>CM028131.1:1398585000-1401540000 GCA_016271365.2 Neoceratodus forsteri | reverse complement strand
AGAGTATAGAGGCAGCACCACGGTGTCCTGCTGCTGCCGATGCTGAGGAAATGGGTACCAGAACTAGCGCGGCCAGTCTGGGGCTACCAGGATCATTTGCGCCTGATCCCTCCGCACCTTGGCCAGCATCCTGTGAATCAGGGGAAAGGGAAGGAAGGCATAAAAGAAGCCTAAGGTCCAGGGTCTCGTGAAGGCATCCCTCATCAGTGTCCCTCACTGAGCGGGGTGGGCACAAAACAGCCTCAGCTTTCCTTTCTCCCAGGAGGCAAATACGTCAAACACCTTCTGATGAAGGGACCACTCATGAGACACCTCACCCACTTTGCTGAGGGTGTCCACCAGTTGGCTGGAGGCTCTAGCCATATGAATCACCAGGAAATCGGCATCCAAGCTGTGGACGACAGTCCAGGTGTAGAGGGCTTCCCGACATAGCCAGAGGGAATGCATTCTGCCCTGCCTGTTGAAGTAGTATATGGTTGTGGTATTTTCCATCTGGACCTGTATGACCTGACCCACAATCAATGGAGCAAATGCAGTCAGAGCTAGACACACTACACAGAGCTCCAGTAGGCTGATGCAGCATCAGGATTCCGTGATGGTCCAGAGCCCATGGGCCCTGTGGTCCCCCAGCCCACCAGAGATGCACTGGTCATCAGAATGACCATCGGCTCTGGACAGACGAGCAAGACTCCTTCCTGCAGGTTTTCCGGGATGAGCCACCAATGCATGGCAACCCACACTGGCTGCATGACCACAACCGACTGGTCCAAGTGACCGAGGCGCTGAGACCACTGAAGGGCCAGCCCCCACAGCAGGGAATGCATCTGCCAGCAGGCCCACTGGACCACACTGGTACAGGATATCATATACCCCAGCAGCCCCAGGAAGTCCCAGGCAGGACACGAGTGCCAACCTGAAATGATCGGGAAAAGGAGGTAAGGTCCGCTGCCCGGTCCGCTGGGAGTTGTGCCCTGGCCCGGAGGGAGTCGATTTCTGCCCTGATAGGTGGATGGCCTGGGAGGGATTGAGTTCTGACTTGTCTGGGTTGATAAGCAGATCCAAAGCCAAGCAAGTCTGGAGGGCCAGATCCCTGGACTGCTCCTCACCCCCCCCAACTCGAGATGGACCAGTGAGCAGCCAGTCATCCAGGTATGAATATATCAAGACCCAGCAGCGCCTCAGGAATGCTGCCTCTACTGCAATGCACTTGGTGAAGACCCTGAGGGCTGAAAAGAGACCAAAAGGCATGATCTGGAACTCATACAGGACCCCCTCTGCGTGAAACCAACGATACTGCCAGTGGGATGGACTTTGATGTGAAAGGAGGCATCCTGGAGGTCCAAAGAGCAAAACCAAACGCCCTGCTCCAGAGATGGAATTATCTGATTCAGAGCGACCATCCAGAACTTGTACATCCTCAGGAACTCATTCAGATCGTGCAGATCCAGTATGGGAAGAAACTGGCCTACACCACATGCAGAGAGCTGTGAAAAAGGAGACCTGACTCCTCCAGCAGAAAGGAAGATCTGGTGTCACAGAGTGAAGCTGAGGAGGAACTTAGCTTGAAGACGTTCCAGCTGGAATTAAAGGGAACGGAAGACTGTCCAAGTGTGGATAGTGCACCATTTCCATGCCCCTAGATACATTTCTTTGTGAGTGAATATAACCCCCAAAGTGCCTTAGTGCCTATGCGAGCCACATACCCTCATTCCTTACTGCCTAAGTAACCCCCGACAAAGTGCCTTACTGCCTATGTAAATCACACACCCTTGGGCCTTACTGACTATGCAAACCACACCCCTGAAATGCCTTGCTGCCTAAGTAAATCACCCGCTCTTGCTGCCTAAGTAAATCACACCCCCTCATGCATTACTATGTAAACCACATCCCTCTTGTGCCTTACTGGCCAAGTAAACCCTCTTTGAAGTGCCTTGCTACCCAAGTAAACTACATCCCCTCATGCCTTTCTACCCAAGTAAACCAACCCCCACCTCCCATGTGTGACGGCTCAAGTACACCATACTCCCGAAGTGCCTTATTGCCTAAGTAACCCCCACCCCCAAAGTGCCTTACTACCAGTGCTCCAGATAAGGTGAGTACTGACCTATTTTACTACCCATTTTTATGAAATACTCTTTCAAAATTTGAGTACCAATACTCATTCCAACCCTTGGAAATGCTCCACAAATACTTCAAAAGGAGTTTTTTTTTTTTCAAGTTGAAAGCACTTTTACTCCTCAAATAGAATAATACATGGGGTAGTGTATTTAACAATAATTGTACACGCACCCCAAGTGTTGGATGCTACATAAACCCTGAGAGCAAAGCTTGAGGGGTTTATTTAAGCATCCAATACTGAGGGCATGTGTAAAATTCAAGTTTTACACACCACCCCATGTTTTATTTTATATAACAGTTGGGGAGTTTTTTTTCACCAAAGCAATTATATATTAAAACAACACACATCGCTGCGCAGCCACGGCCGGGTTGGAGCAGGTGTTTAGTTCACATTTTTTCCTCTCAAAAGTGTACTTCCCAAAAGTGTTTTTTTTTTGTACTGTAGTTTGCGGGAGTCCGAGAGGTGGTGAATTGTCCAGCCAGATGGCAGCTGGTGAATGCATGGAGCAACGGTAATCTGGCATGTGTTCGTTGTTATAACCAGCTGGTTATACCGGCGAACTATAACCAGGTTTCCCTATGGGAAAAAAATGCTCCCCGTTATTATAGTTATACTGTACTCACTTACTGTCAAAAATGGTAAGTACATGACTCTTGAATGCCAAGGTTATCTGAAGCACTGCTTACTACTTATTTAAACAACACCCCCTTGTTCCTTATTGCCTAAGTAAACTTCCCTAAGTGCCTTACTGCCTAAGTAAACCACACCCCTCATACCTTACCATCTAAGTAAACCACTCGTGTGCCTTACTACGCAAGTAAACCACCCCTTCGTGCCTTGTTGGTTAAGTAAACCACACCCCAAAAGCCTTACTGCCCAACTAAACCACACCTTGTTTCTTACTACCCAAGTAACTCACCCCCTCATGGTTTACTGCCTAAGTAACTCACACACCCTCGTGCTTACTGCCTATGCAAGTACATACTTTTTTATACCTGTCAGCATTCTGTTTGATCAGCTAGCGATCAGTAGCTTGCTGATATCAGACTGCTGGTGGAAGCAGCATAATTTTGCCCTTGCCATGCTGAGGCTTAGTTTTTTTTGTTTGTTTTTTTAATAAATATTAGGGGCACGATTGCAGCGCTGCACACTGCCATCTGGTAGGCTACAGTCATTCAAGGCTCAGCATGCTGAGCCTGGATTGGCTGTATCACGAGTCTGTTGCAGAGGTGAGATGCTCATGGACCCCTCTGGCATTTGCAACCCCCCCCCCCACCATGGCTGATTATGGAAAGGAATTAGTGTCTGCTATGAAGGGAGCTGCTTACCCACCCTCTCACCTGGAGGAAGGATGTTGCCGTGGAGACTCTGATCATCAGCATGGGGAGGAGGTGTTTAAAAAAATAAAAAATAATGCACACACAAATTATTTTTAGTTTGGTAGAAATTCATGTGCTTGATTTTGTTCAAAAATCCTACAGAGGTGGGGTGCCTTGTTGTCCACTGGGTAGCACATTGCACTACCGTGCCAGAAACTCAGGTTCAGAAGCACTGTTGGGAACTGGCTGGGGAGGCGCAGTGTGCAGCAGTGCTCTCAGTTGGGGTGGGTTAGTGCCAGGTTCCACTGCCTCAGTGACCCCTCTGGTGGGCCAGGAATGTTGCAAGCTTCTGAGGCCTGTCGTGGCACCTCCTGGTGCCATGCAGATGGTGGGCGGGACAAAAACACAACAGTAAAGACACTGTATACCACAAGGCATCTAAATGACTGTCACTCTCTTGGGCCCCGTCTCATAAATCCCCACTGTTTGGGACAACAGGGGTGGGGGAGCAGTGGACAGGACTGGGAGGGGGCCGAGACCAGAATAGTAGGAGCAATCATCTCGGAGGGCAAATGGCAAGATGGGAAAAAAAGTCCTTTTGGAAGCTAGGGAGAGGTTGGCCATGTCCCCGAAACAGTAGTTTAAACCTGGATTCCAAAGTTTGAGCTATTTGCACTTCTTTGTGGCAGTTGGGGGGAACCAAAACCTCCAAGAGTGCTGTAGGAATAGCTGGGGTAGCTTTTTTCATATATTTTATTTGTGGTACTGTGATGCGCTTGGTGTAACATTAACGGCCACTTGTATCCATCTCATTAATGGAACGTGTTGGCTATAAACGTTAGGCAAAGCATATTATTGCAGCAAATAAACTGTATCAGTAAGGCAGTTACGCATCTATTCCTACAGTGCTTTGAAGCAGTTGCAGTCCCCCGTGACATGAATTTGCCTCAGGGAATACGCACGTAGATAAATTAATGGTACAGGTAGGGAAAAGGGTGGGATGTTTATTTAGAAACCAAAAATGTTTTGATTTAGATACCGTGAATTACATAATACAGGTCCGGATTTTGCCCTTATTGGATTATGGCGATGTATTACTGTATATGGTGATGCCTCACAACACAGATTACACAAGTTGGATGTATTGTATAATAAACTGGCCAGGTTAATCTTAAAATGTCCAACAACTATTCATCATTGTTATTTGTATAAATTTTTAGGTTGGGTCTCTCTGGCTTCTAGGAGGGATATTCACAAGAGTCTGTTTGCGTACAAAATCTGGTCTGGGCCTAATCCCCAAATATTAAAGTGATAAGCTAATATTTTGTGATATTGTCCCATCTATAGGAAATTGCCAATTTTCCCAGTTAATAGTACCTAGGACTAATTCTAAAAGGGCCATGCAATATTTTAGTCAATTGGTTCCAATATTTTGGAACAGGCTTCTTAACTATTTTAGGGTCCCCCATATTAAACCCTTGTCTGTTTGTCTACTAAAGAAGTATATGTTCTCAAATGTCCAGGCGTGTAAATGTTTTTAACTAAGGACTGATTTTTTATACATTCGTATGTTGTATACTGTATGGTATGTTGATGTATGTTCCTACTGTGTACACCAGGTTGCCATTGTGAGGGAGTTTATGCTCAATGGTTATTCCTAATAAACAACAACCATGCAACCAACCCCCTTGTGCCTTACTAGCTAAGTAAACCACATCCCCCCATTTATTACTAACTAAGTAAAAGCCTCTCTGAAGTGCCTTACCGCCCATGTAAATCACACCCCGAAGTGCCTTAATGCCTAAGTAACCCAACCACCCTCATGCCTTACTACACAAGTTAACCACACTCCCTTGTGCCTTACTGCCTAAATAAACCACACCTGATGTGACTTACTATCTAAATACACTACCTAAATACAACGCACCTGAAGTGCCTTACTGCGATTATAACATGTAGTACGCATTTGAGCTCAAGTGTTTAAAAAAAATGACTTAGCTACTCCTCTGGGCACACATCATTTGGGCACACACGCAATCATGCAGATACTGCGTGCAGTCACATAGGTCCTAGTCAATCAGCAAGCAGAATTTCCAGAGTCAGGTTTACAACGCAGGTTAAAGGGGTCAGAACTGGGAATCACTGCAGCATTCTCAATATATATTCTCGCCACCCTCCCAACCTGTTCTCTTTGGTACATCACACTCCCTTTTCTTGTTTTCAGTCTCCCTGACTTTTGTATTTATCTGTCTGCGACAGAACAAAAGTCAGATGAATTGCACACAACAAGGGGAGCTTCGAGACCAGCTCTGTACGTACGCAACCCCTGTATATCACCATCATTTGTACTTCAACCAGTGACATTGGTTGCAACCAGTCCATGGCTCCTGGTGCAGATACAGCTACTTGCATGGGCTACTACATTACTGAAAATGGAGACGCTCTTCACCGTGTTCAGTTTTCACTGAAGTAGCAACCGATGTGAATAGCAGTCCATATAACCGCCTTGCTGTGACTGATTACAGGACTATTGTCATTGATACTGCAAATCTGTCAACTCCATGCTAAGTGTCTCCTACAAAGCTGGCCACAGCCTGACCCCTCAAACCCAAGTACCTATTTGCCTGTGCAAGCTCCTTCATAATATGTAGCTCCTGTCTTCAGTGCTGCCTCAGAAACCACTCTCTCTAAATGGGAAGTTGTCTGCAATAATATTTGCTTTCTTGCACTGGCATCCCGCAGACTTACAAATCACTGTTCCCTCTATGACACACTTGGCTGGCTTCCCCCCTCCTAGTCTCGGGACCTTTCTCGGGGGTGTTATACAGGACATCTTTCACAATCACATGGCTCTGTCCCCTGCCACCCTCCTCAAGCCAGTGCATAGTGTGTACCCCCAAAGATCCGGTGAAAATGCCACAGTGAATATTCCCAAACTAAAGCTGCAGAATCCTCTTTTGCTGCTCCTACGTTACAGAATTCCATTCCATTTAAGATTCAACTATGTCCTTCTGCAGCCTCGTTTCACAGTAGCTAACCTGAATACCTACTCAACGTTTCCAAGTGCTCCTACCCTTGAGCTACATTACTCAGTTACTTGTATTGTTATGCGTATAATTGTTATCCTACACACTTGCATTATATGACCCAGACTGCTGATTCAGTTTGAACTCTACATGACCCCTGTTGGACATGTTGTTGCTTTTGCACTGGTTCCCAATGTTTATGGTGAAGTTATGATTTACTATTTCTACTGCTGTGAAAAATGCTGACTTGCTCTTTCCCATATCTGTTATAAAAACTGTTATTTTCTTGTATCATTCTCTGTAACGTATTTCTGTATGTAACCTCCTGGGTCGTGCCTGAAAACATGCATTTGCTTGCCTAGTGCACTTACCAGGTCAACAAAAACTAAATAAATAAATACTGCCCTAAAACTGTATTTGCTATGGGAAAAAAACTGAAAATTTGCCTTAGTGTGTGGTAATAAAACCCACCTCTGCCTTACCTTTAACCAACTAAATTGTCTTTCTTTCAATTCAGGGGTTGAATTTATTAAATCCACTTTTGTTTCTAGATTGCTAGAACTTAATAAACTCTAATGCATTGTTAGCCAACTGAAATTTTCATTAACAGTTTTAACTCTTGTTCAGTCATAGAAACATAGAAATGTAGAATTTAATGGCAGATAAGGACCGCTCAGTCTTCCCATTTCCCTACCTAATGGATAAGCTGCAGATCCTAGTTAACAGCCTACTTCCTCCTATCCACCACTAGAAATGCCTTATGTCTGTCCCATGCAGTCTTGAATTCCCCCACTGTTGACAACTCCACAACCTCCTCAGGAAGGCTGTTCCATGCATCTACAACCTTCTCCATGAAAAAATACTTCCTCCATTACCTCTGAGCCATCCCCCCTCTATCTTCAAATTGTGCCCCCTTGTTCTTGCACATCTCTTTTTCTAACAGATGCTTCCCTTGAGGTACTTGAAAGTTTCTATCATGTCCCCCCTCTCCCTCCTTAAACTCTAGGGTATACATATTAAGCTCCTTTAGTCTTTTCGTATGTCTTTTGGTGCAGACCCTGCACCATTTTGGTCGCCCTCCTCTGGACAGACTCCACCCTGTCTATGTCTTTGCGGATGTGGGGTCTCCAGTCAATGACCATTTACTGCAAGTACTATTGATGCACACCAACCTGGGTTAGCAGTCTTTTGGTTATTATTCAGAGGCGACAGTGCATACAATGCTGTTAACAACAAAGCTGACACCTTCAACTGATGCTTTTAGTTTAGCTTTGAACAGCACTACTTCAGCTCTAATCAATGCACCGGTTTTACTAAGTTCTAAGCTTCTTGGATCCTTTCTACATTGTCTTTTTATATGTTGTACCTTATCATCCATGTAAGTGCCGGCCGGTATGGCTCAGTTGCTAGCAGATCTGCCACTGGGCCAGAAGTGTGTGAGTCACACACTGGGACTTGGGGTTATACCATTAACGCTGGAAACAAAGTGCAGTACTAGAGGGAGGCTATAATGTCAAGGTGTGCCATCCTTCAGAGGAGACATTAAACCAAGGTCTCTTCTGCCCATCCCTGGGTAGTGTCCAGGTGGAAATAAAAGAATCCAAGGGTGGAGGTCACGTATGTGTCTACGCGAAATGGACACTTAATACGAATGCTCAAGGTCTCCCAAGTGCATCTTCAGCCATCCACTAATTTTTACTGAGCCAAGATGAAATCTATATCCTGGGCTGGCTACAGTAACTCCATGGCTGCTGATCAACTGTGATTTGGTGTTTTTACTCAATGCTGCAAAAGAGGAAAAATGATTGAAACCTCTCCTCCAGCTGGTGTACTCCCTACTACCAAGATGGTGACAGCCTCAAGCTCCCAATCTTCTTTTTTTTTTTTTGAAACTGCTCTTTATCCCCCTACGTCCTGATGCCCTCGACCCTTCAGGCCTGTCAAGGAGTCATCCTCCTGCCACCCGCTCTACCCAGACCTACCTCTTGGGCCCCATGCAGCTGCAGCTTACCCTCAGGCGGGGACGAGGTGAGGGTGCAGACACCCCGTAATCCTTCATTTTGTTGGTCCAGAGGTGGCCATGTGAGCAGGGGCACATCAGAGGCACGCTCCAGGCAGGCCGTCTTCCCAGAGACGGCAGGTGTTTACTCGTTTCCTCCCCTTCATGCAGAGTGTGCCCCTGACATCAAGGCGCCACACGCAGACATCCACTGCGTGTCTTGGCCGCCCATCCCCTCCAAGCAGGCCTTGTGGTACCTTGAGCCTCTGCTTGGGGTCACCCAAGTGTTTTGTGGGCAATGGCCCCACCCTCCCCAGAGGTGGTGAGCTGTAGTGGGATGCTCAAGCTGCTCTCCTCCCCCCCCCGGCCGGCCCTCCAGCGATCTGAGTCCGCTCCCGAACCTAGGTCACCGGCATCGCAAGGGGAAATCCAACCGCTGCGCCGTCAGGCCAGCATCTCAAGCTCCCAATCTTCAGCACCAAATTAGCAGGCCTTGCCAAACCAAGAGAACCCGGTTAGATTAGCACTACCAGAATAGCACCAGTCAACTGAGCGCTAGTCTGGATAGCGCTACCACGGACAGCGAGCAGGGATGTAGAGCTCTTGCAATATGCACTCCCCTGGTCACTGTCCATGTTGCTGCCACAAGACAATGGCAGCAAAATACCGGGTGCTGACCGAGCTGCTCCTGTGGCAAGGAGGGCTGGGGCATGGAGCAGCTCAGCCGGGAGGCAGTGGACACCAGGGTTCTAATCCTGGTCTTCAACCATTTTGCACACATCCGGACTTTTTTTACTGCCCCACAAATTTAACTTGCCCTGTGATACCCACCCCCCCCCAGTGGGAATAAATAAAAGTGACGGTATTATTGCTGCACTGTTAATGCCAACGGCATTGTGGTCGGCTATGTTCCAACCCAGTGCCCAAACCAAGATACCCTGCTGGAAAAAATGGCAAATAATATAGAGCAAATCAAGGCCACTGTCACGGACACCCAGGCAACCCTAGAATCTCTAACTGGGTGAGTCACTCAAACGGAGCACCAGGGTATGGACACTGCTGTGGCCCAGAATGAACAAGTCCTCCAACTCCAGGCAGCTGAGGGACAGATCACATGGCTCTACTCCAAGCTGGAGGATCTTGAAGGGAGAGGAAGGCAAAACAACTTGCAGATTTTGGGTATCAATGAAGGGCTCAAAGGACGAGAGCCAGTCTTTTACTTATGCACTAACCTCCCTGTCTGGCTACATTTAGACAGCAATATCTATGACTCTGAAATTGACAAAACCCATCACATAAAACGGGGCAAATCAGCCACAGCATCAGCAAATCCCCAACCATTCATACTTCACCTGCTAAGATTCCAAGATAAAGAAATAATCCTAAAAGCAGCCAGAGAAATGTAAGAAGTCATAGTGGCTGACAAACAAATCTTATTTTTTTTTTCCAGTTGTTTAACCAGGAGTGGCACACTAAACTGAAATCTTGTTTACAGGTGCGACCTGGAAGCACAGGGAAGTTAAGTGACTTGCTCAGGATCACACAGTATGCAAGTGAGGGCTGTGGGATTCAAACCCACATTTCCAGATTTGCAGCTCAGAGCCTTAAACCACTGCACTATACTGCCTCCATTTTACCCGGACTATCCAGCCACAGTCCTACAACGCAGACAGTCCTACGAAACCGGGGGCTCAAGTATTCCCTACTATCCCAGCTATGCTCTCTGTGCAATTTTAGGGTCGACAGCTAATCTTTCAAACCCCTGCAGAGGCAGAAGCTTTCTTTCAGGCACAGCCTGGACCTTCATCGAACCCACTATCACAGGAGACCCCATCAAGAAGCAATGGACTAGGGGGAAATCAAATTCCACCAGACAGCACCCACCGTGAAATACTGCTTGACCTATCCAGGGAACCATGAGTAAAGCAAGGGGCTAACTCCTTGTTTGGCAGAGGTGGGGGGAGCGTGCAGCAGCAGAGACCAATATGTAAAGGAGCTACTATTTAACTACAAGGCACAGACTGCTCCTCTCTGCAGCGCCTGCCTTTAGTTAT
Source organism: Neoceratodus forsteri (assembly GCA_016271365.2). Lineage (NCBI taxonomy): Eukaryota > Metazoa > Chordata > Ceratodontiformes > Ceratodontidae > Neoceratodus > Neoceratodus forsteri. The sequence continues at coordinate 1,401,529,483 of CM028131.1, read as the reverse complement.
CTGACTGCATATGATTTAGACAGCGCAGTTCTGTTTTGTTATTTAACAATCATAGTGCCACCTTCAGAAATTGCTGCACATGTCCTTTCTCCCCCCACTTTGCTTGCAGTCCCAGTGCTGAACTGTCTTCTCTTGCCCTCTGCTTTCTTCTACATATATGGTTTGAGGCTTCAGGGGACAAAGAAACACGGCGAACATGGATGCTGTTGAATCCTATGTTGTCACAGGCAGTTTGGAATTCTTGGACTTGAGTGTTATTTGCACTGTTAAAAAATAAATAGGTTATTCACCTGCAACCGTAGTTCTAGGTGTGGTATGTGGTTCACATCCACACATAGTCTCCCTTTAAGAGCTGTTTTTGCTGGACAGTCTTCAAGGTAAGCTCTTTCCCCCAACGGGGTGGTATATCCCTCAGTTCTGCCCTGTGATGTCAGATCTTTCACACTGGAAGCAGGGATCCATGTGCCACTTGCCAGGAGAGTTCAGGTGGATGATGTGGATGTGAAATGTATACCACTCCTAGAAGTATGGCTACAGGTGAGTAACCTATTTTTCTAGGCACATGGATATAGTTCACTTATCCACACTCATGGCAGACTTCCAGCAGTTCTCCAGGGGAAGGAGACTTGGCGCACACCTCTATTTGGCAAACAAAGACTGCAGAACTTAGGTCCCAAAAGTAGCATCCTGGCATGACCCAAGCTCGATGCTGTCATGAGAGATGAAGGTGTGTGCTGACTTCCAGGTAGCCGTTCTACAGATCTCCTGTATGGGGACACCCCTGAAAGCAGCCACCAAGGCAGAGGTATGTCACGTGGAATGAGCCTAAGCCATACGGGAGGTTCCTTACCAGCCAGCCTAAAGCAGAGCTTGATGCAGGAGACAATCCACCTGCCAATCGTCCACTTGCTGCCGGTCTGCCAGGTGCAGCTCCAGCGTATATGACAAAGAGCTGGTGAGCCTCACCCCGAACTCCAGCCATACACTCCATATAATAGTAGAGCACTCACCACAGGCCCAAAGTACAGGGCCTACAGTCGGTCTCCAAAGATGGGTTGGTAAAGTATACCAGTAAGTTAATCACCTGGTTAAGGTGAAACTCCGATACAACCTTTGGGAGGAACTTCAGATTGGGGCGAAGGATGACCTTGTACATGTGGAAGACCAAGTAAGACAACTCCACCAAGAGCATCTGAAGCTCACAAAGGTGACAGCCACCAAGAAGGTGGTTTTCCATGACAAGTGTGACATTTCACACCTGCGCACTGGCTTGAAACGCTTGCCCAAGGGCACTTCCAAAACCAGCAACAGATCCCAAGGAGATGGTGGTTCACGCACTGGCAGGTTCAAGTGGTCAAGGCCCTTAAAGAAGCACCTGCCCACCTTCTTCTTCACCACTGTCTCCTTACCAGCCCACGCCCAGTATGGAAAGATGGCTGTCAGGTGTACCTTTGGGGGGTTGTTGATCTCAGTCCCAGCTGGTCGAGAGACCATAGATAGTCCAGGATGTTAGCCAAGGGGCAGGCAAAGGCATCAAGCTCCTTGTCCTGGCACCAAATGGAAAATCTTTTCCATTTAAAGGCACAGCATCAAGAAGTCAACTCCTTTCAGGATGCCTCCACAACGTGGAGCACATTGACTGAAAGTCCCAAAGCCTGGAACTCTAGCTGCTCAGAAATCAGGCTGTGAGGTGCATGGACTGAAGATGCAGGTGCAGGATCTTCCCCCGATGACAGAACAGCAGATCCAGGTGTAGGGGCAACCGCCACAGACATCTGCTGCTGAGGCTGAGGAGATACAGGTACCAAAACTGGTGAGGCCTGTCCAGTGCTATCAGGATCATCCGTGCCTTGTCCCTCCACACCTTGTGGATCAAGGAAAAGGGAGGCTAGGTGTACAGGAGGCCTGGGGCCCAGGGCCTTATGAAGGAATCCACCCATCAGTGTCCCATACCTGAGAGGGGTGGGCACAAATCAGCCTCAGTTTTGCGTTCTCCAAGGAGGCAAAGAGGTCCACCAGAGGCGTGCCCCACGGGGAGAGCAGGTGGTTCACCACCCTCTGATGGAAAGGCCACTTGTGCGACGTCTCGCTCACTCAACTGAGGGCATCTGCCAGCTGGCTGTCAGCTCCCACAGCATGAATCACCAGATCATCTGTACCCAAGCTGCAAACAAGGGTCCAGGTGCAGAGGGCCTCCCAAAACAAGGGAAGGGAGTGCATGTCACCCTGCTTGTTTAGATACAATGTGGTCACGGTGTCGGCCATCTGGACTTGCACAACCTGACCCCAGATGAAAGGCACAAATTCCTTCAGAGCTAGGCACACTGCATGGAGCTCCAGCAGGCTGATGTGGTGATGGGAATCCCAGAGGGTCCAGAGCCTGTGGGCTCTGTGGTCCCACAGGTGGGTTCTCCACCCCATCAGAGATGCTCCTGCAGTCTGAATCACTGACTGCTCTGAATGGAGAAACAGGACTCCTTCCTCAAGATGTCCTAGGACAAGCCATCACTGGATCGCATACCACATCGGCTGGGTCACTGTAACTGGCTCATCCAAGTGACCTAGAGGCTGAGACCACTGATGGCCCAGATCCCACTGAAGGTGACGCATCTGCCAGCAGGCCCACCCAACCACGCTGGTGCAGGATGCCATGTACCCCAGTAGCCGCAGGAAGTCCCTTGAAGAGCGTGAATACCCAACCTAAAATGATCAGGCAAAGCAGGTAAACCAGTGCTCTGCCTGCAGGGAGTCGGGCCTTGGCCCGGTGGTAGTCTAGTTCTGCCTCAATTAAGTGAATTATCTGCGAGAGGTTGAGTTCGGACATGGCTGGATTGACCAGAAGTCCCAAGTCTTTACAGGTCTGGAAGGCCAGGCCCCTGGACCACTCCACTGCCTCCTTGGACGGCCTATCAGCCAGTCATCCAGGTACGGGTATACCCTGACACCCTGGCATCGCAAGAAAGCTGCCACCACTGACATGCACTTGGTGAAGACCTTGGGTGCTGACAAAAGACCAAAAAGGCATGACCTGGAACTGGTAAAGAACCCCTTCTACACCCGGAACTGGTAAAGAACCCCTTCTACACAGAACCGGCTCTACCACCAGTGGGACGATTGGACAAGACTGTGGAAGAACATATCCTGGAGGTCCAGGGAGCACCACATGCCCTGCTCCAGGGATGGTATTATTTGGTTCAGCGTGACCATCTTGAACTTGTACTATCTGGTTCAGCATGACCATCCTGAATTTGTACTTCTGGAGATACTGTTTCAGATATTGAAGATCCAGTATGGGGTGCCAAACCCCCAATCCATCCTGGGATCAGGAAGTACCTGTACATGAAGCCCTGACCTGCCACGGAATCTGAGACATGGGCTATGGCTCCTTTTTTCTAAGAGCTGAGCAGCGTATCCTGTGTCACCACGGATTCCCTTGGCATGTGAGGTCACTAAGGCGGGACAGTCTTGAAATCGTGAGGCAAACATCTGCCTGCCACCTCTAGGACTCCCCTGTCTAAGGTAATTATGGACCAGGCATGCCAGAAGTGGCGCAGTTGATCCCCCATGGGAGGTGGGGGGGGGGAGGCAGACACTTCCCAACCTGTCAGCAGGCAGCTTTGGAGAGGGCACCAGCACCTGCTGTCAGCGGGGCACTACTAACCCTAACTCCACCTTTTTTGGGGCCCTGATCAGGTGACTTGTTCTTAGGGTGCCAAGCCTGCGAAAGAACCTGCTGGGACTGCTGCCTAAGCTGCTGACACAGAAAGGGCCACAACTGCAAAGGCTTTTTCTTTGGCCTCTTTCATTTCTGCTCCTGTGAGGAGATCACAGAATCTAGGGTGGCGCTGGACTTCTCAATCCTGGTGAGGGGCCCTCCACCCTAGGGCCAAAGAGGCCAGTGCCCAAGAAGTGGACATCGGCCAACTTGTGCTGAGTGTCTGCCCTAAAGGAGCAAATCCTTAGCCAGGTCTTGTGACACACTGCAACGGCGCTGCCATGGCACGGGTGCAAGAATCACCCACCCAAGGCTGTCTGAAGCTGGTGTTTACCCAATGCTTGACCATGGTCTCAGGCCACTTTCATCGCAATCTGCTTGTTGCCAGGGAAGTAAGGTAAGAAAAAAGTGGTCCATCATCAGAGCGTAGCTCATTTGACGGAGACCAAGGAAGGATGCAGCACAGATCTTATTAGCTGCGTGGTCAAGCTTTTTGGACTCCTTATCGGGAGACTTGTCCATGTCCCCAGTATTTCCAGATTTGCAGAAGACCACGTCGTAATCAGACCCTCTGTTGAGGGGTGGTCCGAAAATCCAGACAAGATGCTGGTAGGGACCACATACTTGTGGACCATATGAGCAATGTGCACTGGGCATAAAGTTTGATGCTGCCAAAGCTCCAGTGCTGGTCCCAAGATGGTCTCGGCCATTGGGAAGGCAACCTCAGGGGATTGGTACAGGATTTTCTGTGAAGGGATACTCAGCCCTTTTCTGGACTGGCTCCAAGGGAATCTCCATGGACTCAGACCAAGTCTGAGAAGGGCTCCAAAGGACACCGAACCATGGTCAGTAGTCAGTTCTTCAACCAATTCCCGGTCGAAGGCATAAGCACTACAAGACTGCATCGAGGACTCTTCGGAGTCAGATGAAGAATCCTCGAAGACAGTCCTCTGCCATTTGCAGCCATGCTCCACTCGAGGCTTGTTCGAGTGTGTGATCGCCACCGACAACTGGCCTGGAAACCAGTCGCTGGATGGGAGCTTGGTGGGGGGCACCTCCCTGCATGGGCTGTCATGGAGGCGGCTCCCTCCACCTGTATTGGTGGTGAGACTTGCAGAGATAGCTGTCTCAGCAGGACTGGTATACGCTGAACTGGCAGGTGCCAGGTGACAGCAATGGTCGAAGGTAGAGCCCTACTATGCCCCACCAAGGCCCACTGCTGCCAAACAAACTCCTCACAGTGCTGCTTATGGTGACAGAGCCTCCTGTTGTCTGAGGACAAAGAGGAAGAGGAGCACCAACTGCGGCGCCTCCCAGTCCAGCAAGACCTAGAGCACGGGGAATCCCTTAACCGAGATCTCACACATCAAGGAGATCAATAACGCCAAGGAGATACAGCTGATGGGGCAGTACAGACTGCCCGCACAGGGTTCGATCGTTCAGCCCCAAAGGGAGGCAACTCCTGAGAGGAGACAGCCAGGTCCGCTGAATGCTCCTGGACCTCTTGATTGAGGCTTGACAGGACCAGGGTCCTGGAGATAAAGTCATTATTGATCCCCTCTGACAACGGGTCAACAAGGTTAAGAAGAATCTCAACCACCTGCTCAACCAGTCTTGTGACCAACAAGCTCGATGGGGGCACCATGGAGCTAGCGGCCTTGCCCTCGACCCCAGGTTTGGCCTAAGTCGAATGAGCAACAGCCGTCGAGCAGTCAGGAGAGTTGAAGGAGCGAGAAGAGCGTTCCCTTTTCCAATCGCATGACTAATGACGGGACTTCTTGGATTTCTTAACCTTACCAATGGCAGGCAGGGCTCACCCCGAAGGTCTGTTGCACATCTCTCTAACGTTACTGGTGAAAATTGGTCCCACGCTGCCCCCCTCCCAATGGGAGCAGCGCAGTGACCGATGAGGTACCCACCACGGCCTTAGCCGCCACCTATTCCACGGCTGCAATTAGGGCCATGGACCCTGCAGCCATGGGGCCACCTTATATGCCTGCTTCAACTTTTCTGGAGGGCTCCGTTAGGCCAGCTGAACAGGGAGAAGACAGGCGTAGTGGTCTTCAAGGAGGAGGAGGGAAGCGTAGCCTGGAACAGGCCACAGGTAGCGACACTGTACTGGTCACCAAGGTAACAGACAAACGACACATGCAGATCCATCCTAGACATTTTCTGGTTGTACTGGACACACTACTCGAAATCGGAAACCAGCTTAGAATCCCCATAATCCATGATGTTAATGTCGGAGACACAGACAGAACCAAGGATATAGTTTAAGTCTGAAGATGAAAGTCAGCCTAATAGGGCACTTTGGAAAGATATTCGGGCCTACACCGTGTTTAGAGCTGTGAAGGAGGAGACCTGACTCTTCAGTGGAAAGAAGATCTGATGTCACAGGGCGAAGCTGAGGAATATACCACCCAGTTGGTGGGAGGAGCTTAGCTTAAAGACTGCCTGGAAAGAACAGCTCTTAAAGGGAGACTGCCTATGTGTGGATAAGTGAACCATGTACACGCCCTTAGAAGTTTTGGCTACACAAAGGGTTTTTGGTCTTCTATTAAAGAACTGCTTTTTCTAGTTGCTGCATTAACTTGAATTAAACTGTCTCCCCATCAGAGCCAGGTATGCTAAATTCTGCAGGTTGAATAAGACCTTCCACTGGGATGACCCCCCAACTCCCTTGGTGGAGTGGGGGCAGTTGAATTTTGTCTACAATAAATCTAGCAGCCTGCCAAGTCAGTCTTCAAGGTAATCATAGCAGCCTGAGATCTGGACCTTGACTGGGTCAACATCTTTTCCATAGCTGTAGTTTTCAGGATAACAAAATCAAAAAATACATGATCTGGGGACCAGTCATGTAACTAAGACCCTTCATAGTAGCCTCCCTTTTGTAGCAAGGTTACCAAGAGGCTAACAGATCAAGACAGGTATCCGAAAGGCAGAAGCTTATGTTGCTACACAGGTGGAGGGGATGATCTATACAGAGGAATATCCCCATTTTCTCTACAAACTTTTGATGGGACTCCTCACTGCCTATACGCCTACAGGAGGTGAGGCCAACTTATCTCAGGACACGGAGGCTTGGGCTTCTCTCCAGTCTAGTTCCCAGGTTCTGTGACAGCGAGGGCTTAATAGCCACCATGTTGTCAACTAGTGACAGCATCCAGTGTGCCTCAACCAGTAGGACTCTTAACTAAAATAGATTTTCTTGTGTTTCAATTTCTGTTTACTACCCACCAGTGTATATTATCCCCAGTGCTCTCTTCCAGGAAGTTCTAACTAGGGTGGTGCTCTGTTCGCTTTCTGTTAGTCCTCTACATTCCTCTCAACTGTACCACATTACGAGGATCGTTCCTCATTTTACTTCACAAAAGCTCCCTGTTCCACATTTTAACAACTTGTTCCACATTCAAAGTCAACATTTTAAAGCAAAAATCCATAGTAAATGATGCAAAAAATATATTATTCAATTAATAACAGACTTTCTGAACATAAATGCAACATTTTAACAGTGTTTTTAAATTCTTAGGTAAAGATTTGATTAAGTGTTCCACATTTTGCCCATTTGTTCCATATTTTGACAAGCAATGTTCCACATTTGGGGGACAAAAGGTTGAGGTGTATGGTCCTATATGTTCTTGCAACATCGGTTGTTAATTCAGCTGTTCAAAGGCTGTGTGTGGGTACCGATGTGCAAGACTGTTCCCACTAGACAATTACAGTCACTTCATTACCAGTCTCTCACTGCTTGCAAAGCGCTTTGGGATACAATATGTATGAAAAATGTTATATAAATGCTAATTCTTATTCTTCTTCCTTTTATGTATGATGTACTTTATCTAACAGTTTGTGCTTTGTACACCAAGTTGTGCCTAAAAAAAGGAACCATGGTTCCTGAGCTCAAAATAAACAAAGCAAGTACTGTAGCGGCATTAGCAGAGGAGCCATAGACTGATTTGAAAAGAGAACCTTACTGGTTGTAGTTTCTATACTGGCGCAATAGGTGGCCTATATACAGAGCCAGTTTCTAACACTGGTGAGGCAGACAGACGTACACAGAAAGAAAACGGGCAGAGCAACTATGAATTGGGGATGATGCAACGCTGCTTTGCTTCCCCGTCCCTTTTAAGAAGATTTCAGTACACTTACAAGGTACACACAGATCGGTACATTCTAAACGTATTCCATTATTCAGTCTATCAGGCATAAGTTTAAGAAAGCTCCGCAGCAGAAAAAAATAGTACCTTCTTCCCCTTTTTTTTCTTTTTCTTCTTGGCCGCCTTGTCCCCAAGACTGAAGACTGGCTCCAGACAGTCAACCACGTCCAGGTCCCAGATGTCAATAATGGGAGTCATGTTACCCACAGCAACATAATTTCCTACAGGAACAGAAACAGCATTACTGTGCAAACATCCTCAACCACTAACCAGATACCCTAGACAGTCAGCAGACCTTGCCTAGGGCAAGCAATATTTTGAACTGACAAATGGATTACTGAAGAGGTACTAGCCAGAAGCTAATAAACGGAGCTCACAGAACCATTTCAATATAGGTTTTCTGTCTTGTTTTTCTTAACCTTACTGTTTATTTCCTGTCAGTGTGCTCACCTCCCAAGTAGCTGAGTAGGCATGCTTAACTCTAAATGAAACATTTAATTTTAATACTGTATTGTATGTTTTCATTTTTATTATGCATTTTTTATTATGTATTATTGTAAAATTACTGTGAACTGGACTCGTTTTGTAGACAAGGGATCCCACTGAAAATGAGCATCGGATAAACTGGGTTATCTTTTTTTGAAAAAAATTTCAGATTAAAACTTTTACTACTACTACACCTCCATAATTTTTCTTTATTTGAGGGCCACTTCTGCCTGTCTACCTCACTGCTCCATTCCTTCCAAGCTCCCTCAGTCAAGGCTGTTGGTGGCAGGAGTGATATCCCATGGGCAAGATGGCGGCGGTATGTGGGCTGCCTGAGCTGCGTTAGTTTTCTGAGCTCAAAAGTTTCGTTTTAAGCTTATTTTTAGATTTTATTTTGTCATTTACTTTCTAATTGTTTGTCAGTTAGGGTATTTAAGTGATTTATTTAGATTCTATGCGTATTTTTTTGGCAAAATTGGATTAGCGTGGTTTTTCAGTTTAAAGTTAAACTTGTACTGTTAATGACCGTAAAACCCAATTAATTTTACAAATTAGTGCAAACGCTAAAGTTGTGGTGTTTGGTTAGTGCCTTTGCGGTCCCGATTGAAAAACTTAAAACCGCAATCAGCTTTCCCTCCAATGAGACTGTTGATATTGCAGCGCAGTTTTGGAGCATTATTCTGGGGCTTGAAATTTGAGGGAGAGTTTTTTTTTTAGCTTTGGAAGCCTCTGCATTTCTCGAAATATACTCAGAGGGACTGTGGAGTGAAACTCCTTTGTCTGCACTGCTGGAATCAGCGTTGGTGTAGTGCGGTTGGAGCGCACTAAGTTCTTATGCTAGCTGTGGATTTTTTTCTCCGTGCTGCTTGCTTGTGGGACTAACATCAGGGCAGTGAGAGCGACCGTGGTTACAGGTACAGCATATGGTGGAATCAGTGAGTAGCAGTCATTCTCTCTTGGAGACAATGCGGATGTGGTGAGAGCACATTCTAGTTTAGTGTGCAGAGAATGAAAAGAATTTTCAAAGCATCTCTTTCCCTTTGGATTTTCAGGTGGGTGCTCCTCTCCTCCTGGAGTGGATGACTGACAGGGTTTTGGGTTGTTTGGGGAGGAACTGCTGGGGTTTGGACTGGAGGGTTTTTTCCTCTGTGGTTGTTGGTGAGGGGACTTTTGTGGCTGGTGGGTGGCTGAGGTCTCAGATTCCCCCCGTAAAATGATCTTTTCACTACTGTAGGTCTGCCACTCCAGAAAGGGGAAGGTTGCTACCTGCCTTTAGGGCCATGGCACCAGAATAGAGATTTGTGGCTGGAATTGGTCTGCGATTTAGAGTGAACTCTGAGGGGCTTTAGTGGATGGTGGTGGTCCCTCTGGGGGTTCCTAAGGCTCTCTGTGGGGGGAGCTATTGCTTGCTTCTCAGGGGCCTGTATTCTCTGATCGCAACCTCTTAGTTTAGCCCTGAATTTTGGTGTCTTGGTCTGAGTCTGTGAGTGTTTTCACTGAGGAGATATCAGAGAAGAACTGTTCATCTGGAGGAATTATTTGGTGTCTGGACAGGGAAGGGGTGAGAGCCCCTCCCATTTTTAAGAAACACTCTGTTTCCATCTCTCAGGATATCTTTTATACCTGGACACTGATTTATTGTTATTATCACGGGACTTGCAATGCTTGACTTTGTTTTTTTTAGAACTGAGAGAGGGTGACAGCCTCTCTTGTTCAAAATACTCATTGAACTTTTGGACATCTGGACATTGTATATTTGGATATTTTAATATTTTTTTGTTTTTGATTTAAATTTTGTTTTTGTGGTTTCTTTTATATTTGCCGTCTTTCGGATGAGACGTTAAAAAAAAAAAAAAAAAAAAAAAACAGGTCCCACCTGCCTGGATTGGTGGTAGTTCAGGTGGATGTTAAAGATCCCATGGCACTTATCGAAAAGAATAGAGGAATTTCCCCGGTGTTATGGCCAAATTTCCCCTCATTCACTAAAAATACCACCAACAGCTTAATCTGGTTCAAGGTCAGTTGGCATTCATCTGTATCCCCCCTCCCCCGTGTCGTGCCTGAAAATAGGCAGGATTTGTCTAGTGTACTTACCCGGTCAACAAAAACTAAATAAAAATAAATATTTTATTTTTTGATTTAATTTGGGGTGGTTAATAATTTTGTTTTGTTGAGTTTTTTTGGTGAGAATGTGTGGGGATTCTAAGAGAAATTATAAGGGTCTCAAAGTGATTAATTTTAATATGTGTAGAAGGCCTGCTCCCACGAAGACGCCCTGGGGCGAAATCGATTCTGGAACGAGGTCACTCTTATCTGGTTTCTATACCCAAGGGCACCACTAATCATGTTGGGAAAGTGGTCTATGCAGCTCCAGAGGCCCGTCCAACCCGGGCAGTGTTGTGCAATGCCAAATCCATAAGGAACAAGACTGCAGTTATTGCAGATCTTGTTGAGTCTGTGGATCTGGCTTGCATTACCGAGACCTAGCTGGATGAAAATGCTGGTCCAATTTTGGAAGCAGCAGTTCCAGCTGGGTACTCGGTGTTACACTGCCCAAGGTTGGACCATTGGGGGGGGGACCAAACTGGGCCTCACAAGTGTACCAGTTGAGGGAGCTGAGTCCTTTGAGTGTGCTGTAGTGGCAGGTGTGGGTTGCGGAATTGCTCTCATCTATCGTCCACCAGGTGATGAGAAGCATTTTCTGCAGAAGTAGCAGACTTCTTCTTCGACATGGCATTTGAGTCACCCAGGCTGATGGTCCCGGGTGACTTTAACGCCTGGGTTGATGATGAACTCTTGCAGTTTGGACAACACTTCCTCCAATTAATGACATCTTTGGGCCTTACACAAGTGGTTACTTCTGCCACTCATAAGAGTGGTCACTCTTTGGACTTAGTTTTCCTCCTGGGGATTAAGGCCTTCGACTTGGGGGTGGAACCTGTTGGTTGGTCCGATCACTACACTGTGGGGTTCAGTTTTTGAACCCCCCCCCCCCATAGGCCTACCCCTGTGGAGATGGTCAGGTACTACTCTTTGCGAGATGTTAGCTCTGCAGGCCTGGCAGCGGTGCTTGACCTATCGGAGTTCTCTGGAGTGACCAATGATCCTGATACCCTGGTGCTGGCCAAAATAGGGCCATCTCCTCAGCTCTGGATCAAATTGCTCCTGTCCGCGTTCGTCCTCTCCCCCTTCGACCTCGGTCTCCATGGTTTGATGGGACATTGAGGGAGATGTGGCGACGAGGACAAAGATTAGAGTGTTGTTGGCGGAGAACTGCCCTTGATGCCGACCATCTTAGACTGATGGAATATTACCAACTCTATCATTCCGCAATCTCTCGTAAGAAGGCAGAGTTCCTATCCGGGGAGATTGCTGCGCTCAGAACCGACCAGCTCAGCTTTTTCGAACTGTTGACAGACTGTGCAACCCAGCCTGCCTGCAGGTTCAGAAAGCTTTTTCACAAGTGGAGTGTGATGAGCTTGCTCGCTTCTTTGCGGCTAAGGTGGCCGACATCAGGGCAGCACTCCAGCCTGCTCCCTCTATGGGACAAGCTACAGATTGGCATTTGGTCTCAGCCTCTAGTCTCTCCTGGAATTCCTTTGACTGGCCTGAGTTCATTGATGTCATGAGGATTGTCCAGAGTATGTGCTCTACATACTGTAGTTTGGATCCGGGCCCGACTTCCCTGATAAAGGGTTGTCATGATATTATCGGCCCAGTCCTAGCACGGATAGTCTGGTGCTCCCTTGATACGGGCGAGTTTCCTAGCTCCCTGAAGGAAGGTGGTGACGACGCTCCTCCTGAAGAAAGCTTCCTTGGACCCCGACTGCCATGCCAACTACAGGCCATTCTCTAATATTCCCTTTGTAGGGAAGATTAGTGAGAAAATAGTGGCCGTACAATTGGAAAACCATTTAGCTATCCATGACATCTATGAACCATTCCAGTCTGGTTTTCGGAAGTGGCATAGTACCGAGACAGCGCTGGTTTGGGTGCTCAATGATCTCCTGATGGCTAGAGATCAGAAGAGCCGTTCCATCTTGGTTCATCTTGATCTCTCTTCAGTCTTTGACACTGTGGACCATGGGGTACTTCTCAAGTGCCTGGAGTTCATCTGTGGCCTGTCAGGTACAGTCCTCAGTTGGTTTAGATCTTTCCTCACTGACAGAACCCGGAGAGTGGTGTCGGGGATACATTCTTCCCGCCCAGTCTCTCTGTCATATGGGATACCCCAGGGCTCGGTGTTGTCCCCCATGTTGTTCGCAGTGTATATGCTGCCCCTCAGAGATATTGTAAAAAGGTATGGACTGAGGTTTCATTGCTATGCAGATGATACCCAGCTCTACCTATCTTTTGCACCTGACCAGGATACAGCTCTCTCGGTCTTTAATAGCTGCCTCACTGAAATCCAGTGCTGGATGAATTCAAGCTGGCCGAAGTTGAATTCAGAGAAGACTGAGGTAATGGTTGTGGACCCAGGTGGCAGAGTAGAGTGGACAGGAGCTGGTTTACCCTCAGGTTTATTTCTGGGGGGTGTCCAGCTCCCCACCTCCAAATAGGTGCAGAACTTGGCGGTGATTTTTGACAATGAGCTGACATTGCGTTCGCAGTTGTCGGCAGTTGTCAAACTTTCCTTTTATCATCTTAGGAACATCACCAAGACTAAGCACCTTGTTCCACCCAACGATCTGCCTACACTGAGCCACGCTTTTGTGACCTAACACCTTGATTACAGCAACTCTCTTTACCTAGGGCTTCCTGAGGTTGATATCTGCCACTTGCAGCTGGTGCAGAACGTTGCAGCCCGGTTATTGACGGGTTCGTCTCGTGCCTGTCATATTTCTCCAGTTCTGCGTGATCTGCACTGGCTGCCAATTCAGTGGCGGATCACCTTTAAAGTTGGTCTTTTGACTTACAGAGACCTACAGGTACAGGGCCCGGACTACTTGAAAGAGCTTCTGGTTCCCTACTGCCCTAAGCTATCCCTCCGCTCGGCGGATGAGGGGTTGCTAGAGATTCCGAGGGTTTCTTTAAAATCTTTAGGTGCTCGTGCTTTTATGTATGCTGCCCCTACCCTCTGGAATTCTCTACCACGTCCAGTTCGTCAGTGTGCGTCCGTGGAGGAATTTAAAAAGGCCTTGAAGACCTATTTGTGGTCTAAGATTTATTTTAATTGATTAATGTGATTTTATGAGCTCAGATTGATGTTAGATTGTTAGATGTTTTATTTGTTGTATCTGTAATTGTTGTAAGGCACTTTGAATTTGTGAAAGGCGCGGTATAAATAAAGTTTTATTATTATTATTAAGAAAGCCCCCCCCAAAATCTGTGATGGGCCACAGGGACTGCCACCCTCTGTGTCAAACAACTTCATCCTCTCACTTGTTGTGGGGAACCAGAGATGGCATCTGGTGATGGTGAAGTGGGGAGCTCACGCTATCACCACAATGCTCGCACCTGTAATTCTGCACAGTTAATGCACATCCTTGTTACATCAGTCATCACGCTCTATATTCCACCCAGTGGTCCAGTTAAGGGGCGTATCGGTGTATATGCCTATATGCCTTGTCCAGAGTTCTGGGTTGTTTTATCATGACCAGAAGTTTCTCCGTTTCTACGCAGGGTTTTAAATAGCCGGTAACCAGCTGCACATGTGACCCACTTTACTTCCAGATCGCAAAAAAAGTGTGATCCATTCTATAAGCCTCCTCAGCTACCCATCATATTCTAACACTCACTGCCATGGCCCCGAATGTCGGCAGTCGCTCCCAGCAGTGCTTTGCAATGCAAGCACTACTGGGGCGACTGCTGCCAGCACTGGGGCCGCGGCGGTGAAAGTGTTAGAATACTATGGGCAACACTAAAATTCCCAATAGCATGTGGAGGAGTAAAACAGATTGTTCCTCTGCACTGACTGCGCCCCTGCCCTTTCCCCACTGCTGTACATCCAGTCTGCCCCTGGCGCCTGTTGGTTTGCCGTTTTGGCGCAAAGGGGGAGCAGTTTGCCAAGATTCAGAAGGAGGCGAGCGTTTATGAGGAAGAGGAGTCCTACCCTCGGTGCTACTACAAGATATGGCACAAACTGATTTACTGCCTGTCTCAGGGGTGACCCCAGAGCATGGGGGAGGGGGTTAAGTAACTTGCTCAGAATCATACATGCAAGTGGAGGTTGTGGGAATCAAACCCATGTCTGCTGGAATGTGTGTGGTCTCTATTAACTGGTAACCTGGTATGGTCCACCCATTAACGTGCCTGTTTTCAAGGGAAGCTAAGTGACTTGCTCAGAGTCGCACAGTACGCAAGACGTAGAGATTGTGGGAATCAAACTGAGGTCTGCTGGAGTGCGGGGTCTGTGTTCTTTGGTAACCAGTATGGCCCACCACATTCATGTGCCTGTTTTCAGGGGAGGTTAAAGGGACACTGTCAACTTTTTTTGCATCATAGTATTTTTAGATAAACACACATTTTATGATTGCTTACTTTCTTTAAAATGCATTGATGCTGTTGGTTGTTTTATCTGCCTCCTTGTTTATTAGACCCAAAATGCATGGCACTGTATAGCTATGCCCTGCTTTGTTTTGCTTCAAATCACTGAACTACTCTTAGTGCACATGTTCTGAATATTAGAAACATCCTCAAACAGTGAAGCTACTCATGATACAATAGTCTCCTCTACTACCATTGTGTAATGAGTGGCAAGATTGTGTTGGGGGCGTTCCTGAGTCCAGGAAAGATGCAGTAGGAGCTGATCCAAACATGTTTTGGTGTGGTAATACCAGTATGGTGGGAAGTCAGTTTTTCATTTTTTAAACGAAAAAAGGGATCTGAATCAAACTACCAGTTGCATCAACAGTCTCTACAGAATGTGAACAATCAGAAAATCTGTTTTTTAAACTAAGGACACTTTAAGGCCTAAGGGGGTTGACAGTGTCCCTTTAAGTGACTTGCTCAGTCACACAGCAAGTGGAGGTTGTGGGAATCAAACCCATTGCTGGAGTGTGTGTGGTCTCTGTTTTTTGGTAACCAGGTATGGCCCACTGCACCACATTCATGTGCGTGCCTGTTTTCAGGAGAGACTAAGTGACTTGCTTAGAGTCACACACAGTATGCAAGTGGAGGTTGGGGAAATCAAACCCAGGTCTGCTGGGGTGTGGGGTCTGTGTTCTTTGATAACCAGTATGGCCCACCAGATTCATGTGCCTGTTTTCAGGAGAGGTTAAGAGACTTGCTCAGAGTCACACAGCAAGTGGAGGTTGTGAGAATGATCCCAGGTCTGCTGGAGTGAGGTCTGTGTTGTTTGGTAACCACAGTATGGCCCACAAGATCCACGTGCCTGTTTTCAGGGGAGGTTAAGTGACTTGCTCAGTCACACAGTATGCAAGTGGAGGTCGTAGGAATGAATGAAATCCAGGTCTGCTCATGTGGCATCTGTGTCAGATCATAAAACTGTAAGAGGAGTGTCTAGTCTGTGGGGATATACAGTCCGGTAGAGGTCTGTGGTCACCTGCAGAGGAAAGTGTTGGGAGCCAACAGAAGTGTCAAGTGAGGGAGGAAAATGCAGCTTTTTCTAGTAGCGATGTGGCCAAACAGTTAGGAAACTCAAACATCCACCAGAACAGTGACCACGTCGCAAAATACTACATAGCATTCCAAATTACTGTCACCTTGGAAAACTAGGAAGTTTTTACTTCTTGGCCTAAAAAGTTGTCTGGAGCCCTGATGCCACTGGGCCAAAGGGTCAGGTTGACTCCTGGAAACTAGGCCTCCCACATGGAAACCCGACAAGCTCCACCTGCTCCACTAGGCCAAGCTGTACATATTTATTTACACAGATCCAAATTCACAACTGATGCTGCTTGCAGAATATCAGATGTTCAAATCTAGTATTCTGGCTCCATTTCTGGTCCACCGCCAGCTCAAAAACAGCAGCACCAAGCTGGCTTAAATGGAACAGAAAGCAGAGGAACAGTATTTAAGTCTGAATACCAGCAATGAAAATGATATTCCGACTTGAAATCTGATATTCCAACGCACTGGAATACCATTAATTGCAAAGCTTGGTTTATTTAGAATTTTTGTGCAGTTGCATTTATATTTCTTCCTCGTTATCCCCTAAACTTCTCCATTATGGTTTCCCCCTAAGCCCAGTGCCCCCTTCCCTCCAACCACAACCCCCACGACTTGCTGCCCCTGTGACAAGTTCTTTGAAGCTACACACCTATAACTATCAGAGGACGGGAGTGAGGCCTGAGTGGTCCTTGTATCCTCCTGTGGCCAGGCTGTTTTACGGTCAGATTTCTGCCGTCCCACCTCTCCCTGAGACACCAAAGACACAAGGCACACACATGGAATTGTGTACTGACATGGAACTAGTTAGCCTCTCACTCCCCCCCCCCCCATGCAAGTCACCACTTGGGTCAGAGAATCTAAAAAACATTTCCTTTGTTTCATTCCGCTTTCCTCTCCACATTTCTCCCCACCTGACAAACTAGGAAAGAATCTAGGCGAGCAACTGCCACAGTAGGGGAGGGAATACCAGGCAGCCTGCCCTCCCCCTGCTCGGTGACCTAACACCTCACCTTCAGTATCTGCTTGGCACCCAGTCGCCCCAGTGTGGGCTTCTGAGACTCACGTCATGAACACCTGTCTCCAAGGTAGCAGTGCATCGCGCTGATGCCAGGCCACTGAGTGGGCTGTTAAAACCCATTCATATTCACAAGATGCCCCACAATTCATGAGCAAAACTGACCTTCCTATAGTCAAGCACCCTTCCTGTACTTTACCTTATATCACTTTATTCCCCAGTGTTTTCTCTGTATTGTTTTCTCTGTTCCATTTTCTTCCCCCTAGACCAAGGTTTGTGCTTCCTCCCATCCCACTCAACCTGTTGGTCTGTGCTTTACTTATGATCCCCTCTATCTCATTTCCATTCATGGACCTTACCCCCACCACGACCAGCAGTGGCGAGAGCGCGGAATACAGTATCCCTGAGAAATTCCCCAACATGGAAAGGTACAGCCAAGCTTTGGGTTACTGGGTAAGAGTTGACCTGGGAATGCCAGGCTACCTTGATCCCGGTGTAGGGGCATGGTATGCTTCATACTATCAAACCTTCTGCATATTTCTCCCCAAGATAAACGAAGAATTTGTACTCCTAACTACATTGCCTCCTAGACTCTGATCTCTTATTACTTCATGCCTGTAGCCCCCTGTGATGAGATATTACAGAAACACAATCTGTTGGTGGATAAGGACCGCGTGGCCCACCTAGTCTGCCACCACAGACCCTACCTGGTCTCAGGCCACCTCCTGAGGGGTCAGACTGTAGCTCCCCCTCCCACTGGACATACGAGGAAAGAAGAGGACTTGCTAAAATATAGAAAGGTGAACTACTGTAGATAAATGTTTTTGTAAACAGTTTCCCATAGGGACCCTTTTATACATAAAGTAGCGTTTAGTGGGCCTACTCAAACAAAAATAACAATCTTTTCATACAAACATACAAAATTTGCCAGCAGATAAAGTCCTAGTGGTCTATCAGGTCTGTTTGAATGTACATCTAGCTAGCACCCCTTATTCTGCAGCTGCCCTTCCCTCCCACCCTTCCCTCCCTTGACCATCCCCTTGCCCTGTCCCAGCCCCTTCGATGAAGTCCACTGTTCTACTGGATACCACTTCTGCCGTAACGCATTTCACCCAGCTACCACCCTCTCCATAAAAAAGTGTCTCATCTCCCTCCTGAACCTTCCTCCCTCCAGTCTCATATCATAGCCCCGGGTGTCCCTCCCCTCCCTTACTTTGAACAGTCCCTCCGTGCCAGTCTTGTTTATTCCTTTCATGTACTTGAAGGTTTCAATCATATCACCCCTGTCCCTCCTCTCCTCCAGCAAGTACATGTTCAACTCCCTTAGCCTCCTCTTGCATGGCAAGTCCTCCAGCCCCTTGATCATCTTTGTCACCCTGCACTGCACCCCCTCCAGTAACTTAATGTCCCTCTTCAGATACGGGCACCAGTACTGCACGCAGTACTCCAGGTGCGGTCTAATGATCCTATACAATGGCAGAATCACCTCCCCCCTCCTCAAGCATATACTCCTTGCAATGCAATCCAGCATTTTGTTGGCCTTTGCAGCTGCCTTCCTGTATTGTGCAGATTTGTTCATTGACCCCGTAATGAGCACTCCCAGATCCTTCTCCTTCTCTGTCTCATCTAGTCTAGTTGCACTCCCCCCAGCTGGTAACTCCTCCTTGGGTTTTTCGCCCCAAAATGCAGCACCTTGCACTTTCTGGCACTGAACCCCAATTGCAGGAGTCTGACCAGGTTTCTAGCTTTGCCAGATCATCCTGCAACCCCTGCCATCCCTCTAGGTTGTCCACCACTGCTCCCATCTTGGTGTCATCAGCAAACAGACTGATCTTGCTCTTTATGCCCAATGATATGTCTGCAATGAATATCCCAAACAACACTGGTCCCAACACCAAGCCCTGTGGAACACCACTCGTCACTACCCCTGGGGATGAGAGCTCCCCACCTACCACCACCCTCTGTTGCCTTCCCTAAAGCCAGTTCCCTACCCATCTCACCAGCTTTGCACCTGCCCCTGTACCTTCTAACTTACTTCCCAGCCTCCCATGTGGCACTGAGTCGAATGCCTTACTGACGTCCAGGTACAGGACATCCACTGCATGGCCCCCATCCAACTGCCTATTTACCCAGTCAAAGAACTCCACCAGGTTGGTTTGGCAGGATCCGCCACTTATAAAGCCATGCTGTCTGCTGTCCTGTAGTCCTCTGACCTCCAGGAGGGCCACCAGCCTCTCCTTCAGGATAGTCTCCATCAGCTTACCCACAATAGATGTGAGGCTCACTGGTCTGTAGTTCCCCGGTTCATCCTTGGGGCCACTCTTGTGGAGGGGCACCACATGAGCCATCCTCCAATCCTGAGGTACACACCCCGAATGTAGTGAGCCATTAAATAAGCCTGCCAAAGGTCCCGCCAGGACCTCTGCCAGCTCCTTCAGTACCCTGGGGTGGATGCCATCTGGGCATGGCACCTTGTCCACCATCAGTGCCCTCAAACCCTCCAGAACCCTGCCCTCTGTGATTTCCCTGTCCATCACCCCCTTCCCCTATGTTTCTGCCCTTCCTCCCCCATTTGGGTAACACCCCCTCTTCTCCTTAGTAAATATTCTCCTTAGTAAATACTGAGCAGAAGTGATCATTTAGTGCTGTTTTTCTCCCTCAGCTCTTCCAGCGGATCCTGTGCTCCTATGGATTCCAGGTGTTGCACTATTCTTTCCTTAAGGAGTGCCTCCATAATCTTGCCCACTACTGAGGTAAGACTGACTGGTGTGTAGTTCCCTGTCTCCTCTCTGCTGCCACTTTTGTGGAGCGGGATCACATGAGCCCTTCTCCAGTCTTCTGGGACCTCTCCTGTGCTCAGAGACTCACTAAACAGTTCTGATAATGGCTCTGTTAGTTCCACCCTTAGCTCCTTTAGTACCCTGGGATGTATGCCATCAGTTCCTATTGCCTTGTCCACCCTGAGCTTAGCGAGCTCTTGTAGGAACCTTACTTTTGTGAAAGAACTTGTGCACACCTCCCTCCCTCCCTCCCCCATATCCATGGCACTGAGCTGTGGGCCCTGCCCTACCTTCTCCTCAGTAAATACAGAGCGGAAGTATGTATTTAGGATAGGTGCTTTTCCCTGGTCCTCCTCCACACACTTCCCCTTATCCCCTCTGATCTTAGCAATACCCCCCTGGACTTTCTCCTTTCACTAATATATCTATAGAAAGTCTTGTCCCCTTCTTTTACTGTTTGTGCTAGTGTTGCCTCAGTTTGGGCCTTTGCCTGCCTTACTGCCTTCCCTGTTTCCCTTAGGGAAGTTTGGTATGCCTTCCTATCTTCGTCCCACTGCATTCCCTTATATTCCTGAAGGCCAACCTTTTGGCTCTGATATTTCTGCTACTGTTTTTGAGAACCAAAGTGGTTTCCTCCTTCTTTTGCTCTTGCTTTTCTGGAATACCAATTCCAACTTTCTGCCTCAGGACAGGGTGGTAGTGATTACAGCTACACATATAACCACCATTTTAGACACCTTTGGGTCTGCACGCTTGTATTAAGACAGAGTACAAAGAGGGGAGGGGGACGGGAGAAGGTCAACAATAGACATGTTGGGGGTGGTGCAATGCAGTGGCTGTGGGGTGGCAGTCTTCAGGGAGAAGTTCTGGAGACTGCAGTGCTGCCCCATCTTCAGGCAGCTCTCTGGGTTGAGGGAGGAGGTTGCTCATCTCTGAGCGGAGTTGGCTAAGGTTCGGGAGGCCTCCATCCCCACCCAAGGACCACCAAATCCACACCCACTGCCTCAAATGATGCCAGGAATGAGGTGCAGTTGGACAACGGTGCATTCAAGGAAGGTGAGGGAGGTGGAGCAGAGGCACATCCAACCTGAGGTTCCACTCCATAACTCCTTCACCATTCTGGCATGGCAGGACTGTCTCAGGAAGACACCCATAGTGGTGGACAAGGTGGATGCGGGGATCCTCCACAGTGGGGGCCCACAGAGGGGTGGCAAGGGACCACAGAGAAGGAGAAGAAAGCAACTCATAGTGGGGGAACTCTATTATCGGGGGAGAGGTAAGACCTGGAAGTGGAAGACAGAGTAGTCAAGTGTCTACCCGGTGCCACGGCTTGGAGGGACGGGATGCGTATCCAAAGGATCGCTAGTGCAGCAGGATGGGGGGGGGGACTAGATGTCATTATCCACCTGGGGACAAACTGTCTGGCTGGGGATGAAGTGAAGTCAGGGCAGAAGGAGTTCACTAAGTTAAGGAGGGATCTTAAGATAGGTGGCACACATGGTAACTTTCTTGGAAGTGCTACCTGTCTATGATATGGAAGAGGCCAGGGTACTCTGCAGGGGATTCAACGAATGGCTGAAGAGCTGGTGCAGAGCTGAGGGTTTTAGCTTCACTGGGGACTGGGGGGATCACCTGGAGGGATGCAGGCTTGTATGGGAGGGACGGCCTGCATCCATCTGGGGGAAGGAAACAGAGATCCTTAGTGAGAGGTTTAAATGTTTCATTGCAAATATTTAAACTAATCAAGGAGGTAGCAGAATTAAGCAGGAAAGAACTGCCCCCACCCTTATGGTAGACAAGCAAACAGATACTAAGGCCGAGACAGCAACATTTAAACAAGACAAGGGGGTGGCAAAATTAAGCAGGGAAAAACCAACGTGCCCCCCCACACAGGATAAAGTAGGTAGACAGACTGGTATTAGGGCCAAGGAAGTAACAAAAGAAACCACAAATGGAGGTAATGGCAGGGGAGGTATGGAGGGATGGCATAGGAATCAGGATAGAGGTGAGCTAGTACAGGCGGGGGCATCAAAACATGGAAAGCCATGTGTACAAATGCCTGAATCCTGGGAAACAAGATCCCAGACCTAGCGGCCTTGATGGCGGAGGAAGACCTAAACATTGTTGCAGTCACTGAAACATGGTACACAGGTAACCATGACTGATGCAAGTGTCCACTTTCCCATATGCTCCAAACTCACCCATCCATTGATCTTCCATACTTTAAACAATACTATCCTCGAAGAAGTGCCCTCCTTTAGGTATCTAGGGGTTTGGCTCGATTGCCACCTCTCCTTTACCACACACGTAGATGCCATCACTTCCAAACTGCGCCCTAAACTCGGGGCCCACTATCGGAACCGCTCCTCCCTCTCGCTACCCATAAGACATGATCTAGTCCTGAAAATGATTCTACCCACCTTCGACTACTGTGACGTAGTTTATAACTCCGCCTCAAAGACCACTCTAGCCAGACTGGACCCCCTCTTTAATGCGTTCTGCCACTTTGCCCTCGATGCCCCCCCCTCGCTCACATCACTGTGAGCTCTACCGTTCACTGGCTCTGCCAACCCTGAGCAACCGGCACCTACTCCACACTGTAAAATTCGCTTCTAACTTCTGGCTCGGCTCCCTCCCACCCTACCTAGCATCCTCCCTATCTTCCCCACCTACCCCCACTGACACCCTCAGATCCACAGACACAAGGCTATTATCCATCCCCCATTGAAAGACCACCGCTTTCCAATCGGCCTTCTCCTACCTCTTCCCCAAACTCTGGAACGGCCTACCTGCCCAGATCCGCCACTCATCATCCAAATACTCCCTATCCTCTGCCCTCACTAACGTTCTCGCAACAAATTGCAACTGCCCCTGAACTCCCCCGACCTCCTGCCTCTCTCCCAGCTACCTCCCAGAGCCTGACCAGCGGCCTGGCAATAGCCAAATTGGCTGGCTTATATACTGCTCCACGCCAGCTTACACACGCTACTCCCCTCCTACTCCTTAAACCTCCCTCTTCCCCCTCCCTATCTCCCCCAACCTCAGCACCAATACCACTGCCCTCTCACATCACCTATACCTACCCCCACGCTCCTAAGCATACTATTCCCCCAACTCAAACAGGCTCCTGTGCTTCCCACTGCAGCTCATAGCTGCACAGGCACTCAAGTTCTGACCTGTCACACTAGTAAGCAAATGGCACTTACGTAACTAATGCGTTTCCCCTTAGAGTATCCATTGTATGTTCACCCCTCCCCTGTAGCGTTTGCTCTGCTTTGCTCCAACCATGACTGTACACTTGATATGTATACCCTTGACCTGTTTGTATGGTTTGCTATGCTGTGCTCCTACCATGCCTGTACACTTGATATGCATACCTATGACGTGTTTACCCTGTCCCTGTTGTGCAACGCTTATACTGCTCTTATCTTGCCTTTACCTATGTCATATTTACCCTGTCGATACTGTTCATTGTTCTGTATTCCTCTCCTTATGTACAAAGCTCATTTGTAATACCTCCAATCGATGTATATTGTCTGTATTGCATTACTGCTAAACTCATCTACTGTATGTATACCTGCCTTCTCTGTAACCCTCCCCCAGGTCGCACCGTGAGACGAGCATCTTTTTGCTCAGCGTGCCTTTCCTGGTGAAACATTTTCAGTAAATAAATAAATAATGTTTGTCCACTAGAGGGACCCCAACACCTCTCCTCTTGGCCAGAGCTCCTGTTATATTAACCTGTGGCATTTTCCAAATTTACCCTTTACCCTTTTCTGCATTGGTGCTATCCTGTCCTACCCCTTTCCACATAATCCTTCATATAGGCCACATGGTCTTAAAGTTATCCTTCCCGCTGTTTAATCTATCCAGCTGATCCATCTTACTATGCCTCACTCATTCTTCCGATGACTACCATACAACCAGGGACTACTTGGCAACCAATATAAGTACTCCACTCAATGTGTAGACCTTATCTTCTTCTGGTATTGACACACAGGATAGTAGAACCTTCTTCCAAAACCAGACTCCATCATCATATAATCCACTTCTCTTAACCATTTCAGCTTGAAAGAAATTTAGGCAGAACAATATTAATAATCTTTTTTCTTTCTTCTTTTTTCAGATTGATTTGGACATTTGGTCATATGTGTATTGGAAACATGATGATAAGATGACAGTCATAATTGGTATTTATTAACAGTATATGATGTTGTATGAGTTAAATATAACAATGATTCCTCCTCTCATATATGAAATAATATATTTTGCTTACACATATATATTTCTTATTTGCAGTATTTGATAATAGTGGTAGTAGGGTTACAATTTTTAATGAAGATATACCACTGCTTTAAATTTGGTATAGATATAAGGAACCATTACCACTCTGAAAAGACAACCCCTGATGACATACTGTGTACGAAACCGGTCGGGGACTGAGTGAGGCGTGTAGCACAATGTTTGGTTACAGCGGCCTGTTCTATTGTTATTAAAGCCATTTTTTGCAACTGAGGAGTGCTTTTTTTGTTGTTTTGGATTATCGTTTTATCACTCGCACCCTCTGAACACGGAGGAGCTGTATTGTTGTTGTTGCTTTGTCATTATTTTTACGAGCTCTACGTGAGTTGCATGTTGACGTCTGACTGTAGCCGCTATCCACCTTTTGAACCACCGCTTTTTTTCGTGCATGATTTTTCCACCGAGAAGGGGGACCCGTGAGTACAAGCTCTTTTGCTGTTTTTCTTAATACTGGCGGTGTAACACTTTTAAGATTGTTTGGGGTTTATTCCTTTATTCGGTGGGGAGGCACGAATCTAGTTACTTCCAGGATCGAGGAATGTCTATGTTCAATATTAATTCCATTAACACTGGAGCCGCGGCAGCTTCATACGCCTCTTTTGCTTTTACTGCAATGGGACAGGAGGAATTATTTCAAGATACCATTGAAGTGACAGAATATAATGCTGGGGAACATCCGACAAACAGCTATACAACCTACAATACCAGATATTAGAAAAGCCTTTCTAGAATTGGAAAGGGCAGTTCTCAGGGGACGCAGACATCATTGGGGGTGGGTTACACTTGAAGCCTATCTCAGGGTGGGTCGTTCCCCAAGAGGTTTAAGAGTCACTAACAAGCCTGGCTATGGATGGGATCATCATGAGTTTGTTACTGATTGGAAACAATCGCTGCAATCTGGCACTGATGCTCTGATTAGGACTGTCATTAAGGACTATGAAACACAGAAAACAGACATTACTAATGATATTTTGAAGAAAGAGAGCACTGTGGCACAATTTAAAGAACATTCTGAGTTTGTTACCCTGGATACTAAATTAAAGGAAACCATAAGAAGGGAGGAAGAAATAATTAAAAAAAATCAAACTCACTAAATGGGAGCGTGATCGTCAAGATTATCTTAAAGATAGAGTCTGGGATTGGAAGAAACAGAAATCCTCTAAAAATTACAAAAGGAACTCACAATATCAATTAAGATCTATTCTTAAAAATAGAAGTGGTTCCCCAAACTATAATGGATCCAATAGTGAGTCTGAAAACGACTATCCTTTTTTAGAGAGGACAGTTGAGTAGCAGAACAACAAGGGGGGAGACGTACTGTTCAATTCCAGTAGTCCAATCAGGAACCACGCATCCTGAGGGAGAGGAACAGAGGACGACTTAATCAAAGGGAACCAAATGAACCAGAAGAGGTGGTCGTAAACACCGGAGCAAGGCAGAAATACAGGAGGGGGAGGACATAACTGAGAACATTGTTATTAATATTTCTCACGTGACATTAACAACATAATTTCATGTTTTACAGAAAGGACTGTTCTTTGTCCCAACACAGGATTCTATGCCCTTCAAGATCTTTATAGAGCTACAGAGATTTACGAGAAATGTAAACTTAAAAGCGTTTTTTTCTACGTCAAGATATGGAAAAAGGGGAGACTAATGTTGTTGAGGAGACACAGGTATTGGACTTGGAAAATACCATTGCTAAGGTAAGAAGTTTCAAACCTTCTTCCACTTTCATGCCCCCTTATAATGACAGTGTACAAACTTTCAAGAGACTATGTGACAGACAATTTGATGGTATGTTTAAGAATATGGACAAACCAAAATATGTCAACTTAACTGGTCCTGAGGTGGAGGCATTGAGAAGTCTTGTAAGTAAAGAAATAGTTATAAAGCTGGCAGTTAAAGGGGGCTCAGTGGTGGTCACGTCCACCAATAAATATAATGAAGAGATAAGTATACAACTTTCTCAGAAAGACTTCTATTTACCCTTAACCTTGGACCCTACGGTTAAATTTAAAAATGATATAGACTGTTTTGTCTTTGAATCTAAGTGTGAGGGCTTGACAGACTTAGATGAATTTCAATATTTAACAGTCACTACTCCAGTACGAGCTTGTATATATGTACTCCCCAAAATTCATAAAGAAACTATTAATCCCCCTGGTTGTCCAATTGTCTCGGGGATTGGTTCTTTGATCAAACCATTATCTACCTATGTTGATGCACATATCAAAGGTTATGTTCCCACCCTTCGCTCCTATGTTAGAGATACTTCACACCTTCTGGAAACTTTGAATGATATGCAAATGGAACAAGATTGGTTCTTGGTTTTGCTGGACATATCACGCTACACGAACATTCCCCATGATGGTAGACTTGAGGCACTTAACTATTGGTTAGAACTTGACGGATACATACCTTCGAAGAAGAAATCGTTCCTTTTGGAGTATGCAGAGCAAAAAATTACTTTATCTTCAAAGATTCCTTTTACTTACAAATCAAGGAAACGGCAATGGGAGCTACATTTGCCCCTAATTATGCCAATCTCTATTCGGGTCTTTGGGAAAAAGTATACGTCTATGACGTCTAGACAAATCCATTTTACCATAGGATTGATGTCTGGCGTCGCTTTATTGACGACATTTTTTTAGTATGGTGAGGGACACAGAGTGAACTTGTGGAATTTGTTAATTATCTGGAGACAAGTAATAGCAATTTGAAATTTTCTATGCAACGCAGTCCTACATCGGTCTCCTTCCTGGATATCACAATACATAAAAAAGAAGATGGTACAGTAAGAACAGATCTATTTAGAAAGGAGACCGACAGGAATTCCATTTTGCATGCTACAAGTTGTCAACCCCATCATCTGATTCAGAATATTCCAAAGGCACAATTTTTACGAGCACGTAGGAATTGTAGCGAAGATGTTGATTTTTTGGTTAATGGTACAAAAATGTGTTCCCGTTTTACCACTAGGGACTATTCACAGAAAACCATTCAAGAAGCATTTTCTGAGACTTTACTTGTTGATAAGGATTCACTTATTAACAATAAGAACAGGAGCACAAGAGTACAGGAATTTAGACTAAATTTCATTACAAAATATTCTAGACATTGTAATGAGATCAGAAATATCTTGTACTCTAATTGGAATGTGTTGGAAGGTGAACCACTATTACAGGAATATGTTAAAATAAACCCTGGATGACATACAAGAGAGGTACCAACCTTAGGGACAGACTTGTTCATAGTTATTCACTTGCAGATAAATCTGATAGAAATAATGTGGGAATTTTGTCCCCTTTGACTCCGGGGATGATACTTGTGGAAATTGTAAATTTTGCAATTCAGTCTTAAAGTACAACACTTTTACCAGTTGTAATTGCACTAAGACATTTCAGATTAGAGATTTGATGACTTGTACCACAGAAGGAGTTGTGTATCTGGCCACATGTCAGTGTGGCTCTTTTTATGTGGGGAAAACCATGAGGCCTTCAAAACTTAGGATGGGTGCACATCTCAGATCCACTGAAAATAAAGATACCTGCAGTGCATTGTCTATACATCACAGAGACACTAGACAGACTAATCAGAAACATGGTTTTAAATTCTGCGGCATTAAAAAGGTGCATGTTAACAAACGAGGTGGCAACCTGGATGTAAAGCTTAAACAAAGAGAATCGTTTTGGATATTTACATTAGGAGCCCTTCATAGGCCAGGCCTGAATGATAAAATTGACCTTTTATCTTGCATTAAATAATCTAGAGGTTTTCTGTTTTGTACTTTTATGATATAACTATCTCTGTATCGAAGCTATAATTTGGGCTTGAAAATACATAAATTAATGATTAGGTTATATACATACATACATTTTTATATGTGTGTACATATGAGGCTGTGTACGTATTTTCTTTTGATGTTTTGGGTTTCATTGTGCTGTTGATATTCTAAATTTAATAAATCTATAGGAATTAAGTTAGTTCTATTTATGTTTTAAGATTTGTATCTAAATTCATTATTATTGTTTTTGAAAGAAATTTAGGCAGAACAATATTAATCTTTTTTTCTTTCTTCTTTTTTCAGATTGATTTGGACATTTGGTCATATGTGTATTGGAAACATGATGATAAGATGACAGTCATAATTGGTATTTATTAACAGTATATAATGTTGTATGAGTTAAATACAACAATGATTCCTTCTCTCATATATAAAATAATATATTTTGTTTACACGTATATATTTCTTATTTGCAGTATTTGATAATAATGGTAGTAGGGTTACAATTTTTAATGAAGATGTACTGCTGCTTTAAATTTGGTATAGATATAAGTAACCATTACCACTCTGAAAGACAACCCCTGATGATGTACTGTGTACGAAACCAGTCGGGGACCGAGTGAGGCGTGTAGCACAATGTTTGGTTACAGCGGCCTGTTCTATTGTTATTAAAGCCATTTTTTGCAACTGAGGAGTGCGTTTTTTTGTTGTTTTGCATTAATATATCCACATACAATGTGTTTAAGCCTGATAAAACATCCAGAGGAGGGCGGGTTGCAATATATGTCTCTGACAAACTCGGTTTCAGTTATTGACTCTTCCACTGTACCGAAGGAGTTTGAAAGCCTCACCTTAAAAGTCTCTCTACCATCGAAGGAGCCTATAATCATCACTGGATGCCACAGACCCCCATCAGGGGGTCTCCAGATATTACATCACCTCCACAAACTACTGGATACCTCTAACGCGGAAGCACTCTTTATGGGAGAGTTTAACCTCAACTGGTTTTCTCCTTGTGCCAAACCCCTAAATGATCTATGTGACACCTAGGGCCTTACTCAGCTTATTCAGGAGCCTACCTGCCGAAACACCAAAAACCCTACAAACAGCACCCTCCTTGATTTAATTCTGGTCAACAAGCCCCACAAAATTACGCATACCAGAGTGCTTCTTAATGACATAAGTGATCATAGGGCCACTGCATGTGTAAGGTCTACCCCAAGCCTATTTCCACTTCCAGTTTCATTTTCAAAAGAGACCACTGTAAATTCAACTGCTCTGACTTCATAATGGACCTAACTTGCATTAGATGGCAAGACTTATCTCACACCCTCAATCTCAGAGGCCTATAACTTGTTCATGAATGTGATAAACAAACACACCTCCTAGTGAAAATTCGAACCAGGAAAAGGTCTTGCCCATGGTTTACGCCTGCCTTAAAAGCAGCCCTACGCAATAGAGACACCTTATGGAAAAACGCATGCAAGACCAAACAGGCATCTAACTGGGCATTATTTAGAACCATTAGGAACCATTGCACCAAACTCATAAGGGTCAAAAAAGCTAAATATTTTCAATCGGCACTAGAATCTAACGATAACAATGTCACCAAATTCTGGCAAATCCTGAAAGACGTAGAAGGACACAGCACCACTACCTCTCTGCCCACAAAAATGATCTCTGGCGATAACACCTTCACAGGCAAGCAGTCTATACTTGAGCAACTAAACAATCATTTCGACACCGCAGATCTATCCTTTGACACTTCCTCTGCTAGTAAACTGCTCACCCAGCTACATACCTCAGACACTCTAGCCCCTTCCCCATTGCACACCCCGCAATCAGCCAAATTCAGTTTTAGCCCTATATCCTTCCAGCAGGTTGAAGATCTATTACTAACCTTGGACATTAAAAAAAGTGTTGGCGCAGATCAGCTTGAACCCTTCTTTCTAAAGTTGGGCCATCAAGTGCTGATTGCACCCATCACCCACCTCTTCAATATGTCACTGGCGCAAGGAGACCTCCCCTCTGCATGGAAAATAGCACACGTCATTCCGCTCTTCAAGTCAGGCGATTCGAGTGACCTCAATAATTATCGACCCATACCACTGTTACCTATTTTATCCAAACGTCTTGAAAAACTTGACAATTCGCAATTAAGAAAATTCTTAGAATCTCGCAATACTCTCAATCCCCTTCGGTCCAGTTTTAGGCCTAAACACAGTACTGTATCCACCTTGGCCAAGGTGACGAATGACTGGCAAAGTGCATTCGATGCTAGAAATCATGTTGGCGCATTATTTTTGGACCTGAATAAGTCATTCAACACAGTAGACCATGACCTGTTAACTACTCATGTTGCACAACACTGGCCTGGATGACATTGCCATGCAATGGTTTGCCTCCTACCTTGTAGGCAGACAACACGACGGCAAAGCCCAAGGCGACACCTCTCCTCTTAAATCACTACTGAGAGGAGTCCCACAAGAGTCGATCCTGGAGCCCCTCTTATTTACCATTTATATCAATGATATCGACTCCAAAATCTGCACAGCAAGTGTCAATCTCTTTGTGGATGACACTGTATTAGGCCCTCCTTGGATCTTGCTTGCTCTGATTTGCAGCAAGAATTTGGCCTATTACAACAAAACCTTTTGCGACTGAAACTATTGCTAAATGCAAAAAAGACCAAAGTTATGTTCCTCTCCCCAAATACTCGGTCAACAAATACGTACACCTCAGGTTCCAAGCTCCAGATTATGACTGTCTTGGGGGAGCCACTTGATATAATGGACAAATTCAAATACTTGGGTTTCTGGCTCAACAGCAAACTCTCCTTTACCATACATTTGGAGGAACTCTCCAAAAAACTAAAACAAAGATTAGGCTTCTTCTACCGAATTAAACACCTCCTTACCTACGAGGCTAAAGTAAGACTACTGCAGACAACGTTCCTCCCCCTCGTGGATTATGCCAACTTTCTTTATTGCCACTGCCCAAACGCTGCCTTGACCAAGCTGGACACCCTGTATCATAGGGCCATACATTTCATCACTAATGCCCCCTACAACACACACCACTGCTCCCTTTATTCACAGCTTGCTTGGCAGTCCCTTAGTATTAGGAGGCTAAATAACGCGGCCCTGTGGATCTTCAGAGCACTCACCAACAAATTTCTCCAATATATATCAGAACTGTTCACTTATACATCAAGTGCTTATCGCTCAGAAGGTACTCATACATCCTGCTTGACATCCCTAGGATCAGAAACCGCTACAGCGCATCCTCTCTAAGCCACAATCTCCCCACTCTTTGCAATACTCTACAAAAAACACAAACTCCAGAAACTGGTCGGGATGCTTACCTTCAAAACTATGCTGCGACACCAGTTGAAGGAAAATTGTAATTGCTCCCCATAATGCTGGTTCATAATCTCATGCTACCTTTTTGTCCTATCATACTATCCTGTTGCATTTGCTCTCTACCCATGAGTCATCTACACTTCCCATTATTCTGATCTCTTCACAATCCCTATGCTATTCGAGCCTCCTTCCCTTCCCCCCTCTTATTTTATGTCTGCCTTCACTATACTACGTTAACAATAACCCATGACAGGGTGTGGAGTTATAAGCACTTAATCCATGCCTGGGGTGCATTGTGAGGCATGAGGCCACAGGCCAAGTGTCCTCACAGCACCCTAGGCGTGGATTAAATGCCTATAACCCCACACCCTGGAGTGGGTTATTGCGCTTATAACATGGGTTAAGTTTACCATAGAGTACAACCCCCCCACACACAAAACAGCTGCTCCCCCTGTTTTAATGGCAGAAAGGGATTTTATCCTTCCGCCTTGCAAAGTAGTCCCCAACTGTGGATTAAACTGACAGTTTAATCAACAGCTACAGACAGAGAGAAGGACTTCTGCACTTATGGAGTGCAACACACAGCAGGACATCTGCGTTTTGCTGTGTCTCTCTCACAGACAATGTAGGAGCAGCACTTCCAAGGGGTAAGGAGAGAGAGAAAGACAGAAGAGACAGGACAATGCAGGAATGCTAAAGGAAATGTCCCACTGTCTCTCTCTTACTCTGTGTGGCTGTTAGATATGTTTCTCCCATTGAAACAGAGGGAGCAGCACTTTTTTTGGAGGGGGGGAATTGTACACTCTCCTCAACATAATAACCCATGCAATATTGTGCTGTAGAGTGCCACTTCACATTTCACCCACGTTTGCGGTGCTCTACCTTGCTACTGTGATGTACTTCACGTTGCTAGCTAGCACTCCCAAGCTACCGCACCACAGAAAGCTCAGCGGTGTGGCCGCTCTATGACTGGCATTCAGTACCTCACTTTTAGTAAGGGTAGCCGAACTATCAATTACTCTGTCACTGCTCGGCGTGCTGGTCGCTCCTACTTGGCTCTTCCCTCACTGTCTCCCTCTCTCTGACACGCTCTCTTTTCCCAGACTGCGGTTCCATAGCACAAAGACTGACATAGGGCAGTGCAGCAATGCTGAATGAGATGTTCCACTGTCTATCTCTCTCCGTGTCATAGGACCGTCATGAGCTCCTCACGCTGCCTCTTCTCTCTCTCACTCCCAGTTTCTCTTTACAGTATAAGGACGGCAGTTCATGAGGAGATGGCAACTCTGAGTAACCAAAGTGTCTTCTGTCACTATGGACACTTTCAACAACATCGTGAGTACAGTGTGTATCAGTGTATGGAGGGAGGAGGGTTCTGTGTCTCGCTGTCACAGATGGTGCGGCTGCCTCCCTGTGTTTTTGACAACTACCCTGTCATCGAGCCAGTCGTTCACACTTAACCTCTCAAACAACAATAAATTTACATCCGTTGTACCGCTGAGGCTACAATCTACTCTGCTTGCTGAGATAGTAAACAACAATGGCTGCTGCCTAAAATGAGCAGGGTGGATTTGATAGATCCTTCCATGGTGTGATCATGTCTGCTCCACACAGAGAAAAAGATCAGGCACAGAAAGCATGGATTAAATAGGGAATTTAATCCATGGACAGGTGACAGCTGTCTACTAATCATCTGTGCTACTTTACCAAACCCATGTTATAAATTTCTATACTACATCTCCCCCCATCTTACCTTCGCCACTGATGAATTTAGTTTACATGGTTAGGCTTCTTCCTTATGTACTGCATAGTCTGTTTATTCCCTTTCTTGTACTGTTTAGAATATTTATATTGCTATGTGTAATATGTTGTACTGTCCTTCCAGGAACGCTTTGTAAATGAGTTTTCTCAAAGGTGGTTTTCTCCTGGTTAAATAAAATTGATTAATTGACTGGGATATTACCACACCATGGCACACAATCTTCAGGAGAGACTGGGAGGGCAAAAAGGGAGGAGGGGTGGCTATGTACATCAGAGAGGGGATCAAGGCAATGGAGTTAGGGGGAAGACAGAAAGGGGAAGAGGCACTATGGGTCACATTAGAGACGGGAAATGGCACAACCATCCGCACTGGAGTTGTCTACAGACCTCCATCACAGGGGGAAGAAACAGGGTACTAGTGGAAACCATCCACAAAATGGCAGAGAAAGGGCAGGTATTACTGGTGGGGGACCTAAACATGCCAGATGTAAACTGGAACACTTCTGGAGCAGCCACTACCAGGAGCAGAGACATCTTGGATGCCCTGGATGGGGCGCGTGCCTCAGACAGTTGGTGAAAGAGCCCATACGCGAGGGAGCAGTACTAGACCTGGTTCTCACTAATAGTATAACAGAACGTACAGGTACATAAGAACTTACTGTAACAGTAGATCTTTGAGAACAGCTCTTGCAGCAGGTTACACCATAAGAACTGAAGTCAGCAGGCAGCAGGACCCCACAGAAAACTTCTAGCTAGCTATACCCAGCGGGGGGCCGCCCCCGATGTCAGATACATCATAAAAGGGGCGGTCCCCCAGCATACCTCAGTCCTCCCGCCAGAGACTCCCAGCATAACGATGTGATTCAGAAGTGGAGACTGAGGATCCACTTCCAGAGGAAGACTAATAATTCTGATGCATCCGAGACACTATGAAGTAAAACCAAACCTCCTGAGGGGAATGTGGGAGGGAAACTACCTGCTGCAAGAGCTGTTACTGAAGATCTACTGTTACGGTAAGCTCTTACGTAACAGTACTATCTTACTTCGAGATACAGCTCTTGCAGCAGGTTACACCATAAGGACTAATTCCCAAGCAGTAAAGGTGTATTGCTAACCCAGTCGGGAGGAGGATAGTAGAGATCAAAGGGAGAGGGACCTCTCAATATAAAAGTCCCTGGAGGACTGCCAGGCCAAAGCCCGCTCTACGCCTGGAGGCAATGTCCAAACTGTAGTGTCTAACGAAAGTGTGCAATGAACTCCAAGTGGCAGCCGCGTAGATGGCGGATGTAGCCACAAGGCAGCGAAGGAGGTAGCCACCCCCTCGTAGAATGGCCCTTCACCGGTCCCAGTAAGGACTTGTTGCATTTCTGATAACAGAAAACAATGCAGTTAACAAGCCACCTGGAGAGAGTTTGTTTTGATATGGGTGCACCCATCATCCTTTGAGCAATGGATAAAAACAGTTGGTCAGACTGTCTGTGTGAACGGGTTCTGGCCAAGTAAAACCCTCAAAATCTTCTGCACATCTACAGTGTGCAAAAGGGCTTCCCCCCTGTTCAAATGGTTGCAGAAGTACACCGCAAAGTCGATGTCCTGGTTTAAGGTTAAGGCGAAACCACTTTGGGAAGGAACTTAGGATTGGTCCTTAAGGACACCCTCTCCTTATGGAAAATCTAGTAAGGCTCTTTGCACATGAGTGCCTGGAGTTCAGAAATTCTCCTTGCCAAAGTAACAATAACTAAAAATAATGTCTTCCATGATAGGAGGCGAAGCTCGCAATCCGCAGCTGGTTCAAAGGGAGGCAGTGTAAGCTGCTCTAAGATAAAAAGAAGGTCCCAAGGAGGAATCAGATCCTTTATAGGGGTCTCAGATGTAAGACACCATGCATAAAAGTGCAGGAAACCTCTAATTGGGCTAATGAATGCTGACCAACCAGTGTGTGGTATGCCGAAATGACACAGAGACGTACTTTCAGAGAGGAATACGCCAATCCCAACTGGAAAAGGGATAGGAGGTAGTCCAAAATAGACTTTTCAGGGCATCAAAGTGGATCGAGGTCATGAGCCTGAGCCCAGAGACAAAACCTCCATCATTTCAGAGCATAAGTGGCGTGAGTAGACGGTTTCCTAGCTGCCACCAGGATATCGGCAACCCCTTGCAAGACTCCATGCCTAAGAATCGCTACGTCTTTAGGAGCCAGGCATGCAGGTTCAGGGATTTGAGGTTCAGATGGACCAGGGAGCCGGCCTCCTGGGACAGCAAATGTGAGCTGTCCAGTAAGGGTAAGAGAGGCTCCAGAGCTAGCTGGTGAAGCAGCGGAAACCAAACCTGCCTGGGCCAAAAGGGTGCTACCAAAATCATTGTCGCTCGTTCTGATTGGAGCTTGAGAAGAACCCTCTGGATCAAAGGGAAGGGCAGGAAAGCATAGAGGAACCTGCCCGTCCAAGAGAGGGATAACGCATCTTGCCAGAAAACACCAGGCCCTGGATCTTGCGAGCAGAAATTGGGCAGTTTTACTTTGTATGGGGATGCAAATAAGTCTGCGTCTGGGGTCCCCCGTCGTTGGAACAAGTCCTCGATGACCTCTTGTGGCAATTCCCATTCGTGAGCTCTGGCCTTTGACCGGCTCAGGAGAGCCACGACAGTGTTGTCCACACTGGGACATGCACTGCAGTAAGCGTGGTGCCGCGCTGTAGTACGCAGTCCCACACCCGTTTTGCCTCTTTGCAAAGGGGGTAGGAGTGAGTGCCTCCTTGTTTTTTGATGTATCCACCACTGAGGTGTTGTCTGTTTGAACTAACACGTGACCCGGTTGGATCTCTGACTGTAATGCCTGTAAGGCATACAGGACCACCATCATCTCCAGAATATTGATGTGGAGGTTAGTTTCCAGGAGCGACCGGGTTCCCTGGGTCCTGGCTCCTTCCAGGTGAGCTCCCCAACCGAACCCCGAAGTGTTGGTGGTGAGAGTCACGGATGGGACGGGCGCCACGAAAGGGACTCCCATGGAAAGATGTTCCGGGACAAGCCACCACTGCAAGTCCTGAATGACTGGCCCTATGATTCTGACTAGGTGGTCTAAGTGATTCTGGTTCTGGTCCCATTGGGCTCTCAGCGTCCACTGAGTAACTCTCATGTGGAGGCAAGTGAGGGGGACCATGGCAATGGCAGCCGACATATGTCCAAGCAGGCAAAGTATGGTCCAAGCGGAAACCAGATTTCGTGCCGTGATAGTCCTTATCAGTGACCTGATGCGTTCCGCCCTGTCCTCGGGCAGGAAGGCTCTCCCTTGACAGGTATCCAGAACCGCACCAATGAACTGTAGTCTCTGCGACAGAACGAGATGACGACTTCTCTTGGTTGATGGTGATCCCTAGAGACTGAAATAGGAAGCAGGTGTCATAAATGGCCTTCTCCAGCGTTTCTTGGGAGGAGACCATCAGGGGCCAGTCGTCCACATACAGGAAGACATAATGGCCTTGTCTGCTGAGGGCTGCTGCTTCAACTGCCATGCACTTGGTAAAGACACGTGGTGCC
Source organism: Neoceratodus forsteri (assembly GCA_016271365.2). Taxonomy (NCBI): domain Eukaryota; kingdom Metazoa; phylum Chordata; order Ceratodontiformes; family Ceratodontidae; genus Neoceratodus; species Neoceratodus forsteri. Next base: position 1,401,493,012 of record CM028131.1, on the reverse strand, counting down.
AAAGACAGGCCGAACGGGAGTGCTCAGAACTGATAATGGCATCCCAAAAAGTCGAAGCACAGGAATTTCCTGTGCGACCGGGTGATGGGAAGATGAAGATATGCATCCTGCATGTCCAGAGACACTAGCCATGCACCTTGCTTGAGCATGGGAATGAGACCCGGTAGGGTAACCATGCAAAAGCATTTGTACATCACATAGATGATTAGGTCGCTGAGGTCTGGAATTGGGCATAAGTCCCCGGTTTTCTTTGGAACCAGGAAGAAGTGGGAATAGTATCCTCTTTCTTTCTGGTTCTTCGGTACAACCTCGATGGTGTCCTTGGAAAGGAGTGCAGAGATCTCCCGCTGGATGAGCAAGGCATTCTGTCCTGAGTAATGGGAATGTAGAGCAGGTCTTGACGGTGGGCAGTCGAGGAACTCTATAGAGTGTCCTCAACTGATAAGCTGAAGAACCCACCAGAGGTGATCCTCTGCCACCCTGACAGGTGGTAAGCGACTCGACCCCAAACCTCTCTTCCCTTTGATCCGGGGGGGGGGGCAGGGACTGGGACTGGGAAGGAGTCATGCTGTGGCGGTGGTAGCTCTGGCAGGTTGGGTAGACTTGGTGTTTTCTCTGGCCCCGACCTCTGGAGAATCTCTGCTGGTTCTGACAGCTGAAACTGACCCTGTGTAGCCGCTGGCCTGACCGAGGTTGTTGCTTACTCTGTCGGCCACGAAAACGGTTCTGTGGTCTGCGACAGAAACCAGGCCTGGACTTATACATGGCCGGCATTATTCTAACTGCCTTCCCGGCATCTTGAAGTCTGGTGATGACCCACTCGGAGTCTTCACCGAACAGTACCGATCCATTGTAGGGGACATCCATGATTCCTTTCTGGACGTCTGGAGTAAATCCAGAGACCCTCAACCAGGAGTGTCTCTGGAGGCAAACGCCTGTCGAGGCACCTCTCTGCAGAGTCTGCAGAGTCGTACGTGGCCCGGAGGACTTGGGTCCCAACATCAGAGCCCGTGATAAGGAGGTTTAGAAGCTCCTCCTTCTCACCCTCTGGGAAGTCCTTCAGTAGGTCTTATCCCTGGTCCCACAGTGCATTTTGAAATTGCACCATGGGTGTCAAATAGTTGAGGGACCTGAGAGAGCATGTAGCAGAGGCATACATGCGATGACCCAGTGAGTCCAATTGTTTGGATTCCTGGTCTGGGGACTGTGTACTGAGGTGTTGGGGCCGTTGGGAGTGGTCGTGCAAAGTTGTGATGACTACTGAGTCAGCAACAGGTTACTGAGATAAATAAGGAGCCTCCAGCAGGGCTCTGTAAAGCCTGTCGGCCTTCTTGGGGACTGCTGAGGTTTAATGAGGACACTTCCACGCAGCCTTGGTAGTATCCTGGAAAGTGTCCACCAGGGGTGGAACCACCACAGGCTTGGGGTCTTTTTGTTTCAAATAGCGTGCCAAGCATTGCCGTTCTGGGTCTAACTCTTCTGTCTCCCATCCCCTAGTCTCCTGAATGTGGCACATATTATTAGAGAATGATGGGTCATCCGGTGGTAACCTAGGGAGGGTGTGAGGATCTGGAAATGGAAGCTCAAAGGGAGAGAGTGACGGAGGGGTACCCGAAGAATCAGGACGCGAGTCGTCGCCGGACAAAGAGGGGGATCTTCTTTGGGGCCTTTAGCTTCTGTGGTCACTGGGAGACTTTGAGGGGGTTCAATCCAGGAAGTCGGTGCTGCGATCGGATCAACCCCATATACAATGACTGGTGCAGTGGAACAGGGGCGACTAGCCCCAAACACACTTCAGAGCCAAGACAATACTCTCACTGCATTATCGGACCTTCAAGAATGATGACGTTGAGAATTGTAATGAATTTATTTTACAGTCCTGCACAAACAGTCACGGCAAGTTTTAAAACAAACTAGCTCACCGGGAGCTTGCCGTGACCGTTTGAGCCGATATTGTAAAATAAATTCATTTACTTTTTGAATTTCTCTTGGCATTCGTCATTTCTTGAAGGACCGTGTGCAGCGGTATTTTGTGCGCTTTACACTTTGAGGGGGTCCAGGAGCATGAAGGTCTCTTAGGACTTCAAGACCTGGAGTGTCTGGCCTTGGACCTACCCTCAGGCAGCAATGTACGGTCCTGAGGCTCAGGTGTCAATGTCCTGGGAGGTGCCATGGGAGGTGGTGTTCCAGCAGGAGGTTTTGTGGGTATATCTTTTTTAATCATGTCCCACAAAAAACTGAGCAGCTCCTTGACCTCCTGGATATTCAGACCAAACGAAAGGCCTGGCGCCGGTGTCTGTCTGGCATTAGGGTCAGGCGTCGGTGGCTGAGGGGTCATCGGGTCTGGCGTCGACATCGGGCAGGCCGATGTCTTCAACATCCCCCGATGTCTGGTCGTCGGTGGCATGAGCACCGACATCCTCCTCTGATGCCCCCCTGTGACCGGTGTCGGGTGGCAGAGGCGGGGGTGGCGTCGGGTCCTTGGGGCATCTTGCGGACGATGGCTCTGGTGCCCACTTAGTCTCTGTCATCCGTTTGAGCGACGTGAGCCCCAACGTCTTTCTCGGAGGGATGTCTGAGCCCCTGGGTGGTTGGGAGACCGAGCGATCAGTGTCCTGGCGTCAGTCCTCAGCGTCAATGCTAGACGTAGTTGCCAACTTGGACTGAGGCCTGTGGCAGTCGGAAGTCTCCGACATGGCAGCCAACACCAAAGGACTGCTATCCTTAGTCTTGGTTTTCAGTGGCTGTAAAAACACTGAGTTAGAACCCCCTGAAACCCTGACCTTGACCGGGGCTGAGACCTAGTCCAGGATGGAGAGCAGTCTGACCGAGCGGAGCTGGAACTAACCCAGGAGTCCGAGGCCAGAGTTGCGGATCGAGTCCTCTTCTTGTCCTGGTGCTTATCCTTGTTTCCCCGATTTGTGCGAAGGTTCCCCTCTAGAGGATGGATCTTTCTCCATGGTCTTGAGTTTTTCTTCAAGGAGAAAACTCTGTAGTGCTTTCTGGCAGTGGATCCTAGTTCTGCTGTTAAACTGCTGGCAGACGGAACAGGCCTGGATATCGTGGTCCAGGCCTAGGCACCGCACACAGGCAGAGTGCCTATCCTTGAAGGGGATCTGTTTGCTGCAAGCGCACTTTGAGGGGTGTCCTTCTGTGTAAGGAAGAAGACATGAACTTGTCGAATAGAGATGAAATCTCAATGGAAAATAAGGCAAATTCTTTCTGGTGTCATTCGCCTGCTGAAGGCGTCCGTGGAGCCGATGCGCATAAGCAGACATCAGGAAAAGAAGTGAGGTATGCTGGGAGACCGCCCCTTTTTTTTTTTTTATTTATTTGTATTTCAGATGACACCTTTGAGCCGAGGGCTCTTTTACAAAGGTTCCACGTCAAGGCAATAAGGACAATAAGGTACAAAACATAACATGATCATTACAATGGAACTTACAAAAAAAGACAAATAAGGTTACAATAATAGCAGCCAAAGGCATTGTCAAAGAATTGTGTTGCAAGTTAATTATACAGTACAAGTCATAGGCAGCTCAGTGAAGCTTTGTTAGAGTGGGTTAGTGGGAAAGAGAAGAAGAGTGGTGGTGAGGGAGTGGTATGGGGGCGAGAGGGAGGAGGGAGAAACGGGAGGGCATTGCGTTGGCTATGTGGTAGAGGAAATAGCAAGGGAGGAGGAAAGGGGGGGGATGAAAAATAAAAGGAGACAGATTCATCCTATACCCAGTAATGGGGGGGGGGTAAGAGAGGAGGAGGAGCTGAGGCAGTGAGGAGAGATGCTTGAGGGTAGTATGCCTGGAGGGGATTATAAGAAGCAATCGCAGAAGGCACTAGCCACAAGGTGTTGACACAGTTTACACTTAAAAGCACCAATGGTGGCAATGTTGGAGATTTCTGTAGGTAGCAAGTTGAACCAGGTGGAAGCTCTGACAAGGTAAGAACGCTGAGCTTGAGAGGTCCGACAGCGAGGTATTGTAAAGGTTAGACTGTCCGATCTTCTAGTCAGGCGGCGGACACGCTGCAGGGTCAATACTGATTGGACTCCAGGGGGCATAAGGCCCAGTGATGTCTTCTTAGCTAGGATGCAGGTCTGGTACTTTAGCCTGCCGGATAGCTGGAGCCAGTTAGCCTGCTTGTAAATGTCACACGTGTGAGAAAGGCGGGCAGCTGAAATAAGGAGTCTACATGCCTTATTAAGGGCTACAGCTATGCGCCGGAGTGCAGTATGAGTAGCGGATCCATAGATAATGAGCCCGTAGTCAATAGTTGAGATAACAGAGCTCTGGATAGCGAGGTTCAAGGCTTCAGCCGTTAGGCAATGTTTATGCTTGTATAGTAGCCCTATACGGGAGTTCACAGTTTTAGCGATACTGTCAATGTGTTTGGTATACGAGAGGGAGTAGTCAAGGGTCAGGCCCAGATATTTAAACATAGCCACCTGCTCAAGAGCGACGCCTTCGTGGTTGTTAATTATGAGCTTATGGTCCTTGTACTTGTTGTGGGTTCCATGGAACAACATTGTTTTATTTTTTTTGTGGTTAAGGATGAGTTTATGAGAGCAAAACCAGTCTTCCACTTCTGTGAAACTTTTCTGTAGTTGAGACTGAAGGGAGGTGGGGTCGGTGTGGCAAGGGAAGATTACTGCACCATCTGCATACAGTAACATTCTGTCATGGCAGGAGGCAGGGAGATTGTTCAGGAATATGCTGAATAACAAGGGACCCAGGATAGAATGGCGTGATTGACAGTGTCAAATGCCTTAGTCTGGTCAATAAAAGAGGCGCTGACCAACTGGCCCTGATCAAGTGCATGATGGATATGTGTGGTGAATTCGAGGAGTGCCGTGGTAGTGCTGTGACCTTTGTGGAAGCCATGCTGCTGGAAACATTGCAGGCTGTATTTTACAAGGTACTCCCTGAGCTGATCAGCCACTATCTGTTCCAATGCTTTGGATAGAGGAGGGAGGATGGATATAGGCCTGTAGTTGTTCGTAAGAGTCTTGTCAGCACTTTTATGGACTGGAGTCACCACTGCCAGTTTCCACTTTTGGGGAAAATGGGAGAGTATGAGGGAATGGTTGAGGATTTTGGTTAGTGGGAGCAGGACTTCTTCAATGGTGAGGGCGAGAAGTTCCACATTCAGTGAATCGCCACTGACTCTAGACTTTCCAAGCACTTTAAGAATGTGTTTTTTAGCTAGGCTTTTCGGGACTGCTTTGAAATGGAAAGGAGGGTGCCCTGGTGGCAAACCTGAACTAACAGGAGCTGGTGACTTATGATGTATCTGATGTCGGGGGCCGTCCCCCGCTGGGTATAGCTAGCTAGAAGTTTTCCGTGGGGTCCTGCTGCCTGCCGGCTTCAGTCCTTATGGTGTAACCTGCTGCAAGAGCTGTATCTCGAAGTAAGATTAACAGATCTATCAGTGGGCAGCCATCTAGGGTCCGGTGATCAACATACAGTGTGGTTTAAGGTGAGGACAGTAGTAGAGTCAAGCCACACAAAATTCAAGGTCCTAGATTTCAAGAAAGCCAACTTTGCAAAACTGGGGGAGCACCTCCGGTGAATCTTGGCAAAAGGAGAGTGCATGGAATAACAAAGGGAGAAACTTAAAGGAGCCATAGCAGAGACAACAGGCCTCTGTGTAAAGCGAGCAAACAAAGCAAAAAGAACGAAAAAAAACACTATGGTTTTCAAAAGAAGTGGCAGGGAAGGTTAGGGAAAAAAAAAAAACAGGCATTCAGAAAGTACAAGGAAACACAGAGGAAGGCAGACAGGGAAATGTACCAGGCAAAACAGAAGGATGTGGGGAAACCAGTCGGGTACGCACAGGCACAAAACTGAAGAAAGAATAGCAAAATCAGTAAAAGAAGGCAACATAACCTTCTTCAGGTATATCCAAGAAAGGAAAAAGATCAATGGATGGACTGTGAGGTTAAATAAGGGGGAGGGGAGTGTACAGAGGGGGACCTAGAAAAAGCAGAAATTCTAAACAAATACTTCTGTTCAGTATTTACAAAAATAGGGGAACGGGAGGGACCAAACTTGAGGGTTAGAAACACAAATGGGGGGGTGGACACCAGTCCAATTACAGAGGAGAGAGTCCTAAAAGTACTCTTGAAACTAAAAGTGGACAAGGTAATGGGATGCATCCCAGAATACTGAAAGAACTCGGGGACGTACTAGGGGCACCACTGACCGCTCTAATTAACAAATCACTAGAGGAGGGAGTGGTACCAAATGACTGTAAGAAGGCAAATGTGATACCACTACACAAAAGTGGGAGCAAGGTGGAGGCTGGGAATTACAGGCTGGTCTGCTTGACATCAGTGGTGGGGAAAATAACGGAATCCATGTTGAAGAAAAGGATTGTGGCATGCCTGGAGACCAGTGAGGCACAAGATCCAAGGCAACATAGATTCACAGCAGGGAGATCTTGTCAAACAAATCTGATAGATTTCTTTGACTGGGTAACCAGGGTGGATCAGGGAGGGGCAGTGGACATGGCCAACCTTGATTTTAGCAAGGCATTTGACACTGTCCCACACCGGTGACTAATAAACAAGTTGCGCAGTCTGGGAGTAGGTCCCAAGGTGGTACACTGGGTCTGAAATTGGCCAAGCAACAGAACACAGAGGGTGGTGGTGAACGGAGTTCAATCTCAGGAAAGAGGGGTGACCAGCGGGGTGCCAAAGGGCTCAGTTCTGGGGCCGAGTCTCTTCAATGTCTTCATTAGTGACATTGCGGAGGGGCAGGAAGGGAAGGGAAGCCTCTCTGCGGATGACGCCAAGATCTGCAATAGGGTAGACACTCCAGATGAGGTGGAAAAAATGAAGAGAGACCTAGGCAAATTGGAGGGGTGGTCAGGAGAGTGGCAGCTTAAATTCAGTACAAAAACGTGCAAAGTCGTGCACTTGGGCAAGTGGGGGGGGAAGGGGAGATACTAACAACAACAAAACTGGAAAGGGACCTGGAGGTAAACATAACAGATCACCTGAAACTAGCTAGGCAATGTGACAAGGCAGTGGGGAGAGCTGGAGGGATGCTGGGGTGCATAGGGAGGGGCATCACCAGTAAAAAACAGGAGGTGGTGATGCCACTGCACAGACAATTGGTCAGACCACATCTGGAGTACTGTGTTCAGTTCTGGAGACCACATCTCCAGAAGGACATTGACCGAATGGAGGCAGTCCAGAGGAGGGCAACAACAATGGTCAAATGAATGCACCAGAAAACATATAAGGGAAAACTGAAATACCTCAAAATGTATACCCTGGAGGAAAGGAGGGAGAGGGGGATATGACAGAGACATTCAAGTACCTCAACCGAATCAACAAGGTTCAGGAGGGCAGCATATTTAAAAAAAAAAAAAAAAAAGATGTACAAGAACAAGGGGTTACAATATGAGGCTAGAGGGGGGAAGAATCGGGTAATGTGAGGATGTATTTTTTTCACAGAAAGGGTGGTAGATGCATGGAACAAACTCCCAGCGGAGCTTGTAGAGGCTAAAATGATTGGCGAGTTCAAGAATGCATGGGATAGATAGAAGGCAACCCTAGTGGTAGGAAAGAGAGCGTAAGCTGCTGATCATTTAGGATCTGGAGTTTAAGTAGGTAGGGAAGAAAAAATTACTCACCTTAGTAATTGCTTTTCTTCTCATGGAGTCTTGCTATATTAGGACTTATTGCAGTTAGCCACGGCACTTGAACTGCCCCGGAGAGGAAAGAGTTAACTCCAGAGAATCTGGAGTTCTAAAGCGCGAGGGCGCTATACCAAAGCTCTATCTGGGCAGTTTCAAATGAAACTGTCAGATCTTTACGAAGCTAACACTAAGCAACAAGTCTGTGTGGAAAGCTCTACACTAGGCAAATGGCTACCTACTAATAGTAATAACAACAATAGAAACAACAATAGAAACAACAATAATAAGAATGAATAATGGTATTATTAGTTTTCCCCCCTGACAAGCACTATTAGGAACCCCCCTTCCCCCAAAGACTCAAGTCCAGGAAGGGGGCCAACAAATCACTCAACCAGAAAACCCTAGTTCCCTAACCCTAAATAAAAGAGGGTGAAGGGAAGAACTACAATGGCATGACACAGTGCTTGCACTAATTTGCCACCCCCACCCAGTAGAAGTTCTGAGAGGGGCAGGTTGGGGGTGGTTCTATATAGCAAGACTCCATGAGAAGAAAAGCAATTACTAAGGTGAGTAATTTTTCTTCAAACACCATGAAGTCTTGCTATATTAGGACTTATTGCAGTACACAGCAGTACCTCCATGGAGGGGGTCAGAACCTACTTAGGAAAATAGGCTCTGAAGCACAGCTGTGCTAAAACGAGCATCTCTCCTGGACTGAAACCAGGGAATAATGTTTGGTAAAAGTGTGAACTGTCTTCCAAGTAACAGCTCGACAGATTTCCAGAATGGGAATATCTCTAGCAGCCGCTAGAGATGCAGCTGTACACCTGGTGGAGTGAGCCCTCAGTCCTGAGGGGGCCTCCTACCTAGTCTTTGATAACAAGAATGGATACAAGAGACAATCCACCTTGCAATTTGTCCTCTTAGTGGCAGGTTCCTTTGCCAACCTCGCCTAGGTAAGGAAGAGTTGGAGGGATTCAAACCTGTGACCCTTGGTGCGTTACAAATAGTAGCATAAGGCTCTTTTGACGTCCAAGCTGTGCAGTCTCCTCTCACCTGAGGAAGAATGCTCAGTGAAAAAATCCTGGGAGAGAGATGGATTGGTTCAGGTGGAAACCTGAAACCACTTAGGACAAACCCTGTGTTAGTCCTAGGGACTGTCTTATCTCTGTGGGAGAGAAAATCTTCTTCCACTGCCAGGGCCTGTAGTTCACTTATGCGCCTGGCAGAAGTGAAACCACCAGAAAAACATTTTCCAAGTGAGAAGCTTGAGCTCTGCTGGGGACAGAGGTCCAAAGGGTTTGTATTAACTGAGCAATGTAAACATTCGGGCTCCATGCAGGAGCTGGTTCCTAAAAAGGAGGGGTTGTGAAGCAACCCCTTAAAAACTTGGAAAACACAGGTTGAGAAGAAAAGGAAGCAGGCTTCCTGCTTGCAGAAAAAACAGACAGCTGCCAAAGGAACCCTTAAGGTAGCTGGCCTAAGACCTAAAGAATTTAAAATGGACCAAAAGTCCAGAAAATGGGTAGATAAGCAGACTGTGGTATAATCTGCTTCTCAGCGACCAGACTGAAAGCCTGTTCCACTTAGAATTGTAAGTGGCGCCAGTGAAAAAGCTTCCTTGAAGCCTTTAAAATATCCGCTGACACCTTGAAAAAGGTGTAAATCAGCAAATTCTAACTCCTCAAGAGCTGCCTTGAGAAGGAGGAATTTGAGGTTCGATACTCACACTCTCCCTTGTGCAAAGGCCAGTAGGTCGTGGACTCTGGGCAAGCTCAGGGTAGGGTGGACTGTCAAGGACAGAGACAATGGGTACCAGGGCTGTCTGGCCCAGCTTGGAACAATCAGAATCGCTTTGCAGGGCTGAGATCTGATTTTTACTAGTACCCTGAAAGAAAGGGAAAAGGGAGGAAAGGTGAACAGAAACTTCCCTTTCCAATCCAAGTGAAAAGCGTCCAGGTGGGCTGATCCCAGCACTGGAGGCCTCAACAAAACAGAGAGAGTCAGTGGTTATCTGGGGCTGTGAAAAGATCTATCTGAAAATGAGCCCCATCTGGCAAGGACTGAACCCAGCACCTGAGGATTCAGAGCCCAATCGTGATGGCCCTGAGAATCCTGTTGAGGGCATCTGCCAGGGCATTGTCCTTCCCTGGGAGGTGAACTGCTATCAGGGAGGTGTTCAGGGAGTAAGCCAGAGACCACCACTTTATTCTTCGGTGCACAAGGCTGATGACCGAGTGCCCCCTGCCTGTTGATGTACCACATTATTGTGGTGTTGTCTGTCCTGACTTGAACTACCTTGTTCTGGACAGAAGCTGAAAACTCCTAAGAGCTAGAAGACAGCTCTGAGTTCCAAAAATTGATGTGGAGCAGAGATTCCTAGGGAGACCACACTCCCTAGTGGACAGGTCGCCTAAGCTAGCTCCCTCACCCTAACACAGGAGCATCCGTGGTGAGGAAATGAAGAGGACCCCTAGTTTTAGATTGCTTTGATCCTGCCACAGTGTAAGGCCAGGATCAGGGATTGGGTCACTAGAACCAATTTGGAAAGGGAATCCTCCTTTGGGACCAATAGGCCCTCAGATGGAACTGAATGTCCCTCATCTGGAATCTTGCTCCTGCACTACAGCTGTGGAAGCAGCCATGTGCCCTAGTAGTTGTAGCAAATGTTTTGCTGGTCAAGAGACTGCAGAGTAATGGAAGATGCCAGGGCAGAGACTGCCTACCCTTTTAGGGGAGAAATGCCCTGGCTAACTTTGTGTTCAACTCTGCACCTATGAAAGTTAGTACCTGAACTGGTTCGAGAACTGACTTTGGTAAATTCAGCAGGAATCCCAGAAAGGTGAGAAGCTGCTGGGTGACTTGCAAGTGCGATTTTACTTGATCTGGAGACTGACCCACTAAGAGCCAGTCATCCAGGAAAGGAAACAAAGCAATCCCTTGCCTTCTTAAAAGAGCCACTACCACAGCTAGAATTTCTTGAATACCCTTGGCAGAGGTAAGGCGAAGGGCATTGCCCTGAACTGGTAGTGGCCTGAGGGTAACCTGAGGTACTTTCGTGAGGAGGCCTGATCAAGACATGAAAAATAGGCATCCTTGAGGTCCAGGAAAGCTAGCCAGTCCCTGGCCTCAGCCAGAGTTAACATTTTTAACTTTGTTTTCAAAAGATGCTTGTTCAGGTACCTTAAATCTGAGATGGGCCCCAATCTCCTGCCTTCTATAGGTTAAGAAAGTATCATGAGCACAGCCCCTTGCCCCGTGGCAAGGAGGGACCTTTTCTACTGCTTTGCAGTTCAGAGGAAAAGAAACCTCTGCTCCCAAAGCAAGGGATTCGAAGGATTTGTAGGGGACCTGTCTGGCTCTCATCTTTGGAAACTGTTTGAAGCTGAGAACCAGACCTATTACTTCCAGAACCCACTTGTCCAAGTTAGGGACACACAGTTCTGGCTGAAATAAAACCAACCTGCCCACTGGTATAGGAGAACTGGCCCTGGGCACCCCATCAGGGTGCCTGCTTGGCAATAGTCTTAGGCTAAGGGGAAGGGGACGGTTTACTTGTGCCCCGTCTATCTCTGCCTCTGAAGAGACCCCTCTGGCGAAAGCAGAGGAGGCCTGAGCCTCTACCTGGGCACTTTTGTAGGTAATCATCCATGGCTTTCTGTTTGTTCCTCAAACAGAGAATTACCCACAACAAGAAACAAATCCATAGACTTTGACAGAGTATCTTGGGACAGATTAGTGCATCTGAGCCATGCCAACCTACGGAAAGCTACAGAAGTGGTCATGACCCTAGAGAAAACAAGATTAACACCAACAGCAGTATGAACTTGAACTTAGAGGCTTCAGTGCCATTAGCAGCCACCTGTTCCAACCCGCTAGCCAGCTGGCCATGGGCCTGCTTGGCTAACTGCACATCAAGGCCCACCTAGATTTCGAAATCTAGCCACATAAGCCATACAACTTGCCTGTCTGAGTCCCACAGAAGCTGCCATATACTGTTTTCTTGCCATGGCATCAATCCTCCTGTAATCCTATTCAGGAGGATGTGAGGCCAGGGGAACTAGCCTTGACACAGGCTGCAGCTTGTACCACACCTACATGACTACACTGCTCAGTGAGGAAGTCTGTAACAGAGCCTGACGAAATACGCCTTCTGTCCATTTTTTTATCTTACAGGAGGGACAGAAAGAAGAATCTTATAAAATCTTAGTTGTTTACTTCCTAAATGACTTATGCGAAGGAAAGACAACCTCCTAGCCCATCATTCCTACATAATCAGGCTCCCCTTTACTATCCATAGCCTCCTCTAAAGGAAGCTGGGGGGATTCTGCAAGCTTTTTGTAAAACATAAACTGAGAAAGGGACTCAGACAGAATAGGAGGAGATTCTAAAAGTCTGTCTGGAGAAATGTCCGCTTAAGTACGCCCAGACCCTACCAGCCCACATGTATTGATCAATTTTCCTCCTCCCACTCCTGTGGTTCATAACAATTCCTCAACATCATAAACCTGAACCACTGGAACTGAACGAGCCACCTTTTACCAACTGTAGATGGTTCGACAGGACCTAGAAACAGTGACTGGACAATCTGTATGGCTTAACTACTTCTGCAGCAGTTGGAGAGACAATCTTGGACTCCAAACCTACTGATTTCTCTGTCATATTCTTATTTCTTTTTTTTTTTTTTTTTTTTTTAAACTGGTTCCTCTGAACCATCCTTTTGCCTGAGGAAGTCTAGCCCTGGTCAGAGGGCACTCCCTCTGGTCCAGTGGGTACTGGACCGGGCTGGCCATCCGGGTCAGCGGACTTTTTGGCCAATAGTTCCCTGAGCCGGCCCTATCTCTTTTCAGGGTGGCTGCAGAGAATTTTAAACACCTGGCAGTCTGACAGGAGGTGGTCAGCCCCAGACAATAAACACAAGTGGTGTGTGGGACAGCCTTGGCAAAGGCTTCCCACAGCATCACAGTGTTGAAACCCAGTGGGCCGGTTTTCTTTTGGGTTTCCCAGACATAATGCCAGCCTAACCAAAAACTTGCCCTTTTATGGTCAGTGCAGGCAAGACACCCTTATCGTTCCTAACTGCTTCACTGGTATTTGAAAAACCCTATTTAAAATCAAAGTTTTTTAGAACCGATAAGAACCGGTACCGCACTCTAAAAGCCCAAAACTTTAAAACGTTAAAATAAGAACCGATCGGTTCAAAACCGAACCGATAACTAAATTTCCACACAGACTTTTCATTTTGTACTTACGGTTTACCAGATAGAGCTTTAACCGAAATGCGGTAAAATAATTACTTTTTGGCGGTTCAAATGAACCGAAAATACTCGCTTGACCGACCGAGCTGAAGGAGCTGATCTCCGGAGCGACTGTTCAGTGAAGCGGAGTAAAGAATCTGACAGTTTCATTTGAAACTGCCCAGATAGAGCTTTGGTATAGCGCCCTCGCGCTTTACAACTCCAGATTCTCTGGAGTTAACTCTTTCCTCTCCGGGGCAGTTCAAGTGCCGTGGCTAACTGCAATAAGTCCTAATATAGCAAGACTTCATGGTGTTTGAAATGGGCAGACTAGGCGGGCCAGGCAGTCCTTATCTGCCATCAGTTTCTATGTTTCTGTCCCTTTTTCATGCAACTGATGGGTCATGCTAGCCACATTCTGCATATGGTTATGGGATGATCTGATAGGAGAAGGCCCACATGCTCAGAACTAGAATATATCAGAACTTCTTAGGTACAAACATATACAAAGCTGATTAATTCAAACTATGCAATGCAAGATGTATAACTGTACTGCACAAGACAGGAGATTATTTAAGGGATAACATCCAGCGAGATGGAGTATACGAAGCAATAACCAGCTTCTGTGGATGATTAAATTCCGAGGCATTTAATCTTTACAGAAGCTGGTTATTGCGGGAATACTCCATCTCGCTGGATGTTATAACTATTATAGGAGTTGGAGTTTCCTGCATAGGTTTTGAAGTGCCTGGAAGTGGCTTACTTTGTTGTGTCTCCGTTCGCATGCGCTCACGGAGAACACAGGATGCAGTGGCCGTCGTTTGAAGTGTTAGCAGCACTCGCACTAGCGAGGTGAGGTCAACTACCTTTTTTATATCTGGAGTGCCTGGAATTCAGGGGTCTTTTGCAGTGACTTCCTTTATGTGTTTTTTTCCACGTGTAGTCCGGTCATGCGGCCAGGAGGACCACGTGGCAGGAGCTTGCGGTTTGTTTCTTTTTTGGCTGGAGCTGCGCATACGGGAATGATAGTAAAAACAAAGTCTAGGATGTGGTGCTGCTGCAGTAGAATTGCTGACCAGGTTAATTTTAAAAATGTACTTGATATTTTGTTTCTTTTTTATGGGTGTCTTCAGTGGCTATCTCCGGAAAAAAGTGTCAATATTGGTGCAGCAGGTAAAGGTTTCATTAACCTACTATGGGCGTGGTTATAGGTTGATTAAACGACTGTAGGCGTGGTATGGGTTGATTAAATGACTGTGGGTGGGGTTTGACTGAATAGCCAACTCTGGGGATTCTCCAGTGCAGTTTGTGGGATAATAACTGACAGCAATTCTGTGTTCTGATTGGATGACAGGAGATGCCTCTCGTATAATAAGGGATAACATTCAGTTATGCGGAGTATACTAAATATTATACCACAGGTATCTACTTTCAGCCAGTCAGAACACAGGAAAACTAAGTTATTCTCCCACAAACTACCACCAACATAACTACAATAGTTTATTCACCTATGACCACAGTAGTTTATTTACCTTCCCAGAGTAGTTTATTCACCTGTAACCACACCCACAGTCGTTTATCCACATTCCCTTCCATTCCTCTCCACTCACAGTCCTACACACACTGAATTGCCTTTGACAAACAATATCACTCTAATTTGCAAATGCTGACACAAACTGTCTAATCCCACATCTGTAATATCTACAACCTCCCCCTTATTTCTATTAATTACTAAAAAAATTTCACCACACAGCAAATTTAATTGCACCACACACACAATATGCTCCATGTCCTGTGACGCATACTTCCGAGGGAGCAAGTAAGAAGCCTGTTTATTAGTAGGTGATGCTTTTGCAGTTGTATGTCTCAAAATAGTAATATTGGACACTTACTGCTACATATATTATTTAAATGTTGGTCCCATGGAAAACAGAGCGCTACAACCCTTTTTTTTCCTTTTGCTGAACTGAAACCATGATTCTGGACATGCGCATTACCAGCTTGAGTTATGTGCATGTCCACAATCACGGATTCGATTTCGCGAAAGAAAATAAAAAGGACTGTAACACTCGGTTTTCCATGGGACCAACTTTTAAATAATATATATTATCAGTAAGTGTCCAATATTACTATTTTGACACACAGAAGTGCAAAAGCGTCACTTACTAATAAACAATCTTACTTGCTCCCGCGGCACAACAAGTCACAGACGCACGGAACACATATTATATGTGTTCCTTAATTTCTACTAAAAAATACAGTTTTACTACAAATTCTAGTGGTATAATAGTAATAACATTTAATTTTGTGAAGTATACTCGCAATAACCGGCTTCTGTGGAGAGGAGCCAGTTATTGCTCCGTATACTTCACAAAACTGAATGTTATCATTTATATAACTGACTGATGTGGGTGATTAAATGCCAAGACTGAAGGCCGAGGCGTTTAATCAACCAGAGAAGCTAGTTATTCCAAGTATACTCTTGATAACTGACTATTATTAGTATTACGTGACTAGGAATTTTGAACCCAGGATTTTGAAAGTTCTGTGGCAGTTAAAGTGGAACATGCCTCCCCTCTCCCTTTTTTTCCGTGGACTAAATTGATAAACTACTGTGGGCATGTCTGAAATGTGGACAACCTACCGTGGCCATGTCTGAAATGTGGATAACCTACTGTGGGCGTGTCTGATATGTGGACAACCTACTGTGGACATGTATAAAATATGGATAACCTACTGTGGGCATGTCTGAAATGTGGATAACCTACTGTGGGCATGTGTAAAATGTGGATAACTTACTGTGGGCATGTCTGCAATATGGATAACCTACTGTGGGCATGTCTGCAATACGGAAAACCTACTGTGGGCATGTCTGCAATACGGATAACCTACTGTGGGCATGTCTGCAATACGGATAACCTACTGTGGGCATGTCTGCAATACGGATAACCTACTGTGGGCATGTGTAAAATGTGGATAACCTACTGCAGGGCACGTGTAAAATGTGGATAACCTACTGCGGGCATGTGTGAAATGTGGATAACCTACTGTAGACGTATCTAAAACGTTACTGTTGTAGTTTGTGGGGTAGTAAATTGCAGCTTTTCCTGTGTTCTGACTGACTTACAATAGACACCTGTCACATAATATGCTGTTGTAGCACTAAACCTCTGTTACTGTCTTTAAATGGAAAATTAATAGATATTTAAAAAAAAAAAAAATTCCCCAAGATCCTGCCCTAATTCCTCAATGGGGCCTGACCTGTGGTTCTTGCAGTGTTTTTAATCCTACATACCCCAACAGACAGCAGGTACTAAATTCCAAATTAATTTTACAGACACCTCCATTACCTGGGGTCTCTTCTGGATTCGGGTCAAAGTTCAGCCACTCCACACACAGCGGGTATGCAGGTAAAACAATATCATGATGCACATAGAAGGATTCCTCTTCTTGGTTATAAACTGTAAAAAAGAAAGTGTGGGGGACAATAAAAGTTTAGTCACCACGTCTTGGGCTTTGAGAGCATTTACTGGGTAAACATAAGGCAAATGTCTGAAAGCACATGGCAGCAGCACGAGAAAACCAGAGTTCCAAGGCATACTTGAGTTTCCCATCTTCGGAACAGCAGGAGGCAGTGGGGGGTGGTGGAATCACTGAGGTGAGTCTCTCCAGTTCCCAAGCCGGTGGGGGCCACACAGTATATCTGCACCACCTATCATTTACACCACCAACCAAAACCTCAGTGACAGACTCCTCACCTGCGCAGTGTCCAGATGAACTACCACTTGGCCAATGAGAGGTGTGTGTGTGTGTGTGTGTGTGTGTGTGTGTCTCTGTAGAGGGGGGAGCGAGTAAAGTTAATGGCTCCAACCCATGGTTTAATTTTTTTAATTACCTCCCCCATGGTCACCCCCCCCTTCCCCCCATGGTTCATCATGACCTACCACCTCAGTAATGGGATAGCTATAGAAAAGCCTTCCTCCAGTCAGGGGAGTGGCTGATTTCTTTGCCAACACCAATGCTGCTCCATGGCCAGCTGACCCAGGAATACATGAACTCCTGTTGTCCCATATCCATGGGGTCCATCACCTCCCTGTTGTGCCCACTGCGAAGAGAGATTCCATGGCTCCCAGAAGAACCCTCCCGGTCTCACCAAGCTTCCTGGCTGGCCTTCAAACCCCTACTTCAGAGACAGGCCTACGTGCCTACTCAGTGGCAAGAAGAACTCATGCCTATATACATGAGGATGCAAGGAGGGGAGGGGTTAACAGCTCCAACTCATGCCCCCACCATCTACTACTTTTTTTTTTTTTTTGGTCTCTTTCTGTGCTCACTTCACCAATCAGGCCACCTTTGTGCTGACCTCCCCAACTCCATCACCTGGCTTCTCCCAAACTTACTCCATTCCTTCATTGCTTACCTTCTGTGGCTTATTCCCCACCCATGGCGGAGAACTCCTCAACCCGCATCAGAACAAGAATCAGTTAAAGGTGGTGACTGGGTCACCAGTGCGGGGGGGGGGTCCAAGTGAGGCCACATTTCCCTGAGCAGGTGTTTTTCCTTCTTTTGTCCCGTCCCTCAGAATGCCTGCTGATGAGGGTGCACAAGCATGCGCAGCATCAGCCAGCCTCCTCCCACCCACAAAGTGGCTTTGACTGCACTGCCACCTGTGGCCACCCACATGGCAGTACTGCAGCGGAACCACTTCCCCCCAACCCCGAGGAGGACAGCATCCTCTAAGATGCTCGGTCATCCATCCACCACCACCACCAGTCGGCCTCCCCATAATTTAGGTCATAAGCGGTAGCCCTACCTCTGTGCCATCGGGCTGGCCTGCATCTCAGCAACTACTGTGGGCCCCACCCCACCTCTTATACCCTGTCCCCTTTCGCACCTTTCTTGTCCCCCACCCAGTGATCCTGACCTTTCACCCTGTCTCACCCTCTCTTGAATCCATCCACCATCTCCAGTGAGACAACCTCCTCCAGGATTTCATCCCATCCTGTCACCACTCATTCTGTGAAGAAGTTTCTCCCAACCTCCTTTTTGTACCTTCCTCCTGCCAGCTTACAGCAGTGCCCCACTGTGATCATTGCAATGGCCTCTACTACATGCACATATGAAGGTTTGTAATATAAAGTCAGCAAATCTGAGCACACACAAAATACACCGATAGAACTCACTGTGAATCTCCAAGCTACAGCAGTCCTTCTCTGCCCTTCCTGAAATTATCAAGTTGTCCGAAGGCTTAATTAGGAAATCTCCACGCTCGTACTGATCCTTATAGAAAAAGAAAGCAAGAGCTACATTAAGTTTCAACTCACACTTAAGCAGTTAAAATGGCCAAGTATTAAACTAACCTAATCCAGAAATCGCTTTTGGTTAATTCATGTCACGGGGGACTGCGACTGCTTCAAAGCACTGTAGGAATAGATGTGTATATGCCTTACTGATACAGTTGATTTGCTGCAATAATATACTTTGCCAACATGTTCCATTAATGACATGGATACAAGTGGCCGTTAATGTTACACCAAGCGTATTACAGTACCACAAATAAAATATATGAAAAAAGCTACCCCAGCTATTCCTACAGCACTCAGAGTTTTTGGTTCCCCCCAACCACCACAAAGAAGTGCAAATAATTCAAATTTTGGCATCCAGGTCCGAACTACTGTTTGAGGGACATGGCCAACCCATCCCTAGCTACCAAAAGGACTTTTTTTTCCCCATCTTACCATTTGTCCCCCCAAGATGATGACCAATCCCTTCCATTCTGGTCTCAGCCCCCTCCCAATCCTGTCCACTGCTCCCCCACCCCTGTTGTCCCAAACAGTGGGGATTTATGAGACGCAGGGCCCAAGAGAGTGCCAGTGACAGTCATTTAGATGGCTTGTGGTATACAAGGTTTTTACTCTGCATTTTTTGTCCCACCCACAATCTGCATGGCACCAGGAGGTGCTGCGACAGGCCTCAGAAGCTTGCAATCGAGGCAATGGAACCTGGCACCAACCCACCCCAACTGGGAGCACTGCTGCGCAACTGTCTCTCTCCAGCTAGTTCCCAAGTGTGCTTCTGAATCTGGGTTACTGGCACGGGAGTGCAACGTGCTACCCAATGG
Source organism: Neoceratodus forsteri (assembly GCA_016271365.2). Classification (NCBI taxonomy): domain Eukaryota; kingdom Metazoa; phylum Chordata; order Ceratodontiformes; family Ceratodontidae; genus Neoceratodus; species Neoceratodus forsteri. The sequence goes on along the minus strand of CM028131.1, from coordinate 1,401,474,013 downwards.
GCAACAAGGTACTCCACCCCATAGGATGTTTGAACAAAATCAAGCACATGAATTTCTACCAAGCTAAAAATCATTTGTGAGTGCATTTATTTTATTTAACCCCTCCCCTTTTCTCCAGTTCCGCATGCTGATATGATCAGAGTCTCCAAGGCAACATCCTTCCTCCAGGTGAGAGGGCGGGTAAGCAGCTCCCTTCATAGCAGACACTAATTCCTTTCCATAATCAGCCATGTGGGGGAGGGGGGGTTGCAAATGCCAGAGGGGTCCACGCCCTCTGTGGTAGCCTAGTGCCTCACCTCTGCAACACACCTGTGATACAGCCAACCCCAACTCAGCATGCTGAGCCTCGAATGGCTATAGTCTACCAGATGGCAGTGTGCAGCACTGCAATCGTGCCCCTAATATTTAATAAAAAAAAAAACCTAAGCCTCAGCATTGTCTGTCATCAGCAAGCTACTGATCACTAGCTGATCAAACAGAATGCTGACAGGTATAAAAAAGTACGTACTTACGGTATCTTTAATGGTGATATAAGGATCATCTTCGTTGTTGCCATAGAGGGCTAGGCCAGCCAGAGTGTCCCCTAGGTTCACAGCACCTAGAAGCAGCCAATAATATAGAAAGCTAAAATATCAGCATGGTTAGAAACTTGCATCATTTTGGCACTGGAGCACCAGGCTACTAACCCTCGTGGTTTAGGCAGCCCGTGGCCACACTAAGGAGCCTACAACTCTTGGAACTATGATATAAGGGATAACACATGACAGGAGTGCGGTTGTAAGAGAATAAGGCATGTCTTGGGTGGTGTTAGGCACAAGATGTAGCCGAGTGCCACAACCAACAAAGAAGCGCATCATTCCCTAAAGACCACAGACACAGAGTGTGTTATCACACTCATAAAAATAGGCTTTCATTTGTTTAAAAAAAGAAATGCAGTTCAGGTTAGGTATGCGCGTGTCAGAAAATATCAATTGTCCTGTGATGTGCTTCGACCAATGGGGTTACAGTATTTTCATGCCCCCTTTCATGAATATAGTTATATCACACCGCCTTAGGCTCCAAAACTACTGCTAATTATGACCCCTGCCTTAAGAAGAAAATAAGTGGTCCGGGAAATTCTTTATGTTTGTACTTGTCGGCACAGCATACTTATTTATCTCTACTTATGAAGCGGGGAAAGTAGACGTGATGGACCTCAAGTCACTTCTGACCTTCAATTGCCATGTATGTTACTAATAATAATATATAGAATAATGCGTGGAAAGGCATGCATAATTACAGTTTCATGCACACTCTCGATGTGGGATGCTAAATAAACCCCCGGGGTGAATCCCAAGGGTTTTATCAAAGCATCCCACACCGAGGTTGTGTATTCAGTTCGAGTCTGGCACTCCTCCCCATGCATTGTTTTATGTAACTGTTGGAGACTGTTACTTTTCCAGCTTCAGTAACGTAGTAGTTGACAGCAGATAAGGACTACTAGGTCTACCTAGTCTGCCCGTATTCCCTGCCTGCATCAGCAGCTGCTGACCCTACTTGGTCACTGGCATTTGTCTCTCTCTCCCACATCTAGCGTTCCTTTATGTCTAGCCCATGCATGCTTGAATCCCCCCACTCTGTTAGCCCCCACCATCTCCTGGGCCAGGCTATTCCAAGGATCTACAGCCCTTTCTGTGAAGAAAAATTTCCTTACATTTCCCCTTATCCTGCCCCCTCCAATCTCATATCATGCCCCCTCATCCTTGTACAACTCTTGTACTGAAAGATGTCACCCACCTGCACTTTGTTCAAGCCTTTAAGATACTTGAAGGTCTCTACCATATCCTCCCATTCCCTTCTCTCTTCCAGTGTATACATATTGAGGTCTTTTAATCTGTCCTCATATTTTCTGATGCAAGCCCTGCACCATCTTGGTTGTCCTTCTCTGGACCGCCTCCACCCTGTCTATGTCCTTGCGAAGATGCGGCCTCCAGAACTGAACACGGTACTCCAGATGAAGCCTCACCAGCATTTTGTATAAGGGCATCACCACCTCCGTTCTTCTGCTAGTGATACCCTTTCCTATGCACCCCAACATCCCACTGGCCCTCCCCACAGCCTTGTTACACTGTTTGGTCACCATAAGGTCATCTGAGATGATGATCCCTAAATCCCTTTCTTCCCTGGTGACTATCAGCACACACACACCCATCCTGTAGCTCTACATAGGGTTTCTTCACCCTAGGTGCATGATTTTGCACTTCTTTGCATTAAACTTTAATTGCCACACTTTGGACCATCCTTCTAGCCTTCCCAGATCCCTCCCTCATTCTCTTGAACCCCTCTGGATTGTCTACTCTGCTGCAGAACTTGATATCATCTACCAATAAGCAAACTTTCTCCTCCATCCATTCAGCAATGTTACTGATGAAGACATTAAAAAGGGCTGGCCCCAGGACTGATCCTTGAGGCACCAAACTGGTCACCCTCCTTTCCTCAGATCTGATCCCATTTACTACCACCTTCTGCTTCCTTCCTGTCCCTCAACCAGTGTCTAACCCACTTTTCCACTTTGTGGCCCACCCTCCAGCTACCTAGCATGTTCACCAGTCTTCTGTGTGACATGGTGTCGAAGGCCTTGCTGAAACTGAGGTAGGCAATATCCACTGCTCCTCCCTGATTCACCTCCTTCGTCACCCAGTCAAAACAGTCAATCAGGTTTGTTTGACATGACCTTCCTGCTGTGAATCCATGCTGCCTTGGATCCTGTGCTCCCATGGTTTCCAAGTGTTTCACTTTCCTTTCCTTAAGCAGTGCCTCCATAACCGTACCCACTACTTAGGTGAGGCAGACCAGCCTATAGTTTCCTGCCTCCTCTTTGCTACCACTCTTGTGAAGAGGGACTACATTTGCCCCCATCCAGTCCTCTGGAACCACCCCTGTATTGAGCGACTCACTAAACAGGGCCACTAGCAGTGCTGTCAGCACTGTCCATAATTCCTTTAATATCCTGGGGTGTATATCATCTGGGCCCATTGCTTTGTGTTCACCCTCAGTTTTGCGAGTTCCTCCAGGACTCTCTCTTCCACAAAAGGACTGGTGTTTACCTTCCCCCCAATGTTTCTGCTGCCTAGTTGTGGTCCCTGTCCCTCCCCCTCTACCGTGAATACCGAACAGAAGTATCCATTCAGTATCGATGCTTTTTGTAGCTCACCTTACACACACACACCCTTTCCTCCACTTTGAGCCTTACAATCCCTCCCCTGGCCATCCTTCTGCCGCTAATGTAGCTATAAAATGTCTTCCACCCTACCCCCTATTTACCGTCTGTGCTACTCTCTCTTCCGTTTGAGCCTTCGCGATCCTTACAGCTTTCCCTGCCTCCCTCTGTCTCTCTAGGTACACTGCCCTATCCTACCTCCTTCTGAGTCTCCTCGTATTTTCTGAAGGCCCCCTTTTTGCCCTTCACGTTATCTTCCACCTCTTTGTGAACCACAGTGGTTTGTTCCTTCTTTTCCCTTGCTGCTCAGCCTAATGCACTGATTTGTCACCTCCACTATGGCTTCTTTTACGTGTGCCCACTGCTCCTCAACCCCTCCCCTTGGCTCCCTTCTTTTCACGGCTTCTTTGATCCCTCTCCCCATCCTAGCAAAGTCTGCCCTCCTGAAGTCCAAGACCCCTGTCTTTGTGTGGCTCTCCTGCGACACTGTACTGATGCTGAACCACACTGTATGGTGGTTAATGGACCCTAGGAGCCCATCCACCTTGACGTCCTTGATCCTCTCCCCATTGGTCAGCACAAGGTCTAACATCACCTTATCCCTGGTGGGCTCCTGTACCAACTGCCTGATGCCTGCCCCATGCAAAGATTCCATGATGTCTCAGCTCCTTGTTGAGGCAGATGCCGGAATGGTCCAGTCCACGTCTGTCATGTTAAAATCGCCCAGCAATAGTACCTTCCCCTTTGCCATCATCCCATAAATCTCCTCCATTACTGTCCTATCTACCTCCTCCCTCTGTGCCAGAGGCCTACAGATCACTCCAGTGTGAACCGCTGTGCTATTTCCTGGCTCAAGTGTGACCCACAGTGTCTCAGCCTCCCCCGTCTTCCCTGCACTGCTGTCGCTTTAATATCTGCTCTAACGCAGAGGGCCACCACCCCCCTTTTACCCTACTTATTCCTCCTGTGTAGAGCATACCCTGGTACATTTACCTCCCAGTCATGGATTCCAGCGTACCATGTCTCGGTGACCGCCACTATGTCCAGGTCTGCCTCTGCCATCAAGGCTGTCAAGTCTGAGATTTTGTTTCCTAGACTACGGACATTTGTGTGCATGGCTGTCCATGTGTTGCAGCCTGTGCCCCTTGCATTTCTACCTTTCCCTATCTTCTCCCACCTTCCTGATGTTGTCTTTTTCTCCTTTTGCCTCTCTACCTCTGCCTTTTCTCTTGTAACAAACGCAGGAATATCTGTCCAAGTATCCCAGCCTGCCCCCCTTTTTACATCCATGCTTGGCTTCCTGTTCTCCCATTTCAACCCTGGTATCTTTCTTTTGTAGTCTCCTTTCCTCTGTCTTGCCCCTTGTAATGAGCGCAGGAATTTCTGTCCCCAACATTTCCTCCTGTTTCACCCTGCTAGCTAATCTGACCTGTGGGGGTGAGCTGCTTATGTCTCCCTGATGCTGAGCTGGGATACCTACCCAGTAGTGGAAATAAAATAGTGAAAACCAAACACACGTGTTTGAGTTTTACTTGATTCTTCAGCTTTCATAGACAACTCTGTAAACACTCTCTTACATTCAACACAACATATTTCAGTGTGTTTTGCACTTTAGAAACTCAATTTCTTGCAGTTTAGTTCAGCTCCAGTCTGCGGTAGCCACGCACATATGTAAATTAGGTGGGTCACGGTTCCTATGGAAACAAGAGAGAGAAACTGTGCTGCCATGTCTTAGGGTTATTTTTTTTTTTTTTTTATTCTGCTCTTGGCTACAATGAAACTGATAGACTGACCCTGTGAGGTGAGTTTATTCTGAAAGTAAAGATGCTGACTCAGTACTTTATTTTGATTAGTTATTGACAGCGCTTCTGGAGCCTGCTGCCTGGCTGTGGAAGCATGAGCTGTACAGCTGAGAAGCTGGCATGTGTTAGCCATTATAACCCAAGGGTTATAGCAACAAATTATTACCAGCTTGTCCTATGTCAAAAAAAAAGTTATTACAAAAATAATACATAAAACATGTGTCTGTGAAGAAGGGGATCAGTTGGCATGTTGTAGTTAGGCATAGTTTCACCTTCCATGACATCACAAGGTTCCAAAACTAGTGTCAGGGTAGTATCAAATAGGGCATACCCTAAGAGATACTTCCAGACTGCTGCCAGTCACAGGCAATCCCAATACCTCATTTTGTTTCAATCAGGGTTTTTTATCTCCCAACATCTGGATGACCCCCTGCTGATGAGAGCCCCCAGACCCATTACCAACCATATCTGGGGTTTACCTCTATTCATCGCCCTGATCATTGTATTTATCTGGTTTACAAGGTCGGACATGCATAGTGGCTCTATGCTCATATGTTATTCAGCAACATACTTTGAATAGTTATGTCTTCAAGTCCCCCAGTTGGCTCTTGTTCTGAATTTTATCCTTCTGGATTCTGTATTTATACAAACATACGAAGAAGTCAGCAGAAGAATGCCATTTGGTCTATCAAGTCTGCACGTATTGCAGGGTCCACAGCTTGAGCTAATGTCCCTGCCCTCCCTTCCCACTCCTCCCAAGCCATGATCCTTACTTCCCCCATGCCTATCCCAGCCTTTCTTAAAGCTGCCCACTGTCTTCAGCAAGATGACTTCTTCTGGCAGTGCATTCCAAGTGTCTACCACCCTCTCTGTGAAGAAGTGCTTCCTGACTGCCCTCCTAAACCTTCCACACTCCAGCTTAAGACTGTGCCCCCTAGTGTTATGATTGCCACTCAGCTTAAAGAGATTCTCCTTATCAACCTTATTTATTCCTTTCAAGTACTTGAAGGTCCCAATCATGTTCCCTCTCTCCTGTCTTTCAGGGAGTACATGTTCAGTGCTCTTAACCTCTTCTCGTATGCCTTACCCTGCTGACCCACTATCATCTTTGTCACCCTCCTCTGGACTTTCTCCAGCAGGTTAATGTCCTTTTTGAGGTGTGGGCACCAGTACTGAACTCCATACTCTAGATGCGGCCTTACTAGTGACCTATACAAGAGCAGTATAACCTCCTCTCTCCTACTGCTGATCCCCCTAGATATGCATCCTAGCATCTTGTCTGCCTTTGCTGCTGCTTTGTTGCACTGCGTGGAGTGCTTCAGGTCACTAGTGATCATCACTCCCAGGTCCTTCTCCTCCTCCTCGGATGTAGATACTCGGACTCCACCAAGGTAGTACTCTGTCCTGGATTCTTGGCTCCAATATGCATAACTTTGCATTTCTTGGCATTGAAGCCAAGCTGCCAGATCCTGGATCTCCCCAGCTTTTCCAAATCTTCCTGTAGGTCCTGTATCCCTTCAGCTGTGTCTACTCTCCCACAGAGCTTGGTGTCATCCGCAAATAGGCACATTTTGCCCTTAATGCCATCCCCAATGTCACTGATGAAAACACTGACTGACAAAGGCCCAGCACAGAGCCCCTATTTTCCCCAACCCTAATATCCACCAACTTCCTGATCAACCTTTTGTGGGACACAAGAGTCAAAGGGCCTTGCTGAAAACAAGACAGAGGATGTCTACCACTTGGCCCCTGCCTGTTTTACTGACACAGTCAAAGAAGTCAATCAGATTTGTCTGACATGATCTCTCTTCTCCCCAATGCTGCCTCTCATCCTGGAGACCATGCTCCTCTAGATATTCCACCAACCTTTCCTTTAGTATGGTCTCCATGAGTCTGCCCACAATGGAGGTCAGACCGACTGGTCTGTAATTCCCTAGTTCATCCTTATTCTTTCGTATTTCTTAAAGTTGCTTGCTGTACTGTCTTCATATTGCTGTCCATCCTGGGTCAACCGTGAAAAAGGGACTGTAATTGCCTCAGTGGACTTACCCAGCTACCAAAATTCAAAAAAATAAATAAATAAATAGCAGGGCCCTCAGGGCTGGCTGGACCTTTCGAGAGCAGGATCCACCATGCAGGGAGCCCAATGGATGGCGCACGGCCTTCAGGGGGCCCGTCGTCATCCACCTTAGGCTAGTGACTTTTCTCCAATCTTTCCTACTGTTGGGATACCAGACATGCGCTAGCATGTGCGGCCATACCCGCGTCCTACCACAGCTAAAGACGCAACTTCACTGATACCTAGCAACTGCAAGATGTCAGATGCACACAGAGGGAAACGTCACTCCTGGAGGGAGGAAAGCAGCCCTCAGGACACTCAGTCCTCCCTCCCATCTTTCTGGCCAGTCCCCGAATGACCAGAGTCTGCTCTCAAACCCAGGCCACTGGTTTAGCAAGCAGCAGTGCTACTGGGCTGGTTGATCCAATAAATCATTAAAGAGTTTTTCATAGACTTTCAAACTACGGGGGACACAGTTTATAAATGTTTCCCTGTACAGTGGAAGAGCTGTGGGGAAAAAGCACACTGCCAAGAACAAACATGAATTTTTCAGCTAGGGGAAGACAGAAAGACACTCAGGCAGTGTAGCCTACTAGTTCAAGCGCAGAGCTGTTGTTTGAAGCTAGAGATGGAGTCAGTACAGAGATTGACATCTAAGTCAACATTTAGACCACTTAAAGATGCTGGGCTGCTGCTTGTAGAGGCTCTAATTGAGCCTAGCATTTTTTCTCCTAGAGCTGCTTTTTTATTATAATTTTTATAGGAGTGTGAACTAAACTGAACTGTACTATGGCTAGGCATTAGGTGTAGGGATTATTTGTTTTAGAAAGGGACTTTTAGTGAGTTAGAGTGAGGAGGCAGCTTTCTTATTTTGTACTTCAGGAGCTGGAGAGTTGTATTCTCTGCCCCCGTCAACATCCAGGTAGTTTGGGGGCGTTAGGGGAATCCTCTTGTTAAGGCCCTGTTAATACAATAAAAGTGATGAAAGAGGCAAATTAGGCTGTTGAAAAATCGTGGAAAAGGAGCTGCTTACTGTTAATTGTGGCCCAAGGAGATCCAGGGTACCAGCGCTGTGATTTGAGAGTTCCAAGAAGACATGCAGAATAGCGTGGAGGAACAACAGACGGAGTGGCAGGTTCCTGCTTGGGTGAGGGCCCAGTCGGACCGGTCTGTAGGAAGTTGTCAGTCGTTGTTTGGGAAGGGACCAGCTAGGAGGAGGTCCCGAGAAGAGAGTGTGTGAGGTGAGCAGGAAGAAAACCTGACTAATTGTTATGGAGGCTGCCGTGTGGGCTTAGGGGATCTGCAATGCTGGGGCAGTTGTTGAGCGGTGGGGGTAACCGGTGTGGCAGGAGGTGGGAGCTCCGCTATCTCTCGGGAGAATCCTGCCTGTCTCCCGCTGCCAAAAGCATAAGAAATCTTGGGGCAGATCCTGGGCTGGAGAAGATGGTCCTCTATGCCGCTGGGCTAAGTTCTTTTTGTTAAATCGACATTGTGGAACAAATTGTATGGAGGAGCTAAGTCGGGAATGTGAGGACTCAAAATTGTTATCGTGATTTTCCTGTTTTCGCGGTGAATACCTGCTCCCTGAAAGAACTGGTGAGAGTGGAACTTTCTTATTAGAGTTATGGATAATAGCTGGTATGAAAAGACTATCACCAGTTTTTCTGCTAGGACTGGATTGACTGGTTGCTGCAGAACTATACGATTGCTCTTTGGACTAAAACCCTTGGTGGATTGGACTGATTTAAATAGTTTTTTATATTCTATTAAGTTTTCCTTTAGTTGTTTATATTTTATATATTGGGGTGGGGTGATGGATTTTGTTTTTAGGTTTTTTTTTTTCTATTTGTGTTTAATTGGGTTGTAGAGAAGGGAGGCTGGATGTTAGTAGGGGAGTATATGCTTAAGGGAAGAATCAGTTAGTGTATGAGTGGTTGAGTAAGGGGGGAATATTTTTGTGTTTAGGACTGACAAATATGTGTCGGGGGTGTCTGGCAAATTGGGGTGGGCTAGGATCGTGTACGGGGTGTCCCAGTTTTATGACCTGCGGCCCTTTACCACCCTCCCGGTATCAGGTACTACAGCTCGTCGTTGCCGGGAGGTAGGAATTGGAAGAAGAGTGTGGGCAGAAGCTGGCAGGGTACCAAGTGCACAGTCGAGGGGAACAGGATAGAGGTGGTTGGGTGCAGAAGGTGCCCTGGGATGCAACGGGGCTTGGAGAGATGCCAGACGTGTTTAGTACCTGTCCCCAGAGCTCCCATGAGACCAAGTAGGCAGGTAGAAAAAAGAGCTGCACTGTCCACCAATCCCCTGAGGGCGGTGCTATGCAATGCCAGGTCAATCAATAGTAAGACTACAATTATTGCGGATCTGATTTCAACAGTCGATCTGGCTTGCATTACGGAAACCTGGTTGAGGGATGATGCTGGGCCAGTGTTAGAGGCTGCCGTCCCCCCCGGGTTATTCCGCTGTGCACTGCCCCAGAGTGGAACGCAGGGATGGAGGTGTGGCCATCTGTTTTAGAGCTGAGCTAGGCTTCACTGTGCACCCAGTGAGAACACCGGGTTAGTTTGAATGTGTGGCTATTCATGGGGGTCCGGGCACAGGCTGCAGGATTCTCCTGACGTGCCACCCTCCTGCGACGGCTGGAGAGTTCCTGCAGGAAGTGGGTGACTTTGTGGCCGGTGAAACATTGGAGTCCTCCAGATGCTTGGTTCTGGGGGACTTCAATGTAAGGGCCGACGAGTCATCTAGGTTGGGTTATCACTTCCTCCAGTTGATGACATCTCTGGGCCTGTCGCAAGCAGTTACTACCATGACCCACCAGGGTGGCCACATGTTGGACTTGGTCTTCTCGCTGAGGCTTGAGACTGAGACTCTCAGGATTGATCGGGTCGTTTGGGCTGATCATTGCACGGTGGAGTTCTTGCTCAGGGTCCACTCTGAGACCCCTCCCCCTGCAGAGATGTTGAGCTACCGCTCATTGAGGGGTTTGACCCCGGAGGGTTTTTTGGCAGTGGTAAATCTATCTAGTGTAGACAGTGTATGCAGGGAAGCTGTGGGTGAGGCAGCTGCTGCCTATAACAGGGCAATGACTGAGGCACTCGACTCCCTTGCTCCAGTCCATGTACGACCCAGATCTTCTCACTTGAGGTCCCCATGGTTTGATGGGGAGCTTAAGGCACTGAAGATCAAGGGTCGGAGGTTGGAGTGCTGCTGGCGGAGGTCCGGGTTGGAGGCAGACAAACTGGCCCTGCGTATACACTATAGTGTGTACCAGGGGGCAATCAACCACAAGAAGGCAGTGTTCCTGTCCAGGGAGACTGCTGCTGGGAGAAACCGACCAGCTATGCTTTTTCGGACTGTGGACAGGCTATTACATCCAGCTTGTCTACAGCCGAAAACAGTAGTTTCTGAAGCCTTGTGCAATGAGTTTGCTCGTTTTTTTCTCAGGCAGGGTGTCTGCCATCAGCCAGGGAGTTCCGCCAGTGAGCCGTGTTATGGCCAACAGTGGTCACCTGGATTGTCGATAAAGCACTCCGTCCGGCTGGGGGGAGTTTAAACCAGTGGAGGTGGCTGATATCATTGAGGTGATCTCAAAACTGAAGCACACATACTGTGAGCTGGACCTGGTGCCAATGAGTTTCTTCATGGGATGCGTCGACGCTGTTTGCCCAGTGTTCGCCTTGATTGTCTGGTGTTCCTTGTCGGAGGGGTCTTCCCAGATGCCCTGAAGGAGGCGCTGGTGTGATCCCTTCTGAAGAAGTCATCATTGGACCCTGACATCAGGGCGAATTATTGGCCGGTCTCCAACCTTCCATTTTTAGGAAAGGTTGTGGAGAAGATTGTGGCGCGACAGTTGGGAGATCACCTTGTGGCATTCGATATCTATGAGCCGCTCCAGTCGGGGTTTCGTGCAGGGCATTCAACAGAAACCGCATTAGTTCGGGTGCATAATGATCTCCTCAGGGCAAGGGATCGAGGTGAGGGAACAATTCTCATTCTACTCAATCTCTCCTCAGCTTTTGACATGGTAGACCATCGTGTGTTACTCGACTGCCTGAGGGACTTCTGTGGACTCACCGGCATTGTCATCTGCTGGTTTCAGTCCTTTTTGACAAACCTAAGACAGAGGGTGGTGATGTGGAATTTTTCCTCATCCCCAAGTCTTCTGTCTTGTGGGGTACCTCAGGGTTCGGTCTTGTCACCGATATTGTTTGCCTTGTATATGCTGCCCCTGGGAGAGATCATCAGGAAGTACAGCTTGGGGTTTCACTGTTATGCCGATGTTACCCAGCTGTACTTATCTTTTGCCCCTGGGACATCCAATGCGGTGGAAGTATTAAACAACTGTCTGGCAGAGATCAATGACTGGATGGCCTCTAGCTGGTTGCAACTGAACCCCGATAAGACAGAGGTACTGGTGGTGGAGTCTAACAGTAAGCGTGAAAGGCTGGCCTCTGGGGCAGATACTAGACTAGTTCTAGGGTCTGTCCTACTGATGGCCTCCTCTAAGATGCGCAATCTTGGCATGGTGTTTGACAATGGAATATCAGGTGCCATCTGTTGTCAAGGTTAGTTTGTTTCATCTGAGAAACGTTGCCAGGATTAAGCACCTGATTCTGCCCCTGGACCTCCCCACCTTGGTACATGCATTTGTAACATCTAGGCTTGATTATTATAATGCGCTCTACCTCAGGGTCTCTGGAGGCACCCTCCTTCGACTGCAACTGGTGCAGAATGCAGCTGTCAGGCTTTTGACTGGACAGTCGAAATACTGTCACATCACCCCGGTTCTGCGGAAACTGCACTGGCTGCCAGTTCGAAGGAGGGTGGTTTTTAAGGTGGGCTTGCTCACCTATAAGGTCCTACATGGACTGGGCCCTTGCTACCTGGCGGACCTTCTTACACCCACTGCCTCGGTTCACCCCCTGCGATCCTCCGAGGGGCCTCCCGATGATTCCCAGGGCAAGACTGAGAACGGCCAGTGACAGAGCTTTTAGTATCGCTGGCCCCGCCCTGTGGAATTCGCTTCTGCCATTGGTGAGGGAGGCCCCGTCGGTGGAGGCATTTAAAGCCCGCCTTAAGTACTATTTGTTTAGACAAGCCTTCTCAGATACTTTATGATAATACAGGTTATCAGTCCTTTTTAAACTAAACTAAAGAAGAGATTATTTATATATAGTGTTTTTTGTATGGTGGGTTATCTTTATATATGTATTTTAAATTAAATGTCTATGTTAGCTGACGGCGCCCAGAGCCTCTGGGACTGGGCGCCAGAAAAATAAAATTTGCCTTGCCTTTTAAATTCCCATTTTCTGGATGCACCTGGCACAAGTACATTCTCAAATATATAGAAACATAATTAGAATGATTTATTGTATTATGTCACATCCAGCAAAAAACATACATACACAGGACGGCAGAGAGGAAATTAGCTCCCTCCGATGCAGCTGTTGGCATTACTCAAGGTGCTTTACATTCATGTCTGTCTGTCTTTGGATACTCTATTAATTATCAAAGTCCCAGCCATTCTGCACATACTTTTGAATTGTTTGAATAACTTTCTGGCAAGTACGATTTATTATTTTACTGGGATTTTGAATTACTTTTGCCCTGACCTGACCAGCTCTGAAACTGCAACTCCGAAAGCAGATGTAACAAAAGCAGCATGGCAACCGCTATATTTTTTTATTTTGCTAGCCACACAACCATATTTTACATCTGTCACAAAAGTTTTATGAACAATGGCATGGGATTTTAAATTGTTTTATGCTTAAATACACAGAAATAGTTACCACATGTTTGGGACTGTTAGTTCAGGGGGGTGTGTCATAGTATTGGTATTTTACTTTTTATTTTTGCATTTGTGGAAGAACAAACATCATGACAAATTTTTTTTTTTTTTTTTTTTTTTTTTTAAGTCTTTGGTTGCAGGGTAAGGTCCACTAGGCACAATGCCTGTTTTCGAGGAAAACTGGGAGCACTGGGGAGATTAAGTGACTTGCTTAGTGTCTCTCAGTACATAAGTGGAGGTTATGAGAATCAAACCCAGGTCTGCAAGATGTACAAAGCTTATTTACAGCTCATTACTCTAACCTCTAGGCTATACTGCCAGCTTCAAATGGTCCGACCATGTTTCAACTTTTTGTTTCCACTCATGTTGACACCTAAAGCAATGATGTTCTAACTATATAAAACAATCTGACCCCTTACAGATTTTTATGATACAGCAGGATTAGGTTTCGCTATGCAATTTTTTTTTTTTTTTTTTGCATTATTTGTTTATGCCCTTTGTGCTCCTGGTGACCCCCACTCCTTCAGGCCCCTTTCCAAGTCCTCACCAACCCCACCTGGCCTTACCCGAGCTCCTCCGTCTCACAATGCAGCCGGTCCCTGGGCTATCCCAAACGTAACCCTTCGTCAGGCGGGTCCCCCTCCTCCAAGGGGGAAGGCACCAGTGGGGGAATCCAGCACACTCCTCTTCAGTAGGGCCCAGGGATGCTGCTGCAGGAAGGAGGCCCATCGAAGGCACCAGAGGAATCGGGGGACAGAGAGCCGTCATCCGGCAGCCACCAGCAAGCGGTATTTCCGGTTTTCTAGGTTCCTTCATTGCGCCGCTCCTGTAGTGCCCCCAGTCTCCACTGGAGGCCGCTGCTTGAGCGAGGCAGTCCCCGATCCCAACCCAGGATCAAACCCAGGATAGGAGAGCCGTCCTTTGGATGCTCAATCCTACCCTACCCCTGCTGACCCCCGGCATCCCGAGTCCATTCCCAAACCCGGGTCGCCAGTGTGGTTCAAGGTAAGGTGCCAGCGCCTCAGCCCTCTGTGCCACCGGGCCGGCCTCACTATGTAATTTAAACAAACATGGCATACCATGTTTCTGTTGTTGATTTTAAATGTTCGGATACCACCACATACTGGGCAAAAACTTAAGAAATCTGACACAACACTGCTGAAACACTGGGGAATGTCCTTACATGCCTGTAAATGGACTCCAGTACGTTACCCACTTGCAATAGGTACAGCAAGCTGGGCCACTTGTTGTGACTAATCCAGAGGTGCCACCAGGTGATGGCAGCAGGTGGGACCATAAACCTAACAAAGTATTGAGAGTCCATGTCAGGCTGCTATTTTGTGCCAACTGCAAACTCCAGGCTAGTATACAAATCCAGCTAACCTGTCTCCTTGTCGTATTGATCCAGACCATATTCTGCCAATTCGTCTTTATCCAGCTTATCACCATCTTCCTCCTGATCTCCACTTTCTTCTAGAGTCTCAGAATCTTTAACTTCTGGCACCAGCCTCCTGCTGTTCTCTTGTTCTCCTTCTTCCTCTCCTGCTACTCCTTCGTCATCTTCTGCCTCATCCCTAAAAGGTAAATGGAGGAAAAAAGCTCTGGATAATAATCACTTCAAAAGGAGGGAATACTTCTAGCATACCAAGTTATTTGTAATTTATTTATTTATTGTGTGTGCAGCTACTGCTGTTTATGCCCCCCTTCATCTCCAGTCAACCCCCATCTACTTGGCTGCAGCCCCATCACCCTGGCATCCCACATGACTTACCTTCACCTCCAGAGTTCCCCCAGAGCTCGACTTCCTCTGGCTGGGGCAGCAGAGGCCCCCATCACTCTCCGCCATAGAAAGGATCCAGTACATGTGGAGATGGTGCCTGAGTAGCCAGATGTGGGACTTACAGACGGGCAACATCATCCTGCCAGCTGGGGTATTTTTCTCTTTGCATCCTGTCCCATAGGACCCTGACATCAGTGGCAAGGGTGCCTCAGTGCGCGGCATGGCACTAGCCAACGTCCTCCCTCCCCATGAGCCACTCCCAACTGCACTGCCACCTGTGGTCATCCAGGTGGCAGTATAACAGAGGAGCAGGCTGCCCTCCCTCCCTCCCCAAAGGAGAATGTACCCTAGGACGTTCAATCCTCCTCCTCCTCCCCCTGGCTGGCCTGACGACCCAACTCGGGTCGACGGCATTGCAAGCAGTAGTGTTACCACTGAGCCGACAGCCTGGTGTTATTATTATTATTAAAGCAACACTGCAATGAAAATGGGCAAACGGGTAGAATTTAAGGAAAAAAAGGGGTATTCTTGGTGGAATACCAGATGCAGAATTTTGTTATTCTGCCTGGAAATTTGGTATTCTGCCCAATTTTAATGGGTTTTTATATTTTTAAAGCTAGAATACATGAAATACAATGAATCACTGCATGACCCCCCCCCCCAAATAAAAAAATCGGAGCACACCGCTAAACCCCATCTCTACAGGTCGTCACATGCTGGTCGCTGCAGCAAAATCCCACAGCAGACACAAAAATCCTCACAATAGCGGCAACAAAGATTCAATTATTTAGGCAGAGAACAAGTAAGCATTAATGTACGACAGAGGAGGGCTCTACTAGGGAATTAATGCCCTGTTTTGGGGGGTTGTGGCACAAGGCCGATTGCCGAGTGCCTCCAACCACCGACCGGGTATTAATTCCCTAGTAAAGTTCGACTGAGTGCATTAATGTACTTGTAACATGGCAAATGCAACAATAAATTACTACTATTATTTTGTAAAAGAAATACACAGACGCAAATGATCATTGCATTAATTTTTTTTTACTCAGCCGTATCTGTTTTACAACGTGCAACATTATTCACTATTTTGCCTGTTGCGACTTTACCAGTAACATTTCGCATCTTTACTGTGCTGTAATCAATGCCATAAGAAACATGTTTAACTTTTAATGGTAGTTATTAATAAAACTGCTCATAACTTGGGGCTAGATATTTACATATTGCTCGCTAAAAACACTTTGCAAATTAAACTAACACTTAGACACTTTTCAAACCTGGTAATTTCTTTACATTCCGATCATTGTACTTTTACTTTTTTGCATATTTTTTTTTTCCTCACTCGATCGCTCTCTCTGTTCTGTGCTCTGCTATGACAGTATGCTGACCACTCGGTTGGTGGGAAATTTTTATTAATTCCATGCTCGTTTATCACTTTTAATGTGGACACTTTTTGTACTGCACAATGAAGCGGGCATTACTAGGGAATTAATGGCCACTTCATTTTGTGCCATGAGGTGTGTTTGAGCCCATCGTTATCCTGCTTTCTCGGGACACATTCTTTGCCATGTTACAATAAATATTAAAACATAAACAATAACATATCAGCAATACCCAAGTTGTGGTCACCAACTGCCCAGTCTGCTCCCTGTCCAGTGAAAACCCTCACATAACTAAAGATCACATGATCTAGCAGCATTAATGACTCACTCTTATTATGCACAGCATACATCATTATCAAGTTAGCAACATTTTAAGTTAGCAAATAATACCCTGCTGGTCAATTGCTCAGTCTGCTCCCTGTCATGCCTCTGCATCCTCACGTAACAGCAGCTGTAAATAAATGACCAGGCTTTATGCAGTGCCCCACATATACCTGGATTGCCAGTCACTCACACTACCCAGTAGTGACAGAGTCTGCTCCCTACATCACCACATGCCTCTTCAAAATGATTGCTGCTGTCCTGGTTTTACTTAATATGGCTGTAGTGTAACTCAGTCTCTCTCTCTCAGGCATGGCAGCATGGGGTCAGTCTGAAGTAGTTTCCTAACTTGCCAGCAGTTCCTCAAGGGGAGATTTACACCTGGACTCCTGCGAGTCCAACTTACGTTAGACTGGGGAGGAAGAAAATGCAGCACATCACCGTAATTGCTCCTGCTGCGTTCTTCCTCCTAGCTTTGCTGTGCTTGCTTGCCCATCGCCCCTCCCCCATCTGTGGCATCCAGGTAGCTTTATAGCCTATATCACAGGCAAAACTTACAGAAGCCAGCGGCAGGACCTGATGACTCATGATCTTGAGCCAGACTGACAGGAGCAGCAGCACCAGTAGCACATCCCCCCAAGTACTTACCCACCAGGCCTTCAGACTACTGACTTCTTTTTCTGGGCTTGCCGCCTCTCTGGATCACTCACTCCCTCTCGACTCCCACCCTCTCAAGACTGAAAATGCTGGCTTCTCCAATGATCGCGGAACGGTCACAGCACTCCACCGCACGGACTCAACTTAACTCCGACCTTAACGTAGTGCCTAGAGATAGCGCCGACAACAAACAGAGTTCCCTCGCATACCACAGGCTTGATCTCAGCAACAACTCCTCCTCGCGTGTTTTGATTTTTTGGGAGCTCACTCAGGGGCATTTTCACAATTTTCGTTGGTGCTTTGCAGCAGCAATCAGGGGAACAGCAGCGTACTGCATGTCAACATGGGGGGGGGGGAATGGTATTTCAGGCGTGTTATTAGGACTCAAATTTTGGTATTCCGGCATGATTTGTAGTACCCAAAATGTACCAGAATACCACTAAATTTGAGCCATAGCAAACAATTTATCCCTACCTATTTTTCACAACAAAATATTCCAGACATCTTCCAGTTTTATTTTTCGTGGTGGAATTTTCTAGTTCCACCAAAGTCAGAGTATTTTATGATTGTTTTAATTTAGTTTCTTTCGAGAGAAAAAAAAAGATGCCCACCACATTTGGCTTAGAAATACCACTGCAGACCTGGCAACGGTTAGGATCAAGAAAACAAAAAAAAACCAAAAACATGATATACAGTATTGGAGGTACTCAGTAAAAAATAGATTTGACGGTTAGCTTCATATTTTTATTTACTGTAGGTGAAGCCAGCTATTTGGTAAATAAAAAAAAAATTGTTGTGCTGCTTTAAGTGACATGATAAAAATTCTTAAAGAGACACTGTCAGCCATTTCTGAGCATTTTTTGAAGTGTTAAAAACTGGTGCCTCTTGCATCTAAATGTGCACGGACGGCATATAAGGGCAATCGCTAACAAAATAATAACAGAATGGCAATATTTTTATGAAAAATATATTATCTACCATACGTAACTCCATTGGTCTGCTCCTCCTGCACGACCCCAAAGCAATATGGCACCGGAGCACCAGAAAACTTGTTGTTCAAAAAATTTTATGGCATGCTCTTAAAAAATAAAAAATCCTAGGATGTACTGTGAACTGGCACATGATAGTAATACTGTACGCCGAGCACAATTTCATATTTAAACTTGGCTTTAAAAAGTAAAGCCACGACTCTTGGCATTGTGCACAGGCATCGGTGCCAATGCGCATGCCAAGAATCATGGCTTTACTTTACAAAGCAAAGCTTAAATATGAACTAGCACTCAGTAAACAGTATTACTAACACGGGTCAGTTCACAGTACATCCTAAGATTTTATTCGATTCAAAGAGTATGCCTTGAAAAAATCCAAACTCGTTCATGAACGAGTTTTCCGGCACTTGGCGCCATACTACTTTGGGGATGCACAGGAGGAGGAGACTGTCGGAGTTACGGTCAGATGGTAGGTAATACATTTTTCATAAAATACTGCCATCCTATTATTTTGTCATTGATTGCCCTTATGAAATAATAGTCACATTTAGATGACAAGAGGCACCAGTTTTAATACTTTAAAAATGCTCAGAAATGGCTGGATAGTACCCTTAAGCAATAACGCTTATACCAGATTAGGTTAATGTTCTATTAACCACATGCTCCTAGAAGGTGATTAACTGAAAATTAACATAACCCCTATTAGTACCTTATTGCTATTATAACAAATTCTAGCCAGAGCCGACAGGGCTGGGAAGAGCTACCAAATGACCAAAGTTATTTTCTTGCTGATGCCGTATAGTCCTGTTCAGTCACAATTATCAAAAACTGGCATGCTGCTAATTCAGTCCTCTTGAATTCATTTAGTCAAAGTACATGATGCTGTGTGTCAGCATGCAGCCTGTCATGCCCATAGGAATGAGACAGCTAGCAGAGAGCTGCAGCTGCACTGTGTGTAATCTGACACTGTAGTATCTCTGACAGTTTCAGTGCAACAGATAATGAGTTAACCCCTAGGTTGCTGACTAAATCTATTAGACTGAGCTGGACAGATGATAGAAACAGCAGTTTAAATAGTTTTTTTTTTGTTCTATAAGGTTCTATAGATTTTTTTTTTGCTAAAATCCTCAGACGTTCCGAGGTACAATACAGTAGCATCCCCCCTCCCTTTAGATACCTTTAACATAGAGCAGCAAATAGCAAAAATCAGAGTGGGAGTGCACTATTTTGCAGCTGTGGAGGAATACTTCCAAATGTCCAAAAAGGGAGTTCCACGATACACCATTTTAGAGCTACAATCTGATCCTAAAAGGGCTGTAGGCTCTGCCCACAGCCCTAAAAATGGGTATTTTAAAACAGCTGTACCCTTTTTTTAGGATTTGATTAAACTCTACATATGTTTCCCGGTAGCTTGGAAACAAAGCGACGCGATTGGGCAGTTTCCTAAAAGGCTCAATCGCGGTGCATGTCTTCAGGGCTACCGGATTGGGGAGCTACGATATAGTGACAGGATGTTGTTACATGTACATGCGTGCGACGGGGGGAGCGACCACGCTAAGTGAGGTGTGGAAGGGGCGGGAGGGTTTGTGAGGCATGGTGCCGCGATGGGCTGCCGAGCTGGCCCCATGGCATGGTGGATGGAGTGCTGGAGTTCTGAGGGTGCTGGGTTTGGGTCTGGGCGCACGTACATTTTGTTGCGCCTGGCCCCAATTTTTTTTTTTTTTTTTTTAAGGGTTTTGCACACTCTCCCCGACATGCACCACCCTGGAGTTGAGAATCCTTTAGTGGGGAGGGTGCATGGGGTGAAGCCCCCCCATTGGGGGGGTGCGGGGGGGTGCAGCCCACCACATAAAGAAAATCCTAAGTCCCCGGTGCCCTTTTGCTGTGCACTGAGGGTGTACATCGCCAAAATTGATTTTCAGCGATGTACACTCAATCTAACGGTGATCACCTTTCCGCGGTCGCCGTTATGACATGGAACCTGTTTCCCCAAGATAGCAGTGGTGCCAGAATGCGGCTGTACCACAGTAGTGATGTCAGAATGCTGTTGTACACAGCAGTGATGTAAGAATGCTGCTGTACCACAGCAGTGATGCCAGAATGCTGTTGTACCACAGCAGTGATGTCAGAATTCTGATGTACCGCAGCAGTGATGTCAGAATTCTGATGTACCGCAGCAGTGATGTCAGAATTCTGATGTACCGCAGCAGTGATGTCAGAATTCTGATGTACCGCAGCAGTGATGTCAGAATTCTGATGTACCGCAGCAGTGATGTCAGAATGCTTCTGTACCACAGTAGTGATGTTAGAATGCTGCTGTACCACAGCAGTGATGTCAGAATGCTTCTGTCCACAGTAGTGATGTCAGAATGCTACTGTATCACATTACTGATGTCAGAATGCTTCTATACGCCGGCCCAGTGACGTTGAGGGTTGAGGTGCTGGACGCCACATCTCGCTGCACCCTGGCGACCAGAGTTCAGGAGCAAGCTCGGGCGCCGGGGGTCGGCAGGGGATGGATCGGACTGAGCACCCAGAGGGCTGCTCTCCTCTCCTGGGGGGAGGATATCAGGATGCCCAGCTCTCCAGCGGCCCCTGGTGGAGATCAGGGGTGCTGCAGAAGTGCGGGCGGCACGCGGCTGGCGTGCTGCGATGCCGACGGGGTTGCCGTGCGCCAAGCGTCAGGGGGTGCGCATGCAGAGGAGGGGAGAGAGAGAGACAGAACAAGGAAAAACCCGGCTCACTGGGATAGGCGATGGAACCTATCCTCCATGCCCAGCGCCGGGTTTGACTCGGCTAGACCTCATCACTCCTCCACCTGGGCCCCACCTGCATGCCACAGTCTGCCTTGATAAGAGAGCCCAAGGAAGGAGTCGGGCTACCCTCCCCGGGTGGGTCAAACTGGGGCTGCTGGCTGCGGGGGGGGGGAGGAAGAGGGCACAAACGGCAGAGAACCTCAGGCGGGCAGGCACAGGGAAATGGTTGCCTGAGAGGGTTCCCACGAAAAATGCCATCAGTGCCCTCAACCTCACACAACCCACCCGCCCTAATCACAAGACCCAAAACCACTCCCTACTTGATTGGGCACTAACCCCCCCCCCCACAGAATCATCGCCTCTGGCACCCTTCTGGATGCTCTCCGCGACCACAACCCAGTTTTCCTGGTCAGAAAAGTTCACAGCCCTAAAGCCCTACAAATACGGACCTATAAATCCCTAGAATTTGAACCTCTGCTGCGTAGTCTTGCCCTCTCAGATTGGTTCCCTCTAGCAAGCACCTCCTCAGCTGATAAATCTAATTTAAATTTAAGATAAATCTAAGCTAATCTATTTTAAAGACATCCTCCTAGCAAATTGGAATGTCTTCGCACCCCTAAAACCAACAAGGATTAGAGGTGATCACCTCCCCTGGATCACCCCTGAATTACTAGCCTGCCACAGAGCTAGAGATAGGGCCTGGAAACAGCACAAAGTCTCCCAGCTTCGAAATAAACTTATTTACTGAAAACTCCACAATGCCTGCACCCGGGCTACCAGGCTAGCCAAAACAGAGTACTTCAAATCTACCTTTATGACAAACATCAACTCCCTCCAAGTTCTAGAGAGTGGTCCATACCCTCTTTATCCCCCATCCTATCCACATATTTTTTTTTTTTTTTTTTTTTTACACAACTCTTTTCTCACCAGCTGTCCTGGGGCATCTCTCAGGTTTGCTCACTCGGCCATCTGGCCCTAACCGCCCACCTGAACCCGTCCTTCCGACACTCACATTGGTATCAGGATCTCCACCTTACCTCCTGAACCCAGAAGAATAGGCTGAAGATCCCCAGGGGGTAGAGTCAGAATTCTTGGCTAGCGTTGGGCATATGGAGCATCTGCCCCTGGAGGTGGCCGTCGCCTCACCCGGTAAGCTGGGGTTTTTCTTGCTTGCTGCTTGGTGCATGCCTCCCCTCCCTCCCAGCACAGCGAATGTGACAATGACGCCAGGGACGTCTGCTGTGCTCTGCAACCTACTACTGAGCCCTGGAGCGTTGCAGTGCCTCCGGTTTCCACTGGGGGCCACTGCGGTCCAGGCTTGCCCTGGATCTCCCCCCCAACCCAGAGAGAGGAGAGCAGTCCTCCAGACTCTCTATCCCCTCTCTCTCCCCTGCCAACCCCCGGTGGCCCAGACTCGTTCCTGAACCCGTGTCGTCGGCGTGGCGCGAGCTGTGGCGTCCAGTGCCTCAACCCTCAACACCACCGGCCAGCCATCCACCCCATACTTAAGATAAACGCCACCCTCGTTTCCGATCCAGTTGCAGTAGCTACTGAATTCAACTTCTATTACACCACGTGTGCTGATGAGCTACTCCAATCCCTCCCAAACTATTCCCCTCCTTCTCCCCATTCCTACTGCCTACGAACAACCCCCCCTCCGATTCCCCCTTCTCCTTCACTACTGTCTCCCCAAATGACACCCTAAATGCCCTGCTAGCGATAAACCCTTCAAAAGGCTCCTCCCCGAATGGCCTTGACCCTAAACTATTATCCCTCTCAGCCCCAGCCATCACCTACCCACTCTCTATTATCCTAAACCTCTCTTTCTCAACCGCCTCAGTACCTTCCCCATGGAAACATGCGGTGGTCTTTCCCCTCCCCAAAGGCGAAGACCCCACCTCCCCTGGCAACTACCGCCCCATCTTTCTTCTCCCTACCCTAGCCAAACTTCAGAAACACCTAGCCCTCTCCCAGCTCACCACTTACCTCAATGACTCCTCCTTCTTCACCCCATATCAATCTGGCTTCAGGAAAAATCACTCCATCACCACCTCCCTTCTTCGGCTCACTGATTCTATCCTCACGGGAATGGACAATGGCCAAATCACCTCAGCCATTTTTGTCGATCTGGCCAAAGCCTTCGACACAGTCTCCTATTCCCTTCTCCTTGACACATGATCCTATCAACAGCTAGGCTATCCTCCTTAGCCACAGACTGGTTCAAGGCATACCTCACCAGCAGGACCCAATCAGTCAAGATCTTTGACGCAATGTTGTCCCCCAGGGATCAGAGTTAGGCTTCATACTCTTCTCTATTTTTCTAAATGGTCTCTCGTCCACCTGCTCTCCATTCTCCTCCATTCACATGTACACTGATGATACAGTCTTGTACGCATCTGGCTCTTGCCCCACTGAGGTTGCATCCAACTTGCAGCACGACTTCGACAAAGTTCAGCGTTGCTTTGCAAACCACCAACTATCTCTCAACGCACAAAAAAAAAAAAACAGTCTCCATGACCTTCGGCACCAGGCAGAGACTTATCAGGTTTCCCTCTCTACCCTCCTTCCACACCCTTGATGGGACTTTACTCAAAGACACATCCTCCTTCAGGTATTTAGGTGTCTGGCTGGACCAACACCTGAATTTCTCTGGTCATATCAATGCCACTCAGAAAAAATTGCGTGTCTGCATCCCACCCATGGCTCGGCATGAGATTGTCCAGAAGATGATCCTACCTATCTTCGACTACTGTGACGTAGTCTACGGTGCTGCCCCAAATCCTCCCTGGCTATACTAGATACCCTCTTCAACTTCTTTTGCCGTTTTGCCCTTGACACCCCTCTCTTCACTCATCACTGGGATCTCTACCATGCCTATCTTTCCCTTCCCTGACAAACCAACGTCTCTCTCACTGAGCAAAATTCACCTCTAAGCACTGGCTGGGTGAACTTCCCTCCTATCTCTCCCATGCCTTTACATCCACCCCCTCTTCCCACTCCCTAAGATCTACCGACTCACGAACCTTGGTGGTCCCACACCGCTCCACCCTTGTTGGCCAATCAGGTTATTCTTACCGCGTCCCAAAAATCACTTCCCCCTCAAATTCACCCCTCATCCTCTTGCTACTCCCATTAACTCTGCCATCAAGAACTTCCTAGCCCCTTCCTGTGCCTATGACCCTCCCTAATCCCCCCGCCATCTCCCCTAAGCCCATATTACCACATGCCTACTCCCCACCACTCCTATTCCCCTCTGATCATGCTCCTCTTTGTCCCCTACTCTCCCTCCTCCTAAAGTGTTCCTCTTCCTCCTCCTTTCTCTACCCTTAATCTATCTCCCTCCTGTAAGCTCAATCACTGCCTTGTGCAGGCAGGGTCACCCAGTACACTGGTGGGGTACGACCCCCCCCCCACTATAGCTGACCTCTGCTCAGGCTCATATGCCTACTCCCCACCATTCCTATTTCCCTCTAATCATGCTCCTCCTTGTCCCCTACTTCCCTCCTCCTAAAGTGTTCCTCCCCCTTCTTTCTCTACCCTTAATCTATCTCCTTCCTGTGAGCTCGATCACTGCCTTGTAAAGGCAGGATCCAAAGTGCATGGTGGGCAACAACTTCACCCCCTTTACCCCCATTTCTCCTTTTACTGCACCCACTCAATCACTGCTAGATTACTGCCTTGTGCAGGTAGGGTCACCCAGGACACTGTCGGGGTCCCACCTCTGCTACCCCATCCCACAACATCCCTCCCCCAACACCCCCCTATCTCGCATCACTATATATAAATAACTCTCATTGCCTATAACCGGTGTCCTACCAGTAGGGCTGTCCACCGCCCTGCCCAGATAGGGATAACAGGACACTGTTGAATTTCACCCCCCCCGGATACCCCCACCTACAATACCCCTCTCTCATCACCCTGCCATACACTACCTCTTCTCTCCTCCTAGCCCCCTTCCAGTTAACATAGCCTATTACTGGCCTATCCCTACACTCAATTAAGCACTTATAACCCACCCCTATACCCCTCTTATATGCACTTAAGTCCACCCTGTCGTCTCTGTTTGCCTCGAAAATCGTGTTCTGTCTGCGTCTCTTTGCAAATTTCCTTTCCCTTCTTCCATTCTGCCCTCCACAATTTTTTATTCCCTTCTCCCATTCTTCCTCTCTTTACTCCAATTACCTTAAGTCTTGAATATCTATGTTACACTAATGGATACCAATTACTATTGGGTCACCTTACCATCTAGTGCTACATACTGTTGCCAAGTTATTATATGTGTTCCAGTGTTACCAACTGTTGCCAATTTGCTGTATGTGTCTTCATATCTACTATACTTAACTGTTGCATTGTTAACCAATGTTATACACCTGTAATCCCTCCTGCTCTCATTGTTTGTAAGTAAGCAAATTGTATTCCAACATTGTAACATTCTTCTGTATTCTATCCCATTGTTTCCTACCCCCCAGGTCGCACCGGGAGACGAGCAACTTGTTGCTCAGTGTGCCTTCCTGGTGAAACATTTCAATAAATAAAGAGTGCCTGTAGCTCAGCTGATTTGTTGCCTAAGCTGCTCATATTCGGCGAGACCACATTCCATCTTGACCCCTTCCCTTCATCACCCTCCCTTCTACTCCCTCCCTCCCTTTTTGGCTGCCCAGAGTCCTTCCCTGCTAGACTATGGGGTAGGCTGCGACTCCACTCTATCAGATCCCTGTTCACCTGCCATCCCCATCTAGTTTAACCACCTTGTCGCAGAATATACTCCCCAGTCTTTGCTTTTAATACTCTTCCCTCCCACTCAGGTGCAGCCTATCCCTTGCAAACATTTCATTATCCCAGGTACTGCCCCAGCCGCCTACCCACCCGTACCCCTTAGTTCGACACCATTCTGCCAACCCTGGATTCAACTCACCAATCCTCTCCTTTCTCACTGTGCTTGTGCAGGGTACTGGGAGCACCTCCAAGAAGGCTACAGACTCCCCAGTCTCCTCGCACAACCTTCCCACTTCCTCAAACCTCCCCCTTGTTACCTCCACCATTTCCCCTGCTAGGTCATTTGTCCCCACATGTACCACAATGTGCGGTTTCCTCCTACCCCTCCTTGCGCACCTTAGGATTGCCTGTCATGCCTTGTCTGCCTTTAATCCCAGTATGGACTCCACCTATATCCGACTGTGCCTCTCCCCCTTGCTGCCCCATCTGATTCCCTTGAGTATGGAGTCCCCTAACACCAGTACACCCCCCTGCATTGATGCATCAGTTAGTGTTCAGGATAAAGCGACAACAGTAGGGAAATGTGATGTTAGGGTTTCCAACCCTAACACCCCTTCCCCACCCCTGAAGCGAATTGGGGATGGAGTCTTCCTTGGGGTTGTCAACCCCAACACTCACCCCATTCTATGCACGCAAGAAACATACACACCTGTCTCCACCACATCTCAGTTTTTCTATTACTGCAATGGGGTGAGTGTTAGGGTTGGCGACCCCAAGGAAGACTCCACCCATTATTTGCTTCGGGGTGGGGCAGAATGTTAGGGTTGGACACCCTAACATCACATTTCCCTATTTTTGTCGCTTTATCCTGTGCCCCAACTGATGCATTAAAGCAGTTTTTTGCAAAGATTTCCTTATTTTTTGAGAGACTAATTGTATCCTTACTTGCCTGTAGTAGGGCCCTCTGAGCCATGCACTCCCATCCATCCATAGTTGTTGAGACAGAGTAATGGTTAAGACAGAGTAATGGTGGTATCCTTACAACCCCCTTCTGTTTGTTTCTGGGTCCAGACAGCAGCTGGATCTAACCTAGAATTCACTGTTATTAGCACTGCCGATCACTGATTTGGGCTGCTGAATCACTTGCAATGGGAGGGTGGGAGGTGCCACTAGACACCAGGGAAAGCCGATTAAACTATGGGCCAGTGATCAGAAGGTGTGGGGGTGGTGCCACTAAACACCAGGGAAAGATTAATTCATTGCGGGGACAGCAATCGGAGGGCAGGGGGTGCCACTAGACATGAGGGCAACATTACACCAATAAAGGGATGGCTATGGGGGAGCGCGCCACTAGACACCACGGAAATGGTGGTTCATTGCTCTCACTGTAGCCCACAGCACGAGTTCCAGCTGCGGCTGCAGAAGTCAAGAAAGTCCTGCTGTTCTCATACAGAGAACATGGGTGAAGGGCTCCTCTTGCTAAGCTGGGGTGCCCAGAAAAGGTATTTCTGCCTCTCATTTTAAAAAAATATCAGAATCTAGCTAAACCGGGCTCATTTAGCTAGGTTCTGGTGTCTGTTTTTTTTAAAATGCCAGTATTTCTATGTATTCTCCATGCCTGTTAGTTGATGGAGAAAATCAACAAGATGGCAGTTTGTCACGGCACAAAAAAAAAAAAAAAAAGTTTGGTGCCATGCCAAGCAAATGGTGAGAAACCAGAAAAGGGTACTGACATCCAATTTTTCATTTTGCACCAGAACATTATCTCAGAAATCCTACTGCACATGCGAAGAACAAAAAAAACAAAACTTCAAAGCCTTATAATTCTGTAACCATTTAATATTTTTTCACCAGACCTTTCAAAGGCACTAACTTAAGACATCCCACATGTGCCCTGGAAGTTTGGTGAAAAAAAAAATCCATTCCAAGTGGGCTGCAGATGACAGCAAAAAAAAAAAAAAAATGTTAAGTATAGCAAAAAAAGTTAGAATTGGTTAGAAATAGACATATGCGGATCTCAGAAATTACATAAGATGCCGCCCCAAACATTCCACAGATCAAGACCTTGCCTACTACACTACACATGCAAAATTTCAGCTAATTTCATAAAACAGCACCTAACATATTAATGTACAAAGTTTGGGGTTTTAACACCTAACAGGCTACTCAACCCTAACTACAGTGGTGCTAAAAGATGTTCCAGGACTAGAGGGCATGGGATGAAGTTGGAGGGAGGGCAATTCAGAGGAAATGTGAGGAATAATTTCTTCACAGAACAGGTGGTGGACAAGTGGAACACCCTGCCAGAGGAAGTAGTGGGGGCTGAAAAAAAATCACGTGATTTAAGAATGAATGGGATAGACACAAGGGAATTCTGGAGGTCAGGGGTAAGGGGCAACAGACTTCTAGGAAAACATAAAGTGAACTTACAAGCTCCAATGAGCAGACTGGGTGGGCTGTAGGCCCTTATCTGCCGACAGTGTCTATGCATAGTACAGTTATGTAAGAACTTACCGTTAACAGTAGATCTTTGATAGAGCCTCTTGCAGTAGGTAATTACATATAGGACTGAAGCCGGCAGGCGTCAGAACCCCATGGAAAAATTTCTAGCTAGCAGTCTCTGGCGGGGGACCGCCCCCACGTCAGGTGACCGACGTCAAGTGACGTCAGTATAAAGGGGCGGTCCCCCATGCCCGCCTTCCAGTTATTTCCCGCCAAAGGCCAAAAAAGGCAAGACGAGAGAGAAGCGGATATTTCCCTTCCTGGAAAAGGAGCTGAAAAAGCTAAGGATGGAGGGCGGGAAGGCACCACCTACTGCAAGAGCCTCTCTCGAAGATTTACTGTTACGGTAAGTTCTTACATAACTGTACTATCTTACTTTGAGAGGGCTCTTGCAGTAAGTAATTACATATACGACTGAGTCCCAAGCAGTCTGGAACAAGGAAAAGCACTTGGGAGGAGGAAAACTACACCTCCATAGAACCTCCATTTGTAAGGGTCTTATGAAAGAAGACCTTGCAGAACAGCCAACCCGAAGCCTGCTCTACGGCGAGAGGCAATGTCCAAACTGTAGTGTTTCGTGAAGGTATGGACAGAAGTCCAAGTTGCGGCTGCACAGATGTCTGCCGCTGACACATTCTTGAAACAAGCCGCAGAGGCAGCTACTCCTCTGGTGGAGTGGCCCCTGACTTGACCCAGCAGGGTCTTGTTATTCTTGTCATAACAGAAAGTGATACAATGAGCCAACCATTTGGATAGGCATTGCTTGGAAACAGCATTGCCCTCCCTTTTGTGAGCAAAAGAGACAAAAAGCTGATCAGATTTCCTGACATCTTTAGTCCTAGTGGTGTAGTATCTCAGGATTCTATGAACATCCAAAGTACGTAAGAGGTATTCCCTTGATTGGAGTGTTGCGTAAAGAACGCAGGTAGCTCAATGGATTGATTCAGCATAGATTCTGCCACCACCTTAGGAAGAAACTTGGGGTTTGTGCATAGAGCCACCCGTTCCTTGTGAAAAATCAAATATATGATTTTACACATCAAGGACTGAAGCTCAGAAATGCGTTGAGTTAAAGTAATGGCCACTAGGAAGAGAGTCTTCAACGAAAGGAACTTCAAGTCTGCTGAGGCTGCCGGTTCAAAGGGAGGCAGGGTAAGCTTCTCAAGAACAAAGTTCAGATCCCAAGGAGGGACAGGAATGTGGACGGGGGTCTCAAGTGGAGAACCCCTCTAAGAAAGGTTTTAGAGACTTCCATCTGCACTAAAGTTCTGTCCCCAAAAGGGACGTGGTAGGCAGAGATAGCCGCCATCTGAACTTTCAAAGACGAATGGCTGAGACCCAGGTCAAAGAGATGATGCACATAGTCCAGGATTCTCCCAACAGAGCAAGAGAATGGCTTGAAGTCCTTGGAAGAGGCCCAAATTGAGAACCGCTTCCATTTCATGGCGTAGGTGGACCTAGTGGAAGGCTTCCTGGCCTCCACCAGAATTTCTGCCACCAGCGGAGAAACCCCGAATCGGGCTTGAGCTATGTCTGCAGGAGCCACGCATGCAACTGAAGGGATTTGAGACCTGGATGAATCAGGGTCCCCTGATCCTGGGTCAGCAAATGTTAAGACAGAGGAAGAGGAAAAGGAGGTTCCTCTGAAAATTGTTGCAGAAGAAAGAACCAAACTTGCCTGGGCCAGAAAGGAGCGATGAGGATCATGCGAGCCCCTTCTGAGCTGAGACGAATATGTCCTTCCAGTCTAGAGACAGAGCGTCCCACCAGAAAATGCCTCGCCCTGGAGCGAGCGAACAGAAGGCCGGAAGTTTTGCATTTTGAGGGGGTGCGAACAGGTCTACCTGAGGGGTTCCTCAGCACAGGAAGATATCATCTACTACCCCTTGATCCAGTTCCCATTCGTGGGCCTTTGCTGACGACTGACTGAGGTGGTCCGCCAGCGTGTTTACGACTCCCGGAACATGAACTGCCGTCAGGTGAAGGCTGTGCTGAACAGCCCAATTGCACACTCTCATTGCCTCCCTGCACAGAGGGTAGGAACGCATTCCTCCCTGCTTGTTGATATACCAGACTATGCACATATTGTCCATCTGGACAGTCCAATGACCGGGAAGCCCGTACGAGTTCAGAGCTTGAAGAGCATACAGAACGGCTCTGAGCTCAAGCACATTTATATGAAGAGTCTGCTCGAGTCTGGACCAGGAGCCCAGAGTCCTGTGAAACCCTAGATGGGCTCCCCAGCCCTCTCCCGAGGCATCTGTTGTCAATGTTTGGGAGGGGGGTTCGAGGCAAATGGGAACTCCCCGGCAAAGTTTCTCTTGCACCATCCACCATTGCAAGTCCTGAACCATGGGATTGGAGACCAGAACTTCCTGATCTAGGTCGTCCAATGTCTGGTCCCACTGAGACCGAAGCATCCACTGAGAGATCCTCATATGGAGCCAAGCGTGAGGGACTGTCGGAATAGCAGCCGCCATGAGCCCGAGAAGGCGAAGGACTGACCTGGCGCTGACTTGTCTGTGACTGGACAGTAGACTTGCATGAGCCTGAAGGGTATCCACCCTGTCCAGAGGCAGAAAAGCTACGCAGATGGTCGTGTCCAGGATCGCACCTATGAACTGGAGCCTTTAGCAGGGAACCAGATGGGACTTGGCCTGGTTGATGGTGATACTCAGACTGGAAAACACCTGCAGGGTAAGGGAGAGAGAGAGCGCAGAAGATCCTCCCTGGACGGGGGCCGCCAGGAGCCAATCATCCAGGTACGAGAATACCTGCACTCCCTGGGTACGCAGGTGAGCCGCTACCACAGAAAGGCATTTGGTGAACATGCAGGGCGCCAAGGAAGGACCAAATGGGAGGGCCTTGAAATGGTAGCGGCCCCCCTGGAACGAAAACGGAAGGAATTTGTGGTGGGACGGGCGAAGAGGGATATGCAGGTAAGCATCCTGCATAACTAAGGCGCATAGCCACTTGTCCCTAATGAAGTAACGGCAAAAGACTCTGCAGAGAGAGCATTCTGAACCATTTGTACTCCACGAACACGTTCAGGGAGCTGAGGTCTAAAACAGGCCTCATGTCTCCCGATTTCTTTGGAACCAGGAAGAAATGGTAGTAGTAGCCTGTCCCCCAAAGGTAGGTCGGGACAGGCTCTATCGTTGCCTTCAGGAGAAGGGAGGAAATTTCTTACCGAACCAGACGAACATGTTCCAGGGAGTAAGTCGACTAGGGGGGTGGTTTCTGGAGAAACTCGATTGAGTGTCCTGCTGCTATCAGTTGGAGCACCCAAGCATCTGATGTGATCCTCTCCCAACCCAGTAGATGGAAGGAGAACCTCCCTTCTACTGGTTCCTCTGGGAGATACAGAGGCTGTGGGAGAGGAAAGGAGTCAGAAGGTGTGGGGCAACGTCGCGGCTGAAGCGCCCGCCACTTTTTTGGGTGGGGGGGGCTTGACAAATGGAGGAGCCCGACGTTTGTTAGCCCGCTTGCCCTGAGGTTTCGCTTTAGGCCAAGAATGTCTGCGAAAAGGGCAATGCTGTCACTGAAGGGGCCTGTACAATGAGTCAACAGACTGGAATGCAGTGCCCTTCTCTTGCAGGTCGGTGATGATGTCCTTGACATCCCCACCGAACAGCACCGAACCCCTGAAGGGCGCATCCTGAATAGCGGAGTGCACTTCAGGGACCAAACCTGACACCCGGAGCCAGGCATGACGCTGAAGACCTACGGCGAAAGCCGAGCTCCGACCGGCTGTGTCCACTGCATCGTATGTGGCACGGAGCATGTGCCGACTGGCCGAACGAGCAGACCAGACAAGGTCAGCCACTTCCTGCTTGATCTGAGACTCAGGAAGGGAGTCCAACTTGGATTCCACCTGACTCAGGATAGTCTTCTGGTAGTCCCCCATGTGTGCGACATAGCTCAGCGCCCTGATCCCCAGAGTGGAAGAAGCGTACACCTTCTTCCCGTACTGTTCCAGAAGACGGGATTCCTTGTCTCGTGGAGATGAGCTAAGGTGCTTTGGATCTGCTGACTGGCCATGAGCAGCACTAATCACGACTGAGTCGGTCTTCGGGGTGTATTCAAAGAATCCACACCCTCAGGAGCCTGGTATAGCCTATCTGCCTTCCTCAGAAGGGGGGCCAAAGCGGACGGTTGTTTCCAAATAGTGGAAACAAGGTCTGCGTGAGGCTCGATTCAGGGCGGGATCAACGTCGGAACAGTTTCAGGCAGATCCAAATGGGCAGCGAGTTTCTTCCGCTGTGGATCTGGCTCCAGAGATCGCCACTGGTGAACTTCCTGGATCTTTCGCAGCAACTCCACAAAGGAAGGATCTTCCAGAGGAGACTTTGGAGGAGTCCTTGGCCTGGGACGGTCTGGAGTGCGTGGCTCGTCGTCAGGATCGGAGCACCCCTCAGAATCAGATTCGGAGGTCCTCAAAAGATGAAGAATCCCTTCCAGCGCAGGGGAGGAACGGACCCCTTGGGCAACCCTCGGGGAAGCGTATCCTCCCCGGCCCTGGCACCCGAGGGCTCACCTCTGATGTCGGGTAAGAGGGAGGGAGTCTCTCGTCTCCGGCGCCGGGGATTCGGTACCGGGTCCGGCGTCGGTAGACGGCTCTCCACCTCCCTAGTGAGCTGAGCCTTGGCCTCAGCCCACCAGGCAGCCAGAGTCTCCTTCAAATCCACCGGCGGCTGGGGTGGCAGTGGAGAAGGAGGAGGGGGATACGGATACTGAGGGTATCCGTAGGGCGAGTATCCATAACCCGACGGTTGGAAGCCTGGCATCGGGTACTGAGGCATCAGGTAGGCCGGTGTCGGGTACTGCGGCACAGGATACTGTGGTCCCGGATAGGATGGCGTCAGATAGGATGGAGTCGGATACCCGGGCACAAGGGGCTCTGATGGCGCAGAAGGCCTTGGGAGAGGCCCAGCAGGCGGGCCAGGAACAGGTGGCCCTGCGGGCGTCGGATCCGGCGTGGGGATGGCGTCCGGTAATGGGATGTCACCCAGCATCGGGGCCGGCGTCTGAGGGTCCGTGGTCAGGGGATCCAGCCCTGCGGGAGGGAGATCTGACAGAAGCGTACCGACTTCCTCTGTGTCACCTGGGGAAGGAGGACTGAAATCCCCGGGGTCCAACAGAGGACACACTTGAGCCTTAGTTAGCAGCAGCGAGCGCTGCGGCCAGCAAGGGATGGAGGACTGGTCGACAGGGTCCAGCGTCAGTTCTAACGCCATGCGTCTGTCGGAGGAACCGACATCCGCCTTACTGGCAGGATCCGGGCAGGTGTCAGAGAAGCCAGAGTCCAACTTATCGGATCCGACGCTGCGAAGAAGGAGCCGTGCACTCCCCCGAAGGGCCGGGCATCTTAGGGGCCCTGTCCAGGTGGACGTCGGTGGCACCGGCGTCTGACTTAATGGACCCGCTCGACCCAGAGGGCCACACGGTGGCGGCCTTCCCGGAAGCGGGCGCCTCCTTTGTCCCAGAGGCTCCCGAGGAGCCCAAGCATGAGCCCGACAGGAGGGATGACACCGCCTTGGGCACTGCCAAGACAGCCGTCGAGGGTCAGTCCCCTGGGAGAGGGGATGTTACCTGGAGCACGGCGACTCCAGCCGGAGTCATGGTGGCCATAGAAGTAGAGTCCCGGTCCCGGTGCTT
Source organism: Neoceratodus forsteri (assembly GCA_016271365.2). NCBI lineage: Eukaryota > Metazoa > Chordata > Ceratodontiformes > Ceratodontidae > Neoceratodus > Neoceratodus forsteri. The sequence goes on along the minus strand of CM028131.1, from coordinate 1,401,440,398 downwards.
CTCCTTCTTCTTACTGTGTCCCTCGGGCGAAGTTGAGGCCTGCGAAGCTTCTTCAGCTCCTTCTCCATGGAGGACATCTTTTTCTTTAAAATGTGGGCCTCCAGGGACTGCTGCCTCCGTTTGCGGGTGGCAACGTTAAACTGCTGGCAGTGCTGGCACTTCTCCACGGGGTGATCTGGGCCTAGACAGAAGAGGCACAGGGAATGACCATCCTTATGCAGGAGCTGAGCACCACACGAGTCGCACTTATTGTTATGCGAATCGGAGGGAGTAGGGGATGACATACACAGCAATTTTTTAAAGAAATGTTTGAAAATCGCAAATGAATGTGGTAAATAACACAGACGACAGACTGACGAAGCAGTAGGAACTTAATCGCAGGGCGCTTTCACAATCTAATGGCGGGAAAGAACTGGAAGGCGAGCATGGGGGACCGCCCCTTTATACTGACGTCGGTCACCTGATATGGGGGCAGTCCCCCACCAGAGACTGCTAGCTAGAAATTTTTCTGTGGGGTCCTGACACCTGCCAGCTTCAGTCCTATATGTAACTACCTACTGCAAGAGCCCTCTTGAAGTAAGATCTATATAACACAGCAGCATGATTGTATGCGTTATATCTAAAGAGGAGGAGAGGTCTTGTGAATTTTGCGTGAGCATGGATTCAAAGGCTCTACTCACAAACTGACAATGACTGTCTTGAAATTATGTTGGGGTTTTTTTTCAGTAAAGATCTAATAACTCGTCCGGATGCTGCGATTCCCCTGAAGTACTACCAGTTAGAACCGATTACACATACTGAAAATAGCATATTGAGCAACCGACAGGACAAATAAATAAATAAGAATACAGTTAAATGTATCCCGCGCACAGGAGACAAGACACCTGAGGGAAAGAGACACGCAACTTGCCCAAAGTTACACCACAAAATCTGCACGCTTGTAATACTTCAACCAAATAAGCTATAAACAAGTCTCTTAATTATTTTTCTGGGGGGTTCTGTTTGATTGATCAGCTGTCTGTCAAAGCTGCATTTCATGAAAACCACATCGGTGCCAGTGGATATTACAAAACTAGATACATGCAAAACAAAAAAATAAATAAAATAAAAACAACAGCCTAACGGGTATAAACTACCTAGCTGTCACTCAGCCATATGAACAAAATCTGAAGGCAGGGAGACTGGAAGTTCAGCTTTGATCTATGAGTTAAAGTTACCCAAACTGAAAGATCAAGACTGAACTTCCTGTATCCCTGCCTTCAGATTCAGTTCTTGTTGTGGAGTCATGACAACTAACTAGGTAGTTTATTTATCATACCTGTTTGGCTGTTGTTTTTTTATGTATTTATTACTGATAGAAACTAGGTCCAAGCTGCTGCACAGCGTATGCACGTGTGCATACATACCACAGCTACATGTACAGACTAGTGATTGAGAAACCAAGGTTTTACAAAACCTCTTCCATGAGAGGCCAAGGGCTGACTGGACACGGAGTCTGAACTACTCTCCTACCTATGTGATACTCCATCCATGACAGGGTTGAGGCACACTGACAGGAAGCTTGCGCTGCAGTCTACCATGCTGTACCTACAGTATCATGGAGATAAAAAAAAAAAAAGGGCATCCATCTCCAGTGCTGTCAATCTGATTCATTTTAGCTGCAAATCCTGTGGAAGCCCTTTTGCAGGGGCCTATAGGCACTGCAGTGGAAGTCATAGTGCTCTACTCTGCAATATCAACGCCAGGAGTATGGGCAACAAAATGCCCGCACTACAGGCGATGCTGGCCGAAGGATCAGCAGATGTGGCAGCTATTATGGAAACATGGACCACCCAGAAGAATGACTGGGACCTAAATTTGGAGAGCTATAAAATATTCAGGAGGGATAGAGAAGTGGGTAGAGGAGGAGGCGTAGCACTGATAGTCAAGGATTGAATATTGGTCAGAGGAGTGGAAGAGGCAGAGGGGGGAGTGGAAGCTATTTGGGTAACCCTACAATTGGGGGAGGAAAAAGATTAAAAGTAGAGGTGGTATACAGACCACCCGCAATGGATGAGGAGCTGGAAGGAAAATTGGTTGAGCACATCAAGGGGCACTGTGACCGGGGAAAGGGAAGGGTGGTGGTAATGGGGGACCTGAATATGCCGGGGGCAGAGTGGGACACCATGACATCAGCGGTGGCCAGGGAGCAGAGGCTGACGGATGTGTTTCAGGATGCCTTTCTGGTCCAACAGGTGGGGAGCCTACTGGGGGATACTGGACGTTGTCCTTGCAGACAGCGACCCGGATAAGGGATCTGGTGGTGTGTAGCCCGCTGGCAGAAGGAGACCATGACACGGTCTGGTTTATGCTGTGCCTGGGGAGACAACCGCTCAAACACAGCAGTAATGGATTTCAGGAGGGAGGATTTCATGGGCATGGGCAGGATACTGAGGGGGAGCTTGAGCCAGATCATGCCAGACATGGATGTAGATAGATCGTGGGAGGCCATCAAAAAAGGGGTACAGGAGGCCACTAGCCTGTGTGCAAGGGTAAGGAGCAAAAATGGCAGGGCCAGCAAGCCATGCTGGTTGACCAGGGAGGTGCAGGAGGCGGTAAGAGATAAGAAGGCTGCCTACGCACGTTTTAAGCATTCCGGGGGGAATGGGAGAGAGGGGAATACGACATGGCAGTTAGAAGGGTCACAAGGGTGGTGAGGGGATCGAAGGCGAGGATGGAGCACAACCTGGCTAAGGATATACGTGGGGGGAAAGGGTTTTTATAGATACATAGGGGAAAAGAGGCAGGGGAGAGCACAGATCCCCAGGATTAGGACTGGGGTGGATGGGCTCAGGAGGCAGGGGAGCAGGCAGAGGTACTGAACAAGTATTTTGCCTCGGTTTTTAGGGAGGGAGACATGGACTTCATTCAACCAGAAAACGGGGGGGGGGAGAGGATCGAAAGAAGCCGGGGCACCAAGTGGACCAGGCCCAGAAGAGGACGGGGCCTTTACTGAGGAGAGGGCCAGGGAGGGGGAAATCACAGAAGGCAACGTGAGGGAGGCCCTACGGGCGCTGAAATCTGACAAGGCACCAGGACCGGATGGGCTCCATCCAAGGGTGCTGAAGGAACTGGCGGACGAACTAGCACCTCCACTAGCTGTGCTGTTCAATGCTTCTTTCCAGACAAGAAGGGTGCCCCAGGATTGGAGGGCAGCTCACGTGGTGCCCATCCACAAAAGGGGGTCTAGGGAGGAGATGGGAAATTACAGGCCTGTCAGCTTAACATCAGTGGTAGGAAAACTAATGGAGGGCTTCATCAAAGGGATGCTCGGGAGGCAACTGGATAGGCTGGGACACATGGATGACAAGCAGTATGGTTTCATCGAAGGGAGATCATGCCAGACCAACCTCAGATTTCTACGACTGGGTGACAGGAACCCTGGACAGAGTCCAGTGGACGTCTTATATCTGGATTTTAATAAGGCGTTCGACTCGGTAACCCACTTCGGATTGTTGACAGAGATGGGGATGGGAAGACAGTTGCTTAGATGAGTGGAAAACTGGCTTACAGACAGAACACAGAGGGTGGTGGTGAGAGGGACTGTCTCCTCCCCTAGGAAGGTCGTCAGTGGGGTGCCCATGGGGTCGGTACTGGGGCCACTCTTGTTCAACGCCTATGTCTCCAATATAGGGACAGGAGTTAGGAGTAGGATGAGCCTCTTTGCGGACGACTCTAAGCTGGGAGCATTGGCCAACGGGGAGGAAGTAAGGGTGGCAGTCCAGAGGGATCTGGACACCCTGGAGGGCTGGGCAAGGAGGTGGAGGCTGAGGTTTAACCCGGAGAAGTGTAGGGTGTTGCATCTAGGGGTCAGAAACCCAGGGCATGTTTATACCTTGGGAAGGGTTCCACTACAAGTCACTCCGAGTGACAGGGACCCCGGGGTGGTGGCAGACACCAAAATGAACAGTGAGAACTGCAGAAGAACGGCGGCAAAGGCAAACACGTTACTGGGCTGCATAGCCCAGAGAATAATGTCCAGAAGGAGTGAGGTGATCCTACCTCTGTACAATGCCTTGGTTAGGCCGCACCTTGAGTACTGCGCGCAGTTCTGGAGGCCGCACCTTAAGAAGGACAAAGTACTGTTGGAGAGGGTCCAGAGGAGGGCAACCAGAATGATCCAGGGCATGGGGGATAGGACCTATGAGGACAGGCTGGAAGCCCTTGGGCTGTACTCACTGGAGGAGAGAAGAGATAGGGGGGACATGATTGAGGTTTTCAAATATGTGAAAGGGATTAACAGGGGTAGAGCCAAAGAAATGTTCAGGCTAAAGCAAAGGCGCACAACCAGAGGGCATAAACGGAAACTGGAGGGAGGAACCTATATGGGGAGAACGTAGAGGGCATTACTTCACAGAGAGGGTGGTAGAGCCATGGAATGCATTGCCCGGGAATCTAGTCAAGCAAGACACTGTGGAGGGCTTCAAGAGGGGGTGGGACAGATGCATGGGGGTAATGAAGCCAAGATTGACCCTCACGGGGACGGGGAGGGGGCAGAAAACGCCCGTTAAGGGCTGGATACCGAGCAGACACCAAAGACTGACAGGCCTATTCTGCTGGCTTTTAATATGTTAGCATGTTAATATGCTCCCTGCCCATCACTTTGTTCCAGTGCAATTTCAAATGCTAGAACAGAGCTGATCTGGATTACCGTTCTAGGTAGTTTATTCCATCCACAATCGGATTTATGAATATGACGTAATCTTGGCTCTATGGAGACCCCGTTACACACCCCTAATGCAATATAAATGAAGAATTCTTTCTGCAATTGCACTTTTACACTGCCTGTCGTGCCCTGTACCCATTACATAACTTGTATTTTTGTAATTTGTGCCCTGTAACTTGCTGCCAATCCTATGTCTATATCTTGTCCCTTCACTAGAATGATTATGTCACTATACTTTACTTCCTGCATGACTGTAACCTCTCTGGTCATGCCAGAAAATAGGCAAATCTTTGTGTAGTGCCACTTACCTGGTAACTAAAAACTAACTTACAGTGTGTCTCTATGCCTTGGCATGGCTTAGAAGCAATTTTGTGGGAGCGGGATATAGGGGGTAGTTAAAATGTGATGTTAGACTCCAGAAAAATAAACCTGAAATTCTGAGTACCTTTTTATCAGTTCCCACACATCTCACAGTCTTTTGAGTACAGTGCTTTATGACAGTAACCTGAAACTAGAGTCTCTACTGAAGCCCCAAAGGCATGTCAATTTCTAGTGAGATGTGCAGAAAATAATGATCAGCAAGAGAGAAACCACAAATGTATTTTTCTTTTAAATGATAACAAATCCATGTTTCAACAGAATATCTATAAAAGGTTCATGTACGCAATTCCTTCTTTGAACTAATTCTGCATAGAAAGAAAGGAATGTAATGTGCACGCTGTAATCAGGACTCTGTTCGGGCTCCGCCTGTTCAGTTCGGTTTTTGATGTCAACAGTTAGTGTGACAATGTCGGCGGCATTAATAATGTTGTTCTCAGCCTCAGGCAAATCGCAGGCTGTACATGTGACCAAGACTGGACATTAAGAATGGAGGTCAGGGTGACAGTGGTTAGTTACGGTGGAGGCATGAAGTGGTTTGGAGCGCTGTGGTCCAGGAGATGGGTCACTAAGTCAGGCAGCAGGTCGGCCATAGTAAAGCAGGCAAGAAGATCATGCTCCAGTAGAAACAGGGGGTGCAGACTCAGAGGCAGCTAACCTTCAGACTCTGGGCAAAAAAAATAAACAGAGAATGCACAGTTTGCTGTTTGAGAAAGCCAGATCCAGTGACAATGAAAAGTAACCCTGAGGGAAGAAGTGCTGGAAGGGAATATGAAAAGACGTTTCCCCTCCAGGCTAATGTATGAATGAAACAGGGTGCTTTCTGCTCTCCCCTTGTGAAAAAATGTATAAAATGTATTTTTTCTTTATTTGTAGGAAATATGCTGCCCAAAGTTGCCTGCCCCAGCCTGTCTGCTCTGTTGCATGAAATACACTTCCGAAAGTGGAGCATCTTACACAGCAGCAGTTTTGTGTAGCAGGCAGCCACTCCATTTCAGAGCTTTCCAAATAAAGTTTAGAATTAGCTGGTCACTCTCCCTTTGGGCTACTACCAAATACTACTATTGGGTGACCTGAATGTAGACTGGAATAAACTTGCTGAAAAGCATGTTATTACTGAGTTAACTTATAGCTTAGGTCTTACTCAGCTTATCAATGATATACAGTAAAACGGATAAAATTCCAAAGATATATCTTCTTCAGCCACCTTGGATTTAATTTTAACTTCAAATCCAAATAAAATTATTGTATATGAATCATCTGATCATCAGGCGATTTTCTTTGCATAAGGAATCAGAAAAAGCAAAAAGGGCCAGGTAAAACTGTTGAGTGTCGAAGCTATAGTAAATTTGATCATGTCACTTTTATGTTGGACTTAGAAGGGAGAGACGGCATAGAATAAAGTTAATCCCCCCAGTTAATGAAGCTTGGTCCTTTTTTTTTTTTTTTTTACCAGAACTTCATAAATGTTTGGAATCTTCTTGCACCATTAAAATGTGGAAAGATCAGGTTTGGAAATGCCCCTTGATTTAACTCAAATTGTCATAAAATACATAAATTAAGAGATAGAATATGGAAGAAGGCTAAACTCTCCGATAGTGATACTGACTGGTTAAAATGTAGACAGATTAGAAATCGGTATACACTTACACTTTGGAAATCTAAGCAAGAATATTATAAAAAATAATTAAATCAGGACATGAATTCAAATCCGTGACTATTTTAGAAAACCATGCATAAACTAAAAGCAAACACTAATTCTGACCTACCTAATTATTTTAAGTTAGATGGACAGAGTTTTCCCTTGAATCTGTGGCCAGCAAATTTAATGATTATTCTGTTCAAATGGACACTGCAGCCATGGAATAATCTTAGTCTTCTACCTTGACCACTGAATCAAATACGCCTGTTCCAGAAAGAAATTTTGTATTCCAGGAAATTTCAGGACAGGAAGTATGTGAAGAAATGCTTAAGCTAGATGTATAGAAATCCAAAGGTTTTGATGAAATTCCAACAAGGCTATTTAAAAACATACTGCTTCAATCATTGCTTTCCCTTAAGCAGAAATGTTTAATCTGTCTATGACCTCATCTGATCTGCCTCTTGACTGGACATTAGCAAAAAAGATTCCAATATTTAAATTGGGTAAAAAAAAAAAAAAAATTTGAATTATCACCCGATATTCATTGTTATCAGTTGCACTGAAAATTTTTGGAAAATTAATTGGAAAGCAGCTGTTGGAAGTATTTGGAGGACGGCAACATATTTGATGATTTCCAGTTAGGGTTTTAGACTGCTTCATGGCACAACTTCGGAACTAATTCAGGTTACATCAGACTTGTAATGGGCTCTGGACAGGAGGATGTACGCTGGAGCCATTTTTGTTGATTTGTCTAAAGCGTCTGACACCCTGGACCACGACATCCTCCTGTCCAGTCGGTGGGGTTGTCACAGAAAGCTGTGGAGTGGTTTAATGCTTATGTAAAAGGACATCAGCAACTAGTAGTTCTGAACAATATCAGGTCTAGTTTAGCCCCCGTTATGTCAAGAGTCCCTCAGGGCTCAATTTTAGGGCCTTTACCATTTAATATTTATTTGAACAATTTTCCAAAAATGTCCCCTCAAATTAAATATCATCTCTATGCTGACGATACTGTATTGTATGCAGAGGGACATACAGTATCACAAACTGAACATGAGTTACAGGTAACTTTCGATAAAATACAGGCTTACTTTTGTAGTTATAGATTGGTTATAAATACTAAAAAAAAAAAAAATCAAATTATGCTTTTCCGTAGGGGAAAAAAGGGCAGACCCTTCTTGTTTTACACTGCAACAAATCAAACACTGCAACTGGTACAAAGCTATAAATACTTAGGAGTCTGGTTGGACGAAAGGTTCAAATGGAATGTCCATATAGATAATGTGAAAAATGTTGGAACACATTTTTTTTTTTTTTTACATAAACATAAATTATGTATGAATAGATAAACTAGAAAACATGTAGTAGACACTATGGTGCTAACTCTCTTTGATTATGGTGATTTACTGTTTGCAGGGCCCTCGGGTATGGAGCTGGCAAAGCTTGATGTAATGCATCAAAGATTTGCCCACTTCATCCTCGATGCCCTACGTACGACACATAGTTGCGATTTGTTAAACTAGTTACATTGGTTGAAATTAAAGGATCAGAGAAATCACAACATGATTATGTTCATGTGCAAATGCCACAAAAATCTTGCACCAGTCTATTTATTAAAAAACCTTTCACATAGGAAAACTAAAGCTAGTCTACAATCAGCCTCTGGATTAGAATTTGTCCCAAGAAAATGTATTCTTGAGATTGGAAGATCCCACTTGTTTACCATGGGCCCTAACCCATGGAACAACTTACCTTCTTACCTTAGACCAGCAGAGGAAAAAATCAGTAGAAACAAAATTGGTAAATGGTTGACTAGTCAGGCATATAGGAACATAGCTTGTCATGCTAGTTGGGACACTGATTAACATGAGTTGTGTCTTCTGCATGCGAAATGTTTTGTAGTTGCCAACGTAAACATTTACAGTTATGTGTATGATCATCATATTGCAATATCTTGTTTTCTTTTTATTGTATTTGAATCTTAAATACTTGTATCTATTGCAGAAAGGACCTCACTGTAAATCAACGTTGCTCAACTGCCTCTCCTGTTCATATGAAATATGAATAAAATTTTACCATACCAAGCACAAAGAACTCTCCAAGGTAAAGGAGCACCTAAGAAAATGAAATATACCCTTTGCCCTCTTTATGCTCACCAAACTTTGGATACCATGCACAGTAAGCCCACCTTTTTTACTGACCCCAAAAGAGCAAGAGACTAACTTCGAATCTAGGGGACAGCGCAGATCACTCACCTACAGTATCAGCTGTCCAAATTCTTATCAAGGTGGTTTGAATCCTGTTTATTTCAGCTTTGTGAAAATGGACTGACTGTTCCTAAACCCAAATAGTTTTGTTCTTCTGAGGGAACCCAGACTCTCTTTTGCCACACTTAGCTCCACTTTACTTTGGGGGGGGGGGGGGCTGCTAGATTACTGCTCTCCTGTCCCCATCCCCAAGTTTTAAAGAGGGAATCTGGCCAGACCTGCTGCTGCACATATTTTGGTTGCTGTAAGTGCCCCAAGCTGAAAACCGTATGCATTTTGCCCCATAAATTACTTAATTACTTTTTAAATATATTTTTTCTTTGTTTTTCTCCCTTGCAGGTCCACCATGGTCTGACCGCTGAAAAAATGCTAGTGCGCAAGCGTGGCTCCTGACACGTCATCTCCAGGATCACACATCATTTTGACACTATGGATGGCATGGAGGCAGGAAGAATTGGCGATATAGGGGATCTGCTGTCTGGTGACAACATGCCTGGCTCCTGTATCTCTCCAACAAATGCTACTGGAGACTCCAAGGAGGAATACTTTTCCAGTGACCATATTTGGTCAATGGACAGTAATTTCGACGATCCTTACTGTCTGGACCCCATTGAAAGCGATGGGTCTGGTGATACTGACAGTGCCCCCGATGACAGTGATCCACAGCCTTCTCGTACCAGTAACACAGACTGGTGAGTTATATTATTATTATTGTGGGTCACCATTCAAACAGTGCAATGCAAACCAAAAAAAAAAAAAAAGTGTCTCACTTACTAACCTAATGATGTGGAGCCTTTGAAAATGAATCTCTGACTCAAAGGATTGTAAATCTGATACCTTCCCATAAATAAATAAAAATAAATAATGACTGAGCTACCGTCCTAGTGAGTTAGTATTGACAACATGGAGTGTGAATATGTCCTGAAGCATATGACAGTGTATTGAGCCTGCCTGCCAGCATAACTCGATCTGTTTTTCACAGAAATTGTCATCCACACCCTAGTGTTATATTGCAATCCAAACCTTACTAAGACTCAATGCTTAATTATGTATTTGCAGTGCTGGACCATTTAAATGTCTGTTATGCCTCTGCCACATGCTCCTTTTTTTTAATTAACCCCCCCCCCCCGGCTGACTTGGCCCTGTGTGCTTCTGAGACCATCCAGCCTGCGGCCCTCCTTCCAGCTCTGCAGGGAGACCCTGCATTGGGAGGGTGTTGGGGTAGGCCCCTTCCTACAGCACAAGTGAGTTATAGGATTGGCTGCAGGCCCCCCACCCCGAGTGTTCCCAGACTTCATTCTGGGCTGTGTGTGTGTGTCATCCAGGGTCCATCAACACCAGCCACTTGCAGCCAGTGCTGCCATTTGTGGTCAGCAAGGTGCCAGTACTGTGGCGCACTGCAGAATTACAATCAGGCTAGTATCCACTGGGATGCTCAGACTGAGTCCCCCTAACAGCCTGGGCTTGCTCTCGAACTGTGGCTGCTTACGTAAGAAATGCCAGCAAGCTGCTACACCAATGGGTCAGCCGTGCCTCAGTAATACAGTTGTGGACATCCCTTGTAATCATGAATTGTTGATCAATGTGGCTGTCACTTGAATTTTACACCCTTCTAATGCATAGTATTTCAGTGACAGCAAATTATGTGTCACACTCCTTATTTTGCAAGTGATGCGCCATTGTGTAACATGTCTTATTACAGTACTGTCCCCAACATTTTCCAGCCTATGCCATGATGCACAGGGAAGCATAATACATCCTTAAATGAGCATGATATACTGTATGTAATCAAGCTTCCTCCATGCACACCTTTCATGTCCAATACATAACTCTGAATTCAGCATCACAGGATCTCTGTGTTATGTGGTGGTGTGTTAGCACAGTATGCGGGGTCCTATGTTCTGATAGCAGAACATCGTGATGTGTTGAAAACACATCCGTGTCTGATAATGAATGACGTCCTGTACACAAGGCCCCATATATGACATTGCGAGGCAGACGTACTTTAAAGTCATGCAGTATGGCTTTTGTTATTGCCATGTCTATTTTTCTAGTGACACAGTTACATGACATTTGTAACTCTGTCGTTATTCCTGCATAGTGCAATGCATCATGACCCCTCTCCCCTTCCCTGACTCCCCTGTACTGCACTTCTCCAGCATTGGGGGCTTAAAGTGTGATCAACTGTACGGCACAAAAGTGCAGGCACGTGTCACAGCCTGGATGATACCCTGCGACCATCTCGTGATCCATGGTCAAGCAGTACAGACGTGGCTTTCATTCCACTGATGTTATTGTATGTCCCACTGCCTGGATGTTATTTGTATCCGCAAAACGCTGACTGTTCTAGGGATGCCACTGCCTACTTTGACAATGTTCCTGTCAACTATCCGTACTAGGACCAATCCTATTCAGTGTCTTCAGTAGTGACATTGCAGAAGGGCTGGAAGGAAAGGTCTGCCTGTCTGTAGACGACACCAAGATCTGCAACAGAGTGGATACTGCATAAGGGGTACAGAAAATGAAGAAGGACCTGGAGAAGCTTGAAAGATGGTCAGAGATGTGGCAACTGAGGTTCAATGCAAAGAAGTTTAAAATAATGCACCTGGGTAGAGGGAACCCTGGGGAGAGCTACAGGTTGTGGTGAGTGAAGAGCTGACTGTCACTAAAGAGGAATGGGACTTAGGGATTATCACCTCTGATGACCGTAAGGTGTTAAAGCAGTGTACAAAGGTGGCAGGGAGGGGCAGCAGCATGCTGTGGTGCACATTATGTATAGGCAGAGGTATCACTAGCAGGAAGCAGGAGGTGGTGATGCCATTGTATAAAAAATTGGTAAGGCCTCACCTGGAGTACTGCGTGCAGTTCTGGAGACCACACCTGCGCAAGGGTATAGATAAGGTGGAGATTACCCAGAGAAGGGCAACAAATAGGGTGCAGGGCGTACACCTCAAAGCACATGAGGAGAGACTAAGGGACCTCAATATGTACTCACTGGAGGAGAGGAGACAGTGGGGGATACGATTGAAGCTTTGAAGTACCTCAAGGTCATAAACCAGGTGCAGGTAGGGGACCTTTTCCAATGTAGAAAAATTACTAGAACAAGGTGGCATGATATGGAATTGGAAGGGGGTAGATTAAGAGGTAATGTGAAGAAGTTTATCTACACAGAAAGGGTAATTGACACTTTGAATAGTCTACCACAGGAGGTAGTGGGTGGCAAGCACAGTGGAGGGTTTTAAGCATGAGTGGGACAGGCACAAGGGAAGCCTGAGGGGGGGAAGGAGTCATGAAAAGCCATTAATCACATAGGGTCAGTGGCCACATACAATGTGTAGTGCCTACAGGCAGACTGGGTGGGCCTAGCGGGCCTTATCTGCTGACAATTTTGATGTTTCTATGTTTCAACGAGTCCATGTTTGGCTGGATGGCTCACCCCTGCATCTCCACCCCACTGTGGTGGAGTGGGTGAGCGTAAGAAGACCTTCCTGTCACAGGGATGTTGCTGGTAACCTGGACCTGTCACTGTGGTGTGGGGTCTTCTCAGCGGCCTTGCTGTTGGTTAAGCTAGTACTAATTTAAGATTGTTTACAGCGGATGTGGGTTGGGTCTAGGAAGTAGTGCTGATAATATTGGACCGGTACTCCACCCCCCAAAAAATAGACCTTGAAATTGGTGTCAGATCATGAGTGTTCGGCCCATGAGCTGTGCCTGTAGCCCATATACTCACTGTATGTGACGACTGACCCTATGTGATAAATGATTTGTCATCATCAGCTTCTGCTCTGTCCAATTTTCCCTGTGCCTATCCCATGTATGCATCCAGTGTGCTTGTCCCCACTACCTCTTTCTTCAGGGTACAGTATTTCAAGCGTCGACCACTCTCTATGTAACCCCTACGTGGTGCTATCCCAAGGGCTACTACCCCTGCCTGCTTGGCTAGTTGCAGGTTATGGGGCCTGGGTACTGAAACGGGTGCCTCCACCCAGAGGTCAGGGTTGTTAGTGGTGAAGTTAACCTGGGTACAGCACTCCGGAACACTTAACCCCCCTCTTTCCCATCTAATGGCCTGACCAATATACAGTAATCACTTTTGCAATGACCCTTATTCGCCAGACAGTTACCCACACTGTTTGCACTTACCACCAGGGCTGGTTCCACCAGTTCGCCCCTGGATACCCCCTGTAAAACAAGGTTAGGCACAGCAAACAATAACAATAGAGTGCTTTTGGTACAAACTAGAACCAGTCAGGTTAACTTCAAAAAGAGTTAGATCTGATTTATTCGGAAGACTTGAACAAGGGAAGGGCGTAATCAGGTTGATTTGCTCAAAGGCTATATTAATCAAACAGCCTTGCATGCACTTCAGAGTCCCTACACAGTCGAACACTCTGGGTACCCAGGTGGGGAAACTGTGGGTGCTATCTTTTACTCCCTAACCTTCCCTGCCACCTCTTTTGAGAACCATAGTGGCTTCTTCTTTCATTTTGAGTTGTTTATTTGCTTCACACAAAGCCTTGTTGCCACTGTGATGGCAGTTTTGATGTTTCCCCATTGTTGCTCCACACCTCCCTCTTGCATGTTTGCTAGTGCTTTTCTAAGGCACTCTCCCATTTTGCCAAAGTCAGCCCTCCTGAAGTCCAGTACTCTCACTTTTGTATGGCTTGACTCTGTAGCTGAGTTTATCATGAACCACACTGTTTGATGGTCACTTGTTCCCAGATGGCTACCCACTTCTAGATCTGAGATCCTCTCACTGCCCCCATTTGAGAGTATGAGATCTAAAATTGCTCCCTCACAAGTGGGTTCCAAAACTAGCTGTCTGAGGCATGCCCCCCGTATAGCATTGAGAGTGGTCCTGCTCTTGGATGTGGCTGCAGCAAAGGTGCTCCAGCTAACATCTGGCATATTCAGGTCCCCATCAACAGTATCTCCCCTTTCTCTACCATCCTAAGGATGCCTTCTATCATATCCTTGCCCATTCCCTCCCCATGAGATGGGGGTCTCTATACAACCCCTGTGTGTATTGTGGTGCCATTTCAAGTCTCTAAGGTGACCCACAGTGCCTCCTCTCTGTTTACTTTTTTGTTCCGTTGTTTTTATCCCTTCCCTTACATAGAAACATAGAAACATAGTAGTTGACGGCAGATAAGGACCGCAAGGCCCATCCAGTCTGCCCATTTCTTTTTCTACCTTATAAATGTGCCATCGGCCTTTGCTCTGTCAGTGACCTATCTATTCATAGTCATTTGTATTGCTCCCTTATGCCTATCCCATGCCTGTTTGAAGCCCTGCACTGTATTCATAGCCACCACTTCTGTGGTAAGCCATTCCATGCATCTACCACCTTTCTGTGAAAAAGAATTTCTCACATTCCCCTTAATCGGCCTCCTCCTAATCTCATGCTGTGTCCTCTTGTCCTGCTATTTTTCTTATATTTAAACATGTTAGACTCTTTCACCTTGTTTATGCCCTTAAGGTGTTTAAATGTCTCGATCATATCACCTCTCTCCCTCCTTTGCTCAAGGGTATACATATTGAGCTCCGTTAGTCTGTCCTCATATGTCTTCTGATGCAATCCCTGCACCATTTTGGTTGCCTTCTCTCGACTGCCTCAATTTGGTTAATGTCCTTGTGAAGGTGTGGCCTCCAATACTGCACACAGTATTCCAGATGGGGCCTAACCAATGTCTTGTACAGAGGGATTATTACCTCCTCTACTACTTGTGATACCCTACTAATACACCCTAACACCCCCTAGCCTTACCTACTGCTTTAGAGGTCTGCTTGATGATTTTAGGTCATCAGTGATGATGATGCCCAAGTCTCTTTCTTCCTTTGTGACTGCTAGCAACTCCCCTCCCAGCCTATAAGTGGCTTCAGGGTTTCTCTTCCCTATGTGCATGATTTTGCACTTCTTTGCATTAAATCCCAGTTGCCACTCTTCTGACCATTTTGCTAGTTTATCCAGATCTCTAGAGAGCTACTCCTCCCCCCCTCCTCTCCCCACCCTGTCTCTCCTGTAGGTTGTATACCCCCACATGTTTACATCCCAGTCATGGTTCTCTGTGTACCATGTTTCTGTGAGTGCACAATATCCAGGCATCCCTCTTCCATCAAGGTCACCAGTTCAGGGAGCTTGTTGCCCAGACTATGGGTATTGGTACTCACACATGCCATGTTTTGCCAGCTGTGGAAGGAGATATGGCAGTGAGATGCTCACGCCTAATGACTGCCTACAGGAGAAGTTTGTGGGTGGCTGAAAAGGGGAGGTTGCTGCAGGACTTCCTCCAACATGTACACTCCACCATACATGTCTGACTGACTGCATACCAGCAACGGGTGAAGTGGGAGAGAAATGGTGGACAAAAAAGGTTGACAGCATGACACACGACCATCAGCAGGACTAGCACATGGCTATCAGGCTGAAGTTTAAACACGGTCATGATGTATGGACAGGCTTGGGGAGGGGGTACCATCAAAAATGGGAAGCAGTGGTCGAAGGAGCACAACTTCCTATATGAAAGAAAATTACATAACAATAACAACAACCTACTAACATCAGCAATTATACCAGAACTATTTTTGGGGGGTTTGGTACTTATAACACCCCAGAAAATTTAAATTAAAATTTTATTAAAATCAACACCTTACGCCACAATGACGACCATAATTCTACAACGAATGTAGACTGTGATACATTACTGAATGGTTATTGGAAACGGTGCATTGCCAAGTCAAGGGTAGGGCAAGCATCCCAGTCATATGGCTGTCTTACAGTAGGTGGAGGGACCTGCACACACCATGACATGCATCAAGTGACAGGTATACACAATTTGAAAATGGCAGGGAATAGAGCTGGCCCGTTGGCGCAGGAGGATGATTTCAACGTGTGATGCCAGCAACCTGGGCCAGAATACAGACTTGGTCTGTCGGACTGGGGAGGGAGGGTGGGTTTGAGTGTCCACTGCAAAGTGTGGACCACTGGTAGAGGTTGTGAGATCCGATATGACCAATGCAGGATACATGTGGAGTCGGGATGAACATTGGGTTCCCCTCACTAAAGTCACTGCACGTGTGACCTCCCAAGGGGATAGCATCCACATAAAATGCTGCCTGTCCCAGGGATGAAATCACCTCCTGGTACTGCGGCCACCAAAAGTACCATACCACGACTAAGAATGTGTTCAGCTGGATGGCACACCACCGCAACACCACCCATTGGGGGTTAGCCCATGGAAACCTTCTGGTCAAAGTGATGCATCCAGTAACATGCACCTGTTTCCGTGTGGTGGGGTTGTCTCAGCAGCACTGCCAAGGGAAGTACAACAGTGCAAATTGCTGATCGGTCACAATGGGGGAGCAGTGGGTCAAGGAGGTCGGGCTGATAATATGGTAAAGTGCCCCCCCCAAAAAAAAAAAAAGCAGGGAGTCAAAGGGTTCCAAGATGACACAACACATTTAGGTCAGAGTAGGAGTCCCTCAGAGAGTGTAGAGTGGAGTGAAGCTAAATGGACGCCTCATGAAGGAGACAGAGAAATACAATTAAAAAAAAAATGTATTATAAAAAAAACACACCTCAGCTAGTTGCCTCTTTTGAAAGGCACCACCTGATTTCCTCTTCTTCACTGGATTCTCATAAAAGTATTCTTCCATTGCACACTGGCTTGGTGGGGCAACAACAGGACAGTCTGGACTATGTATAGTGGGTACAGCATCTGGGAGGAGACGCAAGCCACGAGCAAGCTTAATGTGATGCATTGCAAGAATAGTGGGATCTCAACAAGACTCATCAACATGCGCTGAACACAAAACACTGGTGTTGTTAGCACCAAACCAATTCACACATTTGATTTTAACAAAACGGTCCCACAGTGATCTACAAGGAGGATCCTTTGGGATGGTGAATAGGGAAAATCCCATTTTAGTTGTCTTTCCACAATATCCAGCTACACATCGAGCAGGCATCTTTATAACACTGAGTAAAAATAACCAAATAACAAAGAGCACTTGTGAAAAACTGCAAAATACTGATAGGTGATTAGCCAAAAAAGAAGTATATTACCTTGCTGCACACTACAAGTACTGCACAATGGATAATATACTGACAAGAAAACGACAGGCACATCAAACTCAACAGTGGAACAATACAATGCTGTACAGTGACAAAAAATTGTTTTACTTCATCCCCAGAAATCCTCATATGTCCAATAAATATCCATCAAATAACACCTGATAAAACTGTGTCAATCTCACCACAGACACATTTACCTACGAAGGGCAGAGACTGGCAAGTTACCACACAGTACCTAGCCTTATGCAGCACACACAACTGAAAAGGCAGCACAATCTGCCACTGTCACACACATCCACCAATATTATTGCCGATATTAACTTTTTTTTTATTATTATTTATTTAGCTTTTGTTGACCGGGTAAGTGCACTAGACAAATCCTGCCTATTTTCAGGCACGACCCAGGGGATGGGGATACAGATGAATGCCCAACTGACCTTGAACCAGATTAAGCTGATGGTGGTATTTTTAGTGAATGAGGGAAATTTGGCCAGAACACCGGGGAAATTCCCCTGCTCTTTTCAATAAGTGCCATGGGATCTTTAACATCCACCTGAACTATCACCAATCCAGGCAGATGGGACCTCGGTTTAACGTCTCATCCGACAGATGGCACCTCAGAAGTGCAGCACCACTCTCATGCTGCACTACAGTGTCAGTACTGGGATATTAACCCAAGTGCCAGATGTGGGAACTGAACCCACAGCCCTCTGATCTCCCAGCCTCAGAGGCGAGTGTGCTACCTACTGAGCCACTGACACTGACATACAGCAGCAGCACACAAAATGTAAAACACCACACCGCAAGATGTTTATTACAATAAGCAGAAAATATATAGCTCTGCACAAAAAATAAATCACAGCCCTCGAGGTGAAACTTACGTATGCCATGACATACAATGTGACACGTATGGAGTTTGAGACCTCTTCCACCTTTCCACAGGCTAAAAGCACAGACAATGACATTCACCACAAAGTTAAAATAAAAATATTTACTTTACAGTGGACAATCGTGATCAGCAGTAACAGCAAATGATCACGATCAACACGCGTTTTATCAATACTGGGGGGGAAAAGAGCAACCAATGCAGGGATGTAAGAGAGAGACAGTGAACCACGGAGTAAAAAAAGAATAAACAGCTACAACAAAGTAGATGCTCGTGATCAGCCAAAACAACTCATGATCTCCACAGAAAGTAAAACAACGTCAACAATAATTAATATTTCACTACAAATATCTCTACAGTGAGGATGACAGCTGTCACTACCACACAGGTAAACTGCATGGCAATCTGCTATTCTGTTTCTCACTCCCTCCAGAACACACACTGATTGGTGTATTCTGGAGGTGATGTCACTTCCGTAACGGCAGTCGGCTGATCACTTTTCAGACAGCACGGAGGTTCGGCGGGGAACAAAGTCGTTTTTTGTTTAATTTACTCACTATTTTGGGAAAACTAAGTTGTGATTTGCATCACAAAGACTGAAGCAAGCACAAAATATGTTCTGCTTTCAGTTTTTATTTCACCGGAGTCCCTCTTTAAAGTGTCGAATAGCCATGTGGTGCCAGGTTAACTCTCAGTGACATATGTGGAGTTTATATACAATTCCTTTCTGTTTGTTTCTGGGCCAGGAGAGCAGCTCAATCCAATTCAGAATTCACTGTTATTACTACTGTGGATCACTGCTTTGGGCTGCTGAGTCACTTGCAATGGGAGGGTGGGGGGCCACTAGATACCAGGAAAGCTGATTAAACTATGGGGACAGTGACTGGACAGTGGGACAGTAGCCGGCCCGGCGGCACAGCAGTTGGATTTCCGCTTGCGACACCAGCGACCGGTTTTGGAAGGCGGACTCGGGTCACTGAGGGGCCGGCGGGAGCAACAGGCGTCCCACGACAGCTCGCCTTCTCTGGGGGGGGGAAGGGGGCTGATGCCCGCAACTTGCCTGTACAGCAAGCCCCATAGGGGAAGAACGATCAAGACACACAGTGGACGTCGGCGCTTTGGGCCATGACGTCAATGGGCACGCACTGTGTGGGGGAGAAAACGCCTGCCAGCTCCAGGAAGATGGACTTGCCTGGAGTGTGCCTCCGATGTGCCCCCACTCACCCAACCACCTCTGGACCGACAAAATGCAGAAGTACGGGGTGTCTGGCACCCCACCTCCTCCCTGCTTGGGGGGGGGGGGATTGCAGCTCCAAGGGGCCCAGGAGGTAGGTTCGGGTACAGCGGGAGGCAGGAGGATGACTCCTTGGCAGGCCTGAAGGGTCAGAGTCAGCAGGACGCAGGGGGGATAAACAGCAATTTAAAAAAAAAAAAAAACAATCTATGGGACAGCGATCAGAAGGTGAGAGGTGCCACTAGACCGTATACTGTTGCTTCAGCGACTCTGACATCATGAAGACTGCCACAGCGACAGGAATTGGGCAAAACCTGTCGCTGTGGTGATCTGCAGTAATTGGGAGTGCCTGCAGTGTCCCCCAGCCCGACTTGGAGTTAGAACTCGAGAGACCGGGTGGTGTTGGGAGTGGAGCCCCCCCCCCAACAAGGTGGGGTTCGGGGGGGCAGCCCCCCAATGGATGCATGGAGGCATCCCCTGACACCTCAATGCCAACAGTCGGCACTGCGGCTGTCGCTGTTGGGAAAGTCTCCATGCATGCTGTCGCTCCGGCATGGTAAAACCTCACCAGACACCAGGGAAAGATTAATTTGTTAAAGAGATGGCAATCGGAGGGTGGGGGTGCCACTAGACACTAGGGAAATGGTGTCTCACAGCTCACACTGCAGCCTGCAACATGAGATCCAGCTGCAGCTGCAGACTTCAAGAAAGTCCCACTGTTCTCATACAGAGAAACTGGGGAACAGCTCCTCTCACTAAGTTGGGTGTCCAGAAAAAATATTTCTGGCCATTATGTTAAAAAAAAAATATATATAATCAAAATCTAATTAAACGAGTCCTGTTTAGCTAGGTTCTGATGTTTGTTAAAAGACCAGCATTGTTACGTATTTTTCATGTTTGTTAGTTCATGGAAAATATCAACAAGATATCACAGCACAAAACAAAATTCCAAGCATGTAGTGAGAAATCAGAGAAAGGGCATATGCAACATCTAACTTTTTCATTTCACACCAATATGTTATCTCAAAAACACTTACTGCACATGAGCAGGATGGAAAACATTAAACTTTAAAGCCTTATAATGCTAGAACTGTTTAATAATTTTTCACCAGTCCCGTCAAAGACACTATCTCAGGACACGACACGTGTCCCATGCAAGTTTAGGAAAAAATGTCATTCCACATAGGCTGTAGGCGAGAGCAAAAACCACCCATGTTAAACATTGGAAAAAGTTACACATTTACTCAAAATGACATATGGGGATCTCAGAAACCACACAAGCTGCCATCACAAAAACGTCCACAGATCAAGACCCTGCTCCCTAGACAACACATGCACAATTTTAGCTCATTTAGTCAAACGGTGCCAAAAATATTAATGTGCAAAGTTAGGAGTTTAACATAGAACACCCTACTCAGCCCTAACTATAGTGGTGCATCTGCGCCACTATAACATACACACACGCACGCAGCACTTACAGAAGTTGTTCCCTTGTCTCGTTCACAAGGCGCCGCAGTTCTTCTTTGCTGAGCTCCACCTGAACAATGACAAAAACACCATCTCAGTTTATGGTTACATCCTTTTAGTTCAAGGTTATTTATTTCTCTTCTCCAATCAGTATCCCCCCCATATCTGCCCGACAGACCCCCCCCCCCAAACCCTGTCAAAGACTTACCAGTTATGGTCCTCCACCACTTACAAAGAACTCAATGGGAGAGTGGCCAGCTGTGTCGGTCATGCACAAGCCTGCCAGCGGTAGGGGGTGTGTCGGCTTGGAGCAGCACGGCATCTTTTTCCTTGTTTTCTCCCCGGGCTAGAGCACTGGGACATGTGCGCCAACATGTCACGCTCCAACCTTACCCCTTGCCTGCGTGCACTCCTACTGTGCTGCTGCCGCCCAGCCTCCCCCGGGGCAGTCCCTACAGTGGGATCTGGTGTCCTCCCTCCCTGAGGAAGGAGAGCTGCTGCAACTGCTCAATCTTCCCTCACCCTGCCAACCCACTGAGCGACCCTTGTCCATTCCTGAAACTGGGTTGCCGGCATGGGGGGGTGGCACTGGGACAGCTACCTTCAGGGTTCTTATACCTCTCCATGGGCAGTCACCCCACCTTGATATTCTACCAGCAACTAGCCAGTTGTCTGCCAGCTTTGGTTTCCCCCACAGCTTGCAACTCCCCCCATGATGGGGCCCTCATGGAGGTTGCTCCTCTTCCGCCTCTTCTTGGTTGGGAGTACTCTCACCTGTAAGACAGGAAGCTTGGATGGTCTGGGGAGGTCCTACAGATGAGACACTAAAGCATGTGTTTTTTTAATCTTATTCTACACCTTCCCTGGCAGCAGTGGACTCTGCCACAGGCCAGTCCTGCTCAAGAATAAGTCCTGAATTTACAGAGAACGCTTCTGATGCTGCCACCACATGGTCCACATCCTGCAGGATCCAGTGGGCATATGGTGGAGAGGGTCTAAGCTTGAGAACATGGGGACTGGCTGGAACCGAGATCCCTTCTGCCCTGCTCTGGTGGCTGCCACTGTGACAGTTAAAGATTCAATGGTACTTATTGAAAAAGTATGAGAGTTATCTCCAGTGTCCTGGCCAATTGATTTCAACATTAATTTGCTGGCCTTGGGCATAGTGCAAATTGCTTGGAGCCAGTGTGACCCCCTCCCCCCGACTTTCATGTTCGGGTTAGTGTACCACCTCCCCCCACTCATCTCTCAGGCCCACCCTCACCAACCATGCCCCCTTACTCAGAATTACTCACCCATAACTTGACAAGTATTAAGTAAAAAAGCACACTGCCAATCAAATTATATGGCAGGTGGGTGAGGAGATGAGCAGAGGGTTTGTGTCAGTCGCCAACAGGGACCAGGGTTGTGGGGTTGGGGTCCTCTGGCAGGAGGGCACTAGAAACCATGGAGAACATTTGAGGATAGGCAGAGGGAGCTGTGCCACTGGACACCATGGAGAACTTATCAAGATGGGGAGATGGACACTGAGGAGAACTGATGGGGATGGGGAGACGGTGCCATTGGACACCAGAGAGGGCTATGGGGAAAGGGAGGGGGTGCCACTGAACACCAGGAAGAAACTAAGAGAATAGGAAGAGAGACTGCCTGTCAACCAGACTGTAATTGTAAAGGGACAGGAAAAGGGAGCCCTCACCACATACCCTCCATTATAACTTAAGACCAGTGTAAATTGGTAACACTTTCCAGCCTGAACCAGTGCAAAAAAATTAAAAACAAACTGATTTATGGAAGTTTGCCATACCAAATGTGCATACTAACCTGTAGGAGTTGTGAATCAGTCTCCTGCCATTCAAAGCAACAAAAAAAATACTGTTTTCCATGTGAAAAATCCTTTTTTTTCTGTGCTCCGTTTCATTAGCATAGCCCTGCCCCCCCTTTGGTTTTCAGTGCTGCAACCCCTTATCTTTATGTCATGCAAAGGAAACACAGTGAAATTAAAGGGATACTGTCAGTGTTTAGCTGACTCTGTACACTCTTTGCAAGTAGCTGTATCTAGCACTAGTTTCCCCATATAAAGTGCCAGCTGAACACAACAGTACAATTTAGCCTTCAGTTTACATTATGTTCCTATTTTTCCTGACCCAAACACCAGGGGGACCACTCGGTAGACACGTGCATGTTGAATACGACGCCGCAGTGCCGGTAAAGTAGCACTTTGCTGAGTCTGAATTTTTGCATGCAGTACATGTTGATGGCATTCTGTGATAGGGGCCAGTGTCCTGAGTGCCACAAGGTAGCCTGTTTATAAAATCTAGCACCATAACTTACGTAATTTTAGGTGCAAAATGAAAAGCCGTGACTCCGGGTATGGGCATTGACACCGTGCTAATGCGCATGCCCGGAGTCACAGCATTACATTTTGCAGTTTAACATTTTAGCACTTTAGTGTTATAGCACTCGTTTTTATAAATGAAGTACCTTGTGGCAGTCAGGATGCTAGCCCCTATCACAGAATGCCTTTAACATATAATAATAATAATAATTTTATTTTTAAAGCGCCTTGCAAAAAATTTAGACTCGGCAAAGCACTACTTTACCGGCGCTGTGGCGCCATGTTCAATATGCACGCACCTACCGAGCAGTCCCTTGAGTCAGGTCAAGAAAAATACGAACATAACGTAAACCAAAGGCCAGGGGTGGACTGGCCGGGAATGGGTGGCAGTAGCATAACACAGTGGATTCATCCGGCCGCTGTTTGTTAACTGTTCTAACTGGAAATTGTCTTCAACTGCTTTGCAGTATCTCTATTTGGTCAGCTGTTAAGAATCTGTTGATGTGCCGAGCAGATGGGCTGCTTTTGAACTGCCAATAACAAATGTTCCATCTCTAAACCTGCAACTGGAACTATGATTTCTTTTGTTGTGTTATGAGAATTATTGCAATAAAATGCATTTGAGTCGGGGGCGCTCTCCAGGCAGGAAGCTTTTCTGAGCACGCTACACTTCTGCGCTACATTTAATATAAATTAATACTTCAAAACTTAGAAAATTTAAGAACTTTTTGGCAGATTCGCTTGAGGAATTAAGCAGCTTTCATTTAAGCCCAAACTCGCCATGGGGAAGAAAAAGGGCACAACGCCAGCAGCTTCCAAATCCAGTGATGCTAAATTGAGGAAGGCCAAAGAGACCTCGTGTAAGGAACCAGAAGCAACTGTAGGCTCCTCAACGGGTCCCCCTTGGCAGCAGATACTGGTGACCATGAAAGCAACGGACACCAAAATGGGAAAAAATCCTGGTCAGACTGGAAAAACATGACGCCGCATTCATGGAGTTCACAGGAGCTGTTGTAGAGTGTGAAAAAAAGATCACTGTCCACTCACGCGACAGTCGCCACGATGGTGCAGGAAAACACGCAGCTTCGGGGCAGGATGGAGGCCCTCGAAAACGAAGTAAGGGCAGGCAATCTCCATTTTGTTGGTGTACCCGAGGGGGCGGAGGAGCCTCAATTACTAACATTTATTGTGGAGTGGCTAAAAGTTTCAATCTCTACCCCCAGTGATTTTGAGTAGAGTAACCTCAGGTGTGCCTACCGGGTCAATCCAAGAGTTAGACATGTGGACACAAATATCCCACATACCATTCTAGTGAGGAAAACAGGAGCAGACATCAGAGACAATTTTATCTGCAATGCGTGCCACTTACCAGTTAAAATGTAGAAACTCATGAAAAATAAGAAGCACCAGGATATGTGCGGTGCTGTCGAAAATCACACCAAACTTAAATCGAGATAAGTCCAAGCACCCGCACAGCATACTTAGAAAACATCCAATAGATAAAAAATCACATTTATTAAAGACCAAATCAAGGTGCACACTACACAGACTGACGTTTCACTTGGCCCCCTGCCAAGCTTCTTCCTCTGAAGAAGCTTGACAGGGGGCCAAGTGAAACATCAGTCTGTGTAGTGTGCGCCTTGATTTGGTCTTTAATAAATGTGACTTACCAGTTAACCATCAATGACATAGATGTAAAATGCTTCCCAGACCTCTCATTACAGACCAGAGCCCGAAGAAAGTGTTTCGATGGAGTTAGGCAAAAATTAAGGACACTCGGCATTATCCAATCCTTTCTGCTGCCAGCGCAATTAAGGATTACATATGCGGGGAAGTCCTGGCAGTTCTCAGAGCCGAAGGATGCTGGAAGGTGGCTAGAGAGAACCAAGAAGGAGTTTGCTTCACGGGAGAGGCCCAGCATGGACGAAGATGTCTCCTAAGACAAACTGGGTGAGGACTGACCAAATCAGATGAAATGTTGTACCTTATGTCACCAAGGAGTTTAATTGGGACTATCAGGACATTGAACTGATTTGTTAATGACTATAGCCTGTTTCTTACCCCAGTGAAGAGAAAAGTGGGATCTAATGGAACATTTTTTGTAGGGGGGGCCTTAGTGCAGGATGCTCAGGTCCTCATGGTGATATGCACCATTCTTGAGTAATTCCCTTGCCTTTCTTGGGCTGGGGGGTAGTGTTCATGTCCCAATATAATACCTACTTATCAAGTTGATCTGCCTGTTGCATCAACTGGAAACTGTTTAAGGATTTGAAGTAATGTGCAAAGATTACTTACAGTTTGTCAGAGATAGTGATGTGTAGCATGCTTAGGGGAGCATCTCTCCCCCAAATTACAAAATCAAACTATCTGGATAAATAGCAGTTCAATGTGACTACAGTTAATATGTTTGTATAAGTTCTACCTAAACCAGGGAAATCCAGGACCATTGAGATGGCTAGCATAACAAGTAAAATGTGGTTTAAACATAATTTACTGGAACCCCCACTTCCTATTGTAAAAGATTACAGGGGATGCATAATTGTTTATCAACTGTTTGATCAGCTGTATGGCAGTAAATGTTTATTGCCCATATGAGATAACATGTACTTGTTTTATTTTAAAACACTAAACATAAATTAAAAAAAAAAAAAAAAAATGCATTCAATTCAAGTGAACATTGAGCAAGCCGTTATCTC
The DNA here is from genome assembly GCA_016271365.2 of Neoceratodus forsteri. Taxonomy (NCBI): domain Eukaryota; kingdom Metazoa; phylum Chordata; order Ceratodontiformes; family Ceratodontidae; genus Neoceratodus; species Neoceratodus forsteri. The sequence continues at coordinate 1,401,414,714 of CM028131.1, read as the reverse complement.
AGGATGGGATGCACTGTAGCCACGGCGGCAGACAGCAGTGCTCAGACTACTAGATGCAAACAACAGTGCACTGTTCTAAAGCGGAGACCCAGTGGGGAAAGGCGATAATGCAGAAGACAACGAGCAGTTACAAAAAATGTACAGTATGCGCCCCATCAGGGGAGAGCTGCAAGGTACAGGACAACCCTTTGACACAGCTGGTCATAGTACTACGACTGCGCTCACAGAATTTGCTAACTCCCTGCACTCCACGCTTGACAAGGGGCACCTCACAGGGGCGGTGTTTATAGACCTCTCAAAGGCCTTCAACACGGTTTCTCACCCTTCCGTCTTAACGCATTACAACAAACTGGGGTCTCTCGCTGTCCACTCTCATGGTTCTCTGGCTATCTTTCACCTAGAACCCAATGTGTTAAAATTAATTATACCATATCTCCTATGCTGCCTGTGTGCTCAGGAGTTCTCCAGGGATCTATCCTGGGTTCCCTGCTATTCAGCATCTACCTCAACACCCTGCCTAAATCCTTCCCTGGCAACCTTCTCTACACAGACGATGCTGTTCTTTATGCTGCACATTCTGCTCTTTTCTCCCTCTCTCTCGCTCTCTCTCCCCAACGTACCTTACAAAACTCCTTCTCTCAGATTGAACACTGGTTTGCTGAACACAGATTGGTGGTCAACATTTTAAAAAAAACTAAGACGATGCTCTATGCCCACCGCCAAAATAGATCAAAGGATTTCCCCCTTGAAATACTCTCCGCCTCTCTCATCCCACTGGAACAGGTCCAAAAGTATAAGTATCTAGGTATTAAATTTGATTCTTCCCTCTCATTCCACAAACATATAAAAATCCTCACCTCCGACACCAACACCCGCATTGGTCTCCTTTACAGACATAAAGACTGCCTGCCACCTGAAGCACTTCGCCTAGCCATTACCTCCTCAGTCTTATCGCTGGTGGACCATGGCCTCACAATCTATGCTGCTGCCGACCTTACAGCGCTTCATCAAATACTAGTAGTCATCAATAAGGCCTGCCGGCTCCTCTCTGATGCCAACAGAAATACACATACCTGCACCCTATACGTGCTCACCCATATCCTCTCCCTTGAGGAAAGTATTATACCAGACCTGTCTCTTCACCAAAAAAAATCTACCTGGGTTTAACCCCAATAGGTGTCTTGGCTTCTCTTCAGGCAGCCACCATCTCAGCATCCACACAGGCTGCCCCAAAAACTATCTGGAAGGTGCCTAGGGTCAGGACCACCCCGGCCCAGCGATCCTTCCCCCTTAGGGCTCCATCCTGGTACAATGCCCTCCCACCGGCTGTCACATCAATCACCAATCGAGGTCCTTTTAAAGTTGCCTTAAGGGCCCATATCCTCTCCTATCAATGCCAGTGTAACCAGTAACCTGTAGATCCTGCACCACGCCACTAGGCCATGCACCCACCCTTGGCCAGGCAGTGGAGAGCCCTCACTATTTCTAGCCTACAGGCTCCTCACCTCCGTCAGTTGCCATATAGTTGTACTGGACTATGAATGCATTGTATTATGTATAAGGCAAGGCCTACCTGAGGCAGCTTACTACTAACTCATATCATGCATTGCTTTAGCTACCAATTGTATAGGTCTTAACTGCGCTCATTAGATAAATATGTTGATAGCTCCGCCCTGTTTTAGCTGCCAAATGCATAGACATTAACCCATGCTCATTGTATTTATACTCTGTATGACAGCTCACCCACATTTATTCTATGTATGTACTGTATGAATGTCTTATGTTATATTCTGACGTGGAGCCTTTGGAAACAAGTCTATGACTCAAAGGGTTGTAATTCCCGATTTCCTAAATAAATAAATAAATAAATAAAAACAGGTGGAACTGAGTGAGCCTTTTTCTTTCCTTCTCATATGTGCTACATCTTTGCACCACTCGAAAGAATCTCGGTCTGCTGTTTTCTATTCTCACTTATGTGGGGGGGGGGGCAGAAAGTATGTAAAATATAATATGACAGTATGTAAGGTAGTTTTATTACCACACCACATCCTCAGCTCTCTCTCAATTTTATTAGTCATCTAAAATGTATTTATATACTGTACTAAAACGGACAGTTTTAGGCTAAATCATATCATTGTGATCATCTGGCACCTTATATGGGGACACTAATGCTAGATACAGCTACTTGCAAAAAATGTAATACATAGCTAAAAGCACTCCCATCTCAGGAGCCCTCTTCAACAGAACGTGCAGCGAGTGAAAGTGATTAACAGCTCCCTTGCATGATGTGATTCTGGGAACGTGGTCGCAAGCTAGCACTCAGAGAAAACTGGAGGGAAACCATAATCCAAGCACTGATAAAACATCATGGGAAATTATTAAAACAGACTTTAAAATAAAAAAAATTCAGCTTCCATATCTGAAGCATGGCTGGCAATGGCATACTATGTAAAAAAGGCATTTGGGGAACTTCCATAAATCACTTTAAGTGTGAAGCCAGCAGCATCCCCTGGCCAACAAGTAGAACAGGTCTTCCCCTCTGGCCGATTGGTACAGGAGGCAGGCACCCACTCTCCCAGTTGGTAAAGATGGATGCCCCGTCCAAGCAAATAAAACAGGGCACTTATACCTCCATGCCCTAGTCAACAAGTTGAGTGGGACCACTCCTCAGCCAAAAGATAAAGTGGCACCTCCTGTGGCCAACAGGTAGAGTGGACAACCCTCTCCTCATTCAGTGAATAGACAGAGCGGGCCGCCCAAACAGATAGCGCAGAGCACCCTCCCAGCCAACAGGCAGAATGGGGCACCCTCCCAGCCAATGGATAGAGTGGGGCACCCTCCCAGCCAAAGTGTGGAAAGGGGCACCCTTCAGGCCAACAGGTGCAGTCAGGTATCCTCCAGGCCAACAGGTACAGTCAGGCACCCTCCGAACCAACAAGTAAAGCTGGACAGACCCCCAGCCAATAGGTAGAGCAGGGTATCCTTTTGGCCAATGGGTAGAGCCTGGCACCCTCCCAGTCCACGGGTAGAGCCTGGTACCCTCCCAGCCAACAGATAGCGCCTAGCACCCTTCCAGCCAACAGGTAGAGCCTGGCACACTCCTTGCCAATGAGTAGCACAGGGCTGCCTCCTGGCCAACAGGCACTGTGGGGCACCCTGCCCCCCAACGGATAGAACAGGACATTCTCCCGGAAGCCAACAGGCAAAGTGGGATACCCTCCCAGCCAACAGGCACAGGGGGTCAATCACGGCCAACAGTGGCAGGCCACCCTCAGGCTACCAGCGGTGGTCACCCTTCCCGGCCAACAGTGGTCAGTCAACAGGGGTCAACTCTCCCTCCTACCCACCCACTTAGGTAACTTGTCTGGCGTCCCCTCCCACTTGGTCACCACCAGGCAGAGAGAGACACTCTGCCAGCAAAGCGGGTCACCCGGTCAACAGGGGTCGTCCCCCTCCGACCAACTTGAGTAGTCAACCTCTGGTCAATCAACCAGGTTCAACTCTCCCTTTCACTCATTTGGGTACCTTGTCTGGCGTCTCTTTGGCGACTCCCCTCCGCACCCAGGTCACGCAAGTGATCTGACAACTCATGGTCTCCCCAGGTCAATGCTCGATATATTCGGTCAATATATAGCGCAGTTACTACTCCGACCAAAGGGAACTGAACTCCACGTTGCTCTCTCACTCAGCTGCTCGCTCGGGGTCCTTTCTTTGCGAGCGGCGCGCTGACTCTGACGTATCGGGGCTGTCCGCACCGCGGCCCGACTCTAGGAACATGAGACAGAGAATTAGAAGTTTTGACTTAGGGAGCATGATGGGGCGGGGGCAGCATCCGGCACTCTACATCATTTAGCACCTGGGATTCCCCAGTTCCTTTCGCCCATACCACCCCAACCGTTGCAAATCACTGAGCTTCATTACTGGTGCGTCGCAGTTTTCTACGCTGGTACCACATCCCGTACACAGTCCTCCTGTTCTACTACAGCCTGCTGCAGGGGATTGCTGTCAGATTCATGTCGCTGTATTTGTCCGAATAGGAGCTGGAGGTTTAATAGTAAAATCCGGAACGTTTTCGTCCGGTCCAGATTCTACCCATACCCGATCCATGGCCTGGGCTATGTCCATTGCCTACACACCTTTGGAACTCGAACACTCTCCATCAACATGATCGCTGTATTTATTTATTGTTTCAAATTGTAAAGTTCGTCACAGTATTAAAGCGGCTGTGAAAAATGTGGCCTATACTTTTTAGTTTGTTTTAGCTTGCGCCCCCACCTCGTGTCTTATAAAATACCCAATTTGTGTATGATTAGCACTTTTTCTACCTAGTGGGACTGTCCTGAAGGCTGCCTGGGGCCCGAGTTCGGGGTTCCACCTCAATATAAATTTGTAACCCGTTTTCCTTATTTCTATTCACTTCCCTACTAAAATTCCCTTATAATATACTGTTTGGGTAAAGCCCCCAAAATCTGGGGCTTAACCTGTAACTGTTCCCTGGAAGAGAGGGGATATGATAGAGACTTACAAGTATCTTACAGGGAGGAACAGGGTGCAGGAAAACACTATTTTTAAGCGAAAAAGATGTTCCAGGACTAGAGGGCATGGGATGAAGCTGGAGGGAGGACGATTCAGAGGAAATGTGAGGAAGAATTTCTTCACAGAACGGGTGGTGGACAAGTGGAACACACTGCCAGAGGAAGTGGTGGGGGCTGAAACAATCACAGGATATTGAATATAAGAATGCATGGGATAGACATAAAGGAATTCTGGAGGTAAGGGGCAACAGACTTCTAGGAAAACAGACTGAACTTACAAGCTCAAATGGGCAGACTGGGTGGGCCATAGGCCCTTATCTGCCGACACTGTCTATGTATCTGTGTTTTCCCTTTCCATGTCTCATCCTACCTTCACCCTCCGGTCCCCAGGACTGTCACTGAGAGACCAGTAGGGCAGTGGTCAATCAAAATCTTTATTTATTCAGGCGAACATCATTGAGCGTAGCTCATTTACAAGATGGACCTGAGTGGTCATACAAATAAGGGTACAAGTTTTTTTACAAAGACATGAGAATAGCATAACATTAGTACAATCAAATAAATAAGAGATATATACAAAATTTACATGTTACCCCTAGATGGCGCTATCCCAGGGGCTACTACCCCTGCCTGATTTGCCACTAACAGGTTGAGGGGCCTGGATCCAATGGCGGGTGCCTCCACCCAGAGGTCAGGGTTTGCAATAGTTAAACTAACTTGGTCACAGCCCTCTGGGACACTGCAACCCCCCTTTCTTCCCACTAGTGGCCCACACAATATATCAGGATTACCTTCACAGTATACACTTACCCCCAGGTCTGGTTCCGTCACTGGGACCTCCTGTGAAATGAGATACAGTGCAACAATCACAGTACAGTACTTTAACATAGACAAATACCTCAGGCAGTATAACTTTGCTGAAACAAGCAGCTCTGATTTATTTAGGGGGATATAACAAGGACAGGGGGAAATCAGGTTAATTAGCTTATCACTAATAATCTACCTGGCTCTGTGCACAGGCCTATCCCTATCAGTTACTGTCCTGGGTACCCAAGCCCTAGTGGCTAGTCCAAACCGTGGCAGCTGGTAGGGCCCTTTCACACAGAGAAAGGAGAATTAAACAGTCAGCAGTACAGTAATTCCATTTGGATTTAATGTGGCAATTCAACAGGGAGCAACCCTGAATTAGTACTCACGACCTCCAAATAAGATAGGGTCCTTCAATGTCAGCAGGGCTCACTTGAGGTACACAAACCTCTCCACACATCCATATAAAAGAAAGCACTATACCAGGCATGCATCTGTATCCCGATCGCAATTACTGCACAATACCGGGAGAACACACAGCAGATTCAGTTCCTGACAGACCGGTGCAATTTTCAGCAATTCTTCCAGTCTTCTCAGGGTGAGCCTGGTTTCTACTCTTCAGAGATCCTTTGATTCTTTTCACAGGACGATTCAGTCCTAACAAGCTGCAGACCGGAACTCTGGGCCTTACACACGTTTTTGACTAAAACTGCACACTGAAAAGCACAGGGCTCCTTCCTTCTTCACTGCCAAAGCTCAACTGACACTCCAACTGACAAACCCGGCACTTCCTTTGAGTTCTCCCAGTTCTTGACTGGATTGGCTGTCACTCACAATAGACTGCTGCTGTTGGTCCAAAAGGCACTGAAGTCTAAACTACATCTCCCAGAGTCACTGCCCATACAATCCTCTTGTGGCTGGCTCAGATTATGAGTCCAAGTTCTGATTCGTCCAAGGCACCATTTTAGAGCTAGCTTACCCCACACTGATTGGTCCAGTTCAGCAGTTCAAAACTAGAATGGGAACTAGGACACAGTTCTGACTGCAAAGAAAGCAGGTTAGACAAACTGTAATTTCATTATTACTCTAAAGAATTTCTGCAAACAGTTACATCTTTCAGATAGGTTCCCTTTGCACTCCTAGTGACTGCAAAAATGAAGTGAATTGGCAGCAGCTCGAGTGGTACTCAGAGAAGCACACAGTCCCCATACAAACTAATTATGTCTGCAAGCAGACAGCTCTTAAAGAGACAGTACCAGAGGTTCTAAAAACACTCACTGATAAATGGCTTAAATGCCAAACACCATTCAGGCTTGGAGCATTCAAGCAAGCTCCTGGAAGTCTTTTGGGAACCCCCATTTGCAGGGGGGTTACATACAGATATACAAGGCACAGTAAAATAACTAAACCTGTAAAAATGAGGATAATAGATATAGCAGGGATAATAATCAAATAATAGGGCTTTTGTAGGCTTTTATATGAAATGTGATAACTGACTGGGTAGAAGAAGGGAAACTAAACATAGTGGATTACAGAAGGGAGGGGTGTAGGTTGGTTGGGAGACTAGGCCTTATGGAAGCAGTTGCACAACTCTGGAAATAGGGCGGTGTATAATCTTTTGAAGGATGATAAGGGTAAGAAGGTATTCAGATTCATAGATTTTTGGAGTGAGTTCCAGACAAATGCTAGGGAATAGCTGATAGCAGCCCTCCCAGACCGGGTGCAGGTATTGGGAATCTTTAGCATAATGAGCTTATTGATCCTTAAGGTGTATGGCCTAGATGTGATTCGGGTGAAACAGTCTGAGATATAGGAGGGAGTTTGCCTGATAAAGCTTTAAAGATCCAGATTGCAGCATTCCTTTTCTTCTGTGCTGTAGGGATGTCCAATTGACTGCCATGTAAAGAGAGCAATAATGGGTGCTGGAGGGAAGGTCTGTAATAAATCTGATGGCTCTATGATACAGGGTGTCCAGCTTATTTAAGAGGAGAGTGAGCAATGGCCGGAGAAAGTCAGCATAGTCAATAAGGGATAGGAATGATGCCTGATTAATCTTTGTTTGGAGTCTCTGGTAAGGTAGTGTTTTATTCTGTAAAATAGGCCAAGCCTTTGTCTCAACTTTTTAATAGCTCTTCAATGTGGACAGAGTAGTCAAGCTTATTGTCAATCCAGACTCCAAGATATTTGAAATTATCCACAAATTCCAGCTTTTCTCCAAATAAGGTGGATAATTGTGGGGTGATGAATGATGGGGTGGCAGAGCAATTCTTTGTTGCAAAGAACATAGCTTTTGTTTTTTGGCATTTAGAAGTAATTTTTTTCCAATAGGTTGTGTTGTAGGATGGAGAATTTGACTGTAACAGTTCACAGGCTTTTGATGGTGAGGGATTGCTGACATATAATACAGTATCATCAGCAAACAGATGAATGTTAGATTGAGAGAGGTTGGCATCAATGTTATTAATATAAATGGCAAAGAGGATGGGGCCTAGGATAGGGCCCTGTGGTACACCTCTTAGCAGTGGTTTAGAGGTAGATAGGTAATTTTCATTTTTTACCAATTGTAACCTTCCAGAGAGATAGCACCTAAACCAATTGAGTGAGAGTGAATCAAGGCCTACAGAGCTAAGAGAGGAGATTAATGATTCATGATCCACTGTATCAAATGCTTTACTCAAATCCAGGAACACAGCACAGGTACTATTCTTTTATCCAAGGCAGTCTGCAAATCGTTAGTGACTTTGGCTAGGCAGAGATGGTGTTATGTATTGATCTAAATCCAGATTGTGCTGGATTTAGGAGGTTGTTGGTGTCCAGATAGGCCCTTAACTGTGAATTTACTAATTTTCAAGCATCTTGGATAGTACCGGTAGGATGGAAATGGGCCTGTAATTGTTAAGTCCACGGGATCACCCGATTTAAGTAGTGGAACTACTTGAGCTGTTTTCCATATGGAGGGATGGAACCAGTAGCTAGGAAAGATTGAAGAGGTGAGTGAGGGGGCAGATAAGGCGGCAATGCTATTTAAGAAAGTAGGGGTCCAGGGAGTCTGCACCTGCACTCTAGAAGTATCTAAATTGATAGGAGGTCTTCTACTTTTTAAGGATATTGGTTCAAGGAGAATGTTGAAGCAGCCTTTTGTACCACAGTGGATTGAAGGTTTAATGATGATCTCAAGAGATTTGCAGGTGAAGAGTCAAATGCTAGGCCAGCTGTGGTGAAATGGTCATTGAAGGTATTTAAGATTTCTTGCTTGTCAGTGATTTCTATGTCACTTAGTAGCAGTTTGGAGGGTAAGGCAGGGTAGAATTTTGGCCTAGAATTCCTTTATAGTACCCTCAGAATCTGGATGGGTTAGTATAGGATGCATCCAATTCAGCTCTATAGTAGGCAGCTTTGGCATTTCTTATTTGTTTTGTGCATGAGTTTCTTGCTTTTCTGAATTGAAGCCAGTCTCTAGTATCCTTTGTTTTTCTTGCTTTTTCCAGAGTTTGTCTCTGGCTAACAAAGCTGATTTAAGGTCAGCAGTGAACCAACGACAAGATTTTACTTTAGTTCTGACACTGGTGATTGGTGCATGTATATTGAGGGCATTAGTGATAATGTCCTTTAAGATCTGAAGAGCTGTCTCAACTGAGGTTGTAAGGTAAAAATCTTGCCAATATGTTGTAGTGCACAAATCATGGAGATATCCTGAGATGTTGAAATTCTTTTTTTGACCTTTTATGGAGAAATTTTGCAGGATTGGATGGCTTGAGTGTAGATCTTATGCCAGCTATAGGACAATGATCACTTACATCACTGGGTAGCACTCCAGCATGAGAATATAAGTGAGGCTTGTTTACCATCATAATATCCAGGAGTGAGCTGTTGGTAGTATTTTTAGGTTAATCCTTGTTGGATCTTTTGATTAATTGAGTGAATCCATAGATGTCACAGAAGGTTACTAGGGTGCAGATGCATTAGATAACCAATTTAAATTCAAATCACCAAGGATGATGGTATCTTCAGGGCCTAGACTGAGTATTGATCCTAGGTGGGATAGGAGTTTGAGGCCTGCAGAGGGGGCTATAGCAGCCAATCAATTTAAAGGAAGACATGTTAGGAAGGGATATTTTAATTGACAAGCATTCAAATTCCTTTGGTTCGATGTATTGATGAGGCAGGATGCAGAGATGGTTTCCTTGACGAGATGGCCACCCCACCACCCTGAAGGGCGATCTGATCTGAAGAGCTGGTAATTGGGAAGGTTTATATCACTGTCTTTGTTGTAGATCTGAGTCAAGTTTCAGAGATAACCAGGAAGTCAGGTAGGGTATGTGCAACCCACGCCTGTATTAAGGAGAACTTTTTAGAGGCTGCAGGCATTGAAGTGAAGGAAACTTAGGCCATTTATGGAGGTTAGATCAGATGGGGATAAAAAACTTTCAGTGGGTCCAGGATTGATTTCAATAGTACCAATACTGATCAGAAGGAAGAAGATTAGTTTGAGGAGGGCACCAAATGATAGGGATAGGGAGTGATCAGAGCATTTCCTCCTCTTCTTGGGGAACCACTGTGTAATGGGTGAGGGTCCTGTTATATGGGTGTGGAATAAATCTGATGGACAGGCATAGTGGGTTAATGTAATGCCAAAATGGATGCAAGGCACTTGAGGAGTGTTGTAAGGATAGAGAGCCTTTTTGTGGGATACCCCAGGGATTGCAGTGCAAAAATGGCAGAATATAAATAAGGAATTGGTGGTGTCCACTGGGGATGGTAGGGTGGCAGGCCATATTCACTGCCTTAATCACCATGGCATGGGGTATATCATAATTGTCATTTGGGATTGAGGAAGATGAGAGGCTCAGAAGCAAAAGGAAGCAAAGTAGCATTGTGGAGGGAAGGTAGGGTTAAAGTAGAGGAAGAGAAATAGCTATGGGCATGGATTAGAGAAATGGCGGGAAAAGGTGTATAAAAAGAATCAACCGCGAGGGGGCGGGCAAAAATTTTGCGGCTTTGCCCGTACCTTTCTGCCTGCTTCTCCCGGCCTCCTGGTTCCCTGGTCGGCTTGTTGGTTGCCGCCCACCCGCTGGCGGCTCGGAGCCCCTCCGGTCCCTGGGTGCTCGAGGGCTGTGCCGGCTGGAAGGTAGAGGACAGAGGAGAAGGCAGTGAGCAAAGGCACTTTATTGCAGCAATCTGCAAAAAGGTGCTAAAAAGCCTGAATCTGCACAACAAAGACTGGGAGGGTATGGGGGGTTAGGCGCCTAAGCGTCTAGCCCACACAGAACACAAAAAGGCTGTAATCACAGGCTAAACTAGATATCTACACACACCTCAAATAGGGCACATTTAAAAGTAAAACAGCTCTTTTAGGTAATTTTAACAATAAAGCATAATAACAGAAATCCGCCAGAAATGGTGTTGCAAAGTCCAGCTAAAGTCTATGGGAAAGGCGCACCAATCAGAAGCAAGGCAGAGTTAGCGGTCGCTCCGATTGGTTGGCGGCTTGTCTGCATTTTCTGCCTGCTTCTCCCGCCTCCTGTTCCCTGGTGGTGCTTGTCGGTCGCCGCCCGCCCGCTGGCGGCTCGGAGCCCCTCCGGTCCCTGGGTGCTCGAGGGCTGTGCCGGCTTTCTGCCTGCTTCTCCCGGCCTCCTGGTTCCCTGGTCGGCCTGTCGGTCGCCACCCGCCCGCTGGCGGCTTGGAGCCCCTCCAGTCCCTGGGTGCTCGAGGGCTGTGCCGGCTTTCTGCCTGCTTCTCCCGGCCTCCTGGTTCCCTGGTCGGCTTGTCGGTTGCCGCCCGCCCGCTGGCGGCTCGGAGCCCCTCCGGTCCCAGGGTGCTCGAGGGCTGTGCCGGCTTTCTGCCTGCTTCTCCCGGCCTCCTGGTTCCCTGGTCGGCTTGTCGGTCGCCGCCCGCCCGCTGGCAGCTCGGAGCCCCTCCGGTCCCTGGGTGCTCGAGGGCTGTGCCAGCTTTCTGCCTGCTTCTCCCGGCCTCCTGGTTCCCTGGTCGGCTTGTCGGTCACCGCCCGCCCGCTGGCAGCTCGGAGCCCCTCCGGTCCCTGGGTGCTCGAGGGCTGTGCCGGCTGGAAGGTAGGGGACAGAGTGGTGCTTGAGTCCAGGAGCCCTGGTAAGACCAAGCCATGGCTAACTGTGATCGCCGCGACTGAAGCAGCCCACCACTACCTGCGATCTCGGCCCCCAAGACTTCTGTGTGGGGGTCAAGACTGGGTGGAGGAGCGCTATCAGGCACATTGAGTGATTCCTTGACCCATATAACATGCAGCCAGGTTGGGGAAAAGAGTGGCCCACAGTGTTCATACTGACATGTACATATACATGACAGCATCTACTCAAAGCTGTAACTCAGTTTCCAAAATTTGGCTTCGAGCCGACATCAAAGTAAGGTGATCCTGGCTGCAGGGTAGGCAGCTAAGCTGGGGCCAAGAGTCCGCATGCCATTGGGCACACCAAAATATTGTTTCCTAGTCCAGAGCAGGCAGTGGGCTGGGAAAAGCAGAAAAAGCACTAGTGTGTATATAGACCAGCTTAAAGGCCACCTCCCATAACAAAACCCCCAACTTTAAAATGGGCTAACTACCCCAGCCACATCCCTGGCTGCAGAGTCTGGGCAAGGTGGAAGTAGCCTCCAAGGACTTAAAATAAAACTGTAGCATTTTCAATATACTTGGAACCATTGGCACATGCCATACTACAAAATGAAGAGATTACTGGAATCACTGTGGGAAGGGATGGCAACAAAAGTTGGCTTTGTACGCCGATGACTTGTTAGCTTATTTAACTCATCCTGATCTGGCCGTACCCCATTTGTGGCATGCCCTTACTTTGTTGGCCAGGTGGCAGGGTATAAGTTAAATATGGCAAAGACAGAGGTACTTCAACTGAACTATAGTGTATAGTAGGGGGCTATTGCGCATAGAATTCAGAGCGTCTCAAAATGTTGTTGTACCACAGTTCAAAAGTTCATGGAACGCGATAGTTCCACACTGTAGTACAACAACATCTTGAAATGCTCTAGAGTGCCACTCGCTGCTCTGTGCCTCAATCAAACTGCCTACCAGTGTCTCGTCACAGCACAGTGTGAAGCAGAATGGCAGCGGCGGTTTTTTCAAAATTAAACTTCAACGAGCGTAAGCGCTTCATCGAGGAGGATTTCCAGGGCTGTGAAATGCAAAGAGCATCTTAAAACAAGTAGCAGTCCCATCATGACAGCGTGTGCAGCGGAGCAGCATCTTAAAAACTGTCCCTCTACTCAGCCGAATAAATTGAGCAGTTAATTCTTTATCTGTTACTGTAGTTAATGAAAATAAAAATTTGCGCCTGTTACATTCAGCCTCTCTGTCCGGAAATTAATTTGTAGGTAAGTGAAATTGACTAAGTTTGTTTAGAGAGCATCTCGCTTAGCGCCACGAATATTTTTGTCTTGTAAACCCGCCCATACTGCAAATGTAGCCAATAGCAGGGCATCACCTCTCCTAGCAACCACACCAATGTTCTAGCAACCAGTACAACGAGAGAGACGACTGAACAATTGAAAATCAAAACTGTTTAGTTTTAAAGAAACGATTACTATACACTATAAAAAATACTGGATGGGCAACTAAGTGCACAACCAGTATGTTGTGCCACCTCGGGGTTCTGATTCTAGGGACCTCTCGAGCTTCGCTCTCGAGGTCACCAGGAATCAGAACCCCTCTGTGGCACAACATACTGGTTGTGCACAGTTGCCCATCCAGTATTCTCTATATGCTCCCTTCCCTAATATTAGGGGAACTTTTTTTTGTCAATATGTTTTTATTGGTTTTAAAGTTATTATCCAACAAGTACGTCTACATAAAACATGGCATACATCACAGTCTTAAAGGAAAAGTACACATCTTATATAATGCATTACATTACTTACAGAGTATTTCCAAAAAATGTAACATCACAAGTCCTTGGACCATTCTAATGGTATGAAAATGAATACAATTCAGCTACTATTTGCTCTTTTACCCTACCTTAGATAAAAGTGATATTAAACCTTAACATTCTTATTTTGTTGATTACCGTTAACTAATAATAACATTACAATTGTATCCCTATCAGGAAAATATTACCCTTATTAGGTGGGCCCTTCTATCTTTGAAATTTTTAGGGGTTTACTTGGCAGGGGATCACAATTATCTCATATAATTACAATCCCTTACTAAGACAAATAACCTCAGATATGGAGACCTGGAAGAATAGACCTTTTTCTCTAATTCAGAGACTCGATATGGTTCGCATCAACTTACTTCCCAGGCTACTATATTTAGCACAAACTCTGCCAGTAACACCTCCTCCCCTCCAGTTGTTTTAGGGTTCTAAAGAAAATCACCCAATATGTGTGGGATGCTCAAAGGCCACACATCAGATACACTATATTACAATTGCCTAGACATATAGGGAACTTGGCCCTACCAAATACAGCATATTATCATTGGGCAGTACAGATTTGTACAATATTTTATTGGTTAAACAGGGGTTACAAGGCACATTGGAAGTCCTTAGAAATGCAGGAAGAGGACCTACACAGCCTGATTCAAATATTACTAACCTACTCCCCCCCCCCCAGCTAAAAATCACCAAGAACAGTAGTAACCTTAAGCACTGGAGAACTCTATCAATCAATCAAAATCTTGTTTTAACCAGGCAAGCACCATTGAGCAAAGCTCATTTTTGAGATGGCCCTGTACAAGATACATAATCAGTACATAGTAAGGGGTGACATACACAGAAGGTTTGCAGCAGAACCATGATACAAATATAAATTGAGCAAGAAGCAATATAGGAATGAAAGAGAATGTCAAATACTTAGAGATCAATATATATAGAATATCCATGGAGCTTGGCAGTAGGCATAAGTGAGAGGATCTTAGATAAGGTGTGAACGTAGAAGGTTATTTCCAGTAGGGGGAGAAGGGGGTAGAAAAGTGGAAGCATTTGAAGGCAGGAGTGCCCATAAGATGGTCACTGTTTGCTGAGGACAGGTGGCAACAGCCGAAGAGAGTAAATATGGGTCTCCAAAATTGCAGATGGTGGAGGAGGTAATTGCAGGGTCCCAAAGTGCAGTAGGAGGAAGAGGAAGTAAATGGGAACAGAATGTTAAGAGGGTCTGGAGGGACACAGCGTGGGAGACTCTATTATCTAGAGATAAGGGGAAAAAGGGGGGGGGGAACAGTAACAGGATTCCTTAAAAGAATGAGCATAAAGTGACTTGAATGCTGATATTTTAATGGGGTGGACCAATTTCAATGTTTTTTGCAGCTTGTTCCAGAGTAGGGGTAACACGTAACTTAGGGCTGTCCTACCAAAGTGCGATTTGGCCTTAGGTACAGTAAAGGAGATATAGGAGGCGCTCCTCGGGGCATACTTGCTTACCATGCTTAGTGGAAGGCACTAATGGGGCAGTCCCATCTGCAGGAGACCAGGACATATGTTATACTACTCCCTTCCATATTTATCTGCATTCCTCCCAGCAAACATAGATCATGAGTTTAGGACATGATAGGATAGGACCTTCATTTATATAGTGCTTTTCCAGGGCTGAAAGCACTTTGCAGAAAACATTTAAATTACAAATAATATGACAGCAAAAGATCTCAGATTTTACAATAAACGTATATATCCCATGACATTACTAAAACTTATCAATATCCTAAAAAGGTCTATCTAAATAGTCCTAAAAAGGTCTGTCTAAATAGCCATGTCTCTAGTTGAGACTTAAAACTTTCCAGTGAGGGGGCAGAATGGATGGCTTTCAGGACAGCATTCGAGAGTCTTGGTACAGCTACAGAAAATGCTCGGTTTAGGTGTTGGGAGAGACTAGGACTACTCCGGGTTACGCATTTGCTTAGAGAAGGACAGTTAAAATATTTTCTGGAAGTGCAGTATTCACCATGCACCCAGGAGAGATTGCGCTACCTACAGGTGGAGACATTATTAAAAAGTTATTGTCCTCCGCCAATGATTGGGCAGACATCCCTCAAATACTACCAGTATTGCAATCAGCAGTGGAGGGTGTTGCCCCTCTTCCACATATGATCTCTTACACGTATGAGGCACTACAACAGCTGTGGGCAGATTCAGTAAACAAATGGACATGGGAGGGAGATACAGTACACATGGCCTTCTAGATGAACAGGAGTGGAAGCAGCACCTTCAGACAGTGCATTCCATTATAGCCTCTCATGGGTGGAAAGAATTTTCATGGAACGTTGCACTTAGATAGTTCTGGGTCCCCACAATACAGCACAAATACATCTCTGGTTGGGGGGGGGGGGCTGCTCGAGAAACTGCAGTCATTCCCCAGCCACACGTGAGCATGTTTTCTGGAGCTGTCCTTTACCAAAACCTTTCATTGCAAATTTAAACACAGCACTCTCTGAAATCTTTGGAATACAAGCTCAGTCAACTGCATGTATATTTCTGTACTCCTGTTTTGGAGGGCCCCTGCATCCCCCCCAACTAAAAAACTAATGAATATCTGTCTTTTAGCAGCAACAGAAACGTTATTACAAAAAAATTGGCTCACTCTCGCCACCCCAACAATTTCCCTTTGGCAGGATCTGGTAGCAGACATTTATAAAATGGAGAAGATCACAGCACAGTTGAATCAACAGCCAGAAAAGTTTGAAATTTTGTGGAGACAATACGTTATATAAATTATAAACCATTGGAGGGATTTTTGTTCCCTGAGGGGACTTAGGCTCCAGAAGAAAATTTGGTGGAAGACAAACTTGATGGGTGCTGATAAAGGTACACAGATTAAAGGAGAACTTATATCTACCATACATTAGAAAATGGGCACATGGAATTCTGTATCCTGATTGGGTGAAAGCTTCAATTAGCTGGGCAGGTATGAGGCAACAGAGACCGGGAAATAACGAGTCCCCGTCTCTGTCGCCTCATTTCATTCTGAAAAAAATGGGCCAGTAGAATTTTGCAAAAAGAAAATGCCTCCATGTTGCTTTTGAGGTTTAGCGAGCCATAAACTAGCAGCTCAGCCATCACCCCTTTAATGTGACATGCTGCTTCACTTTGGTGTATGTTTGTAATAAATAAAAATCAATGTAGTTTAACAAAAGTGCAGCAGGGCTAGTTGTGCATGTGCTGGTGTTCGAGCAGCGAGATGGATACACTGGGGCTGCAGGTCGACGCATAGCGCGATCGTGCTCCAAGGAAAGTGGCTGTGGGCACTTATAACTCCCACCCCCTACAGAGCTCAGGCTGCGGCCTACTCCATGTATGCGGAAGACTGAGAAAAAGGGAGACAGCAGGAGGTGGAAGAGGCAATGGTGGAAGCGCCACCCCGCCCGAACCGCTGCACCTGCAGTAAAGCTCACTGTTTATGCCGTAAGGTGCTTGAGAGGCAGCAGGAGCTGCTACTGAAGAAAGCTGCTTCTGCGGCAGTGCTAAAGCGGGCAGGAGTGAGAAAAAGCATAATTACAGGACTTAGAAAGCGGTCTCAGTGTCTCGCTCCACTCATGTAGCCGTTATGCATTCAATAAAATTCTTTAGCAAGCAAGCTTCTTCTTCTCCTGCATAGATTATGTTGTGTGAAAATAAAAAAATAAAAAACACAGCACCTCAGTCTTACTGATCCCAATTTCCTCTACTGTACAATCTACACATCCAGTACTGGTTACTGTGACCACACTACAAAAGCTACCAAAAGACCTAGTAATATGCAAATATTGTTAAGCCCTGTGTGTGTATGGGGGGATAAACATGACAACCAGCTCCAAAGGCACAACTACAGAGACTCAAGCAAGACAAAAGTCCCTAACTCAAAAACAACACAGCATTCTAATACAGGCGGAGGAACTATTTTATCATTTTGACATATAAATTAACATCAAAATTATTTATTTTGAAACATATACATATCTTATACAGTGGCCCATTTTCTAAGAGCAATAATACCCTCAGGGTGGGCGGTGTGTGCTATACTAGACCTTGGGCTATAAGGCCCTCCGCCTGTGGCGTCGGGCCTCATTACGCCCCAGGGCGGTCCGGTATAGCACAATACCGCCCACCCTGTTGGGTATTATTGCTTACGTAATGCTCTGGGACGTAGAGTTCACAATTAAGCAAAGCAGCCTTAAATGGATTTTTTAGTTATTTGCACTTTTTGTAGGTTTAGTTCATATCTGGTTGATCCTGTGTCCACCTGCCCGCCGTGCCTTTAACAGTGACCCCTGCAGCAATCCCACTGATGGTGCAGATGACGGGCTGAGCCGAGAGGACGTCTGTGTGCCGGAATGTCAGTTTTAAGTCTCACAATGTAGAATAGCACTTTTTCGCGCTTATTCTACCGGTACCAATTGCACTGAGAAATTACACTTAAAAAAATTGCATTTACGGCTGTTTTGCTTAATTGGGAACTCTGCATCCCACAACATTACTGTGGGGTAGATGAGAGTTCTCCTTTAAGGTTCTGTTACATAACTTGGATGTCTAACAAGAGTTGATTATTTTCAGTCTAGGACTAGGTACCAAAATTGGGCTGATCCTGGAAGAGGTAGGAGAGCCCATTTTATTGTTTCCAACACATAATGGAATGTTTAGTCTAAGGAAGAAAAATAATAAATATAAAGGGAGACTCTCAGATTACGAGTGTTTTTTTCTGGATACAGAAGGCCAATTCCACTTATAAACCAACATATAAAATATATATAGCAAGAAAAATTTTAAGCACAGCATTTATTTTAAACACGTTATTTCATATTGAAATTTAAATCACCATGCTCTGAAAAAGGTACCAGGAGGATACTAAAACTTCAGTCTTTTTGCAATAAGAATTGAAATGCATGAGTAAATTAACAGACCATACATAATTTTGGTGGCATTATAAATACTATTTACTCGTGAAAATAAATTAGTTACTTTAATAAATATAAAAGCCGGATATTATAAATGTATATGGTCTGGGATTTTTTTGTCTCATGGGGATTTTGTAATTCAAGTGACTTGCTCTGGTATCCTGATTGGGACCCCCCAGACATTAAGTCAATGAAATGAACTGGCATGGTGGCACAGAGGATAGAGGCACCCATTTTGCTTCACCTGCTGCCACATTGGCAACCCGGGTTCAGTGGTGGACTCGGTTTGCCGGGGGCTGGCCTGGGAGAGGGGGATTGAGCGTCTGGAGGACAGCTCTCCTACTCTGGGGTGGGAGGGATGCGGGTCTCGGCACCTGTTTGGCCACTAGTGGAGGCTTGGGGATCAGCAGCCAGCATTAGTGTAATAGGGTTGGCAATCGTCGACGTCCCACACATGGTAGCGTACATTGGGGCATCTGGATGACATTGCATGTCCGTTCCTCCATGACTCATTAGAAGAAAAAACAGCCAGTCACATGGATGAAGCCAACCCTCTGCAGACTCCACACCAGACTACAGGACCCCTCTCCCACACCAGATCCACACTGTCAGCAGGTAGCCCCTGCCATCAGACCTCACCATGGGGAGGGGGGATGGAGGTAAGCCATGGGGGAACCAATCTGGTCCTACAGCGGTGGGGAAACGCCCCCCCCATTGACACCCAGTCACGATGGGTAAGCCATGGGGAAGATTGGGGGAGGTGAGTACCTGGATGCTGGCAATGTGGCTGGAGGGGGGTGGGGTTGGTGGAGAATTTGGCTGTGCCAGGTTAAAAACATATTAATGGCAAAAAAAAAAGTAAATGAAAGGAACCGGGGGACAGTGATTTTTCCAATTTTACAGCTTAGACCCAGCCATGCTGCTATTTCCTAGCTCAATATCTCAGGTAGTAATATAAGAATATCATCAATTTATTGTAGAAAAGTCCCCCAGGTGGTGTAACAATTGGGAAGGGTGAGTAGGTAGCCCTACTGTAATAATTTGCCCTGTGAACTATGATCTCACTGTTCTGTGTGCCACTGTGCGTGAATGTTTCCCTGTAAATTACAAGTTACGATTAATGAGATGCACCAGTTTGCTGCAAAACAATGACATTTGACAGCTGGACTTGCTGTCATAACAGGCCAAAAAATGAATTTCAGGACACTCTGTTCTTTATTACTAAAGACATTTGCATGAAAACACAATCTTTTCTCCCAGACATCATCTGTTCTGGCTGCTTTTTCTGCCCTACAGTCATAATCCTCCACTCCTGGTGATTACCTGATGGACTTTCTTACACCTGCTGTCTCAGTCCTTCCCCTGTGCTCCTCCAGTAGGGGCTTCCTGGTGATTCCCAGGACAAGGTTAAAAACAGCCAGTGACAGGGCTTTTAGCGTCGCCGGTCCCTGTCCTGGGGAATTTGCTACCTCTTGGGGTTAGAGAGGCCCCGTCTTTGAGGGAATTCAAGGCCCTCCTGTTCGCCCGACTTAGTTGTTTAAGAGAGATCAGTATGTTAAGTTTTCGATCTCAGTTCCTGACCACCATGCTTTTAAATTTTCCAGGCAAATTTATTTTATTGTTATAATTTATGGAATTGATATTTATTTTGAGTTTTGGTTGTGTTTTATTTGTTTACTTTGCTTGTACAGTGCCCAGAGTCTCTGGGATTGGGCGTCTTTTTTTAAATAAAAATTGCCTTGCCTTGCCACTCATGACACTAGCATCATTTCCACAACAACAGACTTATATTTTAAAGGCAGCATATTTTGCGACACGCTTACTAGGTATTACTAGGTGAAAAAGACAAAAGTGGGCTTTGTGCCCATCGAGATTGTCTCCCACTCTCAGTGAGTAGATTATTGTAATGGAAACTTTAGCTTAGCCTACAGTACTTTTCACTGAAGTCTGTTTAAAAAGCTTTCAGCATGGGACTTCCGGTTGGGACGCCAAACAGTGTAGATGCAGGGTCGATCTGCTCCTGCTGATTCCCTCAACATTTTATCTTAAAACCTTACCCCACTAGGTTCCAGTGGTAAATTTGTGTTCGGAGACTCGTTGTCTCCATGGTGGCTCATTCCAGAAATCGGGCAATGCAGAGATCCGCTCTTAAGCAGCAAAAACTGAATTTGATACCCCCCGCCACAAAGGAAGACGCGCCTACCAGGCCACAAGTGCACCACGAGCCTGACTTCTCAAGTGACTCCAAAGAAGAGGGGGAGGACTTTACAATAACATCCCAAAAGTTATGTTGGGAACTCTGGCGACTGACTAAAACGTTGGACAGCATCAGTTCTGAGGTGAAGGAGAACAAACAAAAAGTACAGCAACATGACCAACAATTACAGGAAATGGAGGTTCATCTCACCGAACATGCTGAGACTCTAGACCTGCACAATAGGGCTTTGATACAACTCCATGATCGTTCCCAGATATTATTGGAGAAATTGGAGGATTTAGAGACCTGCTCACGCAGAGTTAATCTGTGACTTCATGGCCTCCCAGAACAAACTGAAACAGGAGAGATGGCCGAATACATAGAGGGGTTATTAAAAGAGCTATTGAACCTGGACAAGGACGCCCCTTTAAATATTTATTAGAGTGCACCGGGCCCCGGTGGTGCCACAGAAGGATCCCAAAGCGAGGCCACGCTCAGTGGTAATGGCCTTCCTTGATTACTGCATGAAAGAGCTGGTACTACCAAGGCCTGGGCCCATAAGGCGATACTATTTGGGGACACAAAATTATTTGTAGAGCCTGACTATGATCCAACCACTATGGCAAAATGGAAGCTATGGTTTCCAGTCGTTAAAGTGCTTCGCGCTAAAGGTTTAAAAGTGCAGGTGGACGTCCCAGCTAAACTGAGAATCACCACTGATGCAGGCTCTAGGATCTTTAACAGTCCCCAAGATGCCAAAAAATACCTAGCTTCCCTGGAAATTCAACTGGATGACTACATTGACCCAGGGGCAATCAGAGGTCTACAGAACCGTCAGTGGCAACTGGTGGGAGGGCAGAATCCACATCTTCAAGCTGGCAAGCAAACGGAAAATGGAGGAGTCAGAACCTGGTCCAAGATTCGCTCGACCAAGAGACCCCCTATAAACAAAGCAAGACAGCAGGCGACCCTGAAGAACACGATGGAGCCATAGACGGCTAGTGAAGACCTCTGCAGGAACTTTTTCATTTTTTCTTTTATTTGTAAGGTATCTGAGAGGCATGAGCTCCACTGGGACTACTGGGGAGTGCTTGCTTTACTCATTTGTCTAGTTGAGCTGGATAGTACTTTAGAATGGTTGAGGGGATGATAAAAACTTGGTGACGGGGAGAGGAGAGTCAAAGGGTACTTTACAAATGTTGAAGGCTTGAGATATAGTAACCCTGAACTTGGGGTGCCTTACACAATTCGGGAACAAATATATTTCGGTCAAATCCTAGTGAGGGAAGATTTGCAATTGCATAGATGGGGAAGGGTGATGAGTAGCCCCACCCGTACAGCCATGTTGGGGGAGAGGGGATGGGGCAGTTTAAGTTTACTGCTTTGGTGTGTCGGAGTAGGTTTGGGGCAGAGCAGCGAGGTGCAGGGCTTGTTCCAGCACCTCCCGCCATCATAGGAAATCAAAAGTATGACGGGTTTCAAGTGACACCTTGAGAGTTAACAGGGACTGTTCAATATGTTTCGTTAAGAAAAGGGCAACAAACAAGGTTTATGGAGTTGCCACAGTTATTTCTTATGTTTACTAAGTTACGTTTATGATTTTTTGATTTTTTTCTTACTGCTCAGCCGGGTGTATCCATACCCCATTTTGCAAATATACCATACATGGTCTGTAAGGGAAGACCCCAATGTTAACAGCCTAACAGACGCAGATCCTGTTCATATCTCCAATGGATAAATTAAGAATTGCCACATATAATGTTTGGGGGCTTGGTAACCCTGTTAAATGCACCAGAATTCTTCAAGAACTCAAAAAGGCGAATATACAGGTGGCCCTTTTGCAGGAAACCCACCTCACAGCCGCTGAACATTTGAAATTACGTAGAAGCTGGGTGGGTTCCGTGTTTGCCTCTATTTATGCTGCACACCCTCATAGAAGAGGCACATCTATTTTGGTACATAAAGACTACCCACTTGAGATAGAAACAGTGGAGACAGACCCTGAGGGTCAATTTAGAAATTATGGGCAGTTTATCAAGATGTTCCCTGTCTAATAGTTAATTTGTATGTTCCAAACAAGGATAAGGTGGCTACTCAGTTCCTTAAGAATATCCTGGGAGAGCTGGTGGATTTGGAGAGTAGGCTCTGCGTCCTGAGTGGTGATTTTAACACTGTTCTCGCGTCATCATTAGACAAGGGGGGCAGGAGGGAATGGGAGAAGCCGGGGCTGGTTCAATGTTGGCCAGCTGCACCCAGTTAGAAGGCCTTCGGGATACATGGGACATACATGGCCAAGCAAGAGACTATACTCATAATTCTGATAGGCACGACAACTACACTAGGATAGACATGCTATTTCTGTTGGAAACCTGGTTCCATAGTGCGCAGTCCTGTGAAATTCTTGCCCACTCCCTTTCTGATCATGCACTAGTAATCCTGGAGCTTGCTCTGGCTCCTGCTGCATGTAACTCACACTGGAGACTAAATGTCGACCTGCTAAACTCCCCCGGCTTTAAAGAGTTGATTGGGGAGACTATTAAAATGTATGACAGCCAGAATGTAAGTGGGGAGACTTCGCACACTGTGAGGTGGGACGCCCTGAAAGTGGTCCTTCGAGGGGTAATTATACAGCTTGCCTCAGACCAGAAGAGAAGATGGGAGGATAAAGTGAGAGATCTAGAAGACGAGGTGAGGGAACTCGAATTCCAAGATTACTCAAAAATGCAGCCACTAAACGCCAATTAGAAGAGCATCGTCTGGTTCTGGAAACTGAATTACAAACCCAACTGGAGGGACAATACAGGAGAATAAAGCAGGGATATTATTGGGGAGACAGGGCGGGAAGTTACCGCAGCCAGATTAAGAGAGGAACAGTCTAGTAGGTTAATACTTCGAATTAAGGATCCGACCAAAGGGGGAGCCCTAACCAGTAAACCAAAAAAAATAATCCAAATATTCGCCTCATATTATACAACCTTATACTCTCAAGTATATAGAGGATTTCGAGGCGCTTACAGGGAGGTTTTTCCTTCCAACAGGCCCACATTAGGACTCTCACTCAGGAAGTGAGGGACTCCCTTGAGGTAAATATTACAGGGGCAGACATACAGGCACAAATTAAAAAACTCAAGAATGGAAAGTCCCCCGGCCTAGATGGCTTTTCAGCTGAATTCTATAAGGCCTTTGAGGCTCAGTTGGTCTCTTTTCTGGTGCCAGTGTTTCAGGAGATTTTGGAAGGAGGGAGAATACCGGAGTTGTGGAGGGAAGCACAAATTTCAATTTTACTTAAAGAGGGAAAGGACCCTACAGAGTGTGGGTCATATCAACCCATTTCCCTCCTGAACATAGATTCAAAATTATTTACAGAACTGTTAGCAGGCAGACTACAGACAGTGATCCCCTCATTGGTCCATGAAGATCAGACGGGGTTCATAATGAGAAGATACCTTCCAGATAACATTCGGAGGCTTTTAAATGTTCTCACTTCCCAAAAATCATCCCCCAACTTTCAAATAGCCATATCCCTGGATGCAGAAAAGGTGTTTGATAGGGTTAATTGGCAATTTCTAAAAGCAACCATGGATTGTAAGAATTTCGGCCCTAAATTCTTAGCAGTTATTTCCGGATTATATGCTGGACCGGTGGCACTGGTGAGAGCCAATGGGATTAGCTCATGTCCCTTCCCTTTAATGAGGGGGATACAGCAGGGATGCCCCCTTTCTCCCCTCCTCTTTACCCTAAGCCTTGAACCACTTGCAGTTTGGGTGTGTGGAGATGAGAGGATTAGGGGGGTGATGGCTGAGAGGATGGAGCAAAAGTTTCCCTGTATGCAGACGATTGATTCCCTGTTCTTTCTCTCCTCTCCAGAACAAGCTCTGCCCCCACGGTGAACCTTTTGGGTGCATTCAGAAAGATCTCTGGTTATAAAATTAACTTTAAAATCCAAGGCCCTCCAGCTGACCGGCACCTGTCCTTCAAGTTTTAGAGCAACTTTCCCCTTAAAATGGGCCTCCAGAAACCAGGTCCGGTACCTAGGCATCCAGATAGTGGTGGACCTGATGAAATTATTCGCAGCAAATTATAAGCCCCTCTGGTCTGCCGTGGCAAAAGATCTGGCTAGGTGGAAGCTCCTGCCCCTGGGTCTGGTGGGCAGGGTAGCCACGATCCAAATGAACATACTACCCAGGTTTCTCTTTCTATTCTCTTCCGTTCCGATTAGAATCCCAAATACTTACTATAACAACAAGATCATTGGGCACATAACGAGCTTTCTTTGGAATGGCAAGAGGCCAAGAATAGCTAGGGCAACGTTACAACTCCCAAGGGAGTCAGGCGGATTGTCATTACCGAATCTTTCTAAATATTACCTGGCTGCTCAGGGAGCAGCAGTGGTAACCTGGGCACAACAGCGTACTTCATCACTTTGATATCTAATAGAGGATGCAGATGTGGACTTCAAACCCCTATACACCCTGGCTTTGACAAGCACTCCCTCATACTTGGTTAGAACCATTAGAAACCACTGGGTCAGACACAGCCTTCAGATTCTTTGGAAAATTAAAAAAAATTTTAACACTCCTGAGGGCCTGGGCCCTCTCTCCCTGATAAGGCATGAGACAGGTTTCCTCCCTCCAACTCTGGATGCTGGATATGTGGAGTCGGGAAGACAGGGACCCTTTCGCTTTACACAGTTTATAGAAATTGGGGGATGTATATCTTTTCAATGTGCAAAAGAGAAGTTTGGCTGGATGAATAAGGAATTTCTCAGGTATATGCAGAAACGATACTTCATCAACTCAGACAATAATATTTTCCACCTCACCAGGCAATATACAGGGTGGGAGGACTTTCTTTACGGGGCGGTCACAATTCAGGGCCCACACCATTAAATCTCTAGCATATACAAGTTCTTGGGGATCCCGGGGGAGGCTGCACTAGATTCGCTAAAGAAAGTCTGGGAGCAGGAGGTGGGTATCCAAATAGATTCTTCCATTTGGGAATGCAGATTGAAGATAGGATGGAAGGTCACGTCAGCCCCCCATGGCGTGCATTTTTCTGAAAATATTTGATGCGTTTTTTCAAACACAAACAATCACATGCCATCATAGCACTTCATGCTCCAAAATGTGCTGGAGGGGCTGTGGCAACATTGGCAGCCACTGGCACATCTTCTGGGGGGTGTCCCTCCCTTGTCCCCTTCTGGCAGCTGATTCAACAGGCCATACAATATGTGTCTAGGGTCCTTCTTCCCTTACAGTTTGAGGAGTGGGTGTTGGGATTCCAAGGGGCAATTAACTCCAGGGGTGACACTAGGAAAGTTTTGTTAACCTCTATAGTTGTGGCCCTTAAGTGCATAACCGCCAATTGGCTGAAGCCCAACCCTCCTACTTTAGATGAGTGGATATTTCGAAAGAGGGGTGTCATATCAATGGAGGCCCTTACTGCCAAGTTACGCCTCAGTTATGAGTCACATGAACAGAGATGGAGAGCATGGGAGGGATGGCTCGCGTCCAGGAACCCACTGACCAGATAATAATAAACTGCAGGGGATCGCGAGTTAGAACTATAGTTTACATTAATTTGGGGGTCAGAGGTCGGGAGGAAGGGGGGTTACTCATAAAGGCTGGGCTATGATTGAAGAAAATGATTTTTTTTTATTTTGACTGTATTTGGTTAGTTAATCAATTTGTTCCCTTGTATACCTGGGGAGTTTCAGTCCCAGAGTTTCCAGAACTTGTTACTGTAACTTGGCTATGAGGAGTCTCAAGTTGGAGACTAGATCCTGGACAAACCTATCATATGGCCATTTACCTATCAAAAGCTGTCATCATTCTACAAATGAACAAGATACTTTACAAATAACTCACAACAGAGACTTTTAATTTTTTACTCTTTATTAACCATATGAATAACAAATTGGTCATCATTTCTGTGTATGAAACTGTGCAAAAGGCTGTATGATCCCAATCTCTGCAATAAAGCTGAGTTTAAAAAAAAAGGCTTTCGGCATGATTTTTCTGACTTCATGGTGCACTTGTTATTGACATCACAGCGCTTGCCATGGCAACAGACTGTGATCTCGCAAAGACAGCATGTGTTAGATCAGTTGGGGACAGTCAGATTTTTTTTTTTAACCAACAGGGCAATAAGTATTGATTAAGGCAAGTGGTTAAATCCAAAACCATTAGTCCAATACACAGAGATGTTAGCATATATATGCTGATATACCCAATGGTGGTGTAAGCCCTCCTCCAAGGTCTAGGGGTATAAAGATGGCACACTTCATTTTCAAGCAGAGGGCCCACGCAAACCACTTATTTGACATTCCAGATCTGAGGTGACCCCCTGCAGGCTGAGACACTCTTCAGGCCAGTGCAGGGCTACAAAGCAAGAGAATTAGTAGAAACAAACACACTAAACAAGAACTGAATGTGCAGAACAGTATTCAACTTTTTTTTTTTAAATATCCTTTATTGTGTTTTGACATACACAAAAAAAAAACAAAAAACAACATGACATACACTGACTGACATGAAGACAGGATCCCACAAAGAGCATTTATAATGGTATACTTACATTACACTGATTGAAAACAGGAAGTTCAGCTGGTACCTCCGGCTGTTGACATTGGTAAGCTTTGTTATAGGTATTTGATATGATATGACTAGGTTACACATACAGCATAATTTGGTATCAGTGTAGCAGTTGCATCATAGATTAATTAAATTTAGGGAAGTTAACTTGGTCCAGGTTCAGAAGTACATACAGTTTTTCCCATTTACGCTGATAACCCTTCGACGTGTTAGCTGTACTGGCTATTGACTTTTCTATCTTCACGGCAAGCAATATTTCAGTGCACCATTCTTGATCTGTTAATATATCCTGGTCAGGCCTGTGCTGAAGTAAAACTTTTTTGGCACAAGCAGACATATGTGCTATGTGGCCCCAGTAGTGGTCCCTTATAATCTCCCACAATATAAGTGTAGGTCATGAATGCATTCTCATGCCCCAGAAATGGATCAAGTCTGCTTTGGATAGTCTGCCAGAAAGGTTGGACAGTGGGGTAGTGTCAGAGGATTAGTTTGCCTTGGTGCTCATGGCACCCAATACATACATCTGTTGGCAGCCTATGCATCTTATGCAATTCCGTAGAAGTCACATACATGTTGTGTAGCACCTTGAATTCCATAACCCTGTAGGTATCAAACTGAATATGTTTATATAGGGCTTTCCATATACATTTACGATCATACTCTCCTTGCGGTTTAGGCAGTTTAGCCTGCCAGTATGGAGCTGACACATCTATTTTGTTGGTAGTGAGGTCATGTAAGCACTGGTACAAATGAGAGGATCAGCCGTGGCAAGGTAGCTCAGCTGAATGATGGAAGGACAGCATTGCTGTGGCGGGTGTTCCTCACCTGATCCCTGAAGTGTTTGGCCAGTATGTAGGTAGAACACTATTAAACTTAAGCAGGGATCCCTTTTTATTCTTCCAGCTCATGAGCAGATGAAGGTTGGTAAGCATGCATTCATATCATGGTACAGCATTCTCCAGTTTGTATCACATCGTGAATCACACGTCCCATTGGGGGATACACTCTAAAGTTAATATGTACTCTAATTCCCTTTTCTTACCTAGTCCAGAATTGAGACAGGGCTGCAATCAAGCCCAGTGGGGTACAATTACAGTTCATGTCTCTTTTCTCTCTTTGGTATTTTGAACACATTACAGACTTTACACATGCTTAGCCCCATCTAGACCTTGCTTGGGCTGGATGAGATCTCTATGACTGATACTTGATATAATGACCCTACTTTAGCTTCTAGAGTATTCACCCAGACCCAGAGCGGGTCTTGGCACAGGGGCACCTTTGCTCCGTTATGCTCTCATACTTCTACACTTTACAGCTGGGTCATTTTTATCCTGTCCAACTTCAGAAACTGTAACAAGCATTTGACTTAATGAAGCTGCAATCCAACCATCCCTTAGGCTCAATACACAGTTGTCCCACTACCTGCCCAGAAGAGGACTTAGGGTAGCAGCCTCCAGATCTACAAATGCTTTGTAGGAAATGTTTCACAGAATTAAGGCTGAATCCCAAGGAGAGTTGTCCCACAATTTACTTGGCAAGGAGAAGTAGGCACCCCCTGGGGTCTGAGGTTTGCCACTGATGCGAACTCTCACTCTCTCCCAAGTACCGACCCCCATGTGTAGAGAGTCCAAGGCCTAATTAATGTTCTGGGCTTTACTCCCACTTGTGGGGATCTTTGTGGGCTACCAACCCAATTTAGAAGGGCAAGAAGGGACAGACACCCCTTGGGAGTCTGAGGTTGCCACAGGTACTGCTTCCTACACTTTCTCAAGAGCTGAACCCCTTTGATAGAGAGTCCCTGGCCAGATTAATTCACAGAATTATATGTTTACTGAGCACCTATAGTTTATGTCTCAGGTGTCATGGTGGACAGGAAACAGTATGGCCAACATAAATACCATATAGGACGGGAATACCATCATGCCATAACTTTGGCAAAGCACCTCAGACAATGAATTTCTGCAGGGGGCTTCAACACCCGCACCCCCCCCCCAAAATAAATATAATCACCTCTACAGTTAAACATTTTTGAAAGAAAAAAATTATCCTGGCAGAAGTTCCTCTTTTCAGGGGTGACCGTGGAAGTTTCAGCTTATTCAGTGATTTGATGATGGTCACATGGTATGTAGGTGGAGGTGGGGGAATTGAACCCTGGTCAGCCGGACATGGCCCAGCTCTTTCGCAGTCCATTGTTCTAGCCAGTACATTACAGGGGCAGGGACACTGAGCTATGCTCCACCTGTCTGCTTTATGGTTTCCCATGCTTACCTTTCAGGAACACAGTACTGACGGTATTCCCATCCACGACGGTATTCCCATCGGCCATGCTGTTTCCTGTCCACCACTCACACTTGAGACATAAACTACAGGGGAGCCTGTTTTCTCCCTGCTCTGCTTAGTGCAGGGAAGGAGAGCACCACTGGGTGCCTAAATTAATCACATCCTTAAAAAAGCATCATGTTCGCCTCGGATACAAAGATTCACAGTCCATTTCCGTCTTTGCTTTATAATGTTCTGATTCTTTTCAGTTCTTGGTCCCTCTCAGAGTTCTCCTGCATGGAATTTGGGTGGGTTCTTCCCATTGGGGATCTCAAACAGTGGCAGCTGCCATGATTCTCTGAGTTTTGGGCAGATTACACTCGCTGGAGAAAAGGTTCAGCAGAGCAGCAGGCAGCTACATATTAATAGTATGGTGGATTAAGCAAATTCGTTTGATGACTAATTTCTATATAAGTCCATAACTTGCATTCCTTATCATTCTTATTCATTTATTTGCTAAATTTCCCATATAATGTATACAGAATCAAATATACCCCCATAATGCAAAGTATCATGGGATGAACATGCAAATCACTATGAAATTTTAGGCTGGTTCAGTTTTAAGCAAGAATGCATGGTGCCAAAGGGCCTCTCACACAACCTGCAATGGGTGCAAACAGAAGACACAGGCACATGTTTCGTCCTACCCAGGACTCATCGGTGTACCTTGCCTGCATTAAACCCCAGGGGAAATGAACCAGAGCACTAAGTTGGTCTTATAGGTTTAGGTAATGGTGCCCC
Source organism: Neoceratodus forsteri (assembly GCA_016271365.2). Taxonomy (NCBI): domain Eukaryota; kingdom Metazoa; phylum Chordata; order Ceratodontiformes; family Ceratodontidae; genus Neoceratodus; species Neoceratodus forsteri. Next base: position 1,401,384,681 of record CM028131.1, on the reverse strand, counting down.
CCCAAAAAAACAGTGGGGGTAGCTGGCCCAGTGTCGCTGAGGGTTGAAGTGCTGGATGCCACGCCTCATGCTACACTGGTGACCCGAGTTTGGGAACGAACCCAGGACGCCGGGGGTTGGCTGGAGGGAAGGAGCTGTATTGAGTCACCAATCGGCAACTCTCCACTCCTGGAGTGGGTTGGGCACTGTGCAAACTAGCAAACGGTGTTGGGAGGGGAGGGCATTGTTAGATGATTGGAGGAAGCCAAGACTCACCATAGCCTACTGCCCGGACTCTGGTCATGTTCACCGGCATCCTCAGGGGCAGGGATGGAACAATGTAGCTACTTTCTGCAACCACGAAAATCCCAGTCCACTTCCATACAGAGTGATCCCTGATTGGGGGAGAAGGAGCCCTGGATAGGCGGTATGCTGCCACCAAGCCCTAGCTGGAAGTGGGCATAAAAAGATAATATAAAAAAAAAAACACACAATGAGAGTATGTGTGGTTTTGTATTTCTTTGAAACTTGGCTTTATTGCCAATGCCCTTTGGTGTAACCCTTGCTTCAGTGCCTGTCTCTTCTGTTTGCACCCTTTGCAGGTTGTGCAAGAGGCCCTTTGGCACCATGTATTCTTGCCTAAAGATGACCCAGCCTAAAATGTCAAAGTTATTTGCATAGATATCCCATAATCCTTTGCATTATGGGGATATGTGTGATTTTGTATTTCTTTGAAACTTGGCTTTATTGTCAATGCCCTTAGGTGTAACCCTTGCTTCAGTGCTCCTGCACTGAGGTTTTTTGGTTTTGTAGCTTGTTTTTTTTCGCGGGGAGGCTCACCATGACTCCAACCCACAATACCAACTTAGGGCTGTTGTTCATTTCCCCTGGGGTGTGATACAGATGAGGCACACTGATAAGTCCTGGATAGGATGAAACACATGTCTGTGTCTTCTGTTTGCACTCTTTGTATGTTATGTGAGAGGCCCTTTGGCACCATACATTCTTGCTTAAAGCTGAACCAGCCTAAAATTTCATGGTGATTCGCATATACATCCCAGGATGATTTACATTATGGGGGTATTTGTGATTTTGTATTTCTTTGAAACTTGGCTTTATTGCCAATGCCCTTTAGGGTAACCCTTGCCTTAGTGCTTCTGCACTGAGGTGTTTTACCCACATAGTATATGTTGCTCCATAAATATATCAACTGGTTGTATTTGCCTGCTGTATATGGGCCGATGTGTACTCTGATTTTCTGTAACCGTGTGTGACAGGGTTGAATAGGACCCTGTCCCAGTTGTTATGGAAAGAGTTTGAATGCAGGGATCTGTTCTGCTCTTTCCGTTATTGTCTCTTATCTGTCTGAGTGCACAATCAAATGTTCCAGTGAGACCTAGGATTTGATCCCCCCAACAGTCTCACAATTCTTTGCCTCTCAATGTCTCTTTTTCCTCCCTTGCTCATCTGCTGATGTAAAAATATATGCAAATACTGAAGTTCATACTGAGGAAGACTTGGAGCTAGTAGGTGATTAAACATATGTGCTCCTTATATACACATCTAATAGTATTTAGGAATATTCCTATTCAACAGATACTGATCCAATCTTGATTTGAATATAGATTTATTATTACTAATAATTATGTTTTCTGGTAAATTATTCCAAGGATTAACAACTCTTGTTGTATAAAAATATTTTCTCTTGTTAGTCCTGAACTTTTGACCTTGTATCTGTGATTGGTGTCCTCTTGTGTTACATCAGTCTTGTTTAAATGCAAACCCGAGGTCACTCAACAATCTATAATCCTGCATTATATTATACATAAAGAGAAGATCCGCTCTTATCCTTCTAGTTTCTATGGACATTAAATTCAGTTTTTGTAGTATTTCATAATAATCTTATCCACCCATTCCTACAATGCATTTAGTAAACTTCCTCTGTATATGTTCTAGTTTTTGTCTTTGTTTTTTTTACTGAAACCAAATTTGTGATGCGTATTCCAATTGTGGGCGCACATATGCTTGGAATAAGGGCATCATAATGTTACCTTCCCTACTATTTATATTTCTTTTGATTGCCCATATAAGTTTGTTGCATGTACGCCCCCTTTCCCTTCATCCCAAGGCACCCTGGTTTGATGGGATGTTGATGGAGATGCAGAGATGGGCAAAGATTAGAATGCTGCTGGCGCAGATCTGCCCTTGATGCCGACCGCCTTAGATTGATGGACCATTATTCTGTCTATCAATCTGCAATCTCCCATAAGAAGGCAGAATTCCTATCCAGGAAGATTGCAGTAGCCAGGAATCAACCGGCTCAGCTTTTTCGAACTGTGGACAGGCTGTGCAACCCAGCCTGTCTACAAGTTCAGAAAGCTTTTTCAAGAATTAGAGGCGAGGAGCCTCGCTTGATTCTTCACTAATAAAGTGGCCAACTTCAGGGCGGATCTAGGTCCAGCAGCTTCTAAGGAGGATGCTGTTGAACAGCATGAGTTCACAGTACCTCAATCTTCTTGGTGTTCCTTCAGTAGACCTGATTTCGTGGATGTCATGAGGATTATCCATGGTGTGCGCGCCCCACGAGCTGTAGTTTGGATCCTGGACCGACTTCCCTAATATTGGGTTGTTGCAACATCATCGGTTCAATCCTTGTGCAAGTAGTCTGGTGCTCCTTGGAATCGGGTGAGTTTCCTAGCTCTCTGAAAGAGGCGGTGGTGACACCCCTCTTGAAGAAAGCTACCTTGGACCCTGACTGTTTCACAAACTACAGACCCATCTCAAACCTACCCTTTTTTGGGAAGGTGATTGAGAAGGTAGTGGCAACCCAATTGGAGAACCATTTAACCATCCATGGCATCTACGAACCCTTCCAATCAGGTTTTCATAAAAGACATAGCACTGAGACTGCACTGGTTCGGGTGCTTAATGATCTCTTGAGGGGCGAGAGACCAGAAGAGACATTCTATTCTAGTTCTTCTTAATCTCTCGTCAGCCTTTGACACCGTGGATCATGTGGTGTTGTTAGCATGCCTGAGGCAGATTTGTGGAATATCAGGAACTGTCCTTCGATGGTTCACCTCATTCCTCACTGGGAGATCACAAAGAGTTGTGTCGGGGCTCTTTTCCTCTGGCCCAACATCTTTGTTATGTGGGGTGCCTCAGGGTTCTGTGCTGTCTTCCATGTTATTCACGGTGCATATGCTGCCCCTCGGAGACATTATAAGATGTGATAAGCTGAGGTTTCATTGCTATGCAGATGATACCCAGCTATGCCTGTCTTTTGCTCCTGACCAGGATAGAGTTCTCTCAGTGTTTAACAACTGTCTGAAAGAAATCCAGGGTTGGATGGATTCTAGTTGGCCGAGGTTGAACTCAGAAAAGACAGAGGTTTTGGTGGTGGACCCGGGCTGTTGGATAGAGGGGTCGCCTGTTGGTGCACCCTTAGGAATTTTTCTTGGGGGTGTGTCACTTCCGACCTCTGAACAGGTGCGTAACCTAGGGGTTATCTTGGATGACAGGCTGACACTGCAGTCGCAGGTGTCAGCAGTCGTCAAGACTTCCTTTTACAATCTTAGGAATATCGCTAGAGTGAAACACCTTGTTCCGTCTGACATGTTACAAATGTTGGTCCACGCCTTTGTGTCCTCACGTTTGGACTACTGCAACTCCCTGTATTTTGGGCTTTCTGGGGTTGAAATCCACCACCTTCAGCTAGTGCAGAACGAAGTGGCCCGGGTTTTGATGTGGACCAGTAGGTCTTGTCATAGTACCCCAGTGCTGCGCAAACTGCACTGGCTCCCTGTTCGGTGGTGGATCACCTTTAAAGTCTGTTTATTGACTTTCAAAGCCTACATGACCAGGGTCCAGCCTATCTGAAAGATCTTCTAGTTTTCTGCTGCCCTGGCCGATCGCTCCGCTCGGCCGACGAGGGGTTGCTAGAGATTCCGAGAGTGAGTTTAAATTCTTCTGACTGTAGAGCTTTTTCCTACACTGCTCCCACTCTTTGGAATTCTCTACCCTGTCGGTTATGGCAGTGCACCTCCATGGAGGAATTTAAGAGTGGTTTAAAAACTCATCTGTATCAAAATGCCTTTTTATAGTATTCTGTATAAATTGTTGATGAAATTGTAGTTTTTATGAGTGTTTTATACTGTATTATAATGTTTGGTTTTCTTTTTATTATATGTTTTGTACAGCGCTTTGAAAACTTGAAAGGCGCTTTAAAAATAAAATTATTATTATTATTATTTAATTGCTTGTTGAGTATGTTCGAAAGTATCTAGATTTTCTGATACGTAGTAACCCAAGTCCCTCTCAGATGAGCAACAATGTAGGCTATGTCCACATATTGTGTAGATTGTTCTTCTGTTATGCTTTCCCAAGTGCATAATTTTACACTTTTCCATATTAAAGGACATACCCCATCTAGTGACCCAGTCAGAGACACTATCCAAATCCTGTTGAATATATTTAACTTCTTTACCACAAGGCCGACCTATTTTAGTGTCACCCACATACTTTGTTGCCCAACCATTTAGTCTATCTGTCAAATCAGAAATAAATATCTGGAACAGTGCCGGTCCCAACACAGAACCCTGTGGAACTCCACTTGTCACCAAACCGACATCAGATCGGTGTCCATTTATCTGAACCATTTGCTTTCTATCCATCAACCACTCTTCTATCCAGTGTATTAAATAGGGATTAGCCTTTAATAATTTTAATTTATCTATTATGGCACCGTGTGGTGTCAAATCACTGGCTCTACTAAAATCTAGGACATTCCCATCACATGGGACCCCACTGTCCAAGGATATACTTACATTATCATAGAAGCACAATAAATTTGTAGTGCAACTTCTACCCTTTTTGAAACCACGCTGTTTAGAATCTATAAGGTCAATTGAGGAGAGTAAAATATCCCTAACCAGCCCTCCCATTTTCTTACACACCAAACAAGTCAAACTTATAGGTCTGTAATTATTAACATTTGTTCTTTCTCCTTTCTTATAGATTGGAACTACATGAGCCATTTTCAAGTCACTGGGTACCTTTCCGGTACTAAATGATTGCTCAAAAAGAATTTTTAGTGGAAGGGTGATGTAATCAATCATTATTTACAGCATATTGGCTGAAATTCTATCTGGGCCTGGGGATGTATTTGGTTTCAGCTTCTGAAGTCGCTGCTTTATTTCCAATAAGTCAAACTGTATTGGATCCACTGGTAAAAGTGCAACTGCCTGGGTACTATAAGATTTCGAACAATAAATTTGACAAAAGTATTTATTAAAGGCTGTAGCCATTTCCACATCTGCTGTAACAATTTTATCTTGAACAATAAGGGGTCCCACAGGATTCTGATTTCTTTTTAAGGAGTTAATATAGGCAAAAAAGGCCTTATTATTATCCTTTGTGGCATTCTTTGCAAGCTGCTCTTCTGCATCTTTTTTGCCATCCTAATTTCTTTTTTACAGATCTGTTGTGCCTTTTTTAAGGCAAAGAGTGTCTTTTTGTTCTTATTTTTTTGATATCTTTTATAACACTTATTTTTCTTCCTAATCAGTTTCCTTATGTTTCTATTTAATCACATAGAATTTTTGTGAATATTTTTATGCTTAACTGTTTGTGGTATGTAAATTTCACTTAAGCCCAAAATAATCCCTTTTATAATTTCCCATATCTGTTGTACAGATTTATCACTAAGTAGAGATATCCAGTCTAACTTTTTCAATTCATTCTGAATTTCCTTTACTTTTGCCCTTTTATATAAAAAATATTTTTGTTCTACCCTGAGGAGCAAATCATTATCTGGAAATTTAACTGATACTGGGATCCCTTTGTTTAGAAATTATATAGTGTTAATTTTTGAAATATGTATAATTGTAGTTTGAGATGATTGCAGAAAGCTATTGTAAAATCAAGAGGTTACCTGAGTTCATTTTTAAGCCTTTTGCAAGAGCTGTGCAAAAGGGGACCTCTGTTCTGGGACACTGTATTCTAGCAGTGCCTGCCTGATACTTACAAGAACACTTTGGAAGAAACAGGATGCTTGTTAAGACTGGGGGTTGGAAGGACTTATAAGAGAGCTGAGCTGCAGTTGCATGTGAGATGGACACAGAGATTGAAGGAAAACTCTGATGAATCTGCTGTTTATTCTTCCTTTGTAAATAGTTATTGTGAACAAGTTTATTTTTTTATGTTATTGCTGGTGTAAATAAATATTTTTTTACGAATTTTATAACTGCTTCTGGTTTTTCCTATGCTTTCTGACCTGTGCCTCGATGACAGATGGTGTCGGCCTAAGTGGGATTTATGCTGTGCATACTCTAAGCCAGGAGGTTTGTGCGTGGGTACTGGACCTAGTACCTGGGAAGCACAGAGAAAGGTATGGATTCTGCAGCAGCAAATCCAGGAGTGGTTACCAGGAGAATGGCAGGCAAACTAGCAGAGACAGAAGTCCAAGCTGAGATTGTACAGCCAGCACAAGTTATGGAAAAAGAACAGGCAGTGACAGAACCTGAAAGTCTGGTGGACTTTTTCAAATGGTGGGCTATACAACAAAAAGAGATGGAGAAGCAGAGTAGAAAAGAGATGCAGTGACAGGAGCAGCAGTTGAGAGAACAGATTCAGCGACAGGAGCAGCAATGGCTGGATGCCTTGCAAGCTATCAAAGGCAGAGGATCTGGCATAGATCCAAATGAGCAACAAAACACAAGCAACTTAAAAGCTATTAAACTTACAAAGTTGTGTCCCTCAGATGATACTGAGGCATACCTGACAACTTTTGAAAGAGTTGCCACAGCCTGTCAATGGTCAAAGCAGCAATGGACAATCAGACTGGCACTCTACCTGTCAGGGAAAGCCCAACTTGCCTACAGCAATACGGACACTTCACAGTCAGAAAACTATGACCTGGTGAAAAGCAAAATCCTGAAAAGGTATGACATCTCAGAAGAGACCTACAGGCAGAGATTTCAATCTCTGAATTACAACTCAGTCGACAATCCTCGAGAAGCCTTCACCTGACTCAGAGAACTCCTAATAAAATGCCACCAGCCAGAGGGCAAAACAGTCCCACAGATCATCGACACATTTGCAATGGAGCAATTTATCAACATCCTGTCTACAGATGTGCAGCTTTGGGTAAAGGAACACTGACCAGAAATTGGGGAAAAGGCTGTTTCTTTGGCCGAAGACTACCAAATGGCCAGACAGATGCCACAGCAGCAAAGTAACACCCAAGCACTGGTAAGACACTCTTTTTCCCATTTAAACTCCAAGCCTGATAAGAACTCTGGTGGGGTAACAAATCTGTGCCCAAAGATGTCATTTGCTATAACTGTAATAAGCCGGACCATATGGCAAGAAACTGCTGTAGTAAGGAGAGTGGTACTGGAGCAGATTTGTCCTTGTCAAATTAAGACAAGTACTTAACAGATGTGAAGGTGGGGAATAAGACTGTAAAGGGACTCATTGATTCAGGAAGCAGACAGACCCTAGTGCATGTTGAAGTGCTGTGAAAACACTGTGCAAAAGGACCAGGTACTGATGTCATCTGCATCCATGGGGACATTCAATACTATCCCACTACCCAAGTGACTCTGACCATTAAGGGTGTGTCGCACCAAATGAAAGTGGGGTAGTATCTAAGTTACCTATACCTGTGATTATTGGAAATGACTTTCCAGGATTTTCTGAGTTAGCCAAAGATGGAGTAAATCCTGATGTTTCAGCAGCCATGGTGACGAGCTCAGGCAAAGAAAATTTCAGACGGTGGGGACACTTTTCCTTTCAGGGATTTTGATTTGGACTTGTTTGAGCACAGCTCTAAGATCCGGAAGTCCAGGAAAGAAAGAAGATGCCTGAAGAAACTGTGGCAACAAATGACTGATGGACATAAAGGGTTAACGTATAAAAATGCTGAAACTAAATTGATAACTGATTGTGATTTTCTTTCAGAACAAGCTAACAGTGTTTCTCTCCAGGGTTATTTTAAGCAGCTGGGGGTGAAACCAAAACAGGGTGGACCAACATTTAAAAAATGTAATGGGTTACTGTACAGAGTTTGGATTAAACCTCAGACACAGGAACAGACAGAACAATTGGTTATACCACAGAAATACAGAATTGAGTTGTTACAGATAGCACATGATAGCCCTATGGCTGGTCACTCAGGGAGGGCTCGCACCCTTGCAAGATTGCTATATAGATTTTATTGGCCTGGAATTCATGAAGATGTTGCTACCTATTGTAATTCCTGTGCTGACTGTCAGAAAGTAGCCCCAGTCACTAGAAAAGACAAGGTGCCCCTGGTGCCTCTATCCTTGATAGATGTACCTTTTGAGACAACTGTAATGGATGTGGTTTGTCCTTTAGACAAAAGTAAAAAGGGTAATAGATTTATCCTGGTAGTATGCGACCATGCTACTCGATACCCAGAAGCAGTTTCAATGCGTACTGTTACAGCCCCAAAAGTAGCAGCAGAGCTTGCAAAAATTTTCAGCAGAGTGGACATACCTAAAGAAATTAATACTGATCAGAGTAGTAATTTTGGTGCTGCATTACTTAAGGTGCTGTACAGACGTCTAGGTATCACTGCCATAAGAACTTCCCCTTATCACCCTCAAACAGATGATCTTGTTGAGTGTTTTAACGAAACCCTAAAATGCATGTTAAAAAGATTTGTAAAAAGGGAAGAGAAAGATTGGGACCAATACTTGCCTTACCTACTTTTTGCTTACAGAGAAGTGCCACAGGCATCAACAGTGTTTTCACCATTTGAAATGATGTATGGTAGGCAGCAAAGAGAGCCACTGGATTTGATAATAGAAACATGGGAAGATAACCCCACTCAGAAACAATCTATAACTTCTTATATGTGTGACCTAAGAAAGAAGCTGGCAAAATATGTTGAAATTGCCCATAGTAATCAGGAAGAGGCCCCAAACCAGCAGAAGGTCTATTATGACCATGGGAAAAAAGAAAATGTTTTTGAGCCAGTTGAAAAGGTTTTGCTACTGTTATCCACAACAGAAAATAAACTGTTAATGAAGTGGTAGGGGCCTTATAAGGTTCTTAGAAAATAAACTGTTACTGAAGTGGCAGGGGCCTTATAAGGTTCTTAGATGTACTGGCACCGTTAACTATGAGACTGAGACCCCTGACAGGGAAGATCCTATTAAGATATACCATGTTAACCTCCTCAAGAAATGGGTTGAAAAAATGCCAAAAGCTACTTTGCTAGTTTTACCAGAAACTGATAAGGAAGATATTGATGTAGCTTATGATAGAATGGAACAAACTGTAACTGCTGATGCTGTAAAGGTGAATGTTTCCTTAACCTCAGAACAAACTGCAAACATTTGTAATGTGCTAAAGACATTTAACACTACTTTTATCACAGTATCAGGCCAAGCAAAAGGGGTTGAGCATGTTATAGGGACAAGGAATGCTCGTCCTATTAGACAAAAGACATACAGGTTACCAGAGCGGTTAAAAGCTGATGTGATTAAGGAAATACAAACAACGAAAGAACTGGGTATCATAGAAGAGTCGAGGAGTGCTTGGTCATCTCCAATGTTAATTGTAAACAAAAAAGAAAGGGGTGTTAGAATCTGCCTTGATTTTAGGAAGCTTAATCAAGTGTCAGAATTTGACAGTTATCTTATGCCCAGAATAGATGATTTGGTGGACAGCCTGGGGAGTGCAAAGTATATCAGTACCCTTGATCTCACCAGGTGTTAATGGCAAATACCTTTTGCTAAAGAATCCAGAGACAAAACTGCATTTGCCACTCCTGTTGGATTATATCAGTTCACCACAATGTCATTTGGTTTACATGGTGCGCCAGCTACATTCCAGCGGTACACAGATGTAATATTATCACCTCACACTGGTTATTGTGCTGCATACCTGGATGATGTTGTGGTGTACAGTCCAGACTGGAAAAGCCACCTGGAACACCTATGAGCAGTTGTCCAAGCTATCAAAAATGTGGGTCTGACTATTCATCCTTCCAAATCTGCATTGGGCATGCAGGAAACCAGATATTTGGGTTATGTGTTGGGAAATGGAGAAGTTAAGCCAGAGGTTTCTAAAATAGAAGCTGTGGCTAACAGCCCTATCCCTAAAACAAAAAAAAACATGTCAGGTCATTTTTAAGGCTGGTTGGTTATTATCGGAGATTTGTCCCCAACTTTGCTGAGTTAGCTACTCCCTTCACTGAACTCACGAAGAAACGGTTCCCAAATAATGTGAAATGGACCCAAGAGTATGATGAAGCTTTTCAAGCCATTAAGGCTACATTATGTTCAGCCCCTGTTTTAAGAAGCCCAGACTTTGAGAAACCATTTTTGTTACAAACAGATGCATCAGAGGTAGGCGTAGGTGTAGTCCTGAGCCAAATATAGATAGGAAAGAACATCCTATTCTGTACATAAATAGGAAGTTGCATGACAGAGAGAAAAGGTACTTCACCATTGAAAAGGAATGTCCAGCAGCAAAGTGGGCCATGGAGTCCCTAGGAACTGACTTTGTACTTATAACAGATCACAATCCTCTCTGTTGGCTTAACCAAATGAAATATAAAAATTCCAGAATCACAAGGTGGTACCTGGCACCATGGCCGGATTAACCTGTACGCAAATTACGCCATGGCATAGGGCCCCGTGGTTCAGGAGGGCCCCATACTGTTTAATTTAACTTAATTTCCTTTCCCTACCTGGCCGACCATGGCCGCTGACCGGCCATACTTGCCATACTGTCATGCAGCCACAGGGTAATCACATTCCACCATCATGCCAAAAGAAAAGCCACCCCCTTGGAGTCAGGTCAACCCCCTGCTCCGAGCAAGCCTCTCAGTCTCTCTAGCTCTTGGGGGGTGGGGCAAGCTGCACAGAGTGATCCATGGTCAGTCCACCCTGACCCCCCACTGCAACCAACCATGTTTCAGAAGTCCTCCTGAAGGTGTGGCTAGTGGGGAGCAGGAATCTGTGCGTGCGTGCGTGCGTGCATGTGCGTGGCATCAGGGCGTGTGGCCGGGCAGTGAGGAATCGAGGAGGAGGATAAGTGGACAACAGTCAGTTGATCAGTCAGATGGAGATCATCTCAATTGAAGAAGACTACTAGTACATACAGACAGACTATCAGAGTGGGCTGGGCCGGGGAGGTCACCCGGAGTCGAGTCAGACTCACCACCGTCCAGCGCTTCTTTTTTCTTTTCTGACTCCAGGAGCCAGACGGATGGCATGCTGCTCATCGTGTGCTGGTGTAGTCACTGCTGCTGCTGCTGGGCCTCTGATCCTGTGAGGAGTCGAGTCCTGCTGTTTAAGTCCAGGGGCCACCAGCATGATCTGTCTCCCCAGACATGTATTCTCCTGATCAATGATCAGTCAGGCCACAGTCACCAGGTATGTTGTTACTGCATGCTAACACTGTTGACTTTCATATTTTGTCTTCTTTTTTCTTGGATTTGGTTGTCGGATTGGAAATGGCGGGAACACTTAACAGCAACTGAATTTGAGAAGCAAAAAAATGAAAAACACAGAGAAAATAATTGCATTTACTATTACATGGGGATGATGTGAGGGGCTGCTACTGGCCTAGGCTCAGGGCAGGGGCTGCAAGATTCTATAGCCAGATGGGGCTACCTGGTTAGCTGTATTCACTGTTTGAATTTATTTATTTATTTTATTTATTTAGTTTTTGTTGACCAGGTAAGTGCACTAGACAAATCCTGCCTATTTTCAGGCACGACCCGGGGAAGAGGATGCAGATGAATGCCAACTGACCTTGAACTAGATTAAGCTGTTGGTGGTATTTTTAGTGATGCATCATTTATCAGAAATCTGGGAGCAAACCACATTGCTCTGAAAGGATTCTACTTACTAACTGCACCACTAAGTTAGAAGTTGATTGTTAAATTGATGAATTCTCTGGTCGTTGCCACAGAAGAGTGGGATGTTGGCATTTAGGGGCCCCCTGGGCCCCAAAATATGACTTGGAGTAGGGCCCCCACATCCGTTAATCTGGGCCTGCCTGGCACTACAGCCATGTAAATTCATGGTGATGCATAAATCTGTTAAAGAGAATAGCAGTGTTGATTTTCTGTCACGATATGGATCAGGGATCGAGAGTTCTGAAGGTTGAAAAACAAATGTATGAGTTTAAACTTTACTATTTGCTGTACTGTTATAGAAAAAAGGATACTGCACATGTGCTTAATTTCTGAAAGTTAGCAGCAAATGTTAGTAGAGAATTAAAAGAAAGTTTTGGAAACCTGTTTAATAAAACAGTTTCCCTCCTAAGGAGGGGGGTGTATGTGACAGGGTTGAATAGGACCCTGTCCTAGTTGTTATGGAAAGAGTTTGAATGCAGGGATCTGTTCTGTTCTTTCCTTTCCTGTCTCTTGTCTGTCTGGTTGTGCAATCAACTTTTCCTGTGAGACCTAGGATTTGATCACCCTGACATTCTCACAATTCTTTGCCTCTCACTGTCTCTTTTTCCTCCCTTGCTTATCTGCTGATATAAAAATATATGCAAACCATTATGTGTAAATGTAACTGATATTGGGATTCCTTTGTTCCGAAATTATATAGTGTTAATTCTTGAAATGTATATAATTGTAGTTTGAGATGATTGCAAAAAGCTATTGAAAAATCAAGAGGTTACTTAAGTGCATTTGTTAAGCCTTTTGCAAGAGCTGTGGACATACCTCTCAACCTCTCAGCATTAAAAATCATAGCACTGGCCTTCAAAAATCATAGCAAAGGGCCAGAACGTGTAGCACTTCCTTATTTTAAACAATATTATGTCTACAGATAGTGGGCCCCATATAGTTAGCAATAAGGAATGTTTCTATCAACTTAATTCAATGATTTAATATTTTGTGTGTCCATAAATACCTCTAACATTATGAGGAACATCAGTAAATCTGTGAGGAGCAAGGGTAAATTTGAGTGTGGAAATCATAGCGCTATGCGAAATTCATAGCAGTTGAGAGGTATGGCTGTGGGAAAGTGGGCCTCTGTTCTGGGACACTGTATTCTAGCAGCACCTGTCTGATACTTACAAGAACACTTTGGAAGAAACAGGATGCATGTTAAGAATGGGGGTTGAAAGGACTAATAAGAGAGCTGAGCTGCAATTGCACGTGAGATGGATACAGAGATTGAAGGAAAACTCTGATGAATCTGCTGTTTATTCTTTCTTTGTAAATAGTTATTCTGAACAAGTTTATTTTTTTATGTTACTGCTAGTGTAAATAAATATATTTTTACAAATTTTACAACTGCTCCTGGTTTTTCCTATGCTTCCTGACCCGTGCCTCGATGACACTGTGTTGTGTTTGCATCTTCTGATTTGTACTGTATCATGGCTTGTATGTATTGTACAACTGCTTTTATTCCAATGTTTTTCTACTTCAGTGTAACCTCCTAGATTATGCCTGAAAACAGGCTATTACTGTGTCTAGTGTCCTTACCTGGTAAACAAAAATGGAATAAATAAGCTAGCAGCGTATTGCATTGTTAAATTAACCACAAGCCTTTCTCCACACACACTAGTACCAAATAAAAATCTGCAGGACAGGGATTGGTGAGGGCTCCTTCTCAAACTATGGTCTAGAATAATAAATAGTCTAGCTGGCATGCTCTTCTGGAAACATCATTATCCAAATTTTAATTTGAATGTGAGCTTCTGAAATACCTTGGAGGAGTAACCCCCTGTACGTGTAATGCATAAAGGCCCTCATATTCGAATGGGTAGCACAGCACTAACTGGATTAGCACCACGCTAATCATGAATAGCACTGGTGATCGGAGAGGGAGCCACATTCAGAGGTCCCTAGTACGCTGCGCTAACATGACATCACACCCGAGAAGAAAATACTGCAGCATCTATGCAAATAAGGGATCCCCTATGCATAAGTGGCACAGTGATATATTTAGAGTTTTTGGCAGCACTAAACACCCTCTGCTGCAAATGCTCTGTAATGCTGCTGAAACACTGCCCTTAATCAAGTGCAATGGTTGCCCGCCCCCAGTTGCCTATTCTGTGACCCTTTGTAAAATACCTGGTAGTCTAGTGGTCCCCTCACCTCCTATTTGCCTGTTTTGTGTGTGTTTGCAAAAGCCCTGGTGGTCTAGTGCCCCCAAAACAGTCAGCAGCCCCCCCAATCCACTTGCTCAGGACCCACCTCTCTACACCCCTCACCCCAGTCACTATTATTACTGCTGATCCATGGCATATTAGACTGCGACTGGTACAGCCCTCCACTTACCACCTCGGCTAACTGTCCTCTGATAGACATACCTGCCTGTGGATATTGTACAGTAAGCTACAGTACGTGTAATCTGGTACGCCTATCAGGTGGTGGCTGCCAAAGTGGTAAGCAGAGGGTTGTGCTGGTTGCTGTCTGACATGCTGTGCATTGGATGCAATAATGGCGACTGGGATAAGTGGGGTTGCGGGAGGTGGGTCTTGAGTGGGCTGGTTGGGAGGGGGTCTGCTGATTGCTTTGGGAGTGACCATTAGACCACCTGGGCTTTTACAAACATACATGGAACGGGTGATTGGGAGGGGTGTAGGGTTCACTGGACTAGCAGGGGATTTACAGGAAGATACAGAACAGTTGCTCGGGGGGTTGGGGGGTCCACTAGACTACTAGGGAATTTACAGGAAGACACAGAATGTGATTGGGGGCTGGGAGTCCACTAGTCTACCAGGAATGTTATGCAGATAATTGCAACGGGCACTCTGGAGCTGATAGGTATGCTAATAGGCCTATAATGAGCACGCTGATGGCCTCATAGCACCTTGCATGCCCAATTGGCTCATTAGCATGACGGTGCTGAATATGGCCCACAGGAGCCCTGGTGCTATCTTGTTTAAGCATCGCTATTTACAATGAGCTCCCTCGTCGGTGGAGCGGAGGGGGCGTTAGGGCAGAAGGAGGTCTTGCAAGTTACCCGGTCCCTGTCTGTGTAGGGTCTTATAAGTTAGCAACGCGACCTTGAAGGTGATCCTGCACTGCACCGCTAGCCAGTGCAGTTCGCGTAGCACAGGTGTGACATGGCAAGTTCTTGGCAACCCAGTTAACAACCTGGCTGCAGCGTTCTGCACCAGCTGCAGGTGATGGAGATCCACCCCCGGTAACCCTAGGTATAGAGCATTGCAGTAATCAAGACGAGAGGACACAAAGGCGTGAACCAATATAGGGAGGTCATCGTGCGGAACAAGGTGCTTTATCCGGGCAATGTTCCTCAGATGGTAAAATGAGGACTTGACAACTGCTGACACCTGTGCTTTTAGCGTCAGTTCGTTGTCAAGCAACACGCCCAGATTCCCCACCTGTTCAGAAGGTCTCAACTGGTTACCCCCTAACACAAGGTCAGACAGTTGCCCAGGAGTCAACTTCTATACACGCTGACCAGGGTCCACCACCAACACCTCAGTCTTATCCGGATTTAGTCTCAACCACTTAGCACTCATCCAGTCCTGAATCTTAGTGAGGCAGTTGTTAAAGACCGAGATTGCTTTATTTTGATCAGGTACAAAGGACATGTAGAGCTGAGTATCATCTGCATAGCAGTGAAAAATCAGCCCATACCACCTTACAATGTCTCCCAATGGCAACATATACACTGTGAACAACATGGGAGAAAGCACGGAACCCTGTGGCACCACACAAGGCAGGACAAAGGGAGCAGAGGAAAAAATTCCTGACACCACCTTTTGAGTCCTGCCTGTGAGGAAAGAATGGAACCATCTGAGGACTGTCCATGACAGTCCACAGAATAGCCTCAGGTGTTCCAGCAACATCCCATAGTCGACAGTGTCAAATGCTGCAGAGAGATCAAGGAGGACCAAGATCGAATGATTCCTCTGATCTCTCACTATTAGGAGATCATTAAGTACCCGAACCAATGCCGTCTCAGTACTATGCCTCTTCCTGAAACTGGACTGGAGAGGATCATAGACTTCATGGGTGGTAAGAAAGTTCTCGAGCTGCAACGCGACTACCTTCTCAATAACCTTGCCCAAAAAGGGCAGGTTAGAGACTGGTCTGTAATTCGCAAGACAGTCTGGGTCACAGGAAGATTTCTTTAGAAGGGGTGTCACAACAGCCTCCTTCAAGGGTTCTGGAAACACCCCCTGGTCCAACGAGCACCAGACAATCTCAGCAAGGACTGGTCCGATCACATCCATACACCCCACAAGGAAGCTCGTAGGACCAGGATCCAAACTACAGTAAGTCGGTCGCAAGCTCTGAACAATCTTCATGATATCCACAATCACCGGCTTGTCAAAGTCTGTCCAGACAGACCGGGTGCCTGTGGCCTCGCATCAACCACCGCCATACTCATTTGAACGTGTTATGTGGATCTCCGATCTGATTGAGGACACCTTATCAGCAAAGAACTGAGCGAACTCATCACACTTTATTTGTGAAAAAGCTCTCCGACCCCGAAGACAGGCTGGATTGCACAGCCTGTCCAATGTCTGGAAGAGCTGAGCCAGTCGATTCTTTGCTGCAGCTGTCTCCCTTGACAGGAACTCTGCCTTCTTATGGAAGATTTCTGATTGATAGTCCAAATAATGGGTGATCAATCTAAGTCTGTCCTCCTCCAGGCCGGATTTCCGCCAACAACATTCCAACCTTTGCCCTACTCTCTTCAGCTCACTCAAAGTCCCATCAAACCAAGGGGACCGAGGGCGGAGAGGGAGGGGGCAAACTCGGACAGGAGCTATGGAATCCAGGGCTCTCAGCACCATATTATTATAGTGCACTACTAGGTCACCTGGGTCCAAGCACTCCAATGGCCAACTCGATAGGTCCAGCACTGCCAACAGACCCTCTGGAGTTACTTCCCTCAAAGGGCGGTACCGGACCCTCTCCAAAGGGGCTGGTCTCACAAGGGGAGCCATGAAACTGAACCTTATATGGTGATGGTCCGACCATCTAACTGGTTCCACCACCAAGTCAGCGACCTCCATCCCCAGGATGAACACCAGATCCAGGGAGTGACCCTGAATATGGGTTGCAGTGGTAACTACCTGCTTGAAGCCCAACTAAATCATCAGTTGGAGGAAGTTTTGACCAAAATGTGAGAGTTCATCGTCAACCCAAGCATTGAAATCCCCCAGGACCAACCACCTGGAGGGTTCCAACACCATATCGACCATGAAGTCTGCAACTTCCTGCAAGAAAACTTTCTCATCACCAGGTGGATGGTAGACGAGTAAGATCCTGCTGCCCATACCTGCTCCCATGATACACTCGAAGGATCTAGTGGTCACCACTAGAACCTCTACAAGGCCCAGTTCTGTCTTAAAACAGATGGGTACACCCCCGCCCCTTCGATCCAGTCTCGGGTGGTGTATCACCGAGTACCCAGCTGGAACAGCTGACTCCAATATGGGACCAGCATTCTCGTCCAGCCAGGTCTCGGTGATACAGACCAGGTCCGATGACTCAACAAGATCAGCAATGATTGCTATCTTGTTCTTTATTGACCTGGCATTACATAACACTGCCTGAGTTGGATGAGAGGCCTTGGAGGAATGGGCAACTTGCCCACTATTAGTGGAACCCTTGAATATGGGTACCAGGCATTGAGAACCCCTTTCCTGAACCCATTTTGCCCCAGGGTGCCTCCTCGATCTCACCACTCTTATCCATCCACCTCGCTCCTCTCCCCCAAGCTGTGGGGCCCCTTCCCTCCACCCCCTCCATGCAATCCCCAAGGCACGACAGCACCTATACACCTCGGGCTGCAAAGAGGGACTATTGAAGGGGTGCAGGTCCCTCAGTCTGGAAGGGCAATAGCGCCTGCCCACCGAAACACGATCCCAACACATGCTGCCTATTTAAAAACTTACTATCAATAAAATCAAAATCAGTTCCTCTCTCTATCTAACTAAAATTAAATCATATTAACCCAATTTTAAATTCTCTTTTTCCTCTAACAAATTAACCAATCAGCCCCCCCCCACACCTCTCAAGTAGCGAGGGAGAGTCTAAACAAAAACATTTAATTATATAAACACAGTTCCTTCGATTCAAACGGGCTTTTAAATCCCTCAGATTTATCCAAAAAATTTAAGCATATAGCCCAAGTCACTTTTTCAACCTATATTCCACATTAGGAAAATCCAGTCAGAGACACTCAGATCGTGTCATGTCTTAAGGAATGATGACCATCAGAACTCTCACCTCCGAGGAATAGACCAGTGTTTCAAACAAAGTCAGCTCTCACCTTGGCTTTGAATGCATACACTAACCCAATAGCAAAATTCCAGACACTCTCACTGCCTGGGCCAGATTTTCCTTGTGATATTAATGAAAAAGAAATAGTTTCAGCAGTCTAATGATTTCTCTGAAACTTGGGAGGAGTATGTTTAACAGGGAACCACAGGCAGAATCAAACCCACGCTTACCCAGGAGGTAATCTGAACCACCCAGGCAGATCTACCACTACAGCCACCCGATAGTGGCCCGCCCTGCAGCAAGCCACCTGGGAAAACCTAGGAGAGGCTAGTTAACTATATCCACCCTCCGGTGGGTCCTAGACCAGCATCTCCCATGGCGGGACCACCCCAAAACAGTCACTTCCCACACCAGCACAGGGCCAACCTTCCAGGATCCCCCCTACCTTCCCAACTCCGGAAATCCACTGACAGTCCACCAAAAAAGAAATAAAGGATCGAGATGTCCTCTTCCAGCAGAATGTCACCCCTCAGAATCCCAGTGAAATATCCAAAATAGCTCCAAATATCACAGTTTCAAGAGCAATGCAAATCTACACCGCCAACGCTAACTTGCAGCGATAACCCAGCAAAGCCGTATACCTACGGCTTTAAAAAATTCAATCCCTTGATGAGTAGCAGTGCAAGTCAGCAGGAAAGTAATGCAGTTCTACACCGCCGATGCTAAATTCCAGCGATAACCCAGCAGAGCCGTATGCCTACAGCTTTAAAAATTAAATCCCTTAATGAATCAGCAGGGCAAGCCAGCAGAAATTCGATCAGCCCTACACAGTCTCAACAATACATAATACTCCGAATAAGATTCAGGCTTAAAAGTCCCAATAAATAAGTCACTGAGCTGTAAACTACTGAAAAATAAAACAAAACCATTTAAACGGACGAAGGTAGTCTGAAGGTAGTTCGATTCACTAATAGTTCAATTTCACAATCCCCAGTCCGTTTCATTACAATGGGAAACAACAAGCACTCTTCAAATCCCGTAGTCATCCGTAGGTTAATCACCAAACGACAATAAAAATAAATAAATAAAACGAAACTCAAATAGAAAAAATTAAAAATAAAATAAAGAGTAAACTGATTTTGCTACTAGTGGCTAGCCCAGCATGGCCACCATCTTGCAATCTTCCAAAGTTATGAGCGTCCAGGGAATAAATAAAGCGTCCATGGAAAGAGGAGGGCTGGAGTTCCGAGATATAAAGGGATACTATCTAGCTGTGCAATATCATTATATCCACAACTGGGTAAATGGGGGAGGCTGCTACTTGGGTAGAGTTGGAACCGGGATTTTCCCAGGCGTCTAACCTCATATCATGCAAAAGGAGGGGACAGAGCTTACAAAAAGCTCCCACACCTGACCCCTATGGTGGAGGCAGTGCTAGAGGCATGGATGAAGATCAAGAGGAGATGCGGGGCAGGTAATGAAAACCCTATCCTCATCCCAATAGCGAGAAATCCAGAATTTTTACTGGGTTATGAGGACCCTGGTTTTGCAGTATGGGAAGCCGGGGGTATCCGATGTTTGGTGGATCTATATAAGGAGGAGGAGATATTTCCCTTTGAGATGATTCAACAGAGTCTGGGACTCACAAGATCACATTTGTTTAGATTTTTTCAGGTTAGATATTTTGGGGAGAGTTTGCTTAGGAGACCAATGGGGAGCTCCCTGGTGGCTAGAGTGGAACGAGAGATGCTGGGGACTAAATACCACTAAAAGGGATTAACAGGGAGGGCAGTAAGACTAGACAGAGACACATTCCAGGATGAGACTGGGAAGGCTAAGGTTAAATGGGAGGAGGACTTGGGAATTCCCATCATGGATGAAAATTGGAAAGAAATAGTGATGTTACATATGGGTCTGCTGCTATGCAATAGGTTCAAAGAAGCTCAATATAAATTCATACATCGCCCATTTTACCCACCAATTGTCGAACACAAATTCCATCTAGATATTTCCCCAACCTGTAGCCGATGTTTAATAGAAAGGGGAACATACTTCCACTATTTTGGGGGGTGTGAGGTCATCAAAAATTACTGGGCAGAAGTGGCATTCGAACTAAAAGATACATGGGTCAGGGAAATACACGTCACCCCTTTATCACTATTGATGGGAGTAGAATGTAGCGGGGAAGGGGAATGGAGCCTTTACCTGAAGTGGATAAGGATAATGCTGGTGATGGCTAGACAGATCATCTTGGATACATGGGTCTCATGTGCAAAACCTACTACACAAATGTGGAAAAGCCTTATATTCACGAATATGGTCACACAGAGGCTCTCATATGATTTGAGGGGTAGGGAGGAGAGGTTTGTAAGAGAATGGGACCACTTTTTGGCCTCTCTTCCCATTCTTGAAGCTGAGGTCCTTAGGGAGGGAACATACTATTAAGGAGAGATTGATTGAGTAGTGCTGGTGCCATAGACATTCAGCTCCTCTGTAGGAATGGGTGCCTAAAACTTTTACCGATTGTTCCTGATTAACTTTTATCTATCTTCTACCTATTTTCTCTTACTACCTCTTTTACTAAAAATGAGCTTGCACTGCAAGGGTGAATGAAGGGATGGGGCAGAGCAAATAATTGTTTGATATTGGGTGAGGAGACACAAATTACCAGCAGGTGAACCCTAATGTAATTGTAATGTATGACTGTCTCATCCTGGAGATCTATGTAATGTATATGGAATGTTGTCAAAAGTTGGTTGCGCAACTTGTACTAACTCTGTTATTACTATTGTTAAATTTTAATAAAAATCCCTTATTAGTACTGAAAATGTTATTATGTATACTGAAAATGTTATGATGTCATGTTTCTTCTTCCTCAAAGCAAACTGTGGTGGAATTTTAGTTACTGTACAGCTCCATGTTGTTTTTCTTTTTTCTATTTTACCACACTGTTACCATTTACCTCCTTGTTTTTAGCTAATTTCTTGCAACCTGCTTGTAAACTGTTGTAATGATTCTTGTACTTGTATTTGGAATGTCATCCCTGTAATGATGTTTTGTATCTTCCTGGGTCATGCCTGAAAATAGTCATTGCTATGGCTAGTGCACTTACCCGGTTAACAAAAACTAAATAATTAAAAAATAAATAAAATAATACAAAAAAAAGACACGTGCTAACTGCCATGCAGCACTCCTGTCTCTGTGGTGCAAATAGATGGCTTTCAGTGTGGGGTCCAAAATGTTTAAGTTTAAAGCCCTGCACACAATGCTTTTAACTTGCAAATGTACCATAGCACTACAGCTGTTTGTTACAACCATGTGGTAGCAACCCACTCCTTTCCTCCCCTGAGAAGGACAGCATACCCTCGGACACTCAGTCATTTCCCCTGGCCATCCCCCATGACCCAGACTTGTGCCCAAACTTGGTTCACCTGCATCACGAGTGGCAACCACACTGCTGTGCTGATCAGCCAGCCTTTGGGAGACAATTAAACGTGGGTGGGGGGGGTGTCAAGAGATTTGCTCAAGGTCACCCTGTATGCAAGTGGCAGCAGTGGGATGCAATCACAGGTCTACTGGATCTCCAGGTTTCTAGCGTTGTGTTTTAACCTCTAGGCTGTACTGCCTTCCTTGATTTTAAATATCTAACTTAAGCAGATAATATACCTTCTGCTCTCTAAAATCCTCAGAACATCAAAAATATTATGAAGCTTTGTGTCTAATAAAAGGGCAAAAATAGTTTCAGAGGCTCATAGACCTCCCTGTCTTTTTTGCCGAAGCCTGATAAATTAGTCTCATTTCACTAGTGCAGCCATTGTCACTGACTCTACAAACAAAACATATGTAAGGCGCTGAAAGGGAAGCTGGCTTTCTTTTAGCTAGAGCTGAAACCAGACCTCTTAACATTTTTTTTTCATCTTTTTTTTGTTTTTGTCTTTGGGAATAATCTGCCCTTTTCCCACTCAGCGTTGCTACTTTGACACATTCTTGTCAGAGAGCATCCTGGTTACCAGGGAACAGCTCAGATGGATAAGCTTCATTTGTCACTCTAACTGCATCTGGAAGACAAAACATTGTCCCCAGGCCTGGTCTGTTCTGTTGTCTGGACACTCAGTGCCTGACTTACACAAGCATTGCCCTTCCTTTTAGGTATTTTTTTTCCATGTAGAGTTTTATTCTCCAACCAGCTATCTGTTTTACAGGGATACACCTTAAATCAGGGATAAACCCTGTATCAGGCTGAAGCAGTCATTTCACATACGACCGGCTGATTTCTCCCCTTGTTTCTCCTTGTTCCTCCATCCCTTGGCCTAAGAGCCATTCTGGTACTATCCATTCACAGTGTACTACAGCTGGTAGCAAGCTTCCTGGTCCTCCTGCAGGTGTCGCTGTGGCTTTGGGACCCGCCAGCAGCTCTCCAAAGGCGGAGCGTACTTCTGCGCGGCAGCTGCTGCAGCCCATGGCCTAACCCAGGCACAGTTCCCCATGTTGGTTCCCCAACCCGAGTTTCCTGCATGGCTCTGTGAAGTGCTGACACTGGGCCATGTGGGAACCCCTTTTCAGGTATTTGTCTGCCCACCTGATGTGACACCATGCTTCATCTTTCCAGTCGTAGTTTGAAAAACTGTGTTTGCAAAGATCCATTCATCACCTTGTAAAATTTCATGTCCTGTAACTTTATACAAGCCATAGCAGTTCTGGGAGTGCACAAGGGCCACACAGTGCATGGAGAAGCTACACGGGAGTGGGGTCAGGGGCCTGCAGGTGACTGTTGTGTTACCAAAATTGCTGATGCATAGTATGAGGAAATACCTGAGCTAAAAGGCTCAGTGCGTTACCAAATGAATTGGTGTTTAAATAAACTGCTGCAATTGAATCTCACAATTAATGAGAATGCACATGAACTGCCACTCGGTAAGGGTACTGAGTAATCATTTACACCTGTGTCTCTCAATTGCTGTCTGCAACTAAGAGTATGAAAGACTGGTAGCTGGGCCACAGTCTGTTTGCAAGGAGACTCCTGGTGAGCAGAAACACCTTTATACCCCTAGACACAGGAGTCCCCCTGGACCCTGTCATCCCCCATTAGGGCATCTGAAGGATCGGCTGGCAGGCTGAAGGTAGGTGGGTGGGGTTGCACATATAAAACTGTAATGAAAGTAGTTCAAATTTTTCTAACAAAATAACGACTGATCACAACAATACTGATTCATACTACTTGTAGGGGTCTGGTTGGAGGCCTCTTAAAAAATAAAAGCAACGCCTCTTGCACTCTGATGGCACCAGAACAGCTCATTTACAGCTTGCAACTCTCTTGTCCTAAAAATGTGTGAGGCAGCATTCATATCCATAAGAGGCCCTTCACCAAGGTCCGAAAATTTGTATGCTGTTTATCAGTTGTGCTGATTTGTCTTGTGCCTTTCTAAAACTACATGCCAATTAATAAGTTATGAAAATGTGCCTGAAAAAGGGAAAATGAAACAAAATAGATTTGACTTAGCACTGATTGGGGAGGCAGTGTGGTTTAGTAGCTGGAGTACAGCTGTAGGAACCAGGAGGTTCAAATCCCACCACAGCCATTCACTGAGTTTGTGACCTTGAGCAAGTCACTTAACCTCCTCCTGCTTCACTCCCTCCCAGGTGTAAATACAGGTATAAAATAAGGGTGACACAGACTGCCCCAGAGCCCCCATGGTGTTGCATTGCTGTGCTGATAATCTGACTTTGGAAGCAAGTGTGGGAAGTCATGTTGGGGGGCCAGGCCATGACTGAGACAGCTGCTGCTTGGCAGTGTGTGTGTGTGTGTGTGTGTGTGTCAGCTGGGGAGAGTTGGCAGCATGTTTCGCTGCTGTGGTAACCCCTGCAGCTAGGCCATGGAGCTTGCTCCTGTTATGGGTGAGCTGTGGTGGGCAAGGCCAAGAAAGGCACCACCTCACTTGGTGAGGATGGAGGGAAGGAGGGGAAAAATAGGGAAGTAAAACACCCTGCTGTCTGAATGATGGCATAAATCATGTGAACAGGGCATATCCCTGAGGCTGACGGTAGGGTAAGGGTCTGAAAAACAATATGAAAAAAGGAAAAAAAGAAGGATCCCACTGAAAACAAGATATTGCGTCTCACTTGGATGATTCTGGGCAGATTAACTGCAAAAGAAAAAAACACATTGATTTGCTTCTAAGAACAGACACTTGAGGGTTCTCGTGGGTTTGGACTGGTTCTATGGCCCTTAAATACAGCACTGGAAAATGGGGCAGATGGCTGTCAGTAAGGGAGCCAGTATATGTCAAAAAAAAAAAACACTGCTCTCCAGTGGTGATACTCCTTCCAGTTTATAACTTGGGGGTGGTTACTCTCCGACAAAGAAGAACTGGGAGGAAATCTCATCAGCAGTTGATGAGTTAGCGGCTCTTAACAAACTGATTCACTTCCCCAACTTGGGATCAAATTCTTCCCATTCCAAGAAACTTCTCCTAGCTATCTGAGATACTAGGGCTACCTTACTGAATCTTCCACACAACTGGAATCCTAGCTTGCTTGCTGTGGCTGCCTGGCACCGGATGACTTGCTTTAAGGTAAAGAAAATACTTCATTGAGTCTGGCATGCTGTTTTTGTTTCCTTTTTATTTAATAAGGGGGTTCCATTCAATACAGAGATGTGGAATAAAAGATGGGAACATGAAAAAGAGGGATAGAAAGTTCATCAGCCAGTGATTGCTTTGAAAAACAGAGCTGGAAATCTGAAAGCAGAAGTTTGTGTGCCTCTGCATAGTTTCTAAGTCTCTCAGCTTGCTGGGAGTTTCCTTCACTTTGCCTAATTTTTTTACATTTCCCCTGCTTCCTTTGCACCATTCCAGTCCTCAAAAGTATCACAATTGTCTAATATTTTTCAGCAAGGTATCATATCAATATCATTGGTTCTGCAAGCTTATTGTGTCTCCCTTTACTTGAGAAAAGACATAGACAGGCTGGAGTCAGTACAGAGAAGGGGCACTAAAATGATTCGGGACCAACAGGGCAGATCCTATGAGGATGGTATGGTGTCCCTGAACACATACTCTCGGGAGGCAGGGGCAAGATGGGGGGGGACATGACAGAGAGGTACAAAAACTCTGAGGGATATAAACAAGGTGAAAAGTGAAGATCTGTTTGTTAGCAATAGGGACATAGTCACAAGTGGGCATGATTGGCAGGGGTAAATTCAGGAGGGATGTAGGAAGTTTTAATTCACTGGTGGGTGGAACAGATTGTCGGTGACAGTGGTGGGAGCAGGTACCCTAAATGGGTTCGAACACAGATAGGACAGAGCAAGTGGGCTTATAGTCCCTGTGGGGAGAGCCAGTGGGGGAGGGTTGGTGGTGAGGGAAGAGGGGAACAACCCCCTCCCCCCAGTTCACTAAGTCTGGAAGGGTAGTATAATATGGACAGACATGATGGACCATTGGTCTCTTTCTGCCATCAGATTCTACTGTATGTTTCTGTCGTAGCGTGTTTCACAAGCTGCAGAACAAGTCAGGGACAACCAGCAACTGGTGCTGTGAGGAATTTTGAAACTTTAATGGATTGGAATTCCATGGAATTTCTAAGAATTCTGCCTAATTCCACAGACTTCCATTGGTGGCGGAATTTTTACATTTTAAAAGCAGAATATTTTGCATTGATTAGCTATTCATGGTTTACCTAAACTCCAGATTACTTTTTCACAATCCATTGACAATTATTCTGTGGTTTACGTAATCCATGGAATATCTTTCAGTAATTTACATAAAAATACTTTTTGTAATTCCACAGATTTCGAAAAGAAATTCCAAAAAGTATTTGGTAGCAGAAAAGAAACAATCCCACTACCAAAGATGCAAGCTGATCTTTATTTTATAATTACTGGTCAGCAGGTTCTTGTTTTATGGGCTGACTGAGCTGCTATTTGACAGCATTCATGTGCTGTGTCTGTCAGAACCTAGCACTCCCTCATTGGCTCTCATTCTCTATGTGGGTGGGCTGAAATGTTCTGCAAACATGGTGGCTCCGTCTCTCAGTTACCGAGGAGCCACCACAAGACTCTTACCTCTTTGTAATTTTTTTTTATTCTACTCTCTCTCTCTCTCTCTGGTTTAACCTACCTCTGTGTTTAAAACAAAATCTGTATCTGGTTAATCCTGCACATCATCTGCTTTGGACACAGTGCAAGCAGGAGCAGGTGCGTGGGTGACTGGTGCGATCCCAACTGCAAACCACAAGTTTAAGAAAAAAACAGTGAAACAGCAACAAAGAACAAAATGCTAATTCTAGAAAGGGAGGAAGGGAGAGACAGACTGTGTGTGTGTGTGTGTGTGTGTGTGTGTGTGTGTGTGTGTGTGTGTGTGTATGCGAGTGCATGTGTGTGTGTGTGTGTGTGTGTGTGTGTGTATGCACACACGGGCGTGTATGTGTGTGTGTATGTATGTATGCGTGTGCACGTGCGTGTGTGTCTGTTATGCATAGCGTGCGTGTATGTGTGTGTGTGCGTCTGTATGTGTGTGCGTGTGTGTATGTGTCTGTGTGTGTGTGTGTGTGTGTGTGTGTGTGTGTGTGTGTGTGTGTGTGCGTAGTAGGTGTACACATACCATATGTGTGTGTGTGTGTGTGCTTGATTTGGCCTCAGAAGTCAGGCTGGAAATAAATTGCTGACCAGCAATTATATAAAATAAAAGATGGGGCAGTGTGTTGAAACTCGAATTTAATGCACACCCTCAGTGTGGGATACTTTAATAAAACACAAAAATATTATATTGATAGTTATGTCATTATAGAATGTTTATCCTTTATTTAGTTATGAATATTAAATTTCTTAAAATCTAACTGATAAAAAGGTTACATCAGTAAAACAGTAGAATTTCTAGTTCTGCCATGAATGAGAGCAGCTGACAGACTTTGCTAGGAGACTAGTCAGTCAAGGTGGAACCTCCCAGATTACATGGGAATATTGCGCTCATTCTGTAATCTCTTGAGAAACATTAGGACTGTGGTATAAAGCTCTCAAGTCAGAGTAGCCCCAAGCCAATGTTAACTATTGGTAGTAAAGTGTTGCACTCTAATTATGCAAACATACCGTACTTGGGTTAAACCAGATAGATAAAGAACATTTCAACTTTGCTAAAAAAAAATGTAAAGATTTAGACTAAAGAGGCAGAGAACAAGCATATTGAAAGGCGTCCACTTTTTATTATTTAAAATGTAAAACAGAAATACTAAAGCAGACTCAAAACAGGGAAAAAAGGATAACTTAGAAGACTGAGAACAAGGGTAATCTAAAGTAGACTACGTAAGCAGTAAGCCACGAGGCGGGGTGCATTAAAGATTAACGATGCATGCCCCAGGGGTGAAGTAAGTAAGGCACAAGGCCAAAGGCTGAGTGTCCTTACGCCTGCAGGAAGTGCACTATTAATCCTTTAATACACACTGTGGATTGGCATACTGTGCTTGTAAAATGGTTCATTGTAGGTAATGAGGTTTTCCAGCTTTCACAATGAGATCCAGTTTCTGACCGTGCATCTTTAGTATTTTAATGCATGATCATGTGATGGCTGTTGTCCAATGAGGTCTCTGGGTTTATTCTTACGATTTTATAAAAAGATATATTGCAGGTCAAAATTGTCACCATAGCTGGCCCAGTGGCGTAGAGGGCTGAGGCACTTCAATGCCTTACCTCTCCCATTCTGGTGACCCGAGTTCAAAAATGAACTCGGGTTGTTGGGGGGGCTGGGAGAGGATTGAGTAGCCATCTGGTAGCTCTCTCTCTCAGATTGGGAGGTAAGTTTCCTGGCTCTTGGCTGCCACCAAGTTGAGGCCCAGTGATAGTGTCAAGTCTTGGGGGACTGGCATTATGTTGGTTGGCTGGAGCAAGCTCACTGGTTCTGGAGCACATTCCGCACCTCCATGGACATGTGCTTCCATGACTGCCATGGCTTCAGGGAGGTAGGCTGGGAGAAACACAAGAAAAAAATCCTGGGTCCCTCCGTCGTCATGCATGATGGTTCCTGGCTCTCTCAGGTCTTGCACTGTACATATCCCCACCAGATAGACGATGGGGGGAGGGCAGATGGAACTGAGGGTGACCAGAGCAAGAACCCGACAAAAGGCAGGTGGTGGAGGAGGAGTAAACAGCTATATGAAAAAAAAATGTAATTATAATACGCCCTGCTGCTTTGAAATGTATGGGATAACATATGACAGGGTATGCGATTATGAGAGAATAATGCACACTTCAAGTATTTGTGTTAGGCACAAGGATAGCTGAGTGCCTCAACTGAGAAGTGCATTATTCCCTTATAATGGCACACCTCGGAGTGCGTTATTCCACATATAAAATGGGCATTTATTTGTCAAAAAAGACATGTAGTTATCTGGATGGTTGGGACAACAGTAGCACTACTGCTTGCTATGCTGGTGACCTGGGTTTGGAAATGGACTTGAGTCACTCAGGGGGCTGGCTGAGGGAGGGAGGATTGAGCATCCTAGGGACAGCTCTCTTACTTCAGGGAGGGGGACACAGAGACCAGGAGAGAGCACAGTGGGACTGCAGCGATGGGAAGATGCTGGGTGCTGGCATACAAGCAAGCCCATCGCACCCATGTGTGAGTAACCGCATGCCGGCACCCTTGGGGAGAAAAACAGAAGCTAGAGAAAAAAGCCCCAGCTTGCTGTTGCACCGGCACCCTACACAGGCCCATGCATGATCAACAAAGCAGGCTACCCACCACTATTGTGGTCCTGGATGAGTGGTGGATAACCGGTAAGTAGTGTTGCTCAGACAGTATACTAGAAATTAGGATACCCACAGATACCTCTCATTTGGCCAGGTGGTTGCTGTGGTAGGATGGCAGTGCTATCTGACCATGGATCCTACCCTCTAGGATGCAGTGCATGGATCCTACAAATGTTATGAATCCTGTGGATCCTAGCAACAGATCCATCTCAGATCCTAACTATCTGACCTAGGATCCCTGGATCTGACCTAGGATCCATCACTATCTGACCCTGCATCCTAACTTGGATCCATCGCTAACTGACCCCAGATCCTAACTATCTGACCTAGGATTCCTGGATCCTAACTAGAATCCATCGCTATCTGATGCTGAATCCTACATCCATCTTTGCTAGGATTTCTATTAGGATCCTAGGTAGGATACCAGCACTATCTGAAAGATAGTGGTAGGATCCACAAAAGCACTATCTGAGCAACACTACCAGTAAGTCCATGAGAAGGTTGGTGACGGGGTTGAGGGGGTGCCATTGGATGGGTCAAGGAATGAGGAAAAAGCTTGATTAAAAGAATGTTGTTCCAGAGGGCATGGCTTGACCAGGCAGAAGATGGCAGCATAGTTCTGACTCTCTACAGGGAATCCAGTAATCTAACCTCATCCATCATATACCAGACTGTTTTTCTGTGTCAACTTTGGGGATCTAACTTCAACTGTTTGTCTCAAGCCTTCTGTAAGTCATTTTGATTCTATTCAATCTCAGCTAGCCAAACCACTACTGTAGATAACTAGACCCCTACAATTGATAACATGGCTGAACCCCATCTGCATTCTAACTCACTTGCCAGAGTTGAGGCATGTTTTCGAAACTGGTGGCAGACATCAATGATCTAAAAATCTCTACACAACATAACACAGCAATGCTAGAATCGTTTGACCAACAAATTACCACTAATGAAGCTAAATCTATTCAAAACTCAACTGCCATCCATGATCTTCAGGCCATGATATGGAATCAAGACTGCATCATAAAAGCTCTACAATCCAAACTCGATGACATCGAGAATCACAATCACAGAAATAATCTGTGCTTTTTCGGCTTCCCCAAGGGATCTGAGCTTGGGGACACAACTGCGCTTTTAATGCATGTACTCCCTGCAATGTTAAAATTACCCCCAGAACAACAACTGACTATTGAGTGATTTCATCATGCTTTAGGTCCTAGGCCAGGCCAAGATCAGCAGCCTAGACCTATTGTAGCCAGATTCCTGAATTTTGCACACACAGAGCTGATCTTAAAATGAGCCAGAGAAGTAGGCGCACTAATGCGGCAGGATTTTAAGATATCCATATACAGAGACTTTTCAAGAGAATTATCTACTAAAAGAAAAATGTACAACCCTTTAAAATCAAAATTGCACCAGAGTGGTATAAGATTTGCTTTGCACTATCCCTCTACAATGCGCCTCTTCTTGGGGTCATCCTTTAGAGATTTTAGCACACCTGAAGCTTTAGCCAACCTTCTGGACATTCCATCAAATGATCTTACCTCTGAAGGCTCCATTGTTGTTGGTCAGTCAAGGAGCAATTCAGAGTCCACTTGGAAGGAGAATGCTCTTACACAGGACAGTGGAGGAAGTTCTGCAGAATCTATGGTCCCAAACACCACTGTCACAGATGTTCCTCCTCTTAGACACTTGAGTAGAACACAAGAAAAGCTCTCATCTGGTCCTCGTGTGTTCAATCACCACTGTTGCCTTTCTGCAGAACCTCCCAGACCCTCTCAGACTTTGGTCACCCACACACATGTGAACCCCTCCATTCCGTTGAGTAATAAGTTTGCCCTCCTGGCAGAAGGCATGAGCTCCTCACACGAAGATCTACATTTGCAAAGCACAGATGAACAATCCACTAGCCTAAGTGCAGCACTTCAGGGCAACACCTCAGTGGACTCCTCATGGGCTGAAGCTGTCACGAGCTCCCCTCTTAAGTTGCTAGAGCTGCCCAAAAAGAACTGCAAAGCCAAATCGAAAAGCAAAAACTCTAATGTCACAACTAGTGCCCACAAAGCGATGGTGACCTGATCTTCATATAGTTAACATAGTGATATCTGCTTTCTCCTGGTGTCGCGTTAACTCCAGGGCTCTGTGATGTTGAGGACCAGTAATTCTGTTGCCTTGCCACGCATTGTACAGTCTTCATAGCCCTGACAATATCACTTCCAGCAGGCTGTGAAACTGAAAGGCTTTACATTGCGGTTGGCATTAATTAATACCATACACTACAATACTTAGCCTATTTGCTTACTTTATCAACGGAACTCTGGTACTTCATTATTTCTTTAGATACTCCTGATATATGGTGAATTATGACATTTAACATGACCTCTGCTTATGCCTGCCCTCACTAATTCCTACATCCTGCAATTATTAGGATAATGGCTCCAGGATGTACTGATACTTCATCATAGCACCCCAACCAGCCCACTAACCCCCTCTTTTCAAGCACTCTTACAAATGGAGCTTTGCAAATTATTAATTTCCTTGCTGATAAGCTAATTTGACCCAATTCGGAACACCCCTGATTACGATCCTCCCTACGATCATTTATTTTACTGCCTATCCTTATTGCAGAGCAGAACTAACTTTATATATATATATATATATATATATATAATATAGAGGCTGGCTATTTTCTGTGTACTGGTGCAGTGGGCATCTGACCACCACCTTCCACATATACCCTATTTATTCGAAGCCTATAAACTAATGGGGGGTCACATTCTCTGCTCTTTCCTCCAACTTTGGGGCTCACTGGGCCTATTACTTAGACCTAGTCACTCCAGTCATTATTTCATGTAGGCAATATTCGAGTAGGGGGATTTAATTCTCATTTACAGATTCTCCATTGATCCCAGTCATTACCGAAGCTGGCCACCCTTCATGTCTCACCTGCTTACTTTTGGCCTATAGTGCAGTGATATTAGTATCATATTAATTATTATTTTACTTACAAAGTACCCACCCTGAAGCATCCTTATTTATTAAACTGTAGTATCTTGTCTGGCATTCTTGCAGAGAGTTCTGCTAAATATAGTAACCAATAATTATTTTTCATATATGTAACTATATATAGTTAAGTACCTGATTCCTTTGATCTCCCCTTCTCTAGGCAACACTGGTCTCCAACATATTTATCACAGACTTCATGCCATAATAGGTTGACACACCTATTAACTCTGAATTTACATGCTCTAACAAATATGGTCTGGTAATTTCCCTTATTTTTCTGGTATGTAAGCTTTGATCATCAAGCTGAGGTTACATACCTGGTTCCCTCTCTCTGTATGGTATAGCTACTTTCTTGATCAAGCTTTATTGATATTGTTGTTCTACTACTACTCATAAGGTTCAGGCCTTAGGATTCGGCCAACATCATATTAGTTGGTCCTCCTAGGTCTTTTTCCATTTCTGCGCCCTGGTGTGTAGTGAGAGAGTCTCTTAGCATTGATTGCTTAAGCAATAAGGCACAACAAGGTGCCTGTTGTCATGTAATAATGTCACTCTTGGGGTGGGTTAAGCACGAGGCGAAGCTGAGTGCTTCCACCACCCCAGGAGTGACGTTATTACACAATAACACACACCTTGGAGTGCCTTATTGCAATTATATAATGGCTCGATGTTATACAAAATAAAAAAAACTGTAAAATGTTTTTAGTAGATTTTTTGTGTTTCTGAAGAGACAACAGCGATCAAATGATCCAATAAATCAATACAGTGATGTTATTGTGTAATAACATCACTGTCTCAGGCACCCACTGACCAATCAGAATACAGGAAATTTCCTTGCCATTGTATAATGACTCCTATCTCCTTGCACTCACAAAAAGTTTCTCTTTATTGTTCGTGTGTTAGATATTATTGTTAAGATTTAATGTTTTTCTCCCTTTCCTCTAAACTATGTACTCTCTCAGAGAATTATCTATGCTTTTCATGTCTTATGTACTTCATTATGCTGACTTGAATGATCCTGCCATCCACTTCATATACAAATACTTTCTCTTTTGTCTCTGGATTATTCTCTGCTTTATTTCTATGTCCCTCACTATTCCAGTAATTGTTATCTCTTCTCGATAATGATACCTTGTGTGACCTACTTTTATAAACATGGAATGTGAAGGGACTTAACTCTCCCTGTAAACGAAAGCAAATTATTTCCTACCTTAAAAAACACAAGGCGCATATTGCTTTCCTACAGGAAACCAAATTATTAGCAGAGGATGTCAACAGACTTAAAAAAGACTGGGTTGGTCAAATTTACAAATCATTTTTCTCTTCAAAAAAAAAAAAGAGGGGTAGCTATATTGATCCATAAAAACCTTAACTGGTCCCTTATAAAGTCCATTACCGTTACAGAAGGTAGATGGGTAATAGTTATATTAAGTACCCCTTATACTTGTTAATGTATATGCCCCTAATTCTGATACTCCTGAATTCTTCCACAATTTAGCCCAACAGATATTATCTAACAATACGAACAATATCCCTATAATTTTCGGGGGTGATCTCAACCTGGCCTTAGAGGCTGGTATAGATAGAAGCAGTATATCTATAGATGCTCACCCAAGAAGTATTAAAGCTCTTTCACTATTAATGAAAGATTTTGGGTTATCTGACGCTTGGCGACTCTAACACCCTCACGAGCGTGACTTTACCTTCTATTCAACTCTGCATAAAACATAGAGGCAAATCAACTATTAGTTTGCGTCCATTGCTATAGTTGAAAAAACTGTTGATTCCTCTATCTTTCCAATAGTAATCTCAGATCACTCCTCAGTTAAACTGCAGCTCTTGTGGGGTCCTCCCACCTCCAAATCTTCTTACTGGCATCTTGATCCTCTTCTACTTAGGGACCCTGATTTCTTACCCTGGGTTAAATCTCAAATTCAAGAGTTCCTTTCCTACAACCACCCTGTGGATACATGTATGTGCAATGTATGAGAAGCCTTAAAACCCACGATCCACGGGAAAATAATTAGTTACGCTGCCCATAGGAAAAAATCAAGAAAGCAACAATTGGCAGAGCTAGAAAAATCACTTAAGTTTAAAGAGAATTTGTATTTTAAAGCTAATAAATCTAACCCTGTCTCCCAGGTTCATTTTGAAATTTTACAGCTAAGGACCAAAATAAACGAACTAATCTCCCGTAAAACTGAGTTAGCCTTGTTTAGACTTAAACACAAATACTGGGAGCAGGGTGATAAAAGTGGGAAACTTCTCTCTTATAAACTTAAAGTACAACAAATGGAATGGCATATTACAGGCCTTAAAGACCCACAAGGTATAAACCATACTGACAACTCCTCTATAAATCTCATTATGAGATCTTTCTACCAGAAGCTATATTCAAATGTAAACCCCTCACCTACTTTACACATACAGTTCCTAAACAGCTTGCATCTACCTCACCTTTCCATTTCTGAAAATAACATTCTAGATGAACCCTTAACTCTTCAGGAAATTCAAAAAGCCTTGTCTTCTTTAAAGTCTGGTAAATCCCCAGGAGGAGACAGATTTCCCGTAGATTTCTACAAATCAATGTCTGATACTCTCTGTCCACTCCTCTTTATTGTTTTTCTGGAAGCCACTGATAAAGGCAAACTTCCTCCAGCCTACACTGAGCAGTCATCACCTTAATTCCAAACAAAGATAAGGACCCGTCCCTTCCTGCTAGTTTTAGACCAATCTCATTACTTAATACTGATGGAAAGATGTTTGCTAAACTTCTATCGTCCCGTCTAGAACTCCTGCTTCCCAGGTTAATTCATTGCTCGCAAGCTGGATTTATCAAGAATAGGTCTGGTTCAGATCACCTATGCTCTCTATTTAATTTAATTCACAAGGCCAAATCCGCTAATTCTCCCACGGCCACTATAGCCATTGACTTTGAAAAGGCCCTTGATTCTATAAACTGGAATTACTTGTATCAAGTCCTATCCCATTTTGGTCTTTCTCAAACCTTCTGTTCCTGGATTAAATTACTATACACTTTGTCTGTCGCAAAAATTCTTACTAATTCCACTCTTTCTTCAACTTTTCAACTGCTGAGAGGAACCAGACAAGGATGTCCTTTATCACCATCTCTGTTCATCCTGGCCATGGAACCCCTAACTGCTAGTTTGTGTTAGGCTAGTGATAGTAAAGGTATTCCTATTGGTAATTCCAGATATATATCTCTCTCTTACGTGGACAACTTCTTAATTTTGCTAGAAAACTTATGAGGCCGACCCCTCTTAGTCAAACTACTTAACAAATTCACTGAAATCTCAGGTCTTGCTTTGAACTATGGGAAATCTGAAACATTACCCCTATATGACTACTATAAACCTCTCATGGACCTACCCCTTGGATTTCACTGGACGCCACAAGGCATCACATACTTAGGCATCAAAATAACTCAAAATTTAGAAAAAATTTGGGACACAAATTTTAATCCTTTAATAGACAGTATTAAGACTACCATAGAAAGATGGAAACTTCTTAATCTCTCTTTTATGGGGAAAATAGCTGCCATTAAGATGACCATCTCACCCAAGATACTTGATCTGTTTGTCAATATTCCCATAACTTTGCCTTCTGCCTTTCTAATTAAACTTGGCAAAAAAATTGACAACTTTATATGGGACAGCAAATAGCCATATTTAACTTCACACACACTAGAAAAGGGGAGGTTTTGGTCTTCCCTGGTTTAACTTTTGGCGCCTTCCATGTGGCACAAACCATCAAGTGGTTTTGTAAACCCTCACCTCATGCTCTGCTATGGGTTACAATGGAATCTGCATTATGCCCTGGAAGAGTTCCCACATCCTTTATCTTTAATCCCCTTCCCTCTAAATTAAAATCTCATCCCACTGTATCAGCTTCTGTTCTCTATTGGAAACTATTTCATAAGTACTTAAAATCTAACCCAACTCCCTTCCTATATACCCCCCCTTTGGGGTAACCCCATAATATCCCTGGAGAGTCAACCCATTTTTTGCCGTACTTGGAAAAACAAAGGCATATTTTTCTCAAGAGACATTCTCGACCAGAATTCCTTAAATCTTAAATCTTTCTCAGGCCTGCAGATTAACTGGGGGCTACCTAAGCAGGACTTCTGGAAATATCTACAGCTCTGTGCTGCTTGTAATTCTCTCTCTCTCTCTCTCTCCTCGTTATGTATATAAACATACCCTACATGATCAACATATTTCGCACTGGATCAAATTGTCAGCAAAATGGAATAGCACCATTAACAAAGACATTATAGATAACCTACTCGACCAATCCATATTAGTAAAAAATAAATGGAGTGCTCTCCTCAACTACAATATTACTGATGCACAATGGCACAATTGTTGGTGCCTATCCCACAACACATTTAAGGATGCCCGCAGTTCCTTAATACAAATAAAAATGTTACATTTATGGTACAGAACTCCTTCTGTATTACAACGTATGGGGCTATGAAACAATAATAACTGTTGGCATTGCAACTCACCTAATGGTGATTTGCTTCACATTTTATGGTCATGTATGCTCATTAACAAGCTATGGTATGAAGTCCATCTATTTGCCACCAAAGTAACCGGGCAACAAATTATTTTTGATCCTAAATTCTTTTTGTTAGGTATCCCTATTTCAAACAACACTACTCTTTCCCATGCACATTTTAGATGGTTGAACATACTATTTCTCTTTGTTAAGCGTCTTATTCTAATGAATTGGAACTCCACCATTGTGCCAACTTTTTCTGATATTCTTCAAAACCTCTCTCAATATGCCTCCCTAGATTGGTTATCCCACATCTCTTCTGACCAACTCAATGTATATGATAGATGCTGGCAGGATTATTTCAATTACATCAACATCTCTGGTACTCCCAGACCTTAACACATATATATTCTTGTTTTTTCTCTTCTATTGTTACTCTGTATATAGCTCACCTGTTCATACATGCACAGATATCTATCTCTTTCTCTCTCTCTCTTTTTCTTTTCTCCTTTAATCCCTCTATTCCTCCTTCCCTTGTTGTCTTTCACTTTCTTCCTATACAGTACAATCATTTGCATCCTCCCAATAATAAATAGCTACTGTATTAGCACATGTATCATGTTATACATTCTATCAAGGTGTTTATCCTAATGCATTTAACGCTACCCTTTCTATATATTCTTGACATTTCTGTGCCAATAGCTGCCTAATGTTATATAACTTTCCTTATTGACCATCTGTAACACTGTTTCATGGTCGGAACTCAGACTAGGCCTTGTGTTCGTTGTTTACAAACATACACACTGCTATGTATAAGGTGAGGTTTGCATCTTTTATGGAAGATGTTTTCCATTGTACCGATTGTTTTTCTTGTGTCTTGAAAATTCTAATAAAAAGATAAACTGAAAAAAAAAGAATGTTGCTCCTGTGACAGGTGTGGTTATCAGAAAATAATGGTCACGTGATACGTGTAGTTATGTAAGCAATGAAACACAATGGGGTATGTGTTTTGCTGACACAGTGCATGCCTAGAGGCCTAGTGAGGTATGACACTGCAGGTGGAGTGCCTTCAGACCCTAGAAGTGCACCATGCAAGCACAACATTCACCTCCATGTGTCTTATTACACTTATAAAATGGGTACACTCTTCAGTAAAACATTTAACAATTTAAAACAAATTACAATCATTAAGCATCCCAGAAGATGCTCTTCTCCTCCAGGAAGAGAGGGCTGACACACCTCCATCCATTACTGCAACCTGTGGATGCACCAGTGGTAGTACAGGGACAGTGTTGTAGAGAGAGGGAGGACACCATTAGGCACTTGGCTGTGGTGTGCGTCAGCATGTTGGCAGCCTGGACATACATGAATAAGACTTATAAGTACCTTATGGGGTGAACAAGGTGCAGGAGAGCAGTCTCTTTCAGGTGAGGAAGAGTATTAGAACACAGGGGCATGCTATGAAGCTTAAGTGAGGGAGTTTAAGAGGAATGTGAGGAAATACTTCACAGAAAGGGTGGTGGAACAGCCTGCCAGAAGAGGTGATTGGGCAAAAATAGTGGGGAGCTTTTAAGCACATGTGAGATAGGCACATGGGCATAATAGGTAGAGGAAAGAGAGGAGGGAGGGAGGGCCACCTGTGACCAGATAGGGTCCAGGGTGTAGTAACAGGCAGGGGAAAATAGGGCAGATTAGATACGCCTACCAGTTCTTTTTTGCTGACATTTTCTATGTTTCTGTGTCCTTGTGCCAGCATCCTTGGGGTTACAGGAAACTAAAGGGGTAAATCCCCCTCCACCAAGCAGCGTGATGGCTGCAAAAACTGCGGTCCAAGGAAGGTACATCTGTTAAGCCTGTGCCACGAAGCAAAAACTATGTTTAAAAAAAAATCTGAATCCAAGAACCAGCTGTTACTCGTGTTTTTTAAATATGTCTGGCGGTGCATTTTCTACCCTTAAGCTAAGTTAGGCTTATGGGGTCGAACCCTATGAGAACTGCCCTGATGTTCACCTACTCAGCCAAAGGAGCACCTGGGAACAAGCTATTGCAACTCATTGTGTCTTCCAGACTCAAACCTGTAAATTAATAGATGCTCCTCTTTCAAGGGGTGTTTTACTGAGCACCTCTGCCAGGGGCAGGAGTGGAGTTTAAACAAAAGTGCAAGTAAGTGTGAAAGCTGTTTGACATCCCAAACCTACACATTTTCTAAGGGCAGGTAGAATGGGGGAAAAAAACCTAAATTTTGACTGGGTGTGTGTAATGCATTTCTCTTCCTAACAATGCTGGCATCTAAACTTGTTACTTGGTATTTCGAACAGGACTGCTTAGAGCCGAAGGGTGCACTCAGTACAGTCATGAACATTCAGACAAAGAAAACTGAGCAACTACTCTGATTACAGAACAAAAACTGTCTTAGGCTGAGAGGGCTGAGTTTTTAATGTGTATTTTCAGGTGAATAACGGCAATGCTGTGCAACTTTCCCCACCAGATAAGACGTAAGATATCTCATGGTCACCTATGTTGCCCTAAAACCCCCATAGAAGGTGCTGCGGTAGTGAGGATGACAACACCCCCTGGATCCTGAAAGTGCTGCCTCTGCAGTGCTCCCAAGTCTGCACCAGACCAGGGTGGGAGGGGCAGGCCCATGCTGAGAACCAAGATCATCACATAAAGTGTGATGCACTCCGCTGGTGCCACTGGGCATGACACATATATTCTTTTCTCTAAACTTACTATTTATGCCCCATTCTGCTCCAGCTGGACCCCTTTCTGCCAAATGCCTCCCCCCACCCCATCACCCACCTTCCCTGGGCCTTACACCGTGCCCCTTATGACCCCTAGGCTTTCCCCCATGGTGGGTCTCTTGTTCATCAGGGCCTGCCCCAAGGCCCCTCAAGACATTTCCAACCAGCCCAAGGAGACGGATGCCACAGTCCATGGTGTGGGGTCTGCAGAGGGATGCTTTTGTCAATCTACTCAATTGGGGTGTGTTTCCTAGTGGCACCAGTCCCCTGTTGGA
Source organism: Neoceratodus forsteri (assembly GCA_016271365.2). Classification (NCBI taxonomy): domain Eukaryota; kingdom Metazoa; phylum Chordata; order Ceratodontiformes; family Ceratodontidae; genus Neoceratodus; species Neoceratodus forsteri. The sequence continues at coordinate 1,401,345,204 of CM028131.1, read as the reverse complement.
TATCAAAGGTGGCTCATGAGGACTGAAACACATTCACAATAGTGTTACATCCTCGAGCCTGCCCAACGTCAACCCATCCATTCTGCTTCCATCACACTTCCACCAATAGTCACCTAGGAGGTAGCCTTGCAGCAGAGGCAGCAATCCTCCCTCCCTGAAGGAGGACAGCATCCTCTAGCATACTTGGTCCTCCTCCCCTTGCTCATTCTTTGGTGACCCTGGCTCATTCCCAAACCTAGGTTGCGGGTATAACAAGCAGTAACCCTACCGCTACGCCAATGTGCTGGCCAAGTACAGTGTTTTTTTTAATCCTCAGAAAGTCTTCATGTACCTTTGATCCATGCTTGGGATGTGAGACGGTTGATGTCAGGCCAGTTGGGCCACTGTGGTGAGTGTCACAAACTTGCTCAGTCGGTCAGCCCTTTACTCCCAAAGTGCCAACCTCTGAGTGTATGATTTGTGTACAGTGAACAGAACAAGGTAACCCTCTTGTCTGTTGTGTGGGTTCAAGTCACCTTAGTCTCAAGCTCTGGAGGGATTCAAACTGATAACCTCTTGTTAGCGTACCCAATTATCAGGTTCAGATAATTCTGTCTTCGGGGGGCCAGATATCTTTGCCTATGGGCACCCAACCAGGTCTTTCAAATGAACCCTTAGAACTCTATGCAAGACTTTAGAGAACTCTATCCATTTCCAAGTTTGGTATACAATAAGCTCATACTCAGTGTTACTTATAACCTTTAAAGCTCCACTTAAAATAAAAAGAAATGTCAAGGCACTCCAGGCAGTTTCTGTTGTAAAGTATATCTTTACATTAAAATATCAAAACAGAACAATAATTCCAGAACAAATATATCCCAACACATACAGCCTTAAAACAAACAGATAAAAGTGCAGTTCCTACAGTACATACATTCAGACTGGTGTAATCTAATATATGCTTACTTTCTTTCGGTGCTTTGATGGTCTCTCTTCTCTCAGTCAGAAATATTGTCTTGTGTGTCTCTGTCAAGGTTCTCTCAGCAATCAATCACAGTTCTGAGCCGGCCTTCTCTGAGGTCACATAACTCCGCCTTGGTGTAACAACATCTATATTTTAACTCACAGGATGTCCACATAAAACATTTAAAAAAAACATAATAGGTGATCTCACTGCCTTTCCTCCCTCAGATTAACCAGACCAAACTGGTTTGTGCTCTGCTACACATACATCTCAAAAGTTTCTTTGATCTAAGTCACTGTATTCAAAGCAAAAGTGTATTTGCCTCTTTAATTTCGTCTGGACCTTGGAATCTACACCTCAAAAGTCTCTCTGATGTAATTCAAGGGTTCCCCAGGAATGTATATTGGACCTTCCAAATTCATCTGGGTCCTCCCTGGCCCAGACATCAACCTCTCTTCAATGTCCATTCTGGCTTTTCTCTGACACCCCTCCCTCTCAATTTCTTCCTGACAACTATTGCAAGTCAAAGAATTTTCCTTGAGGGAATTATTAATGGCTAATCTTATTTCCTGGGATGAAGGCAAACTGACAAGGAAATTGCACCCCAGATATCTGCAGTTTAGCTATGTCCTGTCCCTTGAACTTATCCCTGGGAGGTCTTGATGTGTCAGTTCCAGTAAGACAGTAGTTTCCTCAAACTGACCTTCCCATCACATATTTTATATGTAATAAAAAACTTGTTACAGCACTCAGAGCTGGCTGTCTACGTCACAATGCGTACAGTGCAACACCTCTCTGTGTGTTGGGTTACCTGTGGACTTTCACTGTGTTTGTAGCAGGACTTTCAGCTGTTCTCTGTTAGTCCAATCAGGAGCGCTTCTGGCTGTTGGGGGCGTGGCTGAGCTTGGAATGCTATTTGAAACAGCGCTCATGCTCTGACTCTGCCATCAGCTGTTCCTTCCTGGATGTTAGAGGGGTCTATATTGGGCCAGTTGGGCCAATGTAGTGAGTATAGTATGACCCCTCTGTGTGTTGGAATAACTCTGGACCTTTGCTGTGTTTCCAGCAGGACTTTCTCATAGTAGACCATTGTTAAAATCAGTCGGATGTTTCACAACCTGGACTGTTACATTTTGACCCCTCCCTTAATTTAAGCCTGGTGTTCTGTCTTTCTTTGCTCAGCCAATAGCTGGCACACAGAAATGAAAATTATGTACCTACCGTAATTCTTGATCTTGTCTTGTATCTTCACCATTCAGTACTGCTTGGGTGTAAGCCAGAGGCGCGCACCCTGCCACAGGAGTTTTTTTTTTTTTGTGTGTGTGTTTTTTTTAAGAGGAGTTTGCGCCAATGGTGCCACCCCTGAGAGTGATGCATCGTGTGATGTGTGAGGGGTGGCCATTAGGCGCCACAGACTCCTCCTCTATCCCAGTTCTATTAGCCGGAGAGGCAAAATAAGGACAAGAAAAAGAGAGCGAGGCAAGAGAGCCGAGGGATAGACAAAGGAAAGGATATAAACTGAAAAAAGAATAAGCTGGTAGAGGACAGAAAAAGGATTGCCTACCCTAAGGGACCACAGAGCCTCACTCCTGGGGCAGCTCCAAGGGGAGGAGAGAGAGAGAGAGAGAGAGAGAGAGAGAGAGAGAGAGAGAGAGCGAGAGAGAGAGAGAGAGAGAGAGAGAATACTGCCAATTGAGAAATTGGTTTAAGGCTTATAACCTCGGAACCAAAAACAAGGGAGCAAGGATCCCACTTGGTAAAACTGAAAAGAAGGTTCAACCGAACTGCTTGTACAGCTTGGACACAAAAGGCAGATTCTCTATACCTCCCGCCATCCCCAACCCCTTAAATTCTAGCTGAGAGCTCACAGACTGCCAAGGCAGGGATCTGTTCCAAAAAGGAGAGCGCCCAACTAGGAAGGGGAAGGAAGTCCACTGGCATCCTGTTAAGTGCTAACACAGATGTGTGTGGGGGGGGGGGGTATTTGAAGCCCTAAGAGGGCATCCTTTTATGCAAAAAGACAGAATGGGAACTCAGTCAGATTTCCCGAAGAGAAGGCAAACAGGTTACCAACTTAAGGAAATTGGAGTGTCAGGACAGCATTATCCAGCAGAGGCTGACACCAACAGAATGTTGAGACATGCCAGAGGAGACTTAGAAAAAGGGAACCGAGCCATTTAAGGAACAGTTTCTTTAACTGTGAATTGAACAACATGGCTAAGAAGGAGTCAAGAGGTCACCCCTAGGGGCAATCAGAAAGAGTTCCCTCAGGACAGAGATAAACCTTACTCACTCCGCTTCTTTCCTCAAGAAAAAATGTATCCGTTCAGAGGGGAACAGAAAAGAAGAAAAACATTTTTTTTTTTTTGGCTTAAAGACCAAAGAAGAAGTGAGGAGGAATGAGCAGGGAGAGGGAGACACCAAAGTAGGAGGCCCTTGAGGGGAAGGTGGGCAGGTATCAGTAATGAATGGTGAAGATACAAGATAAGATCAAGAATTACAGTAGGTACGTCATTTTCATATCTTCCCTTGTCAGTCTTTACCATTCATTACTGCTTGGGTGAGTACCAAGCCCCCCCCCCGAAGGGGGACAAGAGAAACCCTGAGGGAACAAGACCCTCAGCTTCCTGTTGGTGAAAAACAGAAGAGAGAGACCCTGGGCTTATTAGATGAGAAGCCTAAGGCTGAGGAGAGCTAAGAAGTGTCCCTCGGAGATGAGGAGATGGAGGAAGCCTCTGCAGAAGCCTCCTAGCCCTGACGGAAAAGAGACACGTCCCTCGAAAGGTGGAGCGAATCACCCTACGCCGGGCCAGGGGTCACAATCTTGACAGACAAAGCCATGCCATCCACCTAATGCAGATCGCTGTCCCTGCAAGCCAGGAAGCCACCTCATTGGCATCGTAAGATACCCTTGCCCGGTGCCTTGTCAGCTCCAGGCCTATAGCAGAGAGGGCAATGGCCTGTCTAGATTGCTCAATGTCAGGCATTAATGCTAGAAGCTGAGATAGCATTGACCATAGATGCCTGTTGTAGGCAGCATGGTGTGCCTGATGTGATGCGATATACAGCGTCGCACAAGAGGAAGAGAACACTCTTTGCCCCAACTGGTCAAATTGTAGAGAATCTGAGTCCGGCAGTCGGTCATGCGCCAGGCGGCAGCACCCAGGAGGAGTCTCTAGGGACACCAATCCTGAAGGCGGGTTGGGAAGAGAACCTAGGGTCTCAGATGGGGCACAATACCTCCTCCTGCAGTCTGCCGGGGCTGGGATAGGGTCAGCTGGAGACTGCCAGGAACAGATAGATGCCTCCTGGGAAGGGATGGGCCAGGATGGCACCACCAAATGTTGGGCACTGAATTCACTGAGGAATTCACACGTCTCCCACTCAGTATTGTCTCACCTAACATAGGAAATAGAGAGATCCCCAACCATCCTCAAAAAGAAGCACTGATATTCAGTGTCAGAAGAGAGGTGAGCAGAGGGTTCCTCTCCCTCTGGAGAGGGAGCCGAGGAGGATGGGGAACTAGAATGCCCAGAGGACTCCTGTGGTGGTGGGGATAGGCGAAAAACCTGCTCATGCATATATATATAACATATGAGGGGAAGGCCGCCACAGTGCCTCTGAATGTCTCCCAGGATAACGGACCCATAGGACCGACATGGCCCGGGAGGGGGGTGGCTGCAGAGGAATGGGAGAAGGGCACCTACGAGGAAGTAACTGTCCTCTGCTAAGGCTCTGGAATCTGGGGAACGGAGCCCGAGCTGGCGGGGTCCCAGATAACAAACCAGGTCACAGAACAGAACCCTGGGGATGCGAACCTTGGAAGAGCCTTGAAGGGGGTCCTCCCCTGTGACGTACCTGAGGCTGCATGGATCCAGAATGGTAGCCCACAGCAACGCCACTTGAGGGGTCCCTCGAGCCTAAGAGGGAGAAGTGGGGCTCAGTGCTATGGCTCCTACCTACATCCCAAGAGGTAGCAGGCGGAACTCAATGTGCCTCACACTGGCTCCTCAACCCCTTGGACTCAGAGGACAGCCTCCTCCTCGATGCCAGCGACAGAGCCCGTCGAACCGAGGGTCTCTCAAGGGAGTCCTCTGAAGACAGGGCCCCTAGTCCACCCTGAGAAGGTGCAGCAGCACCAGAGATGGCAGCTGCCACAGCCCCTGCTGGGAGAACAGACCTCTCCCCAATTCCCATGCCATTCCCCCCCCCAAGGGCCCCAGACCACCCCCTGCCTGGGAGTCCTCAGAGGAAGACTGCTGTGGAGACTGAGGAATGGGTGCACTGGGCCGCCTGACACCGTGTCTCACAGAAGACTCTGATCCCGAGGAATCAGGGAAGCAGGATGGGTCCATGTCTGAGTCGTCTGCTTCAGAGGAAGAGCCGACCAGAAGGACCTTGATACTGGCCACCCCAAGAGTCTCCTGAGAAATGGCGCAGTGAACGCGCCGGTGTTACTCTGGCGCCCGTCGCATCGTGCATCATACAACTCTGAGCCTGGCCCTGACCCACCCGAGGCTCCAGCTGAGTCCCCAGCATCACTCTCGGTGCCAGGACTCAACACGGCACCGCCAATGGAGTTGACCAGGCCCATGGTGCCACCAGCAGTGCAGAGAGCCAAATGGTGCCAGGATCTGAGACGGCGCTGGAAAGCAGCATCGAGGGTGCACCCACGCCAGGCCCGGCAACCACAGGCCATGACACTGGGGGAACCTTCACCTCTGAAGAGGTGACTGCCGAGGCAGTGTCCCCACCATGACCCCGGGAGGGACCACGGCATTCCCCCGACACCGCGAAAGAGGCCTCCTCCTCAGCAAGACTTGAAGATGAGGAGGCCTCCTCCTCTCCAGACTGTATAGGCCTGGGAGGGGACTTGGAGGAAGGGTCTAAAGATCTGGCCTGGGAGGCCCGAGAATGACACCATCCTCCAAAAGTTTGGCGGGGCCTTGCCAATTTTGAACGCGCGGACTTTGAGAACATGGCAATCCATCAAGAAACAGGCACCGCATCTATCCATATCATGGTTAGATCCCAGGCATCAAAGGCAGACATCATGCCGGTCCATAACGGAAAAATGCCGGCCACATGAACACTGACGCATAGGGGTACAGCCCGCTTTAGACTTTCGCTTAGCTACCGAACCTGACATGATGCAAAATAAAATGTACCACAGAAAAAGCTCCTGGCGCCGTTAAACAAATAAATGGAATGAACTTATCGGCATAGGGAGAAAACCAGGATGAGTAGTCGTCGTTGAAAAGACAGCGTCGAATGAGGCCTAGTGGTGTACTACAAAATTCCTAACTTGCGCAGCAGGTGCAACCTCGATGGCGGGAGAAACAGAACTGGGAAGGAGAAGGAGTCTGTGGCGCCTAACGACCACCCCTCGCACATCACGTGAAGTGTCACTCTCGGGGCGGCGCTGTCGGCACTGACTCCTCCTAAAAAAAAAAAAAACCATGGCGGATGCGCACCTCCTGCTTACACCCAAGCAGTAATGAATGGTGAAGATTGACAAGGGAAGATCTGACTGACAGCAGCTGGCTGGAGACTCTGCACCCTAAGTGTGACACTCTTATCCACAGCATCACATTGCATTATTATTGTGAATCTACATTGTAAGTAAGTATTATTTTCTCTGTGTTTGCTGTTTGTATTCATTAGGCCTGCTGTGTTTAATATTAGTTACAAGTCAGGCCTCTGCTGCAACTTGTGGGCTAATAGTTTTCACTTAGTCTGCCTGTTTATTGTGTTACCGTGTGATACTATTTTGCAGTTACCTTCTTTTTCCGTATAACCAATGTATGATTACATTCCTTAACGTTCTTTGTTTGTGAGGGTGTCTCTGGTCTGGTGAAGCTGTTCCCCTATAATTGTTTTGTTTCTTTTTATCTGCCACTTTTTTGAGTCAGGCTGTCATCCCCTTACAGTCATATCCATTAAGTCTGCCTCCCTTTTGCCTCCTCATCCGAGTCTGGCTAATGTTACCTTTACCGCCCTAATCTGATTACAGGCCTACAGTCCACTAAAATTTCTAGCTAAGGCCTTCATCCCTGTTTATCTTCCTAACTGTATCAATGCCCACTCCCCTGTAAACTTACTATTTTGTTCTGACCCCCCCCCCACAAAGTTCCTTGTCTGGGTACAGTCAATTCCATTTTCCTCTTCTTATCTGTTTAGATCCCACCATAGCCATATCTATCACTCTTTCTTTTACTTACTACGTAGATTACATAGACAATACTGAGCATAAAGACATTTGTCCGTGAGCTCGCAAGTAACACCTAGTTATATCCTTTTATATTCTTCCTTTCCAATAATTTATCTAGCTGTGTTTTAAATTCCTGCATTGTACTGCTTTCCACAACCTCTCCTGGTAGCATATTCCAAATTTCTGTTACCCTATTACTTAACCAGTATTTCCTTCTATTTGTTTTATATCTATCCTTAACCAGTTGGTAACAATGTGCTCTAGTGTCATATATTTGAGCCCTTTTAACCAAGCCCAGTAAGTCCCATAAGTTAGTATCGGTCCATGCCCTATATATCCAACACATATCGCCTCTCATTCTACGATATTCCAGGGAATACAGCTCCAAATCCTGCAGTCTCTGCTCATAACTCAATCCATCCAATCCCTTGATTCTCTTTGTAAGTCTCCTTTCAGTTTTCTTCACCCTTATCTCCACTACGCTATTAACATCTCTGGCTTTTCTCACCCTCCTTTTCCCCTTCTTCTGTCTTCCACCATCTACTGCCCTTCCTCATTCCCCTCCTCCCTATCAGATTCCTCTTCTCATTCCCTACACTCGCCTCCTCCTCTCTCTCCCATTCCCCCAGCGTTATGGGTGTCAAATTCTCCCTGCTCCGTGGCCTCACCTTGAAGCTCTCTGGCACTTTCTGTCCATTTTCTCCCCTTATTCATTCAGCTCCCCCTCCTCTCTTGCCCCTCCCCCTCCAGTCATCATATTGGTTCTATTAAGCTTCTTGTTTCCTTGTTAGTTTTGGTAGCAGGTGACATTCAGCTAAATCCTGGCCCCATCACAGCACCACCATTCATTTTTCCAAAGGACCGAGGGTTGTCCATTTAAACATCCGAAGTCTCCTCCCAAAAACTGACCAGCTGCAACCTATCATGCTTAACCTATGGCCAGGAATGTGCCAATGACTGTAAGGGCCCACCAGCAAAAGATTTTGTGGGGCCCTACCTCCCCACCAAGAAGTCAAAATAACAACTGGCACTTGTAAAATCTTTATAGTGGACGTTCCTATTTGCGGCAGTCCTGATGAATATCTGTAGTTTGTCTACGATGCCCCTTCCCCCAGCAGGCACCGTGATCAAGGAACTGAACAATGTAATTTGTCCCTGTCCCTTTTGCATATTGAATAATGGGCCATATTGCTTCCTTGTTCTGTACTCCCTATCCCATGAAACTGGAGTTGGAATCTGCAGCACAGACCCCACTGCTGGCAGACACAGTTCCAGATGGATACGCAATGTACAAAAAGAGATTTGCAATTTTGTCTGTGAAAAATAATAGTTTTTGTTTTAATGCTGACCTCTGAGGCAGTGAGCCCCCTGAGAGTGTGGGCCCTATTGCAACTACAGCTCTTGCAACCCCTTGGTCACTGCCCTGCCTATGGCCAGATGTACTTGACATATCTGAACTCTGGCTCTGTACTAAGTTCTAGGATTCTGCTGTGGCTTTCTCTGTTTGCTCCTTAGTCAGGCAGGATCGCACTGAGAGGGACAGTGGTGTTGTAGTTTACATATCCGCCAGCATCCAATTTGTGTCTGTGCTTGCTATATTTGTTCCCTCCTCCTCCTCCTCAAACTCTTTCTTCCCTTCTCTGTTCCCATCCTTTATTGCTGGGATTTACAGTTGCCCTGGCAGGTCCCCTGCTTTAATTACTGAGCTCCTTTTCTATATCTGTTCCCATTCTTCCAGAGGTGAACTGCTTACCTTGGTGATTTTAATATAAATTGGCTCTCCCTCCCCTTCTGCAAATTAATTATTGTAAAATGTAAAATCCCTCCAATCAACTGATCCATCTGTATAAATTTCAAATCTTGAACTCGTTCTCTCTTAGACAGGTTCATCTCATCCCATCCCCACCGTATAGTAGATGGGTAGCCTGTGACATTAGCGCCTGAATCACGGCGACATCCAAAACAGCGATGCAATATGGGCGAAAGCCGGAAAGGTGAAGGGGCAGGGAGGGCGACCGGATGTGGTGGGGTGGGCGACCCTAGCGACAGGATGTCGCTAGTTGTACACGCGCGTGGGAGGGGAGTGAGCACAGCGAGCATGGCCTGGGAGGGTGTGGAGGGGATGTAGGGGTGGCGCTGCGGTCAGCTGCCAAACTGTGCCGTGGTGTCTGGGGTTGGCCTCCGCTTGTGGTGCTGGGGTTCCCGGTTCGGGTCTGGGTCCAGGCGCTACTGTGCTTTTCTTGCGCCTGGCACAAAACTTAATTTTGTTTTTGCTTTCGCACCCCCCCCCCGACATGCACCCCCCTGGAGTTGAGAATCCTTAAGTAGGGTGGTGTGGTGGGCAAAGCCCCCCGCATGGGGAGGGGGGGTTGTGGGGGGAAAACAAGTATTTTCAGTCCCTGGCGCCGTATTTCCGTGTGCCGAGGTTGTCAGGGTGATGAAATTGTTTTTGCCGCCCTGACGTCGCTCTTCTGCTAGTCGCCCTTTCCGCGGTCTCCCATATCACATAGAACACAGTACATGCAGGTATCCTTAATGATGCCCTCACTGACCATCACATGGTTTACTGTGTGCAAAAGATACGTCATCCTAAGGCCACCCTATATTCATCTGTCTCAGATCCTTTAGATCACTGGACTTGTCCTCTCTCCTAGCTGACCTATGGGCATCTGATTGGTCCCCATCTCTGCAGCCAGTAATATAAATTTTGCTCCCCCAGTCCTTTCAGTCAAAATTTATGGCTGTATGGAATCATCATGCACCCCAGAGGAAAACCAGATTACGGAGCTCACATTTTCCCTGGATATCAGCTGAGTTGTTAGCTCATTTCTGTACCAGAGACATTGACTGGCGATACTACAAGATCACTGATTCCCTGGCTGCTTTGGACAGCTATCGGCATCTTCACAATCTCTGTATCGAAGCCATCAGACTTGTGAAGTCGGAGTATTTTGCATCCACACTCCAGAACAACATTAATCACCCCTCCAAGTCCTGGAGGGTTATCCATTCCCTTTTCTCTCCTCTGACCCAGTCTCCCTCCCCTGTTCTCAAGGTTGGTGACCTCCTCATCTCTGACCCTTTTTCTGTTGCCTCTTCCTTTAACTCTTACTTCACCACATGTGCTCTCTGTCTTGTCCCTTCCTCACCCTCCTCTTAGTCTCTCCTCTCTCTGCCTTCCCCCTCACTCCTTCTCCTTTTCTACTAATCCCTCTGCTTCCCATAAGGCCCTGCTTGCCCTTAATTCTCTCAAGGGAGGTAGCCCTGATGGTCTCAGTCCTAAGCTTCTGCTTCCCTCAACTCTTGCTGTCACTCTGCCTATTACCTAACTCCTCAACCTCTCTTTTTCCTCTGCCACTGTTCCTGAAGCCTGGAAGCAGGTTACTGTCCTACCTCTCCCTAAAGGTGGTGATCCTTCTTCTTCTGGTAACTTCCATCGTATCTCTCCTTCCCACCTGGCTAAGTTACAGAAAAAGCTTGCCCTCTGTCAGCTCTCTTCCTTCTTTGACTCCTCCTCCTCCTCCTCCTCCCTCACCCCTTTCCAGCCTGGTTTTATGAAATACCTATTCACTTTCTCCTCCTCCCTTCTCTGGCTCACTAACTTCGTCCTCTGAGGTATGGACCAGGAGCTGATCACCTCTGCCATATCTGTGAATCTTGCCAAACTTTTGACACTGTGGCACACCCCCTCCTTCTGGACAAGCATCAAGCAGCGGGCCTCTCTGACTTCTCAGTCAGCTGGTTCCTCTCCTACCTTGAGAGAAGGTCTCAAGTTGTCCAGATTTGGAAGCTCCTTTCCTTCCCACTCCCCATCTGCTCAGGTGTCCCTCAAGGGTCTGCCCTGAGCCCTATTCTCTTTTCCATATTACTGAATGACCTCCCTCTGCCTGTTCTTCTACATCCACTCATACGTATGCTGATGATATAGTACTCTTCGCATCTGACTCCTCTTCTCACGACACTACTGCCTAGCTAGAGATGGATTTTGATGCATTGGTTCCAGTCTAACCAGCTGTCTCTCAGTGTCAAAAACATTTCCATGACTTTGGCACCCACCAGAGGCTTACCAGACTCACCTTCCTCCCATTATTCCACACCCTTGATGTGCTGTGATTGAGGATGTATCCTTTAAGTATCTGGGGGTCTGGCTGGACCATCATCTTGATTTCTCAGTGCACATTGATGCCATACACCATGAGCTCTACCCCAAGTGTGTTGCCCTGTGCGTGAACAAAGCAAATATCCTGCTTCCTGCCTTCCAAGAGATTGTTTTAAAATTATTTCCCCTATTTTTGACTACGGTGACACAGTTTACAGTGGAGCTCCTAAATCCTCCTTTGCCAGATTGGACCCCCTCTTTCACTCTTTTTGTAATTTTACTTTAGACTGCTCCTCTTGTACCCACCACTGCTTGCTCTACTCTCTCCTTTGTCTTCCCTCTGTTAATGCCAGGCACCATTCCCATTGTGCCTCCTTTATATCCAAATTCTGTTTTGGTTCTCTTCTTTCCTACCTTACCCCCTTATTATCCTCTTTCTACCCTTCCATCCTGCTACCCTCTCCACGGCAATGTTTCCCATTTCCTTTCTATTCCATCTAGGAAATCTACTGTTGGTCAAGTTGCCTTCTCATATTGCTTTCCTAAATTCTAATCCATCCTTCTCTCATCAATCCACTGTGCCTTTTCTGCCTTCCGACTTAAGTTTCTTCTTTGTGATTTTTCTACTCCCATCTGCAAATATCCATGATCCCTACCTCTTGCCCCCCCCCCCCCACACACACTCATATTGCCTTGTCCATTTTGCTCTCTCCTCCTCCCACTATGCCTGTACAGGTAATTTCCCCTTACCTATCAAAGTTAAATTTTATCTACCAAAAGTACCTTTTATACTGCTTTGCAGTTCAATGTTCATGTTTACGCCCTGCTGATGTACTGTATTGCTGTATATATGACTACTATTTTGGTAATGCTGTTAGTTACTATTTAGTTTTTCACCTCTTGTACTATCTTCCATACCCCTCACCCCCAGCATGCATCTGGAAACGAGCTGTTATCAGCTCAGTATGTCTTTCCTGGTAAAACTTTTTAAATAAATAAATGCTCTTATCTCCCACCCAGACAGACTGCCCTGTAGCCTCAGACAGCATGACCACTACCATACCACCACCCTTCATTATTCCTGTGGCTTCAGTTCACCAGCAGGATTAACTGGCCAAGGATCCAATGCGGAGGGTGGGGGCATCCAGTGCTGCAGGAGGCAGTTGGAGTGTGTGGGAGGTTTGATGTGTTTTAAGGTTTCCAGTGCTTAAATATTTCTATATTTCCACTTTCAGACCTTGATAAAGCTATCTTTTTAAAAAGTAATGCAATATTAATTAATAGTCACAGAAGTAACTGCTCTTCATACCAGATGGTTTCATTTGCCATTATTTAGCAGGGAGAAAACTGTGCCATAACATTTGTGACATCACGTTGCTTTCTACGGCATGTTGCAGCACCGAGCGCTTGGAGCTGAGACAGCAGTAGTAAAAACCTGATACAGTGGTATGTTTCAAAATCATTTTTATTTTATACAGATTATTTTGTTACAAATATATTGTAAATATATTGTTAAAAGAGAAACCAGATCAAAATGCATTTTTACGTTTGGGATCAGCTTTAATTTATAAATTTGTAATCAGATTTTTAAATCCCCTGTGCTTTTGGCTTTCTGATTAAAGGAGAACTGCAGTCAGGGTTTGCAAAAAACATATGTTGTGCAGAGTGTTCGATTTGTGTGTGTAGGCTTAGGATTTCCTTTCCTTTGTCTGCTGTTAGGAATTCTTTTTTCTAAATTTGCCAACAAGTTTTATGGCCCCTGGGGATCCCCATGTTTGAATGTTTTTCTTTTTCCTTCAGTGCCTCCTCTCCCAGTGATGTGTCCACGATCATAGATTCAGAAAGTGCTGGTTTGGTATCACCTACAAATTAAAACACTGTGCAAAATATATGTTTTTGTAAATTTTTACTGTAGTTCCTCTTTAACTGCATACTGTCAGTTACTGTATTTAGTACAATAGTGAAATGGTTGGGGAATCCCACAGAAACAGTTCAGGGATGGAAGTTAAAGGGGGAACAGTCAACAGCAAGGGCCCCACACCCAAGTGTAAGGTTGTTCTCAATGAGCGCTTTTTGTGCCAAAACATTTTGGTTTACTTACTCTTTACTGTAGTATTGTAGATTGTAGCAGATTCATTGTGGTTACTTCTAGGCCTGCATCTTCTGTTACTGTAAATCACAGTATCCCCTGCCGCTGACAGAGCAGTAGGCAGTAGTGGCGGGAGACTCAATAGCCCGCAGTGCATGTAGAGCTTTTATAAGCTCTGCTCAGATGTTTTCTGGTCCTGTTTTTCTCCAGGAGCCAACTTTTATTTTTCCCATGGGGGGACTCAACAAATAGCCGGGGGTCTGGGGGCTGCCAAGGACCCCAGAACCTCTAAGGTTTTTGTGCTCTGTGGTGCATTTTGAGGGTTTTACTGAAGGGATAGATGTAGAAGGGAGTCTTGTATACAGATAGTGTTGGAGTTGGTGAGGTGCCTATGCTATGGAGGGTACCCAGCCTATGCTAGATTACTGGGATGTTGCACTCCTCATGCCATCTGGTTGGTGAGAGACTAAAAAAGAATAGCCTTATCTCTGAACAAATGCCATGCTACCATGTGATTAACTACATTATGCCAACGGGGGGGGGGGTGTAAAAATAGCCTTATCTGGAAAAAGACCCATGGCATGATTGTGTGATCACCTACAGGTGCACTGGAGGTTATGGCAATTTTACACAACTTAACTGAATAAGGATTCCTTTAAAGTACAAGCAACTGCAACAGCATTACTGTATTCTTTGATTTCTTGGAATGAAACAGTTTTATTCCTGTAACCCCCCTACAATTGGAGGTTCCTAGAAGCCTTCCCGGAGCTTGCCTAAGTGCTCAGCTGCCTGGCTGGTGTTCGGCGTAAGGCCGCTAAATGGGGGGTTATGAGTGCTTTTAAAGCCTCCAGTACTGCCTCTTTAAGAGCTGCCTGCTCGCAGAGTTTGGTGTTGTGAAGGGGGCTGGGGGTTTCTGTGCTTGACTCCCAACCTGGCCCTGGACTACTGGTTAATCGCTCTGTTCCTGCAGTTGCTAGAAGCGCAGGGGGAGCCCATCAGAAAGATGTAATTGTTTCCATGAAAACAGTTAAAGTAATGGTAAAAATGCTGCCTGTCTAACCTGCCTTTCTTGCAGCTGGGACTCTGTGTGCTGTGCCCCTCCATTTTGGACCCGGACGTTCTGAAGGGTCCAATAAGGTGCCGGGGCAGTTAATGTGAAGGATTAAGCAACCAACCAGGACTGGGACTCTAATGGAGCTGGCTGACCAATGGGGACTTAGCTAGTAATCCTGGGAAGTGAAGTCTGAATGAGGGTGCCTTTTTGCACCAATCGAAACAGGTCTCATAGCCTGGTGTCTGCAGCCCACCTATGGGATCAGGTGGCGCGCGACTGGGAAGGCTGGGTCCAACTGCCAGAAGGGCAGAGACGTTGTGGCTGTGAGTGAGGAGGGAGCCTCTTGCTCCTGCGGCGTTAAGTGTTTGCGCAGGAAGTGCATGAAAGGCCTGAGTCGGCCGTTTGTTGCGTAGCCAGAAAGCTTCGGACTAAATCCGCAGGGCAGCAGTCAGAGGAGGCTGTGCAGGAGCACAGCTACCTACCAGGCTCAACCTGTAGAGGACTGGAGAATCTGCTGAATTGTGCTCGGTCTGTCAGGAAAGTTGAAGCTGCAGAGAGACACCTGCATAGCCGTGAGATCGGTCGGGTCCTGGAAGCAGCTGCCTGGTATGGTACCCCTCTGTTGTTTTTCCATATAAATGTGTGAGGAGGCCTTTGAAGCTCAGGCTCAACCCTGCAAGCGGTGAAAGAGTGGTTTTCTGTTGGAGTTGTGAGTATGGAATCAGGTAGCTCCTGTTAAAGGTCACAAACAAAGCCAAAGTCATTTGTTACATTGCAGACTGTACTAATTGAGCTTTCTGGCTCTATCTGATCTGCTCAGGAATCAAATGCTCATTTGTGTCAGGGCCTCAACCAGCTGCACCGAGGAACTAGCCATTAGGGCTTGGGTACCCATAGACAGTACTTATTAGGTCAGGCCTGTGCACAGAGCCCTAGGTAGTTAAATATATTTTTATAGTGGTAAGCCAATCACCCTGATTTCCCCCGGTCCTTGTTATCTCCCCTTAAATAAATCAGATTATTTGTTTTGCAAGAGTACCCTAGCTGGTTTGTGTTTTACTGGTGATATACTGCACAGTGAATACTTGATAACTGTACCTTACTTTCCAGGGGGTTCCCGGAGTGAGCTGAGTGGTTTGAGCCGGGGGGGGTAAGTGTTCAGGGTGAGAACATTGTGATTAAACTGTGTGAGCCACTAGTGGGAAGAAGGGGGGGTTGCAGCAACCCAGAGGGCTGTGACCGAGTCAACCTTGACTGTTCTGACCCCAACCTCTGGGTGGAGGCACCCGTCAACGGATCTGGGCCCCTCACCCTGCCACAGCTGAGGCAGGCAGGGGTAGTAGCCCTTAGGATAGCGCCCCCTGGGGGTTACAAATTGGAGGCACCACTGGGATTAGCGTCCCCTAGTGGCCAAGTGGGTAATGTGCATAAAAATGGAAAAGCTGACGGGGAAACTGGAAGGGGATATTATGGCAAAAATTAAGTTGGATCCTATTAAGACAATGGTACACAAATTGATGGGGTGGGGCGAAGCTGAAGAGCTGGACTCCCAGAGAATTGTGTTGCTATTAGACGTGCCTCTGGGAACACTGACAGCTGACATTATTTCTACTGCAGAGCGTGTTAAATGTTTGGGCAAGGTGGAGGTGAAGGGGCGTATGGCTGACTCGCTTAATCAGACTCTGCAGGTGCTACTTTTGTGTAGTGTGGCCATCGACCCCGAGAGGGTACCTCCAGTGATTTACCCGGAGGGTGCCCCACAGGGATGGAGGCTCGTTCACATTCGGAGTGGGTCAGTCACTCCTGGGGGGGTCCCTCCAGACTAATAGTTTCAAAGACAAACTGCTTAAGTTGCTGGCTGTGGAAGGGAGGACTACCCAGGAGTTGCTGCAAGCATTGGACCTCTCTGGTGACACCACCCCCCATGTTTCCCCAGGCACCTCTCCCTGTCCCCTCAAGAGTTCTATTTTGGCTCCACTGCCCCTGGTGGTTCCCCCTATACAGCTAGATTCTTACCGAAGGCTGAAACTTTTTTCTGGCACAGTGCCGGTGCCTTCAGGGGAGGATGACTTGGAGGCGTGGATGGACTACGCCACCCCCTTGGTTCAGGAGTGGCAATGCTCTGAGGGGGAGAAAAGAAAGCGATTGATGGAGAGTCTGCAGGGCCCCGCTTTAGAAGCCATTAGGTTCTTGCGGGCCACTAACCCGGAAGCCACCGCAGCAGAGTATCTTTCTGCTTTGGAGGGAGTGTTTCAGAGTACAGAAACTGGGGAAGACTTATTATGGAAATTCAAGTCTGCCAAGCAATGGAGAAATGAGAAGCTGTCCGCCTTTGTTACTAGGGTGGAGCGGGCCTTGCAAAAGGCCTATAGAAAAGGGGGGATCACAGCCACGGCCTTGAACCAGGTCAGATTGGAACATGTTTTAAAGTCTGCTAGATTTTCTAGTGTGATATTGTTAAAACTTAAGTTACATGATAGACGGGCTGCCCCTCCTGAATACTGTCAATTGATGAGGGAGATTAGAGAAGTGGAGACTGATGAGGAATGGTGGGAACCCTATGTAGGAGTTGTGAACCCAAGCCGAACCCCTGAGTCTAGTGCACCTGAGGAGACCCACCTTTTGGGGAGGCCTGATGCGTCCCCAGAATTTCAAGGTGATGTGGGGGTGCGTTCCATTTCCTCTGGCCCCCAAGTAGAAAGTGAGTTGAGGGCCGAGGTTAGAAACTTACGAGAATTGGTGAGGGATTTGAGGCAGTCCGCTACCCACCCTGTTAGGTCTGGGGAACCTGAGTCGTTTAGAAACCAATGTTCTAGCCCCTGGGAACCCCCTCACCCCCCAGAGGGCCCCCAGCAGACAAAGTACTCCCCTCCCAATAGAGATCCCCAGGACCCCAAGTTCTGTTACCATTGTGGGGAGGATGGACACTTTCAGCCTGAGTGCCAGCTGCCGGAGAATTTAAGGAAGGTCAACAGCAAACTGATCACTTGGCATCGCAGGGCCCATGGTCGAACCCCCCAGGAAGGGTTTTGTGACCCGGGCCAATGTCCTAGCAACTGTCAAGGCTGTGCCTCCTGAATGGTCTGATGTGGTCGGCCCCTCGATGGAGGCCCCAGTGCGAGTAAATGGGATTCCCACCCGAGCTATATTAGATAGTGGCTCTCAGATACCCATCATGTTTCAGGACTGGTATCAGACACTCCTACCTGAGGTGCCACTGCAACCCTTGGATGGCCTACATGTATGGGGGCTAAGTGACAAGGCTTATCCGTATTTGGGGTATATCTGGATCTGGTTGTCATTTCCTACCTCTGTGGCTGGAGTGGACAAACAGGTGGAAACTTTGGCTTTAGTCTGCCCCCCCACTGGACTGTATGATGGGGTACCCCGTTGATTGGGACAAATGCTCATATGTTTGGATGATTAGCCCAATTGTGTTCAGAAAAACAAGCATTCAGAACCGGGCGAGCCCTAAGAATACCCGCTCTGATCCAAAAGGTCGCTGAAACTCAGAAGAAGGTTGGCCAGGAGGAACCTGAAGGCCCGGTGAGTGTAGTATGGAAAAAGGATCCGGCACCAGTGATACTTGCCCCGAATGCCCAGTATGTTCTGCACGGGGAAGTCCGACTGAGAACAGATATTAAGAATAAGTTGTTGATGTTGGATGCACCTGGGGAGGGAAGGTTGCCTGAGGGACTGCCGGTCAAACCCAGTATCTTGCCGGCTAGAGCCCATGCTTACGATAAGAGGGTGATGGTTCAAGTTCATAATGTGTCCGACAAGGAGCTTCGAATAAGAAGAGGGTGCACCCTGGCAAGTGTACATTGTGCAGATACTGCAGTGCTGCCCAATAGCAAGGGTTCAAGGAAAGATGACAGAGTAACTCCCGACTTGTTTGATTTCGGTGACTCCCCGTTGCCTGCTGAATGGAAAGTGAGGATCAGTGAGAAGCTTGCTGAAAGAGACCAGGTTTTTTCCCTGAAAGAATGGGATGTGGGATGTGTGCAAGGGGCTGAGCACCACATCCAGCTGCATGATGAAAGGCCTTTTCGAGAGAGATCTCAGCTCCTGGCCCCGGCTGACATAGACGATGTGAGACGGCATTTGCAAGAGATGCTTGCTGCTGGTGTGATACAAGAGTCCAGGAGCCCCTATGCCTCCCCCATTGTAGTAGTGAGAAAAAAGAATGGGGCAGTTTGGATGTGTGTAGATTACCGTACCTTGAATCGGCGGACCATCCCAGACCAGTATACCATGCCATGCATACAGGATGCCTTGGATTGTTTAAATGACAATAAGTGGTTCTCTGTGTTGGACCTCCGCAGTGGGTACTATCAGATCCCGATGGCCCCAGAGGATAGAGAGAAGACTGTATTCATTTGCCCCCTAGGTTTCTATGAGTTTATTCGGATGCCTCAAGGGATTTCAGGTGCTCCAGCCACCTTTCAGCGCCTGATGGAACGTGCTGTGGGGGACATGAATTTGCTCGAGTGTTTGGTCTACTTAGATGATGTCATAGTGTTCGGCCGCTCGTTGGAAGAACATGAACATTGATTGTTCAAGGTCCTGGATCGGTTGGAGGATTTCGGTCTCAAAGCTATCTATAGACAAGTGCCAATTCTTCCAAACTTCTGTGAAGTATGTGGACCACATAGTATCCACTGAAGGCATAGAGACTGACCCCAGCAAGGTGGAGGCTTTGACCACTTGGCCTCAGCCCAAGAATTTGAAGGAGCTGCAACGGTTCCTGGGGTTTTGTGGATATTATAGGTGGTTTGTCAAAGATTATTCTAGAGTGATCCGCCCCCTCCTCAACCTCACTCAAGGGTACCCTCCCACGCACAAAAAGCATAAGAAAGTTGTGCGCTCTGAGACGGAGAAGTATTTTCGACCGAATGATGTGTTTGAGACCGCTGGATCGCCGAAGTGAGGAAGCTTATGACATCATATATCACCTACCATGCCCCAGAGCTGGCATATGCTGACCCGGCCAAGCCGTACGTTCTCCATACTGATGCCAGCCTACAAGGATTGGGGGCTGTGTTATATCAGGAGCACTCGAACTGTCTGAGACCTGTAGCTTTTGCCAGCAGAAGTCTGACTCCTTCAGAAAAAAATTATCCAGTGCACAAACTAGAGTTCCTGGCTCTGAAGTGGGCCATTGTTGATCAATTTCATGACTATTTGTACAGTGCCAAGATATTGGTAAAGACTGATAACAATCCTCTGACCTATGTGCAGACCTCAGCTAAGCTGGATGCCACTGGCCATAGGTGGCTCTCTGCATTGGCCACCTACGACTATGCTGTTGAGTACAGAGCAGGCCTAAACCATATAGATGCCGATGCCCTCTCTCGGAGACCTATGCCACAAACTGATTGGGTCAGGTTGTCAGAACCTGACATAAGAGCCCTCTGCCAGAAATTTGACAAGGAGGAACAGTTGTCTCCTGATGCTGTAGACTGCTTGGTGGATTGCTTGGGGCCATCCGAGAACTGCATACCTGCTGCCTACTGTTATTTTTCTGCATTAGACACTAGTTCACTGCCCCAATTCAACAATGATAGTCTCCAACGAGCTTAATCCCGAGACTGTATGATAAAAGCGGCTGTAGAGGCTTTGCAGGCTGGGAGGGACGTGTCCAAGTTGCGTTCCACTGACCTGAGAACTGCTTTGTTGTACAAAGAAGGGCCAAAATTAAAGCTGATTAACCAACTACTATACCGAGAGACTGTGGATAAGGAGGGCCGGGTAGACAAACAACAACTGGTGCTGCCCTCAGCTTTTAGAGAACTGGTCCTGAGGTTCTTGCATAATCACATGGGGCATCTTGGCATAGGCTGAACTCTCAACCTGGTACGGACCCGATTCTACTGGCCAAAAATGAGTACAGATGTAGAGCAGTATGTCAAGACCTGTGGCCGCTGTTTGCAAAGAAAAGCCCTACCTCAGAGAGCTGCCCCCATGGTCAATATCACCACTAGTGCCCCTATGTAACTGGTCTGCATTGATTTTCTGAGTTTAGAGCCAGATCTAAAAAACATCAGTAACATATTGGTAGTCACTGATCATTTTACCCTGTATGCACAGGCCTTTCCTACTAAAGATCAGAAAGCAACCACGGTGGCTAAAGTACTTGTTGAGAACTTCTTTGTTCACTATGGGGCCCCCCAGAGGATTCATTCCTACCAGGGAGCCAGCAGATTAGCACCTTGGTTCATGCTTATAACTGCACCAAAAGTGATGCCACTGGATTTTCCCCGTACAGGCTGATGTTTGGGAGAGAGGCTAGACTGCCAGTGGATGTGTGTTTCGGGTTTCCCCTGATGGGGTGCAAGCAGAAAATCATCTACAGTGTGTACAGAAGTTGAAGGCCCAATTGAACCATGCCTACCAACTGGCCCAGACTATGGCTGCTAAACGAAACCTGGCCAACAAGGAGAGGTATGATAAGAAAGTGAAAACCATGGAACTGAGAGAAGGGGATAGAGTGCTACTGAGGAATTTGGGACTGCATGGCAAACATAAGGTTGCTGACAGATGGCATCACTTCCCTCATATTGTTGTGGGGAAACTGGCTGATTTACCTGTGTATAAAGTGCGGCCTGAGAACAATTCAAAAGATGTGAAAACTATTCACAGAAACCATCTGCTGCCAATCGGGCAGATCTTGATTGAAGCTGAACCTCCCAATGCTCCCTCCTCCAGGCCTATGACTAGATCTGCTGCCAAAAAAAAACTCAGACCACTTGATTCTTCAGCAAGCCAAATAAGAGGGCCTTGTCCAAACCCCTCTGATGAAGATGATCACCACTCTGTGTCTGAAGACAATGAAAATAATATTGAATACTATCCCTCTTATGAACTGAGCCAGCTGTTTCGGGGCAATCACCTCGTTAACTCTGGAGATGAGGTTGGGCTTTCTGGACTGTCTGAGCCCCCAGCTTTGTTTCCGGAACCAATGCTTCCAGAGGATGAATTGGGTAGCAGCAAAGCCCAAGGGGTGGGGTCCTTGAGCCTGGCTGAACTGTCTGGCCTGGCTGAACTATCTGACTTTTCAGAAGAAGAAAGTGATGTGGGGGAACAAGCCAGTGATATGCCGGAACCTGAAGAATATTTTGAATGCCCTGATGGTTCCTTACTAGTGCCTGAACAGTCCCCAGCTGAGCCAAGTAGTGTGGGTCCTGATATAGAGGGTCATGCCCCCGACAGTACTATGAGCACTGGGTCCCCTTCCCCTGTGGAGGTTCCCCCTACTAATCTCAATGAAGCTGAAACGGAATCGGGGCCTGTAGCAGGGTTTTCCGAGACCCCTAGACGCTCCAGCCGAGAAGTACAGCCTGTAGTAAAGTTGAGTTATGAGTCTCTGGGTCAGCCTGTGGACCTGCCCTTAAATGTGATCCATAAAGGGGTGTATGTGTCCCCGAGCTCCTTGCCTAAGTTAACCTTGGGGGATAACTCCAGCCTGTTAGTATTGCCTTTCGAGTGTGGTACCCCTACCCCAGTTAGCCCGCCAATAGCTGAAAGGGAAGGGCCCCCTCTTTTCAGGTGCCATGGTCAGAGAGTAATGACCTGATTTAAAAAGAAAAAAGGTTATATGTGTGTGTGATGTTGCATAAACCATAGTAAACTGTGGATACAGTATCCATGTATGCAAGCTAAAGTGTGATATAATGTTAATTAAATTGTTTGCCTTAAAGTGATTTAAGGGTAACTACTTGACGTGGACGCCAAGTTTTTCCAGGCCAGGAAGGGTGTAACCCCCCTACAATTGGGGGTTCCTAGAAGCCTTCCCGGAGCTTGCTTAAGTGCTCAGCTGCCTGGCTGGTGTTCGGCGTAAGGCCGCTAAATGGGGGGTTGTGAGTGCTTTTAAAGCCTCCAGTACTGCCTCTTTAAGAGCTGCCTGCTCACAGAGTTTGATGTTGTGAAGGGGGCTGGGGGTTTCTGTGCTCAACTCCCACCCTGGACTACTGGTTAATCGCTCCATTTCTGCAGTCGCTAGAAGCACAGGGGGAGCCCATCAGAAAGATGTAATTGTTTCCGTGAAAACAGTTAAAGTAATGGTAAAAATGCAGCCTGTCTAACCTGCCTTTCTTGCAGCTGGGACTCTGTGTGCTGTGCCCCTCCATTTTGGACCCGGACATTCTGAAGGGTCCAATAAGGTGCCAGGGGCAGTTAATGTGAAGGATTAAGCGACCAACCAGGACTGGGACTCTAATGAAGCCGGCTGACTAATGGGGACTTAGCTAGTAATCCTGGGAAGTGAAGACTGAATGAGGGCGCCTTTTTGCACCAATCGAAACAGGTCTCATAGCCTGGTGTCTGCAGCCCACCTATGGGATCAGGTGGCACGCAACTGGGAAGGCTGGGTCCAACTGCCAGAATGGCAGAGACGTTGTGGCTATGAGCAAGGAGGGAGCCTCTTGCTCCTGCGGCGTTAAGTGTTTGCGCAGGAAGTGCATGAAAGGCCTGAGTCGGCCGTTTGTTGCATAGCCAGAAAGCTTCGGACTAAATCCGCAGGGCAGCGGTCAGAGGAGGCTGTGCAGGAGCACAGCTACCTACCAGACTCAACCTGTAGAGGACTGGAGAATCTGCTGAATCGCGCTCGGTCTGTCAGGAAAGTTGAAGCTGCAGAGAGACACCTGCATAGCCGTGAGATCGGTCGGGTCCTGGAAGCAGCTGCCTGGTATGGTACCCCTCTGTTGTTTTTCCATATAAATGTGTGAGGAGGCCTTTGAAGCTCAGGCTCAACCCTGCAAGCGGTGAAAGAGTGGTTTTCTGTTGGAGTTGTGAGTATGGAATCAGGGTAGCTCCCTGTTAAAGGTCACAAACAAAGCCAAAGTCATTTGTTACATTGCAGACTGTACTAATTGAGCTTTCTGGCTCTATCTGATCTGCTCAGGAATCAAATGCTCATTTGTGTCAGGGCCCCAACCAGCTGTACCGAGGAACTAGCCATTAGGGCTTGGGTACCCATAGACAGTACTTATTAGGTCAGGCCTGTGCACAGAGCCCTAGGTAGTTAAATATATTTTTATAGTGGTAAGCCAATCACCCTGATTTCCCCCGGTCCTTGTTATCTCCCCTTAAATAAATCAGATTACTTTTTTTGCAAGAGTACCCTAGCTGGTTTGTGTTTTACTGGTGATATACTGCACAGTGAATACTTGATAACTATACCTTACTTTCCAGGGGGTCCCTGGAGTGAGCTGAGTGGTTCGAGCTGGGGGGTAAGTGTTCAGGGTGAGAACATTGTGATTAAACTGTGTGAGCCACTAGTGGGAAGAAGGGGGGGTTGCAGCAATCCAGAGGGCTGTGACCGAGTCAACCTTGACTGTTCTGACCCCGACCTCTGGGTGGAGGCACCCGACAATGGATCTGGGCCCCTCACCCTGCCACAGCTGAGGCAGGCAGGGGTAGTAGCCCTTAGGATAGCGCCCCCTTGGGGTTACATTCCAATGAATTAGAATACAGTAATGCAGTTAACCAATAGTTCAAGGCTTCACAAATATAACAAATGCAGTTTTTTTATCCACTGACTCACCCAGCCAGGTTGTAGTCTCTTGTGGTGGCAGGTGGGTGGAGGAGTGTCTCTCTCTCTCTCTCTCTCTCTCTCTCTCTCTCTCTCTCCTCTCCCTCTCCCTCTCTCTCTCTTCCTCTCAGTCTGGTCTGTTCTTTCAGGTTGGTGGGTGGCAGGCAGATGCATGTCTCACAGAGTGGTGAGGGTGAGTGAACTTATTGGGAGGGGACTGGGACTGGAAGTCAAGTTGGAGCCTCTTCAGTGGCCTTGGTGCCTGGCAAGTGGTCTGGTAGGGCGGTCTCTGACTGCAGTGGGGGAGTTGAAGCACTGGACCTGATTCACCTCTCCAACTTCCAGAGTAAAAGGGAACTGCAGAGGGTTTAGCCAGATGGGAAGAGATGCCAGAGTCAACCCCACTGAAATGGTATACAACTATGCGTCACCAGCAAGCAAAAAATGCCATGATTTGACCACTCTCAAGATAGCACACACAGACTGGCTATCTGAGATACTGGGGACATAGATCATCTAGTACGTCAGCTGCCAACCTGTGTATCGCCATCTGTTCAGCCACAGTGGCTGGTAGGGGAGTCTAGTCTAGCCAGTCCATATAATAAGCAGAGTACTGGTTGGTGGCTGAGGAGGTGGAATGGTGTTCTGAACTGTTCTGCCTCAATTTATCCCCTGCAGTTGTGTAGCAACTGAGTTAATATGCAGCCTGCATGTTAGTCCCGAACTGCATTACAAGATTCCGGGGGAAGGGAAAGCAGAGTCCCTACCTAATCTTCCCTGTGTGGGGCTTCAGACCCTCCGCCCCCATAGTTGGCACCTATGTCAGGAGCTAAATACAGTCCTCTGTGACTCTACTTAGCTCAGAGAGGACAGCAGAACAAGCAAACAAAAGATCAGGCTTATATAAACTCTAACATGCACTGCAGACTGTTGAATCTGTGGGCCAGGAAGCCTGCACTGTGGTCACTTTTTGTTTTCTACCTTGGTTCCTCTTGAAGAAACTGGCATATGAGGAGGCCCACTGCACATGTACATACAATGCATGCACAGTGCCGGTCGCTGGCCAGTGTATTCCCCTCCCACTTGACGCCCTTGCTGCACTGCCACCTGTGGTCACCCAGGTAGCACTATTGCAGCTAGGGCAGCAACCATTCCCCCCACAGCACCTCCACTGCATGGACACCTGTGATTACCCAGGTGGCAGTATTGCAGTGAGGGCAGCGACCCTCCTCCCTACAGCACTTCCACTGCACTGCCACCTGTGGTCACCCAGGTAGCAGTACTGTAATGAGGGCAGTGACCCTCCCTCCCCCACAGCACCTCCACTGCACTACCACCTGTGGTCACCCAGGTAGCAGTATTACAGCGAGTGTATTGACCCTCCACCCTCTACAGCACCCTCACTGCACTGCCACCTGTGGTCACCCAGGTAGCAGTATTGCAGCGAGTGCAGCAACCCTCCACCCCTACAGCACTTCCACTGCGCTGCCACCTGTAGTTACACAGGTAGCAGTATTACAGCGAAGGCAGTGATCCTCCCTCCCCTACAGCACCTCCACTGCACTGCCACCTGTGGTCACCAAGGTAGCAGTATTGCAGCGAGTACAGCGACCCTCCACCCCTACAGCACCTCCACTGCGCTGGCACCTGTAGTTACACAGGTAGCAGTATTGCAGCGAGGGCAGTGATCCTCCCTCCCTTCCCTACAGCATCTCCATTGTACTGCCACCTGTGGTCACCCAGGTAGCAGTATTGTAGCAAGTGCAGCGACCCTCCACCCCCTACAGCACCTCCACTGCACTGCCACCTGTGGTCACCCAGGTAGTGGTACTGTACCGAGGGCAGTGACCCTCCCTCCCCTACAGAACCTCCTCTGCACTGGCACCTGAGGATACCAGTATCCCATTAGATGGGCAAATCAAATTGAGTGACTCAAAAATGAGCAACTCAATTTGGGTACCCATAGGAATAGTGAGGGTGGAAGTATAGCAAGGGGGTTGGAATAGTGACAGATGAGGGACAGAATAGCAACTGCGACTGAAAGGGCTTTACCTGCTGATGTTAGTTAAATAAATGATTGCAGCCTATTACTGCCAAGCTGGTCACCTGGCATGGTGGTACAGATGCTGCCTACAGTGTCGATTGTTCCGGGTTCTGGACCACCTATGGGTACTCTTTTTTTTTTTTTTCCCGTGTGGGTGTTATTTTCTTTTCCCAGACTGTTGCCCCAGCCATGGTATCTCCACTGTTCAGTGTCTGCTTCCCCCCCGAGTTGATTATATCTATATGGGGGTGCGAGAAGCATAGCCCCCTGCATTAAACATTTATTTTCCTGCTGTCGCCGTTTTGGTAGGTGCAGAGGGTGGTTCCATGCTGATTTGTTTTCAGTGACATGGACTCCCTCTTCTGCGAGTCACCTTAGTATTTTTGCTATTATGACATGGAACTGTGGTTACCCAGGTAGCAGTATTGCACTAAGGGCAACAACCCCCCCCCTTCCCTACAGCACCACAACTACACTGCCACCTGTGGTCACCCATGTGGCAATATTACAGCAAGTGCAGTAACCTTCCCTTTCCTACAGCACCTCCACTGCACTGCCACCTGTGATTACATAGGTAGCAGTATTGCAGTGAGTGCCATGACCCTCCCTTCCCTACAGCTCCTCCACTGCACTGCCATCTGTGGTTACCCAGGTAGCAGTATTGCAGTGAGTGCCATGACCCTCCCTTCCCTACAGCTCCTCCACTGCACTGCCATCTGTGGTTACCCAGGTAGCAGTAGTGCAGTGGGGGCAGTGATGCTCCCTCCCCTACAGCACCTCCACTGTACTGCCATCTGTGGTTACCCAGGTAGCAGTATTGCAGTGAGTGCCATGACCCTCCTTTCCCTACAGCTCCTCCACTGCACTGTGTGGTCACCTAGGTGGCAGTATTGTAGCAAGGATGGCATCCCTCCCTCCCTGCCCAGAGGAGGAGAGTGTCTTCTGGGATGTTCAATCCTCCTTCCTCAAGCTGGCCGCTGATGGTCTAGGCTCCTTCTCAAACTCGAGTTGCCACCGTCTTGAGTGGTAGCCCTACTACTGCACTGATGTGCCAGCTCCGCAATCTGTAATTTAGCAGAAAAGTGTTATTGTATTGTTTTAAATTGTGTTTCTTCCCAGGCATTCACCAATGATGTCTGCCTCCTGGTCCTCCTTTCTGGCTGCTCCATTCCAGCTTGCATACCACTAGCTGCAGGCAGCTCCAGACCAG
The DNA here is from genome assembly GCA_016271365.2 of Neoceratodus forsteri. Classification (NCBI taxonomy): domain Eukaryota; kingdom Metazoa; phylum Chordata; order Ceratodontiformes; family Ceratodontidae; genus Neoceratodus; species Neoceratodus forsteri. The sequence continues at coordinate 1,401,318,022 of CM028131.1, read as the reverse complement.
ACTCCTGCAACTCACTCAGGCCCAGGACCCCCAAGACTGGTGTGCATTTTACAGCCATTAAGGGTGACACCTAAGACAGGGAGAGTCATACGGGGGGGCTGTCCTAGCCTTTGACAGCTCCTGAGGTGGGTGGTCCATGCACTGTCATCTAGTTGGATCCTGATTTTTCCCTGTTTGGTGCCTTCCACCTCCCTGGCATCTGCCGGTGGCTGCTGTAGGAGTTTTCCAAGGTCATGTGTTCACCTGTGATGTCAAGGTCAATGCCACTCCCCCAGAGGAGGCATTTGTGTGGGGAACAGACCATCTCCCTCCTCCAGGGATCAGTGGACGATGCCTCCACATCGCGCCATAGCCCCAACCGGCCTGCAATGGAGGAGTCGGATCTGGACTTGATCCCAGGTCTCTCATATGGCTGGTATTGTTTAAAAGGTTCTAAGCATGCCAACTCATTGATGCAGCAGTAGTGCCACTGCTCACGATGCCAGTGACCTGCGATCAGAAGTAAGCTTGTGTCACTGGGAGCCGGCTGAGCGAAGGAGAATTAAGCATCCCACAGATGGTTTTCCTCCTTCAGGAAGGGTGGGACTTCAGGAAAGGTGGAAGCTGAGCCCCACACCAAGACAACCACTTAGCAAAGGCTAGGTGGTATTACTGCTGGTACACTAGAAAGGGAGGGACACTGTCGGACAATGGCACTTCACACTACTGGGTGTGCATTATTGCGTCACCGGTTCCCTTTTGGAGAAAATGGCAGGAAAAAATGATCCACAGCGGGCGATGCCTGTACCTCCAAAGGTTTATGCACTACTAACCTGACCCTCCACCCTCTTCCACAGTAGCCATGGGCAAACAGTGACTGATTAAGGCCTGCACAAGACAGGTGACAGGGTTGGGGGGGGTGACGTCCACAAGTGAAGATAGGAAACTAAGACCTTGATAAAAAATAAAAGGATCTAAGCATCACAGCTGCAGTGTGAACAAAACAGCTTGCACAGATGTTTTGTGAGGCAGGGCAAGTGATGGTGGATCTCACACTGGGAGGGAGATTGTTCCAAAGGTTTGGGATCTGCTATGAAAAGTCTGCTTTTCCTATAGATATCAGACATCTGGAGGTAAGGAATCACTCTTGGAAAGGATTCTTTATGGAATAACAGTTGTAGAAGAGGGACGTGGGAAGGACAGAAGAAAGGTGGCAGGGGGATTGTCCAGAGGTAGCAGGGAGGTCGTCCGAAGGTAGCAGGGAGGTCGTCCGAAGGTAGCAGGGAGGTTGTCCAAAGGCAGCAAGAGAGGTTGTCCAAAGGTAGCAGGGGAGGTTTCCAGAGGTAACAGGGGAGGCTGTCCAGAGGTAACAGCGGAGGCTGTCCAGAGGTAACAGGGGAGGCTGTCCAGAGGTAACAGCGGAGGCTGTCCAGAGGTAACAGGGGAGGCTGTCCAGAGGTAACAGGGGAGGCTGTCCAGAGGTAGCAGGGGAGGTTTCCAGAGGTAACAGGGGAGGCTGTCCAGAGGTAGCAGGGGAGGTTGTCCTAAGGTAGCAGGGGAGGTTTCCAGAGGTAACAGGGGAGGCTGTCCAGAGGTAACAGGGGAGGCTGTCCAGAGGTAACAGGGGAGGCTGTCCAGAGGTAGCAGGGGAGGCTGTTCAGAGATAGCAGGGGAGGTTGTCCTAAGGTAGCAGGGGAGGTTTCCAGAGGTAGCAGGGGAGGCTGTCCAGAGGTAGCAGGGGAGGTTGTCCTAAGGTAGCAGGGGAGGTTTCCAGAGGTTACAGGGGAGGCTGTCCAGAGGTAACAGGGGAGGTTGTCCAAAGGCAGCAGGGGAGGTGGTCCAAAGGCAGCATGGGGGATTGACCAACCAGTATGAATAAGGAAGGCACCTCCCCTTCAGGGAAGATCAAGCCAGGCTACAATACAGTACATAAAGGATTGTCTAGTCCTCCTGTGAAAGCCTGATCAGTGCTAGCTTCCACAACATCAGCAGGCAGGCTATTCCAAACACTGATACCCTCTGTGTGAAGTGATGTTTCTGATGCTCTCTTTATCCTGCCCCCTCCCCCCAGTGCATGACATCTAGGTCTGCTTGCACCCACCAGTGCAAACACCTGTGTTTCCCTGTCCCTGCCTAGCCCTCTCAGTAGCCAGTGTAAGGAAGTCAAAAGGTATCCCTATTCCTTTAAAGGGTCTGTGGTATGTAGAGAAGAACTGCATAACTGCACTGGGTCTAACTTATATCTATTACTATTTTTGTAGAAGGAGACACATCCAGAACAACTGTGACCATGTCGGCCAAAAAGCCTGGGCGTTTTAGTGAAACAGGTATTTCTGTTTTATTTTATAAAACCTTCTCACTTGAGTTTTGAGTTAACATTTTCTTCTGCTTCCTAACTCCTTTCTCCCTTGTTTCTCCCTCACTGGAACAGCAGTCTTAGAATCCAATATAGAAAGTCTTATAGTGGTGCATAGGACTTCCAGATGCCACAAAGGGCCCCCTCTGCACAATCAGAGCACCTCACAGCATCCACAACCCCCACCCTTCTGCACCTGCATGCAAAATCCCTAACCCAGTCCTGTTGCACCATCTGAGTTATCCAAGCAATTGCTCCAAGAGGAAGAGGGCAGAGCCACTCTCTGTGTCATTCCCAAAGCCAATTAGAATAAGACACAGACAGATGGGGTAGGCCCATGTTCTGTGTCATTCCCAAAGCCAGGTTGACCTCACTTTGGAAACTGGGACGGAAAGAGGTTACATGGAGGACCCCCCACATATCTCCAGTACGCCCCTCTGCCATGACCCCACACCACAGCATCTGAGTGCAATTGCCCCCCCAACCATGTGTCCATAGTCACCCTCTTATGGCATGGAGGTCTGAAAAGGATCATTGGTCATCTTTTTTAAATTTGAAAATTTGTCTGACTGGAAAAGGAATATCATGCACTGCAGGCAGCAGTTATAACAAATCCACACTCTCACCTTGCTATGAACATCAGAATCAAACCTTTACAGTTTCACTTTATTTTCCATTTTCATCACTTTAAAAGTACTGAATCAGTACAAACACACTAAGTTTTTCTCAACTATCCGTACCTACCACAGCTAAGAAAAATAAATGTGTTTGTACTGATTCAATACTTATAAAGTAATGAAACTACAATTTACAAAGTGAAACTATAAGCATTTGTTTTTGATGTTACTAGCAAAGCATGAATGTGAATTTCATTGTTGCTGCTACCTGCAGTGTGTGGTGTGGCTTCTTCCTTCTCGTCACTCCCTATGGACTAGCATTTGGAAGTAATACCCTGAGCTCCATAACATCACTTGTTTTTGAAAATAGGATATATGGCAGTCCTGGCCAGCCTTCCATATCCCATAATCCCCTTCTCACATGGAGTAGGGGACCCCCCCCCGCCGCAGGACCCAGGATTCTGATTAGAAGCCCAGTGATCACCCTATTTGTGTCTGCTGGACCACCCCTTGCCACTGGAAGGATATGCACAGTGGCAGCAGCAGGGAGATACGACTGCTGCCCTTGAGCTAGGCTCACTGAGTGCTACCGGGGGACAGAGCAGTGTGTGCCAACAACCCACCACTGAATGCTAGTTAATTTTGAGGGTCAGACCCTAAATGTCGTTTCAGATGTCATTGCCTCATGGATCAAAATTGAATCAAGTCAATCAAAATAAGTTTATTCAACAAAGGGAAGGAGAAGACGAAGTAGATCATTGCCTGTCACCTGGCAGTATGTTGAGAGCCAGGGTAATGACTCCAGACAAGTTATAAAAAGGTGCGATGGTGGCACTGCAACCACAGTGAGTATCTATGCAGGACTGAGCTTGTTGGGACAATCTAGAACAGTTCTAGTATCTATGCATGACTGAGCTTGTTGGGGAAATCTAGTATCTATGCAGGACTGCATTTGCTAGGAAATCTAGAACAGTTCTAGTATTTATGCAGGACTGAAGTTGCTGGGAAATCTAGAATAGTTGTAGCATCTATGCAGGACCGAACTAACATACTAAAAAGCCAGCAGAATAGGCCAAATAGTCTGTCTTGTCTGTTTGAAAGCCAGCAACCTAATGGCTGCCCGCCTCACCACCACTCCTACCTCCCAAGAGTGACTTCTCTAGATTCAGTTTCTCCTTGTACCTGTCCCACTCCTTCTTGAAGCCCTCCACTGTGCTCTCCTCAACCAGTCTCCCTGGAAGCGCATTCCATGGCTCTACCACCCTCTCAGTGAAAAAATGCTTCTTACGTTCCCCCTTGTAATTTCCCCCCTCCAACTTCCACTCGTGTCCCCTGGTCACTCCCCCCTTCTTCAGCCTAAACAACTCCCTGGTTCCACTCCAAATTATTCCCTTTACATACTTGAAAACCTCTATCATGTCTCCCCTATCCCTCCTCTCCTCCAGTGAGTAAAGCCAGAGCTCTTCCAGTCTCTCCTCATAAGGCCTCCCCTCCATACCCTGAATCACCCTGGTCGCTCTCCTCTGGACCGTTTCTAGCAGTGCTATGTTCTTCTTCAGATGAGGTCTCCAGAACTGCACACAGTACTCTAGCTACGGCCTGACCAAGGCATTATATATAGAGAGAGAATCACCTCTCTGTTTCTGGACGTAATTCACCTGGCTATGCAACCCAATATCCTGTTTGCCTTGGCTGTAATTCTTCTACAATTTTCAGAGATATTCATTTTAACATCTACCACCACTCCTAAATCCCTTTCTCTCAATGTGGCATGCAGTGTGACCCCTCCCAGGGTATATAGAACAATGAGATGGCGGCCACGCTGGGCTGCCGTCTGTGAGCTCTTCGTTTTGCTTTTTGTTTTTTGGCTCAAATTGGCTCAAATCGTTTCTTTTTGTCCCGTTTGTCCCGTTTAGTCTAGTCTACATTGCATTACTGTTCGCATTACTGTTCGGTTTTTAACGTTTAGTTTTAGTTTTAACGCCATACCGGCTGCTCCGTTCAGCTACCTGGCAATCGAGCTAGGTTTGATAAACCTATAGAGGCTTTAAAGAGTGACTTTGGAAACTGAAGGGACTTGCCTGAGTCGAGTTTTGGTCTGCTGGCGTGTGGTCGTGCTGCTGGCTGCTGGCTGTTCGTCAGGAGCAGTGCGTGGGGAGCTGGTTCTCGATTGCCGCTGTGGAGGGTTTGGTTGCCGACAGTCTGAAGGTTTGGCAACTGTCCGTGTGCTGGAGAATTGGGAGGAACGTTTAGTGGTGGAGCACCAGTTTCGATTCGGGGAAAGAACTCTGCCGGATTGTAGGAAGAGGAGGTGATCGGTTCTATATTGTGATTGGACCTGCCAAAAGAAGGAAGCGTTTTTGTGGAGCAACGGACAGTGGAAACTGTGGATTACTTTGAGCTGAGTGTCCAGATTCCCTGGCCCAGACAGGGTAGCGGGTTTCTCTGCCTCCAGAGGGTGGTGGGGTTAGCTCTGCTTCCTAGTTGAGACAGGGGTACCACCAGAGGGTGGTTCAGCCTGCCTCATCGTAGCGAGGGTTAGGTTGAGTTGGAACTCTTAGTTGGTGCTTTCTGCTTGATGCCTGCAGGACTTTGGCATTGAAGTTGGATTTATATGGACCGTGGTGTGAACTATTGATCTGGTGATGTATATTCGAACTTCTTCTACTGCCAGTGTATGATAACTCTGGGAAATGACTGGGAAGATTAAACTTGAGTTTATTCATTATTAGTTCAGTCTTGTGAGAGGAGACTGACTAAAGTTTTGGGCCATACTAAGTGGTGAGAGCACATAAGTGTGGACATCAAAAAGACCTTGAACTCCTGTTTTTGGGTTTCCTCTGGGTAAACGAGGGTATTGGCTTTAGGATTACGGGAATTTTAAACTTTGAGCCAATTTTTATGATAGGGGGTTTTGTACAGGTGGAAAGCTCCTTCCCTCCCTTTTGGTGAGAACAGTGTGGGGGGGTAGATGGATAAAGCGTTTCTGATAAAATTAATGTGTAAGCTCTGACACACTGTTAGGAAAACTATTTTGTTTTTGTTTATAATTGTTGTATTTATATTTTGATATTTGAGTGCTGTGTTTTTAGTTTTATTTAGAATGTATTGTTAGAGTATAATTTTGTTTTTTGTTTAAATTGTAGTATTTACATTTTGTTATTTGAGTGCTGTGTTTTAGAATTTTGTTATTTATATAAACCGGTGGGGTTTATTGTAGTTAGCTGTGTTATTAATTATGTGTTGGAGTGAAAATAGGACAGTTGGCTATTATTCCCCCTCCAGGCTCAGGGATCTTCGTCCTTTCTCCTGTCCCGTCGCCAGGAGTCTATAGAAGGTGTAGGGCTCTGGGGATTGTGAGGGGGAGGAGGAGGGTTGGAGCTGGGCCGGGGTGGAAAGGAGCGGGCGGATAGGGATAGTGAGGTCAAGGAGACGCCCTGGGGTGAAATGGGCACAGGAGAGGGGTTTTCCCTGTCTTGTGCCCATACCCAAGGGTTCTGGTCAAGATCAGCAGGTAAGGCGGTCATCGTCGGAGGCTCATCCTACTCGGGCGGTGTTGTGCAACGCTAGGTCTATTAAAAACAAGACGGCCATTATAGCCGATCTTGTTGGGTCAGATGACCTGGCGTGCATCACCGAGACCTGGCTGGATGGAAATGCTGGGCCAGTTTTAGCCGCAGCAGTTCCGGACGGGTACTCGGTGATACACCGCCCGAGGCAGGATCGTAGGGGCGGGGGCGTTGCCATTTGTTTTAAATCAGAATTGGGCCTGGTGGAGGTACCGGTGGGAGTCACCAGATCCTTTGAGTGTGTTCTAGGCGAGGGTGTGGGGTGCAGGATACTTCTCGTATACCGTCCACCAGGTGACGGGAATGTTTTCCTGCAGGAAGTCGCAGATTTCATTGTCGACCTGACATTGGGGTCCCCAGATGGTTGGTTCTGGGGACTTCAATGCCTGGGTCGACGATGAACTCTCACGCTTTGGTCAAGACTTCCTCCAGTTGATGTTATCACTGGGCTTCACACAGGTAGTTTCCTCCTTGACCCATATTGGTGGGCACTCATTGGACCTGGTGTTCCTTCTGGGGATGGAGATATCTGATTTGGTGGTGGAACCACTCAGATGGTCTGACCATCACTCCATTAGGTTCAATTTTGAGGCCGCCCCTATTAGGTCAGCCCCTTCGGAGATGGTCCATTAAGGGGTGTGTCCCCGGATGACCTGATGGCGGTGCTGGACCTATCGGGCCTTCCGATAGATTGCTTGGATCTAGGTGACCTAGTACATGCCTATAATAGGGTGGTTACAGGGGCCCTGGATTCTATTGCACCTGTTCGCGTTCATCCTCTCACTCTTCGCCCCAGGTCTCCATGGTTTGATGAGACCATGAGGGAGTTGAGGAGGGTTGGACGAAGGCTGGAGAGGCATTGGTGGAAATCTGATCTGGATGATGACAAACTTAGTTTGATGGACCATTATACGGCCTATCAATCCGCAATCTCTCATAAGAAGGCAGAGTTCCTGTCCAGGGAGATAGCGGCGCCACAGAATAGACCAGACCAGCTCTTTCGGACTGTGGACAGACTGTGCAATCCAGTCTGTCTTCAGCCCAGAAGGGCCTTTTCCACAGACCGTTGTGAGGAGTTTGCTCTCTTCTTTGCAGATAAGGTTGCCAAAATCAGATCAGATGTCCGTTCTTCCCTCTCCAATGGGAGCGGTGATGGTCGGCAGGAGATGTCGAACACCCAGTTTGCATGGTCTGACTTCAGCCTCCCCAGAATCGATGATATTGTGATGATCATCTGAGTGTTGCGACCAACCAGCTGTGATTTGGACCCTGGCCCCACAGGCCTTTTAGTGGATTGTGTGGATAAAATCGGCCTAGTCCTGGCTTTGATAGTCTGGAAGTCTTTGGAGAGGGGGATCTTTCCAGATCCCCTTAAAGAGGCTATAGTTAAGCCTCTTTTAAAGAAGTCCTCCTTAGACCCAGATTGTCTAGCAAATTACAGACCAGTCTCTAACCTACCCTTTGTGGGTAAAGTTATTGAGAAGGTGGTCGCAGTGCAATTGGAGGATCATCTGACCAACAACAATATCTACGATTCTTTCCAATCTGGATTTAGGAAAAGGCATAGTACTGAGACAACACTTGTTCGAGTACTAAATGACCTCCTAATAGCGCGAGATCGTAGGACCCGTTCTATCTTGGTACTTCTTGATCTCTCAGCAGCATTTGACACTGTTGATCATGGTGTGCTGTTAGAGCGTCTGCGGTCCATCTGTGGATTATCCGGTATGGTCCTCAGGTGGTTTAGATCTTACCTCGAAGGTAGGACTCAGAGGGTGGTGTCGGGAATTTTTTCCTCGGCATCAGTCTCCCTATCCTGTGGAGTACCGCAGGGCTCTATTCTAGTGCCTATGTTATTTGCGGTGTATATGCTGCCGTTGGGAGCGATTATAAGACGATACGGTCTGGGTTTTCATTGCTATGCTGATGATACCCAGCTGCATATGTCTTTTGTGCCTGGCCAGGATGCTGCCTTGTCAGTATTTAATAACTGCCTTGCAGAAATCCAAGATTGGATGAATGGGAGTTGGTTGAGGTTAAACCCGGAAAAAACTGAGGTGTTGGTTGTGGACAAAGGTCGCTGTGAGGCGGGTTTGCCAGCTGGATAAGCCCTCAGGCTTATGGCTTGGGGCGTTCCGCTGGCGACCTCAGATCAGGTGCGGAATCTTGGTGTAATAATTGATGACCACTTGACGCTTAAAGCTCAGGTGTCAGCGGTGGTCAAAACTTCCTTTTTCCATCTGAGGAATATTGCCAGGGTGAAGCACCTGATTCCTCCAGAGGATCTTCCAACGTTGATCCACACCTTTGTTACCTCCCGCCTTGACTATTGCAACTCCCTGTACCTAGGGCTATCGGGGGTTGAGCTTCGCCGTCTGCAGCTAGTGCAGAATGCGGCTGACCAGGTTATTGACTGGTTCTTCTAGATCCAGCCATATAATGCCTGTGCTCGCAGACTGCCAGGCTGCCAGTAAACTTGGCGAATCACCTTCAAAGTCGGTTTGCTGACCTATAAAGCCCTACACAACCAGGGACCTACTTACTTGAATGAGCTCCTTTGCCCCTACTGTCCCTCCCGCCCCTCGATCCACTGACGAGGGATTGCTGGAGATTCCCAGGGTCCGTTTGAAAACTTCAGGGGCTAGATCATTTAATTTTGTGGCCCCGACCCTGTGGAATTCTCTACCTCGTCAGGTGCGAAATAGTCCGACTGCCCTGAGCTTTAAAGGAGCCTTGAAGACCTACCTTTTTAATATAGCTTTTAATGATTTATAATAGTTTTAAATTTTGTTTATTTATTGTTTTATGAAATTGTACCGGCGCTTTGGTTTTGAGAAAAGCGCCTTTTTAAAAATGAAGTTTTTTTTGATTTTTTGATTGATATACATGGCCCGGGTTTTTGACCCCCAAATGAAGAACCTTACGTTTCCTGGCATTAAATTTCAGTCCCCTCCTCCTTGACCACCCCTCCAGGGTGTCCAGAGCTCCCTGGACTATTTCCTTGCTTCCTCACTATCCACAAGTGCTCCCAATTTTGAATCATCCGCAAAAAGACTCAACCTGTTTCTAACCCCCCTTCCTATATCTGAGACATAGGCATTGAACAAGAGTGGCCCCAATACTGAACCTTGAGGGACTCCACTGATTACCTTCCTAGTGGAGGATAATATCCCACCCACCATTACCCTCTGTAAATGCCCCGAAAGCCAATTTTCAACCAAGTTTAGCTCCTGTCCTCCCACCCTCATCTTCCCCATTTTTGCTATCAGTCCACTATGAGGTACTGAATCAAACGCTTTGCTGAAATCTAGGTAGGACATCCACCGGCCTATGTCTATCTAGGGCCTCCATCACCCAATCATAAAACTCAATGAGGCTGGTCTGACACAATCTCCCTGGGACAAAGCCATACTGTTTATTATCTTGGTGTCCTAACCTTTCCAACTGCCCCCCAAGCCTCTCCTTGATAAAGTCCTCCATTACTTTGCCCACTACAGATGTCAGACTGACCGGCCTATAATTCCCCATCTCCTCCCTAGACCCCCCTTTATGTATAGGTACCACATAAGCCACCCTCCAGTCCTGTGGCACCCATCCCGTCTGCAGAGAGATGTTAAGCACATTCGCCAATTCCTTCATAACCCTCGGATGTATTCCATCCGGTCCCGGCGCCTTATCAGTTTTCAGATTTCGAAGTGCCTCTCTCACTCTTTCCACTGTGATTTCTCCCCCCCAAACCACTCCCTCATGTAATCTTCCTACTCTTTCTTGGTCTGGTCTAGCCTGTGCCCCAATCTCATGCCATCCTATGGACTCAGACTGACCTCTCTCTTTTACTAGCTCCTCATCTCTCCCATCAGGCTGTAGGGATCTCTTATCTCCCTCTGCAAATACTGAGGCAAAGTACTCATTTAGCACTTCTGCCTGTTCCCCTGCTTCCTGAGCCCATCCCCCTACAATCTTAATCCTATTGATCTGTGTCCTCTCTTTTCTCTTCTCTCTTATGTATCTATAAAATTCCTTCCCCCCCTCCAGATATCCCTAGCCAGGTTTTTCCCCATCCCTGCCTTAGCGCCCCTCACCACTCTGGTGACCCTCCTGGTCAATAGTACATACTCCCCTCGCTCCTTATCCCACCTAGAATGTTTGAAATGTACGTAGGCAGCCTTTTTATCCCTCACTGCCTCCTGCACCTCCCTGGTCCACCAACATGGTTTGTTGGTTCTACCATGCTTACGTCTTATTTTAGTACAGGACCTAGTAGCCTCTTGTACCCCTTCCTTAATGGTCTCCCACTATCTTCCAGCATCCATATCCGATCTAACCATGTCCAACCTCTCCCTTAGAATCCTACCCATATCCACAAAGTCTGCTCCCCTGAAATCAACCACTAATGTATGAGTGCGGTCCCCCCCAGATACATCAGGAACCAAACTGTGACATGGTCTCCATCCATCAGTGGACTGCACACCTCCAGGCCCCTAATTTGTTCACTAGCCGCTAGGACAACATCCAATATCCACCCTTCTCTAGTAGGTTCCCCCACCTGCTGAACCAGGAAGGCATCCTGAAAGACATCCATCAGTCTCTGTTCCCTGGTTACAGAGGATGTCATGGTGTCCCAGTCCACCCCTGGCATATTAAGCTCACCCAGACTACCACCCTTCCCTTTGCAAGGTCACAGTGAGCCTTGATGTTCTCAACCAACTGATCCTCCATAGCCTCCTCTATTGCAGGGGGCCTATATACCACCCCTATCTTCAATTTCTTCCCTTCCCTCTTTTGCAGTGTTACCCAGATCACCTCCACACCCCCTCTAGCCTCCTCCACTCCACTAACCATAATGTAATTTCTGACTATCAGCGCAACCTGTCCCCCCTTCCCACTCCCTTATCTTTCCTGAATATCTTGTAGCCCTCTAAGTTTAGGTCCCACGCATTTCTCTGATTGGCCCACGTCTCTGTAATTGCTGCCACATGCGCTGTTCCCTCAGCCAACATAGCTTGAAGTTCAGGCATTTTATTGCTCATACTCCTGGCATTGATCAGGACTGTCCTCCACCCCAACTTCTCCCCTCTCTCCGTTCCCCCTCAGCCCTGCGCAATTCCTTTTCTATTCAGTTTTCCTAGAATTCTTAACATAGTCTCTCCCACTCCTCTTGTACCCCAGACCCGGACCCTCAGTCAGCCCCCCAGGGTCCCTTTATTAATATTATTAGCCACCCCTTTACAAGTTTAAACCCCACCTCTCAGCTATAAATCCAGCAAGTTTTAATTTCAAGACTTCCCTCCCCTCCATATTAAGGTGCAACCTATCCCTGGCATATAGCCCCTTATCCTCCCAAGTATCCCCCCAATCCCCTACCAGCCCATACCCCTCTGCCCTGCACCAGCCCCTAAGTCACTTATTCACCTCTCTAAGTTTTAGTTTAGTCTCACCAGATGCCCTAGGTACCGGCAGACTCTCAGAGCAAGAAATTTTACTTCCTATAGAGTGACAAACCCTTGCCAGCTCCCGGAATCTAGCCTGTATTTCTAGCTCACTAGTCCCTTCTAAACAGTTTGTCCCCAAATGTACTAGGAAGTCTGGGGGTTCCCCACAATCCAATGCCAACGAGTAAAGGTGGAATTTGGCCTTGTGTACGGATAGACCTGGCATGCATTTAGCCTTGATAGGGCTGCCTTTATTCTCCCTCTCCCCTTCCCATTGAATACCCCTGATCATGGATCCCCCAGCAATATCACCTTCACTTCACCCCCCACTTTATTTGCCCTCTTTAGTCCTACCATACTCCTCCTACTTCTATCATCATACCCTTGCTTACTCCTACTTCTCCCATCAATCTGAGGGTCTTTATTAGCCCATTTAGTACTATCCAGGCTCCTCCTTCTGTCAATAACCCCCTGCTTGTTCCTCCCCATCATCCGGAAACAACCCATTTGCTAGTCCTACCATACTCCGTTTACCTGCAATTGCCAGTTTACTCGCCCCCCAATCTCCTGGGTATCCAGAGCTGGCCCCCAGATCCATCCCTCTCTCCTTTTTGATCTGAAAACTCCAATCCCCCATCCCAATAACCTCCCACTGCTTCCCCTTCCTCCTTTGGACCTGCATCTCCGACCCCATCTGCTATATTTCTCCCTTCCCTAATCTCCACCTCACCTTGTGATAAATTTCTGGAGTCTGACCTATCTAGGGAACTCCCTACCGCCCCCTCCTCAATGATTAAATTTCCCAACCTTGTCACTGGCATATCCCCAGTCTTACCTCCTTCCACCCAATCCTCGCTCAGTGCCCCCCCATCTATCACACTTCCCTCCAACACATACTCATGTCCTTCCCTCATCTGTTCTTTCCTTTTGTTCAAGTGCCCTCCTCTGTCACCCTTCCCCCTCTACCTGCTGACCAAACCCTCTTTATCCACTTGCTCCCCTTCTCACCATCATCCTCCACTTCATCACCCGGGTATAGTATGGTGAAACAGTTTGTAAGTTTGATGCTCTCCCCCATTTTGCTCACTCCTAACTCACCCTCCCTCTTCCGCTCCCTCTGAGCTGCTCCCTCCCTACAGCATGCTACCTGTATGTTGCTTATTCCGCCCCCTATAGCCCCAGCGTAACTATATGATCCACCCATCCTGTGAGATAAATCTTTTTTCCATATCCACTAGTCACCTGAGGTATACCAAATTGACATTGTCCCCCCACTCCTCCAGAGAATCCATTTGATCCCCCCATCCTCTGAGAGAAATTCTTTCTGCCTTGTCCACTAGCCCCCTGATTTATGCCAATCAGACGTTGACCACAGCTACTCACATTTGGTCCGTACCCCACCTTATCTCCCCATCCCTCGTCCCTCCCTCCTTCCAGCTGCCTTCTGATCCCTCTGATCTCATCCCTAAAACTCTCCAGTTTAAAACACACTGGACACCCACCGAACCTCCACGCCCAGTTCAGTATTATGGTTGCCCCACACCCCGTACACCCAATCACCTTTCCAAAAATGCCCACTCTAATTTCCCCCACATTCCCCTCATTTTGGGTGCAAACAATATGAACCCCCCACACAATACCCAGCCACACAATGTTAAACTAATGTCCTTCCCCTTCAATCCTACAACACATACCCATCAACGCAATATGTTAATCTAATGTCCTTCCCCCTTGATCCTACAGCAAATCCAGGCTACTTAGTACACAATCACTGTCAATCACACTATGCTATCCCCCATTACACAATCACTGTCAATCACACTATGCCGTCCCCCAAGGATCCGCCCCCACAGACCATTTAATAGAGGTCAGGGTTGGGCCGGGGTGGGTGGTGTGAGATACAAATTACAGTTCCTTTGTGGGTGAGGTGGCAGAGTCAGATTCTGCAGCCCAGGCACTTTTTAAAATTGGTGCCCTGTCTCTCGATTGGTCCAGCAGCTCCTTTAACCCTGGCCCACTGCCAACTGCAACCGCCGGGAATCCTCTCCGATGCCCTCCTCAAGCAGTTCCACTAGCCCTGGCCCACTGCCGACTGCAGCCGCCAGAAAGCCGAATCCAATGCCCCTTCCTTCTCTCTTCAGCTGCCGACGCAGCCCCGATGCTCTCCTCCTGTAATCGGCTTCCGATGCAGAACCGGCCCCTCCATCAGCAACCCCCGATGCAGCCAGCAACCTCCACTCCACACAGCCCACAATTATAGCTCCTTTGTGGGTACAGTGGCAGAGTCAGACTTCTGCAGCCCAGGTGCCTTTTAAAACTAGATCTAGTCATTCTAACATCGGATGCTAACAACCACTCCTGTAGCTCTACTGCTTTCAGAGAACATTACAGACAGAAATGTGGAAAAACACTGTTCTTGTTCTCATTCTCCTCATTGAAGAAACTAACCATTTTGGGAATGAAGTGTGATTTTCACAAATATTTCTACAGCAGTAGAGATGAACATGGGAATGCACTATGTTTTTGACTCTGTGGCTCTGTTTCAGCAGTTGCAGTACACTTCTATTGCATTCTATTAATTGGCATACTTCGTGGTTTTTGTCGACTTGCCATGTCCAGATCATCTTTGATCAGCCTTCTGTGGCATAGTGGTTAAGGGTTTCATTTTTGATGTAAAGGCTGAGAGTTCAGTTCCCACAGCAGGTAGAACTTTTATTTAAGATTATATTATCAAAATATATATTTCTCCCTTGGGGGAAGCAGACATCTAAATTCTAGCAATATATATTTTCTTATGGATCAAAGAAAGATTTGGCCACAGCCAACAATGTCTTTGTTGGTGCATTTGTCAGGGTATCTCACATATGCACTGAATACATCCCCCTGTGCAGTTCACCATGTATGTCCCCTGAAATCCAAAGGCTCTCTCACGAACTTCTCTAATCCTTAGTTATCATTGCCTTTTGTTAGTGTATGTGTACTTTTTTAACCTGCTCGGCCATGCACTGGTGATTTTAAAACTTGAAGAACAGCGGACATGATTGGGGCAGGTGATTTTAAAACTTGAAGAACAGTGGACATGATTGGGAGAGGCAAGTCTCACCAGGGAGCTGCCAACCTCAGGAACTAAATAAGCGTTTGAAAAAAACTCATACAGTAATTCGTCATATAACAGCCAAATAAAAATCAATGTTAAAGCTAATGACGTGCATTTCCCTGTGCAATACCTTCTGTACATGTCTACTATTCAAACTGTATGCTACATCGAGTATTATAACTAATGAAATTAAAAGCTTCAATTACATGCAAAAAATATTAAAGTGCAAGTCAGGATTTGAACCCTGATTTCTTACTGAAAATACAACAAAAAGTAAAGATGCAGCAAATTACACATATTTCATATAGTGCATGGCATCATTGGATAATACATGCAAATTGCCATGAAGGGATTTCTGACTTGGCTGTAAGTAGGGCTACAGTTGCCAAAAGGCTCCTAAAACAATTTGCAAATAATAAAAACAACAAACCACAGTCATATGTTTTATTTTGTTAAGAATGATCAGTGTGCCAGCACTGTAGTTGCAGCTCAGAAGGAGAGTTTACCAGCCTCAGTCAGGATGTCAATCGTTGGGTTATGATGAGCCCAGAAATAGGAAAGTAATTTACAAGACAAGCACCATAGTATAAAAGCTCTGTTTCAACGAAATACCAAAATTACACATACCCCATCACAGAGCATCATAGGTATCCTATGCAAATCACCATTAAGGATTTGGGTTGACTCAACAACATGCATGATATGGTGTCAAGAGACCTCACAAGCAATCTGCAAAAACTAAAAACAACAAACCCTAGACATAGGTTTCCTCTTTGTTAAGACGCCTCAGTGTGCCAGTGCTGTTGCCTTAGCCTAGGACTCACGACTGACCAGCTGAATGATCTCAGTGGTTTGGGCCATTGTAAGCCCAAATAAGAGAACATCTTTTTTTCCTGTATAGCTGCTTATGCTCCAGATTCTGCCCTTCTTGTCCTCTGGGCTGCACACCACAGTGCTTAGTGACCTCCCAGCCCCATGAGCTGGTGCCCCCCAACCTAAATGGAGATCCCTGCAGAGTGGGACCTGAAAGTGCCTGAGACCATCATCCTGGCAGCTCATGGCATTTCTTCACAGTTTTCTCCTGCCTTCCACCCACTTGATTGCACCACCTGCCTCCAACAGGCCTCAAATGCCACAGCAGATCCCCTGGGACACAGCAAGCTCTCTGGACCATCACAGGGATCACTGCAGTGCCAGGTGTAGCACCATCTCCTCCCTGGCTGGGAAGCCGTGCCATCGAGAGCATTACCTGCCTATCCCGACCACCTGCCCAACCTCCCAAGTTTGGTTCAGAATCTGGGTTGCAGGTACTGAGCCAACACACAGTTCCAGGGGAAAGTAATTTACAGGACAAGAACCAAAAGCATGGCCTGTCAGCACAGTGGTAGGACCACTGCTCATGACATCAGCAACCTGGGTTCAAGAACGAGCCTGAGTCATCAGGGCTGGCTCTGGAGTGCAGGCTTGACCATCCCAGGGGACGATCTCCTCCTTCTCCTCCTGGAGGGGAGGGTGCCATCTCCCACTGCACTATTGCCACCTGTAGACGTGCAGATGGTAGAGCACATGGGACACATGGGGGGCACATCATACTGCATTTCATATGAGCATGCATCAGCACGCTCACGTCAGGGACTATATCCCTATGCTGGTGTCCCCATGGGGCATTCATGGCACAGAAAGGAAAAGAGGAGAAAAACAGAAAAAACACCCTGGCTGGCAGGAAGATCACCGATCCTCTGCAGGCCTTGGATCTGTGGAAGACTGGTTGAGGAGAATCGCCACCACCCTGCCATGGGGGCAAGCCATGGGGGACTTGAAAGAGTAAGTCCAGGGAGAAGCTGGGTGATGGGGCAGGGGGGACAGTTGGAAGGAGGGCCAGCCAGGGGTGAAAGGGGATAAACAGTACATTAAAAAGAAAACAGGAATGAGAAGCAACAATTACGCTTATACATACAGCAAATTGGCAATAAAGCCAGGTTTTAAACAAACACAAAATGACACACCTTCTCCCCTATAATGCACATAACCATAGGTAATATATGGAAATAGCCATGGGTAAATTTAGACTGGCTAGGCTTCAGGAAGGACCAAAAAAGTTGCCAAAAGATCAAACAATCCACAAAGGCTAAAAACGAGGTGGGCAGTTAATGCTGTTAACCGCTTGGGAGGCATATGACGGAACTCCTAGATAACAGGGATGTAAGACCACCAAAGTATAACACTGTAGCTCAATGAAAGTGTCAGAGGGTTAGGTAGCAGGAACTCTGGGGCTGAATCTTCAGTAAAACCCTCAAGAGTTAAAATTCTAATAGGCTATCACATTTTCTTCTTCAGAATGCTATTTTCAAGAAGTAGTACATGATAGCGTTGAAACTTTTGACCTACAGTTTGTTCTATTTTAGATTGCCCCTTGTCTCCAGACTTGTATGATACCCTTTTATTCACCATTTTGAGTCTGCTGTACCACTTTCTTGTAGTTTAAAATAATAAAAAGAACCACTCCTTTTAATGTAACTTGGACAAGGTTTTCATCAGTATTCTCTGGCGTTTTTATTTTTTTTATTTTTTATTTTGATCTTTTTGGGCGCCGCCCTTGCCGGAACCATCGATCCAGACACGGACCCCTATGCCTCACCCCCACGTGAGCTGCACTCCCGATACCCCCTGGCTTTCCCCCCAGGATGGGAACACGGCACTTGGCCCATAGTGCCGCGAACGACGGGATAGGTCGGGAGTTGGCCTTGGGGTGATGAAGGTGGTGTGGCGGGCTTCATCAAGACGATCGGTGGTGGTGTTTTTTCCCCACTGTAAGAGGGGGTGGGAATGTGCAATGATGACCTGCGTCCGTCCCGTCCCTTAAACGTGCTGGGGCCGGTCGCTTATGGTACCCCCGGCCTCCACCAGGGGTTCATCATGTGCCAGACACACTCCCCACCCTCCCTCCGGAGAAGGAGAGCAGTCCACAGGATGCTCCATCCTTCTCCCCTCAGCTGGCCCTCCAACTCCCCGAGTCCATTCCTGAACCCGGGTCGCTGGCGTTGCAAGTCGAAATCCAACCACTGCGCCGACGGGCCAGCCTTCTCTGGCATTCTTAAACACCCAGAGCTGGATTTTCAAAGCGTGGTGCAGGGCTTGTGACAAGTCCTGTGCCATGGCACTTAGGTTTTGGCAGTGCACCAAACCCGATTGTGCAATCTCGGCCGCAGTTGCAACAGTTTCCACTATTTACAGCAGCTTGCGCCACATATCTGGCACAAGCTCCATAACAAATGTCCTCAGAATTGCTGCAAGCCAGACCAGAAAAAGTTGGTCTAGCATGTGACAATTGCCGTACGGGGTAAAAATTCCTGACTGTTGACAGGTGAATGCCACAAGCTCTGTATGCTGTATGCACAGCACACCCGTGGCTTGCGGAATTAACAATGGTTTGAAAATCCTGCCCCATTGTTTAATTCACTTTTTTATATGCCTTTGATAAGGAACTATGAAGTTCAAAATATGTCAGGCAGAAACACGTGTCTGTATCTGCGTTAATAAATGTACTTGTGAGTAACCTTCTGGTCTCCGCATCCCTCTTATGGGGTTGGTGAGTGCTCTGAACTGTTGTACCTTGGATATTTCATTTCATTTATAGAAGTGCCACTTTCCTTGTGCGCACTCTGTTGTTACTTTGGGACTTTTTTTATATGACTACAATGAACTAGCTTGCAGCAGACACTGGCCTCTCACATTATGGGCTAACAAGTGTACAAAAACAAAGGAGAATACTGCTGAAAACATGGTTTGAGCATTATTTTATTTTATTTTTTTTATACACCCTCCTCCCTTCCTGGCCAACCTCTCCTTCGGGTCTCCCTAGATCCTCTATCTGCTCGCTCTCCCCTGACACCGGCCTCTTACCTCACATCATGACCCCTCTGGATAACCCAGTGTATCCCTTCACTGGACAGGTCCCCTTTCTCCAAGAGGGAAGGCACCAGTGGGGGTGGCCAGCGCACTCTTCAGTTTGGCCCAGGTGCCACTGAGGTGGGGTCAGTTGTCGGGGCCTGGCTGCAGTGGGGACTGGGGTCCATCATCCAGCCTGCCAGAGAGCAGTTTCCTGGTTTTCTCCCTGGGGAGTGGTGTGCCACAGATGTCAAGGCATACGCTGACGTCCACCACTCCCCCAGTCATCCAGATCCTGATGTCCAGCTCTGCTCCTGGCCTCTGCCAGGGGCCAGCAGGTGCCAGACTGCATTCTCACCCTCCCCCCCCGGGGAAGGCGAGTCATCCCTGGGATGCTCCATCCTTCTCCTCCAGCTGGCTGTCCAGTGACCTGGGTCCATTCCCAAACCTGGGTCACTGGTGTTACAGACAAAAATCCAATCGCTGTGCCAACAGGCCGGTCCTTGAGCATTATTAAAAGAAGCGCTCCTTTTCATATTTCAAATGTGAAAAAAAGTACTAAAGCAGACTCAAAATGGAGAACGCAGGGTATCACACAACTCAGGAGGTAGGGGGTCATCTAAAGTAGAATAAAAAAAGTATAGATCAAAATTTCCACCGCTATCATGCACTGCTGCTTTAAAGCAGCAGTATTTGTTAGTCATCAAAGATATATATATATATATACTGTATATGTGTGTATGTATATATATATATATATATATATATATATATATATATATATTGCAAAAACTCGTTAATGCATTAATTAGGGTTGAGCGACAAAAGTAGGAAATGACACATTAGAGTTAAGCCCATATGCCCTTCACCCCAACCTCTCCCCCACCCAACCCCACCAGACTACCCCACCCCTACTCTTCACAGACCAACAAGCATCAGGGCATGCCTTGGGGTCATTCGACTAACTCTCACCCATTCTCCTATCTTGCCATGTCAACTTTCTTACACATGGAATTGGGTGAGAGGCCTGACCCCAAGGCACACCATGATGCCTATTGGGCTGTGGAGAGTGGGGGTGGGGTGATCTGGTGGGGTTGGGTGGTGGTGGGGGAATAGGTTGGGGGGTGTTAGGGACTCAATCCTAACGTCTCATTTCACTACTTTTGTTGCTTCAGCCCTAACTAATGCATTAACAACGTTTTTTTTGCAATTTATTTCCTTACTTTTTGAGATGGTATAATAGTATCTTTATTTTACTGTGGGAGCGCAGGGTCTGAACAGATGCACATATGTATCTAGCTGTGGAAACACAGGGGCCTCTGGCCCCTGGCCCCTGGCCCCTGTGCTTCCACACATAAAGTTACGAGCACATGCAGTGAAATTGCAACAAATAGTCACAACTGTGCTATCTTAAATAATTTTCACCCCAAATGTTCAACATAACCTTCTTATCACCTCACCACATGTACCCAGTACAAAAAAGTTTCAAATCCCCATCAAAATGTAATTCTTCGCAACTGTAATGCCATTCTGTACCACAGGTACTGAAAAACATTTTTGGCAGGATATGAAAAATGACAGCTGTACTGTTCAAGAGGTGGTGTGAAAAAATGGTAATGTTGAAAATTTGAAGTGAACATATGATAAATTGCCAAAGTTACGCACTTGCATAGAAAAATTCCAATGACCACGCGTAATTAAGACATTTTTAGGTATTTTTGCACCATGTTTTCAACATGGCCCTTTTTGGATCCCACTTCATGAACACTGACACTGTCAGGTCATTACTCAGTCCTGAAAGGTGATTTCATGCAACAAAAGTGCCATTCCGTGCCACTACTGCATAAACACATTTTGGGCAGGATGTGAGAAATGACACCTGTACTGTTCATGAGGTAGTGTGAAAAATTGACAATGTTGAAAATTTAGAGTGAAAATATTAAAATGTGCCTAAGTTGTAGCAAAATTTTAAACGACCATCACACGTAACTTGAAATTCTAGGGTATTCTACCAAATTTTCAACATGGTCTTTTGGGACCCCACCTTATGAACAGTGCCTGTCATTTCATTACTTGGTCCTGAAAAGTGATTCCACACAGCAACTGCAAAATCACCTTTTGGGGCCAAGTAACAAAATGACAGTGCCAGTTTTCATGAGGTGGGGTCCCAAGAACCCCATGTTGAAAATGTGGGGCCAAAATTCCTAAAAATGGCTGAGATATCAATATAAGTTGAAAATGCCATTGACAGCCATTATACGGCACTTACCTTGATTCTTCAGTTTGCGGTTGGGCTTTTAAGAGTGGAGGCGTGTCCTGGTCCAGAGAAGATGACAGCACCTGACCTCTGGTGGTAAGTATAGGGTAAGGGTGGGTGTGGGATAGTGGGGTACTCAGTGGGAGGGTTGGGCATGGAGTGGCAGGAATGATGAGGGATGGCTTTCTTTTTTTCAGGTTTAAAAAAAAGATGTCAGAGGACTGTTTTCTTTTTTTTAGAGATACATTAGGGGAATAAGGGTGGCAGGTGGGACTGCACACAGAGGGAGGGAGCGGGAAGGTTATTTTTTAAACTGACACCGTGGACCTGGGAACAAGGGTGGTGGTTGGGACTGCACAGAGGGAGGGAGCAGGAGGGTTATGTTTTAATGACACCAGAGATTGGTGAACAAGGGTGGTGGGTGAGACTGCACAGAGGGAGGGAGCGGGAGGGATTTTTGTTTTATTACAAAGGGGACTGAGGAACGAGGGTGACGGGTGGGACTGCACAGAGGGGAGGAGCAGGAGTTTTTTTTTTATTACAAAGGGGACTGGGAAGCGAGGGTGGCAGTAGGACTGCACAGAGGGAGGGAGGGAGTGGATTTTTTTTATCTGACAGCGGGGACCAGGAAACGATGGTGGTGAGTGGGACTACACAGAGGGAGGGAGGGAGCGGGAGGGTTATTTTAATGTGACAGTGGGGACCGGGGAATGAGGGTGGCGGGTGAGACTGCACAGAGGGAGGGAGGGTAGGCTGGGAGCAGTTTGATGCAGGATTCTGCATCCAAAATGGCAGTTCAATGCAGAATTCTGCATCAAAAATGGAGTTGGATGCAGGATTCTGCATCAAATGCATCTAATAAAAAAAAAAAAAAAAGACATTGGAGGACTTTTTTTCCCCAGGAAAAATAAAAAAAACAGATTTCGTGACACTAGGGGTGGGCTCCCCAGTATCCCATACTACTAGGGGGTTCAGGGGTAAAGGCAGACATGGGGATTGGGCCCCCCAATATCGGCAAAAAAAATGGCAGTAACCATTTAAAATCCCTTTTTGCAATACCTTTTCGTAAGCCGATCTTGCGAAAAGGGATCAGCTGTCGAAAAGGAATTGCGAAAAGGTTTTTTTTTAAATTAAAAAACTACCTGACGGAAGCAATAACAACAAAAAACAAACAAAAAAAAAAAAAGGCATGGGGGTAGAGGATGTCCCACTAAGCAAAACCCATGCCTTGGTTTTTACAAAACACCTCAGTGGGGCAAGTTAAAAGATTTTGTTTTCTCCCCTCGCTAATTAAGAAAACAAAGTGGTGGCCGACTAACAAGGATTTACCTCATGAAGGGGGACTTTGTGAGATTTCCAAATCCCTTTTTGCAATCCCTGTTCATCAGCTGCTCACGACCAGGAATCTTTAATTGAAACTGTGCATCTATCCCAAAGACTGAAATACGCACGCTCAGAACCTGAATTTTACAAATTAAATAACTTTGGAACATATTAATATTTTTTCACCAAACTGACTCTAGATTATTCCCTTGGATAACCGCTTTCAACCCTAAAGATTTCAGGCCAAAATTCTAAACAGTGTGGGCGCAGCACAATCTTGAAAAATGACCCTGACATTTGCCCCACAATATGAAAAACATGTTGTTTTGGCCCTTTGCTGCACAAAAACTGCAAATCCAATTGAAACATAACTTGGCAAATCAAGAGATCTGCCATCCAAGACTACGTATTCCAAATTTCATGCAAATTTGTTGAACAGTTGCGAGGTTATTAACATGCAAAATTTGGGGTTTAACATTAAACTGCCTACTCAACCCTAACTGTAGAGGGGCGACTGCTCCTTGATAATATATATGTCTTTAGAAATAATGTTTGTCTGGCAAAAATATCAAGATACCCACTTTCTTTTTGTTTTCTTTCACGTGGAGCCAAGATTGGCCCCATCATTGTGTTGTTTAACTACTGTACCTTGTGCTTGTGCAATTGTCTTGGGTCTTGTCCCCCAGGTCACTTCTGGAATCGAGCAACACTGCTCAGTATGCCTTCCTGGTTAAACTCGTAAATAAATAAATAAATAAAAAGATATGGGATTTTGAAGTTTTTAAAAGTGCCCACTCCTGTGCCAGGGGACACATCTATTTGCTCTGGTCATTTCACTCTGTGACAACTTGTCCCAGGCTATTAGCTCTGACATCAATTAACTCCCATATTAATTCATGCCCAGACAATACTCTCCCACTACACATTGTACTGTACTCCAACAATGACAGTACAACTTCCACTTCTGCAACCCTTCAGCACCTCATCTGGTGGGTGAGTTGTGCCCACCTGGAGTTTATTTTATAATATTTACACCGGGGGCGAATTGTCCAGGAAAGAATTGACGTGTGAGCTGACAGATGCCGAAGCTAATACTCCAGGGTGAGTTGTCAAAGAGTGAAATTACCAGGATGAATTGTCATGTAGCCCCTGTGCCATGCCCGCCATCAAAAACATAATTATCTCGGTACAGTGCTACGCTAGTTACCATCCATGTGTTAGCACCATCCTAATAGACCTACAGTCTGCACATTCAACAGGTAACCTCAATAAAAGAGATTGTTGAAACTTGCCAGTGGCGATCATCTTTAATGACGTGAGTCATTTATTAGAAAATTAGCTATGATAGCCATTTTTAAAAGTTTCTGAGAAAACTAAAAATACACAGAGGATGACTCTAAAGATGTCAGAGACATATTTTTGCTCAAATACTGTATGATGGTTTTTTTTGCCATCTATCAAGTGCCGCTGCTTGAAGTTTTAATTTCAGCAGAAGGAGAATCCAGTCTGGAGATGAAACATTAAATGTACACAATGGGGACTGAGCAAACAGGATGTTCTGCTTTGAACACTCAATTTGTGTTTTTATTTTCAACAACTTGGCATGATACTTTATTTTTATTTCAAATGTATGCTTCCCTTAGTGGTCACTCATGGTATGCAGTGAGACTAGTACATTTACTAAAAGAAACTTCATTTTGAACAACTGTATGTGCAGTGAGGAAAGGCAGTGTCAGTGGCTCACTAGGCAGCACACTCACCTCTGAGGCCGGGAGATCAGAGGGCTGTGGGTTCAGTTCCCACATCTGGCACTTGGGTTAATATCCAAGTACTGACACTGTAGTGCAGTATGAGAGGGGTGCTGCACTTCTGAGGTGCTGTCTTTCGGATGAGACGTTAAACCAAGGTCCCATCTGCCTGTATTGGTGGTAGTTCAGGTGGATTGGTGGTAGTTCTGGTGGATGTTAAAGATCCCATGGCACTTATCGAAAAGAGTAGGGGAATTTCCCCGGTGTCCTGGCCAAATTTCCCTCATTCACTAAAAATACCACCGACAGCTTAATCTGGTTCAAGGTCAGTTGGCATTCATCTGTATCCCCCTTCCCCAGGTTGTGCCTGAAAATAGGCAGGATTTGTCTAGTGCACTTAGCCAGTCAACAAAAACTAAATAAATAAAGGAAAACTTCATAGTACCTGTGCTACTTGGATGTGCTAAAGCACTAAATTGACTGCAGTTGGTTCTCTGCGGTTAAATGGTTATGACCTCCACAATGCAGGGGACTTGTGGAACCTGGGGTTGAATCCAGTGCAGTGCCTTTGAACAAATCTGAGATGCCACTTGGGCAACTTGAGAAGGAAAAAAATGTTGGTTGTCTGTATTAATTTATATTTGAAGCTGTTTTATTTTTTTGAAATGCATTCCTCCACATGCACAATGTTCTTGATTTTTCAACGAAAGCATTGCAACATTTTCTGAACTATAAAATACATAATATTTGATCGGAAAATGATTACAAGCTGTAAAAACAACCAAGTTAGAACAAAGGTCAGCTGAAGAAAGATGTGGGCTGGGATTTTCAAAAAAAGGGACAGAGCAGGTACGTCCATATTTTGGATGCATGCTACGTCCTGGCAAATGTAGCGGGATGCTTGCGTCAGATTTTCAAACATCCGGATGCATTTTCAACAGTTTAAGTGATTTCTGGCAAAAAATGGTGCATGTGTCACAATTCTGACACGTGTCATTTTCAGGGTGCAAATTGTGGCAGGCTGGCAGAGGTGCCCAGACGTTAAGCCACCGTTTAAGTGGGGGCTGGCAGTATAGCCTACAGGTTAGAATAACAAGCTGTGAATGAGCTTAGTACATCCAGCAGACCTGAGTCTGATTCCCACAACCTCCACTTGCATACTGTGTGACACTGAGCAAGTCACTTAACCTCTCCACTGCTCCCGGGTCACCCCTGAAAACAGGCATTGTTCCTAGCTGGCCTTTCCAGTTACCAAAGAATAAAAAAACAAAACAAAAAAAAGGCGGTCAAGCTATCTGCGCGAATGTTGCACGGCCATGTCCAAAAAACAGACTCAGCCATTTCAAACTGCTGCTCGAGATATTTAAAAAAACAGTAAAGAGGCAAGTTAGATGAAATGGAACCGCTCCCTCCATTCTCTAGAAAATCCAGGCTGCAAAAGAACAATTTAATTGGCTGTGTTAAGCAAGACACAACTGCTGATAATTTGTCTGTTCCCTCCCCCAACCATTCTTAAACCCACACATCACTGGGTCCGTGCTGTCCAAGTTAGCACCTGTTGTGACTTGTTTAAATAGACCAAGTAAATTAATCTTTTGTAATGAGGCCAGCTTGGTCCTCAGGGAGGGGTGGGGGCTCCCAACAGTGAGTATTGTTCAGCCTGGGGCCTTCTGTTTCTATTAAAATTGTTTCTTTAGTGGGATAGTGACTCTAAGTTCAAGGATGAGTCTGTCTGTGCTCTGAGGTTTCCGTATGTATTTAATTCCTAACACCGAATTACCTCTTCCTCTTTCTCGTCCTCTTCTCCCTGAATGCAAGGCTCCACTCCTGCATGCCTCTCTTGCACTGGCTTGGGAAAAACAACTTGATATTGAAAAGAAAATCTGTTCAAACAGTTTACTTTCCTTTGGCCCATCAAAACACAGAGCTAATTTCCTGATATTCCATAATCATACAGTAGTCTCAATATTGCATTTTCCTGCTACTCCATTCAGATTGGTTAAGGAGCAGCTGATGCCTTCGGAAACACTTTGGAAAGCATAATATGTAGACACAATTCAGATGGTATTGCATTTATCTTCTATAAGTTTCTCCTCTCCATTATTTACTGCTGAAGAAATTCCCCCCAAAACAAGATCTTTATCCCTTAGTCCATTTGCCTGGGCCAAGGAGCTTGCCTCTCTTCACTATCACTGTTCTGTCACTAACCTGTATAGTAAAAATGGCAGAAACTCATTTTAACTTCTCTGAGTATTTCATCTACTTAATGTTTTCCTTTCTAATTATATATTTTTTTAGTATAATAGTTATAGTGGCAGAGGTTAAACTAGGTAATAATTGCACCCCCAATGACCTAGAGGATAGAGTTTGCACTCTGATGCCTGCATCCTGGGTTCAGGAAGGAACTCGTGAGAAGGGCTGGGTGACTGAGTGGTGGGGCTAGGAGAGTACTACTGAACAAAGTGCTCCCAGACTGGGCAGGAAGGTGCCATGGTTCTGCTGCTACAGCGACCCCTGTGGTGGGCCAAGGAGCTTGCCTCCTTCTCTGCAGTGTCCCACTGCATATGTGTGTGAGGTCCGTCAGAGTTGAGTCTTGCCCCTGAGCAGGAGGTGGATTTAACTGTGGGAGAAAACCTTGGGAAGAAAAACCTATGTGCTTTGAGCTAAGTGATGTCATTGCCACCCTTAGGTCCTGCACTGTGTGGATCCCCACCGGATAGGACAGTGAGGATCGAGGCAGATGGGGCCAAGGGGTCGCTGAAGGACCCGAGTATAAGGCATTGGTGTTGGCTCAGGGGGCCCACCAGCTATATGAGAAAACCCAGTAATAACTGTATCTGGCAGGCAGTAGGAGTAGGAGTGTATATAGGAGGCAGGATAGTGTAGTGGTTAAGGGCACTGAGCTGTAAACCTGGAGACCTAGGTTTGAATCCCATCAGCCCCCACCTGCATATTGTGTGACCCTGAGCAAGTCACTTAACTTCCTTGTGCTCCCAGGTTGCACCTGGAAACAAGCCCTGGCTTAGTGCGCCTTTTCTGGTTAAACAATTTCCCCTTCCCTTTCCTTCCATCTTGGATTTAAAAGCCCTCAGTCTTCAACCTCAGAGCTCATGGGGCTGGAAGAATAGCCTAGAGGGTTGAATAATGAGCTGTGAATGAGCTTGGTACATCCAGCAGACCTGGGTTGGATTCTCACAACCTCCACTTGCATACTGTGTGACCTTGAGCAAGTCACTTAACCTTCCCAGTACTCCTGGGTTACCCTTGAAAAAAGGCCTTGGGCCTAGAGAGTCTTACCCAGTTACCAAAGAGTAAAAAAAAAAGTAGTCCCAGATACAGTTCCTACCTGGTAAACCCCCGCAACTATACTATTATTGCTATCCCATCACATGATTCTGGGCTTTGTCACAACTGGCACAGTCATTGAGTTAACAGTCACTCTTTAAGTATGGGGGCAACGAAAGTGAACCATAAAAGCTCTCTCCCTTTTGTGAGCTTGGATTCCAATCCCACAAGTCCCACTTGAAATTCTCACTTTTTTTTTAAATAATTTATTTACCAGGATAGCACAGCTGAAATGCAACATTTTATTTCCAGTGGGGTCCTGCTTCTATCAATTTTCACAGCTGGGTAGACTGGAGTAATGAACAGTGAAATTTTTTTTTTTTTTTTATTAAACATTTGATAACCGGGAAAGGCATACTGAGCCAAGGAATGCTTCCAGGTGCATCCCAGGGAAGGGGAAGGGATATAAAGCAGAATATATTTAATACATACATGAGATAAATATATAGTTGCATGCATTATACAGCGAAGTACTGTACATTCAGATGGACAATATACAAATTTATTTATTATTTATTTATTAAGATTTTGGATAACACCTTTGAGCCAGGGCTCATTTCCAAAGATTACACATCAGAAGCACGTGACAAGTAGGAGCACAATACAGCAAGAGTGGTTACAAAACATATTTAAGATACACAGAAGAGCTGCCATAGGCGTTCTCTCATAATGCAGTAAGAATAACTTTAACAACATGATTGTACACAGGCATTGTACAATGTATGCCTAGGAAGTAGCATTGAGAGATTAGGGCAGAGGTAGGAGATGGTGCCGAGAGCAAAATCGGTTACTAAAGGAGAAGGGAGGAGTCAGCAGCCTAAAGGCATTGTCTAGGAAGAGAGAGCAGTTCCAGTGGGCATGGTCATGGTGGGGTTAAGCAAGAATGGGAGGGTCGATAAAGGGGAGGGAGGGGATGGCTAAGATAGATTGTGCAAGGGGTGTAAGAGAGAAGAGGAGGAAGGGTCAAGGGTCAAATAGTATCACACAATTCTGAGTATTAGATTACTATCCACACAAAAAATTTGGCATGAGGCTGGGCCTGTGAGTGGCTCAGAGCAGGTGGGGAGTGCAAGTTGTCGGATTTGGTATTTGAAGCAGTTGTGAGAGGGTGAGTTTCTTAGGGGAGGTGGCAGTTGGTTCCATAAAGAGGGGAGTCTGTAGGTGAAGGTAGATTTGCCAGTGGATGAGGAAGGTTTGGGGAGGGAGAAAGAATGGGAGTCCCTTGAGTGCAGTGAGTATGGGGAAATAGCAGCTGGTGTTAGCGGCTGTGCCAGGTAAGGAGGGAACAGGTTGAACCAGAATTTGGATATGAAGGAGATGGAGTGGCTGAAGTGATGATGGGATAAGGATGGTATCCTGAGGGAAGAAAAGAGAGTGCAGTGGACTTGCCCAAGGTCACACAGTAAGTATTTGGCCCTAGTGTAGTCTAAACATGTGACCTCCCAGTTCCCAAGCCAGTGCAGTAACCACTAGACCAAACAGCCTTGTAACCTTCTTTGGGCTTCGATCACAGAACCTTGTTAGTATTTCATAGTGGTGTGCCAACCCACAACCTTGCTTTGCATTTTCCTGTTTTTCCTCTTAAGAGCTTGTAACAATCCAGGCATCCTCCATCCAAACTGGGACTTGAACCCACTCTCATTGTGGCGCAGCTTCTTTCCCTCAGGAAGGCTGAATCAGTCATCTCGTCAGCACAGTGGTAGCGCTACCACTCGTGGCACTAGTGACCGGGATTTGGGAACGTGCCTGAGTCGTCAGGGGCTGGCCGAGGGGGAAGAGAATGGAGCATCCCAGAGAATGATCTCCTCCTCTGGGGGGGCAGAGGGTGCCATATCAAGTGCACTACCGCCACCTGTAGATGTACAGGTGGTGGAACACATGGACACGGTGGGGGGGGGGCACTTCGGGCTGCATATCGCATGAGCATGCCGACGCATACTCACACTGGGGACTATGTCCCAAATGCCTGCATCCCTATGGGGTTCAATGCGCAAAGAGAAGAGAACAAGCAGAAAAGAACCCTCCTCCACCCACCCACAACACCAGGACGTCTGGTATATCCAGACTGAAAAGGCAGGTAAATCTGCCACAATCAGTTGAGATGGAGCAGGCATAGAAGATGTAAATTAAAAAAAAAGGAAGGCTGGATCAGATGTAGTGGTACTTCAGTGCCATAGAGGATTCCCTCCATGTGCGTGTATCCATACCTTGGATTCCAGTCCTCATCAACATATCCCTGCCTTTTACGTTCTCGCAAGATCCCAGATGGGCTCTCCAAATGGCAGAGCGAGATTTGCTCATTAAAACGTGCCATTCACCCCAGTGGACTACAGAGACTGGCACTAGCAGGGGGTACATGGTATGCTGGACCTAGACCCTGTGTCACCTTTTGCCCTCAGCACTCTCTGAACCACACCATTGTAGTTGCAGCTCTTCTAGTACATCTTTAAGTCAGGGGCATACAGGGAGTGGTGCTGAAGATGACTCCGGATCCAACCAGGCCCACAGTGGTTGCCATACACTGACTGGAGAGTCTTCTAGGCCATGCCACTCCCTCTTGTTCCCCTGGTATGTCCTAGGAACCTTTTATGAATCCCCTGGGCCATACAAACCCAAAGCTGCATTGCGGAGGGCGGAGGTGATGAGCAAGACTAACCAGTAGCTCAATGGGGTATCATTTGACTTTTTTTTCAGAACTGGATGGAACTGTCTTCAGCCATTTCTCTCACTTACACAGAAAAAATGGACACTGGTTTAGGATTAACAGGAGAAGCAGGCCTTGATGAGCTGTCCAAGCTTCTCCCATCACAAATGGTTTCTATATCATTTAAGATATCAGACATCAATAGAAATGTCCATTTTATCTAACTTGGCTCTTTTCTTCCCGCTTTTAGATCTCACATATTTGCACAGTTGACTTCTTTTTAAAAACGTGGTTGTTTTTATACATTGTAAATATTTTTTGATTAGATCAGAAAATAAAGTGCTGTTTCACACAGCATCTTATGTACAGTAGCAACATAGTCCACATTTCTTACAAGATTTTGCAGTCTCTCATATCTGTAACCCTTTTTTTGGTAGGAAAATCCTCAGTAAATGCTATAAGGAGGGAAAGCCTTCAGTTAGACAAAATGCTGCGTTGCCTGAATCAGCAGTGCAAGAAGGAAATAGCCAACAGGACAATGGATCAGCTGGAACTGAAGAAGTCACTGGACCGGCTGATCAGACGACAGGAGAACCAGGACTGGTACCCATACACAGTAGCACATCAGAAGAAAGCAGTTGCCTTTCCCTTCAAAGATGACAGCTGGCCTCTTCTGACTTCCTTTGTCACAAGTTACGATGTCCAGAGGAGGTACGGGCACTGTTGCCCCAATCATATAGTTTGCTCAAAGTGCAATCTGAAGCTCAGGCTAGTGGACACAGCTACACGGCAGTTCACACCAAGCCTCTGGACAATGTACTCAGATGTATCAGTATACAACTGGGGGAAGCCACTGGGTGACAGATTTTGTAGTCGTGGACCAGACATCTATAGGATACCAAGCTTTGCTATGCACCATCATCTTTCTGCTACAGAGAAATCCCTTCAGCATCTACCTTTCTTCCTCCAATAGCTACAGATTATGCTTCAAGGCAACACTATTTTCATTAACTCTCCTTCCTTCTTTCTCAAAGCAGCCTCCTTCTTTGACGTTAGAGGTTATTCTATCTTTAAAAA
The DNA here is from genome assembly GCA_016271365.2 of Neoceratodus forsteri. NCBI lineage: Eukaryota > Metazoa > Chordata > Ceratodontiformes > Ceratodontidae > Neoceratodus > Neoceratodus forsteri. The sequence continues at coordinate 1,401,286,690 of CM028131.1, read as the reverse complement.
AGGAAAGGAATTTTGTTTTATATGGTGCTTTTCATAAAAACTGTATCACAAAGCATTTTAATATCCAGGACAGTAGGAAATGATGTTGCCATTTTAAGCACTCAAGAAGATTCAAAAAGCATTGAGAAAGATTACCAAGAGGTTACAAAGAGGTTATGTGACTTGCCAGGTTATGGCATTCCAGAGAATTTGGAGGGGACAAATCTGCCAGAGTTTTTTTGAGGCATTCTTCCATACAGCCCTGGAATACAAGTACAGCATCAAACTAGATACTGATTGCATGCACCACACTCTGGAGCCCAAGCCTGCCTCACCAACAGCCACACCTCAGTCAATCATAGTGCACTTCGACAACTGGGCGACTAAAGAACACAGTTGCAAGCAAGGTGGAGCAAAAAAGAAGTCAACTACAGCCAGCACAGAATATCCTTTGACAGTGACTTCACGGCAGCTATGAAAAGCTGCCAGGAGTATATACCACTCATTCAGATCCTCTGCAAGCACAATACAATGTTTAAAACCCCGTATCCAGCCTTGCATATAGCGCAGCTCCCCTCCAGATAAAAAATGTACTGAACAGCCGCGGAAGTGATGACGGATGTTGCAGAGAAGGGATTCGTACAGAATCTCCAACTCCCCCCCCAGAGACCAGCTCAAGATCTCCCGGACTCCTGATGGTAGCCAGCAAGACAGAGGAGGCGGAGCAGCAGATCGAGGCATGCAAAGGACACTATCGCTGATATAGTTAAACAGCTCCAGGGTATGATGATGAGAGATCTAGTACTGCACACTACCTGAATTAATACAATACGTTAAGGACACTTATTGCTTCTAATAGGTACTCTGTGGGAGGGGGGTTGTGTTAGCTTGGGGGATGGGGCGAAGCAGGGGGTGGACTCCGTCGAGGCTATGTAACCTGGGGGGAGTCCTGGCCTGCTAATTGATCCCAGTCCTACACAACAAAAAGCACCCTGTGAGGGGATACAGGAAAATGCAGCTGAAAGCACCTCATATCAAGTAAGGTGTGCAACAGGAGATGGCACTGAGACACATAGCTGGCTCCCTTTTGATCTTGATGCACTTGGCTGGGCCCAGCAGTGGAGATGCCAGTGGCCGGGGTGGGCTGTGCCTCACGGCCCTCTGAGTGACATGTTATAGCCTTTGCAGCACCTTTCACTGTGCCAGATCACCTGTGGTCCTTGTTTACTCAGCTCTACCAGAGAAGACTGGGACAGGCAGGTCCAGGATTACCACCCCCTCATTACTTCTTCCCCATTGGTGACGACAGCATATCTATTTTGAGCATGAATGGGGCCTCGTTGAGATGTCCTGTCCCCCACAAGGCTCGATTTCCTCTATTGTTACCTGTCTTCCTGGGTGAGGCCCACCCCCAACTAGTACACTGCCACCCCTACACTGGCAATCCATCTGCTCATACTCTGGGCAGGACAGAGGGACAATGGAACTTTTACTATCAGAAACATTCACAAGATATTCTTAGAACTGATGCTGTAGGGCATGAGACAGAAAGACATAAAAAACCAACTATCCTCTTGTGACACATGCAGGGCAGTCAGGCTGAAAACAGACTGGCACTCTTCCAGACAACACATTATGGACCAGATTAAAAAAAAAAGCCTTGCAGAGACTCTAGAGTAACACTAAGAACTCCATATGGCTCACTTTGCCAGCCAGAGACTTGATTCCTCGTTTAATATTCATTGTTGTTTCAATGGTTAATTCTGGGTGTGAATATATAGTTTCATTATGTTGAAATAACTATCAGGGATTTTTCCCCTTCTTCCCCTTTATTTTTTTCTTCTTCATTAGATACAGGGCTGGGTTCATAGCACTACATGGTAATAATTGGTGACGTCTGTAGTTAACCTTCTGTGTAGCTGAGACAGGGGAAGTTTGATAATATGTAATATATGTAATATGTAATATGATATGTAGACAATTTCAAATATCTTGGTGTATGGATAGACAATAAACTCGACTACACTACCCACATTGAGGAGCTCCTGAAAAAGTTAAGGCAAAGACTTGGTCTATTCTACAGGATCAAACACTACCTGACCAGGGATTCCAAACAAAGATTAATCCTAGCATCATTCCTGTCCCTCATTGATTACGTTGACTTCCTCTATGGCCATTGCTCCCTCTCCCACTTAAACAAACTAGACACTTTGTATCACAGAGCAATTAGATTCATTACAGACCTTCCCTCCAGCACCCATCATTGCTCTCTCTATAACGCAGTCAGTTGGACATCATTGCAACAAAGAAGAAATAAACATGCTGCTATCTGGATCTACAAAGCACTGACAAACAAACTCCCTTCCTACATCTCAGACTGTTTCAACCGGATCATATCCAGGCCCTACACCCTGAGGATCAATAAACTTATCTTGCTGAAGACTCCTATCACCTGCACCCGATATGGAAGAGCTGCAATCAGCTATTCCCTGGCACTTATCTGGAATTCTCTTCAAAAGACATTGAAACTGGATACCCTGATTCCTTTAACCTCCTTCAAAAAGCTTTACACCAGTCTATTCCCCAACTCATGCAACTGCTTCCATAAGGCCTAGTCCTCCCATACCCCCTCTCCTCCCACAACCCTCCCTCCGTCATCTCCCTTTTTATAAAGGTCACCCCTTTTCTTTTCTACTTTTCATCTAGCCCTTTCCCCACCTAAACTTCTTACAGATATGCATAAACAATTCCCACTACCCAAGCCTTTCCCGACTGAACTGTTTGTTTCTCTCCTGTAGCAGGTTTTAGGTACATTGTCACTTTGTATATATGTAAATATTGCCTTGTTTCTATGTCAATATTTGTACATTTGTATATCTATCTGTCTCACAAATGATTGTATTTGTGCTTATCCAGTTTCATGTTCTTGTGTATAATTTGTAACCTTGTTTTGTTAAGACCACTCAGGTCCATCTTGTAAATGAGCTACGCTCAATGATGTTCGCCTGAATAAATAAAGATTTGATTGATTGATTGATTGATTGATAATGGTAGATATGAAACCTGGTTAATTTCCTTCCTAGCCCCAAGGGGAGGACACACCTCACTCGCTATAGTGCAGATACCCACATTGTGTGTGTGTGTGTGGGTGGCTGCTACACATTAAGTGCGATGTTGTGTCCCCAATCCAACTACCATCCCCGCACTGAATGGTCCTCTACTGGCTCCCTTACTCTCTCAGTCTCCTGCCCCCCCCCCCCCGGAGGCCCAGGCTGAACCTGGCTCTCACTTTTTCTTCATTTCTGGAGGGGCTAACTACACATCTACCAGATAAAATAGGGCTAGGATGTGGGATCTCCTATATCCCTCCCTTGGAAGTCATCACTCTCTATATCATAGTTTGGGTCAGACCCCCAGTTCCCCAAGGGTATGGACCTTGGTTTCAGTGGCAGATGCCCATTGGTCCCTTCCACCACAATTTGACTCTTTTAGATTTTTCATTTTTACCTGTTTTACAAGGAACCATGCTATGCACCAATGGCAGCAGTTCTGGAGGTACACAACTACTGACAGGAGGGTGGAGGCTTCACACGAAGCCCCTCACTCAGACTGCAAGGGAGTCCGGGGGAAGTTGGCCCTTTACAAGTGACCCTGATGAAGGTAGCAAGTAATTAGTTTTGCGTGGTGTCTCAAAATGTGAATGGTTTTAGCAACCAGGTGAAAAGAACTAAAATAATGACTCATTTAAAGAAGCTACACTCTCAGTTAATATTATTGTAAGAAATGCACCTCTCCCAGCAGGAACATCAAAAACGACTTAAATATTGTATGACCCAGGTCACTGCCAGTACCTGTCAGCAAGGTCAGAGAAGAGGGATAGCTAGTCTTTCCCCAAAACATCTACATGTTAGGTAGAGTTCACTTATGAGCTTTAGCCATAGGTACAGTCCTGGGCAATATATGCACAGTAGAAAAGTCTATACATCCCGCCGGGATCAGATGCCTCCACTCATCAGAGGCTATTTGATAAAATCTTAGAAATTTAAACAGGGCCCTCTGATTCCAGGGGAGATCTCAATCTCCTTCTGGATGCAGGGATGGAGAGCTCCAATCTGCGCCCCAATCCACCACGGGCCAAAAAACATGGTCGGCACCTTAACAAAGAATTGAGCCTAACAGGTGGTTGGTGCCACCTACACGCCACTCTCCGACAATATATATTTTATTCCAATGTCCACAGTTTCTGCTTGCAATTGGATTACTTTTTTTCTCAGCTCAGAGCATCTTAGCTGGGTTCACCAAGCTGCAATTATGCAAATCCTATTATTGGACCACGCGCCCATGTATTTGGCATTAACTCTTGAGTCCAACCAATCCCCCAAACAGTGGCAGTTTAACACCATCCTCCTCCTCCATGACCCATGGTTTAGTGCCTTAATAAAAACAGACTCCCACTGATCGTAGTCGAAAATTCACTGCCTGATGTTACCCCAGTGATTCTATGGGATACGGTAAAAGCCATACTTCAAGGGGAAATCATTAGTTTCGCCTTGGTCAAAAAGAAACAGCAGAAGCAACAGCCGAAGGACCAGCAGGAGTCATTCTCCTTCTTGCAGCTGGCCCATATGTAGGGGGGACCAGGAAATCCTACCCCAGTTAGTTCAGGTTAAAGCAAAACTCCAAGATCTGCTCAGCCGTAAAACAGAGCAGGTGCTTCTCTATGTGAAACAGAAATACTATGAGGGAGGGACCAGGGCCTCTAAGGTCTTTGCCTACCACCTCAGACAACAACAAAAGTTAGGCAAGATAACTAAGATAATCCATCCACACACTAACCAGCAGGTGTACCGCATGCAGGAGATCCTGAGTAGTTTCAGAGACTTCCACTCCACCCTCTATGCCCAAGATTTGAACCCAGGGATGACAGCTATCACCAGCATCTAGCCAAGCTGAACTTGCCAACATTGACAGAAGAGCAGCAGAAGGCTCTCATCTGACCCATATCTCCAACAGAAATATATATAGCCCATTAACAATGCAAAAAAAAAAAAAACAGTAAAAGCCCCAGTCCAGCTGGGTATTTTCTGGAATTCTTTGAGGCGTTTAAAGTGCTAGTGGAGCCAAAACAGGCAGACAGGAAAATAATACAAATTTTAAGTAGTAGTCAGTTGTAACTTTTTATTCCTGAGGTATTTTTCTTTTTCCTTTTGCTCATTAGAAAGTCTTCTATGTGATAATGTTGTGCTGGATGTGTGGAGCAGCTCTTAGCCTGGCAGCTGACATATCTTACTCGACTGCCCCACACTACATCATCGGCATTATGATCTCACTGACAGTGACATCACAGGTGCATGATCTCGCAGTCACTCGCTTGCTGTTGCTTATTAGCAGTGATGTCACAGTCAATGAGGTCACAGTGCTGATGATGTAGTGTGGGACTGTATAACAAGATATGTCGGCTTCAGGCACAAAACTGTTCCACACATCACACCTACTAATATTGGGTAAACAATCTTCTAATTAAACAAAAAATAAAAGAGTACCTCAGATATAAAAGGTAATGGTTGGCTGCTTTTAAAATATAATCTTAGTTTTAATCAGTACGCTAACTCTTTAAACAAATTGCTCCAGACTCTTGAGGCTGTGTTTCAGTCAGTCCAAAATAGGGATTCTCCACACACTCTGAGTTGGCAATATGCAGACATCTTAGCTATACTGAAGCCCCGGAAGGACACTTTACTGTGTGAGTTCTATAGACCAATTTCAGTTCTCAATCAGATTATAAGCTATATGCCAGCATTATGGCCAAATCCCTGGAAACACTACTTTGGGGACATAAAGATCAGGCAGGTTTTGTTTCCAGAAGAAAACCATCTGAGAACATTAAATGAACACTTTACATTCTGGAATGCTCAGTCAAAACAGCAACTCCGCTTCTTCTCTTGGGCATTGACGCCTGTAAGGGCTTTGATAGGGTGTCTTGGAGATTTCTCCAACAAATTCTAGCCTATTTCCAATTCCCGGATCTCTTCTGCCAAATGATTGGGCCCTATGCTCTGTGCCGCAAGCACTGGTGAAAATAAGTGGCACTTACTCAGACCAATTTCAACTACAGTGCAGGACCCAACAGCGGTATCCCTTATCAGCCCTATTATTCACCATTTATGCAGAACCCCTGGCACAGGTCATCAGAAAGAATGATAAAATCTGGGGGTCCACCAAATGGGGGAATGGACCATAAGGTCACCTTTTACACAGATGACCTGATGGTCTCTCTGATGCAACCGAGTCCTCACTACTGGCCCTCTTTGAAGAACTGAAAGAAATGGAACGCTTTGCTGGACCTAAATTAAACATGGACATAACCAAATTATAAAATGAGTTCTGAAAATCCTGTATTCTGATTGGTCAAAACAAGTCACCTGCCCATGGATTAATTCTCGAGAAAGCTGCAGTTTGGTTGCCGAACTACAAAATCCTGATTGACAGCAATGTAAAGTGACCAGGTTAGATCACTCCACCAGAGAGACATGTAAAAAACAACAACTATGGCATCCTCATTAGGACAAATCCCCCTAGTGAATATCTACAACTACAGCATCCTAAGTAGGACAAACCCATTAGGCAGAAGAACTATTTTATTACAAATGCGTGTAGACTGTGTATTCTTTTTAATATTTATTTAGGTAAACCTCTAAAATAAAGTTGCCCATTTTATAAGTGAATTAACCCCACTCGAGGGCATGGATTTACTGAGAATTAATCCATGCCTGGGTGGATGAAGTCACTCGGCATCTGGCCTCTTGCCTTACAACACCCCCCCCCCCCAGGCATGGATTAATTCTCAGTAAACCCATGCGTGCCCTGTCATGGGTTAATCCTTATGTATTACATATAGAATAATACATGGGGTGGTGTGTATAATGAGAGTTTTACACACACACCATGGTTTTTATGTTGGCTCGCACTTGTGCGCCAGCCAACATCTTGCAGTAGTAGCAGATTTGGAGGCACGGTCGCTGTTGGGTGAATGCAGGGTACACATCAGTAGGTGCGTCCCTCATTCCCCAGTCAGCCAGCAGCAGACGCTGACATTATGAATCCCTAAACTGGCCACCAGATCTAAGAAAAGGTCCACTGCAATGAGAGTGAAGCTCTCATACAGCGTGACCACAACACGCCTCCCGACGAGCACACAACATGGTGGCAGTGACTGCCGCCGCCTCCTGTCACAATGCCGACGGGGGAGCCCACTCCCCATCAGCATAATGACCCACTCCCATTGAAAATGTACGCTGAGGGGGTGCCCAGTCCCCCTCAGCATCATGTGCCCCACCAACAGTTTTTCTATGCCGACGGGGGCCCAATCCTGGCGGCGTTTGTCCCCGTCCTGTTTATTTTGCCGACAGGGGAGCCTACTCCCCGTCAGCATAATGTCTCTCCCCCCCCCCGCTTTTGTTCTGTGCCAACAAGGGTGCCCAATCCCCCTCGGCTCATGTGTTCCCCCTTCGGTATGTGCTGATGGGAGTGCCCATTCCCCTGTCGGCTACAGGATCCCCCAAAAACACACTTAGGTGGCACACTAGGAGCCCACCCCAGTGTGCCAAATCCCCTGCAAAAGAAAAACTGTCCTGCAATGTTTTTTTTTTTTTTTTGTAAACCTGTAAAAAAGAAAACTGCCCCCGCGGTCTCCCTGCCCCGTCCCACAATCCACGCCCACCCTCTGCTCACCCTGCCTCCCCACACCCCCCTCACCCCATACTTACTTCCAGAGTCCGGCGGGACGATCTTCGGTGGACCGGGAACATGTCTGCACTCTTCAAAGCTGACCACGAACTGAAGAAATGTCGGTAAGCTGTATAATGGGATAAATAGGGTTTTTTCAACTTTGGTGCATAGCTCAGCCATTTTGGGGAATTTTGGCACCAAATTTTCAACATGAGGTTACTGGGACCCCTCCTTATGAATTCAGACACTGTCATGGCATTATTCGGTCCCAAAAGATGATTTTGTAATCACTACGTGAAATCACCTTCAGGACCGATTAACAAAATGACAGTGCCACAGTTCATGGGGGGCTCTCAAAAAGCCTGTGTTGCAAATTTGGTGGAAAATGTCAGAAATAGCTGTTTTACGAGCATCGTTGAACAATTTCCACGCACGTTTGTAACTTCGTGAATTTGTAATATTTTCACTCCAGATTTTCAACACTGGCATTTTTCCACACCTCCTTATGAACAGTACAGCTGTCATTATACATATGCTGGCCGAAATGTGTTTTCGCACGTCCGGCACAGAATAGCACGGTTGCTGTGCGAAATCAGTTTTTGGGACAGTTTGAGGAAATGATGATGACACTGTTAATGAGAAGAACTCCTAAAATGCCTATGTTGAAAATTTGGTGCCGAAATTCCATAAAATGACTGTGTTACAAGTGTGCGTTGTGCAGTTTCCACACACCCTTGTAACTTCACAAATTTGCAATATTTTCATGCCACATTTTCAAACCTCCTTATGAACAGTACAGCTGTCATTTTTCACATCCTGCCCTAAATGTGTTTTCGCACCTGTGGTGCACAATGGCATAGTCACTGTGCAAAATCAACGTTTTGGACAAATTAACAAAATCACAGTGCCACTGTTCATGAGGGGAGGTACCAAAATGCCAATGTTGAACATGTGGTTAAAAAAATCCCAAAAATAATTGGGATACGGACATGCATGCTCATAACCACCAATTTTTCATATTTTCACTCCAGATTTTCAACGTTGACATTTTTTTACATCTCCTCATGAACAATACAGTTGTCATTTTTCCACATACTCCCCAAAATGTGTTTTCTTCCCTGTGTCACCAAATGGCATAGCCACTGTGCAAAACCAACTTTCACCTAACAAACTGATAGCCCACCTCACGAAAAGGGCACTCAAAAAAAGCCCATGTTGAAAATTTGGAGTGAAAATACCAGCAGACGCCTACAGTGTTATGGTTTCCAACTGTAGCAACCCACCCTGTAGAGACTGAAAGGCATCAGGGGTGTGACTTAGGATCATCGGCTGTAATGCTCATGCTATTACACCCCCACCCCCACCCTGCAGCCAGTGACAGGCATCATGGTGTGGCCTGCACTGTTCGGCCACAAAGTTCACCCCATTCTCCTATACTGCACCCACTTTAGCATACTTCCTTATGGAATGGGGTAAGTATAATGCTAAAAGACCCCAAAGCACGCCATGCCACTTGTCAGTGTCTACAGGGTAGGGTGAGGTACAATGGCATGAGCGTTACAGCCGACAACCCAAAGGCACACCCCAATGCCTGTCGCTTCACAGGTGGGGTGGGTGGGAACATGCCACTGCAGTACTTTATTGCCATTCCCATTATGCATCTCTAACTCCGCACTACCAACACACTGCCAGTGAGACAACATTCAGCATTGACAAATGCTTGTTTTATATGATATGCTGGGAGGTTTTTCTGCCTGCTGCAATTTGATAGGGATCCTCAGTGGTCCGGCGGTCACGAGGGCCTGAGGACAGACACCCTCCCCCCCGAACCAAGCAAAGCAGGTATGGAACGTGGGCAGAACAAGGAATCACAGGACTGTGGCACAGTTCAAATCAGTGTGAGACCCCACCGACGCTCTGCGTCAGCTTCCCACCGCCCCCACCACCAACCTTGGTTGACACTGACTTATATAGGATAGAGAAGAACTGATAAGAACCAATAGGAGCATGGCTGTTTTTAACCAATCAGCCCACTTCTCCATCTGCAGATTATATGCGGTGGCCACTAAGGGGTCTCAGCCTGCTACCCCTTATCCCACACAGACTCTCCTCTGGTCTTACTCTCATCTCTTACTCCAGCATGTCCCTGATATTGACCCCTATACTTGCTCTGCTCTTCCCTGTGCTATCCCCCCGCCACTATCCCTCAGGTGCATCTCCCCAACAGTGTTGAAAACAAACATCTGCCTGATTGGCAGCTTCCACAAACCTATCCACCCATTGCACCTTGTATTCCCACCTGTATACCACTAGTGCTGCGCTGCACTAGCACCCTCACAAAACAATGGGATTCTCACCAGGGATGGGTACAGCAACCACTGCCTGTTATCACTTCTACCCCCGCCCTTTATTCCACTTCCCCCTTTCCCTCCACTCACTCACCTCGCACACTCAACCACCTTATCTCCCCTCCGCCAACACCAACTCCCACCCCCCAGTCTCCGGAGCAGGGTAAGCTCACCCCATCCTAGCCATACCTGCCCTTAGCTCCCTACCCATCCCCTGCACCTTTGCCCCAGATCCTTGCATCTGCCCAGGCACATTTACCACAACCACCATAGCCCATACTCTGACTTGTAATCTTACTTCTTCTGCTCTCTGGGATCGTCAACCCAAATCCTGGTCCTGGACATTCCATCCCCCCTCGCCCACCACTGGGCACGGCCTCCGCATTGCCTCTATGAATATCTGCAGTCTCCCAAAGAAAACTTCTGCGCTGCAGTGCTGGGTCACCCAACACAGGCCCGACATCCTTGCCATAGTGGAGACCTGGCTCTTCACAGTAACCCTGACTCAGCTGTCTCCCTTCCCGGTTTCACCCTTTTTAGAGAGGATCGTGTGGGTAAGCGTGGTGGCGGATGTGCAGTCTACTTGCATGACTCCCTCCTGGGCCAAGCACTCCCTGCCCCAAGCTTGATCACGGTGCCCAAGCCATCACCTTAAAAATCTCCCCTGACCCGGGCAGATGCCCACTCTATCTTACAACCACATACATACCACCAAGGGCCCAAGGTCCAGCTATCCACTCCCTCACTGACTATCTCTCCACCCTGCCCCACAAGGCTGAACAGCTCATCCTAGGTGACCTCAATGTCAACTGGCTTGGCTCCACTGCAGCACACATAAAAGACTCCTTCACTGCCCTTGACTTAACTCAACTAGTCACCCGTCCTACCAGATTTAACCAGGCCAGTGGTACCAGCTCCCTCCTTGACATAATACTCTCCAATCTCCCCCACAAAATCAAATCTGTCAGTGTCCTAGCCAACTCCCTTAGCGACCATTCCCCTATCCTCTGCTTCTGGTCCTCCCCCACGTTCAAACCCACATGCAAAGTCACCTACCGCCGCCACTTCCACCCCAGGGGCCTTAATATGCTAAAGCAGTACCTAGCCCAGCTGAACTGGTCCCCGATCTCCCTTGCAACTGATATAGACACCGCGCTATCCCACCTCAGCAGTGCTTTCTGCAAGGCCTGTGACATTTTTGCACCTGTCACCAGCACTCGCGCCAAAAGACACAATGCCGCCTGGATTTCTCCCCCCAATCCAGCAACTGAAGCAGATAACCTATGGCGGATCACGGTCGAGTCAGGCAGGACAGTAGACAGACAAGCCTATAATGCTGCTCGCAACCAATGCACCTGGGCCATAAGGCAAGCCAAGGCCAGATACTACCAAACCACCCTGGCCTCATCCTGGGGCTCTTCATGAGCTTTCTGGGATAATATCAAAGAGCTTAATGGGAAATCTCACTCTCCTCCCCAGATGCTTGTTAATGGCACTATTACCACTGACCTCCCGCTCGTTGCCAACTGCCTCAATGCAGCCTTTTTGATCTAAGTGCAGTCCTTCCTGTCCACTTCTTTGACCCTATCCATGCCTCCAATCTCCCCGCCATGAATCGCCCCCCATTTCTCCTCTGCACCATATCTCCCCACAACACCAAACCACTCCTACTAAAAGCTCTCTCCAGCCACAACCCCAGTTGTGACCCCCTTGATTCCAGGATTCTCCGCCTAACTCTTGATGTCATGCTAGCCTCTCTCACTGACCTTTTTAACCAGTCTCTATGCCTCACCCAATTCCCGAGTGCATGGAAATCAGCTGAAATTACCCCAATACATAAAAATAGAGATCGTACATTACCAAACAACTACAGACCAATCTCCATCCTCCCCCCACTCTCTAAAACCCTGGAAAAGATAGTACCCATCCAACTCATGGATTACCTATCCAAGTACAACATATTATGCCCCGAACAGCATGGCTTCTGTCCTGGTCACAGCACCACTTCAGCTCTACTGGAGTTCTCCCAACAAATACACTCTGCACTTGACACTGGGGATATTGCTGGGGCAGTGTTCATTGACCTATCTAAGGCCTTTGACACTGTGTGTCACCCTCTGTTGCTCGACTCCCTCCGTCAACTTGTTTTTTGATCTGGCCCCCTGGCCTTGCTCTCCAGCTACATCCATGCCAGATCCCAACGGGTCAAAATCAATGGTACCCTGTCAACTGCCAGACCTGTACACTCTGGTGTCCCTCAGAGCCCCATCCTGGGCCCCACATTATTGAGTCTATTTCTAAACACTTTTCCCAGCTCCTACCAGGGCAGAATGCTCCTATACGCCAAAGATGCGGTCCTCGTCGCCTCCCACCCTGACCCACTCACCCTTCAGAGCTCTCTGCAACTCTCCTTCAGCCAAGCTGAAAAATGGTTTGTCAACCATCCTCTGGTTCTGAACCACAAGAAAACAAAATCTATGATTTTTGCCCACCGCCAAAGTAACTCCAGAAATGCCCCCCTCCTCATCCTCCCCCGTACCTTACACCCCCTTGAACAGGTATCAGAATACAAATACTTGGGCATTACCTTCGACTCAGCTCTCTCCTTCCACTCCCATCTTAACTTCCTGTCCTCTGCCATGAACACCCAGATTAGACTCCTCTACCGCCACAAAGACTGCCTCCCAGAGTATGCCCTCCGGCTGACTATCACCTCCCCATCCTGTCTTTGGTAGACTATGGGCTCCCAATCTATGCAGCTGCTGACCCCACCACCCTCTCCAAAGTCCAGACCTCTATCAACAAGGCCTACAGACTTCTGACAGGTGCACCCAGCAGAACGCACACATGCCAGCTTTACTCCACCTCGAACCTACTCACCTTTGAAGAGTGCCTGCGATACCACGCCTGTATACTGGCCAAAAAAAATATTACTTGGGCTCTCCCCGCCGGGGGGTTACCTCATCCATAAAACAGGCCACTCACTCGGTCACCACCAGAAATACAATCAAAGCCACCTTCCAGGTGCCGAGAGCCAGGAACTCCCTCGCCCAAAGATCCTTCCACTCCAGAGCCCCCTCCTGGTATAATTCCCTCCCTGCTCAGATCACAAACATCCCCAAAATCGGTCCCTTCAAAATGGCCCTCTGTAAACACCTCACTGACTCTCGGAGCTGCAAATGCCCATGACGGGGCCATACCTAAAACTCTGCCTGACCCAATCCACAGACAAAGTCTCCCCGGTCCCGCATCCTCCCCAGCAACTACCCCTCCTCACCCCCCCCAGGTACTCGTACCCAGTACCCTCTAGGGGTCCATAGTATTATATGTATATTAGTTTAGTTAGATTAACTTAATTGAGGCCTGTACACCTCAATTGGAAATCTGTGTGCTCCACTGTATCACTGAATTGCTTGAATGTCTGTTTGCTTTGCATTGTATGCTCCTTTATGTACCTCACCTGTAATGTTCTCCATTGTTGTACTCCACCAAAATGTTGTCTACCCTCCCTGTGATGAGGTGCCTTTGTAAATGAATCTTTGACTCAAAGGTTGTAAATCCGAACTGTGAATAAATAAATAAAAAAAATTTAAATAAACGAAACAAAACAAAAAAAAAAGAATTGCGTGACCAGTAGATGGAGCTGCTTTTATAGCGTTAAAGCAGCATTAATGGTGCTGTTTAAAATCACCTCACAACAGTTTTTAATATCTGTGACCACTAACCCCCCCCCCATCCTTATTTTTTCTCTCTCTCCCTCTCTCTGTTCTTCTCACCTCATGTCTGTGTATGTAGGCGACCTGTAGCAGTACCAGTAGTGCAGCTGCGGTCGAGCTGAAGTGCCATTTTTGCTCGCTCTCTCTTTTTTGTACCTCGAAGTTGAAGATGCATGAAGTGCAGCCAGGAACAAAACTGAAGTGGGTTTATCTGTATTGCAGGGGAATAAAGTAACGTTGGTGGTGTCACTGTGACTCATGGCATAAACGGCGGTGAGAGAGTGTATCTGGCGGCAGTTAGGGTATGTGCAGAACTAGGGAAACCCAATACTTGTTCACCGTTATAACCAGCTGGTTATAACGATGAATTATGACAGGGTTTCCCTATGGGAGAAAATGCTCCCCAGTTATTATAACTTAATTACACACCCCTTCCTCCTTAAATTCCCATTTTGATGGAACCGTCCAGCAATATAATATCTGGGAATAATACTCCTCACTGACCGCACACAATTATATAAACTAAACTATGATCCCTGAACCAACATCTTCAGGAAGACATGCAGTGATGGATGCATCTCCCCAGCCCTCTAACACACTGAGTTGAAGCAATATGGATTAATCTTCTACCACGGCTACTCTGTTTCATACCCTTCCACTTCTCCCCATGAAGGAAGATTTTCACCACTGGGACAAGCAGATCTCCCACTTTCTATGGGCAGGGAAACCCCCCAAATAGCTTGTAATAAGCTCCAGCTAAGTAAAATTAAAGGAGGCTTAGCTCCCCCAAATCTTAAGGCATACTGCCAGACGGCTATAAATGCACATACCCTCAACTGGTTTGATGATACCGCCACCCTCCCCTGGAGGGGAGTTGGAATACAAAGAATAAGCCACACAACTCAAATCTTTATTATTTTTACCCACAATGGCCCACCGAAGGCAATCCCAGGATCTGGTGTTTGCCTTCACGTATCTGGCTGACTTTCCACACATGGCCTGCTACTTCAAGATGGTGACTTGTGACCCTTACTTTGCCCCATCTGAAACAGACCCTACCTTTACCAGATGTCAGCGTTTAGGTTTTACTCATAACTATCGATACTATGAGGCAAGAACCTTCAAAATTTTCTAGCTTTTACAGTAGCAATTTGTCATTTGAAGCTCAAACCACTTTAGATACCTAATCGGGGCAAAGTTAGGTTTACAGTGGGACAGAGAGGATGCCCTGTAGGAACCCAGTGTGGCACACCATCTGCAATAAAAGGAAATCATGGGGAGGTGTCTTCTCCAGACAAAATTTAAGTCTCTACCGTTTCTGGAGAAATGGACTCCGAGTCATCACATATATTCTTTGGTTTTCATGATTTTTATTTAATAACCATTGGTCACAGTACTGTTAAAGTTGCCTGCCAATGTTTTGAAGGAAAAATCCCTCTTCCTTAGGGCAACAGTTACTGGCCAAATGGTTTTATGAGAACAGTGAACAGGTTTTCAAAAAATCATCACAATTCCTCATTTTTAAATGTTCCCAGCCTTGTTAGACATTTAGACCTTGTCTCCCTCATGTGTTTCCGGCCCTACTAGGGTGAACAAGCCGGCACCCTGTCTGCCAACTGGTCCACGTCAGCTGGCCTGCCCACCCTACTGAGGCTGGAAAGAGCACATGAGGAGACAAGATCTCTCTGGGTATGCCAACAAGGCTGAGAACTTTAAAGAATAAGGAATTAAGGTGATTTTATGAAAAACTGTTCATTTTGCTCAGAAAACCATTTGACCAGTTACTGTTGCCCTGAGGAAGTGGGATTTTTCCTTTGAAATGTAGGCAACTTTAACTGTACTGTGACTAATGCTTATTAAATAGACATTGCGAAAACTGAAGAATATACGTGGCAAGTGAGTCCATTTCTCCAGAAACGGGAGAGACAGAGAGGATGCCCACCTGTTACTTCAATTGATCTCTCAACACAGGGAAGAGGCATTCCTGAGCGTGTGATCTCAATATGCTATAAAGGAATTAATAGCCTCGGGGAAACGACATTGGCAGCTACACAGTATAAACAGGAGGGGACAGTGGGGCTGTAGCACATCAGAAGTGGAATCATCCACCATCTGCTTTAGCAACACAAACTTACCTCCTCACACAGCTGGATGGAATATGGATGAAAGTGCATCACACGCTATTTCAGAACCCCCCAGATAATGGGGAAATATGACACCCAAAGAGGCACATCATGCAGGAGACACTGGGGGTAGCCTTGTACCACTCATATCTCCTGGGACTGCCCTGTCCTACATTCATATTGGCAAGGGGTACAGACAGCATTACTGAAACTGATCCCCTCTTTAGAGCCACTCACTCCCCCATAGTATTTTTATTACTACTGTCAGATCAAGTAAACAACAAGTTATTCCAAATGCTAGGAAGCTTCTTATTAATGGCAGCTAGAAAGGCTACCTCACAGAGGTGGCTATATCCACCCCCCCCCCCAATCACAAAAGACTTGGAGGACATGAGGCAACTGCAAGAGATATACAATATGTAAAAGTTAACTGCAGGGCTTCTACTGAAGATTGAAAAGTTTAATAATTTTTGGAATAAATGGCTACTCTGGATTATGACATCATCAGGATATTATCCCTAAAACTATAACCAGGAAGGAATGTAGGGAAAGATCTCCAGGTGCCACAATATATGTGTGTAACTCTAGGGGTCAACATTACCAGAACACCAACAGAGACACTTGTATTATTTCTGGATTGCCTAAATGTATTGCCTCTAGATATGTGTTGTACCTGTACTGGTAACATGCCTCATGAATGATGTAATGCTCCTTAAAAGTTCAATAAACTTCTAATTAAAAGAAAAAAGTGAGTTGCCGGGGTCACACACTGAGGAAGTAGTGGTTTGGGGATTCAAACCTGGGTCTCAAAGTTCACAGCTTCGTGATTTATCACTAGGCCAAACTGCCTCATTGAAAAGATTAAAATCAGCTGGCCCAGTGGCGCTGAGGGCTGAATCACTGTTACAGCACCTTACCTCACGCTACATTGGTGACCCGGGTTTGAATGAGCCTGGGTTGCTGGGGGCTGGCTGGAGGGGAAGGCAGGAGCCAACTGAGCATGCCGTGTGGCAGCTCTCCACTCCCAGAGCAGTTTTCAAGTCATCGTCCTCTTCGCTGACACCTAGTGGAGGCTAAGTGTCAGAACATGGATGGTCAGAGGCTGACGTTACGTCAGGGAGGGGGCGAAGGAAACAGGCTGGAGTGCAAGTGTGCCTCTACACGCATGCGCCCTCCATAGCTGCAACCTTGGGCCAAGGAGAAAAGCAGGTGGAAAATGGCAGCACAGCGGTGGCATATGATTGCCACTCACCTCACCTCCATCCACCCCATCACTGATGCCTGCAGTGAATAGTGAATTGCACTTCTGGGGAGGATAGCCCTCCCTCTCCTGACCCCGCCATAGGGGGAAGATCCGTGGCGGTATATCACCGTCAGGTAAGCCAGAGAGATGGTGGACAATGGAGGTGTGGCGAAAATGGCTGAAGGGAGCTCACCCTGCTGTGGCCTGGGAGTATAAACACCTTAATACATATAAAAAAAAGAATCATCATATAATTTTTAGCCAGTCAAGATTGCTTAATAGTGTATGGTGGAACGCTGTTGTGTATGGCGATGCATACACTCAAAAAATTTGTTCTGCAGCAGTAATGATGTAGCTATTACAGCAGAATAACGTTTTATTCTGCTGTAGTAGCTACATCACAATACAAGTGCCCAAATCAGCGATGATCATTGGATAGAGGGCGCTTGAAGCATCATACACATGTGCTGGCTGGCGGATGGATGGCGGGGAAGTGCGGGCAGTGGAGGGTAGAGACTGACAGCAGGAAACACAAAAGGTAAGCAATTTTTTTTATATCGTACACTATATAAAATAGTGTATGAGAGCCTACATACACAACAACGATATTCTTGCACCTTGTGGTTTTCATGGTAACACAGTGACCGCTTCAGCTTCGCTGTTGAGGTCCTTGTCATCATGGAAACCATTTGGCGTAAGAATATCATTGTTGTGTATTGGCTCTCATACACTATTCTATATTTTCTAGATATTCCAGGCACTAATGTATGTTTAAGAGTGAAGCTGAGCAGTTCTGGCACACAAAGGGCTTAAGAAGGCAGGTTTATAACCAAAAGAGATGCTGGAATTATACATATAAACATACTATAAATCATATTATACAATGGCAAGAAAGAATCCTGGACTCTGATTGGTCAGTGTATGCCTGAGACAGTGATGTTATTACACAATAACATCACCATATGGATGAGCACCTCTATTATTTTCCCTTCTCTTAAGAAACAAAGATATACTGCCTCACTAAAAATCTACTAAAAACATTTAACATTTTTTTTATTTTGTATAACATCGAGTCATTGTATAATTGCAATAAGGCACTCCAAGGTGTGTGTTATTGTGTAATAACGTCACTCCTGGGGTGGTGGTAGCACTCAACTTTGTCTCGTGCTTCAACCCACCCCAGGAGTGACGTTATTACATGATAACATACACCTTGTAGTGCCTTATTGCTTAATTAAAAACTTCTGTTTAAAAAAATGGAGCTTAACCTTTAAATCAAAATGTATTACTTTTTAGAAAATAAGAGAAACCCTTGTGTGGAACCTGGACTATGCCAAATGAACTTCCAACTTCAGAATTTTAGAAGTGTTTGCATGAAAGACCCTCTCGTGGTTATAAGAGTGTCTGGAATGTTAAGAAATAAACAGTCCTGATTGGCTTATAATTATAGTATGATTCATTTTATAAAATATTTTGGATCAAATGAGTACTCTGTGTGACGCTTGGCCAGCTGGTTCTGATTTCTCTATGATTTTGAAAAATAAAAATGTAGTGTATGATTGTCTGTCATGAGACATCCTGTGCTCCTGGAATGACCCCCCCCCCCCAGGTTTCAGTTCAAATGACAGGATATGTTAAACAGCAGATCTCTGTAATGTGATTAACTTCCAAGTTGCATTTTGTGGCCGTGTTTGTGATCTGAGTTGCTTTGAAGCCAGGAACTTAAAATATCCATTTTATGACGTCTTCAGCGGAAGGACAGTTAATTTCAACTGGTGCTAAAAAGCTATATGGTATCAGGTGAGAAAACTGCAGAGTTGGAAACATCCTGTGATGTCCTTGGAGTGCAGGAAATAGCTCATAGATGAAAAAGAAGGGACTGGGAAATCACAGACTTATAATTTGGGAAATGAGTTTTTGCTGATGTCACCTTATTTAATATACCTCCTGAGTGATAAGACATCCTGGTTGTATAATTTTTAATATTCAAGGAGGAGCTAGGTGACATCATGAAAGAGGTGTGTTTGAAAGTCAGTTTAAACGATTCTGTGTCTAATCATTTACACACTTTTCTTGGTGGGCTCTTAGAACCAACATCTACTTTAAGCACTGTTTAGAAGGTAATACATTAGATAGGAAAGACTAATTGTATTGTAGTAGGAGTTTATGTTTGTACTTTAACCTTATTCTTTTAAGTGATTGTATGCTTTGTGATATATGGTTCTGTGTTTACATTTTACATATTTTTTATCCATTTTTTAAGTAAATCTGTATTTACAGAGACTGCCTGGTGTGCCTTCAAAATTCTTTCTTTTGCATGTGAAGTACAGATGGTTAAAGTTGACACTGCTCATAAGCTTAATGGTAATACCAAACTGGAAAAAGGTAAGAATTTTCCTAAGGTCTTTCATAGAGTTTTTAGGGTTCATTTTGGATACCTGGTTAGGTGCCCTTAGGCAAAATACTGTATATCTGGCATTCCCGAAGAGCAGAATTATCTGAGCCTGTACATTTGGGTACACTAGCATAAGGTTCACAGTTTGAATCCCTCAAGAACTTGAGGCCAAAGGTGATTCGGACCCACAAACAGACAGGAGGGTTACCCTGTTTTGTTACCTGTCCACAATACTGCGCTCAGAGGTTGGCACTGTGGGAGCAGAGGGCCTGACCTGCTGAGTGGGGCTGTGACACTCTGATTGGTCAAAAATGTTCACATGACCGTGCATTAATTTCACATTACCAGAGAGTTCAGATTTTACTTGATTTTTTCTTGATTTTTTTAAAACTTTCAAACCATTTTATAAGCACAATAACAAACTCCAGGGCATGTAGTGATGCCATAAATTACCACACTTCAGCCGGCCCAATGGAGTGGAGAGCTAATGTTTTGAATGTCTTACCTCCTGCCATGTCGGTGATCCATGTTTGGGAATGAGCAGTGGTTGCTGGGGGTGGGAGAGGATTGAATGTCCCAGGGACTGCTCTCCTCTCCCTGGGAGGGGTGGCCAGTCATCTCTACCAATGACTGCTACCAGGGGGAGGCCTGGTGGTAGTGCAGGTTAGTGAGCAGCTCAAAGGGTGGGGCAGCAATTTTGCAGAACGTGCGCGCCTTTACGCAAACATATTGCTGTGTCGCCATGGTAGGGGTAAGTTGGGAGAACATGGAAAATTGGGGAAGACAGACATCATGAAGCTTTGCCCACTCCCCTGTGGCATGCACTGCTGCTCAACTGCCAGGGGAGATCTGGATTTTTGACTGGCGGAGGAAAGCCCTCCTCCCCTTCAGGTCAAACCATGGGAGGGGGAGGGCATGAGGGACTTAGCCCACAGCAAATCAAGAGAAGCATGCATCAGTCACAGGGGCAGTTACAAGGCTGAGAACCTGCTCCTCTAGGAAAGAGCTCTATGTGGGAAAACATTGCTCTCCCCAGCTGGTTGAAGGTTCTCAACTGCGTTTCGTGCCTTGTAACCCAACTGGGGCGTGCAGTAATTTAGCATTATGACACATCATATTGCATGTTATTGCCTTCATTATTATTTTATTTATTTGTTTCACATTTTTGACCAGGAAATGTACACTAAGCTGTGATAGCTTGTTTCCAGATGCGTCCGGGGGGGGTGGGGTAGGTTACATGGACCTGTTTTACTGATGGGGGAATGTTGGCCATGTCACTGGGAAAACTCCCCTACTCTTCATCAGTAAGTGCCATGGGATCTAGTACTTCCTCCTGAACAGTGATGGGCAGAAGGGGCCTTGATTTATCATATCATCCAAACGCTGGCACCTCAAGAGTGCAATATCCCCCCCAACCCCTCTACTGCATTACAGTGTCAGTTATGGGTATTACTCCAAGTACCTGGTGTGGAGCTAGAACCCAGGACCTTCCAATCTTCTCGCCTCACAGGCAAACATGGTACCTACTGAGCCACTGACACTGCTAACCGTATAACTAAGTAACCCCTAGGCGTGCAATCTCTAGGGTTACTACCCCTGCTTGTACTTCTAACGACAGGTTGAGGGGCCAGGGTTCAACATTTTGGTGCCTCTACCCAGAGCAAAGTATGTGGGGGTATCTACATAACCTAATAAAGTTCTCTGGGAATCTATCACCACCCCACAAGCCCACCTAGTGACCCAGAACCTTTGAAATAAACACAGCCGTTTTTAGCAGTTGACATACAGTTGGCAATAAACATTAACAATATGCATACACCCTTTGCACTTACCACCAGGGTCTGATCTTCAGCAAATCCCCTGGAACCCCCTGTAAAAAAGTATTCAATACAGGCATGCACTTTTAAATGGGTTTCCCCCAAACACCTTAACCTTCACCCAGACAATGAGGTATTTGTGAGGCAATGTAGCAGTGAAATAAACCAATCAATTTATTAAGGGGGATTTGAACAAGGGAAGGGGCAGATCTAGATGAATGATTACTATACTTGATTTAAACCAAGGTGCATTTGCATGCATTTAGTCCCACTGTATAGTTAGCAGCTGCTGGGTACCCAGACTGTTGATGGCTAACCTGATTGTTGCCCGAGGTTGAAGCTGTTGGGGCCTTTGGTGAAAAGAAAGGCAGTTAAACATGAAAAAACAAAGACAATTGCTATTTGTATCCTCTGCCAGTTGGCCCAGTCCAAAGTAACCCAGTGACACACTGACAAAATCAGATGGTACTGCAAAATGATTTAAAGAAATGTTGCAGGGAGCTACCCTGAGTTTACTCACAACACCAGTAGGAAGAAGGTGGTCTGGTGATATGAAGACCTGTTACAGAGCACTGAAGTGCATAGGGAAGCTGGGCCAGCACGACTCACCTCTGCTTCATGGCCTTTCCTTCCAGGTGGCCAAAACCTGTGATTTCTGGTTGCACAGGGGCTGGATCCCCAAGCTGGTCTCTCACCAAGAAAACAGTAACTGGTGCAAGGATAGTCAGCTTCGGCTGGGTTTGGCATGAGCCCAAGACTGGATAAACAACTTTGACAAAGTTCAGTTTGTTTGCTGGTGAAAACCTGCAGCTGACAGACAGTTCAGTCACTCATAAAGGTGGGTTCCTTTCTGGCAATCAGGAGTCCCTGGACAGTAGGCCTTGACCAACGATAAACATTCAGCACATTTAATGGAAACAACATTCACATCACTACCTCTCAGTTCGGCTTTAGGCCGGTCTGCAATTGCAGTTGATTCACTGAGCAAACCTCTTAAACAGCAAAGGCAGTCTAACACAGATCTTGGCCTGAACGCTCCACAGAAGCCCCTCTCATTCCAATAACTCGAACTGCACTCTTCTGAGTCTCAGGGCTAACTGCCACAGTTTAAAGTTAGTTTTCAGAATAGTCCAGTTTACTGCTATCAGGCAGTCCAATGCTGAAAATAATAGCAGGAAGGCAAGTAAGGCCTTTCCCTGCCAATTCTCCTCAGCTCCTTTCCAGGAGCTTCCTCTCGATAACTCGAGCTGCTCACTCTCTCAGCTCTAACAGCAACTGCCCACTTTCTTCTAAGAGTTCTTGAACTAGTCTGGTTTTCCTGGATTCCACTTGGCTAAGGGAGTTGTCAATCACAGTTCTAGTGCTCCCATTTGTTGATTTAGGTGCCAACCTGTAAAACTACAAGAACTACAGCTTTTTCCTATGAGGCACCTGAACTAAGTACCCGTCGAAGTCCCTTGTGTCCCAATTAGTCCAAATTCCTGGAAGTCCTGGACCAAACATGGTGGCTCCCATCTGGATGCATAAACTGCAATAAAGGCAGATTAAACAAGCACTCTAATTCAAATATAACAAGTTAGAAATAAATATTTACAGTACTAGTTAGCGCTCCCTCTGCTTTATTATCGAGTGCAGAGTGGAGTAAATCATAGCGGTGCCTGGCCATTCACGAGCTTTAAAGCACTCAGACCCAGCCCAGACCATTTACTGTATACACACTGCTAAGGCCTTAAAGGGACAGGTGTGGAGGCACATCATGACACTCTCACGCAGATCAATAGAATTAACAAATACCTATGGATTTACTATCTCTGTAGGATGTCTGCCTGGCAGTGGGCATTGCTGGAGCCCTGGGAGACACTTAAGGTAAGCCCCAAATTGGTGGGGGGGGGCTACACTCTCCCCTGCCTAGAAAACATCATGTCCATGACAAGTCTATACACTATAAACATTCTGGGCTGGATATTCAAACTGCGCTATTTTGTGGCGCAAGCCCTTGTGCTGTACAAAATAGTTGCGCAGGGGTGTGGCCGGGGCGATATTCAAAGGAGTTGCGCTATTGAGCAACTCCTTTGAATATCACTTCCCGGCCACAGCCACTGTGCATGACGCAGTGGAACTTGCGCCACCGCAAGTGGTCAGAGTGGAACATTCAAGTTGCGGTGGCACAAGTACCATTGCGCCATGTGCAAATTTCCCATATTCAAAGATGACATGCAAAATGGGGCCATAATTCATGCAAGCCACGGGGGAAGTATTTGCATCTATTTATGGCCCCATTTGCATGCTTTTTACATAGTATGCAGGTGCGCCGATCCTCAGGACTTGCACCTGTCGCCCTGCCAGGCAGCAGCCATCGGATTGGACGCCTCTGCAGCCCGATCACGGGCAAAGTGAAAAATCCCCCACCTCGACTGGCCCGATCACGGGCAAAAGCATAAAATCCCTCTCCTCCGACTGGCCTGATGGCGGGCATAAGTTAAATAACCCTCCCACTAGCCCGATCATGGGCATAGCTTAAATAAACCCCCACTAGCCCGATGCGTGGGCATAATTGTAAAATACCCCCCACCAGCCTGATCGCGGGCAGCACAGAGTCCAACCCCCAAGGACATATCCCTGGTGGTCCAGTGGACCGCTAAGCCCGATCGTGGGCTACAAACTGTTGAAACCCCCAAGAACAGATCCCTAGTGATCTAGTGTCCCCCACCCCACCCACCCACGAAGCCCCCACCCCCTCCCCGCTGAATATCGGGCTGTGCAGTTTGCATGGTTCCTCCTCCAGTTCAGCATGCATTCATTTGCATTGCGCTGTTGCTCAGCTTGCCTTGGGGGGGCGCATCTGCCTCCTGCTGAATATGGCAGAATGGCGCAATTTCGGACTTGCGCAGGCGCAACCCTATTGCGCATGGCGCAACCCTTTTGAATATCCAGCCCCATTACTTAATATAATACTATTCTTCACTATATACAGGTTGCAACCATGAATTACTATATACATTACTGTGCAGTTTCATTGTTAATCTTTGTAATAAGCATGCTTTACTTGTAAATAGCATTTCTACAAACACTGGTATCAGTTAAATAATTACATCTTCATTCTAACATTTTGTTTTGCATCCACATTTTATCTGTTAGTTATATGCATCACCCTTGTATGTACCACTCTTTGTACACTAACCCACATGGCTGGTAATCTGAACTTGTCAGCTAACTTTGGACTTTTTTGCAAAATGACTACGGGTATATTGATTGGAGGGTTTTATCACTAACTTAGCAGCTGAAGTGTACGCTATCATAGGAAGGGAACTGGCTGTAATATAAACTCCTTTATGGACCCCATTCATAGGAAGATCTACAGGTTCTCCTGGAAAGTCATAAGTAAGGCGTACTACAGGCTTGACAACTCTTTCAGATCTTCTAGGCAGAGGAGGCACATGCACAGTCCTTTCAACATTTGCATTCAGGTTCATGACTCCCAGCTTATTGTACAGCAATAAAGTAGCTTCTGCAGGAAGGGGTACCTCTGCACTTTCTATTTGTTCAGAGTTGGAAGTATTACTTATTTGTAGTAGCACTTGGAATTTGCTTGTTCTGTAGACCCTGTTTCATCAGTAAGAGGTATTTCAATGAAATTTAAGTAATTTAGCACACTGCTAGCACTTTCAGAATTAGCAGTACTTTATGAGTTGAAATCAGGTTCACTAGGTCCCGATATCTCAGCTTCAGGTAAGGATTCAGCAGGCGGGTCCTCATTCTCTTGGTTAGGGGTAGCCATTTCAATTTCTGACAGTTCTATAAGACATAGCGAGTCAGCCACGTCTAAAGTTACACTGCGTATCTCATCAGGTAGTACAGGAGTAGTTGAGAGGGCTGGAAAGCCAGACAGTCCTGCATTTTCTGCATCATCTTCCACATTAACAGCAGGGATCCCCTGAAATATCTGTGATAGTTCAAAAGAAGGGTAATACACAGGTCCATATTCACTTTCTTCAGATTCAGAATTAGTGTCATCATTAATAACAGCATTACTTGTAGAAGGCTTAGGCTGCTGTGGAACAGAGGACTGTTTTAACTGTTTCTCGCTGGACGCGGATCCGGTAGTAGGCACAGTGGGATGTCTAGCAACAAAAGGGCATTACAGGGATCAGTCTTGCTCCCCGTACACCAATTAACTAACTTCTGCACAGCCATTTCTTCAGTGGTGCCCATAAAAATTTCAATTTTGTACCTGTTCAGACAATATTTGTAATTTTCAATTTTGGCCACTAGGGAGTGCTAATCCCAGCGGTGCTTCCAAAGATGTAACCTCTAGGTGGTGCTGTCTCTAGGGTTACTACCCCTGCCTGTACTTCTAACTTCAGGTGGAGGGGCCTGGGTTCAATATTTTGGTGCCTCCACCCAGAATAAATTATGTGGGGGTATCTACCTAACCTAATATAGCCCTCTGGAAAGCGATATCCACCCACAAGCCCACTCAGTGACCCAGTGTCTTGCAAATAAACACAACACTTTTTAGCAGTTAACACACAGTTGACAATAAACATTAACAATATGCACACTCCCTTTGCACTTACCACCAGGGTCTGGTCTTCAGCAAATCCCCTGGAATCCCTTTAAAACAGTATTCAGTATAGGCATGCACTTTTAAATGCGTTTCCCCCAAATACATTAACCTTCACCCAGACAATGAGGTATTTGTGAGGCAATGTAACAGTGAAACAAACCAATTGATTTATTAAGGGGGATTTGAACAAGGGAAAGGGCAGATGAATGGTTACTATACTGGATTTAAACCAGAGCTCATTTGCATGCATTTAGTCCCACTGTACAGTTAGCAGCTGCTGGGTACTCAGACTGTTGATGGCTAGCCTGATCATTGCCCAGGGTTGCAGCTGTTGTTGGGGCCCTTAGTGGAAAGAAAGACAGTAAAACATGCAATAACAAAACCCTTGGCTATTTGTATCCTTGGCTGGTTAACCCAGTAACGCCCTGACAAAATCAGATGGTACCACAAAATGATTTAAATAAATGTTGCAGGGAGCTACCCTGAGTTTACTCACAACACCAGTAGGAAGAAGATGGTCTTGTGATATGAAGACCTGTTGCAGAACACTGAAGAGCATGGGGAAGGTGGACCTGCACGAATCACCTCTGCTTCAAGGCCTTTCCTTCCAGGTGGCCGCAAACTGTGATTTCTGGCTGAACTGGGCTGGATCCCCAAGCTGGTCTCTCGCTGAGAAAACAGTATCTGGTGCAAGAATAGTCGGCTTGGGCCGGGTTTGGCATGAGCTCAAGGCTGGATAAACAACTTTGGCAAAGTTCAGTTCATTTGCTGGTAAAAACCTCCAACTGATAGACAGTTCAGTCACTTGTAAAGGTGGACTCCTTTCTGGCAATCAGGAGTCCCTGGACAGCAGACCTTGACTCATGATAAACATTCAGCACATTTAATGGAAACATTCACATCTCTATCTCTCAGTTCAGTTTTAGGCCGGTTCGCAATTGCAGTCGATTCACTGAACAAACCTTTTAAACAGCGAAGGCAGTCTCTAACACAGATCTTGGGCCGAACGCTCCACAGAAGCTCCTCTCGGTCCAGTAACTCAAACTGCACTCTTCGGAGTCTCGGACCTAACTGCCACAGTTTAAAGATAGTTTTTGGAATGGTCCAGTTTACTGCTATCAGGCAGTCCAATGCTGAAAATAATAGCAGGAAGGCAAGTCAGGCCTTTCCCTACCAATTCTCCTCGGCTCCTTTCCGGGAGCTGCCTCTTGATGGCTCGAGCTGCTCACTCTCTCAGCTCTAACAGCAACTGCCCACTTTCTTCTAACAGTTCTTGAACTAGTCTGGTTTTCCTGGATTCCGGTTGGCTAGGGGAGCTGTCAATCACAGTTCTAGTGCTCCCATTTGTTAGTTTAGGCACCAGCCTGTAAAACTACAAGAACTACAGCTTTTTGCCACAAGGTACCTGAGCTATGAACCCCTCGAGGTCCCTTGTGTCCCAGTTGGTCCAAATTCCTGGAAGTCCTGGACCAATCATGATGGCTTCCATTTGGATGCATAAGCTGCAATAAAGGCAGGTTAAACAAGCACTCTAAATATAACAAGTTAGAAATAAATATTTACACTACTAGAGCACTGGGCATTCTGAAGAGGCGAGGACGAAGGTGGAAAGCTGGGCCCTGTGGGGGACAGGAAAGGGGAAGGCGGATTGGGGTTTTAGGGTCCAGAAGACGTCCTGGGGCGAAATGGGGTCAGGATAGAGGTCGCTCTTATCTTGTCCCCATACCCAAGAGTCCTGAAGAAATCGGACAGGTGCCGAGGTCTTCCTCAACAGCTCATCCTGCCTTGGCGGTGTTGTGCAATGCCAGATCTATAAAAAACAAGACAGCTATTATAGCCGATCTTGTTGGGTCATCTGATCTGGCTTGCATCACTGAGACCCGGCTGGATGAAAATCCTGGCCCTATATTGGCCTTGGCAACTCCAGCCGGGTTCTCGGTGATACACCGTCCAAGGCTGGATCAGGGAGCGGAGGTGTGGCCATTATGTTTAAATCTGAACTGGGCCTTGTGGATGTGCTATTGGGGAACACCAGATCTTTTGAATATATCCTGGGCGGGTGCAGGTTGTGGGATCTCCTCGTTTACCGTCCACCAGGTGACGGAGGCGAATTCCTACAGGAGATTGCAGACTTCATTGTCGACCTGGTGTTGAGGTTTTCCAGATTAATACTCCTAGGTGACTTCAACGCCTGGATCGATGATGAACTATCTCATTTTGGTCAAAATCTCCTCCAGTTGATGAATACACTGGGCCTGACACAGGTTGTTACCTCCTCTACCCATAGGGGTCATTCATTAGATCTGGTCTTTCTCTTGGTATGGAGATCACTGACTTGGGGGTGGAACCAGTCAGTTGGTCGGACCATTACACCATAGGGTTCAGTTTCAGGGCCCCCTCTAATAGGTCTGCCCCTACGGAGATGGTCCAATACCGCCCTTTAAGGGGTATTGGCCCCAATGACCTAATGGCGGTGCTGGATCTATCGAGTCTGTCGGGTGAATGCATGAGTCCAGATGGTCTTGTATTAGCCTATAATAAGGCTGTGGGAGATGTTCTGGACAAAATTGCACCTGTTCATGTTCGGCCTCTCACCATCCATCCAAGGAGTCCATGGTTTGATGGCTCCTTGAAGGAATTAAGGCGAGTAGGCCAAAGGCTGGAGAGAGCCTTGCGGAAATCGGGCCTTGATGCTGACAGGCTTAGATTGTTGCCCCATTATGATAGCTACCAATCAGAAATCACTCGTAAGAAGGCAGAATTCCTGTCCAGAGAGATTTCTGCTGCAAAGAATCGACCGGCTCAGCTTTTCCAGACTGTGGACAGACTGTGCAATCCAGTCTGTCTTCAGCCCAGAGTAGCCTTTTCTCAGCTTAGATGCAGGAGTTCGCCGCTTCTTTGCAGATAAGGTTGCCAGCATCAGGTCCGTATCGTCCGCACCTTCCTACGGGGATTGTGGTGACGACTGGTGGTGTCTTATCCTCGGTCTGTCTGGTTAGACTTTCACCGCCGGAATTTGTTGACATTGTGAAGATCATCCAAACAATGCAACCAACTAGTTGTAGTTTGGATCTGGGTCCTACACGCTGTTAGTAGGTTGTGTAGAAGTTATCTACCCAATCCTTGCTGACATTATCTGGAAATCCTTGAGAGGGTTTTTTCCTGACCCCTTTAAAGAGGCAGTAGTTCACCACTCTAAAAATCCTCCTTGGACCCAGACTATCTAGCTTAACTACCGGCCTATCTCTAACCTGCCATTTGTTAGTAAGGTTATTGAAAAGGCAGTTATGCTTGCAATTGGATGATCATCTTACTTCTCATAATGTCTATGATACTCTCAGTCTGGTTTCAGGAAAGGCATAGTACTGAGATTGCCCTTGTTGGGATTGAGCGACCTCCTAATGGCCAGAGATCGAAGGCTTGTACCATTCTGGTCCTTCTTGATCTATCTGCTGCATTTGACACTGTAGACCATGGGGTGCTATTGGAGCGATCATGGGTCTTTTGTGGCTGTCTGGTACAGTCCACAAGTGGTTTTGTTCTTACCTCACTGGCAGGTCTCAGAGAGTTGTCACTGGAATTTATTCCTCTGACGCTTTCTCCCTGCCTTGTGGGGTACCACAGAGCTCCATTTTAGCTCCCATGTTGTTTGCAGTGTATGCTGCCATTGGGAGAAATCATCAGGCGATACAGTCTGAGTTTTCACTGCTACGCAGATGATACTCAGCTGTATCTGTCCTTTCTCCCGATCAGAGTGATGCACCTTTGTACTTAATAACTGCCTGGATGAGATCAGAATTTGGATGAGTTCGAGCTGGTTGAGACTCAATCCGGATAAGACTGAGGTATTGGTCGTGGATCCAGGTCATCCTGGGGTGGGTTTGGGTGCTGGACAGCTATCAGGTTTATTACTTGGTGGCGTAGCGCTCTCTACCTCTCGACAGGTGCGAAATCTGGGCATTATTTTTGATGATGGTCTGACCCTGAAACCTCAGGTGTCGGCTGTTGTCAAATCCTCTTTCTACCATCTGAGGAATATCGCCCGGGTGAAACATCTGATTCCCCAGGAGGACCTTCCAACTTTGGTCCACGCCTTTGTCACTACCCGTCTGGACTACTGCAATTCCCTCTACCTAGGGCTTCAGGGGTCGATATCCCCGCCTTCAGCTGGTGCAGAATGCTGCAGCCAGGCTTTGACTGGGACTCTGGAACGCCAGTCATGGTATGCCACCAACGCCCGCTTGAACTGCACTGGCTGCCTGTTGTTGGCAGATTACCTTTAAGGTTGGTTTACTAACCTTTAAAGCCCTACACGACCAGGGACCCGGTTACCTGAAAGATCTTCTGATTCCTATTGCCCTCCATCCTCCTCCGCTCCGCCAGTGGGGAATTGCTAGATTCCCAGAGTTCGCTTAAAGTTATCGGGATCTTGTGCCTTGCTTTTTCGGCTCCAACCCTGTGGAATTCTCTACCCCGCTTCTAAGAGAATGCCCAACCGTTGATAGTTTTAAAACTGCTTTAAAGACATATCTTTTTACTTTGGCTTATTCTTCTTAGTTATGGTTGTTTTAATGCTTGGATTTTATTGTTCTATCTATTTTTGTACAGCGCCTTGATTTCAAAAGGCGCTTTATAAATAAACATGACTTGACTTGACTTGACTCTGCTTCATATTGACCACAGAGTGAAGCAAATCAGAGCAGTGCCTGTGCAGTCCCAAGCTTTAAAGCACTCAGACCCAGCCCTGACCATTTACTGTATACACACTGCTATGGCCTTAAAGAGACAGGCGCAGAGGCACATCATGGCACTCTCACGCAGATCAATAGGATTAACAAATACCCATGAATTTACTATCTCTGCAGGACATCTGCCTGGCAGTGGGCATTGCTGGAGCCCTAGGAGACACTTAATGTAAGCCCCAAATGGTTGTGGGGAGGCTACACGCTCCCCTGCCTAGGAAACTTGGCGTGCCTCTTTAGACATCGACACTGCCTTAGCACAGTTCACAAACATCTTCACCTGTATCTGGGACTACTGTGCCCCGCTTCAAAAAGCAAGGGTTAGAAAATGTCACCACCCCTGGATCACCGCCCCAATAACTGCCCTCTGCAAATCCTGCAACAAAGCCTGGTCGGCCTTCAAATCCTCCCGAACCATTCACTCCAAACAAGTCTACAACAGTGCTAGAAATTTATGCATCAAGACCATCAGGCTAGCAAAATCTGTCTACTTTAAAAACTGTCTCAGGTATGATCGCCCCATCTCCTTCTGGAACATTGTCCATTCCATCATTCATCCAGCTCCTGAATCAGACTTTCCCTCTATAAACCTCAATGGTGTCAAAATTACCAACCCCTCCCAGATGGCGGATGCCATGCACACCTTTTTCACTACCTGTGCCCTCCCAGACCAAGCCTCTCCCTCATCACCTGCAATCAGTCCTCTCCCACAATCCCCACCTAAGAGAAATTTCACTCTCGCCCCTGCATCTGCTGATGCAGTACTAACCACGCTCCTATCCCTAAACTCAAGGAGGCAGTATAGCGCAGTGGTTTAAGGCTCTGAGCTGCAAACCTGGAGACCTGGGTTTGAATCCCACAGCCCCCACTTGCATACTGTATGACCCTGAGCAAGTCACTTAACTTCCTTGTGCTCCCAGGTTGCACCTGTAAACAAGCTTCCAGCTTAGTGTCTCTCCTAGTTAAAAAAAATAAAAATAAAAATAAACCCAACTAAATCAAGTCCAGACGGCCTACATCCCAGCCTCCTTCGCTTATCGGCCCCTGCCATCACCCTCCCACTAACCTAGTTACTAAACCTATCTTTCTCCATAGGCACAGTACCTATGGCCTGAAAAATGGCCTGCATCATCCCTCTCCACATAGGTGGCGACCTCACAACTCCCGGTAACTATTGTCCGATCTCCCTCCTCCCCGGCCTGTCAAACGTGCAAAAGCACTTAGTACAATCGAGACTGAACAGTTTCCTCACCTCCACTAATTTCCTCTCCCCTTACCAATCCAGCTTCAGGAAGCACCACTCCACCGTATCTTCTCTTCTTAGGTTTACTAGTCACATCTAATCTGCCGCAGACAAAGACCATATCATGGCAGCCGTTTTCATTGACCTGGCCAAGGCCTTTGACTCTGTTTCCCAACCCCTACTCCTAAATGCCCTTGATCATTCAGGTCTTGCCCCCCTTGCAGTATGGCGGTTAAACTCTTACCTTACCAACAGATGTCAATCAGTCAGGATAGCTAACTCCTCTTCTTCCCCCCTCCCTATCCTGGCAGGTGTCCCATAAGGCTCTATTCTTGGACCCATCCTTTTCACTGTCTTCATAAACAACCTCCCTTCTTCCTACTCAGACCCTCTTATCCATATGTATGCGGACAATACCGTCCTCTTCACCTCTGGTCCTGACCCAATGTCTATCAAATCTGCCCTACAATAGGATTCCCACAGTGTTCAGTCTTGGTTCCAAGACAATAGATTCAGGCTAAACACCTCTAAAACTGCCTTTATGACCTTCAGTACCTCTCAAAGATTGGCAAAATCCATCCCCTTCCCTCCCATTACCACCCTGGAAGGCACGCCTCTCACCACAGTCTCATCCTGTAAGTATCTAGAAGTTTGGCTGGACCCTCAACTAAATTTCTCTCACCACATCGCATCAAAACTTTGCCCTAAGCTCGGCATCCTTTATTGTAACAGACTCTCCTTTCTCTCTCCTCTCTCTCCTTTTCTGTCCTTCAGAAACTTCTGACCAAAATGATTTTGCCTATTCTTGACTATGCTGACATAGTTTACTGCTCTGCCCCCTCCTCCCTGCTTGCTAGACTTGACTCTCTCTTTCATGCCTTTTGTTACTTTGCCTCTAACTCTCCCTTAAAGATCATTGGCAAACCTTTTTTTTTTTCCAGGTTTAAATAAACAGCTGAATTACTGACCTGTGTGTTGAGGTTTGACGTCTGGAACTGGGAACTTTTTTTTTATGTCCCTTGCATATTTCCTGCTGTGTTTAAGCTTTAAAAATAGCGAGGAGCTTGTTGCTAGGCTTTGATTGTGTAGTGTTCGGCCGTGACCGCAGAATGTGCTGTGAAGTGATTTTGGAGTGGGAAGTTTGAACTGCATCCGAGCTGTCATTAAGCACGCCTAGTTTTATGTGTGCATAGGCAGGCATTTATTAATTTGTACTCTGAAAACCCGATATAATTTATTTTAGGCACTGTTAGAGATCTGCCTATGAAGATGTCGTCCTCTGAGTATTAGGAGAATGATTCAGTTGTTTTTGGAGCGGCAATACAGCCTTATTCCTACAAGCTGTTGGCAGCTAGTGGTGGTGCTATGGCAGCTGCAGCACACAGAAATGACAGTAGTAATCCAGAGAACAAGTCAAGTGATGCTGAGTCAGAAGTTCCTGTGGATGAATGGTAATTGTTTTTGTTCAGTGTGTTCTCATTCCTACCTGCATCTGATCAAATATATGCCCCATCCTTTACATCACATTGCCACTAATTCTTCTCGTAATTCAAGACTCTCTGTGTTGCATTAGATGGACTGTTTTCACTGTTTCATATCGCCATAAAGTCCACATGCCCTACTTTTGAGATATGCACGTAGGAAAATTGCATGTAACTGCATCCACACTGTGTATTAAATGTCACTGTCTGCTCGTATTCTCTAGACACTGTTTACATGATATGTCACAGTGTCTCCCTTGCTGACAGTGTTGATACACACTTCATATGCATTATGTCTTACTGTATGGAATACCATGCTGTGTGTTTGCCCCCACTCGACTCATGCAGATAACAGTAAAGCCAAGTTCACTTTTGTAACTATGGTGTTTGGTTTTGGTGTGTATCCGCTGGCATACCACTTCTTGGTTGTCACAGTTGGGTTACTACTATGCACTGCACTGTGCGCTTTGTGCAGCATAACCTGTCAGAGATGCATGCATTATAGACTTGCAATGCTGCCTCTCATTGTGCCATATAACATTTTTGCCTAAATCTCAGACTGTCTGTCATTTACTAATTGCCTAATAATGGTGCATCTCCAAGTTACACATCACAGTAGTGTCATGACATTAGCTGTGAATGCACAGTGCAGATGGCAGTTCCTTCCTAATACATGACCCTTCTTTTACATTTCTGTGGTTTCCTGTTTTTATATCTCCCAATTTGTTTTTTTTTGTTTGTTTGTTTGTTTTTTTATGGAAAATGAGCATCGTTTGCACTGTTTCTTTTTTTGAGCTGTTGATCTGTAAATATGACAAGGTTCATTCACAGGGAACACAGCTCCAGGTCTCTTGTCCCAGTTCTTACATCGTCATTTGTTTGTTAGCATTACTTGCAAACACTTATCATCTTAGTACACTCCCTCTTAGTTTGTGTCTTCAGTGTTTACTGACTAACTGACCCAAAAAAGTTCCAAGAATCAGCACTGCTTTAAAACTGACATGGATCGTTTATGCACTTTCAGTAACAGCAAGTCGGTTCACACTGTATGCAAGTTTGAACCAAAACATTACATAGTACAGATAAAGTGATCACAATAATGACAGGATAAACAATAAGAATAGGGCAACAACTGGGAAGCAGAATATGTCTACTGTCAGTACAACCTAACACATGACACTTGCAGCAAAATGCGATGTCCGCGCACAGACTACAGTTGTAAGGTATGCAGTCTGTACTTTCTTTCCGATCACAAAAATTAGAGAAAAATAAAGTAATCGCTCATATAAGGATACAAAAACAAGACCTCACAAACAAATAAAACCACCCCCACTTCAGAGGATGCTGGCCGGAGCTACCCAATACAGAACGTGAGAGAACTGACAGGCAAAGAAAAGCAGAGTGGGGGTGACAATTAATGCAAATGGACTGGAAAAACTACAAAACACAGACAGATGAGGTTCAGAAAAGAATTTAGCTTGCCCTAATAGTTAATATGCCATTTACTGATTAACATCAAAGGATGACAGATACTAAAAACACCAGCAACTATACTGAGACGTGAAGACAGCTGTAGTGGGAAACTGTGACAGTATCCCTGACAAGTCTAAAACTGCGACACTGCTGCACATCACACTCTCGACTCTAACTCAAAAACGGAGAGGTTTCAGGAGTGTAACGCTGTTGTTATAACATGGCATAACTTAAAAAATACAGAACAGAGAGCAGTAAAATTTACACAGCACACAATGAACAGCACAAGCTTCATAAAGCAGTACAATGATCTTTAAGGACCCACCACTGCTCCCTACTCTCTACCCTGGAACTCCGTCCCCTATCCCATCAGCACTTCATCCACTCTGTCTCCTTTATCTCCAAATACTGGTTCAACCTTCTCCCCTCCTACCTCTCTGATCACCTCACCTCACTTCTCCCGCATCCTACTCCCTCCGCTCAAGAGATGCCTGATCTTTCTCCCTGCCCAAACCATCCTCAAGCATGGGCAAATCTGCTTACACCTATTGTCTCCCCCTCACTTTGGAACTCTCAACCCCCTGTCCTCCACAACTTCCTCTCGCACCCCTCTGTCAGATCTCAGCTACACCTCCTGCCTCCTCCTACATGCTCTCATGTCAACTGACACCGCCAATGCTCTTCTGACAGCACTTATGCACTGCTGCTTTCTTAAACTGTAATCATGTTCTCATGTGAAACCACCTCTTTGTATTATAACTACTCTTTACTGACACTGCCTTGTAACCCACATGATTACAATTGAACACTGTCTTAGCCGATTACTATTGTACACTGTCCTACCTTGCTAATGACCCTGTACACTGTACTCTACTGCCTCCGCAACTGTCCTATTTTATGCTTTGTAACTGCAACTTTTTGAATAAAAAATTGTGTTTATGTTTTTGTACCCCACTCCCCCAATTTTTCCCCGGGTCACACGTAGAAACAAGCCTCGGCTCATTGTGACTTTCCCAGTTATCAAATGTTTAAATAAATAACTAAATAAGTCTATACACCATAAACATTCTTACTTAATATAATACTATTCTTCATTATATACAGGCTGCAACCATGAACTACTATATAGATTACTGTGCAGTTTCATTCTTAACCTTTGTAACAAGCATGCTTTACTTGTAAATAGCATTTCTACAAACACTGGCATCAGTTAAACAATTACATCTTCACTCTAACATTTTATTTTGCATCCTTATTTTATCTCAGTCAGTTACATGCATCACCCTTGTCTGTACCACTCTTTGTACACTAACCCACATGGCTGGTAATCTGAACTTGTCAGCTATCTCTGAACTTTTTGCAAAATGACTATGGGTACATTGGTTGGAGCGCTTTATCACTAACTTAGCAACTGCAGTGTACGCTATCCTAGGAAGGGAATTGGCTGTAATATAAATCCCTTTATGGACCCCATTCATAGGAAGATCTACAGGTTCTCCTGGAAAGTCATAAGTAAGGCGTACTACAGGCTTGACAACTCTTGCAGATCTTCTATGTGGAGGAGGCACAGGCGCAGTGCTTTCAACTTACCACCAGGGTTTGGTCTTCAGTAAATCCCCTGGAACCCCCTGTAAAACAGTATTCAATACAGGCATGCACTTTTAAATGCGTTTCCCCCAAACACATTAACCTTCACTCAGACAATGAGGTATTCGTGAGGCAATGTAACAGTGAAACAAACCAATCGATTTGTTAAGGGGGATTTGATCAAGGGAAGGGGCAGATCTAGATGAATGTTTACTATACTGGATTTTAACCAGGACAGATTTGCATGCATTTAGTCCCACTGTATAGTTAACAGCTGCTAGGTACCCAGACTGTTGATGGCTAGCCTGCTTGTTGCCCGGGGTTGCAGTTGTTGGGGCCTTTGGTGGAAAGAAAGGCAGTTAAACATGCAGTAACAAAACCCTTGGCTATTTATATCCTCGGACGGTTGGCCCAGTCCAAAGTAACCCAGTAACACACTGACGAAATCAGATGGTACCACAAAATGATTTAAAGAAATGTTGCAGGGAGCTACCATGAGGTTACTCATGACACCAGTAGGAAGAAAATGGTCTGGTGATATGAAGAACTTTTTCAGAGCACTGAAGAACATGAGGAAGCCGAGCCTGCACAAATCACCTCTGCTTCCTGGCCTTTCCTTCTAGGTGGCCGCAACCTGCGATTTCTGTCTGCACAGGGACTGGATCGCCAAGCTGGTCTCTCACTGAGAAAACAGTATCTTGGGCAAGGATAGTCAGCTTGGGCCGGGTTTGGCATGAGCCCAAGGCTGGATAAACAACTTTGGCAAAGTTCAGTTTGTTTGCTGGTGACAACCTCCAGCTGACAGACAGTTCAATTAAGCAACAAGGCATAAGAGGGTGTGGGTTATGGGGGGGGATTTACCACGGCTGGGGTGGTTTGCCCATGAGGTGCAGCTGAGTGGGCAAATCCTCACCAGCCGTGGTAAATACCCCCATAACCCACACACTCAAGTGGCTTATTGCGATTATACCTTGTTTTTTTTACATAGAAAACAAAAAAAAAGGTGGTGTGGTATGTTTTCTTTTTAATTTACATTTAATTTTACTGTATTTCTTACACCGCAAAAAAATAGTTCCCCTTATGTGTTGCCGACATAGAACTTCCGAGTAGTGGGACTGTACTGGCAACAGAACGGAGCCAAGATGAGTAGAGACAAAAAATTATTCAGAGGTGAGCCGGGTGCAAGTGGTTGCTGGGAGAGAGTTAAATAAGTCTGTTTATGGTTAGTTTTTCAGGATTACAGATTGTTTCTTTTGTATTTTTGCAATGCACGGAGCTTTTATTTTATGATCTCCGCTTAGTGGGGAAAGAAGATGGTGGTTGCAGTTCTGTGATTTCGAGGTCAGATTGTTTTTTTTTTTAATATTCAGCTGGCTGGCACCTTTTCCATTGGTAATGCTAGATTTTACAATGGTGGTAAGGTGCCAGTCTGCTGTTATGATTGGTTTTTCTGCGAAGTCCATGGTATAATATGTATCAAAGCACCCCGTCCCCAGCTATCTCGCATCTTTTCAGGGTATAAACTCCAGGCCCACCCCAATAGATGGAGAATCCATCTCCGCCATTTCGTCTGGAAAGCTGGAGTTCGGTACTGCAAGGCAGGTGTAAGACTCTCCATTTGATAAACCCTCTTCATTATATCTCTCCAGTTTTGTATAGATGGCACTATCTTTGTCATCCATTTCCTAGTAAGTGCTTTCTTCACTGCCATCACATATATTGGTACAAGAGTCCTTGCCCGGGGGGGAGGGATGGTCTGGATAGACAGATAACAGGACTATCTCAACAGTTAGTTCAATTGGTTCCCCCTGTCAACCAGTCAATTCAGTTTGAAGGGCACACCAAAATGGCATCATTCGGCAAACCTACAGCTGCATCCCCTCCAACAATGGCCATACTGCTCTGGGAGATACTTTACTAGGACTGTCTGGGAGCGAAAGTATCTGCTCCTGCATTTTCAAGAGAACTCCCTCCACAAGGGGCCGGAAGTCACCTTCACCACTGAGAGGGCGGCTTTAGTCCATTAGATCATTGATATTTCCAATTCCAAGTCTCTATTCCACCCTTCCAGTATTGATTCTGTGGAGGCCCCCATAGTGTCCCTCAGGATCTTATATAAGATCCCGGTTAAATGATCCCAGGTGTTTCCTTGTAAAAAATCTATGAATGTTTTAAGTATGGATAGCATTGGGGAGGGTAATCTGGCCACAGTAGTGCACTGCTGAAGGGTATAATTCCGCACTTTTAGATACTTAAAGAAGTCCCCCTTCTGGAGGCCATAATCCCTCCTTAAGTTTTCAAAGGGGAGAATCCCGTCCACCCCCAGGAATTGGAATACATGCATCAGACTTAGGTGTCTCCACCTAGTGAAGGCTGGGTTGGACTGGGATGGGCAGAAATGTTGATCCTCAGAGAACATTTTACAGTAATCATATATTGGCTTGAATTCCAGCCTCTTTCTCATCACATACCAGGTCTTTAATATGTTAGATGTTATTGGTGTAAAGTCTTTTAACGGTGGGTCTTTTTTTTCCGATGAGAACAAAAGCCTGTTTATGTCATGCATATCATTTATATGGAATTCTAAGGTTTTCCATGGGGCCTTATCATTATTTGCCATCCATAAAAAAAGGACACGTAGAAAAGCTGCTTTAGTATATAATATGAAATTGGGTAAGTTCATTTGCCCTGGGCCAGGGAGAGCTTTAATATGGATAAGTGTATTCTTGGGCATTGGCCTCCCCACACAAAGTTTGAGATCATTTTGTCCTAAGATTTAAAAAAGTAGGAAGATGGGAAAAAGGGAATATTTTGATATAGATACAGGAAGTGTGGCAAAATATTCATACAGATAATTTCAATACATTGAAAAAATGGGTTTTACCATGCCGCAGCGACAGCGGACATGGAGACATCCCCGACAGCAACAGCCACAGTGTTGACTGTCAGCATTGTTGTGTCGGGGATGCCTCTGTGTTTCTATCTGGGGGCTGTGCCCCCAAATCCCACACCCCCCTGTCTCTAGGATTCCAACTCAGGTCGAAGTTGGACGAGAGGGTGAGACACCTCAAGACAGTCTCCAGTAGGAGACAGACCATCATAGCAACATGCGGGTTATGCCCGATTCTTGTCGCTGTGATGGTCTTTGCGATAGGGGAGTAGCTGCAGTGACGGTAAACCGAAAAAATATTAGGGAAAGATTTGATCACTCATTTACATCTGTTTGTATTGTTAATGTCTGGGGTTGGTAGTTAACCACCTCCATTACCCCCAACTCTAGGGAAATATGAATCACCAAATATTTAATTTTTGTGGTTCTCTAGCGTAGTGGGCAAAGATGACGTAAGGATTCTGATGGGATATAGTTAAATAGAAGGACCTCTGTCTTTGTGATGTTTAATTTAAATCCTGCCACATCTTCAAATTTTTTAAGGATTTTCCAGACTGCTGGGATTGAGTTTTCCAGGGAAAGGAGTGTCAGGAAAATGTAACCTGTGAACAGACTGACCCTGTATTATTGCTGTCCCGTGGGTATTCCCTCCATTCCAGTTGGTTTCTGGAGGGCAACCACCAGAGGCTCCATATAAAGTGCAAACAGAAGGGGAGATAATAGACAACCCTGTCATGTGTCAGGTTGTAATGGGATAGGGGCGGATATACCACTATTAAATCTTACATAGGCCTGCGGGTTTGCATGAATATTCTTTAGCCATGTCACAAAGGAGTCTGGGAAGTGAAATTTCAACAGGGTGCCCCACAGAAAAGACCAGGACACCCTGTCAAAAGCCTTCTCCGCATCCAGACTTAAAACAGTGACCGGAATTTTTCTGGTTTGAATATATTCTTCCAAGATGAGAGTTTTATGGATATTGTCCATTGTATTTCTTTGTTTAATAAATCCTGCCTGATCTGGGTGTATAATGTGGGGTAGAATTTTTTCCAATCTTGTTGCCCATATAGCTGTAAAAATGTAGTAGTCTGTATTAAGGACAGATATTGGGCGATAGGTAGATGGTTCAGTAGTATCTTTATTTGGCTTAGGAAGTGCTGCTAAGGTGCATGATCCCAGGAAGGGGGGATCTCCATTCATTACCTCCCTGAATACTGATAGGATTTTTGAGGTTAGTTCTGCTGTGAATTTTTTATACCATTCTGTCGGGAGGCCATCAGACACTGGACAACGTTGAGTAGCTAACGACTTTATACAACTCTGGACCTGATCTGTCTTGATTGGGGCCTCCAATGATCGTATCTGGGTTTCTGTCAATTGTGGGAGGTGTAGGTCATCCAGAAAACTAAGTCCCTCTTTGAAGGTGGGCTCCTTTCTGGCAATCAGGAGTCCCTGGACAGTAGGCCTTGACCCATGATAAATGTTCAGCACATTTAACGGAAACAACATTCATGTCTCTGTTTCTCAGTTCAGTTTTAGGCCGGTTCGCTATTGTAGTCAGTTCACTGAGCAAACCTCTTAAACAGCAAAGGCAGTTCCTAACAGATCTTGGGCTGGACGCTCCACAGAAGCTCCTCTCGGTCCATAACCTGAACTGCAGTCTTCGGAGTCTTGGGGTTAACTGCCACAATTTAAAGTTAGTTTTCAGAATACTCCAGTTTACTGCTATCAGCAGGGCCCCTAGTGTTCTGCGGCAGCATTTCCTGATTTCTACAGCAGGGCTCCTAGGCTTCTGCGGTAGCATTTTCTGATTTCTACGGCATGATTTTTTCATTTCTGTGGCAGAGTGCAGTCCTGCCATTGGCTAAAATATGAAGTGATGTCACTGATGACATCGCATGCCAAGCATAGAGGAAGGGCTTCAGGATTAACAAGATGGGTACGAAAGCCTGGCACTATGGAAAAACTATATTTGAATGAATATTCACCAAAAAAAATGAATTCTGTGGCACTATACGAATTCTGCGACATGATGCAAGTTCTGAGGAAAATTCTCCAACTGCAGAATTGCAGAATTCCAGGGGCCTTGGCTATCAGGCAGTCCAGTGCTGAAAATAATAGTAGGAAGGCAAGTCAGGCCTTTCCCTGCCAGTTCTCCTCAGCTCCTTGCCAGGAGCTTCCTCTCGATGGCTCGAGTTGCTCGTTCTCTCAGCTCTAACAGCAACTGCCCACTTTCTCCTAACAGTTCATGAACTAGTCCAGTTTTCCTAGATTCCAGTTGGTTAGGGGAACTGTCAATCACAGTTCTAGTGCTTCTCCCATTTGTCAGTTTAGGCACTAACCTGTAAAACAACAAGAACTACATCTTTTTCCCATGAGGCACCTGAGCTAAGGACCCCTCGCGGTCCCTTGTGTCCCAATTGGTCCAAATTCCTGGAAGTCCTGGACCAAACATGGTGGCTCCCATTTGGATGCATAAGCTGCAATAAAGGCAGATTAAACAAGCGCTCTAATTTAAATATAACACGTTACAAATAAATATTTACAGTACCAATTAGAGCTCCCCCTGCTTTATTATCGACTGCATAGTGGAGCAAATCAGAGTGGTTCCTGGCCATTCGCAAGCTTTAAAGCACTCAGATCCAGCCCAGACAATTTACTGTATACACACTGCTATGGCCTTAAAGGAACAGGTGCGGAGGCACATCATGACACTCTCATGCAGATCAATAGGATTAACAAATACCCATGGATTTACTATCTCTGCAGGACGTCTGCCCGGCAGTGGGCATTGCTGGAACCCTGGGAGACACTTAAGGTAAGCCCCAAATTGGTGAGGAACTACACTAACATAACCATAAGGGATACTGGAACAGTGCAGGAAAACATATACCTTCCTCTTTTATAGAATGATGGGCAGTGGACTGGAGTACTCATTGGGTTACGGAATCTCTTACCACTAGATCACATAGTAACTTATGGTTGGAAGGGATTTTAGGTCCATCATGTCCAATCCCCACAACCCCCCCTCCCCGCTTCACAAGCAAGAATGAAATAAGTATGCTGTTGAAACACGTACCAATTTATGGGGATTCCCTACCCACTCTACGTCCAAGGGTACCCTGTGATCCCTAGGTAAGAAGAAATTTATCCAGACTTACCTTCTTCATGTCCATGGCTTCCACTGGTAGACTGTTCTAAAGGTTTTCCACCTTCTGGGAGAAAAAGTGCATCCTAATGTCACCCCCGAATTGACCGCCCCTGAGCTTTAAGACACTGGATTAAACATCTCCAACTGTTTAATCTAGTCGACATCCCTGCATGTGTAGAACACTGAGATCATGAGACTGGAAGAGATTGCTGGCAGAAGTGATGGAAGCCAAAACAGTGAGGGGGCTTCATGCATGCTTGAGATAGACATAGGGGTATATTAAATAGAATGCACAGAGGTGGAAGGGTCAATGGAGACCAGATAGGGTCTGAGGAGACAGGATAGGTAGGGAACATCTAGGCAGACCGGGCTGGCTAAGTAGTCCTTTTCTGCCATCAAATTCGATGTTTCTAGGTATGTCCCTTCTCAGTCTCCTTTTCTCCAGAGCAAACATGCTAGGGCCACTAGTCTCTTCTCATAGCATTTTTGTTCCACAGAGCTTTTTGCTCCCTGTTGCCACCTCCTGCCTGCCTGCTTCGGCAATGACGAGACACAGCAGTTTTTCTAGTTTTCTCCCTCCTGTTCCCGGGGCCACAGAACACGGTTGTGCATCCCCATGGAGGTAAGCATGCACCAGTGGCTCCAGTGATGGCCCCTTCCCCCCGGCTGGCCTAGCGCCGAGTCTCTCACTAGGCCTGGTGCTACCACCAAGCCTCC
Source organism: Neoceratodus forsteri (assembly GCA_016271365.2). Classification (NCBI taxonomy): domain Eukaryota; kingdom Metazoa; phylum Chordata; order Ceratodontiformes; family Ceratodontidae; genus Neoceratodus; species Neoceratodus forsteri. The sequence goes on along the minus strand of CM028131.1, from coordinate 1,401,243,490 downwards.
ATTCGGTGGCAGCCAAGAGTGCGGGAGACTCCAGATACCTCCCCAGGAGAGGAGAGCTGCCGGGCGGCAGCTCAATCTAGCTCTGTGCCCTCCCCTTTCAGCCGACCCACAGCAACCTGAGCTCGCTTCGGCACCTAGGTCTTCGGCATGGCGCGAGGTATGGCGTCCAGTGCCGCAACCCTCAACACCACTAGGCCAGCATTTTTTATCTATTTTTTATATAAAGTTTGGTAACCAGGTGAACGCACTGGGCCATACAGCACAGTGGTTAAGGGCACTGAGCTGCAAACCTGGAGACCTGAGTTTGAATCCCATCAGTTTCTATTTGCATACTGCGTGACCCTGAGCAAGTCACGTAACATCCTTGTGTTCTCAGGTTGCACCTGGAAACAGGATCTGACTTAGTGTGCCTTTCCTGGTTAAACAATTTCCCCCCTTCCCTTTCACAACAGATAAGAAAGAAGACAACAAGCAGAAATACATTACATTATAGACAAACATACACTAATATAAAATAAAATCATGAGCTATGCAGAATTATTTACAGCATAAATTAAGCATTGTGCAACATATCCTGCAGCAGCATGCAGTTGTTCACATGAGCATTATATACAGAATGAAACTGAATTTTAAACCACTAATATCCTGTGTTGTTTATAGAGTTTTTTAAATTGTTATATGGATCTGGACTGTCTGTTCCCAAGTAGTATGTTGTTCCACACCTTAGCTGCAATAAAGATGAATGATTTTTGACCCATTGAGGTTTTAAAAAGAGGATGGATGAGTTGCTGTTGGGGAAATTGATGACTATAGTCTATTATTACCATTTTGAAATTTCATTATATCAAAACAATGGGCCAATTTCTCCCTGTTTTAAGCAAATTACAGACAATGCTACCCACATAAAGCTTATCTCTATCTTCTAGTGGAGGCCACTTACATTTTTACGGCTGGGGCAGAGCCTTCAGCCATCTTGCTTTAACTAGAAAAATGACATACCGTGGAATGCATTTTTGGACTTTCAGTGTATCCTTCCATAAGTGCAAATCACTATGGCAGTTAAAGAAATACTCCCTTCTTTCTGTTTAGAATGTTGAACACAGAACTCCAAGCTGCTTTTCTCTGAGAGCAAATGTGCACACATTCCAAGCAAATCTAAATATCTTTAAAACTTTTCAAGGTGCACAAAAACAACCAGTGTGAAAGTCGTTCAGGACAAAAAGACCTTTCACATGAGGGTAGTCACTAATCTGAATTCTTTAAATTTTGTAAAATATGGTCTTTCAAACAACCTCATTTTTTTTCTCTCTGAGTGAACACAGTAGGAGTCATGTCAAACAAATGTAAATATCTTGGAAAGTATATAAGTTACCAATATACGACCAACATGAAAGTTGTTCAGGACAAAACAACCTTTTAAATGAGGGTAGTCACTAATCTGAATTCCTTAAATATTTTTAAAATAGCCATCTGAAAAGTAAAAATTGTAAAGAAAAATGAAAATTCAGGTAATCAGATGGTCATAGTTTAGAAAATATAATTAGTGCAGCTTAATGAATAGGGTCATTTGAAAGGTCTTTTTTTTTGCCTTGAACAACTTCCATACTGGTTGTTTATGTGTAACTCATATACTTTTAGAGATATTTACATTTGCTTGGCATAACTCCTTTTACACTTCTAAAAAGTCTCAATTTTGCAGACCACTATGCCAGTTAAGTGAAATACCAGACCACCTTGTTTATCTCTTGTCATGCCTAATTTAACAGCAGATCCTGACACTGACCAGATTGGGGGAGGAGAAGCAAAACCAAAAAGAAAACAATGCTCACACTCAGAAGGAAGACCTGGTGCACAAACAAGGCTGTTTGTGAAACTTTTAAGCATCTATGCTGCAGCACTGATTTTTCTTTTATTATGTCATCTTTGGCAAAATCTTGACCTTGGGATAACTCTTGAATAACTCCTAAATAAGTGTTAAGCCATTCCCTTTACGGGAGGTCAAGACCTGTGCAAAAGGTCAAGTGTTAGTTTTTCATATTTTATTTTTTTTACAAATTTCCAAAGTAAAAGTGAGGCGAAATACAAAAGTATGTACAACTAATCTCCTATGCATTTTCAACTCAGAGAGAAGTTAATATTTGTGCAAAATCAAACCCAAAGTTTATACAGTTTTTTTCTAAAGTTATTTTATTCTAAAACTTATTGGATTGTTGAGTATTTTTTCATACTTTTGTTACAGATTTCCACAGTAAAAAAGTGCAGAGAAATTAACTAATCTCCTATGCATTTTCAATTCAGAGAAAAGTTAATATTTGCACAAAATCAAACCCAAAGTTTATACAGTTTTGTTCTAAAGTTATTTTATTCTAAATCTCATTGGACTATTGATCAACTGAGCAAAGAAATGTTTAGATAAAACAAATTAATGACTCCAGGATTGGGAGGTCATTAAAATTGCAAAAGGTCAAATTATGAAACCTTAAATGAACTCATTAAGATCATTCTTCTTAGTGTGTAATTATAATGAATTAAAGACATTTAAAGGATAGTGACAAAAAGGTACATTTGTTATGAATACAAACCTACAATTACAGAACCATTATGATACATATTTTTAGGATTAGAGGAACGGTTCAAGGCTGCCGAAATTGTGGTGATCTCACTGCTTTAAAGCTTCAGTGTGCATGGATCAAACCAAAAATAGCCATAATAAAAGCTTCTACCTTCTCCAAAAAACAATTATATTTTATTATATTTGATTTAACCTGAAAATACAAATAGCAATAAGGAAGTAAAACAATCAAGATGAGATTTCAGCATTCTCCAACCATACATTGAAGCCGAGCCATTATAAAGGCTTCTATCTTCTTCATAGCAATTATATTTTATTTTAATATATTTAATATTCTGTATGTAAATAGACACTAGAAAAAAAGTTTATTAGGTGTCTGGAAACAGGCAAATGCAACCAGACACAGAATGAAGTCAAAAGAAAGTATCAGTTGAGGGGGTAGTAACAAGTCAAGGAGCTCACTTGACCACTCCAATAGGGGCCACCCCCCGACAATAATGACCATTGGGCACTGGTAGCAGAGGAGGAGCTGGGCAAGTGCTGCAAGCAGCCAGTGTAGGAGGAGGAGGCAGATGGCAGGCTGCCTGCCATAGTCCAGCTCTTGTTTTAAATTCCTGGTGTTGCCTGACTGGCTGTAGCAATCATCTGTGCAGCAGCCCTCCATCTGTAGGGATTAAGGGGACCTCAGTTTAGCTGTCCTGTTAATATTCAGGCAGGCTTGAGCTCCACAAGGACTCGTTCCTGACACACCTCTGAAATGTTGTTCTACCACAAGATGTTTCTTGCGCACATGCAAGGAAACATAAAAAACTATAAAGAATTTAGATTAGTGACTACCTTCAATTGAAAGGCCTTTTTGTCCTGAACACACAAATGTAAAATAATGCACTTGAGGCACCGAAATCCAGGGGCAGAGTACAAATAGTTGGAGCGGTATTGACAACCTTAAGAAAGTACACATTAAAAAAAAAAAGTTTTTACATACAGTTGATTACTGTTTAACAGTACTATACATCTATGGCTGCCACTGTACATCTGATGCAAATTCATAATCACGTTCCTCACTTGAAATGAAAAGGGGGGGTAGAAGCCATAACTGACTCCTTGTTTTTGTGTTAAAGGGGTCAGTTTTTTTGCAACAAAAACAGGGAAAGGGGTCATTTCTAAAATGTGGGCTCTACAATGCCAGTTTGACAACACTTTCATCAACCAGCATCACGGCAACAGGATTTATCTCCCGGTCTGTTTTTTCATCGTGGGGCTTAGCCCCCCCGAACCCCTAATGCGGGAGGGCACTGCCCCTGCACCCCCCATACTATAGATTATCAACTCCAAGTAGGAGTTGATTCAGGGAGGGGTCACAGGACTGGGAGCCAGTGTGCCCCTTTCTCAGGCGCACCAACACAGTGACCCATTGGCGAACTGTCAGATTTTGTCGAAAGGGCTGTAGGTCGCTGTGTTGGTGTCGCTAATCATGGAACATACCTAAAATGTGCAGATGAGCATGGGGACCACTTTTTTTCAGAGCATGCCACCACTGGCAGCTACCACTTCAAGACTGCTACTACCCCGCCTAATACAATCAGGAGAAAACTAGAAGTAGTCTACCAGCACTGAGATCAATATGGTTAAGGCACATTTACCAGAAATTACTGCTTAGAAAAGAATGAGAACGTGACTGTGATGACAAGCAAGTCCTGACCAGATCTCTAGTTTGTTAATAAACTCCTCCTGAGTCTGATTTTTACTGCTGCAAAACCTCCATGAATGTTATACCATCATCAGATTTGTATAAGAGCACTGTGGAAGCACATAACCAGACCGCTGTCTGATGTGCTGCTACAGTGCTCCGACATGGTTTCCAGTGATTCTGGTTATGCAGCCTTTCCCATCCATGGGCTGCATAAACATACCCACTTCCCGGCGCACTACTGTTCCTTTCCGTAACTGCAGAAGTGACGGCCACCATATGCAACATGATGGCACTGACTTGAACTGTGCACGCATGACTATCGTGCATATGTAGTTATGTCAGCACCGCCATGTTGTGCACGGCTGACTCTGGGGCAAACTGCACATGTGCAAGTATCATGCATGCGCAGTACTGTAATCGTGGCAGTATTACTTGCGGCTGACTCTGGAACACTGCATATTCTTTTCAACACTCTTGCAGCTCCTAAAAGCTCTCCACAGCCATATCGACTCTGACCAGAACTTGTTATACATATCACAGAGATGCTCTTGTGTTTTTCAGATCTTCCCAGATGACAGTTTCATTACCCATGGAGGGGGAGTAAACAGCTTTGGGCATTTGCCCCATACCACTGATCTCTGTGGTGGCTTGGTATTGTACCCTCTTGACTGCCTGTATGTTCTTGATGGAGAGTTGCAGTATCCCAGCTCATCTCTTGTAATCACTCTGAGTTTTCCCAAAAATGAGAGGAACTACCATACTGCAGGCCTATTTTTAACATGGAAGTGGAAGTTTAACATTGGCAAGTCTAGTTGACCTCTTTTTCTTCCACTGCACCTACCAGAAGCTCCCAGCAGTATGTTATTGTGTTGTGTGCGTAAATGTACTTTGTGTGTGCCTCAGGGAAGGATGGCTCAGCCTTTTCACTTCCGGTTGTCGTCAGGAGCAGAAGTTGCCCAGTTCTACTGCTGCCCTTATGGAAAAATGGCAAACATTATTCCCCTGCTCTGCTGGTCACACTCCATCCTTTTGATGTGCCCCTTCTACTGGTCCAGCTGGATTTGCACGTGCTCTCCAGTGCTGGATCTGTGTGCCATCCAAGGCAGGAGCAGTCCCCCAGGCAAAACAGTCTCAAGGTGGGAACCAAGACCACTCCAAAACTGGATGAAGCATAAGCTAGTCACTTTTTGTTCTGTAAAGTCATCAAACCTGACTGGATGGCTGTGACTCTGACGTGGCACTTAAGGAAGTGAGCAAGCACAGGTACCTGCCCCTTAACGAAGCTCCACCTGAGCGAAGTGCCGGGGTCTGTTGTAAGGGCATTATTACAGCATTGTTACTGCCTGCCTGTTTGATATCCAGTTGGTGGTGAATCGATTTACCTCTCAGACAGCACACTAGTGTTGAGACTTCTATTTCAATGACTATGCTTCATCCACTTTTGGAGTGCTGTTGGTTTCTGCCTTGACCTTCTACTGGTCCTCCTGATAGTGACCACCCACTTCTTGTGCTACTTCAGCCCCTTGTTTGTTATGACCCCCAGGTCCTTTACCTCCTTGACTGCTTGAAGAGAATCCACACACAGTGTGTAGGTCCTACGTCTGTTTCCCCTCCCCAAATACAGCACCTGCATTTGGCTACTTTTACTCTGAGGCTCCAGGCACTGGTCCAACTACCCAGGTCACAGGTTCAATATCATCCCTGGCCAGCTGTAGCCAGTAGCACCTGATGACCTGTGTGAAATGGACTGTGATGGGCTTAGCCCTGTCCCAAGTTAACAGATGTCAACAGCACATGACCCCCTCCCACCAAAAATTGGTGATAATACCCTTATTGGCAGTCACGTGAGAGGTCAGGATTGAATGAGCAGAGTATGAAGTACCCTGTTCTTACCAACTAGAGCTCATCCCTTAATGGCAGGGTTGAGGCACATTAGTGTTTATGTGCGGAGAAGAATGCACTTTGTTAGTCTGTGCTGTATTGATTGTGATGATAAACAGAGGGCTTCAGTTTCCAGTGCTGTCAATCCAGTATCTTTCTTGGGCACTAAACTGAACCAGACGTTCCAAGTAAATAGCCCTCCAATATATAACATAGTATCAGTAGTGTGGTGCCAAACAGAACTTTGGGTCCCACTCATCCACCCCCTCCTGCCACACAGCACATGTTTTGAGTATGGACACACACCCAAGTTTATCAGCTGCAATAATATCCCTACTCATGCTGTGAAATCCTCACTGAGGGGGTTCTCGATGTGACCACTAAGATTAAGGAGATGTCCACACAGCACTATTGTATGTGCTTGCCTAAGTATAACATAACAGAAGTGCAGTGCCAGACCTATCAAACCAGAAGAGAAATTTTTTTATTTGATCTATAGCTGTTTTCATCCTGTTGCTGCTCCTCATCTGCTCAGAAAATCATCCAGCTCCGTTGCCTCCCAACTGCAGCCTGTGCACTACTCAATCCTCCCCCTCCCCCCTAAGTAGAGGTTAGATCAGGGCAGGTCCCCCCTAACCAAAGCACCTAGATGAAGTGGAGTGCAACTGACAGAGCAGGCCCTTGATGTACTGGGGGTTATTCTGCAAATCTGGAAATGTATCTCTTTTTTGTTCCTCCCCTGTGGACACCTGCATGCTAGGGCTGCACTGCGTGCATGCATACACAGATTGCATATCTCCACACAAAGCTGTCGGACATCTGTCCCCACATTCCAGCTCTGCTAGCATTTCCACCTGTGGTCACCCAGGTAGTAGTGCTGTTGCAGCAGTGCCAGACTCCAACCCTCCCCAGAGAAGAAGAGCACCCCAGTGATGTTCAATCCTTGTCCCTCCACTGATCCTCTGACAATTCTGACTTGGGGCATGAACTTGAGTCCCTGGAGCTGCAAGCAGCACCCTACCACTGTGCCGACAGGCCAGATGAAAACAGTTGATTTTTTGAGAGCCTAATGATGTTTGGGGTATGGGACAGACGCCATAACAATGACAAAATGGTCAAAATCAAGGCGACTGAGCAAATATGACAGTTTCTACAATAAAATGGAATCATGGGCCCTTTTTTCTGCATGCGTCATAGACTGAGTTACCGAACAACTGAACTGAAATAACTGATGCTGGAATTCATTCAAAAATGGAACAACCTTCAACCACTGATGATTGAAATCAGAGCCTACACAATGGATGTGGAACATTCCTTGGCAAACCAAAATGCAGCAGTTGTGCCTTCTGTGCGGTTCTACAAATTATCAAGATGACGATCAGTAGTTGTGTTTTCTTACCCGAGTCCAACTGCATGTGCTGTCTGAGGAATGTTTTTTATTTTCCACTTTTTCCCTCCATACTCAGTGGTCTGAGCTTCCCTGCAGCCCGTTCACAAAACCTGAATCCCACATCTGCTGTACGGTCATGTGCCGTAGCCACAAGCCTGCGATACTCACTATCTGTCCCCTTGTTCTCTGTTCAAGACTTACCCTCTGGGTGGAGCTGGCAAGCCACAACATTCTTGATGGCAGGGATCCAGAAACCCAGAGACGTCAACTGGGTAGGAAGAGTATGGAGCCTTTATTGTTTCCACCTGTTTTTTTTATCACCAAGTTCCCCTCCCCCCTCACTGGGGTATGACCTGAGATGGAGGATCTTTCTGGCCAGGCAGAAGTTGATGGGCCTGACACACCCATGACACTCAGACCCTCTCTCACACAGGACAGGATGTGACATCATCACATCATATATCGGTTTCCTGCAACATGCTAGTGACAGAGCACCCCCCCGGCCTGGACCTCTATATTTCTGCTCACGTGACCCCCTCTCCTGCTAACAGGGGCAGTCATGTATCAGTCGGAGCCACTTACCCTCCCTGGAGCAGGAGGTGACCAAGATGGATGCTCTGCACTGCCTCATCTGTCTGCTGTGTGATGCAACCCAAGCTCAGGACTCAAACCCAGTCAGCGTGTGTTAAAACACACCACACAGCACAGAAGGACAGCCCAAGGCTGTGAGCTTGAGGCAGCAGAGAGGCAGATCAGCCCAACTGGACAGCCATAACCTGCCAGAGTTAGGTAGATAAAAAATAATAAAATTTACAAAGTCTTAAGGCAGCTGTGAAGAGCTTCTGTGAAGTAGATCTTCCCCTTCTGAGTGGTACAAAAGACTGACTGGCTGTCGTGAGTGGAATGCTCCTGCACCAGTGTTCTGCGGTGTTGCTACGACAGCCAAAAGGTTATAAGAATGTACCACTCATTCCCTGGTAGGGGTATTACCCATATATAATTAGTCCCACTGACAACATAGAGTGATATAGAAATGGGATCAGCCCAGAATGAGAACACAGAAAAAGAAGAGGAGGAAAAAAAGGCCAGGCTTTCAGAATTTTGTTAATTTCAGTGATTATGTTTGCCATTTATTTTTTATGGTTATCTCCCTGCTTCATAACTCAAGGTCACCACCAGTGCCCTTACTCTGACTGGGTAGGCGGGCAGCTGCCTTCACAGCAGATCCTAATGCGGCTTCACTGTCAGCAAGTAGGCAGGGGGGCATCTATGCTGTGTGGGACATGCCCTTTGTCCTCATGAGCCAAGGGTTTCACCTCTGTGACATCTGCAGCCCCCAGCTGGCCCCAGTATGGGATTCCAGGGATGGCAAGCGAGCTGTGGTTAGCCAGGTGCCTGTATAATGCACTGATGCCACACCACTAGGCCTGCCTTTTTCTTCTGTTCCGTGTTCATTATTTTTAACTCTTTTCCCTCCCACAACACTCAAGTTTGAACCTAATTCATCTGCTGCCAGCACCATCTACCCAACTTTTCACACTCATCCTAGTCTTGATCCTCTGGGACCCCAGGGCAACTGCCATAGGTGCAAGAACAGGGAGTGGCGGAGCCACTATGGCCATGGGCCTACCATATTATAAGTGGTAGGGCCTGGCCCTATCAGTTTTTGCAGCCATGGTAATGTATAACTAAAGAGGACTGCACCATTAAAATGCAGCATGTGCAGTAAACAGGGTTACTTACTAATCACACCCTTTGGGGCTTGCAGGGTGTCTGCAGAATTTTGTAAAGTGAAGGCCTGAGTAGCGTTGATGGTGCTGGGCTGGGGTTGTTGCTTACTCAGTTAAAGCACAGTGTTCCAACTTTAGAAATGAAAATGAAGATCCAGTCCTTCGGGGGAGCATCAAGGCGCTAGGCACAGGGAGATGCTGTCAGTCGGTGAGGGGGAGTTACTGCACATACACACACAATTATTTTTTTTTTTGGTAGACTCTTTTTGTGCTCCTACCTGATGGGGCATCTCTCAGGAATCCTCACTTGGCTGCTGGTGCTCCTAGCCGCCCATCTGAACCACAACCTCAGACCGTGGAATCGGGTTCAAGATCTTGGCTCTCCTGGCCCCCTAGGGGAGGCCCGAGATCCCCATGGTGAAGTCGTGATTAATGGCCGACATTGGACGTGTGGGTCCAGGCCACTGGAGGTTCCGTTGCCTCCTCGGGGTAGGGGTATTTTCTTACGTTTTCTCCCCGGGCTGGGATGTGCAATGACATCCTGCTCATTGCATGCATGCTCCCATGCACGCCCGATAGACATCTGCCGCAGCCTAGTCCCCTTGCTATCTGTGGCTGTGCCCTGCAGTGTCTCCAGCTGCTGCCAAAGGTCACCAGTGCATCGGCTGGTGGAAACCCCATCCCTGGGGAAGGAGACCAGTCCATGGGATGCTCTCAATCCTTCCCCATCCCCAACAGCCTGAGCTCGCTCCCGAACCCGGGTTGCCAGCGTGGTGCGAGGTGTGGCGTCTCAGCCTCAACCCTCAGCGCCACCGGGCCTTGATACACAATTTGATCGAGAAAAAATAAGAATGTGGGTAAACCCACTTGATGTGGGGGAAGGGATGTACCCCTTACATCCTTGGCCCGACCCCTTTTCAGACCCTTCCTTCACCTATGGCACCTGCAACACACCACTGCACTCCCCCCCCCCGGCTGCCCACCAGGGCAGGGTCCTGCCTCTGCTGGTCCGTGACAGTGAATCCTCCTATCCATCCACCTATGATGGAAGTCCTCTGGAACCTTCCTGGAGGCAGGAAAGAAGGAACCTAATGCAGTTGTGGGGGACAGGCAACGCTTCATCTGCCCAGCTTGCACCACTTTCATCGTTTTCCCCCTTCCCACAGAGTGCATGTATGTTGCTTCACCTGCCATCAAGTCCAGGGTTTTAAATAATTGATTAGCAGTTTTTTTCTTGGGATGATACTAATGGTACAGAAAGTAGTTATATAGATTTTCTATAAGTGCTGTGTTTGTTAAACACAGTGAGGCAAGAGCTATGCATTTTCACAAAGATTTAGCACTTTTATGAGCAAAACGCTAATCAATTTTTAGAGTTAAATAAATCCCTGAAGTCTTAAAGCACAGACTTACACGCACTCCCCTTCCCATGCATGCCATATGAACCTGGACCACAACCCTAACTGTGGTCATTCAAGTGGTGGTAACGTAGTGAGCCGTGCAACCCTCCCTTTCCGCATGAGTCTGTGTGTTTTTTTTTGAGAAGGGGTGCAGATTATGAAAAAGAAAGGACAAGTAACACCTTGTGAAAAACAAAATTTTTACTGTCAATGATCATTAAAATGTTGATATTTCAATATTGGTTAAACTTAAGATATTAACATAGAATTTGCACAAAACATAGTAGATGCTTTCAACACAAATGGCTTGCAAGCTGTTCTGGACAGTTTTGCTGAAGAAGAATTATAGGCCTGTATCCATGCAAATTCTTATAAAGCAAGAACCACATACAGAGCAATCACATTTGTCCACACTATTGATACATTACAATATAGCAATAATGACATGAGGAGTCTATACACATCTGTACAAACTGCAATTAACATAAAACCCTCTCTTTTTTCTGAAATTTACAGTAATTATGTACAACTACAGATATCCTGGTTGGCCAATCTCAGGGGTTGTTTTCCCCACAGACGTTGCTAGGGTTACTGCCATTGAGTAAGTCAAAAAAAAAAATGTAATCTAAATCCCTAACTCTGCCCCAAGACCCACCCATTCCCATCATTGGTCTCCACACTACACCTCCTCCAGTGCCATTTGTTATGTAGAAGACACTCGCAGAGCAAAGATTGAGCTTAAAGAACTGTGTTGAACCCACTTTCCTGTATAAACTGTGTTCTCATTATTGATTCTCATTCTGTTATTGTTCCATATTTACTGGTCTTTAGTAAACTCACTGATGCTTCTGACTGACACACTGATGGTAAGTTACTCAGTTGGTGAGCAAATTCAGTCCTCTGTCCAGAATGGCCCAACTCCCTGTAACTGTCACATGTCTCACATGAGCCTGTTCTACCCCCCGGGTGGTCATGGTCCCGTTCCCCCCCCCCGGTGGCACTTGTATTCTGTTTATGATTTTCTGATGGCATAAGGGTATTCTCACCTCTATGCACCGAACTACTCTGTGGTATATTTTATATTGTATCCCCTGGTGTACTTACCCCTCGGGTAACCATATCTTCTGTTGTTTTGCACTGTACGTATCCTGTACTATATTGTCTCCATTTGTTGTTAGCTTCCTACGATAGCCCTATTAAGCTGTCATGTATCTTGATGTAAACCTAAGTTTTTGACTTACTGTTTGTTCACTCAACTCTCATTACCCTGTTTATGCTCGTCCTGCATCTCGATGTAAACCTCGCTCATGATTGTATGTAAACTCTCTGGAACCCAGTTTGTAACCCTCCTGGGTCGCACCTGAAAATAGGCACTTGGATGTCTAGTGTGACTTACCCGGTTAACAAAAGCAAATAAATAAATAAATAAGCAAGACGTCAGGGATGGCATTGTAGGGAAACACTCCAGATGTTTTGTGAGACACGAGGTTGGGGTACCTTAGTCACTCTAACTCTCAGGGTGTAAGGCCCTCAGTTGAGCCTCGAGCCTCATGGTCTCTGAAGGTTTACTAAACAGGCAGTAATACAACCCTGTGTCATGCTTTTTTTTGTTAATTTGTTTCTGCGCCCCCTGCTCTCTGATGCCCCCCATCTGCTTGACCCATCCCCAGCCCTGTCACCCTGGTGTCTCCTAAGATTTACCTGGACTTCTACCCATGTTCCCCCACAGCTTCCCCCTCTGGTGGGGGCATCAGGGTCCCCTTTTTGTTCTGTGCCTAGATCACCCCTTAGCTCAGCCCCACTCCCCTGGTCCCCACTCACCCCCTGGACCTAGCTCAGATGGTGATTCTCCCAGGACGGGGCTGCCAAGTAGGCGCACCACCAATGGCAACTAATATAGGTTACCAGCAGATCCTCCTAACTGCCGATGTTCATCCCTGGCCTACCTTCCAGGGCAGGGCCACGGAGTCGGGCCATTCTGGTAGTAATACAGAGGACTGAATTCGCTCACCAACTGAGTATCACAGTGGGTGCAGCAGGACCAGGAAGCAGGGCATCATCCATGGGGCTGGGATTTTTGCATGTTTAAGTTCCCGGGAGATGTGGCGTATAATGATGTAAGGCACCAAGGTGCAGATGTCTGGCACATCTCCCCAACAGCTCAGCTTTAGTCGCTGCTCCCTCTGTCCTCCACTAGGGATTGATCAAACACCAATTGTTTCACCCACCCTCCACCTGGAGGAGGAAAAGAGCCATCCATAGGATGTTCAATCCTCCTCCCTACCGGCTGGCCCTCAGACTTCTCGGGTCTGTTCCCAAACCTGGGGCGTTGCAAGTGGAAACCCTACCACTGCACCAGCAGGCCAGCATAGGACTCCCCCTTACCTCTGCCACAAATGGATCAGGTTGGGAAATCGCACCTACGTAGCCAGGTGTGGGCCTGTGAGCTGGTCGATGTTATCCTGCCACTCGGGGTATATTCTACTTTTTACTCTCCCCTTCGTTCTTCATAACACCAGCATCAAGGACACACCAAGCACAGACCCCCAAATGTGTGTGTCGTGCAGCACCTGCTGACATCCTCAGGCTCTGCTTGTGAGTCTGCAGGGCCTGAATATATCAGGGTCAGTGTTGCCATGCTGGGGGCTTTTTCTGAGTCCCCCCCCCCCACCTACTGGATGTCAGCATGCAACAAGGCCCAATGCTGAGAGTGCACAATAGCACACCGGCCATAAGTCCAGCTGATGTCCACCCTCCCATGCTGTGTTATGCTGCGCTACCACCTGTTGTCACCCAGGTGGCAGCACTGCAGCAGAAGCAGTGACCTTACCTCCCCAGAGGAGGTGAACATCTGGGATGGATCAATCCTCCTCCCCTAGCCATCCTTTCGAGGACCTGGGCTCATTCTTGAACACAGGTAGCCAGCCTTTTGTGTGTACAAGCTCTACCAATACACTGACAGGCTAAGCCCTGCTCATGCTTTGATGTTTTAGAACCATGTGATGTAGTTTATGTCCCTCTGAAACATGGGTGCAGTGTGGCAACAACAGAAGAGCTGCTCAAGGATATAAATTATAGATCGAGGGAGCACTCCTGACTAATTGTAACGCTGCTTTACTTTGCGCTAGTGTGAAGAGTGTCCCATATGCAGCTGCCCTGGAAACAGGCACGTCCCAGTAAGGTTTGAAAAAATATATATATTATTGATTGATCTCGATCAATAACATATTAATACCACCATCAAGACAACTCTTACTGTTGTAAGAGTGGCCTCACATTCTAAGTTAAAAGTATAAAAAACTGCTGACCTTCGGTTCACGATTCTCATACCCTGGGAATGCACATGCGATCACTCTTGCAACTGTACAAGTGGCCTCAGTGGTGGTATTAACATGCACTACATCACACCACTGTAAAGTAATCCTTATGCATTTTAATACTGCTGCTGAGACCATAACAGTTGTAAGAGAAGTTTCATGTGCATTCTTAGGGTATGAGAAATTTGAACCAAAGTTGAGCAGTTCTGGTACCCTAAGGATGTAAGTGAGACCACTCTTATAAATGTAAGCATGGTCTCTGCAGCAGTATTAATATATTATTGCTCAAGACTAATCAACAAAATACTGCAATTCTAACAATCCTTTCCTGAATGTGCCTGTTTCCAGGGCAGCGGGTGCGTGAGACACAGAATATGTGGGTCTCACACTGGCCCAGAGCTTGGTCACTGGGGGTTGGCGGGGGTGGGGAGAGGATCACGCGGCTGCCTGGCAGCTCTCCTCTCCCAGACTGGGCTGGTTAGTCGTCCTGGCTCTGGGCTGCCATCAGGTGGAGGCCTCATGATAGCACCAACCCTTGCGAGCTGACTCTGGTCAGGGAGGGTGGAAGGAGCTGCCATTGCGGAATGCATGTGCACCTCCACACACATCCATTCTCTGTGCCACCACAGCTCCAGGAACCAGGGAGAAAGTAGGAGGAAAAACGATGGACCTAGCTTCATGATGCCTCTCAGGAGGCACCACGACCAGCCCTGGCATGGTTCAGGGAGATTCTGGATGAGAATTTCTGGGGGGGAAGGGGACTCCTTGCTTTGGCCCTGCTGTGGGGGGCAGTCCATGGGGATACCTAGCCACTAACCAAGGAAATGAGGTAAGAGACAGTCTATGGTGCCCTAGGATGAGGCTGAGTAGCTGCCTGGTCTGACCCAGAAGAGAGAAAAACCTTATTAATAAAAAGAAAAGAGTGTCTCACATGCAGAGAAAAGGAACGCTCCGATTAGGTGGGAGTGCTCCCTAAATCTAGAATAAAAAGTGCATCAATCAGAAAAAAACACGGGAATTACTAAAAGGCCAATAAAGGTAAAAAACAAACAAACAATGGAATGTGAACCAGTATTTGTAAACGTTTCTACATACATCCTGGTTTAATCTGCATATGGCCACTCCAGACACAGCTCAAAAACCAGAGTACCTCTGTGGAAGACCGGATAAGAATAAAAAAAAAAGATTTTTCCATTTGAAAACCCAACAACAGGTGACACCACTAGCTGTTCTCCCAGCTGAAAAAAAAACACAAATAGTGACGAACAAAGCTGTTTTGATCTGTGGTTACCTCCCCCGGTGAACTTGTGTTCTTGGAAAAGCAACAGATGCATAGGTCCCTTTAGGAACATGGCTAGCACGGATCAGATCCCGAACAAGCGCAAAAGGTTTTTTTGTTTGTGTATTTTGCAACCTCTTAATTAACATATATTTGCATATACTGAGCAACTTCATAGTGTACTAAGGGCAGAAACAATATACTGATACTCAGATTTTTCTGTTCATTTTCCTGGTGTGACAAGCAAAATAATAAAAATTTAACCTCCATCAACAGGCTTTCCTCTATTAGCTATAACGATAAATCATTTCTATTTCTTGTCCAGGGGTGAGTGCTGTGGGGGGGGGGGTATCATACCTCTCAACTGTCCCTGATTTTCAGGGACGTCCCTGATTTTGCCTCAAAATTTTCCACTGTCCCTCATAAAATTTGTGTTTTTGTGGCAGAACAGTAGGGATTAAAATCACAAAAAATTGTCAAACATTAAAGTTACAGACTTGTTCTTCTTCAGAAAATGCATCTTAACACAGATCCCCTTATTCTATCAGCATCTTGAGTGAATAGTACCAATTTTTAAGATGTGTCCCTGATTTGGGGTCTTTGTCCCTGATTTTTTTAAGCCTTGTCCCTGATTCTGGAGGCAAGAGGTTGAGAGGTATGGGGGGTATATATATCGAAAACTCTACGTTGACCTCTTGTGACATGATACTCTGGTAACTATTCATGCAAAACAGAGTCAAAGTATTTTTTTTAAGACACAAATCATGAGGCTCAATAAACGTCTTGTCATGGCCTAATTACCCACTTTACATGTTGAGACAAACGAAAAGCATTTGAAAAAAAAATGCATTTCAATGTGGTCTTTTCTATGTGACCTGGGTGAATTTGTTTTGGACTCGGTCAGACCATTCCATTGTGTAAACTGGTACAACAGCAGAACTGAAGTGCTGGTGACTGGACTGGTTGACCCCCTGTTGTTTCGGTGCCAGGCAGAAAGTTTTAACATGGTTTTGCACCAACCACTGCCCTGCTGGAGAGAGAGACTAGAGTTGCATCTGCTGGAGTTCCTCTCAGCATTCCAGAAACATCAATATAATCCTGGAGACAGGAGCTGGGGCTGCTGTCCATACAGGGGTGGTATACAGACCTCCAGCGCATTAGTAGAGTTTGATAAGGCATTTGGGGAAGACATCATCAGGATGGAAAATAAGGAGGGGGTCCTGCTAGTTGGTGATTTTAATCTGTCAGCTGTAGACTGCAGCCTTCCAGCTGCGGCTTCGGCCAAGAGCAAGGCCACCATGACTGCCTACAAGAGTCTTTTCCCAAGCATCTAGTCAGTGAACCCACCAGGGATGGGGCAGTGCTAGACGTGGTGCTTAGAAACGGGGACAGAACTGCAGACAGCACAGGGGGTGGTCACCTAGGTACCAGTGATCACTGTTCAGTGTGGTTTAACATTAAGACGAGAGCAGAGACAAACCGAACAAGAACAGGGGTCCTGAACTTTAAGAGGCCGGATTTTAAAGAAATGGGAGACTGCCTCAGAAACTGCCTAGTGGGGGATTACCAGGGAAAAGTAGAGGAACAGTGAGGTAAAATAAGGGAGTGCATATTTAAGGCAGCCAGCCTCTGTGTGAAGGAAGTGAGTAAAATCTGTTAGAACATCCATTAGATGACCCAACAGTGTCCAAAGTTTGCATCCAAAAATGGACGCAATTGTACCTGCATCCATTGGGGGGGCTGGATGAAATGAAAGCAACTGAGCAGGACAGGGATCTGGGGATCATAATTTCAGACAACCTTAAGGTAGGGACCCATTGCAACAAGGCGGTGGGCAAAGCATATAGAATGCTGGCGTGCATAGGGAGAGGTATAACAAGCAGAAGGAGGGAGGTGCTGCTGCTGCTTTACAAATCCATGGTGAGGCCTCACCTGGAGTACGAGGTCCAGTTCTGGAGACTTCACCTACAGAAGGACACAAATGAGACTGAAAGAGTTCAGAGAAGGGCCACTAAGATGGTGCATGGGATGAATGGGAAGCCCTACAAGGAGGGTTGAGGGTGCTGGATTTGTACCCACTAAAGACCAGAAGAGAAAGGGGGGACATGACAGAAACATTTAAGTATGTGAAGGGGATTAGTAAAGTAGGGGAGAGATTATTCACAGCGAAGGTAGGTGCAAAAACTAGGGGTCATAAACTAAGGGTGGGGGAAGGTTTAGGGGGAATGTGAGGGGGCATTACTTCACTGAGAGTGTGGTGGGACCATGGAACAGGCTGCCGGAGGAGGTGGTGGGGGCTGAAATGGTGGAAGGATTCAGAAGGGCATGGGACAGACACAAGGGGCTGTCAATGGGGTGCAGGAAGGGATCTCAGGGTGAGATGGGCAGGTAGGGTGGGAGGGATGGGCAGACCAGATGCCAAGAGAGTCCTTTTCTGCTGTCACATTTTCTACAATTCTATGATTTTGGATGCACTTATGTCTGTTTTTTATGCAAATTGTGACTTTTTGTTGTAAACGGACATAACATCTAAAAACAACAGCAGAGCTGCCTGGACGCAAGAAAATGGATGCAGACGCAGCATGCATTCGTGTCTGCGTCCAACCCTTCTGAACCCCCACGTTTTCAATCACTCAGTGCAGCAAACTTGTGATCTGCTCACAATCAGGCAGGTGGCATGCATCGTTCTGTGTCCCACAGCAGGCAGAACAGATGACTATCAGAGTCCACTGAGTTAGTGAAACTGTGGGACTGTTGGGGTTGGTCCAACACATCTAAATGCCATCAAAGAGACCAGAATTTGTGTGCGAGTCCCAAAATACCACACTGAGGTCATCAAGGGGCCAGTCGCATCCTAAGGTAATGCACTTGACCCCTAGGGAGGGTGGGAGCAGGCCGCTCAGAATTCATGCACCCCCGTCAGCTGACTTTGGAGGGGCCTTTGCATCAGCTGTGAAGTTGGTCCCTTGTTTGCCGTTCTGGTTGGTCGAAGGGGGCAGGTGCAAAGGTAGCAACTCCAACATTAGGGAAGAGGGCGGGGGGACCAAATCTGACAATTAGTATTCGGTGTCAGTCAAAACAAAATGGCAGTAAAATGGTGCCAATTTAGCCAGAACAGAGTAGCACCGTACCCGTTACAAGGTCCTAGAATGCAGTGCCAAAAATCAGTGGCATGACAGAAATAATCTGGAAGTGTAGTACATATAGTGTATAGTGAGATTTTGTTCTGCATGGATTTCCACGCCAACTGAAATAATGTTATACCACGCTTCAAAGGTCATTAAACACGGCTGCACCCTTCTGTGGTACAACAATGTTCCAGCTGATCAGAAATCCTCTTGGTAGCTGGTGTTTTACACAGTGCTGCTGCGCGCACAGCAATCATTTTAAGTTCTGAACTGAAACCGCCATGTTTGCTGCTGCCATGGGAAACACTTTCATTTAAAAAAAACACTAAAACAAAAGCACTATACACTATGTCCGTCGGGCAGCCAGCAGCCCTGCCCTGGGGAGTAAGCCAAGGTGCTGGGGTGGGTACTAGAGGTGTGTTCTGGGATGCAGTGGTCCAGGCAGAGCTGTCCAGGCACATGGGGGTCCATCAGACTCCAAAAAGCATAGTAAATTAAAAAAAAAATACTGACCGGCAAACACATGCCCAACCAGCCTATGCTGCCATCTCAGGCTTCTGAGTACATCGGACCTCTTGAGCTTTGCTCTCGAGGTCTGATATAATCAGAACCCCTCTGTAGTAGCCCAGACTGGTTCTGCATGGTTGCCCAACACACACACACTTATATACTGTATATATGTGGAGTATGCCATGGACGGACTATAAATATCACATTTGTTTTTATCTGCAGGTTTTCACCTCTATGACCTCATGGGTGGCAGAGCCACAAGTGTGTTTTGTAGAGGTCAAACCCCTGCAGATAAAAACAGATGTAATATTTTAGTCATCCCATGGTATATATCATTTATACAATGACAATGACAGTGCCTCTCTGGCAAGACTAGTTCTTTTCAGTGAAGACGTCACTCGTTCTGTTTGATTTCACTGCTCTGTTTTTAACCACAGCAGAACCATTGTGATGTCATCAGGCATTGTGCAAGCTGTTCTCCCATTGGTTAACAGCTCTTTTGTGACCAACCTAAATTGGAAATAAATGCTGATGACCCACCTAAGACTGAATAAATGATTTATTTACACTTCAGGCCTGTCACACATAAAAATAAATGCATTTATTCACAAAATTTTATTCTCTCAGTCATTATATATATATATATATATATATATATATATGCCCTTTGGGGTAACCATTGCCTCAGTGCTTGCACACAGAGGTTCTTTGTCCTTTAAACTGTCTTTTGTTTTAATTAGGTTCACCACAACATAACCCAGATCGACCATCTTAGGGTAGCTGGTTCATTCCTCTGGGGTGTCAAACAGACGAGACATACTGATGAGTCCTGGTAGAACGAAACACGTGTCTGTCTTCTTTTGGCACCCTTTGCAAACTGTGTGACAGGCCTTTCGGTACCATGCACTTCTGCTTAAAGTTGAACCGGCATAATATTCTGTGGTGATTTGTATATGCAGCACATGATGCTTTGCATTGTGGAGGCATGTGTGATTTTGTGAAACTTGGTTTCCCAGCCAAATGCGCTTTGGGGTAACCATTGCCTCAGCGCTTGCACACAGAGGTTGTCTTTTAAACTGTTTTTTGTTTTAATTGGGTTCACCACAACATAACCCAGATAGACCATCTTAGGGTAGCTGGTTCATTCCACTGGGGTGTCAGACAGACGAGGCACACTGATGAGGCCTGGTAGGACGAAACACGTGTCTATGTCTTCTGCTGGCACCCTTTGCAAACTGTATGAGAGCCTTTTCGGCACCATGCATTTCTGCTTAAAGTTGAACCAGCATAATATTCTGTGGTGATTTGCATATGCAGTCCATGATGCTTTGCATTGCAGGGGCATGTGTGATTTTGTATTTCTTATATACACACACACACACACACACACACTCATGGATGTACATTGTGCCAAAATAGGTATTATTTTGAGGTAGCATGGAAATAACACAGTAAGTGTGAAAAATACAGGTTACTCACCTGTAACAGGAGTTCTAGGAATGGTATATGTTGTTCATCCACACTCATTGGCAGGTATCCTTGCCGCTTTAAATCTTGCCGGAAGGTCTTCAAGCTTGCTCCTCCCACCCACCGGGTGGTATAACTCGGCTCCGCCCCCGGGCGCCAGATCTGGCCGCTGGAAGCTCAGGTGTGCGTCGGCCGAAGTCGGGTGGAGTGGGGTGGATGAACAACATATACCATTCCTAGAACTCCTGTTACAGGTGAGTAACCTGTATTTCTAGGGACATGGATATGTTGTTCATCCACACTCATTGGCAGACTCCTAGCAGTTCTCCGGGAGGAGGGAGGCAAGACGCACACCCCAATACTTACTTGGGAAAGAGAGACTGGAGAACCGAGGCCCCAAAACCAGCATCCCGGCGTGACTCAAGGTCGATGTGGTAGTGGGTAATGAAGGTGTTTGCTGACTTCCAGGTAGCAGCCCTGCAGATTTCCTGGATAGGGACGTCCCTGGAAGCAGCCACCGTTGCAGCAGTATGGCGGGTAGAATGAGCTCTTATCCCTCTGGGAGGCTCCATGCCGTAACTTATAGAGAGATCTATGCAGGAGGTTACCCACCTGCTTATCGTCTGCTTGGCTGCAGGTCTGCCAGATGTCGGCTTCAGCGTAGGTGACAAACAGCTGGCGAACCTCTCCCAATTTCAGCCGTGCGCTCCCTTATAATAAGCGGCGCCCTTCTAGGGTCCAGAGTATGGAGCCTATCTTGCCTCCAGGTGTGATTGGGGTAGAACACCGGCAGAGTCAACACCTGGTTAAGGTGAAACTCCGACACCACCTTCGGAAGGAATTTCGGGTGGGGGCGCAGGACAACCTTGTCCCTGTGGAAGACCAGGTAAGGAGACTCCATGGAAAGCGCCTGGAGCTCTCCCATCCTTCTGGCTGACGTGATAGCCACCAAGAAGGCGGTCTTCCACGACAGGTGAGAGAGAGCACACCTGTGCATAGGTTCGAATGGCTTGCCCATGAGCTTTGCCAGTACCAGCAGTAGATCCCAGAGGTGGGGGTTCCCACTGGAGGGAATGTGATCAAGGCCTTTGAAAAAGCGCCAGACCACCTCTCCTGCGCCACTGACTGCTTCCTGCCCGCGCCTGCAAGCAGAGATGGCTGCCAGGTGCACCCTTAGGGTCACGACCTAAGCCCTTGACTAGAAAGGGACCATAAATAGTCCAAGATGCTTGCCAAGGAACAGGAGGAAGGGTCCAAGCCTCCTTCCTGACACCAAATGGAAAACCTTTTCCATTTGAAGGCATAGCATTTTCTGGTCGACTCCTTACGGGACGCCTCAACTACATTGAGGACCTCGTCGGAAAGACCCAAGGCCTGGAACTCTAGCCGCTCAGGAACCAGGCCGTCAGGTGCAGGGATTGAAGGTCCGGATGGAACACCTTCCCCTGATTGACTGAGAGCAGGTCCGGGCGAGCTGGAAGCTGCCGTGGAGTCCTGGAGCTGAGACTGAGGAGATCTGGGTACCAGAACTGGCGAGGCCAGTCTGGGGCTATCAGAATCACCTGCGCCTTGTCCCTCCTCGCCTTGAGAAGCACCTTGTGGATCAAGGGAAATGGGGGAAAGGCGTAAAAGAGGCCCGGGGTCCATTGCCTCGAGAAGGCATCCCCCTGCAGCGAGCCCTGCTGAGGGGGCATGGAACAGACTCAGCTTCGCGTTCTCCATGGAGGCAAACAGGTCCACCTGAGGTGTGCCCCAAAGGGAGAACAGATGCTGTACTACCTCCGGCAGGAGAGACCACTCGTGGGATGCAGCCCCTATCCGGCTCAGGGCATCGGCCAGGGTGTTGGAGGCTCCTGCCACGTGAATGGCTAGGAGATCCGCCTCCAGGCTGGCACGAGTGACCAAATGCGGAGAGCTTCCTTGCATAGAAGCATGGAGCTGGCCCCGCCCCTGGCGGTTTAGATAGTACATGGTCGTGGTATTGTCCGCCTGGACTCGGACCACTTGACCCCGGAGGAACGGAGCAAAGGCGGTGAGAGCTGAAGGACCGCCGGGCTCCAGCAGGTTGATGTGGCATCGACTCCCTTGGGACCAGAGGCCATGAGCCCGTGTTCCCCAGATGGGCACCCCAACCCATCAGAGAGGCATCGGTCGATAGAGAGACCGCCGGCTCGGGCGGATTTAACGATGCCCTCCTGCAAATGATCTGGAACGGTCCACCACTGGGAGCTGCCCACATCCCCTGTGTCACCGACACAAGCTGGTCCAAGGATCGCAGCGTTGTGACCACTGGCTGGCCAGTCCCCACTGAAGGGGACGCATGTTCCAGCGGGCCCAACAGACCACGCTGGTGCAGGCCGCCATGAGACCCAGGAGGCGCAGGAAGTCCCGGGCAGGGCGCAATTGCCCAACCAGAAATGATCGGGCAAAGGAGGAAAGAACCTCGGCCCTGTCCGCCGGGAGCCGCGCTCTGGCTCGAAGAGAGTCGAGCTGCGCCCCGATGAATAGAATCACCTGCTTCGGCTCGAGTTCCGACTTGGCCTCGTTGATAAGGAGGCCCAGTTGAGAGCAGACCTGGAGGGCCAGATCTCTGGACCACTCCGCCTCCTTCCTGGAGGGAGCTGCTATCAGCCAGTCGTCCAGGTAAGGGTACACCCGGACCCCTCGGGCGCCAGAGAATGCTGTCACCACTGCCATGCATTTGGTGAAGACCCTGGGAGCTGGAGACAAGCCAAGGGCATGGCTTGGAATCAAGAGGGATCCTTCCGCTGAAGCGAAGGAATCTCTGGTGAGACGGACGGATAGGGACGTGAAAAATGCGCCCTGCAAGTCCAGAGAGCAGAACCACACGCTGCTCCAAGGATGGTATTATCTGAGCCAGAGTGACCATCCTGAAGGTTCGAGACCTTAGGAACTTGTTTAGGTCGTAGGTCGAGAATGGGGCCAGCCCCGTCTGCTTCGGAACCAGGAAGTACCTGGACACAAACCCTGGGTCTGAAGGAGGGTCCACCACCTTCTTACCACCTCCTTCTGGAGGAGGAGCTTGTGCGGCTCGACGAGCCGCCAGTGAGGCTGGGGATCCGGTGCCCCCGAGGGGGCCACGGCTCTGAAGGGTGGTGCCTGCTCAATTCCAGAGGCAGGCCTCTTCCCACCACTCTAAGACCCACCTGTCCGTGGTAACAGCGGACCAGGCGGAACGGAAGTGGCGAGCCGTCTCTACTGGGGGACCCAGGGTGGAGGTGACGGGATGGGAGCGACACCTCAGCCCGTCCACTGGGCAGGCTTGGAGGAGGGACCGCCGAGGGACCTCCTGGGCCCTTTCCTCCCTGCCTCCTGTTAGAGGAAGCCGGCGGTTGGGTTTGGGATGCCACACGAGCCTGCTGGCCCCTGACGTTGCTGGGCTGGCGCTGCCGGGGCACAGAAGGACTAAAGGGGCTTAGGCTGTGTTTGCGGCCTTTGTCCTTCTGAGCTGAAGAGACCGAGTCCAAGGTGGCATTGGACTTCTCGATCCTCTGCAGGTGACCTTCCACCCCAGGGCCGAAGAGGTCAGTCCCGGGAACATCCGCCAACTTGTGCTGGTATCCGGTAAGGTGGATATCCTCAGCCAAGCCTCGACGACGATAGCCACCGCGGCCGCCACCGATCTGGCACATGAGTCCCCTATATCCAAAGCAGTCTGGAGCTGCTGTTTGGCCACTGCCCTGCCCCGGTCCCGCACCTGCTTAACCGTAGTCTGCAGATCGATGGAAGATGAGGGATGACCTCATCCAGGAGCCCAACAGGGCATGAGAAAATGTGCCATGAGGACGGCCGAACTGGCCTGACGAAGGCCGAGAGGACGAAGCGAGAATTTTCGCCCGACATAGTCCACTTTGGACTCTTGTCAGGAGGTTTGTCCATATCCCTGGCGCTAGGCCGGGCGCCGGAAAACGCTGTCGGTAACCAACCCTCAGCAGAGGGGTGTTCCAAAACCGGACAAGGAACCGGTAGGGATCGCGATACTCCTTGGCCATCCTGGCAAGGCGCAGGGCAGGAAGCAGGCGCTGCCAAAGCTCCAGTGCCGGACCGACTATGGCCTCGCCACCGGAAAGGCCTCCGTCGGAGAATCCCTCGGTCCAGAATCTCCGTGAGGATACCTGGCCCGCTTTGGAACGGTCGAGCTCCATCCCGTAGACTCGAGATGAGTCAAGCAGTCCCAAGAAGGACGACGGGTTATCGCCCATTGACTGACCTCCTGAAGACCCAAGTCCAGTCGCTTGAGAAAAAGGAGGAATCATCTTCGGACCTCGGAAGAGTCCTCGAAGAGCTGCCTCTGGCCTGAGCCACCCTTCACCCGCCGAGGTCGGTCGGGAGTGAGGGTAACTGACAGCCGAGGGTAGACCCTTAGCCGACCGAGAATCCTTGGTCGGAGCCCCAATTGGTGGCTGTGGAGGATGAGGTTCCACCGAATCGTGGAGCAGCTGGTTTTGACGAACAACCGCCTGGGTATAGGCCTCGGATAAGTCGAGGGGTTGTGTCGGCTGCCCGTGACAGTTACTTAATGGCCGGAAGGCGACGGGTCGGCTTATTCCCGCCAGGAGGAGCTGTTGCAACATAAGGTCCTCGTACTGTCACGATTTAATTACGCTTAAAGCCTCCCTCATCCGAGGAGGAGGAGGAGGACGAGCGGCGACGCCGCTTACCGCGGTGCCGAGACCGAGACCGCCTATGACGGTGGGATCGGCTGGACCGCGAAGAGGTCCGAGACCGAGACCGAGAGTCCTGGAATTTCCGAGGTCGGTGCGGGGAGGTGTCGGCCGGAACCGGCACTCCCTTCGGCTCGGATGGTCCATCCGAGGGCTCCGGAACCGGAGGCACAGGCGAGCCCACGGGATTCTCAACTCCTCCCGGGGGAACCGGGGAGAGGGGAATCTCGGCTGCTAAAGGCGACAGCCCGTCCAATGGGTCGAGAAAAATCTCGACTTCATCGGTGGGAGTCTCGGTCAACTGTCCTGACGGGGACACCGTGAGGCCAGTGGCCGAAGCCGAGCGGTCGACCGAAGCCGACGGTCGACGGCCCGGGAGAGGGACCTTTCCCGCTCCCAAGAGCGCCGACGGAGGGATTTCACCGTCCTCTTTTGGACCGAGAATAAGGTCCAGCAGACGCAGGCCCTTCTCCTTTAGTGGAGAGGGACAGACAAAGCTCCTAAAAGAAGCCGTAGAAGAACCCAGAGAGAGCGGGATAAATGCCGCGCCGAGGAAGATACGACCCACGCCGCCTCCTTCGAGGGCGACCATCCGCCGAGCTAATCCGCCGAACCCGCGCCTGACACCGCTAACCGGGCCTCCTTGGACTTCACCGAGGGAAACGCTTCTCCGGACGGCCAGTTGCAATCGGGCAGCACGGTCTTCGAGGACGAGGTCGAAAGATGAGCACAGGTCGCAAGCCCGCGGGTCGTGCTCAAGGCCTAAGCAGTAGACACACGCGGAGTGTGGATCCGTCCGAGACATCTTCTGGTCGCATGGGCATCTCCAAACTGGAGTCGATGGTCCATCGCAGCCGCTGAGGGATAGAAGACTGGAAGTCTTTTGCAAAATTTATTTTAAATCCGCAAACGGAGAAATAGGAACCAGTCACAAACGCAGAGCGTTAAGGAGGGAACCTGAGCTTCCAAGCGGTAAGGAAGATCTGGCGTCATGGGGCGGAGCCGAGAGTTATACCACCCGGGTGGGTGGGAGGAGCAAGCTTGAAGACCTTCCGGCAAGATTTAAAGCGGCAAGGATACCTGCCAATGAGTGTGGATGAACAACATATCCATGTCCCTAGAATAATATGTTATTTCCATATTTCTTTTTGAAGTACCGAGGCATACATTGAATTCATCATGCCTTCTCTCAGCATGCACGAGATTTATATTCACTTGTTTGCCTAGACCGATTTACTGATTTGGTTTAGACAAACACAGAAAATAAATCACATACATGTTGAGTGGGCATGATATATTAACAATATATAGCTGTGTATGTGTTTGTTTAATAAATATTTTACTTATTAAAACAACTTCCAAGAGCACAGATACAAAACATGATTTTATACAACTAAAAAGCACCAAGTGTTAGTTCCCCAAGGGACACAAACATTTGCTGAGTCGCCATTTATTGCCAGCATGCTATATACAGTCGAGTCATGACTGGTACTCATCGTGATGGGTACCACTGAATCAGTAAAAGGGGTATTCTTGGACTTGCACAAGTGGATCTAAGGAAAGAGGGGATTACTAAGAAGAGACTGAGGGTTGTCTGTTTCCATATAGCACAAAGAACATTGTAATAGCTGCAGCAGGCAAGAGACATTGTGAGTGGGTTATTGTAGCAGAAATGTTCAAAGTCACATGGTGGCCACTTCTCAATTGTGGCTAGCTACATTCTACAAACTGAACATTTATTGAAACTCATATATATTTAAAACAGATAACGGAACCTTCAAAAGTTTTTTTTTCTCTGTAAATATATGTGTGTCTATATGCTGGAGAAATATACCCCAGTGGCTTATACTCTATCCGCCCCCCTCTCGGTGCTGCCATCTAAGGTATTGCATTCCTCTTTACAGCTGAGGTTTGCAGCAACTTCACAGATAAGATGGCACTCAAGCAGCACATTTTATTCTTTCTATACATTAAAGAGCAGCTTCTCGCCACGCCGGCGACCCGCGTTCGGAAGCGGCAAGGTTGCCGTGGGTCGGCGGGGAGTAGATGGATTGAGCGCCCAAGGACTGCTCTCATCTCCGGGAGGGGATTTGGGGCGGCCGGGGCCTGCCTGACCCTAGCGGAGGCAGCCGTAGCTGCAAGCTTGGGGGTCGGGCAGATGCTTGATTGGGGCATGCATGGAGCCGCAGCGCGGCACCCAGTCGCTGGCGCCATTGCACGCCATGACCCACCGGGAGGAAAACAGCGCAAAAGCGAGCCCAGCAGCACGAAGTTGTTCCCCCGCGGCACCATTCCTGGAAGGGTGCCTCCCTGGCATGGATCCGTTGGGGTGGGTTGAGTCGTTCCCCACCACCCTGACGCGAAGGGTAAGTCGCGGGGTGCACAAGGGAGGGGGTCTGATGTCTGGGGATGGCGCTGGGGGGAACAACGGAGGGCGGGGGTCGTGCTGGAGCTCTGGAGGAGAGAAAATAATACCCCCAAAAAAAAAAAAAAAAGGCAGCTTCTTACTTTTCTACTGTTGCCCAACATATAATACAGCTTGCATGGCCCTAAGTGGACTGCAATACAATTTTTGATTTATTTTTTTGGCACTATTAAAAAATGTAAAGGATTGTATTTTTTTCCATGGAGCTGAAAGGCAAAATGCTGCTGCTTCCTTATTGTGAGAGACGCGCGCATGTTTAGTGACATTAGTACATGGAGAGTACGGGGCGTGATCCATAGAGTACAGTAGGAACATTTCTTAAATGCTTTTACTACAATTTGGAGTTCTGATTGCAACATATTAAGGCCACCGCTTGACTAATAAGGTCCTTGTTAGTTGAGCGATGGCTTTAATATGTTACAATCGGAACTCTAAATTGTAATAAAGAGTGTTTAAAAAACACCCTATTCTACTCCTATGGAGCATCCCCCCGCGCTCTCCATCTGCTGATGTCACAAAACAGGGCGTGTCTCATATATAAGGAAGCGGCAGCGTTTTGACTTTCGGCTCCACAGAGGAAAATACAATCTCTTACCTTTTTTAATATTGCCAGAAATAAATGAAAATTTGTATTGAATCCACTTGGAGCCATGTAAGCTTTATTATATGCTTGGGGGGGGGCAGCACTAAGAAACTGCGTGTTTGTTAGTCACGTGACTTTTTTTTTTTTTTTAGTAGCAGTGCTTTTCTAGCAAAAACATCAATATACCCATGTTTCTTTTTGGCTTTCTTTCATTCCTTGATAAAGATATGGGATTCTGAAATTTGTAAACATTCTCAGCATGAAAAACATTAAATAACTTGGCACAGCGCTATGCTGTTTACCATCAAAACGATGTTGTAATACCATCCTAAAACATCCACCGGCAAAATCTAGTATGTAAATTTAAGTGGCGGACACCTTTAATGACGTGAGTCATTAAATAAGAAATCAGCTATTAAAGGGTTTTTAAAAGTATCTGAAACTATTTAAAATACATAGAGGATGAATCTAGGGATGTCCAAAATATGTTGTCACTAAAAAAATGAAAACTATAGGATGAATTTTCTGCTAACAAATACTGCTGCTTTATTTATGACTACGGGTGAGCCACAGGGTTCTGTGATGTACTAGACCACTAACCTTCATATCTGCATTGAGGTTCTTGTCTTTTAAATGGCTTTTCTCTTTTGGGCTCACCATGACCCAAACCAATGACATCATATGGTTGGTTTTCCTTCCTCCAGGCTAAGAGACAGAAGTGGAGCACTGACGAGTTCTAACACAGGCTAAACACGTGTCTCTGTGCCTTCTGCTTTCAGCCACTGCAGACTGTTTGGGGGTCCTTTTGGCACCATTCAGTCATGCTTAACACTAAGCCAGCATTTGTTCCTATGTGGTGATTTGCATATACTTCCCACAATGCTTTGCATTAGTGAGGTACGTGTAATTTGGTATTTCTTCAAAACCTGCATCTACTCTTGCTTCTGTGCTTTTACACTGAGGTTCTTATCTCTGAAATTCCCCTTTGTTGGCCAACTAAACACAATGTCGCCTAAATAGTGCCACGCTGCTTGTCATTTGTTGGCCGGAACCACAGAATAAACCTTTTTAGTAGCCCTTTTCCCACTCACTGCATCATCCATCAGCAGTAAAGTGACTCAAGGAATTATGTGGAAGTAATAATTTACACATCGGAGAAGGAAAAAAAAAAAAGGACTGCCATCGGATCCAGCAGCATGGCATCCTCTAGGTGGCTTCACTTCCTTTCAGCTAGTTAGCACTCTAGTCCTTTCTAAAACTATGTGAAGTGAACAAATTTCTTCTGGTTCTATTTATATAGCCAGTTTTACAACCCCAAATGGTTCTAAACAGATTTCCCCCTACACTTGCAATTTGAGCATATTTACATTAAAAGTTTTACGTTTTGGGATTGAAAGTATGTCATACTAATGACAATGTAAGCACTATAACTTTTTTTTTACTTTGTGTTTATTTTCATGTAAATGACACAGAAATAAATTCCACTCAGGAAATGGATTTAAAAAAAAAAAGGGGGGGTGGGTTTAGACCCTACATTTTCAAACAGATGAGGTTCTAGGAGGTTCTATTAATTTTTTGACCCGGTTTCTCCCCTGTCCCTAATTACTTCAACTGATCTTGAGTGCTACTAATTAAAACCCAGTTTCCCCTTCAGCTTTCACAAATGCTCAAACATGTCTGTTGTTGATGGAGTGTTATACTGATTAAGGGCACTGAGCTGCAAACCTGAAGAACTGGGTTTGAATCCCATCAGTTCCCACTTGCATACTGTGTAACCCTGAGCAAGTCACTTAACTTTCTTGTGCTCCCAGGTTGCACCTGGAAACAAGCTCAGGCTTAGTGCCCCTTTCCTGGTTTAACCATTTCCCCTTTTTCTTTCCCTATACCACAGAAGCCAAAAGAGGCACTGCCAACTCCTTAGGCCTCACAGAGTTTTTAGCACATATTTAAAGATTACCCCTTCTGTAGGATTTGTTGACAATGTTGTATCTTTTTCCATATTTTTAGTAAAAGTGACACCTGCCCAGCCCAGCCCAGCCCACTCGTTTGCTCTCCTCACTCTGCACTCGGTTTCTTTTACATAACACTAACTACTCTCATCTTAAAACCTAACAGCTTACATCCTTTCAAAGAAAACCTTGTAGAGTGTAATCCTTTGGCAGTGTTTTGTTTAGCACAATGAACACCACTCGGTCATGCTAAACTGAAAGCCAGAAGTGAAAGACATTACACTTCAGTGTAAAAATGGCAGGATCAACCAGATAACTTTTTTTTAAAATCACATTTTACCTATCAAAATCATGACAGGATCAATCAGGTCACCTAAATAAAAGTCTAATTTCTGCCACACAAGGACTACCAAAATCAACCAGATCACCTAAATAAAACAATTTCTGCTAGACAAGGACTACTTTATACCCTCTGCCCCAAAAAAATATTTCTAGCCATTTTAATTATTTTTAGCCATTTTATATAATAGAAAATCCACTAAAGGGCATGTGGTACGCATGCCACAGCGTACACCAAAGCATGTGTATATCAGAGCATGACCGCATGCCCTGCAGTGGATTATCTATTACGTATACCATGGAAGTGATGAATAACACTGGTCAATAAAAAAATTTATTCTGCCCTACTATCCAGCTGTGGTGGAAATAACATGTTTTTTCCACTGCAGCCATTATTTCCACCACATCCCTTTCACAGTGGGCTTTCCTCAGCTAATCAGGACCAATAAAGTAGGGTTGTTAGCCCTGCAGTATATCACAAGGGTTGAACCCAATGGTATAAACAGGGCAATGCATGGGACTCTCCAGTTTAAGTTTTTTATTTTCCTCTGCCATGTAGGCAACAATGCCCCCTTGCACTCATGGCTGCACTGACTGTGCCAAGAGGGCATTGTTGTGAACTTGCTAACATTCCAGAGGAAAAGAAAAGCTATTTTATATCCCCTATTTATACAGTGTAGGTGACAGTCAAACCTTACAGATGCTTGATTTATTTTAGCTACTAACGCATTCTAAATGAAAATAAAGCATTTATTTCAGTGTTAGGTGGTCACCTGCATATATTTCCCACCTGATGTTGGTCACAAAGAGCTCTTACCCAATGGGAGAGCAACTTGAACAATGCCTGATGATATCACAATGGCCCCTGTTGAACTCACAACAGAGCAGTGAAATCAAACATAAACAGTTACATCTCCATTAAGAGAACTAATCTGAAAGCTCTCCAATTTAAAATGCATTGTGTAAATTGGACACACATTGGTCTGCCTCAGAATATGACATTTATCATCACTTGTGAGGTGGCAGGACTTTCAAAACTCAATCTGCCACTAGTGGGTTATGGTCCTGCCCCCTCACTCGTGAAGATATAAGACATATTTAAAGTTGGGCCATTGTATAGCTCATACTATATATATAATAGTGGTGCAGTTACTCCACTATTGCTAGGGTTGAGTAGGCTGTTTAATGTTAAACCCCAATTTTTGCACTTTAATAACTTCACAACCATTCAACGGATTTGCATGAAATTTTGCAAGTGCCATCAGAAACCCAAGGTCTCTTGATATTTCAAGTTTCATTCTGATCGGATGTGTGGATTCAGAGATCCCAGACAGGCCAAAATGTGTAAAAATCTAGATTTTATACTGTTTTACTGTTGGGCCCCGGCGCCCAGATGGCTTGGAATCTTACTCTGAAATTTTCAGGGTAGAAAGCGCCTGGACCAAAGTAGCGCCTTTCGCTGGCTTGGTGAAAAAATATTAATCTGTTCCAAAGTTATTAAATTTTAAAATTTTGGTTCTGAGCATACTCAGTAGGCACTTCAGAATAGATGTTTGAAATGAAAAAATAATAATTTGGCAATACGAAAAAGGAATCCTCTTTTGTATGGGGCCAATCCTTTTTCGTGAAGAAAAAATATTTTTCTATATGACTGCCATCTTTTTTTTTTTTTAATCAAAAAAAAAATGTTTCAAAACCCACGAAAATGACATCATGTAGAGAAACCAACACATGTAACTTGCTCATCGGGACCCTGTTAGGTGGCTTCTAAACAAAGAAACACAGAAACATAGAATTTGATGGCAGATAAGGACCGCTTGGCCCACCTAGTATGCCCATCTTTCCTACCTGTTTCATATACCGCAGATCCTAAATGATCTGCAGCTTACCCTCTCTTTTCTGTCGCTAGAGTTCCTTTATGTCTGTCCCATGCGTTTTTAACTCCCCCCACCGTTTTTGCTCCTATAACCTCTGCTAGGAGGCTGTTCCATGGATCCACCACCCTTTCCTTGAAGAAATACTTTCTCAAGTTACCCCTAAGTCTACCCCCCCCCATCTTTATATCATGGCCCCTTGTTCTTGAACATCTTTTTTTTTGAACCATGCTACTCTCTTGTACCTTACTTAACTGTTGCAAACATTACCCGCAAATGTGTTTTTCTACATTTTTACATTCTTTTTTGTGAGTAGCTTCCACTTTTTTCATATTGCCATACAAAAAAAGAATTCGGCCATGTGAAAAAGGATCCCTTCATACGGAAAAAGATTCTGGAGTTTTTTCCTCCAATTCTTTTTTCATTTAAAGGGATTCTTTTTTGTATGCTTTTTTCATTCATACGAAAAAGGATTCTGGACTTAGTTTTTTCCCTGACTCTTTTTGCATTTGAAGAGATCCTTCTTCATATTTTTTTTATTTGTTTGTTTCATATGATAAAGGATTCCTTCATAAGAAAAAGGATTTTGGACAGTTTTTTTTTTTTTTTTTTTTTACACATCTGAACTTCAACAAGCCATATCTCCCTCAATATTTGGATTTAAGGGACACTCTATATATCAAACAAAAGGTCTTAATGGGTACTGTAGGAATAAGACATAACCTCCCCCAAAATACCTATGAGCTATATAAAAAAAAATACATTAAAAAAATGCACATTCACATAGGATAACATTGGACATTTAAGAAGCCATATCTCCCTCACTATCTGGACTTAAGGGGCAATCTCTCTCTCTCTCTATATATATATATATAGGTCTTAATGAGTACTGCAATAATAATACATAATCCTACCCAGAAATGTAGGTGCCATATTAAAAAGCACAAAAATTACAACACGGAAATTCCCATAGGATAACATTGGAACTTTCAGAAACCATAACTCCCCCAATATTTGGACTTAAGGGACAATCTATATATCACTACAAAGGTCTTCAAGAGTGCTACAAGGATCACACATATCCCCACCAATGATTTAGGGACAATAGAAAAAAATGCATTACAAATAAAACTTTCAATTTCCCATAGGATAACATTGAAGTTTAACAAGTCATACAATGAAGGAAAGAAATTTCCGTTTTGGCACAAATGGAAGCACAACATACATGTACGTATCTATGGAGGGATGGGAGCACAGGGCCCAGAGGGCCCTGCTCCCATAGGCAAATGAGGATACAAGTATACTATCTCAAAAAGTAAGGAAATTCATTGCAAAAAAACTTCATTAATGTACCAGTTAGAGTTAAACCGACAAAAGTAGGGAAATGTGGCATTAGGGATTCCAACCCTAACACCCCACCCCCACACTGCTGGCAGCAACAGGAGAAATCATTATGGTCTCACCTCTCCTGAGTCTTCGCAAATCAGGCCTGGGGTGTTCCTTGAGGTTGTCAAGGCTAACGCACACCCCATTCCATAAGTAAAGCAGCTGAGATGTGCAGACTATATGAGAATGGGGCAAGCGTTAGGGTTGACAACCTCAGGAACACTCCAGGCCTGATTTGCAAAGACTCAGGAGAGCTGAAACCGTAATGGTGTCTCCTGTTGCTGCCTGCAGGGTGGGGGTGGAGTGCTAGGGTTAGAAACCCCAACACCACATTTCCCTGTTTTTGTCAGTTTAACCCGGACTGGTGCATTAACAAAGTTTTTTGCAATGACTATATATGGGTCTGTGTTAAAATATGCCATTTATTTCCACATGTGAGGGAGTGGGATAATAACTTATGAGTGGCAAAGCCACGAGAGAGTTATGAAAGTCCCACCCCCTCACAAATGGGAATAAATGTCATATTTTAACACAGGCCATTTTATATTTTGTGTGTACAGTATACATTTTCTGACAGTTTACCACTGCATTACAGGTGTGCCAACACAAACTGTATGTGTTTCTAAACAGGCTGTATTCCTCCAATTCAACCCCCGGCTTCCCGCGCATCCAAAAATACTGTGCAGGTTTAATACCCCCTTGCTGTCCACCCACCCAAAAGAATAGTCTCGCTATCCTCACCTCCTACCAATGAAAGTGCTGTGGTTTTCTTTGTGTTAGATACCTAGCTTTGTGTGTTTTTTCCATCTGTGTGTCACTGTCGTCCGACTGGGGATGAATCTTTGATTGAGATCACATGAGGGAACACAATGCATTAGTGCTTGGGAGGTTGGCCAGTTGGCTGCATCACCCCCCAAAAAATCATATTTTAATGAAGACTAACTGGATTGCCACATTTTAATGTAGTAGTTTTAGTTAAAATGCAAAATGTCCATGTTTCTGATAAGGCTGGACAGAAGTGGAGAAGAAAAATGGCAGCAGGAGAGGGATTTTCCGTTTAAACCATGAACTTATATTGGTTACAATAGTGACTAGATTTGTAGAGGGATTGGCCAGAATAGGTTGTCAATCAAGTTGATTGGCATTTTTCGGTCAGAGTATGATGTAGGCAAGTGAAAAATAAATGGTGTTATTTATCCATTAGGTGAAGAACAACATTTATTTTTGACTTGGGACAGATCCTTAGCGAAATACCTCTTTTATTCAGATACTTGAATGGCTACATACATTGTATACATTTATGTATAAAGACAGCGAGAGAATAAATGATGGTAAAGTGTGTTATATAAGGAAATAATACCACTGAGGGGTCGAACAAGCTGGGCGAGTGGTCTTTATAAGCTTGTCGGACTCCGAGATGATATCATTTCCCGAGTATGCCAGACTTTGCCATTTTATTTTATATAATGCATTAGGCTGGACACTTTTTGCTGTGCCTTATGTTTTACCATAGTGTTGGGGAGGGGTTAGGATGGCTGTTACATGCATTATTAAGAGGCTTGTTACATGTACAGTATTATTAAGGGGCTTGTTACTTGTGTTATTAAGGGGTTTGTTACCAGTGTTATTGGGGTGGTCCATAGTGTGTTAGTAATGTGTTATTAAGGTGTTAATAACATTAATATAAATAGGGGATACATGATGGGCAGGAGTGGAATATGGAAAATATTCCCACTCCTGCAGAGTGAAATATACAGTGCTCACGATGCAGAAGTGGGAATATTTTCCAATATTCCATGATCTGCCCATCATGTGTGCTATTTATACCATGGAGGTGAGACCAATTTTCAGTGAGAGAGGTATGTTTGTTGTTATGAGGTTCATGTCACTTTAAATGATGCTGGTGCTGTGGTAGTGTGTGTGTGTGTGTGAAGTTTTATGAATGGGTTGTTGTAGTGAGCTGTTGTTGTTGGTGTGTGTGTGTGTGTGTGAAGTTTTGTGAATGGGTTGTTGTAGTAAGCTGTTGGTTGGTGTGTGTGTGTGTGTGTGTGTGTCTTGATTGGATGTGCTGTGTTTTGGTAATTGGTTGCTTGAGGGAGGTTCTGTTCTGTGACAAGCTGGATGTTTGCAATATACTGGTTATTTGTTGTTCATTTTGTAGGTCAATATGTGGCAATGCAGGATTCAATAATGTACTAAACTCAGGTTTTGAAATGCAGCACAAGAGATTTGGAGATTGTTACATTTAGAAGGAGTGCTGCAGCTGACTGTCATTATCTATCTTGTGTTAATTTCAGAGTAGGGCCTGTTTTAGAACTCAGCAAATTACAGGGGTGTTTCTTAGTGTTTTCAGATGCAGGTGAGTGATGTCAGCAGAGTAGGTATAAATGGTATTTATTTTAACTCTGCTGATGTCATCAGGATTTATTTCACTCCAGTGAAAATAATATGGTTTCACCTACATGGTATAAAAAAAAATAGTGTATATATATATATATATGACTCCTCTTCCAGCAGATGATGACAGTATCACCAGAACAATCAACGATATCAATCCCCAGCGATGTGCATGGACACCCCCTCCAGGACATTTTGCTACTGTTGATTATTTTTATTTCGTTAACCAATGCATGGAAAACACCACTAACTTTAATTTTCATTGCAGGCACAACCACCCCAACCTGACACCTGGTGATCCTGCAGCCCTCAGATCTCTGCAATGTAGGAATTACATTGTTATTAAACCAGCTGATAAGGGCCGGCCCATCGGCACAGTGGTAGGGCTACTGCTCGTGCTGCCAGTGACCCGAATTCGGGAACGGACACGGGTAGCTGGAGGGTTGGCCAGGGGGAGGAGGATCGAGGGCCCAGAGGCTGCTCTCCTCCTCCGCAGAAGGTGGGCTGCTTTTCCCACCGCTCTACCGCCACCTTGGTGACCATGGGTGGAGGTGCAGAGGGACAGCAGAAAGAAGGGAGGGGGGACTCGGCTGGGAGCCAGAGCACTCTCACGTCTCAACGTGCACCGCCCCTAGGCTCTCCTAGCATGTTGCCGTCCTGAGGGAAGGGCCAGAAAACCAAGGGAAAACCCCACAGTGCTCCCTGTAGATGGAGCTCCAGGCCCCGATCCCAATGCCCCTGCTGGTGCCAGGTGACAGCATCCCCGACGAAAGACAGATACATCGGGACGGACAGGGGGGTCCCATCCCGTACCCGCCTGGGGGTACAACCAAGGCTCTGTGGGGCGATGGACTGCACAGGTGCCTGGTCAGATGACCTGGGACACATAAGGCCTCTGGAGTCTCCCAAAGAAAGGGAGTAAGGCGGAGAGGAAGGGGCATAAAGAGAGGATAAAAAAAACAGCTGATAAGGGAGGTGCTGTTGTGGTCTGGCAAAAAGAGCGATACATCACTGAAGCCACACAGCAACTCTCTGACACCAGGTTTTATTCTTCTCTTCCACAGGACCCCACTGCTATCAGACTGAGGTCACCACCATCATCACCTCTGCTACTGAAAACAAAGAGCTCCCTGCTTCTGCTAAGAGACTCCTAGTTCAGCATCCCCGAACATCCAGGTTTTATCTCCTTCCCAAAATCCACAAAACAGGTAACCCTGGTCATTCTATTGTGTCTGCCTGCTCCTGCCCCACATCTCTGCATTTTTGGACAGCCTCATGAGACTCCTCATTGAGTCCCTGTCCTCCTATGCTAAAGACACTAACTATGCTCTCCAGTTATTTAACAGGTTCAGATTCACTGGCTCTCATCAGCTCATCTTCACCATGGACATCAAATCTCTTTACACAGTGATCCCCCACGATGATGGGGACTTCTCTAGCTCTTTCACTCCTATTATGCTTTATCTTTCCCATCACCACCTTTTTGTTTCACAGATTCTCTCTTAATCTTGCCATTTATCACTTCTTCTCCCTGAGCCTTCCCTTTTTTCTTTCACCACATATATACATCCTTTATTTTACCTCCCCTTTTAGATATTTCCTGAAGAAGATCTAAGGTCGAAACGTAGATTTTTGACTATTTTCTATTTTCAGCATGCATTTTATATAACCATTTTGTTTTGCTTAAAGACCACATGCTGACGCAGCACCTTGTTTTTACATATCTATCTATATATATATATATGTATATGAGTGTGTGTATGCATATACTGTATATCAATATATCTATATATATATATCTACATATATATATATATTCTTTGCAAAAAAACTCAGTTAATGCATCAGTTAGAGTTGTTTCCACACCAACAAAAGTGTGGAAATTTAACATTAGGGTTACCACCCCACCGCCATCCTCAAAACCCTAACTCCGCATTCCCCCCCAACATGCAAGCAGGGGAAGGCCAAAGGCAGTACAATCAATCAGAAACAGCCAGCATCAGTTAACAGAAGTAACACAGAACTCTCTAAACATAATACATCCATCATCGTGGTCCACCAACAGTATGAGTTCTGCTGCCATCAGAGTGCCTTGGGGGTACACACACACACACACACACATGCTGGGCAACCATGGGAGATGGCCCATAGTCATAATTTTTCTGTTACAAACATCAATAACAAGATTTAAGCAGATGCCTATATTTCAATTGTTAACAATGATGAAACACGCAGTATGCTAGCTATAGATAGCTATATTGGAAATAACAGTTTGGATAACCATAGCAACAATCGCTGGATGTTTGCCTAATTTTTTCTGATAGAGTGCATCAGTCGTAATAAAAAATGGTAGTAATAATGAAAGTAATGTTTTGTAGTATAGTTTACAAGCAACATGTGACAGCAACAGTTGTAACATCCAAAGCTAACCATAACATGCTGCTAATGAGTATTTCCAGGTAACGCAGCAGTATAACAACACGTGATGGTGCTAGTTTCATACCTGAGCAGTATCTGAAAAGTACTATGTATGTTTCAGCTCTATCTTTCCTGCATGTGATGCCTGCAGCGAGCCAGTTGTTGAATTATGACATATAAAAGTCAACAGTTTAAAAATTTGTACTAAGTTTCACTGTATGAAAAAGATATGCCAGCTCTAATGTGTCATCATACTGTGCTGGCAGTATAGAGTGGATCATACTGTATTTGTTTTTTCATTACACAGTGTTATGTGAAATGAGTACAGTGTAGTGATTATTGTGCCTACAGATGTGACTGACTCGTATAGTGTCTTACAGTCTTACATGTGTATGTGCGGTTAGGGTCTTGAGGATGGGGGTGTGGGGGTTGGGTGGTAACACTAACGTTGAATTTCCACACTTTTGGCCGCATGGAAACAACCTTAACTGATGCATTAATGGAGTTTTTTGCAAAGAATTTCCTTTCTTTTTTGGAAAAGTGTAATATAAATAGTAAATGGTATATGTTGGTGGGAGAGCAGGGCCCAAAGCTGCCCATTTCTGCATAATGATATGAGTCTGTGGGAGCAAGGGCCCTCTGGGCCCTGTGCTCCCACTTACACATAACTATGGAGCCATACAGCAGCCCTACAGGGCAAGGAAGCCTTGTAACACAAATTTGCCAATATCTCAGGAACCATAGCAGGTAGGAAAAAAATTAAAGTGTCATTGTAATCGTGACAGTGAGTACTGCATGCAACAGAAAGGTAGGCCAAATCCGTATCTCACATTGTTTACGAGATATGGGCACCAAAAAGTGCTGTGAATGCTCACTCTGTGGGTGTAATAGTGGTCCACTGACATGAAAATGAGCAACTGGAATACTAATTCCCAGATATCTCAGTAACCGTATAAGATAGAAAAAAATTCAAATTTCGTGATATTCATGGCTTTCCAACCTACTTCCACACTTATCCCCTCATAGGGAGATTAAAAATTTTTGAGGTGAAAAATCCATAACTCGAACTGTTTTCGAGATATGGGCACCGAAAGGCATCACGGGCTTCGCAATGTTATCCTATGGGAAAAGTTCTGAACTTTGGAATGCTGTAACTATGGGCTTGTTCAATGTTTTCGTACCAAACCACCAAAAGGCACATCTGTGGGACTAGGGCTTGCCACCCTGAAAACTGCAGGCCAATAGCACATTCCACCTTGCCACAATGAAGTGACAAAGAAAACAACACATAGCAAAATGTGTTTGTGCAGTGTTACCGCAGTTACTTTAATGTTATCGCAACACTCCTATCTCTATAAAGGGAATATTATCACGCACACAAAAAATGTTGCTGCAGTTACTTTTTCCCCTGAGCGTGATCATTTGTGCGGCAACAAAAGATGCTGTTATGATCAAAAAACGGCAAAAGTTTAAAAGACACATTTGCGGGCAACCTACTAAAAAACTAATTCCAGAGTAATGTTCCTCAGGACCCAATTAGGTAAACACAACTGCTGGTGTTTACCAAAGTGAACTATTTTTTGAATTACAGCATTTGTTTCTCTCTTGCAAACTGAAAACAAGATGGTGGCAGCACAACAACAATTTCAGGGAGCTCAACAACAAAAATGTGATCGCGAAAGTTTTTGCAGTGCACATATAAATTTTTCCATAGGCTATAATGGGACATGAAAAAAATAGAATAACTTTTGAACAGAGCAATATTTTTTCACCAGATCTTCAAAAGGCACCAGTTCAACCCAGACCACATGTAGACCAACAAATCTGAAGTCACTCAAATGCATTCTTCAGTCCATTACGCCATACCAAAGAATTCACAACAAGCATGAAATTTCACTTTTTGAGTGAGCTACGGTTCCACAACCGTACATCTGACTGGAACAAATATTTCCAGATCTAGAGATCCATGGTAGGTGGGTCTGCTTTCCAAATTTCAGGCTAATCGAACAAACGGTTCCAAAGTTATTAAAGTGTAAACTTTCAGGTTTAACAAAGAAGTGGCCATGCAACCCTAACTTCAGTGGCACTACCGTGCCACTATATATATACATATATAGTGCTTGTTAGGTATTAATGTGTTATTAAGGAGTTAATAACACATTAATACAGTGTAATTAGGTAATTTGCATCCTAATATGCTAATTGTGTGCCATCATATATAGGGAAATACATGATGGCATTTTCTATGGAGACGAGAGTCCAACCATATACATATGTATACTAATCTCCTCAAAGCATTGGTATGCTCCTGTACATAGCTGCTCTTCATGACTACTGATCATACAGAGGATTGTGTATGGGCAACCCTACACAACAAGGCTGTGCTTTAATAGAGAAGTTTCAGTGATAATAACAGACTTTGAGAGCGCAGCTCAAGAGGTCTCTTGTTACCACGAAAACCTTGAGACTAAAACTCAGCCTTGTATGTGTATGGTTGCTCATATACAATCTTTTATAGTGTATGAGTATAACAGGGTCCCTGTTCCCTATAAGGTTTACTCCCCTACTAATATAAAAAGGTGATCCCCCCTTTTTTCTCTCACACTGTCCTATCCTCTTCATCTTTTCTTCTGTCCTTTTCTTTTTTTTCATGTCAGGGTGGCCAACCTGACATATCTCATTGCTTACTTTACTATCCCTTTTCTCAAATCCCCCTTATGGTGCAGTGCACCAGATAGGGCTGAGTGCAGTGTAAAGCACTCTCCCTAGTGGAAGATATGTCCAAACATAAGTAGTGCTTTACTTTTAAGTACTGAAAACACTCCTGAGTTTCCTGGAGTGTTCCCAGTTTAGTAGTAGTACCCAGAGCAAAACAGAAGTGGCTAGATAAAGAATAAAACATTCATGTACAAAGAAAACAGCCCAGAGATGTTGTAACCGGGCTGATAAATAAAAGAACTGGCCAAAGGTTGGAAATGGGTTTAGCAAAGGTCCAAATTAAATGTTTTGTTGATGGCTGCACATTTCAGCCATTAGAGCAATAAAGGAAATTGCTGCAAAGTGGCAAGGGGCTGCTAAAGGAGCCTAGTAAGAGCCCTTGCAAGGTTTAAGTAAAATGGCAGCATTTCTAAACAAAATGAGGGCTAAAATGATTCTAAGGTTACTACAAGAAAAGAAAAGAAAGAGCGGTAATTACCTGTGGGTTTCCCTGCAGTTCTTGCTATAGGGTTGGCTGCCCACAAAATGGCTGGTTTTAAAGATGCAGGCTTCAGTGACATCAGAACAAAGGAGGGACTTGCTTCCAAATGAGTCCCAATTAAGTCTAAAAGAGCTATTATATATCCCTACCTGTAGGCAATTTTAAACTAAAGTCTATTATCAGGTAAAGGAGTATAGGGACTTGGAAAAGCATGAAATAAAATGCATTTATTCTGTAAGATAAAAGAATAAAAGCCTAATTGTTTCTTTGATGTTGATCACCTGGCCATGATGTCATCAGCCATAAGGCTATAAAAACTCACCACTAGAGGGATGTTTAGAGAGAGGTAGGCCAGTGAGCTGCTGGTCTTGCAGGAGGAAGGTATGTTTGTTTTCACACCAGTAAATTGGTTTAAAAAGTGGTAAAATTAAGAGAAGTGACTAGGGAAGAGTCATCTTCAGAGTTTTGTTTATTTTGGTGTGTTGACTAACACCTTGTTTTTTTTTTCATTTCTGTAAATATTAATTTTATTTGATTTTGAATAAAAAATCATAAACGCATTTGTACGTTTATTTTATGCATCATACCTCCTGCCTAAGTGTCTGTTATTCCCACGCCGTAACACTCGTGTCAGAAGTGGGATTCTGGTGGTGTCAAGACAGCTTGGGAGGCACCATTAGTGGGTACTGGATCTAGTGCCTAGCAGATGCAAAAGAGGCAGGGGAAGGTCATTCATTTGACAAGAGCAATGGCTGAGAAGACAAGTGTACAACCTGGACCTGGCTTAGATTTCAGCATAAAGCCGAAGGTGAGGAAGACTGAAGAGGAGTCGGAGGAGGAGGAGGAAGAGCAGGACACGAAGAAGATGGAAGCACCAGAGGATACCAGTGAGCTCCCGAAGTGGCTGTGCATCTGACAGCAGGAGATGGATCAACAGCAGCAGGAGGATAGTCGGCAGCGAGATGAGGATCGGAGGCAACAGGAGGAGGAGGATTGGCAGCAACAGGAGAAGGATCGACGGCAACAGGAGGTGAAGTGGACAGACACTATTAAGGCAGTCCAGGCCTTAATAGCAGGGCAACCTGATCACACGGTAGCTAAAGACATTAAGCTAACACAATTAACTGATTATGATGACATAGAGGCGTACTTTACTACGTTCGAGCGTATTGCTCTCACATGTACATGACCACGGGACCAGTGGGTAATAAGACTTGTGCCATATCTTTCTGGACGTGCCCAGCTGGTCCATAGTCAGTTAATCGGACCAGAGGCCATAGTATATGATCGGGTTAAGGAAGAAATATTGCGTCGGTATGACATTAATACTGAAATGTACCGGCAGCATTTTCGGTCACTTAGGATGTCTTATTCTGATGCCCCGAGAGAGACTTTTGCTAAGTTAAAAGACTACTGTAATAAGTGGTTATAACCGGCAACAAAAACCGTGGACCAAATTCTGGAGGCTACTGAAACGAGCAGTTTGTACAGATTCTACCCCAGGATGTACAAGCATGTGTGGGGGAGCACAAGCCAGAGACTGTAGTGAAAACCATCCAGCTTGCTGAGGACTACCTGGCAGCCAGGACCTCAAGACCCAGAGGTCAGAATGTGGTACCCAGACCTGTGGAGCTGGTAAGATCTTTCAATTTTACACCACAGAGACAGGCTAATTATGTAAGAAGAGACAGAGAGGGGAAGGGTACCCTATTCTGAGATTATATGCCACGGATGTCTGGGAAAAGGGCATATTGTTAGGAATTGTCCTAACAAAAGATCAGAAGCTGCCCATTTAGCCTTGGCCAATATTGAATATGTCACCACTGTGAGGATTGGACAGCATCAGACTTTGGGCCTGCTGGACTCAGGCAGTAAACAGACATTGATTAGAGCAGATCTGCTGCCTACTACTGAAAATACCCAGGCTGTTACAACTGTAATATGTATCCATGGTGATGTTCATCAATACCACACTGCCAGGGTTAAAGTGACTGTTAACCAGCAGCACTGCATGAATGTGGGATTAGTACCAAAACTACCTGTACCAGTAATCGTAGGGCAAGACTTTCCCCATTTTTCTACCCTAATGAGTACCCAACATGCTACGAATGAACTTGTGACTGTTACCACCAGGCCCCAAGTTAAACAGGACCAATTAACCCAGCTGTTTCCCTTTGAAGAGGACTTGTTTGACAGCCCAGAGAAAAACCAAAAAGACCAGGAAACAAAGAAGAAGAGAGAAACGGTTATGGCTGGAAACTAAACAGGCTGGTAGCTATGAGGTTGCACCAGGTCTGATCAGCTGTGATTTAAAAAAAGAACAGGTGGCTGATGTATCTTTAAAACCTTTTTTTCCACAGGTCCAGGAAAAAGTAAAAGAAGGACTGTCTCATTTTGTGTTGAAATACGGGTTGTTATACCGTAACTGTGTTAATCCAGTAACTCAAGATTGTGTAGAACAGCTTATGGTTCCTAATGTATACAGAGAAAAACTGATGCAATTAGCACATGACCTACCCATGGCAGGCCACGAGGGAAGAATTAGAACCCTTGGGCGCATAACCTATAGATTTTTCTGGCCTGGCATTCATAAGGATGTAGCAGCTTATTGCCAAGCATGTCCCCAGTGCCAGTTGGTTGCTCAAGGTGGGAAAGCACATAAGGTACCTCTGCAACCTATTCCATTTGTTATCACTCCCATTGAGCGCATTGCAATGGACATAGTTGGGCCCCTGACAACCAGTTCAAAAGGCAATAGGTTTATTT
The DNA here is from genome assembly GCA_016271365.2 of Neoceratodus forsteri. Taxonomy (NCBI): domain Eukaryota; kingdom Metazoa; phylum Chordata; order Ceratodontiformes; family Ceratodontidae; genus Neoceratodus; species Neoceratodus forsteri. Next base: position 1,401,199,102 of record CM028131.1, on the reverse strand, counting down.
TGGTTGTCTGTGATTACGCTACAAGATAATCTGAGGCTATACCCTTACGTACTGCAAAGGCTCCTCGGATTGCCGAGGAATTGGCCAAAATTTTTAGTAGGGTGGGTATCCCTCAGGAGATCCTGACTGACAGAGGAAGTAACTTTACTTCCGAATTGTTAAAGGAATTGTACAAACTTCTGGGTGTATCAGCAGTACGAACCTCCCCCTATCATCCCCAAACAGATGGCCTTGTAGAATGTTTCAACAAAACCTTGAAAACTATGTTAAAAAAAGTATGTGCAGGAAGAAGGGCGCGATTGGGACAGGATTCTTCCCTACCTTCATTTTGCATATAGGGAGGTACCCCAGGCTACAACAGGTTTTTCCCCATTCACGCTATTGTATGGTAGGAATCCGCATGGCCCCCTGGATGTTGTGAAAGGGCATTGGGAGAAAGGTAGAAATGTGGGACATACTAACATATTGGATTACATAACTTCTTTAAGAGAAAAGTTGGTGAGGTTTGTCACCATGGCACATCAGAATGTGTCCAGTAACCAGGCAGAGCAGAAAATGTGGTATGATGTAGGACTGAAGGAGAAATGTTTTAACCCAGGAGAGCAAGTACTGTTACTTTTGCCATCAACAGAAAACAAACTGTTGATGAAATGGCAGGGTCCCTTTAAGGTAACACGCCAAACAGGGGTGGTAAATTTTGAGATCGAGATGCCAAGGAGGCGGCCCCAGAAACGGGTTTATCATGCCAACTTGCTGCTTAGGTGGGTAGAAAAACCAGACCCCCCCACTCTATTTATTCACCCTGAACAGGTGCACACTGAGTTGACGTTGCTTATGAACGATTAGATCCTTCTCAAGAGAAGCAGAATGTACAGATCAGTCCTGAGTTAGACCCTGAACAGAGCAAAGAGGTACACGACTTGCTACGGTACTACCAGCACACCTTCACAAATACACCAGGTCGAGCAAAAGGGGTGGTACATAACATAAAATTCATACAATCAAAACCCATACATCAAAAACTGTATAGGTTACCTGAAAGGATGAGGTCAGAGGTCATAGATGAGGTACGAAAAATGGAATATCTGGGAGTGATAGTGCCTTCACGAAGTGCCTGGTCTTCACCCATGGTTATGGTCCCAAAAAAGGAAGGCGGTCTAAGGCTATGTTTAGATTTTAGGAAAATCAATGCCATCTCATCCTTTGATGGGTACCCCATGCCCAGAATTGATGGAGATTTGCTGGATAAAATAGGAACAGCTAGATACATCAGCACACTAGACTTGACAAAAGGATATTGGCAAATACCCTTGGCATTAGATGCACAGGAACTGACTGCCTTTTGCACTCCCATTGGTCTGTATCAGTTTACAACAATGCCATTCGTCTTCATGGTGCCCCTGCCACATTTCAGAGGTACATGGACCACACTCTTAGACAACATACACGGTATAGTGCTGCGTATTTGGATGATGTTGTTATCTTTAGTCCAGACTGGCAAACCCATTTGACAAATCTAAGTGCAGTCATACAAGCCATTACTGAGGCAGAACTGACCATTAACCCAGCAAAATGTTCCCCAGCAAACACTGAAATGAAGTATCTAGGGTTTGTAATAGGACATGGGTCAGTAAAACCAGAAAAGAGTAAGGTAGAGGCTGTTGCAAATAGTCCTATTCCCACCACGAAAAAGCATGTTCGTTCCTTCCTGGGTTTAGCAGGGTACTACAGGAGATTTATACCTGATTTTTCAACCATGGCAACCCCTTTGACTGAACTCACCAAAAACAAATTTCCTAATAAGGTTAAATGGACTACTGAGTGTGAGAAAGCCTTCCAGAACATAAAGGCTATTTTATGTTCTGCCCCAGTCCTTAGGAGTCTAAATTTCCAGGTGCCCTTTGAAGTGCATACAGATGCATCAGACACAGGGACAGGGGCTGTTTTGTCCCAGACTGACAAAAAGGGAGAGCATCCTGTGATCTATATCAGCAGAAAACTTCATGAGCGAGAACGGAAATACTCGACCATTGAGAAGGAGTGTCTCGCCATGAAGTGGGCCATTGAGTCCTTGCGCTATTACCTGTGGGGCACTGAGTTTACCATCTTGACAGACCATAATCCGTTGTGCTGGTTAAACCAGATGAAGGAGAAGAATGCATGGATTATGCAATGGTACCTTGCCCTACAGCCATATAGGTTTACGGTTAAGCATAGAGCAGGTGCCCAGCATAAAAATACTGATTTTTTGTCTAGATTTGGAGCTGATAACCAGACATTGAAGGGAAAAGTAAACTGAACTGTGAAAAAAAAAAAAGATAGTTTTTGTCAAGTGTCATGAATAGACACTAAACCTGAGGAAATAGAACGATATGGTAGCTATTGTCAATATCTAGATACTGATATACCATTATGTAATTATAAGGGTTCCTGACGGAACTTCTGGAGTGGGTGGGTGGAAGTTCCAACCCTTCAAGGGTAGAAGGGTCTGAGTCAACAGTTGTTGCCTTCTTGTGTGGGAAGGAATGTAACAGGGTCCCTGTTCCCTGTAAGGTTTACTCCCCTACTAATATAAAAAGGTGACCCCCCCCCCTTTTTTTCTCTCACACTGTCCTATCCTCTTCATCTTTTCTTCTGTCCTTTTTTTTTCATGTCAGGGTGGCCAACCTGATATATCTCATTGCTTACTTTACTATCCCTTTCTCAGATCCCCCTTACGGTGCACCAGATAGGGCTGAGTGCAGTGTAAAGCACTCTCCCTAGTGGAAGATATGTCCAAACATGAGTAGTGCTTTACTTTTAAATAATGAAAACACTCCTGAGTTTCCTGGAGTGTTCTCAGTTTAGCAGTAGTGCCCAGAGCAAAACAGAAGTGGCTAGATAAAGAAGAAAACATTCATGTACAAAGAAAACAGCCCAGAGATGTTGTAACCAGGCTGAAAAATAAAAGAAATAGCCAAAGGTTGGAAATGGGTTTAGGAAAGGCCCAAATTAAATGTTTTGTTGATGGCTGCACATGCTGCATAGCGGCAGGGGCTGTTAAAGGAGCCTAGTAAGAGCTCTTGCAAGGGTTAAGCAAAATGGCAGCATTTCTAAACAAAATGAGGGCTAAAATAGTTCTAAGGTTACTACAAGAAAAGAAAAGAAAGAGTGGTAATTACCTGTGGGTTTCCCTGCAGTTCTTGCTATAGTGCTGGCTACCCACAAAATGGCTGGTTTTAAAGATGCAGGCTTCAGTGACATCGGAACAAGGGAGGGGCTTGCTTCCAAATGAGTCCCAATTTAAGCCTAAAAGAGCTATTATATATCCCTACCTGTAGGCATTTTTAAACTAAAATCTATTATCAGTTAAAGGAGTATAGGGACTTGGAAATGCATGAAATAAAATGCATTTATTCTGTAAAATAAAAGAATAAAAGTCTAATTGTTTCTTAGATGTTGATCACCTGGCTATGATGTCATCAGCCATAAGGCTATAAAAACTCACCACTAGAGGGATGTTTAGAGAAAGGTAGGCCAGTGAGCTGCTGGTCTTGTAGGAGGAAGGTGTGTTTGTTTTCACACCAGTGAATTGGTTAAAAAAGTGGTAAAATTAAGAGAAGAAGTGACTAGGGAAGAGTCATCTTCAGAGTTTTGTTTATTTTGGTGTATTGACTAACACCTTGTTTCTTTTTCATTTCTGTAAATATTAATTTTATTTGATTTTGAATAAAAAATCATAAACGCAATTGTGCGTTTATTTTATGCATCATACCTCCTGCCTAAGTGCCTGTTATTCCCACACCATAACAATGGGCAACCACAGTATGCATGGAGATGAATGTTTCAGTTTCTGATGCTGTTTCTGAGTGAACCGCGGCTACCATCACTATATTAGCGCTGACTGAAACTGACAAGATGATCTGACAGTACTAACGAAAGCAGCTGCGGCTCACGTACTGTGTGCATGTGAAAGTGTTTTAATCTGTTGGGCTGCAATAGTGACGTCACTAGTGCAGTACAAAAACATCATGACTTCACTACTGCAGCACAAGGATTTCCATACAGAACAGTGTTCCACCATACACTATATACTTGTTATTGGTGTTTGCAGCTGTTTTGCATTTGTATGTATTCTGCTTCTATTCCCAAGAGTGGGAGTGTGTTCCGGGACTACAGAACTGTACATGTGGTGCCTCTCCATACAAGTGGTCCAAGGAAACTGATAAAGACTATCCTGAAGACAAGACTTGTGAATTTTCTCGAGGAAAACTGGCTACACGACTAAAGGCAGAGGTCCTGCCAGACTAACGTGATTGACTTTTTCAAGTGGGTGACCAGGACAGTGGAAAGGGCTCAAGTGGTTGATGACCTGTATCTGAACTTCAGCAAGACCTTTAACTCTTAGAAGCTTGCTAGATAGCTCAAAAACTGGTTGCAGGACAGAAGCCAAAAGGTGGTGGTTGGGGAGGGGGACTCTTTGAAGCTAGGCCAGTGACCAGTGGGATCCCACAGGGCTGAGTGCTCAGTCCAATGTTGTTTAACATCTTCATCAGTGAAATAGTGGATGGGATCAAAGGTAAAATCTGCCTGTTCATGGATGATAGAAAGCTCTATGGGAGGGTGGACACAGAAAAGGGGAAACAGGAACTCAGGGAAGACCTGGCTAGGTTAGAGAAGTGGTCCGGCATTTGGCAGCTGGGGTTCAATGCTAAAAAGTGCAAAGTCATGCATTTGGGAGCAAAACAAATCAGAGACCAAATGCTGGCTGGGTGGTGTGCAGTTTACCAAGTCAGAGGGGGAAAAGGACCTCGGGGTAATCATCACGAGTCACCTTAAGCACTCGGCACACTGCAGGAGAGCTGCAGCAAAAGCAGATCAGATGATGGGCTGCAAAGCCAGGGGGCTTACCAGCAGGAAGGTGGAGATCATAATGCTGCTGTACAGGTCACTGGTGAGACCGCACTTAGAGTACAGTGTACAGTACTGGTGCCCTTATCTTAAGAAGGATGTCAACTTGCTGCAGACAGTCAAGAGAAGGGCGACCATGATGATCCTGGGCCAGCAAGGCAACACCTGTGAAAAGAGGCTCAAGATGTGCTCCCTTGAGGACAGAAGGGAGAGGAGGGGCATGATCGAGACCTTCAAATACCTTAAAGGTATTAACAGAGTGAATACGGAGGGCCTCTTCAGTCTTAGCTAGAACAAATCCACTAGGGGGCATTGCATAATGCTGGTAGGGGAAAGATTCAAACGAGAGATGGTGAGGCACTTTTTCACCAAGAGAGTGGTGACCAAGTGGAATGAGCTGCCAGTGGAGGTGGTTTCCTGGAAAATGGTGGATAGTTCCAAGACAGGATGGGACAGAATGAAGGGGGAAAGTTGCTGGTGGAGGAAGGGGGGAGAGGGACTTGAGAGGAGTTGTAGATTCGGAGGGGGCAGGTACCTCTGTAGACACAGGGGGGACCTGCACAATTGAACATACTACACAGACCACAGAGCCTTTATCTGCTGGCGTATTTGTATGTCCGTATGTACTTCATTACTCAATTAGTTGTAATTGTAAATGTAAGGGAGAAGAAGAAAGGGGAGGGATAGTGAGAATTAGAAGGGCAGCAAGGGGAGACTGCACAGAAGAGGAGCAAGAAAAAAATGCCATCCTGAACAGGTACATCTGCCCAGTTTTTATGGGGGGAGGAGTGGACACAAGCCCATTTTCAGAGGAAAGAGTCCTGAAGGGCTTGCAGCTCTGAAGGTGGACAAGGCTATGGGACCACATGTGATACACCCAAGGGTACAAAAGGAACTCAAAGAGGTGCTAGCTGCCCAACTAATGGGCATACTCAACAGTTCACTGGAAATAGGAGTGGTTCTGGAGGACTAGAGAAGAGCAGACATGGCCCTTCTACATAACAGCAATAGAAGGGAGGAGGCCAGCAACTGTAGGCCAGTCAGTCTCACTTCTGTGGTGGGGGAAATTAATGGAAACCCTGCTTAAGGAAAGACTGGTAGCAAGACTCCAGGTAAGATTTTACTGAGTATTTGTACTCATCATTTTTAATGTGAGGTGAGTAAAATCAAATATGGATGCGTACAAATTTTGAAATCCTTAGACTGAAGTGGAATTTTGAAGTACATACTATGTTTTTGTAATGATCATGTACTCACCCAAATTTGGATTCATTCACCTCTTCACAACTTGTGAGTCAATTCTAGGTCTGCCGATCTGCTCACCCAGCTGTGCCATACACTGTTTGCTACCTCATCTTTTCAAACGATCGTCAGCCCCTGTTGCTGCCACACTGTCAGACCACACCCATGAAAGATCCAGCTGGGATACTCTCTCATGCCAGCTACTCTTAGGGCCCTCGACAGAGAAACCAGTTCTGATTCGAAGTGCTGGGGCTTCAAGCATGTCTGTCTATTGCTCACCACTTTTGTTGCTTCCATCATGGGACACTCATGCTGGCTCAGTTGCCTCCCTGTACAACGCCAACTTCACGCTCATGCAAACTATAGTTATGCTTCCCCTGGATCCTGTAAACCCTCCAGCACAAACCAACAACTGCATGCACATGCTGATCACATTCGACTTTCCCCTAGGTCCGATACAGCCTCTACTCACATCAGTGACCTCCCCTGGGTCCTGCAGAGCCTCTGCCATACACTTCAGACCACACACTCATGTTGATGTTCAAGCTTTCCCCTGGGTCCCAATCAGCATCTCAGGAGCCAACCTAATTTGCGTATGTGATACGCTGTAGAAATGGCATGGATGGGGGGGGGGGTTGAGCCAAATGATTCTGATTGATTTCTTCCACTGGGTCACCCGGGAAGTAGATCGGGGAGGACAACGGATGTAGTATATCTGGACTTTAGTAAGGCCTTCAACACTATGCTGCACAAGAGACTAATAAAGAAACTGAGCAGCCTAAGGGTAGAATCCAAAGTAGTGCACTGGATTAGAAACTGGTCGATGGATAGGTGAAAGTGGGTGATGGTTAATGGCACTCTAATTATGGAAAAGTGGCCAGTGGGTTGCCACAGGACTTAGTACTGGGACCAGTCCTCTTCAATGTCTTCATAAGTGACACTGCAAAAAACTGGAAGAGAAGTTTTTGACTTTTTGCTGATGATACCAAGATCTATAATAGGGTGGACACTCAGGATGGGGTGGACAGAATGTGCAGGAAAATTGTTTCTTGATTTGAACTGTAGGCTTTAGTGCTAGTCAGGGCAGTTGTGATGTCATCAGCATTGTGAAACCTACTCTCTTATTGGGTCCATGATCCATTGCGATGCACCCAAGTTGCAAGATAAAATGTTATCTTGTAAGGTGGTTGCTAAGGTAACATGTTTGTCTTGCATAATTTGTTTTTACACTTGTTATGTAAATATATACAAAGACAATAGATATGGTTATAGGTAACGGAAATGTGGGCTAAACCAACCATACTTGGGACCTCCTCAGGATAGATGAAAGAACAGGAACTTGTGTTGTACATAAGAGATGCTAGCTGAGTACAGTTCTGGAAGCCACACTTCCACAGGGACGCTGATGGGGTGGAAGCAGTCCAGAAGAAGGCTACCAGATAGTGCAGGGGCTACATGGGAAGCTATATGAGGAGTGGCTGTGGGATCTTAGTACATATTCCCTGAAAGAGAGGAGACATGACTGAGACCTACAAGTACTTCAAGGGTGTGAACAAGGTGCAAATGGGAGTCTCTTTCAGAGGAGGAAAAACACCAGAACACAGGGGTATGCAACAAAGCTTGTGGGGGAGCTTAAGAGGGATGCAAGGAAATATGTCTGCATAGAAATGATGGTGGACACCTGGAACACCCTGCCAGAAGAGGTGCTGGGGGCAAAGACAGTGGGGAGCTTTAAGCATGTGTGGGATAGGCACACAGGCATAACTAGATGAAAGAGAGGAGGGAGGGACACCGATGACCAAACAGTCCAACAGTCTGAGGTGTCAGAACAGGCAGGGAAAAATAGGGCAGACTGGATGAGTTTACTAGTCCTTTTTTGCCAACAAAATTCTATGTTTCTATGTATAAGGGCAATGGAGGGGAAATCCACTGGAGATCAAAGGAGGAGGGTGTAATCACTCTGGGTACAGCTGGTGGTGTGTGTGTGTTGGGGAAAGGGAGAACATCAGGTTGGGGTGCGTGCCTACAGCCCCCAAACCAGACTGAGGCAGTAGACAGGTTGTTGGAAGGGAAAATTAGGGGAGGCTATCAAGATGAGGAACGTCGCTGACATGGACTGGGACATACCTGGGGTAAGCGGTGCATGGAGCCAGGCATTGGTGAATGCTTTTCAGGACTGCTTCCTAGTACAGAATGTCAGGGAACACACTAGAGATGGGGACACCCTAGATCTGGTACTCCTGAGTCACAATTTCATCAGAGTACAGGTCAAGGCTACCCTGGGGACAAGAAATCACAGCATCGTATAGTTTAACATAACCCTCAGGGCTTGACATCACAGGACCAAGACACCAGTGCCAGACTTCAGGAGGGTAGATTTTGTGAGGTTGGAGGGTTTGCTGCAAGTGCTGCTTGAGGGGGGTAGTGTAATTGGATGGGGTGGAAGCAAAATGGGAGACCATTAAAAGTGCAAACTGTGTTCTGTATTGTTTTCCTTTTATGGGCAACATTCTCTCACAGTTCTCTTCAAGGAACCAGGTATATTGAGTTTTGACTACGTCACGGCATGTATTCAGTACTCTGATAACAAACAACCACTCAAAATAGTGCAGAGGAACTGGATGGCTCAGTGAATTGGTGGTAGGTTAAGGAGCCTTTCATGTCTAGGTCACTGGTTCAAATCCAGCACTGGTCAGTAGTGGCCAAAAGCCATTGCCACCCAAGGGCATACCTCTCAACCTTTCGTCCCACAAATGTGGAACATTGCCTCTCAAAATGTGGAACAAATGAGCACAATGTGGAACACTTAATCAAATCTTTACCTAAGAAGCTCAGAACACTGTTAAAATGTTTGCATTTATGTTCAGAAAGTCTGTTATTAATTGAATAGTATATTTTTTGCATCACTTACTATAGATTTTTGCTTTAAAATGTTAACACTGAATGTGGGACAAGTCCTCACAATGTGGAACAGGGAGCTTTTATGAAGTAAAATGAGGAACGTTCCTCGTAATGTGGTACAGTTGAGAGGTGTGCCCAAGGGCTGTTCAGTGACCTACATGAAATGTGGTGGTCTCAGTCCAGTTCCCAGTGGGCAGGTATCCACATCACAAAACCACCAACAGAACTGGCACTAAGCCAGGCCACTGGTGCAGTGGTTGGATTTCTACTTGCAACGCTGGCGACCTTGGTTTGGGAGCGGACTCGGGTCGCTGGAGGGCCAGCCGGGGGGAGAATGGCTTCAGCATCCCATGACGGCTCACCTTCTCTGGGGGGAAGGGGAGGGGCCATTGCCTGAAAAACACTTGTGTGATCCCAAGCGGAGCTTCAGAGGACCACAAGCCCCCACTTGGGAGGATGGGTGGCCAAGGACATGCAGTGGACATCAACACGCAGTACCTTGACGTCAGGGACACACACAGCATGCAAGGGAGTAAACAAGAAAACGCCTGCTGGCTCCTGGATGACAAGCTGACTGAAGCATGCTTCCAATGTGCCCCCACTCACCCGGCCACCTCTGGACCAATGAAAATGAAGGATTATGGGGTGTCTGGACCCCCACCTCGTCCCCGCTCAGAGGGCAAGCCGCAACTACATGGGGCCCAGGAGGTAGGTCCGGGGTACAGCAGGTGGCAGGAGGATGACTCCTTGGCAGGAGGATGCAGAAGGATAAAGAGCAATTTAAAAAAAAAAAAAGGAACTGACACAAAGTGGCACCCTTGTTGGCAGTTTCTTGAGAGGACAAGGAATAAATGGGCATGGAGTCTAAATTATCCTCTCACCTACATGGAGGTCCCTCCATGACGGTTGAGGCGCACTGGTGGAGCAGCGCAGTGAAGCTTGCACTGTGATTACCAGTGCTGTACCTGTCCTGTGGATAGGCAAAGCACTTCCGGTTCCAGTGCTGTCAATCCAGCACCACTCATGAGCATTAAATTCCCACACAGAAAAAAGAGAACAGTGCTCAGCATTCTGAATTAATTCAGTGTGACATACGTAAAACTCCCAAATCCTGCTTCAGTGAAGAGAACTGTACAGAATGTTGTTCATAGAAATAAAACGATATGAAACTCAGTTTGCCAATTTTATTCAAGTACACATGAACATACAAAATCTGCCAGCAGATAAAGGCCTAGTGATCTGTCAAGTCTGCTCGAATGTGCAGCTAGCACCCCTTATTCTGCTGCTTCCCCTTCCCCCCAAAATATCAATTGTTTTAGGGGATCTGAAAACAGTTTTTTAAAACTAGGAAGACAGCAAACCGCTACGCATTAGAAACAATTTCCAGTCTCTTTTAAGCATAGCTTCGGCAAATTGTGACATCACTTCCTGTCTTAAGGCCCCATGAACTGACCCATGTTCATTCAGTCTAGGACAGCATTAGTCATGGAGACCTCTGGACCACTGACACCTACACGTAAGTCCTCTTCCTGGGCTGAAAGCACTCATCATGGGCTTTTAGTCTATGAGAAGCCCCAGACACCTATTTCCTCCTTTAACCCTTGCTGTGCCACAGACTGATATATCAGTCCAAAATTCCTATACGTTCTAATTCTGTCGGCAGCTTATGGTTAATGTACAAATGGATGCAAATTACAAGACTCAAATGCAAGAACATATTTAGCTTCCTAATTAGAGAACTCCGATTTTGCTAAACTCCCCACCCTACCAAAGCCTCACCTTTCAGTTAGGCTTTTTGCAATAAAAAAAAAAAATTTTAAGCGTCTGCACTTATATTTTTTTCCACAAACTTCAGATGTTAGGGCAGCATGGTGGGTATTGTGTAGTGTCACCTTGTGTTAGAGTGCAGCACTACACCATACTGATAGCTTGTACTGAGAAGCACACAAGCAAACAGTATGGCGCCACACTCTAACACAGGATGGCACCACGCAGCACCCGCCACATTGCCTGTCAGCGGAGTTTACGAAAAAATTTATAATAAGTGCAGACGCTTACATTTTTTTTATTGTGAAAATCCTAACTGGGTGGTGAAGCTCAGGGGGTTGGGGGCGGTGGAGAGTTTACCAAAACTAGAGTTCTTTAAATATCAGAAAAGGTTAGCCCATCCCAGTTTACTAAAGAAGCAATATTTGATAGCTGGCAACGAATTTTATCATATAGCTTTTAAGCAACAATGTATTTCTGACATTCTTAGATTCATCCTCAGTATATTTTTAGATTCAGATATTGTTAAAACACTTTGTAATTAATGACTCCCATCATTAAAGATGGCACCTACTTACAATTTTCACAAATGTCTTCCATTGAGGTTACCTGTGTACATGCTAGATTTATATACTGGATGAGGTGTTACCTTAACGTTTCTGACAGTAAACAGCACAGCACTGTTCCCAGATATTAAAATGTTTTTATGGTGGGCATGGCACGGGAGTGAGAACATATAAAAAATTCAAAATCCCATATCCTGGTTCAGTAATAAAAGAAAAAGAAAAATGGGTATCTTGAAATGTTTGCCAGACAAACATTATTGCTGGAAAAAAAAAAACTATATGGTGACTAACAAATACTGCTACTTTAATCTAGTCATTACCAAACAGAAAACGGTAAACCGGAGGGAGAAACATCAAAAAAGATTGGTTACGGTTTATATACTTTAAAAAGGGGTTGCTAGAAGTAATACAGTTTATCGAGAGGCAACTGGGCATGCTCAGTCCCCAACAGCCTTCTGACCTTCACAGCATGTGTTGTTTCATTGTGACACTGTAGCAGCTACCTAACTGTTAAACGAACACCCGTACAACACCTCGTTGGCTGATTTTAACTGGTCTTTGTTCTTCTTGGGGTGGGGGGGGGGATCTGGTGCTGTAAATCCAACATCCAAAAAAAAGGTAACAACTTCAGCGCCTTGCAGTATTCAAACGACCATGATATATATTTACAGCCATGAGGCGTTGCTTTGAAAGGGCGCGAGCCATACGCACTCCCAGTTACAAGAGGAAAGCTCAGTAATGCAGTCTAAAAGCGTCTGCTTTTGAGTGGGCTGTAATATAAAAATCTGGAACTTTTCTTAGCTGATCAATTGACTGTAGCAAAAGGCAAGTGTTTGCTAAGCAAATTCAATTCTCCACAATGATGATGACGATGAGGAGGAAGAAGGAGGAGATGCTTCTTTTATACAATGGATCCCTTGGAAGAGGACAAATGTATTGACTGAATCCGTGCCCCGAGTGTCCTTTCTAAGTCTTGCATCACATCCTGGCTTGGCGCCTCCCCATTCTTGCCGTCATACAACAGTTGCTTGAAAGCTTCGTTCTCAATGAGGACGATCATGTTCTTAAGAAAGTAGCCTTCACAGTAGGAAGACAATTCGGTGGCTCCCAGGAACTCCGGAGATATGAAATCAAGAAATGCATCAACCTATCCACAGTACTGTCAACATCACAGATTTAGTTTACTTTGCTATAGCTGTTATTTGAAACACTGAAACAATCTGATGGCAGACGGAGACTGAAGGTCCACCTAGTCTGCCTTTGCTATACTACCTCACCTCTCCAACTACTGCCCTGGTGGGCTGTATCCCTCCATCCCACCCCGATACCCACCCCTCAAACCCTTGCTGCCCCACTTGGGGACTATGAGTCCCATTGCTATGTCCCAACTATGCTTAAACCCATTAAGGGTAGCTGCCCCCACCACTTGCACCACTAGTCTGTTCCATGGTTCCACCACCCTCTCAGGGAAGTAGAACTTCATTAAGTTTCTCCTGAATTTGCCCCCACCAACCTCCAGTCATGCCCCCTAGTGACTGCATCTCTAGTTCTTACAAACAGGTCTTCACTGTTTACCTTGTTTATACCCTTGAGAAGCGTGCATGTTTCAGGCATGTCCCCCCAGTTCCCGCATGGCCTCCAGTGAATGTATGTTTAGGGGCCACAGCTGTTCCTCGTGGGATCTGACTTGCTGACCCTGAATCAACTTGGTGACACTTCTTTGCACTGACTCTGGTCTGTCAATGACATTCCTCAGGTGAGGGCTACAGAACTGGGCACAGTACTCCATCTGAGACCTCACCAGCGATCTGTACAGTGGCAGAATCACCTTGCTTCTCTTCCTGTCAAACCCCTTCCTGTACTACCCAGCATCCTCGATGCCTTGCTGCATGCTTTGTTGCACTGACTTGTTTGCTTGACGGACTCACTGATTGTGACCCCAGATCTCTCTCCTCTGCTGAAGTTGCCAGTCTGTCTCCTCCGATACAGTATTCTGAGCATGGATTCCATCTCCCTAAGTGAATTACTTTGTACTTCTTGGTATTAATGTATTACCACAGTATTACACCTCCCATGCCAGTTTTCTTGTTTTTGGCACAGTGCAGAAAAAGCACAGAAAATACATATTTTTTAATGATGTAGAATTTTTTTTAAATTAAAAATCTTTGGAAGGGAAAGGCACACTGAGTTAATGGTAATATTCGGGTGCATCCTGGGAGCACTGGGAAGGTTAAGTGGTATTCAAGGTCAAAAGTAGCAGTACTGGGTTTCAAATCCAGGCCTGTTGGATCTTCAGATTCATAGCTTGTTGCTTAAAGCCTCTAGGCTATACTTCCTCCCTAAATTATTTTTGTTTAAATATACTTAAAAAATAATGCTAAACTAAAAGTAAATAAATAAATTATTTTAATTATTGGATTGTGGAGTTATGCTGGCAGCATAGTCTAGAGGTTAGAGTAATGAGCTATGAATGAGCTTGGTACATCCAACAGACCTGGGTTTCATTCCCACAGCCTCCACCTGCATACTGTGTGACCCTGAGCAAGTCATTTAACCTCCCCAGTGCTCCCAAGTTGCCCCTGTAAATGGGCCTTTTGCCTAGTGGGCCTTACCTGGTTACCAAACAAAAACAAAAGAAACTGTAACTAATATATATATATATATATATATATATATATAAATATTTAGTTTAACCATATTATGATGGCGGTAAGGCACCACTGAGGCTGAGTTACCAAAGGGTAATTCCCATCTGCAGTTTGTTGCACAGGAGAAAGTTATTTACTTGAAATGCAAGAGCACCAAAAGGCTGAACCATGTTCGCAGCAGCAACATTAATTTATTTATGGCAAAAGCATTCTGAGTCAAGGGCTTGTTTCCAGGTTGCCAGCGGAAGAGCACAGTGGAAATAATACAGATGGTATGCAATGGTGCAGGCATCAAGGTAGTGCAACACGCACACTATACTGCAGCACAGGTAGCACAGAATGTAAAAACTGATAAAAACAAAATAAAAAACATAGTGGTATAGCTAAGAAAAAGTACAGTTATGTAAGAACTTATCATAGCAGCAGATCGAGAGAGAATCTCTTGCAGAGGTGTGACCTGCTGCAAGAGATATCCTCGAAGATTATAATGTGTAAGCCAGAACCCTTTGTTACCTCTTTGCCACCCTCCCCACTGTAAACATGCCCATATTTGTTACCCAGACACCCTGTACACCCTACACTGTACTTCAAGAACTGCATAACAAGAGCAGAAAATACAGCAGTACTTACTTTTATGCATTTCACATTATTTTTAATTCAAGCAAAGCACAGCAATCATGTAATAACTGGGGAGGGAGGGGGGGTTCTCCCATAGGGAAACCTGGTTGTAACATGCTGTTATAACCAGTTTGATATAACGGTGAACATGTGCTGGGTTTGCCTCCCACCACCCATGCCCGTGCCACCTCCCTCGTGCACACACTGCACTTCAGCCCAACCACGCTACTGAACTAGCACTCAGAACCACTGCCCATACTGTTTTCTATGACTGCTGGATAGTGTTTTCAAGGTAAGAAAACACTACCCAGCACTTATAGATAACAAAACATGGGGAGGTGTGTAAAACTTGAATTTTACACACACCCTCAGTGTGGGATGCTTTTATAAACCCCTCAAGCTTTGCTCTCTGGGTTTATGTAGCATCCCATGCCTTGACTGAATGTAAAATTCTCATCATGCATGCCTCCCAGTGTATTACATGTATTACATATGTTATAACACCAGTAGGGTTGGTTATGATACAGTAGGAGTAACCAAAATCAATCGACAGAGCCCAGAATGCGCCCACCCCAGCTCCAATCAAGGTGTAAGTTGTGGTATAGTTGGTGCATGCATTCCTAGACTCTTCTGTAAACAGTACTATGTATCATGAATAAAAACTATGGGAGATGTATACAAAGGGGAGAAGAATGTTACAGAATTAATCCAAAATAAGCTTTTAAGGTGCCAGACAGTGGCACAAAGTGTAAGGAAAGTCAGAAAAGCAAGGAAAAAGAACAGAAATGCAATGTCAAGACCACACAAAAAAAACAACAGCTTTTTATGTTTGCTTGCACACATGTGCAAGAAACATAGTGCCATCATATGAGTTTTCATAGGTGTGCCACCCCCACTTCCAATGTCCTGATCCTTTCTGCAGGCGCGGCCACACTGCACCAATGAATGTCCGAGCTGTCTATGACAGCAGTTCAGATGCAGTGGCGTACAGTTGAAAGAAAACAACTGCTACAATCTACATGTCACCACCCGATGCAAGGCCCCTTCCCCAACACACACAGACTCACAAAATCTGTCTGTAAATCTCTAAACGTTTCATGGTGCTCCACCGCACACCTTGCCTAATTCTCACTGCCGAAACAAAAACCCACCTCTCCCAGTTTTTAGAGCCGACAGGGGTGCCCAATCCCCCTGTCGGCATGCCCACTCCCCAGTTCATTTGCTGATGGGTAGCCCGATCCTCGTCACACATGCGCCCCCATCTGTTGTGGGCCGAGGGAGGTGCCCAACCCCTCAGCTAATGCAAACACTCTCTGCGACACCGGCTGCCAATAACTCATCGCTTCGCCCCCAAAAGAAACATCCAGGTGTGCCGGCATGCTGGGAGCCCACCCAGTGTGCAAAAAGTGTCCCACATTGCTGTTTAGCTTTTTAAACCTGTAAAACAGAAACGTCCCGCTGCCCTCGTGCCCCCTACCCCAACCCACGCCTTACCCCCACAGCCCCTCACCCCATACTTACCTCCGGAGCCCGGCACGATGATCTTCGGTGGACCGGGAACACATCTGCACTCTTCAAAGCTGACCGCGAACTGGAGAAAAGCTGGTAAGCTGTATAATGGCATAAATAGGGTCTTTTCAACTTAGGTGGACATCTCGGTCATTTTTGGGAATTTTTTCACCACATTTTCAACACGGGGTTCTTGGGACTCCACCTCATGAACTCAGTCACTGTCATTTTATTATTCGGTCCCGAAAGGTGATTTCGCGGTCACTGCACAGAACCACCTTTTGGGACTAATTAACAAAATGACAGTGTCACAGTTCATGAGGTAGGCCCCCAAAACCCTATGTTAAAAGTTGGTGAAAAAATTCCTGAATGACTGTGTTTACGAAGCGCAAGGCTACAGTAGTTCACACACGCCGTAACATTGAGAATTTTTAATGTTTCACCCAGATTTTCAACATTGGCCATTTTACCACACCTCCTTATGGAACAATACAGCTGTCATTTTTCACATCTCACCCGGAAATGTGTTTTCGCACATGTAGCGCACAATGGTGCAGTCGGTGTGCAAAATCAATGTTCGGGACAGATTAAGAAAATCAGAGTGACACTGTTCATGAGCAGAGGTCTTACAATGCCTATGTTGAAAATTTGGTGACAAAAGTCCATAAAATGATTGCGTTAGGAGCGTGCATTGCACAGTTTCCACGCACCCTCATAACTTCACGAATCTGTAATATTTTCATTCCATATTTTCAACATCGACATTTTTCCACACCTTCTTATGTTATTTTTCATATCCTGGCCAAAATGTATGTTTGCACTTCCGGCGCAGAATAGTGCGGTCGCTGTGGGAAATAGTGCTCGGGACAGATTAAGAAAATCACAGTGACACTGTTCATGAGCAGAGGTCTCAAAATGCCTGTGTTGAAAGTCTGATGTAAACATCCCCAAAATAATTACATTACGGGTGTGCATTGCACAGTTTCTACAGATTTTCAACATTACCATTTTTTTACACCTCTTCATGAACAGTACAGCTGCCATTTTTCACATGCTGTTCGAAATGTGTTTTTGCACCTGTGGCACCAAATGGCGCAGTCGCAGTGCAAAATCACCTTTCCGCCAACAAACTCATAGTGTCATTGTTCATGCGGTTGGGTCACAAAAAGTCCACTTTGAAAACTTGGAGTAAAAATACCAAGAAACCCCCAGGACGTTAGGGTTTCCGACCATAATGCCCTACCCTGTAAGGACTGACAGGCGTCAGGGGTGTAACTTGGGATTGTCGACAGTAATGTTCTCGCCATTCCACCCCCACCCTGCAGCCAGTGACAGGCATCGAGGTGTGCCTTGGACTCTTTGGCCCCAGAGTTCACCCCATTCTCCTACACTGCACCCATTTCAGCATATTTCCTTATGGAATGAGGTGAGTGTAAAGCCCAAACACCCCACTTGTCAGTGTCTGCAGGGTAGGGTGAGGTGAAATGTTGTGACCGTTATGGGCAACGACCCAAAGGCCCTGTCCACACTACGCCACTTCCAGTCTGTAACGGTTCCAAACCGTTACAGACCAGAACCGTTACAGTATGTCCACACTGCCGGCAAACAGTCTCGAAAACAGTTTGGAACCGTTACAGCCCGTCCACATTTGTGGGTGCCCTGTAACGTTACAGCTGCACCCTATCCCACAATGTAGTTTGTGCTGCACTGGGGGAATACTGGAGCTACACGCTCACGCATCCACACTATGGCTGGTAACGCATAGGTTAACAGCCGTTTTCGTAACCGTTGTTCAAACCACCTCACAAGTGGTTTCAACAATGGTTACGAAAGCGCCTTCTGTAACGTTACAGATGTAAATGCAAACTGTTGTGGTAATGGTTTGAGCCCTCTGTAACATTACAGAGGCATAGTGTGGACAGGGCCAAAGGCACACCCCAATGCCTGTCCATCTCTGCAGGGTGGGGGTGGAGTTGGCGTCAGTTCAATACTTCACCGCCATTCCTAAACTGCATCTGTCTTAACTCCTGCACTTCCACTGCTAATGCCAGCAAGCAAACATTCTGCATTGACAAATGCTTGTTATTAGAGGTACTCCAACCACTGTTTTTACATCACTTGTTTTGTTTGTTATTTAAGTAGCTGACCTAGAAACAAAACAGATCATGTGCAAAAAAATGGAAAATTAAGTTGGAAATATGAAAAAATAATGCAGAAATTTAGAATATGTTGTGCAGAATTTTAGAAAAAGTGTGCACAGAATTTTTAACAAATATAGCACAGAAAACTGGCACATGTACTATGTATACATATTGGCACATCTTGTGTATTTTTACGCTGCCATGGAGGGCACACTTACGGTTGTAAGAGAGGTCTTGTGCACATTTTTAGGGTATGAGAACCACAAACCAAAGGTGTGTCTTTGCAGCAGTAACACAGAGAATTAAGTATGGGTAGGGGAGTGCAATGGTTTTTACGTACACCTGAGGTGTGTGATGCCTCATAAAGCCCGAGAGTGAAGCCAGAGGGGTTTATCACACGCAGAGGGTATGTGGAAAAAAATTACATAACCCTACACATACTTAGTGGTCAGTGGTGGTTTCAGCGTTTTCTTGTTTCAACAAGCATTGTTCTCTGGTACCAGGTTAGGTAAGACCCTTAGAATATCTTTTGTTTTGTAAACTATTTGACAAGTTTGGGGATCATGCATTTTCTGGGTCACAGCTTGCGTACATATTTTCCGCAGCCTACGTGCTAGCAGCATGTGGCTCTGGGTTCCCCCTCACAGTAGTGTTGTTTGAGATAGCGGAATGCTAGTCCTGTTTTCTGACTGAGGAGAGTTTATAAATCTTGCTGTATCCCGTACAGTTCGGGGTATCCCCACATGGCTCCTGCTTTATGTTGGGACGTAGGAGGGAGAGTAAATGTATAAGAGTGGTGAAACGGGCTTCTTGTTCTCTTTTTTTCTGAGCTGTGTGATTCCCCGCCCCCGAACCATTTAGAGAGTGTTGCATAAAAGTACCAGTGAGGTATTTGAACCCGAGTTATCTCTAATAATTTCTGAATTCTACTTTGTTCTTTTGTAATACACTCTGGGTCCTGCAGGTGCATGGTATTAAGCCACCAATAAGTCTTCCATTTTTGTAAGATGAAAGCGTTTTCCAAAATATTTTTACTTCTCACACTGAAAACTTCTAATTAGCATGACACTCTGCTTCAACAAAAGGGATGGCTTTCCAACACAGACTGCAGCACATGCTTTACTTTGTAGATTGACAGCTATCCGCTGTCTCGTGCTTGCCGTTATAACTGTCCGGTTATAATGGTGAATTACATAACGGTTATTGGGCATAATCAGTCCCAGTCAGTAAGACCAGGTTACTCACCTGCAGCCATAGTTCTAGGAGTGGTATATGGTTCACATGAACAGTCTGGCAGTTCCACTGGAATGCAATGACTGGCTGGATGTCTTTAAGCTAAGCTCCTCCCACCACCCGGGTGGATACATTCCCCCGACTCCACCCCATGACATCACATCTTGCACTCTGGAAGGAGGAGGATCAGAAGCAGGCTTGAATCTGATAAGGACAGCAGATATTCTAGAACCTAATTAACCGGACAGGTGAACGTATCCAGGTTGTGGGAAGCGGCCCATAACACAAACCACTTCCACTTCATGGAGTAAGTAGTTCTGGTGGAAGGCTTTCTAGCAGCCACAACATCCGCCACTTTTTGGGAAACCCCAAAATGAGCTATGGCTATGTCTTCAGGAGCCATTCATGCAGATGAGGAGATTTCAGGTTCGGATTGACAAAGGTTCACTGTTCCTGTGACAGCAGACCCTTGCACAGGGGCAGAGGCACTGGGGGTTCTACCGCCAGCTGCTGCAGTAGGGGCAACCAGATCTGCCAAGGCCATACTGGAGCCATGAGTATTAGGGTTGCCCCTTCCATTTGCAACTTGAGTAGCACCCTCTGTATTAGAGGGAAGGGAGGGAAGGCATACAGAAACCTCCCTTTCCAAGAGAGGGACAATGCATCTCGCCAGAAAACTCCAGGCCCTGAAGCGGGCAAGCAGAAAAGCAGCAGTTTTGCGTTGTGTGGGGATGCAAAAAGGTCTAACTCTGGACAACCCCATCTTTTGAACAGGTCATCAACCACTGAGGTCAGCAGTTCCCACTCATCCATCCTGGACTATGATCTGAGGATCTGGAAAGGGGAGGGGAAGGGATGAAGAATGGCACCCCCTTGAGTAGCCTGCTTTGCTCCATCCACCACTTGAGCACTTTGCACACATGGGATGAGACTAGAACCATCTGTTCTAGATTGTCTGTCAGCTGGTCCCACTGGACCCTCAGGGTTCACTGGGGAATCTGCATGTGCAACCTGACCAGCGGCACTGTGACAATAATCACTGTCATAAGGCTCAGAAGGTGTAGGAATGTCCATGCTGAGACATATTAACCATCATGCACTAACTGTGCTTGGACAATCCAGTGGTCAGCCGTGTCCACAGGCAGAAAAATGGAGCCCTGGTCTATGTCCAGGACTGCCCCTACATACTGCTGTCACTCGCAAGGCATTAGCACTGATTTTGGTACACTGACTGTCACCCCCTAAGCATCAAACAACTGTCTGGTTCGAGCTAAAGTCTTCAAGAGCTGGCTCCTGGACTGGACTTTCAATAGCCAATTGTGCAGGTAAGGGAAAACATACAGGCCTTCCATGTGAAGGGCTGCTGCCACCATTGCCAAACATTTGGTAAAGACCCATGGTGCAAAAGACAAGCCAAAGGGCAACACTCTGAATTGGTAATGTTCCCCTTGAAGCAGGAACCTCAAGTATTTTTTTTTTTTTTTTTGCACCTCCCATGCTCCCTTGATTGGTCACTCCTTCAGGCCGCCTAAGTGCACCCCACCTCCACTCCATCCCCACTGCCATCCACTGCCCCCATACTGGCACCCCCCCCCCCCAGGGAAACCCGACATATCCCTTCATCGGACGGGTTCCCCCCTTCCGAGGGAGAAGGTACCAGTAGGCACATCTTCATTGACCCGGGTGCTGCTGGGGTCAGTCCAGGGCTTTGTGGTGATGGGGGATCGGTGACCATCATCCGGTCGATCGGTGGAAGATTTTCCATTTTTGGGCCCGCCCACACTCAACCCTGACTGGGCATATGTGGGATGGCGACCTGAGGCGGGGATGTGTTGAGGCTACACACTCCATACACGTCACCCAATCCATCTTCAGGTGCCAAGGCCCTGCCTCCCCCCCCCCCGGGAGGGAAGCATCCAATGGATTCCCTCCCTGTCGGTCTCCGCTCCTGACACGCGGACTCAGGGCCCTAACCCGGGTCGCCAGCGTGTCGAGCGAACCCCTTCACTCAGTGCCATGGAGCCGGCTAACCTCAAGTATTTTCTGTGAGGTTTCTGTATTTTGATATGGATGCATGCATCCTTCATATCCAGGGAGCATATCCAATCCCCTGCTTGCAGTAATGAAGGAGACCCTGCAAAGTGACCATTCTGAACTTCTTGTATTCAATAAAGAAGGTTACATCCCTTAGATCCAGGATAGGCCTCAGGTCCCCTGTCCACTCTGGGACAAGGAAGTACCAGGAGTAAAAACCTGTGTTCCTTTGTTCTAGAGGCACAGGTTTTATGGTCCACTTTTGCAGCAAAGTCTGCACTTCTTACAGCAACAGGGACAGGTACCCTGGAGGATATGTTGTCACAGGTAGGGGATAATCTGGAGGGTTGTCCAGAAGTTCCACAGCATGCCCCTTTTGTATAATCTCCAGAACCCATGTGTCTGTAGTCATCTCGCTCCACTGGTCAAAATGAAGGGAGAATCGGCCCCCTATGACCACCTCTGGAGGTAAAGGTGGCTGGGAAGTGTACAAGGAGTCAGGCTGAGCTGGTGGGGGTGGCTCCACCACCTTGAGGTGCTTTTGAATGGGCATCTGGGGTTGTGGCAGGGGCTGCAAGGCCTCAGCTCTTTTACCCCTGCCCTGCTGTCTGGGGGTTGGGTGCTGTCCCCTAACACCAGCAGGGCGAAAGGTATCCTTACTCTTACCCTAGGGTTGGGTAGGACAGAGGGAGTGCACAAACTTCAAAGTCCTGACCGAGGCTTGGAGATCTTTAAAAGTCTCCTGTACATCGTGACCGAACAACTTTTGCCCTCTGAATGGGGCATTAAAAATTGTTTGTTGTACATCTGTGGCAAAGCCTGCCACTCTGAGCCAGGAATATCTCCTGAGACAGATGCCAGAGGCCACAGCCCTGGCAAAAGCATCAAAAACATCTTAGGCTGTGTGGAGCAAATGTTTGCCCACATAGAAACATAGACTATGACAGCAGATAAGGACCAACTGGTCCACCAAGTCTGACCACTTCCCTACCTGGTTTGGCAATCCCTACACTTATCTGGACCACCGTTCCTCCACTCTGCTTAACAGCAGAGTGCCCTTATGCCTATCCCATGCACTTTTGAATTCCTTTACCATTTTCACTTCCACCAGCTCAGCTGGAAGGCTGTTCCACGGATCCACTACCCTCTCAGTGAAAAAATACTTCCTAACATTCCCCCTAAGCCTCCCTCCAGCCTCATGTTATGACCCCTTGTCCTTGTGCACTTTTCCCTCTGAAATATGCTTTCCTCCTGTGCCTTGTTTATTCCCCTAAGGTATTTGAAAGTGTCTATCATATCCCCCCTCTCCCTTCTCTCTTCCAGTGTATAGACATTAAGTTCCCTGAGCCTTGCCTCATAAGGCCTCTGGTGCAGCCCATGTATCATTTTAGTTGTCCTTCTCTGGACTGCCTCTAATCTGTCTATGTCTTTCTTGAGATTCGGTCTCCAGAATTGGACACAGTATTCCGCATGAGGCCTCACCAGTGATCTATACAGTGGCTTCACAACTTCTCTCTCTCTGCTGGTTATGCCCCTTCCTATGCACCCTAGCATTCTGTTTGCCTTCCCCACTGCTTTCTCACATTGCTTAGATGTCTTCAGGTCATCAGATATGATAACTCCCAGGTCCCTGGATGAGATGCTCCCTCTGGCTCTGCTAGCCCCCTATCTGGTTACTTCCCCACTTCCAAAAGCCTTATCAGCCCTGTCGTCAAAGCTTTCAGTAGTTCTTGCTTTGGGGTGCACTCAGGCAAGGCCTGTGCAGCAGCCTTAGCCTTCCGCCACTGGGTGTTCTGATATTTCATCATATCGGCCTGGTAATTAGCAATACTAAGGCCAACAGGCAGAGGCAACAGTCTCTCTTACCTATGACATCCAGCCTCCTAGATTCTTTATCAGGAGGAAGGGAACTTAGCTGTTTAGGTGTCCTGGACCTTTCATGGGCAGCATTAATCACCACTGAATCTGCCTCAGGTTGTGTGGAATAGAAAGGTTTCCCAGAAGGGGCAGAATACATTTGATCTGCTTCCCTGGGAACAGCTGGTATATTGTTTGGTCTACACCAAGCTGCATAGGTGGCATCCTCAAAGGCTGGGCGCAGAGGAGGCACCACACTGTCAGAAGACTCTGGGAGCTCCAAGAACCCCAGGAAGTTCATTTTAGTGGTACCATGCGCTTCTGATGCAAATGCCATGGCAGCCTGCATTTGCTGCATCATGGTGAAAAAAGTAGGGTCCTCTGGAGAGGATAGTGGTGTGTTCGCCAGAGTCTTCACTGCATGTGGAGACTGCAGAGCTGTTGCCAGGTTCATACTGGCTCTCAGCATAATCTTCAGCTTGATCTTCCTGCATCATTAGATCAGGATTGTACTCATATTTGTTGTCGACTGTGTTGACAGGAATGAGGAACTGCACTGCCGAAGTCATCATTGGCATAGGAGGTGGCTGTTGCAAGGGAGTTCCTTGCGGCGCGAAGCGGGATTGGTAGGAGTCTCTGTCAACAGGCACCCTGAAACAGGGAGGCCAAGCAGCAGACATCTTATCATATCTGAAAAGGACAATATGACTGCCTGAGCATCAGTGTCCCTTTGGTCGACAGGCATGATTGGAGAAGTCGATGGGGGAGGCTGAGTCCTTGATGTTGACAGTGACGTACCGGACGTAATTGGCCCAGTAGTGGCAATGCCAAACTCCAACCATGATGTCGTGTTGAAGGTCAGGGGGGCAGTCAGCATCGCTGCTCAAGAGGATGATATTGTAGAGGCGGTCATACTTGTCTAGCACAGGGGCAACCTGGGGAACCTTCTCCTTGTCCCATTGCTTGTGTTTGCGACTCCCAGACATTTTCTCCCAGGATTTTGACAATCATGACTCGGCTGATGGAATCGGTGATGCAGATCTCTGCTGGAGCTCCTTCTTCATCCTTTCTACTAACTTAATCTCTCCAAAGCCCCTCTGCGGTGTTACCTGGTTGCAGATTTAAACCCCAGCAAATTTTGCAGGCTTTCATATTGTGGCTTAGGCCTGGGCAACAGAGGCAGATGTTGTGGGAGTCACCGGTGTAGATTTTGTCTCTGCACTCACAGTACCAGAAAGGTTTAGATGGTTCTTTCAACGACATACAGGTCACTGAAAATCACTCTAAAAGTGATTATTTGTTAGTAAAGCAATAAAATGGCAGCAATATGCAGCGACATCTCCTTCGCGGTCCGATGAGTTCAGATCGATGGCAGGAAACGAACTGAGGACAAGAGGGGCGCCCACATTTATGTATATGCTGATGTCATTGTGGGTGGTCCCTGGCAGACTGCTTGCAACAGTTTTCATGTGGTCCTACAGCGTGGTGGCTATAAGTTCCAAAGGTGTGGCCTGATGACAGAGATATCCTTGAAGAAGATCTGGAGGTGAACCAAACACCTTAACCCTTTGATAGTTCACTGCAGCTCCACTGGGGGCCCCATACTGATTTGTGCATACCAGTTTACTTCGCTAACCAAGGGTGCCGGAAGATGATAAAAGCTGAGGGGGCTGAGAAT
Organism: Neoceratodus forsteri; assembly: GCA_016271365.2. Lineage (NCBI taxonomy): Eukaryota > Metazoa > Chordata > Ceratodontiformes > Ceratodontidae > Neoceratodus > Neoceratodus forsteri. Next base: position 1,401,174,018 of record CM028131.1, on the reverse strand, counting down.
CAAAAAGGCACTTGTAAGGGAACAAAGGGCACTTTTTCTACTAGTTTTTGCCATATAGAAATAAAAAGTGGAGGGGCTCCCGCCCCTTCCGCCCCCCCGGTTCCGGCACCTATGTCGCTAACACTGGGGCTTTCTCTTCCCCCCTCTGTTGAAAGTGCACTTTTGTGACATTTGTGATTATTCTGATTAGCTGCCTGCGTACATGGCCACACCTGTGGCTCTCACAGTTCCCTCAGCGTGCCCCATTTTATATTTGTCTGCAGTCTAACCACAGTATAGCCCAGAGGATTAAAGTATAGTTTGGAAGAAACAGGCAGCACTCACCCAGCTGTAGTCCACAGATACTTTAAACTGTAGAAATTACATTAGTCAAGAATAGCATGCCTTCCACTTCTTTTATTGACGTACAAAACACAAGGCTGTTTCACCTCTGATGAAATTCTGGTGGGTGAAGCAAACACTTGGTGGGGGTTAGAGATGGTTATGGCCGTCTAGCCAGAGATACTCCTCTGATATTTGTACTGAAAGTTTAAATGATTTCCACTTTATCACTGTGATGCTGTGTTTATATTTCAGCAAAGATGTTGAAGCACACTATCCTCGACTATTGCAACTTCTACAGTTTAAAGTATCTATGGACTACAGCTGGGTGAATGCTGCCCGTTTCTTCATATGCCGAGTTCCTACTTCGGCTAGACACTACCACTACTCCAGTGCATTCCCTTTCCTCACAATATAGCTAGAAGGTTAAAGTATCGCCTAGAGGGTTAAAGCACTAAGCCGTAAACCTGAAGAGCCAGCAGATCTGGGTTTTAAACCCACTTCTGCCATGTGCGTACTGTGTGACCCTGAGCAAGTCGCTTAACCTCTCTGTACTCCCGGGACGAACCTGCATCCTGACATTGCATTGGCTCTTTTAACTGCAGTAGCATATTGCCTGCCTGGCTTAGCTTACTGTCCACAATTATCCCAAATTCTTTTTCTCAGTTATGCTGTCAATTGTTGTATCACATATGTGTGCACTGTGTGCTTGTGACCCAGATTACTCGCTGCTAGGTGTAGTACCTTATACTGTATTCCAAAGCTAGACATTGTACCCCTAAAACATTTTACAACCATAAACAGCTGCATCAGCTTTAGGTTTGCCCAGAGAGGTTATGTCAGATAGAAGGAGGTTAAAGAGACGCTGTCAGCCTTTGACTTCCTTTATTTGCCCTTACTCCCAAAAGTGCCTGTACTCTCTACAGCCGTCTACATGGCGATTCAATACATATGTTGATGTGTATGCCCATTGTCATGGCGTGATGTTTAGACATGAATTTACATAAGATAGCTCACTCATTTTGGAAAAAGAAATACTTTGCCGAGTTCAGCTTGCTTTCAAGTATCAGACACAGTGTTTAGCCGAACTCGGTTAAAAACTATCCATACTAGTTCAAGAATGAGCCTACCAGTGCTTCAGTGCCATTTGCTAATGTAAGAGCACTTTGGCATCGGGAGGCTGCGAGCAAGAGCAGGTCACCAGGGTTGCAGTTTTCAATAAAAGTTTTAAAAACCTGTGTTAATTTGAGGCATCCATTGCTGGTATATATACTGAATTGCCATGTAGATGACTGTAGAGAGTGCAGACACCTTTGGGAATAAGAGCAAAAAAAGTAAGTCAAAGGCTGACTCTGCCCTTTAAGATAAGGCTGTGCTATCTAGGGGTGGGAACTGGGAGATCACAGGTTCAAACCCCACTGGAGCCAAATACTCACTGTGTGACCTTGGGCAAGTCACTTAACCTCCTAGTGCTCCAGTCTGCCCAGCTGTGAAAATATGTGTAGCTACTGGACCCACTGGAAACAAGATGTTGCATCTCAGATGAGCTGTCCTGGATGAGTAAATTGTAGGAAAAAAGGGGGCTCAGGTTAGTTAAGCAAGGGGAAAGAGGGGGGAAACGTAAACACAGAGAGTGTAAGCAATTTACTCATAATCACAGAGTAAGTAGCACTGGTGGGATTCAAACCTGGGTCTGCAGATTCACAACTCTGTCCTCTAACCACTAGGCTACACTGCCTGTGGGTAAGGCTGTGGCTAAATTAGGATTTGGAGCCAGAAGACTGATAGTAGTTTGCTATAACCACCGGGACAGACTACCTTGTTTTCTTGTGTGTGAAGCACATTCTGAAACACTCAAGTTCTCCTATTGGAGGCTTGCCCTTCTCTTACCTTGGCATGGTTATAGATGTCCACACAATTATCATTGTTGGTGTTTTTTGCACAGATAATCTCACAGTGCCGCTGCAAAGCTTCAAGCTGGAAGAATTTGGCAGCCGACAGCAACTGGAAAACAAAACAACACAGTACATGTGGTGCAAGTAGTACAAGTGCCTAAAGCAACATTTCCAGGACATTTCAAATGTGTAGGATGTCCGTCGTCACTGCAATGATAGAGGTACTCTGTCAGAGACAGGTAAACACAGCGCTACCCGCTGAACTAGATGAAAAGTGTTCTACTGCCATTGCAGGTGATCTGGAGTTGATGTGAGCATTTGCAGCTGGATGACCAGGCTGGGAGCAGTGCTATTACTTGGCAACACATCCCAGCCTGGTGGATTTGCTTCGCTGGCCACTGCAGCAACAACCCATCATGGCATGATGGGAAGCTTGCCTCCTTGCAAAGGTGGGGGGGGGGGGATGCACTTAAAGGAAGCTGTGGACATGGCCGTGAGGCACTGTGCAGCATCAAGCAGGAGGGAGGGAGGATCTGGGGTCACTTAGCACACACAAGAATGCATGCAGCAATAAACCTAATGTGAGGAAACACTCCTCTCTGCACCATCTAGACATTGGTGATAGCGGCCGTCTTAGTCTTACTCAGGCCCTCTCAGGTACTCAGGCCCTCTTAGTCCCTACTCAGGCCCCTTGGGCCCTCCCAGTCCCTACTCAGGCCCTCTCAGTCCCTACTCAGGCCCTCTCAGTCCCTCCCAGACTCTACTAGGCCCTCTCAGTCCCTACTCAAGCCCCCTCAGGCCCACCCAGGCACTATGCAGGCCCTCTCAGGTCCTTTTAGGCCCCTCTCAGATCCTTCTAGGCCCTCTCAGGCCCTACTCATCACATCCTCTGCACCAGATGAGGACTTCCAGAGAGAGGTGGGATCCCCAAATTCCCCACCTCTGTGGACATACCATAGGTGGGCAAAGTGTTGAGGTAAAGGAGGTAGGTGGCTGAAATGGGGCTGAGAGGTTACCAGTGGCATTAAATGCATAGAGCCTCCATTGTGGCCCTCAACCCTACAAGAACGTAAAACACAGCGGGGTAGAATCTATTCCAAGATTGACCTTGAAACTTAGCAAGAAAAGTGGAAATAAGAACTTGGTCACTAAAGCAGTTTGTAGATACAGCTAATTTTCTTTGATACAAAATCACCACAAAGTTCCCTAAACACCGATGCTTCACAGTTATGCAGCTTCCTCAGGGTGGTAATATTCTAAATATCATATAAAAAAACTCAAATCAGTAATAACAACACTCAGAATAGTGAATATGTGGGATTCTTTTATTTTTTTAATCAGTATTTATCCTCTGCGGTCTCTCTCTGACCAGACTCCATCTGGACCAGTTCCCAAGCCCCTTCACCCAACTTCTCTGGAGCTTACCTGTCTTCGCAGTGTGCGCCCAGCCATCGGTGCGAGGCCTGCGAGGGACTGGACTGTCACCACACAGCCGTCACAGGTTTCTTTCCTTCATTTTCTCCCCTTGGGCCTACGTGTCTGCAATGATGTGATGTGTGTGCTCCACCTCCATGGAGATGCCTCCAGGATCCGGGCAGTGGGTCCCGCTCCCTTCTTGCAGTTCTGATGTGCTACCACCCAGATTCCTTCAGGTGGCAGCTGACCTGTGGCACATGCATTCCTCCCCTCCCTGAGGGAGGACGGCCATCCTTGGGATGCTCAATCCTCCCTCCCCCCCGGCCAACACCCGAGTGACCGTATCTGTTCCTGAACCTGGGTCGCCAGTGAGGCAGCCAGTGCCTCTGCCCACTGTGCCACTGGGCAGGGGCGGGCCCTCCCATGTGGGATTCTACACTTGCAGTTGGTGTATCTATCCATCATCTTATGGGACCACCCTGCCACTGAGCTCCTACCGATAGGGCTACCAAACATTACCTATTAACAATGCCTCCTTTGGCTGCACTCACAAGATATCTGTCTAATTCTCTACTTCGCTGTAAATATCAAACCTGTTACTCCCTCCCTCTATCAGTAAACTTATTGTTCTCTTGTAAACTGTAAAATACAGCTCTCGGTAACACGTTCAATGCAATGTATAGCTAATCTTGAGTCTGCAATATTGTATAACTAAAAAAACTGTAACCTTTAGCTGCCATTCTATGTCTATATGTATTAAGTGTTTATGTTTGTTTTTTCTGACACGGAGACTTTGTAAATGAGTTCCTGACTCAAAGGCTGTAATCCTAAAGTCTGTTAAATAAATAAATAAGTATATTTTATAAAACCAATTGGACACCAAAGATTATTTCTGAGTGCAGGCAGTTGAACCGGGGTGTGTTATAAAACCCCTTTATATAATTTATTTATCGAAAAAAATTTACCAAGAAAGGCCTACTGAGCTGCAAGAAGCTCATTTTCAAAGGCATCCTAAGGGATGGGTACACAGGGAAGCACACACAGCAGCTTAACAGTAAACAGAACTTCAAACACAATGAGCAGCAGCAGCAGAGTATAATATAGGGCAACTGGAATGGTGCAAACGGGCAATAAATACTTTGTGGCGCAGTGGTAATGCTACAGCTTGTGATGCCAATGACCCAGGTTTGGGAATGAGCCCAGAACATTGGAATATTGTCTGAAGGGAGGACGATCCAGCATCCAGGGGACCGCTCTCCTAATCTGGGGAGGGAGGACTATGGAATTCGACAATATACCAACCCCTAACCATGACTGAGGATCAGTGCCCTCAAGACCCCTCACAATCTGGGACTGGTGGAGAAGAGGAGATCAGTGCATCAGATGCGGAAGCATACCTGATGTTGTCTGGACATCACTGCACATGTGCTCCACCAGGGACACTTGACTAAGGCAAATACTGCCACCCTGGAGGATGATGCCCCATCTGCTATGCCATGTCCATCACTGAGCCTTTCTCCATAGCCCTGAGATGTGACTTGACTCACTTCTGCCGGGTACCAAATGGATTGTGGGGAGAATACCACAGAGATTCAAGCAACCCCACCCTCAGGGGAAAGCTGGATGGGACCAGTATCCTGGTGAATTGCGACTGGTTTGCAGCTTCAGAGAACACAGGTACTAGAAGGCTGTGGCTGGATGGGAAAAAATGGTGCTGGTGGATGGCCAAAGGAAGTCTGGGTTGGTGGGACAGCTCAGAGGATAAAAATAGGTTACTCACCTGAAACTGTAGTTCCTGGAGTGGCACATGGTTCACATCCACATGATGGCATGTCTTCCTTAAGAGTGGAATCACTGGAATGTCTTTAAGCAAAGCTCCTCTCACCACCCAGGTGGTATAACCCTCAGTTCCACACCATGACATCAGATCTTGCATGCTAGAAGCAGGGACCCATGTGTCACTTGCCAGGGGAGGTCGGATGGGTGGCGTGGATTTGAACCATATACCACTCCTAGAACTATGGTTACAGGTGAGTAATCTATTTTCTAGGGGTGTGGTTATGGTTCACTTATCCACACAATGGCAGATGTCCAGCAGTTCAGTTCTCTGGTGGTGGTGGTGGGCGGTGGGGGCAAGGAGCACACCCCTACTTGGCAAACAGAGACTGGAGAACCGAGGTCCCAAATGCAGCATCCCAATGAGGCTCTAGGTAGAGGCTGTAATGGGAGATTAAGGTGTGTGCTGACTTCCCGGTGGCAGTCTTGCAGATCTTCTGAATAGTGATGTCACTGAAAACAGCCACCAGGCAATGGCACGTGTGGTGGAATAAGCCCTGAGCCCTATGGGAGGCTCCCCTACCAGCCAACCTGTAACAGAAGTCGATGCAGGACATAATCCACCTGTCAATCATCCTCTTAGCTGCCTGTCTGCCAGGCGCGGCTTCAGCATATGTGACAAAGAGCTGGCAAGCCTCACCCCGAAGTCTAGCCATGTGCTCTATATAACAGGAGAGTGCTCGTCGCAGGTCCAAGGAATGGAGCCTGCGTTCAGCCTCTGAAGATGCGTTTGTAAAGCAGACTGGGAGGTTCATTACCTGGTTAAGGTGGAACCCTGAGACAATCTTCAAGAGGAACTTTGGATGGGGGCGAAAGACTACCTTGTCCCTGTGAAAGACCAGATAAGAAGGCTCCATTAAGAGCACCTGGAGCTCACTAATCCTCCTGGCTTGCGTGCGTGATGGCCACCAAGAAGGCCGTCTTCCACGAGGTGTGTGACATCTCACATCTGTGCATAGGCTCAAAAGACTTACCCATGAGCACTGCCAGTATCAGCAATAAGTCGTAAGGTGGTGGTGGCTCAAACACTGGCGGGGACAAGTGGTTAAGGCCTTTAAAGAAGCACCTGACCACCTTCTCCTGCACTACTGTCAGCATACCAGCCCACACCTAGTATGCAGAGATGGCTGCCAAGTGCATCTTAAGGGTCGCCGATTGCAGTCCCAGCTGGGACAGGAACCAGAGGTATTCCAAAATGGTAGCCACAGGGCAAGCAGGGAATCAAAGTTTTTGTCCTGACACCAAATGAAAAACCTCTTCCATTTGAAGGCACAACACTGGCAAGTTGACTATTTTACAGAGGCCTCCACAACATAGAGTACTTTCTTCAAAAGACCAGAGCTTGGGGATTGAAGGTCCAGGTGCAGGACCTTTCCCTTGTTATCAGGTCAGCAGATCTGGGTGAACAGGCAACCACCACAGGGGTCTACTGCTGAGACTGAGAAGATCTGGGTACTAGAACTGGCGAGGCCAGTCCGAAGCTATGAGAATCATCCACACCTTGTCCTTCCATACCTTGACCACCACCTTGTGGATTGTGGGATAGGGAGAAAAGGTATACAGGAGGCCTGTGGCCCAGGGCCTCACAGAGGCATCCCACACCAGTGTCCCATACTGTGGGGGGTGGGCATAGAACAGCTTCAGTTTTCTGTTTTCCTAGGAGGTAAACAGGTCCACCAAAGGGGTGCTCCACAAGGAGAACAGGTGGCAAGCCTGATGCAGGGGCCACTTGTGCGATGCCTCACACACCTGGCTGACAGCATGAACTGCCATGAGATCTGCACCCAGCCTGTGCAGGAGGGTCCAGGTGTGGCGGGTCTCCTGACACAAAGGAAGGGAGTGCATGGTGACCTGCCTGTTCAGGTAGAACATGGTCATGGTGCTGTCTGTCTGGACTTGCACAACCTGACCCCTGACTAGGAGAGAACATTCTGTCAGAGCTAACCACACTGCACAGAGCTCCAGCAGGTTGATGTGGTGAAGGGACTCCCTGGGTGACCAGAACCCAATGGTCCTGTGGTCCCCCAGGTGTGCTCCGCACCCCACCACATATGAGTCTGTTGTGAGAGAGTGATGGTCAGCTGTGGACAGACAAACAGGACTCTTTCCTCCGGACATTCTGGTATCAGCCACCCCTGGATGGCATCCCACATCAGCCGGGTCACCGTGACTGGCTGGTCCAGGTGTTACAGGCACTGGGATCACTGACAGCCCAACTCCTACTGTAGGTGCCACATCCACCAGTGTGCCCAGTGGATCATGCTGGTGCAAGATGCTATGTACCCCAGCAGCCTCAGGAAATCCTGGGCAGGGCGCAACTGCCCAACCTGAAATGATCGTGCAAAGGAAGTAAGATCCAATGCCTAGGCCACAGAGAGGAGGGCCTTGGCCTGTAGGGAGACTAGCTCTGTCCCAATGAAATGAATCACCTGCAAGGGGATCAGTTTGGACTTGGCTGGGATGACCAAGAGGCCCATGTGTCTGCAGATCTGGAGGGCCAGGTCCCTGGACCGCTCCACAGCCTCTCTGGACAGTCAGGCTATCAGCCAGTCATCTAGGTAGGGGTGAACCCTGACACCCTTGTGCCACAGGAAGGTTGCAACCAGCTGTGCACTTGGTGAAGGTCCTGAGCACGAACAAGAGGCCAAATGGCATGACCTGGAAATGACAGAGCACCATTTCTGTGCAGAACCGGAGGTACCACCAGTGGGATGGACAGACTGGAACCCTGGTGACCCACATAAGAAACCAGTAACACAGTGTCTTTGCAGCCCAAACCAAGAACAAGGGGTGAAGACCAACAAACAGACTGAAAGAGCCCATAGGATGGTGTATGTGTATGTGAATCAACAGTGAAGATATTCCTAGAAGATCAAGAATTACAGTGAGTATGTAATTTTCATATCTTTGAGGAATCATTCTTCACCATTGACTCACACTAATGAGTCAGAGTCCCAAACTGAGATGAAAATCCCCTGGACTGGAGTGGCAGGGGCCGAGGTTCACTCAGGATAGAAGCCCATTCCGAATGGTACTGCCAAAGGAGGCGTGCTGCCTGGCATGGACATCCATGGCATACTGCTTGATGAAGGTGTGTGTGCACCACACTCCAAGTTGCAGTTCTGCAAATATCACCGATAAGGACCGAGCCAGTCTCTTCCAGGGATATGGCCATCGCTCTGGTGGAGTGGGCACATACCTGGCCTTCCAGCTTGATCTGCACTACAGCACAGCAGTGACGAAGGCAATTAACAATTCAAGCTGAAATGTGTTTGACTGTAACAGGCTGTCCCATCTGATTAGAATCAAAGGAGGCAAAGATCTACTTAGACTGCCTGAAGTCTGCAGTAGTTCTACCTAGGTAAAACTTCAAGGCTCTCCTGACATCCAGAGAATGGAGAATGCACTCTCCTTTGTTCAGTAAGTCAGGAAAGTATGTAGGCAGCACAAGAGGCTGATTTAAGTGAAACTTTAGACACCACTTTGGGTTGCGTGTGAAGGACCACCTTCTCTCTGTGGAAAACAGGATCTGGAGGATCCGTTACAAAGCAAGAATTTCAGAAACTCTGTGGGCAGAGGTGATGGCTATTAGAAAAACTGTTTTCCAAGTTAAAAACTTCAGCTTGCAAGTTGCCATGGGCTCGATAGGCTTATGGATAAGCATGTCCAACACAAGGTTGATATCTCAGGCGGCTACAGGTTTCCTGCCTGGAGGCCTGGTATATAGGATGCCCTTAAGGAACCTTTTACAAAGTGGTAGTTAGGCCAAACAGAGAGTACCGACTGGCTCGTGGAATGCCAAAACAGCACATAAATGGACCTTGGCTGTGGAGTACTGTAGACCAGCATCAGAAAGCTCCAATTAATACTCCAAAACCTTGTCAAGTAGATGCTGAAAGGGGTTAATGCGGGATTTGGAGCACCAGATTGAAAATCTCTTCCACTTGGCTGTGTTTTTCTGGTGGAAGGCTTATAGGCTGCCAAGATTATCTCCGTGACTCTCTGAGACACCCTGTACCTGTTCACTTCTATTTCTTCAAGAGCCAAGTCTGAATGAAAGCAGTGTAGACTGGGATGGACCAGAGGGCCCTGGGTCAGTGGGTCCATCTTGAGGGGGAAGGATTCTCAGTGTGCTGACTGATAGAGTGTTCAACAGAGGAAACAATATCTGTCAAGCCCAGTAGGGGACAATGAGAATCATCATGCCCCCAAGTGCCTCCAGTCTGAGCAACACACTCTTGTACTACAGGGACTGGAAGGAATGCATACAGAAACAGATTTTTCCATTGCAGTCTGAATCCATCCTGATAGAAAATGCCATGTCCTGTATTTCTGGAGCAGAATCGAGGCAGTTTGGCATTGAGTGGGAATGCAAAGAGGTCCACATCTGGTGTTCTCCACTCATCAAACAACGATCTCACAATGTCTGGAGCTAGTGACCACTCATGAGGATTGGCCTCTGTTTGGCTTAGCTCGTCTGCAGAGCATTTTGCACTCCCGGCAAACAGACTGCCTGGATCTGGATCCCCTGATACAGACACCACTCCCACACTCTCAATGCCTCTCTGAAGAGGGGGTAAGAATGTGCTCCCCCATTTGTTGATGCAGTACATCACAGATTTGTTGTCTGTTAGGAGTATGGTTTCATGGTTGATGAGATCCACGAGGTCTCGTATACCACACGACACAGATCTCGTTTCCAACACATTGATGAGGAGATGACTCTCTGAAGGGCCCCAGACACCCTGTGTGTGGAAGCCCTGGCAGTGCGCTCCCCATTCCAACAGGGAGGCATCCACGGTGCAGCTCACCTGAGGCTCCATTTGGGAAAAAGGGAAACCCTGGAGGAGATTTTCCTCCATTGTCCACCATGCCAAGTGACCAAACAAGAAGCTTTGTCACCTTGATGGGTTAAGACTGAGGGTGCGATGCTTGCGACCACTGTGTGATGAGCATCCACTGAGTTGTTCTAATGTGTAGATGTGCTGGGGCCTCTGTGAACACCAAGGAGGCTATCAAACCCAACATGCACTGCATGGAGTGGGCCTTTACTGTTTTGCGCTTCTGGATGAAGTGCGCCATCTGCAGGATTGCTTTCCTCCTATCCTCTGGAAGGAAGGCCCAGGCTCTGGTGGCGTCCAGAAGGGCTCTGATAAACAGGAGCTTCTGAGAGAGATGTAGCTGCGACTTCTCCAGGTTTAGCAAAACCCCCATGGATGTAGGGAACTGAGAGGCTGTGGCCACTGCGTGTTCTGCTTCCTGCTTGGATGGACTGGCTATCAGCTAGCTGTCCAAGTAAGGGATGACTTGGGAATCCTAACTTTCTTAGGTGAGTGGCAAGCACAGCAAAGCACTTTGTAAAGACTTGGGGTGCCGAGGATAGCCCAAAGGGCAGGACTCTGAATTGATAATGCTGCCCCAGCACAAGGAACCGAAGGAATTTGTGGTGGCTGGCATGCACTAGGATATAGTGATAAGCATTCTGCATATCCAGGGAGGCTACCCAACCCCAGGGCTTTAGGAAGGGGTAGCAGGGATCCCAGAGAGATCATCTTGAACTTTTCTTGCTCCATGAACTTGTTCAGGTTCCTGAGGTCGAGAAAGGGGCACACGCCCCCTGATTTCTTTGGTACAAGGAAATAATGGGAGTAGAAGCCTGTGCTGCACTTTGACTCTGGCACTACTTCTATTGTCCTGTTGCTCAGAAGGCCTACAATCTCCTGTGTCAGTGCTCTGACATGTGAGCTGATAACGGGTTGCTTTCTGGGCAGATGATCCAGAGGGATTTTTGTAAAATTCAGGGAGCATCCTCGGATAATCCTCAGCACCCACTTGTCTGTTGTGATGGACTCCCATTGACAAGAAAACTTTCTCAGGTGCCTTCCTACTGGATAGGAGAGGTCTGCCTTGGGCAGCTGAGGCTGGGCTGGGGCTAGAACTTCAGAGGCTGACAATAGGCACTTTCGGGACCTGTGCCTTCGGCTGCACTTTCTTTTGCAGTTGGGTGGTTGGAATTTGTTTTCTGGTCCTCTACCTGTACCTCAAAAGGACTGCTTGTTTTGAAAGAAACCATGTCCTTTTCCCTTCAGAGGGTAAGCCAGAAAAGGTCTGGAAGTCTTAGTGGGCATCCTAGTTTTCTGAGAGGCCTCAAAGAGACTGTCACACCTGCTGCCCAAACAGGTATGTGCCATCGAAAGAACATTCATTACCTGTTGCTGGACACCCTGAGAAAAAACAATAGTTTGAAGCCAGGAGTGCCTTCTGATTCAAATAACTGCTGCAGCCGAGTGAGAGGCAGTGTCAAAGACGTTCATGGCTGGCTTGAGCTGGTGACTGTTAGACTCGATGCCATGTAAAATAGTTTGCATGATCTTATGTCTAGTGTCTGAATCCAGTACAGATTCAGCAAGGGACTTAAGAGAGGTCCACAGGTCACAGACATACTTAGGAAAATGCTCTTTGTAACTGGCAATCCTCATGTTGAGGGTGGACGCAGCAAAAGCCACTTGTCCATAGAGTCTACCTTGCAAGATCCCTTGTTAGCGGGGTGTGAATAGCCTTATAATTCTCAGCAAGGATGACAATTTTGTCAGCAATAGGCTGAGAAGCGCAAATGGGTTTGTCCCTAGGAGCAGTGTACTTACAACCTATCTGTCTGCAGACAGAAGGAACAGAAGCAGGCCTACTCCATACTGCATCCAAAAGAGTTTCAAATGTGTGGGGAATAGGAGGAATAATGTAGACTGGCATGGCGGAAATGATCAACCACTTCAAACAGAAATGTTTCCCTGGGTCAACAGCTGAAGACTCAAAAGTAAGTGTAGAGTACATATTGTGGAGGACAACCTGAAAAGACATATCTCCTGAGGAATAGGAGAAGGGCCTGGGTCTGAAGAGTCCAGGCTATAAGGGCCGGGGGTAGAGCCCTACCCCGCTCCACCAAGGCCCATTGCTGCCACAGGAGCTCCTTGTAGTGCCGCTACATCTGCTGATGGAGCCTCTCACCATCCGGAGATGAAGAGAATGAGGAGCATCCACGGTGCTACCTCCTGGTCGAGTGGGATCGAGGACTCAAGGAGCCCCTCAACCTCGACCTGAACCTCAACTGTTGACCTGAGGGCCAATGTCAAGGAGATGCAGGTGGAAGCAAAGTGTATACCACCTGCACCAGTCTCAACTTTATGACCTCCGGTGGAGGCTGATCATGAGTGGTAACGGCCAGGGATACCAAATGCTACATGTCTTCCTGAGTGAGAACTGGGATGACTGGAGTCTTGGAGATCAACTCATCATCAATCTTCTCTGGCAACAGGATCAAGGAAAATTTCAACTGCCAGATCAACTGGTGTTGAGATCAGCAAGCACACCAGGGGTACCATGGAGCTTGCGACCTACCCCTCGACCAACTGTGGCTCAGCCAAAGCTGAGCACTCAACAGTATTCGAGCAGTCAGGGGAGTCAAGGGAGCAGGAGGAGTGTGATGTCTCCCTGTCCCACGACCGACAGCAGTGGTTCTTGCTTTTATGCTTCTTACCATGGTGAGCAGGACTCTCCCTGAAAGTCTGAAGGGCCTAACACATGTCACAAAACTTTCCAGTGAAGGATGCTCCAATACTGGCCCTAGCCAGGAGCAGTGCTGAGGCTGATGAGGTGGCTGCTGCAGCCTTTGCCGCTGACTCTTCCATTGCTGCCAGTTGGATCGTTGACCCTGCCACAGCAGAGGCCACCTTGCAACCACCCTTGGCCCACAATTTAGGGTCTTGATTGGCCAGCCGGCCAAGGAGAAGACAAACCTTTCAATCTTCAAGTGATGAAAGTAGCATCATCTGGAAAAGGACACAACCCACATCATCATGTGCCATCCCAAGGCAGTACAAGCACGACACTTGTGAGTCCATCCGCGACATCTTCTGCTGGCACATGACACACTGTTTGAAACTAGGGGTGGGCTTGGATTCCTCATGATCCATATTTCGATTGAGTGCCAAGAGTGGGACCGAGGAATATACGATTTATCGAAAAGTGAGAAAAAAAACACAGGTTTTTTTTTTTTAATTTGCTGTACTTTTCTCTCCTTCTCCAGGGACTGGCCCCCTTGGCCCTGCCCCATCATCCACCCTCCCAGGGACTTACCTGACTGGAGTTATACCTTGGCTTGCCCCCTAAGGCGAGGCCTTTGGGAGGGGGCTTCTCCTCTCGTCGGAAGATGGTATACGGCTTCAGGGGTGCTGTGGTTCAGTGGTGCGGGACCTGCAGCACGAGGCAGGTGGCATCCTGCTCGGCTCTGGTTTTTCTCATTTTCTTGCCAGGAGGTGGGATGTGTACTTATGTCAGTAGCACACACACACACCGATGTCCACCCTGCCTCCAAGAACTGCTTAGGATGGCTGCCATTCCCCTGGCGTGCGCTGGGAGCATCCCCCCAACCCCTGGAGGAGGAGTGTAGTCCATGTGATGCTCAGTCCTCCTCCCCCTGGGCCAGTCCTCCAACATCCAGGCTCGCTTCCAAACCCGGGTCATCAGCGTCACAAGCAATAGCACTATCGCTGTGTCAGTGGGCTTGCAAAAAAGCACTAAGTTCAACAATGGCACACTTAATAGGCCCTACAATGCACGGAACTGTGAAGGAGGAGACCGAACTCTTCCAGTGGAAAGGAAGATCAGACATCACAGAGTGGAACCGAGGGATACACCAGCCGGGTGGTGGGAGGAGCTTTGCTTAAAGACATTCTGGTGAATCAGTTCTTAAGGAAGAACTGCCATCGTGTGGATAAGTGAACCATAACCACTCCTCTACAAAAAAGCTTAGGTCACACTTTATTTTATCAGTTTCAATGTAACTGTGGGGTAGGTAATCATTAATTACATACAACAGGGGTAATTACACAGTAGTTACTTGTTTGCTGCATGTAACTGCATTGCAATTTCAATGCAGTTACAGTGTGACTATAGTGTAGATAAGGAAAATTAAAAGTGTTACCAAAGTTTAAAAACAAATGCTATTGGTAAGGTGAGCAGAGGGCGAAGTTGTGTGCAGCAGCAGACATACGCAGCATGGGCCTGGAGCACAGACAAGTCCGCACTGCTCATGCCTGCTGCTGCACATGAGAGTAGTGCAGACTTGTAGTCTCTACTCCAAACACACTACTTATGTCTGCTGTCACACAAGAGTATTGTGGAGAGTAGTAGACATGAGTAGTGTGAGCCTGTAGTCTCTATTCCAAGCACACTGCTCATGTCTGCTACTGCATATGAGAGTAGTGTGGGCTTGTAGTCTCTACTCCAAGCTCACTACTGATGTCTGCTACTACACATGAGAATAGTGTGGACTTACAGTCTCTACACCAAGCACACTACTCATTGTCTGTTGCTGCACATAACAGTATTGTGGGCTTGTAGTCTCTACTGCAAGCCCCTACTACTCACGACTGCTGATGCACATGACAGTAGCACAGGCCTGTAGTCTCTACTCCAAACCCCCATTACGCATGTCTGCTGTCGCACATGAAAGTAGTGTGGGCTTGCAGTGTCTACTCCAAGCCTCTACAACTCATGTCTGCTGCTGCACATGAGAGTAGTGTGGACTTGTTGGGCTGGATATTCAAACTGCGCCATTCTGTGGCGCAAGGCCTTGCGCTGCAAAAAATAGTTGCACAGGGGTGTGGCCGGGGCAATATTCAGCGAGTTGTGTTATTGAGCAACCTCCTTGAATATCACCCGGGCGCAGTTTGTTTCGAGCAGTCAGTCGGCGGGCGAGGGGGGCGGCAGGCGAGGGGATGCTGCCGCCAGCCGCTGACGGGGAGCGGTGGGGCCTCGTGGGTGGGTGGGGTGGGGCCACTAGATCACCAGGGTAGGTGGACCTTGGGTGGACTCAATGCCCGCGATCCGTCATGCGTCCACTGGACCACCAGGGATATGTTCTTTGGGGTTGAAATTTGCTCTGCCTGGATCGGGCTAGTGGGGGTGGGGTTTTTGTCACTTATGCCGCGATCGGGCTGGTCAGGGGTGGGGTTTTTACACTTATGCCCGCAATCAGGCCAGTCAGGGGAGGGGGTTTACACTTATGCCCGCGATCGGGCCAGTCGGGAGGGTTTTTTTTACACTTATGCCCGCTGACCGGGCCAGTCGAGGGGAGGCGGTTTCTGAGCACTTATGCCCGCGATCGGGCCAGTCGGGGAGGATTTTTTTTCACTTATGCCCGCGATCGGCCAGTCGGGGAGGGGTTACTATATGCCCACGATGGGCTGGGGAGGGAGTAGGCCAAGGCCACCACAGGTGGCAGCTGCTGTGCTGCGCCTGCACACGCAGCTCACCTGTGGGTGGCCCTTGACTTACTCTTTTTTTTTGCTCAAAGTTGTGCAGGTGCAGGTTGGGGGTTGCGCCAGATGTCTCTGCACAGCCCGCTGAATATCGGCTGTGCAGTTTATGCATGGTTCCTCCCCCTCCGGTTGAGCATGCCTTCATTAGCATTGCGCTGTTGCTCAGCTTGACTTGGGGGGCGCAACTGCCTCCTGCTGAATATGGCAGAATGGCGCAATTTCGGACTTGTGCAGGCGCAACCCTATTGCGCATGGCGTAACCCTTTTGAATATCCAGCCCATAGTCTCTACTCCAAGCCCCCACTACCCATGTCTGCTGTCGCACGTGAGAGTATTGTGGGCTTGTAGTCTCCACTTCAAGCCCTAACCCTATTCATGTCTGCTATTGCAATGAGAGTATTGTGGGCATATAGTCTGTACTCCATGCACACTACTCATGTCTGCTGTCACACATGAGAGTATTGTGGGCTTGTAGTTTCTTCCAAGTACACTACTCATGTCAGCTGTCGCACATGAGAGTATTGTGGGCTTGTAGTTTCTTCCAAGCACACTACTCATGTCTGCTGCCGCACATGAGTATTGTGGGCTTGTAGTCTCTTCCAAGCACACTACTCATGTTTGCTGCTGCACATGACAGTAGTGTGGGCCTATAGTCTCCACTCCAAGCACAATACTCATGTCTGCTGCTGCATGTGAGAGTAGTGTGGTCTTGTAGTCTCCACTGCAAGCCCACAGTACTCTTGTCTGCTGTCACACATGAGAGTAGCGTGGGCTTGTAGTCTCAGTAGTGTGCGCTTGCAGTCTCTACTCCAAGCATACTACTCATGTCTGCTGCTACACATGAGAGTATTGTGGGCTTGTAGTCTCTACTACAAGCCCGCACTATTCACGTCTGCTGCTGCACATGAAAGTAGTGTGAGCAGCAGCAGACATGAGTAGTGTGGGCTTGTAGTCTCTACTCCAAGCCCTCACTACTCATGTCTGCAATCGCACATGAGAGTATTGTGAGTTTGTAGTCTCTACTCCAATCACACTACTCATCTGTGCTGCTGCACATGAGAGTAGTGTGGGCTTGTAGTGTCTACTCCAAGCCTACACTACTCATGTCTGTTGTCACACACAAGAGTAATGTGGGCATGTAGTCTCTGTCACAAACCCACTCAGCAGGTCATGCCCTCTACTCCCAAAGTGTCAACCTCTGAGTGCAGTCTTGTGAACAGTGTAACAGACAAGGTAACCCTCTTGTCTGTTTTTGTGAGTTCGGATCAACCTTTGGTGTCCAGTTCTGGAGGGATTCAAACTGTTAACCTCTTGTTAGCATACCCAACGCACAGGCTCAGATATATCTGTCTTCGGGGGGGGGCCAGACATCTTTGCCTATGGGCATCTAACCAGGTGTATAGAGATGAACCCTTTAAAGCTTTAATAAAGACCTCAGATTTAACGTTTCTCTTTCCAGCTTGGTACCACCATTCAAGCTTATGTCTATTGTCTGCATTAACCATATACTTTTCTTACAAAAAAAAAAGAAGTCAAAGACAGACCAAGTAAGTTCTAAGAAGAATTTTACTAAAAATAGTTAAAAATATGTAAAACACAAAATACAGAACTCTTATATCAAAAGACATACAACAAATCGTTTTAAAAGAAACAAGGTCCAAACAGTGCAAATTCCTACTTCAGTACTTAGTCTCTAAATACTTGCTTAAGTGCTCACCAATCTTGCTTGGTCAGAGTCTAGGTCAAAATGTGTGTCTCTGTAAAACAGAATTATTCCTTAAACAACTGTATTTGCCAACCCATTTCTGTGAGGTCAGCTAGCTCCTCCTCTGTCAGATTATGTATAAAAAATATATATCTTATATAACCACATGATGTATTTTCAAAGTATTACATTCTGCAATACTCAGCCTAACTCATGTGTGTCAAATGACATCTCTTTGATATTTAAACAGTATCCTCTGTCACAGAGACACCAAAGCATTTATGATCTCTCACTAATACATCACAACCTGCTTTTCTTCCTCTGGAAGCGTCATAAAATGGATATGCTGAACTCAAGCTTTTTAACCTTATAATTAGCTTCAGGCTTTTCCACATAACACATTGTCTCTAAAATCTGTTTGTGTATAATCTCACATGCTGTCTCAGCATTTTTCTCATGGCATCCATCCTTCAGCTGAAACCGGGGGGGGGGGAGTGAGGTTATTCCAAGGGCACTGGCATTTTTTTAACAGGCACTTCAATACCACATTGCCATTATTTTAAGAAATAAAAATGATACAGCACTCAGAACATGGCTGACTACATCACACTCCTCCCCACCTAGACTGAATTTGGGGGATTTATCCCCTACATGGGATGAGCTTCCCAAATCAGTTCACTCCTCATAGACCCTAGACAGTCCATCTGAGTTTTGATTATTCGCTCCAGCCCTACGTACAATTTTTAGATCATACCCTTGTAAAGCAAGACTCCATCTTAGCAGTCTCCCATTGTTCTTCCCTGGCGTCAGCCAAACCAGGGGGTTGGGGGCAGTCTGCACCACAAAATGCTGCCCATACAAGTATGGCTCTAATTTCTTTACGGCCCACACTATGGCAAGACATTCTTTTTCCACCATAGAGTATGCTTGCTCCCTGGGAGCAGCTTCTGGCTCAGGTACACAACTGGGTGATGTGTCCCTTGGCTGGACGTCTGGCTCAGTACTGTCCCAATACCCATGTCTGAGGCGTCCGTCCGAACTATAAAGGTTTTGCTATAGTCAGGACTTGTCAAAACAGGAGCACTCGCAGTTGCCTCCTTCAGTCTGGTAAAGGCTTCCTCACAGGCTGGGCCTCAGGTAATTTTTTTGGCATCTTTTTCTTTGTCAGGTCAGATAGGGAGCAGCTAGGCACTGTAATTGGGTACAAATTTCCTGTAGTACCCTGCTGTCCCAAGAAAGCCCCTGATCTGCTTCTGGGTTTCTGGTCTGGACCACGCCTGGATCACCTCTATCTTTATTTGGTTAGGATGGAGCTATCCCGGTCCTACCACATGCCTGAGGTATGCCACTTCCCCCATGGCCACCTGGCACTTCTCGGCTTTGACAGTGAGCCCGGCCTCTGTATCCTGTCCAGCACTTCCCTAAGGTGGGATAGGTGTTCCTCCCAGCTGGTACTAAAGATGGTAATGTCATTCAGGTATGCCACAGCGTATCCTCAGCACCATTTAACACCTGGTTCACCAACCTTTGAAAGTGGCCAGGCGTTCTTCATTCCGAAAGGCATTACTTTAAACTCAAATAAGCCTATCGGAGTGATGAAGGCCGACCTCTCCCTAGCTCTGTCTGTCAATTCTACCTGCTAATACCCCTTGGTCAGGTCAATGGTCGTAAGGTAGGTCGCCCCTCCCAACCTGTCCAGGAGTTCGTCCGTCCGGGGCATCGGGTGGGTGTCGGACTTCGTGGCTGCATTCAGTCCACGATAGTCCACACAGAAACGAGTTGAGCCATCTGGCTTGGGCACAAGAACTACGGGTGAGGCCAGGGGCTGTGGGATCTCTGGATTACCCCTAAATCCAGCATCTCCTCCACTTCCCTCCTAATGTCCTTTTGGACAGCCTCTAACACCCGATATGCTGTCCGCCATATGGGCGTCTGTGTCCCTGTCCCCACATCATGTGTCGCTAAGGGGGTTAGTCCAGGCTTGGCACTAAACAAGGGGGCAAAGTCTGTTAAAACCTCCCTTACTTTCTGGACCTGGTCTGGGGCCAGTTGGGGAGACAATTTTACTGCCTCCACAGAGGACTCCTGCTTACTTTCCTCCAGCAAATCCAGAAGGGGGTCTCCTTCGTCCGTCCCCTTCCCAAGACTACACACTGCAAACACCATGTCAGCCCTATTTGCATATATCTTCATCATGTTGACATGGTACATCCTTTCTGTCTGTTTATGGTCAGGTAACTCCACAATGTAGTTCATGTCATTTACCTTCCTAACCACTTTGTATGGTCATGCCCACTCAGCTTGCAGCTTGTCTTTCCAGACCGGAATAAGGACCATGACTTTCTGACCCACCATGTACGAGCGAGCTCTGGCTCGGCGGTCGTACCATACTTTTTGTTTCTGTTGGGCAGCTGCTAGGTTGCTCTGGGCTGTCCCCATAAGCTCCTTCAGCCTTTCCCTAAACCTAAGGACATAATCCACAATGGCAGTTCCCTGGGTGGCGTGCTTGCCTTCCCAGTCCTCCCAGATTAAGTCTAGGGGCACACGTACCCGGTGTCCATACGAGTTCGAAGGGGGAAAATCCTGTTGACTCTTGGGGCACCTCCCTGTATGCAAACAACAGGTGGGGAAGGTATTTCTCCCAGTCCTTCCCATGCTGTTCAGCAAATGCCCAGAGCATTGACTTTAGGGTACCACTGAATCGTTCCACAAGTCCATTGGCTTGTGGGTGATACAGTGTCGTGCATCTCTGCACCACCCCACACTTCTCCCATAAACATTTCATCAGGTCCAACATGAAGGAACCCCCTCGATCGGTGATTACCTCCTGCAGAAACCCAACACGGGAGAAAATCCCAAGTAAGGCATCTGCCACTTTGTCTGTCCTCAGAGAGGATAGGGCGACTGCCTTGGTACCAGGTGGCATAATCCACCACAGTCAGGATGAATCTCTTCCCTGAGGAGCTGGGGGTATTTAAAGGCCCCACAATATCCATTCCCACCCTCTGAATGGCTCCTCCACTATGGGCAAGGGATCAGAGGGCTTGGGTTTTCTTGCCCTTCTTCCCTTTTCAGCAGTGACAAGACCTGCAATACTCCTTCACCTGCTGGGTGAAGTTAGCCAGCAGAAATTCTGGGCTAACCGTTAGTGTTGTGCCCACATTCCTAGATGACTAGACAAGGGAATATCATGGCAACCTTGAGCAACTGCTCACGATATCCCTGGGGAACGACAAGCTGCCTGCCTAGCATCCCTCCCTCCCTCCCTCTGTCTTTACTGCCTGTGTATACATGTCCATTTTCCCAATAAACCTTATGTTTGCCGTCACCTCCCTAGGTGCCCTCCGAGTCTGCCCAAGCCCTCAGCTTCTCTAAACTAGGATCACTCCTCTGAGCAGCTGCAAACCCCTCACACAGTCCCAAGGCATGGGACAGGTCCCCTTCTGTCACTAAACTAGGGTCCCTAGCACTAGCATCAGGACCCTTAGAATCACTGTCAATCCTAACTCTCTGACAAGGGGTCACCCCTTCCTCTTCAGAGTAACCCTCTGTAGCTGTGTGATTACTTGCTACTGGGGAAATTTCTACCTCCTTTTTATCGGTCTCCCCATCTGGAGACACAGGCTGGGGGAACCAGCCTCTCAGTGGTTTCCACACTGGTTTCTGTGGGGTTCAGGGAACTACTATTTTCCCTTGTCGCTTGGCTATGGGTAACTGCACATACCACCCCCTGCTGGAGATTGTTACCTAGGATCACATCCACTACTAATGTGTTGGCTACAGCCACCTATTGCACAGTTCCCCCTGTTTCGCCCAGTACAGGAGAACACTAGCGAGTGACAATGTCTTCTCTTCACCAGTAAACCCTTGTACCATTACGTATTTATTGGGTATAAGCTGACCAGGCTGTACCAGATCCCCCTTTACCAATGTCAGGGATGCCCCTGTGTCCCTTAACCCCTGCGTCTGTACACCATTTACTATGACTGGGTGCATGTGCTCCCTCATGTTCACCGGCATGCTCTCAGGGACACACAAACAACCCACTTCTTTTCTAGCATCCTGTTGTGCATTTTGGCTTGCCTTTTTGGGGCACTGTCTGGCGATATGTCCAGTTTTCTTACACAGCCAACATGCATTTCTTATTTCAGATAAATCTTTTCGTTGAAACCTGGGGCTAACTGGTTTCGGTGGAGGCAGGGAGGGTTTTAGCTGCCCTGAAGGCACTTTTCCTTTTCCACACTGCCACACCAGCCCCATTCATTCTCAGAGCAGGTCTGCTCTTGGCATAGCGGTCTGACAGTTCAGCAGCCTCTTGCAATGTTTTTGGATCTCGGTCCTCTAGCCAGGTTTTTAGCTCTGCTGGGCAAACCCAATAAAACTGTTCTAATAAAATCACATTTTCAATTTTATCAACAGAGTTTGCCTTATTTCCTTCCTTCCCACCAATGTTTTAAAAACCGATGTAGTTTCGTGGCTAGCTCTTCGTAGCTCACATCAGGGCTTCTCCTGAGCTTACAGAATTTAGCTCTGTATGTTTCAGCAGTTAATTCAAACTTTTTTAACAGTGCAGCTTTTAGCTTTCTGTAATCATTGCTGTCTTCATTGTCCATTTCACCCAATGCATCCCGAGCTCTCCCAGCAAGTAGCCGGGATAGCTGGAAGCTCCAGGACTCTCTAGGAATTTTAGCCTGAATACAAACTTTTTCAAAATAATTTAAAAAAGCGTCCATATCTTCCCCTTCCTTAAACTCAGCTATTAATTTGGAGTTCAATTTGTAACCCAGTCCTGCAGTCCCAGTTAAACCCAAGCCACTTACCTGCTCTGGTGCTGCTGGTCAGAGTCGGAGCTTCTCCAGTTCGTGTTGCCACTGGCACTCCTCTCTCCTCTCCTCTGCCTCTCTGCGTTCTCGCTCTCTCTTCTCCTCTGCAGCTCATTGGTGCTCACGCTCCTCACAGTCTGCCTCCCTCTGCTGTCGCTCTGCCTCACAGTCTACCTCCCTCTGTTCTCGCTCTCTCTTGTCCTCTGCAGCTCACTGGCGCTCATGCTCCTTATGGTCTGCCTCCCTCTGCTGTCGCTCTGCCTCCAGTTCCATCCTGCGCAACTCAATTTGCAGTTTGAGTACCTCTGGATTCAGGATACTGGTGACCATCCCCTGTTGCTGTGATCCTTGATCGACAGTGGCCCTGCTGTTCTTTTCAGACACGGTTGGTGACTCGCTGCTCTGGGTATCTGCTACCATCAGGACCTCTATGAGGTTCTGCTTTCTGGCCGTCACCTCGAACGGGACTCCCCTGTCCCCGCACAACTGCTTCATGTAATCTACAGTGTGCCTGATGTAGTCGGAAGTCATCTTCTTCTTCCCTGACTACAGCTACTCTGACTGCACTTTAGAGAAAACAAATAAAATGGGTAGGAACTTGACTGTATGCCAAGTGATATATAGTTCTGTTTCCTTTTTAAAATAAAACTCTGCCTTTTTTCTTTCTTTGCAAGAGAGCTTACGGTCTCAGCTGACAGAGAACAATAAAGCTTGTAATACCAAAATTATGCCACCGCTGCCAACCAATCTGTCACAAACCCACTCAGCAGGTCAGGCCCTCTACTCCCAAAGTGCCAACCTCTGAGTGCAGTCTTGTGAAGAGTGTAACAGACAAGGTAACCCTCTTGTCTGTTTTTGTGAGTTCAGATCAACCTTTGGTCTCCAGTTCTGGAGGGATTCAAACTGTTAACCTCTTGTTAGCATACCCAATGCACAGGCTCAGATATATCTGTCTTCAGGGGGCCAGATATCTTTGCCTACGGGCACCTAACCAGGTGTACAGAGATAAACCCTTTAAAACTTTAACAAACACCTCAGATTTAACATTTCTCTTTCTAGTCTGGTACCATCATTCAAACTTATGTCTATTGTCTGCTATAACCATATACTTTTCTTACAAATAAAAAAAAAATAAGTCAAAGACAGACCAAGTAAGTTCTAAAAAGAATTTTACTAAAAATAGTTAAAAATATGTAAAACACAAAATACAGAACTCTTATATCAAAAGACATACAAATCTTTTAAAAGAAACAAGGTTTAAACAGTGCAAATTCCTACTTCAGTACTTAGTCTCTAAATACTTGCTTAAGTGCTCACCGATCTTGCTTGGTCAGAGTCTAGGTCAAAATGTGTGTCTCTGTAAAACAGAATTATTCCTTAAACTGTATTTGCCAACCCATTTCTGTGAGGTCAGCTAGCTCCTCCTCCTCTGTCAGGTTATATATAAAAAATATATATCTTATATAACCACAGGATGTATTTACAAAGTATTACATTCTGCAATACTCAGCCTAACTCATGTGTGTCAAATTACATCTCTTTGATTTTTAAACAGTATCCTCTGTCACAGAGACACCAAAGCATTTATGATCTCTCACTAATACATCACAACCTGCTTTTCTTCCTCTGGAAGCGTCATAAAATGGATATGTTGAAGTCAAGCTTCTTAACCCTATAATTAGCTTCAGGCTTTTCCACATAACACATTGTCTCTAAAATCTGTTTGTGTATAATCTCACATGCTGTCTCAGCATTTTCCTCATGGCATCCATCCTTCAGCTGAAACCGGGGCGCGAGTGAGGTTATTCCAAGGGCACTGGTATTTTTTATCAGGCACTTCAATACCACATTTCCGTTATTTTAAGAAATAAAAATGATACAGCACTCAGAATATGGCTGTCTACAGCACAGTCTCTACTCCAATCACACTACTCATGTCTGCTCCTGCACATGAGAGTAGTGTGGACTTGTAGTCTCAATCTATTCCAAGCACACTATTCATGTCTGCTGATGCACGATAGAGTAGTGTGGTCTTGTAGTCTCTACTTGAAGCCCACAGTACTCATGTCTGCTGTCACACATGAGAGTAGTGTGGGCTTGTAGTCTCAGTAGTGTGGACTTGCAGTCTCTACTCCAAGCATACTACTCATGTCTGCTGCTACACATGAGAGTAGTGTGGGCAGCAGCAGACATGAGAGTACTGTGGGTTTGTAGTCTCTCCTCCAAGCACACTACTCATGTCTGCTGCTGCACGAGTGTAATGTGGGACTGCAGTCTCTACTCCAAGCCCCCACAACCCAACTCTGCTGCTGCACATGACAGTAGTGTGGGCTTGTAGTCTGTACTCCAAGCCCCTACTACTTGTGTCTGCTGCTGCACATGAGAGTAGTGTAGGCAGCAGCAGACACGAGACGTATGAGCTTGTAGTCTGTACTCCAAGCCTACACTACTCATGTCTGCTTCTGCATATGAGAGTAGTGTGGGCTTGTAGTCTCAATCTACTCCAAGCCCACCCTACTCATGTCTTCTACTGCACACAACAGTCATGCGGGCTTGGAGTAGAGACTTCTAGGATGAGGCTTATCAGAGAGGGGTAGCAAAGACCAAAGCAGGGGAAGCCTATGAGAGAAAACAGTATGAGAAACTGGGGTTCTGGCCTGTGGAATAGAAAAAGACTGAGGGTCAGCAGAGTGGAGAGAGTAAGAGGATGTTGAGGGCAGGATAGGAAGGCGATAAGATAGCAGAGGTGGGGACCACACCAAAACTTAAATACGATGGATGTACAGTGAGAGACTCGATCTTTAAGGGAGGGAAAGGAGAGGAAGGAGTACAAGGAAAGTACAGTTACGTAAGAACTTACCGTAATAGTAGATCTTCGAGAACAGCTCTTGCAGTAGGTTACACCATTAGGACTGAAGCCAGCAGGCGTCAGGACCCCATGGAAATTTTCTAGCTAGCAGTCTTCAGCGGGGACCGCCTGGCCATCGGTCCCGCCTGACGCCAGGCGAGTACATAAGGAGGCGGTCCCACCAGAATCCCAGTTCTCTCGCTGGAGACTCTCCGGGTCGCTGGATGACATCAGAAGAGGAGACCGAGGACCCGCCATCAGATGGCCAAGACTAAGAACCGACCTTTCCGATCCTAAGGATAGTGTTAGGCTGGAACCTACTTCCTCCAAGGGGGAATGGTGGGTGGGAAGGTACCTGCTGCAAGAGCTGTTCTTGAAGATCTACTGTTACGGTAAGTTCTTACGTAACTGTACTATCTTCTTCGAGATACAGCTCTTGCAGCAGGTTACACCATTAGGGACTGATTCCCAAGCAATGGCGCCTTTGAAAAGCCATTGGGAGGAGGCAAGACGGAAATTGAGACCCATCCTGAGCCTAAGACAGAAGTCCCTGAAGAACGTCTAGGCCGAAACCAGCTCTTTGCCTTGAGGCGATATCCAGGCTATAATGCCTGATAAAAGTGTGCACCGAACTCCAGGTGGCTGCGGCACATATAGCCGATGTACACACATTCTTCAGTGCTGCAAAGGAGGTAGCCACTCCTCTTGCGGAATGGCCCTTGACTACTCCTGGTAAGGGTTTCTTACGTTTGTCATAACAAAACGAGATACACTGAATGAGCCAGCGTGAAAGGGTCTGTTTCGAAACTGGGGCCCCCTTTCATCCTCTCAGCAAAGGAAACGAACAGCTGCTCCGCTTTCCGGTGCTGTTTGGTTCTGGTCAAATAATATCTGAGACACCTGTGAACATCCAGGGTGTGGAGCAGTGCTTCTCCTCGATTGGCGTACTTAGGAAAGTACACTGGTAAATCAATGTCCTGGTTAAGAGTAAGGGCTGAAACCACCTTAGGCAGGAACTTAGGATTCGTCCTCAGGGACACCCTATCCTGATGAAAAATTAAATAAGGCTCCTTGCACATGAGAGCATGTAATTCGGAGATTCTTCTCGCCGAAGTAACAGCAACCAAAAACAACGTTTTCCACGACAGAAAACGTAGCTCGCAATCTGCGGCAGGTTCAAAAGGTGGCAGCGTAAGCTGCTCCAGGACAAAGGGTAAATCCCAAGAAGGACGGGATCCTTAATGGGCGTCCTAAGGTGGAGGACCCCCCTTAAAAAGGCATGGGTAATATCCAGCTGGGCCACCATGCAGTGGCCTATGGGGGCATGATAAGCTGAGATTGCACAAAGGTGCACTTTGATAGAGGAGTAAGCTAGCCCGGATTGAAAGAGGAAAAGCAGGTACTCCAGAACCAGCTTCTCAGGACAGTCTAAGGGCGAGAAACTGCGTGCTTGAGACCACAGGCAAAACCTGCACCACTTCATGGCGTATGTTGCGTGTGTTGCCGGTTTTCTGGCGTCCGAAAGTACATCTGCCACCTCTTGCGAGACCCCATGTCACAACATGGCTATATCTCTAGGAGCCAAGCATGCAGGTTCAATGAATGTAAGTCCGGGTGGACTAGTGAACCCTCCTCCTGAGACAACAGGTGGGAGCTGATTGGCAAAGGAAGCGGAGGTTCCCGGGACAACTGATTCAGAAGCAGGAACCAAATTTGCCTGGGCCAAAAAGGCGCTATCAAAATAAGCGTCGCATGCTCCCTGCGAAGTTTGAGAAGGACTCTCTGGATCAATGGGAAAGGAGGGAAGGCATAGAGGAATCTGCCTGCCTAGGAGAGGGACAACGCGTCTCGCCAGAAAACACCAGGCCCTGGATCTAGCGAGCAAAAATTGGGCAGTTTTGCATTGGATGGGGACGCGAATAGATCTAATTCTGGAGTGCCCCATCTGTGGAACAGATCCTCTGCCACCTCCTGTAGAAGTTCCCACTCGTGGACTCTGGCCCGGGAATGACTCAGGCTGTCTGTGACAGCGTTGTCCACCCCGGGAATGTGAACTGCAATGAGGTTTGCGCTGTCTCGTATACCCATTCCCACACCCTCATGGCCTCCCTGCATAGGGGTAGGAGTGTGCCTCCTTGTTTGTTGAGGTAATACATCACCGCAGTATTGTCTGTTTGTAACAGGAGAGTACTCGGTGGAATCTCCGACTGGAAGGCTTGCAGGGCATAAAGGACCGCCCTCATCTCCAATATGTTGATATGGAGATGAGATTCCTGGGTAGTCCATGTTCCCTGAGACCTCACCCCGTTCAAGTGCGCTCCCCACCCCAGCCCTGAGGCGTCTGTGGAGAGTGTTATCACCGGGGACGGCACTGTGAAGGGAACCCCCACGGAGAGGGTTCCCGGATCTAGCCACCATTGCCAGTCCCGAACCACGGTCTTCATGATTCTGACTGGATGCTGCAGATGGTCTTGCCTTTGGTCCCACTGCACCCTTAACATCCACTGGGTTACCCGGATGTGGAGTCTTGCTATCAGGACTGTTGGAATGGCCACAGCCATGTGTCCGAGCAGGTGAAGGACCAATCTGACCGGGACGGTCTTCTTTGCTGATAGGTCCCTTATGAGGGATCATATGCGTTCCGCTCTGTCTTCGGGAAGAAAGGCTTTCCCCTTGATGGTGTCCAGAACTGCCCCTATGAACTGCAGTTTCTGGGACAGTACCAGGAGAGATTTCTCATAGTTGATTAAGATGCCCAGAGACTGAAAGAGAGCCTGGGTATGCTGAATGGCCAACAGCAATGCCTCCTTGGAGGAGGCCATGAGAAGCCAGTCGTCCAGGTATGGGAACACATAGTGGCCCTGTCTCCTCAGAGACGCTGCCACGACTGCCATGCACTTGGTGAATACCCTGGGTGCTGATGACAGCCCAAAAGGAAGCGCTCGGAACTGATAGTGGCGGCCAAGAAACTCGAAGCGCAGGAACCTCCTGTGCGCCTGAGCAATAGGGATGTGCAGGTAGGCGTCCTGCATGTCCAAGGACGCCAAGAAAGCATCCTTCTTCAGCATGGGGATTAGTTCCGGGAGGGTCACCATGCGGAAGCGCTTGTAAACGACTGACATATTGAGGTCGCTGAGGTCCAAGATTGGACAGAGGTCCCCTGTTTTCTTTGGAACCAGGAAGAAGTGTGAATAATAACCTGCTCCTCTCTGGTTCCCTGGAACATGCTCCAAAGCTTTTTCTGTAGAAGCATGAGCACTTCCTGCCTTATGAGCAGAGCGTGCTGACCCGAGTAACAGGAGAGCAGAGGAGGCCTTGTGGGGGGCTTGTCTAGGAATTCTATATAGTGGCCTTTTTCGACCAACTGTAGCACCCACTTGGTGGTGATCGACCACCACCCTGGCAGGTGGTCTGCGATGCGACCCCCAACCTTTGTTTCCCGTTGATCCTGAGGAGGGGTGGGGGCTGGGAAGGAGTCATGCTGTGGCAGCAGAGGGTCCTGCAGGTTGGGCCGACTTGGCAGCACGTTGGCCTCCACCTGAGGACGTCTTGGCCTGGGCTTTCCGAGAGAAGGAACCCCTCTGTTGCTGGCCAGAACGAGGTTGTTGCCTCTGAGTCCAGCTGCGAAAACGACTCTGGTTCCTATGAAAGGAACTGAGTCTAGATCTGTACATGGCCTGGACAGATCTAATAGCCTTCCCAGCTTCTTGTAATTTGGTGATGACCTTTTCCGAGGCTTCACCAAACAAAACTTTGCCATGAAAAGGAGAGTCCATAATGTTTTTCTGGACGTCTGGGGTAAACCCGGAGACACGGAGCCATGAGTGTCTCCAGAGACATACGCCTGAGGCTACCGCTCTGGCCGAAGAGTCCGCAGAGTCGTACGAGGCTCGGAGCACCTGGGTCCCCACGTCTGAACCCATGCGGAGCAGCTGAAGGAGTTCCTCCTTTTGGCCACGGTCTGGCAATTTCTCCGCCAGTTCCTGTCCCTGTTCCCACAGCGCGCTCTAAAACTGAACCATGTGGGTCAGGTAATTCAACGATCTAATGGCGCAAGTTGCGGCCGTGTAAGAGCGCCTGCTCAGCACGTCCAATTGCTTGGACTCCGGGTCCGGTGGCTGCATGCTCAGATGTTGCAGTTTCTGAGACCGGTCATGAGAGGCTGTAATGACCAGGGAGTCGGCCAGAGGATGGTTAGCCAGGTACTGGTCCTCCCTTGGGGCCTTGTACAGGCGGTCAGCCTTCTTCGGCATTGCCGGGGTTGCATGTGGATGCTTCCACGCTGCCTTGGTGATGTCCACGAAGGTGTCCACCAAGGATGGCACTACCACAGGCTTGGGATCTTTTTGGCGAAGGTAGCGGGCAAGGCGTAGTCTTTCGGAGTCGAGTTCCTCTGCATCCCATCCCATGTTCTCTTGGATGTGTCTCATTATCTCGGAGAATGAGGGGTCATCCAGAGGAGACCTAGGGAGGTCGCATTGGTCCGGAGAGGGGATGCTGATTGGTGAAGGAGACCTGGAGCATTCAGAGATGTCAGATCTGGAATCCTCCGTAGATGGTGAATACCGACGTCTTCTGGGTCTCTTGGGGCTGGGTGACTCTGAAGAGGATCTTGATGGAGGCCTTCTCTTTTCTGTAGATCTGCCCCTAGGAGGTGCTGCTGGCTCCTGGGGGGAAGGTGCTCAGCCTGCTGACCCTTTTGGTGAAAGAGGGGGTGCAGGCGTCGGTGGTGCCGCGGGTGCGGGAGGAGGGTGCGTGGTGACCACATCCTTTTTGATGGTGTCCCACCAGAAAGTGAAGAGCTCCTTCACTTCCGCCAAGTTTAAACCCGACGACGGACCGGGCACCGGTGGCCTGTCATCGGGGCCGGGCGCCGGCTCCCCGGGGGTCTCAGGTTCTGGAGAGGGCACCCGTGGGAGTTCGACGGGTCCAGAATCGCCTGCCTGGTCTTTGGGCTGAGTAGACTCCTTCTCCAACAATGCCTCCCGACCGACGTTGGTAGGCCACGGTGTGGTCCTCCTGGCTGCGGTATCTGACGTCGGTCCCCCCACCGGTGTCCTGGGTGGTGAATGCCTGACCGGCGACAGGTGACGAACTGCCGCCGCTTCCCGGGAGTGTTTATGTACCTTGGCCAACGTCGGGTGGGCCGACATCGGGTCCGACGTCCGCTTAAGGGAGGTCAGCTCCTTGGTCTTGCATTGGGGTGGCGGCGGCAGGGAGACTGACCGGACGTCGGAGGCCAAGTGCTGGGAAGATGACTTGTGATACTCCCCTGACCTGGACAAGGCCTTAGCCGAGGAAGCGGGCCTGCAGGTCTTGGCAGGCCGCAAAGTAGAAGAACCACTGGCCGATTTGACCACGACCGTGGGAGGCTGAGAGTGGGCTCTCGACGGGGAGCGGTCCAACCTGGAGCCAGAGCTGAAGGAGTCCGAGGCCCTGGGGGGGGGATCTGGGTCTCACCTTCTCCCAGTGCTTCTCGTGGTGCCTGTTTGACTTCCCCGAAGATTCCCCTCTGGAGGAAGGTTGCATGGCCTTAAGCTTTTCTTCAAGAAGAAAAGCCTGGAGAGCCTTCTGTCGGCGGATTCTCGTTCGGCTGTTAAAGCCCTGGCAGAAGGAGCAAGCCTGGGTGTCGTGATCTGGGCCCAGGCACCGAACTCAGGCCGAATGAGGGTCTTTGAAAGGAATCTGCTTCCCACAGGCACATTTCGAAGAATGGCCCTCCACTGAAGTTGGGGAGGACATCAGATGAAGAAACGGCTGAAAAATAGATTTCCTCCGAAGTTTGGAAAGTTTGGAAGGATTTCCTGGTCATCGCGAGCTAGACTTAACCGATGAGGAAGAGACATGCAAAGTCGACGGCGGGAAAGAACTGGGGATTCTGGCGGGACTGCCTCCTTATGTACTATGCCTGACGTCGGGGCGGGACCGACGTCGGAGGCGGTCCCCGCTGAAGACTGCTAGCTAGAAAATTTCCGTGGGGTCCTGACGCCTGCCGGCTTCAGTCCTAATGGTGTAACCTACTGCAAGAGCTGTACCTCGAAGAAGATCAGTGATGTGTGCAGGGAGGGCAGTCCAGGGTAAAGTGACAGAAAGAATAAAATAGGGGATCCAGCCTGGCAATGGTGGATTTTAGGTTGCATCTACAGATCACATCCCGAATTCACAAGCAGGGAGATCACTTTTAAGATGTTCTCACACCTGGCAGGGGGAAGGATGAAGACTTTGTCCTCGTGTGAGATTAGCGAATGTAAATAAGTTGTTTCTCTAGTTTAACAGCTCTGGATGGAGATGATGCAGTTTTGCATGACATTATTCTCCACCTATAGAGAGCAGTCACCCATATTTTATCAGAATTAGCTGTGGAGGACTTTCATTATCACTGGCTTGTGATGAGGGGTACAGCAGTGCTTAGCTTAGCATTATTGACAGTGTCAGTACTGCTTTCCCTTCCTGTGCCCAAGTACAGTACCTACAAGTGCTGCCTATTTTCAGTTCTAAACTGTCCAGTCCCTGGCACGTAGAAACATAAAGCCCTTTTGCAGGCTGTGAAGTTTCTCGTCTCCTACACTGGAGTGAGGCTTTGGAAAGAACACAGGACTGATTCATGGAAAATGAGGAACCCACTTTAGGTAAATATTTCCCATTTGTTCCAAGCATCACCTCATCCCTATGAAAAACCATGAAATTAGGGTCTGTATAAACTGCTTGCCACTCTGAAATTTCTTGCAGAAGCAATGGCTAATAAAAACAGTGTTCCTGATTACATGTCTGAGCTCTGATGAAAACACAGACTCAAAGGGAAGGCTTTATTAATTGTGAGATAACCAAGTTTAAATCCCATGGTGGGACTGAATCCCTCACAGGGGGTACAGATAATTTAGATCTTTGAGAAACCTCTTAAAAGAGATCCACCAAGAAAAATAGATCAGCCACTGCACCCGACATTTATGTGCCTTACCGCCACAGGAGTCCAACAGTGTGCATATTTCTAAATGTAATGCAGTAGTTAAGAAATGATTTGCTCCATAAAATTCATAAAACTGGGTCCCATGAATTTCCCGGTTATGAGTGCCACCTCCACTCCGCCTCTGTGCTCACTTATGTGATGATAAGATGCCAGTGAGAGTGCGGGGGCACACTCCATTATAAGCAATGGATGGCGGCTTTTCCTTTACGTTTTTATCTTATCATGGCCACTTGGTAATAAAACGTGGGCACGGATCAACTAACAGAGTGCACACCCGCACACTCACTGGCATCTCATCATCACATAAGTGAGCACGGGGGCACAGCTGGGGCGGCAGTCATAACCGAGAAGTCTGCGGGACCCCGTTTTATGAATTTTACAGAGCAAATCATTTCTTAACTACTGCACTACATTTGGAAACATGCATACTGCTGGACTCCCGTGGTAGTAAGGCACATAAATTTCAGGTGCAGTGTTTTTTCTTGTTGAATCTCTTTAAACACGCGATGAGCTATAAGGGATTTTGCCTTACCTACAGATCTGAAAGCAGAAACAGTTTAGAAACGTACCTTAAGGGGTGGATGGCTTAATCCTTGGACATTTAAGTGTACCAAGCAGTCCAAACCACATATATATCCCAGTTTTTTGTAGTGATACAACAGGAGTCACACCAAATACTGAATCTTTTACATTTTGAAGTATAAGTTTTCCTAGTTGTTGACTTTCTAGCAACTGACAGAAACCCCAGGACCTGGTTGGAGAGGTTCAAGTTATATTCTAAACCCTCAAGAACCATGCTCTCTAAAGAAGGGATCTGAGGTCTTGGCGAGACACCCTGTCCTGGGATAGAGTCAGCAGGTCTCTTCTCAGTGGCACATCTATTGGTATTCTCTGTGACTTTGCCAGTGCCAGCACATACCAAGACTGCCTTACACAGTCTTTGTCCTTAGGAGTGCACCATGCTGAAATTCTTTTGTTGTTGTTGCAATTTTGCCCAGTGGTTCAAGGTGGTGCAAAAATGATTGGAAAATGATGGAACATCCAGAGTGTGATTTATTTTTGTTTTTCAAACTCTGTTTCTTCACCAGCACACCAAGGCTTCTCTCGAAGGTGCCCACTTGACTCTCAGCCCCTGCTACTCCCCACCGTGACACACCACCACCGACCTTCCCCTCCATTGAGAGATTTCCCAGCACCCTGGATCACCCCCCCCCCCGGGGCAGTGCCCGCCACTCCTACCTTGGCAGCGTCTTTCTGGGATTAGAGTCCATCTCTCTCTGGAGGTCGGCCGTGGCTCGTCCGCAGGGTTGTCCGGTGTTGGGGATGTGAGGGAGGACCCTGAGGCCCTCGTCACCTCCTCGGCATACTGGAGTATTTCTGCTTTTTGGTCCCTCCTCTATTGGCTCAGACATGCAATGCGTCCTAGTGTGGGCACACACACTCCTGTGTGTGCCTACAGGGTCGCTGCCACAGCCAATCCCCGATAACACTAGATCTTGGGCTAGTTGTACTCCTAGCCTCCACCAGGAGTCCCCAGAGCCCGGGACTGAGTCCCCCTCTTCCTCCCGGGGCAGGAGAGCCATCCTATGGACACTTGATCCTGCCCTCCCTTGCCAACCCCTGGCGGCCCGAGTTCACTCCTGAACCCGGGTTCCCGGCGTGGCGTGAGTTGTGGCGTCCAGCACCTCAACCCTCAGCGCCACCGGGCCAGCGCCTGAGTGTGACCTGTTTGAATCTTTGGTAGAACTGAACTTGCAGCAAAACTCAGTACCTGTACATAAGAGTTCGGGATTTGGATTGCATATTTTTTTATCCTATTTTGATCTTTCTGCCACAGTCCTAAACACAAGAGCTACAAAATCATGTCTACTCTCATAGAGAAGGTTGAAATGACTCCTTACGTCCATTACTTCACTATTCCTGATGTGCAGCGACTCTGTTCCTCCACAGTAAAGGTACTGCATTACCAGCTGCAAGAAAAGAAAAAGTTTCAAAATAAGCTATTAATGCAACCACATATCTATCATCTATATGCATACAAGTGCACGAGCGCGCACACACACACGTATTATAATGGCGTGATAATGCCACTATAATTAGGGCTGAGTAGCATGTTTACTGTTAAACCTCAAATTCTGCACATTAATAACTTTGCAAGGGATCAATGGACTTGCACAGAATTTGGCATGCCTTGTCCCGTTGGGTAGATCATTTGACATGGTCCGTTTTGTTCTGGTTGGATGTGCGGATTCTGAGATCCGGCTAGTGCAAAAAAACTTGAAAGTCACTTTTTGCAGTTTTTTTCATCATTGCCTTGTGCCCAGACGGTGTGGAATTCTGAACTTTTTACGGTAGATACCGCTTGGGTCACAGAACTAACTGCCTTGCATTTGTTTGGTGAAAAAATATTAATCCGTTGCAAAGTTATTCCATTTTTAAGTTCCCATTATTTCCAATGAGAAGATCACTTTCCAGGATAGAGGTAAAAAGTCTGACAAAATATTTAGCCTCGTGAAAAGGGATTCTTTTTTGAGAGGAAAAATTCCTTTTTCATGAGCCGCCAATTTTTCAAAACAAATTTTGAAAACCCATGAAAATTAGGTGCTGTATGGACACCAGAAAATGGATCATGCTCATTAGAACTCCATTAGTTGGATTTTGCAGTTGTCTGGTACAAAAATGATCCTAGGATTTTTTATTCTACGTTTTAAATCCTTTTCGTCACTTGCTAAGAACCTTTCTCATGAATGCTTTTTCATCAAAGAAAAAAGGATCATGAGTCACGAAAAAGGATTTGGGACTTCCATCTGTGCCAAAAAGCAATTTATTTACTTGGCTGTATGGGTTGTTCATCTTCCAATGTTATCCTATGGGAATTTTCCTGTTTTACATTTTAATTTTCCTGTTTCACATTTATTTGCTTTTTTTATGCACTTCCTAAATTGTTGGGAGTGTATTATGTGTTATTCTTGTAGTACTCATTAAGACCTTTGTTTTGATACATAGATTGTCCCTTAACTCCAAAGACTGAGGGAATTATGGCTTGCTGAATTTGAAATGTGGTTAAAAAAAAAATAATTTTTCATATGAAGGGACCCTTTTTCATATTAAATGAAAGACCCATACTAAAAAGGATTCCTTCATATGAAAAAAGGAATCAGCAAAAAAACTAAGTCCAAAATCTTTTTGTATAAAGCCATCCTTTTCAGAGGAAGTAAAAGCCCATATGAAAAGGATTCCTTCTATATGAAAAATATGGAAAAAACTAAGTCCAAAATTTCTTTCATACTAGGGCATCCTTTGTATGGAACGAAAAAATATGAAAAGACTCCTTTATACTAAAAAGAATCAGAAGAAAACCTAAATCCAAAATCTTTCGCGTATGATGGCATCCCTTACGTATGAACAAAAAAACATATGAAAAGGATCCTTCATATAAAAAAGAATCTGGACTTAGTTTATTAGGTTTCTCCCGATTCTTTTTCATATGAAGTGATCCTTTTCATAAGTTTTTCATTCACACAAAAAAAGATGCCTTCAGACAAAAAAAGAATCAGAAAAAAACTAAGCACAAATTATTTTTTCGTATTTTGTGTGAGAGCATTGCGTATTTGATTTATACATAATCAGTTTACCAGGGATAGCTTTTAAACCTGCTGCTTGTTTGAAGATTGAACTGTTTCTTTTTGATTTCAACTGCTGGCTTCAAATCTGCAATAGGCAATTGTGATGTCAACAGCATTGTGAAAGCTTGCCTCCGACTGGTCAGCACTCAACTGTGATGAAACTAACCTTCGAGATATCAGTTGTGACAAAAATTAACAAGATATTATGATATCCTGAGGTTAACAACAAAGATATCACTTGTTATCTTGCTATTTATTTTTTAAAGCAGCAGTGCAACGAAAATGGGCTAGAATTTAACCCCACCCTTTTTTCTTCCTACTCAATACCAGAAGTCTTCCAGTTTATTTTGGTGGTACAAGTTTTAGTTTCCATTATCATTTAAGAATTTTATGAACATTTTAAAATAATTATTTCTCAAGAAAAAAAGATGGTTGCCATATTTTTGCATTGAAATAATATTGAGGATCTGAGGAGGGTAAGAATCTAGACAAAATAATGTACAGTACATAGCAAAGGAAGCATCCAGAAAAGTAAAATCAACAGTTCTGCCAATATTTTTCATAACCATAGCAGACAATTAGCTTTTTGGAATAACTTTTTTCATTGCACAGTGGCTTTAAATTGTTTTTATCAGAAATGTTTTGTAGCCGGCCCAGTGGCGCTGAGGGTTGAGGCGCTGGACGTCACACCTCGCACCACACCGGCAACCCGGGTTCGGCAGCAAGCTCGGGTCGTCGGGGGTTGGCCGGGGGGAGACAGGATGGAGCATCTGGAGACAGTTTGCCTTCTCCGGGGGGAAGGAGGGACCTCTATACCGGCAAGCGGCGACCCCTGGTGGAGACTGGGGAGAGCAACAGCAAGCCGAGTCTCAGGGGGTATAATTGGCTACAGGCGGTAGCCGGCAGCCAATCAACCCCAGAGGCAGCTCCTTCGCGGAAGGAGGGGGGGTGACGTTGCGGACGCCAGAGGATGCCCTGACGCCTAGGCACGCAACGCACTATGGGGGAATATGGGAGGAAAAGTACCTCCATGGAGCCTAGATGAAGGAGCACCGAGCCAGGGCCCTTAATGTGCCAGCACCCACCCGCGAACCCAGGACCAGATAAGTACCTAAGATTCGGGGTCCCCAGACCCGACGCCTGCCTGGGGGTATTCCAGGTGCAATGATGGACTGGGGGAACGAGGGGTGCTGGCAGGGGCAGGGCTTCATGGGTGCTTCCGAGGGGTTCGGCTCAGTGGAGGGAGAAAAATAGAAATTTCAAAAAAAAAAAAGAAATGTTTTGTAACTTATTGTGTACACTGTAAAGTGCCCAGAGTACCCTGGATTGGGTGCCAAATAAATAAAATTGATTTGCCTTGCTTCACCTATTATCTTCACTGGTGTTGTATAAATAGGGAATATCTCATTAGGTAGCTTCAAATATGCATGTTATTTGGTGTGGAATGTTGGTGTTATTGCACACTTGTAAGGCCACAAGAGTACAGTGGCAATAACATCATTTCAAACCAAATAACATGCATAGTTGGAGTGACCTCATGGGATAGCGGATGTATACCATAGGAGTTCCCACTTTTTTTTTTGTCTAGTGCAGGTAAAAAACATGTGATTTATATAAACTGATTTTCTTTTTACATGTTTCTCTCTTTTCTACTTTATTAATGATACTAAGCCAAGCCTTTTATGGTTAAAGTGACAGCACCGCTGTTTGATGTGCTGCTCGAAGGGAGCCCGTTCATGTGAAAAGCAAGGGTTGCGGCTACTATGCAAATAACAGCTACTCTTTAAATAACATGATTTAAATTGTTATTTGCACAGTAGCTATGTCTTCAGTGAAAAGAGCAGCTTTTTATCTTCCATATATTTTCACTCCTATGGTAGACATATCAAATACACAATGGACTGACGTGGAATAAAACATCTATTTACACACATGAATTGATAAGATCTTCATAACTAACTTATGACTTTGCCACTTGTGAGTTAAAGGTCTTACCATTTGCTAGTGGAGATAAATGTGTTATTCCACTGCCACCCATGGTTTATTCCCTGGAGTTCACTTTTCACAAGTTTGTGTGGAGTTCAAAGGTTTTAATTAGTGGGAGAATCAGTCAATTGACGGCAGGTGTATATGACTTCAGTGTGTGTTGGTGTGTGACTAGTAGCATAGACAGCATGACATTTTTCCTGCAGGGTTTTGACAAGAGTGTAGGACACTTAGTTTTGTATGCTGAATTGCTATTCAAAGTTTTACTATGTTTTAAAATACTGCCTTTCAACAGTTTTTGCAACTGAAACAGAATGGCAGAAATACACAGAATTGGTGTGTCTTAAATTTGACATTTCTAATGTTGTCTCTTTGTTTTAAGCTGTGCTGGAGGAGGGGTAATTTAACCAAATGTGTTGTGATTATACTTTTTATGACAGTTCTGACTTTTGGGTTGAGCTAAAAAAATTGAAGAAAGCTCTGTTTTGACAACTGTATTAGAGGAATGCTTGCTCAGTGTGACAGCTGTTTTTTTTCAGTATAATCACTGTCAGTTGGTTTATAACTAGATGTCATTGCTGTATTCGTAATACTAATTTGGAGAACAGTGTACAGTGATATAACTGACAGCTACATCTGTGTGATTTATGGATTTTAATTAGGAGGGTGTTATAGAGAGTGATGTCATAACTGATTAATTAGTAGTGATAATTCATTAATTATGAAAGATTTATGGGCTAGGGAATTTGCACTTTTCCTATGCAGAAAAAGTTCTACCCATGGATTTTAGGATACGAAATATACAGTATCGCACATATAACATATTTCTGATACATATTAGACATATTCTTAATTTTTTCACTACCAGTGGACATGAAGATGGCAAGATAAGTGATATCTTTGTTGCTAACCTCAAGGTATCATGGTATATAAAATGGGCAAGGAAATCCATGTGTCCCGATTGGCTGAAACTTGGTTCTAGCTATTGCCTTAAAAGAGCATTACCAATGGCTAAAAACAAGTCCCTGCCAAATGGGGCAACTCACAGAATTTATAAGCCACTTGCTTCCTAATCTCCATCACAAACATGGCTGCAACCTTTACTCATATATAGAAACCTTCAACTAGGCCCTAAAAATGAAAGTCCATTAAATTAACTAAAGTAAGTAAATAATTTGATGTTATTTTTACTCAAATCCCTCCTTACACATATACACAAATTTTGAAAATCAAGTACTATTCAGAGTTTCCATTTCTGGTGTTTCTATGATGACCATGAAAATCCCCCTCCTACCCTCACCAGTTTGCCAGAGAACTCCCTGCTACTTACCTGGCAACAGATAAAATTGAGGTTCTGGCTCCACCTGAGGCCTGTGTGTGTGTCTGTGTATGTATGCCAATGGAACTCTGAAGAATTTTGAATCCATGTATTCCAAGTTACCATTCCATGTGTGTGTGGGGAGTGAGCATTCTACTACTGGAATAATGCAGAGCTTTGAATTCTTCTATTCCATGGTAAACAATCACACAGTGTACCGAATATGAAGAAAGACAGATGACTGACAGGTGAAATACATCTGTGGAGGGACTACTTTACATTATTTAGCAACATTTTATTATTTTTGCAGGTCTGAAAACTTTTAGAGTGTTTTTTTTTTTTTATATAAGCAATAAAGCACTTCAGGGATGTTGATTGTACTAGATTTACCCATGATCAGGGGCTGAAGAAATGAGGTGAACGCCCCGATCATGGAGGAAACCCAGTACAACCAACACCCTGTTGTGCCTTATTGCTTAAATATTGAAGGTTGGGTAGGTCACAGTTGATATCTTGATGGCTGGGTACATCACAGTGTAATACTGAACCAATCAGAGAGCAGCTTCCACAATACTGATGACATCACAATATCTATGTGCAGCATTGAAGCTAGTACTCATATTCAGATTTGTTTCAATCAACTGTTGGTCATTAGAGGAAGTATTAAAAACCATATAATAGTTTTTATTCAAATATATTGCACAAGTATTTTTAAACAGTTATATAACTATACATCAGGGTAAGCATCTTGTAGCAAGTTTTTTCCCCATAGTCTAATCACAGCATCTATAAATCTACCTCTCCAGCATCATTTACAACTGAAGCCAGCAGTTAAAAATCAGCAGATGTAAATGTTATAATATGTAAACTGATGTTGGCTAAATCGAATATACAATGGCCTTACTCAAAATATGCAGTTTAACTACACTTATGAGGGGGAAGGACTTTTGTAACTCTACTCGTGACTCAATCGCTTGGGAGTTATGGCTCTGCCCTCCTCACAAATGGAGATAAATTTCTTATTTTGAGTCAGGCCATTGCATATCCCCTATATATTTGGAAGTCAATTCTTTATACCTGGCTCATAGAGTGTGACTATATTTTTCTAATACTACAAAAATATCCAGTGGGTTGCTGGCTCTAGAATGAAAATTTCCTTTTTTCGTTTGAGACTGTCATTTTATAATGTAATGCATACAATAAATTAATCTTTTTACTGTTTTTTTAATTTTTTTTTTTTTTACAAAAGACAGTAGTTCTATTAGTAATAAATACAAAGGCACGGTATACAGTGCAAATACTACAGGAAAGCATGAATATGGATTTTAATGGTATTAAATTAAAATACATTTTTTCAAATTAATATCATATTTAAATTTTCAGAAGCAAATAGAAAAACACAAAATCATCCTTCAAGCAACATGCATTAAATGAAAAAAAAAGCATGCCAGTTCATATTTAAGGAAAGATCCACAACAGAGTGTGGGTTGGGTGGGGATTTACCCGTGCCTGATGTGGTGACTTAACCACATCAGAAGTGCATACAAACCAGAATAACCCACACCCTGGAGTGGATTATTGTGATTACACAATTGTAAAATAAATTATGAGACACAAAAAAGTTGAAGATTTTTTTTTAATATTCTTCTGCGCTACATTAAATAATGTTTTGTTGCTGGGTAGGTTACAGCTGAAGCAGGTGTTTGCCCCGCTCTGCCACTACATTTTTTTGTATCTTAAATTTTTTGATGAGGTTGGATTTATTTGGTATTTTGTTGCGTTTCACTCCCATCCCCCCTGCTACTTTTGTTTCTTACATTGGAAGAAACAGAGCAGGGTGATAACAGAGAAACACGTCTGGTGCTGGAAGAGTGAATCCTGCAGGACAGCGACTAAGTGACTGCAAACGAGTGACTGTGGTTGGCAAAGAGAGAGGTCTGAGAGAGAGAGGGACCGACCAGCACTAGGAGAATCTTTTTTTTTTTAATAGTGAGTGTGGTTGAAAGGAAGAGGAGATTGAAGACAGGACAGCAATTTGAAACTGGGCAGTTTTCACAATCCAACAATCGTTAACATGTGTGGAGAGACAGCGGGGATGAAGCATGAGAGATGAAAGGCGGGGGTAAGTGGTGAGCAAACCAGACAAGCACTTACTTAGGGAAAAAATGTAGATACTGTGCCACACACAGTTGCACAGAGATTTTTTTACTGTGTTTTTACATAAGATGCACTTAAATTCAGACATTTTTTTCTGGGTTGTGGTTAGCAGGAACAAAAATGGTGGGATTTACTGTTTCTGTTAAGAATATTTAGAAGAGTGTTTTACTTTCTGTGTGCAGTCAGCTGGTGCTTTATGCGGCGGTTATGCAGAAATTACCTGGCATAAAGTATCAGCCAACCAGTCAGGGTACAGTAATCTCGCACCCCACTGTATAATTACATATCATACTTTGTAACCCATATAAATTAACTAATATTGCAGGAATTACACAATACTAACAGAGATTAGAGAAAGCTCACAGTTTTAACTTGAAGGTATATATATTTATAGAGTATTTTCTCTTCATATTGAAAGTAGCATTGTACGTGGGTAGAAAAAAGAGATTTGTAGTTAGTGTTTGGGGCACTTTGAGACTTGTCTTTTTTAATCTGTAACAGGCAGTGTGGGGAACCTAGCTCAGGAGAATAATTATAGGGTTTAGTA
The DNA here is from genome assembly GCA_016271365.2 of Neoceratodus forsteri. Classification (NCBI taxonomy): domain Eukaryota; kingdom Metazoa; phylum Chordata; order Ceratodontiformes; family Ceratodontidae; genus Neoceratodus; species Neoceratodus forsteri. Next base: position 1,401,132,254 of record CM028131.1, on the reverse strand, counting down.
GATTCAAGAAACTCTGTGAATCAGGTGTGTGACTGGGGGTGGAGCTGCCATAGGCTTAGTACCTTTTAACAAGAGACTGCAGATTTAAAGGTCAGTTAGTTGGGGTCTTAAATGTACACTTTTATTTATATTTCTCTCCATACTGAAAGTAGCAGTGTAAGTGGTAGAAAAAAGAGATTTGTTGTTAGTGTTTGGGGCACTTTGAGAATTGACTTTACAATTGTAATAGGTACTGTGGCGAACCTAATGTAGCTCAGTAGATTATCTTGGGGTTGAGTAGATTCAGAAAAGCCCTGTGAATCAAGTGTGTGATTGGGGGTGCAGCTGCCAGAGGTTTAATGCCTTCTAACAGAAGAACTATAAAAGAGTCCTTTACCCAGCATGTCCCATCATGCTCATTTCCCAGCACGTGAGTGGAACAGTGCCTAAGTGGAACAGATAAAGTGCTGACATGTGACCACATGTCCAGCAGCTACTTAGCCCTTGTCACAGTAACCAACGTACTCGCAGCTCAGCAACTCAGGTCTTTACTGTTCCCAGATGCCGCACCACCTTAGGTCAGCGGTCTTTTGCTTATAGAGTCCCCCCATGGCTCAACTCCCTGGGTAGAGACATCTCTACTGAGTCAAAACTCAGCCCTTTCAAACACAAACTCCGGCAGCATCTATTAGCAAACAGTATATGTGACTGCCACCCTTAGCAGCCTTCTGCTTATGTTATCATAGTACTTATAACTTTTGGCACTTTTAACACTTGGTACTTCATTTCAATCCTACCCTCGAGCCTTCTCCCCTCCACCCCTCACCCCTGCTTCTTCCCTGCTCATGTATACTAACATACTAAAAGCCAGTAGAATAGGCCAAATGGGCTGTCTTGTCTGCTCGAAAGTCAGCAACCTAATGACTGCTCGCCTTACCATCCCCCCCAGCCCCCAAGAGGATATTCATTTGTTTCAATTTCCCCTTGTACCTATCCCACCCCTTCTTGAAGCCCTCCACTGTACCCTCTTCCACCAGCCTCCCAGGCAGTGCATTTCACGGCTCCACCACCCTCTCAGTGAAAAAATGCTTCCTACACTCCCCTTATAACTTCCTCCAGCTTCCACTATGGCCCCTGTTGTCTCCTTCTTTAATCTCAAACAGCTTCTGGTTCCACTCCTGATTATTCCTTTACATACTTGAAAACCTCTATCATGTCTCCCCTATCCCTCCTCTCCTCCAGTGAGTAAAGTCCAAGCTCTTCCAATCTCTCCTCATAAGGTCTCCCCTCCATGCCCTGAATTATCCTGGTTGCTGTCCTCTGAACCCTCTCCAGCAGTACTACATCCTTCTTCAGATGAGGTCTCCAGAACCGTAACCAGTACTCAAGCTGCAGCCTGACCAAGGCATTATACAGAGGGAGGATCACCTCCCTTTTGCTGGACGTAATACCCCTGGCTATGCAGCCCAGTACCCTATTTGCTTTGACTGCTGTTCTTCTACAATTTTCAGAGTTATTCATTTTGACGTCTATCACCACCCCTAAATCCCTTTCTCCCAATGTAGCTTGCAGTGTAACACCCCCAGGGCGTATACATGACCCGGGTTTTTAACCCCAAATGAAGTACCTTACATTTCCCGGCATTAAATTTCAGACCCCACCTCCTTGTCCACCCCTCCAGGGTACCCAGATCCCCCTGGACTGTCTCCCTCGCTTTTATGCAATCCACCACTGCTCCCAGTTTTGAATCATCTGCAAAGAGACTCAACCTATTTCTGAACCCCCTCCTATATCCGAGACATAGGCACTGAACAAGAGTGGCCCCAATACTGAACCTTGAGGAACAGAGGCGCATCCTTCCAGTTGTACCTCTCTACAATTCGTACACCATTCTGGCAGAGCATGGTTCCTCTATGGAGGCACCCACAGTGGAGACCAAGGAGGATGCTGGGAACCTCCATAAAGGAGACCTACAGGAGGGTGGCACAGGACACCACAGGAGAAGGAAACAACTCCTGGCGGGGGACTCAAATGTTAGGAGGGCAGACCTCGCGGAGGGAGGGGAGAGGGAGGTAAGGTGCCTGCCCGGTGCCATGGCTTGGAGAGACTGGGAGTGAATCCTCAGGATCACAGGAGCAGCTGCACAGAGGAGGAAGCTGGACATCATTGTCCACCTAAAGACAAATTACCTGGCTGGGCATGGATCAGGGCAGTGCAGGAGGAGTTTGTGGAGTTGGGAGGGGCCTTAGACAAGCAGCATGCACGGTAACCTTCTCGGAGGCACTGCCTGTCTATGGCATGGGTGAGGCTAGGGTGCTCCACACCATGGGATTCAATCAATGGTTGAAAAACTGGTGCAGAGCTCAGGGTTTTGGCTTTACTGAAGACTGGGGGTCCACCTGGAGGGATACAAGCCTATACTGGCACGATGGTCTGCATCTGTCTAGGAGGGGGACCAGGATCCTAGGTGATAGGTTTAAATGCTTCATTGGCAAGCATTTAAACTAGCCAAGGGGGGAGGCACTGAAAAGGAGCAGGGAAACCCCAGCCCCCAAAAAAAAACAAGGTAGTTAGTCAGGTAAACACCAATATAGAGAAGTCGATGGAGAGAAGGGCAGGGGTAAATGGAGAAATAGGCAAAGGCAGTAAGGACAGGGATGAGGCTAAAAGGGGTAAGGCCATCAAAAAATGGAAGGCATAATAAAGTGTTAAAAGCCAAGGGTCTCTGTTTCCATACACCCTACCCAGCTAAAATTCGCATTTTCTGGCCAGAGGGAACCAAAGTATATAACTCACCAGAGGAAGCCAGAGGGGTTATGGTAGAGAAATGGCTAATGGAGCTTCAGGCCACAGTAAACAAGAACTCCAGTTCCCAGAAGGCATCGGAGCGAGCCATGGATTGGGCAGTTTCATTAGGGAGGAGGAAGAGAGGTTGCGACTTCGATGCGTCATCTGCTGCGCCTCTGTAGGTGATGAGAATATTGCTCCAGAAACTCCAGGATCAGCGTAACAATCCACAAAAAGACTCCCAGGACGGAACTTAATCTGGGAAAGTCCTTTGCGATTTCTGGATCGTGTAAGACGCCTTCTGGCGATTACACCGACACGTTGCCTGGACTGAATGAGGTCCTGATTGCTCCCAGTTTCACCTAGATTCTAAGGCTGCCAAGCGAGACACTCATTGGAAGGCAGACAGATCTGTTTCTTCACTGCAAGTGGAGCTTTCAAATGGGACTGTTTAAAGGACTAAAAATTAACATTGGGTTAGAGCGTTTTCGCTCATTTTTATTTTTCATTGATATATTCAAAGCCTCCTATTGGCATAACAGTAAATAAATATGCCTGTAGATTGTTAAAGCTGATTAACAAGCTGAAAATAAGCAGTATTACTTTCCAAGAGGTCTGAAGTTTGTTTATTGTTTTAAAATGTTTCCAATGTGGGGTGGGGGAAGGGGCCACAGACTGGGACGTCACAGTTTCTTTTTCTAACATACACTTCTAATAGTGTATGATAGAGCCTGAGTCATACAACTCAAGGCTCTCGAGGAGGATCGCACATGGTATGAAAGGTCGTACTCCTCCTTCTGGTGATCCCAGAGTAGGGGGGATTACTAGTAACAGAAACCCTGATTCGAGGAGGAAAGGGTTTTCATTGTTGGAAGTACAAATCTGTTTAGTACTTGTTCTTTATATAGCTGTTCTCACATCAGTCTCTAGTTTAGACATGATGTGGCATTGTTTAATATACCTTAGGTTGTTAAAAATTCAATTTTGGGGATCTTGCCTTTGTGGAAGGGTGAAAATATTATGGGAGAATCTAGGGGGTCTGTCAATAGGGCAATAGAAATGCAGCATTTTTTGAATTACCAATTAATCAAAATGATAAATGGATAAGGATATAACAATGTTGTCCTTTAATGTTAATGGATTAATGCATCCCATTAAAAGAAGCAGAATAATGTCCTTCTTGCGAAAGTCTCAGGCAGCTTTTATAATGCTGCAAGAAACTCATCTAAACAAAGATGAGCATAAGAAACTAAAAAAATCTGGCTACCAAACAAATGTGTCTTCCCTGTATAAGAAAGGTAGAAGATGGAGTGTTGCAATCCTTATACCTAACAACTGCCCTTTTGAGGTGATTGATTTGATTAAAGATAAGGAGGGATGCTGGGCTGCCTTAAAGGGTAAATACAATGGCTCGACGGTCACATTGGTTTCAGTGCATGCACCACCGGGTTCACAATTTTCATTTTACAAAGAGTTTATCCTTTGAATTTCCGATTGGGCAGAAGGTTATCTTATAATAGGGGGAGATTTAAATTTGAGGTTAAATGCATATATGGACACATCTGGAGGGGTCACCAAACAGGAAAGTGGAATGGCGAAGAAAGTAGTAAAATTAATGGGGGAAATTGGCTTTGTCGACACTTGGAGACAGATGCATAAGGGAACTAAGCAATTCTCTTTTTATTCTGCAGCTCATAAAACATGTTCTAGGATTGACTACTTTTTAATGCCTAGAGATATTACAGCAATGTGCACTGATTCCTGGATGGGTGACATATTTTTATCAGACTATGCCCCACTTTACTTGAAATTAAAAATAGGACCCATACGATGTGCCACTTTCTGGCGGCTGAACCTCTCCCTGATACATGATCAGGAAAATAAGGAAATGATAACCAAGATAACAGACCAAGCAGTAAGAGGTAATATAGATCCAGATATTTCCCCTGGGATCTTGTGGGATACAGTGAAAGCAATAGTACGAGGAAAATGTATAGAAATATCATCCAGAAATAAGAAAGTGAGGGAAGCATGAAGGGAAGGGCTCCAGGAGCAGATAAAGACTCTGGAAATACAACAACAATTAAATGCAGACAGGGGAAAATTATTAAAGAAATTAAAGAAGAAACTACTAGAAATTCTAGACTACCAAGTCGAGCAAAAATTATTTTATTTACGTCAGAGATTTTATGAGGGTGGTCCAAGGGCACGTCGACTCTTAACATGCAGGTTCAGGCAACGAAGAGCTGGGGCAAGCATCCCAAAAATATTAGACTCCAAAACAAGAACATGGAAATATAATGTTGAAGGGATTGCAGAAACATTTAAAAATTACTATCAAACCTTATATAGTAAGGGGGCTAGCCCTTCCCCAGAGGAAACTGAAAAATACTTAGCACCCCTACACCTACCTAAAATTTCGGACCAACAGAGAGATGGCCTGCTTTCTCCTTTTACAACAGGGGAGATACAATTAGAAATATCCCGTTTAAAGGCAGGAAAATGTCCCGGAACTGACGGGCTCCCACATGAGTTTTATAAAAGCTTCAAATCAGTAATAATGCCTCTACTTAGGGATGCATTTAATGCTCTCTGGACAGAGGAGGGCTGGGGTGCCCCATCTTGGGGACAAGCCATTGTTTCTGTGTTGCCAAAGCCAGCCAGGGACCCTCATATAGGCCGATTTCAATATTAAATACTGACTATAAAATATTGACAGGGGCTTTGGCCCGGAGGTTGGAGAGGTTTCTCTCAGACATTATCCACCTAGATCAAACCGGTCTTGTCCCTGGTAGACAGACCTCAGATAATATAAGAAGGTCAGTAGATATAATTGAACAACTCCAACTATCAGGGACAGCGGCTTATATAATGAGTCTAGACGCAGAAAAGGCCTTTGATCAAGTATCTTGGACTTTTTTAAGGGGTACCCTGGCTGGCTTTGGCTCCCCGGCCATTTTTGTGGACTTGATTTTCAAACTTTACGAGAGCCCAACAGCTTATATAACAGCCAATGGTCATATATTTAGCTCTTTTAAGTGACAGAGGGGTACTAGACGAGGCTGTCCCTGTCCACACCTGCTGCCGCATGAATACTGAGCCTTTGGCTCAGAGCATAAGGGCAAATAACCGGGTAACTGGGGTGGTGCTGGGAAACACAACCCATAAAATGGCACTTTATGCCGATGATGTTCTTCTGTATCTGACAAATCTGGCGATGTCACTGCCTGAAATCTTTGAACAAATTAAGGTTTTCTCGGCCCTTTCTGGTTATGCCTTGAATTGGTCAAAGACAGAAGTCTTGGTATTGTCAGATACAGTCCTAGATCACATTAAACTAACATACCCTATGAAATGAGATTGTGATGTTATTAAGTACCTGGGAGTTAAGCTTGGCAAATCACCCTCTACACTTTTTGCAGACAATTACCCAGCCCTGATAAAACAAATAAGAGCAGATTTGCAGAGATGGGAAAGTATTCCCTTCCCTTTTTATTCAAGATTACAAATAATCAAGACGAATGTTATGCCAAGACTGTTATATTTATTTCAAGCGGTTCCATGTATGGTTTCACAGAAGGAATCTGATGTTTGGCAGAGATGGATCGTGGCCTTTATTTGGGGAAACAAACGTCCCAAAGTATGTAAAAATGTTTTATTTTTACCAAAACAGGAAGGGTGAAGAGCCTGTCCACATGTAAACAACTACTGGGCCGCTGCCCAAATGAAACAGGCTTTGTTGTGGGCTCATAAGGGTTATCAAGTACAGTGGCAGCAAATTGAACTGCATTTAATGGGAAGAGCAAAACTTTGCTCCAAGCTTTTTGACCCTCAGGGTCGCACCTCTGACTTAGAGAATCTCTTGTCCTCGGTAAGAGCAACACTGCAGGGATGGTACCAGGGAATTAAAAGAGGTTATAAAAAAAGAAAAATCTGGAAATATAAATGGTTTATAGCTGACAAGACCTATATTCCAAATAGTTTCTCTAACTGGTACCAAAGACAGACAGATGTAGGTTTTGTTGCAGCTTGGCAATTGCTTCAAGGGGGCACAATATTCCCTTTTGAAAGAGCAAAGGAATTTTTCACCTGGACAGAAAAAGATCTGTTATATTATTATCAATTACGAATTTTTATTAATGGGAAGTTGCAAGATGATAGTCATTATGAAGACCTTAGACCTTTCCCCAGGGTATTTGAAATCATCTGGGAATCTACACATGGTAAAGGGGCAATAACAATGCTCTACTGGAACCTGATAGTGGACCAAATGCACAGCACAACCTTACTACAAAAAAGATGGGAGCAAGAATTGAAAATACAACTAAACCAAAGGAAATCGGAGCTGGCCTTTAGAAGTACTTGGCGAACCACATCATCACCGATGTGGCAGGAATCTGCCTGGAAGATTAAGGTTAGGTATTTTTTTACTCCAGGTAGACAGTTTAAGATGGGGTCCAGAACCAATGCTCTGCGTTGGAGAAGCTGCAGCTGCCCCAACGCAGAAATGTCATATATTTTCTGGTCTTGCCCAGGTCTTCAAACATATTGGGGCACCATAAAACAACATTTGACAGGAATATTTGGAATGGCATTGGAAATGGGCCAGGAAAATGTTTTAGGTCTCTGCCCAGCAGTCATTAAAGGTAAAGAAGGGCAATATTTATGGGCTGTTCTGTGTATTGCAGCTTTGAAGGGCATAACAAAGAAATGGTTACAGCAGTCTCCCCCAGAAATTCGGGACTGGATGGAGACAGTCAGCCAAATTCAAATAATGGAAAGAACCACATTTGCAGCCAATCATTGTAAAGAAGCATATATAAATAGATGGACTCGTTGGGACCTTTATAAAGATGGGATATAAATGCAACATAGATAAAAATATACCCTCTACCCTTTTCCTCCCTATTTTATGTCTAGTAGCACTCTCCACAAAGAATATTAGTTCTAATTCAATGTTTATGTAGTATTAAAATATATGGATCCCCCTTTATCCTAAAGGCTTAAGTTGGTTTTATATAATTTAATTTAAAGTTTAATGATTTGGGTTAGTTAATAAGTGTCTTATATAAGCTGGAAAGTGTATAAAATTTGAGTGTAACATAATATGGTTGTCATATATTAGCAACATCTGATAATGAGCTTGTCTATGATAAAGTCTGTAAGTCACAACCAAATCTATTATTTTTTATTGAAATACTTTCAATAAACTAAGTTTAAAAAAAAAATGGAGGGCAATGAGTGCCAACACCTGTAGCCTGGGTAATAAGATCCCTGAACTAGTGGCATTGATGGAAGAGGGATGCCTGGATATCGTGGCAGTCACAGAAACATAGTACACAGAGAACCATGAATGGGATATCAACATACCAGGTTACACAGTCTACAGTAAGGACAGGGAGGGTAGAAGAGGAGGAGGAGTAGCTCTCTATGTAAGGGAAGGGATAAAAGCAATGGAACTAAAGGGTAAACAGGGAGGAGAGGAGGCACTGTGGGACACCCTGGAGACAGGAAATGGTACCACAATCCGCATGGGTATTGTATACAGATCCCGATCTCAGAGGGAGGAAATGGACAAGGAAATTATAGAAGGCATCCTTAGGATGGCAGAAAAAGGGGAGATATTGTTGATGGGGGACCTGAAAATGCCAGATGTTAACTGTAGCACCTTTGCTGCAGGGGGCATGCCTCAGACAGCTAGAGTTGGAACCCACTCAGGAGGGAGCAATCTTAGACCTGGTACTCTCAAATGGGGACGGAGAGAGGATCTCAGATTCAGAAGTGGGTAGCCATCTGGGAACAAGTGACCACCAGTGTGGTCCACGATAAAGACAGCCATAGAGTCAAGCCATACAAAAGTGAGGGTACTGAACTTTAGGAGGGCTGACTTTGTCAAAATGGGAGAGTGTCTCAGAAAAGCACTAGCAAACGAGAAAGAAGGAGGGGTGGAGGAACAATGGGGAAACATCAAAACTGCCATCACAGAGGCAACAAGCCTTTGTGTGAAGCAAATAAACAAATCAAAATGAATGAAAAAAACACTATGGTTCTCAAAAGAGATGGCGGGGAAGGTTAGGGAGAAAAATATAGCATTCAGGAAGTATAAGGAAACACAGATGGCGCAGGACAGAGAACTGTACCAGGTAAAGCAGAAGAAAGCAGGGAAGGCAGTCAGAAAAGCAAAGGCCCAAACCGAGGAAAAGATAGCCAACTCGGTTAAGAAGGGGGATGAAACCTTTTATAGGTACATTAGGGAACAAAGAAAGGCCAAGGGAGGGATAGTGAGGCTTAATAAAGGGAAGGGTAGGTGGGTGGTTGGGCAGAGGGTGACAGTGAAAAAGCAGGGCTACTGAACAAATACTTCTGCTCAGTATTCACAAAAGAAGAGGAGGGTGAGGTACCTAATCCAGTAAATAGAAACACTCTGGATAGGGGGGGGTCAATACCAGTCCATTCACAGAAGAAAGGGTTCTGAAAGAACTCCTAAAACTGAAAGTGGACAAAACAATGGGCCCTGGTGGGATTTACCCCAGAATTCTAAAAGAACTAAGGGGAGAACTACTGACACCACTGACTACCCTTTTTAACAAATCATGGGAGGATGGTGTGGTACCTAAGGACTGGAGGAGGGCAGATGTGATTCCCCTTCACAAAAGTAGGAGAAAAGCAGAGGCAGGAAGCTACAGACCTGTTTAGTTTGACCTCAGTGGTAGGGAAAATAATGGATTCACTTCTGAAAGAAAGAACTGTTGACTACCTAGAGGCCAGTGGGGCACAGGACCCAAGGCTGCATGGATTCACAGTGGGAAGGTCATGTCAGACAAATCTAATAGATTTCCTTGACTGGGTGACCACAGTAGTAGACCAGGGAGGGGCTGTGGACATGGCCTACCTAAACTTTAGCAAGGCATTTGACACAGTCCCACACAAAAGATTAATAAACAAATTAAACCAGTCTGGGAATGGGTCCCAGGGTGGTAGCCTGGGTAGAAAATTGGCTGGACAACAGGACACAGGGTAATAGTAAACGCAGTCCACTCCGAAGAAAGGGTGGTTACTAGCAGGGTACCGCAGGGTTCAGTACTGGGTCCAGTCCTTTTTAATGTCTTTATAAGTGACATTGCGGAGGGACTAGAAGGAAAAGTATGCCTCCTTGCAGACTACACAAAGATCTGCAAAAGGGTTGATACACAAGGAGGGGGTGGAAAGTATGAGCAAGGACTTGGCATGGTTGGAGGAATGGTCAAAAGTATGGCAGCTTAGATTCAATGCAAAGAAGTGCAAAGTAATGCACCTGAGAAGCAAAAACCCAGGGGAAGAGTACACAATGGGGGAAGCGGTACTAACAACAAAAATGGAAAGGGACCTGGGGGTAGCAAAAAATGTGAAAAGGTAGTAAGGAGGGTTGGAGGGATACTGGGATGTACAGGAAGAGACACCAACACTAGAAAACAGGAAATTGTTATCCCTCTGTATAGACAGTTGGTGAGACCCCATCTTGAGTACTGCATGCAGTTCTGGAGACCCTATCTCCACAATGACATAGACAGGATGGAGGCAGTCCAGAGGAGAGCAACTAAAATGGTGCAGGGTCTGCACCAGAAGCCATACGACGAGAGACTAAAGGAGCTTAATATATATACCCTTGAGGAGAGGAGGGAGAGGGGGGACATGATAGAAACTTTCAAGTACCTCAAGGGAATCAACACATTCAGGAGGGTAGCATCTTCTAAAAAAAGAGATGCAAGAACAAGGGCATAATTTGAAGAAGAGGAGATGGCTCAGGGGCAATGAGAGGAACTATTTTTTCACAGAGAGGGTGGTGGACCCATGGAACAGCCTTCCTGAGGAGGCTGTAAGTTCAAAAACAGTGGGGAAATTCAAGAATGTATGGGACAGACATAAGGTAATTCTGGCCGGGGGGTAGGAAGAAGTAAGCTGCTGGTTAACTAGGATCTGCAGCTTATCCAATAGATAAGGAAATGAGCAGACTGGGTGGGCCAAGCGGTCCTTATCTGACGTCAAAATCTATGTTTCTATGCAAGACCTTTTTCAGACACATAAGCGAAAAGAGGGAGACAAGGGGACAGACTGAAAGGTTAAGAAGGGTAGGGGAGACTGTGTAGAGGAGTTACAGGAAAAGCAGATATCCTGAACAGATACTTCTGCTCAATCTTCACTGTGGAGAGAGATGGGGACAGACAACATGGAATAAGAATACTGGGGAGAGGGAGGTGACCACAAGTCCATTCACAGAGAGGAGAGTCCTGAGGGGACTTGCAAATTTGAAAGTGAATAAGGCCTTGGGGCTCGATGGGGTACATTCAAGGGTGCTGCCGCACCTATCACAACTCTATTCAGCAACTCACTGGAAAAAGGAGTGGTTCCAGAGGACTGGAAGAGGGCAGATGTAGTCCCACTTCATGAAAGTGTCAGCAGAAGCACCTCTCTCTCTCTCTCTCTCTGGGCCGGAACAGCTTTTAGAGAGGTGTCTGTCCTCGAGTATTCGCTGCCACCAGCTGGGGTTCGCCCCAAGGTCAACCTCCCAAGTTTACAAAACTGGGTAGTCAAATGTGCAATCGCACAGATCAAAGTCTGGTAGCGTGTGTCTCTCTCTCGGATGGCAGATGCTAAACAGAGTTTATCTCAGCCAGTGGAAACCGTGTATTACCTTAGAAAAATGACATCACAGTCACAACTGTTGAATAAATAACTTTTCACTTAACAGAAAGTGAAAAGAAGTATTACAGGATATCTATTTTCAACACAAGAGAATAACACTCTTACAGGAAAAGTGAACAAATGTTCTTAAATAACAGATGACAAAACAGAAGAAGGCTATTACTGAGATATGCTAGAATTAATCTTACCCTTCCCTGTTCTTGTACAGACACTGACCCTATGCTAACTGCCAGCTCCCACGGACATAGCTAGAAGGGTAGGCTCCAAGCTTCCCAGAGTACCCCCCCCCCGCCACTCACTGTCTTTCAGCATCTTATATTCTCTCGAGATTAAGTAATTCCTATTTCCCCTCTGAATGCACCAACCATCTACCATATAAGTATTTAATTGTCCCAATCAGACTGAACACCTATCAGTCACCAATTATATTCCCTTTTCACCATAAGTTTATATTTGAGTGAACCAATCCCCTTCAAACAGTGAGTCTGTGTGGATGTAATTTATTTATTTATTTATTATTAGATCATCGGTTTACAGACCTTTGAGTCATAGACTCATTTGCAAAGGCACCTCGTCAAGAGAGCAATACATCACAGCAAACAAACAGTACAGTACATAACACTTAGATTAAAAAAGCAACCAGTGTTACAGGCATTCACTGGTGGTACACGCATGGTAATAGGTAGATCACAGTAGTCATAATATAAGTACATGAGTATCATGTCAGGTAGCAACCAGAGATGTTTTATTACATTAGTCAGCAGATGTTGCATGAGACCCCAGGTATATACAGCAAAAGTAGACAAGGCAGACCCAGCCATGGGGTGAACGTAAGGGGCAGGTGGGGGATTATGTGCAGTTGCAGCAGCGATTCCTTGTCAGATGACTTCTGAGGGAGACCTTGAAAGGACCAAGCTTAGTGGAGTCAGCTATATTGGCTGGGAGGGAACTGAACCAGGATGGAGCCCGACAGCAGAAGGATCTCTGGGCCATAGAGGTCCTTACCCTGGGGACAATAAGGGAGGTTTTGACAGTGCTGCGGGTGGAGACTGATGGGGAGGCACACTGCAGGGAGGTGGTGACCCCAGTGGGGGAGGGCCCTAGCAGGGTTTTTTTTTACAAGAAGGCAGGTTTGAAAGTGGAGTCTTTCTCCAAGGTTGAGCAAGTTGGAGGTGGAGTACAGCAGGCATGTATGGGTGCGCCTAGGGGCTCCCAGCCTTAGCCTGCAGGTTTTGTTTATAGAGAGCTGGATTCTTGCAAGCACAGTGTTGTTGGCTGCGGCATAGATGGGCAGCCCATAGTCGATTAGCGACAGGACAGAGGAGGTGATTGCCAATCTAAGGGCCTCTTGTGGTAGGCAGTCCCTATGGCGGTATAGCAGTCCAATCCTGACAATGGTGGCAGCAGAAAGGGCATTGATACAGGAATGGAAAGAGAGTGCCGAATCAAAGATAATGCCCAGATACTTGTAGGAGGAAACCTGCTCAATGGGGTTTAGTGTGCTAGGCAGTATCACAAGAGGGGCACCACTGGTTTTGCTTTGGCGATGCGAGGAAAGCATAGCTTTGGTATTTTTTAGGTTCAGGACTAGACATCGTGATGTGAACCAATGCTCAGCTCTATCAAAAGCTTGTTGGAGGGTGGCCTGGAGTGTGTTGGGGTTGGGGTCAGCGGTGAAGAGCACAGTGTCATCCGCGTAGAGGAGGATCTTACTTGGGCAGGCCAAGGGGAGGGAGCTGAGGTAGAGACTGAAGAGGAGAGGGCCTAAAATGGAGCCCTGGGGAACCCCAGAGCGGACAGGTTGTGTGTCAGATAGGGTGCTACTGATTTTTACACACTGAGTTCTGGCAGAGGGGTAGCTGGTGAACCATACAAGGGGGCTGGGGGAGAAACCAAGGCATCTGAGGGAGTCAAGCAGGAGAGGATGGCAAACCGTGTCAAACGCCTTGGAGAGGTCAATGAACATGACACCGGCAGGACTTCCGGCATCAAGAGCAGAATGCAGGAAGTTGGAGAATTCAAGTAGCACGGTTGTAGTGCTGTGACCTTCACGAAAGCCATGCTGTTCAGGGCACAGGATATTATGCATGGCCAGGTATTCGACAAGCTGGCTGGCAACTACTTTTTCAAGGGCCTTAGAGAGTGGGGGAAGGATGAAGATAGGTTGATAGTTACCCAGGGTAACTCGTTTGCCACTCTTTAGGATAGGAGTGATGATGGCAGTTTTCCATGTGCTGGGGAACTGCCCCAGGCACAGAGAGCGGTTGAGCAGCTTGGTAAATGGGACCAGGATAGCATGCAACGGCAGACGAAGTAGCCTAGTGTCCAGTACATCAGTGCCGGGATTGTTACTACCAACGGCTTTTTGCAGAAGGGGTCTAACCTCCAATGGGGAGATGGTACGTAGGTAGAAAGGAAGTCTCTGGAGAGTGCGCAGGGGTGCTACTGGGATGGGGTCAAAGAAGTTACTGGGCAGGACTGAACTCAGGTCTGAGAAAGTGTGGTTTAGGCAGTCTGCAATGCCAAGGGGGTCAGAGCAGACAGTTCCATTAAAGGAGAGTTGAGAGGGGGGTGGGGAGCGGGATTTCCCATTCGGCTCCTTTACATTATCCCAGAAGTTTCTAGCCTGCCCCCAGGAGGAGATAAGAGCGGATTGGTAGTACTGGGCTTTGGCCTGTCGAATGGCCAAGTACACTTATTGCGCTCAGCGTTGTACACTTGCCTATCTGCTGGCTTGCCAGATTCCACTGCAATGTGCCATACGTTGTCTCTCATTTTAAGTTTGAGAAGGAGGGAAGGGGTAACCCAGGGCATGTTTTGCTTTTTGGTGCGATTTCTAGTGAAGGGGGCATAGAGGTCACAGGCAGTGTTAAAAGTACGAGTGAAAAAATCCAATGCCTCGTCTATGGACGGTGCAAGCCTGATTGGGGACCAATCCAGTTGTGAGAGGTACAGTTTAAGGCAAAGCAGGCCACCTGGGAGTAGGCGATGTTGCTGGGTGGTTTGTGGTGCAGGTTTGCTGTTGGCAGCGGACCAAGAGAATATGACTGGGGAGTGGTCACTAAGTGAGTTGGGAAGTACACTAATATCGAGCACCCTCTGGGGGCAGTTGGTAATGGTGATATCCGGGAGGGTGCTGGAGCAGTAGAGGGGTTGAATCTAGTTGGGGTGGTGACAAGCTGGGACATGTCAAGGGTGGCAAAGATATCTCTGGTTTGGGAGGCCGTGGCAGAGAGCCAGTTGATATTCAGGTCACCAACAATTATCTGGGCCATTTTGGGTGGTAGGCCAGAGAGGTAGTCAGCAAGTGCCTGAATGGCAAGGTCTTGCTTTCTGGGGGAATATATAGGCACGTGAGAAAAGTGGGTCCTTACCAGGGGTTGGGGGAGATTTTTAGTGTGAGGGCTTGTGCTCCGTTATCAAGCTTGGGTGGTGGAAGTGCATGTCCGAGGAGGGAGTCACGCATATAGACAGCACAACCACCTCCACGCTTACCCACCCGATCTTTCTCGAAAAGGGTGTAACCAGGGAGGGAGACGAAGGAGTCAGGGGTGGATTTGGATAACCAGGTTTCAACGAGTGCGACAACGTCCGGTTAGTGCTGAGTAATTTATGGCCCGCCTAGCCAGATGCTGATGAACAGTGGAATTCCAGCCTGTGTGTGTTGCTGCTGGACAGTGGAATTCCAGCCTGTGTGTGTTTTTTTTTTTTTCAAACTGCTAAAAAATTGTCTACTTGGAGAATCCAAAACGTTAACTCCTTCCTTCCCAAAACATGAACTCCCTCCTTCCCATTTCTGTCACACCCCTCCCCTCCCCCCAGGTGATGAAGGCGTGTCCCTTGGGCCACCCCCAAGTGACACAGCCATTCATGCAACAGCTGGGAAGTGCCCAAAGTATCCAGTCCTGCTATTAGACCTGTCTAGATAGTCCATCCGCATTGGCATTTTGTTTACCACTGCGATGCTGGATGGTCAAGTTGTATGCCTGCAATACCAAACTCCAGTGTAGTAGTTTTCATTTTGCCCACTTGACCTATGAAGCCAGAGCAGGGGATTATGATCTGTGACCACAGTAAGTTATCTCCCATATAGGTAAGGCTGCAGATTCTGAAAGGCCCACACTATTCCCGAGCATTCCTTCTCGATTGTGGCATATGCCTTCTCTCTAAGCAAAGGCCTCTGGCTGAGGTACACAACCGGGTGCTTCTCCCCCTGCTGGGTAACCTGGCTCAGCACAGCCCCCAGCCCATGATCTGAGGCATCCACATGGACCATAAACTTTAGATTGTAACTGGGGCTGGCCAATACAGCTGGGCTGCTTAAGGCCTTCTTTAGCTCCTGAAAAGTGACCTCACAGCCTTCTGACCACTGCACCTTATCTGGCTTTCCCTTCTTGGCTAGATCTGTCAGGGGCTTAGCCAGATCACTTTAGTGAGAAACAAACCTATGGTAGTACCCTGCTGTCCCCAGTAATGCCCTTACCTGTTCTTGGTGGTAGGACTAGGCCAGGCCAGGATGGCATCAGCCCTGGCAGGCTCCGAGTGGATGTGTCCGCTACCCACCTGGTGCCCAAGGTAGGACACTTCTGCCATACCTGTCTGGCACTTTTCCGCCTTGACTGTCAGACCTGCGTTCTTCAGCTTGTGGAACATATCCCGTACATTCTTGATGTGTTCATCCCAGGTCTGGCTGTATTTATTTATTTATTTGTCAGAAAAGTTGGACTTACAACATTTGAGTCATGGACTCATTTGCAAATGCACCTCATCGCAGGGAGGGTAGACATAGTTACATAGTGTGGTTACAACAGTGAGAACAGTACAGGTGCAGAACATTAAACACAGAGTACACATAGGTTGCATGTTACTTATAGGTTACAGTCATATACAAGGAACCCAAGGGTTACATTGGGGGTACAGCCCTGGACATACCTAGATAATACCTAGAGAGGGTGGAGGTTGGGGTGGGAGGGAGAGGGAGAGGGAGAGGATAGGCTGTCCGAAGGATGTTGTCAAGTCAGGGGGGCCTGACAGGAGGATCCCACAGTGGGATTAATTAGGTGTATCTACAGCAACCAGCGTTGAAGAGGTGGTTCCGGAGGGCGATTTTGAAGGGACCAATTTTGGCAATGTCTGTGATGCAGGGTGGGAGGGAGCTGAACCAAGCAGGGGCTCAGTAATAGAAGGACCTCTGGGCTAGAGAGGTCTTGGTTCTGGGAACCAGAAAGGTGGCCTTGACAGAGCTATGGGTGGCAACAGACGAGGATGCACGCTGTAGGGAAGCAGAGACCCCCGGGGGGAAAGCCCTAGAAGAGATTTTTTGGCAAGAAGGCAGGTCTGGTAGTGCAGACGCTCCTCAAAGGTGAGCAGGTTGGTGGTGAAGTAGAGCAGGCAAGTGTGTGCGCGGCTAGGGGCTCCGGTCAAGAGCCTGCAGTCCTTACTGATTGACAGCTGGATTTTAGTCAAGGCGGTATTGTCCGCTGCAGCATAAATGGGCAAGCCATAGTCCACTAGTGACAGGACGGAGGAGGTAATGGCCAGCTGGAGGGCAACTTGGGGGAGGCAATCCCTATGACAGTATAGTAGGCTTATCCGAGAATTTATGGCAGAGGACAGGGCATTGATGTGGGTTTGGAAGGTGAGAGCCGAGTCAAAAGTAATGCCTACATATTTGTAAGAGGTCACTTGCTCCAGCGGGCGCAGAGTGCTGGGGAGAATGAAGAGGGGGGCAGTCTTGGCCTTGTTTTGGTGATGGGAGAAGAGCATTGACTTGGTCTTCTTCAGGTTAATGACAAGTCGGTAGTCAAGGAACCACTTTTCAGCTTGGTTGTAAGTGTGCTGGAGGGACACCTGGAGAGTAGAGCGATTGGGGCGAGAGGCTAAGAGAACCGCATCATTGGCGTAGAGGAGCATTTTTCCTGTGCAGGAGCTGGGGAGAGTGTTGAGGTAGAGGCTGAAATGTACAGGACCCAGAATGGAGCCCTGGGGTACCCTGGAACGAACGGGCCAGGCACTGGACAGGGAGCCATTGATCTTCACACACTGGGATCTCGCAGAGAGGTCGCTGGAGAACCAGGTGAGGGGACCAGCGGAAAAGCCGAGTTGGTGGAGGGAGTCGTGCAGGAGGGGGTGACACAGTGTCAAAAGCCTTGGAGAGGTCAATGAACACTGCACCGGCAAGGTTACCGGAGTTGACAGCGGAGTGCAGGTATTGCGAGAACTCCAGGAGAGCAGCAGTGGTACTGTGTCCTGGGCGGAAACCATGTTGTTCTGGGCACATTATGTCCTATTTGGCCAGGTACTCCGAGAGCTGACTAGACACTATTTTTTTCTAGGGCTTTAGAGAGTGGGGGGAGGATAGAGATCAGCCTCTAGTTGTTAGGTGTGGACCAATCTCCACTCTTATGAATAGGAGTGATTTCAGCTGATTTTCAAGCACTGGAAACTGACCGAGGCATAGAGACCGGTTTAGTAGGTCTGTAAGGGGGACTAGGACAACATCCAAGACCAGGCCGAGGATCCTGGAGTCTAGGGGGTCACAGCTGGGGTTGTTGCTACCAAGGGCTTTTAACAGGTGCGGCCTGGCTTCTTGTGGGGATATAGTGTACAGGTAGAAAGGAGGGCGATCCAAGGCAGGGGGGATAGAGGCCGGGATTGGGTCAAAAAAGTTGTTGGGGAGGACAGAGCTTATGTCAGAGAAGGTAGTATTGAGGTAATGAGCTATGTGAAGTGGGTCTGTAGTGACAGTACCATTGATGGAGATCTGGGATGGTGGGGGGAGCGGGTCTTCCCATTAAGCTCTTTCATGCTGTCCCAGAAAGTCCGGGCAGAATTCCAGGTGGATGCAAGGGTGGTCTAGTAGTGCTCTGCCTTGTCCCATCTAATGGCCCAGGTGCACTTATTACGCGCCGCACTGTAGGCATGTCTATCAGCCAACTTGCCTGATTCGATAGCAATGTGCCAGAGATTATCCCTATGCTTAAGTTTCTGGATAAGGGATGGGGAGATCCATGCGGCATTTTATTTTTTAGTACGGATTCTGGTGTGGGGGGGCGAAAAGGTCACAGGCCCTGCTGAAGGCAATAGTGAAGAGGTCTAGGGCAGAGTCAATATCAGGGGCATGTCGGATGGGGGACCAGTCCAGCTGTGCTAGATGCAAGTTCAGCTTTCTGAGACCCCTGGGGTGTAGGCACCGGTGTAAGGTGGCCTGGGACACAGGTTTCAGTGTGGAGGATGACCAGAGACAGAGGACAGATGAGTGATCATTAAGTGAGTCAGGGAGGATGCTGATGTCCCGGATTTTATGAGGGCGGTTCGATAGTATTACATCTAGGAGGGTGCTGGAGGCACTTGTCTGATTGAATCTAGTGGGCTGGGTGAATAACTGAGACATGTCCAGGGCAGCGAAGGAGTCCCTGGTATGGGAGGCAGTGGTACCAAGCCAACTGACGTTAAGGTAACCTCAGGTGAGTTGCTCGGCTTTGTGTAGTAGGGAGGTGAGGTAGTTGATGAGAGACCGGATCGCTGGGTTCTGGTTCCTCGGGGGTATATAGGAGACTGTGAGGAAGAGTGGGCCCCTGGCTAGGTCAGGGGTAATTTTTAGAGTGAGGGCTTGGGTGCCATAGTCAGGCTTGGGAGCAGGGAGTGCATGACTTAGAAGGGTGTCCCGATGAAGACTGCACACCCACCACCATGTTTACCTACTCGGTCTTCCCTGAACAGGGTGCATCCAGGGAGGGAAATAGAGCCAGGGGTTGTTTTGGAGAGCCAGGTCTCTACTAATGCAATAATATCAGGTTGGTGTTGTACAACCCAGCACTGAAGAGTGGCGGATTTCTTTAGGAGGCTGCATATATTCACTGGTGCAACACGGAGACCGACTCCGGAGTGGGGTATGGGAGGGGTAGTTGGCATAGGTCCAGGGTTTGGGTTTATATTCCCGGACAGCAGTAAGAGCAGAGTGATTAATCTAATTAGGGGATGGTGGCGACAACGACCCTTAGTGTGGTGCCAATGTGAGGTCCTGATAGTAGGGGTGCAGGGGATGGGTAAGGCACGGAGGGTAGGTATGGCAAGGAAGAGGTTGGGTCCAGGATGGGCAGAGGAGGGCTGGGGTGTTGGTTGGTGGTGGATGCAGAGGGTTGGGGGTGTCCAAGATGGGGGGGTGAGCTGTTTGCGGGTGGCTTAGGGAGAAATGCTCAGGGTGGAGGGTGGGGGCACAGGACGGCGGGGGTGGTCTGAGCCAGGAGGGTAATTGTGAGCAGGCCTAGTAGAAGAGCGATGATGCCCAGTGTTATTTGCTTGTGGTAAATAATAAAGGTGATAGCCGACCTTCTGTGAGGGTGACTGCTGCTGTGGAGTAGTGGCAGTGCTACTGCCTTCGGTGCAGAAGGTACCAGGTTCAAATACCCCAGGAGGGTGTCTTAGAGCCTTGTAGAGAGGTTGTCAGAATTAGCCGGGGGGGGCTAGGAAGGCTGGAATTGGGGCTC
This sequence comes from Neoceratodus forsteri, assembly GCA_016271365.2. NCBI lineage: Eukaryota > Metazoa > Chordata > Ceratodontiformes > Ceratodontidae > Neoceratodus > Neoceratodus forsteri. The sequence goes on along the minus strand of CM028131.1, from coordinate 1,401,112,317 downwards.
AGAAGGGGGGTAAAATAGCAACTCTTAGTGGTCACACTGGGCACTGGCAGAGGGAGAGGAGGTGAGGTGACAGGTAGACAAAAGAGATGGGAGATGGGAGGAGCTGTGCAGGGTAATGTAGTGTAGCTGAGAGATGTGCAAAAGAGGTTTTATAGGCAGGGGGCTGGACAGCAGAGTAGGCAAGAGTGTCAGAAAGTAGTAGAGATTAGGGAGGTATGAAGCGCTCAGACACACAGAGAGGGGGAACTCCTTCTAGTGGGAGAGGAATATAAGTTGCAAATGAAGAAGTGGGGACTTAGTTCCAAAAGGTACCAGGAAGTCATGTGACAGAAAAGGGCAATAAATTGAGGGTCGGGGATGGGTGGGGCAGTCGACGCACAGCATCAATGGGCTAACACCCTGAACAAAGAAGCAGGCAGGGAGAGGCTGCCTTACCTATTAAGGCACTCTGCTTGGTCCCTTGCTCCTGGTGGAGCGTTGTGTGCTCCGGTTACAATCTGACAATACCACAGGCAATGCCCAGGGGCTACTAGATTCCTGAATTACTCCAAGCTCCAGCATCTCCTCGAGCTCCCTTTTCAGTTTGCTTAAACGTGCTCAGGTACCCCGTAGGGAGGCTGTTTCAGGGGAACCTGGGTTCCTGTATCCACATGGTGCTCTGTCATCATGGTGCACCCTGGTTTCCCTGTGAACATGTCCTCAAATTCTCTCAGCACACCCTGAATTTCTTGCACCTGGGCTAGCATCAGCTGTTCAGAGAGGGTAAGGTTGTCCACAGAGGATGCAACCCGGGCTCCCCCATGCAGGTCCACCAGTGGATACATCTTAGTTTCCTCTTCTGGGGCACTGCATACAGCAAGGACCAATTTCTCCCTGTCATGGTAGGGCTTCAGCATGTTAACGTGATACACCTTTCGCCTGCATCTCCTGTCCGGTAGCTCTATCATGTAATTGACATCACTAACCTTTTGGACAATGGAGAATGGCCCCTCCCATGCTGCCTGTAGTTTATTTTGTTGGACAGAGATGAGTGCCGTCACTTGCTGTCCCACCTCGTATTCTCTGGCTCGGGCCCTGCGGTCATAGCAGACTTTCTGCCGCTGTTGCACAGTGTCCAAGTGCTCCTGAGCAAGCCCCATGAGCTCCTTAAGAAGGGTCCTGATGTTCAGGACATACTCCACAACAGACTCCCCGTGGGAGGCACAGTCACCGTCCCATTCATCCCGAATCAAATCTAAGGGCCCCAGCACCCTATAACCAAACAGGAGCTTGAAAGGTGAGAACCCTGTGGGAGTTCCCTGTATATGAACAGGAGATGAGGCAAATATTTGTCCCAGTCCCTCTTATGCTGGTCTGTAAAAGTCCTTAGCATGGTCTTAAGGGTTGAATTAAATCACTCCACCAGACCAATAGCTTGGGGATGGTATGGGGAGGTTTTGAGCTGCTTTACCCAACACTTCTCCCACAAACTACTCATTAACCCCGACATAAAATTGGCACCCCAATCTGACAGTATCTCCTGGGGAAAGCTCACCTGGCTAAATATTCCCAACAGTGCGTCTGCCACTGGTTCCGCCTCAGAGGATGATAGGGCCACTGCCTCTCGATATCTTGTGGCATAGTCAACTACTTCCAGGATACACCGCTTGCCAGTGTGACTTGGGAGCTCAGTGGCCCCACTATGTCCACAGCTACTCTCTTGAAGGGTCATCAATAATGGGCAGGGGCACCAAAGCTGCCTTGGCCTTGTCCCCCATTTTCCCCACCCGCTGGCACTGTGGACAAGTCCTGCAATAATTTGCCACATCCTTGCCAATACCAGGCCAGAAGAAATTGTTGGACAGCTACTTTTTCATGCACCTCACTCCCAAGTGGCCTGACAATGGGATATCATGGGCAAGGGCCAAAAGCTGCTGACGGTGAACCTTAGGGGCTACCAGCTGCGGGAGCACCTCACCGTCTAGCCCTTTCTCTGTTGTACATTCTCTGTACAGCAGCCCACTGTCCAAGTAAACTGACTGTTTACCCCCCCCCGAGGACCCTCAGCCCTATTAGCCATTTCCCTCAGTTTTTGCAAGGTAGGGTCAGTTCACTGTGCAGCGCTCAACTGCCCTCGTCTGACCCTTCCCAGTGCCCCTTCAGAAGGAAGTCCTGTGGGCTCCTCTATTTGTGACTGGGGTTCAGGACTGCTGCTTCTAGCCAGCCCCTACCCTGTGCTAGCCACTTTCTCAGCTGCTGAGAGAGGGGCTGGACCACCTTGAGTCACTCCCTCTTCATCCTCAGAAGCTTGCACTTTTGCCTGACTACGAGCTGCAACACACACCAGTTTTTTCCTGTGGTCAAAATCATTCCCCATGATCACATTTACAGGGAGGTCCTCTACGCCCCCCACCTCCTTTTCTCCATGGCTCCCCTCACAGTTCAGGAAGATTCTAGCCATTTGTATTTGGTCTGCTGACCCTGTGACTCTCCGGATCCTGGAGTATTTCCCTGGCAACATCTGCTCTGCCCGGATGAGACCCTGCCTCACCAGGGAGATGTAAGCGCCTATGTCCCTCAGTCCCTGTGTTACTGTTCCATTAACCACAATGGAATGCAGATTCTCATCAAACTCAGGCTGGACACACCCCACAAACAAACCAGTGATAATTTGATCACTCCCTCCCCATGCCTCTGCCCTTTAACCATTTTCTGAGGGCAATTATATTGCAAGTGCCCCACTTGATTGCAAATATGACATTTCTTGGGTCCTGTCTCTTGGGTCCCTTTAGAACCAGAGGGTACTGCTTTGGGCTCAGGTGCAGGCTGGTTTCCTTTGGGCTGCCTCCTATGGGACCCCCTTATAACCCTGTGCTGCCCCCCCCCCACCATGAGACTTATGCTGTGCATATGGCCGGCTAGACAAGTACCTGTCAGCGCTTGCTGCCAGCTCCTTTGAGGAGGTGCATGCCCTGTCTAGGAGCCATACACGCATATCCTGAGGTACAATTTTAAGAAATTGTTCCCTCACAAACAAATCTTTGATTAGTTCCACAGTGTCTTCTTTAGCCCCCTTCACCCACCTATCAAGGTAAGTACACAGCTGAACCTGCAGTTCTACATAACTGTCTTCTGGGCTTTTTTTAACTCCCTAAATTTCCTTCTGTAAGACTCAGGAGTTAATTCAAAAAGTTTCAACAACACTGTTTTAACCTTATCATAATCAGCATATTCATCATCACTCATTTTAGAAAATGCATGCAAAGCCCTCCCCGTAAGTAAGGGTGTGAAATAAGTTGACCATGAAGCCTTAGTCAATTGGAACTGCTCACAAATGCTCTCAAATGACCTTAAGAATAGATCAAGATCAGCTCCCTTTCTAAACTGAGGGAACAATTTAGAATGAGTTTTGGCTTCATGAGGAGAACTCTCTCCACCATTACTTACAGATTGCTGGCTGTGCAGGGTCATCATCTCTTTCTCATGCTGTTGTCTCTGGAGTTCATGCTGTCATTCCTTTTCTTTTTCCTGATGTTCTGTCTCTCTGTCTGCCAGTCTCTTTTCTTCCAGTTCTTTCTCTGCTTCCCATCTTCGTGTTTCTGCTTTCAACCTTCTTGTTTCTGCTTCCCACCTTCTTGTTTCTGCTTCAGCATCCAGTCTTTTTGCCTTCAGCACCTTGTCTTGCAGTAACAGATGCAGCTGCAGTGCATCAAGCTGGTTTGGGGGGTCTGCTACATTAGCTCCTGACTCACCCCCAGGGACTGTCTGCTTCTGGTCATGTGCCACCAGGGCAACTATGAGGTCTGCCTTTTTCTTGTGTTTTAGACCTTCAAGACGAACCCCCCTTTTCTGGCACTCTTCACAAAGCTGTTGCACAGTAAGTAAGTCATATTCCGTGGAGCTCATTCTCTAACCCTACACTATACTGTGCTAACTGGAAACCAAAAAAAAACAGTTGTACAAGTGTATTCTCTTATATACCCTGTTTTGCAACTGCTAAGGTAAACGTTCCACTAGCAAATTCTGTATCTCAGTGTGTTAAACAGTCCGCTATCATCATCCCACCACTGCCAACCACTTGTGACAACCCACCTCTCCCTCTGGGCTGGAACAGCTTTTAGGGAGGTGTCTGTCCTCGAGTATTCGCTGCCACCAGCTGGGGTTTGCCCCATCGCCAGCCTCCCAAGTTTACAAAACTGGGTAGTCAAATGTGCAACTGCACATATCAAAGTCTAATAGTGTCTCTCTCTCAGATGGCGGATGCTAAACAGAGTTTACCTAAGCCAGTGGAAACCATGTATTACCTTAGAAAAATGACATCATAGTCACAACTGTTGAGTAAATAAATAGATTTTTACTTAACAGAAAGTGAAAAGAGGTGTTACAGGATATCTATTTTCAACACAAGAGAATAACACTGTTACAGGAAAAGTAAACAAATGTTCTTAAATAACAGATGACAAAACAGAAAAAGGCTATTACTGAGATATGCTAGAATTAATCTTACCCTTCCCTATTCTTGTACAGACACTGACCCTATGCTAACTGCCCGCTCCCACAGACATAGATAGAAGGGTAGGCTCCAAGCTTATGTTTCTCCCTCCAGCTCCAAGATTCCCAGAGTACCCCCCCAACTCACTGTCTTTCAATATTTTATATTCTCTCTTGAGATTAGGTAATTCCTATTCCCCCTTTGAATGCACCAACCATGTATGTATTTAATTGTCCCAGTCAGACTGAACACCTATCAATTATATTCCCTTTTAACCTTAAATTTATATTTGAGCGAACCAATCCCTTTAAACTGTGAGTCTGTGTGGATGTAATTTATAGCCCACGTAGCCAGATGCTGATGAATAGTGGAATTCTAGCATGTGTATGTTTTTTTTTTTAAACTGTTAAAAAAATTGTCTGCTTGGAGAATCTAAAATATTAACTCCTTCCTTCCCATTTCTGTCACAAGGAAGAGGCTGGCAACTACAGCCTGGTCAGTCTAATGTCAGTGGTGGGGAAGTTAATAGAGACACTATTAAAAGAAAGGATAGTGGAGTATCTTGAATCCAGCGGGTTACAAGACCCAAAGCAGCACGGATTCATGGGGGTGGGGTGAGGGGGGGGGTGGGGGTCATGTCAGATGAACCTGATTGATTGCTTTAACTGGGTAGCAAGGGATATAGACCAGGGTGGGGCAGTGCATGTGGCCTACTCAGATTTCAACAAAGCCTTTGACACTGTACCATATACAGTAGGAACAGCAGAAGGCAAATAAGGAAACTGGTTAGGGTTGGGACTGGGTATGAACTGGTGGATGGATAGGAGACAGAGGGTGGTGGTAAACAACACTCACTCTAATGGGGGGAGAGTGACCAGTAGTGTACCTCAAGGCTCAATACTGGGACTAGTCCTCTTCAATGTCTTCACAAGCAACATTACAGAAGAGCGGGATAGAAAGGCATGCCTTTTTGCCAATGACACCAAAATCATAAACAGGGTAGATACTTCGAGGGGAAGGGGAGGTGGCGAGAATGAGTAGAGACTAAGAAAACTTGAGGAGTGGTCAAGGGTACAGCAGCTGGGTTACAATGCAAAAAAAGTGCCAAATTATGCACCTAGGGCTTAGAGACCCTGGGGCAGTGTATAAAATGGGGGGAGAGGTATTGACAGTCACTAAACAGGAAGGAACCTTGTGGTTATCATATCTGTTGACCTCAAGGTGGCATGGCAGTGCAACAAAGCAGTAGGCAGGGCCAGTGAGATACTGGGTCGCATAGGGAGGGGAATCGCCAGCAGAAGGAGAGAGGTGGTGTTACCACTGTGCAGGTTGTTGGTGAGACCCCACCTGAAGTACTGTGTCCAGTTCTGGAGACCACAACTCAGAAAGGACATAGACAGGGTAGAGGCTGTCGAAAGGAGGGAAACTAAAATGGTGCAGGGGCTACATCATAAGCTCTATGAGGACAGGCTGAGGGATCTCAATATGTACACCCTGGAAGAGAGGAGGGAAAGGGGGGACATGATAGAGGCCTATAAGTACCTCATGGGGGTGAATAAGTTTCAGCAGTAAAGTATAATTCAGAAGAGGAGGTGTGCTAGAACAAGAAGTGGGGCCTAAAGTCAATATTTACAAAACATATGTTGTGCAGATTGTCTTGATTTGTAGGTATACGCCTAGTAATTCTTTCCCTTTACTTGCTGAAAGGCATTTTTTTTCTAAATTTGTCTACTGGTTTTATGGCCCCTGGGGATCTCCAAGTTAGCATTTTTATGACTCTTCTTGTTCCTACAATGCCGCTTGTACCATGTGACAATTAAGCAATAAGGCATGACAAGGTGTGTGTTATTGTGCAAGAATGTCACTCCTGGGGTGGGTTGAAGCACGAGGTGAAGCCGAGTGCGTCCACCATCCCAAGAGTGATGTTATTACACAATAACACACTCCCTGGAGTGTCTTATTGATATTATACAATGGCTCATTTTAAAATAATACTAAGAAGTTTAAAAAACAAGTTTTATTGTACTCTTTGTGGGTTTTTTTTGTATGAGAGGCATATTTTTTGAAATAAAAGAAAAAGTAGTCCAGTAGCTGGTGCTGCTGGTAATACCGTGTGTTTTTTTGTGCGTGGTTCCTCCCCTCCACCAACACACTTGTCATTTGATGGTGGTAACTTTAGTGAAGTGACACATTTATTTAGTGAGTTTTTGCTGCTTGACTGGGAGCAGTTGAAAACGTTTCTTTACTTTTGTTTCCCCTGTGAGAAAGATGTGAACAGTAAAAGGCAGGCGCGGTCGATCGGTAACTTCGGTTTCGGTCCCGCTAAATAACTGGACCAATTGAACCTATGAGATTCACGGGTCTTTTCTTTTTATTTGGGAACTGCTTTTTTTTTTTGAAGGGCAAAGTATGTGGGTTTGAGAAACTGCTGTGAGAAACAAATTCCATGTTTCTAACAAACTTTTTGTCCATATAGTATATGTGTATAATCATTACACCGATGTAGTGTAAGCATATTTTCACTATGAAAGTGTATAATTACTAGATCAATGTAGTTTTACAATATTTCCACTATATTGTTATTCTGAAACTCGTTCTTCTGTTGATACAATGTAAGTGTATTATTAAGTCAATGTGTGTAAGCACATTTCCACTACATCGATATACTAAAACTACTTCTTTCTGTCGATAAGATGTAAGTGTATAATTAGTACATTGATGTAGTGTACGTATAGTTCCACTGTATCAATATTTTGAAATTCTTTTGATATAGTGAAAATGCATTATTAAGTGTATCAATATAGTAAAAATCCATTTCTAGCATATCGATACATTGAAAGTGTTTCAATGGGCCCCAGGTAGCACCTGGGAATGAGACTTGGATCAGTGTGCCTTTCCAGGTTATAATTTTCAATAAATAAACAAACAAATGATGTAACCATGTTGACCTGACTCCAAACTTTCATTTACAAAAAAAAAAATATTTCCAACCCTAATGGTTCTAATGTTAGTTTTTCCTAAAGAAAATGGGCAAGACTCTCAAAAGGGAAGACACAAGCTACCGCTTGCACTGCTGGGGACCCTGGTTCAGACGCGGCGTGGGCGTTGGAGGGGCTGGCCAGGGGGCGGATAGAGAATCTAAAGTTGCTCTCCTCCTTTGGTCCCTCGTTGATTCTCTTGTCCCTCCCCAACCGCGCCCACCTTCTCGTACTCAGCTCCCCACCCTCACTATGCCACCTCTTCAAAAGCACGACCGCAAACTGAAGAAATGCAGGTAAGCTGTATAATGGCATAAATGTTTTTAAAAACTTTGGTGCGTATCTCGGCCATTTTTGAGAATTTTTTCACCAAATTTCAACATGGGGTTCTTGCAACCCCACCTCATGAACTCAGTCACTGTTATTTTGTTATTCGGTTCCAAAAGGTGATTTCGCAGTCACTGCGTGGAACCACCTTTCGGGACCGATTAATGAAATGATAGTGTCACAGTTCATGAGGTTGGCCCCTAAAAACCCTATGTTGAAAATTTGGTGAATAAATTCCCAAAAATGACTGTTTTACAAGCATGCGTTGCGCAGTTCCAACGCACACCCGTAACTTTGACCATTTTTAATATTTTCACTCCAGATTTTCAACATTGACATTGTCATTTTTTTTACACCTCCTCATGAACAGTACAGCTGTCATTTTTCACATCCTGTCTGAAATGTGTTTTCGCACCTGGAGCGCCAAATGGCGCAGTCACTGTGCAAAATTACCTTTCGGCTAACGAACTGATAGTGTTACTGTTCCTGCGATGGGATCACAAAAAGCCCATGTTGAAAACTTGGGAGTAAAAATACCAAGAAAAGCCCAGGGTGTTAGGGTTTTTGACCATAACACCCTACCCTGTAGGGACTGACAGGCGTCAGGGGTGTGACTTAGGATTGTTGACAGTAATGCTCATGCCATTCTACCCCCATCTTGCAGCCAGCAGCAGGTATCGAGGTGTGCCTTGGACCCTCTGGCCCCAGAGTTCACCCCATTCTCCTATACTGCACCCATTTCAGTGTACTTCCTTATGGAATGAGGTGAGTGTAAAGCCCAGACACTTCAAAGCCCCCTTAACACTTGTAAGTGTCTGCAGGGTAGGGTGAGGTGAAATGTCATGACCATTATGGGCGATGACCCAAAGGCACACTCCAAAGCCTGTCCATCTCTGCAGGGTGGGGGTGGAGTTGGCATCAGTTCAATACTTCAGTGCCACTCCTACAATGCATTTGTCTAACTCCTGCACTTCCACTACTGATGAGAACAAGCAATATTTGACATTGACAAATGCTTATTTTTCTGTGATTTGGACTTCTCTGAAGTGGACTCTCCATGGTATTTCTCCTCCTGGATCCACATTATGTAAGCAATAAGACATGACCAGGTGTGCATGGAACATATTTTACCGCATGGCCAGGGGCGTAATAAGGCACAAGGCTTTGGCCGAGTGCCTTTAGCCCCTGGGTGTGGTAAAATATATTCCATGCCCACACCTGGAGTGTCTTATTGTGCTTATAAATGGGCTGCTATATTTACTTAAATTTGTACAGTTAGAAAAATATTATTTGTTTGTAGAAAAAAAATGTAATGCTGCTAATCCATCATAAAATAGTCCTTCCACAGCATTGTGTTAATATTCATGAGGTCATCTGCATTTGGCACCAGGTTGCCACGTGACAGCCAGCATTTTTTTTTTTTTTTACTATAGGCAGCACAATGGCAACGGCGGGAGTGGACGCTCGACATTTGCCAGCTGCATGTCTTTCTGAATGATCAGCGAGGCTCCCAATACAATTTTGCTGTTTCTGCAGCCAGAGAGAGACAAGAAGCACTGCGCATAAAGCGTGATCTGAATTCTCCCCCTTCGGTCTAAAGTCCCGAGACCAAGTTGTTGTTACGGCAGATCTAAATTCCCGACTAATTACTGCCTGACAAGCCCCAGCTGAAGTAAAAATATTAATAGTAACCAGCAAACGACTCTGCCTAGTAGGACCGTTTGATAGTAGGATCGTTTGACGTACTGAAGGGAGACACAGAGAATCGAGCCAGAGGTTTACAACAGCGGGTCGTCTGCCTTGCCTTGCTGGGAGTAGGACCGTTTGACACACTGAAGGGAGACAAAGAATCAAATGAGAGGTTTAAATTAGCGGGCCGTGAGCCTTGCCTTGCTGTGAGCTGCAAGCAACCAGGAATCGGGGCAGCAGCAGAGGCAGTACGATTCCTGAAATAGCACGTACATACGTGCATGGGCATCAGACCTGGGGGGCGACTAATGAGAATGCCCATTTCCGTGACAGAAATTCAACACCCACAAAGAAAAGACAGACAGAGACAGAATGTCCGTGGTGCACCATTGAGACCAGTCAATTCAAGCCTGCATTCATTATCCCAAACTGGTAGGCTGAACAATCCAACTTTGTTTTCCTCGCACTTGTCAAGTACAAAGATGGCAGACAGAAAAATGTCAACGTTCCATGGCTTATGGATACTGGCCTTTTTACTGCTCCTTTTTTTACCTATGCATGGAACATATTTCATGCATGGGTAACTAGCCAATCACATTGTTGGATTTAGCCTACCCATTTTATAATTATCTATAGACTTTGGAGTTTGGACTGATATTTTATCATTTTAATTTATTATTTGTTTTGTAGTATAATTCTGTTTCGGTGAGGAGGGGAAGTTAGTTTGATTTATTATTTTAATTGTTTAGTATTTCTCTCTCCCCCAAAGTGAGAGCTCGGGGAGTTGTGTTTAGCACTTCATAGTTTGGGTTCTTGCTTTCCGGGGTATTTCATTGTTTTGTCTGACCCTTATTTGTGCCTGTGTCATGTGTTGCAGGCCTCCCGCCCCCCCAGGTCATGTGTTATTCATCCTCCGCCCTTTCTCCCCCCATTGTTTTCGATCTATCAGCACTGTCGTACACTGGGCATTGCCCAGAGGAGGGTGTGAACAGTGGAGGATGGACGAATGGGGCTCTCACATCGGGGGCTGTTAAGCCCAGAAGACGCCCTGGGGCGAAATGGAGTCCATGCCTAGTCCCCATACCCAAGGGATACAGGATAGTCCTTTCTCGGCCTTTAATACCCATTACTGGTGGGCAAGTAGTCAGGGCTGCCCAAGAGACCCATCCAACTCGGGCGGTGTTATGCAATGCCAGATCTGTTAAGAACAAGACTGCAATTATTGCAGATCTTGTTGGGACAACAGATGTGGCGTGCATCACTGAGACCTGGCTGGATGAAAATGCTGGCCCCACGCTTGAGGCTGCGATTCCGGAGGGGTACTCAGTGATACACCGCCCGAGACTGGACCGCAGGACAGGAGGGATGCAATCTGTTTCAAGACCAAATTGGACCTCCCGAGTGTACCAGTTGAAGATGCCAGGTCATTCGAATGTACCATAGGAGCAGGTGCAGGTTGTAGGATAGCCCTCATCTTTTGTCCACCTCGGGATGAGAGGCAATTCCTTCAGGAAGTGGCAGATTTCGTGATTGACATGGTGTTTGAGTTGCCCAGGCTGATGGTCCCAGGTGACTTTAACGCCTGGATTGATGACGAACTCTCGCAATTTGGACAACACTTCCTCCAGCTGATGACATCACTGGGCCTTACACAGATTGTTACCGCTGCTACTCATAAACACAGTCACTCCCTTGACCTGTTTTTTCTCCTGGGGATTGATGCCTCCGATGTTGGGGGTGGAACCAGTCAGGTCGTCCAATCATTACACCGTGAGATTCAAATTTTGCACCCCCCTTCATAGGCCTACTCCTGCGGAGATGGCCAGGTACCGCCCTTTAGGGGATGTGAGCCCCAAAGGCCTAGCTTAACCTATCTGAGTTTTCTGTGGCAAGCGGGAACCTAGAGGCCTTGGTTTTTTTTTTTTTTGGACTTGCTGTTTATGCCGCCTTTATGCCCCGGGTCCTCCTTCTCCTGAGGATCTCCATACTCTTTCTGATCCCCCTGCCTCCCACAGCCACAGCCACCTACCTCCATGGAGCCTGGTTTACTGCTAAGGGGGGGGGTTGGGGGATGTACCCCAAACAACACAGAGGTACTGAGACTGTGCCTTTTTCCATGTTCCAGCGCCTTGGACGTCATCAGCAATGGCATCACGGCATTTCCGTGCATTCTGTGTGTGCATCCACATGCCAATGACTGTGATGTTGCCCTTTCCTCCTCTATCTCCAGCTGCACTACTACGTGTGGTCACCCAGGTGACAGTATAGCGGCAGAGAATGGAATCCTACCTCCCTGGAGGAGGAAAATGTCCTCTAGGATGCTCAATCCTCCTTTCCTCGGCTGGCCCTCAATGACCCCAGCTTGTTCCGCAACTTGGATCGCTGGCATTGCAAGTAGTAATAGGGAGTGACTAATGGAGCTGGGAGATCGGTAGCAAGAAGGCCTGAATGGCTGGGGAAGGTGGTAGCCAGAGTGCAAAAAGCTCTATAGCACAAACCAAAAAATGGACATAACTTACTTTAAAGAGGAACATCAATGCTGCAAAGCTCAACAGCTGTGTGTGGCTGCCCCAAATTTGCACTTTGTGTGCAACTAGTTACAGCTAGTTAATGCATTATTTATTCCCCATTTGTTACTTAACGATGTCCTGTTTTGTTTTATATTTATCTGGTTCATCCTGCTGTCCACCCTCACTGGCATTACATGCACAGCGCTGCTTGGGCGGTAGCCTAGTGTCCCCCTGCGGATGACATCAAGGCCAGGGATCAGCAGCAAGAGATTAATTTAGCCAAGGTTGTCATTGGAGCTTTCCTGTCACTGTTGCAGCTGCACTTTCAAGACTAAATACGGGTCACACGAGGAGGTCATGTCGGTTGTAGAGGAATTTGTGCTACATGTACTGCTCTGGATGGGGGCGGGGGGCAGGATAAACCAGATAAATGTAAAAACGGGCAGAACAACAGTAAGTAAACATGCATTTATGCACACTAAGTACGAATTGGGGGTACTCCAACACTAAGTTACATTCCCAAAGTTGACACATTTCAAGTTACAGATACACAGTAAGTTACAGGTATATTAAGGGTTTACATGATGGTTACCTATGTGATAGCTGATATATCAGCACGAGTGGCAAGTGAGCTCAGAATTATCACGAGTGGCGTAGCCAAGGGTGATTGAACCCCAAGCTCACTTGCCAAGAGTGGTGATATTCAGCTATCACATATGTAATCATCACATATCCCTTTTATATAATAAGGGTTTGCTGCTTATTAATTTGTATTTCAGTTGTATATTTAAGTGGTATGCTGTTTACCTTTCTGGGCGGGGAGCAGAGCACCGTGGAAATGTAGTGTGCCATTTTTTTTTCTTTTACGTCTTAACGTGTACACAGTGGAGATATCAGGTGTTCCGTTGAGAGAGTACAGATAACTTTTCCGTTTTCCACTGTGTACACATCATTCGTTGATTGTTGCTCTCTAGTGGTGATCTGGAGTTTTATCAGATGGCTTATCAACAAACCCCTATTATATAATGTAAGTTACAGGCACATTGTAAGTTACTTCTTATATAGACACTAATACAATCATACTGGTTCGTGACTGATTATGATTTCTCAGGTAAAAGATTACGATGGTAGGTGTAAGCAAGCAGTCAGAGCAGGTGATATTTAATGGATCATGATCTTGTTTTTCATGTTACTGTGTATGAATACAAAATAAACATGTAATATAAACTGAAATCAGTATAAAATGTCACGTTTTGTGGATGTTCCTCCTGGGGCTCAGTGGCTCTTTAAATCGTGAGTATCAAATGCAGGCGAGTGTAATGGTAATTGGCATCATTATCCTGTGGAGTGTATGCCTTACCTGAAATATGTGGTACTTGACATAGCTGATCTCAATGCAGGTGTTCTCTGCAGACGGTCTGTTGGTTAGTAAGGACTTAAACCTGAGGAAAACAAACAGAAGCGTTATTGAGCATGTCTGTTTAGTTGTGTGTGGCGGCAGTCAAACTCCACAATGAAACAAAATCGCCTCTCAAATGTAACTGTTTTACAAGGTTAGAATGAGTGAGTTGGGCTGTCAGACTCAATGGGAAAAGGCCAAGATGACAAAGTGAAGACAGGATCGAAGATCAGTTCTTTGCTCATAGGGAAAGAATTGAGGGTGGGGGGAGCTAACTGCAGTTCTAGCAGCAGTAACTCACTTTTGTATGCAGACAACACTATTTTGTATACACAGAACAGGAATGTCACTGCAGCAATGGATATAATTTAAGATGATTTCACTAAAATTCAGAATGCACTTATAAAATTACAATTGTTATTAAACACAAAAAAACACTATGGTTCCTATTTACCAGTAAGAAAAGTGAGGATCACGCTAAGCTATGTATTAAATCTTTACAAGGTGTTGAAATAAGTAAAACTGATTTATATAAATATCTGGGAATTTATTTAGATAAATTTTTAAAGTTTAATTTACATATTCACAATTTGTCTACTAAATTAAAAAAATTGTTGGCATTTTTTTTATAGAACTAGGGCATGTTTCAGTATGACCATTCGGTAACAGTTAGTTAATGCATTATTTCTGTCCCAATTAGATTTTGTGAATTGTATATACATATACACATCTGAAACAGTTTTACGAGTGTTAGTTCCATTATATCATAGTGCACTAAGATTTGATACGGATCTGCCGTGGAAGACCCACCCCTGTAGTCTGTATGCAGCAGTGGCATGGCAGCCCTTGTCAGTTCGGAGATAAAAACACTGGTACATTTTTGCCTGTAGATTTATTTTATAGTAAGTGTACTTCCTTTTTATTTATTAGAACTATTGCAACCTAAATCTCATAACAAGTATGGTTTAAGATCAGCTAAACTATCTCAGTTTTCGATCTCAAGATACCGTACTAAGTATGGAGAAAGCACTCTAGCATTTATTACACCATGTACTTGGGATGCTATCCAGACAAAGCAGAAAATGGTTTCATTTTGATCAATTTCTCGTTTTAAACTACTGCTGCTAGACTACTGAATTTCAAGTGTGATTTTTATGGGTGAATATACTGTATGTTTGCTGATTGATATGTTATATGAAACATGTATGTTTGTAACTGTAAACTATGTATTAAATCTATTGTCTATGTTATATGTTGGACGCAACTGGAAAAGAGAGCACACTGTCAATTTGCCTTCCAGTAAAACGACTGCTTGATTGATTGATAGAAAATAGGATTTAGTGAACTTTGTCCAGAAGGGTAGTACTGCAATCAGCGTTTTACCTGGGTCGGTGCAAATAGCTCAAACAGGTGGCCAGCCCTGAACTATACAGACAAAGTCACGAGCTGCTATTGCATTCGGACCAAAAACAGCAAATGCCAGTCAGGTTCTTAGCATCAAATGAAGATTTATTAAACAGAATAAAGAAAAACCTGACACATGGTTCACAGAAAATACTATACCAGCTCCCTAGCGCTTCGACTCAAAATGAGTCTTTCTCAGGAAGACTCAAGCTCAGACTTCCAGCTGCGCCACTGAGGAGACTGAATTACCAGCCTGGGGATTCGAGCCACGGTCCTACCTTGCAAGTAGCAGACCGCATGCTTTCTTCCCTGCCGCTAAATGCCGCCTGTGGATCCTCCAAATCTAGATTCATGGTAGGAGCCGCCAAATGTTTTGAGACCCCAACCCAGCCTGAAGGACATTGTGCCCAGTAGCTCATTTGGAGCGGCGGGGAGGAAAAGCAGACTATTTTCCCCACTAGCACTTTGTGCCAGCTCCCCTCCCTCCCCCTACCTCACCCACCCTGGGTGGACCTTTACTTATATAGTGTCTTTTTGGTCAAATGACTTAAGTGTCTGACCTTCCACTGGCTCCTTTTACAGCACAGCCACTAGGGGTGTGTTAAGTCAAACTCTGTTATCTGTTACTCTAAACCCACTGTGATTGACTCAGACTACCTGTGACAGCACAATCTCTTCTGTTCTTATTTTGATATCGCCATAGTCTCTTCTACCTGTGGCCTCATGTTCTCATTTGCTTCATACACAGGGCTATAATTGCTGCGATTGTACTGATTTAACTTGCTTTAACTGCTACTCTCTGTTCCCTTGCCTCTTCCTGTGGGGATCTTACCTGAGTAGTAAGTTGCCTGAAGGCCACTCCATCCTATCCTTGCACCTTGGCTGACACCATACTCTAAGCTGCTTCTACAGGAGCTGCCCTACTGGCAGGCCGTCTCCTCCTCCTTGAACTAATTCATGGCAGGCTGCTGCGGGGGGTTGCTCGTCTCACTTCTTCTGCTAATGTGCTTAAATGGGGTTTTGCCATCTATACCCTGTGCCCATAAATCAAGCGACACTTCGTCTGTACTTACCGATTTCCATTTCTCCAATATAATTGCAGTACACCGGCCTGCGCCTATATTGAACTTCCTTTTCTACTGAAAGGGCGGTACCTACCATGCATTCTCTGCTCATAGGAAGTGGTTGCCTAGGCGTGTTATTCCCCATACTTCCCATAGTGGTAGGCTCTAGTCATACCTCTCAACTGTCCCTGATTTTGCCTCAGAATTTTCCTCTGTCCCTCGTAAAATCTGTGTTTTTGTGACAGAACAGTGGGGATTAAAATAAAAAAATAATGTCAAAACATTAACATTACAGACTTGTTCTTCTTCAGAAAATGCATCTTAACACAAATTCCCTTATTCTATCAGCTTTTGAGTGAATAGTATCAATTTTTAAGATGTGTCCCTGATTTTGGGTCTTTGTCCCTGATTCATGAGGCAAGAGGTTGAGAGGTATGGCTCTAGTTCCTAGTCATCCTTGCAATTCTTCTGTCTGGGGACGTTGAACTGAATCCGGGTCCCCCTGCTCACTTCTCCTTAGCTGACATATCTGGGATCTCCAATAAAGGGCTATTCATTGCCCATATGAACATTAGAAGTTTAACCCATCACTTTGCAGAACTTGAGGCATGGGTCAAAATCTACAATCCAGACATTCTATGCCTTACAGAAATGTGGCTTAAACCGGGGATACCTGACTCCCCTTTGCTCCCTTGGAAATTACTCCCTGATTCATAGAGACAGATCATTCTCTTAGCGTGGTGGTGGAGTTGCTCTGTTCCATAAAATCCACCTCAGCATTGTGACTGTTCCTGCCTCTACCTCTTCTTCTGTCTGTGAATCCCTACATACAGCTCTTGCATTGGGTGCAAAGAATCTCCATATCATCTGCGCCTACAACCCCCTTACTGGGGGCGTAGCTGGGTTGCATGCCTTGCTTGATCAAACTTCCCAAATTTTCAACCATAATGAGGTAGTAATTTTGGGGGACCTTAACCTAAACTGGCTGGGGACAGCTCACAGTTGCCTACTGTTTCTGACACAAAGCTACAACCTTCACCACTGTTAACTGGGCCAACAAGAACTATGCTATCACTGCAATCATCTACCCTCATTGATTGGGTACTGGTAAACTGAATGGAGCATGTATCTATCATAGGCATCCTGGCTGATGGCGCTAGAGACCATTCTCCAACTTTCTGCATTTGGTCCACGGGTGCACCTCCATTTCCTCCTCCACGATTCATCACCTTAACCAATTTTGCTAACCTGGATGAAGACGTATTTCTACATGATGTTTCCAGAATTGACTGGTCTGGTATCTATCACTCCTGTAATGTTGAGGATGCCCTACATATTTTTCTCAATGAACTTCTTGCTGTTCAGTGCAAGCACGCCCCTAAGGTTACTAGGAGAGTCAGAGGTAAACAAACAAGGTGGCTCCACAAAGACCTGCTTGCCAATCTGCGCCTTAGGGATAAACTCTGGAAGCGTTACAAACTTACTGGCCAGCAAGCGAATTTCAATATCTATAGAGCTCTTAGGAACTCATGTACAAAACAAGTCAGAGCAGCTAACAGTAAATATTGTAAAGACCTATTATCTAGCTCAGCTGGAGACCAAAGGAAATTCTGGGCTCATGTTAAGACTTTTCTTGGTGCTTCTCAATCGGTCACACCTGAGGATATGATATTAAATGGTATTCACTGTAATGTCTCTAGCACCATAGCAAACTCTTTCAATCGGATGTTCTCTGATCTGTCCCAGTATACCTCCTCCTTTCTACCAACTGTACCACACTCTCAGTTCTTACCTACAAATCAGCCAGTCTCCCCTGCTGCTCTATCTCATAAGCTACCATATGCCCACCTTTCTACTTTAAGGCCAAATCAAGGTCAGAGGTCCTGAAACTCCCGACATCCATCTTAGACAACACTTGCTCTGGCTCAGATTCCCTAAAACCTCGACTTCCTAAGCTTGCTGCTCTGCTCATTGCCTCTCCACTGGCTAAAATCTACACGCTATCTCTCTCTTGTAATATGGTTCCAGACCTCTGGAAAATTGCTCTTATAACGCCTGTCTTTAAAAAAGGTGACCCGAAGGAAATCACCAATTTCAGGCCTATAGCCATTCTTTCGGTTCTGAGTAAAATGCTCGAGAAAATTGCAGCTACACAAACTATTGACCACCTAACAAAGTTCAATCTTCTCTCTGAAACCCAGAATGGTTTCAGAAAAAGTCATAGTGCATCGACGGTTCTTCTCAAACTTACATCAGATATACTTTCCAATATGGATGCTGGACAACTTACAGGGGCTGTTTTTACTGACCTTACAAAGGCCTCTAATCTTGTTGTTCAACCCATGCTCCTCTTCACTCTTCGTAATCTGAGCTTCTCGCCCCCTGTTCTTGACTGGTTTAGTAGCTATCTGTCAAACAGGACCCAAACTGTGAAATTTAACTCCTCCTATCTGACAGTACCACCATCAACACTGGTGTGCCCCAGGGCTCTATCCTGGGGCCCCTTCTTTTCTCACTTTTTATAAACAATGTTGCAGACGTTTTTAAATCCTGCTCATCTATTCTTTATGCAGATGATCTTGTCATTTATACCAGCTCCACTAGTATAGCCAGTATTAACACATCCCTCTCCTCAGACTTCAAAAACGTTCAAAACTGGCTGTATGCTCATAAGCTGGTACTAAATGCAAAGAAGAAGAAAGCCATGCTTCTAGGCTCTGCCCCAAAGCTAAAGGGCTTCTCCCATGTCACTGATAGTCTGTGACTCAGGGGGTATACAAATAGTGTGTGTCACATCTTTTAATTACCTGGGAGTCCTGCTTGACCAATCCCTGGATTTCAATCTTCATACACAGTCTACCTGCAAAGCTGTAAATGCTAAAGTGGGTGTAGCTTACAAAACCAGCTACATGCTAACGCCCTCTGCTAAGATGGCTATTGCCAGAGGTATCCTGCTCCCTGCCTTCACTTATGGTGCTTCCATTTTTTGCTGCTACTCATAAAACCTCCCTCCATAATTGGAACGTTACCTATAATAATATTTGCTGGTACGCCTCCTCAACTCAAGCACCACTGTCCACTCTACAATGACCTGAGATGACTGTCTCCCTCTGCCTGCAGGCAATACTCTCTTGGCTCACTCATCGATTCTATTATCAGACATCAAACTCCATGCTCTCTTGCAGCGTTGCTGGTTCTCCAAACTTCCTCTTATGGTTTGTGACCAGCTGATAAATCTTTACTAAATGTATCCAGGTGTCGCACATCTAAAGGTACTGGTGCTTTCCAAAATGTTGCCCCCCAGCTTTAGAACTCACTTCCCCTAGTCCTAAGCCAGTCGAAGTCCCATCTCTGCTTTAAAAGGGAGCTGTGCCGATATCTATCTCTCACTAACTCGTGCACTTGTTTTGACCCTATTGGATGTCAGTAAGCCCTTTCTTTCCCCAATCCTACAAAGCACCCCAGCACTCCCTACTACCATCTATAATCTTACTATACCTCCCCCCCACTCCCTGTAACCCTATACCTGCAACTCTTTGGCCCACTCGCACCTTCCCTCTAGCTAGGCCTACTTTGCTTTCATTTTTCTTATTTTTTTCTCTCCTTGTTTGTTCTGTGTAAAGTGCTTGCACTACACTGCTTCTTCCTACGCTGGGTCCCCCTTTCATTAATGCTGTTTTCCTCCTGTGGAATGCTATCTCTACACAATCTGTTTTGTTCTACTCTATATGAAACTGTTTTCTGAATCCTTACCTTATGTAGTGTTGTTTTGACTGCTTGTGTTATTGATCATTGATACTGTTATGACCTACCCGATGTGTAATTGTCCTGCACTTATGAAATGTTATCTGTCTGTTATACTTTGTTGTACTCTCCAGGGTTGTGCCTGAGAATAGTCATTTTATAGCTAGTGCACTCACCCGGTAAACAAAAACTAAATAAAAATTCTGAATAGAAGTGCTGGGGAGCTGGTATAGTGCGATAGGAGCCCATGACTTTGTCTGTCGGATTTAGTAAAGTCTTGGGTATTGGGGTTCATTCAGTTTGGGATTCAGTTAAGCCTGAGATGTTGTGCATAGCCAAACATCGCCCACCCTGGAGTGTCTTACTGTGCTTAGAAAATGTTTTTTTTTTGTATAAAATGTTGAACAAATAAAAAGAAAATGTTTTAATAAAAGAAAATGTTAAATACAATAAAAGAAAATGTTTCAAAAGACTGAAAAAACATTTTGTGTTAAGTAGTCCTTTTATTGGTATGTTACCAGTAGAGGGCACTGCTACTAGCAGTACTAAGCAGTGTTGTGTAAATGCTTGTGTGAGAGCCAGTCCCCCCCCCCCAATTCTTTCCCTTTTTTATATAGTCTGCCATTCCTGTTTTGAAGGGCGGTTATTAGCGTCAAAACTCAGTTCATTTTCCTGAATAGCAGCATGGTGGGGAGCACAAGTGCGAGTGGTGGCAGTGAGAGTGAGGAAAAATTGGAAAACATTCCCAGCATGGCCGGGGAATCTAGTGGGAGTGTCAGCAATGGAGCTGAGGTAAAAGTGGGCGTGACGGCAGCAGGGCTATGCTGAAGTCATCCTTGAGTAAAGAAATGGAAAGATGTCAAAAGTAATGTGTGCCGGGGATGGAAAAAATGTGCTTCTGTTAGTGGCTGCAAGCGGCAGGACATACTGTCAACTGTTAATAATTTTATTAACTGCCAAATCTTCTAAACCAGTGGAAAAAATTGTGTCCCGTGGACAAATGAAGATTCCATGATCAGCAGCACATGGATGTTGTTGGCAATGGGGCATCTCTGATACAGAGTCTTGTTTTTCGAAAGCTCTATTGTCTTATAAACATATGGCTCTGGAGTTCTGTCGGTCAATCAAGTTTCAGGAATTTCCTACCCCATTTTTCTAAAGTGACATACTACACACAGCCTTCCCTCATAGATTCTACTACACTTTACACTGAACATGCTGTAGTCCCGCCCCACTCTTAGCATTATGACTCTTTGTGCCCTTACCCTCAGTTCTTTAATTGTTTCTGCCTAGCAATCTTGGTTTTAGTTTCATGACTACATGTCTGTACAAATGATTGTACTTACTATTGTATTTATTGTTACAGTACTTATTGCTTTATTACTTCTCTGTACGTTTGCACTGTTTTTTGTACTTACTGTAACCCCGGGTTGCCCCTGAAAAAGGGACTGTAATTGTCTCAGTGGATTTACCCCATCACCAAAACTCAAATAAATAAATTATGAACGTGCCTTTTGGGGGTGGAGCTACAGCTTGAGTCTCCAAAGCTCACTGAATACAAGTGGACACTACTGTGCTTTAATCTTATTAATTGCTCAACAAAAATTTGATTTTAAGCTGCTTCTTTAAACTCTGGGGCAGGCAGCTCCCTGGGGTGACTTGCATTCCTTGGGGTAACAAAGGCATTCACCCTGGAGTAAAGAGGACTGACAGGGAGCTGGCCTGCCAATGCAGCGGTAGTGCTACTGCCTGCAATGTTGACAGTCTGGGTTCAGGAACAAGCCTGGAGCATCAGAGGACCAGTCGGGGGGGGGGGTAGGATGAGGGTCTGTTGGACTGCTCTCCTCCACTGTGGGCGATGGGCTGTGGTGCTGGCAAAAGACTGACTCCTCACAGAGGCTGGGAGTTCAGCAGCCAGGGCCCATAAGATTTGGGAGGGAGGCAATAGCTGACATTGGCGTGCCACACGTGGGCACATGCACAGCAGCTCCTAGCCATAGTTGCATGACTGGGAAAACATGGGGGAAACAAAGAAAAATCCCCTTGGGACTGCTGCAGCATGACAACCCAGGGACTGCATCCTCGACCCACCCAAATGATGCTGGCCCTAGTTTCAGTTGGGCCTCCAGGTGGATTTTGATTTCTTTCTTTGGGGAGCCCTGCCACCAGGAGTAAGTCATAGGCCTCCTGTTTGGGCAGTTGGGGGATGCTGGGTGGTGGGGGAGGTGGCACACCAGGAGTAAGATATGAGTTACATTCCCATCAGGCTTGGGAACCAAAAGAGAAATAAAAAAAAAGAAGAAGACGGGGGGGGTAAGACTGCAATCTTCTACTTACTCAATGGTATCCACAAGACTGAAGAGACAGAGAGGGTTGATCTGGTGTCCTCCAGCAGGACATGGGGACATGCCCCAAAACTCTGAGGTGGAAAATGCAAGAGTAATTTAAGAAACAGTTCTTCTCTCAGCAGGTGGAAACATGTCAGTGCTCCGTATCCTGTATGTCATTACAATACATGAAATACAGAATCACAGATACACCCGAACAATGCAATGCATAGAGTGATTTCTATGTAAATCACCATGAATATTTAGACTGGTTATACCTTAAGCAGGAGTGTGTGGTGCCAAATGGCCTCTCACACAATTTGCAAAGGTTGGGAATTGAGGAGACAAGACACATCATTCACCCTTCTCTGTACTTATCAGTGTGCCTCATCTAGATCTTGACTCAGCAGAAAGCAAATTAGCCCTTATACAGTCTTACAGGTTTGGGTCATAGTGGGCCCAAATAAAGAAAGCAAGCTAAAAAGACAAAGGACCTCAGCACAAAAGCACTCAGGCAAGGGTTACCCAAAAAGGGCATTGGCAACAAAGTCAGGTTTCCGAGAAATGCAGACTCAAACATACCCCAATATAGCAAAACATCTTGGGATATATATGCAAATAATACACAGACACGACTTTTTCTCCATAGAAGTGGTTAGCAGTTATTTCTCTGTACATCCTTTTGCTGTATTCACAGCTGTGATGAAAACTAACAGTATCAATACAAATTTATTATATAATATAAAAGATGGGCAAGTCTGCTATTCGAGGAAACAAACCCATCAAGGAGGCTAACCAAAATCAGGACAACACTAGCCCTTCAAGCTTGTGGTTTTATGGTCTGGTCCCCCTCCCCCGATGGGTTTATTTCCTTGTATATTTTTTAATTTTTTTTATTTATTTAGTTTTTGTTGACCGGGTAAGTGCACTAGATAAATCCTGCCTATTTTCAGGCACGACCCGGGGGAAGGGGATACAGATGAATGTCAACTGACCTTGAACCAAGTGAAACCGTTGGTGGTAATTTTAGTGAACGAGGGAAATTTGGCCAGGACACCGGGGAAATTCCCCTACTCTGCTTCCTGTGAGGAGAGGGGACCCTTTTGCTGGTGACTCCAAGATGGCTGCTGTTCCAGATCCTGGTGGAGGTGGTGGAAATCCCTACGGAAGGCAGGAGCTATCCTTACTGATATAGAGACTGAGAATGGAGTGGTGAAGAGTTCTGCTGTATGCACACATGAAGGAGCACTTTCAAAAGCAGCGGAGAATACGCTGCTATGGGAGAGGCAGAAGCCATAACGAAACACAACACGGAGCTTACGGATGCTGTTGCAGTTCAGAATTAGGAAGCTGGTGACCCGGATGATTTGCAGGACGGCGAGCGGTGCACAGAACCTCCGATTGTGGAGGAGGAGGGTTCGCTAGTTCCTGGTGCGGCTAGGATGCCTTTCCAACCAGAGGAGGAGCGTGGAGCTACGCGGAAGTCACAGGCGACATCGGAGGGCTTTCCAGCCAGGGACTGGAGCAAGGAGACCACCCTGCTCGATGCAGGCTGGATTAGAAAAGATGGTAAATGGATTCCAGATGCTGAATGGCTCACTTTTTCACCGGAGGGCATGGATGCTCAGGAGTCTCCAGGGCCAGTGCAACCTGATGAGGTGCAGATGGAGGCAGGTAGTGCTGCTGGTGGTGAGCCTTTTTTTCATGTTGGGACAGACTCTGGGGCTGCTTCTGGGTCATCGTGTGTCGCCCCCCTCCTCCCCTCGGAGGGAACAATTTAATAAAGGTCCTCGCTTTTCGGACCTATTTCGTAACAATCGTTTGGAACAAGCCCCCAGACGGAACGCTGTCCACCTTAGGTATGGGGGGGGCTTCCAGAACCACCTGACTGTTTGTTTGTGGCCCGCAGGCTACTCAAGGGATCGATGAATTTCCAAGCATCAGATATCTATGCCCTTATTAACATTCGAGGGGAAGAAACATTTGATATCAGTTTCAAATCCTTTGTAGGACTTGATAAATTTTGGCAAAAATATGATTCCCTCAAAACAACCCTTTTGTGGACTCCGTTTTGGGCAATTCCTATTACAAAACCACTGTTTAAAACTGTTCATGTTATGTTAGAAATGAAGGGGTAAATGTGGGGGATATTTTGTATTGGCTTGAAAGTAAATGTACTGTCCTGGGTACTCCTGAACCTGTCATTGATGGGGAGGGCATTTGGACAGGTGGTTGGAGGTTTAAAATAAAATTGCATATTGTGGGGGATTTGGTACAACGTATTCCAAACAGTTTTTTCCTGGGTAGGGGTTGAGGTGTCTGCTTTTACCCTGGTCAACCCAAGGCATGTTACAAATGTGGAAGCCCACGTCACCTTAGCAGTGCTTGTGATAAAATCAAATGTGCCTTATGTGGGGAACTAGATAATGACAGTTATACATGTCGCAATGTTTTTCACTGTAATTTGTGTGATACCCAGGGTCATGCATATCATCAATGTCCATATGCTGGCCAGAACAATTCTGGTGGGTTAGATAAAGAAACCCTGATTCCAGATGCACAAGGCCACTTTAGGCCAACTACAGAGGAAGCAGCCTTCACTGACCCCAATCCTCCTGGTCCAGACCACATGGGTTCGCCTCCCCCTGCAGGAGACGCATCTGACTCTTCTGGTATACCTCCTGTTGTTGTCCACCCACAGGAAGGTCAGGGGTGCATTGACCCTCTGGTGCTCTTAACTGCCCCCGCCCCATCTGCCCTGGAGTTTCAGGCGCCTCATCCAAAACGAATGACACGTCCCATGCCAAAAAGCTTGTTTTACCGCCCCTTACTACTACGCATAATACTTTTCAGGTTCTGCAGGATGTAGAAGGAGACTCTGAATCTGATTTATCAGTTGCCTCAGGGGTCTTATCTGGGATGGGGTGTGATGAGGAGGGAGGACCCGAATTCTTGGCATCTAAAAAGAAGTCAGGACGAAAACGAAAAAAAGACAAAACTTAGTTAATGTGCACTGGCTTTTTTGTCAATAGCTTCCTTGAATTCTTGTAGCCTCAAGAATTCAAAAAAATGTCTAGGGCTTTTCCACTTTTGTAAAACCTTACCTGCAGATGTTATTTTTCTGCAGGAGACACATTTTTCTACCCTTACTGATGTTAATTACACCAACAAATTGTGGCATGCAGGACCCTCTTTTTGGCCCTTTGGCTCAGACATTGCAGATGGAGTAGGGGTATTATTTTGTCATCCTTTCGTTCAAGTTACTGGCTTGGTTGACACAGTCCCAGGGCGGGTCCTACTCCTAGACTGTTTGGCAAGGGTTTTTTCTCCAGGTCATTAATGTTTATGCACCTCAGGTTAAATCAGCCAGGGTTGCTTTATTTTCTGACATACAACAATATTTGTCTACCCCTAGGCATGTCATTCTCGGGGATTTCAATTGTGGATTGAATATTAAATTTAAAGATCACACGAGCGAAGATATATTGTGATTCTCATGCCTTGTTTAAATTATTGTTGACCTATATCCTTTGACAGATGTTTATAGAACATTAAATTCAATCCAGGATTCACTTATAAATGCGTAATCTTGCAACATGGATTGATTTTATTTTTCTTTCAGATTTTTGTTACCTTATTCTTTTTTTTTGGCCCCATGTGAATTCTCAGATCAGTTCTTGTTACAAGCAAAATTTTCTTTAACTAAGATTCCACTGGCTTTTCCAGCCTTGCCGGCTAGGTGGAAACTAAACCCGACAATCCTTGCCACTGAGCGCTATCAGATATGTTTATTTCAGGCTTTTGATAATCAGCGTTCGGTAGCTGAGATGTATGATTCCTGGGGGGATTGGTGGATGAACACTAAAATGGAATTTAGGCGGGCCTCAAAGACACATCATTGTGCTACCCAGTCTGCAGATTACCTTGACTACTTAAAACTCAGAGCACAGTTCTATAAACTACTGTCACGGTCTTCAGTTTCTGATGATTTAGTTAAGGAACGATTGGCTATACTTAGACAAAGTATGAGGAATTACCATTATGGCAAGGCATGCAAAATTCATGAAGACTTATCCTATGGGCTTAAGTCTTCACCAAGTTCAGATCCTTATTCAGCATGCAAACAAGCTTTGGATAGTAAACTTATGGAGGGTCTTTATGATTTTCAAGGGGTTCTACGTACTGCAGACACTGATATGCTACATATAGCAGGGAACTTTTTGCGATCCCAACATGGTACAGTTTTTCAGTCCACCATTTTATGGGAGGATTTGTTTACTTTTCATCCATCTACCATAACTACCTCTGACTCTTATTCTTGATGCTCCAATAACACTGGCCGAGGTTAAATCAGAAATAGCGCACTTAAAATCCGGAATATCACCTGGTCCGGATGGTTTAATTAATGAACTATACAAGCTCATGGCAGATGACATCAGTGTCATCCTGACTTCAGTTTTTAATGAGATTCTGGATTCTTCACGGATACTGGCCGATTTTTCGGATGCTTTGACATTTTTTTTTATTTAAAAAAGGGGTTAAGCACCGTATTGAGAATTGGAGACCGATCTGTTTATTAAATACAGATTACAAATTTTTTTCGGCCATCCTCTGTCATCGGCTTCAACAGGTTGCTCCCTTTTTAGTACACCCGGTGCACACATGTTCTATCCCAGGGAGACATATTCAGCAGAATTTGACTCTATTACAGAATGTGTGTGAGTTTGGGCGTTTAGGAAAACTTTCATGGTATTTACTTTCTCTGGATCAGGCAAAAGCCTTTGATAAGGTGGCACACGGGTTTTTATTCGATGTTCTCCGACGATATGGGTTTTCTGTTAAAACAAGAACCTGGGTGGCACTTTCATATAACAACGCTCACAACTTGCCAATTGTAAATCGTTTGATGGGGGAAGGGATTGATTTTTGTAGAGGAGTGCGCCAGGGTTGTCCACTCAGTCCCTTACTATATACCTTTGTTTTGGATCCTTTGGTTTGGGAAATCCTTCATCATCCACACATTCGAGGCTTAACTCCGTCTCTGGAGGTTCCACCTCAGTGTTTAGCGGTATATGCAGATGATATGTGTTTCATGCTCAAGGATGTAACAGAAGGACATAGCCGCATTACCATATAGTGGAACGTTTTGGTTGGATTTCGGGAACATCCGTAAATTATGAGAAAAGTGCTGTTTTTTTCTTAGGCAACGGGGTTTCTGTTTCCATGATTGGACAGATAACTGTTTCCTCGGGGCCCATCAAGATTCTAGGATGTTTTTTTGGTTCTGGAGATTTAAATGATATTAATTGGCAATCACGTATTGAAATAGGAGAAAAGAAAGTACAATTGTGGAAAAACTGGTCATTTTCTAAACAGAAACATTTATTAATCATTAAAAATGTTTTACTTCCCTTATTTCTTTATTTGAGTTCAGTTTTTCCTTTACCTAGGAATCAGGAGACCCGTTTGTATAGTATTTTTTTTCAAATGTTGTGAGGTAGCAGATTGAACCCAGTCAAACGGGATTTTACTTATCTTCCAATTAAGGCGGGAGGTCTAGGGATGATTAACCCGGTAGTCTTTTATTTTTCTTTTTTTATTAAAACTACTTTTGAAGAACAGTCAACTGCAACCTGTCATCCATGGGATGCCTGGACTACGGCTTTTCTCCAGGATTTCTTCTCAAAGTGGTCTACTTTAGCACTGGGGTGTCAAACAGATGAGGTATACTGATGAGTCCTGGTAGGACGAAACACGTGTCTATGTCATCTGTTAGCACCCTTTGCAAACTGTGCACCCCTCTCATGCTGCACTACAGTGTCAGTACTGGGATATTAACCCAAGTGCCAGATGTGGGAACTGAACCACCAGCCATCTGATCTCCCGGCCTCAGAAACGCGTGTGCTACCTACTAAGCCACTGACACTGACACTGATATCACACTTAACCATCATTAAAAACAAATCCTGTAACCTGACTGGCTCAGTGAGAGCCATGGCCTTGGGTATATCCCAGCAAATACCCACCAAGAAAAAAGATCCTGCCAATATGTTTCAAAACTGCCTTAAAATCAATGCATATAGCTGCCCACATAACACACAAACAATATAGCTGCACATAACTCATCACAGTCAACTCCAGTAACAGCTTCAAAATATTGCTGCATATTCCGTTTTTGTAAACAACACAAAAAAAGGTGTTACCTCACTCACTACTCATCCTACAAGCTCGACCCACACATTGATGGCATCCACCTCATTGATGACCAAGTGCTTCCAAGCAGCCTCCACATAGTGGTCTAGTCACCATGTGCCAACACTGCAGAGTGCAACATTTTTAAGTAATATATCTACACATTAAAATGCTAATTTAAATGCAAACAAGTTTTATTTTTTCATTAAGCATCTAATAGCTCTGTTGTACCCTAACTGCTAACTTTAACTATACATCAAGTACAGTAACCAGAGTAATTTTAAAAAGTCCACACTGGTAACTGTGTAGTTGTTAACAAACTTTAAAAGCTATGTAGTTCTTAACTTACAGTTTTACAAACTTGTTAACTCAAAGTTGTGACTATATTTTTCTCAAAAAGCTGCAATTATTTTTTTCTCAACAAAATGTTATTGCATTCAGTTTCAACCTGTTTTATGTGTCCTTTTATGGGTAACATCAATGATAATAATATACTCTAGGATGTGGTATATCATGGGTTATTGTCACTTTTGAGGTGTATGAGTCACTCGGCCTGTAGCCTAATGACTCCCAATTAGAGATGTGCGAAGCTGGCAGACTTTGTTTCATGAATTAATTTGCAAGGTTTGCCAAATTCTTGAAGTGCTGACTTCACAAAGTTTTCAGCAGGAGAAGGGGCAGTGCTGACTTCACAAAGTTTTCGGCAGGGGAAGGGGCACCTTTTCAAGCGATAACATGCAAATTTGTGGGCAAAGCTGCAACCTCCCCATAACTTTGCCTGACTTCACCTGAGGAAGTGCCACTTCTCCAGGAAAACTTATTACGAAGTTGCAAAGTGGGCAAGTTATGAAGTTTTTTTCGTGAAGATGAATTTTACAATTTTGCTGACAAAGGAAAACTTCAGCAACATCTCTACTCTTATTGCACCCGAGGCATGGCAATATCCCATGATATACCACACCCTGGAGTGCATTAATTGTTAAACCTTATGTTTCCCTTTACAAACTGATTGTGTGATGTGACTTTGTAGTCAATAAGTCTGCTCTGCATCCAAAATGAAGAAAATAACCCAACAAACAGAAACCCACAAACAACCCAATTGTATTAACAACCCAATAAACAGAAACACACAAACAACCCAACAAACACAAACATATTAACAATCCAATAAACACAAACACACAAACAACCCAGCATACACAAATACACTTACAACCCAATAAACACAAATACATAAACAACCCAGCATACACACACTAACGACCCAACAAACACAAACATTTTAACAACCCCATAAACCCAAACACACAAACAACCCAGCATACACAAACACACAAACAATCCAACAAACACAAACCCACAAACAACCCAGCACACACAAACACACTAACAACCCAACATACATACTAATTTTACCCATTATTAGATTTGTCTAGCGCCGGCCACAGGGAAACACTGCAACTAAGCTAGTCTGTGGGGGAACTTGGGCATTTTTGGAAAGCTAAACTAACTTACACGTTTACCATTACAGCTCCCTCCTTGTTCTGGTCATAGGTCAAGGCCCGGGTCAGAAGTCAGACAGCGTCTGCGCAGGGGTAAGTAAAAACAATAGAGTGAGACGCTTTGCCTTTTTGCAGTAAATTACAAACTAACCTGCATTTTTCAGTCAGACCTGGTTAATCTGGATGCGTTCATGTAGTGCTAAACACTGCTGAATTAAAAATCAACAAATTAACCAGTTACCATAAATGGACAGTATTTACTGACAGCTTTATTAAAAACATGGCCTTTCCAATAAAATGAAGTAAAAATGAAATAAAAATGAGTAACACAGACACAAAAGTGTCAACAGAATTCAAAAATAACCTCCTTCCCAAACAAAAACCTTTCAGGAACGTGCGCCCCTCAGAGCTCCAAGTCTACACTTTGACACCCAGCACTGCGGCTCCTGTCGAATCATCACAGTCACAACACACCTGGCAATATGCGTTATTATCCCAGGACACAAACCCCCCCCAACCTGCCCTCTTACCCCACTGCCAGATGGGGATATTTCGGTGTAGTGGTGGGGAAAGCTGTAGGCATAGCCCAATGCCCCAGGGCCAGCAGTAATGGGATGGACAGAGCCAGATGTAACAGCACTAGGAGCTGCAGTAGAAGGAAGTGAGTTGCAGGAGGATGAGGAGCTGTACTGTGGGGTGGCTAAGCGCAGCAAATACCATCTTTCTATTCAAAACACTCAAGTCGAAAGACAAAGCTCTCTGGCTGCCTCCAAGACACGGCGGGAGGGCAGGCAGAAGAGTCCAGCAGGTAAATGGTAATAACCTGGGGACGGAGCCAGGGCTGACTGGGGGCAGGCAGCCTGACGACAGCAAGAGAACAAGAGAGACAAGCACCTCAACCAGCTGAGACAGGACAGGTTCTTGCACCAGCTGCTGCTCGAAGAAACTGCCATCACTGCTTGGGTTTCTCAGCTCTACTGTACTAACAGCAATAAATGCACACCTGCTGCCCAGAGTTGTGCAGATGGCAGTTACCAGTTAGCACCTCATTTAGACTAGACGAGGTGTAAATGAATGGCCATAATTAGCTGTGAGTGTTACATGCTGTTACAGATTATGGAATCAGAGGATTCTGGTTTAAAGAGGCAATCAATACAGGGCTTCTTCTCTCACACTGCACTGCTGTTCAGACAACGAGGTTGCCAGATTAATACAACATGGATTAACCAGGTCTGACTGTATTTTTCAGCTCCCTCTTGGTGCTCTTGATTCTGGACAAAGGTCAGGGATGGAGCACAGTAGGCAGCATTGGGTGGTCATGTGACCCACATGGACCAACTGCAGGCTAGCAGGAAGTGACTGTCGGACTATTAAATAATCCACTCCCAGCGTGTCTCATCACGATCATGTCCCAGAGCGTAAGTGAAACAGAGCAGGAGTAGAACAGATGAAGAGATCCAGTTTCTTGGGCATTGGCAGATATCTGCAGGTGACAGCAGGCATACGGGGGGGGCTGTACCAGTCTGGTAAGGTACAGTACTTGTTAGCTTGTTGTTGCATGTGCAGGAAGTTACTGGAGGAGGGATAAGTAACACTTGCAGGGAAGAAATGGTCCTTACAAGTTGTCGGATTAATACTTGTAGTTGAGAATAGGGGAGACACCCTATCTAGGGTAGGGGTACAGAAACTGTTAAGGAACAGCATAAAGGGGGTTAGTTTGGCAGTAATCAGCCAGAGGGGTACAAGGAGCTGAGACACAAAAGCAAGGATGGGGTACACCAAGGGGAAATTGGGAAACAAGAAACACTCTATCCAGGGTAGGGGGGCAAGGCAAATACCAGTAGGAGTGAAGGGACCAAAACAACAGGAAGGGACAATAGGGGAAAGGCACACAGTAGCAGTAGATAGCGAAACATATAATCAATTAGGGGAGTGGTGCAGTGAAACGGCTGTGGAACTGCAATTTTTCCGGAGACCTTCTGGAAACTAATGTACTGCCCCATTTGCACACACCTCTCTGGGTTGAAGGAGTTCAATGGTTTCTAGGCCAAGCTGGCTAGGGGCCAGAGGATCTCTTTCACCACCCAGGGGGCCACTGAGCCTACCACCATTGTCCCAGAGGCTGCCTAGGAGAAAGAGGGACAGCTGGAATGTGGCTGACTCCAGGAGGTTGGGGGTGGCAGGTCAGGGGCACATTCTTCAGCCTGTGCCATGAAAAAATTCCTTCACCATTCTGGCAAGATGGGACTGCTGGGAGAAGGCACCCACAGTAGTGGCAAGGGAGGATGAGAAGGTCCTCTGTAGGGAAGGCTCCAAGGTGGAAGAAAGAGAAGGAGGAAGCAGCTTCTGGTGGGGGACATGACTGTTGGGGGGGGTAGATTTGGGAAATGGAAGGGGGTGAGAAGGAGATAAGATGCTTACCTGGCACCATGACTCAGAGGGATGTACAGCAGATCCCAAGGATCACTACAGCGGTGGTGGGAAGCTGGATATCATTGCCCACCTGGAGACTAATGACCTAGCAGAGGATGGGGCTGGAATTGTGCGGGGCGTTCAGAGAACTTGTGAGGGACCTAAGACAAGTAGTGCACACAGTGGTATTCGTCAAGATGCTATCTGTCTATAATTGGGGAGACAATAGGGTTCTGCGCACCAGGAGCTTCAACCCATGGCTGAAGGAATGGTACAGAGAGAAGGGGTTTGGCTACATTGGGAACTGGGGACCAAAGTGAAGGGATATGGGTCTATACAGAAGTGATGGCCTGCATCCATTTGGGAGAAGAACTGCAGTCCTTAGTGGACAATTTAAATGTTACTTTGATGAACATTTAAACTAGCTAAGAGGGATGGCAGAAGGAAAGGGAGGCATACACTGCCCCCCTGACTGAAGCAGTAGGAAGGAAGGACCCAAGAGGAGCAAGATGAGTCCTAAGAGACTCACCCTCTCACAACTGCTTCAAATACCAAATCCAACAACTTCCACTCCCCACCTGCACCGGCTTCTAGCCGCTCACATGCCCAGCCTCATAGGCAATGTTTTTTGTGGACAGTAATCTAATCTTCAGAATTGTATGATACTATTTGTATATAGTCCATCTGGGGAAAGAAGGGGGAAGAACACAAGGGCCAAAGCGCCCAGCGGTTCAGTTCCAGGGTTGCCAAGGCAGTAAGGGAAAAGAGGTTGGACTATAGAAGATTCAGGAAGACCAAGAGGGAGGTGGATAGGAAAAATTACCTAAGGTTGGCTAGTGAGGCAAGTAAGGAAGTCCGGTGTGCAAAGGCACAGAAGGAGTTTCAAATAGCTAAAGGAATTAAGAAGGGGGAGAAGGCTTACTTTCACTATATAAGTGAGAAAAGGGATGAGAAGGAAGGGATTGTTAGGCTTAAGAAAGGTGTGGAGTGGGTGGAGGATACTGGAGGAAAAGCAGAGATACTAAATGAATACTTCTGTTCTGCCTTCACCAGGGAGAAGGATGGACCAGTGCCTTCAGGAGGGAAAAGAAAAGCTGGGGGAGGGAAACAGACATAGTGATAAAGGAAGATAGAGTGAGGGAGGGTCTGCTGGCATTGAAAGTGGACAAATCCCCAGGCCCAGACAGAGTACATCCAAGGGTACTAAAGGAACTGGCTGAGGAGCTGGCAGGGCCACTAGCAGACCTATTTAATAGTTCATTAGAGTCAGGCGTAGTACCATAGGACTGGAGAACGGCACATGTAGTGCCCCTTCACAAAAGCAGTCCCAAGGATGATCCAAGGAATTACAGGCCAGTCAGTCTGACCTCCATTGTGGGCAAGCTCATGGAGACCATACTAAAAGAAAGGTTGGTGGAATATCTAGAGGAACATGGTCTCCAGGATGAGAGGCAGCATGGGTTCATGGGGGGAGATCACGTCAAACAAATCTGATTGACTTCTTTGACTGTGTCACTAAGACAGTAGACAGGGGCCAGGCGGTAGACATCCTCTATCTTGATTTCAGCAAGGCCTTTGACTCTGTGCCCCATAAAAGGTTGATCAGGAAGTTGGTGGATCTTGAGATGGGGAAAAGATGGTCAGCTGGGTGGAAAACTGGACGAGGGACAGAACCCAGAGGGTGGTGGTAGGGAGAAAAGTTATCTGGCACCAGAGAGGTAACCAGTGGGGTCCCACAGGGCCCTGTGCTGGGGCCAGTGTTGTTCAATGTCTTCATCAATGACATTGGGAATGGCATTAAAGGCAAAATGTGCCTATTCACAGATGACACCAAGCTCTGTGGGAGAGTGGACACAGCTGAAGGGATACGGGACCTTCAGGATGATCTGGAAAAGCTGGGGAGGTGGTCCAGGATCTGGTAGCTTGGCTTCAATGCCAAGAAATGAAAGTTATGCATATTGGAGCCAAGAATCCCAGGACAGAGTATTACCTGAGTGGAGTTTAAGTATCTGCATCAGAGGAGGAGAAGGACCTGGAAGTGATGATCACTAGTGACCTGAAGCACTCCACGCAGTGCAAGAAAGCAGCAGCAAAGGCAAACAAGATGCTGGGATGCACAGCTAGGGGGATCAGTAGTAGGAGAGAGGAGGTTATACTGCCCTTGTACAGGTCACTGGTAAGGCTACATCTAGAGTATAGAGTTCAATACTGGTGCCCACACCTCAAAAAGGACATTAACCTGCTGGAGAAGGTACAGAGGAGGGCTACAAAGATGATAGCCAGTCTGCAAGGCAAGGCAAGGCATACGAGAAGAGGTCTAGAGCACTGAACACGTACTCCCTGGATGACAGGAGAGAAAGAGGAGACATGATTGGGACATTCAAGTACTTGAAAAGGATAAATAAGTTTGATAAGGAGAGTCTCTTTAAGCTGAGTGGCAATCATATCACAAGAGGGCACAGTCTTAAGCTGGAGGGTGGGAGGTTTAGGAGGGAGATCAGGAAGCACTTCTTCACAGAGAGGGTGGTGGCCACTTGGAATGCGCTCCCAGAAGAGGTCATCTCATTGAATATAGTGGGCAGCTTTAAAGCTATAAAGATTCTGATTGATTGATTGAGGGACTGGGATAGACATAGGAGGAAGGTAAGAATCATGGGTAGGGAGAATAGGAGCAGTGGGGAGGGAGGGCAGGGACATTAGCTCAAGCTGTGGACCCTGCAATATGAGCAAACTTGATAGACCAAATGGCCTTCTTCTGCTGGCTTCTTTGTATGTTCGTATGAATGTACAATACTTCCCTGTATAACTTACGTAACTATATATTTATCTCACGGATCAATGATGTATTTTCTGCTTTATGTCCCTTTCCCCCTTCCCTGGGTCACACCTGGAAATAAGCCCGGTTCAGTGTGCCATTCCCGGTTATCAAAAGTTTAAATAAAAATTAAAAGATCCCCCAGGAAGCAGGATAATGGGAACAACAGTGAAGTAGAAATCAAGGGGAATGGGAACAAAAAGTGCAAGAAGAGAGGGGAAAAGGAAATTGGGCACAAGGGAAGGAAGGGGAGAGGGTTGCAGGCAGAGGGGAGCAAGGTGTGGAGGGCCATGTGTGCAAATGCAAGGAGTCTTGGAAATAAAATTCCAGACCCAGAGACCATCACAGAGGAGGCAGACCTAGATATTGTGGCCATTACTGACTCATGGTGCACAGGCAACCACAATTGGAACATACCCATACCAGGCTATACTCAGTTCAGGAAGGACAGGGTGGGAAGGGAGGGAGGGAAGAGGGAATGTACTATATGTAGGGGAGGGTATCAAAGTGACAGAAATGCAAGGAAGTCAGGGGGAAGGGGAGGGGATGGAGGTACTGTGGGTCACCATGGAGACAGGAGCCGGTACCACTATTCATTCTGGGGTGATATACAGACCTCCAACATGGGGAGGAACTGGGTAAGGCACTGGGGAAGCCATCAGCAGAATGGCAGAAAAAGTGGAGGTGCTGCTGTTGGGAGGGGATTCCAATCGGACGGATACAGATTGGAACCTCCCAGCTGCAGCCTCAGCTAAAAGCAGGAACGTCCTAGACTTCCTGCAGGGGGCATTTCTCAGGCAACTAGCCAGGAAGCCCACACATGATAGGGAAATACTAGAACAGGTGCTCGCTAACAGGGACAATATTCCAAACATCAAGGTGGGAGACCACCTGGGGACCAGTGATCACTGTACAGTGTGGTTCAATTGCAGGAGTAGCCGGAATTATGTGGGGGAAGAGCTCCTCCCCCACAGCCTATTTAGCTGAAACAGCTGACTCCCGCTCTGCTTAGAGCGAGTCGCACTCAATGTTATGTCGTCCACTGGTCCATGGCTGCCTCATCTTCCCCGCCAGTCCTGTCGTTTGTTTCTTTCCTGGTTCCTCCCCCTTCGTTCTCTTCCCTATTCTGTTGTTATTGGATCTTGCTTCTTTTCCTGCTGCCTGTTTGTTTCTACCTGCTCCCATTTCTACTACGTTTCCTTGTCTCTCCCCCCACCCCATTTGTTTCGTTCCCTGTTGTTTGTTATTTAGTTTGGCTCCGTTCTGACTTTGCTGTTTGTCTCTACCTGCCTCCCCCTTCTTCTGTTCCATCCTCTTCTCGTTGTCTCCCTTTAGGCAGCCCGGCTCCACGCCTAGTCCGTCGCCGCTTCTTTCTTAGCCTCCGGTTGGTTTGGGGGTTTCTTACCTCGCTGCCGCAGCAACTACCTGCTCTGGCGCTTTGCACCCACCTATGCTGTATCGCTCCTCTGGGTCTCCTGTGGCCAAACACCGCCACTGCAGTGCTGGGCTTACTCATTCAGCTGCTGCTTCTCAGACGCTGCTTTCCCTTCGGCTGCTGCCTGCCCGATTAGCCGCATGTTTGGATTACCAAGAAGCCTGCTAAGTTTCTGCTGCTCGGCTCTCCTTCAGATCCCGCTCCACCTGTGCAGCCTGCACACTCCTGTGGTGCGCTCTTCCTTGGCTCGTTCTGCTCCTACCTCTTGGCCCTTGCCTCTACACTATGGACCTGCCAGTTGGTCGCTCGTACTGGGAAGCACTGTGGACTCGGCTCGGGTGAGGGACTTACATAGCGATAGAGCTGCTAAGCTCTGCATGCATGATACTATTTCCTTGTGCTCGAGCTTTATTAATTTACGATTCCTACGCATACTAAGTGCTGATGTTGTAACAGCTCCTGCTTTCCGCTTCAATTGCTAGCTTGACTAATTTGGGGGCTCTATAGGCACTAGCCTCATATGACACTTCTCCTTACCATTTACATTGTTGTACAGCATTCCTGCACCCACTGTTTATTTCAGCTTATTGTTTTCTGCTTCATACATTCCGGTCCCCTTCCTGCGCACTTGCCTCTGAGACTCATCTGCATCAGGCAGTCCTCCTTAGCATACCTCTGCAGCTCTTGGCACTCTAACCCTACGGATGCCTTTCCTGTCTGCGACTCCAGCCAGTCCTCTGATGTCCACTAACTGTCATTCATACCTCTCGACCTCCTGCCTCATAACTCGGGGACAAAGCTTAACGAAATGCAACTCGTTTCATTTGCTCTCATCATTGACTCCTACAATGCTACTTCCCTGCCTTAGCCTTCATCGGTTCTTACTTCCATGGATGTTGTGAACTGTGCTTGCCTCACTACTTTTACGCTTTGATCTTCTGACCTCAGTTCAAGTTACATGCCTTTTAGTCCCTTCCTGCTCTCCACTGGATGCCTTGCCTACTCCATTCCACACTCCACTTACCTACCAGCCGACCTAAGTGGGGTCGGCTGCACATGCTAGCCTACATGGGGCTTACTCTCACTCTACTTATCTTACAGCTGACCTACGAAAGGTCCGGCTGCGCATGCTAGCTTCCGTGGGTCTAGCAGTCACCTTGCTCACATTTACCGGATGACTTTTATGGGGTCCAGCTGCACCATATTTGCCTACTTCTATGTCCTGCTTCACCCTTCAGGCCAAGGGTACGCTATTTCTACTCCCGCCTCGTCAGCTCGGAGCTTACTGATTCATTTCTCCTACTATACGCCTACATGCTGCTGCAGCAGCCAGCCAATGAGCTCCTCACTCTGGATTCACATTTTGATATTTCAACATTCATCATCTCTTCTTTGGACGCTTTGCACTGCTTCCCTGCTCCTATGTCTATATTATGCAGCATGCTTCCTATTACAACTTGTGTAGGTTCCCTTTCTTGCCTTCCTTGCTCATGTTACCTGCTTCGGCCTCCCAGGACTTGGGGTCCTCACGACTAACCTGCCATTGCATTCTACTGTGCTCCTCCTGAACTGGCATCAGTCTACCTCTGTTTACATATTTACTGTGACCTCTCCATCCCAGGACATGTCCCTCTGCATTGCTTGCAGTTCAACGTTTCCATTGCATTATGTACGACTGCTCTGCAACCTGCCTCGCACCGAAGGGCCGGAAGTTAGCCATCACTTTCGTCAGACCTGTGCCCCTACGGGCCCGGAGGTCCTTTGTTCCTATATTCTACTACATCTTAATCGCCTGCTTCTACGTCCTGATTTTGCCCATTGGGCTGGGAGCTTTACCTACTACTTGCCTGCTTCTACGACCTGCCTTCGCCCATCGGGCTGGGAGATTTTCCTACTTCTCGCCTGCCTCTACGACTTGCCTTCGCCCTTCAGGCTGGGAAATTTACCTGCTTCTGCTCTACTTCTGCCTTGTCCGGCTCAGGGCCTGGAGATTCCCACTTCTACCGTACGCTTACCTGCTGCCGTGTCAGCCAGCCGGAAGCTCTTTTTTATGGATTTGCTTCTGGCCGTTTCTTTGTTCCTCCTCTATTCTTGGATGCTGTGCCCTGCTGTTTCAGCCGTGTGGAATTGCTGCGGCTTCACCCTTTCCAGGACACTTAGTTGCGCCTCTCATGAAGACCTTATCCTGATTGTGCTCTACCACTTTTTGGACCCTGGGACAACGCTACTCCGATTGACTCCGCTTCTTCAGTTATCTCCACCCAGGACTCTTATGCTCGACTATTCGGGTCTCGTCACGTTGTTGCCTCAGTCATTACCTACCTACAGTTTCGAATGCTATTCCTCGTCAAGTTGCCATCTCTATACCACGGTTTCTTCAATGCAATCCCTGCCACCCTTGATCAGAATTCTGGATACATCAGTCCTTAGCACCATTCCATTCTCTACGTCTGCCTTTCAAATGCAGTCCTCCTCTGCCCTAAACTGACTCAAGACATGTCTCATGGAGGCTGTATACCACGTACTATTCTTATTGGCTGACCTCCGTAGGTCTGGCTGCCTTTCCTGTTACCTGAAGCTAGTCGCCTCTCTCTCCTTACCTCTCCACTTGATGGAAAAGCTGCGCTTCTCGTGGAGGGTCTAACTGCCAAGCGCTATTCTACCAGCAGTCTTCCATGGGTCTGACTGCGCTTCCCATACCTGGAATCAGCCGCCTCTCTCTCCTACCTCACCAGCTGTCGGTTCAGCTGTGCTTTCTTCAGGGGCTGATTGCCATGTCCTGTTCCTTCTCATCTGCCTTCGTGGGTGCAATCCCTGCTCCTATTGCCTCTCACTTTGGATTAGCAGTCCGACTGCCTTGCTTCCTTTTTGGGCTCACCATGTTCTACTATTTGGATGCTTCATACCTCGCACCAGTGTCTTCGATTATCCTCTACAGCTTGCCATTATTCCAGCTCAGCTCTACAGCTGTTGCCTTCATATCAAGTCCTAAGACTATACATCACTTATCAGAACTGGATTCATCAGTCGGTAGCCTGGCTACAAGCCTTCTCTCATTACGCGTACTATACAAGCCCTCTATTAGAAATCAGGAAGTCGTACTATTTCTATTCATCCTGCCTCATTGACGTCAAGTTTGGATGCAACTATCTGCGTCTGGTCTTCTGTATTGAATTCGTCAGTCATCAACTTCATCTCCACCGTCATGCATTTCCTGGATTATGCCCTCTATCAACTGAAGTCCGGAAGAGGTTCTTCATATATCCACTCTCCATCATTTCGATTGTACACGGATTCTCAGACTCGGACTTTATTAGGAGGAAATTACTTCACTGGACATTTACAATTCTGTTCTTTCTTCAGTTCCGTTTATCTGGATTGAATTCTACAATTAGAATTCAGATTTAGCGGATTAATTTAGTTTAATTAGGATCTCTCTCCTTTAGTATGCCCAGAAGGACGGGCAGGTCAGTAGCCATGGGTCCTCAGAGGTTTCCCCCCAAGGGGGGTTTTCCTCTCCTGAGTGCTACTGGTCACACTCTCCAGAGTTGGAGGAGGTGATCGTCTATTCCTATCATTAGGTGTTGTCATGTACGACTTCTTCAGCATTCAGTTTAAGAACAATAATTGATATATTATTCTTTTCGGGGCTTTCATAATTCTAAACCAAGCTTCCTTCCTACAGGTGGGATACAGAGAAAGGCCAAAACCATCAAATATTATCAAACAACTCAATTCAAGCATCCAAGTATCTAAGCACAAAACATTCTATACTACTTCTAATAAACAGTGTCCTCTCAATGCTGGCCTCTGTATCCAACAACCATCTACATCATTCCACTATATATGTTACATAACCACTGAGCTATGAACCACACATAACATACAGACAGCAGAAGAAGCAAACCGCACAAAGATGGGAGTCCAGAACTTCAGGAGGGCAGATTTAAAACAAGCATTTGTCAATGCTGAACGTTCGCTTGCAGGTATTTGCAGTGGTGTTTGGCATGTATGGTGCTTTACCCTAATGCCCTGTGCGATTGCTGGTATTTGCACAATAAATTGTCAGCATGATCTTTTTGTTACCCCCATTGTGCGCTACATAGGCGGAAACACGTTTTGGGCAGGATGTGAAAAATGACAGCTGTACTGCTCATAAGGAAGTGTGGTAAAATGCCAATGTTGAAAATCTGGAGTGAAAATATTGAAAATTGCAGAACCTCTGAATGCGTGGTAACTGTGCAACGACGCTCAGAAACAGTCATTTTAGGAATTTTTCAACAAATTTTTAACATTGCCATTTTAAAACCTCTGCTAATGAACAGTGTCACTGTGATTTTCTTACTGTGTCCCATACATTGATTTCGTGACAATCGATTTCGCCATTGTGCACTACATGGGGGAAAGACGCTTGGGCAGGATGTGAAAAAATGACAGCTGTACTGCTCATAAGGAGGTGTGGTAAAATGGCAATGTTGAAAATGTGGAGTGAAAATATTGGAAATTCGCAAACTTACGAGCATGCGTAGGAACTGCACAATGCACACTCGTAAAACAGTTATTTGTGGGAATTATTTTGCCAAATTTTCAACATAGCCATTTTAAGATATCTGCTCATGAACAGTGACACTGTGATTTTCTTAATGTGTCCCATACACTGAGTTCGCACACCGACTGTGCCATTGTGCGCTACATGGGCGGAAACACGTTTTGGGCAAGATGTGAAAAATGACAGCTGCAGTGCTCATAAGGAGGTGTGGTAAAATGGCAATGTTGAAAATCTGGAGTGAAAATATTGAAAATTCGCAAACTTACGAGCGTGCGTAGGAACTGCGCAACGCAGACTCATAAAACAGTCATTTTTAGGAATTTTTTCACCAAATTTTCAGCACAGCCATTTTAAGACCTCTGCTCATGATCAGTGTCACTGTGATTTTCTTAATGTGTCCCATACATTGAGTTCGCACACCGACTGCGCCATTGTGCGCTACATGGGCAGAAACACATTTTGGGCAGGATGTGAAAAATGACAGCTGTACTGCTCATGAGGAGGTGTGGTAAAATGGCAATGTTGAAAATCTGGAGTGCAAATATTGAAAATTCGCAAACGTACGAGTGTGCGTAGGAACTGCGCAACGCACGCTCGTAAAACAGTCATTCTTAGGAATTTTTTCACCAAATTTTCAACATAGCCATTTTAAGACCTCTGCTCATGAACAGTGTCACTGTGATTTTCTTAATGTGTTCCATACATTGATTTCGCACACCGACTGCGCCATTGTGCCCTACATGGGCGGAAAGACGTTTTAGGTGAGATGTGAAAAATTACAGCTGTACAACTCATAAGAAGGTGTGATCAAATGGCAATGTTGAAAATCTGGAGTGAAAATATTGAAAATTTGCGAACTTACGAGCCTGCGTAGGAACTGCGCAATGCACGCTCGTAAAACAGTCATTTTTTGGAATTATTGCACCAAATTTTCAACATGGGGTTTTTGGGACCCCTTCTCATGAATAATGTCACTGTCATGGTGTTATTCGAGGCCGAAGGGTGATTTCTCGCAGTGACAGCGCAGTGCCTGCGAAATCACCCTTGCGGCCCGAATAACGCCATGACAGTGACATCATTCATGAGAAGGGGTCCCAAAAACCTCCTGTTGAAAAATTTGTGAAAAATTCCAAAATGACTGAGATATGCA
This sequence comes from Neoceratodus forsteri, assembly GCA_016271365.2. Taxonomy (NCBI): domain Eukaryota; kingdom Metazoa; phylum Chordata; order Ceratodontiformes; family Ceratodontidae; genus Neoceratodus; species Neoceratodus forsteri. Next base: position 1,401,070,349 of record CM028131.1, on the reverse strand, counting down.
ATAAGTTGAACCCCCCATGCAGCCCATTATACAGCTTACCGGCATTTCCTCAGTTCGCGGTCGGCTTTGAAGAGTGCAGACGTGTTCTCGGTCCACCAAAGATCATCGCTACCGGAGTTCAGAGGCAAGTATGGGGTGGGGGGTGGGAGGCTGGTACGCAGTGGGTGGGTGCGGGTTGTGGGAGGGAGGTTGGGAGACGCGCCACGGGACCGCTTTTGTTTTACAGGAAAAAAAAAACAAAAGCGGCGTGGGGCGTTTGCCATGCTGGGGTGAGCTCCCAGTGTGGCAGAAGATGTGTTGAGGGGCCGAGGAGCCAGCGGGATTAGGCACCCCATCAGCAAAACTACAGCGGGGCGAGCCGACAGGGATTGGGCACCCCGTCGGCAAAACAAACCAACGGTTTGCCACGCTGGGTGGGCTAGACGCTTTGCCACGCCGGGGTGGGCCCCAGCGGCAGGAAAGCTTTGGGGGTGCTGACGCGCACGGGGTGTGCGTGACGGAGGGACGGCGGCGGCGCTCAGTATGGCAGTGGTGTTTTCCTTTGAAGCAGAGGAACACCGCTGTCATACTGAGCTCCTGCACCCATTGGTGCAGGACCGCCACGCCTGCTCAAGGGAGCAGTGCATTGGATGGGAGAGGCATACTTCCAAGTGTGCTACTCTCCCAAAACGTTCCTTGCGCATGCGTGCAAGCGAACGTAGAAATGGGCGAATGCCTCAAAGACATCCTGGTGGGGGTGGGGGTGGGGAGGAGGCCTAGGTGTGGTGAAGGAACAGTGGGCCAAATTAAAGGATAACATAGTGAAGGCACCAAGCCTTTGCGCAAAAGAAGTGAACAGAAGCAGGAGGAAAGAAACCACTATGCTTCTCATGGGAGGTGTCTGCAAAGATTAAGGCTAAAAGGGCAGTACTGAGGAAGTACAAAGAGACACAGAGGGAAGAGGAAAGGGAAGTGTATCAGGGGAAGCAGAATGGAGTAGGGAAAGCAGTGAGGGGAACAAAGGTGCCAACAGAAGAAAAGTTAGCCAAAGCGGTAACAAAGCGGGACAAAATCTTTTTTAGGTGCATAAGCAAAAAGAGGAAGACAAGGCGGGGATTGTGAGAGCAGGCAGGGTGAGGAGGCTATGCTCAGTAAGATCAAAACAGAAGATATCATGAACAGATACTTCTGTTCAGTCTTCACAGTGGAAGGGGTGGGGGTGGACCGTGTAAAAGCAGCAGGAACACTGGCGGGAGGGATGTAGGCTCAAGTCCATTCACAGAAAGTCCTGAAAGGACTTGCATACAAACATACAAATTTGCCAGCAGAAACAGGCCACAGTGGTCTATCAAGTCTGCTCGAGTGTGCATTTCTACTCAGTTTCCTGGAACTGCCCCCCAACCCCCACCCCACATACTCCCCCTGGAGTTACTATCCCTCCCCAGTACCCTTCCCCATCCCAGGAACAGCTACCCTAATTTTTTTCTCCACCCTGTCCCACCTCCCCCCCTTGAAACTAGCCACTGTATTTAATGCAACCACCTCCTCTGGCAACTCGTTCCATCCTGAAACCACCCTTTCAGTGAAATAGTGCTTCCTCATTTCCTTTCTAAATCCACCCCCCCACCCCCACTAGCTTCAGGCTGTGCCTCCTTGTTGCACCTGCCTTCCTTAAGTTAAAGATGCTCTCCAATCCTATCCTGTTAATTCTCTCAAGGTACTTGAAGGTCTCCATCATATCCCCCTCTCTCTTCTATTCTCTAGGGAGTATGTGTTTACCTCCCTTAGCCTCTCCTCATACATTTTGTCCCCCATACCCTGGATCATCCTGGTCATCCTCTTCTGGACCCACTCCAGTAGCTAGATATCCTTCTTCAGATATGGGCACCAGAATTGCACACAGTATTCCAGGTGTGGCCCCACCAGTGGCAAATGACTTCCTCCCTACTAGAAGTTATTCCCCTGGCGATGCAGCCTAACATTTTATTTGCTTTGGCTGCTGCCTTGCGGCACCGTTTGGAGTGTTTCATGTCTCCTCTGACCATCACCCAAAGGTCCTTTTCCTCCTCTGAGATTGCCACCTGTACTCCCCCCTGCCAGTAGCTGGCCCCTGGGTTCCTGGCACCCAGGTGCATGATCTTACATTTCTTGGCATTGAAACCCAACTGCCAGATGCCTGACCATTTATCCAGCCTAGACAGATCATCCCTTAATTCCTGTCTCCCCTCCACAGTGTCCACCCTCCCACAGAGCTTGGTATCATCCGCAAAGAGGCAGATCTTACTTTTGACCCCCTCTGCAATGTCAACAACAAAGATGTTGAACAGGAAGTCGGCCCATCAGCACAGAGGAAGGGCATCCATCTGCGGCACTGCCGACCCGGGTTCGGGAATGACTCGGGACGTCGGAGTGCCGACCGAGGGAGAAGGATTGAGCGTCCCAGGGACTGCTCTCCTTCTTTGGAGGGTGGGGGGAGTTGTGTGTCTGGCATGCTACAGACCCCTAGCGAAGGCCCAGGGAGCCACAGTGCCAGTGCCATATCAGTGGAGGGGGGGCAGGGTGGATGCTGGCCGTCATTGCACGTCTCCGCCCCTGATACAGTACATAAAAATGCCAGCCCCGAAAGTGTGAATCTCTGCTCCGCCCCTCCACTACCTACCATGTCTGCCAGGTGGGGCCCCGCTCCTGTGGCCCCACCCTGGGGGTAAGCCAGGGCAAGCTACCGTTGACCTTGGTGAGGGGGCACCCAACCGGCAGCCCCACACCTGGCAGCCCCACTCTGGAGGGTAATCCTGGGCATGGGGAGGCAGCAGGAGCAGTAGGCTGTTGGTTAACTAGGATCTGCAGCTTATCCGTTAGGTAGGGAAATGGGCAGACTAGGTGGGCCAGGCGGTCCTTATCTGCCGTCAAATTCTATGTTTCTATGAGCAGGAGCTGGGCCCATGTGGGGGGATCAGGGGCCAAAATAAAAAAAAAGATGTTGAACAGCACAGATCTAAGTACTGAGCCCTGTGGAACCCCACTGGTTACAGGCCAAAGTCTGGATAGTTCCCTCCCTACCACCGCTCTCTGGTTCCTATCCTACAGTCAATTCTTGACCCACCCCTGCAATTTGTCCCCTATTCCCAGGTCCCTCAGCTTGCTGATCAGCCTACCATGTGGCACTGAATCGAATGCCTTAAGTCCAGGTACAGGACGTCCACAGCCTGCACTTTGTCCAACAATCTCGTAACCCAGTCGAAGAAGTCAATCATGTTGGTTTCACAAGATCTCCCTCTGACAAACCCATGCTGCCTGTCATCCTGGAGACCATTTTCCTCAAGGAAGGACACCAGTCTTTCCTTCAGAATGGTCTCCATTAACTTCCCACTATGAAGGTCAGGCTAACCAGCCTGTAGTTACGCAGCTCGTCCCTGGGACTGCTCTCGTGGAGTGGAACCACATGAGCTGTTCTTCAGTCCTGTGGAACACACCCCTCCTCCAGCGAGGTGTTAAACAGGTCCATCAGCGGGGCTGCTAGTACCCTCGCCAACTCCTTCAGGACCTTTGGGTGCAAACTGTCTGGTCCCAGTGCTTTGTTCACCCACAGTTCACTTAGCCCCCTTAAGACCCTGTCCACTCCAATCTCCCTGTCATAGTCCACCTCCCCGGGCACCCCGCTGCTTCCCCTGTGGTATGGGCTCCTCCACTTCCTTAGTGAAGATGGAGCAAAAGTATTCATTTAAAACCTCTGCTTGGTCCTCCCCCTTTTCTGCCCATCCTCCTTCCATCCTTATCCTTACAATCCCATCCCTTTTGCTTCTTTTCTCCCTAATGTAGCAGAAGAAATCCATCTCCCCTTCCTTAACCCCCTGCGCTAGTCTTAGCTCTTTCCCCGCCTTTGCTGCCTGGACCTCTCTCCCTGCCTCCCAAGATTTTTCTGCATAATCTTCTCTGTCCTCCTCCTTCAGGGTATGCTTGTACTTCAGGAAAGTCTCCCACTTCGCTTTCACCTTCTTGGCCATCCACTCCGCTATACCAGCTGGGTCTCCGATACCTGGAGTTCTTTTCATGAATCTTCATGCAGGTATCAGTGGCCTCTATTAACCCCTTCTTGATGATGTCACATTTCTGCTCCATATTCATCTGTGGCCTGAGGTTTGCCAGGTGCTCCTTTAGCATGATACCCATTCTAGCGAAGTCAGCCTTCCTGAAATGCACCACTCTCGTTTTCGTCTTGGCTGCATCCTTCCCCATGTCAATGTAAAACCAGACTGTGCGGTGGTCACTGCCTGCAAGGGGTTCCCTCACTTCTACACCCTGGACATGTTCCCCATCTGACAGCACCAGGTCTAGTATGGCCCCCATTCTTGTTGGTTCTGTGACTCCCTGTGTCAGGAAACCCTCCTGAACAGCATCCAGGAGGACCTGCTTCCTGTAACAGGAAGTAGCTGGGGTGCCCCAGTCAACACCTGGCAGACTGAAGTCGCCTAGGACTACAATGTTCCTTCGCCCTCCTGCCCTCCTAATCTGGTCCCCCAGCTCCCTATCCAGCTCTCTGCCCTGTGATGGTGGTCTGTACACCACCCCCAACCGAATCTTCTTGCCAGATGTTTTCTGCAACACTACCCCTAGGGCTTCGGTTGCACCCTCCTCCCCTGGTGTACATTATCCCAACCCTTATGTACAGCGCTACTCCTCCCCCTCTCTATCCTTTCTATGCAGTTGGTACCCTGGGATCTCGAGGGCCCAGTCATGGTACTTGGTCACCCATGTCTCAGTGATGGAACCTATATCTACCTCCCCTTCCGCCATCAGCACCTGCAGGTCTGCCATCTTGTTTGCCAGACACCTGGCATTTAAGGAGACCACTTTCCATCTTGACCCCTGCCCCATTTCCCTATTCCCTTTGGCTCCTTTCCCTTATTTCTGCTTTCCCTCCCTTGCCTTTCCTCCTGTAAATTCCTCCTGGATGGGGAGGCCCATGCGCCCCTCACTTATTGCTGAGTACTGTGCCCTCTACTGCCCCCCCTTGTCAGTTTAAATGTAGCTTATCCACCAAGTACCTTTCCAGGTTGTCTTTCAGGACCCTTATGCCCTCCTTACTCAGATGTAACCTGTCCTGTGTATAAAGGTCGTTATGTTCCTATGTCCTGCCCCAGTCTCCTACAAGCCTGTACCCATTTGCTTCACACCAACCACCTGGTCATGTATTGAATTCTGCAATCCTCAGCTTTCTTGCAGTACAAACTCTTGGGACAGGTAGTACCTCTGAGAATGCTACTGTTTTCCCTACCCCACTGCAGATTTTTCCCAGCTCCCTGAATCTTTCCTGTACCATATTCACCTCACACCCTGCCAGGTCATTGGTTCCAAAATGAACCACTACGCGTGGCTTCCCTTGCTCCTGTCCAACACATTTTGGTATGATTGTTCCCACCCTCCCTGCAGTCATGCCAGGCATGCACTCCACCTTTCTGTTGTTTCTCCTAGTATTTTTGTTACCCCATTGTACTCCCTTATGAATTGTGTCTCCAAGGATTACCACCCTCTCCCCCATTCCCGACCTCTCTGCCATGGTTCTCCCTCTGATTCCCTTCTCCTATATATTCTCTCCCACTGTGGGTACCACCCAGAGCAACTCCTTTTCCCTGTAACCCAGTTTCCCTGATCCCCATGTTTACCACCAGCTTTGCTTCCCCCCTTGGTCTGGTCTTTTCACCCCCTTTGTACTCCCCACCTGGAGGTTCCCTCACCTTGCCCATGTCTCCCTCCTCTTCCCTGTCTCCCCATCCCTTGTTTATCTTGCCTGCCACCCCCTCTTTTCTCACCTACCTCCTTGACCCTGTTACCTTCCCCTAACTCTGTCCCACCTCTACTTCCCTGTCATCCTTTACTGGGTTCTGCCTCCATCCCCCCTTGCTTTCTGCTTCTCCTTTCTCATCCAAACTCTGCAATACTATACTGTATACCTGTTAGAGGTCGTACTTCCCCTGCCCTCAATGCCTTGTGCTAAACTTCCTATCTCCTCCCTCCTTGCCCTGACCCCTTCCCTTCTCTGTGTCCCCTCCTCACCAGCTTCCATTTCTCTCCTCCCCCCCCCCCCATGGTCCCCCATGATGTTCTCTGACTCCTATGAGTCTTCCTAACTTCTTGCCCTGGTCCCATTACTGCTCTGGCAGGCTGTGATTTGTCCATATCTCCCCACCCCGCTCTCCTACCCAAGTGCCTCTCCTCCTCGCTCCCAGTTCCCATCTCAACCTCTCTATTTCCTCCCTAAGCTGCCCACAGATTATTTATTTATTTTTATTTATTTAGTTTTTGTTGACTGGGTAAGTGTACTAGACAAATTCTGCCTATTTTCAGGCACGACCTGGGGGAGGGGGATACAGATGAATGCCAACTGACTTTGAACCAGATTAAGCTGTTGGTGGTATCTTAGTGACTGGGGGAAATTTGGCCAGGGCACAGGGGAAATTTCCCCTACTCTTTTCGAGAAGTGCCATGGGATCTTTAACATCCACCTGAACTGCCACCAGAACAGGTAGATGGGACCTCGGCTTAACGTCTCATCTGAAAGACAGCACTTCAGGAGTGCAGCACCACCCTCATGCTGCACTGCAGTGTCAGTACTGGGAAATTAACCCAACTGCCTGGTGTGGGGATAGAACCCACAGCCTTCTGATCTCCCAGCCTCAGAGGCGAGTGTGCTACCTGCTGAGCCACTGACACTGACTGACTAGACAGCCCCCTCCCTCCACATTGCTCCTTGGAAGATGGCTGCTCAACATCTGGACCACTAGACCACCGGGGACATTTTGAGGGAGTAAATAACGGGACGGCGATCAGTGATTGGGGTGGGAGACCACTAGACTACTAGGGAATTTGTTTTTTATGGGATGGCAATTGGTGAATGGAGGGGGGGGGGAGGGACTACTGGACTACCAGAGAATGTAGTTTTGTATGCAGGGACAGTGATCAGAGACCGGGGGGGAGGGGCCACTGGACACCGGGACTGGGATCAGAGGGATGGTGGAAGCCGCTAGCACCAGGGACAGCTCACGAGATGGGCAACTGTCAGTGCTACAAGGCCTCCAATCCCATGCAAATTAGTCCATAATGGGCATGCAAATGGCCTCTTAGCACCTTGCATGCTCAATGGGCTCATTTGCATGGGGACTTTTGAATACTGGAGTTTTAGCTCCAGCGTTAGCCACCGTGGGGTCTTATTCTGGGGGCACTATCAGGCCACACTAAATGGCTTAGTGCTGGGCTAAAATGGAATTATATTCAGAGAAACAGCACCCTGCGCTTTTCGTTTGAACATAACAGTTTCGTGCACCGATGCTACTGCAAGACAGAGTGCAAATGTTTGCGCTACAGTTTGCGCTTTTTTGAATATCTGGCCCCTGATGATAATATGATTGAAACTTATGATCACTGTTTTTCAAAGGTGTTGTAACTTTACAGGCTTTTAAACATACATCTTCAGATGCTGTAACTATGTCCAGAATCCTGTTTTCCCTCAATGGTTCTGTAAACATGTTGTTGAAGAGAGACTTGTTGTAGTGTATTTAGAAATGTAGTCCCCTGCTGATGTTGCTCTATTTTTCTGCCAGTCGATGTCCCATAGATTGAAATCGCTGACCAGCAGGACACCCATGGTTCACATGCATTCTCAAATTCCTTAAGTAATTCCTCGTGTGCTTCACTTGTAATGTTATGGGGTGTGTAACAAGCTCCAAGGATTATGTTTGATTTGTTGTCAATTCCATTTGTCTTGATCCACAGTGTTTCAATTAGAATATTTTTATTGCTTTTAATATTATTACTAATGTCTTAGGCGATTAGGTCATTTTTGATGTAGACTGATACCACCCCCCCCCCCCACACACACACACACACATACACTTTATGTTCTCTGTTACTTGTAATACTGTGCATAGCCTTCCATATTTTTGCCCCAAATGTTTTGCTCATTCTACCAGATTTCATTTATGGCAACAACTGAATAATCATTGATTTCTGTTAAGAGTTTTGAGTTCAGCTAATTTATTCTGTAAACTCCGAGCATTTATCAAATACTTAAAATTTACACTTAAATACTGTATGTACGATCTGCTATATTGCGGAGCGTTTTGGGAGTATGATTTTCATTTGTATTTCTGTTTCTTTTACCCCTCCCCCCATTATGAGTTTAAATGCATTTTTCGAAGGTACGCATAAAGTCACTTCCCCAGTGTGTGTGCTCCCTGATGATTCGGATGGAGACCATCGTTTGAGTATGCCCCATAGTTGTTCATAATGCCCAGGCTATTATTTAGTAATAACATGTCTTCTCTCTTCCACCAGTTAATAAGGCTGATGTTTATGCAAGTTATAGTATTGTTCTTCTCATAAAGCGCTTTTGGAACAGGAAGGATGCTTGATATGGCTACTTTACATTGTTAACCCTTCGTTTTCTTGCGAACGTTATCAGCTCATGACACAGTCCCTTTTTTATGGCTTTTACCAATGTCAGTTGTTCTCACGTGCAATGTAACAGAATGTGTCTTGTGTCTTATTGCCAAGTAACTTCCCAATTTTTGCATCTAGATCCTTAATTCGTGCTCCAAAGAGACACATTTTTTTAACCTAGATGATCCTGTCATATACACTGTTCCCTATTGTAAATACCATAAAATACTGCAGATATTGTTTTTACCTTTTTCTCTGCATCATCAACTTTATGTTTATTTTATTTTATTGAAGTCTTTGGTAACCGGGTAAGACCCACTAGGCACAAGTGCCTGTTTTCAGGGGCAACCTGGGAGCACTGGGTGGTTAAGTGACTTGCTCAGAGTCACACAGTATGCAAGTGGAGGTTGTGAGAATCAAACTCAGGTCTGGTATGCTGGATGTATCAAGCTCATTTACACCTTGTTCCTCTAACCTCTAGGCTATACTGCCAGCCCTCCGGAGGTTTGTGAAATTGGACATTTTTGCTCACATACCTTCCAGTATTAAAAAAATACATCGGCCCGTAGGAGCAGCAGTTGGATTTCCATCTGTGACACCGGTGACCTGGGTTCAGGAATGGACTTGGGTCGCTGTAGGGCCAGCCGGGAGAGAAGGAAAGGAGCATCCCAGGATGACTCGCCTTCTCCGGAGGGAGGGAGGGCGGGATGCATCTCAGCACCTGCTGGCCCCTGACAGAAGCCAGGAGCACAGCACGGCTGCCTGAGCTGAAATAGCTGGGGGGAATGGTGTACGTCGGCGTACGCCATGACATCAGTGGTACGCCACTCTCCGTGGGAGAAAACCCAGGAAACTGCCCTGGTTGATCAGATGACGGTCCTTCTGGTCTCCCGCTGCCACCAGGCCTTGATAGCCAGTCCTACCTCAGTGGCACACGGGCCAAATGGAATAGTGTGCTGGTCACCCCCACCAGTGCCTTTCCTCTCGGATGAGAGGGACCCGTCCAGCAAAGGGTACCCCCCATTACCCAGGGGACCACGATGTGAGGTAAGTGGCTGGTGAGAGGGTGAGCGAGCAGATGGGGAAGACCTTGAGGGACCCAAAGGAGTGGTCGACCAGGAGTGAGGAGGCGTGGATAAACAAAATAATACAAAAATAAATAAATATATAAATAAAACATTGTTGGGGGGGGGGGGCATTTTCAAAAGAGATGCTCTGGTCCATCTGAGATGCTCCGAAGTGCACTATTCAAACAGCAGAGATGATCCACACATCTCAGGATGGGACAAACACAGACTATAAGGTATTCGGAACATCTGGAGGGGGCGTGCCCAAGAATGTTACGCTCATCTCTATATGCAGACCAACTGGTCAGAGCATCTTTGGAGCATTTCAAAATATGCTCCAAACAGAGATAGGACTAAAAGAAACAGGCCTAAGTGCAGTCCCCCATCACACAGCTACTGGGATAACAGGCTTTGTGACCACCAGTGTGGTAGCTGACTGCAGTGGCAGAGTTAGAGGGGGGCTGGGGGGTTGGTTGCCCCTCCTGGCTGCCCCGGTGTGAGTAGTGGTGCCCCACCACCATCTTTATTCACTGTTTAGTGCCCATTGTGGAGCCCATGATTGACTGCATGGCCCCCCTAGATCCCAAATACTCCCAAACCTGGCTCCGTCACTGGCTGAATGTACTTGTTATCACTAAAGAAAGTACAGTGATCAGTGTTTGCTATTGTGTAGTGCATTTTGTGAGCACATTCTGATATGACCAGTAAAAAAAAAAAAAGTACTACTGCAGCTGTTGCCAGGAGTGCTGGTTGTGTTATTATATTGACGTACTAGAAAGGCAGCACTGGGACAATGGATGGAGCACCATTCTTGATAGTGGACATAATGAGGGGAGTTAGGACAACCCTAGCAGCCATCTAGTGGGTGGGTTGTGAAGGACTCCATGCCCACACAATGCACTCTGTGGCACAACACACAGTAGAAGGCAGTGCTGGGGGGGTGCAGTGACAGGGAAAGTGCAAGGGTCAAAACCCATGTGGAACTGGGTGGCCTACCAGAACAGAGCCTACAAACACAGTGACATTGGTGTGCCAGAGCACAGAATGGGCAGGGCAGGGGCTCAGCATAGCAGGCACAGGTGGCAGGTAACACACACCACCGGGCACAAATAATGTCAGGGGCATGGAACAGAACCATGGCTGGACAGGAGAGTAGCAGGTAGGGCCACTAGTAGGGATGGGGTGGTGCAGGACAGGAGAGTGGCATGCATGTGCAGTTCCAGCATATCTGGGTGTGGGCCAGGTCCCAGTGGATGTAGTGCAACACAGGCTGTAACATGAGGAATGTAAACAAATGTACCTCCAGGGCTGCAGTACCTGCTGGTCACCTGTGGTGTGGGGTGGCGCAGGGCAGCCCAAGTATAGTTCAGCACATGCAAATGAGGTGTGGCGCAACCTATAATGAGATGCTCCTAAATTGGGCAATGAGGCCATTTGCATACTCTGGCTAAATATTGCAGATTTGCTCCCGGTCCATCTCATTCTGCAGGGAGCATCTGATCAGCCCTCATTTCCCACCTGCAGTCCTTCCCTGTTGCTCCACTGACACTGGCTGGGTTGCTCCTTTTGCTATATTCAGTCCTTCCCAGATGCCCCTGAGCATTTCCAGTTGGGCCATGGAGTATCTTTGGTATATTCGGCCAGAGATGCTCCGGAGCTTCTTAACCCCACAGCTTCTGAATATTGCAATATTTTGGGCCAGAGCATCTCAGCTGCACAGAGCATCCACTTGCCCCCTTTTTTCCGAGCAGTTTGAAAATGTCCCCCCATAGTATTTACTTCCTTGCTCGCATTGCATTAACCTTAGCCTTACAATGGAGTCACCTATAACCATGTTGTTTTTATTTCTGGAGTTCGTAGGAGGGAACGCTGTAAGTACTTCTACATTTTCAAGGGAGCTGAAGGTGTTTGTAAGTCTGATGGGGCTAGGATCATTTACTGGGCACACAGCACTTCTTCCCTTGTTTGATCTTTTATTAGTGCTTACCAGACACCACTAGTTTTCTGGGAAGTTTATTAAGGTCTGTTGTTACCTCTTGACCTTGGTTTGGGAAAGTATTTAGGATGTCCATTTGTACAGTCTCCCTAGATTTGTTTTCTACTATTCTCCCATTTTTTAACTCCTTTCTAGCTCGTTTTGCTACATTTTCAGTTTTGTCTATGGTGACACTCCCCCAAATGGTCTCTTGTTCTTTTATTTTGTATTCTTATAGCGTTCTCTGCCTCATTTGCTTTAGGTAATTCATTTAGGGAATTTTTAATCTGATGTATTTCCTATATGTTGGCTAGTTTCCTGTTTATGCACTCTAGTTCCTTACTTAGGATAGAGAAAGTTAGGCATTTCCCACATGTGAATTCCCTGGATAACCCATACATGGGTTTCATGGTAAACATTTGGCATTTTATACACTTAAAAGATCATGTGTGATAAAATTCACAGAACTTAACCTGTCAATATCATTTATTGTTATAAAAACAGTGTCTGCCTGGTGTTTTATATGAAAATCTACTATTTTATACAATGTTTAGCCATTTGTTGTGCACTCTGCTTCAGCCACACTGCTAGATGCTGAGACTTACTGTTCCCCTGTGGTGTTTCCACCCTTGTGATGTCATTTGGGATGCTATTCTCTTTCATCTATGAAGAATGTTTAATGCCACTAAAAGCACAGAAATAGTTTAAGCTGGTCATTTTAGCCTGTGTGAACTCTATAACTTGCTGTTTTGATGAAAGACACGAGTCCTATTGTTATGTTAATGACTGCTGTGCTCATTCACACTTGATATTCAATAGAGGTGACTTCTCAGGATGGCATTTAAACAATTATCCCATTGACTTGTAAATGGCGGGGGGAGGGGGCAGCAATGCTGTTCTGAAACCTTATTAAGAGTTTCTATGCACTAGTTTACCCAGTGTTTTCTCCCTGGCATGTTTTTACTTGACTTACATGCAGAGTAAGCTGTTCTTTACTCCACATTAAAAATATATTTTTACCAGGGTTAATCCATCCATCACTAGTAGGAATTAACACAGATAAGGCCCCTATTAAACCTTATAGTACAGCAGACACTGACCAACAGCAGTGAAGTTACAAACATTCCTCAGACAAGTCATGCACTAGGTAATAATGGTGCTTGCAGCTCTCAGATTAAATGTGTCAAGACACATACACCTTAGTATTCTTGGAGCCAAATCTTCTGAATTAAATAGGTGTGGTGTTGGTGAATAAATATTTAATTCAGAAGATTTGGCTCCAAGAATTACTAAGGTGTATGTGTGCGGCAGCTTTTTGTTTGGTAAGTTACAAACATTACAGTACTGGTAGCAATACAGCTGCCTAACAGGCACAGTAGAGTAGCACCCCAGATGACATCAGCAGCATGCAGCATGGACGCATGCTGACTCAGCATCCAGCAACCTTGGAGAAATGGACTACACCAAAAAGATGCTGAAAATGTATGAATTTTTTGAATTTTGTTACAAAAGCTGGAACACACATAGTTGTTATAGCAGTGTTTTTTTGAAAGGTGCTGCCCGTTTTAGTTTTGAAAAATGCTGCACATGATCTTTAACTATTTCTCTCTCTTTACCTAAAATCTCCAACAATTCCACTGCAGGATCCATTTTTTCTTGTTAGTTTAGTTGCGGAAGTAACAGATATAGTTTTGTCTTAAAAAGGGGGTGGCCGCCTACTCGCTGCTCTCAGCAGACATAGGCAGATGTGCTTGTCTCTGCTTGCGTGTCACCCCTACTTGCAAAAGCATTGGCTTTTGACTAAGGGGACCAGTCTATGACAGCTAGCTTCCAATTCTCCACGACAGCACAATTTCACCTTTCACTGCCGTTGTGTGGTATACCATGGTTAAAGACACATTATAGTGCATACAGAGTCAGTAAGACCCCTTGGTTGCTCTGGGATCCCTCACTTCTGCCCTCACCTGTTCTGATATCACAGGGTCAAGGGTCACCCACACTACTATACCGCACTGGCCCCACGTTCTAATCTGACATGCACAGAGAGCCCTGACAGTAGAGGCAGGGCTCTCGATCTAGCTGCTAGTTTTTGTTCTTTGTTTAAAAATACTAAGAGTTTCTGTCATAAAAATGTAAAAAATCTAGTCAGCAGTCCAGTATTCAAATTACACTACAGCTGTCAAGTGCACACAGTTAGGGAAATTAATGGAAACACTATTAATAGGTGGGTTAATGTAGTATCTTAAATCCAGCGGGTTATGAGACCTGAGGCAGCACAGATTCACAGCGGGGAGGTCATATCAGACAGACATGATCAATTTCTTTGACTGGGTGATGAGGAAAATAGATCAGGATGAGACAGTGGACATGGCCTACTTAGATTTCAACAAGGCCTTCAACACCGTACCACATGGGAGGCTTATAAGGAAACCGGGCAGTTTGGGGTTGGGACCCAAGGTGGTAAACTGGGTGATTGATGAATAGACGACAAGAGGGTGGTGGTAAATGGCCTCAGGGCTCACTACTGAGACCAGCCCTCTTCAATACCTTCATGAGTGACAGAAGAGCTGGAAGGGAAATTACGACTCTTTGCAGATCACACCAAAATCTGCAGCTGGGTAGGTACTCGGGGGGGGGGGTTAATATAAGAGTAAGAGTAAGTAGGGCAGGGGTGGGCTGTGCAGTGGAGGATTAGGAAAAGGCACATATCCTGAACAGATACTTCTGTTCAGTGTTCACAGTGGAAGGGGAGGGGTATGGACCACACAAAAGCATCAGGAACACTGGGGGGAAGGTGGTAGACACAAGTGCATTCACAGCGGAGAAAGTCCTGAAAGGACTTGCGAATCTGAAAGTGGACAAAGCTATGGGGCTGGATGGGGTATACCCAATGGTGCTGGCTGAGGTAGCTCATGGAGGTGCTGGCTGCACCTCTGACAGCTCAATTTAACAACTCACTGGAAACAGGAGTAGTTCCAGAGGACAGGAGGAAGGCAGATGTAGTCCTGCTTCATAATGGCAGCAGGGAGGAGGCTGGAAACTACAGACAAGTCATTCTGACTTCAGTGGTGGGGAAGTTAATGGAGACGCTGTTAATGGAAAAGCTTGTGGAGTATCTTGAATCCAGCAGGCTACAAGACCTTAGGCAGCACAGATTCACGGGGAGTGGGGTCATATCAGATGAACCTGATTGATTTCTTTGCCTGGGTGACCAGGTAAATAGATCAGGCTAGGGCGTAAGACACTGCCTACTTAGACTTCAGTAAGACTTTCAACACCGTATCACATAGAAGGCTCATAAATAAACTGGGTACTCTGGGGGTGGATCCTAAGGTGGTAAACTAGGTACAAAACTGGTTGATTTATAGGAGACAGGGGGTAGTGGTAGATGGCACTCACTCAGGAAGGGAAGAATGACCAGCAGGGTACCTCAAGGCTCAGTACTGGGACCAGCCCTCTTCAGTGTCTTTATAGGTGACATTGCAGAGGAGCTGGAAGGAAAAGTATGCCTCTTTGCAAATTACACCAAAATCTGCAATAGGGTAGACACTCCAGAGGGGGTGGAAAGAATGGGCAGAGACCTGAGAAAACTCAAAGAGTGGTCAAAGGTATGGCAGCTGGGTTTCAATGCAAAGAAGTGCAGACTCGTGCACCTATGACACAGAAACCCCAGGGTGGAGAATAAAATGGGGGTAGACGTTTTGACAGTCACAAAACAGGAAAGGGAGCTTGGAGAAATCATATCAGATGACCTCAGGGTAGCAAGTGCTACAAGGCAGCAGGTAGAGCCAGCAGGATGCTGGGATGCATAGGGAGCTAAATCACCAGCAGAAGGAGGGAGGTGGTGTTGCCACTGTATAAATCATTGGTGAGACTCAATCTGGAGTATTGTCTCCAGTTCTGGAGACCACATCTCTGAAAGGACATAGACAGGGTGGAGGCTCTCTGGAGAAGGGCAACTAAATGGTGCAGGGGCTGCATCAGAAGTCCTGTGAGGAGAGAATGAGGAATTCCAATACGTATACCACAGAACAGAGGGGGAAGGGGAGGGGACATGATAGAGATCTTTAAATATCTCATGGGGGTGAATAAGGTACAGGAGGGGAGTATTTTTCAGAGGAGAAGATGCACGAGAACTAGGGGGCATGCAATGAAGCAGGATGGCAGAATGTACAAGGAATGTGAGGTAGTACTTCTTCACCAAAAGGGTGGTGGATATCTGGAACAGTCTTCTAAGTGGAGGAAGGTAGATGAAAGTGAGGTAGCGTCTACGTGGCAGTATAGACAGGGAAAAAATGGGCAAACTAGGTAGACCAAGTTTTCCTTATCTGTCGATAAATCCTATGTTACTGGGTTTCTAACAACCCAACATACACACAAACAACCCAACATACAAAAACATACTAACAACCCAACAAACACACCATAACAATAATTCTGTGCCCTTTTTTGTTTGTTAATTATTTATATCTGCACTGATACCTGTTAGAATCTAATCAGAAGAAGACACAAAGTGGGCTTCCTGGAAAATAAAAGGAAGATTTTTTATCAGAACACTGATCAGCTGTCTCTGAGTATAATTTCAGTCTCTGTGTCCTGTAAATGACAGGACCCCATGGTCAGTTCAATGGGGAGAATGTCATAGCAGAAAAGTTTCTTTCATGTCAGAAAACTGTCTTGGGCACTCAGACGAGTCCCTGTAGAGCAGACAGCAAGTAAAACAATGAGAGGTGTCCTCGCATACACAAAATCCACGAGTCTAGTTTCAACTAGTTCTTTTACAGGGACTGTCCCAAGAGAACAAATCACTGGTCCTGGGAACGACATCACTAAGCAGGGGTGACAAGGGTGGGTGGAGCCAGGCTTGCAAGCAGGCTCAAGTCTGTATGTGAGAAGTGTAAGTCAGTCTGTGCTGGGACTTCGTACATAAACCATCTAAGAGCTGAAGTCTGCCTCGGCTCACTAAGGTACCCTGTGTGGTAAGAATGTTTTACTCTGCTAGTTAAGAAGCTATAGGGAGTTTTTTCTATTTGTTTTTTCTTCTGCTATATGTAAACCATTTATTTTTCATTTCTGTAGTAACCCTGTAATTCCCATAGTCTTGTGTGAGTGTGATATCCAGTAGAATGTGTAAATATTGTGAAGCAGTAAACATTATTTTTATGTACTTCATGACTCTGTGACAATCTTTTGGGGGCATAGATAACTGTTGGTATTGACAAATCCATTATCCATCTTCAAGGGGAGAAGAAGGCTACTGTTACCATATTCTAAGAAGTAAAGTGTTTTCTCAGGAGTGAGTGACAATGGAAGCCCATTTGTCCTTAGTCAAAGGAGCACTGTACTATGTGGGCAATGGCTCTGGTGGGATTTGGACCACAAAAGTCCCCAGGTAAGAGAATCACTTCTGAGTGGTGGCAGTCACTGAGGTACTCTTAATGCTGTTGAGGGTTGAGATTCTTGCAACCTGTTGCTAACTGAGTCCTGGATGAGGACACGTTGTGACACAGACTAACAATCCATTAAACACACTAACAACCCAACATACACCTACACATACACAAACACAAACACAAAAACAATACAACAAACACCCTAAAAAATATATCAGCAACCCAACAGACACACACAAGCACCATAGCATCACCATTCATCATTCTTTATTTGGTATGGCTCACTTTATCAATTGGGACTCAAGGCGCTTTACAAAGATAAATTCATAAAACAATAAGAACATACAACACACATAACTAAAAATGATTTAATATAGGTCAGCTAAACTAATCAGAGAGAAAAAGGCCTAACTGAACAAAAATGTTTTCAGCTCCCGTTTAAAAATTTCTAGAAACGGACTCTCTATGACGAGTGAGGGAGTTCCACAGGGTAGATGCACTGAAAGAGAATGCACGAGCACCCAATGTTTTAAGGCAAACCCTGGGAATCTCCAAGAAACCCTCATCAGTTGAGCGGAGGGGACAGACAGAGCAGTGAGGACACAGGAGGTCTTGCAGGTAACCGGGCCCCTGACCTTGTATGTCAGCAAACTGATCTTGAAGATGATCCGCCACCTGATTGGCAGCCAGAACAGAGAGTACAGAGCAGGTGTAATATGGCATGATCTCAGAAGACCGGTCAGCAACCTGGCCACCGCATTTTGCACTAGCTGCAGGCGGTGAAGATCAACCCCCAATAGCCCCACGTAGAGAGCATTACAGTAATCTAGCTGCAAAGTCACAAAGGCGTGGACCGTGAGCCGGCCTGGTGGCGCTGAGGGTTCAGGCACAGGACGCCACACCTCATGCCACGCCGGCGACCCAGGTTCGGGAATGGACTCGGGCCACCGGGGGTTGGCAGGGGAGAGGAAGATCGAAGGCCCCGACGCACTGCTTTCCTTCCGCTAGGGTGGGTAGTGGGGCTCACACGCCTGTAGCAGGAGGCCAGTCAGACACAGTGGCATGCGCAAAGAAGAGGGAGAGCGCGGTGATGCTGCGCACTACATGCCTGTGACGCTATTGCACGCCTGGCCTCCAAACGGGAGAAAAATGTGAAAATGGCAGAGGGCAATCTGCGGCGCCTTGCACCCCAGAAGGGAACCTGAGAGAGCGCATACCCAGGGGTGCATGAGTGATGAAAGGCCAGCCCCTGGTGGTGCGGGTTCGTGGGACCCAGCGTGCATTACTGGGTCGGGTGCAGGTGCGGCTGAGATTGTAGGGGCCACTCTGCTAAGGAGGCATCAAAGTGTAATAAAAACAAAAACAAAAAACAAAGGCGGACCAGGGATGGCAGATCACGGGGTGGGTAGCAGATATTTGACCATGATGTTTCTTTTTTTTTTTTTTATCACAACTTACTTTTTTCCTCCCCCGCTGCAGCACTCACGGCTTGGGGCATCCGGCTGCCGGCTCCGCCTGCCCAGAGAGCTGGGTAGCTTGAACTGCAGCCAGGAGGATCCGGGATGGCTGTCATGCCATCCTGCTGGAGGGCTCCCCTCTACCTCTATCAGCCAGGACAGCCCCGGACCCTCCCCAACAGGACTCCGTCAAAGTCTTCCAGGTGGCTCGGAGTGCAGCCTTCAGGCTGCATGGTCGCGACCAGCCATTTTCCTCCTTATTGGCCCCTGGAGTGTGGACATGCAATGACGTCCGAGTACAATGTGCTGATGTCCGCCGCGCTCGCCCTCTAGTGTCCCCGACGCTAGTAGTGCCCTCGGGTGTCCCCAGGGGCCGTTACAGCAAGGTGAAGGACCCGAACCCACCCCAGGACTAGGAGAGCAGTCTGCGGACGCTTGATCCCAGTCCTCCCCTGCTGACCCCCGATGCTCCGGGCTTGTTTCTGAACCCGGGTCGCCAGTGTGGCGTCCAGCGCCTCAACCCTCAACGTCCGCCGCGCTCCCCCTCTAGTGTCACCGACTAGGATCAGTATGTGATTGCTCCTAAACCTGACCCTCCATTTTTTCTACCACCTCCCACCTCCCCATGTTTACGGACCTAACTCTGGTCTGCCGCCCCTGAGCGTGCCTATACCATGACAACGGACATCTCTGTCCAGCCTTGGCTAACGAATAACTCGTGGGCATGGCTAGTGCCAATCGCCCTGAAATGCTATGCATATACCTGCAACCTTTATTCCCAGCTGCTATTTTTTGTATTTTCTGTAATCATCTGCAACCATTCTGTAACCACTGTGTTTTTAACTACTATGTTACTTGTTACTCTGTACACTGTTGTCTCTTCTTATGTATGATGTGGAACCTTTGTAAAAGAGTCTTTGACTCAAAGGTGTTATCCAATATTTATCAATAAACAATAAAGAACAGTAGTGCCCTCGGGCGTCCCCAGGGGCCGCTACAGCACGGTGAAGGTCCCCCAACCCACCCCAGGACTAGGAAGAGCAGTCTGCGGACGCTCGATCCCAGTCCTCCCCTGCCAACTCCCAATGCCCCAGACTCGTTCCTGAACCTGGGTCACCAGCGTGGCACGAGGTGTGGCGTCCAGCGCCTCAACCCTCAGCACCATTGGGCCGGCTCTGGTGATGTTTCTTAAAGGGCAATATGCACTTTGGACCACAGCTGACACCTGTGATTTAAGTAAGCTGCAGTCCAAAACAATGCCAAGGTTCTTCATTCTGGCTGAGGTAAGCAACTGGGAGTCCCCAAGCATCAACCCAGAGACTCGACCAGATTGCACCTTCACCTCTGGGTGACCAGATTCCACCACTAGTACCTCAGTCTTATCCGGATTCAACCTCAACCAGTTGGCTCTCATCTAGTCTTGGGTCTCAGCAAGGCACTGATTAAACACCAACACCACCCCCTGCTGCTCGGATGCAAAAGACAGGTATAGATGAGTGTCATCTGCATAGCAGTGAAAACTCAGCCCAGAACATCTTATAATGTCCCCTACTGGCAGCATATACGCCATGAACAACATGGGGGACAAAATGGAGCCATGCAGAACCCCACATGGCAGGGGTAGGGGTGCCAAGGAAAAACTCCCAGACACCACCCTCTGCGTCTTGCCAGTGAAGAAAGATTGAAACCAGTTGAGGACTGTACCAGCCAGGCACTCCAAAAGTACCCCATGGTCCATGGTGTCAAATGCAGCTGAGAGATTGAGGAGAATCCAAATGGAACAACGTCCTCGATCCTTGCCACCAGAAGATCATTTAGCACCCGAACAAGGGCATTCTCAGTGCTACATCCCTTCCTGAAACCCGACCGGAGAGGGTCGCAGATGTTGTGAGTTGACAAACGGGTCTCCAGTTGATGGGCCACCACCTTCTCCATAACCTTACCCACAAAGGGCAGATTAGAGACAGGTCAGTAATTAGCCAGGCAATCTGGGTCCAGTGAAGTTTTCTTAAAAAGGGGTCTTACTACCGCCTCCTTTAAGGGCTCAGGGAAGACCCCTGTCACTAAGGAACACCGGACTATCCTGGCTAGGACCGGGCCAATGACATCAACACACCCCACTAGGAGGTGTGTTAGTCCCGGGTCCAAATTAAAGTAGGTTGGCCTCATCTCCTGGATGACCTTCACGACATAAACAACATAAACAAACATACAAACAACCTAACAAACACACTAACTACTCAACAAACAATCCAACTTACACAGACACATAAAAAAACAAACATACATGAACACACTTCCAACCCCAAAAAACACTCACACACTGACAACCCAACAAGGACACTAACAACCCAACAAACACAAAGACCCTAACAGCTCAACAAACACACTAACAAGCCAACACACACACAACCTAAAAAATACAAACACACTAACAACCTAGCAAACATAAAAACAGTCAAAGAAGAACAAACAACCCAACAAACACACTAACAACCCAACATGCACTAATACAAAAACAACACAATAAACACAAACACACAAACAAAAACACATTACCAACCAAACAAGCACACAAACAGCCCAAAAACATAATACAGCAATAATCTAACAATCACTAACACATTCACAGATAACCCAACAAAAACATACAATCAACTCGAACACAGTAACAACATGAACACAAACACATTAATAACCCAATACACACAAACGCTCTAACATGCCAAATGCACGAACAAGACAACCTAACATACTTCTACAGATTCAAACCCTTTTCATACCTTGCAGACGCTGTGAATAATAACACTTTGTGCGCATAAAATGGCTTGCCTTCCACCAGAAATGTGACATCAGACATCTCCTTGTTGTTGAGGAAATGGGGATCTGCAAAGATAAGAGAATTACATTTTTAGGCTACATGGATCCCTGAATGTTTCTAAGAGTACGGCCCCAAGATATGCTTTTTCAGTGCGGCAAAGGCTGACTAAATATTTGATGACAGTGGGTATGAAAATAGGCACAGTGGTCTCGACTGTACTTACCTGGTCAATGATAGCTAATAACAACAAAAATAATAATAGTCACTGCTGTGCAGCAGGAGGTCTGGACAAGATGAACTCTCCATTACAACAATACCACGTTACTATGTGACAAACAGTGTTTTGGAAACATCCAGGGCCATACTTGGGCCTGCAGAGTTCACGTTTACTTGCTGCTTTAGGGACATACCTGTGCGGGTTACTGGTTGCTTCAGGGCTGTACTCATGCCGGTTTACTGCTTGCTTCAGGGACGTACTTGTGTGGGTTTACTGGCTGCTTCAGGGCCATATTTGTGCAGGTTTACTGACTGCTTCAGGGCTGCGCTTTTGCAGGTTTACTGGCTACTTCGGGGATGTACTTGTGTGGGTTTACTAGTTGCTTCAGGGCCATATTTGTGCGGGTTTACTGACTGCTTCAGGGCTGCGCTTGTGCAGGTTTACTGGCTACTTCAGGGACGTACTTGTGTGGGTTTACTGGCTGCTTCAGGGCCATATTTGTGCAGGTTTACTGACTGCTTCAGGGCTGCACTTATGCAGGTTTACTGGCTGCTTCAGGGCCATACTTGTGGGGGTTTACTGACTGCTTCAGGACCATCCTCATGCAGGTTTACTGGCTGCTTCAGGGCTGTATTCATGTAGGTTCCATCAGCTGCTTCAGGGTCGTACTTGTGCGGGATTACTGGCTGCTTCAGGGCCACACTCATATAGATTTAATAGCTGCTTCAGGGGCAAACTCGTGCAGGATTACTGGCTGCTTTAGGGCCATACTCATGTAGGTTTACTAGCTGCTTCAGGGCCAAACTCGTGTGGGATTACTGGCTGCTTTAGGGCCATACTCATGTAAGTTTACCAGCTGCTTCAGGACAGTACTCATGCAGGTTTACTGGCTACTTCAATGCCATACTCGGTGGGTTTTTGGGCTGCTTTGAGACTGTACTCATGCGGTTTACTGGCTGCTTCAGAGCCGTATTCATGCAGGTTTACTGCCTACTTCAATGCTATACTCATGAAGGTTTACAGCCTACTTCAATGCTATATTCTTGAAGGTTTACTGGCTGCTTCAGAGCCGTATTCATGCAGGTTTACTGCCTACTTCAGTGCTATACTCATACAGGTTTACTGCCTACTTCAGTGCTATACTCATGCAGGTTTACTGGCTGCTTCAAGACTGTCCTCATGCAGGTTTACTGCCTACTTCAATGCTATACTCATGCAGGTTTACTGGCTGCTTCAAGACTGTCCTCATGCAGGTTTACTGCCTACTTCAATGTTATACTCATGCAGGTTTACTGGCTGCTTCTAGGCTGTACTCATGCAGGTTTACTGCCTACTTCAATGCTATAATCATGCAGGTTTACTGGCTGCTTCAGGACTGTACTTATGCAAGTTAGTGGCTACTTCAATGCTATATTCATGCAGGTTTATTGGCTGCTTCAGGGCTATACTCATGCAGGTTTACCGGCTACTTCAGTGCTATACTCATGCAGGTTTACTGGCTGCTTCAGGACTGTACTCATGCGGGTTTACTGGCTGCTTCAGGACTGTACTCATGCGGGTTTACTGGCAGCTTCAGGACTGTACTCACGCGGGTTTACTGGCTGCTTCAGGGCTGTACTCATGCAGGCTTACTGGCTACTTCAAAACTATAATCATGCAGGTTTACTGGTTGCTTCAGGGCTATACCTATGCAGGCTTACTGGCTACTTCAATGCTATAATCATGCAGGTTTACTGGCTGCTTCAGGGCTGTACCTATGCAGGCTGACTGGACACTTCAATGCTATAATCATGCAGGTTTACTGGCTGCTTCAGGACCATACTCATGCAGGTTTACTGGCTGCTTCAGGGCTGCACTCATGCAAGTTTTCTGGCTGCTTCAAGGCCATTCTCATGCAGGTTTATTGGCTACTTCAATGCTATACTCATGCAGGTTTACTGGCTGCTTTATGGCTGTACTCATGCAGGTTTACTGGCTACTTCAATGCTATACTCATGCAGGTTTACTGGCTGTTTCAGGACTGTACTCATGCAAGTTTTCTGGCTGCTTCAAGGCCATACTCATGCAGGTTTACTGGCTACTTCAATGCTATACTCATGCAGGTTTACTGGTTGTTTCAGGGCTGTACTCATACAGATTTACTGGCTGCTTCAGGGCCATACTTGTACGGGTTTACTGGTTGCTTCAAGGCTATACTTGTGTGGGTTTACTGGCTGCTTGAAGCCTTCAGGGCTGTACTCAGCCAATCGGTGTGTGGGAAAAGCCCACGGAGGGCAAACAAAGGGAGAGGGGCCTACAAATACTGAGGGCCAGACCCTTATGGGACAAACCGAGCGAAGCAATCGGTGTGGGAAGGTGATAAATGGAATGGCATCTGAGCATTGCGGGGGTGAGGGGGGGGACTGCAGCAGTGGAAGCGTCAGATGGGAGGAGCCATTAGG
The DNA here is from genome assembly GCA_016271365.2 of Neoceratodus forsteri. Classification (NCBI taxonomy): domain Eukaryota; kingdom Metazoa; phylum Chordata; order Ceratodontiformes; family Ceratodontidae; genus Neoceratodus; species Neoceratodus forsteri. The sequence goes on along the minus strand of CM028131.1, from coordinate 1,401,046,563 downwards.
GCAACGGGACGAGCAGGAGCATCGGGGTCCAGCCGTTACCTAGTGAGAAGCAGTGAAGAGGAAGGAATGCCTGGAGGGAAGTCAGGTTCTTTTTATTTTCTGCCTTACTAGCAGTGTACAAACAAGTAAGCAGTAGTACCTGAAGTGTGTTCTGAGCTGTGTAACATAGTTTTTGTTGTTGTACTGTATCACTTGCTGGTAGGGGAGCAGAGTGAGCACTGTGGGGGCTGGGGAGTGCAGCGGCAAACAGATCGTGACTAATTGATTCTCTTGAGAGGGGAACAGGCCCAATCCACCCTCCTCCACCCCTCCCTCACTGAGCCACTCGATCTTTATAAGGGAGGTGCTGGGGCAGGATTGGTGGTCAGCACACACAGATGCTGTCATGAGACTGGTAGATTACTCCTGATAGGAAAAGGGGAGGACAAGGAACAGGAGAAATCATAGTTAGCCCTAATAAGGAGGGAAGTCCCAGGGGACTGGGCAGACAGGATGAAACAAGGGCAAACTGGACAGGCGGTACAGGGTCAGGCAGGGGTATGGGGAGGGTAGTAGGCTGCAAAACCTGTGCAGCAGCTATCCTTTTAGGGGTTGCATGGAGAGCTGGGGGTTGCCTGGTGTGTAGACAACTGAAACATCTCAGGGAAGAGACTATGTGGTTAAGGGCAGAGATAGAGTAAATGGGACAAGATTGGTGGGACAACCCAGAACTGGGGGCTTATGGGTCTACCCCAGTAGACTGCAGGCAGCACAGGCCTGGGGGGACAGGGGAAGGGATCTATGGACCAACTGTGCCACCTCATTTGCCACTGGGTGCAGACGAAGGGGGGTGGAGGACAATAGGGTATAGGGGCAGGAATGGCCCCAGGGCAGGTATCAAATGTGGGCCTCTCAATAGTGTAAAAATGACAAGATCAGTAATAATTGAGCCCACTCACCAAAATAGCATAGAAAATATAATTAATTTATTCTTTTTTCCTTTTGTCTATTTTCTTTGAAAGTACTGAAGAACACAGTGTCTTAATTACATCAAACATTTCGGATAAACATATCCTTCATCAATGATAGACCACTTGTGTCCAGTCTAAAAAGAAAGAAAAAAATAATTGTACACATTCAGTATAGTACACACATATTTTCCAGTGGAAATTGCTAATCATCTCACCCCGAAATTCCTAACCCCTGAGTTATTTTATATATAAAGTATAAATGAAATTTATTACTTCACTTAATTTACTTGTTTATAAATGCCATTGTGTCTAAACCTCCCTCTAGATATATCATTGATCAGGATTAATAGTTTGTAAATTGACAAAGCATACCTAGTCTTCATACATTTGTGCACATCCTCTGTTGTTCAGTACTAAGTAATGTGTCATATGGTTTATCTATAGATAAAACAGAAAAATCCCTTCAACAAAATGTTGGCTGAAACACATAAAGCCTTTCCACAAAATTCCGAACACTTCTCATAAGTGTGCCCTGGTAATAGGGCTAGAAACAAACCTGTATGTAAACCATGTGATTCCTCTGCTTTTTATGCCTTGTAAGTACATCACAGACATTTTAAAATAAACGTTCAACCAAACATTCCGTACCGATATAAGTTCACATTCTAGCTTGTAAATTCCTGGAGATAACCTGAACAAACCACCACAATGAACACAAACAAGACTCTGATGCGATAATCTAAAAGTTTTCAACAGTTCATTTTAAACATTATTTATATTATATCCTCTCTAGGACCGCAGGCTTTCATTGCAGGAATCATAGAATTAAAAAGAATGTACCTCCCAGCCGAATGTCTTTTGCATCTCTCTCTCTCTCTCTGCAAAAAGAGATAGCCTGCTTTCAGCAATCAAGAAAAGGGCATTATATACACTTTAGCACAAAACGAGGTTTTAGATCGTATCAGGCTCTTTACTTATTGAACGTTTTAGAAGATGCTGCCGTGACCTCCGCTCTCTCTACATGGAGGTGTGGTCAGCGTCTTGCACAGTTATTTTATGCTGCTTGCAAATGGGGAATCGGGTGCATAGCAATGAGTCTGCATCACCTGACAGACTCCAGAGCCCTGTGTGCCCGACCTGCTAAAAAAGCGGCACCAAGCAACAAAAACCAAGTTGCTTGGTTTCTCCGTATGCTTCAAAATGTTTTTTTTATATCAACTCTTTACTACTGTTTGTTGGAATTTAAAATTTTGAAACACAAATCACAGACCCTAGGTCGTAGGGATTTTGATAGTTCTAAAAAGAATTTTATACTCAGTCAGAAAACCCACACTATTTAGTTTGTCCAAGGTCAGGGTATCAAAATCCGTGCCTTAGCATGTAACGGGACTTTCACATTCTATCATTTGTCCTTTTACACAGACAGAAGAGACGTTTATCCAAATGAAATAAACTTAAATAGTCCAAATAAAACTTAGCAAAAAGGACAAATAATAGGGGAGTTTCTTAGGGGTAGATGTACATTGTTGGGGTATTTGTCACGCCTACTCAATTAGCCTAACTTGTAATATACTCCTAAATACAAAGAACTTAATAACTTCAAAACATAGCTTGAGTGCATTTAGTGCATAAGCAGGGTATAAATACGGATTCCTGTAATGAAAGCCTGCGGTCCTAGAGAGGATATAATGTAAATAATGTTTAAAATGAACTGTTGAAAACTTTTAGATTATCGCATCAGAGTCTTGTTTGTGTTCGTTGTGGTGGTTTGTTCAGGTTATCTCCAGGAATTTACAAGCTAGAATGTGAACTTATATCGGTATGGAGTGTTTGGGTGAACGTTTATTTTGAAATGTCTGTGATGTACTTACAAGGCATAAAAAAGCAAAAGAATCACATGGTTTACATACAAGTTTGTTTATAGCCCTATTACCAGGGCACACTTATGAGAAATGTTCGGAATTTTGTGGAAAGGCTTTGTGTGTTTCGGACAACATTTTGTTGAAGGGATTTCGGTCTTTCGGTCTTTCTGATCCGTCTTTCGGATGAGACGTTAAACCGAGGTCCCATCTGCCTGGATTGGTGGTAGTTCAGGTGGATGCTAAAGATCCCATGGCACTTATCGAAAAGAGTAGGGGAATTTCCCCGGTGTCCTGGCCAAATTTCCCTCATTCACTAAAAAATACCACCAACAGCTTAATCTGGTTCAAGGTCAGTTGGCATTCATCTGTATCCCCCTCCCCCCGGGTCGTGCCTGAAAATAGGCAGGATTTGTCTAGTGCACTTACCCGGTCAACAAAAGCTAAATAAATAAATAAATAACATTTTTCTGTTTTATCTATAGATGAACCATATGACACTTTATTAAGTACTGAACAAGAGAGGATGTACAGATTTATGAAGACTAAGTATGCTTTAACAATTTACAGACTATTAATCCTGTTCAATGATGTATCTAGAAGGAGGTTTAGACACAATGGGTGGGATATTCAGAATGCGCCAGGCAGGGCGAAAGCCTGGGAACAGCACAACTGGGCTGCGCCAGGGCATGGACCAGGCGATATTCAATGGTGCTGTGCCATGGCTCAGCACCGTTGAATATGGCACTGGGGGCACCCGCACTTCACATGGCACAGTAGCACTGCGCCAGGCACAGTGGCACTGAGCCGGCGCAAGTGGCAGTTGAGGAGAGGGGCTGCACCAGCGCAAGTGCAGCTGCGCTAGGTGCAGCAAGAGCGATATTGAGACATGAGCATGCAAATGAGGCCATTATGAAAGCAAGGCGCAAATGGGGTCATTTGCATGTCATTATGGCCTGATTTGCATGCAGGTGCGCTGATCCCCGGCAACTTGTGCCTGGCGCCCTGCCAGGCTGCAGCCGTCGGGGACCGACGGCCCCTGCCCCTTGGCAGGCAACATGCCCCAACCCCCAATCACGGGCTGTAGTTAATGTAATATCCCTGGTGGTCCAGTGGACCCTACCTCACTGCCCAATCGTGGGCTTTAGATAAATGAAACCTCCCTGGTGGTCCAGTGGGCCTGCACCCCTGCCTGATCGTGGGCTTTTGTGAAATTAAATGTCCCTGGTGGTCCAGTGGACCCGCTCCCCAGCCCGATCATGGGCTTAAGTAAAATAAATGATTCCCTGGTGGTCAGTGGACCCGAACCCTAGAGCCGTCGGGCTTTGTAAGCGTAACATCCCTGGTGGTCAGTGGTAACCCCTCCCCACCCACCCCTCAGACCCACCACCCCGCTCCCCCGGTCAGCGGAGGCGGGCAGCTCTCCACCCGGCAAGCCGCCCGGCCACCTGCCAACTGACAGTGTATAATGCGGCTGTACATCCAACCACACAGTCCTGAAATGTGAATGATTTCATTCACAATTCGGGACTGTAGTACAGTACGGTCTGCATGCCCATTGGCCAACGCAGTGGAAAATGGGCGACAGCCGACCGTACACTGTCAGTTGGTATGGGCGGCGTCCGGCGGCTTATGGTGGAGAGCTGCCACCCGCCGCTGACTGGGGGAGCAGGGTGGCGGGTCTGAGTGGGTGGGTGGGAGGGGGTACCGCTTGGACCACCAGGGATGTTATTGCTTGCTAAAGCCCGTGATCGGTTGGGGAGAGGGTCCACTGACCACCAGGGATTACTTTATTATACTTAAGCCCGTGATCAGGCTTGGAAGTGGGTCCACTGGACCACCAGGGTTTATTTTTACTTATAAAGCCCGCAATCAGGCTGGGGAGCGGGTCCACTGGACCACCAGGGTTTATTTTTACTTATAAAGCCCATGATCGGCTGGGGAATGGGTCCACTGGACCACCAGGGTTTATTTTTACTTATAAAGCTCGCGATCGGGCTGGGAAACAGGTCCACTGGACCACCAGGGTTTATTTTTACTTATAAAGCCCCCGATCGGGCTGGGGAACAGGTCCACTGGACCACCAGGGTTTATTTTTACTTATAAAGCTTGTGATCGGTCTGGGGAACAGGACCATTGGACCACCAGGGAATTTATGAATTCATAAAGCCCGCGATCGGGTGAGGGGGGGCAACAACGCCCGGACTTTGTCTCTGGAGGTCGGGTGGCCACCCACAGCTGGCAGTTGCCGTGTTACGCCCTGCAATATGGCAGCTCACCTGTGGGTGGCCAGGCCTTGCTCCTTCTTTTTACGGGCGGATCTTTGCGCCCCCCCTGTACGGCACAAGGCAGGGGTGTGTGCTGGTTCAAATGTTAAGTTACTTCCCAGAATTATGTTAACAGTCCATATCACTTGATTCCAAAAATTCCTAATTTTAGGACACAACACTAAAACATGTATTGAACTGGCGATCTCACCACACCCTCTATTACAGTAGAGAGGTATTCAATTTGTTTCGTAGATACAGTAATAGATTCTATAAAGTATAAAGAAATTAATCTGGTTCATTTAATTAATAATAGTGCTATTCCAGTTTTTACAGATAAACTCCAATTTTTGTTCTGAAATGGAGACCTGAAAATCACTTTCCCATTTATTTCTTAACTCCAGCAAAGTATTTTTTTTTAATTCATAATTAATTTATATATCTTGGACATTAATGTAGTTCTCCCTACATTCTTTTCGATATTATTAAATAATAAATTGGGTTCAAAACTGAACTTGTTTTTTTCTATAAGATTTTTAATTACTGAGCGAATTTACAAAAAACTACAGAACATAGTCGAGGAACCCCATGTTGTGTCTGCATCTGCTGGAATGACTTAATGACCTGATTTTCAAAAAAAATCTGCTACAGTGTTTACCCCATATTGAGGCCGCTTCACTATATATACTGTATTAAACAAAGAGTGGTAATTGTTTTTAATCAATGGTGATATCATACATAGATTATTCTCGACTTTTATGTCCTGAAGAACTTTCTTCCAGCATTTAAGAGTGTCCCCTAAAATCACACTATGTCTTTAAGTTCCTTACTGTTTAGATTCTGGAAACGACTATATTGTATCTTAAATGAAGGGCTTTCGTCAAGTTCAAAATATGTCTAAGGTGGGTGGGGTGGGTGTTAACATTTAAATACTCTTTCAGACATTCCAGGACAGCAGCCAAGTGATATTATTTTAGGTTAGGAAGTTTTAAACCTAACTGATCATGTCTTAAATACAATTTTTGTTTCTTTAATATTGGATGTTGGCTTTTCCTTATAAACTTATTTGTGATGTTTTCTATTCTTGTCCACATTTATTCAGGGATAACAAAAGGCAGTGCCTGAAATACAGAAAGCATGGCAATATATTCATTTTGACTACCTAGAGTCGCCCTGTCAAAGAGATTGGCAGTCCTCTCCATCTTTTCAAATCGTGTTCTACTTCTCTTATTAATGGATCCAGATTTAGTTTAAATAATGGTTTAATGTTATTTATTCATTTCATTCCTAAGTATTCAATGCTTTGTGTTTGTAACGTGACAGGGAATGTCTCCCTATTTATGTTAGAATTTTGAGAATTTATTAGTAAAGCTTCTGATTTTTCTAATTTACAGGATAACCTGATCATATTCCATATTCTTGGCTTATTTGTAATATTTTCATAATGTCTTCTTCAGGATTTTTTTAAATATACTACAATATCATCCGAAAAAAGGGATAATTTCAAATTACCTTTATCACCAAATCTGAATCCCTCAATTTCTTTTTCATCTGTAATTGCACTGGCCAGTGGTTCAATAACCAGTGCAAATAAAAGGGAAGACAGGGGACAACCCTGTCTAGTTCCCCTACACAATGGAAAGACTGGAGATATGGTATTATTAGTTAGGATTTTGGCCTCAGGGTATCTATAAATAGCTGTTATCCAGGATATGAATTTATGAATTATACTTGCTGCTTTCAGTACTTTTACCAGACAGGGCCACTCCACTTTATCGAAAGCCGTTTTGGCGTCCAGGGATACCACCATGCCCTCCTTGTTCGAGTGTAAAATATTCAGGGCATTTTGTATGTTATTATGTCCTCTCCTTCCTTTTATGAAGCCAGTCTGATCCTCCCCAATAATATTTGGCAACAATTTTTCTAACGTCATAGCCAAAATTTCAGTAAAGATTTTATAATATGCATTTAATAAGGACTCGGAGATTGGACAATATGAGGAACACAATGCTTTATCCTTTCCTTTCTGGGGGATGACCAGTATTAGTGCCTCTTCAAAGGAGGGGGAAGTTTGTCTTGAAATGAATTAAACAGGATATGAAGTTTAGGGATCAACAGTTCTTTAAATGTTTTGTAAAAATCAATATCAATGCCATTGAAACCTGGGGCTTTTCCAGATTTTAATAGTTTAATTGCTCTACCAATTTCTATTTTTTTCAATTGGTTTATCTAGAGAACTCTGTTGTTCATTAGATAGTTGGGGTATGTTTAAACATTTGTTATTACTTATAGTTGGATCCTGTGATTTATACAGATTTATATAATATTTCATGAACACTCTATTAATCTCTGTTTCTGTTGTTACTGTTTGGGTACAGTTTTCCTCAGGTTTTATTTCTGTAATACATCTTTCAGCTTTTTCTTTTTGCAACTGTAAGCTAATAATTTACCACAACGATTGGACTGCGAATAATATTTTGATTTCGCGGATAGCATCAATCTTTCAGTTCTTTCATTAACAATCTTGTGATATTCGTGTTTAAGTTTTTCCATTGTCTCCAAGTAAATATTTTTATTTGTTTTAGCATGTCTTTGTTACATATCTAATATGTCATTTTCCAAGTCTCTTAGTCCTTTTTTGTTTGTTTGTTTTTTTGTTCTGGTGGCTGAACTGGCGATAGTCACCCCTCTTACTACTGCCTTGTAAGCATCCCAAATTATGTTGAATGGTACATCCTCCGCCAAATTATTTTGAAAGTATGTTTGTGTTTCCTGTTTAATTTTTTTCTAGGAGTGTCTAGTCTTTTAATAGTACTGGATCTATTTTCCATGATAAGCTATGGGTGGTATCCCTGGACACTAAGGTCAAATAGAGTGGAGCACGATCTGATAGGATAACTGGGTCATATTTAACCTCTGTTATATCATACTATAACGATCTAGACCCCAGTATCATATCAATCTAGAGTAAGATTTAAATCTTGCAGAAAAATATGAAAATTCTTTACAACTGGGGTGGAGAATTCTCTAGTAATCCATCACTGCCAAATTTTTCATCCTGTTAAGTAGAAAAGCAGCATCTTTTTTATTACATTCTCTACTCCCTGCTGTTGTAGCTAACTCTGGATTAATTATCAAATAAAATCCCCTCCTAAAATGTATGGTTGTGCGAATTCTGACAATTTAAAAAAACAAATTAGGTAACATAAATAGGGCGTTTCCATTTGGAACATAAACGAATGCTACAGTCATAAATTTCCCTTGATGTTTTGTTAAAATAATAGTATATACACCCTCTGGGTCAATATGATTGTTTACAACTTCTGCTCTTAAATCCTTGCTTAGTAATATAGTGGTACCTCTAGCTTTAGATGTGTATAATGAATGAAATCCCTTTCTCCCCCCAAATTCTATCTATTTTTCCTGCTTCAATAGATGTTAAATGCGTTTCTTGTAAACATACAATATCTATTTTTTTGTTTAATATTTTTTTCCTTTTAATAGGGTTACTAAATCCGTTTATGTTCCAAGTCACAATTTTTAACGTGTCTTGCATTTCATAACATTGTTACATCTATCCAAACGAAGATTACTTACGTATATGCTTGTAACTGCTTCTAAATCATTCCCAACCTTTTTTGCTGCTAACTCTATTTGAAAATTTAAAGCCAAAAAACTCCCCCACGCCCCTCTCCCACTCCCTCCCCCTTACCCCAATTAAGTAATATACAAAAAGTGCTAAACAAGACCATTTGCACCCTCGTCTCCCTCATTCTTATCAGAATGCTCAGCCAGAGCCAGTAGTGTACCCAAAGACCCTAATCCCCACTAAACTTACCAAGAAGAGCAGTGCCCCCACCTCCAACAAAATCATAATACTCTAAGGCCCAGATATCCAAAGGGGTGTGCCATCATAACCCCCAATGCATATGGCGATACTAAAGAGAGCCAAGTTGCTTTCATGAAATCCTGATGTGCCAGGGCACATTGGTAATGTCTGCGGCGCAAATGCAGGGGGCATGCCCATGTATATGCGGCACATCCTGATATTCAGTCTGGGATGTGCGGTGTAGATGCTGGCACAACCCTGATGTGCACTGCATATGGGGGTGCAATGTTGAGCTGGTAGAAAGGAGGAACAACCCATGGCCACACATAGGCGGGCTGCTGCTGCACTGCAGGGCGCAACATGGCACCTGCCAGCCGAGAGTGGCCACCTGCACAGCAAGAACACCGTCCACACTCACCCACACCCTCCCTGGTGATCCAGTGGATCCCCCCAACATGCCCGATCGCGGGCAACCGTATGCCAGTATAGCACCTGGTGTGCTACTGTCCCCCCCAGTGGCCCAATCATGGGCAATAGTGATGCAAAGCTTCATTCACATAACCATGCCTGTGTAGTACAGTATGACCTGTGTGCCCATTGGTCCACAGTGTGGACCAATAGGCGTACAGCACATACTGTACACTGTCATGGGCGGGTGGCCGGGCGGTATGCAGGCAGGGTGCTGCCGCCCACCGATGACAGGGGCGGGAGCTGGGTGGCTGGGTCCTCTGTGGGTGGGATGGGAGGGGGTCCACTGGGCCACCAGGTTTACTATTTCTATCACATGCCTGCGATCGGGTGGAATGGGGGGGGCATCTGCACCAGCTGGTATAGGGCTTTGGGGTAATACTGGCCATGATCAGGCAGACTGGATGGAGGTAGGAATACTAGCCCACCGGGTATAGGGCTTTGCATCACTACTACCCACAATTGGGCCACTCGGGAGGGAGGGGGGAATACTAGCATACCGGGTGCTATACTGGCATACGGTTGCCCGTGAACGGGCATGTCAGAGGGAGAGGGGATACCACTGGACCACCTGGTAGCTGCATCTGCTATGGGAGCCTGTGTTCGGGCATACAGGTGGGGGGAACTAGCGCACCAGGGACACAGCACCTGCTGCAGGCAGCTCCGCAGGGCACCAGGTACATTTCGCTGGGCTGCTCTGCACAATCCATGCAAATGGGGCCATACTGACATGCTAATGGCCCCATTTGTGCCATGCATATATTATGTCCCATTTGCATGCCCTCTTCTGAATATCGAGGGTGATGCGCACAGTGTAACTGCAGTTGCACTGGAGCATTTCTGGTCCTCCCTGTCTGTGTGATGCACCGGCGCATTGTACTTGCACCATGTGCATTCTGTGTGATATTCAATGGTGATGCACCATGGTGAATCACCTTTGAATATCATCCTGTCCTGGCCCCAGCGCAGCTCGGTTGCGCTGCACCCCCACTTGCGCCATTGCCTGGCGCAGTCTGAATATCCGGCCCTAAATGCTTTCTAGAGAGTTGTTAAAACAACATATCTGTAGTTTTTTTACCTAAGTTTTTAAATCCAATAAGTTTAAGCTTTCTGTTAAGTCCAATCAATCTTCATTTTTATTCAGATCTTCTTGGTTTTCTTTAATAATTTCTGTTGCCTTTTTAAACCGATGATCAATATCTTGTTTTTCTTCAGTTTGTACAGTTTCTTCAGCATGTGAAGTTAAATAGGTCTCTGAATGTGTTTCTGGTGAATCTTTTGTTTTTTTTTGTTTTGTTGTTTCTTCTGATTAGTAAGTCCCAGAACTTCTTTCATAAAACTTTCTGTGCTTTCCATATCATCAAAGATCTTGTACTTCCCTTGGTAGAAATTCTTCAAATTATTAGGAATCAAGGGAGACTTATTCAGTGCCGGCTGGCTGCACGCACATAACAGCACGCAGTGCAAAACAGATGCCCCAGCTGGCACTGCAGCAATATTTAAACAGACTGTGCAATCGGCACAGACTGCACATCCTGTTTGAATATGGGACCCCAGTTGTGCAGTGCAATGCATGCAGCTGCCATGGTGGGTGCAGCGCATCCAGAGCCGGGGTTAAACACCGCCAATGGTGGATTGCATGGCGCAGACCTGGAAGTGCCGTTCTCCCAAGGGTGATATTCAGCAAGCATATGCTAATGAGCTTATTGGGCATGCATGGCGCACACTGGCCCCATGCATGCCCATTATGGGCTCATTAGCATGGCTGCGCTTGGTTGAATGTGCTGTGCCTGCCCTGACCCATGTCATGGAAGTACACTGGAGCACCCACCCCGTTCTGACCCTAGTGCAGGACCCACCTCAACCCAGAGTGCAACAGTACACAGCCCTGTGCCATTCCCAAACTGTAGAGTCCCCCCTCCACTGCCTCAACACCCCTTCACTGACCCCGCCATGGACACACCGATCCCCGATTGATGTATATCCACACCCCGAACCAGTATCCATAGTGTCATGGTACCCCCCAGCCTTGAACCCCAGGATGTACATACATGCGCAACAGTCCCTTTTCCGTAATCTAGTGGAACCCCTGCCATCCCCGGTCACCGCGTACATTCCACAGACCGCCAATCCCAATTACGTAGTGTAGTGGCCCCCACCCTGTCAGACCACAGCCCTCAACCCCCCCTCCCCCCTGACCCAACCAGAGCCAGCAACTGACTCTGTCCTCCACACACCACCACTGCCAGCAGCCGACTGGACTGTCACAGCAGTGTACTGTACGCAGCTCGTGCTCACTGGCTGAATCGTTCCATGCACAGACACTGCTGTAACAGCAGCTGGCAGCTGGCCGTGGCAGGCGCGGAGGGCAGAGCCAGCCGGCTTCGCTGGTTGGGGAAGCGAGGCTGAGGGCCTGGTCCAATGGGGCGGGGGGGCCATAGCACTATGGCACTACTGGCAAGGGGCCTTGCACTGGCACATGTGTCATCGAAGATCAAGGCCGGGAGTGGCTCCAGTGGCAGTGTGTTCAGGAACCAGGGATGTGTTGCTGCTGGGGATCTGCATCAGACTGGGAGTGGTGTGAGCTGGGGGGGCGTGGTGTTGTATCGCACAGGGGATGGTGCAGGTGGGCCATGTGCCAGTGACTGGAGGAAGGGGGACCCTACACTCTGGAATATGGGGTGGGGGTTGGTTCCTGCCATGGGCCGCAATGGGTCGGGTATTGGGGGGAGCGGGGCTGTCTGTGTACTGGGGTGGAGGGGTGGGGTCCTCTACACTTTGGCTACAGACCGTGGCTACCTCCAGTGCAATCTTGGCTGGGTGGGTGGGGTCCTACACTTTCTGGTGAATTAGGGATGGCTCTTATTCATTCGGGGATAGGAGGGGGGTACCTCTGGTCCACCAGGGCTGACTGGCTGCTGTGCACCTGGGTGCACTTCCGCAGCCCGCCTGAGGGTGGCTGGCCAGATTAAGCTAGCTATTCATGGCCTAACTGTGGGCCGTGCAGCTCCAGACTGCAAGAGACACATTCCCAATGAATATGCTGCAACGTGGCATATGTATGGAAACGCTCCCTCCACATGCGCGGCATACATTACATAATGCGCCCTGGCCCATTCCCTTATGGCCAGCGCTTCCTGCACCTATGAATACTGCACTGCAGAGCACTGTTGAAGTTGCACAGCACATCTCCCTTTACTGCCGAAATGCACCGCACATCTCCTTTGACTATGGGGCCCAAATGTTGAAATTTCACTTTATTTTCCCATAGCAGAGTTTTAAGTGGGTTAAAAAGTATTTTTTGTAAATACTGTATTTGGACCTAAATCAGGTAAAATAAATTTGCTGGTTGTTCAACTACAGCCCATTTGTCCTTGCCAAAGTTAAAACATTGTCTCTGTCTTGATGACAAAGAAATTTCACATAAATAATTCGTGGATAGTTCTGCGTACTGTTAAAGGCTCTTGCTGGTGTTCTATGCGCTCTATCTCAATTTTATTATTTTTCATGTCTCTACCCATTTTTTCTGTCAACCACTCTTCCAGGAATTGATTAATATCATGACCTTCACTGTTTTCTGGTACATTCAGCAATTTCAAGTTGTTCCTGTGGGAACACCATTCCAAATCTTCCACTTTATCTTTTATTTCTTGCAGTTCTTTAGATTGTTCTGATATTTTAGTGTCTAGTTGGGGCAAAAAAAAAAATCTTCTACATCACAGATTCCGTTTTCTATTTCTGTAATCTTATTGTGCATTATTTTAATCTAATTTTGTATATCTGCTATTCCCATGGATAGTGGTTCCATTTTATTTTCCATTCCCAGAAAGACTTTCTTGATTTCTGAAAATATAATTTTTAGGCTTTCTTTTATTTCATTTTGACCTTCAGGCTTTGTCATGCTCGAGTTTATCTCTTTCTCACCAATCTGAGCCACTCCATTTTCTTTTACAGTCTCTGTTCGTTTGTGGTAAAAAGAAAAATGACCCCCTCTCCCCCAGGGAAGGCCAGAGATGTATCTACCTCTTCGGCAAAATTAGAAGTTCCTGGTTGCTCCTCTAAAATTTGATGGTCCTCAAGTCTAGTTTGCTGTTGGAATTGGGGGTTTCCCTCCATTCTTCTATTTGGTGCCAGTTGTTAAATTTAAAATCAATTCTTGGTCCTCCAGATGTCGTTTGTCCTTAGTTATATTTTCGTCTTCCTCCAGGCTACGTTTTTAGTTTGAATCTCCTCTTTGTGGTTTTGACCCTCTTCTCCCAACTCTAAATTAAATCTTCTACTTTTGGTTGCTCTTTTAGTAACAGATTTTCTAGTCTTGCATTTGCCTGGATCTGGTGTGGGCTTGTTTTTTTCCATTTTTTTTTTCCTGGTATCTTTCTAAAAAAATCTTTAAGATCCTTAGTTCTTTTTTCATTCATATTTAAAGACCACAAAGCAGTCTATCAGTTTCTGTAGTTAATCGTGTTATCGTCTTACAGAGCTGCCTATCTTTCTGAATGACATATTGCTCACGCAATGTTTTCATATATTGCCGTTTCTTTTATTTTAAGCTCTTCTGGTGGCTTTTACTAGTTTTGGACAATTTTTTAAATATAGACTGCTAATGTTGCAATGTCCCAGTAAGTAGTGTGACACTTGGCCAGCTGGTTATGATTGTTCTGTGATATTGGTAATATAGAATGTGGTATGTGAGTGTCTCACATGAGACATCCTGTGCTATGGGTGCCCCCCCAAGGTCAGTGAAGTGTCAAGTGACCTCAAACCAGGAGGTAATTAAAAGACTAGAGAGATTTAATTAAGGGTCTCCTGTGTTTCTATCTTAATTAGAACTGACCCAGCTGCCAGGATATAGGGCTCGTAAACTTTTATGACGTCTTAGAGGAAAAACATTTTATACCAATGGTGTGAAAAGTTGTAAAATCTTTGATGTGCACTGGGAACAGGAACTGCTCAAAGATCAAAGAGAAAGAACTGGGAAATCACAGACTTATAATTTGGGAAATCAGTTTTTGCTGAAGTCACATTATTTAATATACCTCCTGATAGGCCATCCTGTTTGTATATTTTTTATATTCAAAAAGGAGGAGCTGGATGACAACATGGAAGGGTTGTGTGAGAGAGACACAGTTTAACCTAGGACTTGTGTCTGACCTTAGTGACATATCTTTGTGGTCTCTTAAGAAAAAAGATCTAACTATAAGCACTATAGAGGTAATACATTAGATAGAAAAAGTCTAACTGTATGTTGGTAGGAGTTTGGCTGTAGTTTCTTTGTTTTCTTGTAAGTGATTGTACACTTTGTGATATATTGTTCTGTGTTTACATTTTTAATGTGTTTATCCATTTTTTTAAGTAAACCTATTTGTTTGAAAGACTGCCTGGGTGTGTCTTCGGAGTTCTTTTTGCATGTGATGTACTGAGGGTTAAGACTGAAAAACTGTTCATAAGCTTGATGGTGTTACTAAACTGAGAAAAGGTAAGAATATACCTAAGGTCTTTTATAGAGTTTTAAGGGTTCATTTTTGATACCTGGGTAGGTGCCCTTAGGCGAAAGATATCTGGCATCCCCCTCGAAGAGCAGATTATCTGAGCTTGTACATTTGGGTATGCTAGCATAAGGTTTACAGTTTGAATCCCTCCAGAACTTGAGACCAAAGATGATTTGGACCCACAAGCAGACAGGAGGGCTACCCTGTCTGTTACCTGTTCACATTACTGCGCCCGGAGGTTGACACTGTGGGAGCAGTGGGCCTGACCTGCTGAGTGCGTTTTGTGACGATTTGATTGGCAGCAGTGCAGATCAATTTGGTAACACAAGCCTTAACTGTTCAGTGTGTCAGCTTAATATTGTGCAGCTCACTTGCAAAATAAGGCGGTGATTTATTTTTTAAAAAAGGAAACAGAACTATATCATTTTGCTCAAGTCAAGTTCCTACCTGTTTTATTTTTTTTCTAAACAGCAAGTTAGAGTAGCTGTAGTTAAGGAAGAAGGTGGCTTCCAACTACAGTGGGCACACTGTACACTACTTGAAGCAGCTGTGCCAGGATGAGGAGTCCTGTATGAGTGGAGAGCCACCCAACAGAACCTCATGGATGCCCTGATGGCAGCAGATGCCCAGAGCATCGAGTCACTGACTGTGGCTGTAAGGGACCAGACCCTGAGTGTGGAGGGGCCAGTGACCAGTGCAGTGTCCAGATCTAGTGAGGAGGACAGCAGGGCCAGTGCAAGCGAGGGGCCACAGCAGCAGGAGGTCACCAGCATTCTGGAGGCAGAAGCAATCAGGCTGCAGATTGAGTTGCACAGAATGGAGCTGGAGTTCCAGAGAGAGAGGAGATGCGAGAACAGCGAGCCGCAGAGGAGAAGAGGGAGCGAGAACAGCGAGCCGCAAAGGAGAAGAGAGAGTGAGAACAACGAGCTGCAGAGGAGAAGAGGGAGCAAGAACAGCAAGAGTCGGACTGTGAACAGCAAGAGGCGGACTGTGAGGAGCATGAGCGACACAGGCGACATGAACTGGAGAAGCTACGACACTCCAACCACCAGCACCAGAGCAGGTAAGTGGCTTGGGTTTAACTGGAACTACAGGACTGGGTTACAAACTGAATTCCAAATTGATAGCTGAATTTAAAGAGGGGGAGGATATAGATGCCTTTTTAAATTCCTTTGAAAAAGTTTGTATTCAGGCTAAAATTCCTAGAGGGTCCTGAAGCTTCCAGCTATCCCCGTTACTTACCGGGAAAGCTCGGGATGCATTGAGTCAAATGGACAATGAGGACAGTAATGATTACAGCAAACTTAAAGCTGCAGTTTTAAAAAGGTTTGATTTAACTGCAGAATCATACTGAGCTAAATTCTGTAAGCTCAGGAGAAGCCCTGACATGAGCTACGAGGAGCTAGCCATGAAACAACGTCAATGTTTAAAACGCTGGTGGGAGGGAATTGAAGCAAACTCTGTAGATAAAATTGAAAATGCTATTTTGTTAGAACAGTTTTTTTGGGCATGCCCAGCAGAGTTAAAAACCTGGCTGGAGGACCGAGATCCCAAAACTGTGCAAGAGGCTGCTGAACTCTTGGACTGCTATGCCAAGAGCAGACCTGCTCTGAGAGCGAATGGGGCAGGCGTGGCAGCACAGAAAGGGAAGGGAAAAGCACACCTTCATGGCAGCTAAAAGCCTCACTGCCTCCACCGAAACCAGTTAGCACCAGGTTTCAGTGAAAAGATTTATCTGAGAAAAGAAACGAATGCTGGGTCTGTAACGAAACTGGGCATATTGCCAGACAATGTCCCAAAAGGATGAGCAATACGCAACATAGGGCTAGGAAAGAAGTGGGTTGTTTACGTGTCCCTGGAAGCGCGCCTGTGAACATGAGGGAACACATGCACCCAGTCATGGTGAATGGTATACAGACACAAGGGTTAAGGGACACGGGCATCCTTGACATTGGTAAAAGGGGATCTGGTACAGCCTGGTCAGCTTATACCCAATTAATTTGTAACTGTACAAGACTTTACTGGTGAGGAGAAAACATTGCCCCTCTCCTAGACTGGGGTGAAACGGGGGGAACTTGCAACAGGTGGCAGTAGCCAAAACATTAGCAGTTGACATCATCCTTGGCAACAATCTCAAACAGGAGATGGTGTGCGCAATTACCCATAGCCAAGTGGCAAGGGAAAATTATGGTTCCCTGGACCCCACAGAAGTCATTGTGGAAACCACTGGGAGGCTGGTTCCACGGCCTGTGTCTCCTAATGGGGAGACTAATGAAAAGGGGTAGAAATTTCCCCAGTAGCAGTTAACCACACAGCTATGGATGGTTACTCCGAAAAGGGAAGGGTGACCCATTATCAGAAGGTTAGAGATGATAGTGATCCTGAGTGCCCTGACACTAGTGCTAGGGACCCTAGTTTAGAGACTGACGGGGACCTGTCCCATGCCTTGGGAATGTGTAAGGAGTTTGTAGCTGCTCAGAAAAGTGACCCTAGTCTAGAGAAGCTGAGAGCTTGGGCAGACTCTGACGGAGCACAGGGAGGTGACAGTAAACATAAAGTTTATTGGGAAAATGGACTGATGTATACTCAGGATGTGAAGACAGAGGGAGGGGTGAGAGGCAAGCAGCTTGTCGTTCCCCAGGGGTACCGTGAGCAATTGCTCAAGATTGCACATGATAGTTCCTTGCCTGGTCATCTGGGAATCGTGCGCACTACGCAGCGGTTGGCCCAGAATTTCTATTGGCCCAACTTCACCTAGCAGGTGAAGGAGTATTGCAGGTCTTGTCACCAGTGCCAAGAAATAGGGAAGGCAGGTAAGAAAACCCAAGCCACCCTAATTCCATTGCCCATAGTGGAGGAGCCATTCCAGAGGGTGGGAATGGATATTGTGGGGCCTTTAAATACCCCCAGCTCCTCCGGTAAGAGGTTCATCCTGACTGTGGTGGATTATGACACCCGGTATCCAAAGGCAGTCGCCCTATCCTCACTGAGGACAGACAAAGTGGCAGATGCCTTACTTGGGATTTTCTCCCGTGGTGGGTTACCACAGGAGGTTATCACCAATTGAGGGGGTTCCTTCATGTTGGACCTGATGAAATGTTTGTGGGAGAAGTGTCGGGTGGTGTAGAGGCACATGACACCTTATCACCCACAAGCCAGTGGGCTTGTGGAAAAATTTAACGGTACCCTGAAGTCAATGTTCCAAGCGTTTGCTGAACAGCATGGGAGGGACTGGGAGAAATACCTTCCCCACTTGTTGTTTGTATACAGGGAGGTGACCCAAGAGTCAACAGGGTTTTCCTCCTTCGTGCTCTTATATGGACACTGGGTACGTGGGCCCCTAGACTTGATCCGGGAGGATTGGGAAGGCAAGCACGCCACCCAGGGAACTCCCATAGTGAATTACGTCCTTAGGTTTAGGAAAAGGCTGAAGGAACTTATGGGGACAGCCCAGAGCAACCTGGCAGCTGCCCAACAGAAACAAAAAGTGTGGTACGACCACAGAGCCAGAGCTCAGTCGTACATGGTAGTTCAGGAAGTCACGGTCCTTATTCCGGTCTGGAAAGACAAGCTGCAGGCTGAGTTGGCAGGACCGTACAAAGTAGTTAGAAAGGTAAATGACGTGAACTATATCACAGAGTTACCTGACAGAAGACAGACAGAAAGAATGTACCATGTCAGCATGATGAAGCCATATGCTAATAGGGATGACATGGTGTTTGCAGTATGTAGTCCTGGGAAGGGGACAGACTAAGGAGGCACCCTTTTGGACTTGCTGGAAGAAAGCAAGCGGGAGTCCTCTGTGAAGGCAGTTAAACTGTCTCCACAACTGGCCCCGGACAAGATCCAGGAAGTAAGGGAGGTTTTAGCAGACTTTGCCCCACTGTTTCGCGCCAAGCCTGGATTAACCCCCTTAGCGATGCACGATGTGAAGACAGGGACACAGACGCCCATACAGCGGACAGCATATCGAGTGTCAGAAGCTGTCCAAAATGGCATTAGGAGGGAGGTGGAGGAAATGCTGGATTTAGGGGTAGTCAAGAGATCCCACAGCCCCTGGAGCTCACCTGTAGTCCTTGTGCCCAAGCCAGATGGCTCTACTCGTTTCTGTGTGGATTATTGTGGACTGAAAGCAGTCACGAAGTCAGACACCCACCCAATGCCCTGGATGGACGAACTCCTGGACAAGTTGGCTGGGGCAACCTACCTTATGACTACTGACCTGACAAAGGGGTATTGGCAGGAAGAGTTAACAGACACAGCTAGGGAGAGGTTGGTCTTCATCACTCCAATAGGCTTATCTGAATTTAAAGTAGTGCCTTTCGGAATGAAGAAGGCCCCGGCCACTTTCCAAAGGTTGGTGAACCAGGTGTTAAATGGTGCGAGGAGTACGCCGTGGCGTACCTGGATGACACTGCCATCTTTAGTGTCAGCTGGGAGGAACACCTGTGCCACCTTAGGGAAGTGCTGGGCAGGATACAGAGGGCCGGGCTCACTGTCAAAGCTGAGAAGTGCTAGATGGCCATGGCTGAAGTGGCATGCCTCGGGCATGTTGTAGGCCGGGGACAACTCCATCCTAACCAAGTAAAAATAGAGGTGATCAAGGTGTGGCCCAGACCAGAAATGCAGAAGCAGGTCAGGAGTTTTCTAGGGACAGCAGGGTACCATAGGAAATGTGTACCCAATTACAGTGCCCTGGCTGCTCCCCTATCTGACCTAGTAAAGGAAAAGATGCCTAAGAAAATTACTTGGGAACCAGCCTGTGAAAAAGCCTTTACTAGACTGAAGGAGGCACTGTGCAGTGCTCCTGTATTGACAAGTCCTGACTATAGCAGACCCTTTATAGTCCAGACTGAAGCCTCAGACGTGGGTATTGGAGCAGTACGAGTCAGACATCCAACCAAGGGAAAGACCACACTGTAGTGTACCTGAGTAAAAAGTTACTTCCCAGGGAGTAGGCATACTCTACTGTGGAAAGAGAGTGTCTTGCCATAGTGTGGGCCATAAAGAAGTTAGAACCATACTTATACGGGTAGCATTTTGAGGTACAAACGGACCACAACCCCCTCGTTTGACTGACGCAAATGGGAAAAACTAATGGTAGACTATTAAGATAGAGTCTTGCCTTGCAAGAGTATGACATGGCGATCTTACATAGGGCTGGAGCGACCAATCAGTACACCGATGGCCTGTCGTATGTATATGAAGAGTGAACTGATTTGGGAAGCTCATCCCATGCAGGGGACAGAGCCCCCAAATTTAGTCTAGGTGGGGAGGATTGTGATGCTTGGCCAGCTGGTTATGATTGTTCTATGACATTGGTAATATAGAATGTGGTATGTGAGTGTCTCACATGAGACATCCTGTGCTATGGGTGCCCCCCCAAGGTCAGTGAAGTGTCAAGTGACCTCAAACCAGAAGGTAATTAAAAGACTAGAGAGACTTAATTAAGGGTCTCCTGTGTTTCTGTCTTAATTAGAACTGACCCAGCTGCCAGGATATAGGGCTCAAAATTTTATGACGTCTTAGAGGAAAAACATTTTACACCAATGCTGTAAAAAGTTGTAAAATCTTTGATGTGCACTGGAAACAGGAACTGCTCAAAGATCAAAGAGAAGGAACTGGGAAATCACAGACTTATAATTTGGGAAATTAGTTTTTGCTGAAGTCACATTATTTAATATACCTCCTGATAGGCCATCCTGTTTGTATATTTTTTATATTCAAAAAGGAGGAACTGGATGACATCATGGAAGGGGTGTGTGAGAGAGACACAGTTTAACCTAGGACTTGTGTCTGATCTTAGTGACATATCTTTTTGGGCTCTTAAGAACCAAGATCTAACTATAAGCACAGTAGAGGTAATACATTAGATAGAAAAAGTCTAACTGTATGTTGGTAGGATACTGTCTGTAGTTTTTTTGTTTTCTTGTAAGTGATTGTATGCTTTGTGATATATTGTTCTGTGTTTACATTTTTCATGCTTTATCCATTTTTTAAGTAAACCTATTATTTTGAAAGACTGCCTGGGTGTGTCTTCGAAGTTCTTTTTGCATGTGACGTATAGTGGGTTAAGGCTGACTAAAACTGTTCATAAGCTTGATGGTGTTGCTAAACTGGGAAAAGGTAAGAATATACCTAAGGTCTTTTATAGAGTTTTAAGGGTTCATTTTGGATACCTGGGTAGGTGACCTTAGGCGAAAGATATCTGGCATCCCCCCGAAGAGCAGATTATCTGAGCCTGTACATTTGGGTACGTTAGCATAAGATTCACAGTTTGAATCCCCCCCATAACTTGAGACCAAAGGTGATTTGGACCCACAAGCAGACAGGAGGGTTACCCTATCTGTTACCTGTTCACATTACTGCGCTCAGAGGTTGGCACTGTGGGAACAGAGGGCCTGACCTGCTGAGTGCGTTTTGTGACAAGCAGCACTTAATTTCACAGCACTATATCTGGTTTCTTTTCTTTAGTTTATCATCAAAACTTCAGCACTTTATAACATATTCGCTTTTCTCGAACTAATCGAGGCTTTCTCAGCTTCAGCTATAGCTGTATATGGAATTACTTTTGTTTAATACACTCTTCTAAGTATTGTAACCTTTATCTTAAATGGAGATACAAAGAAGAGAAAGGAAACAAAGTCTCACCAATTCTGCCTTATAGTTCGTACCTTGTTTAAGGCTGATTCAATCTTGGAATGGTGGCATTACCCATGTTGCTGCTTATCTTCCATTTCTTTGGTCAATCTCATATTTGCATTTTCAGTTCTTGAGCATTGGATTTTGTGTAAGTAGAAAAGGCACACTGCAAATGGTCACAGTTACCAAAATCAAAGTTTGTTTCCCGCACTTCAAAAGACACTAAGCCACCATAGACACCTGATAAAATGCCACGTCCACACCATGAATACATTTAGCTCCTCAAAGGGAGGGGGTGGGCAGAGGGTGACAGTGAAAAGGCAGAGATACTGAACGAATACTTTTGTTCAGTAGTCACAAAAGAAGAGGTGGGGGAAGTACCTAAACCAAACAACAGAAGCACTCTAAACAGGGGGGTTGATACCAGTCCATTCACAGAAGAAAGGGTCCTGAAAGAACTCCTCAGACTCAAGGTGGATAAGGCAATGGGGCCTGATGGGATTCACCCCAGAATTCTAAAAGAACTAAAGGGAGAACTAGTGACACCACTGACTACTCTTTTTAACAAATCATGGGAGGATGGTGTGGTACCTGAGGACTGGAGGAAGGCGGATGTGATTTCACTTCACAAAAGTGGGAGCAAGGCAGAGGCAGGAAATCACAGACCTGTTAGTTTGACCTCAGTGGTATGGAAAATGATGGAATCAATTCTGAAAGAAAGAATAGTTGAGTACCTAGAGGCCACCGGGGCACGGGACCCAAGGCAGCATGGATTCACAGTAGGAAGGTCATGTCAGATGAATCTACTAGATTTCTTTGACTGGGTGACCAAAGCAGTAGACCAGGGAGAAGCTGTAAACATGGCCAACTGAGACTTTAGCAAGGCATTTGACACAGTCCCACACCAAAGATTAATAAACAAGTTAGCCAGCATGGGCGTGTGTCCCAGGGTGGTAGCATGGGTAAAAAATTGGCTGGACAACAGGACGCAGAGGGTAATAGTAAATAAAGTCCACTCCAAAGAAAGGGAGGTTACTAGCGGGGTACCGCAGTGTTCAGTACTGGGGCTGGTCCTCTTTAATGTCTTTATAAGTGACATTGCAGAGGGTCCGGAAGGAAAAGTATGCCTCTTTGCAGATAACACAAAGATCTGCAATAGGGATGATACACAAGGGTGGGGGTGTGGAAAGGATGAGAAGGGATTTGGCAAGGTTGGAGGAATGGTCAAAAGTATGGCAGCTTAGATTCAGTGCAAAGATGCGTAAAGTAATGCACCTGGGAAACAAAAACCCAGGGGAAGAGTACACAATGGGGGAAGGGAAGGTACTAACAACAACAAAAATGGAAAGGGACCTGGGATAGTCATATCAGATGACCTAAAGGTAGGCAGACAATGTGAGAAGGCAGTAAGAAGGGCTGGGGGGATACTGGAATGCACAGGGAGAGGCATCACCAGTAGAAAACAGGAAGTTGTCATCCTTCTGTACAGACAGTTGTTGAGACCCCATCTGAAGTACTGCATGCAGTTCTGGAGACCCAATCTCTGCAAGGACACAGACAAGATGGATGTAGTCCAGAGGAGGGAAACTAAAATGGTGTAGGGTCTGCACCAGAAACCATATGACGAGAGAGAGACTAAAGAAGCTTAATTTGTATACCCTAGAGGAAGGGAGGAAGAGGGGGGACATGATAGAAACTTACAAGTACCTCAAGGGAATCAACAAAGTCCAAGAGAGTAGCATCTTTCAGAAAAAGAGACGTGCAAGAACAAGGGGACACAATTTGAAGATAGAGGGGGGACAGCTCAGGGGCAAAGTAAGGAAGTATTTTTTCACAGAGAGGGTGGTGGACGCATGGCACGGCCTCCCTGAGGAGGTCATGGGGTCAAAAACAGTGGGGGAATTCAAGAATGCATGAGACAGACATAAGGCAATTATAGTTGGGGGTAGGAGGAAGTAAGCTGTTGGTTAACTAGGATTTACAGCTTATTCAATAGGTAGGGAAATGGGCAGACTGGGTAGGGCAAGCGGACCTTATCTGCCGTCAAAGTTTATGTTTCTATGTTTCTATCAGCTAATGGTGTTCTCACCTGTTCCATTCTTTCCAGTTGTCCGAAACGTGCTTATATTTTTACCGGCAGTAGTATCCACAGGAAAATCTTCTCACTACACTTCAGAAAGCGCTGAAATGGAAAAAGTTTCTGGGACTCCGCTCTCTTACTCTGCACATGCTCACTCCATAAGTGCCATCTTGCTCCACCCCCGAAAGCCTGACAGAGCTGTCGAGCACTCAACCATTATTTAAGATACTGGCTTGCTATTTAGTGGGCTCACTGCTTGCTACACTGTCCAAAGAATGTCAAGGCCGAACATTTAAAGAGTTTTGGCCTGATTTTCGTGCACTTGTGCTACTTGTAACATGACTGTTCAACCACATAAAATGCGGTTTTAACTCCATGTCACATGTGTTGTAGACTAATCCAATAATGATACATGTGTCAGAATAATGCCACAGGCACAATTTCTCTGCTGTGAAGAAAATGCCGTAAGTGCGTCAAAATGTTTAAAAATAGTACGCATGTGTTTTGGCACAATCACCGTGATGCCAGCTGCATCCAAAATAGGGAACTATACTTGCATCTTGATGTATGAAAATCCAGCCCCAAGTCCTAAGGAACATAGTACTGTTGTGGGGGGAAGGACTTAGATGGGTTGGGGTTGGGGTGGAGGGTGGTAGATCCTGCAGCTGCTACAGTCGCACACATTTTGACTATACTCTAACAAGACCCACAATATAAGCTACAATTTCATCAGTCTAATTTATATTTCTGGGGTCCAAAGAACATTTCCTGATAGATCCTTGCTTCCCCCAAGCCTTAAGAAAATTTGGATGGAAAAACTCAGAAAATAGGCCATCCAATGACTCGTACGTCAGGTTAAATGGGAGTCGAGGGTCAGGTAGGCCAGGGAGTCAAGGGACAGGCCAGAAAAAATATGCAGCAGCAGTAAGACATTCCAGGCATAAACTTAGCTGAACCGACCTTGCAGATGGTATGGAATACTGTCAAGGCACTTGAAAACAAAATTTAGCCAGAGCCAATACGGCTGTGGAGAGCTGCCAAATGACCCAAGTTACACGTATGCATAGACAATTTTGAATGCCCAGGTGTAATTCGGCTATTTTTTGGAGTTGTTTCACCAAATGGCCTTTTTAGGACCCCACCTCATGAAGAGTGCCACTGTCATTTCGTTCACTTGTCCCGAAAGGTGATTTCACAGAGTGACTGCGCCATTCTGTGCCGCAGATGTGAAATTATGTTTCGGGCAGGATGTGAAAAATGACAACCGTACTGTTAATAAGGTGGTGTGCAAAAATGGCAATGTTGAAAATCTGGAATGAAAATATAAAAAAATTGGTGAAGTTAGCAGCATGCGTAGAAACTGCACAACACACGCTCATAACACAGTCATTTTTTGAATGTTTTCACCAAATTTACAACATGGGCTTTTTGGGACACCCACCTCATGAACAGTGGCACTGTCGTTTAATTGGTCCCAAAAGGTGATTCTGCGCAGCAACAGCGAAATCACCTTTCGGGACCGAGAAACGAAATAACAGTGACAGTGTTCATGAGGTGGAGTCCCAAGAGCCTCATTTCAAAAATTTGGTGCCAAAATTCCTAAAAATGGCTGATATATCAACATAAGTTGAAAACCCCACTGCCTGCCATTATTCAACGCTTACCTTTGATTCCTCAGTTTGCGGTTCGGCTTTGAAGAATGCAGACGTGTCCCAGTCCAGAGAAGATGACAGCACTGACCTCCAGAGGTACGTATGGGGTAAAGGGGGGTGTATGGAGGTGGGTGCTCAGTGGGAGGGTCAGGATGGGGGGACTGCGGTGACGAGGGACCATTTTCTTTTTTACAGGTAAAAAACAAGAAAAGACGTGTGGGGACAGTTTTCTTTATTTACAGGAGGAAAAAAAGGAAAAAAAGCATAAATTTGGGCACACTGGGGTGGGCTCCCAGTGTGCCACATGAGTTGGGGTGGTACATAATGCAGACATAGGGATTGGGCACCCCAATGTCGGAGTGGCAACAAATTTGGGCACATGGGGTGGGCTCCCAGTGTGCCACATTTTTTTTTTTTGGGGGGACATAATGTCGACATGGGGATTGGGCACCCCGATGTCAGCAGGGGAACATAAACACATAAATCTGGGCACACTGGGGTGGGCTCCCAGTGTGGCACATGAGTTGGGGGAGTACATGATGCCAACACGGGGATTGGGCACCCCGATGGGGAATGGTGGGAGCGGGGAGGACAGCAGCAGTGGGAGGGAGCAAGAGTGTTTTACTTGCTGCCGGTGCTGGGAGGAAGCAGGAAGGTTGCGGTGAATGGCACTGTGCCATTCACAAGATGGGAGTGCCAGCGGAACTGCGCATGCATGCGAGTCCCACGCATGTGCAGTTCTTGCCCTGGAATGCGGAAGTAACAGCCGGAATAGTGCGGCTGTTACTTGGTAGTGGCCGACTGTGGTGGAGTATTTCAAGCTCCACTGGACTTTCAGAAGGATACTTCCAAAAGTCCAAAGGAAGGTGCCACAATCAGCCATTTTAAGGCAAGACATGCCAAAATGGCAGTCGGCTCCGCCACAGCCGTAAAAGGAGTAGAATTTGGACCAAAAAAGTGAACTCTCTTGAAGATGTCATGTATAAAAATCCTGCTTAGACACTTGCAGAATTAGGGCTGTGCAAAATAAATACTGTTTGAGACAAATACACACAAGTACTGCACTTTTTACAAACACAAGTATCACTCTAAGACTTTGCACACACTAAACTTTTTAAAAAGTTTTAAGTGGTTTAAAACATTTTAAAACGAGGAAACATGGTTCACATCCGCACCTAACACAGGTTGAAACTGTGTTTAAAAACCGTGCTTAAACCCTTCAAGGGACCTAGGCTTAAAACCAGTTGTAGACACGGTTTCAAACCATCTCAGTTTACCCTGCAGTGTGGACGGGAGATCGATCCATGTTTCCACTGATCCCTGCTGCAAACCGTGCTAGCTTACATCATTACAGGGCTGCAATGGGGATGTGACGGCAGCAGTGCGACCGTTCTTGAACATGGTCACAAAGCCTGTTGTGGACAGACATCCGTAGTAAGTTGAAAACTGTTTTAAAAGAACGATTGTAAACCCAGACTGCCAGTGTGTATGCAGCCTTAAATATCTGTATTTGTGTTAGACCACATAAACAAGCATTACACCTGAGCTGAGGCTTGGTGGCACACATGACTACTACTGCTCATTATATAAATGCATTTTATATTAATAAATCTGCATATTTTATTGATACTTCTTAAAATACTGGTCTTGTGCCATCCTTAACAACAGAAATACTTATTTATTTAGTTTTTGTTGACCAGGAAAGGAGGACTAGGTAATTCTGCCTGTT
This sequence comes from Neoceratodus forsteri, assembly GCA_016271365.2. Taxonomy (NCBI): domain Eukaryota; kingdom Metazoa; phylum Chordata; order Ceratodontiformes; family Ceratodontidae; genus Neoceratodus; species Neoceratodus forsteri. The sequence goes on along the minus strand of CM028131.1, from coordinate 1,401,019,598 downwards.
TTCAGTCTCATCCCAGGGGCAGGGATACAGATGAAAACCAACTGAAACTGAATAAGATTAAGCTGTTGGTGGTATTTTTTAGTGAGTGGGGTAAATTTGGCCAGGGTACCAGGGAAATCCCCCCTACTCTTTTTAAGACGTGCCATAGGATCTTTAACATCCACCTGAACCACCACCAGAACAGGCAGATGGGACCTTGGTTTATCTCATCCAAAAGACGGCACCTCAGGAGGGCAGCACTCCTCTCATGCTGCACTACTGTGTCAGTATGGGATTTTATCCCACATTCCTAAGTGGGGCTAGAACCCATAACCTTTCAGTCTTCCAGCTCCAGGGGTGAGTGTGCAACCTGCTGAGCCACTAACACTGAACTGTATGTCTGAAATGTAAAATTAAAAATCTTTTCCATAAACATTAATATGCAAACAGATACAAATACCAGAGACACAAATACAAAACATTAAGAGTCATCTCTGGGTGCACAGCCCTAAGCAGAATATGTTATAACCAGAGCTTGCTAATTGGCCTTGGTATGCAACTGTATGCTCATGCTTCACGCCTTTCAATAAAATGAATTTAAAAAAGTGGACTCTTAGTACAAGAACAACTGTCCATGAAATAAAGATGGAGACCACTTCATGTGCTGATCACGATGCCATGGAGACAGTGGGAAAAGCACTCAGAGGGTGGGATATTCAAAGGGGTTGCGCATGGCGCAACACAACACACTGATGTGCCCCGGCGCGATATTCAAAAGGGGAATTTGTGCTGCGCCGTCTCTGATGTGCTGGGTGCACCAGTAATATATCGCGGCAAAGTGCGGGGGTGTGCCCATGCATATTCGGCACATCCGATATTCAGCCGGGATGTGCGGTGGATATGCAGCACACACACCGCCTTGCGCCCGGCGCAGCGGGGTGAGGCAAAGATGTGCTCGAATAAAATAGGAACAAGGACTGGCCACCCACAGGCCGGCTGCCCGTGTTGCTGTCGCGCAACACACAGCCGCCTGCTGTGGGTAGCCACCTGTTCTCCAAGTCAGGGCAGCCCGCCCCCATGCCCGATCGCGGGCTTAGTGAATGAATAGAATCCTTGTGGTCCAGTGGACCTGCTCCCCATGTCGCGGGCATACATAATTAGTATTCAGCCTTTTGAGGGTTCAGTGACCTCAGCTCATCGCAGGCATAATACGAAATTATTTCTGGTGATCCAGTGTCACTTGCTCGATCATGTTTGTCACGTTTCCGTGTCCAGTGATCGGTTTGCTTGAACAGCCCGGGCCCGCCGGCCTCCCCACTGTCTCTGACCCACCACCGCTCGTTCCCCATCAGCGGCGGGCTGCAGCTTCCCACTTTCAGCCACCCTGCCGCCTGCTCGACTGCGCATTGCATGTGGTTGCTTCACCGGGTTCACTGTGGGCCAATGGGTGTGCACCATACTACTATTACACAGTCCCAAAATGTGAATGGTTTCATTCACATTTCGATATCAGGTAGTGGCTAGCATGGTGTCTGTACGCTCATTGGCCCCACAACAGTGGACCACGGGCGACAGTCAGCACCGCACGCTGTCAAGTCGGGCGGCAGCCGGGTGGCTGGGCGCAGTAGGAGCAGCTGCCCACCGCTGATGGGGGAGGGGGTGGGTCCGAGTGGGCGTAGGGAGGGGGTACCGCTGGACCACCAGGGATATACCTTCGTTTAGGGAGCCCATGATCGGACAGGGATTCGGTCCACTGGACCACCAGGGAGTAGCATGATTTATTTATGCCTGCGATCAGGCAGGGATTTGGTCAACTGGACCACCAGGGAATAGTTTTATTTATGTATGCCCACGATTGGGAGGGGGGAGCAGGTCCACTGGACCACCAGGGATTCCTTTCTTTTACTTAAGCCTGCAATTGGGCTGGGGCAGAGGTCCACTGGACCACCAGGGTTCCTTTTCATTTGAAAAGCCCGCAATCGGGCTGGGGCACAGGTCCACTGGACCACCAAGGTTCCTTTTTATTTGTAATGCCCGCGATCGGGCATTGGGGTGCGTTGCCCACCGAGGGGCAGGAGGTGTCGCCTCCCGAGAGCTGCAGCCTGGCAGGGTACCAGGTGCAAGTCGCCGGGGATCAGCGCACCTGCATGTAAATGGGGCCATAATGACATGCAAATGGCCCCATTTGCGACCTGCATTCATAATGGCCTCATTTGCATGCTCATGTCTGAATATCGTTCTTGCTGCGTCTAGTGCAGCTGCACTTGCACTCGCGCAGACCCCTTCACCTCAACTGCCACTTGCGCTGACTCAGTGCCACTGCACGGTGCGCAGTGCGGGTGGCCCCAGTGCCATATTCAACGTGCTGAGCCATGGTGCAGCACCGTTGAATATCGCCCAGACCACGCCCTGGTGCATCCCAGTTGTGCTGCGTCCGGCTTGCGCCCCTGCCTGGTGCATTTCTGAATATCCCACCCAGAGTCTCTGGCCTAGTTTGGAAGAATTATTTACTGTACTTCTGTTGATGTTGGAGCACTTGTAAAATAACTCCAGATCTGCAAATATCCCACTCCTGGTGCTATAGGATTAACTGGAAGGCTGTATTCTGGCAGAATTCATAACTAAAGCACTAACTGATCCGTTGTGCTTGGAAAACCCTGCTCAGTTGCTCCACACATATCAGATTACCCCTCACTGGCAGAGGGAAGACCATGTTGGGCCTCTGGCCTTCCTGGTGGGGGTTGTTCACCCCAGTAGGTCACATTATTTCTTTCTCACTATAATTTGTGATTTAATTGCTAAGCAGTGGCTAATACTGCACCAAAAACATCTAATTGTCATCTAGATTCTTGAACTCCAGGTATATGTTGTTTTTAAAGGTTTTCAACTACCAGTTATGTTCTTCTTTTACTTAACTTACACCTGTGGGGAAGTAGGCTTATTACATTCTTTTATAGTACTACATTTCACTTGTATGATAGGAACAGCAGAAGACCCGGAAGTCCATTATGAGCTGCCCTTTATCTTGGTGGTAGTAATCTCCCAGTTCTTCCTGTGACATATAAATGTCCAACTTGATTGTAAACAACATTAAAGAGTAACTATCGCACTCTTAACTTCCACCTCGCCGAGAAGCACAAAGAACCCTTACTTCTTGTTAGTTAAGTGGTGGCCATCACTTATTCTGAATGGTCATTTAAAGTACCAAAATGTAACTTTAAAAAGCAGCCCTCATTCATATCTATAGGCGCGCACCCCCATGCTCCTCATATACTGATGTCACAAATCGTGGTAATATGGGGGCAGATCGGGGCTGGAGTGCACTCTGCAGAGCTACAAGGAAGTGGAAGGGATCCACACCGCAGGGCTCCTCGGAGCAAAAATACGATCCCTTCACTTCCTAAACCGGGGCACCGAAAAAATTAATTTCTACATGATTTGGATTTGGGAGCAAGTAAGGGTCCTTTGTGCTTCTCGTGGGGGATAACAGTTGCTCTTTGAATGTCTCACTCTGCATTATGTCTGCAGGTGACTTATTCATACGAACAAATGAAGCCAGCAGAAGACCATTTGGTCTATCTAGTCTGCTCGTATTGCAGGGTCCACAGCTTGAGTTACTGTCCCTGCCTCCCCCCACTTCTCCCATCCTCTCTACCCATGATCCTTATCTTCCCATGCCTATCCCAGCCTCTCTTGAAGCTGCCCATTGTCTTCAATGAGATGACCTCTTCCAGCAGTGTATTCCAAGTGTCCACCACCCTCTCTATGAAGAAGTGCTTCCTGACCTCCCTCCTAAACCTCTCCCACCTCCAGCTTAAGACTGTGCCCCCTTGTGTTAAGGTTGCCACTCAGCTTAAAGAGACCCTCCTTATCCACCTTATTTATCCCTTTCAAGTACTTGAAGTTAAAAATCATGTCTCCTCTCTCTCCCCTGTCCTCCAGGGAGTACATGTTCAGTGCCCTCAACCTCTTCTCGTATGCTTTACCCTGCTAACCCGTTATCATCTTTGTAGCCCTCCTCTGGACCTTCTCCAGTACGTTAATGTCTTTTTTGAAGTATGGGCACCAGTACCGAACTCCGTACTCTAGATGTGACCTCACCAGTGACCTGTACAAGGGCAGTACAACCTCCTCTCTCCTACTACTGATTCCCCTAGCTATGCACCCCAGCATCTTGTTTGTCCTTGCTGCTGCTTTCTGCACTTTCATAGCAGTAGGATTTTATTTACTGGCCATATATACTGTTGATAGGGCCACCATGACAATGGATGCAATCTCTTCTTTCCTATGTTTCAGGGGAAGGGGACATTTTCGGTACTGTACACATGAGCACTGCCAACTGAATATGACACATCAAGTCCCTACTGCACCTGTAAGCTTGCTGAGATGCATTTAGCTTTGCAGTTAACATATGAAAAATAAACTGTTATTCTGTCTGAAGTTCTTTATGCTCTGTTTATGTTCCACTGCTGTTACTTAAAGAGCTGGTGGGCACCAAAAATATTCACTCTTGAAGCAGAGCTCAGGCCGTCACCAATAGCGAACTCAAACACTTGAGTGTCAGTTAGAGAATGCATTATTATGAAGATCGCCACCAAAACCTGATGGCAGCATCAGGTTTTGTATGCTAACAATAAATGCAGTTCTTTATCTGACACTCAAGCGTTCGGAATTCCTTATTGGTGACGGCCTGAACTCTGCTTCAAGAGTGAACATCCATGGTACGTGGTACGCAGTGCAGCTCGGCTGGTTGGTCCTGTGGCCGTTCTCCTTGTAGGTGTGGAACCAAAAATAGCAGTCATGAAAATGTTACAAATTTTAAGAAGTAGCCATTGGTAATTTTCTATCTCTGAAATATTTTTATTTTTCCTTTAGCCCATTATAAACTTTTCTATGTGATAGTACTATGCCAGATGTGTGGAATAACACTCTGCCTGGTAGCTGACATAATTAGTTCTATTACCCCCAGGAGTGGCTCTTCCTGGGCAGCTGTGATGTCACAGTCAGTGAGGTCACAATGCTAATGATGTAGTGGAAGGAAGAGAATTAGCTATGTCAGGTGCCAGGCAGAATACATTTCCACTCCTCATACCTATTAAATTGGGTAAAAAAATCTTCTATTTAACCAGATGAAAAGAAAAAGTACCTCCGATATAAAAGGCAATATTGGACAGCTTTTAAGAACTTACTAGTTTTAGGCAGTACACTAGCTCTTTAAATGTTTGAGACTAGAGCTCTTAAGGCCTAAGAATGCCCATTCAGCAACGTATTGGTTGGATAACTGTACTGTACTGTACTGTAACACCATGCAGCTCATTTTTAAGATTATAATTTTAAGACGGGAGAATATATGTCACACAACCAATTAAGCTGAAGTGCATTTACAATGGGTTCCTGAAAAAAGTAGATCTACACGGTTAATACATTACAATTACCAGCAGGAGGGAGTAGCAATGCATTACTACTTTCTTTCATCAGCGAAGCAATTTTGACCATTTAAAAATGTAAACAATAAAATCAACACAAACAGCGTGGCACACTTTACTGTAACTGCTAAACAGTTCTTTAGACTGGATAAAAACGAGAAATGCTCTACCACAGGTCTCTTACATAACAGCATATTGTTCCAACATTTTTTTACTGACTGCATTTTTTCTTTTCACATACACTGTTATTTTATTTTATAAATATTTACTTTATGAAAAACAATAATATATAATTTAAAAAATGAAAGAAAGGGCTTGAATGGAGGGTGATGGAAAGGGTCTGTAAAACCACTCTCCATACCGAGGAGAGTGGAACTGCACTTTGCTCAGACAGCGGCAACCGGTGGCAATGCTGCAAGGGATGGCGTGGGTTAAAATATGCCATCCGGTACCCCCAGGACAATGATGCATGCCTGCTGCTGTGTGAGGTGGGGAGAGAGGATGGCAGATCAGGCAAAACATTGTTGCAACTTGGCTGAACTTCATTTCCTCCTAGGCCACCAGGACCCTGAGCGAACTGCAATGACCCGCCAGCAGATGTCCCCAGCTGCAAAGCACTTTCTCCCCTGGTGGCAGCAAGGGTGGGGGGTTCTTCCAGAATAGATACTCTGGACTCTGGAATTTTAAGGGACCTAGTAAATCTGGGGATCATGAATGGTAGTGAAAGGGGAGTACGCCGGGCAGCAGGCCTTGAGGTGTCTAATGGAGTTGGGTGCCCAAGGGGAGAGGGAGGAGAGTATGGGAGGGGCCAACAAAAAAAGTAAGGCATTTTGACCAGTTTATCTATAACAATATTTTACTTAATGTGGGTGATGGTTAAAGTTTAACAGTAGCTAACTGCAGAAACAGGGCCAGTCCAGCAGCTCTTCAACAAACACGTTTGACAAGGGCTGGAATGCCCACAGCTATGAAACCCAGATCCATAAGCAGAGGTAACTTGCAAATGCAAGAAATTCAGTAGTAATTAAGGTCAAGGATTTCTGACCTATCACGGGGCTCTGCTATGGACCTGCCCCAAACAAGGATGTGCATACCTATGATGGACACTGTAGTGCTTCCGTGTCAGGTGCCGTTCCCCAGGATGAGACACAAAACTGAGGTTCCTATCTCTGGCTGCAGTCCAGGTGGATGTTAAAAATCCAATGGCACTTGTAAGAGTAGGGGTGTCATCCTCAGTGTCCCCATAAATAACACAGGTCCTTGAAACACTCCTCCCCTGCTCCCCCACCCCCGACACACCCGGAAGTGAGCTGTCATAGCTCAGTGTGCTTTTTCCGAACAACAATTACAAATAAATGTAAATTTACCCTGGATAAACATTCTTACTAAACCAGCTTCATGATATATAGCTTGCTTCGTGAGGAGGTCGTGAGGGCCCCTGCAGAAGCAGCCCTCCCCCGAACCCCAAGCCAAAGCTCACTCCATGAGGAGGTTGTGAGGACCCCTGCAGAAGCAGACCTCCCCTGAACCCCATGCCAAAGCTCGCTCCGCAAGGAGGTCATGAGGGCCCCTGCAGCAGCAACCCTCCTCTGAACTCCAAGCCAAAGCTCACTCTGTGAGGAGGTCGTGAGTGCCCCTGAAGAAGTAGCCCTCCGCCGAACCCCAACCCAAAGGTACGGCATTGATCAGAGTCGTGATGTCTTTTCCCTGAGGGATTTCAAGTTGGTGCCTTTTTTCTGAAATTCAGGACTGCTCAGTTAAACATCAAAATAGGACTGCCTGCTTTTAAATATATCAGCAGAGGCCAACAGATAGTTTTTTGGCTTTAATATTTTACATAACGCTTGTTGTTCTGGCTTATGTGCAGGTTACTTTAAGATGTTCTGGCTTATATGCAGGTTAATTTGATTTAGGAACTTAACTGTTTGCAAGGTTGCTTTGAGGATTGTAAGTTTCTGTGAGCCTGATTTGCTTAACAATATTTCATTTTATTTTATTTTTTTTCAAATTCTATTTTTCCCCTTCCCTACTTGAGCCCCACCGAACTCTCTCCAGCGACCGCCCATTCCTGGACTCTACCTCCCTGCGTGGCATCGACTGGTCTCCTCTCCCCTGACACCGGGCATCCCCCAGGTCTACCCTCCGGGGAAGGGCCGCCCTCGCCCAAGGTGCTCTTTCTTATAGGATTGAGACAGGGCTAGGAGGAGCCTGGCCGAGGAGACAGACGCGCCCGACCTCTGGGAGTGTGATCCGTGGGTGGGAGGCGCCATCGTCTATCGGTGGGAGGAGGGAGGTATTTTCTTAGTTGTTACGCCCCTGTGGAGCCCAGCAGCCAAGGCAACGCACGCCGCAGCTCCACCCCCCTGGCATACACCACAATGCTCTTTCAGCTACCCCCCAGCCTCCACCAGAGGTTGCTCGTTGAGCGGTCATTTCCCTAGCCCTCCCCGGGGAAAAGAGAGCAGTCCTCCGGACATTCAATCTCTTCCCCCCCCCCACTGACCCCCGGCCACCCGGGTCCATTCCCGAACCTGGGTCACCGGCGTGGCGCAAGGTGTGGTGTCCAGTGCCTCAACCCTCAGCGCCACCGGGCTGAATATTTCATTTTAGTTACGGTCAGGATGCCAAAGGAACTTTATTATATTCAAGTGCCAGTCCCATCAAATTCATCAGGGTTTCAGGAAAATGCTGCTTATCTAAAGGAAAAAGATTAAATCTGATCCTTTCTAGCTGCATTAAGTCTGTAAATCCTTTCTGGCTTTAAACTGAATTGGCTATTCAAACGGGAGTTGCTGCTGCCCGCCAACCCAATTCTCATTTAAATTCATGTTGGAACCAAGATGAACTCCTCCCATCTGCAGTCTGAGCAAATTAGCTAAATCCCCCTGTTTGCAGATACCCCCCCCCCACACTTTATATATCTGTGACTCACCTCCCATTTCCTTCTCTCCACAGCTCGCTCAGTGAGGAGGTCGTGAGGGCCCCTGCAGAAGCAGCCCTCCCCGAACCCCAAGCCAAAGGTACGGTGTTGATCAGAGCCACGATGTCTTTTCCCTGAGTGATTTTGCCCGCCGACAATCCACGCCGGCTGCCCCACCGCCCCACCACCACCCTTGGTGAACATTAACTTATATAGCACTTCTCACGTGGTGTTTCTGAGCCTGTCAGTCAACTTTGCCATTAGCAGCTTATCTTATCTCACCACTAGAGGCTGCTATTGCAAAACTTTCACTCACAGGCACTCTCCATAGGTAATCACCATGTTATCTCTATACTTAGCACTACTTGCTCCCTTATTTCCCCTAGTGGCACTCCTTTCCTCTGACTACCCTGCGGTGCAGAAACGGAATGAAACAGCTTGCACACTGTTCACTCAAACAGCTATCTTGGTCACCACTTCCACAGAACCGAACCCTGCGTCAATGCTTTTATTAGGGTTGGCAGGTCCAACAATTCTACCATTCTCATTTCATGCTGGACTCATAGCTCTACATGCTTCCACTCAAAAATCACTAATGGATGCCCATCATTCAAGGTCCTCCACCCGCAAACCTCATCGCGCCTTACCTTACATCAGGCATTTGGTGAAGCTTCTGCTGCTAATTTCTGGGGATGTTGAGCCAAATCCAGGGCCAGCTACCACCACCCTCAGGCTACCATGTGGTCTTAAACTAATGCACTTGAATATCTGCAGCCTACTCAATAAAATCACCTTGCTACAGCCAATTATCACCTCCCTAAGGCCTGACATCCTGATTATATCAGAAACATGGCTCAAACCCCACAACAAGGACACCAAAAATCACCATCCCAGGCTATTCCATTATCAGACACGACAGACCTGGCAAAAAAAAGGGGTGACAGAATAACTATATATGCATATATATCATCGTCTTTTCAGTTCACACCAGTCAATTTACCTAAGCTCCCACACTCGATCAAAGCCTTATTGATCAAACTCTCCCTCCCCCATACTACTCTGGTATTTATAGCTGGGTAATACTGCCCCCGCGAATCCCCAATGCCAGCTATCCTGGACCACCTGGGCACCCTGAAATCCTGCGCCAAAGAAGGACAGCTCCATATCCTGGGTGACTTCAATGTAAACTGGCTTTCCAGCACTACCTCCAAGGTACGGAACCAGGTAGCTGCACTCAACTGTCACAACTGATATCCGAACCCACTCCCCTAAACATGAAATCAAAAAAACACTCTCTATTGGACTGGTCCCTTACCTCTCACCAGCATCGTATAATTGCCTCCGGCATCTTACCTGACTCATTGAGTGATCACCATATGATTTACTAGATCCACAAGATTTTCAGGCCCAAAGCACCCCCACCCAGAACCATTCTCACAAGATCATGCAAATCCCTCGACCTTGCCTCGCTCCTATAAAACCTGTCAGCCACTGACTGGTCCTTCATCTGCTGGGCCCCCCCTCCATCGACGCTGCACTCGAGCATTTCAAGCACAATTTCTTAGCAGTCTGGAACGTTAATGCTCCACTCAGATGGACTCGTGTGAGGAGCGCCCACTTACCTTGGATCACAGCCGATATCATGTCCTTCATCAGAACCAGAGACAAGGCTTGGAAGTCATTCAAAGTCTGACGTTCCACTGCTGACCACGCAAATTACCACTCCTTACAAAACACCTGCACAAGGCGAATCAGGCAAGCTAAAGCTAACTATTTCAAAACTTCCTTCCAGGCTAACCTAAACCAGCCATCTAATTTCTAGAAAGTGGTCAAGTCCCTCTTCTCCCCATCCTCCCAGCCTCCAAACCCTGCATTAAATGTAGGTGGTGCCGCTGTAACAGACTCTCTGTCAGTAGCATCTGAATTTAACTGCTGTTTTACAAACTGCACCACGGCACTGCTGTCTACTCTCCCTCCATCCCGGTCCGATCCCTCCACTGTAGCCCCCTCAGCTCAGGCACCTCCTTTGTCTTCTCCTGCCATCAACTTTCTCCTTTTGTCAGGTGACAACCTCTGAAGTTTTAAAAGCCTTGGTCTCCCTAAACCCCAACAAAGGCAAATGCCTCTCAGCGCTGGACTCTAAGCTGTTCTACCTTGCTGCTCCTGCTATCACTGCCCCCCTGGCTGATCTATTCAATCTCTCCTTCTCCTTATCTTCAAGCCCCTCAGAATGGAAACATGCTACTGTCATCCCACTCCCAAAGGGTGATGACACCTCTCTTCCAGGTAATTACCATCCTATTTCCCTCCTCCCCAGTCTGGCAAAGCTTCAGGAATACCTAGTCCTCTCTCAACTTTCCTCCTTCCTTGACTCCTCCTCCTTCTTCTTCTCACCCTACCAGTCTGGATTCAGGATGTCCCACTCCACCGCCACCTCACTCCTTCAGCTCACCGACTCCATCATTAATGGCATGGACAAGGGCCAAATCACCTCTGTTATTTTTGTCGACCTAGCCAAGGCTTTCGAAATGGTCTCTCTCTTGCTCTCCTGTTTGACAAGCTCGCCATTGCTGGGCTCTCTACCATGGCCAACAACTGGTTCCACTCCTATCTGGTAGGCTGATCCCAATCTGTTATAATTGGAGCTTCCACCTCTTCCCCCCTGCCAGTTACCTCAGGAGTTCCCCAAGGCTTGGTCCTCGGGCCGCTCCTTTTTTCCATCCTCCTAAATGACCAGCCCACCGCCTGCCCACACACATCCATACACATGTATGCAGACAACACAGTTCTGCATGCTTCAGGCCCTTCGCCTGCTGATGCAGCAACCAGATTGCAGCAGGATTTCAATGAAGTCCAGCTCTGGTTTTGTGCAAACCAGCTATTCCTCAACGCTAAGAAGACTGTCTCCATGACTTCGGCACAAGGCAGAGACTCTCTTGGCTCACCTCCACCTCCTCCTTCCACACCCTGGACGGGACCACTCTGGAGGCCAGCCCCTCCTTTAGATATCTCAGGGTTTGGCAGGACCAGCATCAATAACTTTTCTGTACATGTCGATGCCATTTACAAAAAACTCCACCCCAAACTGGGTGTTTTCTACTGCAATCATGGATGCATCCCACTGCCAGCCCGCGTACACTTGTACATTAAATGATTCTACCTATCTTCAACTACGGGGATGTAGTCTATAAAGTGCCACTCCTAAGTCCATCCTAGCCAGACTGGACCCCCTTTTCCACTCTTTCTGCCGCTTCGCCCTTGATAGCCCACCCTCCTCCCACCACTGCATACTCTATCAGACTCTAAATCTTCCCTCGCTCCAGGACCGCCGACAGTCACACTGCGCTAAAGCTTATGGCAAAATACTGATCCCAGTCCTTGCCTCAGTACCTAAATGATGTGTTAGATGACCATTCCCCCCGGCTACTCCCTTAGGAGTTCCAACACCTGCCTTCTGGCGGTACCACGCATGTCCTCTTCATTTGGCCAAGTTGCTTTCAGACATCGCATACCCAAACTATGGAAATCCCTCCCAATAAGCATTCAGCTACCCCCCCCTTCGCCTCTCCTAAGCCAGCTCATCACTGAGCATTTCTCTACGACCTGTACATGGGGATAGAAGTGCCTGCAAATTCAACCTCTTATTCCACAACTGGTATGTTGTCCCTGATCATGATTGGAATGATGTTAACATTTATATTGTCACTCTATGTATTGTAAGGTTTTTCTCCTGTACCCCTCCCCCAGGACGCACCTGGAATCGAGCAGTACTCTGCTCAGTGTGCTGTCCTGGTAAAACTTTAAATAAATAAATATACCCTTGTACAGGTCACTGGTAAGGCCGCATCTAGAGTATGGAGTTCGGTACTGGTGCCCACACCTCAAAAAGGACATTAACCTGCTGGAGAAGGTCCAGAGGAGGGCTACAAAGATGATAGTGGGTCAGCCAGGTAAGGCATATGAGGAGAAGCTGAGGGCACTGAACATGTACTCCCTGGAAGGCAAGAGAGAGGGAGGGGACATGATTGGGACCTTCAAGTACTTGAAAGGGATAAATAAAGTTGATAAGGAGAGTCTCTTTAAGCTGAGTGGCAACCATAACATGAGGGGGCACAGTCTTAAGCTGGAGGGTGGGAGGTTTAGGAGGGAGGTCAGGAAGCACTTCTTCACAGAGAGGGTGGTGGACACTTGGAATGCACTGCCGGAGAAGGTCATCTCGTTGAAGACAGTAGGCAGCTATAAGAGAGGCTGGGATAGGAATAGGGGGAATTTAAGGATTGTGGGTACAGAAGATGGGAGGAGTGGGGAGGGAGGGCAGGGACAGTAGCTCAAGCTGTCGACCCTGCAATACGAGCAGACTTAATAGCCCAAATGGCCTTCTTCTGCTGGCTTCTTCGTATGCTCATACTGAAAAAAAGTCCTGATTCCCTGCAATACAGTATTTGGAACAAAAGTGTCATAAATGATATCCCCTTCCAGTTAGTGGCACGTAAGTATCAACAGTAGAAACAAATAAATAACACTTCAAAAATCAGTGCATTGATTCACCACCCATCGTAGCGCATAGCAGCTTCCTGCAGATGCCCAAATTGCTAGTATCCAGGCATTTCATAGCTCCATATTGTACTTACATACCTAAACGAGACGTTTGTTTGCGTTTGATCTCTATGAGCTTCGGAATCGGATATGGTCCGTAGCACTGAGTGAATATAGCAGCCAGTTGCTGACTTATGACTTCATTCTAAAAATGAACAAATAAAGAAAATATTTCATGGTAATTACTTTTATTGTACTAGTAATAAATTGAGTTTTTAGATTTTATTTTCTGTTTATCTCCACGCCAACTGTCCCCTTCAACCTAAAGGCCCAACTGCATCACCTATCTTCCCCAGGATGTACCAAACCCTTGCTTCCAGTAGATGCAAATCTCCCCCCACATGGTAAAAAATTACTTAAATAATGTTTGGCATTTGTTTTGCTTACAAAATGTTCCACCTGGGCTGTCAGATGGCCCAGCCGAAGTGCACTGTGCTTCGCTGCTGGTGACCTGGGTTTGGGAGTGAACTTGGACAGCCAGCATCCGGTGCAGCCAGGGGCTGGAAATTCCTTCCAAGCACAGTGCAAGACAGCCCAAGGGATAATGACATCAGCACCCAACAGCACAGGGACCACTCACAGTGGCCTAAGAACTTTCTTCCTCGTGAGGGTTGGCACCTGTTACTATACAGGTGCACTTCACTGAATGAGGCTGACAGGGGTTAAAGGTGACGTCAGTGTGGTGGGAGAAGCAGAAAAATGTGAATGGAGAGAAAAAAAAGCAGACTCTGTTTTAATGATGGGGGTGATATTTTCAGGCCCCCACACCAGGATGCCTGTGACCAGACTGCCACCACATCCTTATGCTTGGCAGGGGGGCAGCCCTTCCCCAGAGCCCTACTATGGGCACAAGCTGTGGGGTAGAGGCAGCAGCGGCGGCAGCAGGTTATTGGGCGATGAAGTTGGGTGGTTGCTGGCCCCCAAAAGGGAGCAACAAGAAGGTGGCCAGGGAGGAAACTGTTATACAGAACAAAATGTTCCATCATGCACCAAAAAAAATAGTGACAGAAGAAAAAAAACACAACAGAACTGTGACTGAAACTTGGGATTCTGAAAGCATCAAACCACTTGAGCTTCTCTTATCTCTCTCTCTCTCTCTGTCTCTCTCTCTCTCTCTCTCTCCTCCCTCCTTCCCTCCTTCCCTCCTTCCCTCCCTCTCTCTCGTGGTTTGTGATATCATCAGAATCCCTCAATGGCATTACAGTTCTGCTGTTTATGTTTGACCAGCCATTATGCTATACGTTGGGGATTGCGGGGCAGTAGCATGAGAGGCGTGTTTGGATCTCAGCTGTGATGGAAGCGATAGTGGTGTGCAGTGTGGATGCAGTGATCAGTGAAACTGCCCTGGAGGGGATATCAACTGTTTTTTGGGCTGCCGTGGGGACATGCACTTCTGTTTAGATCTGTTTAACTTGAGAAATCATTTGAGCACTTGTTTTCCAGTGGATGCTTCCTTTTATACAGTCTCAAGGATGGGAATGTGAGACCCAGTCGCAGAGTGAGCTTGTGGCTGTTCTGGGATTTGGAACTATTCTCTTTCCCCCTCCCTCTCTCCCTCCATCTCTCTCTCCCCCTCCTTCCCTCCCTCTCTCTCCTCTCTCTCTCTCTCTCCCCTCTCCCTCCATCTCTCTCTCCCTCCTTCCCTCCTCTCTCTCTCTCTCTCCTCTCTCTCTCTCTCCTTGCTGCCCTCCATTCCAATCGATCAGCCCACATTAGCCTGGTACAAGGTACTCTGCCTACTCATTTACGGGCCTGAGGGAGTGGTTACTGAGGATGTCTACAGCTTCAAGGTCATTATACAAGATAGGACCACCTATCAGTAGGTATCGTCTCATGAAGACAGAGTAAAAGCTGGTGGGTTGGCAACTTTTATGAACCCTTGCGGGGAGCTCACTGCCAGTAGGGAGCACTTTTCCTATGGTCAGTTTCCCTGGTAGTCCCTTTTTGCAGGCTTCCCTCAAAACATTGACGGTGCTTTACTCAACTTTGTGGGTGCTTGAGCACTCCAGCACCCATGGAGTTGGCACCCTTTTATATTTCTCCAAAGGCACTTTTAGGAGAGTAACAGTGGCCTCATGTACAGGGTGTGAAATTAAGCAAAAAGGCATGACAAGGCAGGTGTTATTGTGGGATAACCAGAACCGACTATTAGTCGCACCCACGAGACAACACACAGGCAAGCACCCAAGCAAATTCAAAGTGCAAATGCAGTGCTTACTTTATTTAGCTGATGCACAGTTTCCCAGCACGGGGGGTCAGCAGAATGCAGCATAGAAAAATACCATTCTCACAACGGCAGGTTGCAAATAAAGTGCAGCCCTAATGTAGATAATGCAGGTAGTCCAAATGGTCCACTAGAAGTACAAATGCACTAGGAGCACAGTTCAGGGCTTACTAGCCTCAGAGTTCCACTTTTCTAATAAGGTAGCAAACAGCTGCGAGAAAGCTTTCAAGTACAAGCAATACAAATGCTGTAAATTTCACAGACTGACAAGTACACTGCACACAGAAGCTCAGGAGTAACCATCCGTCAGCCCTGGCACTTCAAATCCACCGATTCTTCATCAGGAGGCCTCTGGTACTGTGGGATAACAGATTGCCTTGGGAAGTGAGGCGCAAGGCAAAGCTCACTGCATTGCGCACCCATGAGGTGCCGTTATCTCACAGTTACACATACATCACCATGCCTTATTGTAATTCTAACATAGCTTCCCTGATTTTTAATTTTAGAACCATGTAATGAGTTACAGAAAGTTAAGCATTTCTGCCCTGTGCTGTTGTGCTAGAATAATGTACGGTCATGTGATCAGATTCCACAAATCACAGCACTGAATTTTTCCCAACATGTTTTAGTTTCGTAAATCAAAGGTGGATGTTCGTGTGCACCGCCCCCTGTCAGTCACTTATGGAACAGTAGTGGCACTGGCTGGGAAAGGCAGACTCTCAGACGCCTTCCTGCATATAGAAATGGTACAGCCTCAGCAGCTCAACTCATCTTGGTATGGTAAACGGGAACCAAGAGGGAGGGGAGGATGTCGATAAAAATCATTTACACAAGCTGGCCTGGCAGTATGGCGGCAACGCTACCACCTGCTATGCCATAACTCAGGTTCTAGAGTGGACTTGTGTCTTACTGGGAGGCACAAGGGACACCACTACTTGCCTGGCACAGGCTGGATGGTAGCAAAGTGGGAGTATCTACTTGGGATTTGGGGGTTCTGCTACCGGACACTAATATGCACATGCCTGCTTTTGCTAGCCCACACGGTGTATCACTGCAAAGACAGGTGACCCTGGGAAGTAAAATGGTGTAAACCCCCGACCAAGCAGGATGACGCTCCAGTCAGCCATAGGCTCTGCACTGCCAACCGGGCACCTCCACCGGACCTATCCAGATTATTTCATAGAGGGACCTGGCTAGCCCTGACAATCCTGCCATGGGAGGTAATCAGTGGGGTGAATCACTGGAGGAATGGTAAGCCCCAGGGAAAGTGAGTAATGAGGCCATGTCGTAGACCGGACCAGATAGAGGTAGGTCAGCGATAAGGTGCCAAAAAAAAAACCTTAATGAAAAAAAAATTATTTAAACATTTTTAGCTGACAATTTGATATTTTTGAGACTAACATGAATTGCTGCTTCAAAGACAAGTTTTGACATGAAGACAGTGTTCACACTTCAGAGCTCTGCCTACCTTGCTTGCTTGTAAGATCTCAAACATAAGAGGCAACCCCTGAGAGACCAGCTCCTCGGTGTACTCATCCTCCTGAATTGAGTTGAATTCCTGCAGCAGGCCTTGGATCAACGGACGCCTATGCTGCTGAAACGACGTCCGCAGGGATTCCAGCCAGGTGTGAAGGGTCCACGGAACTCCTGCAAAATTGGAAAAAAAAATCCCCCACCTCATTTCCATGTACACTTCAACCAATGCAAGCTATTATTACTTAATTTGTTTTGTCTTCTATCTCACCCCCAACCACTTTCCTTGATGACAGGTACCACAAGGCCTGGACCCTTACTCCAATACTGATGCCAGAAAAGTGGCTGCTTTTAATGCCGGTGCTTGCTCAGCCAACTGGGTGTGTGCCAACACTGGATAGTCCACACCCGTCCTCCCCAGAAGCTCAGTACCTCACCTCCAGGAGCCGTCCTGGTCCCCTGGTGTGGCATTTGGGGGTTCACACTGTTGACACCCTGCCCTACCAGGTTGGCCAACCAAAACAAACAAAATGAACGGAAAAAACAGAATGACTTGACTACCTGCAGGCAGAAACATACATGCACACAAAACAGCAAGAACACTAAAACAATGTGACACTGCAGAAGAACTGGAAGGGAAGATGTGCCTTTTTGCAGGTGATATCAAAATCTGTAATAGGGTGGGCACTCAGGAGGGGGCAGAGAGAGAGAATGTGCAGGGATCTTGGGAGACTTGAGGAGTGGTCATGATTATGGCCGTAGGTGTTCAGTGCCAAAAAAAAAAAAAGCAAAATCATGCATCCAGGGCATAGGAACCCAGGAGCAGAGTATAAGATTGGAGGGAGGTGCTAACAGTCACTAAGCAGGAAACAAACCTTGGAGTTAGCATACCTGATGGCCTCAAAGTAGCAGGGCAGTGTGACAAAGCAGTGAATAGGGTTGATACGATGCTGGGGTGCATTGGGAGGGGTATCTCCAGCAGGAGGAGGAAGGTGGTGTTGCCACCATATCACTCATTGGTGAGACCCCATTTGGAGTACTGTGTACAGTTTTGGAGGCCACACCCTCAGGAAGGACATAGGGCAGAGGCAGTCCAGAGGAGGGCAACTAAAATGGTGCAGAGGTTGCACAAGAAGCCTTATTGAGAGAGAGACAGAGGGATCTCAATATGCACACCCTGGCAGAGCGGAGAGCGACAGGGGTCATGATAGAGACCTACAAGTACCTTACAGGGTGAGCAGGGTGCAGGAGGGGAATCTCTTTCAAAATAGTAACAGCACCAGGACCTGGGTGCGTGCAATGATACTAGGATGGGGAGTTGATGTAACAAACTACTATGTCACACTGTAATTATTTTATGTGATCGTTACTTTTCTGTAACTATGATCTTAACAGGACACCTTTGCAAAGTAGGGCTTATAGTCCTTAAAGTTATATCCTGTCAGAAAATGAAGGTTTGTATATCTGTCTGTCTGTCTGCCTGTCTATCTGCAGACAGTACCTATCTGTCTGCCTGTCTCTTTACACACAGTTTCTGTGTATCTTTGTAACATGGCAAAAATAGTAGGAGTGGAAGCAAGAAAGGTGATAGGACGAACGGCGTCACTTGGTAGAGGAGCAACACGCCATTATGAGACGATAATGCCGTGTTGCTTGTGTACTACATAAACGAGCCACGGGAGGAAAATTGGCAGTGTGGTAAGTACGAGAGGAGAAGCAATCGCAGGGAGCAAGTTTAGAAATAGGAAGCAGGTACACCATAGGAGCAGTGGGACAAATGAGACAGAGGGACTGGATTAGGAGTAGAAGGTGCGAAGTTGAAAGGTAAAGATGCAGATGGAGTGACACAGGCAACATCCGGAAACGCATTTCATTTGAACAATTTCACGGTACACGGCACGGTCAACTTTAATTTTGGAGCCCGAAACACAGAAACAGAAGATAGCAGAGAGACTGGAGAAATGTGAGAAGCAAAACGAACCGATGTGGTGAAACAGAATGTGAGTAGCTAAACAATAAAAACAGCACCAAGTAAAGTACCATGTCAATATGCAAATGAGATAGGGAGAGACACCAAGTAGTAGAAAAGCAGCACGATCGCGGTTAGCCTGCGAACAATATCCAAGTAACAGCCGCTCAGAAATGTCTCAAATGTATCGGAATCGTTAAGAAACATGCAATTGTAGCTGCCCCCCAAAAATAAAAAAAAAAACATATATGTATGTAAGAGAAGTTCATTTAAAATTGTCAAAGTAACAGTAAAAATTACTGCAAAACTTGATTACTGTCATTGTCTTTTGTGTAGTATGACCACTAACATATGTAGGACATATACAGGCTGCTATAGACCATGTTACAAGCGCATTAATTCACAATGAAGGTGGCATCTAATGAGGAGTTAATGCATGGTTGGTCCGTTGTAAGCACTCGGCCTGCGGCCTCGGGCCACAACGGTCCCAACCATGCATTAACTCCCCATTAGATGCCACCTTCATCGTGGATTAATGCTTACAAGTATCTATCTATCTATCTATTTATCTATCTATCTATCTATCTCTCTATCTACACACTTACCTATATGTCTGTCTACACACAGCATCTATCTATCTACCTACCTATCTATCTATCTATCTCTCTGTCTCTCTATCACTAATAGGGTATAGACACTTGGAAAACACTGCTAGCAGAAGTTGTGGAGGCAAAAACAGTGGAGGGCTTCAAGCAGATGTCAGACACATATAGGGGAATATTTGTAAATAGGGAGGGAGGGTTGCCAGAAACCAGTCACAGTCTATGAAGATAATTAGGCAGGGAACATCAGGGCAGTCTGGGTGGGCAATGTTTTCCTTTTCTGCTGACAAATTCATTGTTTCCATGTTTCTGTACTACCAGTATCTTACTCATATCTTGAACACCACCTTGGGAAACAATGCATATAAAAGGAGCTATATAAATCCAACTTCAATTCCAGTCCACAGTCCCCACATGGCAATATCTTACATGCTGCTTTGCTAAGCACTTTGGGATAAACAGCATGTATGAAAGCCACTATATAAATGGAAATGCTGTTCTC
The DNA here is from genome assembly GCA_016271365.2 of Neoceratodus forsteri. Taxonomy (NCBI): domain Eukaryota; kingdom Metazoa; phylum Chordata; order Ceratodontiformes; family Ceratodontidae; genus Neoceratodus; species Neoceratodus forsteri. The sequence continues at coordinate 1,400,999,907 of CM028131.1, read as the reverse complement.
TTCTGATACAATGCATAGAAAAGGATCCACATGTAACCCCCCTACAAATGGGGGTTCCCGAAAAGTCTTCCTCGAGCTTGCCTAAATGCTCACTGCCAGGCTGGTGTCCTGCGTTTTAGCAGTTTAAATGTGATTATCAGGGAGTGCCTGTATAGCCTCTGTGTACTGTCTCTTTAAGAGCTGCCTGGATTGCAGTCATAAGTAATCTGAGAGGGAGCTCTGTTGAAAGATGTAACTATTTGCTGAAAATCATTTAGAGTGATAATGATAATGTAGTTTGTCTAACCTGCCTTCTTTGCAGCAAGGACTGTTTTGTTTATGTCCACTATCTTGGTCCTGGACTGCGAATTGGACCAATCAGTACTGGTGGGACCCAAAATGGAGCCGGACTACAGGAGCTGTCTGGAGTCAAAATCTGTAGGAATTGTAGTTTTGGGCTTTTTGAGCCTTTTTTGCACCTGAAGGGGGAGCCTTTGTTGTGACTGACAGGAGGTTCAGCCAACCAAACCTTTTGGATCTTGGAGAATTTCCCAGGCTGCTGCAGCTAGTTTCAGTTTTGAGCTAAGAAGTGAAGAAGTAACAGCTCAAGTGATTCTGAGCAGCAGTTCTGTGTAGTTTTGCATGGAAGAACTGTGACAGGGCTGAGTTTTGGCCTGCATGTCTGCCTGCTGTCCCTGACACGGAAAATAGAGTTTATTCAAACTAAATCCGAGTTGTGAGGACTATTTAAGCCACTGGACTGTGACCAGGCTTTAACCTGAAGAAGACCGAAGATTTGCTGAATGCGATCGGCCTGTCAGGATTTCCAGCTGCTTTTGAATCCCCGGTTTGTGCAGAGACTTTGTGATCATGACCGGAGAGCGGTTTGCCTGGTACAGTAGAATTTCCTTACATGTAAATGTGCTGTGTATTGAAAGTGGGTTGTGATTTTGTTCCCCACTGTGTGAACTGTGTTCTGCTTGCTGGTACCATAGAATCCTTTACATGTAAATGTGCTGTGTATTGAAAGTGGGTCGTGATTTGGTTCCCCACTGTGTGAACTGTGCTCTGCTTGCTGGAAGCTTTATCCAGCCTAATCGGACTGAATCTGTGTTCATCTCCATTCGACCTGGGCCATGCCACGCTGGCCCTGCCAGACTACCCCACTGCACAGAGAAAGCCACCGACAAGAGACCTGTCTGGGAATCAGCCCCCTGCTCTACATTTGAACAGGAATGACGCCTCGGCAAATCGTGTGGGCCCTGCTTCTCCTGGCACTCCAGATTAACCACCTCCTGTCTCGATTTCTGTCCAGCCTGTGTCCAGTCTTGGGTATCGTGAGTAATCATCAGGGTAGCTCCCTGCAACAACAGCCTAATCTAAAAGTGTGTCATCTGATTGTCTTGTTGTTTTCTTTTTATGAACTGAGCCCTCTGGCTCTGGATTATAAATAGTGTGTGTTGTGCATGTTGTTTTCTTCCATCACAGGGCTCCAACCAGCTGCAACGTTCCTGACTAGCCCACCATTCTCCATCTGGCTACCCAGAATGTGAGACTGTTGATGGATCCTGAAGTGCATGCATAACTGTTTGATTGATAGAGCCTTTAAGCAAATTAACCTAATTACACCCCTCCCTTGTTCAAGCCCCTTATATAAATCAGATCTAACTCCTTTTTGCATTTCCCCTGACTGTGGTTCCAATTTGTGCAAGAGTACTGTACTGCTGTTATTTGCTGTGTATAACCTTGTTTTACAGGGGGTCCCCAGGGCAGGGCCAGAGGAAAGCCCTGGTGGTAAGTGCAAACAGTGTGGGTACTTGTGTGTTGTATCGGGGTATTGTGAAAGTGATTATTGCGTATTGTTCCAGCCGCTAGTAAGGAATGAGGGGGATTACAGTGTCCCAGAGGGCTGTGCCCAGGTTAGCTTGACCACTACTAACCCTGACCTCCGGATGGAGGCACCCGTTTCAGAACTCAGGCCCCATAACCTGCTACTAGCCAAGCAGGCAGGGGTAGCAGCCCTTGGGATAGCGCCACCTAGGGGTTACATATATTAATCCCAATTTTATTCTGTTCTATAACCTCAATATCTAATTTGTTACTTTGTAAAGCACTTTGGGATACAGTGCGTATGAAAGCATCTATAAATCCAAATTCTATTCTACAGCCCCTGTACACCAGTATCTACTCACTGCTTTGTAAAATGCTTCAGGATACAGTGTGTATGAAAGAGGCTATATAAATCCAAATTCTGTTCTATTCTATTCTGCAGTCACTGCACTACAAGTATGTATTATTTGTTCTGTAAAGCACTCTGGGTGTATATAAAACAAGGCTGTGATGCAAATTCAAATTCTAATGTATTCTGTTCTACATGAAAACTATAAACCAACATTAAAAATAACACAGAACACAATAAAGGAGTTTCACCAATTAGCTTGCAAAAGTCTCCTGAAAAAGGAAGGGTTTTAAGTTTGGCTTTAAAACGACCACCAAGGGAGAAAGTCTCTTGAGACCTAAACTGAAAACAGCAGGAGACTAGGCATGCTCAGTAGAGCTCCCTCACCCCCCACCCCAGACTGGTAAATGCTGTTATCTAAACCTGCATACAGTCCACACTCTAGAAAGGACTAAGTAACAAAACAAACTCGGAGGAGCTGGTTCCAGGGCAGAGTGGTGCTGCAGCCAAAAAGTAATAGCAACTCAAACCAGAGGCCAGTGTTCATCTCCACAACAAGGTGAGAGATGCACTAAACCAGCACTCCAAGGATAACGGTGCAAACTTTATTCTACTGTAAAATGACTGCACGAAAGCAACCCCACCAGACCCACAAGGGCTAAACTGTGTACAGTTCTGGAGACCCCATCTCCGCAAAGACACAGACAGGGTGGAGGTTGTCCAGAGGAGGACAACCAAAATGGTGCAGGGTCTGCACCAGAAGACATATGCAGAAAGACTAAAGTAGCTTAAGATGTATAGCCTCGAGGAAAGGAGGAAGAGGGGGGACATGATAGAAACTTTCAAATACATCAAGGGTATCAACAAAGTCCAAGAGGGTAGCATCTTTCAGAAAAAGAGATGTTCAAGAACAAGGGGGCACAATTTGAAGATTGAAGAGGGACGGCTCAGAGGTAATGTGAGGAAGTATTTCTTCACAGAGAGGGTTGTAGATTCATGGAACAGCCTTCTTGAGGAGGTCGTAGAGTCAAAAACAGGGGGGGGAATTCAAGAATGCATGGGACAGACATAAGGCAATTCTAGTCGGGGGTAGGAGGAAGTAGGCTGTTGGTTAACTAGGATCTGCACCTTATTCGTTAGGTAGGAAAATGGGCAGACTAGGTGGGCCAAGCGGTCCTTAGCCGTTATCAGATTCTATGTTTCTATGTTAAACCCAACTCTGTTTCAACAGGCATTTCTGTAATACTACACCATGTCACATCAATAGATCTGTTTAAACTAAGTGTAATTGTTTTTATGTTGTGTGCATACTGGAAAGCATCGTAGATCTTTGAAAGACACTAACTACTGTTAACTTCCATTATGCTTCATGTCTGAAAGGAGCTGCGCTACTGATCTGAGGCTGCTGGGGAAGAAGCCCAGTCACCTACTGTATAAACCTAAGCATACTTTCACCCTTAAAGCAGTATTCCAAATTCATATTTGCTTGCCTCCTATTCTCACTGTGTTTTGTTTTGTTCCTGTTTGTGTTGTGTTCTCTTTGTTTTCTGTCTGCCTGGTCTTTAAAGTTTGCTCTGTATGTAGCTCCCTCTCCTCCCACTGCACCGTTATAGGTACTCTAACAAATGACATCATTGGCTGCAATCAGTCAGCAGCTCCTGACGCAGATACTGCTACTTGCATGGGTTGCTACTTTGTTTTTAAATCAAGCTTTAATCTCACTCCCTGGCTTACCTGGTGGCGCCCCCCAACGTCATCACCAAACTTCTCATGGACTTACGGGCTCTCCACAACTTGTCCAGGGCCACGACAGCAGTAGGTGGAAAGTCACGATGGTCACTTGTAGGCATACAGGGAGAGGGGGGAAGGCAGATCATGGCTTTTTCCCTCCAGCTCCTGTTTTTGTACCCAAGCATGCCCGCATGCAATGACACAAACACATCCATGTGGTGGCACGCATGTGTGCTTGGCACCTAGAGGCTGCCCTTTCCCCATCTAGGTACTCTTGCTGTGCTGCCACTTGGTTTCCACCAGGGGGCAGTCAGGTAATGGGATGCGGTATCCCCCATCCCTGAGGGAGAACAGCTGTATTTGGGATTGTCCATGCGATCTTTGCAAGTTCCTGAAAACAGGTCGCTGGCACAGCAGGCCATAGCAGTATCACTGCGTAATTGGGTCAGCTATGGGTTGCTACTTCGATGACAACTAAGCGCACTGAGGAGCTTCTCCCTTTCTCATCATAAAGCAGCCCATGCACATAGTGGTATCAGCATCACAGAGACAGAAAACAAAAAAATAGACATATATCAGATGGACAGAGAGAGAGAGAGAGAGAACAAGCTAAGCAAATCTGAATTGGGGATGCTGCAATGATTTCTGCCTCCTTTGAGGGCAATGCCCCATGTCCAGATCATTAGCCTGAGCATTCCTTGGCCTGTATTGCCCTGGAACGCTTTGCAGACACCCCCCACACACACTGATGCACTGACCTAGGCTTCGGATATCAATGGTGACATCCACGTAACCATGCTCGGCACTGTGGTACATAGCCTCACGCAGGGCTTTCATCTTGACCTTGCTGTTGCGATTGGTACCTAAATGTGCCTTGGCTGTCTCCGTCAGATCTGTCCCCTCAGCCAGGATCTCCTCCAGGGACAGAATGTCACCCTTCCCCTTCTCAGGCTGGGAAAGCAGCTTACGAAATACATTCCTAAAGAAAAGGCAAAGAAAACAAATTATAGCATAAAACATGATGCTTTATAAGGCAAGAAACTCATACTTATATTTTTTATTCTACCAGTCCCAAACCCTTCTCAGACTCTGCAGGATTGTTTCCATCCCCAAAACCACCAGCGGCCCCTCAGCTTGCCCCCCCTTCCCGTGGCAGGGCCTTCATGGCAACACCCCCTGGAACATTCACTGACAAAGACTGCCCAGGTGATGGCGCAGGTGTCATCCTGCTGTGCTGATGGTATTTTCTTTCTCTGGTTTTCTCTTCTAACTCAGGATGCCCACACGAGGACTACAGGCACACAAGGAATGCTACACAGACTCAGTCTGCATCCTCCCTCCAACTGTACACCAACTGTGCAACCACAAGTGGACACCTCGGTGGTGGTACCATGGCAAACTGCAGCATCTTTTCCTCCCTGGAGGAGGACACCATCACCAGGATGCTCAATGCTCCTCCGCTGTGGGTCCTAATACCACATGCTTGATAGCAACCCCAGATTACCAGTGGCGTGAGCGCCAACTTTTCACTGTGCCAACGGATCAGACACATGCACATTATTCAAACTATCTACAATTTATCAAGGCCACTGATTTACGGTGATTAAAGAAATGAAATTCCGTTTAATGCCCAGTTGGCTGCAAGTTATGTACCTTGTTCACAGGTTGTGTTCGTACAAGGTTCTAATAAGGAGCACAGTGTACAACATCGGAGAATATCAGTGGTACAGTCGACGGATATTTGAATTTTATGGATGGCAAAGGAGGGTTCTGGCCCATTGTAGGATAAAGGACAGCATTCTCGATACTCATATCTGTCCAACATGACTAAAACTTCCTCGATACAGGCGATTTTCCAAAATATTAATGGTTTGAGTAGCCCAGTGAAAAGAAGCAAGATGATCTCTAAGCTGAAAAAATATCACCCACAGCTTATTCTTCTTCAGGAAACACACATCTAAGGTGGAGCATCAGAAATTAGTGAAATTTGGCAGGTTACTGCTAGCACCTATCAAACTGGAAGGATGAGAGGGGTGACAATACTAATACCAAAATACTTGGCAATTAATGTAACAGACTCATATCAGGATAAAGAGGGGTGGCTGGTATTGCTGAGAGGGTCGTGGTATGGGCAGCAATATACGGTGGGCAGCATATATATCCCACCAGGAGCTGATGCCTCTGTACACCAGCTCTTGTTTAATAAAACTATAGATTTTAAACAAGGGAATATTTTATTAGGTGGTGATTTGAACCTATTAATGGACACTGGGAAGGACAGTTCTAACCCACAACCACCCAGAGCAATGACAGGAAAAAAACATGGCAAACATTTGATACGAGATTTAGGCTTAACAGACGTTTGGAGATATTTATACCCAACAAATAGGACATATACATTCTACTCGGGGTCCATCACACATATTCCCGTCTAGACTATTTCTTTATTACAAAAGAACGTTGAAAGAGTTAGGAGTACGCATATATACCCCATATTCTTATCAGATCATGGCCCAGTTTTAACAGAACTTGCGTTGACGGAAGAACTCACACCCCACCCCACCCCACCCCGATAGTGGCACTTTAACAACACATTATTGAGAGACCCGGAGCTGTTAAAGCTCCTTAAAAGCCGGATCCCACAGATGATTCAAGAAAACAGGTCCCCTAATATTACTACAGGAACACTCTAGGATACAGTGAAGGCAATGTTAAGGGGGGAATTGATTAGTTAGGCCTCATTAAAAAAGAAACCACGAGATAAACAACAGAAAGAATTAGAAGAGGAGCTAGAATTTTTACAGCAGGCTCATATGCAAGGGGATACCTCATTAATACCGAAAATAAATAAAGTGAAGGAACACTTGCAAAGGATTCTAATATACAAGACAGAACAGGCCCTGCTGTATTTAAAACAGCGATAGCATGAGGGGGCTCTAAAGCATCTAAAATCCTAGCATTCCGGCTCTGACATCAACAAAAGATATCCACCATTACAAAACTTAAACATCCTACCACTAATACTATACTAACCAAAACAAAGGAGATCTTAGCAGGATTTAGGGAGTATTATTCAATGTAATACGCACAAGATGCAGAACAAGACGATGAAAAATATACAGCTTTTTTCACAGACTTAAATTGCTTACCCTTGCAGAAGAATTTAAGGAAATGCTGGTGAGACCAATCTTGTCGGCAGAAGTCGTAGTCAGTATTAAAAATGCGAAACTGGGGAAAAGCCCACGTCCGGATGGTTTTACATCAGAATTTTATAAGAAGTTTCAAAAGGAACTGGTCCCCCTCATGACTAACTTGTATTGTGATATACAGGCTGGAGACACACTACTCCTCCCCAGCTGGCAATATGCCAACATATCAGCATTTCTAAAACCACACAACGACCCTCTAAAATGTGATTCATATAGAACAATCTTGGTATTAAACCAAGATTATTAATTCTGAGCTAACATCTTAGCTAAAAGACTGGAAAAAATACTTCCAAATATAATCCATAAAGACCAAGCGGGTTCTATAACCCAGTGACAGACTTCGTAAAATATAAAACATACATTATACCTATTAGAGAAAATACATAAAGGTGCCACCCCATTCCTGTTGTTAAGTATGGATGCACTAAAAGCATTTGACAGGGTGTCATGGAAATTCCTCCAGTTTACTTTAAAACAATTTGAATTCCCTAAAGAACTTAGGCAACTAATACAAACACTATATACCTCTCCCCAGGCTATGGTGAAGGTGAATGGCAAATATTCGGACCATTTTCCTCTTACCAGAGGAACCCGACAGGGATATCCCTTATCCCCTTTACTATTCGCCCTATACACTGAGCCGTTGGCACAAGCTATTAGGGATAATCCACAAATTACTGGACTGACATACTTGGGGACCGAAAATAAAGTGTCATATTCTATGCGAATGATTTGTTGACTTACTTAACCAACCCGGACTTATCCCTGACGGAACTGTTTCCTATCCTGACGGAGATAGACGAACTAGCAGGATATAAACTTAACACGAATAAGACAGAGGTGCTCAGTTTTAATCAAACACCATACCCAGAGATACAGAAAATGTTTCCCCTCTGTTGGCAGTGCCAAAAATTTCAGTATCTGGGAATTATCATTCCCAGCGACTTAAAAAAGGTATACTCAACAAATGATGTTCCCCTGACAATAGCTATTCAAGAAGACCTGAAAAGGTGGCTCTATTTACCCTTTCCCTGATACACAGAATAGACACCAAATGAATATTCTCCCTAGATTTCTAAACGTGTTCCAAAACATTCCCATAGTTCCAGAAAAGTCAGAATTTAAGAAATGGGATAAATTAATCTTCCACTTCATATGGGAGGGGAGTGTTCTCATTACTGCAATTTCCTAAAAATAAGGGAGGACTAGCCTTACCTAATTTAGAGAAGTATTGTCAAGCAGCTCAAATCTCACATGCACTGCATTGGCTAGATGGGAACTCAGATTTACACTGGAAAGATTTAGAAATAAGGGAGGACCCTCCCCAAATAGATGCACTTCTATTCAGAAGCTTAATCTCCAAACTAGAAAAAGAGAAGGAAACTCATTCAAGCTACGCAAAGCATATCATTAAAACCTGGTGAGCTCTCACGGGTTTCCCGGAAATTAAATTAACTGCCAGATTCCTTGAGATGATATTTCTTGATCCGCAGTTCAGCCCAGCAAGGTTACACTGTACGTTCAAAAGATGACGCAGGTTGGGCTTAGTTTATAATTATCATTTTTATGATGGCGGACATTTCCAGTCCTTTCAGATGTTAAAACAGAAATTTCAGCTAAGAAATCAAGATTATTTTAGATATCTACAAATGAGATATTATTTTTAACAAAGATTTGGATTAAATTGGTCTACAGCAGCGGCTCATCCTTTAGGTCAGATAATTATAACAACCTTAAGACACTCACCTACCGGAGAGTACAGTTTCATTAATTTATAAGGTTATTCAAATAGAGACGGGATCAGCTACACATAAAATTCTATCCAGATGGAGTGAAGAACTGGAACTAGATCTGGCAGATAGGGATTGGGAAGCAATATATCTAATTCAACATAAAGTCACAGCTTCTTATATATGGAAAGAGTATGGCTGGAAATGCCACAAATAACAGGAAAATATGATGCAAGGCATGGCTCAGATTGCTGGAGAAAGTGTGGGGAGTCATGTGCAACTCACACTCACGTCTTTTGGAGCTGCCCAGAAGTACGACCCTTTAGGCAAACCACAGAGAAAGCTATAACTGAACTCTTCCCAGAAATGGGAGAATTGGTTCCCTCTATGGCAATATTACTGCACTTCCCAACTCACATGAGAAATAAAAATGCGAAAAAAATAATAGCCATTATGATGTTGGCAGCTAAAAAGGTAATAACCCGCAAATGGTTACAAACTGAGCCCCCCACACCGAGGGAATGGGAGAATGTGATAAATATATTGCATGGAAAAAATAACAGCTGGGCTTCACCTTAAAATGAAAAGGTTCACTGAATTTTGGAATAAGTGGCTACTCTGGATAATGAACCACAGACCTGATGTTATTCCTTTAGTAGGAACAGAGGGTAGTAGAATGTCAGCTTTGTCAATACTAGCCGACTGCCATTGGTCCTTGCTTTTCAGCCACACTGCTTTGAATTTTTCCCCGGCTTCAGCAGCGCTGTTTCTCTGTGCTTTTTCTACACTCTAGCTCGTCTGTAATCTACTTATTGTGAACAGGCCAGGGCTTGAATGTTTTTTGCTTGTAATGATTTTTGTTAACAGAACTAGTATTAGAACTGTGCAGTACTGTTAGACTGCTTGGTATTAGAACTGAATTTGCTTCTGATAAGTCCTCTCCCCCCCCCCCCAATCTTTTACCAAACCTGTCTCTGAAACTCTCTCTGTCTTTTGTCTCTCCTATCTGTAAGCCTCTTAATTACTCTCTTTTCACCCCCATCGCCACTGCTGGCGCCAAATGCTAGCCCATCCCTGCTTCTAACTGCACTTCTCTAAGTGCCTACACCTACTCTTCACATTCACTCCCCCTAGTGCTTTGTCTCTACTCCTGATTCCACCCACCGATTTGCTGTGAGGGATCTGAATCCAGGCCTTTATCTGAAATCTAACCTCTCCTCTCCCCCTCTCTTACAGCAGCCTGAGTGCAAAGCTACAGCCCTGATTGAGCTTGCAGTCCCAACCCAGAACCCTAGCCGGCCACCTGCATCTCTCTGCCCACTGGAATCACTGCCAGGTACGCTCCTCTCCTCCACAAGCGCAGGGCTGGGTACTGCCCTCCAATTGGCTATCTCTGTCCTTAACCAGCTCGCTACTGGACAATTCTGGGATGCTGGCCAACTGCCATTGGTCCTTGCTTTTCAGCCAGACTGCTTCGAATTTTTCCTCGGCTTCAGCAGCGCTGTTTCTCTGCACTTTTTCTACATTCTAGCTAGTCTGTAATCTACTTATTTGTCCTGCCCAATTCGCCCTGACCCCAGCCTCTATTAAATACCCTCCTCCCCCACTGTATCCCTGTATCCCTGTACCCCTGTACACTCCCTCCTCCCCTCTCACGACTGGTGCCTGCCTTTGGTAGGTCTTCCCTCTAGTGACATCCTAGGAGGATGCCCCTCGCCCCAAGATTCAGTACGTGACCAACCTGCTTTTGCCATTTGAAATTGGTTCTTCCTCTAACTGTATTCTTCCTAACTCCTGCACTTATATGCACTCTCCTTATCACAATTACTGTGGCCAAACTCACGCACACCGCATTGCCTATACCACTTGGCCCCTTCCATCAGGTCTCTTGTTTCTTTCACTCCTGTTACTAATTGGAACATTACACAATGAACCACTGATACCTGCCCCCCCATATTTGGATAATAACCCCCTCAATCCATACTGCACCATTACCCCATTGTTCAGCCCTTGTTCCCCAGGCCACAACAAGCAAGATGAAGCAGCCCTGCCCACCTCAGCCATGCCATTGTGTCGATACATCTGGTTGCCCCCTCTATCACCCCTTCTTAGATTTGTGATGCAGGTGGATAAACGCAAAGCAAGGGGCACATCAAATAGGCTATGCAAAATCAGTAGTAAAAATTTTAAAAGCTATCTCCTCCCAGGCAACACTCACCCCAACTCTGGCCCCCCTTGCAATGTGGGCACGTGCCAAAAGACAGCCAGCATGCTTATCTTTGCATCTATCAACATATGTAGCCTTGCTGCCAAGCAGGACAACCTACAGGCCTGGGTCAACCAACATAACCCTGATGTGCTGTCAGTAGTTGAAATGTGGCTTTCCCCTAAAATCACTGATGCAGCTATCTACATCCCTGGCTACAAGATTTTTATGCAAGATAAGGTGTCCAAATGGGGAAGGGGATGTGCGCTCTATCTAAGGGACAACCTGTAGGGTTTTGTCCTGACACTACCCAACGTAGGGCACAATACTCAGGCCTTAGCTATTAAGATGCTCCTGGGTGCCCACAATAAAACCATTACCCTTCTTTCAGTTTACAAATCCGCCTAGGCACTCTGCTGAAGGCCTGGATGCAGTCCTAAACTGCCTAGGAAACTTGAGCCTAAATACAGAGGTTTATACTCCTTGGGGACTTCAATGTCAACTGACTCGCCACTGAGGCTAATCACTTTAAAGATGCAATTCTTGCAGCCCACTTCAAGCAGCTTATCAAGACACCCACAAGAACTAACTACAGGACAGGCTCATGTACTCTGCTTGACTGGGTACTCACAAACCGACAAGAGCATATATCCAAAGCCTCTGTTCTACCGGGTGCTATCAGCGACCACTCCCCAGTCAGGTTCTGCTGGTCCAATAAGCTCACTATGCAGGGTCACCTTGGCCTCCTGAAAGATGATCTCCTAAGCATAGACTGGTCAGGTGTGTTTGGGGCCAGTGATGTTGACTATGCACTTGACCATTTCATCTACCTTTTCAATGCTGCCTGCGACAAACATGCACCCTTCAAAAAAACGCAAAATCAAAGGCCACTTTAACCCATGGCTCTCCCCTGACATTACTGAGCTCATAAAATACAGGGACCACCCGTGGCATGTATCTAGGGCCTCTTGTAAGCAGTCAGACATTCAGTATTACGAAAGGGCCAGGAATGCCTGCACCAGGACCGTCCGTAAAGCTAAAAACCTATACTACAAGGAAGCCTTGGCCCAGAACTGGAAATACGGCAGAAAATTCTGGCGTAACCTTAAAGAGGTCACTGGAAAAGAGCCCAAATCTGCCCCCACCATGCTAAATATTGAAGGAAACCCTACTTTAGACCCTAAAATCATAGCCAACTCATTTAATAAAGCTTTTACTGATCTTCATGGTGTCCTCCCCACAGATTTCTTCTCCCACGCCACCTTAGGTAAACCCACATAGCCCTTGAAGCACCCCCTTTTTACTTCAAGACCATCACTATTGGGGAAGCCAGGAAATACCTGCACAAGGTGCTAGGTAAAGGTAGATTCAGTGGTGATACCCTTGATCTTAAAATGGTGGCCCTTACTCTAAAAGAAATCCTGTCTCCCCTCGCTGATACCATTAACTTATCGCTCAGGTACTCCAAATTTCCCCAAAGGTGGAAAGCTGCTGTAGTAACTCCCATACATAAGAGTGTTGATCGAGCCTTATCTGAAAACTATAGACCTATATCCATTCTTCTGCCTCTATCAAAGGCTATAGAAAGAATCGTTGCTGATCAGCTAGTTGAGTACCTGGAAAAACATCACCTTCAATGCCCAGAACAACATGGATTCAGGACAGGGCATAGTACCACTACAGCCCTACTCGAATATATGGGCTATATCCACAAATTTCTCGACCAAGGCCATTTCGCTGGGGCAGTGTACATCGACTTAACAAAGGCCTTCGATACGGTCAGCCATGCTCTCTTAGCTGACCAATTAACTGCCATTGGTCTCTCCACAGACACCATCTCTTGGTTCAGCAGCTACCTGCATAACTGCTCTCAACATGTAAGGTTAGGTAATGTCCTGTCAGACAGTCAACCCATCTGTTCTGGTGTCCTTCAAGGCTCAATCCTGGACCCCCTCCTATTCAGTTTATTTCTGAATAGTCTCCCCCAAGCCTGCCAGGGTCACATCCTCCTTTATGCAGATGACGCGGTTGTTTTTTCCAGGGCCCTGACCCAAATGCTCTGGAATGTCAGCTTCAATGAGATTTTTCCAGTGTTGAGAAATGGTTCCATAATCATAAGTTGATAATGAATTACAAAAAGATTAAAACTATGCTGTTCTCCTGCTCACAAAGTAAGCAGAGAAAATTCCCCCTCTTAATTCGCAACAACGAGGGGTCCTCACTGGAACTTGTTCAATACTTCAAATATCTGGGAATAACAGTTGACAACGTGCTCTCCTATGCCCTCCATGTTGATACCACCGCCAAAGCAATCAATACTCATATTGGCTGCTCCATATGCACAAGCACAGTTTGACACCTGAGGCCCTAAGTATAGCCATGCAAAGCTCAGTGGTTACCCTAGTGGACTATGGACTTGCCATATATGACTCCGCTATGGACACGTCCCTACGGCACCTGAAAACTGCACTAAACAAAGCGTGTCGGCTCGTCACAGGTGCACCTCAGCTGACCCACACCTGTGACCTATACGTCAGGGCAAACTGGCTCCAACTCAGCGGTCGACTAAAATACCAAACATGCCTATTGGCCAAAAAAATTTACTTAGGTTTGTTGCCCCCAGGGGTCCAACAAATTCTCATTCCGTGCATCAACCCTCACCCTACCCGTAGATCAGAGCATCAATTCTTCATTACCCCCAGTGCCGCACCTCCCAAGGACAAAGGTCCTTCGCATACCGAGCCCCCCCAATGGTTCAGCTCCCTTCAGGATAACACTGCTAACCTCCCCACTCTTGGTACCTTCAAATGGAACCTTAAGCTACAAATAGTGCTTTGCTCCCACTGTGAATGCCTACTCTAATCCACAACCTCGTTCCCCCCCATCTGCCTCTCCCCATGGTCCCACCCACCTCTCTCCCGACTTCCCCTTTTTTCATCCCCCCACCTCCTTCCTCCCCCTGCCCAGTGATCTCTCCCTGTTCTGCCCTGCTTCCTTGGTCCTACCTTCCAAACAATTACCTCCCCTTGTTCTTCCCCTAACAGACAAGGCCTCTTGGCTGTGCATCTTCTCTGCCCACTCACTGCACTATGGACTATGTCCCACTACAGCACTTAGTAACGTGTCTTAGTCTTTCACTGCCATTTCTTCCTCACCTGTTCTTCTTATGGTTTGATGTTATACCATCCCACTTATTGATTAAGCTCTGTTATCAATGTTAATGCCCACCCATACTATGCGTATGCTGAAGTTTTTTGTTCTACTATTGTCCTGCCAACTGATGTTTGTAATGTACTCATTTGACGTGGAACCTATGTAACGAGCTTTTAGCTCAAAGGTGTTAATCCTAGAACATAATAAATAAAAAAATAAATAAATAAAATAAACAGTAGGGAATGGATCACCTGCGTAGTAACAGAAATACAATGGTAGAGATTTATGTGATAAATGCCAAATTTATATAAGAATTGACTGTAGTGCACTTACTGATGAAATGATTGTATAGATTGTGCCTAAAAAACTTTAATAAAGAGTAAATAAAAAAAAAATTAAATTCCATTTTCAAGACTTGAAATTATGGGAACTGCACCGGTGACTATAAGTCTAATTTCCGAACTTTACCCAGATTCTACTGCCATTCTTTTCGTATATGTATAAATAATCAGAATAAAAGAAGGCTTACTATGCAGAGCATTTAATGAAGCAAATTTAAAATAGTACAGGTAGCAACTGTAAGAAAAATACAAGTTCTGCAGATTTACTGATCTGGTATAAAATGACAGACTCCGTGAAATTTATTAATTTTTACTGGTGTGCAGGCAGTCCAAATTCCAGAATTTTACCGGGTTTACTGGTAAAAACTGAAAACCAGTAGCCCTGTTTATTATTAATAGCTAGAAAATGGAAGACAGATGGAAGAATTTGATTGGCTACTGGAGTCAGGATTTCTTACCCGGGGCACAAAAAAAGTCTTATTTTAGGGAGAAAAACCCTCAGTGGCCAGTTGATCAACTGCTGACCAATTACTGTCCTGAGATACCTGTGTCCATGTGCAGCAGCCTGGCTAAATGAGTTCATATCTCCCTGGGGAGCCGTGGATATGCCATTTCGGTACATGGTCCCGATCATCGGGTCTGCCCCTCGCTCCAGCAACAAACCCACTAGTTCGAAGTTACCTAGGGTGAAAAAAGCACAGAAAGAAGAATTACATTTAATGACTGTGAAATAACGCAGAGGATGGGCAATGAAAACATTTTGGCTATAGCATCCCCCAATTGCCATTCTTTGAGTCAGTTTCAGATACTGAACGTAGCCACTTTTGTGAATAAAAAACAATTTTTTGTGGTGTGCATCAATTTAAATACAAGTAACATAAATAGAAAACTAGAAACATAGACTGTGACATCAACATAGCCCCCTTCCCTAAATTCTATCTACGTGCTTTATCAGTTAACTTGGTAGGCCAGGTGGCTAAATTGGGATTCGTCTGGCCCCTTTCGCTCTCAAATGGCAACTCCTGAAGCCAGGGATATTTTAGACTGAGAAACAATGTTAATATGGTAGAAGCCGCTGCTCAGAACTGGCAAATGAAATTTAGCCAAGCCACTCAACAGAATTCTGAAGTTCCAGGTTCAAAGCCCAGATGGTCCTATCTTATGCTATAGAATGTCAACTTCTGTTGTTAAACAGATTTTTTCTGGCTTAAAGTAAAACTTTTCACAGTTGTCCTCAACTGAACGCCATCACAAAAAAACATTTTGCCTACCATGTGAATTTCAGAACCTTCTTTTTTCAGTACTGAAGCGTTTTTTTTTTTTTCCATAGCACCGTTTCATTTAGCTGGGGTGCTGGCTGCCTCTTCAGACCCTCTTCCCTTCTCTCAACTGACCACAACCTCCCCCCAGGTCTTATCTGCCTAGTTCCCCCAAGGTTTACCACCCGTGGTGGGCCCAGGGGAGGGAGGGACTTTCTCCCATCCTCAGAGTCCAGATTCAGTCAGCAGAGCCCGAGGCGATGGCACGGGTTGAGGAAGGAAGGGCTTCCTCAGAGCACAGCCCCTGCCTTTCCCTTGTTCTTCTTGGTCCTCGTCCCCATGGGCAGCATGCATGCAATGGTATGGGCACACAACGTGAAGACGTCACACATACTTGAACTCCTGCATCCAGCTGTTAGAGGGGTGGCCGCCTGCTGTATCATCCAGCATCTGCTGGCTGGCAATCAAGCAGTGGCTCTTGCTGCCCCCCCCCCCCGAGGGCCATGTGTGGAAGCTCGATCCTCCTTCCCCCAGCCATCCCCTAAGCGTCCCTGGTCCTTTCCTGAACCCAGGTCACTGGCATCGCAGGAGGTAAGGTGCTCACCTCCTCAGTGCTCTAAGCCACCAGGCTGGCAAGCAGTTTTCATTTAAAACAGGATCTTTATCCCTCAAACTCCATGTGTTCCCATTGCATATTCCTGCACTGAAGTCATAATCTTCTGATGACATCACAGTCTTTACTACGGAAATTAATTCTCTGATGACACAAAGCAGAGGATTAGGACTTTAGGGCAGGAAAAGCAGCAGGTACAGAGGACAGTGAAGGGGCAAATAACCTGTTTTCATGTAAATACATTTAGTGATAAAGAATGGAATGTCCTGAAATTCATTTTTGGGGGTAGGGGTGGGGATCCGACAAGATTTGAGTCCTACTAATGCCAGATATAAATTATTTTGTGGAAACCTGGAAAATCACTTTCTTTAGCAGCTGCTACAGCAGAAGTAAGTTCCTTCCATAGAAAGGTGGAGTGCTGAAAATACTCCCTATAAAAGCAACTTCATAAACATTATTCTGCAGCTTTATTGCTGGTTTTTCTATACATGGATCGTTTTGTCATGACATAAGGAAATGGACTCACCGGATGCTGCAGCGAGCTGTAAGGGGGTCTCAGAGTAGTTTTCCTCCCCCTGTACTAAGGAACCTTCCACATTTGCTCCAGCATCGAGCAGCAGCTATTAAGAAGATTTATAGTTTTATTGGACACTATAATTTCACAGTGCTAACATAAAATATATCAAATCAATGAAAAGGTACTCAGAGGAAGGATAAAGAAAGCTGTGGAGAATCTGTATTTAGCTTTCTTTTCATTCACTTTAAATCACCAGTGCTGATTCTCAGCAGATTTACTGGCATGTGATTACCTCTTAAAACCACAAGAGGTCCAATAAGTGGCTCTGCTTTTTCAAGAGGGAAAAACGCTGTAAAATCTTTTTCAGATTTTTTCCATGTCTGTTGCAATTTTATCAGTAGGATGTCTGATACAATACTTAAGCAATAATGCACAACAGGGTGTGAGTCGTGCTGGGATAACATCACATCTCGGGTTGTTGGGCACGAGGCCGCAGACCAAGTACGTCCAACATTTGAGAAGTGATGTTATCCCACCACGACACAAAACCTAAAGTCCATTACTGCAATTACACAATGGCTCATTTGTAAGTAGAAAAAAGAAAATTAGAAAATTCATTATAAAATTTATTTTTTAGTTGTTTTTTTCTCTTTGCATAGGAATGTGTAAAGAAAAAGTTATTGTTGCCTTTGTGGACTGAAGGTAATGCTGTATATTAGTTGTTATTATGATGCTTGAATGCTTGTCTCTGAGGCCCCCCTCCTCCATCGATCTCACTAGTCTGAGTCCTCCATTTGCTTCTTGCTGCTTTTCTCCTCCCTCCCCATCGCTCCTCTCGCTTCCCCCGCCGTCCTGCTTCTGGCTTGCTCCCCCCTCTCACTGTTGGCTTGCTCCTGTAAGCTCTTGATCCTTCAGTGTGAAGCCAACAGCTCCCGCGACAGCCTCACACAGTAAGTATAACTTTAAAAATACACAATTTTGTGAAGCTTCAGATTATCAGTCAGTGAAGCAGACAGCCCCCGCAACAGCCTTGCGCTGTAACTAAGCATTGTAAATGATGCAATTTTGTAAAGCTGCTCAGAGTTGTGGCTAGATTGGGGGCTTGCTTTACAGAAAATGAGACTGGGGGTGGGATACCGCTGTGTGACAGAATGGCTGGCTGGCAGGAGAAGTCGGAGCAGACATCGTTAGATAGTTCAAGGCAAGAGCGGGGATTACATGGTGAAGCAAAGCACAGTGACGGCTTTATTTTTTGTTTAGGATTTTTATTTTATTGTGCAAAACAGTGTTCGGCTAATATTAGGAAGTGCATTTGGGAACTGTGGAAGGGCATTTGGTGTGGGGCTGAACAGATTTCTGTAGTGTGTGTGGAAGAGATTTAAGTTTAAAAATGAAAGTAGTGTCAGAATTCACTTTGGCCATGCCAAGTTGGGGCAACTTGACAGACGTGTCAATAGGATTCTAAAAGTGGGGGTGGGGGGGCACATGCCCTAATCAGTGACTTTTTCCAAAAAGAGGGGTCCAGAGAGATTTGTCACCCAAAGAAAATTTGAAGAATTTGGTGCAAAATGGTGCATTTTAGAAGCACATTCTATGAAATCTCAAGCAAGACAAGTATAAGGATTTACTAGCTGAAACCCTGAAATACAGCAGGTGGCTTCAGCCAGGAAGCAAACTTATTCACTTTAAGGGAAGCTGTCATTTGCAGCGGCTCCCGCCCTTGCAAACATCACCCTCCAGTTAAGCTTTTTGCTAAAAAGCACATTTTTTATGCCCGGCAAAGTAGTTTAATTTAAGAAAGCAAAGTTCGCTACCCTGAAGTATGGCAGACTATTGGGTGGCACCATTAACTGTAATGGTGCAGTGCCGCACCCTGCGCCTCAATGCATTTGGATTGGGCGCGGGGTGCAGCACTGCACCATTACAGTAAAGGTGCCACCCGATAGTTCGCTATACTTCACAGAAGCGGACTTTTGCTTTTAAATAAAATGCACCTTTTTTAGCAAAAGCTTAACTGAGGGGTAGTGTTTGCAGGGGCCGGAGCCCCTGCAAATGACAGCTTCCCTTTAATTTTCATTCCTCTTATCACCTTAATCATGTGGCAAACATTTTAGTCTCCCCGCCTTTAACAAATCTTCCTTACATTCAGAGGCTTCGCCTGCAAAAGCATCAGAAGATAATAAACAGACAATACACATCTGCCACCTTTTTTATGGCTGCAGTGGGCGGAGCCTGCATTCGTTCTGCACGTACTAAAGGAGTGATGTCATGTTTTCTGTCCGTGGAACTGACTGAAGGTGTAAATGGTCTCCTCCGCCTTACCCTCCTCCAAGAAATGTTTTCTGCCATCAAATAAATACGCTTTCATGTTAGTCAATGGTTGCAGGGCACTATTTTCTTTTTTAAATGGGAGGTACAAGAACTGGAACCTGAGTAGTGGGAGGCAGCATTAGTTTTTTGGGGGGAGTAAGATCCACCCCCCCTCCACCCGAGAAGCTCCTAAAGATCCACCCCCACCTTTTTTTTTGGTTCATGTGGGAGGTGCATGAAGTGGATCTATCATGTTGGAACAACTGACTATCAGAGCTGCCTGGGGAAGCAATTAAGGAGTGCCTGAAACTGCATCTAGGCATATCCCCCCCCCCCACACACACACATATAGACAACCAGCATAATATTCTGTGGTGATTTGTATATGCAGCCCATGATGCTTTGCATTGTGGGGTCATGTGTGACTTTGTATTTCAAATACACATAGACATCATGATCAAGGCCACTGATTTACGGTGATTAAAACAATTAAATTCCGTTTTCAAGACTTAAGATTCCGGAATTTCACTGGTGATTGTTAGACTAATTTCCGGATTTTACCGGGATTCTATTATCATTCTTTTAGTATGTGCATTAATAATCAGAATTAAAGAAGGCTTAATATACAGAGCATTAAATAAAGCAAACTGAAAATAGTACAGGAAGGAATTAAAAGAAAAACAGACTTTTTTATAGATTTACTGATCTGATAGAAAATGCCAGATTCCATGAAATCTTCGTTTTTTACCAGTTTTCAGGCAGCCCTAATTCCGGAATTTTACCGGATTTTCTGGTAAAAAACGAAAAACAGTGGCCTTGATCATGATTTATTTTTTTAACTCTAAGCATGTCAATATTTGGCTCTAACAGTATGGGCAAGTTGGGCATAAAAATAAAATAGAAAAAAAGGATCAAGCAGGTGCCTTTTCCTTTGTCATATACATGCAGACAGAAGGTCCCAAATCCTGTATGACAAGTTCATTGTATGGATGTTCTCCATGTAAAACAGAAATCTTGTTAATGTCATGTCTGTAGCATCATTTGTAGCCAATAAACTATTATTTACGTAGGTACTGTAAACGACAGGTTTTAATTCAGAAATCCAGTCTTGATAAATTTGTTTTTTTAGCAGTTCTGTAAGATTTATGGTCTCTCTGATGTAAGAGTGCATAGCACAGAAACGAAAGGGTTTCTGTAATTGATTGTTGTTTGCATGAGAAGTGGGCATGACAGCGGCATGCAAGAGTGAAGTCTAAATTGTTTCTTGGCCATTCTGGGATCTGAAGTTTAACAGTAATGTGTGAAGAGAATGAAGTCTTGTGTTTTGTGCATTCTGAATAGGTTTAGTGCTTTGAAGTTAAAAGACATAAATATATATACATAGTGTCATGGGCACCTGAGAAGGAAGGAGATACTACTAAAATAAATGCTATTCTGATGATTTATTTATTTATGTGTGAGATTTTAAATGTAGTTCTGCCTAGGTCAAAGACACATAAGCTATAAAAAGTACATTTAAGGATGGATGTATTAGTCAAAGCTTGTAGTAGCAAAATAAAGCAAGAAAAATAATATATTGCGTTTTTTTCTTTCCATTGTTTAACCAGGAGTGGCACACTAAGTTGAAAGCTTGTTTACAGGGGCAACCTGGGAGCACATGGAAGTTAAAGTGACTTGCTCAGTGTCACACAGTATGCAAGTGGAGGCTGTGGGATTCAAACCCAGGTCTCCAGATTTGCAGTTCAGAACCTTAAACCACTGTGCTATACTGCCTTCCTAGTTATGGCAGTCATCTGTTTTATGGTTCATGATGTTGGTGTAGTAAGCAGCAATACATCGCATAGCTGTTGTAAAATGCCAATAAGTAGGTCATGCAACAGATGTGCTGAGCAGTTACTGAAGCAAGAAATGTATTTAGGATAGTAAAATATTCCTGATAAATGTGTGACAGTTGCATCTCAATTTCAAGGAGGTCCTTATGGGGTGTCAATGTACAATATAAAGTAGTTATAGTTTTCAAGTTGTCTGAGTAATTGTCCTTATAATGTAATGCATTAAATGCTGTTGCTAGGTTAAGAAGTCATATAGCAGCAATAGAGATGAAAACAATGGGATGCATAGGAATTTGGAGACAAGTATACATCAGCTGGAGCAGTGTCATGACTTCACCATTTTTTTTATAGTTTCATTCTAGATTTTCAACATTACCATTTTTTTACACCTCCTCATAAACAGTACAGCTGTCATTTTTACATCCTGTTCAAAATGTGTTTTTGCACCTGTGGTGCCAAATGGCACAATCGCTGTGCAAAATCACCTTTCCGCTAATGAACTGATAGTGTCACTGTCCATGCGGTGAGGTCACAAAAAGTCCATGCTGAAAACTTGGGAGTGAAAATACCAAGAAACGCCCAGGGCATTAGGGTGTCTGACCATAACACCCTGCCCTGTAGGGACTGACAGGCATCAGGGGTGTGACTTGGGACTGTCAACAGTAATGCTCACACCATTCCACCCCCATCCCCACCCTGCAGTCAGTGACAGGTATCAAGGTGTGCCTTTGACTCTTCAGACCCAAAGTTCACTCCATTCTCTTATACTGTACCAATTTCAGTGTATTTCCTTATGGAATGAGGTGAGTGTAAAGTCTGAACACCCCAAGGCACACCTCGACACTTGTCTGTGTCTGCAGGGTAGGGCGAGGTGAAATGGCATGATCGTTATGGGCAATGACCCAAAGGCACACCCCAATGCCTGTCCATATCTGCGGGGTGGGGTTGGCATCACTTCAATACTTCACTGCCATTCCTATTCTGCCTGTCTGTGTGTGTGTGTCTCTCTCTCTCTATGTCTATGTAATTATCTATCTTTCTATCAATTGTATGCATCGTTATTTTTACCTATTTCTAACACAAACCTGCATATCACATTTGCTTGCACTATGAGCACATACTTATGAAACTGTGCATATTTGTACTCCACTTCTGCATAGACCTCATACTTTCCTAATATTCCCATTATCACAAGCATAACTACCTTGCCCTTATCAAAAGTGACCCCCTCTGAAAGTTACTATCATATTTTCTCTGCTAACAGTCAATCATTACACCTGACTTCCTGACATCAACACATTGTTTAAATAGAACTTACATTACCTCATGGACAAAAAACCTGTTTCTCTAAAAAAAAACTGTGCAAATAATCCCAAGGCTGAACATATGCCAGCCATTACTTTTTCATGCACTGCCACCTTCTGTACCATCATGGGGATTTGCATATGTTTCCCATGATGCTTTGCATTATTGGGGTATGTGCAATTGTGTTTTCTTTAAAATTTGGCTGTCCGGCTAATATCATCCGGGATAACACATACATCAGTGGCATTTGCTCTGGGGTTCTTTTGTAAACCTACATTGCTTCCTATGCCTTCCTTTAAAATGTACACCTCCATATATTTTCCTAATAATGTGTATGCCTTCCTTAGAACAGAAACTAAAACAAATCTTACTACTTACAAATCAGTGTGTTGTTTCTCCATACCTCCTTAACAATTCCACTCAACTTCACTAACTTCATTATGCAGCCGTGGTGGATCTGACCAGATTTTGTTTGTTACGGTAAACTATCTAATACAGTCTCTTCTTCTCTCAGTATCTACTGGGGAAATGGTGGCTGTTTGATTTTTAACAGTTCTAAGACTGTCACAAGGATCTCCAGCAGATACCAAGTGTAGACAGGGAGTACTAGTGTTTGCCCATGCATTAGACATTTCTAATGCATGGTTAACAGGCAATCAGATTGCTTAAATTTCTTTCCTATTTTATAAATTACAGCGTGCCCAGAAGCAGCCTCAAAGGTGAAATGCTGAGGTGGTGTTGAATCAATAAATGCTAAAGCATTTGAGAAATTCTGTCATGGTTTTCTTTAGGTCACAGAGCAGTCAGAACTGTCTGTTTTTGAATTATAAGGGCTTTGACAAAAAAAAAATTTGCATCTATAAGAAAAATACAAATTGTCTTACAGCAAACAGATGCAATTTCAGCTTTCCGTGTCTTAACCCTTGCTGTGCTGCGGACTGATATATCACTTGAGAATTCCTATTTGTTCTAATTCTGTTGGCATCCTAAGGGTTAAGTTTCAAAAGCCTCATCAAAAAAGGAAAGTCTTCAATCTGACTTTAAGACTCTAAACTGGATGCAAGACTAGCATGAAGTAATACAGTAAATGGACTGTAACAGTAAAATGGAAATATGCAGACCATGACAGAATGGAGCACCAGGTCAACAAGTGTAAAGGACATACAGGGATCTGGAGGTCCATAATGTAGATGGTCCGTATTCTGTTACAAGGCATTCTAAGTTTATGAGACTCCTAGCTGCTTGACAATTTGCCAAAGCAGTTCCCCGAAAATAAATGAAACCATTTTCAAGCTAAATGATCACACTAAGTGTATATAAACAGTGCAATGCATACAATCCAGCCAGAAGAACGAGTATGAGTGCCAGCACTAGGATTTATGTAAATAATATTTTAGATCGGCATAGGACCAGAGCTCACCACTATGGGCTGTGTTACCAGTGTAAATGCCAGTAACGTGTCCTGTAAACAGTACTTCCGAGGCTACTCCCAGAAGTCCCTGTTTTGTGCTTATTTTATTATGTTGCCGTATCATTGTTTTTCACACTGTTCTCCGCTCACAGACCCTACTCCGGGTGGGGCGGGGCTACTCCAGTACTTCTGCCAGTCGCCAGACACCTTTATCAACAAAAAACTCATTCTCTTTTTTCTGTGTTGTACTTTAAAATTCCTTCTCTATTTTGTGCTTGTTATTTAATTGAAGTGTGCCCAGGTATCATTTTTTGAATCAGAGTATCTTGGTTTTAAAACTCCACTGTTAAATAGCCAAGCGTAAGAACCGGAACTCGTAACACACCTGACATCATGTTTTTTAAATGTAACAAGTTCTTTGACGAACATGTGCACCTATCTGATTTGTTGAAATGTCTCTGTAACCCCCCTGCAAATGGGGGTTCCCAAAAGACTTCCAGGAGCTTGCTTGAATGCTCCAAGCCTGAATGGTGTTTGGCATTTAAGCCATTTATCAGTGAGTGTTTTTAGAACCTCTGGTACTGTCTCTTTAAGAGCTGTCTGCTTGCAGACATAATTAGTTTGTATGGGGGACTGTGTGTTTCTTTGATTGAGTACCACTCAAGCTGCTGCCAATTCACTTCATTTTTGCAGTCACTAGGAGTGCAAAGGGAACCTATCTGGAAAGATGTAACTGTTTGCCAGAAATTATTTAGAGTAGTAATGAAATTACAGTTTGTCTAACCTGCTTTCTTTGCAGTCAGAACTGTGTCTGCTAGTTCCCCATTCTAGTTTTGAACTGCTGAACTGGACCAATCAGTGTGGGGTAAGCTAGCTCTAAAATGGTGCCTTGGACGAATCAGAACTTGGACTCATAATCTGAGCCAGCCACAAGAGGATTGTATGGGCAGTGACTCTGGGAGATGTAGTTTAGACTTCAGTGCCTTTTGGACCAACAGCAGCAGTCTATTGTGAGTGACAGCCAATCCAGTCAAGAACTGGGAGGAACTCAAAGGAAGTGCCCGGTTTTGTCGGTTGGAGTTTGAGTTGAGCTTTGGCAGTGAAGAAGGAAGGAGCCCTGTGCTTTTTCAGTGTGCAGTTTTAGTAAAAACGTGTAAGGCCCAGAGTTCGGTCTGCAGCTTGTGTAACAGCTTGTTAGGACTGAATCAGTCCTGTGAAAAGAATCAAGGATCTCTGAAGAGTAGAAACCAGGCTCACCCTGTAGAAGACTGGAGGAATTGCTGAAAATTGCACTCTGTCTGTCAGGAACTGAATCTGCTGTGTGTTCTCCCGGTATTGTGCAGTAATTGTGATCGGGATACAGATGAAGCCTGCCTGGTATAGTGCTTTCTTTTATATGGATGTGTGAAGAGGTTTGTGTACCTCAAGTGAGCCCTGCTGACATTGAAGGACCCTATCTTATTTGGAGGTCGAGTACTAATTCAGGGTCGCCCCTGTTGAATTGCCACATTAAATCCAAATGGAATTACTGTACTGCTGACTGTTTAATTCTCCTTTTCTCTGGTGAAAGGGCCCCACCAGCTGCCACGGTTTGGACTAGCCACTAGGGCTTGGGTACCCAGGGACAGTAACTGATAGGGATAGGCCTGTGCACAGAGCCATAGGTAGATTATTAGAGTGATAAGCTAATTAACCTGATTTCCCCCTGTCCTTGTTATATCCCCCTAAATAAATCAGAGCTGCATGTTTCAGCAAAGTTATACTGCCTGAGGTATTTGTCTATGTTAAAGTACTGTACTGTGATTGTTGCACTGTATCTCATTTCACAGGAGGTCCCAGTGCTGGAACCAGACCTGGGGTAAGTGTATACTGTGAAGGTAATTCTGATATATTGTGTGGGCCACTAGTGGGAAGAAAGGGGGTTGCAGTGTCCCAGAGGGCTGTGACCAAGTTAGTTTAACTATTGCAAACCCTGACCTCTGGGTGGAGGCACCCGCCATTGGATCCAGGCCCCTCAACCTGTTAGTGGCAAATCAGGCAGGGGTAGTAGCCCCTGGGATAGCGCCATCTAGGGGTTACATCTCCATGGAGTCAGAAATGCCAGGGTGGTTACTGAAATTTGGTGCAGAACAGGACTTAAAGCCGCAGCAGCATTTGATTAATAAAACTGCGACAGCAATACTATTCAGTATGAGTCCAGGTGCATAGTGAGCAACATGGTGATGTTTTGGGCTTTCTAATTGGCTGTGAGTGATAGAGGCTACGGGGCTGGTGTCAATCAGAGGTACGCAGGCTGTCACTGACAGCTCAGACTGGAGAGAGGGACATGGAAGAGGAGTCACAGACGGAGCAAGGTAGGAGGAGGAGGCAGACAGGAGGCAGTACTGGGGTTCACAGGGCTGGCTCATCACCGCAGGGAAGCTGCTAGCCAGTTGCCAGTACTGCTGAGCTTTAAAGCCCTATAATATAAAGGAAGGGGGGAGACTGGGGGGCATGCCCCAATTTTTCGTGCTTATGACACCCCTGCAACTTGGTCATGGTTCATGGAGTGACACATATAAAATGTCATGCGGTCTTGTGTGTGCTGGGACTTGATTCGTGATGTGCTGAGCCTTGTTAGTTGTGCTGGTGCTTTGATGAGACCCCATTGGCCTTCCAAAATATATAAAAATGCCTTAGAAAACCCACCCCATTGATCTCATTAGAGCACACCCCTGCACTCTACAAACTTAACCATCAAAAACTGTCTGAGCGTGGGGGCTTACGGGGGCAGTGCTCTCAGACACTGGCACCAGGAAGGGAAAGGAATCTGGTGGCTTGCTCCTCCAAGCCAGGAATTACAATCCCACCCCCTGGAAAAACTGCACCACAGCAACATATAAAACATGAACTGTTTATGTCCAATTAAGGTAAGCCACCAGCTAGGGGACTTGGGGATTTTTTTTTTAAAATAAGCACAATTATTGGTTTTTAAGAAGGGGGTCTAACCACAGTCCTTGATACGTATAACAATCAGCCTGAAGCACAACTGTGGCATTAGATATAATAAGCAGCAATTGTGCATTGCCACTACTTAATACTGTAGAACTAGTATATTTCACTGTATTCACTGACTATCCCGATACTGCGAAAATATGAAACTGAAATAAATTTTAAGAGAAAACAATTGAATGTTTCAACGCTTGTCTAAACAACGATTGCTTTTTATTGCCTGCCCCTTTAAAAAAAAAACTCAGTCATAGATACTGTACCATTTAGATACTGTACCATTTAAAAAGTCAGAGAGTAATTTGTAGTCGTTGTACTTTTGGCGTGTGTTTTGTTTTTGTTTTGAATACATTTAATATGTTTGTCTGGTTGATCCTACCTTTTCCTGTCGGCGTGCTTCTTTTCTGAGAGTCAACGGGTCAAGCTTGGCGGTAGCTGTAGCGGGTGGGGAACTGGAGCAGTCATGAAGAAGCAGCAGGAGTTTGAGGGAAACACTGTGGTTTGGGGCTTTTTTGCTTTTGTTTGTTCTGTTACATTAAAGCATGTATCTGGTTGATCCCACCTTTACAAGCTCTGGAAACTGAGTGACTGATAGGGATACTGGAACCAACAATAGAGGGATTGTGGAAGGAGCCAAGCAACATCAAGAGAAAGTTGTCGGAGTGAGTGAGTTTTGAGTACAGTGGTCAGGCGGTTGTTGTCAGAGTGCAGTGGGAAAAGAATTCAGAGCCGTAGTGCAGGAGAGCTGTGACTGTATGGTGATTGCGCCGGAGAATGTAAATCTGCAAAGATTATGTGCAGCAAATATGTGGCCACTGCTCAGACTCTTAAATATTTTCAAAATGAAGCATATTAGTTCTACAGTATTTTTTTCTGTTTCGAACAGCATGGTCTGAGTTTTTGAAATATTTAACACCAATTTATTTATCGATTAGGTATATTTGCAAAGCATCAAACGCTACCTGAAGCCTTGTCTGCACTCTCTATGCTGTTTGAACTGTGATACACTATTGTGTCCTCTGTGCATAAATAAAAATTGAAATTTTCAAGGTAAGTATTTATGTTGTTTACATACACAGTAAACAAGAAGGGCCAGGGACAAAGCCCTGGGGCACACCTCTTGTTACGTGGAAAAAATCTGATTGATCACTCTTGAAAAAACAGAATGAAAACAGTCCCTCAGGTAGCTACTTATTAATTTATTTATTTGTTTGCTTTTGATAACCAGGTAAGATAAACTAGACATACATATACCTATTTTCAGGCACAGCCTGATTGAGTTACAATAGCTGTCATGAGCAAAAGAATTACAGAAAACATTATCAAAGGACAAAGTAATGACATGCAGGAACAGACAACAAGGCTTTACAGTGCAGTAACATTTACACTAATGTAGAATTAACTAGTACAATGACAGCAGTATGTACATCAAAATGGCAACAGAAAAATAAAATACACTGTATAAATTAGAAAATCTGAAGCTCGTTATCAGTATAAATTTCTTAAACGTTTGCAGCAACCTAAAATTATCCAGCAATGGCAAGGAAAGTGCACAGTGTTAGGACAAGCTCGGTCAAGTAGTTTGATTGGAATCAGGGGCAAGAGTAAGGGCTGATGGGATACAGAGAGACCTTCAGGGCCCTGCAGAACAGTGAGTGACTGGGGCAGTAGCAAACATTAGGAGGAAGGGCATTCCAAAAACTAAGGGCATAGACTACAAAAGCCGGTTTGCCAAGGCTTGTGGCACATCTCTGCTCATAGAGAGGTTGAGTCAGCTGACCTCAGTGAGCAGGAGGGATGAGGGTGCTACAGATAGGTGCCAACGGAAGACGTGGAGCCAATCCTCAGGGGTTTGTTGATGAAATGGCGTAATGTAACAGAACGTTGGCATGTAGGGGAGGGCCTGCCTAGGCCACAGTAAAGGTGGCAGTGGTGCGTATGTCTAGGGATGTGTGACAGGGTGGAATAGGACCCTGTCCCAGTTGTTATGGAAAAAGTTTGAATGCAGGGATCTGTTCTATTCTTTCTTTTCCTGTCTTTTCTCTGGTTGTGCAACCAAATTTTCCTGTGACACCTAGGATTTGATCACCCCGACAGTCTCACAATTTCTTTGCCTCTCACTGTCCCTCAGTCTCCCTTGCTGTCTGTCTTTTCCTCCCTTGCATATCTGCTGATATAAAAATATATGGAAATTAACTGATATGTTTAGAAAATATATAGTGTTACTGTTGAAATGTATATAATTATATTTTGAGATGACTGCAAAAAGCTATTGGAAACTCAAGGGGTTACCTAAGTGCAATTTTTAAGCCTTTTGCAGAAGAGCTGTGGAAAAAGGGCCTCAGCTCATGCACACTGTGTTCCTATCAGCACCTGCCTGAAACATAGAAGAACATGATGCTTGTTAAGAATGCGTGTTGGAAGGGATTATAAAAGAGCTGAGCTTCAATTGCTCAAGAGAAAAGGGACACAGAGATTGAAGGAAAACTCTGATGGATCTTCTCTATTTTATTTTGCCTTTGTAAATAGTTATACTGAACAAGTTTTATTTTTTATGTTAATGTTAATACAAATAAATATTTTTGGTGAATTCTACAACTGTTCCTGGTTTTCTTATGCTTCCTGACCTGTGCCTTGATGACAGGATGGACAAGGCAAAGTGACACACATTGTTGTATATTACATCCCATTTTTGAGAGGATGGTTTTATTTGCTCCTAGGAAAGCAAGGAGGCCATATAAGTAAGTCCGAGAAGGAGAAGCACCTGGGCTATGGCCAGCCAGGCAGCAGGAATATGCAGTGTTTTAGTCTGAAAGCCATGTCACTTAGCATTGACTGATTTGCAGATTGAGGTAATGTGGGAAGAAAAGTCGAGAGATGGATCTACTAAGACTCTAAGCACTTAAAACTGCTCACCTTCTCCAGCAGGGACCCATTAGCACAAGTAAAAGGTTGGAGAAGGTTGCACAAAGTGTTGGTTTTGATCCAAAGAGCATGGTATTTGTCTTTTTGCTATTTAAGATCAACTGCTTTGTGCTTAAGCAAAACAGAACATGAGCAAAGGAATCAGAGAGGGATTTGCAGATATTGGGACAGTAGCAGCACTGTGGTAGAGAACACGGTCATCTGCATACAGTAAAGAGCTGCACCAGGAGGCAACATCTGGGAGGCTGTTTATGTAGCTGGAGAAAAGAAGCGGATCCAGAATAGATTCTTGTGCTACACCAACAAATATGTCCGCAAGGTTGGAGGTAGTTGAGGGCAACCTGACTTCTTGTTTTCTACCACTTAAATAGTTGGCAAACCAGGAAATAGGGTGGGGGGTGGGCGGCACTAAGGGAGATCAGTTTGTTGCAGAGCTGTGTGTGATTTACTAGGTTGAACACCTCTGTTAGATCAATGAACACAGCACCAGTTAGGAGGCCAGTACCTATGGCCAAACTGATGTAATTTGTTAGCTTGGCCCAAGGCTGTGGAAGTGCCTTGATTTTTTCCTGAAACCGTGCTGTACAGGGGACAAGAGGATATACTCGGAGATGCAGTCTGAGAGCTGGGATGCTACAATCCTCTCAAGCATCTTCGACAGGACTGAGAAGATGGCTATGGGATGATAGTTTTCCATAAGCTTGGGGTCAGTCACATGCTTAGAAAACAGGGGTAACCCTGGCAACCTTCCAGACATCAGGGACAACATCAGATGAGAGGGGAAGATTCAGAACTCTAGTGATGGGGAGTGCTATATAGGAGACAGCTAGCTTCAGCAGTTTTGGGTCAAGGCCCTCATACCCAGAATATTTATCTGAAGTAACGAAGAGCGGATGCTTCTTGAGCTTGGCCACACTCATTGACTGGAGGTAGAAAAGAGGGGCATGGGGCCAGCAGTGGATGGGGAGGTAGCAGCCAAGACTGAGGACCCTGGGTCAATGCTAAGACTTGCCACGAAAGCTGCAAGGTCAGAGAATTTGGCATTGAGGCATCAACAATTCTGGTGTGGTTATTGCAATTTCTGCCATCACTGTCACACAAGGGGCAATCTGGTTTTGTGTGCAGGAGGCCTTTTTTACCAGTCCAGAATTTGCATGGGTCACCAGCAATGGCTGAGAACTTGTTTTTTACAATAGGTACCTTTACTTGATCTCACTCCTAACTTACAGATC
This sequence comes from Neoceratodus forsteri, assembly GCA_016271365.2. NCBI lineage: Eukaryota > Metazoa > Chordata > Ceratodontiformes > Ceratodontidae > Neoceratodus > Neoceratodus forsteri. The sequence goes on along the minus strand of CM028131.1, from coordinate 1,400,968,987 downwards.
TTACTTCGAGAAAGACTCTTGCAGCAGGCCACACCAGTAGGACTATGCCGCTAGGCACTAGGACCACACAGAAAATTTCTAGCTAGCAGTCTACCACGGGGAACCACGTACTGCCGACGTCAGTTATCTGACATCAATACAGGCTATATAGGAGGGTGGTCTCCTATGTCCACCTCAGTTCTTTTCCTGCCATTGATCCGTGCACATCAGACCTAGTGAACATCGCAGATACAGTAGACCGCCATTTCCCGTGTTCTACCACATTTTTTAATTTTTTCCAGAGGCATTATTCCGTTCACTGGATGTTCACAGAGTGTTGCGGTACTACATGAACCGCACCAAGTCTTTAAGGAAAAAATGATCAGTTATATATGTCATTCACCCCCGAGAGAGGGCGCTCCTGTTTCCAAATAATGTTTGTCTAAGTGGTTAGCTAACTGCATTGTTTATTGCTACTGCTAGTACAACAAGCCCCTTCCGGGGGTAGTCAAGGGCCATTCCACCTGGGGGATGGCTGCCTCCGCTGCTTGTTTCAGAAATGTGTCTGCTGTTGACATATGTGCAGCTGTCATCTGGAGTTCTGGCCACTTTTACCAAGCATTACAGTCTGAACATCTCCTCTAAGTGTAGAGCCAACTTCAGACTAGCAGTCCTTCAGGGCCTTCTGTCATGAGCCACTGTCTGCTGACTCTTCCTCCTCCTCTCTGTGGTTTTCCTGGTCATACAAGTATTGCTTGGGATTCAGTCCTACTGGTATGATCTGCTGCAAGAGCCTTTCTCGCAGTAAGATAGCACAGTTACGTCAGAACTTACTATAACAGTAGATCTTTGAGAGAAGCTCTTGCAGCAGACCCTGCTTTCCCTTCCTCCCTCCTTCCCCCTGCTTCTTCTTTTTCCTTGCTTCAGCACCTTTGGCTCTCAGAATAACCTCTGCAGTTCTCCTTCAGCTGGTCATGCAGAGTCTCCAGCGGGAGAACTGAGGTGGGTGTGGGGGACCACCTCCTATATAGCCTGTACTGATGTCAGATGACTGACGTTGGCGGGGGGCAGTACCCTGTGGTAGATTGCTAGCTAGAAGTTTTCCGTGTGGTCCAAGTGCCCAGTGGCACAGTCCTACCGGTGTGGCCTGCTGCAAGAGTTTCTCTCGAAGACCTACTGTTACGTTACGGTCTTACATAACTGTACTACAGTTTGCCATGTATGATATTCCACCCACTCAGAAGCCAGACAAATCTGTCAAAAACAGACCCATAATTTGTCCCTTTTTTCATTTGGTGAAGAAGGTAACTGGAAAGCCAAGACGCAGGTTTTTGCTACATTTTGGTGAAGATGGCAAGAAACTGGGTTACAGCAGATTTTGTGCAGTACAAGGAGTTAAGGCAAGACCAGGCTACCTCTTGTATGTTTAGTTTTGAGAAATCCCAGAAAGGGTGCCAGCCAGGGTAATCTTATCACTCCTGATAGGGAGGAAACAGTTAAGAAAGGGCTGTTTACAAGCCCCAGCCGACGGCATGGTGGGGACAGTAACGAGCTGAGAGAAGTTCAGCTTCTTTATGACATTCTCAAGTGATTTAGACCTGGTACCTAGCCAGTTGAGATTTAAATCGCCAAAAGCTATGATCTCCTTAGAGCTGGAGAGCTGGGACACATAGTCTATTAGGGTTGTAAGGCCCGACATGCCATTCCTTTGGGGGGGGTTAGAAACACACTCTAGGTGTAGCTTATTTGCCCTCCCAAGCATGAGCACTGTGTAGAGGAGTTCATGAGGTGTGGGAGGGAGGGATGCAGGAGGGTGGCGAGAGATGTTCAGATGATCCTTGAAATAGGTCAGAAACCAACCACCCCATTTGAGGGCACCACCACCCCCCCCCTTTTGGAGGACCCTGTCCTTGTGGGTAAAACTGCATCCAGGGATATGGCAGGGGGTCAGGTACGAAGAATTTTAACCAGGGTTTCCGACAGAAACAGAATGTGAGGTCGGTAGGAACCCACCCAAGTCTCCAGATCATCTTTATTTATCATGAGGCTTCTTTATACTCACATGGGCTATTTTAGTCGGGAGAAAGAGTTACAACATAACACCAGAAAGGAAACCTTCACTAGGAGGGGGTGCTTGCAGATAACCACAGTTAATAAAAACAAAAACTGTAGCACTGACCACCTCCACATTGAAATACAGACGCTGCTCTGTGAAAAACGTGCCAAACATATTTTATTGGGTGGCAACAGATGTACAAAAAGCACTTTGACGCATTTCAGAGTAAGCTCCTTTAGTAAAAGTGGCTTTTGATAACGGAGTCACTCAGAAATGCATTAAAGTGCTTTTTGTATGTCTGTTGCTACACAATAAAATATTTTTTGCACGTCAACAGAGCAGCGTATCTATTTCAATGTGGAAATGGTGAGTGCAAGACTTTTTGTTTTTTATTAGACAGAGTTAAAATCCATACCATAATCTTTTGATCTAACCAACAGAATGTCATAGCCCAGGGTATCAGAGGCTTTCGCGAGGTCTCTAATAATAGTACTCTGTTAGCTGTCCTATGTCCATGGCAGAAAAAAATATTGTTGCTCACCTTGATAACCGCAGTAACCATATTACGTTGTGACCTGAATCCTGATGGATAACTACACAAGCAGAAATCTGAACTGACATACTAAGTTAATTGATGACTAACAAGTTTTTCCAAAACCTTCAATACTATTGGCAGGAGGAAGCTAGGTTTTGTAATTTTGGACTTAATTTATGTTTATCTTTCAAAAAAGTCGACTGTTACCCTATACATGGTCTCGATATATAGCATGGCCTGGCCCTGGGCCCTCAAGTTAAACAAAGATTTGCATCTGGAATAGTAACGGTTTAAGCCTGAAGAATGTTCTACCTTCCATTCTACCGTTCTACCATATTTTAACAATATGTTCATCCCTTCCCCTTGCCACAGTGATGATCACTGTGACAAGGGGGAATGTAGGGGTGAGGGAGAGACAGAAATAAAGCAGGAAGAATGGTGAGAGATACGAACATACGAAGAACCCAGCAGAAGAAGGCCATTTGGTCTATCAAGTCTGCTCGTATCACAGGGTCCACAGCTTGAGCTAATATCCCTGCTCTCCCTCCCCACTCCTCCTCCCATCCTCCCTACCCATGATCCTTATCTTCCCCCTTTGCCTGTCCCAGAATCTCTTAAAGCTGCCCACTGTCTTCAAAGAGATGACCTCTTCCGGCAGCGCATTCCAGGTGTCCATCACCCTCTCTGTGAAGAAGTGCTTCCTGACCTCCCTCCTAAACCTCCCACCCCTCCAGCTTAAGACTGTGCCCCCTCGTGTTATGGTTGCCATTCAGCTTAAAGAGACTCTCCTTATCAATCTTATTAATCCCTTTCAAGTACTTGACGGTTCCAATCATGTCCCCTCTCTCGCACTCCTGTCTTCCAGGGAGTACATGTTCAGTGCCCTCAACCTCTTCTCATATGCCTTACCCTGCCGACTGGCTATCATCTTTGTAGCACCTCCTCTAGACCTTCTCCAGCAGGATAATGTCCTTTTTGAGGTGTGGGCACCAGTACTGAACTCCATACTCTAGATGCAGCCTTACCAGTGACCTGTACAAGGGCTGTATAACTTCCTCTCTCCTACTATTGATCCCCCTAGATATGCATCTCGGCATCTTGTTTGCCTTTGCTGCTGCTTTCTTGCACTGTGTGGAGTGCTTCAGGTCACTAGTGATCATCACTCCTAGGTCCTTCTCCTCTTCTGATGCAGATACTCAGACTCCACCCAGGTAGTACTCTGTCCTGGGATTCTTGGCACCAATACACATAACTCTGCATTTCTTGGCATTGAAGCCAAGTTGCCAGATCCTGGACCACTTTCCTAGCTTTTCCAGATCTTCTGTATGTCCTGTATCCCTTCAGCTGTGTCCACTCTCCCACAGAGCTTGGTGTCATCCATGAACAGGCACAGTTTGCCCTTAATGCCATCCCCAGTGTCACTGATGAAGACAAGGAACAACACTAGCCCCAGCACCGAGACCTGTGGGACCCCACTGGTTACCTCTCTGGTGCCAGATAACTCTACCCCCACAACCACCCTCTGGGTTCTGTCCCTCAGCCAGTTTTCCACCCATCTGGCCATCTTTTCCCCAACCCCAAAATTCACCAACTTCTTGATCAACCTTTTGTGGGGCACTGAGTCAAAGGCCTTGCTGAAATCAAGACAGAGGATGTCTACTGCATGGCCACTGTCTACTATCTTAGTGACACAGTCAAAGAAGACAATCAGATTTGTTTGACACGATCTCCCCCATGAACCCATGCTGCTTTGCATCCTGGAGACCATGTTCCTCTAGATATTCCACCAACCTTTCCTTTAGTATGGTCTCCATGAGTTTGCCCACAATGGAGGTCAGACTGACTAGTCTGTAATTCCCTGGGTCATCCTTGGGACCACTTTTGTGAAGGAGCACTACATGTGCTGTTCTCCAGTCCTGCGGTACCACGTCTGACTCTAGTGAACTACTAAATAGGTCTGCCAGGGGCCCTGCCACCTCTTCAGCCAGTTCCTTTAGTACCCTTGGATGTACTCTATCTGGGCCTGGTGATTTGTATACCTTCAATGCCAGCAGACACTCCCTCACTCTATCTTCCTCTATCACCACATCTGTGTTCCCCTTCCCCAACTCCTCTTTTCCCTCCTGAAGGCACTGGTCCATCCTTCTCCCTGGTGAAGATGGAACGGAAGTATTCATTTAGTATCTCTGCTTTTCCCCATTATCCTCCACCCACTCCACCCCTTTCTTAAGCCTAACAATCCCATCCTTCTTGTTCCTTTTCTTTTCTCACTTATATAGTGAAAGAAAACCTTCTCCCCCTTTCTTTATTCCTTCAGCTATCTGCAGCTCCTTCTGTGCCTTTTATTGCCGGACTTCCTTACTTGCCTCATTAGCCAACCTTAGGTAATTTTCCCTATCCACCTCTCTCTTGGTCTTCCTGAATTTTCTATAGGTCAACCTCTTTTCACTTACTGCCTTGGCAACCCCAGAACTGAACCAGCTGGGCACTTTGGCCCTTGTGTTCTTCCCTCTGAGCCTAATGCACTCATCTGCCGCAATCAGTATTCCTTCCTTAATGATGGACCACCTTTGGTCCATCCCGATATCTGCTCTGATGACCACCAGATGGCTCATTAGCACTTCGACTATTTTCCTGAGATTGTAAGTACAGGAGTCAAAGATGAAAGGAGAGTTAGAAACAGAAAAAAGGCGCCATCTATATTTTAAAAACACAAAAGGGGAATAAGGGTCCAGAGACAGCATCCAGTTTTCGATTTGGATTGGGGAACAAAACTGACTTTTGGTGCATCTTAGGATGTTAAAGCTGATGCCCAAAATGCACCAGTATGTACCATTTAACATCCACATTTTCCAGTTCCTAAGAGAACATGCCCCGGACCCCCTAGAGAGGTTTTGACTTTGTACCCCTGCAAAAATTGTCTTTGCATGATAACCCTGTGTGAGTGTATGCCAGTAGAATACTGTGGAATTTTAAATTCAGGCATTCCATGTTAGTGTGTGAGTGTGAGGGGGTGAGCATTCGACCAGAATCCTGCAGAATACTGCATTCATAAAGTCCATGGTAAACAATCAAATCTTCTATTCAGCTTGTAGAAAGGTAGATGACTGACACATAGGAACCATCTATGGAGGGACTATTTAACATTTTCCAAGTAATGTTTCAGTTTATTTTTTATCTTTTAAAGAGTTATTTTTCAGATTTTATCCAACACATTTTCCAAGCACAATAAGATCCTTCAGGGTGCAGAGTATTGTTGGATACATTCACTCCCAGGAGCAGAAAGGCCCGACGCTACCATAACGTCCCTGGGTGTGCTGGTATCAACCAATACCCCAAACCTTGTCAGATCTTATTGTTTACATACTTCATACTGTGTACTGGTATACCTCATACTGTACACTTGAATACGTCATACTGTACACATGTATACCTCATGCTATATACTTGAATACCTCATACTGTACACTGTTGTACCTCATACTGTACACTGATGTACCTCATTGTGCACTGATGTATCTCATACTGTACACCAATGTACACCATACTGTACACTGCTGTACCTCATATTGTGCACTGATGTACCCCATACTGTACAACGATGTACAACACACCGTACACTGCTGTACCCCATGCTGTACACTTGAATACATCATACTGTACACTGATGTACCTCATACTGTACACTGATGTATCACATACTGCACACCAATGTACACCATACTGTACACTGCTGTACCTCATACTGTACACTGGTATACCTCATACTGTACACTGGTATACCTCATACTGTACACTGATGTATCTCATACTGCACACTGATGTACCTCATACTGTGCACTGATGTATCTCATACTGTACACTGCTGTACCTCATACTGTACACTGATGTATCATACTGTACACTGATGTATCTCATAATGTACACCATACTGTACACTGCTGTACCTCATACTGTGCACTGATGTACCCTATACTGTACACTTGAATACATCACACTGTACACCGATGTACGTCATACCATACACTGCTGTACCTCATGCTGTACAGTTGAATACCTAATATTGTACACTGTTGTACCTCATAATGTACACTGATGAACCTCATACTGTACACTGATGTATCGCATACTGCACACCAATGTACACCATACAGTACACTGCTGTACCTCATACTGTACACTTGAATACCTCATATTGTACACTGTTGTACCTCATACTGTACATTACTGTACCTCATACTATACACTTGAATACCTCATATTGCCCACTATTGTACCTCATACTGTACACTGATGCACATAATACTGTACACTTGAATACCTCACACTGTAGACCTATGTACATCATAGTGTACACTAATGCACTTCACACTGTACACCTGAATACTTCATACTGTACACTGATATATCTCATACTACACACTACTGTACCTCATACTGTACACTGCAGTACCTTCTACTATACACTGTTATATCTCATACTGTGCACTTGTATACCTCATATTGTGCACTGGTATATCTCATACTGTACACCTGAATACCTCATACTGTACACTTGAATACAGCATATTGTTCACTGCTGTACTTCATACTGTACACTGCTGTACCTTGTACTGTATACTGATATACCCCATAATGTGCACTTGTATACCTCATACTGTACACTTGAATAACACACTGTTGTGGGAGGGTGGGTTGGATGAAGACACAGAAGGCAAGACAAGTTCTTTTAAAATGTCCCATAGGGCAGTGCACTTTATTACAGAAGGACTTCACACACTTGGCAATACCATAAACAGTTCAACAATGCAGATCTGGAACTTCTGTGTCGCTCATACTGACTGACTAGTCAGGATGATCTTCAGCAACTGTAATAAAACTTGGCTTATAGGGCTGTTGGTTCCCACTCAGCCAGCAGGCTCACAGGGACAAATCCAGTGCCTGAGGGTGGTCCTACTTGTACCTCCAGTTTTGCAGCCAATACTTTAGGAAGACCAATCACCCCTCTAGCTTCTCAACTCAGCCCTGGTTCAAAACATCCCAGCCTTGACTAGAACCACCACTGGTCAGTCTTTCTGAGACTGCTTCCAGCACCAACTACTCCCCACTTGCATCAGCCAGTTTCACTCCTGCAGAGGACTGCTCCCTCCACAGCTCAGATCTTATCTGCCAGACTCTGCTCAGCCTGCTCCTTTTATAGGGCTGAAGATCATGTGACCTGTCAATCACAGCTTTAAATGTTAGTTAAATGTTTGCAACAATTTTAAATATGTCTATTTCATACAGAAACGTAAGCAAACATGAAAAATAATAGTTTAACACAGATCAGCGTTTAAACAATCAAACAATAAAGCAATAAGAAAAGAAAGAAAGGAACTTCCTGGCAGGAAATCCCACCTTTCTTGTTCCCAGACTCCCTCATTCTAGAGCTCAATAAAGCCCACAGATTTCAGCCGGCCTGAGCCCCTAGTAATCTACAAAATGGATGCCAGCAAACTAAAGCACATGGAGTCAGGCATTTCCCAAACAGGTAAATTTTCCTCAACATATAGAAATGTGTACAGTTTTGGCTTAAAGAAACATTTCATCTAATATCAGGAAAATACCAATGAAACCAATATAAAGCAAAAGACATTGCTAATTCATTGTTTGGTAGCAGTTTGTAAAACATGTGTTTGGTACATTTCAAACAGCAAGAACTTTGAGATTCCTAATAACTTCCATACAAAACTAAAGGTGGTTTATTGTAGTTCTTCAGTACTTTATATTTTATAGGGCCAAAAAACCACTTTCTTCCCCAGGTTCACTATTTTGCACATGGAAATTTAACAGGGGAATACAGCACCAAAGTACACAACATTTCTTTCACCCTAACCGTGCTACGACAGCTCTTGTATACTTAATGCTAGCTGTGTATGTGTGTGGGGTGTGGGGGGGCAGAAAGAGAAAAAGAAAGAGTATAAAGTTTCAGTGCTGGGAGATCAGTCCAGGAAAGACAAGATAGAAAAGTAGCACATAGAAGGAAGGCAGCAGCCAAAAGGATAGGAAAGAAACATTTATTTTGATACGATGTAAGACTATTCCTGCACTGAATATCTCAGGTCTCAGCAGGCTCTAATTTTTATTTGATACCTTAAATCAGACTTATTGTGGCTGCAAGGCTTTCCTGCCACCCCTTAAAAATTGATTCTCTATTTTCATTAATCCAAAATACAGCAGGAGGATTTCACCCTGCTACATTACCTCCCACCTTAAGAGGGAACCAGCACTGAACAGTAGCTGGTTTCTGATACTATCATCCACTATCCCATATCATGCTCACCACTTCCTAGGCTGTGTGTGAAAAAAGCCTCCCATCCATCACTTTTCAGGAGTCTTACATTAAAAGAACCCTGCGCCAATGAGTAGATGGAATACAACCATCTCCTGTAACCGTTCTCTCAGGGTCTCATATCCAACTTACTTGTGGGATCTATACATACATCCATCTTTCCTCACAGTGGTTTCTTAGTACCAGTCCCCACCTTTATACAAAGAAAAATGTACTTCTTGGTGCACAGACCAATCCAGGCGTGCACCAAACCAGCAAAGGTAGCCAATCTTTGCATTTCACAACCTGCATTTTAATAGCTTTTTCTAGTTCCATATTTAGGGATCCATTTTTTTTTCTTCATTTTTAAAGAGTAGGTACCCACTATCGGGCACCCAGCTCTCTTTTCTTTCCTAGGCATAAACCCCTTACATCCATCTGCCCATCTCAGACCTCCAACAGGCTATGCAGGTCTCACAGTATCTAAATATTTTGCAAAGACCTTGCCTCATAATGAAGGGGTCAAGTGGCAAATACCTATACTATATAAGTTTTTAAAAGGGACCCATTTCCCCTTTTGCTCACATAGCCCAAAGGGTCCTTGAGGTTTCCCCAATTTTCCCAAATCCCCTTTGACCTTCATCTCTTTATTTTATTTGCTGTGTCTCACCTAGGCAGACACACAGCAGTTTCCTTTTTATAACAAACTCAAATACATTTTTTTTCCTGTAACCACATATGCATTTTTCAGCTTGCCTTTATTCTAGACCAGATTCCCCAATTTTTTTAAACATGTTCTCTACCAAATCCAGGGAGAAGTTTACTGCACAAGGCAGCAGCCACCTTCACCATTTTAGGATTATTTTTAGCATCCTCTGGCTCACCAGACAGGTCCCAGAACAGTTACCCCAGCTGCTCAGAACTCCAGGGATATCCTCAGTACCATCATTTTTCTAAAATGGGTGACCCTCTACCTCCCAACTAAAAAGAACATAGTTGTATGTTTACAACAGAGAGCTTCACAATCATGAGAAGCATTCCCACCCTCTCTGCTTTCACCTCAGGTAACAGCCCTACACCTTTATTTGAAAACTACTACTGCTAGTCACCAACACAGAGTGGAATCATTCTAGGCGTATATTTAAAGCAAGGAAAACTACACTTTTTTTCATTTTGTTTACAGGTACAGCATATTACAATCAAGGACAAAAAGAAAAACCTCAAAACATTTGATTAGATGGATTTACAACTAATCAGGTTACCCTACCTCAATAAACCCATCTAAGCCCCAACAACTCACTAGGGCCCGGAGATCATGACACTCCTCTGTTTGTGTGGCAACATCCTGACCATACTTAAACCTTGCCAGGCCCATATTACAGCTAACTGCCCCACACGATTTCACCCTGCTACAACTGTGTACTTGTATACCTCATACTGTACACTGCAGTACCTTGCACTGTATACTGGCATACCTAATACTGCGCACTTGTATACCTCGTACTGTACACTGCTGCACCTCATACTGTAACTGCTGTACATCATACTGTACACCGCTGGTCCTTGTACTGTAGTATGTCGTACTGTACACTGGTATACCTAATGCGGTACGTTGCATTTCCTCCCACTGTAGACTTGCACACTTCATATTGTACACTGGTGTATATCATACGGTACAATGGTATACTTCATACTGTACACTGCTGCACCTCACACTCTACACTGCAGCACATCATACTGTACATTGCCCTGTCTCCTACTGTACACCTTTATACCTCATATTGTACACTGCTGTAACTCATACTGTACACCGCAGTCCCTCACACTGTACACTGCAGCACATCATACTGCACATTGCCCTACCACCTACTGTACACCTGTATGACTCATATTGTACACTGCTGTACTTCATACTGTACACCACTGTACCCCATACTGTATGCTTGTATATATCATACTGTAAACCGCAGTAACTCATACTTTACACGTGTATACCTCATACTATACACTGCTGTACCTCCTACTGTACACTGGTATACCTCATAATGCACACTACTGTACCTCTTACTGTATTCCTGTATACCTCATACTGCACACTGCTGTACCCTCAAACTGTACATTAGCATACCTCATACTGCACACTGCTATACCTCATGCCGTACACTGCTGCACCTCGTACTGTGCACACATATACCTCATACTGTACACTGCTGCACTCATAGTGTACACTAGCATACCTCATACTGTACACTCCTGCACCTCATACCGTAAACTGCTATACCTCGTGCTGTACACAGTTGTACCTCGTACTGTGCACTGTGATACCTCATACTGAATGCTGCTGTATCTCATATACCTCATACAGTAGACTTGTTTACCTCATACTATAGACTACTGTACCTCATACTGTACATTTGTATACCTAATACTATACAGTGCAGCACCTCCTGCTGTACACTTGTATACCTCAGACTGTATGCTGCTATACCTCAAACTGTACACTGCTATACTTCATACTGTAGACTGCTGTACCTTATAATGTACACTGATATACATCATACCGTACACTTGTATACCTCATACTGTAAACTGCAGTATTTCATACTGTACAATGATTTACACTGCAGTATCTCATACTGTACAATAATTTACACTGCAGTATCTCATACTGTACATATGTAGCCCTCATACTGTAGACTGCAGTACCTCATACTGTACACTGGTATACCTCATGCTGTACACTGGCATACCTCATACTGCATACTGTATGGTGGTACACTTCATACTGGTATACCTCACACAATAACCTGCTATACCTCACTGTGTACACTGCTGTATCCCATACTATACTCTCATATTACACACTGCTGCACCTCATACTGGGCACTGGTATACCTCATATTGTACACTGGCATACATCATCCAGTACACTGCTGTACCTCAAACTGTACACTGCTGTCCTGAGTACTGTACACTGCTGTACCTCATACTATACACCGCCGTACATCATGATGTACACTGCTGTCCCAAATACTGTACACTGCTATACCTCATACTATATACTGCTGTACATCATCCTGTATACTGCTGTACCTCATACTGTACACTGCTGTCCCGAATACTGTACACTGATGTACCTCACACTGTGCACATGTAGCCCTCATACTGTAGACTGCAGTACCTCATACTGTACACTGGTATACCTCACGCTGTATACTGGCGTACCTCATACTGCATACTGTACGCTGGCACACCTCATACTGGTATACCTTACACTGTAAACTGCAGTACCTCATTGTGTACACTGCTGTACCTCGTACTATACCCTGATATACCTTATATTACACACTGCTGTACCTTATACTGTATGCTGGTATACCTCATACTGTACACTGGGATACTGCTGTACCACAAACTGTACACTACTGTTCCGAATTCTGTTCATTGCTGTACCTCATCCTTTACCCTAATATACCTCATCTTGCACACTGCTGCACCTCATACTGCACACTACTGTTCCTAATACTGTACACTGTTGTACCTCATAATATACACTGCTGTAAATCATGGGGCACACTGCTGTACCTCATACTGGAGCTGGAGAGCTGGGACACATAGTCTATTAGGGTGGTAAGGCCTGACATGCCATTCCTTTGGGGGGGGGGGTTAGAAACACACTCGAGGTGTAGCTTCATTGCCATCCCAAGCATGAGCAGTGTGTAGAGGAGTTCATAGGTTCATAGAAAAAGTATCAAGTTCGAAAAACCGAGGTCCATAATTGAGCTTACCACCTTTTAAGTTTTTACGGTGGAACACAGGAATTTCCTTTCTCCCATAAAGCAATCTAACCTTTTTTTAAAGACTGCAATACTGTTACTTTCCACCACGTTCTTGGGCAGAGTATTCCAAATGGTGATAATTCTCTGATTATACCATTGGTTTCTCATATATGTTATATTAACCTCACCTTTCAATTTCAGGTTATGTGACTAGTATCTTTGTTGTGGTCAGTATTCCTAACTAATCCAATTGTTTCAAAAAGTGCATCATCATGAAAAGCTCTACAGGTTAGGTGTAGTTCGACCCTCAATTTCCTATATTCCAAGGAATATAAGTTTAAGTGCGTCAGTCTCTCATGATATTGCAGTTCCTTCACAGTCTTGATTTGTCTAGTCACCCTTCTTTGAACTTTTTCTAATCTATTTTTGCCCCCAATAGAATTTTGGCCACAAAAGGGTAAACAGTACTCCATGTGTGGACAAACAAAAGATTTGTACAAGAGCCTTTTGCTAAGGTAGCTTACTCCAAAATGCATCAAAGTGCTTTTTGTATGTCTGTTGCTACACAATAAAATATTTGTTGCATTTTAACAGAGCAGCATCTCTATTTCAGTGTGGAGCTGGTGAGTGCAAGATTTTTTGTTTTTATTATAGACAAGAGTTAAAATCCATACCGTAATCTTTTGATCTAACCAACAGAATGTCAAAGTCCAGGGTATCAAAGGGCTTCTGCGAGGTCTCTAATAATACCACTCTGTTAGTCGTCCTCCATCCATGGCTGAAAAAATATTGTTGCTCACCTTGGTAACCGCTGTAACAGTATTACGTAGTGACCTGAATCCTGATGGTAACTACACAAGCAGAAATCTGAACTGACATACTAATTTACTTGAAGACTAACACGTTTTTCCAAAACCTTCAATACTATTGGCAGGAGGAAGCTAGTTTTTTTTTATTTTGCACTTAATCATGTTTACCTTTCATAAAAGTTGACTGTTACCCTATACATGGTCTTGATATATAGCATGGCCTGGCTCTTGGCTCTCAAGTTAAGCAAAGATTTGCATCTGGAGTAGTAACTGCAGTTAAGTCTGAAGAATGTTCTACCGTTCCCCCTTCTGTTCCCTTTATCAATATGTTCACCCCCCCCCTCCCCACCACAGTGATGATCACTGTGACACGAGGGAATGTAGGGGTGAGGGAGAGACAGAAATAAAGCAGGAAGTATGGTGAGAGATGGAAAGTACAGTAGGAGTCAAAGATGAAAGGGGAGCTAGAACAGAAAAAAGACGCTATCTATATTTCAAAAATACAAAAGGGGAATAAGAGTTCAGAGACAGCATCCAGCTTTTGATTTAAACTGGGGGACGAAACTGACTTTTGGTGCATCTTAGGACGTTAAAGCTGCTGCCCAAGATGCACCAGTATGTACCATTTAACATCCACATTTTCCAGTTTCCCAAGAGAACATGCCCCGGACCCCTAGAGAGATTTCGATTTTGTGCCTCTATGAAAATTGTCTTTGCATGACACCCCTGTGTGTGAGTGTATGCCAGCAGAATACTGTGGAATTTTTAATTAATGCATTCCATGTTTGTGTGCGAGTGTGCGGGGGTGAACATTCGACTACCAGAATACTGCATTCATTAAGTTCACGGTAAACAATCAAATCTTCTATTGAGTTTGTAGAAAGGTAGATGACTGACACAGAAGTACCATCTATGAAAGGACTGTTTGACATTTTCCAAGTAATATTTCAGTTTATTTTTTATCTTTTAAAGATTTGTTCCTCCTACTGTACACTTGTAAACATCATGTTGTACACTGTTGTACCTCATATTGTACACTGTTGTACCTCATGCTGTACACCACTGTACCATGAATACCTCATACTGTACACTGCTGTACTCAAACTTTACACTAGCACACCTCATACTGTACACTTATGTACCTCACACTATACACATGCAGCTCGCATACTGTACACTGCAGCACCTTGTACCGTACACTGGTATTCCTCACACTGCACACTGGCATACCTCATACTGCATACTGTACACTGCCACCACTCATACTGTACATTGCTGTACCTCATACTGTACACTGCTGTATCTCATACTATACACTGCCGCACATCATACTAAACACTGCTGTACCTCATACTGTACTCTGGTATACCTCATACTGTACACCATACTGTGAACAGCTGTACCTCATTCTGTACTCTGCTGTACCACATATTGTGCACTGGCATACCTCATACTGTACAGTGCCGTACATTGTACTGTACACTGCTATCCCTCATACTATACTCAGGCACAACTCATACTGTATGCTGCTATACCTCATACTATAAACTGCTATACTTCATACTGTACACAGCTGTACCTAATAGTACACTGGCATACCTCATACTGAACACTGCCATACCTTGTACTGTACACTGGTATACCTCATCCTGTACTTCATAATGTACACTGCTGTACTACAGAATGCACACTGGTATACCTCATACAGTACACTGCTGTACCTCATAGTGCAGTGCTGTATCTCATACAGTACAGTGGTATACCTCATTACTATACTCTGCTGTACCTCATACTGTAAACTGCTATACCTCATAGTGTACACAGCTGTATCTAGAAGTACACTGGCATACCTCATACTGTACACTGGTATACCTCATACTGTACACTTGCATATCTCATACTGTACACTGGTATACCTCATACCGTACATGGCAGTCCCTCAGACTGTACACTGGTATATCTCATGCTGTACACTGCTGCACCTTGTACTGCACACTATTGTCCCTCATACTGTACACTGGCGTACCTCCTACTGTACATCGGTATACCTCCTACAGTACACATATACACCTCATACTTTGCACTACTGCATCTCACACTGTACACTGCTATACCTCATACTGTACACTGGTATACCTCACACTGTACACTGCTATACCGCACACTGTACATTAGTGTACCTCATACTGTACACTGGTATACCTCGTACTGTACACTTGTATGCCTCATACTGTGCACTGCTTTACCTCACACTGTACACTGGCATACCTCACACTGTACACTGCTGTCCCTCATATTGTACACTGCTATACATAATACTGTACACTACTGTACCTCACACTGCGCACTGGTATACCTCATGCTGTACACTGTGTATCTCATAGTTTAAACTGGTGTACCTTATACTATACACTGCTGCAACCCATACTGTACAGTGCTGTACCGCACAATGTACACTGATATACCTCACACTGCTCACTGCTGTACCTCACACTGCCCGCTGGTATATCTTAAACTGTACACAGGTATGTCTCACACTGTGCACTGATGTACCTCACAGTGTACACCGGTGTTACATGAGGTCCCTGCACCCTAATTGGTACCCTCAGAGGTACACCATAGACAGCTAGCACTTAAGTATATGTTATACTAACATATAGGGCTAAGAGCATCTACCATACAAGAGTTTGTTTGCTAATATATATATTCTTCTGTGTATTTTCTGTGTATTTCTTACTTGTAAGATGCCAAGGCATCTGTGTCCTTGCAATAATTATGATATGTAAGTCTGCATTGCCACCTTTTGGTGATTTGTACTACAACACTGAGTTAGAAACATAGTTATGTAAGACTCTGTATAAGAACTCTTTTTTTCGCAAACTGGTGACTATACAGAATTGTATAATGTTATCTTGGACCGTGGAGCCACCTCTAATTTAGCCAATAGGGCTCATCTCTGTAACTAGAAATGTCTCTATCTTACAGTATCCATAGTAATTATCATAGGTATGTAATGTAATACACTAGTCTTGTACCTCGGAGATCCCAGGAGACACAGAGAAACCTCGAGGTATAGGGAACGCTTATCACTGGCTCCCTGTTCGTATTGGTAAGAACTGTTTAGGGCAACTGTGATTTTATCCTTTTGGCAGTAATAAACTTGTATAATACTCTTATGCAACGTGTCTGTGATTACTTGCATTCCCAATATTGCCAAGAACCTGAAAGTGAGGTTTAGACCTCCTAACAAATTGGCGACCGTGTGCAGGTGATATTTGGTGTTTGTAAGTTTTCACCTGTTGCTGAAACTTTTCCCTTTCCCACGGGGACAGTATGTGTACATTCCTGTATCACCTCTCCCATTTTAAACCAGTTTGTAGCCACTTACAAAGTCTGGCTGTCATCCTTTTGGGTGTGGTCGATGCCGACTCGACTCACTCCATTACAGCTTTGATTTGTAAGTCTACAACGTTTACAGTAGCCCGGCTGTGTATTAAGTGCTCCTGCTGTGGATCGATACACAGCACAGCGCCTTTTTCACAGTTTGATTTTTCGTTCCCTCCCACAAAATGGCCACTGTGTCAAATATCTGTGCAGAACTCAGACTTGATGTCTTGAACTTCCTTATCTCTCATGGAGGATGGGCTGACTTTGCGTGGGACGCAAGTCAATCCGAAAACCCTATACTGGGGATTTCAACCCAGTACACAGAGACGAGACAATCAGCCAATAAGCGTCAAGCTAAAGGGTTGATGGTCGCGGCTCTCTATGCTGCTCTGGAAGCCTCCGAAGCGAGGTGTCGAACTCTTGATCTGCAAATTTCATCTATTAGGCAACAGATGGGTTTGCAGGAAACGGAATGTGTTAGACTGCAGCAGAACTCGAAGTCTGAACTCCAAACTCTGAGGAATGAAAAGGATTCACTTTTGCATCATTCAGCTCAAGCTGGAGAACAGGAACTGTGTATGTTGAAGCAGGAGTGTGAAAGTTTGAGACAGGATAAGGGACAGGCGTTGCAAATGAATGATTTGCTAAGTGCTGCAAATGCTTAGTTGAGTGAGGAGATGGGAGAGCTACAGGATGAGATGAACCAGGTACGTAATGACTTAGAAGTGGCTACTAGGGACAGTCGTGAACTGATCGCCGCGTATAGAGTGTTGCAAAAGCAAGATGAGGTTGCTATGGATGTTGCATCTGTGAGTCATGCTGAATGTCAAACCAAGATGGCGAAACTGCGCCATCAGCGGAGGTTCTGGCTGGCCATGTTAAGGCAATGGGAGGCGTAGCCCCTGCCTTACATACATCATCTGAAGGGGGATTTGTCAGATGACGACATCTCTCAATACAACACCCAGTCACACCCCTACTATGGCCCAGAGACCCCACCCAGCCATCCACAACATGGTGGGTCCCCACTACACCCTCACCATGTCATACATCATCGATGTCATGACGCCCATCATGGGAGATGCCAACATGGCAGCCCCCATGACGGGGGGGGCGCAGGCCTGGTCCCAACAGCACCACCGATAGCCGTTATTAATGTAGAAGATAGGCAAGAGATAGAAACGATGATTGAAACTGCGATAGGCAATGTACCTCTTCCTGAAAGAAGCAAACGGGCCATTAAAACCCACATTAGGCAGCTTCTGCAGGAGGCTGGCACTCAGGAGGGTATTGTCCGCTCAGCTGCAGCTTGGGCCGCACTAGACGGCACCCGAGATAATCTACCTCTGCCTGATCAACCCAGTAATCCCCTACAAATGGCCTACTCTGTTCAGCAAATAGCTGACAGTATCAGTCGGATGAATCTGTCTGACAATCTCAGCTGTCACTTGGAAAAGGTGAGTTCTAAATGTGAGATGCTTAGCCTCGCTGCAGAATACCAGGTCCAGATACTACGCCAGACCATCAATCCTAGTTTGTGGGCCAAACTCCCCGATGTCATCCGCCAGGATCGGAACACCACCTTTGATGACGTTGCAGCTGAGCTCATTTCTGCTCACAGCCCAGGTGTAGTAGGAGTGATGCTTGCATACCCTGTAAAACAGAATGCAAAGGAAAGTCCAGCGACTTACCACCAGAAACGTTGGATGGCCTACCGACCAGGAAAACACTTGGCACAAGAAGCTGCGGCTGTAGATCTTATTGAATATAAGACCCTCTTCCTTAGGAACATGATTCCAGCAGTACGAGAAAAGGTAGAGCCAACCACCTACCCCAATATGGATATGTTTGCCGACATCATTCGGAAAACCGAGAGAGTTTACCAACTCTATATCCATGATCTGGGCTCCGGTTCCAAGAAAGTAGCCACCGTGGAGCCTGCTCCAGAGGCCACGATGCACTACACTGTGAAAGGGCAGGTCCAACACCAACAGGCCCCTCCAGCTGATAACCAACACCCCCAACAGACCCATCAACAACAACCGCAACAGCAACAACCATGGGGTGGGAACCGGAATTGGCATAAGTATAAAAAGCATAAGGGTAAAGGTAAACCACAACAACAAAGAACAGGCCCTTCATATAGGGAGATAGCCAAAGAAAATTTGAAATTCCGAGAGCTCCTGGGACAAGTGCGTTCTGTAGCGGATGCTGTTCCCGCACAGGCCCTTGCAGCAGTACAACCGGCGACCCAGACCCCAACAGGTCATGGGGACACTGGTGATGCAGGCCCACAGGCCCATACAGGCCTAAACCCAGAAGCTCCTCCCTATACTGCATCAGTGCAGCATGGTGAAGTGATTCACAAGAGTCAGGCCCAACCTCTCCATGCTCCCAGCAATACAGACTGACAATTACAGGCCCCAGTCCAGATTGTAAACAAGCTAGTCTTGGATACAAACGGAAGGCCCTGCACCGAGGCCGAGGTCGGGGGCCGCCTACTAGTAGTCTTGCTAGATACAGGTGCAGCTGTATCTGTGCTACAGGATGAACATCCAGACACATCCCCTTGGTCCACCGGACGGAGGATCAACATGTCAGGAGTTGATGGTACTAGGCTACCTGCATACCGTTCTCCACCACTACCGGTAAAGCTAGGCCATCTAAAGGCCTCACACACTTTCCAACTAATGGTAATGCATGATCATCCTAGTATCATAGGAACTGACTTCCTTGCACCACACGGCTATGTGGTGGACCTAGCTAACATGTTACTGATACAGATTCAAGGTCAATATTATACCATTTTGATTCCTGATTCACACGTTGTGGCAACGATATCTGCCAATGACAAGGAGTATGACGTCATAGATTTGTTCAAAGCTCATGAACTTTTCCCAAAGCTTCTCCCCATTTTGCAACGACATTTGGAGGCGTTTACAATTAACAAACATGACTGTGGCAGAATGCACACTGTCATCGAGGTGCCAGGCCCAGCACACGAGAGGCAAAGGCAGTACCCTTTTCCAACTGAGGCCTTGCCTTCTCTTAGAGAAACAATCAAGTCACTCCTCAAGCAAGGAGTAATCAGAACTTGTGTTTCCACTGCTAACTCCCCAGTGAGGCCCGTGAAAAAACCCACAGGCACCTGGAAACTTACTACTGACTACAGGAAACTGAATCAGGTCACCCCCAGTTGTTCTCCAACTGTGGCTTCAGCACCTGACGTGCTACGACTCTTGACCCCTAACCTGAAATGGTTCAGTGCCCTGGACATTTCCAGTGGTTTTTGGTCATTACCATTGGCCCTTAAGAGTCAATATAAGTTTACCTTTACCTTTGAAGGAAGACAGTACACTTGGACTTGCTTGCCGCAAGGGTTCCATAATAGCCCGTCCCTGTTCCATCTGCACTGGTTGGACGCCCTTGAGAGTTTCTCTACTCCCCAATGTCTCTTGCAATATGTGGACGACCTGTTGCTGGCAACAGCCACACAGGAACAACATCTGGATCTCTTGGACGAACTACTGACTCTCATCCAGAGAGCAGGCTTGAAATGCAATCCAGCAAAAGCACAACTATGTCAGAAAGAAGTACTCTTTCTAGGTCTAAAAATAACTGACCAAGGTCGAAGCCCTATCTGGAAGAAGGTACAGGGATTGCAGGACTTGCCACTGCCCACAAGCGTGGCAACTCTTCGAAGGTTTCTAGGTATGGTGAACTATTCGAGAGATTTTATTTGCGATTTTGCTCAGAAGGCTGCTCCTCTGTATGAGTTACTCAAAAAGGACATCCCATGGACTTGGGCCACTATACACACCCAGGCTGTGACGTCACTGAAGCAGGCTTTGGCCTCCGCCCCAGCTCTGGTCAACCCCAATCCAGCACTACCATTCCATCTGGAATACGCCACCTCTGACATTGCCATGTCAGCAGTGCTGGCCCAGAAGGTTCATGGCACCCTGAGACCCATCACAGCTCCTGACTCCAGTGGAACAGAAGTACGGCCTTTGTGAAAGGAACCTTCTAGCCACCTACTGGGCTGTCAAGCACTTCCTGTATATCATTGGGTACTCTCCACTGATCATCAACACCAACCACACCCTAACTACCTTTCTGCTCTCAGACAGAGCGAAGGATGGGTCAGTCTCTAACACCAGGCTGACACACACTGGTCACTTCTTCTCCAGGATAGAGACATACAGGTACAACCGACAAAAACTCCATCTATGCTAGCTCATGGACTCCTTTTCCAAGGAGAACCCCATGACTGTACACTGCAGTCACCTGATCTTCCACATCCAGGTCCTTTCCTCCCTGCCACGCCACAAATACTTGATAACACCTCTTTGTGTCCTGTCTTTATTGATGGTTCAGCATCTTACTATCAGGGAGAACAAATCGCAGGCATGGGCATTCTGGTGATTTACCCTTATGAGAACACTGTCAATATATCTAAGCACTGTAGTGTAGCATCATCACAATATGCAGAGATGGCAGTGGTGGCCTGTGCCCTCGAGTTCATCCAGCATGGGACTGAGAATACCATCATTTTTACAGACTCTAACTGGGTTTATTGTTCTCTTACAGAATTTCTTCCTTTCTGGCAGAACAACTCCTTTCTCTCCTCTGATGGCAGCCCAGTGAAGTACAAGGAATTGGTAATATACATACATTCACTGGCACAGAAATATGCACACAAACTCTATGTACACAAAGTTAAAGCTCATTCTCTCCATGACCCCTATCACACCTTCAATGACACAGCAGACACCCATGCCAAGGAAGGGGCCCGAGGGGGGGACACCTGGATGATAGACCATCCAGAGGCCAATGCGGACGTATAGATTGCAGCACTCAGGAAGAAACCTGAACCCTACTCCCCCCTGGACCTCTCAGCAGCTCAACATATTGATACTGAACTCAAAGAAGTGTTCAGATTCCTTGACAAGAGTACCGGAGAGAAACTTCCCACACATAACCCCTACCAGAGGCATGAAGGCAAGTTACACTTGTCACCAGATGACAAGCTCATCTGGTACCAACCAGATGATTCCACCACCAAGTTGTGGGTGGTCCACAGATACCCGAGATCCAAATTCTTGCACCAAGTGCATGATACACCCACTGGGGGACACCAGGGAGTGGAAAATACCCTCCAAAGGCTTAAGACCACCACCTGGTGGCCTGGTGTCACCAAAGATGTCAAACAGTACATAGACAACTGTCTCGTTTGTGCACAAAACAAACCCATCCCTACCAAACGAAATGCCAAACTCTCACCACAACGACACTCTGGCCTTTGGCATGCCATACAGATTGATTTTAGTGGCCCCCTGACCAACACCAGCAGAAATAACAAGTATGCTCTTGTGGTAACTGATCTCTTCTCCAAGTGGGTTGAAGCTTTCCCCATTAAGACATGCACGGCAAAGACCACTGCCAAAATCCTGGTGGAACAGATTTTCTCCAGGTGGGGCCTACCTCTCAAGGTAGACTCTGACAAAGGAACCAGTTTTACAGGTGAGTTGATGAAAGAATCCATTGAACTCCTTGGAGTTCAACGGAAGTTCCACATACCTTATCACCCTCAATCCTCAGGTCAAGTAGAAAGAGCCAACAGATGGATTAAGCAAATGCGTTCCAAATTCATTGAGGACAATCCCAAAATCTGGGATTCCCTACTGCCGTTACTCCTTATGGCAATTAGGGGTACACCCTCAGCCACCACCCAGCTCACACCCTTTGAGGTGATGACTGGAAGACAGATGAGATTACCTGAACACCTGTTGTTTGACCTGCACACCCCCACTGCAGACCGTGTGTCTGCAGACCAATATATGGAAAAACTCAGAAAAGACCTCATACACACACATTTGTATGCTGCCAACTGTATGGGCAAGGCCCAGCAACAATCCAAAATACAGTTTGACAAACACGCACAAGAACTGGATTGGCAGGTTGGAAATCAGGCAATGGTACTCCGATTTGCACATCCCACCCACTCCTTCTCCAACAAGTGGGAAGGCCCATACCCCATCGTCAACAAGCTCAGTCCAGCAGTCTATCAAGTTAGACTCCTGCATAACAATAAGTTGACTGACAAATGGTTAAATGCAAACCAGCTGAAACTGTATAAAGGAGCTTAACTACTCTTCCTCACCCCATTGGGTGGAATAGTACTAAAATACTAATATTTGATCTTCCTTTGCAGATACACTGACAAGATGGCTATCTTGTTCCATTATCTCCTCATCTCAGGAGTTATCCCCTGCATCCAAGGCACGGTGCCGAACCTCCTACGACACCTCGATCCTCCACCTCCTCCAGAGGGAATATCCATCAATATACCAGATAGTCTGATCACTGTCCAGGAAGGTTCCGATGCTTACCTCACTGCCTCGGTTATTGCTCTTGATAAATCTACCCTACAAATTGAGTGGCAAACCACATCGCAAGGACAAATTCTCCCTGTGGCCAAACTCTCCAAAGGAACTTTACAGGGTTGGCCCAATGCTAAATTATCCCCAAATGGTTCTTTGTCCTTGTTACAAACTGCATTAAGACATTCTAGTTTGTACAGCATTACTGCCTTAATTGATCCTTCGTACTGTAATTCTTTGTCTAAGGATTCTGCTTGAAAATTTTGTGCTATACACTACATGGCTTCTGCAGCCATATACCTCTCTGTGTTACCACCCACTGATAAACAGCTTTTGGAATGTCCAAAGCATACCCCTGGTCCCCATAGTGATCTAACAACCACTGCCCTCCCAGGTTCATTGATTAATAACTTACAGTTTATGCATATACCTGTTTCGTTTAATCTTACTTACTGGAATATGAAAGAATTTGGTAGGTGTCATAATACTAACACATCAGCATTTTATAGTACATTATTGCTTGATAGTTTAGCTGCATTTCAGATTCGTACTCAAGACCCTATAGCCGGGAGTCCACTCTACTGAACATAGAGGCAACTTCAGGAGAAAACCCACTCCTGATGATCTAACTCATAGACGTAAGACACGTGAAGTTGACAGTTTTGATGTCACAGGGGCAACAGGTACTGTCACAGGCCTCTTTGGTACAGCTATGTCTATTTGGAATAAAGCAGACATTGCTGCTATCAAAGCTCATTCTGCCAAGTTCTCCACTGGCTTGGTTAACAATATACTACCCCCGTTATTGCATGGTGTGGATGGTCTTAGTCAGGAAGAAAGATACACTGTATACAACATACACGACATTGCTAAGGCATTCACTGATTCACGGAGATAAGATCAACGCACTCATACAATAAAACAATAAAGAAGCAGATCAACAATGCATTGCTAGAGAAATACTTTGTTCTGCTTATGGCTCATACACATCATCACTACCATCAACAATCTCTTCCGTGATCTAGAATCTGGAAGAATCCCTGATATCATACATGACAGACGCATCTCCAAATGGTATTGTCCACGATGTAAAACCTCTGGCTGTATTGCTATGTGTATGCAACAAGCTTTAACCATTCCTCTCTCTACAGCTAGGAATTTGAGGTTTGTGACCACATACCCTAATACTGGTCCTTGTTTTGCTGCTAAGAAATGTTCCATAACAGATACCATGTTTGTTTCTTTTACTGTCTCTTTACCATGTTTTGATCCCACTACAGCTTTGTTTGACAAGCTTGCACTGGTCCACTCAATCGGGCATTTGGATGAAGACATCTACAGAGAATGCCTGGATCTACCACCTCTACTGGTTTTCCATCCTTTCCTGGATGCCTGGGTGGCTCCGCTCACGGACTGCTGTGCGAAGAAGCAATACATTTACTTGTGCCGATGTGATGTATTTGATGTTATTCAATCTGTTTGTGGTTATTCTCCAGATAGCACTGATTGGACTTTCACCATGGATGATGACATCACCAAGAATGGCATGGATTCCTTGGATTCGACGTTGGCTCCGGATAAGCTCTACCAATCATATCGTGAGGAGGTTCATCGCCTGTCAACACAGATTTCAAAGACGGCCTACACCTGCCTTGTCCAGTTGCAAAAGTGGAGACTCCTCACTGTTCAGCTCTCAATATAATTCTGACAGGGAGTACTGTGTGGTAACAAACTTTAAAAGCTATACTTATGGATCTGTTACATGTGTTATTGAATACCCCAATTTCTGTTTTGTCCCCCACCAGAAGACTGTCATTGGACATACCGTCATAACCCCCGTCCCCCTTCTAAATGCAGACATCATTGATGGTAACCTCAATTATCTGCTCACACTGTCTGAATACTTATCATATTTTAATGTACACATAGACCCACTGACACTTACATTAAAATCATTTTTAGACAGGAAGGACACACACCTCATCCACATCAGCAATAATATGACCAAGGCCAATAAAGCTATCCTCTCATTGATTAATGATGGTGACATGAATGACGCATTGACTAACACCTGGTTAGAGATTACTTTTAAAGGTTTTGTTATTATACAAGCATTTTTAATCTTTATTTTGATTATTATGCTCTGCTGCCTACAGCGCACACTGCACCAACACCATGAGCAGCTCGAGTTCCTTTACGAAGCTTGCGCGTCGGGTTTGTAAACGACCACTGCTCTCTGGCCTTTCCCTAGATTTGCCTGTGTTGCCCTTTGAGGCAACAAGGGGGGGAATGTTACACGAGGTCCCTGCACCCTCAGAGGTACACCATAGACAGCTAGCACTTAAGTATATGTTATACTAACATATAGGGCTAAGGGCATCTACCGTACAAGAGTAGATGTCAGGATATGAATGCATATTTGTAACAAGGGATAAAGAAATTTGTCCCAATATTTCAGGCTAACCTCATTTTGGTCTAAATCATAATGTGTTTGTGTAATAAATAATGGCCTATATAATTGAATCATATTAAAAATTGTAAAGCTACAAGTTTAACTGAGCCACAAGTTGCAATATTAAAGTGCCTTTTAATATTTGTATTGACCATGTGAGTAATAGAAAACAGGTGTCTTAAGTGTCTGCACAAATAGAAATACAGGGATAGAGTTCAAGTTACCCTTTTGACTATTATTATTAGGACGGGCCAGAATGCTTGTGTGCACATTCCTAAGTGCAAACCTATTTCTCTCCTCCTAGACCTTGGTAACTGGTAATGACAATTATTACTAGCCTTATATAGTAGTATAATTTACACTATCAATATATTTGTGCTGTCCAGAGATTAGCTCATACATATACTAAAAGGAGAATTGCCTTTTAAATTGATGTTTGTACTTGTCTTGGACCAATCATAGACAACCATAGAAACTAATAATACTGTCTTCCACTATATAAGCAAGCCACCATACACTGTTAGTTTGAAGAATGAAGGATGTACCACTTGTAATCTCTCGCTGTGATTATTGTTATAATCATTAAATTCTTCCGCCTTCAGTCTCGTCTCCGTTCGTCTCCTTTCTAAGTATTTGTAATAGATAATTTACTAACTGTAATATTTTCCACAACACTACAATTGGTGCCTTAAAGACCCGGATCGCTGGTGCTGCATGCTGAGGAGGCTGCCTAACTGCTGGTTGGTTAGTCTGCGAGCCCTAATAAGAAGGAGACGACGCCCGGAGACGTGGTGCTGCTGGCTTTAGAAGAAGAGGGTACACACAGACAGTCACAGCCACTTGACAATCAGGTGATGTATGCTTTGTATGCTTCTCAAATTGTTTTAAATATAAAGTAATGCTTAACTCTGTAGGAACTCTAGGGGCAGAGTAAGTAAGTGATGGTGCTGGGACTTGCAAGCCGGGCCTCACAAGGGAGCCATAAGACATAGCTAGACAGACTAGGGCACCAGTGCACGGGTGCACCCAGCTGTAAAGGCTAGGCAGGCAAGAAAAAGATAAGAAGAATGAGTATGGAAACAATAATAGGTTGTTTTCTAGGAAAACACCTAAAGGGGGAAGCATATGAACCAGTGCCTGATGATCAACAGGCACAATTGTATTTTACTCAGCAAGTGTCCCTTCATAATGAGGGAGTAAAAAATGAAAAGGAAATCTTTGCAAATGCATTGCAAGAGCTGTGGCAGTATAATCAGACTATTGTTGTCGCCAGAATAAAGAAGTAGCTCAGATGAGGGATGAAAGGGATCAAAATGCTAAACAACTAGAAGAATTAACATTGATGTATAAAGATAGCATCCCAATAGATCAACACCAAGAGTTAGAGCAGCAGGTGTATTAATTTTTAGGACACAGCTAATAAAAGCACAAAGGATTGTGTCTGTTAAATAGGGATCGTGCCTTCTACAGATTAAGCTAGACCAACAGTCACAAGAGCAGGCTAGTGAAACCAGGCAACTGTATACAGAACTACAGGGTGCAATGGAGAAGATTCAAGAGTTAAGTAGTATAGGAGAAGGGGTGGTAAAGGTTAAAGTGGCACCCGTGCAAACACGGGGAATGATGGCCACCGGCGGACCTATGTCTGCTGCCACAAGGTATCAGCAAGAACAATATGCTTTAGAGCTGCAAAACAAGTGTGCTAAACATAGATTAAAAAGGGAATATGCTGAAAAAATGGGAAACAAGGAAGAGGCAGAAAGACATAAAAAGCAAGAAGATAGCTATGATAAAAAGTATGCAAAAGTAAGAGATACTTTGATAGAGGATGATGAGGCACGTCAGGTTATGAGCAGAGAAAGTGATGAAGAAGGGCCCAATACCCCCCCCCCACCAGGAGCTAAAAAAGAGGAATGGGTAGAAAGGGAGGAAACACAGGAAATGGAGAAGGATGGAGAAGAGTGGAAGACAGTGGGAGGTAAAGTGGTAAAGACAAGAAAGGTGGTAGGAGAGCCCCCACAATCACCAATAACCATTAAAAAAGAAGATAAAAGCCCTATAGTCAAGGATCTGACTATAGAGGAAATGACCAATTTGGGCCAAATGCTAGGTCCAATTGATCACAAAACCAACCTACCTGAATTACAGCAGAAATTAAAGCAGTTAACAACCACCCTCCGCTTAACCAACCAAGATGTATGTAGGTTGGTTATGTTTAAATTGTCCCCTGCCTTAGCAGAAGCTATGCCCGAGGAGGTCCAGGGGACACACAAAGGGGCCATGCAAAACATAAATTCATGGGCAGACTATAATGAAGTAGTTGAGGCTATCAGAAAAGCAAGAGGGGAATCTGCAAAGCAAGAAGTTGACTGGGACAGAATACTGCAAATAAAGCCACAGTCGGGAGAGGGACCGCGGGTCTTTATCCCTCGGCTTTTTGAGGTCTATCAGAGGTATGGAGGGCAGGATTGCCTCGGAAGATGATACTACCTTCCGAGACTTATGGATTAGCGCTAATTTAGACCCCACCCTACGGACAGTTGTAAAACTGGCTCCAACTCAGGAGGAGCAAATCACCCTCCTAGAGACTTATCTTAATGAAAAACAGCGAAAGGCGGATGTTGCCGCTGTGACATGGACAAATGAAAGACCACAAAAATAAACTAGAACGTGCTTTAATTGTAAAAAGCCTGGGCATATTATAAGTGATTGCTGGGCAAAGGGGGGAGGTAAGGAAGGACAAGGACCTCGGCAAATGGGAAGGGGCTGGGGGCCAAAAAGGCAAGATGCAAGAGATAAATCAGGACGAGGGGGTGATAGTGCACAGGATTTATTGGATCGGTTAAAAACAATATTAAATGCAGTGGAATGAAAAAAAACAACCGCGCCGCCTCAAGAGTTTGATGATGAAGACATCATCAAGTGGCTGGCAGCGATCAAACAGTTGGCTGAAGAATAGGGATGCGGAGGCCCCGGGGCCCCTGACTTACGATGGGTATGTGCGCTAACATTTGATAACCAGGGGTGACCAATCGTGCCACTTAAAATGGGAAAAAAACGGGTGATGGATTTAGTTGATACCGAGGCAGCCATCTCACTTACTACTATGCACATACCACTGGATCCAGAAAAACCTCCCTTACAAATAGAGGGCTGCACAGGACACACAGCACAAGGGTACGTGACTTACCCACAGATAGTTGCTTTAGGAACCAAGGTAGTTGGGGAGGGAAGATTCATAGTAATGGAGGGAAGCCTCACAAAGCAAAATATAATAGGAAGTGACTTTTTAAAGAAACACCACCTAATTATTGATTTAGTCAACAAGTGCTTGAGGCAAGTAACAGTTAAAGGGTATAGTATTACAACAGTACCTGAGAGTTATATTTGGGCTTCAGTTAAATCCAATAAAGCATATAGCCGGCCCGAGGTAAGCCAAACAGAGTTACAACAAATAATAGGCAGTAACAGGAATAGAACCAGTAATTAATGATTTATTATCCCAAGGGGTATTGCCACCCATTTGCTCAACAGCAAATAGCCCTATATGGCCCGTTAAAAAACCAAATGGAAAGTATCGACTAACTATAGATTACAGAAAATTAAATAAAGTAACTCCATAAGTTAGCCCTATTATAAGTACGGCAATTGAAATGTTTAACAAACTTAAACCTACAAGTAAATTTTCGTCCTCGACCTGGCAAACGGATTTGGTCCCTGCCCTCAGCCGACAAGATCAGTATAAGTTTGCTTTACTTTTAAAATCAACAATACACCTTTACTGCTTTGCCCCAGGGGTTCCACTCCTCCCAACGTTATTTCATCGCTATATGCAACAAGTACTCCAAGAAGAGGGTTGGAACATGAGGTAATTCAATACGTGGATGATTTGTTGTTGCAGCAGAAATATGGCGGAGCACGCCCAATTATTAGACTGAGTGCTTAAAGCCCTAGCTAAAAGAGTCTTAAAATTAATCCAGAGAAGGTACAAATTGCTAGGCCAGAAGTGACATTTTAGGAACCATAGTGTCTGAGAAGGGTAGGCGTGTTGACCTGCCAGGGCTACCCTTATACAAAAGTTACCTTACCAACAACTGTAACAGGGCTTAGAAAACTGTTAGGAATGACCAATTTTGCAGAGATTATATTGAAGGGTATTCTGAGATCACTAAGCCGTTGTATGCAAGCATCTGAGACAACCCACAAAAAGAGGACAAGCTAATATGGGAAGGGGAAGAGTTGCAGTGTTTTAAGAAATTAAAGCAAGCGTTAATGCAAGCTCCAGCTTTAGCCATCCCAGATCATGCAAAGCCATTTATTATACAAGCTGTAGCAACAAATGATACCATAATAGCAGTACTGTTACAAAATCGTTGGGATAATTTGGTCCCAATAACATATTTAAATCGACAGTTGTCTAAAGTGGAACAAGGTTTTAGCCAGTGTGAAAAAACATTATTGGCAATAGCATGGGCAGTACAAGCCTGCGAAGAAATAGTTGGATTTAGCCCTATAATTATCCAAACAACTCACACGCCCATTAAATTGTTAGTGGAAGGAAAGGCAAAGGGAGTCAGCCATAGCAGGCAGGCTAAGTGGCTGCTAGCACTACAGGATAAACAAGTTACAGTACAAAAACTCAATAAGCTCCACATGATGCAGTACTTGGACTACCAAGGAGAAGCCCACGATTGTGGGGAACTCATGCAACAGGAGGCATATTTGTCCCCCTTTGTAGAGAAACATAGAGATGACAAAGGTCATACAATGTTGTGTGTTGATGGATCGCGATACTGGGAAAAAGGAAATGCCTATACTGGGGTGGCTGTGTATTTTAATACTGGGGATGATGATGAAATGAAGCCCCTAAATCAGCAGCGGTTGCTCATTAAATTATCACCAGGAGATTCATCTCAGTACACAGAATTGGTAGCCATATATGAGGCTATAAAGGCAGTCTCATACGGGCGCATCACAATTTGTACTGACTCACAGTTTGCTATAGGCTCGTTAACCACATGGTTGCCCATATAGGCTAGAAGGGATATGAAAACAGCTACAGGGGAGCATGTGCGACATAGACAGCTTTTAAAAGCAATTTTAAAGGAAGGAGAGAAGCTCCCAGGAAGAATAGCTTTAGTTAAAGTAAAAGCTCACACTACCAGTAAGTACGGAACCTTCGAGGAATGGGGAAATGAGAAAGCAGATAAATGGGCTAAAATCGCTGCCAAGGAAGGGGACCCCTGGAAGGGCATCAGACCACAGGATAGCCAAGGCTCAAGTAGTGTTAGTGAGGTTAAAAGGGTGGATACTCCGCCTAACTTACAGGAGCTCCAAAAACAGGACCAGTGGATACAAGAGAAAATAAAAAATGTGCAAGAGGATCCGAAGGTCCATGGGGCCTTCACAATAATAGATAATGTTTTATATCAAAGGGGGGAAGACAAAATCCCAAAGTGGGTAGTGCCCGACTCTTTACAAAAGGACATTGTATTAGAAAACCATCGGTGGGCGGGACACCCAGGACATGATAAAACCTGCCAAATTATCAAAGGTAAATATTACTGGCCCGACATATCTAAAACTGTCCGATCAGTACTACAGACATGCTTAATATGCCTCCAGCAGGACCCCAAGTGAGAAAAATACCCCCTACAGTGATTACCTTTAGCAGAAGGACCATGGGATGCATTACAAATTGATTACGTTGGGCCGTTGCCCACCGCAAAGGGGGGATATAAGTATATGCTGGTAGTGATAGATATGTTCTCAAAATGGGTAGAAGCATTTCCAGTTAAGAGTGCCAATGCTATAACAACAGCTCGAATTTTATATACGCAAGTTTGTGCTAGGTGGGGATTTCCTAATATCATAGAATCTGATAGAGGAACTCATTTTGTAAATCAAGTGATGCAGGAAATGTGTAAGATAATGGGAGTTCAACAGCGACTACATTTGCCATATAGGCCTCAGGCCTCAGGGATGGTGGAAAGATTAAATCGGACCTTGAAAAATGCCCTTAAAAAGGCAGTGTTGGATGAAGGAAAGGACTGGGTTACACACCTCCCGGGGATTTTGATGGCCATTAGAGGGACAGTCCAAGCTAGTACAGGATTAACCCCTTATGAATTGATGACAGGAAGAAAAATGAGGTTGGTTCACCCACAGGATGTGCCCCCACCAGGCTCAGCTACCCAAGATAAGGTTAAACATGAGCAGTTTTTAAAGGCAATACAGTATCAACTAGACAAATATTTAACCTTTGCAGCCAGGAACATGGCTGTGCACATGAGCAAAATAAGCAGGTAGACAGCCGTTAGCAGGATGGGGGCTACCTTAGAGAGGAGGAGATGTAGTGATAGCGAATTGGGAACAGAAAAATCCTTGGAAGGATGCTAATTGGTTAGGACCGTATCTAGGTGCAAACGGTTAGGTGAGAGTGCTGTATATGTGGTTAAAGTAAGTGGCAAGAAAGGGGCTGGAGGAAGGAAACAAGAATTCTGGGTACATGTTGATCAGTGTAAAAAAGTGTCAAACAAAGCTGGTTGAAAATTAAAATATTACACTTGATGTTTATAGCCATGAAGACACAAAGCATCATTATCATTGGCTTGGTGACAGCCATAAGATTTTCTATAATCCCCAGCCTAAACATTAATGTGGAACAGACTAATGTCACGTGTGAGTATGAACAGTCCATTACACTGTTAATCAGTTGGAACTGGGACCCTGTTGATACAAACACCTACACGACACGAGCATGGAAAGCCACCTGGACTAAAAACAACCGTACTTTCATATCTACAAACTGGTGTGTGGACATTTTTAACAGCTGGTCCAGCTGTGCATCAGAGCTCAAGACTGGATCACCGCAAAGCTACATGGACTGGGAACAAAAAAATGGGTCTCTTGTCATAAACAGAGCCACATCAAAGGACAATGGTGTTTATGTGTTAACTCTGTCCTACTGTCTTTGGGGTGATAATAGTGTTTGTAACTATGCTGGTGTAAACAACTCATTACGTTTTGTAGTCTCAGATGCCATATACTTAACTGTAACACCAACCGAATGCCCAAATGTGACAAAAGGGCCAGAGAGTGAGCTTACATCAACACCTATTGATCAAATGCTTGTAAATAATGTGAAGTACAGTAAAGTGCATATAAACTTAGATTTTTCTGCTTGGAATATAAATGTTAACAGATGTTGTGCAGACACTGGTGTGTCAAAGTTTTATGCCACCATGTTAATTGACATGTTAAGTGCCTTCCATGCCAAAACAGGGAGCATGATGGCCCCTCTTATTAGTAAAGAAAGGGTTAGTAATATCAGAAAGAAACGAGATCTGTGGGGAGACCTGGCTGGACTTTTTGGATCAGGAATGAGCATATGGAATAGGGCAGACCTTGAGCCCATTAAGGGGTACCAAGACCAGTTTAATACTAACACTGGAGAAAGGGTCTTGCTACCACTTACATTAGGCCAGCAAGGTTTAGCAATGGAAGAGTGTTTATCTGTGTACAATATACATGAGGTAGGCCGTTTGTTTAAAGAGGTAGAACACAAAATTAATGAAGTTGTGGTTGAACATAATGAAGAAGTTTTTAATAATAGCATAAATACAGCTATAGTGTGTAATGCTTATGGATCTTATGTTTTAACTCAAGTTAGTCAATTGTTACAGGAGATTAATCATAATCAATTGCCTAATCAAATTTCTGACGCACAGTTAAAATTGTGGTATTATCCAGATTGCGTTAATGTTAATGATAGTAAGTGTATAACTTTTTGTATTAAAGTTCAAGCCCACCTATGTGGTGGATTCATAAGGTAACCAAACTATATGTTAAACCACAAGTGTTTAGACCTAACAGTACGCTTAGTAGTACCATGAGGGTGTCCCTCGTGGTAAGACTACCTCAAGTTGAGTATAACAAGGAGGTGTACTCCCAAATAGTAAAAGTACACTCTGTAGGGTATTTACAAGGCCAGTATTATGCATATCGAATTTCGCCCCCAGAGATCCTAGTACGCAGTAATGATGGGTCCTGGGTAGCGCCAAACTTACATTGCTGTGAAGAAATAAATAGTCAATGGATATGCCAGTGTGACGTCATGTCACAAACGCAACCCATCTGTGGGGAAATTCCCATGGGTCAAGCTGAAAATAATACTGCCTGGTGCCCTATCCAGTTAAAACGATGGTATACCCCACAAGTAGTTGTAACCTATAATAGTACTAACCAATACTGTGTTGTTACAAATACACCCATCTTATTTTATGAAGGACAAATGTGTACTATTCACAACCCAAACTTTTGTATTATTCCCAAACATAACGTATATATTGGTGACAAGGTGTTGCACCCTATTACCAACCTGGAGGATGAGAGTTATAATGTAACATTTGATACCCCACACCAAGCATATGATATTAACAAATATGCGCCATCATTTGGAGCTGTGATACCTCTCCTGTCTCTTAACGTGCAGTCACTTTTAAATCAGAAAGATACTCATTTGATACAAATCCAAAATACTGCTCATAAGGCACAAGTAGTTGTAAATGAATTGCTCAGTGAAAGTGATAATGAGCACTTGATTTATAGCTATGCAGGGGGACCCTTAGGAGTCCTGTCTTTTAAAGTTTTACTTGTGTTGCAAGTGGTCTTAGTGTTTTTGGTAATTATAGGCCTGTGTCGCTTAAGACTTACTATTCGTAAAGTACGTAATGAGATGTACATGCTCCGAGGAGCTGCACTGTTGCACAAATAATAATTAAAAAATATTGGGCCAAGGGGGGGCTTGTAACAAGGGATAAAGAAATGTGTCCCAATATTTCAGGCTAACCTCATTTTGGTCTAAACCATAATGTGTTTGTGTAACAAATAATGGCCTATATAACTGAATCATATTAAAACTTGTAAAGCTACAAGTTTAACTGAGCCACAAGTTTCAATATTAAAGTGCCTTTTAATATTTGTATTGACCATGTGAGTAATAGAAAACAGGTGTCTTAAGTGTCTGCACAAATAGAAATACAGGGATAGAGTTCAAGTTACCCTTTTGACTATTATTATTAGGACGGGCCAGAATGCCTGTGTGCACATTCCTAAGTGCAAACCTATTTCTCTCCTCCTAGACCTTGGTAACTGGTAATGACAATTATTACTAGCCTTATATAGTAGTATAATTTACACTATCAATACATTTGTGCTGACCAGAGATTAGCTCATACATATACTAAAAGGAGAATTGCCTTTTAAATTGATGTTTGTACTTGTCTTGGACCAATCATAGACAGCCATAGAAACTAATAATACTGTCTTCCACTATATAAGCAAGCCACCATACACTGTTAGTTTGAAGAATGAAGAATGTACCACTTGTAATCTCTCGCTGTGATTATTGTTATAATCATTAAATTCTTCCGCCTTCCGTCTCGTCTCCGTTCATCTCCTTTCTAAGTATTTGTAATAGATAATTTACTAACTGTAATATTTTCCACAATGCTACAATATTGTTGTATTACACTTTGCTTGCTAATACATATATTCGTCTATGTATTTTATGTGTATTTCTTACTTGTAAGATACCAAGACATCTGTGTCCTTGGAATAATTATGATATGTAAGTCGGCATTGCCACCTTTTGGTGATTTGTACTACTACACTGAGTTATGTAAGACTCTGTATAAGAACTCTTTTGTTCACAAACTAATGACTATACAGAATTGTATAATGTTATCTTGGACCATGGAGCCACCTCTAATTTAGCCAATAGGGCCCATCTCTGTAACTAGAAATGTTTCTGTCTTACAGTAACCATAGTAATTATCATAGGTATATAATGTAATACACTAGTCTTGTACCTTGGAGATCCCAGGAGACACAGAGAAACCTCGAGGCATAGGGAACGCTTAGCACTGGCTCCCAGTTCGTATTGGTAAGAACTGCTTAGGGCAACTATGATTTTATTCTTTTGGTAGTAATAAACTTGTTTATTACTCTTATGCAACGTGTCTGTGATTACTTGCATTCCCAATATTGCCAAGAACCTGAAAGTGAGGTTTAGACCTCCTAACACCGGTATACCTCACACCATACACTGCTGTCCCTCCTACTGTATACTAGTATACCTTACACTGGACTCTTGTATGCCTCATGTTGTAGTACACATTTCAATTCATTGACTGTCAGACAGACATTGCACTATCGTGAATACATTATTTTGATGCTCTACAAACAGCTGCTTATAGGAAAATATTAATTTATCACCTGAACGACTGGGACATGACCATGTAACACAGCAAAAGTAAGTGCTGTCCAGTGGCGAGTCTCCGGATGGACTGACGGATGCTTGGGGATTGTGTTGGGCACCTGGAAACAGTAAAATCAAATGTATTAGTATATTTAGGATAAGAAGCACTTGGATAATTTGCCATCTACAGGATCATTTTTGTATAAGGTACAATGATAAGCAATTATACACAGCAACATAGCGCCCCTTTAAAATATTAAAATGATGGAATGCGGACAAAGTAAGAGCAGTGAATTAACTCAAATGAGCTGCAGACTTTCAAGCAGCTTTGGGGGAGCACTGGTACTACAGCTATTTGATTTTGATTTTGGCTACACATCATGAGTACCCCTACAACATTTTAAAGGAATACTGTCAGCTGTTAGCTGATTTTTTATATGCCATATAAAACAATACCTACAGCCACCTGCTCTAGAAGTCTTCCTATGTAAAAGTGCCTTAAAATGAATATTTAGGGTGGTTTTTGGCAATATTTCATATATTTATGTGACCTGAATAAATCCTGAGTGGACCACTGCTCCTGCTTGTGCACATGTCAACACAGTGCCGAAGCGCTGTCAAACACATGCATGTACGTATGAAATAGCATCTAAGTTCTCAACATATTTATCTGCACACTTTTTACAAATGGCTTACTACCGTAAGTTTTAAAAAATACAGAAGTTTATTCAGGCAGTACCACACTAAATGTCATTTCATATAAATCTCCATTTCAACCGAATAAATACATTCATAGTCCATTCAGAAGTCTATGGCTTTGCATCACTGTACCGGATAAATATGCAGGTTCCTGTGTCCTTGCGAATCCAGTATTTCTTTCGTCTCAAATGACTGTTCCAATTTATTGAAGAAAAATTCCTTGTAATTGCATTTCTTTTTCCTTTGCCGTGATGTCGTCCCATATAACTGATACAGTTACTGATGAAAGGCTTGACCAAAATGCAGATGACTACACCTTACAGACAGCAGTTCACCATGCGTGGTGTACAGAACTTCTCGGTCCCCAGACTAGAGAAATCCTCTGGTTCCACCACAATTGTTGAAACTGTCCACCTTCTTAAAGTCAGCCTACGTTACAAAGTGCTCAGAGCTCTGAGGTGGGGTATTTCTACTCTGAAACATCAGGACCTTGTAACACAGGCTGACTTTGAGAAGGTGGACAATTCTGACAATAGTGGACGAACCAGAGGATGCCCCTAGTCTGGGGACCAAGAAATTCTATACACCACACATGGAGCATTGCCGTCTGTAGGGTGTAGTCATTTGCAATTTGGTTAAGCCTTTCATCTGTAACTGCACCAGTTATATGAGATGACATCATGATGAAGGAAAAAGAAATGGAATTACAAGGAATTTTTCTTCAATAAACTGGAATAGGCAATTGAGCCGAGAAAAATACTGGATGCAGAAGGACACAGGAACCTGCATATTTATCCGGTACAGTGAGGCAAAGCCATAGACTTCCGAATGGACTATGAATGTGTTTATTTGGTTGAAACGGAGATTTATATGAAATAAAATTTAGTGTGGTACTGCCTGAATAAACTTCTGTATTTTTTCAAACTTATGGTAGTAAGCCATTTGTAGAAAGTGTGCAGATAAATCTGTCTAGAACTTAGATGCTACTTTGTTACTAAAATTGCCCTGTTATCTAGCACCTAGCCTTTTGCCCCAATGAGGGATCTGAGCCCAACTACTCTCATTTTCTAACTCTAACATGCATGTACGAGTTTGAGTTTTCTAACAAATACAGGTAAAGCCCATTCCAATATATGGGAAGTGTCCTGAGCACTAGATAGGCCATGAAATGTTAAAACAAGTCTTCTAAGATGTGTGTTTCTCGGTTTGAAAAATAAAGCCATGATTCTGGGCATGTCCAGAATCCCAACGCTAGTGCGCATGTCCAGAATCACCGCTTTATTTTTTTCAGAGAAATAGACATCTTAAGAGTGCTCATTTTAACATTTCATGGACTATGTAGCGCTCAGGACACTTCCCACATATCAGAATGGGCTTTACCTGATGTGTGATATCAAATTCAAACTCGTACATGCACAAGTTTACAGGCATTTTGGCACCATGTTTTTTTTATTTATTTTTATTTTAGTCCTTGGTAACTGGGTAAGGCCCACTAGGCACAACTGCCTGTTTTCAGGGGCGACCTGGGAGCACTGGGCGGTTAAGTGACTTGCTCAGAGTCGCACAGTATGCAAGTGGAGGTTGTGAGAATCAAACTCAGGTCTAGTCTGCTGGATGTATCAAGCTCATTCACACCTTGTTCCTCTAACCTCTAGGCTATACTGCCAGCCCGAGGTTGAGGTGTGCATGAGCTGAGCAGCAATCTGCTTGGGATTTACTTGGGTCACATAAATGTAAGAAATATTGCCAAAAACTACTCTAAATGGTCACTTCTAGTCAAGCTGTACATTTTCTTAGGAAGGTTACTAAAGCAGATGGTGCAGATTTCATTTTATATAGCACATAAAAAAAGCAACTAACATCTGACAGTGTCCCTTTAAGAAGAATGTACAATATAAGAAATGTGATGAAATCTCTGGGTATTAGCCAGGGTTGAGCGTGCTAATTATTTTAACATTACATTCCTCATTTAACCTCTTAGAACCCCTCTGTCCATACCTTGCAACTGGCCCAAATTAAAAGAAACGTCCCTCATTTTACCACTCACACCCCTCATGGGATTTCGAGAGGCTAAATGAGGGATGTCCTTCCTAATGAGGGACAGCTGAGTGTTATGCTTACCACCGCCTAATGGAATCCAACATTTGCTCTCTTGATGCGACAGCACATCACGAATGTCAAACTGATATAAGTCGAGTACCCAATAAATGTGATTGTTCTACGTAAGTATAAATGAATATACAGTGGAAGTTGTACAAAAGTTCACTGGTATTGCAGTATAACATAGTGTCTATGGTGGCAAATCATGGTAGTTGCAGCAGCAAATACATGTTATTCAAGCGTTACTGCAATACCATACTGCATTTGCGGTTGTAAATACTGTGCATATAACACAGTACAGGTGAGCTTTAGTGTAACTATCACTGCACAACAAAAATGATGCCCAGAACTGAACGACACTCTATTGCAACATAAGCATTTGTATGCTATTGTAGAGTACAAGAATCTTTTTCATTTCCATATATATTTTATTTTCCTGGACAGCTGCCTCAACTCAGGCCACCTCCAGCAACCGTTCACTCTCGCTCCATTGTCTTCCATGGCTTACCCTCCTGTGTCGGAGCTGGAAGTGACAGGTGTTCCCACCTCCCAGCCGGAGCACAATCAGGCAAGGGAGAAGAGCAGATGATGCAGGGCCAGAGCATGTCGCTGCAGCCATTCTGGCAGATACCCTTTTTCCATTTTTTTCTCCCCTAGAGTCTCTAACCCTGCCGCAGGCCACACACAGCCTCTTTTGGCCTTGTGTGCATGCTCCGTGTATCTGCCAAGAGAGGGCTCTACAACACCTGTTCAACAACTTCCTCGTCGACCAACATTACAGCGATGGCTTTATGTTGACCACAAATGCGATTGGCATAAAACCATTCACTACAGACTTTGTTATGCCCCCCGAATTCCCTATGTGGATAGCGCTGCCCCCCCCCACATCCCCCTTAACTAAACTAATCAATTCCAAGTAAGAGTTAATTTGGGGAGGGGGTGCAAGACCCCCAAAAAGCAGTGCCGGATCCCACGGTGACAGTACAGTCACCTGTCGATGTTGTCGCTGTACTGTCATTCGCAGTGCAGGTTTTGCTGTGCGATCAGCGTACGCCAAGAGAGCAAGCTCCCTGGGCCACCAGTTGATGAGACTATGGCAGTGGAACCCACTGCCTTCTCCAGCCCCAGGCTAGGGTGTGCTGCCAAACACAGTCCTTCTCCTAGCTGCTGCCAATTGCCAGTTTCCCAGTGCTTTCACGGCGCCATCAGGAAAACTCTAAATTTACTAAATCTTAATACTACAGCACTGCAAGTTAAAAGACGCAGTATTAGTTCATGGAAAAAAAATAATTTAACATTTTTTTAGTAACAATGTATTTCTGGCAAAAATATAAATATATTCTTTTTTTTTTCTTTTCGTTTCATTCCTAAATGGAGATATGTAGTTTTAAAATGTTTTTTCAATTGCCTTTTTTTATTCCTCACCCCTGTCATCCTACCAGGGATATATCCTATTGTTACGGATATACCCTATTCAGGCTGCTTCAGCCGGCCTATAGATGGAAGGGATTTTCTCTCCTGTTTTTCACCCCTTGCTTCCTCTCTCCACCCTATGGTGTGAGTGATGCCTTTTATGTCCTCAGACATCCTCCTTGGACATACAGCGTACAGATCCAGGAGGAGTAAGCACCCTGTCTCACCCACAGTGGTCACTGTTATACTGGAACCCCTCCCCAGCTGTGATGCATTGCCTTTCAGCAGCTGCCTATAGCCTGGCCTGCCTCTCAATGTGGTGAATGACATCCACTCCCAAACTCTGTCCCACTGCACACTGCGCTGCCACTGTGCCACAGGAACAGCCCCAAAGTTCACACTTGTTTCCCTCCTATATTGCTTCGGTCCACCTGGGAGGGCAGGCAGGCTCTCAGCCTGCCCCCCATGACCAGTGCTCACCTCTCTCAACCCGGAAATATGTCCCCCATGGTGATAAGTATATCCAGCCCCCCTCAAAGATCAGGTGACAGCATGGGCCACAAGAGTACAGGCAACGCATCAGTACATGAGCGTGGAGGTGCTCACATCCTGCAGATTTGGAGCCCCACCATATGTGCCGCTCACTATCTGCACTACCACTGGGCCTCCACCCGTTGGCAGTTAGAGGCGGAGAGGACTGGCCACCCGTCCCAGGAAGAGGAGAGCTGTCTCTGGGACACGCAATGCTCTCCCACCCCGCTGACCCCCAGCAACCCCCTGCTTGTTCCCGAACATGGGTCACCGACATGGCAGGAGGTAAGGCATTCGACACTTGAATCTCCACACCACCAGGCCAGCTCAGTGTTTACATTTCTAAAAGTTCCTGCTTGCTTGTCATGCCCAGGGTGAATAAATTAAACATCTCGGTATGATGTAGTATTATTTAGGCCTATCCTAATACATCCACAGTATGAAACTAGTATGTACAGTCAAAAACAAGCTTCAAGGGAAGAGATTTTTGTATATTATTTGTGGTGGCCATCTTTAATGACTTAAGTCATTAATTACAAAATAAGCAATGAAAGCTGTTTTAAAAATATATGAGAGAAATAAACATACACTGATGATGATCCTAAGCATGTCAGAAATACACTACTGGTAATTAACTATATGATGACATTTTTGGCCGGCTAACAGATACTGCTGCTTTAAATAAGTTTCTTCAGGATTCATACCTGGGTCTCAAGGTTTACAGTTCTGTGCTCTAACCGCTAGGATACACAGCCTCCCTTCCTTTCTTTCAATGTATTAAATACAGACAGATTTTGTTAAAGGGGAATACTCATGTGCCCCAAACGACTGGCACGGGACCAAATGGTCCTGATTTACTAATTTGCACTGTAAAATACTTTTTTTGCAACTTACTTTTGTTATGACAGAAAGTGATATATGGTTGATCCTTTGTGCCCCCTCCCCACCGTTGGCATACTGGCTTGAAACAAATCTCATAGAGCCCTGCTGTGGCTGAGCCTCTGATGACGCTGCTGAGGGACTCGGCTGCAGGGTTAACTAAGCTCTACATTTTAACTTTAATGGGTATATTATACATCGTGGTGCTTTACACTGCTGTTACGGCTTGTACTCATCTCCCTCAGCAACGTTAAATGCTGCAACATGCAATATACCCCTTTAGCCATACAATGCAGGGCTTAGATGACCTCATGCGGCACTACTGAACTTGTTTCATGCTTACATGATATGAGGGGGTTGGGGTCACAGGATCAACTATATATTAATTTCAATTATAAGAAAAGTAAATTGCAAAACAAATTATTTAGCAGCAATGGAATCTTCTGGTCCTTTTTAAAATGGTCCTTACCTCCCAGCAGTGTGCAAATCAGAAATTTCCACAGCATTTACTGAAAGGC
This sequence comes from Neoceratodus forsteri, assembly GCA_016271365.2. Taxonomy (NCBI): domain Eukaryota; kingdom Metazoa; phylum Chordata; order Ceratodontiformes; family Ceratodontidae; genus Neoceratodus; species Neoceratodus forsteri. Next base: position 1,400,926,896 of record CM028131.1, on the reverse strand, counting down.
AAGTAAACACGGAAAAATAACAGAAACAGAGACAGTGTTTGACAAACAGCTTCTACAGAAAAATATTTGCTTACAGGTTCAATGCAGTCTCCGAAATGATAAGAAGTCACCCTCTCCCCCACACTTTGCTGCGCTACTGCTTGAAACCTCACACCTGTATGGGAAATGGGGTGGGATGTCACTGGGTGGGAGAACCAGCCCAAATGAGTACTGGAGCCACAGCAACTGAGTAGAAGCCCACAGTGTGTCACAGCCCAATTATTACTAGTAGGTACTGCTTGTATAAGCTCTCTAGATATTGTATATGGGATGAGCACTGGACTCACAGACCACGTTGAGCGGAAAGAAAGGGAAGAAAATGACATGCTTACAGGGTCATGTTGCAAACATGAAGCCTAACCCAACAATGGAGCACAAGTTTTCAAGTCCCTGGAGGCAACCCACATTTTGGAGAGCTACTTGCTCAACTAGATTATTTGGTTGTGGAGGTACAGAAAACAACCCTTGCAAACCAGTACGCTCAATGGTAACTCCAATAAAGACAAGAAGATTCTCACCTCAACGTTTGGATCTGCTCCAGCATCCAGCAGCATCTGCACCATGGCTTCATCTCCGCGAGCACATGCATACATGAAGGGCGTCATCCCCTACAGAGTTCAGGATGTAAAGATACAGTCACCTTGGCAATGACCAATTAACCCCTGCCCCCATGAAGGATGTATAGTTGTGTGTCTCTCAACTTTCATACAGACCTAGGGTGGGTATCTCAAAAGCAAGTTGCGGATGCATGCACCCACTGTGCCCAACTTTGGATGCAATCTCCCATTGCATCAGACTTTGGATGCAATCTCCCACTGCATCAGACTTTGGATGCAATCTCCTACTGCATCAGACTTTGGATGCAATCTCCCACTACATCAGCCTTTGGATGCACTCTCCCACTGCATCTGACTTTGGATGCAACCTCCCACTGCATCTGATTCTGGATGCAATCTCCTACTGCATCAGATTTTGGATGCAATCTCCCACTGCATCAGACTTTGGATGCAATCTCCCGCTGCATCAGACTTTGGATGCAATCTCCCACTGCATCAGACTTTGGATGCAATCTCCCACTGCATCAGCCTTTGGATGCAATCTCCCACTGCATCAGACTTTGGATGCAATCTCCCACTGCATCAGCCTTTGGATGCACTCTCCCACTGCATCTGACTTTGGATGCAAGCTCCCACTGCATCTGATTCTGGATGCAATCTCCTACTGCATCAGACTTTGGATGCAGTCTCCCACTGCACCAGACTTTGGATGCAAGCTCACATTGCAGCTGACTTTGGATGCAAGCTGCCACAAGGCATTGCCAACTGCTGCAAAATTGGTGGCTGTTGGGGAATTGGGCATAGGTGCATGTGATGGGCAAAATGCCCCTAGGGCATCTGGCTGGAGCACCTGGGCATTTGAAAACCAAGTCCTGAAAAGGGAGATGTGGGTTGACCGAACAGAAATGTCTAACTCTGTGTTGATCTCTTCCCCTAGACAACTTAACTGGTTAATGAAGATCACACTAGCTGAATCCTTATTGGTCAGTGAAGACCACACTAGCCAAATCCTTACTGGTCAGTGAAGATCACACTAGCTGAATCCTCATTGCTCAGTAAAGATCATACTAGCTGAACACTCATGGCATAGGTGACCATGCACCCCTCAGTAGCCCCTGGACATCAGCGCATGTGTGCTCTGGTGAGGTGGAGGGGAAGGGTAAGACCAGAACAAGGAAAAATAGCAGCCTCCATCTGGACACGCCAGATAATGGCCCCCTGTCTCCTGCGCCACCTGGACCCTAGGCACACTGCTGCAATCTCTTGGAAGATATCCCCCAGTCCCAGAACAAGCCACTTCCTCCCCTGACTACAGTAGGGCGGCCCTACCAGACAGCGGGATACTCCAGTATCAGGGGCTGTCAGAAAACCCTGGGAGACAGGAGACTGTGAGTGGTAGTGTCAGATGAGTCTGATAGGCAGTGGGGGACTGAGGGGCCTGAAGGGGTGGGATACCCAGAAAGGGGGGCAAAAAAAGCACAGTGCAATGGAAAGTGTTTTTTCCAAAAATATAGTTTCAGCTACAATTAATAAAAATATCAGCATGCCTGTCAGATTTACTTTTTTAGATACCTCCTGTGCTGGCACCATTATTTTTTTTATATTGTCTCGACCCTAACCCTTGCCAGGACTACAGTGCTATTTCTAAGCCAAATGTGGTAGCCAACCTTTTTTCTTGAAAAAAATGTAATTAAAACATTTATAAAATACTTAAATTTTGGTGGAAACTGGAAGACTCCTGGAATCTTTTGAGGCCAATTTCATAGCACCACTGGTTTAACGAAAGATGTGCTAAAGTGGGCCAAAGTACACAATATTTGTACTTCAACATTTTGCAAATTCCAAGTACACATTATAGTATCAAAGGTGCCCACTTCTGCATACTACATCTTACTAAAAATGCACCATTTAGCAAAAGAGGCATCAAAACCTGCAAGAGCGCACACTGTTTGTACTTTTATATTGCTTAACAAGTCAGAACAGATTGATTCATGTCCAACAGGATTTCACAGGAAATTAGGAATTTCTGAGTTTGAATCCTATTCCAATTCCTTAAAAGAACCTTGTAATAGGAATCAGAAATGGATTTTGCATCCTCATTCCTAAATCCTAAATTCCTAGGCAAAAGACATGTTTTAACCTTTAATTCTGGAATTCGGATTTTCAGGCAGCAATTACAAAAATCCCAATTCTGAGAATCAGATCTGAATCCAAAGAATACAGTTCCGGGCAAGCCAAGAAACAAGAGCAGATTTTTCAGTCAAAAAAAGTCACACTCTTGAAATAGAGTCTATTTTTGTGACCAGCGCAAAAGTTCAAAAAGATTTACCACATTCTGTGAAAAGCGGACAAAGAAAAGGGTGCAGATTTCACCCCACTCTTATAAAATGGCTTTGCATTGAGACAACATTTGAAAATAGAGAAGAAAGCAGGAAAGAGTTCTGAACTGTGGGTATATCATGGGATATGTCATGGTCATGTGACCAGAGTCCACTAATTACTGTATAGTACAGGACTTTTTCCAACCTATTTCAGAGGAACTAAATTCGGTCACATAAGCTTTTTTTGTCTTCCCCTTCCCGTTGCAAAGTCAGAGCCCGATATCTTGCAGGACAGGTTTCCTACCTGTTCACTCATGCTGTTGATCCCATCCGGCCCCAGCAGGGACACAGCCTGCTTCACGAGGTCTGTCCTGCCACAGTTTAGCATTCGGAATCCTAGGTCCTGGAGGAACTTGGCTTCCGTGGCCACAGCGTCCAGTTTCCGTGATGCACAAAAGCAGTCATCAGTCCTGCAGAAGTTAATGAACAGGCAGAGTTACTTAGCTGCCTGCAGGTGATACACTAGCATAAGACTAGTTACAGCTGCAGTTTATGATACGGTATATAGTCATCTCTAAGTCAGGATTACACATAAATCGACCCCCCCCCCCCATCTTGTCAATTTTAGCAAAATTACAGGTATTATTTTGCTGCCCAGATTGGATGGCACAATCTGTTTTGTAATTAACACCAGGCACAGAATCTGACTTTGTGGCCAGAACTGCACACAAAATCAGGTTACATAGCTGCAAACATGGTTTACCATTGTGAATTCTGCAGATTGGCCAATCTCACAGATGAGTTGAGTCCTCCTTCGTGGGAGACTATTATTAGCATCAAAAACTGAACAATTTAATTTTTTTTATTTTACTTTTACTGATAATCTGATAATAAAATGCTACTTGTGACTTTTATAACTGCTCCTGGATTTCCCATGCCTCCTTGGTACCAGGTCTAGTACCCACGCACAAAACTCCTGGCTTAGAGTTTGTATGGTATAAATCACACTTAGTATAACACGATTTGTCATCAAGGCACAGGTCAGGAAGCATAGGAAAACCAGGAGCAGTTATAAAATTCGTAAGAAACATTTTATTATTATCAATAACAGTAAAATGAAAAAATAAAATTGTTCAGGATAGCTATTTACAAAGGCAATACAAATGAAGTCCTTTATTTGAGGGTTTCCTTTCAATTTCAAATCTCAGTCTCCCCTCCACTAAAAGGTTGCTCTCTTTTTATAAGAACTCTTTCCCTGGCAATTAATGTCTGCATCCTGAGCTCGTTAAGAGATATCATGTTTCTCACAAAATGTATCAGAATTTTGTCAGTTTCTTTCCTTGCAGGTGCAATGAAATAGGACATTGTGTCCTAGAACTAATCTCCTGTTGACAACTCTGCAAAAGAGTTTGTGCAGGTCAACTGGCATCTTAATGCCCCCCCCCCCCACAAGTTCCAAATAGCTTTTTGCAATCATTTCAACAATATTAACCATATACTTTTCAAACCAAGGGATCCTAGTTTCACATAAAGATTTACATATATTTTTATAACCACAGATATGCAAGTGGAAAGAAAAGATGGAAACAGCAAGTGAAGACAGGGAGATAGCAATGGGGGGGAGGATCACAAGACCGTCAGAGTGATCAGTTCCTAGGTCTCACAAGAAAATTTGATTGTACAATCAGACAGACAAGAGGCAGAAAAAGACAGGATAGAACAGATTCTTACTTTTAACTCTTTCTGCATAACAAATGGCACAGGGTCTTATTCAATCCTGTCAGAGTGCCTCAGCGTGGCAGACTTACTGCATTTTTCAACTGGGTGAACTGGCCTCCACAGGGCTATGGGCAGAGGGAATTTACCTTATTAGTTCTCCATTGTTCCATGTTCCCAGTCCCCCATAGGTATGCCGGCATTGGGACCAAGGTCCCAGATGAGTGCACTCTCTGCAATACATGGTGCACCGTTCTTCCCTCTGTGTCCTGAGTGTTCTGCCATCCATACATCTACAGGTGTCAGTAGTGCTGCAGGATGCTGCTCAATGCCCCCCCCAGGACAGCATCCTCTCGTATACTTGATGCTCTTCCCTCTGGTCTGGCCACTGATGACCCAGACTCATTCCTAAACCTGGGTCAGTGACCTCACAAGCAGTAGCCCTATCGCTAGGCCAATGGGCCTGCTTCAGTGGCCATGCTTCTTGACCCAGAGAGTGTGGAGCCACACTCATTAGCCACAGTAATCCCTGCAGTGGGCCTGGGAGCTTGTCTCATCCATCAGGGATGGCTGTATGCCTGTGAGGCACCTGCAGGAGAATAAGGGAAAACGTGGGGTAAAACACTCAAGGTATATCAAACAACACCCACCGGTACTCTTAGGCTCCGTGACACAAAAATATGACTCACTGGCAGTATTGGAGTTAGGAGACTGGCAGTGGCCAGCAGAGAGGAGATGGCCATGGGGCTGGGTTAACATAATATGAAAAAAAAAAAAAAAAAAGATTTCTGATTCAATGGAGAAAGGAAGTGTGTTCCAGGAACTGGAGAACAGAACTGTGACTCAGAAGATCCCAGGTTCAAACCACTGCCTCACAGCCTGACCTGGAGCAAGTCACTTGGCCCCACTGCTTCAGTAACTCCCATTTGTAAAGCAGGCTCAAAGCTGCACCCCCCCCAAAATGAAAATGAGACACTATATATCAGTTCGGCTATCCTAGGTAAATTTAAAGGGACACTGTCTCCCCCCAAGCCAATTCTGACCTTTTCAAACTAATAAGGGGAGGGTTGATAGCGTCTTAAACACAAAATTTAATCCTTGCATTTAAGACCACTTATTGAGGTCCTGTTCTTAAAATAACACAAGGCACCATATTAGCGTGGTAACTCTAAAAGACTGGTGCCCTGTTCACTTGTACTGAGATCACTCCTGGCACGTGGGCAGTGTTGGTAAGATGCTTTAGTGCTATTGTGCTACTGAATTAAAAACAGATTTTTTTTCATTTAAAGTTAGATCTTGTTTAGAGGTCTTTTTAATCAAGGTAATTTATTCTCCTGGCAGGTCTGGTCCCCTTCCGCCTTCGTCTCTCAGTCCTGTTACCAACATCCCAAAGGACTAATCTGGACTGAGCAATCCCCATGGACCCCTCCCCCATGGCAGGGCCGGGGGGGAGGGTCATCCTTCCCCTCCATTGAGAACAATCCAGATAGATCAAGTACCTTATCAGTGGTGCAGGGCCATCAGAGACCAGGTGTCATCCTGCCAGCCTCCATTTTCCCTTTTTCTTCCCTTGCACTTCCTCTGATGTCAGGCGGAGCCTCATCAGACCTTGCATGCATCTGATATCCTCCTGCAGAGCAGCAAGCTTCCTCGCCCACCACAGGGGTTGCCAGAACGGTGGAACCCAACATTTTCCCTCCCAGGCTGGGAGTGCTACTGCATGGCACTGCCTCACCCAGCCACAGACCACCCAGTCAGCTATCTGAACTCACTCCCAAATTTCAGTCGTTGGCGTGGGAGCATGACACGCTACCCATTGGGCTATTGGGCTTGAAACCTCACACTGAGCTGGAAGTGGGGAGGGATGTTTAGAGGTCTTTAAAGTTCCCCCACTTAAAAGGGCCAGAACGGTGGGTCACGCTGCCATACCGATGGCCCAGGTTTGGGAATGGGCCCTGAGATGCTGGCAACTGGGAAGTCGGTGATCTAGCAGTGATACCAACGGCAGTGCATCCTTGATCCACGACATCAGTGACCCCTGTGATCCGGCCCTGAAAGGTTCATCATCCAACTGCAAGAGGAGCTGTATGTTGGCAATGACTCCTGCAGCTAAAGTGTGGGCCACGGGGTGGTGGGAGGGCAGCACTACCAGGGAACAAACAGCCCGGTCCTATCTGAATGGTGGCTGCAAGCTAGTACATTCAGGCCATATCACAAAGCCTGCTGCCTGTCTTGGATCCTGATCTGAGTCACTGAGGAAGAATGGCACCCCCCCTTCCCCAAAACCCTAGCCACGCGGGGGTTGGGGGAGAAACAGGATGGGTGGTTGCCACAGGACCGGAAATGGCTAGCAACAGTCAAGTTAGGAAGAAAAGCTTGATTAGAAATAAAATGGCCTCACTGGACCCGTGGAGTGTGGATTTCCCTTCAAAACAACTGGACTGTGTGAGTAAATTGAGCCTTTCACAGCCTCTCAATGATGTGTATTCTACTGATCAAGCAGCAGGTGGAGCTGTGTCATACACAAACTTGGAAAGTCCTCCAGTATCCAGGAAGATGTCTGAAAATATAATATTCAGAGACAGAGATTTTTGCTTATACGTAACTGATTTTCTGTATATATATATATATATATATATATATATATATTTCCTTGTTTATTATGGAGGTCATTTGCATAAAAACAATATATTGGTGTATGTCAGATTTCATCTCACCATCCTGCTTTTCCCTGATTCTATGTTTGCGACATTACAGCTGGATGCTATGGAAATATCTATCAGATGGTGCTACTAGCTGAATTATCTGAAACCATCTGTACGCTATACACACAGACCTAGTGCATGCATGGGTGTCTGAGGAGGTATTTTTAAAACCTGCCACATCTCTGGGTGGGAAGTCTCTGCCTGTACCTGTCTGTGCCGTGTTGATTGCTGTTACCTTGTCTTTGAATTGTTATTGCCTGTACCTTTGTAATTCTCCCGGGTCGTACCTGAAAATAGGCACTTGACTATCTAGCGTGCTTACCTGGTAAACAAAAGCTAAATAAACAAATAAAGTGGGAGTGGGTGGGACGGATTTAAAGAGACAATATATACAGAATGGAGGAGCAGGTTTCTTAATTAGAAATACTACGAATACAGGCAACAGGCCTATGTATCTATGTACTTGCGTACTTCAGCTGTCGAGGTTCACAGTCAACTCCAGGAAGTAAAAGCCGGGCAGCCTGTCGGATGTCGTCGCTGTCTACAGAAAAACTCCGGCGGTGCTCTGCGTGTGCCACAGCAACCCTGATCCACTCCATCAGTGGCGGCTGCACCAGGAACGGCCTGAAAGACAAAGCACAGCATTCTCTAAAATGGTGAGAAAGAATGTCTAGCATTATGCACAAAACCTTGTGTTAAACAACTTTAGAAACACAGCATCTTTAGACATATATATATATGTGTGTGTGTGTATATATATATATATATATATATTTTTTGTATTATTCTATGTTTATCCCCATTTACCCAGCCTGCCCCCAACTGCCAGCACCCTTCATCCCCCACCACCCATATTCTTCTGGATCTCCCTTTACCACCTGCACAGGACCAGCTTCTGGTGGGCGAGTACTGGGGCTCGTGGTGCATGGCCTGCGAGGGGGCTGGTGTCATCTAGCCAGCCAAGAGTTTTCCATCAAGTTTTTGCCCCAAGGTCCACCAATCAGTGCAATGATGCACGTGCGTGCGTGCACACAGAGGTGTGCACATGAATATCTGCATTTGAGGGTGACAAGTGGGCATTTTCACTGTGCTGCCACTCAGCTTCTACTGGATAGTAGGTAAACACAGAAACATAGAATTACACAGAACCTTATAGTAGATAAGGACCACCTGGCCCACCCAGGCCACCCATTTTTTCCCTGCCTATAGTGCCAATGCAGACCCTACTTGATCTACAGCGCTCTCTCCCATGCCCCTTGCTTCCACTAATGTTCCCTTATGCCTATCCTATGCATTCTTGAATCCCACCACTGTTTTCACCCCATTACCACCACTGGAAGACTGTTCCAGGCATCCACCACTCTTTCCATGAAGACATACAGTACTTCCTCACATCTCTCTGAATTTACCTCCCCCCCCCGCTTCACTACATGTCCCCTTGTTCTTGTGCATCTTTTTATCTGAACAATGCTTCCCGCCTGTACCTTATTTATGCCTGTGAGTTATTTATAGGTTTCCATCCTACCCCACCTCCTCTTCTCTCCTCCAGGGTGCACACACTGTGGTGCAGTACATTTGTTTTTGTGGTAATAACTTTAATTAGACTAACTGAAGAATTTTTACACACGCTTTTTGAGATCTCTCAGGTCCCTTCATCAGAGGAAGGGACCTGAGAGGTCTCAAAAGCTTGTGTAAAAATTTTTCAGTTAATCTAACAAAAGGTATTGCCACACACAGAAAAAAAAAAAAAAAAAGGAATACTATATTTTCCTGAGACTAACATGGCACCGCTGACCTACAATACTGAGGTTCTTTGGTCTCTTCTCGTAGGGATTTTGATGCAGACCCTGTACCATTTTAGTTGCCCTCTTCTGGATAGCCTCCACTCTATGTCCTTCTAGAGATGTGGTCTCAAGAACAGGAGGGACGCCGTGTCCCCCTTAAATGAGGGAGGACAGCAGTCCTTGTTATGTACAATCCTCCCTCCCCTGACCAGCCCCCGAGCTACCCAAGTTCATTCCTTAACCCGGAGTCATTGGTGTAGCGAGGCAGTGCTACTGATATGCAACTGGCTTGGCCTTTTAGATACGTTTCTGTTTATATTTCACATATTTTCTGAAGCAACCCACTCCCTTTATTTATTTATTTCACTTTTCTTTACTGGGTAGGTACACTGGACCTAAGGGTCCATTTACAGGCATGACCCAGATACATAAAACAGAACTTAAAATAATATAATAGCAAAGCCCGTTCGGTGGCGCTGGGGGTTGAAGTACTGGATGTCACACCTTGCACTATGGCGGTGACCCGGGTTCGGATGTCGTCTCAAGTCGCCAGGAGTTGGTGGGGGAGGGAGAGGACTGAGCATGCATAGTAGTGCTCTCCTCTCTTGGGGATGGAGAATTTGAGAGCCCGGCTTTTGTCTGGTCCCTAGTGTCGGCAAGGGGTGAGGCAGGCTGGGGCTGCATGCACTGGGGAAGGGAGTGGTGGCTGCTGACACTCCACAAACAGAGGCATGTATGCAGACATCCAGGTGAAACTGCTCGCTGCCCCCTTGAGGGAGAAAAAACACAGAAAATCTATGGCCAACAAAACTATGACTGACCCTGCCCCCCCCCCCCCATTGAGTACCCAGGTATGCTGCCCCTGCGTGACGGTAAGTTCTGGTGAAAAGCAGGGGAACAGGGCTTGGTGGTTGGCATCTGTAGAGTGACTTGGATGCCATAAGAAACATTGCTACCTGCAAAAAGAAAACAATATAATAGCCCTGCACTTTAAAATGAAAATAGGATCCCTGCCCCCAGACATCATCAGCTCTGGCTATTTGCCTACATCTGGCATCACAATCCTCTGCTTGTGACATCACAGTTTGTTGCTGTGGAAACTATTATGATGGCTATGGGGTGTGGGTTAGTAGCAACGGGGGTAGCTATCTGGGAGGTAACCGGTAGAGGAAACAGGCTAAATCATAGGAGGCAGGGGGGGAACAGGTGGGTTGGGACTGACAGGTGGCCTACTGGAGGAGTGGATAGCGGGAAATCAGGACAAAAAAGGAGGTTGGCTTTGAGTGCTATAATAAATTTGAGCCAATGAGTAAGTTGGTTGGAGAGGACGTGGTGAGGGCAACAGAGGAGGAAAAGGAGGGTGGAGGAGAGAGGGATACGGTGAATCGGATGAGGGTGGGCATCAGTAATTCAAATAAGTATGCTAGCAGGGACAGGGGGCAAATCAAGTGTCAAAAAAGGGAAGGGGGAACCAGCAGAGGGAAGATGTGGAGGCTGCTAGTCAACTCAGTGAGAAATGAGGAGAGATTGAGACGAGGGAGGGGCATCCTTCAAGGGGGGAGGATCATACCAGAGAAAGGCCCAAAGGTAAGGGGGACCTCCAGGTGGGCATTGAAGGGGGTAAGAGGAAAGGGGAAGAGGTAGGAGGGGTGATGGTGATGGGAATGCAGTGTTCGGGGGGGGACTGGAGAGGTGGGAGCTGGAAGGGGAGAGTAGGTCGGAGAAAAAGGCTCAACTGGGGTATGGAGTGGGGTGGAGGCTAAACTGGGGGGAGCCAGTAAACTCAGTTATAAAAGGCGCGACAAGAGGGGTAGGGCAGCCAGGTGTTCTCTTGTAGAGGGTCTAGAGAGAAGCCAAGGGGAAGTGGTCTCGAGGAGGGGGAGGTGTCGGGGGGCTGGCAGGGGAGTCCAAAAAGGAGGTGCACAAAAGATCAAGGGGGGCACTAAGGTTCTCCTGCTGGGGACTCCATGATCAGCGGTATCCATTGGGCGGGGCAGGGTGAGGGAAAATCCAGTCCAGTTAAGATAGTGGGTATTTCCAGTCTGACTGTGCATAGGGCGAAGTTCATGGTGTATTAGCTGGCGAGGGACTGTGGAGGATCACAGGACTTCCTGATGCATCTGGGAACAAATGATACTGAGGGGAATAGTGTGCTGGAAATTCAGGCAAGGTTCTGAGAACTGGCCAGGGTCTGTCATGACAATGGATGCACTGTCTCCTTCTCAGAAATCCTGCCAGTGCCAAGGGCCACTGTGGAGAACAAACAAAAGATCAGGGAGATTAATGACTGGCTCGGGCAGTTGGGTGAAGCACAGGGATTGAGGTGTTGGGAGACTGGGGGGGTTTGGGAAGACAAGGACTGTATGCCCGGGATAGGCTTCACCTAAATCTAGTAGGGAAGGATGTTCTCAAACGGTGGATGATGGGTTTCATTCAGGCTAGATGGGGTTTAAACTTGTGAAGAGGGGAGGGGGGCGCTGCCGGGCTTATCTGGCCATCCATACTGCCGGTAGGACTGGCTTGCAACCCCATAGAGGAGAGACAGTCGGTACCCTAGGAGAGAAGTGTGGACGGACATATGAAAGATCTGGGGAGGATATGGTAAAGAGGGGTAGGGACAAGGGTTATAGGGTGGCTTTAATAAATACCAGGAGTCTGGGGAATAAAATGCCTGAATTCCAGGCCACGCTGTTTGAGGGTGGGGTGGATGTAGTAGCGGTCACTGAAACGTGGGCCACCCCTGGCCATGACTGGGAACTTAATCTGAGTGGGTATCTTGTGCTAAGCAAGGACAGAAAGGTGGGCAGAGGGGGAGGAGTAGTAATGTTCATTAGGGATAACATCGACATTATGAGAGTGGAGGAAGCAGAAGGCAATGTGGAGGCCCTATGGGTTATCTTGCGAACCCCCGTGGGAGGGAAGATCAAGTTGGGGGTGGTATATAGGCCCTCAGGACTAGCGGAGGACCTGGAGTATTGCCTGTTGGCTAACATTAAGGAGCAATGTGGACTGGAAGGGGAAGGAGTGGTGTTGATGGGGGACCTTAATATGCCAGCTACTGATTGGGGTACTATGACGTCCACTGTAACAAGGGAGCAGAAGCTGCTGGATGGCTTACTGGATGCATTCCTCAATCAGCAGGTGATGGACCCAACGAGGGAGGGTCATAATCTGGATGTGGTTTTAGTGGATGGGGATCTTGTACGAGCTCTGGTTTTAAAAGAACCCCTGGCTGGGAGCGACCATAACACAGTCTGGTGTCGGCTTAAACTGGGGGGGGAATCATTCAAGGACAATGATAGTTCATTTTAGGTGGGGCAGACTTTCAGAACATGAGGAAATTCTCAAGGGGCATTTGCAGGAGATAAAACCAGGTTTGGACATGGAAGGTAGGTGGGAGATCATAAAGCAGGGGCTACAGGAGGCCACCAGGACCTGTGCAACAGTGAAGTGCAAGGGCGGTAGGTCTCGTAAACCATGCTGGTGGACCAAGGAGGTCCAGGAGGCGGTAAGGGAGAAGAAGGCTGCGTACAGTAGGTGCAAAAAAAATGAGAGGAGAGGGAGATAGAGAGAACTATCGTCTTGCAACCAGGAAAGTCATCAGAGTGCTGGGGGGCAAAGGCCTGGAAAGGGCAGAGGCTGGCGCAGGGGATACAGGATGGGGAAAAGGGGTTCTTTAGGTATACTGGTGAGCGGAGGAAGGTCAAGGGCCAGCTCAATAGGGTGAGGGCAGCTGGGGGGTGGGTGGAAGGGGCTGGAGAGCAGGCGGAGGTACTGAATGAGTACTTTGCCTCAGTGTTCACTACGAAGGAGGCTGGGGAACTTCCAAAAAAGGGGTTAAAGGACACAGAAGGTGCAGCAGACCTGACTATTGAGGTACCTGCTGAAGAACAAGCCACTGGGGGAGGTAGACCAGGGGTGAGATATCAGGCTGGTTCTGCTGAGGGGGGGGACAGATGCCGATATTCCTATTGGCCGGGTATGGGAAGCGCTCCAGTTCCTAAAAAAGGATAAATCTCCAGGGCCTGATGTTATTCATCCCAGAGTACTGAGGGAGTTGGCGGATGTTTTGGCTGCACCATTGGCGGGTCTCTTTAACTCGTTGCTCCAGACAGAGAGGGTGCCAAGGGATTGGAAGCAGGCGCATGTTGTGCCCATCCATAAAGCGGGATCGAGAGAACAGCCAGGAAACTATAGACCCATCAGTTTGATGTCGGTGGTGGGGAAGGTAATGGAGAGCATACTTAGCGAAAGGCTGTGAGGTTTCTTGGAGGAGATGGGTTACCTGGATGACCAGCAGCATGGGGTTGTGCCAGGTAGATTATGTCAAACAAACCTTGTAGAGTTCTATGGGTGGGTGACATCAGCACTCAACAGGGGGAGACCAGTGGATGTACTGTTCCTGGACTTCAGCAAGGCATTTGATTCGGTCCCTCACACTAGTGTAAGGGAGAAGCTGATGGGGGTAGGCACATTGACAGGTGGATTGGAAAACGGCTTTCAGGTCGCATTCAGTGGGTAGTGGTCGGAGGGGAGGTCTTGTCTCCTAGGGAGGTCATAAGTGGGGTCCCACTGGAATCAGTCCTGGGGCCACTCCTGTTTAACGCCTACATCTCTGATATCAAGGAAGGTATCGGGTGTGAAATGAGTCTCTTTGCGGATGACTCTAAGCTGAGGGCAGTGGTGGAGGGGGAGGAGGGGAGATTGGCCCTGTAAGAGGACCTGGATACTCCGGATAGGTGGTCCTGCACCTGGAAATTGAAATTTAACTCCTCCAAGTGCAAGGTGCTACACCTAGGGCGGGAAAACCCCAACTATGTGTACACCCTGGGGGGGGGATGAGTTGCAGGCCACAGCAGGGGAAAGAGACGTAGGAGTCTTGGTGGATGTTAACATGAATAATTCAGAGCAGTGCAGGAGGACTGCAGTCAGGGCAAATAGGATGCTAGGATGCATTGCTAGGGGGATTACCTCAAGGAACAGGGAGGTGATTTTGCCACTGTACAACAGTCTGGGTAGACCACATCTTGAGTACTGTGTGCAGTTCTGGAGGCCGCACCTAAGGAGGGACATCCAATTCCTGGAGAGGGTTCAAAGGAGAGCAACCAGAATGATCCGGGGCCTGGGGGATGTGACATATGAGGAATGACTAGGTGAGCTCAACCTGTTCTCGCTGGAGGAGAGGAGGGACCGGGGGGACATGATTGAGGCCTTCAAGTACCTCAGGGAAGTAAACAAGGTAAGCCGAGATAGGATCTTTCGACTGAAGGAGGGTGGAATCACCAGAGGACACAGTTGGAAGATTGAGGGTGATAGGATTAGGGGGGAAAGGAGGAGGAGGTACTTCACCGAGAGAGTGGTGGAACCGTGGAATGCACTGCCTTGGGAGCTGGACAGCCAGCTATGGTGGACGAATTCAAGAGAGACTGGGTCAGGTATAGGCAAGGGGTGAGGCAGAGGCTGGTTTGCCTGGGGGGGGGGGTGCAGGACTGGGGGATGGAGTAACAGTGGAAGGAGACAGATAGAGGGCTACACTACCCAATCAGGGTGCTGAAGCACGAGCAGACTTGATAGACCAATAGGCCTACTCTGCTGGCATCTAGTATGTTAGTATGTTATGTCACAACAAGCAGAGGACTGTGACCTCAAGTGTAGACAAACAGCCAGAGAGGATGAAGTCCAGGGGTCACCGATCCAGTTTTCATGCAATTGTAATAAAGAAGATGGGAACTCGAAATACAAATATTACATGATTCATAATGTGAATTTTTTTTTTCCAAAGCTTCCTCTGCATTTTCAGGGCCTTAATTATTATCAGCATTTTGCTTTCATTCATCCACACAGCAACCAGCTGAGGTAATAAGAGGAGGGTCTGTATTAGTCCCCGTCCTTTGCATGGACTTTGCCTCCTTTCCATGGGAGGATGAGGGGGGTTGGGTTCCTCAAAGGTCGGCAGGACAAGGATTTACTGGATTTTTTTTTCAATTTTTTTTTTTATTGAAACTTAAATAAAACCCAGTACATTCAAATACATTCTGTTATTTAGTAAATAAACCGTGCTTAACATTCATTGCATGTTACAATTAATTACTGTTATTGAGGTACTGCATATCGTGTTTCAAGTACAGTAGACTCCAGTTTATCCGACCGCTCTCAGAGACATCCGAAATGGTCGAAATGGGATGAACGAGAAGACAGTCAACATTTTAATTAAAACGCCTTTATTGCATGATTTAAAAAAAAATCTTTATTCAATTATTGATTTTTCTGTAACAAACTACAGTACAGTACATTATTTTAAACTACATGAAATAGTCTGTAACAACCCTTTGTTTTCGGCTGTCCAGGGACTTTCCCCATGCTTGCTGCTTCATCACTCATAGAAGCATAACCTGTACAGGATCCGAGATAGGCTGACTCTCCAAGTACAGGATGCACTTTGAGAAATGCTCCACAGCCTCAGAATTATTAGGCACAACAGGGGGGTCGCAGCTATCGTCCTCCTCCCCCTTATCATTAGATCAGCTAACTCCTTCTGGACAAACTGGATGATCACGTCATCTGTCATGCGCTCCTGTTTGTTCTCACCAGCATCACAATTTTGCCACTTCTCTATCTCTTCATCGGGGCACACTTTCTTTTGGTAGCCATCTCCGAAAAGTGAGTACAACTGATTACAATTGTTAACTGCTTAAGTACAGAGCAGCAGCAGGTGGTGTTAATTGTAGTGCAAGGGGGAGAAGGTGTTAAGCGGAGCCAAGCAGTGCTAATCACGAGTCGATTAACAACTGAGTATTAGTGCACAGTGTATGGTGGACAATCCGACCGTCCGTTGGATAGGAAGTTCAGATGAATGGAGGTTGGATAAACAGGAGTGTACTACTGTACATAAATAAACAATACAACTAGAATTGATCAACATATGTCTTGCCCATGTAATTATTTACAGACTCGGATAAGTAAGTTATAATAACTAGCGATTTTATATTCCAGGGGGTTATATTTTGTTGACACTGTCCAGGCTTTTTTATTCCTTCTTTTAGTAAGCTATACCTACATATACCTGGGTATCCCTCGACTGCGTATTCATCAAGCTGTTGCCTTTTCAGGATTTTTCAATAGTTTCTTCTGTAATTGCCCAGATATTCTTCTAGCTGTGCCCAGATATTGTCAACGTTTTGTTCCTTTCCCCTAGCTCAATAGATAAGTCACTCTAGACTCATGCACTCCTTGAGGGAATTTAACCACCCAGAGTGTGTGTGTGTGTGTGGGGGGACTGTTTCCAGTGTGATAGTATACCTGACTTGGCAATACCTGCCGCGATGATTACTAACTTCCTCTGTCCTGTTCTAAGGTCCTCTGGCTCACTCCAGTCCCCAAGCAGTGCAATTCTATCCTGTGTGTAATTCTTATCTACTTACAGAACACCTCTGACAGGGTCTGCTACATTTCTGACCAGTAACATTTTTATTTAACACAGTGGAATATCATATGATAGATCTTCGACTTATCCTGGCTACATCTAGGGTGACTTCCAATCGTAACAGTCTGCAAGTTTATGTAGTCTGCCCAGTTTTTTCTACCATCATTTTTGCTGCAGATCCATTTGATCTACAGTGCCCCCCCCAACCGTATGATTCCCCTGTGTCCATCCCAGGCATTTTTAAACCCCGCCACTGTTTCTGCCCCCACTACCTCAGCTAGAAGACTGTTCCAGGAATCCAGCACTTTTTCTCTGAAGAAATACCTCCTTCACATATCTCCTGAATCTACCCCCATCCAGCTTTACAGCATGACCCCTTGTTCTAGATCACCTTTTTTTCCAAAAAATACTCCCCTCCTGTACCATATTAACCCCTGTAAGGTATTTAAATGTTTCTATCATATCTCCCCTCTCCCTCCCTCCTCTTCTCAAGGTTACACATATTGAGCTTCTTTAGCCTCTCCTCATAGGGTAGGTTTTGAAAAATGACAGCTGTGACATACATGAGGCCAGGTAATAAAAAGGCTATGCTGACAATCAGGGGTCAAAATATTTAACATTTCTGAAGTTACGAGTGGGCGTAGCAAAATTGCAACGAATGATTATAACTTTGGCATTTTTTCATATTTTGACCCCAAATTTTGAATATAGTCTCCTTATGGGCCCACCCCATAAACCACATAGATGAACATTTTCAAATCCGTACCAAAACACCATTCTGCACCACAGGTGCGAAAACACGTTTAGGGCAGGATGTGGAAAATGACAGCTGTACTGTTCATGAGGGGGTGTGAAAAAATGGCTATGTTGAAAAGTTGGACTCAAAATATTAAAAATTATCAATGAATGCTCATAACTCGGCCATTTTTAGGAATGTTGTCACCAAATTTTCAAGATAGCCTTCTTATGACCCCACCTCATGCACAACATGACTGTCGTTACACAAATCCTGCCTGAAAGGTGATTTTGCCAACTGACAATGAAATCTACTTTCCGGTGGGAGCTGTATAACGACAGTCACATTGTTCATGAGGCAGGGTCCCCAAAAGGCCATATTGAAAATTTTGAGTCAAAATCTCAAGAAATGGCTGACTTATGCATAAAAGTTCAAACCCCCATTGAAATACTGTACACTGAAATGCATTTACCTTAAGTTTCTCATATTGAAGTCGCCGGTTCCAGCAGCAAGATGTGTCTTCGACTGGGAGAGCAGCTCTTGAACCTGGTACCTTTTCAGGCGAGTGAGTGTGTATGTGTGGGTGTCAAGGGTGTGTGTGTGGGGAAGTGGGTGCACAGTGGGAGGTTGGGTGTGGGGTGTGGGTGTGATGGGCGATTTTTTTTACAGGTAAAAAAAAATTAAAAAGACATCGAGAGATGGTTTTCTTATTTTCAACACCAAGGAACATGGGAGGTTGGGGGTATGCTACCACCACGGGGGTGGGGTTTGGAGTTTCAGCATATCAGTCTGTAACCGATGGAGTGTACTGTTTTCTGCTGGATTGCCTAATGATTGCCTACACATTCGCAGCAATTACTAATTACAAATTACGACCAGCTTTGGATTGCACTGAAAAGTAACGGCCCTTAACATGCTGCACTGTTAACTCAGTTAACTGTGAGGTCCACATTGCTTTATTTAATATTCGGTTCCAGCACTTAAGTACGTAACATTTCTGATCGTGATTGCCGTAAGCATTGCTGTGCTATTAAGTCAGTACACTGTGTAAGTAAAAAAAAAAGAAAGTAAAATTAGCTTGCTATGCTGTGTCTGATCATGATGGCACTGTAAAGTACGAATATTCAGCTGCAGCACTTAAGTATTTAACATGTGAGTTCCACACTGCATTATTTAATATTCATTTTGCAGCGCTTGCTGTGCTGTGTCCAATCATGACAGCACTTGAATACCAGAATTACAAGCTATGCTGTGTCCGATAAAGTTTTCAGGGTCTGCTTCACAGTAATGCACTGCCAGTGTTGCATTTGCCATTTTTCAGTCAGCTGAATTGGAATGGCCGTTTTATAATTATGCTCTTCTGATGCCTCGGCTCCCTTCCGCTTGGAGGTTTTACAACACAAAACAATACTTGAACAGGTGTTTACCTAATCAGGGGCCAAGGAATCAGATTCCGGGGTAAGTTTTACCCCCAAATGCCCCAAAATAGGTTAATGTTGTCCGCGGATGTATTTGTGCCGCAAATTGCGGCAGGTGTTGTGTGAGACACCCTTCCTTGTTTCGCGAAACAATGGGATTTTGCTGTAATTTGCAACACAAATTCCCCTTGTTTCATGAAACAACTGCAGCAATTTGCGGCACAAATACATTCACGGACAAAACGGACATATTTCTGGGCATTTTGGGGCCAGAATCTGATTCCTCGGGCCCCGATTAGGTAAATACAACTGTTGGTGTTTACCATTTCTGAGTATTTTTTAAAATATTTAAATTTGTTTGCCTCGCTAACTGAAAATAAGATGGCGGAATCTCAGCAAAACTTTCCGCATTTGTGGCAATATATACCGCATTCGCAGCAACAAAAAAGTTGTTTTGCATGGCACATCTAATATTCCCCCTAGGAAATAATGGGAAACTTTGAAACTTAATAACGTTTGAACGGACTAATATTTTTTCACCAAAGCTTCAGTAGGCACATCTGTGACACAAGCCTAAAAATTTCAGACCAAACGCCCAAGCCATTTCTGAGAAACAGCATGACAAAGGATTTATATAAAAATGGTAATTTTAACATATTTTGACAATCCGTATCTCTGCACCTGCACCTTCAACTGGAAAGAAACTAGCCACATCAAAAGATCGTTGGTCCCCAATGGCGAATTGGTCAAACGGTTGCAAAGTTATTAAAGTGCAAAATTTGGGGGTTAACATAGAAGTAACCATTGAACTCTAACTATGGGGGCGTGACCGCACCCCTACAATATAAATAAATAAATTATCCATTTAATTTCTTGAGGCACTGTCAATTATCTATCATGGAGGGTTTCAATGATGTAGAAGGAGGTGCAGAGAGTGGTTTTACATTTTGCACATTTACAGACACAGAAAGGGAGCACATGTTCAGCACAATGAAGGGGGACAGGGATTTAACAGCAACTGAGATGGAGAGCTCAAAAATGGTGAAACAAAAGGTAGAACATCTTAAATGAAAGGACTTGAGGCTTGAGTGGCACGGTTTCATACTAGCAAAGTACTTAGAATACAAAAGGATACCTGGGGGCTAAGAGTAGCTGTGAAGCTTAATTTAGGTGTTTATGACGATGTGCTTACTAAAAAGTGGGACAGTATTAGAACATGGTGTAGCAGAGAGTTTATGTACACATTAATAGAAGCCATCATTAAGTCTAGGGGAAAATTGGCAGAGGAGATATAACAGCAGGAGGAAGCCCTGAGGATACAGCTACAACTAGAAGAATTCAATCAATGGCTAGAAGAAGTCAAAGTAAAATTGACAGAGCATGAAAATTCATTCAAAGAGACAAAAATGAAGAAGTTCCAGACAGACACTACAGACTATAGAAATAACAGAGTATACACCTACAAAAAATACAAAATAAGAGGTCCCCAAACAGACTCTGGCTTGGACAGCTCCAGCAGCTACACCAGAAGCTCCCATAAAACAGACAAGCCCAGACAACCTTTTTTAGGCAGACAGGAGGGGCAGGTGAGATCAGAAATCTGAGAGACAGAAGCAGGAATGCAGGACCCAGGGCAGGAACCATCAGGCAGACACAACTTATGGAACAAAGAAGGACCAGGCGGAGAAATAAAAGAAATAAGTGGAGGAATAAGAGGGGGAAAGCAAAAGAGACAGGTCAGCGGGAACTGGAATAGACAGTGATTTTCAATCTGAGAAATAAAACGTTGATGAAGGACAGAAAAATATATTGTCCCTAGAATTATCCTTTTCAATTTAAAAAATAAATGATAATTTCCAGGTTGAGGCAGATATTCAACATTTTTTTTAGAAATCTCCAACTATAGGCACAATTTATGCATGTTGAACCCCAAAATAAAGAATGGGTAGAGCTTAAACTAGCACTGGGGATAAAATCACCCTACATGCCACAGACTGGAGTGAACAATGCGGTACAAACCTATATATTGTAGGTACAGTCGAAAAAAAGATAAAGGAGATGCTGCTAACAGACAACAGAGCAATAAGGCCCAACGTAACTAAAGCACAGATGGCGGTGCTGACTGCTTTGGAGAATGATGAATCCATCGTCATTAAACCTGCTGACAGAGGGGGTGTCATTGTTATCCAAGACGTGGCACAGTATCCTGACATGTGCCTAAAGCTATTGCAAATAGATGAAAATGACAAAAAACGAAAGCCCAACTCATTAATATGCATACAAAATTAGATAAAGGAATTCCTAGAGGAAATGACAGTCATAGGTTGGTTAAAGGAATGGGAGGCAGATATGCTAAACATTAGATTCCTTCATATCACCCTATTTTATGCACTCTTGAAAATCCACAAAGATGTTAGAAAACCACCAGGGAGACCCACAGTCTCTGGAATAGATTCCGTCCTGAAGCCTCTCTCCAAATATGTGGATTTCTACCTGCAGTCCCTAATAGAAAGTATCCCTACATATATAAGGGACACCACTCATGTACTGTATCTAATTAAAGAGCTGAATGATTCTATGGACATTAGCAAAGCTATATCAGTGATGAGAGATGTGAGAAAACTTTATACTTCCATACCCCATGAAGGAGGGATAGCAGCACTGGGACAGGTTCTAGATACAAGGCCCCAAGGCTCTAGACCAAAGACACAGCTTTTACAGAACATGGCAAGAATAACTTTGTACATTAACTATTTTAAGTCTGAGGAGCAATATTATACCCAGATAAAAGGAACAGCTATGGGCAGCAGTACGGCACCACGGTATGCTAATGCATACATGCATGACTTTGAGAGAAAGTACATCTTAGCAACTGAACAGGAAGGAAACATCTGTGCACAGGAGATCATGTTCTGGTGATGTTTTAGATGATGTGCTGTTAATCTTGGGTGGGGGGGGCACCCTCCCTTGAAAACTGTCATCAGTATTTAAATACTAGAGATCCAAACTTGCGTTTGCAGTGAATGTCAGATTGACTTTCTAGACGTTAATATCAAAAAAGTAGGCATGAAACTAGAAACTAAACTATAGAGAAAGCTAGCTGATAGGAATACTACATTACATGCAAAGAGCTTTCATGCAAGGAAACTAACTGAAAGTATTCCCTACTCTCAGTTATTAAGGGCAAAAAGAAACTGCAGTCAAACTGATAAACTCTAGAAAGAACAAGCAGTGATAATAGATTTAAAAAAGACGCTACAAACATTCAACACTGCAGGCAGCAATCAGTAAAGGTGAAAGTATTCCAAGAGAGCAAACACTTGAACAATGGAATGAACCAAGCACCCCTGACAGAAGAATAACCTTTTGCACCCAGCACACAATACACATGCCCCAGATTAGGAAAATATTATTAGACAATTAGAAAATCTTGCAAGAAAACCCAACGACATCCATGATTTTTGAACAAAAAAAAGACATCAACAATTAGGGATAAATTGGTCCACACAGAACACCATACAAAAAAAAAAACACAGCATGGAGAACAACTCTGACTGGGTCTCCTTAAGTGAAGAAAGTGCCTGCAGGCACACCTGAAAAAAATAGACTTTTAAACATCCCCCATACAGTGAAGGAGTACAAGATAAAATCCCATGTCACATGTAGCACAGCAGAAGTTGTATACATAATACAATGTCCCTGTGATTGTTTATATATAGGAAAGACACTAAGAGAGTTAAAAAACCTGGATTTCAGAGCATAAAAGCAAAATCAGAATGCAAGATGGAAAGCCACCCATTGCAAGGCATTATAGAGAAAGGGGGCATACAGCTGTGCAGTTGCATTTATGGGTCTTAGAGCAGGTCCCTGAACCAACAAGAGAGGAGACCATAATACAATAGTCGAAAAACGGGAGATGTGGTGGATATATGAGATGGGTACACTTTCTGCAATATGGGACCTTATTGAAGATGCCAATTGGCAAGCCTGTTGGTAAGAGAATATCTAGAAATTTAAAAGTAATAATAGAAACAAAACAATACATATAAAGAACAACCAGTAAGGTACATTTGCTTGCAGTAAAATTCATGGTATAGTAAGACAAGCTGATCTAAGCCTCCAGCCTGTTTCTTGTATAAGATGTGCATACAGACTTTTACACTGAGCACCCTGTGTTAAACATAGTCTAACCTAAGTTTGACTATCTCTGCTATATTGCACCTTATTTTTCTCCCACGGGACCACACAGAGTCCGACTGGGCACAAACACTGTGGTGTCTGCACAGCTTTTGTAATATGAACTACGAACTTGGTACCAGCAAGTACAATGTTAACTAGCAAATAGGAAGGTTAGTCTCCACTATGATGCACCAATATTCCACGACGATACCAGATGATTAAGGACCCCTCTTGTACTTGAGGATAATTACAGCAGGTTCGCATGCTGTTGCTCCACCCACCGCCACATTGGAGGTAGCCCACTGCCGCATCAGAGGCTGCCAGTACACGCCCACCTGACCGAATATTTCTAACACCTCATATTTCGTATTTCTACTAAACAATAACTGGGGGACTGGGAGGTGACAGAAATAATAAAACTACTGACTGACAGAGTAAACTACAGTAACGGGGGGTCCTTAGTCCTCCGGTATCATCACATACAAAAAAGTAGATCAATAACACTGGATACATGAGGCACTGAGATTGAAATGCATAACGGGGGAATAAAACAAAAAAACAGGGCTGTGGTACAAAAATAAATCAGTAACGCCGGATTCATGATACACATTGCGGTACAAATAATCTGCAAGTACAAATACTGAGATTGAAATGCATAACGGGAAGAGTTGGGGGCGGTGCCCCCCAAATACAGAAAAATAAAACAAAAACACAGTGCTGTGGTACAAATACTGAGATTGAAATGCATAACAGGGTGTGTGGGGGCGAAGCGCCCCAAATACAGAAAAATAAAACAACACAGTGCTGTGGTACAAAGTTGAAACGGTTACAATAACGCAGTACTGTGCAAGTCTTCGTATTTTAAATAAAGGCACAATGTGTTAAGCAAGCAATAACACACAACGAGGTGTGGGTTGTCTCCTGATAGAAACTGCGCCCAGGTGCGTTTTTAGGCACGAGGCGCTTGTGCCGAGTGCCGTATGCACCTGGGCGTGCTCTTATCAGGAGATAACCCACACCTCGGAGTGTGTTACTACGCTTATAAAATGGGTCATTCAGTTAAAAAAAAAAAAAGATTAAAAAAATACAGAAAAAAGTGTACATAAAAAGAATATATGATGATATGATGGAAAAAAGTAGTTCTTGTCATTTTATTGTAATGGACATGTTTTTATATAGAAGGCTGTGGTGTCTGTCTGGCCCCCCCAACCACACGTGCGCACACACACACACACACACACCAGCCGCCAGAATATGTTTTTCCCCACATGTCTTATTTTAGCTGTGTTTTTGTATGCCTGAGGAAATACCCGCGATTTGTATTGCTAGGAGCAGGAGCGAGCGTGTCCCATGTTTAATATAGAAGGCTGTGGTGTCTGTCTGCCACCCCCCACATGCACACACACACACACACATATCAGCCACCAGAATATGTTTTTCCCCACATGTCTTATTTTAGCTATGTCTTTGTATGCCTGAGGAAATACCCGCGATTTGTATTGCTAGGAGCAGGAGCGAGCGTGTCCCATGTTTAATATAGAAGGCTGTGGTGTCTGTCTGCCACCCCCCACACGCGAGCGCACACACACACACCAGCCACCAGAATATGTTTTTCCCCACATGTCTTATTTTAGCTGTGTTTTTGTATGCCTGAGGAAATACCCACGATTTGTATTGCTAGGAGCGGAAGCGAGCGTGTCCCATGTCAGATACCGTAGTTAGCAGCTGTTGTTCATAGCGCTGTACGGCTAATGTATCAGAATCTGTTTTTCTCCGTTACAGTTGCTCAGTTCTGCTTAAAATCTACCAGAATATATATTTTTTAATCAGAGTTGTCACTCGAGTCACTCGCTTGTTTTCTCTGTTAAGGGGGTGAAGATGGGACACCAGAGAAACGGCAGTACTGAAAAGGAGGAGCTGAGTTGAAAACAGAGGAAAAGCAAAGGTACAGGAGGAGCTTTACACACACAAAAAGTTGCTTTGCTAAAATTTTGCCATGCAGGGGGTGGGGGCTGCTCGGGTGCTGGGGGTTCAGATGAATCACAAGTCAGGCATGGTTCTTCAACTACTAGTTCCCACTGCTCCATTGCTAAGTGTGTTCCAGTGAATTTTTTTGGGTGTACAGTGGGCAGAGGTCACTGATATGTTACTGTTATGGGGCTGCAGGGAGAAAGTTAGTGCCGGCTGGCTATAATATCTCCTGGTAAGGACATGGGTCTGAAGGGCTGTTAGCCAATCAGATTTCCTTATTTTAAAGACCCATTTTATAATGTTAGTTAATGGCCAGGTAGCCCGAAGCCAGTTGTGGTACAAATAATGTGCAAGTTGAAAAGGTCACAATAACGCAAGTCTTTGTATTTTAAATAAAGGCACAAGGTGTTAATGTTAGTTAATGACCAGGTTGCCAGATGCCAGGAGGTGCCCTAGCCAAGTCTTTGTTTCACTAACCAGTTCAGTAATATATGTTAATCCCAGTAAAGAGGCAATAATGGACACATTACTCTTAGGCTACACAGTCCATTAAACTTTGGGGCTTAGCCACAGTAAAGGAACACTCTTGCAGCTGATACTAGAGATGGAGCCAGTTACCTTTTTCTCCGTGGCCTCAACCTGTTCAACGCTGGGTTCCACAGTGGCATTTCTACAATATAGGGGACTGCTGCCGCAATAGAAGAAATCGCCCACACCTTGTTCTTTCAGGTTTTTAAAATTCTTTTTTATTCGTCATTAATAATTTTCTTAACAGAGTTGAATAGATCAGCCAGATATGAACTAGAATTAAATCTTGGTAATGTTACAAAATTGTGTTCAAGTAACTACAAGCTTTAGGACCCAGCCGAACTATGTCCGTGGAGGGGAGTCATTCTGTTGCTTGGCAACAGCTCCACCTGTTGAAGAGTGATGACCTCAGTCGTCACATGACCCTCCCCACGGACATAAAGAGGTAACCTGTGCAGCGGTATGGTTGCTGCCAGTCAGACATGAAAGATGCAACATGTTGTGAACTTCTCCAAGTAAGTCTCCTGTTTGCAAAGATTCTATGCTTTTGAAAGCACTTTGTGCATCATGCTTAGTGAAATTAGAAGGGTACTGACTTTAGTTTTGGTAATTAAACAAGTAAAAGATTACTATTTGTACCTAAATTATAAGATTTCACAGGAGACACTAAGTTTGAAAAGACTTTTGTCAATTTACAGAAGTACTTTATAGAGTCAGTAAAGCGCACTTAAGTGATGTTTGTGATTTGTTAGAAGCAGGGAACTTCTTTAAGTAAGCTGTCTGTCTGAAAAGATTTTATGCTTTTGAAAGCACATTTTGCATTACTGTTACTTAACCTAGAATGGTACTGTTTTCAATTGTGGTAATTAAACAAGCAAAAAATGTGTTATGCCTAAACTATAGGACTTAGCAGGAGCTACTATGTTAGAAACACATTATGTTAACTTACAGAAGCCCTTTATAGAGATGGTAAAGTACATTTAAGTGAAGCTGAGATCTGTTAGAAGCAAGAGACAGTGTTTAAAATGATTGGCGCTTTAGTATAACAGCGTTCCACAGAGAAAGTAAAGAATAACTAATCGAAGTAGCAACCTTTTGTATTTAAAGATGTAATGTTTACTTTTACAGTATTTTGGGCCTACATGAGAAACATACAGCGTGAAGAAATAAATTCTCACTAAACAGAATGAAAACGTAGTACTTTGTTCAGAATGTCAGGTAAAAGAAACTAATGAAAATAGCTAGATTTATTATTCTATTAAGATAAATATGAAGATATTAATGGGTTTTACCTTTCTTAAGTGAGTGGAAGAAGATTTGGACAACAAGACTGGCTGTAGCTTTTCCTTGATCACATAGTTAAAAAGTAAGGCAATGTTTTTACAAGCACATAAACTTGGCTGGTGTAGGGTGAAATAATCAGTATGGAAAATATACCATGGTAATTAACAACAAAGTTTATACGATGAATTTCACTAAGGTTTTTGATTTCAAACTGGATTTTATCTTGAGAATATTTGATGTTTTTGAAGTCGGTTTGGTGTATAGAAAAGTGATCTGTAAATTATTTGAAACAAATTATTTCTGAATATTGAATATAATATATTTATATATTTGTTATAGTTCCCCAGAAGAAGTCTATTATCTAGGCGAAACGTTGGGAATGACGAATACAAAATAATTTTAAAAACCTGAAAAAACAAGGTGTGGGCAACTTTATTTGCCAGAGCTAACCTATCTTATGTACTGACTACTACAGCCAATTATTTTGGCTAGCTCCACCCCTTCTGATACTAAGGGACTTTTGTGGCGATTTCCCAGAGGATCTATTAGTCTTGAGAACAGAGGAAATGCCATAAATGTGGAGGTGACATGGCACTGATTAATAATTCCACTGTGGGACAGAACGGGTACATCTGGAGATGCAAAGAGAAGGCATGTAGGGCCAAGAAAAGTGTTTTGGCTGATACCTACTTCTCCAAAACGAAGTTGCCACTGGAGAAAGTAGTGCTGCTCATCTGTTACTGGTCAGCGAAGACCCCCACTATTGCAGCAATGGAAGGAGCGCAAGTGTCCGACAAAGCGGCAGCTGACTGGTACCAGTTCATCAGGGATATTTGTAGCTAGAAACTCCTGAATGAACCAATGCAGCTGGACGGAGTGGGCACAGTCATTCAAATTGATGAGCTGGTGATGGTCAGAGCTAAATACAACAGGGGGTGGAACATGCATGGCTCCGATTCATGGGTATTTGGCATATATGACACAAACATGTGGGCTTCCTGACCATGGTGGAATGGAAGGATGCTGCAACATTGCTTCCCATCATTGAACGGCACATTCTACCGGGCACAGAAATACATTCGGACCAGTGGGCAGCCTACAACCGTATAGCCCAGATCCCCGATAAGAACTACGTTCACAAAACTGAATCACTTGCAGAATTTTGTTGACCCTGTAACAGGTGCCCACACGAATGCCGTGAAGGCATAGTGGTCACGGGCCAAAAAAACAATTTAAAGCCATGAATGGGACACAGAAACTGATGGTGCCATCGTACCTAGATGCTTTTATGTGAAGGGAGAGGTATGGTTGCACAACCGCGGATGCCTTTAGCAACATCTTGCTGCATATCCAGATGTATCAGGAAGCTGACTGCTGAGGAAAACGCAGAGAACGTGCTGCCTCCACGGTAAGTTTGTTTTCCTTTCACTGACCTCTGTGTGTACGTTAGTTCTCATTTGTCGACAGAAGCTAAGCACCCTTTTTTTTCTATTTGTTCACAGAGCCTAACTGTGGACCGCTGAACGTGGAACTTTGTGCAATAATGAATTTGCAGTGAATGATTTCTTGTCGTGGAGCTTTGTGCAATGGAACGGTGCAATCGTACTGAATGTCATGCTTTTCAAGCATTTAGAGCAATATAAAGACAGTAATTTCTTGTTTACAGATTTTGCAATAATGTGGTTTGTACTTTTTATTAAGAGTGTGCAATAAATAGACTTTTGCTAACATGTCGTGGTTGAGCGTGTCATTGTATGCCAGCTTGCTGTGAGGAGGCGTGTGCATGACTTAATCATCCAGTATCGCCTATTCCGCTAAACATACATCTGCTGTTTCAAAAAGCATTACACCTGCCTGTTAAGTCATGTGTCCCTTTCATACGTAACACTCTTAACAGAAGGGATTTTGGTATTCCCTTACTGGCTAGTACTGTTTTATTTTGGCAAAGATGTAAGATGGAGGTGCTAAAAGGTTACCCTAAATCTCTGAGGTCCTGATTTGCTGCTCCATATTTTATATGCTATTATCCAACAGAGTGGTCTAGGGGAGCCAACTGAACACCTTCACTTTCTCCACATAGCACATACCTAATGCATATGTTTTGTCTCCCTATGACCTTGGTGATTTCAGTCTAAAGTAAACTATTATGGAAAAGAGATGAATATAGCGAGTTCAGACAGCTTTGTGTTCCAGCACAAAGAATGAAAAAAATAAAGGAGATGGGGGGTGGGGATAGACCCCATATGACCACATACACACTAGGAGTGCTGCCGTATTTGGGGACACCATATAACAATACAGTATCTGCAAGAGTTTGAGCTACAACCAGTGAGTTAAGGAATAATGCACAATAGGGAGTGTTGTGCTGGGATAATGTCATGCCTCAGATGGCTGGACACAAGACCGCAGGCCGAGTGCATCCAACACCAGAGAAGTGACATTATCCCAGCACAACACACACACTGGAGTGCAATATTTCTATTATACAATGGCTCATTTATATATATAAAAAAAAAAAATTTAATGTGTAGGAATACTGAGAACAAAAGTAGTGCTGGTTATTTTTGCCACTACATGGAGCTCCTGCGGTCATTGTGGCTCTTATGCCCCCTAACAGACACATACCTTTCTGTCTGTCTAAATATATTCAGTCAGGGACTGTTCTTTCCCCTTCCTGTCTGCTTCTCTAATCTTGTTCTCCACCCCACTCCCCATTGAAAGTTGCAGATTTGTCTGTCTGCATCGTTACTGCACCCCAGTCGTGCTTATGTGTTTGGTTGCCTGGTACAGTTAGGCGTCTCTTTGTACTGAGGGAAGAGCGGTAACTAATAGATCGCTCTGTTCCACCACTGTGTTGACTCATGCTGACTGCTATTTGACTCTGTCTCCCCCCCCCCCCACCAAACTGTCTATTGCAAAATACTGGTAAGTCAACCATGTGCTCAATGTGGTGGTTTGAGAGGGCACTGTGAAGCTGTGTGGAGAACGAGTTGGCACCATGAAGTCATGACCGCTTTATCATTTCTGAGTGGAAGGGACTAGTAGGTTGAGAAGGTGGTGGGACGTGCTTCAGTCACATGATTTGTTTAAGAATGCTTGGTTTGCTGGCAGCTAAAGAAATGTGCACCAAGTGGGCATCTGACAGTACAGCAGAGGAATGATGTGAAACCAATCGCACAAATGGATTTCACTTCACAGCACTGAGCTGTGGAATTCGTGAGGGCTATGGAACTGATCTGTGGTACTTTTTCTGCTGTGGGAGGGAGGGATTTACATTTTAAAAATGTAAAGTACTTGCAAACTGTGCAGTGGCCATGCCAAGTGTGGGCAACCTGGACATGGCATGTGTAGTGATTTTGTTTTACATCTGATGTGGTCTAGCATGTGCTGGGACTTGATCCGTGATTGTGTGCTGGGATAACATCATGGGTCAAGGTCTCAGCCAACCAATCAGGTTTCAGGATTCTTTATTGCCATTGTATAAAACTTTGACACAGTGCTCATGTTGAGAAAGAAGCTAGTGTGTTGCAGAACAAGTATGCATCACAGTGTAAGCTACTCCTCATTTACAGCAAGTTAGACTTGAAAGAGAATCATCTCATACAAAGGCATAGCGCTCTCATGCTAGTAACATACATACAGTCAGAAGAATGTCAGGTGCATGTCTCATTAAATGAGAGCTCTCACAGCAAAGAGGTCAACTGCATATTCATTTATTGAGAGACTCCATGTGCTCTTGTAGTCAGGTTCAGAAGTCAATCAGGTAGCATGTGAGGTCAGCAAGTGCAGTAGGCTGATTTCAGAGAGGCACACTCATCATGTGCACTAGTTGCTCCGCAAGATATCGCTATTTCAAAAGTGGATGCAGAGGAAGGAGAACTTAAAAGCATAATACAACCTTCTCTCAGACTGCATCAGCATAGTGACAGATCAAGAGGTAAACAACTGCTACAACAGTTAAGGGGGCTTAGAGTGCAGCTTAAGACAGGAAAGAAAAGATCAGGGGCCAGAGATTCAAAACAGCCCCGGCGCTAAGAAACATAGAAACTGACGGCAAATAAGGACCGCTAGGCCCACCCAGTCTGCCCATTTCCCCTACCTGCTGCAAAAACCACAGACCCTACTTGATCTCTGGCTTTTTTCTCTTTCCTATCGCTAGGGTTGCCCTATGCCTATCCCATGCATTTTTGAATTCCCCTACCAAGTTAGCCCCCACTACCTCCACTGGGAGGCTGTTCCATGCATCCACCACCCTTCACATAAGAACAAAGTATTCCAAACAGAAATGCACACATATGGAACAATCTCTACTTGCATGAAAATAGAAGAAAGCAATGTCCACACAACAGATCTCAATAAAATGTTCAGTTTTACTTGTCATGTCTTTCTCTCATGCTCAGTACGTCACAATACCACACAGGTAACAAATAACCCCTAATTGCCTCAACTCTCTTGAGTCTTTTCCCCCTTCCTTTCTCCCCTCCCTCCCCTTTTGCCCTCCCCAACCTCACCCTCCTTTCCCCCTTTTGTTTTGATATAGATATATGTTAAGAGACATTACTGGTTTAGAATATTTGGCTGTAAAATGTTTTAAGAGCAGTTCTTATTATCATAAAAAGAATTTTGTTTTTACACTCTACGGATACGATAGATTTCTTTAAAGGTAGTAAATAAAATTGTTGGAGTTTTCTTTGCACATATTAACTGGTTTCTCTATTTACTTTTAGGAATGCAGGATAATCTTTTTAAGGTCCTGGGACTCCTCCTACCCGGAATTAAAAATATTTGAGTCTATAGTGAATATGTCAATTCCAACTTTTCAAGACCTAAGGATTTCTTTTGTTTCTTATATTTTGTAATATTTTGTAATATTTGTTGTATTAAGTTTATTTTGATAAAATGGTGATGGTTTTGATAATAAACAGTAAAGGTTTTCTTAAAGACTGTTAAGTAAGACTATTGTCATCTGGTTCTAGAATGCTATGAGATAAGTAATTAATATTCATGAGCTAAGGAATAAAAGACAGATGGATTCCTTGTTAGCAACACCCCCTTTGAAGACTCGTGAGAGTCGAGGCACTAAGGGTTATCTGTTACCTGTGTGATATCGTGACATATACTGAGCATGAGAGAAAGACATGACAAGTAAAAGCTGAAATTTTTATTGAAAATCTGTTGTGTGGACATTGCTTTCTTCTATTTTCATGCAAGTAGATTGTTCCATATGTGCGCATTTCTGTTTGGAATACTTTGTTCTTATGTGCAGGCTTGCAACCTTTAGAAGTGCAGCACAGCCAGCATTTGTAGCTCGCAGTGAATACCTTGGATCTATTCATCCACCACCCTTTCTGTTAAGAAATACTTCCTCACATTACTGGGCAGACTGGGTGGGCCATAGGCCCTTATCTGCCGACACTGTCTATGTATCTATGTATTACCCCTTAGTCTACACCTTCCAGCCTCGTCATGTCCCCTTGTTCCAGAAGATCTTTTTCTGAAAGGCGCTACCCTACTGTACCTTATTTATATCCTTCAGATATTTGAAGGTTTCTATCATATCCCCCTTTTCTCTCCTCTCCTCCAGGGTACACATATTGTGGACCTCCAACCTCTTATCATGACTTTTGGTGCAGGCTCTGCATCATTTTTTTTGCCCTTTTCCGAACTGCCTCTACCCTGTCTATGACCTTACGGAGATGCAGTATCCAGAACTGGACACAGTACACCAGATGGAGTCTCACCAGTTATTTGTACAGCGGCATCACCACCTCCTTTCTTCTGCCGGAGATACCTCTCCCTATGCACCCCAGTACCCCACTGGCTCTCCCCCACAGCTTTGGCATATTGTTTGGCCACCTTTAGGTCATCTGATATGATTAACCCCAGATACCTTTCCTGTTTGGTGGCCATCAGTATCCCTGCAAATCATGCAAGCCTCCCCTGGGTTCCTGTGCCCCAAATGCATGACATTGCACTTGTTTGCACTGAATCTTAGCTGCCACACTCTTGACTATTCCTCTAGTTTACCTAGGTCCCTCTTCATTTTTTCCACCCTTCCTGGAGTGTCTACCCTGTTGCAGATCTTTGTTTCATGTGCAAGAGGCATGCTTTTCCTTCCAGCCCCTTCATAACGTCACTTATGAAGACATTAAATCAGACTGGCCCCAGAAGTGATCCCTTTAGTACCCTGTTGGTCATCATCCTTTCCTTGGATTGAGTTCCATTTCCCACCATCCTGTGTTCTACCCCTCAACCAATTTCTAACCCAGTTTACTACCTTGGGACCCACGCCCAGGCTGCCTAGCTTGTTTACAAACCGCTAATGAGGAACAGTGTTGAAAGCCTTGCTGAAGTCCAGATAGGTCACGTCCTCCGCTCCCAAGAATCCACCTCCCTGGTCACCCAGTCAAAGAAATCTATCAAATTTGTTTGACATGACCTTCTCGCTGTGAATCCATGCTGCCTCTGATCCTGTGCTCTGCTGGATTCAAGATGTTCCACAATCATCTTTTAGCAGTGATTCTATTATTTTCCCCACCACCACCATGGTCAGGCTGACTGGTCTATAGTTTCCAGCCTCCTCCCTGCTCCTACTTTTGTGTAGAGGGACTACATCTGCTCACTTCGTCCTCCGGAACCATTCCCGTTTCTCCAGCGATTCATTGAACAGGACTGCCAGTGGTGCTGCCAGCACTTCCCTAACTCTTTTAATATTCTAGGATATATGCATCTGATCCCACTGCCTTGTCCACTTTCAGTTTTGTGAGTTCCTTTAGAACTCTCGCCTCTGTAAATGGACTGGTGTCCACCTCCCTCCCCTTATTGCTCCTGTCACTTAATTGTGATCCCTCACCTTCCCCCTCTGCTGTAAATACTGAACAAAAATATTTGTTCAGTATTGTTGCTTTCAAGTCCTTCTGCACTCCCTTCTTCCCATAAGCCTTAATCTACCCTTGTCTTCTTCCTCTCTCAACATACTTACAAAAGACTTGTCCCCTTTCTTTACTGCCTGGGATATTGTTTCCTCTATATACCTTTTTTTTTTTTTTTACTTTTTATCCCTCCTACCTACCCTCTGTGTCCACTCCTTCGGGCCGTTCATCCCATTTCAGCCCCCCTGAACTCAGGATCTGCCCCTAGAATGCCTCTCCTCCTCCACCTGCACAGTGGGGTCTGTCCCAGAACTGGTGATCTGGATGGGTCGGAACGGTCGTCATCTACAATCGCCAAGGTTTTTTTTTTTTTCTGTGGTCCCCTTTGTCCCAGCCCCGAGACACCTACGAGGGCCCTTAAGTCCAGGCATCACATGCTGACTGCGTCTCTCCCAAGCACTAACAGCATTCCCCCATCCCGACTCCATTAGACAGAGCCGCCAACCCGTGAGAGCCCATGTTCCACTGGCTCTCAGGACATCGAGTGCATACAGCACCCCTGGTATCCCACCCCAGAGGGAGGAGAGCATCCATTGGGACGCTCAATCCTCCCTCCCCCTGCCAACCCCGCTGACCAGAGTCCGTTCCCGAACCCGGGTCACCGGTGTAGTGCGAGGTGTGGCATCCAGCGCTTCAACCCCCAGCGCCACTGGGCCCTCCGTTTGCACCTTTGAGCTCCTGACTGCCTTCCCTGTCTCCCACTGCTTATCCAGATACACTACCCTGTCCTCCTCCTCCTGTGTTTCCTCTTACTTCATGAAAGCCAACTTTTTCTCTATCTTCTTGGCCACTTCCTTTCAGAACCATAGTGGGTTTCTTTCTCTCTCGCCTTTGTTTGCTTAATGCAAAGTTTTGTTACTTCCACTATGGCTCCTCTTACATGGGCCCACTGTTCCTCAACTATCCCCCCTGGTCCTCCATCCCTGCTAGGGCTTTCCTGAGACATACCACCAGCTTTGCATAGTCTGCCTTCTGAAGTCCAGGACCCTCACTTTCATGTGGCTTGACTCTGCCACTGTACTCATACTGAACCACACCATGCGATGATCACTGGACCCCAGGTGTCCACTGACCATGACCTCTGCAATTCTGTCCCCACTAGTAAGCACCAGGTCCAAAATCGCACCCTCACGGGTTGGGTCTAGCACTAGCTGCCTGAGGCATGCCCCCTGCAGGGAGTCCAATATGTCCCTGCTCCTGCCTTAGGCTGCGGCTGGGATGCTGTAATCAACATCTGGCAGACCGCTGTCACCTGTCAGCAGCACTTCCCCTTTAGTCGCCATCTTATGGATGGTTTCAACTAGAATCTTGTCCAATTCTTCCCCTTATGCCAGAGGTTTGCAGATCATGCCTGTGCGAACAGCAGTGGCACTGCCTGTCTCCAGGGTGACCCACAGGGTCTCCACCACCCTGCAGTCCCTGTACCTTAGTTGCTTTTACACCCTCTCTGATGTAAAGAGATACTCTTTCTCCCTTTTTACCCTCCCTGTCTTTCCTGAATAGAGTGTAACCTAGTGTAGCTACACCCCAGTCATGGTTCTCATTATACCATATCTCGGTAATAGCGACAATGTCCAGGTCAGCCTCTGCCATCAAAGCCACCAGATCCAGGATTTTATTTCCCAGGCTGTGAGCATTCGCACACATGGCCATTCATATTTTGCTACTTCCCCTCCTGTCACTCTCCCCCTTTTATCCTCATTCCTTCCCTCACTACTCCCCCGCCTTTAATTAACTTTCTCTTTTTCTCCGCCATTCTACCTTTTCCTACTTTAGTTACCACTGGCAATTTCCCAACCTTAGGATCCTCCTTACAGACTACATTAACCTGTGGGGGTGGGCAGTTAGATTCTCCCTGTTTCCTTCCACAACCCCCCCCCACCCGACTAGTTTAAATACTTGCCAGTGAAGCATATAAACCACTCACTAAGGACAATGGTCCCCTCCCTAGAGGGATGCAGGCCGTCACCCTTGTACAGACAGACATCCCTCTGGCACAGGGTCATAATGTCGTGGTTAAAACTGCACAACAAGAATGCCACATGCAAATCAGCATGTGGCATAACTACACAACACACTGACCAGAACCACTGCACATCACAGCAGTACCTTTGTTTTTAGGCTCTGCCCCCACACTGGATTTGGGGGGCTTCACACACACACCCAAGACTAAATATAATCAACTCCGGAAGGTCGTGGACTTTGGGAAACAAAACAAATCTGAGTAGGGAATTTTTTGTTTCCCAATCACAAAAAACGCATCATACTGGGACCTGGGGAGAATCGAACCACAGCCTCAGGTCCACGACACTACTGGAGGCAGGTGCTCTAGCCACTCCACCAAGGGTGCGTCTCAGCCAGGCACCACCCTGGCAGCATCCTTCACCTTCTCCAATGTGAGATTACAGCAACAAGGGTAGTGGTTCTTACCGTATGCATATAGGACCCGTGTCGCTGTAAAACCATAACTGCTTCTCACAGCACTATATTCCATGCATGGTTCTGTCCACGCTATATTCACCCAGTACGCATTCCTCCAGGGGTTCCCAGTCCCCAGAGAAGCCAAACCCTTCTCTCTGCACCAGTTCCTCAACCATGTGTTGAAGTGCCTGGTGCGGAGATCCCTAGCCTCCCTCTTGCTGTGGACAGGCAGCACCTCAGAGAAGGTGACAGAGCTTGCTACGTGTCCAAGGCCCCTCTCCAACTTCCTGAACTCCTCCTGCACTCTTCCTATCCCTCCCTTGTCCCTAGCCAGGTCATTTGTCCCCAGATGGACAATGACATTCAGCTCCCCCCTCCTTGCTGCTGCCCTAGTGATCCTCTATCTGCTCTCCACCTTTCTGAGCTGTGCCTCCCGGCAGGCACTTAATCTCCCTCTCCACCCAACTACCTGTCCCACACTACACGCCCTGGACTATGGCGTCCCCCCACCAGGAGTTGCTTCATGCCTTAAGGATGTATTTGCCCAGGCTAACTGGGTTTTCCACCCAATTTTTGGGTGAAGTCTATATTCGGAGATCTCCCAGTGTGGGCAAAACCTGTTAACACCCCAGCACTAAGTTACCGCTGCACCCATACAAATAAGTGGATCGTCCCCTGCACACGGGCACAGTGGCATACTCAGATTTGCACAGGTGGTAACTGCCACCCAAACAGGTGCAAGTTACTGCATTTGCAAACCCAGACTTAACAGGGTGCAAGGCCCTGGTAGCAGGCAAAGGTACTGCAGCTGCCTGCCCCAACCCATGGAAGCAATGACGTCCCTTGTATCCAGTGGAACCCCCCCACCCTCCAATCCCCATCCCCATACTGTAGCCCTTCTATCACTCACCGAAGTTGAATAAATAATGTTCCTTTTGTCTAGTGGCACCCCGTCCTCTGATCCCCATCCTGTACTGTAATAAGTCCCTGGTGTGTAGTAGCACCCACAACCCTCTGACTGCTTATCGTTGTTGAAGAAACTATGACCCTGTCATCTAGTGGCACCTCCACCCTTCAATCACTTGCCACTGTTAAAGAAATTGTCACTGCTGGCTAGCAGCCTCACCGCCACAACCTGCACCATGCACACCAACAGCCCACCTACCCATACCACACTGGCCGCTGCCATGCAGATCCGATATGGTGACTAGCACAACCCTCTCACCACCTTGGCCAGCTGCCATATGGATTGACAAGAAGCGTGAATCCTGTGTACTATAAAGGGAGACAGTACTAGCTCCTTTACAGTGAACAGGATCTGCGCTCTGTAATCAATCCCACATGGAGCAGATGGTTGGTGTGTACCGCGGTGTGGCGGTGGAGACTAGACACTGGGGACATAATTTATGCAAAAGTAGCAAGCGATTGAAAGGTAGGGGGGTGACACTAGACAGCAGGGACATCATTTTTTCAACTGCAGCAAGCGATAAGAGGGCGGGGAGTGCTACTGACACCAAAGACTACTTATTAAAGTATGGGGACAGGGATTGGAGGGCAGAGGGTACCTCTAGACACCAGGGACTACTTATTACAGTAAGGGGGCAGGGATTGGAGGGCAAGGGATGCCACTGGACACCAGGGACTACTTATTACAGCGATGGAGACTGGAGGGTGGGGGTTGCCACTGGACACCAGGGACCAGAGCTCTGGGTTTATATTCTGTTTTTAACTGAAATATTGGAATAGTTTGTAAGTGAAATTAGCTCTATGTGGTAAAAATTATTACCCTGAATTAGAACTGTTACTTGGGCTGTGATATTGTAACTTTTTGAGGTTTGGGGACAGTTGTTTGTCAGGGTTAATTAGAGGGAAATTTAAATGTGGTGTTTGCCTGGTGTTTGGGGAAGGGACACTAGCTGCAATTACCTTGTCTTTAAACAGGAATTACCCTGGCCTCCATTGTTCACTTGGGAACTCAGAGCAGCAGGTTGGTTGGACAGAGCTCTGGGTTTATATTCTGTTTTTAACTGAAATATTGGAATAGTTTGTAAGTGAAATTAGCTCTATGTGGTAACAATTATTACCCTGAATTAGAACTGTTACTTGGGCTGTGATATTGTAACTTTTTGAGGTTTGGGGACAGTTGTTTGTCAGGGTTAATTAGAGGGAAATTTAAATGTGTTGTTTGCGGGAAGGGACATTAGCTGCAATTTTGCCTGGTGTTTGGTAAGAGCCCTCGCACCCACCCTGTTTTGTAGGCTTTCTTAAATACTGAAAAACCACTGGGGGTTGGGATTGAAAGGCTGAGTATTTCTGTTTTAGGACTGAAATTTGAAGCAACAGCAGCTGGTGGGCCTGTGACATCATACGGTACCTGATGTCTGCTTACACACACTCTTAGTGGGACCGAACACATACTGGACTGTATGTTTGTGAGACTTTGGAACTTTATTGGTGGGGTTGAAATTGGGTTTGTAAATAACTACAGTCAGTATAGAGAGAAACTGTATTCCAAGGGAAAGGGACTGAGAAAAGGGGGTGTGCCATTATAAACAGAGGGGGATAAACAGGGTGGCCATATTCCACCATGGCAGGCATCTTTGGAAGGGTTGTAGGCTGCACAGGCTGTGGGATGGCAATAATTCTAAATTGGGCCTGGAGAGAGGGAGGCTGCCCACTCTGTAGACAGTTATCTTGTATCAGGAGTGAGGTATATTGGTTAAGGAGTAAGCTGGGGGAGCTGGGGTGTCCAAGAGATAAGGTTGTGGATATGGGCAGCAGAAGGGTGGGGCTGAGGGAGGCTGGGGCAGCGCTCTGAAATTACAGGACATTATGTTACAGCAAGCAGGAGGGGGATATTGGGGACAGAGGACCCTTAGATAGGGAAGTTGATGCTAAGGGAAGCGTCGAGGTGAACATTCTGAATACAAAGATAGTGGAGGGAAGAGTCAGGAGGGAGCTGTTGTCACTGGAAGCCTAAAGCAGCAGACTGTGGGAAGGGAGCTCTAAGGTGAACAGAGCAAGCGGGGAAGAAGAGGGCAGTTTAGAGGTGCAGTCAGGGAATCTCGGGTTACTTGATGGAGCCTGACATAGAGTGTCATAATAAATTTGAGCTACTAAGCAACCTAGAGGGGAGTAAGGGTTTTTGAAATGAGAAAACTTATACAGAGGCCGGGAGGAGTCCAATACTCACAGAGGCATCACAGTCCGGCAATGGAAAGGATAAAATAGTCCCAGAGGAGAAGGAAACATATATGTTAAGCAAATGGGGAGATGCAACATATTCCAGACATGAGAGAGAGAGCATGATTGGAGAAACTGGGAGACAAGGAGGTGGGAGAGGAGCCCCCTTTCAGCAGGGGGGTCAGTACCAAGGATGGGGCCCTAGCTAAAGGGGACCCACAGAGAGCCTCTGGAGGCAGGGGTACTATTACAAGGGGGGAGGATGGCGGTGTGGGGGAAGGAGAAACCATCAGGGCCAGGATAAATGGTTCAGATAAGAGAGGGTTAAAGGGGACACCTATTCAGAGGGAGTTTGAGTTAAGTGGGCAAAATAGCAAGGGAGGCAGAAAGGGGAGGGTGACAAGGGGGTCTCTAGTAAGGCAGGAAGACTCCCATGAAATTGAGATCATGAATAAAGGGGGGGAAGGGGGGCTGAGAGGGCATAGTGGAGGTAACCATAAGGATGATGGCGGTGTTAAGGTTCTGTTATTGGGAGACTCGATGATTAGGGGTATCCAGTGGGAGGGACAGGGGGGTGGATGCCATAGCCAGGTGAAGGTAGTGTGTATCCCTGGGCTGACACTGCACAGAGCAAAGTTCATGGTGTATGAAATGGTTAGGGATTGTGGAGGGAAACCGGGTTTCCTGGTGCATTTGGGAACTAATGATCTAGAGGGAAATAGCATTTTGGAAATCCAAGCAAGGTTCCAAGAACTTGCCAGAGTCTGTCGGGATAATGGATGCAACATTTCCTTTTCGGAGATATTGCCAGTACCAAAGGCCTCAGTGGAGAAAAAAATGAAGCTCACAGAGGTTAATGACTGGCTCATGAAGTGGGGTGAAGGGAGTGGGTTGGGGGTGTTAGGGAACTGGAATGGAGTTTGGGAGGATAAGGGACTATATGCCAAGGACAGGTTTCATCCTGCCCCATTAGGGAAGGAAGTCCTTAAACAGGAGATGGCTGACTACATACAAGAAAGGTGGGGTTTAAACTTGTGAGGGGGGGAAGGGATAAGGGAGGGGCTGACCAGAAGCCCTCTCCTCCAGATGAGGGAGTAGCCTTCACGCCCAAGGGGAAGGGGTAAACAGATTGGGGATGAGGTTTCAGGAGGGCAGAGGAGATGGAAGTATAAGGAATCTGGGTGGGGTTCGACAAAGAGAATCAGGGATAAGGGGTGGGGTTGGTGTTAGTAAATGCCAGGAGCTTGGAAACAAGTTGCCAGAGTTCCAGGCCATGCTGTTGAGGGGGTGGATGTGGCGGCGTCCACGAGCGTGGGCCAACAAAAACCATGACTGGGACCTAAGCGTGCGAGGGGTGCACACTATGCTCAGGAAGGACAGAAAGGAGGGCAGAGGGTGGAGTGGCTATGTTCATTAGAGATGACATAGAAATTGCTAAGGAGAAGAGGCAGAGGGAAGCGTGGAGGCCTTATGGGTCACTACGATCCTCAGCAGGAAATAAGGTCAAGCTGGGTGTAGCATATAGGCCCCGGGATGAGTGAGGTTCTAGAGGATGGTTTGCTGGACAACATCATTGCCCAGTGTGGACCAAAGGGGAAGGAGTGGGTTGATGGGGGACCTTAATATGCCAGGTACAACTGGGGAACCATGTCCCCTATGGTGGCCAAGGAGCAGAGGCTGCTGGATGGCTTCCAGGATGTTTTCTTAACACAGCAAGTGATGGAGCCCACAAGGGAGGGCATGTCCTGGATGTGGTTCTGGCAGATGGGGATCTGGTAAGGGACATGGTTGTACAAGACCCTGACTGGGGCGACCACAATACTGTCTGGTTTCAACTAAGCATGGGGGAGGGGAGATCTAGGACACTGGCAGTGGACTTCAGGGGGCAGACTTCATGGGCATGGAAATATTCTCAAGGATCACTTGATGGGGATTACCTCAATGACAAGTGTGGAAAGGAGATGGGAGGTCATAAAATGGGGACTTCATGAGGCAGTCAGGATCTGCACTAAGTTGAAGCGTGAAGGAGCAAGGTCACATAAACCATGCTGGTGGTCCAGTGAGGTACAGGTAGCAGTCAGAGAAAAGGGACCTACAAAAATATAAAACAACAAGAGGGATAGGGATAAGGAAATGTACCAGCTTGCATCTAGAAAAGTCACCCGTATGGTGGGGGAGCAAAAGTCCAGTAAAACAGCGAGCTGGCACAGGGATACATGGAGAGAAAGGGTTCTTCGATTTACATTGGGAAGCGGAGAAAACTAAGGCCATCTCAGCAGATTGAGATCAGAAGGAGGGTGGGTGGTAGAGGCGAGGGACCAGGCAGAGGTATTTAACAAGTACTTTGCCTCTGTGTTCACTAGGGAGGGATGGGATATCTACAAAGCAAGGCAGAGGGATAGAAACATCAGTAAGTGGGATCAGGAGCAACAAAATGGAGCAAGAGGGAGAAAGTACCCCAGGGTGTCACATCTGGGTAAAGATAAAAGGCCAGTAAGGTGGAGGA
Source organism: Neoceratodus forsteri (assembly GCA_016271365.2). Classification (NCBI taxonomy): domain Eukaryota; kingdom Metazoa; phylum Chordata; order Ceratodontiformes; family Ceratodontidae; genus Neoceratodus; species Neoceratodus forsteri. The sequence goes on along the minus strand of CM028131.1, from coordinate 1,400,885,193 downwards.
CGGATGATGCTATCTCTGCCAAAAAGGTGTGGTTAGCCCTCAAGACCCTAAGAAAGACAAATCTCCTGGGCGGATGGCATTCATCCGAGTACTATAGGAATTGGCGGACATACTGGTTGCACCCTGGCGGAGCTTTTCAGCAGGTCACTTGAGACAGGGAGGGTACCTAGGATTAAGTAGAGGCACATGTGGTACCAATCCATAAAGGGGGTCGAGGAAGTACCAGGTAACTATAGACCCATCAGTTTGACCTCGTGGTGGGAAAATTAATGGAGAGTATACTAAAGGAGCGATTGGGGTGTACTTGGAGGGTGGGAGGTCTGGATAGTCGGCAACATGGGTTTGTGCCAGGTAGATCATGTCAAACCAACCTTGTGGAGTTCTATGAATGGGTAACATCAGAACTGGACAGGGTAAGCCTGTGGATGTATTATTCTTGGACTTCAGCAAGGCGTTTGACTCTGTCCCCCACAATGGTCTGGTGGAGAAACTGATGGGGTTAGGAGTAGGCCCTTTGATGGTCAGATGGATTGAAAACTGGCTAGCTGGACGCACTCAGAGAGTAGTGGTCTGTGGGGAGCTCTCGAACCCTAGAGAGGTTGGTAGTGGGGTACTGCAGGGCTCGGTCCTGGGTCCGATCCTGTTTAATGCATACATATCGGACATCAGGGAGGGTATAGGGTGTGAAATGAGTCTCTTCGCGGATGACTCCAAGATGGGAGCAGTAGTTGAGGGAGAAGAGGGGAGGTTGGCCCTGCAAGGGGACCTGGACACCCTGGAAAGCTGGGCTCACACATGGAAATTAAATTTCAATATCACCAAGTGCAAGGTGTTGCATCTTGGTCGGGGAAACCCTAAACACAGGTACACCCTGGGAGGGGAGGCGCTGGAGGCCTCAATAGGGGAAAAAGACCTAGGGGTCATGGTGGATGCATGTATGAATAACTCTGAGCAGTGCAGGAAAGCGGCTAGCAAGGCAAACAGGATGTTGGGATGCATCGTAAGGGGATCACCTCTAGGAGCAAGGAAGTGATTCTGCCACTGTACAATGGACTGGTTAGACCACACCTTGAGTACTGTGTACAGTACTGGAGACCACATAAAGAGGGACATACAGCTCTAGAGAGGTACAGAGGAGGGCAACAAAGATGATACGAGGGCTAGGGGATTTGGCGTATGAGGACAGACTTAAGGAGCTCTGCCTGTTTTCACTGGAGGAGAGGAGAGACAGGGGACATGATTGGGTCTTCAAGTACCTCAAGGGAATACATAGGAGTAAACATGGAGGGATCTTTAGACTAAAGCAGGAGGCATCACCAGAGGCATGGTTTGAAGTTGGAAGGTGGAAGGTAAGGGGAAAAGAGGAGGTTTTTCACTGGCGGGTGGTGGACCCTTGGAATGCACTGCCTGGTGAGCTAGTTCAGAGATCCACAGTGGAGGGCTTCAAGAGAGGATGGGACAGACACAGAAAGTGGATGTATCAGATGATGTCCTGTCCCAGGGGGGTGGGGATGGATGATACGGGTTTCTGGAGCACAAGGGATGGGAGGGTCTCGGCACCCAACTAAGGATCTAAAGTTCAAGCAGACTCGATAGACCGTAAGGCCTAATCTGCTGGCAAACAGTATGTTAGTATGTTAGTATGACTACTTATTACATTATGGGAACAGGGATTGGAAGGTGGGAGGTGCCACTAGATAACAGAGAATACTTATTACATTATAGGGAGGGGGATCAAAGGGGTTGCCACTAGACACCAAGGACATCATTTATTTAACTGCGGCAAGTGATTGAAGGGCAGAGGGAATTTCACTGGACACCAGGGATTTCTTACTGTACAGGGATGCCCAACCAGAATGGGGAGGGCTGGTCGAAGGGGTGCAAACCTGCCGCTGCTTCCCATGCAAATGAGCCCATTATGGGCATGCATACAGCCCCTTAGCACCTGGCATGCTCGATGGGCTCATCTGCATGTTGCCAACTGAATATCGTGCCGACTGGTCCTGGCAATGAAAGGTCTTGGGGTGTAGTTCTGTGCACTTTGGTATGGGTTGAATACAGCCCAGATCTTTGTTGAGGCAACACTACTCAACTTTGCATTGCCCTGACATAGCCCTATATTCAGTTGGAGAACGCCGGTGTGCTATCTGACTGAATATCGCATGCTCAGGGTTGTGGGCAAGGGCAGATGGAGTGCAAACCTTTGTGCTTCATATTTGCTATATTCCGATATCAGGCCCCAATTGTTTCTAAGCTGGGGGACTTTGTACTCCATTGTTTGCATCAGTCAGTGCGTTGTTACAGTGCCTTATCTAAATCTTTAACTTCCATCTAGACAGCTATCAGAGATGGGCAGAAGCAAGAAACTTCAGCTAAATTTCTCATCCAAAAGACAGATGACACCTCAACACTGCACGCCCCCCCCAAAAGTACATGCACTACAGTGGCAGTAATGATTATCAGTCCCATATCTCTCATATTCCTGCCTCATAAATCAGGGACATGGCTTAAAGAAATCCGGGACAAAGGATCACAATCTGGGACACATCTTAAAAACTGGTGGTATGCACTCAAGCTAGCAGAATAAGGGGCTTAGTGTAAAATACATTTTCTAAAGAACAAGTCTCTAACTTTAATGTTAAACATTACTTTGTGCTTGCAATCCCTACTGTTCAGTCATGGAAACACAAATTTAGGAGTGTCAGAGTTGCATTCTGAGGCAAAATCAGGGACAGTTGAGAGGTATGATTAGTCCAGGTTCCAGGAGTGGGACTAGATTCCTTGGATCTTCTGGCTCCAGAGACAAGCATACAATAAACTAAGCCACTGACGAAGACTGAGGTGGTCGGCTCATTAACCTAGCTGATGGTGAGACTGCATTCACCTTCTGTGTGGGAGGGCCCGTGCTTATGTCCCAAGCTCAGGATCCCAGAGTGGACTGGCAGTCCACTCAGATGCAGGATTCCTTCGGGGAGATGCCTTGCGTCTGCAGTTGCACAGGTGCTGTGACAAAAGGAGAGGAGGGGATAAGAGCAAAATCTTCCAAGCTTGATCCTCACATGTACAGAGAACAAACGCATGCGACACAGGTTCACAAAATGACATAACACACTGCCCCTGTGACCTCTCTGCCTTGTGACTTCTTCTACCGTTACACTTTATACGATTGCTGTTTACTACATGAAACTTTATTCCGTAAACCACTGTAATATTGTGTTCTGTTATCTGTATTGCACCTGTATGTTACCACCGTTGTATCTCACACTGTAACCATGTCTACCCTCTCTGCAACGAGGTGCCTTTGTAAATGAGTCCCTGACTCAAAGGTTGTAAATCCGACTTTCAAAAATAAATAAAATAAATAACAATCAGGTTCCCCTCCCTCTGGGATAGCCCCCACCTCAAGGTAAGCCTACTGCTGTGGGGGTTGACCATGGGGTGCTTAAAGAAGCATAGATGGATGGTTCCTGGGGAAGAGGGGAAGGTTGCGATAAGGCTGTGAAATGGAGGAAGGAGGGACCTGGCAGAGCTGCACCAGAGGAGGGGGACCTGGAAGAGCTGCAGTGGGAGAGGGCAGAACAGGAAAAAAAAACCAAAAAAAAAAACAAAACTAAACACAGACAATACAACAAAGAAATGGTGAAAGGTTGCTGTAAGTTGTTTTTTTTTAGTAATTCTGATAAGGCTGGGCTGAAAAAGGAGTCACCTTTAAGCTGGGTACATTCTCTCCACAGCTGGTCACTTCCTTCTCTTTTTCTAAGACATAGTGTTTTGTTTTTTTTCCTGACAGTGGAAAATAAAGTGAGCCCAGAGTTGCGTCCAAGAGAAACCATGAGACAACTGGTCTGTAGTCAATTTTGGCTCCAAATGAGCTGCCATGACCACAGCCAAGTTGGGCAGCCTGCCAGCTAAGTCCCGGATTAAAAGCCAGCTACACAACACAGTTATTATGATGGCTTCTTGCACTCCGCTTGGCTCCAATAACTTGAAAGCCCTTCTGGTGCAGGGAATAAAATATATCTGTTTTACAAACACAGGATGTTTGGCAAACAAAACGCATATTTTCTGAAAATGGAAGCTGGCCATTTTGAGCTGTCTTATTTTGAAAATGAAAACAGGAGGGGCTGCTTTCTCTTGCTTGTTAACTTGCAACACAGGTGGAATGGAAACATTCTGCACAAGTGTTCAGTTCTGGTCCCCGTATCTGAGAGAAGATACTGTCATGACTGAAAGAGTAAAAGAAGTGAGGGCTTGCAGAATATGATGAGCTATGTGGATTGACTAACAGACACCTCTTGCAGGGCAAGTGTGGTCCTTTTATTTTTTTTTTTCCGTAGAGCTTTCCCCAGCCATTCTCATCTCTTATACACCCTGGTCCCAGGGATATACCTTGTTCTGGCCATCGCCCCCCCCCCATGCTATCCATGAGCCCAGTGCCCACCCAACATCCCTCACAGCTTCCCCTTCATGGCAAGGCACACCCACTAAGGCAGTCCACTATGGGGACAAGGATGCAGAGTCAGCATGCAACAGAGACCCAGAGGTAGCCCAAAAACCTAGGCCATCCAATACAGATGGTATGTGGGGTTTTTCATCCTGGTTTCTCCCCTTCATCCCTCCTTCCCCTTTGCATGGGCAGAGCTCTGCAGTGCCTCAGCTGCATGTAACAGTGACCCTGCAGAGGAAGTAAGCTTCGCTGGCCCACCGGAGGGGTCTCTGGCACCGGTTGCCCACTGCCATTCGTTCTGACCACAGTGCACTGCTGAGCAGCAGCTGCTGCAGTCTATTCTGCCTCTCGACATGGCGTCCCAAGCTCGCTCCCCAGCTGCACACACCTGCACAGCCGCGCAATCCTCTGTCACTGGGCCAACAGGGCAGCCAAATGTGGTCCTTTGAAGTTTCTAGGTATGTGATGTGCAGGGTTCAGGCTTATCATGTACTCGGCAGCTATCCAAGCACATTTAGACTTCTGCCACCTGCAGTATTACCAGCTCTCATAGAGATTTAAGAGATGTTGGGGGTAGAAACACAAGGAGTGACAGATACTGACGTTTTGTGACGTGCCTGCCTTCTGACGTCTGTACTCTCCCTCCTCCTAAGCAGTCAAGTACCAATTTGAATAAAAAAAATCCCTTCCACTCTTTTCCTCTATAAGTTCACTCCCCCCCCAGCCAGCTCAATCACAGATGAGTTGAAAACATTTTTTTATAACTCTGTCACCCATTAACTCCCCCTGTGTTTACATCTGACCCACATTTTCTGACCCACAATCTGGCAGACTGTTCCAGGAGATAGCTGTGCCCCTGCAGGTGGTGGGGGGTGTCCATATATATGGACATAAAATACCTGCCTTATTTCTATTCCACAGTACCACAGATAGAAAATTAATGCAATGAATGGACTAATCCTTCTAATCATCCATCCATTTAGTTATCCTTTCATCCAGTCATCCATCCATCTATTCATCCTTCTATCAAGTCAACCATCCATCCAAGCTAGTCATCCATCTACATGTTGAGAAAATGGAGGAGGGAGGGAGACCTGTGGCTGAATAGCATCCAGGGTGTCATACTAGGCAGGGAAAATATGGCAGACTAGATGGGCCTTTCGGTCCTTTCCTGCCCTCACTTTCCATGGTCTGTTTCCATATAGTCATCCTTCCATCCATCCACCTAGTCACCCATCTAGTCGTCCATCCACCTAGTCATCTTTCCATCAGATCATCAATCCACCTAGTCTTTCATCTATCCCACTTGACACACATCCACCCAGTCATCCTTCCATCTAATCACCCATCCATCTAGTCATGCTTCCACCTACATCCATCTAGTCATCTTTCCACCTAATCAGCCATCCATTCAGTCATCCTTCCATCCAGTCAGCCACCAAATAATCCATCCATCTGGTCATCCATCCATTTACTCAACCATCCATCCAGTAATACATACATCTATTCCTCCTTCCATCCAGTCATCATCCTTCTAATCAGCCATCCATTTAGTTATTTCATCCAATCATCCATCCATCTAGTCATCCCTCCATCAAGGCAACTGTTCATTCAGGCTAGTCATCAGTTTAGTCATCCATCTATATGTTGCAGAAAGGGAGGAGGGAGACCTGTGACCAAATGGGGTCCAGGGTGTTTTGATAGAAAGAGAAAATAGGGCAGACTAAATGGGTCCTTTTCTGCTGAAACATCCTATGTTTCTAGTTTTCTATATAGTCATCCTTCCATCCATCCATCATCTAGTCATCCTTTCATCCCATCAACCATCCATCTAGTCATCCATCCATCCATCCAGTCTAGCTTAGCCATCTAGTCATGAGTCCATCAATCTAGTCTAGCCTATCCATCTAGTCATCCATCTATCTAGTCAACCATGCATCTAGTCGTCAATCTATCTAATCATCTTCCCATCTAATCTAGTCCAACTATCTAACAGCCCATCTGTCTAGTCAACCATCCAACTAGTCACCCATCTAATCTAGTTATCCATCCACCCAGTCACCTTTCTGTCCAGTCATCCATTCATCTAGTCCTTCATTTATCCATCTTGACAGCCATCCATCCATCCAGTCATCCTTCCATCCAGTCATCCATCATCTAGTAATCCTTCCATCTAGTCCTTCATCTATCCATCTTGTCACCCATCCATCTAGTCTTCCTTCCATCTAGTCAACCATCCATCTAATCAACCACGTAGTCTAGGCTATTTACCTAGTAATCTTTCCTTCCAGTCATCCATCCATCTAGTCCTTCATTTGTCCATCTTGTCACCCATCCATCTAGTCATTCTTCCATCCATTCATACTTCCGTCTAGTCTTTCCCCAGTCTAGTCAACCATCCATCTAGTCATCCATTCATCTGGTCTAGTCTATATAGTCTTCCATCCATCTAGCAACCACCCATCTAGTAATCCATCCATCTAGTTCAGCCCATCCATCTAGTCCATCGATCCATCTAGTGTAGTCCATCCATCCTGGTGGAGTGAAAAAGACCTATGGAGAGGAGAAATACAAGGATACCAGTTACACTACCAAGACAGGAGTGATAAGAAAGGGGGAGGAGTGGTGGCATATTATCAAAAAAATGTGTTCTACAGATATTGGTAAAAAAATAAAAAAGGGAGAAAACAATACAGAAACTTTATGGATCAAAAAATAAAACAATTATCATTGGTCTATGCTATAGAGCCCCACATATAAATCAAGAAATATCAGAACAGATACATAAAGAGCTAGAAAAGGCATGTGAGCTGGGACAAGTTATATTCTTGGGTGATTTAAACTATAGTGATGTCTCTTGGTACAAATTGGAAGCTGCAAGTTATCAAATTAAAGTGTTCCTGAGGATAATAGAGGAATTAAATCTAAAGCAACACATAAATATGCCAACTAGAGACAAGAATATTCTGGATATCGTGTTAACCACAAGTGATATTAATGTAAACAACTGTAAAATGAGTGAGCCCTTAGAAAATAGTGATCATAACAGTATCCTATTCTGTTTCCAGGGAATGTATCCCAATAACTAAGGGATGTAGAGAGATATACATTTTCAATACAGCAAACAAGGCATTAATTCAAAGAAATTTAAACAAAATTGACTGGGAAAGTAAACTTCAAAACAAGACTACTACAGAAATGTGGGAAATAATAAAGCAGGAAATATCTGAGATATGTAATAGATATTAGAAAAGTAAAAAAAATATAATGGGGGTTTCAAGCCAAAATGGTTGACAAAAGGAACAAAAACAATAAAAAAGAAAAGGTTTCACAATGAGTATAAAAAGAACTGCACTGAAGAAAAGCGGCTTCAATTTTAAACCTTCCAAAAGAGATACAAACAGAAGATTCGTTAAGTAAACAGAGAATGCAACAAAAAATAGTCAGCTTTTAGCAAATAAAGACAATCTAGAAACGTTCTATAGCTACAGTATGTAATTTCCCTGCATAGTACCAATTCTGGGCTATGGAAAATAATAGCAGACAACAAACAAATTGAGACACCAGAAGAAATAGCCAATATATTCAACTCCTACTTTGGATCTGTATTTTCTGCAAAATCAGAATACCCAGAGGACATACCAATAGGTGAAGAAGTACACATAGATATCAGTACACAACAAATAATAGAAAAAAAATAACACTAAAAAACACACATTCAGCAGAGCCAGATAATCTCATCACAGATCCTAAAATTGCTATCACCACAAATAGCAACCCCATAGATTACTATGTATAAAATCTATCATGGAGAAAGAAATACCTTCTGACTGGTTGTCAACAGTTGTCGTGCCAATACACAAAAAGGGAAGCAGGGCCGATTACAAAAACTATAGACCTATTAGTTTGATGTCGGTACTAGGAAAGATACTAGAATCATGTTTAAAGGATATAATTCAAAAACATATGCAAAAATGTGGGATAGTTGAGGCTAACCAGCACGGATTTGTATCAGAGAGATCATGTGTAACAAATCTGCTGTGTTTTTATGAAATAATATCAGCAGCTTTAGACATAGGAAAATCAGTAGACTATATATACCTGGATTTTCAAAGGCATTTGATAAGGTCCCTCACAGAGAAATCATACGAAGTCTGATTAACTATAAAATGAAACACAGACTAGCGGGATGGATCCGAGGTTGGCTGAGTGGCAGAACTCGGAGAGTAAGCATAAATGGTTATCACTCTGCCCAAGTGTTGGTGACCAGTGGGGTGCCTCAGGGCTCGGTCTTGGGTCCTGTGCCTTTTCAAATGTTCATATCCAAACTAGGGCAGAATGTATCAGGGTGGCTAAGTAAATATGCAGATGATACAAAATTAGCAAGTGTGGTTGCAAATGAGAGGGATCAATTAAGACTTCAGTTAGATCTTGATAATATGGTTGAATGAGCAGACTCTCTGGGGATGTGTTTTAACATGGACAAATGCTGTGTTATGTACTTGGGATGTAATAATAATGAGGCAACTTACTGCATGAAAGGTTTACCACTTAGAAAAACAAAGAAAAGGATCTTGGAATCAAAATAACAAACTCTCTTACAAGGAACATTGTAATGCCCAAGTGGCTCAAGCCAAGACGCTGATCTGGACAATCGAAAGAAACTTCAGAAGTCATGATGAAAGGGTGGTTATGCCATTGTATAGATCTTATGAAAGGTCACTGCTGGATTACGGATGCCCCGCATGGGGACCAATCAAAAAGGGAAGCACAGATAGAATAGAAAAAATAGAGACATACAACTAAAATGATTTACAACTGTAAAGGTCTATCATATGAGGATCGGCTCAGAAAATTAAATTTAATGTCACTTTAGATAAGAAGGATTAGAGGAGATATGATGCTGTATTGTGATTTAATACAAGATAGTCATCTTCTGATTATCTGAGCCTGTGCATTTGGGTATGCTAGCATAAGTTTCACAGTTTGAATCCCCCAGAACTTGAGACCAAAGGTGATTCGAACCCACAAGCAGACAAGAGGGTTACCCTGTTCTGTTACCTGTTCACGGTACTGCACTCAGAGGTTGGCACTGTGGGAGCAGAGGGCCTGACCTGCTGAGTGCGTTTGTGACAGATTGGTTGGCAGCGGTACAGATACATTTGGCAATACAAGCTTTAATTGTTCAGTGTGTCAGCTTGATACTGTACAGCTCACTTGCAAAATAAGGCAGTGATTTATTTTTTAAAAAGGAAACAGAACTATATCATTTTGCTTACAGACGAGTTCCTACCTGTTTTATTTTTTTTCTAAAGTGCAAGTTATAGTAGCCATAGTTACGGAAGAAGATGGCTTCCAACTACAGCGGTAAACTGCAGACTACTTAAGGCAGTTGTGCCAGGACACAGGAGTCGTGTATGAAGTGAGAGCCCCCAAGCAGAACCTCGTGGATGCCCTGATGGCAGCAGATGCCCAGAGCATTGCGTCACAGACTGTGACTGTAAAAGACCAAACCTTGAGCATGGAGGGGGCCAGCGGCTAGTGCAGTGTCCAGATCCAGTGAGGATGACAGCAAGGCCAGTGCCAGCAAAGGGCCACAGCAGCAGGGGAAGGTCACCAGCATTCTGGAGTCAGATGCAATCAGGCTACAGATTGAGTTGCACAGAATGGAGATGGAGTTCAAAGAGAAGAGGGAGCGACAACCACAAGAGGCTGACCATGAACAGCGTGAGTGCCAGCAAGCTGCAGAGAAGAGGGAGCGTGAACTGTGAGAGGCGGACCGTGAGCACCAGAGGCGACATGAACTGGAGAAGCTACAACTCCAACCACCAGCACCAGAGCAGGTAAGTGGCTTGGGTTTAACTGGAACTACAGGACTGGGTTACAAACTGAATTCCAAATTGATAGCGGAATTTAAAGAGGGGGAGGATATGGATGCCTTTTTAAACTCCTTTCAAAAAGTTTGTATTCAGGCTAAAATTCCGAGAGGGTCCTGCAGCTTCCAGCTATCCCTGCTACTTACCGGGAAATCTCGGGATGCATTGGGTCAAATGGACAATAAGGACAGTAATGATTACAGCAAACTTAAAGTTGCACTTTTAAAAAAGTTTGATTTAACTGCTGAAGCATACAGAGCTAAATTCCGTAAGCTCAGGAGAAGCCTTGATATGAGCTACGAGGAGCTAGCAATGAAACAACCTCAGTTTTTAAAACGTTGGTGGGAAGGAATTGAAGCAAACTCTAGATAAAATTGAAAATGCTATTTTGTTAGAAAAGATTTTTTGGGCATGCCCAGCAGAGCTGAAAACCTGGCTGGAGGACCGAGATCCCAAAACAGTGCAAGAGGCTGCTGAACTCTCGGACCGCTATGCCAAGAGCAAACCTGCTCTGAGAGCGAATGGGATGGGTGTGGCAGCGCAGAAAGGGAAAAGCGCACCTTCAGGGCAGCTAAAACTCTCACTGCCTCCAAAAAACAGTTAGCACCAGGTTTCAGTGAAAAGATTTCTCTGAGAAAAGAAATGAATATTGGGTTTGTAAAGAAACTGGGCATATTGCCAGACAGTGTCCCAAAAGGATGAGCAATAGACAACATGGGGCTAGGAACGAAGTGGGTTGTTTATGTGTCCCTGGAAGCATGCCTGTGAACATGAGGGAACACATGCACCAGTCACGGTGAATGGTGTACAGACACAAGGGTTAAGGGACACAGGGGCATCCCTGACATTGGTAAAAGGGGATCTGGTAGAGCCTGGTCAGCTTATACCCAATGAATTTGTAACTGTACAAGACTTCACTGCGGGGGAGAAAGCATTGCCACTCGCTAGTGTTCTCCTAGACTGAGGGGGAACTGTGCAACAGGTGGCAGTAGCCAAAACATTAGCAGTTGACTTTATCCTTGGCAACAATCTCAAACAGGGGATGGTGTGTGCAGTTACCCATAGCTAAGTGGCAAGGGAAAACTGTAGTTCCTTTGACCCCACAGAAGCCACTGTGGACCCCACTGGGAGGTTGATTCCCCAGTCTGTCTCCTGATATGGAGACTAATGAAAAGGGGGTTGAAATTTCCCCAGCAGCAGTTAACCACACAGCTACAGAGGGTTACTCCAAAGAAGGAGGGGTGACCCACTGTCAGAGGGTTAGGGATGACAGTGATCCTGAGTGCCCTGACGCTAGTGCTAGAGACCCTAGTTTAGAGACTGAAGGGGACCGGTCCCATACCTTGGGAATGTGTGAGGAGTTTGCAGCTGCTCAGAGAAGTGACCTTAGTCCAGAGAAGCTGAGGGCTTCGGCAGATTCTGAGGGAGCACAGAAAGGTGACGCTAAACATAAAGTTTATTGGGAAAATGGACTGATGTATACTCAGGATGTGAAGACAAAGGGAGCGGTGATAGGCAGGCAGCTAGTCGTTCCCCAAGGGTATCGTGAGCAGTTGCTCAAGATTGCACATGATAGTCCCTTGTTTGGTCATCTGGGAATCATGCGCACTACGCAGCGGTTGGCCCAGAATTTCTATTGGCCCAACTTCACCCAGCAGGTGAAGGAGTATAGCAGGTCTTGTCACCGGTGCCAAGAAATAGGGAAGACAGGTAAGAAAACCCAAGCTGCCATAATTCCATTGCCCATAGTGGAGGAGCAATTCCAGAGGGTGGGAATGGATATTGTGGGGCCTTTAAATACCCCCAGCTTTTCCAGGAAGAGGTTCATCCTGACTGTGGTGGACTATGCCACCCGGTACCCTGCTGCAGTCGCCCTATCCTCACTGAGGACAAAGTCGCCGATGCTTTACTTGCTATTTTCTCCCGTATTGGGTTTCCGCAGGAGGTTATCACCGAACGAGAGGGTTCCTTCATGTCTGACCTGATGAAATGTTTGTGGGAGAAGTGTGGGGTGGTGCAGAGGTGCATAAGACCTTATTAACCACAAGCCAGTGGGCTTGTGGAAAGGTTTAACAGTACCCTTAAGTCAATGCTCCAAGCGTCTACTGAACAGCATGAGAGGGACTGGGAGAAATACCTTCCCCACCTGCTTGCATACAGGGAGGTGCCCCATGAGTCGACAGGATTTTCCCCCTTCGAACTCTTATATAGACGCCGGGTATGTGGGCTCCTAGACTTGATCCGGGAGGACTGGGAAGGCAAGCACGCCACCCAGTGAACTCCCATAGTGGATTACGTCCTTAGGTTTAGGGAAAGGTTGAAGGAGCTTATGGGGACAGCCCAGAGCAACCTGTCAGCTGCCCAACAGAAACAAAATATGTGGTATGACCGCAGAGCCAGAGCTCGCTCGTACATGGTTGGACAGGAAGTCATGGTCCTTATTCCAGTCCGGAAAGACAAGCTGCAGGCTGAGTGGGCAGGACCGTACACAGTAGTTAGGAAGGTAAATGACGTGAACTATATCATAGTTACCTGACAGAAGACAGACAGAAAGAATATACCATGACTACATGATGAAGCCATATGCTAATAGGGCTGACATGGTATTTGCAGTATGTAGTCCTGGGGAGGGGATGGACGAAGGAGACCCCTTCTGGATTTACTGGAAGAAAGCAAGCGGGAGTCCTCTGTGGAGGCAGTTAAACTGTCCCCCAGCTGGCCCCAGACAAGATCCAGAAAGTAAGGGAGGGTTTAGCAGACTCTGCCCTACTGTTTAGCGCTAACCCTGGACTAACCCCCTTAGCGATGCACAATGTAGAGACAGGGACACAGATGTCCATACAGCGGACAGCATATCAGGTGTTAGAGGCTGTCCAAAAGGACATTAGGAGGGAAGTGGAGGAGATGCTGGATTTAGGGGTAATTCAGAGATCCCACAGCCCCTGGGCCTCACCTGTAGTCCTTGTGCTCAAGCCAGATGGCTCTACTCATTTCTGTGTGGACTATCATGGACTGAATGCAGTCATGAAGTCAGACGCCCACCTGATGCCCCAGACGGGTGAACTCCTGGACAAGTTGGGAGGGGCGACCTACCTTACAACTACTGACCTGACAAAGGGGTACTGGCAGGTAGAATTAACAGACAGAGCTAGGGAGAGGTCTGCCTTCATCACTCCGATAGGCTTATCTGAATTTAAAGTAATGCCTTTCGGAATGAATGCCCCGGCCACTTTCCAAAGGCTGGTGAACCAGGTGTCAAATGGTGCTGAGGAGTATGCCGTGGCGTACATGGATGACTCTGCCATCTTTAGTGCCAGCTGGGAGGAACATCTGTCCCACCTTAGGGAAGTGCTGGGCAGAATACAGAGGGCAGGGCTCACTGTCAAAGCTGAGAAGTGCCAGGTAGCCATGGCTGAAGTGGCATAACGCAGGCATGTCGTAGGCCGGGGACAGCTCCATCCTAACCAAGTAAAAACAGAGGTGATCAAGGCATGGCCCAGACCAGAAACACAGAAGCAGGTCAGGAGTTTTCTCTGGACAGCACGGTACTATAGGAAATTTGTACCCAATTACAGTGCCCTGGCCGCTCCCCTATCTGACCTGGTATAGAAAAGGATGCCTAACAAAATTACCTGTGAAAAAGCCTTTACCAGACTGAAGGAGACACTGTGCAGTGCTCCTGTATTGACAAGTCCTGACTATAGCAGACCCTTTTAAGTTCAGACTGATGCCTCAGACATGGGTATTGGGGCAGTATTGAGTCAGACATCCAAGCAAAGGAAAGATCACACTGTAGTAGACCTGAGTAAAAAGTTACTTCCCAGGGAGCAGGCATACTCTACTGTGGAAAGAGCGTCTTGCCATAGTGTGGGCCCTAAAGAAGTTAGAGTCATATTTATATGGGCGGCATTTTGAGGTACAAACGGACCACAACCCCCTGGTTTGACTGACCCAAATGGGAAAAACTAATGGTAGACTATTAAGATGGAGTCTTGCCTTGCAAGGGTATGACATGACAATCTTACATAGGGCTGGAGCGACCAGTCAGAACACAGATGTCTTATGGCGTGTTAATGAAGAGTGAACTGATTTGAGAAGCTCATCCCATGCAGGGGATAGAGCCCCCAAATTCAGTCTAGGTGGGGAGGATTGTGACACTTGGCCAGCTGGTTATGATTGCTCTATGATATTTGTATGTCGTATGTGGTATGTGATGGTCTCCATCAGGGAGCTGTGCCATGGCGCCCCAAGGTTTCAGCTACGATATATTAACCCAAACCAGGAGGTAATTAAAAAGACTAGAGAGCCTTAATTAAGGGTCTCCTGTTTATCTGACTTAATTAGAACTGACCCAGCTAATAGGGATTGTAAACTTTTGACGTTTTAGAGGAAAAAACATTGTTATATCACTAAGATGTTAAAAGTCATAAAATCCTTTGGAATGCCTGGGAATAGGAACTGTTTGAGATTAAAGAGGGGATGTTAATTAAGGAGTCATATTGGGAAATGAGTTTTTGCTGATGTCACCTTATTTGAAATATCTCCTGACAGGAAGATCATTGTTTGTATCATTTTTTATATTTAACAAGGAGGAGCTAGATGACATCATGGAAGGGGTGGAGAGACACAGTTTAACCTAGGATCTGTGTCTGATGTGAGACACATTTCTTTTATGGGCTCTTAAGAAACAAGAACTAACTTAAGCACTGTAAGAAGGTAATACATTGGATAGAAAAAGTCTAATTGTATTGTGGTAGGAGTTTGTTTGTATTTTTCCTTGTTTTCTTTTATGCGATTGTATGCTTTGTGATATGTTCTGTGTTTACATTGTACCTATTTTTATCCTTTTTTTAAGTAAACATCTTATTTTAGAGACTGCCTGTGTGTCTTTTGTTCCTTTTTGCATGTGAGGTATAGATGGTTAAATATGACAACCGCTCATAAGCTTAATTGTGTTACTGAACTGGGAAAAGGTAAGAATATACCTATGGTCTTTTTCTAGAGTTTTAAGGGTTCATTTTGGATAACTGTTTGGGTGCCCTTAGGTGAAAGATATCTGGCATCCCCCCGAACAGCAGAGTATCTGAGCCTGTGCATTTGGGTATGCTAGCATAAGGTTCACAGTTTGAATCCCCCAGAACTTGAGACCAAAGGTGATTCGGACCCACAAGCAGACAGAAGGGTTACCCTGTTCTGTTACCTGTTCACAACACTGCACTCGGAGGTTGGCACTGTGAGAGCAGAGGGCCTGACCTACTGAGTGCATTTGTGACAAATATGTGTACAGTTTTCCAGGTAGCTGCTTTACAGATTTATGACAAGGGAATGTCTCTCGGAGCTGCTATAGTGGCAGCTGTGCCCCTAGTAGAGGTGAGCCCTGAGGCCTACAGGGGGATCCTTCCCTAGTTTCTGATAGCAAAACTGAATGCAAGACACTATCCATCTTGCAATGGTCCTTTTAGTGGCAGGCTTACCCCTGCCCACTTCCCCATAGGTAAGGAACAACTGGCTATTGTCACCCCTATGACTTCTGGTCAGATCCAAATAATAGCTAATAGCCCTCTTTACATCCAGGCTATGCAGCCTACGTTCCGCTGAACTAGAGTGTTCAGTGAAGAAGACAGGCAAGTTTATAGACTGGTTAAGGTGAAACTCTGAGACTACTTTAGGGAGGAACCTTCTATTTGTTCTGAGAACCACTTTATCATTATGAAATGAGATATAGTTAGGTTCCACAGATAAGGCCTATAGTTCACTGATACGTCTTGCTGAAGTGATGGCTACTAAAAACAGTTTTCGTTCTAAGGGTTCGAAGGGGGGTTGCATTAATTGTGCTATGCATATATTTAGATCCCATGAAGGGATAGGCTCCTTATGAGGGGGGTGTAAATGCAATAGCCACTTAAAAAATGTTTAAATATAGGGTCAGAGGCTAAAAAGGAAGATTTACCTGCTGACAAATAAGTAGACTACTGCCAAGTGCACCCTCAAAGTAGAAGGCTTAAGGCCTAGAGAATGTAAATGAGCCAAATAATCCAATAAAAGTGGAAGGCCCACCTCTTGTGGTTCCACACCTGACGGAGTGCACCATATGGTAAACCTCTTCCATTCGGAAGAATGTTTTCCTAGTGTTTGGTTTTCTGGAAACCTTTAGGATATCCAAAACTGAGTCAGAAAGTTGCAAACAAGCATATTCTAACTCCGCAAGAGCCAGGCCATCAGCCTGAGGGACCCCAAGTTGGGGTACATGATCCTCCCCTGGATGGAGGTCAGCAGGTCGTACCTCCTGGGGAGGCAAATAGGGCTGGTCGATGCCAGAGCCACCAGTATTGAGTACCAAGGCTACCTGGCCCAGTCTGGGGCAATCAGGATCATCAGTGATGACTGGCCCCTGAGTTTGGTCAGTACTCTGAGCAACAAGGGAAATGGAGAGAAGGTACACAGAAATTTCCCTGACCAGTCCAGAAGAAGTGCATCCACTGGGACTGTGCCCAGGACTGGAGGTCTGCAGCAATACTGAGGCAACCAGTGATTGTCTGGAGCTGCAATGAGATCTGTCTCTGGAGTGCCCCACAGCTTGTAAATGTCTTTGAGAACTAGGTGATTCAGTGACCACTCGTGGTGGTTCTAGTTGATCCTGCTGACAGAGTCTGCCAGAACACTGTCCTTCCCCGGAAGGTGGACTGCTGACAGAGTTGCCTCCAGGGAGTAGGCCAGATTCCAGATCTTCATAGCTTCTGTACACAACAGAGTAGACCTTGTGCCACCCTGTTTGCTGATGTAAAAAATGGTTGTGGTGTTGTCTGTCCTGACCTGCAACACCTTCCCCCGAATCATGGAAGAAAAGGACCGGAGAACCAGCAAGACTGCTCTGAGTTCCAACAAATTTTTGTGCAAAAGACTCCTGAGGAGACCATGTGCCCCAAACTGTATGCTCCCCCAGATGTGCACCCCACCCCAAGAGGGATGCCTCTGTGGTGAGTACCACTGTGGGATTTTCCTGAAGGAATGGGGCACCCACCTGAGGTTGTCCCTTTCCTGCCCCCACTGCAGAGCTTAAAGAAAGGTGGAAGTCACTGGAATCAGTTTGGACAATGAATCTCTGCTCTGGGACCAAAAGGACTTCAGATGGAACTGAATGTCTCTTATCTGAAACCTTGCCCCTGGTACCACTGCTGTTGCAGCTGCCATGTGTCCCAGCAAACGCAGAAAGTACCTGGCTAGCTTTGAGGAGTGGAGCTTGAAAGAATCCATTAACTGCACAATCTCGTCCACCCTGTCTGGTGGAAGTCTTGCATTTCCCAAAACTGTGTCCAGTTCCGCTCCTATGAACTGCAGGAGCTGGACTGGCTTCAGAACTCACTTTTTTGCATTTATTAAGAAGCCCAGCGAGCGAAGAGTAGCCTGAGTGACTGCCAGGGCCTCCACCACCTGCTGTTGAGACTGGCCTACCAACAGCCAGTTGTCCAGGTAGGGGAAAACTGAGATTCCTAAATGCCTTAGGTGTGCCACCACCACTGCCAGGCATTTTGTAAACACACTGGGAGCTGAAGTCAGGCCAAAGGGGAGGGACCTGAACTAGGCATTTTCTGTGTGACTGCCTGATAGGGATGTGGAAATAACCATCCTTGAGGTCTATGGATGAGAGCCAGTCTCCTTGCCTGAGAGTGGGTAATATCATAGCCAGGGTGACCATCTTGAATTTTGGCTTTGTTAGGTGTTTGTTCAGGAACCTTAAATCCAGAATGGGTTGCCAATCCCCATTTTGCTTCAAGGTCAGGAAGTACCTTGAATACAATCCTTTCCCCCTTTGGGGCAAAGGGACATTTTCCACTGCCCTGTCCTGGAGAAGGGTTGTAACTTCTGTTTCCAATAGGGAGATTTCTGCTGGACAGGTAAGCTTGAACAGCCTTGCTCTCGATCTGGGAAATTGTTTGAAATTTAAAGCAAAGCCTTTGCCCACCACCTTCAGAATCCATTTGTCTGATGTTATAGACTGCCAGTTCTGGAGGTAGTGGGCAAGCCTGCCCCCTACTGGAAATGGGGAGGCGACCCACGGCTCTTCAGGGAGTCTGTTTAGCTGGTGTCCTGGGTTGGGAATCTGGGCTGGAATGAGTGGCACCTCTCCTGCCCCTTCCCCTAAAGTATCCACACTGTTGCTGATAGACAGGGAAAACCTGGACCTAGTAGAAAGGCCTCTGGTAAGACCTGCCCCTGCCTCCCCAACCCTGCTGTTTTTGAGGTGTGGCAGCCTTTTCTTTGGCTGCAGCACTCCTATAAGAAGTCCTATATTTGTCCATTTTCCTCATGTAGGCCTCAGTCTGTTCCCCAAAGAGGGAATTCTGGACCAGAGGAAAATCCAAGGCCTTTGTTTGGGTGTCCTGTGACAGGTTCGTGGTTCTCAGCCATGAAAACCTTCTCAGGGATATAGAGGTGGCCAATACCCTGGATGCCGAATCACTGGCGTCCACTGCCATATGGAATTGCTGCTCAGAAGCCTTAATTCCGTTCCTAATCATTTCTCCCAAATCTGCAGCCAAATCAGCAGGAATTTTATCTGCCAGACAAGACACAGCTTCCCACAACTTCTTTTGATACCTTGCCACATAAGCCATGTAAGAGGCCTGTCTGGCAATAAGAGAGGAACCCAAGTACGACTTCTTTGCCATAGAGTCAATCCTCCTGGAGTCCTTCTCAGGAGGGTGGGAAGATAATGGGATGTTTGCCTTTTCACAGGCAGCAGCCTGAACTACCCCTTCATGGCTGGGGTGACCAGACAGAAATTCTGTGCTATTTTTGGCCACTGGATACTTTCTATCTGTCCTCTTATCTACAGGAGGGACAGAAGTAGGGGTACCCAGGATTTTTAGTGTCTGTTTCTTAAGAGACTTGTGGATGGGTATCACCAGTCTTTTAGTGGCATTGACATCCATTATCTTGACATAATCCGGTTCTTCCTCCTCCTCTGAGGATTCTTAAACCAGTAATTGGAGGGCTTCAGCCACCTTTTTCATAAAAGAGAAATGAGTGAGGGCATCCTCCAACTGTTTGGGTGGAGAAATGCCCCCCCTCATGTTCTGGAGAAACCTCCGGTTCAATAGAACCATAAAAGTCCTCCTCCTAATCATCATCATCATCATCCTGTTCAGCCTCCTGATCCCATGGGTAATCACATTCACAGGGATCCAAGGAGATTTGAACCAGTTGAGGAGCACCTGTACGTACCACCAGTTCAGCTGGACCAGACTGAAGGGACTGAATAATGCGTTTCACATTAGCAATCTCCTCCGTGGTTGGAACTGCAACCGCTCGCGGCTTAGGAGCCAGTTCGGTGTGCTTTTCCTTTTTCTTTTTCCCGGTAGCCAGTTCAAGGGCTGTATCCGCGGTTTGTTTTGTAGAAGAAGAGGTATCACCTTCCCCTTCTGCTTCTTTTGAACCTGAACCGGTTCGGCCATCCATGTTGGTGGATTTCTCAGCCAATTTCTCGTTCAGTCAGTTAAGGCACCTGTCAAGTGTCGACTAAGAGAAATTCTTACAAATGTCACAGTCTGCCTCTAGGTGTTCCAACCCTTGGCATACAACACAAGTTGTGTGGGGATCAGCCTTGGCAAAAGTTTCCCCACACATTGTTGAAACCCAGCTGGTCCGGTTTTCTTTTTGGAATTCTGTGACTTCATCTCTAGCTTATCCAAGTGGTGGTTAGGCCAGATAAGAATCCAAAAGTAGCTCCGATTAATAGACCGGTATTAGCGGCTTGGAAAAAAAACGACAAACTGTTTTTTATTAACCAAAACTAAACAACTTTTACAGAGAAAAGTTAGAGAGAAAAGGAGAAAAGGTCTCAATACCCCAACAGTTGGACGTCAACCACAAAAGTACCGAGACTTACCCCGTTGAAATAAACCAACTAAATGTATCCTATACCGCAGGGACAGTAATGAGAAACTAAACACTAGTGTAAAATATTAATCGGTAAGGTAACCGCAGTGATACACCACTAAACCGACAAGATGCTGAGGAGAAATCTCCGCAGCGTCTTCACAGTAAGGCGGAGTAAAGAATGTGAGGGTGAATAGAATGTACCAGGGGACAGTGATTTGAAACAGAGCGCAACAAGGTCTTACTGCATATGTCAGAATACATTAGGACTTCTTCTTGTTTGAAGTTCACTACAAACTGAGGGTGTGTAAAAAGGGGCTGCCACTATCCCTTTTTCATATAACTGTTTTTTAATGTTTTAAAAATTACCAAAAATGCGTTACAAAATCAAATTTACAAACTGCAACATGTCTTGAGTCACAGTTGGGTGAGAGGATTTTGTTGGGATGCAGTAAATGTTGAATATGTGGAAGAAGGGGGCAGGAGAGAAGGGGGGAAAAGAAACACCAGCACACTGTTTTCAACATTCCAAAAATCTCATTATATGTGGGTAAGACAGCGTAACAGTGTACAAAAAGATTTGTTGTATCATATGTGTGTATTGTGTATAATGACAATCTACAGTTTCTAAAAACTGACAGAAATCACATGTAACAAGTCATTATATAGAGAATAATGCCAGTGCAGGTGTGTGTTATGAGGATTTTTCACACACCCAAGGTGCATGATAATCCATAAACCCCGAGAGAGAAGCTTGAGGGGTTTATGAGATTATCACACACCGAGGGTGAGTGAAAAATCCTCATAAAACAAACTTTGCACAGGCATTATTTTTTATAACTGGTGCAAGGTTCCAGAAAGAAAAACTGCAACTTGTATTTGTGCGAGTCAGCGTGTCCCTCAGTGGCCGCTGTACTCACACAAATACAATGTGCTTTCTTTGGCGCTTCAGTGAAGTGAGAGGGCAAAGAAGAAAATGCCGTAATAACCCACTATTGAGTTATTATGGAATTCAGCGGGTTATTACGGCGTTTTATCAAGTCATTATAGGGGGTCAGCAGTTATTATAGTATATTAATGCAGTAGCTCATGTTATTGCAAAGCTTTTGTCTCTATACCTGCTTATTCCTTTTTAGATCACCCATTCGCTGCTTCTTATAAAATGTCCCTTTTTTTATTGTGAGTCTATTCTAGACTTTTTCTTTTAGATTGGAAATAACTAATGTGAGCATCTTTAAATATGACTGCTCCCAGGTTTTTAAACAATATTCTCAAATCTATTTTAACATCCAGTGTTCAAAACAGCAGTGCAATAAAAAATGTTTTTCCAAAAAGCTAGTTTCAGCTACAGTTAATAAAAATATTAGCAGCCCCCTGGCCTGCTGGTGCAGCGGTAACCCTACAGCTTGCAACACTGACAACCCGGGTTCAGAACCGAACTCGTGGCATCAGAGGGCCAACTGGGGAAAGGAGGATCGAGCATCTGAAGCACTGCTCTCTTCCCCTGAGGGAGATGGTTTATAGAGCATGCTGATTGCTGTGCCCCTAGTGGAAGCTGGGGGAAAGGCACCTGGGACTGCCAAGAGGGTAAGGTGGCATGGCAGATGCCAATGTGTGGTGCGCGGGAGCGCTAGGCATACGTCATGGTGTCACTGCAGGCCATGCCTCTCGAGGGGAAAATGGAAAAATACCAGCAGCAGGATGGCGCCAGACAAGAATTGGATTCTGTTTCTGATGGGGGATTGGGAACCATGTCAACTCTGCTGGGGGAGGGGCTGGAAGAAGACTTCCCAGTGCGCATCAGGGTGTCAGGGCTGGCGTGTTCGGCAGATGGGGCCCATCCGGTAAAAGAGATCGATTTTATTTTTAAATTACCATCCCTGTCAAATCTACTTTTATAGGTACCTCCTATGCTGTGTACTGTGTTTTTTTTTTTTTATTATTTTCTTGACACCAACCTTTGCCAAGTCTACATTGCTACTGTATTTCTACGCCAAATGTGACAGCCATCTTTTTTTTTGAGAAATAAATAAATTAAAACATCAAAAAAACTCAAATTTTGGTAGAACAACAAATTTATACCACCAAAAAATAAAATTGAAAGATGCCTGGAATCTTTTATAGTGAAAAAAGATGGGAGTCAGACTTATGCCTAATTTCATTGCACTTCTGCTGTAGCATCACTTTTCTTGTGATAATGATGCAGTAGCATGCAACAGAAACTGCTTCCTGGCCTGGGGAGGGGGTTAGGGCTACATACCTCCAGGCCACAAATCTTAAACTCTAACATGGTGAATACAAAATGAAGTGAAACACAATATAATCTGATCTGAAAACCCAAATGAACAGCATAGATTAACACTGGAGGCTGAAGAAGGCAGGCAGTGCAGTGTAGTGGTTAACAGGACGGAGCTGCAAACCTGGAGAACTGAGTTTGAATGCCTCAGCCACCAATTGCATATTGTGTGACCAGGTGCAAGTCACTTAATTTTCCTGTGCCCCAGGACACACCTGGAAACAACCTTCGGCTTAGTGTGTCTTTCCTGGCCAAGATTGTGTTAAAAAAAAAAAAAAAAAAAAAAGAGAGAGCACTGCTGCTTTTTGTTTGTTTTGTCAAGCTGTTTGCCCCCTGTACCTGTACCACCACCTTCTCCTGCTATTTGGCCACTGTACTGGTGACATCCCAGCCCTACCTGCCACTCCCACACGGTGTAAGGCCCGAGAGTACTAGCAGACATCATACAGGTGGCACGGAAGACATGGGGGGTTTCTGGTTTTCTCCCATTCCTCTAAGCCCTCCCACCTCCCTGATGCCAGGTGGTACCCCCCCCCCCAAGACCTCACACACACTCAGAAAAGTCCCTGAGGAAGAGAACTCTGCAGTCCACTGCAGGGGCTGCTGTGGCAGTGGAACCACAGTGCCACACCTCCCACCCAGGCTGGCAGTAGTAGCAGTATGGCAGCACCAACTCAGCCCCTTTGGCCAAACAATTCCACTCCTGAGTTCACTCCCAAACCCAGCTCACCAGCACAGAAGCATGACGTGCTACCTACTGCACCATCAGGTGACCATATTCTGCAGCTTTTAACATGGAATTGGACTTTACTAAACTTTTTTGTTGTTTACCTTCTATTCTTCCTTCCTTACCTTGTAAATTGATACCCACTGTGACAAACTACCCTGTGGGCTGTACTAGCTTACAGAGTACAGTTCAACCTTGTTTATCCGACCCACTTGGGGGACATCCGATATGGTCGGATAATCGGGGGGTTGGATAAATGGGATTCCGCCGTTTCATTCTGTCATGAGCACACGCATAGTGCAGTAATATTTCACTGTATTCCATGTGCAAAATGTGCTAAATACGTTACAAATCTTTATTTTATTTTAGTAGTGCTTGATGCTTTGTTTAAAAAACTACATTTATGTACAGTAGTTGGGTTTAGCTTTTAAAATAATCAACAATTGACTTTTGTTTAAGTGCATCATGTTGCCTTCTAGCGGCACGCTGCTTAATGCTTCGTAGCAGCATGATCTGGACTGGTCAGAGTCAAGCTGTGCTTCCTGGTAAAGGATCACTTTGTCAAGGTACTGTACTGCCTCTGTGTGACTTGGCACAATCGGAGCTGACTTCTGTCTCCAACTCGTTTTCAAATGGGTCCTCTTCTTGTTCTGGTTCTGGTATTGTCACCATCTCCACGATGTCCTCATCAGAAAGAATCTCATGACCTTGTTCATGGGCATCACTCAGCAACCACTCTTGCACTTCTTCAGCAGATGGAGGATCGGGGAGGTCTGCTGCAGTGCTCTCTAGTTCTTCTACAGTGACGTCAGTGTTTGGTGGGATAGGGAGGTTGGCTTGCTCAGGGTAATTTTCCGTGCCATCCAAACTAGTTTTGATTCCTGATTTTCGCCAAGCTTTTTGTATGGATTCTGGGTGCAAGCTATCCCATGCCTCAACAGCCATATAGACAACATTCCTGAGGTTGATGGCTTTGAGGATATGGGCCAAAGGAGTATCGTGGTTATCGCTGGCAAGCACAGTCTGGAGCAGTTTCTTACGATAGGCCCTCTTAAAAATGTCAAGGACACCCTGATCACAAGGTTGTAACTTAGATGTTGTGTTGGGGGATAAGAAAACGCAGCGAATTGTGCCATCTCGTGAGCAAACATCAGTAATGTTAGGGTGGGCTGGTGAATTGTCCACAAGAAGCAATGCTTTCTGTGGCAACCATTTTCCTCATAGGTAGTGCTTTACCCGAGGGACAAACTGATTTGCAAACCAGACAGAAAAAATGTCAGCAGTCATCCAAGTGCTTTTCTGAGCCTCATACTGCACGGGGAGGGATGCCATATTTAAATGTTTAAAACATCTAGGCACTCTGGACTTGCCAACCAGCTTTAATCTGAGGCCAGCAGCGTTCACACAGCCAACTGCTGTTAGCCTGTCCTTCTGTTTTTTATCTCTGGTGCATCTTTTTCTGAGCCATGATCAAGTGTTCTCTCGGGCAAACCTCTCCAACAGCCCAGTTTCGTTGGCATTGAACACTTACTCTGGCAGTAACCCATCAGCCACTATCATATCCAACAGCTGCTGTATAAAAGGCTCTATGCCCTCATCTGCCACGCTTCGCCTCTCACCTCAAAGATGAAGCTGGCGAATCCCATGCCGCATGTGAGACGGAGCTTTTGCTGATCTAACTTTGGGACTTTTTTACGATGTTTGTGCCAAATATTTGGCACAAGCCACTATAAAAAGGGTAAAGTGTAGCAAATGTGTGTGACCTATAAGAATCCAATGCACAGTGCTGCACTGTGTTCAGGGCAGCGTAGAGTTTGACGCCCTGCATCACCTTATAAGAAATGAGCCTGTAGTCTTTTTGTATATCCTATTTCTTGACTGTTAAGGTAACTTTTCTATTGGCAATCTGTTTCTCCATGTGCCAGGTAAGGCTTTTATCTTTCTTTCAGAGTTCCTAGTTCCACCATGAAAGCACACTGCACACAAATTCTGGCTTTAAATTTGTGCACTGATCCACACTGCTCACCACCAGTTTCTGGCAAACTATTCTTTGGGTCCTACTAGCTGAGAAAGTAGTTTGGGGTCTAATTCACTTATTCTGCTGCCACCACCTAATTATATCAGAAAATACCTCTGTCCTGTTCAGGCATGTAGAAGGTCAAACACAGTGAAATATGGTATAGTGTACTTCAGATGGTGGACTTTAAACAGTGAATTCTCACCTTGTCATGTGAATATTACATTTACCTTTCTAATAATGATGCACAGTCACTGGTTCTTTAAAAATAGATTCTTTACTACTAAATACTACAGATATTTACAAACAGGATATATACAGCGACCAAAAAGATTTACACATTTACAGGAAAGGAAAAATAATGCAGTTAAACAGACAGATGACTTAAAGAAAAAGCTCACAGCCTAGTGTAACACTAGGATCTGCATCTATCTGCCAGCAAACTTGAAAAAAACATTCACCTAAACTGTCCTTCCCCTCACACAGATAAGATATCTGTCAAGAATGTGTCTTGAGCTGGCCCGGTGGCGCAGAGGGCTGAGGCGCTGGCACCTTAACTTTCACCACGCTGGTGACCCAGGTTTGGCAATGGATTCTGGCGCCAGTGGGTCGGCAAGGGAAGGAGTAGCACTGAGCATCTGGAGGGCTGCTCTCCTCTCCTGGGGTGGGTTGGGGGATGGCATCCCTCTGTAGCAGCCCCCAGTGGAGACCAGGGGAAGCTCAGTTGTGACGCGAGTAGGGGAATCGGAGGAAAAACCTAGAAAATGGTGTCTCCTCCTACCGGATGACGGCCGGCTGGACCAGTGCCTCCTGAGCTCTGTGACAGCCGACCTGACCGCAGCAGCACCCAGGACCAATGCCTAGGCCAATAGGCCATTTCTCCTTGGAAGAGGTGGACCCATCCAACGAAGGGTCATGTTGGGTTACCCTGAGGTGGCTGCAATGTGGGGTCGAGGTCAGCGGCAGTGTCGGGAGAAGGTGAGAGTCCTTGGCAATTGGCCTGAAGTAGAGGTAGGCGAGAATCACAGGGGAGATAAACAGATAAAGCAAAAAAACCAAACGGCTCTCAATCACCAAGAGTCAGACTCAGCTCCTCTTCAAAAGTTACCAGGAGATAGAAAGAGAGAGAGAGCTGGGGTCCAACTCTTCAATTTATGTGCTCAGGGCTGTAAGGTGGGACCCCTCCCTTGAGCGACAATCCCTCCAGTATTCCCCACTCACGTGTGTGTTTCCACATCTCCAAGTTGTCTTTTCCTACCTAGCCCTTCCTCATATCTGTTTTATTACTTTATTGCATCTTGCCTGCTAAGGATGCCTTTGTGGAAAAATTCACAATCTCCCATCTGACTTTGTTTTTCCTTAAGATTTCCCAGGGTCTGTTGCTGGAACATGTGACCTGGAATCCATTTTGTGTGCCCTATGTAAAGAATTTATCTGAAAAAAAATTAACTTCTATGAGAATAAGTAGAAACAAAAAACACTTACACTAATAAAAAGAGATTAAATTACCCTGGTTACATTCCCGTCACACCCACTGTCTGCCCCCTCGCATCCCATCCTAGACTTATGCATTCATGTGGGGCCAGCTATTAGTACAGTCGGCCAGACCTTTGCTGACATGGTGTGTGCATGTGTGTGGTAGGGGTGATCTGATATTGCAAAATCTGATCCATCGTTCCAATTTCAAATTTTGGACGCAAATCTGAGTCAGACCTGATTAAGTATTTATTAATCATTTAACTTGTATTTAAATTTTGGATGTTGGACTTGAATCAGAATATGATCAGAATGCAATCGAAATCCTAATAATTAGAATTTAGACTTTTTGGCAACTAAATCTGTTTATTTAAATGCATTTACCTGGTATACATGCAGAGACATACAGATGTGACCTGGAGAAGGGGAGAGAAACATGAGCAACAGAAAGAAAAAGTGTGTGTGTGTATATATATATATATATATATATATATATATATATATATATATATATACACACACACACACACACACACACTCATGCATATCTATACACACACACACACACACAAATATAAATTATAGGGTATAACTTGTGCAGGATTACAAGAATACAAGGATAGATGGACTGATGTACATCAAGTGTGTTGTTTGTGTGTGTGTGTGTGTGTGTGTGTGTGTGTGTGTGTGTGTTTGGGAGGGAGGTGCAGGGGACCGAGGGTTCCACGCATCTCAACTAGGCAGGGGGAAAAGCATCAGACATGATTCTTATAATTATACTATGTGAACTTGTATGAATCTGCTGTGGGCAGAAGAAGCCCCAAATGCCACCATGAGAACTTTGAAACAACTTGATTTTTAGACACTTCATACAGTCTCTGTATCCAGAATCTGACGTTTCATATAACTGTGTACAATAGTGTATTTATTTTTTTTTTTTTTTGTTAGGGATTCGGATCATACCTTTGAGCTCAGAGCTCTTTTACAAAGGTGCA
The DNA here is from genome assembly GCA_016271365.2 of Neoceratodus forsteri. NCBI lineage: Eukaryota > Metazoa > Chordata > Ceratodontiformes > Ceratodontidae > Neoceratodus > Neoceratodus forsteri. The sequence continues at coordinate 1,400,857,480 of CM028131.1, read as the reverse complement.
ACGTCAGACAGTGACAATGACAACAATAACAAACAGTTTATATACAATACTCAAATAGTAGGTAGCTTGTATATGATAAGGTTACAATGTCATTCATAGTACCAATGGTGATAGTACAGCATCAAGAGCATTCAACTAGGGTAAAGGACAGTGTTTATATGACTGTCCTCTCCCCAGCTCATGAGGGACATCTTCTGTAAACTGAATCACAGGTAATAGCTGGATCCTGGTATTAATTCCTGTATCCCCATTCTTTCAGAGACAGTGGCTCTAACCATTCAGCTAGAAGGAATTTTTCTGTGAACTTTTTTTTTTATTTTGTTTAATTATTTTTTTGGGGATGCCGACAGGAAGCTCCAGTCCCTCCCTCGGAGGGACTCTCTTTTTCTGACCCGGTAGTTGGGTCATCATGGACCCTGTCAGCTCCCGATTTTGTGCTGCTTTCTCCCCCGGGCCCATGACTGTGCAATGGGTGGACTGGCTGTCTCCCCCTCCATGGAGGCAGCCTAATGCACTTGACATGGGCCCTTCCCCATTCTTGATGGTACACCTGTGCTGAGAGCCAGCCACCACTGGGTGCCAGTCTACAGCGTGCCATGCGATCCTTCCTCCCCCGAAGGAGAGCTTTCTATGGACATTCAATCCTTCCTTGCCCCACCAACCCCCAAGTAACCCAAGTCCGTTCCTGAACTTCGGTCACTAGTGTGGAGCAAGGTGTGGCGTCCAGAGCCTCCACCCTCAGTGCCACCGGGCCAGCTTCTCTTGCACCTTTTGTATTATCGACTAACATTATTTTGTTGGCACTGAATACTGCAACTGCTCAACTGTTAATTTATTTTTTTACCACCTTTTGTATTATTCAAGTTACCTCGACCCCCCACTCCCATTCACATCTGGAAGCAAGCTGCTGCCAGTTTAGTAGGTCTTTTCTGCTGGTAAAACTTTGAAACAAACTATATATATATATTGTAGGGGCGCAGTCACACCCCTATAGTTAGGGTTGAGTAGGCACTTTAATGTTAAACCCCAATTTTTGTGCATTAATAACTTTGCAACCGTTCAACGGATTTGCACAAAATATGGAATGCACGGTGTTGTATGGTAGATCTCTTGATTTACGAGGTTGCATTTTGGTTGGACTTACGGTTTCTGCACAGAAAAACACTAAAAAAAAATGCATTTTTCTGCCACTTTTGACACGTTTTTTGCCCATGACGCTGCAACCACACCATGTGGTCTTTTGGTCTGCAATTTGGAACGTAGAAAGAGTTTGGGTCAAGGAACAATCCAGCTTTGGTTTGGTAAAACAATATTAATCCGTTCCAAAGTTATTACGTTTTTAATTTTCAGGTTCTGAGCATGCTCAGTTCACTCCAAGATTTATATGTATATCTTTCGAAAGAGGACTAGTCTCACGGACAAGGATTTTGTCAGCTCGCGGACTATGATTTTAAAAAATCCTAGTCCATCAGAAAAATTCCTTGTCCACAAGTCACCATCTTGTTTTCAGTTTTTCCCCCAAACAAAATGTTGCAGCTTTCTCCACGGGTGACTTTTGGGCCTATTGAGGCATGGGTTTTGTTCAGGGTGATGCCCTCTACAAAGCCTTACCTTTGTTTTGGCTCATTTTGTCCCAAAAAATAGCTTTTTTAAAATTTTAAAATTCTTTGACCGCGATTCGCTAACAATCCTAGTCCGCGAGCCTACAAAATCCTAGTCCACGAGCCGATCCTCGTTCGCGAGCCTACAAAATCCTTGTCTGTCAGTTTTTGACCAGATGGCCCTTCTCGTGGACCAGGATCAAGCTGACAGTCAAGGATTTTGCTACCTCACGAAAGAGATCGTTTGGCGGACTAGGATTTTGTTAGCTCGCGAGGTGACAAATACTTGATTCCACGAGCTGTCCAAATCCTAGTCCGCTAGCCAATCCTCTTTCATGAGGTAGCAAAATCCTTGACTGTCTCTTAGGTCCAGATGTACCAAATCTGATAGTCGAGGACTTCTCGCGGACAGTGATTTTACCACCTTGCGGATGGGAATTGATCTGGCGGTCGGATTTTGCTAGCTCACGGACTAGGAATTTTTAAAGATGTAAAAACTTTACCATTGCATTGGTAATCAACGGTTTGGTCTTTTTACTTACAATTTTCAGAACATTGAGGGGATGCCCTACAGGTGTGAATTATGCTGTTTAGGTGTTGGGAAATTAAGCAGTTCCATAGATATGCCATCACAAGGTTGAGATTTTCCCCATAGGATAACACTGTGTCACCCATTGCGCTTTTTGGCGCCCATATCTCGGAAACGAAGCGAGACAGACTTTTTGCTATTGGCGGCTTATGTCACCTTTAGGTGATGTAGCCTGTTGGAATAAGATTGGAGACCGTAGACTATACCTGCAGTGGAATTTTTTTCATTGGTTGCACGGTTAATGAGATATTGGCAAATTACTGTCACACGGGTTCCAAGGGTGCCTTTTGCGCACATTTCACTGCCCGTATCTCGTAAACGATGCAAGATAAGGATTGATTCAATTTATGTTGTGTGCAATGCTCATTGTCACGATTACAACGACACTTGAATTTTTTTTCTAGCTGCTACGGTTCCTGAAATATCGGCAGATTTGAGTTACAAGGGTTCCTTGCCCTATAGGGCTGCTGTATGGCTCTGTAGCTGTGTGTAAGTGGGAATGCAGGGCCCAGAGGGCCCGTGCTCCCACAGATGCATATCATTATGCAGAAATGAGCAGCTTGGTCGTGCCCCACGCTCCCACCAACGCATGCTATTTACTACTTATTATACTTTTCAAAAAGTAAGGAAATTGATTGCAAAAAAAACTCTGTTTAATGCATCAGTAGGGTAGAAATGACAAAAGTGGGGAAATGGGATGTTATGGTTGAGCCCTTAACCCTCCCACTACCCCATTCTTCCACAGACAGACAGATGTCAGTTATGGGTTTGAGCCAACTCTCACCCCATTCCCCTTTACTGTAGCATGTCAACCTGTTTACATGGAATGGGGTGAGAGCGGCCTATGACCCCATGGCACACCCCCGCCTGTCGGTCTGTGGAGGATGGGGTTTAGGGCTCAACCCTAACGCCTCATTTCCCACTTTTGTTGCTGTAATCCTAACTGATGCATTAAATGACGTTGGTAATTAAAAATATATATATATAAACCCCATTCCCACCCTGCAGATCCACGGGGCTGATCTGGGAACACTCACCCCATTCCATTACAAAATTAGGTGACATGGCCACAGTATAGGAGAATGGGGTGAGTGTTAGTTCAGTGCTCAAGATGACCTCCGCCTGTGGGTTCAGGTAGGTGGAACAAAGAAGGAACCCTAATGCCACATTTCCCTGCTTTTGTCGCTTGGACCCTAACTGATGCATTAACGTTTTTTTGCAATTTATTTCCTTACTTTTTGAGACAGTATAATAGTATCCTTATTTTATGGTTGGAGCGCAGGGTCCAAATAACAGCATCCTTATTTTACGGTGGGAGGGCTGGGTCCAAATCCCTCCGATGAGATAGTATAACAGTATCCTTATTTTATGCTGGGAGCACAGGGCCCATCCCTCCATTGAGACAGTATAACAGTATCCTTATTTTGTGGTGGGAGCGCAAGGTCTTTCAGATCCTGTGTTCCCATCCCTTGAGATAGTATAACAGTAGCCTTATTTGACGCTGGGACCTGCGCTCCTATCCCTCCACAGATGCATATATGTATGTAGCTGTGCAAGCACAGGGATCTCCGGCCCCTGCGCTTCCGGTTATAGCACAGCACTCACCAAATTGTCACCATACCCATGTTATTACCCCACCTCATGTTCCCAGTGCAGAAACGTTTTCAGTCCCTGCCAAAACGTATTCGCTGAAAGAGAAGCGAAAGCGGGGACATGATGGAGACCTTTAAGTACCTGAAAGGCATAAACCAAGTCAGAGAGGGAGGTTTGTTCCGCTTAAAGGGAGGAAGGGTCACTAGGGGGCACGGTCTGAAGTTGGAAGGAGGAAGGTTCAGGAGGGAGATGAGGAGGCACTACTTTACAGAGAGAATGGTGGAGAGATGTAACGCACTGCCGGAGGAGTGAATCGAACTGAGGACAGTGGATAGCTTTAAGTGTGGTTGGGATAGAGTCAAGGGCAGAATTAGTACAGACCAAGAACACATGGAGGGGTTTGGGTGGGGCTGGGGAAGCTGTAGTAATATGAAACTAAGAGCTACACAATCAGGCAGACTTGATAGACCTGTGGGCTTTTTTCTGCTGGCAATTTTGTATGTTCATATGTTCGTATGCTAATCCACAGCGCAGGTGCAAAAAAACACATTTTGGACAGGATTTGAAAAATGACAGCTGTGACATACATGACATGGGCTACTAAGAAGACTACGTTGAAAATATGGGGTGAAAACATTGAAAATTTCCAAAGTTACGAGTGTGCGTTGTGAGATTGCAATGAATGCCCATGATGTAGTAATTTTTCAAAATTTGGACCCCAAATTTTCAACATAGCCTTCTTATGACCCCACCTCATGAACTACATGATTGTTAAGCAAATCTCACTGGAAAGGTGATTTCACCAACCAACCACAAAATCACCTTTCCGACAAGAGTTGCCTAATGACAGTCATATTGTTCATGAGGTGGGGTTCCCAAAGGCCACATTGAAAATTTTGGGCCAAAATCTCAAAAAATGGCCGAGTTATGGCTGAAAGTTGACCCCCCCCCCCACTGAAATACACAGAACCGTGTTTAACTTTTTTTGTCCTGGGTCCCCAATCCTCCATTCGAGTTCAGACCTGCCCTGCCTGTCATCCCCCATGCCCAGGCTCACCCCACTGGGCAAGGCCGCGATGAGGGCTCCCCACAATGGACACTGAGGCAAAGCCCTGCCCCTCGGTCGGGGCCATAGGGCGGGACCCCAGGCGGGGCGTTGAAAGTGGAGATGACGGCAGAGCAGGTCATCATGCCGGGAGGGTGTTTTTTTTTTTTTTATGCTTGCTGGATCCCTGGGGGTTGGGATATGCAATGACGTCCAGCATCCTCCCTACCCCCTAAGGTGATGGTGCCAGCCACAGTAGACCCCCAGCCTCCGCCAGGAGCCCATAAATTTCTGGACACTCTGTCCCCCCTCCCCATGGAAAGCAGTCCCCAGGACGCTCGATCCTTCTCCCCCAGCCAGCCCTCCAACTCCCAGGGTGCATTCCTGAACCTGGGTCATCAGTGTCTCAAGCAGAAATCCAACCACTGCGCCAGTGGGCCGACATAGAAGTGCGTTTAACTTCATATTGCAGCAGCCAGTTCCAGCAGTAAGACATGTCTTCGATCGGCAGAGCAGGTCTCAAACCTGGCACCTCCTAAGGCAAGTGGTGGTCTGGGGGGATACCATGGGAGGTGTAGAGATGTGGGTGCACAGTGGGGGGTCAGGTGTGGGGTACGGGCGACATTGGCTATGGACCTTTTTTTTTCTTCTAAGCAGCTTAAAGCCTAGCAAAAGACATCGATGGACATTTTTTCTTTTCAGGGGAAAAAATAAATAAAACTGGGACCAAGAGGGGGGATACCACTGCCAATAATGACAGTGGGCTTGGAGGGTGGGGAGTACCACTAGACACCTGGGAAAAAACTGGGACCTCTAAGAGCCCCCCCCAACAAAAGCGGGTGGGGACATAATTAAAAATATATTTTGTACAAATATACATATATATCTATACATATGTCACTGGGGGGTGACACTAGACACCAGGGATTTTTCCGTTCAGGGGTCACATCAACAAAAATGAAGAAACTAAAAAAAAAGTACAGCAAAAAGGTTTCTTTGGTCCCTGTTCGCCACCTGATTTCCTTGTTCGCTACAGATGGCGAGCAAGGATATTGGCTGATGAACAAGGATTCCCAGTCTGGTCATCTCGTCTGAAATTTTCACGACCAGATGGCCAGAACAGAATCCTTGTTTGCCAGCCGATTTCCATGTTCACCACCTTGATCCATCACTAGTGAACAAGGGCCCGGTCTTGCCATCTCATCTGAAAATTTCAGGACAAGATGGCCAGACCGAGAATCCTTGTTCACTAGACCATGTCCTTGTTTGCCAGATGAACAGGGAATTTAGCAAGTGGTGAACAACGATTTTAAAATATAAAAAGAGAATTTTCCAGGGGCACACAAATGTCAGAAACCATACAGCACAGCTCATCAGCTCCCCATGAGCTGAAATCATTCTTACAGACATCCCTGGGCACAGTTATGACTGTTTGTTTGGGGTACAATCAAAAAACAAGATGGGTCTGACGAACAAGGAATTTATTCTGGTGAGCCAGGACTGTCAACTGGCAAACCAGGATTGGCCCCTGGCGGACCAGGATCCTTGTTCGTACTGTGCAGCTATCCGGAAAAATGAAAATCCCATTGAAAATAACGGGACTTTAAAAATGCTATAACTTTGGAATGGATTAATATTATTTATATTTTTTCATCAAATAAACGCTGGCCTGTTCTGTCACCCAAGCTCTTTCTACCATAAAACTTTCAGGACAAAATTCAACACCATCTGTGCACAGCGTGATGAGAAAAAAATTGCAAAGAGTGGCACATTTTCAGGTTTTTCACTATCTGGATCTTGGAATTTGTAAATCTGACCAGAGTGAAACTTGGCACGTCAAGAGATCTACCCCAGGAGACCGCGCATGCAAAATGTTGTGCAAATCCGTTGAACAGTTGCAAAGTTATTAAACTGCAGAACATGAGGTTTAACATAGAAACTGCTGCTTAACCCTAACCATAGTGGCGCTACCATAATACATACATATATATATATATATATATATATATATATATTAATGTTGCGTTTATTGGTTGAACAAGAAAAACATACATCATACACAGATGCAGTACATAAGGCTTTAGAATATGAAACAATTTAGGATGCCACTCCTCTTACTACATACCAGTAAAATATACATACTTCATCAACTAGATACATCTCGGGGGGAGATCAAAATATTAGATGAAAATATACTAGACAATAACACCGGAGTATATGCAGCTGAATGGAGCCCATGAGTTGCGTGAAATCTACAAACGTGATAAAAGAAATAAAACCGTAAATAATCTCTGCTTCCTAAAAAGGAAATGAGATGAAGTTCATGCTTTACCCATGGTATATTTATTTATTTAGCTTTTGTTGACCAGGTAGGTACACTAGACAAGTTATATGCCTATTTTCAGGTACAACCTGGGAGAGTACAATGAATAATGCAGGTTCAAACAGGGTACATAACAACAAGAGGGGCAATGTACAGAGTAACAAAGGAGCAAGGTGAACATAGGTAGTCTACAGTAAGTAGTAATAGGTAAAATGTGTATATATATATATATACACACACACACATATATATACACACACACACTAACAGAATAAAATAGGCTAAGTCATTCAATAGCAATAGCTATTATTAGGATTAGGTTATTAGATAACCTAAAAGGTATCTACCTAGTACAAATTAATGCTCTACAGATCAAGAACTAATAACAGGCATGCTGGCAGAAAAAATACTGCACACAAACAGAATGGCCACATTAGGAAAAACAGAGCAGGAACATAATGCCGCTGTCCCCATGCATTTACTGTGTCCTAATGTAAAACAGTGAGAACAACAAGGAACTGCTAAACTACCCACTTAAAAAAATAACAATTAAGAATCAGACCAAAATGTTCAGAAGTGGGCTAAGGCAAACTAAAGTAAATAGTAAGCAAATCTGGAGACCTCAAAGTACAGATCAGGTACGCCAGCTCCGTCTTCCTCCTGATCAGATTGCAAGTGCGTGTCTCTACATTGGTAATGCGTTGCACTGCGTTGGGCCCATTTCATTGCTTCACTAGGGTCCGAGAACATAAACACTTTCCCATCATGGACAATACAAAGACGTGCTGGAATTAGCATGCCATGAGAGATCTCAGCTTCCGCAACATAGCCTTAATGTTGCATGAAGCCTTAACAAGGTCCTTGTTAGTCACAAGGTGCCCATGTTTAATGACAAAACGACTGCTAAGATACCATAAAATGTTTTAAAACTTAGCCTCCATAGAGAACAATGGTGCACGCCCCTGTGCTCTCCCTGGGCACACATCATTACGTGCCTGAGCGCAAGGGCGGGTCTGCAGTCGGCTCCCAGCACAGGGAAGTGGAAGGGATCGGCTGCTTACAAGTTTACGGTCCCTTCCACTCTTTACAATTGATTATTTTTTTGGGCAACAAATAGCTAGACAGGGTGCCGATCAGGTAAGGCACCACACCACGTGGTGCAACCCTTTATCTCTGTGAATATCTTTAAGGAATCAAATTTCTGCCACCATAGAGATGAGACAGTTAAATTTCTGACTTATAAGCTCTACAGCGTTTCAATGCCTTCATCAGTAGTTTCAGAAAAAATGCGTCCCTGAGCTAACCGCGTGGCTGGGGGTCCCGTAAAAGTTTTGCTTTTAGTGCCATCAGGAAGAAATTTGTCTTTTTTAGGCTTGCCCATTCCAATATGGCAAAACTTCCAGTTACAGAAAAAGGCTGCTTTGCCTGTCAGGATGCCTAAAAAAAAGTTTAACTTAATAAAATGTTCAATGTGCAGAGCATTAAATCCTAGCTCCCATGATACTCGAGCTCCACAGCCCTCAATATTTATATATAATATACTGGCATGATAGCCAGTATAGTTAGGGATGAGGGATCACTTCCATGTTAAACCCAAAATGTTGCACCTTAATAACTTCACAACGGTTCAATGGATTTGCATCACATTTTGCATGCATAATCTCTTGCGGTGGGTTCCTTGACATGGCACATTTCGTCTGAATCTGTTATGTTCTTTCTGAGAAACAGAGTGTTACAAATCCCTAAATTTAAGTGTTTTTTGCTGTTTCTTTGTCCACCTGTATCTCAGAAACTGTTTTAAACTGTGGTCTGAAATTTTCAGGGTAGAAAACCTTTGCCTCACAGATGTGCCTTTTGCTGGTTTGGGGAAAACATATTAATCCGTTCCAAAGTTAGTAAATTTGGAAGTTCCCATTATTTTCAGTGGGAAAAAATTGATGTCCAGCACGAAAATAGATTCATTTTCACAGGAGCTAATCCATTTTCTCAGACATGGTCATACAGTGTCACAAGAGCCTAATCCAGTTTTGCAGAAGGCTCCTGTGTCCGCCATCTTGTTTTCAGTTAGCGAGAGACAGAAAGAAATAAAGAAAACACATAAAATGAATGGATTTTAAAAAACAAACATCAGAACCTAGCTAAACAGAACCCGTTTAGCTACATTCTGATGTTTTTTTTTTTTAAATTATGCCTATGTAACCCCCCTGCAAATGGGGGTTCCCAAAAGACTTCCAGGAGCTTGCTTGAATGATCCAAGCCTGAATGGTGTTTGGCATTTAAGCCATTTATCAGTGAGTGTTTTTAGAACCTCTGGTACTGTCTTTAAGAGCTGTCTGCTTGCAGACATAATTAGTTTGTATGGGGGACTGTGTGTTTCTTTGATTGAGTACCACTCAAGCTGCTGCCAATTCACTTCATTTTGCAGTCACTAGGGTGCAAAGGGAACCTATCTGAAAGATGTAACTGTTTGCCAGAAATTATTTAGAGTAATAATGAAATTACAGTTTGTCTAACCTGCTTTCTTTGCAGTCAGAACTGTGTCTGCTAGTTCCCCATTCTAGTTTGAACTGCTGAACTGGACCAATCAGTGTGGGGTAAGCTAGCTCTAAATGGTGCCTTGGACGAATCAGAACTTGGACTCATAATCTGAGCCAGCCACAAGAGGATTGTATGGGCAGTGACTCTGGGAGATGTAGTGTAGACTTCAGTGCCTTTTGACCAACAGCAGCAGTCTATTGTGAGTGACAGCCAATCCAGTCAAGAACTGGGAGGAACTCAAAGGAAGTGCCCAGTTTTGTCGGTTGGAGCTTCAGTTGAGCTTTGGCAGTGAAGAAGGAAGGAGCCCTGTGTTTTTCAGTGTGCAGTTTTAGTCAAAAACGTGTATAGGCCCAGAGTTCCGGTCTGCAGCTTGTGTAACAGCTTGTTAGGACTGAATCCGTCCTGTGAAAAGAATCAAAGGATCTCTGAAGAGTAGAACCAGGCTCACCCTGTAGAAGACTGGAAGAATTGCTGAAAATTGCACTCGGTCTGTCAGAACTGAATCTGCTGTGTGTTCTCCGGTATTGTGCAGTAATTACGATCGGGATACAGATGCAGCCTGCCTGGTATAGTACTTTCTTTTATATGGATGTGTGAAGAGGTTTGTGTACCTCAAGTGAGCCCTGCTGACATTGAAGGACCCTATCTTATTTGGAGGTCGTGAGTACTAATTCAGGTTGCTCCTGTTGAATTGCCACATTAAATCCAAATGGAATTACTGTACTGCTGACTGTTTAATTCTCCTTTTCTCTGGTGAAAGGGCCCCTACCAGCTGCCACGGTTTGGACTAGCCACTAGGGCTTGGGTACCCAGGGACAGTAACTGATAGGGATAGGCCTGTGCACAGAGCCATAGGTAGATTATTAGAGTGATAAGTTAATTAACCTGATTTCCCTGTCCTTGTTATATCCCCTAAATAAATCAGAGCTGCTTGTTTCAGCAAAGTTATACTGCCTGAGGTATTTGTCTATGTTAAAGTACTGTACTGTGATTGTTGCACTGTATCTCATTTCACAGGAGGTCCCAGTGCCGGAACCAGACCTGGGAAGTGTATACTGTGAAGGTAATTCTGATATATTGTGTGGGCCACTAGTGGGAGGAAAGGGGGGTTGCAGTGTCCCAGAGGGCTGTGACCAAGTTAGTTTTAACTATTGCAAACCCTGACCTCTGGGTGGAGGCACCCGCCATTGGATCCAGGCCCCCAACCTGTTAGTGGCAAATCAGGCAGGGGTAGTAGCCCTGGGATGGCGCCATCTAGGGTTACATCTTGGAGGGCTCCGCTGGGATTGTGTGTCCTCTAGTGGCTATATTTACGAACCACTGTTAAGAAAAATGGGTACCTCGACAGAAGTGGCTGTGCACCGGCTGGTGGAGTGGTGTACTGGGGAGGAGACACCCCAAATGCTATGCTTATCCTGGACATCCCCTGGGTATCAATACGGACACTGTGCAGGGAGTACTTTCCAAGGTGGAAGGTTTACAAAACCCTGTGGTGGTGGGGTCAGCATGCTAATCTGCTCACCCACACTTTCCTGGCCCTAGTAGAGTTTAAGGATCCCATAGATAGCTCCAAAGTGCCACAGACCATTATCCCAGAGGGAGCCCTCACTGCTTGGAGAGTGATAACTAAGGACAGTAAAGACCCGGGGAATCAGCCCCACCACTATCTGAAACTTTTGAGGAGAAATTTGCTGAATGGTTGCTGGGAGGGAAAACTGTGGAGGACTTGAAGAAACTATTCTTGCCACCTGGGGTGTTCTCCCCAACACCCTCTCCTGCTCCAGTGCCCGTAATGGTGTCTGGAACCAATGCAGACCTTATTTGCACCTGCCATTAGTCACGACTCTTACCAAGGTTGAGGATCTTCTCTGGCACTCTCCCACCCCCAAGGGAGGATGACTGGGAGACCTGGATAGACTATGTTGCCCCCCAAGTGCTAGAATGGCAATGCTCGGAAGGTGAAAAGCGAAAGAGGGTTAGTGAGAGCCTCCGAGGTCCTGCCCTGGCTACCATCCGTGCTAAACGGGCCAGTAACCCTGAAGCGACTGCACAGGCCTATCTTGAGGCCTTGGAGAATGTGTATGGGAGCCCAGATTCTGATGAGGACCTATGGTGGAGAGTAAGAGATGCACAACAGTACCAAGGGGAGTTGTTGTCTGTGTATGTATCTCGCTGGAAAAATTGTTGCAAGAATGCCTCAGAAAAGGTAGTTTGCCAGCGATTGAACTGGACCGAACCAGGCTGGACAGGATCCTTAAGTCTGCCCCTTCTCAGAACTGCTGTTGCTTCAGTTACACCTGGCAGATCGACTGGAATCCCCACCCTCCTATGATGAGTTAATGAGAGAAATTCGAGGAGTTGAGAAAGACGACCTCGAGGGACCTGCACCAATAGCTGCGGCTACGACCCGAGGACTGAGGGTGACCCATCAAGTGAAGTTCAGGGGCAGAGGTTGGCAGTCAATGAGTGCTCTGACAAGGAAAAGATATGTCACAATGGGGCTTAACTGTTGAGAGAGATCCGGAATTCAAAACAGTCCCTTTATGAAGGCCACGCCTGCAAGTACGGGCCCTGACCTATATCCGACTGCATCTGCTATGGGGTGGGGTACCCACCATGTATCTCCTGCTGATAACAGCTCCGAACTCGATTCCTTGACCATGGAAGTGGAGAAACTGACGAGATGTCTCCAAATGCTTATCACGCCGCAGACAGAGATGGCACCAAGGTTTCCAGTTAGTATACCTCCGCCTGGCTCCCAGTGTGGCGCCTCGGCCAGCTCAAACTCCAGAAAGTATGTTTTGCTATAATTGTGGGAAAGATGGGCACATGAAAAGGGAATGCCAGTCCCCAAAAGACACTGACAAAGTTGCATATAGGCTACAAGGAGAGCTTGGAGAAGAAATCAGTGGTTAAGAGGTGCACACATGATCCCAGTGAGGGCACCAAAAATGCTAATTCACGTCCTTTTGTGGCAAGGTCAGTTGCCCAGGCCCCCACTACCGCCTCTCCAGACTGGTCCAGAATAGTGGGTCCCTCCATGGAGACCACTGTAAAGGTGAACGGAGTGTCTACAAGAGCTATATTAGACAGTGGCTCCCAAGTGACAATTATGTTCCAAGATTGGTATCAGAAGCATTTGTCAGACGTACCCTTACAACCATTAGAAGGACTGCATGTATGGGGGTTAAGTGAGAAGGCCTACCCCTATTCCGGGTATATCCGAATTTGGTTGTCTTTCCCACCTGTGGCTGGAGGGCCGAACAAGTAGAGACCCTAGCCTTGTGTGTGTCCCCCACTGGACTGTAAGGATGGTGTCCCTTTGTTGATTGGAACAAATGCTCATATGTTCGGAAGGCTGGCACAGTTGTGTTATGAAAACAGGGTCAAAGACTAGTAGAGCTTTAAGAGTTCCGCTTTAATTAAGAAGGCCTATGAGGCCAGAGAGATGCTGAAAAACAGAACCAGAGGAACCGGTCGGAATTGTATGGAAGAAGGATCCTGAGTCTCTGATCCTGGCGCCAAATGCCCAGTGTACCTTACAGGGAGAGGTCCGTATCAGAAAGGATGTTAAGAATAAAATATTAATGTTGGATGCACCAGGCGATGGAAAATTGCCAGAGGGACTGCTGGTCAAGCTTCAGTATTTTGCCCGCTAGAGCCCATGCTTATGCCAGAAGGGTAATGGTCCAAGTTCATAATGTGTCTGAAAGAGACATTCGAGTAAACAGAGGTTGCATCCTGGCTAATGTGCATTGTGCAGACACTGCAGTGCTACCCAGCAGCAAGAGTTCAAGGAAGAATGACAGAGTAACGCCTGACTTGTTTGATTTCGCAACTCCCCGCTGCCAGCTGAATGGAAAGTGAAGATCAGTGAGAAGCTTGCCCAGAGAGACCAGGTGTTTTTAAAGGAATGGGATGTAGGATGCGTGCAAGGAGCTGAGCACAATATCTCGCTGCATGACGAAGACCATTTCGTGAGAGGTCTCGACGCCTGGCACCTGCTGACATAGATGATGTGAGACGGCATCTGCAAGAGATGTTAGCTGCTGGTGTAATACAAGAATCCAGAAGCCTTATGCTTCCCATTGTGGTAGTGAGGAAAAGAATGGAACAGTAAGGATGTGTGGATTATCGCACTTAAACCGCGGACTATCCCTGATCAGTACACAATGCCCCGCATTCAGGATGCTTTGGACTGCCTAAACGGGAGCAAGTGGTTCTCTGTGCTGGATCTCCGCAGTGGGTACTATCAGATCCCGATGGCCCCAGAGGACCGTGAAAAGACAGCCTTTATCTGTCCGCTGGCTTTATGAATTCATGAGGATGCCTCAAGGGATTTCAGGTGCCCCAGCCACTTTTCAACGATTGATGGAGCGTGCAGTGGGGACATGAACTTACTAGAGTGCCTGGTATACCTAGATGATGTTATTGTGTTTGGCAGCTCACTGAGGAACATGAGAGCAGATTATTTAGGTATTGGACCGACTGGAGGACTTTGGCCTTAAACTGTCCATTGATAAGTGTCAATTTTTCAAACATCAGTAAAGTATGGGGACACATAGTATCCACCGAGGGAATAGAGACCGACCTAGTAAAGTTGAGGCTTTGACCACCTGGCCACAGCCCAAAAATCTAAAAGAACTGCAAAGATTCCTGGGATTCTGTGGTTATTATCGGCGCTTCATCAAGGACTATTCAAGAGTGATCCGCCTTTACTTAACCTTACTCAAGGGTATCCCCAACCCACAAAAATACAAAGTCAGCATCCCTCAAGACTGAAAGAGTGTATTTTCATCTGAGTGAAGTATTTGGGGCCCGCTGGACTCCTGATTGTGAGACTGCTTTTCATGAGATCATATATCAACTTACCCATGCTCCAGTGCTGGCCTATGCCGATCCAAGAAACCTTACGTCCTGCACACTGATGCTAGCTTGCAAGGGTTGGGGCTGTGTTGTACCAAGAGCACGAGAATGGCCTGAGACCAGTGGCCTTTGCCAGTAGAAGCCTGACCCCATCCGAAAAGAACTATCCTGTACATAAGTTAGAGTTCCTAGCTTTGAAGTGGGCTATTGTTGACCAATTCCATGAGTACTTGTATGGAAATAAAATACTAGTAAAAACTGACAATAATCCTTTGACCTATGTGCAGACCTCAGCTAAGTTGGATGCACTGGCCATAGGTGGCTTTCTGCATTATCTACATATGACTATGCTCTCAATACCAGCAGGTCTGAACCACATAGATGCTGATGCTCTCTCCCGGAGGCCTGTTCCCCAGAAATGATTGGGTCCGATTGGCAGAACCTGACATTCGGGCACTCTGCCGAAGTTTGACAGGGAGGAACAAATGTCCACGGACGCAGTGGACTGCATGGTGGATTGCTTGGGAGCCTCTGAGAATTGCATACCTGCTGCTTATTGCCACTTTTCTGCAATAGACATTGGTGCACTGCCTCAGCTGGACAATGATAGTATTCGCGGCTCAACTCACGATCCCATGATCAAAGCAGCTTTAGAAGCCCTCTATGCAGGAAAAGATGTGTCCAAATTACGCTCCACTGATTTGAGAACTGCACTGTTATACAAAGAAGGTCCTAAGTTGAAACTGATCAATAAACTGTTATACAGAGAAACAGTAGACAGAGGGGACAAGTAGACAAACAACAACTAGTGCTGCCCACTGCCTTCGAGACTCAGTACTGAGGTCCTTGCACAACCACATGGGGCACCTTGGTATAGACAGAACACTTGACTTGGTGAGATCCAGATTCTATTGGCCTAAGATGGGGCTGATGTGGAGCAACACATCAACTTGTAGTCGCTGCTTACAGAGGAAAGCTTTGCTCAGAGGGCTGCCCCTTGTTAACATATCACCACCAGTGCACCCATGGAGCTGGTCTGTATTGATTTTCTAAGTTTGGAGTCAGATCAAAGAAATATCAGTAATGTGCTGGTGGTCACTGACCATTTCCACGAGATATGCCCAAGCTTTCCCACCAAAGACCAGAAAGCATCCACTGTGGCCAAAGTACTTGTAGAAAACTTTTGTTCACTATGGGGCTCCACAAAGAATCCATTCTGATCAAGGAGAGACTTTGAGAGTCGTCTGATCAAAGAGATGCTTTCTCTGTGGGGAGTGCGAAGTCCAGAACCACTCCTTACCACTCTAGGGGACCCACAGCCTGAACGCTTTCAACCGCACTTTGCTAGATATGCTAGGCACCCTGCACCCAAAGGAAAGCCTAGATGGAGCCAACAAATTAGCACCCTGGTACATGCTTATAACTGCACCAAAAGTGATGCCACTGGATTCTCCCCTACCGCCTGATGTTTGGAAGAGAAGCTCGACTACCAGTAGATGTGTGTTTTGGGGTCTCTCCTGATGGGGTTCAGGCTGACAACTATTTACAGTATGTGCAAAGAGTTAAAGGCCCAGCTAACTCATGCATACCAACTGGCTCAAACCATGGCTGCCAAAAGAAATCTGACCAACAAAGAAAGGTATGATAAAAGGTGAAAGCACAGGAACTCCAGGAGGGAGATCGGTATTGCTAAGAAATCTGGGATTGTATGGCAAGCACAAGATTGCTGACAGATGGCACCATCTCCCTCACATTGTAGTGGGCAAACTAGATGATCTGCCAGTGTACAAAGTAAGGCCTGAGAATAATTCAAAAGATGTAAAACAATGCATAGAAATCATTTACTGCCCATTGGACAAATCTTAATTGAGTCTGAGCCCTAGAAGATGCCCCTCTGGACCAGTGACTAGAGCTGCTGCTAAGAAAAGATCAAGAAAGTCTGCACCTACAGAAGCAAAGTTAAAGTGTTCCCTCCACAAGTCCCAGTTGAGCATGACTGTCAGTCCATATCGGAAGAAAGTGAGAGTGACTTTGAATACTATCCTTCTTACGAACTGAGTCAATTGTTTCGGGCAATCCCCAGTCAATACTGGAGACAAAGCTGGGCCTCTGGACTGTTTAAGCCCCCAGCTTCATCCCTGAGCCAATGTCCCAGAAAGTGAAGTGCAAAGCATCAGATCAGATGAAATGGAATCATTGTGCATGGTTGAACTGTTTGAGCTTTCAGGGAGGAAAATGATAGATTGGGGCAGACTGGTGATACACCCGAACAAGAAGAGTATTTTGAGTGCCCTGACAGTCCACTGCCAGTGTCCGAAAGCTCTCCATGCAGCCAAATGTTGTGGACTCAGAAACTGTAACTCCTGGAGCTGAAAGTGCCCCAAGTTCTAGCCTCTACCCCCATGGAGACTCCCCTGACAAGTGTGGACAATGCTGAAAATGAGGCTCAGAGTGCAGAGACTGTAACAGTTCCCCTAGAAAGACTGGTCGAGCTGTAAAGCCTGTGGTGCACCTCAGTTATGATTCCCTTGGGAGGCCTGTGGATTTGCCTCTCAATGTTGTCCATAAAGGAGTGTATGTGTCCCCAGCTCATTGCCCAAACTGAGCGTCAGTGCTAACTCCAAGTTACTTGTGTTGCCCTCTAAGTATGGTGCCCTTGCCCCTTCCAGCCCCAGGTAGCTGATGGGAAGAGGCCCCCCTCTCTTCAGGTTTCATGTACAGAGGTAATAACTTGAGTTATGGTACAATGTGTATGTAATACTGTGTAAAGAGTGACGTACTGCAATGTTTCAGAAATGTGTTCTTGGTAAAATGATATATTGACTGATGATTACGTATGCGAACTTAATGCAAATGTATGTGGTTGCAGTTGAAACTTATGGGGTACTTATTTGACGCGACGTCAAGCTTTCCCAGGCCAGGAAGGGTGTAACCCCTGCAAAATGGGGTTCCCAAAAGACTTCCAGGAGCTTGCTTGAATGCTCCAGCCTGAATGGTGTTTAAGTATTTAAGCCATTTATCAGTGAGTGTTTTTAGAACCTCTGGTACTGTCTCTTTAAGAGCTGTCTGCTTGCAGACATAATTAGTTTGTATGGGGACTGTGTGTTTCTTTGATTGAGTACCACTCAAGCTGCTGCCAATTCACTTCATTTTGCAGTCACTAGGAGTGCAAAGGAACCTATCTGAAAGATGTAACTGTTTGCCAGAAATTATTTAGAGTAATAATGAAATTACAGTTTGTCTAACCTGCTTTCTTTGCAGTCAGAACTGTGTCTGCTAGTTCCCCATTCTAGTTTTGAACTGCTGAACTGGACCAATCAGTGTGGGTAAGCTAGCTCTAAAATGGTGCCTTGGACGAATCAGAACTTGGACTCATAATCTGAGCCAGCCACAAGAGGATTGTATGGGCAGTGACTCTGGGAGATGTAGTGTAGACTTCAGTGCCTTTTGGACCAACAGCAGCAGTCTATTGTGAGTGACAGCCAATCCAGTCAAGAACTGGGAGGAACTCAAAGGAAGTGCCCAGTTTTGTCGGTTGGAGCTTCAGTTGAGCTTTGGCAGTGAAGAAGGAAGGAGCCCTGTGTTTTTCAGTGTGCAGTTTTAGTCAAAAACGTGTAAGGCCCAGAGTTCCGGTCTGCAGCTTGTGTAACAGCTTGTTAGGACTGAATCCGTCCTGTGAAAAGAATCAAAGGATCTCTGAAGAGTAGAAACCAGGCTCACCCTGTAGAAGACTGGAAGAATTGCTGAAAATTGCACTCGGTCTGTCAGGAACTGAATCTGCTGTGTGTTCTCGGTATTGTGCAGTAATTGCGATCGGGATACAGATGCAGCCTGCCTGGTATAGTACTTTCTTTTATATGGATGTGTGAAGAGGTTGTGTACCTCAAGTGAGCCCTGACTGACATTGAAGGACCCTATCTTATTTGGAGGTCAGTAGTACTAATTCAGGGTTGCTCCTGTTGAATTGCCACATTAAATCCAAATGGAATTACTGTACTGCTGACTGTTTAATTCTCCTTTCTCTGTGTGAAAGGGCCCCTACCAGCTGCCACGGTTTGACTAGCCACTGGGGCTTGGGTACCCAGGGACAGTAACTGATAGGGATAGGGCCTGTGCACAGAGCCATAGGTAGATTATTAGAGTGATAAGCCAATTAACCTGATTTCCCTGTCCTTGTTATATCCCCTAAATAAATCAGAGCTGCTTGTTTCAGCAAAGTTATACTGCCTGAGGTATTTGTCTATGTTAAAGTACTGTACTGTGATTGTTGCACTGTATCTCATTTCACAGGAGGTCCCAGTGCCGGAACCAGACCTGGGGGTAAGTGTATACTGTGAAGGTAATTCTGATATATTGTGTGGGCCACTAGTGGGAAGAAAGGGGGGTTGCAGTGTCCCAGAGGGCTGTGACCAAGTTAGTTTAACTATTGCAAACCCTGACCTCTGGGTGGAGGCACCCGCCATTGGATCCAGGCCCCTCAACCTGTTAGTGGCAAATCAGGCAGGGGTAGTAGCCCCTGGGATAGCGCCATCTAGGGGTTACACCTAGAAACACCTTTTCTGGGCACCCAAAATCCCAGGTGCCCAGCTTAGCAAGCAGAGCGCTTCCCCGCGTTCTCTGTATGAGAACAGAGGGAATTTCTTGACTTCTGCAGCCACAGCTGAACTCATGCTGCCGGCTGCAATGAGAGGAGTGAGTCGCCGTTTCCCTGGTGTCTAGAGGCACCCTGCCATCACTGTCTGCTGCTCCCTGTATAATAATTAATAATATATAATATATATATATATATATATATATATATATATATACACATATATATATATATATTTCCCTGGTGTCCAGTGGCACCCCTCCACCCACAGTTTGCTGTACTGTGTTTCCCTGGTGTCTAGTGGCCCCCTCCCCCCCTCGCCGATTGCTGTCCTTGGTAGTCTAGTGGTCCCTCCCTGATTGCCATCTGTTTATAAATATAAATTATACAATAAACATCCCGGTAGTCTAGTGATCCCTCCCCTCTTTCCTGATGTCAGATCCCTTTGCCTATGTATAAAAATAAAAATTAACTTGAAATCTAGTCATCCCTCTTCTCTCCCCAACCCCCCTGCGGTGAAAAAACATTTTTCCTGATAGTCTAGTGCTTTCACCCTCTTCAGTAAGCACCCACTACCAGCCTTCTCATCTCGATGGAGGCTAAGCCCATTACCACAGTTTTCCTCTCACCTCCACGGATGGCCGCAGATTGCGCTTTGAAAAAGTTGTGCCACACAATTGTGATATGAATGAGCGCCATATGCTCATTCAGATCGCATTATGCAGCCATCTGTGGAGGTGAAAGGTGGCTGTGGTGGTCGAGACTGCCCATTGGGATGCGGGTGGGGTGGTGGGTGCTACCTAAGAGGGTGGAGGCCACAGACCACCAGAAAAATGTTTTTTCATGCAGGGAGGCCGGTAGAGGGAAGGGACCACTAGAATTCAAGTTAATTTTTATTTTTATATATCGGCACCAGGATCGGACATCGGGGGAGGGGGGAGGGACCACTAGACTATCAGGTATGTTTTTTTTTTTTTAATACAGGGATGGCAATCAGACATCATGGGGAGGGACTACTACACTACGTTTGAACAAAAATATTCCCAGGTAGTCTAGTGGTCCCACCTTAGATCAAACTATATCGAAGAATGAATGCAAGGGGAAAAAAAACCTGAGGAAAGGGTGGTTTTAAACCCAGGACCCTTGAGTCTCAGGGTCCTGTGCCTTTGTCCTCTGCACCACAGAGGAACTATCAGTGATAGAGTGTTTTTTACTTCAGTAATGAATTGTGTCAATGATGTGCATGGCTTGATCACAAGTGGATATTTCATGTGCAAAAATGTGATTGGTATAAGCAAAAATAGATATAGCTACGTTGAAGAAAGAAAACAACTGAGGAAGGGGTGGTTTCAAACCTAGAACCCTTGGGCATTAAGGTACCATGCCTAGTCCTCTGTGCCACAGAGGAAGTATAGGTGAAAGGATGTTTTTTTCTTTAGTAATGAATTGTGTCAATGATGTGCATGGCTTGATCGCAAGTGGATATTCCATGTGCAAAAATGTGGTATGTGCAAAAAAGGATACAGCTAGATCGAAGAAACTGCTGTGTTGTAGTAGCCTACTGGTCCCTCCCCCCATCCCCGATCACAGTCTCTTTATAATATAAATGATAATATTTAAATAACCTGATAGTCTAGTGGTCCCTCCACCCTCCCCTGATGTCCGATTCTATGGAGGGATGAGCGCAGGGCCCTCCCACAGACAAATACGGATATGATTATACTATCTGAAAAAGAAGGAAATTCATTGCAAAAAACTTTGTTAATGCATCAGTTAGGGTTGTTACTAAAACAACAAAAGCAGGGGAAAAATGGTGTTAGGGTTTCCAACCCTAACACCCCACTCCCAGCCTGCAGACACTGACAGGCATTGGGGGTGTACCTTGGGGAGCCCTAACGCTCACCCCATTCAACCCTCCCCCTCCCTTGACCCTCCCCCTTGCCCTGTCCCAGCCTCTTTTGAAGCAGCCCACTGTTCTACTGTATACTGTCAGATCTATGTTTATGTTATACGGTCTGAATGACTATAAGTAGTTCAGGAGAGTAATTATTGGTCAGACTACTTTTCTTTTTCTTGGTGTCCAGCTTCTACTGTGAGTCCAAAACTGTGAAAGAAAAAGGATGTCTGCAATATCAAGACTGACCAAAACAGGTCTCTGTTTCAACACAGTGCTTAAAAACTTTGTTTCCCTTGCATGATGTCATGGGTGGGGGTTGCAGTGCTGAGAAATAAAAGTATTTTTTCATGGAAAACAGCACTTTTTGGCAGTTTGAATGGTAGGAGATTAATTCACAACTCCTACAGGTTACTACTCCCATTTGCTATGGCAAAACTCACAAAATCACTTTTAGTAACAGCCTTAACTAATGCAAAACACGCACACACACCCCGAAAGGAGCTCCACTAAGCAGGCTGTAGTGGGCCATGTGTAACCTCCCTGCAAATGGGGGTTCCCAAAAGACTTCCAGGAGCTTGCTTGAGTGCTCCAAGCCTGAATGGTGTTTGGCATTTAAGCCATTTATCAGTGAGTGTTTTTAGAACCTCTGGTACTGTCTCTTTAAGAGCTGTCTGCTTGCAGACATAATTAGTTTGTATGGGGGACTGTGTGTTTCTTTGATTGAGTACCACTCAAGCTGCTGCCAATTCACTTCATTTTGCAGTCACTAGAGTGCAAAGGAACCTATCTGAAAGATGTAACTGTTTGCCAGAAATTATTTAGAGTAATAATGAAATTACAGTTTGTCTAACCTGCTTTCTTTGCAGTCAGAACTGTGTCTGCTAGTTCCCATTCTAGTTTTGAACTGCTGAACTGGACCAATCAGTGTGGGGTAAGCTAGCTCTAAAATGGTGCCTTGGACGAATCAGAACTTGACTCATAATCTGAGCCAGCCACAAGAGGATTGTATGGGCAGTGACTCTGGGAGATGTAGTTTAGACTTCAGTGCCTTTTTGGACCAACAGCAGCAGTCTATTGTGAGTGACAGCCAATCCAGTCAAGAACTGGGAGGAACTCAAAGGAAGTGCCCGGTTTTGTCGGTTGGAGTTTCAGTTGAGCTTTGGCAGTGAAGAAGGAAGGAGCCCTGTGCTTTTTCAGTGTGCAGTTTTAGTCAAAAAACGTGTGTAAGGCCCAGAGTTCCGGTCTGCAGCTTGTTAGGACTGAATCTGTCCTGTGAAAAGAATCAAAGGATCTCTGAAGAGTAGAAACCAGGCTCACCCTGTAGAAGACTGGAAGAATTGCTGAAAATTGCACTCGGTCTGTCAGGAACTGAATCTGCTGTGTGTTCTCCGGTATTGTGCAGTAATTGCGATCGATACAGATGCAGCCTGCCTGGTATAGTGCTTTCTTTATATGGATGTGTGAAGAGGTTTGTGTACCTCAAGTGAGCCCTGCTGACATTGAAGGACCCTATCTTATTTGGAGGTCGTGGGTACTAATTCAGGGTTGCTCCTGTTGAATTGCCACATTAAATCCAAATGGAATTACTGTACTGCTGACTGTTTAATTCTCCTTTTCTCTGTGTGAAAGGGCCCTACTAGCTGCCACGGTTTGGACTAGCCACTAGGGCTTGGGTACCCAGGGACAGTAACTGATAGGATAGGCCTGTGCACAGAGCCATAGGTATTATTAGAGTGATAAGCTAATTAACCTGATTTCCCCTGTCCTTGTTATATCCCCAAATAAATCAGAGCTGCTTGTTTCAGCAAAGTTATACTGCCTGAGGTATTTGTCTATGTTAAAGTACTGTACTGTGATTGTTGCACTGTATCTCATTTCACAGGAGGTCCCAGTGCCGGAACCAGACCTGGGGGTAAGTGTATACTGTGAAGGTAATTCTGATATATTGTGTGGGCCACTAGTGGGAAGAAAGGGGTTGCAGTGTCCCAGAGGGCTGTGACCAAGTTAGTTTAACTATTGCAAACCCTGACCTCTGGGTGGAGGCACCCGCCATTGGATCCAGGCCCTCAACCTGTTAGTGGCAAATCAGGCAGGGGTAGTAGCCCTGGGATAACGCCATCTAGGGTTACATCTTGAGGCTCACCGCTGGGATTGTGTGTCCTCTAGTGGCCATATTTACGAACCACTGTTAAGAAAAAATGGGTACCTGACAGAAGTGGCTGTGCACCGGCTGGTGGAGTGGTGTACTGGGGAGGAGATCGACCCCAAATGCTATGCTTATCCTGGACATCCCCTGGGTATCAATACGGACACTGTGCAGGGAGTACTTTCCAAGGTGGAAGGTTTACAAAACCCTGTGGTGGTGGGTCGGCATGCTAATCTGCTCACCCACACTTTCCTGGCCCTAGTAGAGTTTAAGGATCCCATAGATAGCTCCAAAGTGCCACAGACCATTACCCCAGAGGGAGCCCTCACTGCTTGGAGAGTGATAACTAAGGACAGTAAAGACCCGGGGGGGAATCAGCCCCCACCACTATCTGAAACTTTTGAAGAGAAATTTGCTGAATGGTTGCTGGGAGAGGGAAACTGTGGAGGACTTGAAGAAACTATTCTGCCACCTGGGGTGTTCCTCCCCAACACCCTCTCCTGCTCCAGTGCCCGTAATGGTGGCTGAACCAATGCAGACTCCTATTTCTGCACCTGCCATTAGTCACGACTCTTACCGAAGGTTGAGGATCTTCTCTGGCACCTCCCACCCCAAGGGAGGATGACTGGGAGACCTGGATAGACTATGTTGCCCCCAAGTGCTAGAATGGCAATGCTCGGAAGGCTAAAAGCGTAAAGAGGGTTAGTGAGAGCCTCCGAGGTCCTGCCTAGCTACCATCCGTGCTAAACGGGGCCAGTAACCCTGAAGCGACTGCACAGGCCTATCTTGAGGCCTTGGAGAATGTGTATGGGAGCCCAGATTCTGATGAGGACCTATGGTGGAGAGTAAGAAATGCACAACAGTACCAAGGGAGTTGTTGTCTGTGTATGTCTCTCGGCTGGAAAATTGTTGCAAGAATGCCTCAGAAAGGGTAGTTTGCCAGCGATTGAACTGGACCGAACCAGACTGGACAGAATCCTTAAGTCTGCCCCTTCTCAGAACTGCTGTTGCTTCAGTTACGCCTGGCAAATCGACTGGAATCCCCACCCTCCTATGATGAGGTTAATGAGAGAAATTCGAGGAGTTGAGAAAGGCGACCTCGGAGGTACCTGCACCAACAGCTGTGGCTACGACCAGTGACTGAGGGTGACCCATCAAGTGAAGTTCAGGGGCAGAGGTTGACAGTCAATGAGTGCTCTGACAAGGAAAAGATATGCCACAATGGGGCTAACTGTTGAGAGAGATCCGGGAATTCAAAACAGTCCCTTTATGAAGGCCACGCCTGCAAGTACGGGCCCTGACCTATATCCGACTGCATCTAGCTATGGGGGTGGGTACCCACCATGTATCTCCTGTTGATAACAGCTCCAAACTCAATTCCTTGACCATGGAAGTGGAGAAACTGACGAGATGTCTCCAATTGCTTATCATGCCGCAGACAGAGATGGACCCAGGTTTCCAGTTAGTAATACCCCGCCCTGGCTCCCAGTGTGGCGCCTCGGCCAGCTCAAACTCCAGAAAGTATGTTTTGCTATAATTGTGGGAAAGATGGGCACATGAAAAGGAATGCCAGTCCCCAAAAGACACTGACAAAGTTGCATATAGGCTACAAGGAGAGCTTCGAGAAGAAATCAGTGGTTAAGAGGTGCACGACATGATCCCAGTGAGGGCACCAAAATGTTAATTCACGCCCTTGTGGCAAGGTCAGTTGCCCAGGCCCCCACTCACGCCTCTCCAGACTGGTCCAGAATAGTGGGTCCCTCCATGGAGACCACTGTAAAGGTGAATGCAGTGTCTACAAGAGCTGTATTAGACAGTGGCTCCCAAGTGACAATTATGTTCCAGGATTGGTATCAGAAGCATTTGTCAGACATACCCTTACAACCATTAGAAGGACTGCATGTATGGGGGTTAAGTGAGAAGGCCTACCCCTATTCCGGTATATCCGAATTTGTTGCTGTCTTTCCCCACCTGTGGCTGGAGTGGCCGAACAAGTAGAGACCCTAGCCTTAGTGTGTCCCCCACTGGACTGTATGATGGTGTCCCTTTGTTGATTGGAACAAATGCTCATATGTTCGGAAGGCTGGTACAGTTGTGTTATGAAAACAGGGTCAAAGACTAGTAGAGCTTAAGAGTTCCGGCTTTAATTAAGAAGGCCTATGAGGCAGAGAGATGCTGAAAAACAGAACCAGAGGAACCGGTCGGAATTGTATGGAAGAAGGATCCTGAGTCTCTGATCCTGGCGCCAAATGCCCAGTGTACCTTACAGGAGAGGTCCGTATCAGAAAGGATGTTAAGAATAAAATATTAATGTTGGATGCACCAGGCGATGGAAAATTGCCAGAGGGACTGCTGGTCAAGCCTAGTATTTTGCCCGCTAGAGCCCATGCTTATGCCAGAAGGGTAATGGTCCAAGTTCATAATGTGTCTGAAAGAGACATTCGAGTAAACAGAGGTTGCATCCTGGCTAATGTGCATTGTGCAGACACTGCAGTGCTACCCAGCAGCAAGAGTTCAAGGAAGAATGACAGAGTAACGCCTGACTTGTTTGATTTCAGCGACTCCCGCTGCCAGCTGAATGGAAAGTGAGGATCAGTGAGAAGCTTGCCCAGAGAGACCAGGTGTTTTCTTTAAAGGAATGGGATGTAGGATGCGCAGAAGGAGCTGAGCACAATATCCGCTGCATGACGAAGACCATTTCGAGAGGTCTCGACGCCTGGCACCTGCCGGACATAGATGATGTGAGACGGCATCTGCAAGAGATGTTAGCTGCTGGTGTAATACAAGAATCCAGAAGCCCTTATGCTTCCCCATTGTGGTAGTGAGGAAAAAGAATGGAACAGTAAGGATGTGTGTGGATTATCGCACCTTAAACCGGCGGACTATCCCTGATCAGTACACAATGCCCCGCATTCAGGATGCTTTGGACTGCCTAAACGGGAGCAAGTGGTTCTCTGTGCTGGATCTCCGCAGTGGGTACTACCAGATCCCGATGGCCCCAGAGGACCGTGAGAAGACGGCCTTTATCTGTCCGCTTGGCTTCTATGAATTCATGAGGATGCCTCAAGGGATTTCAGGTGCCCCAGCCACTTTTCAACGATTGATGGTGTGCAGTGGGGGACATGAACTTACTAGAGTGCCTGGTATACCTAGATGATGTTATTGTGTTTGGCAGCTCACTGGAGGAACATGAGAGCAGATTATTTAAGGTATTGGACCGACTGGAGGACTTTGGCCTTAAACTGTCCATTGATAAGTGTCAATTCTTTCAAACATCAGTAAAGTATGTGGACACATAGTATCCACCGAGGGAATAGAGACCACCCAAGTAAAGTTGAGGCCTTGACCACCTGGCCACAGCCCAAAATCTAAAAGAACTGCAAAGATTCCTGGGATTCTGTGGTTATTATCGGCGCTCATCAAGGACTATTCAAGAGTGATCCGCCTTTACTTAACCTTACCAAGGGTATCCCCAACCCACAAAAAATACCAAAAGTCAGTGTCCTCAAGACTGAAAGAGTGTATTTTCATCCGAGTGAAGTATTTGGGGCCCGCTGGACTCCTGATTGTGAGACTGTTTTCATGAGATCATATATCAACTTACCCATGCTCCAGTGCTGGCCTATATCGATCCAAGAAAACCTCACGTCCTGCACACTGATGCTAGCTTGCAAGGGTTGGGGCTGTGTTGTACCAAGAGCACGAGAATGGCCTGAGACCAGTGGCCTCTTGCCAGTAGAAGCCTGACCCCATCCCAAAAGAACTATCCTGTACATAAGTTAGAGTTCCTAGCTTTGAAGTGGGCTATTGTTGACTAATTCCATGAGTACTTGTATAGGGGCTAAACACTAGTAAAAACTGACAATAATCCTCTTGACCTATGTGCAGACCTCAGCTAAGTTGGATGCCACTGGCCATAGGTGGCTTTCTGCATTATCTACATATGACTATGCCTCGAATCATAGCAGGTCTGAACCACATAGATGCTGATGCTCTCTCCCGGAGGCCTGTTCCCCAGAATGATTGGGTCCGATTGGCAGAACCTGACATTCGGGCACTCTGCCGGAAGTTTGACAGGAGGAACAATGTCCACGGCGCAGTGGACTGCATGGTGGATTGCTTGGGAGCCTCTGAGAATTGCTATACCTGCTGCTTATTGCCACTTTTCTGCAATAGACATTGGTGCACTGCCTCAGCTGGACAATGACAGCATTCGCGGGCTCAATCCTCACGATCCCATGATCAAAGCAGCTTTAGAAGCCCTCTATGCAGGAAAAGATGTTCCAAATTACGCCCCACTGATTTGAGAACTGCACTGTTATACAAAGAAGGTCCTAAGTTGAAACTGATCAATAAACTGTTATACAGAGAAACAGTAGACAGAGGGGACAAGTAGACAAACAACAACTAGTGCTGCCCACTGCCTTCGAGACTCAGTACTGAGGTCCTTGCACAACCACATGGGGCACCTTGGTATAGACAGAACACTTGACTTGGTGAGATCCAGATTCTATTGGCCTAAGATGGGGCTGATGTGGAGCAACACGCTCAACTTGTAGTCGCTGCTTACAGAGGAAAGCTTTGCCCCAGAGGGCTGCCCCCTTGTTAACATCACACCACCAGTGCACCCATGGAGCTGGTCTGTATTGATTTTCTCTGAGTTTGGAGTCAGATCAAAGAAATATCAGTAATGTGCTGGTGGTTACTGACCATTTCACGAGATATGCCCAAGCTTTCCCCACCAAAGACCAGAAAGCATCCACTGTGGCCAAAGTACTTGTAGAAAACTTTTTGTTCACTATGGGGCTCCACAAAGAATCCATTCTGATCAAGGGAGAGACTTTGAGAGTCGCCTGATCAAAGAGATGCTTTCTGTGGGAGTGCGAAAGTCCAGAACCACTCTTACCACCTCAGGGGACCCACAGCCTGAACGCTTTCAACCGCACTTTGCTAGATATGCTAGGCACCCTGCACCCAAAGGACAAGCCTAGATGGAGCCAACAAATTAGCACCCTGGTACATGCTTATAACTGCACCAAAAGTGATGCCACTGGATTCTCCCCACCGCTTGATGTTTGGAAGAGAAGCTCGACTACCAGTAGATGTGTGTTTTGGGGTCTCTCCTGATGGGGTTCAAGCTGACAACTATTTACAGTATGTGCAAAAGTTAAAGGCCCAGCTAACTCCATGCGTACTAACTGGCTCAAACCATGGCTGCCAAAAGAAATCTGGCCAACAAAGAAAGGTATGATAAAAGGTGAAAGCACAGGAACTCCAGGAGGGAGATCGGGTATTGCTAAGAAATCTGGGACTGCATGGCAAGCACAAGATTGCTGACAGATGGCACCATCTCCCTCACATTGTAGTGGGCAAACTAGATGATATGCCAGTGTACAAAGTAAGGCCTGAGAATAATTCAAAGATGTAAAACAATGCATAGAAATCATTTACTGCCCATTGGACAAATCTTAATTGAGTCTGAGCCCCTAGAAGATGCCCCTCTGGACCAGTGACTAGAGCTGCTGCTAAGAAAAGATCAAGAAAGTCTGCACCTACAGAAGCAAAGTTAAAGTGTTCCCCTCCACAAGTCCCAGTTGAGCATGACTGTCAGTCCATATCGGAAGAAAGTGAGAGTGACTTTGAATACTAACCTTCTTACGAACTGAGTCAATTGTTTCGGGGCAATCCCCTAGTCAATACTGGAGACAAAGCTGGGCCTTCTGGACTGTCTAAGCCCCCAGCTTCATCCCTGGAGCCAATGCTCCAGAAAGTGAGAAGGCATCAGATCAGATGAAATGGAATCATTGTGCATGGTTGAACTGTTTGAGCTTCAGGGAGGAAAATGATAGATTGGGACAGACTGGTGATACACCGAACAAGAAGAGTATTTTGAGTGCCCTGACAGTCCACTGCCAGTGTCCGAAAGCTTCCATGCGAGCCAAATGTTGTGGACTCAGAAACTGTAACTCCTGAGCTGAAAGTGCCCCAAGTTCTAGCCTCTCTACCCCATGGAGACTCCTGACAAGTGAGGACAATGCTGAAAATGAGGCTCAGAGTGCAGAGACTATAACAGTTCCCCTAGAAAGACTGGTCGAGCTGTAAAGCCTGTGGTGCACCTCAGTTATGATTCCCTTGGGAGGCCTGTGGATTTGCCTCTCAATGTTGTCCATAAAGGAGTGTATGCAACCTCAGCTCATTGCCCAAACTGAGCATCAGTGCTAACTCCAAGTTACTTGTGTTGCCCTTTCTAGATGGTGCCTTTGCCCCATCCAGCCCCAAGGTAACTGATAGGAAGGGCCCTCTCTTCAGGTTTCATGTACAAGAGGTAATAACTTGAGTTATGGTACAAATGTATGTAATACTGTTAAAGACTGACGTATCTGCAATGTTTCAGAAATGTGTTCTTGGTAAAATGATATATTGACTGATGATTACATGTGCAGCCTAATGCAAATGTATATGGTTGCAGTTGAAACTTATGGGTACTTGCTTGACGCTGGACGCCAAGCTTTCCAGGCTAGGAAGGGTGTAACCTCCTGCAAATGGGGGTTCCTAAAAGACTTCCAGGAGCTTGCTTGAGTGCTCCAAGCCTGAATGGTGTTTGGCATTTAAGCCATTTATCAGTGAGTGTTTTTAGAACCTCTGGTACTGTCTCTTTAGAGCTGTCTGCTTGCAGACATAATTAGTTTGTATGGGGACTGTGTGTTTTTTGATTGAGTACCACTCAAGCTGCTGCAATTCACTTCATTTTGCAGTCACTAGGAGTGCAAAGGGAACCTATCTGAAAGATGTAACTGCCAGAAATTATTTAGAGTAATAATGAAATTACAGTTTGTCTAATCCTGCTTTTGCAGTCAGAACTGTGTCTGCTAGTTCCCATTCTAGTTTTGAACTGCTGAACTGGACCAATCAGTCTGGGGTAAGCTAGCTCAAAATGGTGCCTTGACGTAATCAGAACTTGACTCATAATCTGAGCCAGCCACAAGAGGATTGTATGGGCAGTGACTCTGGGAGATGTAGTTTAGACTTCAGTGCCTTTTGGACCAACAGCAGCAGTCTATTGTGAGTGACAGCCAATCCAGTCAAGAACTGGGAGGAACTCAAAGGAAGTGCCCGGTTTTGTCGGTTGGAGTTTCAGTTGAGCTTGGCAGTGAAGAAGGAAGGAGCCCTGTGCTTTTTCAGTGTGCAGTTTTAGTCAAAAACGTGTGTAAGGCCCAGAGTTCCGTCTGCAGCTTGTTAGGACTGAATCTGCCCTGTGAAAAGAATCAAAGGATCTCTGAAGAGTAGAAACCAGGCTCACCCTGTAGAAGACTGGAAGAATTGCTGAAATTGCACTCGGTCTGTCAGGAACTGAATCTGCTGTGTGTTCTCCCGGTATTGTGCAGTAATTGCGATCGGGATAGATGCAGCCTGCCTGGTATAGTGCTTTTTTTATATGGATGTGTGAAGAGGTTTGTGTACCTCAAGTGAGCCCTGCTGACATTGAAGGACCCTATCTTATTTGGAGGTCGTGAGTACTAATTCAGGGTTGCTCCCTGTTGAATTGCCACATTAAATCCAAATGGAATTACTGTACTGCTGACTGTTTAATTCTCCTTTTTCTGTGTGAAAGGGCCCCTACCAGCTGCCACGGTTTGACTAGCCACTAGGGCTTGGGTACCCAGGGACAGTAACTGATAGGATAGGCCTGTGCACAGAGCCATAGGTAGATTATTAGAGTGATAAGCTAATTACCTGATTTCCCCCTGTCCTTGTTATATCCCCCTAAATAAATCAGAGCTGCTTGTTTCAGCAAAGTTATACTGCCTGAGGTATTTGTCTATGTTAAAGTACTGTACTGTGATTGTTGCACTGTATCTCATTTCACAGGAGGTCCCAGTGCCGGAACCAGACCTGGGGGTAAGTGTATACTGTGAAGTTAATTCTGATATATTGTGTGGGCCACTAGTGGGAAGAAAGGGGGGGTTGCAGTGTCCCAGAGGGCTGTGACCAAGTTAGTTTAACTATTGCAAACCCTGACCTCTGGGTGGAGGCACCCGCCATTGGATCCAGGCCCCTCAACCTGTTAGTGGCAAATCAGGCAGGGGTAGTAGCCCCTGGGATAGCGCCATCTAGGGGTTACACATGTAAGAGGTAAATCAACTGCTTCTCTCAGCTGCTCTTACACCCAGGAGGGTGTTTACCTGTCAACGCTTCACGTCGACTCCCCCGCCAGCCCCAGCCACTCTCCCGCCCAAAGTCATCTATGTCATCAGGTGATGTGACCTGATCACGTGACTGCTGCAAGTTTTGTCTGTCAGCCCACTTTCCCATCTGCAGGTTATACTATCTGTCCACTAAGGAGACAGTGTCGTACCCCTTTTTTTCTCTCTTTATCATTTGCCTCTCTGCCTGACCTGCCTTTCAATTTCTCTCTCTGCCCTTGCTGTTCCTGAGCCACGTCTACATTTCCTGTGCTACCCTGCCTGTGATTTGAACCTTGTACCTTCGGCACACAAAGCGGACACCTTTCCACTGCACCACTGTATCTGCTCTATGCTACCTCCCTCCTTCTTTACCCTATAATGACATCACCCTTACTCTCCTCTATGGGAGGATTGCTGTGTTTTCTTTTACTGGTTGGTAGCCTTCCAACGATCCTAAAATCACTCTCTGCCCTCCAACCTAGTCAGCCCAAAAGTATGCCCAGTATTGCCCATGACTATTTTACACTCAGCACCAGCTCCCAACCCATGGTACTGGCAGTCCTGACCCTCCCCACTAGTCCTCCCACCTCCCCTCCCATTTTCTCACATGGCCTCTGCTGTTTCTTCCCTTCCTATACTCACAATGGCTGCTCCCCCCCCCCAACTGCTCATCCCTCCATGCAACCAGATCCGCTAGACTCTTTCGATTGTTCCTACTTCATCATACCTCCTCCTATCTGTAACGCACCCCAACCCCAGCCCTCCTGCACCCCCAAAGCTAAGAAAAATAATGGCCTACTTATTGCCCTTATCAATATCCGTAGCCTTTTGAGAAAATTACCCCCCTCCAGGCCTGCCTTGCCCAACACTCTCCCGATATCCTTGCCCTAACAGAAACCTGTCTGTCTAAAGGCACCCCGGACACAGCTATATCTATAAATGGATATTCCATCCTTAGAGCTGACAGGATCAGCAAAAAAGATGGGGGCTGTGCCATTTGTATAAAGAACCCCCTGCAAGCTCTCCCTTTCCTGCTCCCGCCCCTTATGTATGGTGCCCAGGTATTAGCTGTCAAAATACTACTAGGCACTCAAGGGAAATGTATCAACTTCATGGTCACCTATATCCCACCGAGGGACCAGAAACCAGCCTTTGATGAAATCCTCACCACCCTATCGTCTATCCCTAACAATGTGGAAACCATCCTCTCCGAGGACTTTAACGTCGATTGGCTGTCTCGAGCGTCCATGGCTTTTAAAGACTCGGCAGCTGCCTTGGACCTCGTCCAGATGGTCCAAACCCCTACCCGACTTAACAACAAATCTGGCACCTCCACCTTACTGGATCTCCTCTTCACTAACCGACCAAAACACATCTCTCAGGTTACAATCCACCCGGACACCCTTACCGACCACTTGCTCATTACCTGTTGGTGATCAAACAAGTCCCCCACCTCCCCATCCACCCCTACTTACCTCTGGCATCTAAGAAAAGGCTCATTACCTAAACTCAAGGCCTTCCTTCAAGCCTGTGACTGGTCCCCCAATTTTTAGAGCTACTAATGTTGATACTGCCCTATCCTACTTTATCAGCAAGTTTAACAATACCTGTGACATCTTTGCCCCCCCGAAAAAGCATTATACAAAAAACCTAAACACTCCCTGGATCACCCCAGCCCTGCTTGATATAATGCACCACCGAGACTATCTCTGGCTTAGGGCACTAGATTCCAAGCACCCCCGTGATAGACAACTCTACCGAGAAGCCAAAAACAGATGTACATGGCCTATACGACAGGCTAAGGCAACCCACTATTGCCAAGCCCTCTCGGCTACCTGGAGCTCTAGTCGAGATTTCTGGTGCAATATTAAGGAAATCGCTGGAAAAGTGGTTCCCCTACCACCCCCCAACTTACTACTGAAGGGGAATTAGTCCATGACCCACTTACCATCGTGAATATCCTTAACAATACTTTCTCCGATCTTAGCAGAGTACTGTCCCCAAACTTCTTTGACCCCCCCCATCTATGACCCCTGCTTTTCCAGTATCTGATACCTCCCCCCCTTACCGTCTCTGGACTATCTCCCCTAGCTTGTTACGAAGATAAATTTTCAGGTTTATCAACAAGTCCAGGCATTGCAGTGACACACTCGATCTAAAAATCCTAAGACTCACCCTGGATGAGGTTCTCTCCCCCCTTACAAAAATCTTTAATTTGTCCCTCTCAAGGGTGATGACCACACTGCTCCCAATAACTACCGCCCTATCTCCAGCCTGCCCCCCCTCCAAGGAGCTAGAAAAAGTTGTCTCTGACCAACTTACTGAATATCTCCCCAAATATAACCACCTCTCCCCTGTCCAACACGGTTTCCGCAGCGGTCACAGCACCACCACTGCACTCCTTGAGTTTCATTCTTCATACACCAGGCCCTCAACAGGGGCAATTGGTAGGATCTGTTTATATAGATCTTACCAAAGCGTTCAACACAGTCAATCATGCCCTGCTGCTCTACACCCTCCCATCAGTGGGCATTGCCTCGGATGTTTTGTCTTGGTCCAACAAGTTAGGATCGGCTCCCCCCTCTCCTCCAGTTGCCATGTTCACTCTGGAGTCCCCCAAGAATCTATTCTTGGCCATCTCTTTTTAGCCTGTTCCTAAACCCCCCTCCCACAGTCCTGCCCTTGTAAAATGTTCCTCTATGTGGATGATGCCGTTATTTTTGAATGTCATCCTAACCCTAATGCACTCCAAACCTTACTCCAAGATTGCTTCCGCACCACAGAATCTTGGTTCGCCGCCCATAAATTAATTCTCAACTGCAGTAAAACCAAATCCATCATCTTTACCCACCACCAAAATCAACATCGTAACCTTTCCCTAACCATCTGTAATAATGCCAATGTCCCCATTGAGCAAGTTTCCTCTTTCAGGTACCTGGGGGATTACCCTTGATTCCCACCTCATCTTTCATAACCATATCCAAAGTTTCATGTCTGCACTGAACACCAGAATCAGTCTACTATATCGGCACAAACACTCCCTTTCTCCTGAGGCTCTCCAACTGGCCGTATCTTCTTTTATCCTCTCCCTAGTTGACTATGACCTAGTAATCTATGGTTTGACTGACCCAACATCCCTCTATCGTGTTAAGAGCACCCTGAACAAGGCACGTAGACTCGTTACTGGTCATGACAGAATGACTCACACTTGCACCTTATATAAGACTGCAGGTGGGTTAAATCTTGGAGCCAGGCTTAAATATTCTACCTGCATCCTGGCCAAGAAAATATCCCTCAGAACGACTCCCCAGGCCTTGATGCTCTGGTCACACTAGCTCACTCGGCCTGAGCATCCAGAAGCACCTTTAGGCCATCCCACTTTGTTCCTCGCTGCAGAACTTCACAGTGCCAAAGGGCCTTTTTATACCGGGAGCCCTTGTGGCTCAACAAGCTCCCCCCAGCCATCTCCCTTTTACCTACCCATGGCCCTTTCAAGTCTGACCTCAAGAGCTACCTCCTAGAACAATCGGACTGTGACTGCTTCTCACCAGTGCCCAAGTTTTGTCACAGTGTTCAACTAAGGTCCACTATGACCTGTTTATCTCTTGTTTAATTTGTAGTGTTTGTTGTAACTGACTGTATAACTTGGGCCCACTTGGTCTGTATTATGTAACTCTGTATTATGTAACTCTGTGTTATTTTACTGTTGTATAACCCATTTTTTTTTATATTATTGTGTAATTGTTTTGCCAACTATGTACCCTTGAAAACTGTTTGTCCTCCCTGTAACTGTGACGAGGAGCCTTTGCAAAAGAGTCTTTGACTCAAAGGTTGTATCCGATCATTTTAATAAATAAATAAATTACTGAAGTTTTTTGCATATATATGTATTCATGGCAAAAAAATGCATTTAATGCATCAGTTAGGGTTAAAACAACAAAAGTGAGGAAATGAGGCGTTAGGGTTGAGCCCTAACCCCCAACTTCCACCCCCCTCCTCTACAGACTGACAGGTGCGGGGTGTGCCATGGGTGTAAGGCCCAACCTCACCCCATTCCATGTGTAAACAGGTTGACATGCTACATTAAAGGGAGAATGGAGTGAGAGTTAGGCCTCAAGACCTCATGGCACACCCCAGCACCTGTAATCTGTGGAGGAAAGTGAATGATGAAGAGAGAACCCTAATTCTCATTTCCCCTTTAGTTGCTTTAACCCTAACTGATGCATTAAACGCAGTTTTGTTCCATGAATTTCCTTACTTTTTGAAAAAGTGTACTATAACTAGTAAATAACGTGTTGGTGGGAGCACAGGGCCCCCCACCAAGCTGCCCAGTTGTGCATAACGATATGCATGTGTGAGAGCATGGGCCCTCCAGGCCCACGCTCCCACGTACATATAGGTATGGAGTCATACAGCAGCCCTATAGGGCAAAGAATCCCTGTAACAGTACTTTGCCGATATCTCGGGAACCATAGCAACTAGAGAAAAAATCGTTGTACTCGTGACAGCGAGTACTTCACGTGACATAATCAACTGTGTTAAAAGTGTACATGCTACTAAAGCAAACTTCTACATCTCCACTCTGGAGCAGGCCAAAGCGAACTCCCAAAAAATCTGGAAGACACTGAGATCCATTGAAGGCCATCCTGCTGCTTCCTCCCTACCCACCAAGATTCTGGCCAAGGACGGGATGGTTGAAAATAAACTGCGAATCCTCGAAGAACTTAACCTTCACTTTGCCGCTGCCGGGTTGGCATTCGACTCCTCCCCATATGCTAGCCGAGTGAATAGCAACACTAGCCCAGATACTACACATGCTACTCCACCTCATCCCTTCCAGTTGTGCCTGTTTAGCTACAAAGAAGTCGAAGACATAATTCTTAGCCTTGACACCAAGAAAAGTGCAGGGGACGATGGCCTTGAATCATTTTTCTTGTGGTTAGGCTATGCCTAGCTCACAGTCCCCATCATTCACATCTTCAACCTCTCTATTACCACAGCCACTATTCCATCCTGCTGGAAATCTGTCCATATTCTTCCTCTCTTCAAATCAGCAGATCCTTGTAACTTAAACAACTACCGTCCTATCTCTATCTTGCCCGTTCTCTCCAAAGTGCTGGAAAAACTTATATACAACCAACTAAAAAAATCACCTCGAAGCGCACTCACTCCTAAACCTGGCCCAATCAGGCTTCAGGTCGAAGCACAGTACCATCTCAGCCTTGGCTAAAGTCTCTAATGACTGGATCCATGCTATGGACACCAAGAAGGTTACTGGTGCAGTCTTTCTAGACCTCAATAAGGCCTTCAACACTGTAGACCATCACCTCCTAATCACCTGTCTTGCCTACATAGGTGCCACTCCACTTACCTTACAGTGGTTTAACAGTTATTTCACAGGAAGGATACAAAAAGTCAAAGCTGATGGCCTACTATCTGCCCCCCTTCCAATTGCCAGAGGAGTCTCTCAAGGCTCCATCCTAGGACCAATCCTTTTTATCCCTGTACATCAACAACCTTGACTCCCACATAAAGGACTCTAGCATACATTTCTTTGCGGACGATACGGTTTTGTACGCATCAGGCTCGTCCTTAACTGAAGTCAGGGAAGCACTCCAAGCTGACTTTATCCAGTTAGAAAGCAACCTTATCAATGCCAAGCTTCTCTTAAATGCCAAAAAAACCAAGACAATGATTTTCTCGAGACTTGCCTTGTCTGGTAGCCCTACCTACCCCACCTAAAACGTCATAGTTACCTCCCTAGGTGAACCCTTGAAGTCGTACTCTAAATTTAAATATCTAGGTATGTGGATAGACAACAAGCTTTCCTTCAACGACCACATCGAGGATCTATCAAAGAGGCTTAAAGCACACTTGGGTCTCTTCTTTGAAATAGGACCCTCTTTTCTCTATGACCGAAAAGACTTGTCCAAGCAACATTCCTTCCTTTGCTTGACTACGGAGACATTATCTTTATCTCCTCCCCAACCTTGAGCCTATCTAAACTAGGCATACTCTATCACTGTGCTCTTCGCTTCATTACTAACTCTGCGTACAGGACCCACCACTGTGATCTTCATGCAGCAGTTGCATGGACCTCTCTTGCCACCAGACACTTCCTGCATGCTGGCATTTGGACCCTCAAATTGCTACTCCACAAACTGCCTGTCTATTTAACGTCTCTCATACACATCTCGCATAGCGCCTACTCCCTAAGAAAATCTGACCTTATCCTACTAGATGTTCCCAGGACTCGTACCACAGCTGGCGAAAGAGCTGTCTGATATGCCCTCCCAAACATCTGGAACCAACTAGAAGCCATGCTGAAGCTAACCAGCATCGTATCAATTAACTCCTACAAAACACTAGCTATCTCTAAATTAAAAGACATATGTAGGTGCTACTAGGCCCCCAACGCCAAGTCAACTTCCTAGGTACCAACTGGCCCTCTACTTATTTAGCTGAAATGTGTTGCATAATTTAGGGCAAGGTTAAAGCTGGAATGTACTGCATATATAGCATAAGGACTTCTATTGCGTATACCTCTTGTATTATATATATTTTTTTCTTTGTTGTTCTACATTTTATATCTCCTGTCTATGTAATTGTGAACTGTATGTGCCTCAGGACCTCCTTGTGAATGAGCTTGCTCAACAGAGTCTTTCCTGCAATAAACTTGAACTTGAACTTGACTGAATCTGTATCTCGCATCGTTTACGAGATATAGGCACTGAAAAGCGCAATGGGCGCCACAATGTTATCCTATAGGGAAAGTCTCAACTCCGTGATGGCATATCTATGGAACCGCTTAATTCTCCAGCACCTAAACAGCATAATTCACACCTGTTGTGCATCCCCTCAATACCCTGAAAATTTCAAGTAAAAAGGCCAAACCGTTCATTAGCAATGCAATGGTAAAGTTTTTAAAATCCTAGTCCTTGAGGTAGCAAAATCCTTGACTTTGATAGCTCACAGACTAGAATCATTAGCGAGTCACAGTCAAAGAATTTTTACATTTTAAAAAGCTATTTTTTTACCAAAATGAGCCAAACCAAAGGCATGGCTTTGTAGAAGGGGTCACCCTGAACAAAACCCATGCCTCATTTGGCACAAAAGTTACCCGTGGAAAAAGCTACATTTTGTTTTGGGGAAAAACTGAAAAACAAGATGGTGGCTCACAGACAAGGAATTTTCTGGCAGACCAGGATCCTAGTCTGCGAGCTACAAAATCCTTGACCGTGAGCCCAATCTTAGTCTGAAAAATAACCATATAAATCTTGGAGTGAACTAAGCATGTTCAGAACCCGAAAATTAAAATGTTATAACTTTGGAACAGATTAATATTTTTTACCAAACCAACACTGAATTGTTCCTTGACCCAACTTCTTTCTACATTCCAAATTTCAGACCAAAAGACCACACAGTGTGGTCGCAGCACCATGGGCACAAAACGTGTCAAAAGTGGTGAAAAACCGACGGACTTCCGGTGACGTCATCATCGGGTATGGCAGCATAGAGGGATAGCTCCTGCATAGCCGGCCAGGTTTTTCTCCCCCTAACTGCCACAGAGATCTTTCAAATTTGCCTAAGTAAACAGAATATGACGGGGAGTAAAAGCAAAGTTAACTCGCACTCAGGAAGACCCCCGCAAAAGACGGATGCATCCAGATTCAAGATGAGGCCTTCAGACAGCCGTAGTGTTTCCCCAGCGAGCAGCATGGTGGGCGATCAAGACCCTGACACAGACGGAATCTGAAAGGCTCTCAAGATCCCATTTTGAAACCCTTCTCTCTGAGATAAAGGCGTCTAGAGCGGAAAATAAAAAGGAGTTTACACTATTACAGAATCACCTCTCGGAGGTGGAAGAAAGGCTAGACAGATCAGAAGAAGCGGCCGGGAAGGTGGCTGAGGAGACACACCGACTTCATACAGCTGTAGATTTCTTGGTGGACCAATGCTAATTCATGCAAGATAAAATCACCACCTTGAAGCTAGTCCCTGAGATAATCTCCGCGATTCATATTCTTCCGGAGGGACTTGAGACTGGCAAAATGGAGGACTTTATATCAGATATGTTAAAAGATGTCCTAGCTCTTCCTCCTACATTTCAATTCAGGATAGAAAGAGCATACAGAGCCCTAGCAAGAAAGCCCACCGACCCTTCAGCCAGACCCCGGTCAGTGGTCCTGAAACTTTCCAGCTACAAGGACAAAGAACAAATCCTGAAGACAGCCTGGGCCCTAAAAAGTGTTACATACAACTCTGCCAGGTTGTTTTTTGATAACGATTATCCTACTGACATTATGAAGAGAAGGATGGCCTATGCACCCATACTAAAGCTGTTACGAGAAAAAGGAATTAAATTTCAGATGCCTTACCCGGCCAAGCTGCGGGTCTTCTGGGAATTCGGAACGACAATCTATTCATCCCCAGAGGAAATCTCCCCAGAACTGAAGAAAAGAGGATGGAATTTCCACACGGTGGGTCCGGTGCAACAACAAAAACGTCCCCCCCGGCCCCTCTGGCAAGACCACGCAGATACTCGCAGGGACACAAGCAAGAGGGGAAGATTTCGATCTATACAGGAGCTCAGGCTGTATATCGGATCCAGACCTCCCCGTGCGAAAAGCCCAGAAACTGGCTCTCGCAGCTTGAACACCTGAAGACGCTCTGATCCACTGGGTATCTTTGAAACCCAAGTAAACCTCTGTTGCTCCTGAAACGGTATTATTACCAGAGGCGCATGTTGATGACTGATACCAGTCCGATTATATTTCATGTCTTATTGCTGACTTTATAAGCAAAGGAGTTGTACTTTAAATCCGTTTGCAATCTGTTTTGAAATGTTTGTTCTGGACTGGTTGGCAGCGGGGTCCTCCCCTGTGAGACACATTATTCAAAGCCTAATATAATATTCAGTGAGCGCTAAATGTAGAAATTTAATTTTTAATCGGTGCAGGCTGTGGAGTTGACATTTGGTAACACCCACACACAGCATTCCCGATTATGTCTACTCGGGGCTTCTCATCATATCTTCCGACTGATGATGGCCCTGATAGCTTCCCTCGATGGTTCTCCGTCCCAACTTTCAACCCCGTGTTTCAAAGGGGTTGGGGAGGCCTGACTCTCTTGAGGGTCACAATTTTTCCCAAAGGGCCCTTCCCTGTATTCGGGGGGTGGTCTTTTTTTTCAGGAGGGGTAATTTCTTCGCCCTCCGCTTTTGGAAGTTCACCTGTAAATAAGTTGGCCTGGTTACGGCCCCTAGGACTTAAACATTATTTAGTTTATTTTTTTGTGCACATACTGTTAAGTTTTCTTAAAACTAGCCAAATCAAGAAGCTACTCTCTCAGTTTATTTTCTCTTGCTACTTTGAAGTCATGCGCTGTGCCTTAGAAGTGAAACGTTCCCTATTTGCTAAAATAGCTTACCCTACTCAGAGCTTTCTTATATTGGGTTCGCAGTGGCAACAGCATCAGTTAATGTTTTTTGTTCGGCCTTCTGATGGATAAACCCCCTATGGTCAAGATCTGCTCTCATAATGTTAACGGGTTAAATACCCCCATCAAAAGATATAGGGTGATTTCCTCTCTCAGAAGGCTGAAACCTTCCTTTCTGCTGCTACAGGAAACTCATTTAAACAAACAAGAACATCAGAAACTCGCTAAGTTTGGGTTTTCAACGGTAATTGGTTCAGTATATGGCAGGGGAAAGAGAAGAGGAACCGCTGTCTTAATTTCTAAGGGTGTTCCCTTTCAATTAATGAATTCATATTCTGACCCTGAAGGCCGCCTGGCTGTCGTTGTTGGCAGGTTGGAGGGGCAGGAGCTCACCCTCGCCTCTATACATGTCCCTCCAGGGGAAGGACCCGAACCCAGAAAATTACTTCTCCAGAAAGTACTAGAGAGAAGCAGGGGGGTTTTAGTTCTGGGAGGGGATCATAACCTGACTACCTCCTACCTAGATACCTCAGCCAAAAGGCCTTTCAAAAAATCATCTGCACATCGTGCGGTGCAGACATACCTCTCGGAGGTACAATGGATAGACATCTGGCGAAATCTCCACCCTAATAAGAGGGAATATACGCATTACTCGGCACCCCATAAAGTGTATACTCGTATTGATTATATTCATGTTTCCAAAGAACATTTGTACAAAATGCAGAGCTGCACACATACTTTCCGATCACTCGATCTTAACACTAAATATGTCCTGGAAGAGAGAAAGAGCCAACACCCTTTGGAAATTTAACAATTTCTTACTTAATAGTAAAGACTTTAAAGAATTCGTATAACACAAAACAAAACAGATCTTGGAAGACAATAACAGCCCGGACACTAACAGAGGAGTCCTGTGGGACACTCTCAAAGTGGTTCTAAGAGGAGAAATAATTAAATACGCTGCACATTACAAAAAAACAGCAGCAGCTATGACTAGATAACCTGCACAGCCATCTGCAAAACCTGCTGACTTTACATGCAGCTGGGGATGCGGGGGCTTATCCGCTTATACAAGCTACCAAACAACACAGATTCAGGTTCGGACCGAGCAAGTTTTACAATTCCTTAAACAAAAATATTACGAGGGGGGCCCCAGAGCTACCCGTTTGCTAGCTCATAGACTCAGGCAGCATAAAGCCAGATCCGGCATTTGCCAAATAAGGGATCCAGTCTCGAAAAACTAGTTTCTCTAACCCGGGAGGTTGAGCAGGCCTTTTGTACACACTATAGTGGTCTTTATGGTTCTGAACACTCTGCAACCCTCATACATTTGAAGCCTTTATAGAAACATAGACTTTGACGGCAGATAAGGACCGCTAGGCCCATCTAGTCTGCCCATTTCCCCTACCTACAGGATAGGCCGCAGATCCTAGTTAACCAACAGCCTATTTATGGGGGAACTTAACCTACCTAAGATATCTAGAGTGCAGCAGCAATTCCTGGAAAGCCCAATAACCAAAACAGAACTGGAACAGACTCTTTCAGCCCTGAAAGCCAACAAAAGCCCCGGTCCAGATGGCTACACTGGAGACTTTTACAAAGCCTTCCATGTAGATCTGCTCTCCACCTTGCTTGATGCCTGCAGGGCAATACAATTGGGAGACCCCACTCATGATTCATGGCGATATGCATATATATCTAGTATTTTGAAACCTGGCAGGGGACATGACCTCCTGCTCCTCCTACAGGCCTATTTCAGTTCTTAACATGGATTATAAGATCTTTGCATCTATAATTGCCAAAAGATTTCAAACTTTCCTACCGGAGATAATAGACCTAGACCAGACGGGATTTGTGCCTGGTCACCAGACACAGGATAACATCAAGAGAACTTTGCATTTGTTGCAGAGAGTGAAGGTCTCAGGATCTAGTTTCCTCCTTCTCTCTCTTGACGCAGAGAAGGCGTTTGACCGGGTTGAATGGCCTTTCCTGTGGGGGGTGCTGAGTAGGGTTGGAATACCCCAGTTAGTTATTAACTCAATAAAGGCCACGTACTCCCTCCCTAGGGCTTATATCCGTATAAATGGCTCCTTCTCCAGTCCTATCTCTCTTTCACGAGGTACCAGGCAGGGATGTTCCCTCTCCCCTCTATTATTCGCAATATATTTAGAGCCACTCGAACAGGCCCTGAGACAGAGAGATGAACTGATGGGAATAGGGGCCCACGCCGCGGAGCACAAATTGGCTCTATATGCAGATGACCTTTTAATATATTTGACAGACCCAGAGTTTGCTCTCCCCCGTCTCTGGGACATTTTGAAGAGATTTGGTGCTATCTCTGGCTATAAAATTAATGAAAATAAAACTGAGGTCTTGACCTGCAACTTTATCCCTCAGGAGGAGTTGAGGCAGGCATATAATTTTAAGTGGCACCTAGATAATATAGAATACCTGGGGGTTCGTATAGGGCCTCCGGGATGCGATCTGTTTGCGCTTAACTACTCCCCTTTTTTAGCCAGGACTTCTTCTGACTTGGAGAGATGGTGGGCTCTCCCCCTCTCCCTTAGTCAACGTATAGAGTCAATCAGAATGGTAACCCTACCCAGTTTCCTATACTTAGCCCAAACCCTCCCTGTCTTTATACCAGATGCCTTCTTTAGGACTCTGCAGAAAATAATCTCTGCATTTATCTGGGCTAATCATAAGCCCCGTATTAAGCTGACAACCCTACAGCTTCCTAGATACTCAAGGGGTCTCTCTCTACCAAATTTTAAGTTATATTATTACGCCTGTCAACTGAGAATCCCTCTGTATTGGCTAGATAAGGCCTATTCATCTCGATGGAAAACTGTAGAATTGCAGGAACCAAAGCTGAGCGATATTTATAATACCCTATTATCCTTCCCTCCCGTGATCAGGGTGGAAAATATAGCCAATCCCTACACCCAAACAACACTCAAATGTTGGCAGAAAACTCTAGCAGCCAGAGACTTCAGACTCTGGAGACCTGCTCTGTTTTTCCTCCCCTATCTTGATGCTTTCCTCCCTGGCAAGTTTGACAAGGGATTTACCAGATGGCTCAGGAGGGGC
This sequence comes from Neoceratodus forsteri, assembly GCA_016271365.2. Lineage (NCBI taxonomy): Eukaryota > Metazoa > Chordata > Ceratodontiformes > Ceratodontidae > Neoceratodus > Neoceratodus forsteri. The sequence goes on along the minus strand of CM028131.1, from coordinate 1,400,813,577 downwards.
CTGCATCTGGTGTATCATTTTACCCCCGGAGGCAAGATTCTGTCCCTTACAGAACTGACCAAAAGATATAATGTTGATTATCATGAAAGATTCAGATACTTTCAGACTAGTAACTTTCTGAATACGCTGGGGAGGCTGCCTTGGGAAGATGCTCCTCCGTTAGACCTATTGCTTATATTGGTCTCTGCGGTAGATGGGAGACCTGTCCCTTTTCACTTGATTTCTACCCTATACAGAGCTCTCTCTAAGATCCAAATCCAGCCCCTAGAGAGTACCAGGGTGACCTGGGAGAGGGACCTGTGTGTGGAACTCTCTCCACCCGACTGGCACAGTTATCTGAGGAATATGTATAAGGGTGCTGGTTCTGGGGTGTGGAAAGATTTTGCATGGAAATTAGCTGTTAGATACTTTAAGGCTCCTGTTGTGACTCAGAAGTACTTGAAGCAATCTAAGGTTGACTGTTGGAGACATTGTGGATTTTCACCTGCCACCCTGGGGCACATTTTCTGGTCGTGTAATGCCCTTCAGCCTTTTTTTGCTCAGCTTACTGAGGCTCTCCATCGGACACTGTCCCCGAATCTAAACCTAAATGCCCAGCTTTTTCTATTTGGCCTTTTCCCTCCGGAAATATCAGATGCTCCCTCTAAGAAAATTCTAAATCTGGCCCTTCTGGCGGCAAAAAAAGCCATTACCAAAAAATGGTACTCCAGATCGTCCCCTACCTTGGAGCTCTGGCAACAAGTGATGATAGATTTATACAGGATGGAGAGACTATCAGCCCTAATCAATAAATCACAAGAGGCCTTCGAAATCCAATGGAGAAAATGGGTGTTGTACATAATGTCCTCACGGTCTGACTTTACACCTTAAATTTATTACTGTATGATTTTCTTTTTGTCTTTCCTGTGTATATCTTTAATTGTACTACACCATACTGATCAATTGCTTCTCCCTAGCTTCAATTCCTTTTCAGAAAATGAAATAATCTGTTTTACTGGATGTATGTGCACATGATTATATGCTGTTTTTTATTTCTTCCCTTCCCTTATTTCTCCCCTTTTTTATGTAAATAGTTGGTACCCTTCATTGTATTTCATGCTGGTAAAATACAATAAAGACTGAAAGTGCAAAAAAAAGTGGTGAAAAACAAGTTATTTAGCATTTTGCTGCACAGAAACTGTAAGTTCAACCAAAACGCAACTTGGTAAAGCAAGAGATCTACCACACCAGACTGCGAATTCCAAATTTCGTGCAAATCCGTTTAACGGGTGCAAAGTTATTAACGTGCAAAAACTGAGGTTTAACATTAAAGTGCCTACTCAGCCCTAACCATAGCGGCGCAACCGCGTTCCTATAATACATACATATATATATATATTTATATATATATGGAAACTTTCCCCATAGAAAAGGCCATCTTTTATTTCTATACCTGTGACTTATCAATCAAAAGTACATAGATGCTTAGACTCATTGACTCTATCCACTCAGCCTTGGACAGAGGTCACACCACGTCTGCTATCTTTATCAACCTTACCAAGGCTTTCGACACTGTCTCCCACTCCCTCCTCCTTGAAACCCTTTCATCAGCAGGGTTGTCTCTGCCTGCTTGCAACTGGTTCAGAGCCTATCTAGCTGACAGAACCCAATCTGTCAAGATAGCTGACTCCACATCCCCTCCTTTACCCATCTCTACTGGGGTTCCTCAAGGCTCTGTACTTGGCCCTCTTCTCTTCTTAATTTTCCTAAATGACCTACTATCAGTGTGCTCCTCATCCTCCATCCATATGTATGCTGATGACACGGTCTTGTTCACCTCTGGCCAATCTTCCTCAGATGTGACTTCCAAACTTCAACTTAACTTCAATAATGTTCAGAGCTGGCTAAAATCTCATCAGCTTTTCCTCAACACCAAGAAGACAGTCTCTATGACCTTTGGCACAAGGCAGAGACTCTCTAGGTAGTTCCCCCTTCCCACCTTCCACACCCTTGACAGGACAACTCTAGAGGATTCTCCCTCTTTTCCCTACCTTGGTGTATGGCTAGACCAACACCTAAACTTTTCTGCTCATATTGATGCCACCCTGCAAAAACTCCACCCCAAACTTGGCACCTTGTACAGGAACCGTAGTTCTTTACCACTAACGGTCAGGCGAGATTGTTCAGAAAATGATCCTCCCCAATTTTGATGATTGTGACATAGCCTACAGTGCTGCTCCCAAGTTTTCCCTTACCAGATTGGACACCCTTTTTAACTCTTTCTGTCACTTTGCCCTTGATGCTCCTTCCCGCACACATCACTGCGCCTTGTACCACTCCCTCGCCCCCCCTCCCCATCGAGTCCAGACATCTATCCCACTGTGCCAAATTCACTTTAAAATTCTGGCTTGGTACTCTCCCCTCCTACCTCTCCTCCTCACTCTCTGCCCCACCACCCTCCAGCCGACCTCTCAGATCCACTGACACTTGCACTCTAGCTATCCCTCGATGCTCTTCCTCCATAGACCAAGAAGCCTTCTCCTTCCCAAAGCTCTGGAACTCTCTTCCCCCACCTATCAGACTCTCATCAACACCTTGCTCAATCTCTCTAGCTCTATACAATTTTTACTCCCCTAACTGTGCCTGCAATTAGCCTCTTAACACCAAGCTGCACTTATCCACATTCCCATTCCACCATTAAATTGCTGCTGCCCTTCAGCCCTCCACTCTTACCCCAACCAGTCCACCCCCACAACTCCCCTGACCCCTTGTGGAGTACTTTAGGGCCTAGATTGCCTCTCTCTGTCTGTTACCCCTCCCTCCCCACTCCCTCGCCACCCCACTTTTACTTACTGCACCAACTGCCACCCTCCCCACCAACTCTCTTTGCGCCCCCCCATTACTTATTCGCCGGCGGCCACCCTCCTCTCTACTACTGACCTCCTCTCCAGCTCCCCCTTCCATGCTTTAATCCTTCCTCCCCTTGCTCAGCCTGGTATTTTGATCCCCCTAGCAGGGTTCACAACATCCTGGAGGGGGATTATATACTGGCCACTCCCCCCCCCTTCCACTACCTTTTTTCTCACTATCTCTCACCCCTCTTTACACACCCCATGCCCTGACTATCAAAAAAGACCTTCCCTTGTGTTTTACACTAGTACTTCCATTCTTATGTAACGCTTACTTCCCTTACGCTTTCATCTATGTCAACCTTCCCTAAACCTCATCTGTACTCAATGTGTTGTGTTAGTCGATAATTGGTTGCTCAAATGTCTCTAATGATTTACATTGGCATAACTGAACTACTCTTGTATCTTGTTGCTGTGTATTTGCTGTTTCTACTATTTACAAAATGTACTCATATGATTTGTATTAGTATTGTACCTGTACAGCTCCCAAATATTGTACCCCCTCCCCTTAGGACGCTTCTGGAAACGAGCTGTTTACAGCTCATGTTATCTTTCCTGGTGAAACATTTTCCAAATAAAAAAAATAAAAATAAAAAAAATGCACTAATTAAACAATTACAGCTATATACCTACACCAATAAAAGTTATTAACCTACACTAATTAAACAATTAAAAGTATATCGCTGCACTAATAAAACGTATACACCTGCAATCCATTAAACCCTGTGGGACACCACTAATGACATAATTAACACAGCATTTGGAAGCTAGCCAAACCAATTAACCAGCTGCAAAAGAACCTGGAAAAAAAGACACTTACACAAAACTCTCCCAAACTCAGGAATCTCCTAAACTCCTACTTGTACATACTGCACACCATTCCCTCCTTGCTGCAAGAGACCTACAGGTACCATAATGTGATTGCAAATGCAATCTCCATAACAGTAACCATCCTAATGTATTATTATTCAACAAATAATGGGTGAGGGTAGAACACTCAGAAGTATACCCATCTCGGGGGCTAATTAGGGCAATAAAGCCCTAATTAGCTTCCTCAATGGGAATACATCCTTGTATACCACCCTCACCCATTATTTTATATATATATATATATATTATATATATATGTATAGATATATATATGTATATGTGTGTGTGTATACTGTTCTATATAGCTAGATAGATACTGTAGATAGATGGATGGATGGATAGAGAGACAGACAGAAAGGTAGAGAGATAGTGTACATAAAGACAGAGAGAAAGAGACTGGTAGATAGGTAGCTAGTAAGAAATAGATTAGATAGAGAGAGAGAGAGATAGATAGATAGATAGATAGATAGATAGATAGATAGAGTGGTCACTCATTATAACGAACAGATCCGGAGCCGCACAATTCGTTCGTTATAGGGAGTGTAATTTATTTAAAAAAAAAATGCTATTGAAACAGTCCATTTCCGATACAAAAAGTAACAACATTTATTGGATACATAAATTACAATACAGAGACATATAGACAGACACTTAAGTACACCGAAGTGTACACAAGACAGACAAATCATAAAATCAGTTTGCATCTAAAATCAATGCTGCAATGCATTGCGTGGTTTACGCTTTGTGCAAAAATGAGTCTAAAGTAGACTGGATGATTTTATTTCTCTTTTGTTCTGACTCTGCTTTTGAAATCATTTTTTTTTTTTTTATCTGTGGAAGCTGAAGTGAGGATATATAGGGCTGTCTAAAAACTTCATCCCTGCTTTGAGTCCAGCAATCCCTTCATAGATGGATAGATAGATCTAGCTAGATAATATTAGCCCAACAGTTGGACTGAGATGTTCTTTTACATGCTTCAGTCATAACTTTCTCCACCAGATGGCACTCTGCATCTGGTTACTGATACCACACAGAAGCATGACAGACAACATTATTCACTCCATTTTCTAGCAATTTTGGGTACTGGGAAACTGTATTTTTTTCCGGTGTATCACGGCAACAAAACCTACATGTAAATGGCACAGTTTCCCAGAAATCAATATTTTCCAGTGAACACCTTACAGGGTTTACCAGAAATGCCACATTTACCGGCTATGTGCATGTAAACCTAGTGACTATTACCAAGATTTCATCTGCGCCTTACATAGAATTTTTGTCTGTCATGACAATCCTCTGCTTGTGACATAATTGTTTCCACAGCAACATATTGTGATGTCACAAGCAGAGGATTGTGATGTCAATGTAGGCAGGTAGCCTGAGCTTAACGGACTTGACCCTGTTTTCATGTTGATGTGTACAGTTACAAAGAAAAAGAGAAGCCATTGTTCCACCCTCCTTGTACACCAAATCCCTGAATGTGATTTTATTAATGGCTGCTAAAATGATGACAATTAATAATTGTTTGCAGCCACATCCCTCACCACGGAGTGGGTATGCCTTCCTCAGCCAGATTTACCTCATGGAAAGCTTACTTTTAGTATGCAGGACCAATACCAACCAGTTCAGGCTAGGTGGCTACCATGGATTTTGTATGCTTCTCCCAGCGTCCTGTCCTTTCCTTTCTCCCCTGAGGTGGCCCACAGTCCCCAGTTCCTTGGCCCCTCCTTTGTCATGGCTACCTTGTGTTCCTTACTTTTTATTAACACATCACATTTGGAAGACAGTATAGCCTAGAGGTTAGGGCACCCAGCTGTGAACCTGAAGGCCTGACCAACATGGACTTTATTCTGATGACTGTCACGTGCACACCACTTGACCCTGAGCAAGTCACTTAACCTCCCTAGGCTCCCAGGTTGCACTAGGAAATCAGCTTCTGCTCAGTGTGCCTTTCTGGCAGAAAAATCTAGAATAAACTGAAAAAAAAATAAAAATATGCTTCTGCTCCTGTTTAGTTGGCAGGCCTGTATCTCTTTTCTATGCCTTACAGCCAAGTTTTTCTTTGTTGTATATTTTATATACCTGAATAAAAATAAAGTAAAAAATTGTGCTGCTAGTTATTTGTTGTGTGCCCCTCCCCTTTTGAGGAGAATGTTTGCGTGATAAAAACAAAAATTCAAAAACTGAAAAAGGCTGTGGAAGCTGAATACAGATAATTTATGAAATATCAGCTGAAATGTATTTTAAGATTAGTTTTTTTAATGTTTTCCTAAGATGATGGGGTTCTTTAAGAAATTCAATTACTTGAAGCCCCCCCAACTGGGTTCATGTAAGTATCCAGGCTGTGAACCTACTGCACAGAAAACCTTGGCTTGGAAGGGTACTGGCTAAAGTTTATTTGTCAGTCTTAATCCTAGGTTCGACGCACAGCTGGGCGTTACTTTGCCACATCAGTAATTTTATATGCTATGTGGTAGTTGCTTGGAGCGCCTTACACTGTACTCCTCTGATTTCATCTGGCCTTGGCCTCATACATGCCTGGCTCAAGTCCAGCTTTCTCCAGTGCAATGTCTTCTAGTCCGCTTCAGTAACCAGAGCATCCTCGAGTGAAACCCCGCTGTCATCCATCAGACTCACGAGTTCCTGACTGGACTTGGCAGCTAATGCCAGGGGATCTCTGGGGCTTCCTCGACCCCAAATTCTCCTTTAAGCATCACGACAGTCACATCTACAGATGGCAAACTTCCATTTCTGTAACGTCTGCAGATACTCCAACTTTGTGACTTCCACACAAAATCTGATCCACACCTTCTGTTACACAGAAACAGAATTTGTCAGTAGAAACGGATCGCTTGGCCCACCCACCCAGATGGTCCCTGCCTAGTCTGTCTCCACAGATCCCAGATGGTCCCTGCCTAGTCTGTCTCCACAGATCCCAGATGGTCCCTGCCTAGTCTGTCTCCACAGATCCCAGATGGTCCCTGCCTAGTCTGTCTCCACAGATCCCAGATGGTCCCTGCCTAGTCTGTCTCCACAGATCCCAGATGGTCCCTGCCTAGTCTGTCTCCACAGATCCCAGATGGTCCCCGGTCACCCTCCCTCTTCCCTGCCTATTTACTAATATTACCGTGTCTATCCCATGCATGCTTGACGCCCCCTTCTGTTTTCACCTCCACCACGTCTGCTGGCAGTCTGTTCCAGGCTTCTGTCACTGTGTTGGTGAAGCAGTGCTTCCTCACATCCCTCTTAAACTCCCCCCCCCCAACTTCATTACATGCCTCCTAGTCCTGGTGCTCTTTCACATTTGAAAGAGACTCCCCTCCTGCACCCAGTTCACCCCTGTGAGATATCTGTAGGTCTCTGTCATGTCCCCTCTCTAGCTGCCTTACACTTCTTTTTTTCCATGTAGGTTATTGTCCCCTTCACCCTGCTTTCGCTACAGGGATGTACCCTGTTTTGAGGCAATGTATGGCATTCTGATGGCAGGGGGTTTTACTTTCCTGTTTTCTCCCAAGGCCCACCCTCTGCCCCTGGTGCCAGTCAGTCTCAGTGGCACAGCATACCTTCTGCAGAGGGAGCAAGATCCCTGGCCCACTCCCAGGGGCCGCTTTATATCTGAACCCACTATCAACCCTCCCTGGCTGAGGCACACTGCTGGCCAGCAGCTGCCTACGGCTTGGCCTGCCTCACATGACAAACCCAGTCCACTTCCAAACCTGTGTGGCCTGCACTACAGCACAACGCAGTACTGCTGCGTCATCAGGGAGACTGCCTCGCATTTGACTACTGCCACTCCATTCTCTCTGGCCTATCTTCCATCCTGTTTATATCGTTCTCTCTGGCCTATCTTCCATCCTGTTTGTATTGGTGTTTATCTGTTCCAGGTCCGCAGGGTGGAACAGCACACAAGTATACTGCACAAAGTCAGTATACGTGAAGGACTATGTACCACACAGTAGGCATCACAAGGTATTAGTGTACCGCAATCCATCCCAGGCTCTGGCTATCCATTTATGTGGTTGTGGGGGTGGGTGGAGCCCCCCATATAAAAAAGCAAAAAAGTAAATATCACTTGGTTTTGTTAGAAATGGAGGGAGGGGGGCTCCACCCCCAATTTGTTTATTTTTTTACTTGGGTACCATGTCGGTTCTCTCAGCTACGATCACTACTATTAGCACAGTAGCATGGCATAGCATGGCACAGTGTGTACATTTACTAACTACCCATAGTACAAACACAGAACTAATAGACATTCTGTTAGTTCTATGAGTACTATGGGATTGGTTACGTAAGGGTACACTAAAGAACTACTGGGGTCCTTAGTCCCTCACTTGTGCCACAAAATCTAATGCTAAATTTAAGAGAGCTCAAACACCTGCTGCTCGCTTCCTTTGCTTGGAAACGCAAACAAACTGAATATCACTCATTCGGAAGGATCTCCACTAGCTTCCAGTCTTGCACTACAGTACATCCAGTTCAGGGTTGCCCCTTCTCACCCTAACGTCCTTCCATGGCCTTGCCTGTCTCTATTAGCCGTACACTCTGGACACCAGCATTCTTCTCACTCCCACCCCACCCTAGAACTAATCTTTTATCTTCTCAGTCTCGTCCTCTTATGTGCCCTACTCTCTTACACAGTTTTTCTTAAGAACTGAGATAGGAACCAGCCCAGCAGTATGGTGGACTAGGGCAGTGGCTACCACACCGCATGCCACACTGGCAACCCGGGTTTCGGGAATGGACATAAGTCACTTGGGGGCTGGTCTTGGGTGGAAGAATTGAGCGTCCATAGGACAGCTCTCCTCTATTGGGGAGGGGGAATGCCTGTCCCACTGTTTAATTGTAACCTAGAGGAATCTAGGTGACAGCAACATGGGACAGCAGAGGAGGGGGACCCCAAGTTCGGACGCTGGGGGCATCTCTGTGGAGGAGCACACACATCACATCATGGCAGGCGCGTAGGCCCCAAGGGAGAAAATGGAGGAAAAACATCTCCAACCACAGTGCATTGATAACCCAGTCCCTTGCAGGCCCCGAACCAACGACTGGGCACCTCTGGTCAGGTCCAGATCAGGGCCGGGTCAGAGTGATCAGGTGAGAAAAACTCAAGGTGGGAAAACAAAAAAAATGAAACGAGGCCAGGGCCTCCAGTGGACCCTGGTTTGGAAGCTGACTCACGTAGCTTGTGGATGGGCAGCCAGGGCTGGGGGAACACTGCCTCGTGCAGTGCATCCCTGCCCAGGGGTGGGATGGCACTGCAGCCCGCCACTGCAGTAACCCCTTGCAATAGATTATGGAGCTATCTCCCTCACAGCGGATCTGACTGCATGCATGCATGGCTCATCATGGGCTAGCACTGCGTCAACAGGAGGGCAAGAGACACGGAACTCTCGCAGCCCCATACTGTGAACCATATACGGGACCCTGCCAGAGGAGGTAACCTGAAAGGGAAGTGGGAGGACCCACTCTGAAGACCCTGCTGGATTCCAGGGATGAGGTGCAGAGACTGGCAGGTGGGGTTGTAAGCAATGTTGGAGCTGGAAAGCTTTTGATTCGATGGAGGACACATATGTAAAGGGCATAAACAGAGAATGTAAAGAAAAAGTACCAATGGAGTTCGACTTCTAATTCACATTCATATCCAGACCAAAGACTTCCCACATTAGCATTTGGCTGCTAGAGTATTTACTGACTTGTTTTTTGATACCAGGTAAGATGCTCTAGGTTTACATATGTCTGTTGTGAGGCACAAGCTGGGAGAATTACAGACTGATCAATCATCAACACAAACAACGATAAACATACTAGAGAAAAACATCAGAAGGCAGTCACAGGTAATCTGCATCAGAAAAGGAAAACAGTAGTGTAAACAAAAGACAACATCAGGTGCAATCATGTGTACTTAAACTGCACAGTGCATAAGAAAAAGAATCATAGACAGAAGTGGTGTCATAGGTGCATGCACTACACAGTGTAGGTAACAATAATCAATTACTATAAGTGAAAAAACTTAAACCGACTATTGGTGACAAAGTAGGGAAAATAGCTTAGTTAGACTATTACAGGTAATGATAGCATAAAAATCAGCAGTATTCATCAAGAAATTTCAAGAAAAAGTGCGCAGTGCTAGGTCAGGCTAGGTCTTATATATTAGGGTTACTCACTTGTAAACGTAGTTCTAGGAGTGGTAACTGGTGCACATCCACACACTGGCAGTCTTTCTTTCCCTTTAAATCTTGCCGGAGATCTTCAAGCTAAGCTCCTCCAACCCACCCGGGTGGCATACTCCTTGGCTCCACCGTGTGTCATCAGATCTTGCATGTTGGAAGCAGGGATCTGTGTGCCACTTGCCAGGGAGGCTGGGAGGGCTGTGCTGATGTGCACCATATACCACTCCTAGAACTACAGTTAAAGGTGAGTAACCCTCATTTCTATGGACATTGATATGGTGCACTATCCACTCTCTGGCAGACTCCTAGCAGTTCTCTGGGAGGAGGGGGCAAGGCACACACCCCTACTTGGCAAACAGAGACTGGAGAACCAAGGTCCTAAAAGCAGCATTCCGGCATGACTCAAAGTCAATGCTGTAATGGGAGATGAAGGTGCCTGCTGACTTCCAGGTAGCAGCCCTGCAGATTTCCTGGATAGGGACATCCCTGGAAGCAACCACCGAGGCAGCGGTATGTCTGATGGAATAAGCCCGAAGCCATACAGGAGGCTCCTTACCAGCCAACCTATAGCAGAGGACAATGCACAAGACTATCCATCTGCCAATCCGCTTAGCTGCCAGTCTGCCAGGTGCAGCTTCAGCATAAGTCACAAAGAGCTGGGGAACCACTCCTTGAACTCCAGCCATGCGCTCCTTATAATAAGCAAGCACTTGCCTCAGGTCCAACAAGTGGAGCTGTGCTCAGACTCCCGAGACTGGATTAGTGAAGTGCATAGGGAGGTTAATCATCTGATTAAGGTGAAACTCCAACAAAACCTTCAAGAAAAACTTTGGGTGGGAATGGAGGACTACCTTGCCCTTGTTGAACACCAGGTAAGGAGATGCCACAAAGAGCACCTGGAGCTCACTGATCCTTCTGGTAGAGGTGATAGCCACCAAGAAGGCAGTCTTCCATGGCAGGTGTGACATCTCACACCTGTACACAGGCTCAGATGGCTTGCCCATGAGCACTGCCAACACCAGCAACAAGTCCCATGGTGGGGACAGGTGGTCCAGGCCTTTGAAGAAACACCCAACCACCTTCTCCTGCACAATTATTGGCATACCAGCCTGCACCTGGTATGCAGAGATTGCTGTCAGGTGCATCTTAAAGGTCGTCGACCTCAGTCCTGACCAAACAAGGGACCATTGGCAGTTTAAAGTGCTAACCACAGGACAGGCCAGGCGGTCAAGCTCCCTGCCCTGGCACCAAATAGAAAATCTCTTCCATTTGAAGGCATAGGACTGACAGTTTGACTCTTTCCAAGAAGCCTCCACAACTTGGAGCACATTTTCCAAAAGACTCAAAGCCTGGAATTCTAGCCGCTCATTAACCAGGCTGCGAGGTACAGGGACTGAAGGTCCAGGTGCAGGATCTTCCCCTTGTGACAAGAGAGCAGATCCAGGCACAGGTGTAATCACCACGGAGGTCTACTGCTGAGGCTGAGGCACTCCAGGTACCAGTACTGGTGAGGCCAGCCCGGGGCAACAAGGATCACCCACGCCTTGTCCCTCCACTCCTTGACCAACACCTTGTGGATCATGGGAAAGGGAGGGAAGGCATAGAGGAGGCCTGAGGTCCAGGGCCTTGCGAAGGCATCCCCCATCAGTGTCCCGCACTGTAGGGGGTGGGCACAGAACAGCCTCAGCTTTGTGTTCTCCCAAGAGGCAAAGAGATCGACTAGAGGAGTGCCCCACAGGGAGAATAGGTGGTTCACCACCTCCTGATGCAGAGACCACTCATGGAACACCTCACTCACCCGGCTGAGGGCATCCATTAGTTGGTTGGAGGCTCCTGCTACACAGATGGCCAGGAGATCCGCATCCAAGCTGCACATGAGGGTCCAGGTGCGGAAAGCCTCTCGACATAAATGAAGGGAGTGCATGTCACCCTGCTTGTTCAGGTAATGCATGGTCATGGTATTGTCTGTCTGGACTTGCACAACCTCACCCCGGACAAATAGAATGAATTCCATCAGAACAAGGTGCACTGCACAGAGCTCCAGCAGGCTGATGTGGTGACAGGATTCCCTGGGGTTTCAGAACCCATGGGTCCTGTGATTCTCCAGGTGCGCTCCCCATCCCACCAGAGACACATCAACTGTCAGGGTGGTTGTTGGCGCTGCGCGGACAAACAGGACTCCTTCCTCCAGAAGTTCTGGGATGAGCCCCTTCTGGATGGCATCCCACATAGGCTGGGTCACTGTGATCAGCTAGTCTTGGTGACCTAGGCATTGAGATTACTGGTGGCCAAGCTCCCACTGTTGGTGGCGCATCCGCCAGTGGGTCCATCTGACCATGCTGGTGCAGGATGCCATGTAACCCAGCAGTTGCAGGAAGTCCCGGGCAGGGCACAAGCACCCAACCTGAAAAGATCAGGCAAAGGAGGCAAGATTTAATGCCCTGTCTGTAGGAAGTTGGGCCTTGGCACGCAGGGAGTCTAGCTCTGCCACAATTAAGTTCATCACCTGCAAGGGATTGAGTTTGGACTTGGCCAGGTTAACCAGAAGGCCCATGTTTCAGCACGTCTGGAAGGCCATGTCCCACCACTCCACAGCCTCCTTGGATGGCCTGGCTATCAGCCAGTCATCCATCCAGGTGGGTGTAGACTCTGACCCCCTCGGAACCTCAGGAATGCAGCCATCAGTGCCATGCACTTGGTGAAGACCCTGGGTGCTGAAGAGAGGCTGAAAGGCATGACCTGGAACTCATATAGAACCCCTTCTGCATGAAACTGACGGTACCGCCAGGGGGGCGTATGGACTGGAATGTGGAAGAAGGCATCCTGGAGGTCCAAGAAGCAGAACCACATGTCCTGCTCCAAAGATAGGATTATCTGGTTCAGAGTGACCACCTGGAACTTGTGCTTCCCCAGAAACTGGTTCAGATCATGAAGAGCCAGTATGGAGTGCCCACTGTTCATATCAGTACTAGGAAGTACAGGATTTGGACATGAAACCTTGACATGCGTTATGGCTCCTTTCTCAAGGAGATGAGCAACATCCTCCCTGAGGGAGGACAGTGTGTCCTGCGACACGACGGACTCTCTTTGTGCATAGGGCCAGTATAATAATAATAATAACTTTATTTATCTGCGCCTTTCTCAAAATCAAAGCGTAATACAATAAAATGCAAAATAAAACATATTAAAACATATTAAAAACTAAATTGGCAACACACCAATTAATCAACATGCAAGTTATCAGCAAAAGCCTTGCTTCATAGGAAGGACTTTAAACCCTTTTTAAAACCCTCCACCGTCATGCACTCTCTAATCCAGCGTGGTAGAGAATTCCAGAGGGTCGGCGCCACAAACATAAAAGCTCGGGCGCTGGAAGATTTTAAAGTAACCCTCGGGATCTCTAGCAATCCCTTGTTGGCAGAGCGGAGTGGTCGCATCGGTAGGTAAGGCACCAGAAGCTCTTTCAGGTAGTCAGGGCCCAACCCGTGTAGGGCTTTATAAGTCAGCAATCCGACTTTAAAGGTGATCCGCCACTGAATCGGCAGCCAGTGCAGATCTCGGAGCACCGTGTAATGTGGAGGAACAAGAAGTCCTCGCTAACAACCGGGCTGCCGTAGTTCTGCACTAGCTGCAAGCGGGCGGATATCAATCCCAGGCAGCCCAAAGTAAAGGGAGTTGCAGTAGTCCAGACACGAGGTCACAAAGGCGTGATCAGAGTGGAAGGTCGCCGATGGAACAAGGTGCTTGATCCTGGCAATGTTCCTAAGATGGTAAAGGACACCTTGACAACCGCCAACACTCTGCGCACGCAGTGTCAGCTGATCGTCAATAATCACCCCAGGTCTCGCACCTGCTCAGAGGTCAGGAGCCCGCATCCCCAGAATAAACCCGAGGTTTAAAGTGCCCCAACCCTCAATTCGCGGCCATGATCCACAACCAACCCTCCGCCTTCCCCGAGTTCAACTTCAACCAACTGGACCTCATCCAATCCTGGATCTCACTGAGACAGCTGTTAAACACTGAGAGTGCTCTATTCTGGTCAGGCCGAAAAGACAGATAGAGCTGGGTATCATCGGCATAGCAATGAAAATCCAGCTCATATCGTCTAACAATGTGTCCGAGGGGAAGCATGTACACCGCAAACAACATGGGGGACAGCACAGAGCCCTGAGGCACCCCACAGCTCAGAGCGGTGGGATCAGAGGAAAAAATCCCCGATACCACCCTCTGAGTTCTACCTGTAAGGAAAGAAGTAAACCATCTGTGCAATAAGCCCGAAAGACCACAGATGCATCTCAGGCACTCAAGCAGCACCACATGGTCTACAGTGTCAAATGCTGCTGACAAATCCAAAAGAACCAAAATGGACCATTTTTTCTGGTCTCTCGCCATCAAGAGATCATTGAGGACCTGAACCAGCGCAGTCTCAGTGCTGTGCCTCTTTCGAAAACCTGATTGAGGAGGATCGTAGATGTTATGGATGGTAAGATGGTTGTCCAACTGGGCTGCCACCACTTTCTCGATTACCTTCCCAACAAAGGGAAGGTTCGAGATAGGTCTGTAGTTAGCCAGGGAGTCGGGGTCCAAGGATGCCTTTTTCAACACTGGTGTCACCACCACTTCCTTCAGGGAGCGGGGATATTCACCAGTGTCTAGGGAACACCAGACTATCCTGGCAAGAACCGGGAGGATAACCTCCCCACAGCCCATGATCAGGTCTGTGGGGGCCGGGTCTAAACTACAGCTAGTGGTGCGCATACCCTGGACAATCCTCACAACATCCTCGATTTCCGGCCTTATGAAGGTACTCCAGGTAAACGGTGTGCTAGTGACCATAGGCTGGGCCACCGCAACTCCCATGGAGGGGGCGGCGCAAATCTCGGCCCTGATGTCGGCCACCTTATCTGCAAAGAATCGAGCGAGCTCTACACACTGCATCTGTGAAAAGGCACGATGAACCTGCAGACAGGCTGGGTTGCACAGCCTGTGTACGGTTCAAAAGAGCTGGGCCGGTCGGTTCTGAGCAGCAGCAAACTCTCCGGACAGGAACACTGCCTTCTTATGAGTAATTGCTGACTGATAGAGTTTATAATGCTCTAGGAGTCTAAGATGGTCGGTATCTAAGCCAGACTTCCACCAACATCTTTCAACTCATGCACTACTCTCCGCAACTCCTCAGATCCTGATCAAACCAGTGATCGGGGCTAAGGGAGAGGCCGCACGTGGTGGAGCAATCAATCTAAAGTGGAGGTGAAGTTTTATTATAGGCTAGCACCATCGCTTCGGGATCTAAGCTCAACCCAGGAAATTCTGATAGGTCAAGAACCGCAGATAGACCAGTGGGAGTAACATCCCGTAAAGGGCGGTACTTGACCATCTCCACTGGGGTAGGTCTCCAAGGGGGTGCATAAATTGAATCTCACAGTGTGGTGATCAGACCATCCGACTGGTTCCACCCCCACATCTGAGGCCTCCAACCCCAGCAGGAAGACCAGATCAAAAGAATGGCCATGTTTATGGGTGGCAGAGGTAACCACCTGTGAGAGGCCCAATGAACACATCAATTGGAGGAAGTGCTGACCAAACTGCGAGAGTTTGTCGTCGATCCAGGCATTGAAATCGCCCAGCACCATCAACCTAGGTGATCCAAATACCAGGTCGATGACGAAATCCGCCACTTCCTTTAGAAATAGTTTCCCGTCACCGGGTGGACGATAAACGAGCGCCATTCTATACCCCCCACCTGCCACCACTACACATTCAAAAGATCTGGTCTCTCCACTGGAACACTAGTGAGGTCCAATTCGGGTCTTGAAACAGACCGCAACCCCCTACTCCCATGAGCCAATTCGGCGGTGAATCACCGAATACCCAGCTGGAATTGCAGCCCCAAGACTGGGGCAGCATTACTATCCAGGTTAGAGGTTGATGCAAACCAGGTCCACAGTGCCAACCAAGTCCGCTACAATAGCAGTCTTGTTCACCACGGACCTGGCATTGCACAACACCGCCCGAGTTGGATAGGACTCCAGGGAAGCCCGGACCACCTGCCCACCATTTAGAAAATTGGTGGTGCCCTTGGGTATGGGAACCAAACAAATAAAACTACGTTCGGTACTCTATTTCGCCCCAGGGCATCTTCTGGACTTAACCACACAAATGCGGGCACCCCCCTTCTCCATCCCCCCTGTTCACACCCCCAGCCCCTCCGAACCCCGCCAGCAATTCCCAGAGCTTACAGCTGCTGTTGATAAATAGGGAAAAGCAAAGGGGGTAAAGAAAAGGGTGGAGGGCATGAAGAGCAGCGAGATGAGTAGTGCATGACGGGGTGGGTAGAAATACAGGTTACTCACCTGTAACAGGAGTTCTAGGAATGGTATATGTTGTTCATCCACACTTATTGACAGGTTCCTGTCGCTTTAAATCTTGCCGAAGGTCTTTAAGCTGGCTCCTCCCACCCACCCGGTGGTAAAACCTCGCTCCGCCCCCATGACGCCAGATCTGCCCGCTGGAAGCTCAGGTTGTGCGTCAGGCCGGGAGGTCGTAGGAATGTAGGATGAACAACATATACCATTCCTAGAACTCCTGTTACAGGTGAGTAACCTGTATTTCTAGGGACATGGATATGTTGTTCATCCACACTTATTGGCAGACTCCTAGCAGTTCTCCGGGAGGAGGGAGGCAAGGCACACACCCCAATACTTACTTGGGAAATAAGGACTGGAGAACCGAGGCCCCAAAACCAGCATCCCGGCGTGACTCAAGGTCGATGTGGTAATGGGTAATAAAGGTGTGCTGACTTCCAGGTAGCAGCCCTGCAGATTTCCTGGATAGGGACGCCCTGGAAGCAGCCACCGATGCAGCAGTATGACGGGTAGAATGAGCCTTATCCCTCTGGGAGGCTCCATGCCCCCAACTTATAGCAGCGATCTATGCAGGAGGTGACCCACCTGCCTATCGTCCGCTTGGCTGCAGGTCTGCCAGGTGCGGCTTCAGCGTAGGGTGACAAAGAGCTGGCGAACCTCTCCCGAATTTCAGCCGCAAGGCCTTTATAATAAGCGAGCCCTCTAGGGTCCAGAGTATGGAGCCTATATTCGGCCTCCGAGGTGTGATTGGGGTAGAACACCGGCAGAGTCAGCACCTGGTTAAGGTGAAACTCCGACACCACCTTCGGAAGGAATTTCGGGTGGGGGCACAGGATAACCTTGTCCCTGTGGAAGACCAGGTAAGGAGACTCGATGCAAAGCGCCTGGAGCTCTCCCATCCTTCTGGCTGACGTGATAGCCACCAAGAAGGTGGTCTTCCACCTACAGGTGAGAGATCACACCTTGCATTAGTTCGAATGGCTTGCCCATGAGCTTTGCCAGTACCAGCAGTAAATCCCACGGAGGTGGTGGTTCTCGACCGAGGGGAATGTGATCAAGGCCTTTGAAAAGCGCCCGACCACTCTTTTCCTGTGCCACTGACTGCTTCCCGCCCGCGCCTGTAAGCAGAGATGGCTGCCAGGTGCACCTTTAGGGTCGCCGACCTAAGCCCTTGACTAGAAAGGACTATAAATAGTCCAAATGCTTGCCACAGAACAGAAGGAAGGGTCCAAGCCTTGTTTTGACACCAAATGGAGAATCTCTTCCATTTGAAGGCGAGCATTTTCTGGTCGACTTTACGGACGCCTCAACAACATTGAGGACCTCGCGGAAAGACCCAAGGCCTGAAACTCTACCGCCAGGAACCAGGGCCGCCAGGTGCAGGGACTGAAGGTCCGGATGGAACACCTTCCCTGACTGACTGAAAGCAGGTCCGGGCGAGCTGGAAGTTGCCTCGGAGCCTGGAGCTGAGGCTGAGGAGATCTCGGTACCAGAACTGGCGGGGCCAGTCTGGGGCTATCAGGATCGCTTGCGCCTTGTCCCTCCTTGCTTTGAGAAGCACCTGTGAATCAAGGGAAATGGGGGAAAGGCGAGAAGAGGCCCGGGTCCACAGCCTGAGAAGGCATCCCCTGCAGCGAGCCCCGCTGAGGGGGCGGGCATGAACAGCCCCAGCTTCAGATTCTCCCTGGAGGCAAACAGGTCCACCTGAGGTGTGCCCAGTGGAGAACAGATCTTGTACTACCTCCGCAGGAGAGACCATTCGTGAGATGCAGCCCCTATCCGGCTCAGGGCATCGGCCAGGGTGTTGGAGACTCCTGCCACATGAATGGCTAGGAGATCCGCCTCCAGGCTGCGACGAGTGACCAAATGCGGAGAGCTTCCTGCATAGAAGCATGGAGCGCCCCGCCTGGCGGTTCAGGGTACATGGTCGTGGTATTGTCCGCCTGACTCGGACCACTTGACCCCGGAGAAACGGAGCAAAGGCGGTGAGAGCTAGGCGGACCGCCCGAGCTCCAGCAGGTTGATGTGGCATCGGGACTCCCGCGGGGACCAGAGGCCGTGCACTCGGTGTTCCCCCAGATGGGCACCCCAACCCATCAGAGAGGCATCGGTCGATAGAGAGACCGTCGGCTCAGGGTGGACAAACGGGATGCCCTCCTGCAAATGGAATGGAACGGTCCACCACTGGAGAGCGTTCCACATCTCCTGGGTCACTATCACTAGCTGGTCCAAAGGATCGCAGCGTTGTGACCACTGGCTGGCCAGTCCCCACTGAAGGGTGCATGTGCCAGCGGACCCAACGGACCACGCTGGTACAGGCCGCCATGAGACCCAGAAGGCGCAGGAAGTCCCGGGCAGGGCGCGATTGCCCAACCAGAAATGATTGGGCAAAGGAGGTAAGAACCTCGGCCCTGTCCGCCGGGAGTCGTGCTCTGGCTCGAAGAGAGTCGAGCTCTGCCCCGATGAACAGGATCACCTGCTTTAGCTCGAGTTCCGACTTGACCTTGTTGATGAGAAGGCCAACTCGAGAGCAAACCTGGAGGGCCAGATCTCTGGACCGCTCCACCTCCCGTCTGGAGGAGGCTGCTATCAGCCAATTGTCCAGGTAAGGGTACACCCGGACCCCTCGGCGCCACAGGAATGCTGTCACTACTGCTATGCATTTGGTGAAGACCCTGGGAGCTGGAGATAAGCCGAAGGGCATGGCTCGGAACTCGAAGAGGGATCCCTCCGCTCGAAAGCAGAGGAATCTCCGATGACGGACGGATAGGATGTGAAAGAACGCTGGCCCTGTAGGTCCAGAGAGCAGAACCACACCGTGTTCCAGAGATGGTATTATCTGCGCCAGAGTGACCATTCTGAAGGTTCGAGACCTTAGGAACTTGTTCAGGTCGTGTAGGTCGAGAATGGGGCGCCAGCCCCCCGTCCATTTCAGAACCAGGAAATACCTGGACACGAACCCTGGGTCTGAAGGGGGGTCCTCCACCTCCGTGATCACCTCCTTTTGGAGGAGGAGAGCGATGTCGGCTCGGCGAGCCACCAGTGAGGCTGCGACCCGAGGCCCCCCGAGGTGCGACGGCTCTGAAGGGCGGGGCCTGCTCGAATTCCAGAGGTAGGCCTTTTCCCACCACCTCCAGTACCCACCTGTCCGTGGTAACAGTGGACCAGGTGGAAAGGAAGTGTCTGAGCTGTCCCCACGGGGGGAACCAGGGGTGAGGTGACAGGGATGGGGGCGACACCCCTCAGCCCGTCACTGGGCAGGCTTGGAGGAGGGACCGGCCGAGGAACCTCCTGGGCCTTTACCTTCCTGCTTCCTGTTGGAGGAAGCCGACGGTTTGGGCTTGGGATACCATGTCGAGCCTGCTGGCCCTGACGTTGTTGGGCCAGCGCTGTCATGGGCGCAGAAGGACGCTAAAGGGCTTAGGCTGTGGCTTCGGCCTTTGTCCTTCTGAGCGGAAGAGACCGAGTCCAAGGTACCATTGACTTCTGATCCTCTGCAGGTGACCTTCCACCCCAGGGCTCAAGAGGTCAGTCCCAAAAGGGAACATCCGCCAACTTGTGCTGGGTATCCGGGCAAAGGTGGATATCCTCGCTAAGCCCGACACACGTAGGCCATTGCGGCCACCACAGACCTGGCACATGAGTCCCTCGATGTCTAACGAGTCTGGAGCTGCTGTTTAGCCACTGCCCTGCCCTGGTCCCGCACCTGCCTGACGGTAGTCTGCAGATTCGCGGAAGATGAGGGACAACCTCATCCAGGAGCCTAACAGGGCGTGAGAAAATGTGCCATGAGGATTTACGAATAAGCCTGACTAAGGCCGAGAGAGGACGCAGTATAGACTTTCGCCCGCATAATCCAATTTCTTGGATTCCTTGTCGGGAGGTTTGTCCACATCCCTGGCGTTCCCGGCACGCCGGAAAACTCTGTCAGTAACCAACCCCTCGGCCGAGGGGTGTTCCGAAAAACCGGACAGGGAACTGGTAGGGACCGCATACTTCCTGGCCAACCTGGCCGCAGGGCAGGAAGCAGGACGCTGCCAAAGTTCCAAGGCCGGACCCACTATGGCTTCGGCCACCGGAAAGGCCTCCGTAGGAGAATCCCCTCGGTCCAGAATCTCTGTGAGGGGATACCTGGCCCGTTTAGAAACGGGTTCGAGCTTCATCCCGGTGGACTCCGAGATGAGTCGAAGCAACCCTAAGAAGGACGAAGGGCTATCGTCCATTGACTGTCCTCCCAAGGACTCCAAGTCTATGCGCTTTGAGAAGAGGGAGGAACCATCACCGGACTCAGAAGAGTCCTCAAAGAGCTGCCTCGGCCCTGAGCCACCCTCCACCTGCCGAGGTTTATCGGGAGTGAGGGTGACTGACAGCCTATGGAGCAAACCCAAAGCCGACCGAGAATTTTCGGTCGGAGCCCCAACTAATGGCTGTGGGGGTGGAGGTTCCACCAGAATCGGTGTGGCAGCTGGAATTGGCTGAACAACCGGCCTGAGAACAGGCTCCTCGACTACAACGAGGGGTTGTTTCGGCTGCTCCGGTGACAGCCACTTAATGGCCGGGGAAGACGACTGGGTAGGCTTATTCCCGGTCAAAAGGAGCTGTTGCCACATAAGTTCCTCGTACCTCCGACGCAACTTACACCGAAGCCTCCCCTCGTCCGAGGAAGAGGAAGAGCGGTGGCGCCACTTGCCACAGTGCCGAGACCGAGACTGCCTATGACGGCGGGATCGGTTGGACCGCGAGGATGTCCAAGACCGAGACCGAGAGTCTCGACTAGGCCGAGGAAGGTGAGGAGAAGTGTCGGAAATCGGCACTCCCCTCGGCTCGGACGATCCCACTGAAGGCTCCGGAACCGGAGGCACAGACGAGCCGACGGGATCCTCAACTCCCACCGGGGGAACCGGGGAGAGGGGACTCTCAGCTTCTCCAGCCGACAACCCGTCCAACGGGTCGAGAAAAATCTCGACCGCCAACGGAGTCTCGGCCAACTGGCCTGACGGGGACACCGTGAAGCCAGTGGCCGAAGCTGAGGGGTCGACCGAAGTCGACTGTCGACAAGGGGAAGGGGATCTTTCCTGCTCCCAAGAGCGTCGACGGAGAGACTTACTTTTGCTCTTTTTGGACCTGAAAGAAGGTCCCGAAGAAGTTGGACCCTCACCTTTGGTCGAGAGGGTCAGACAAAGCTCCTTAAAAGAAGCCGAGTAAGAGGCACCGAGAGAGAGCGGGACAAATGCCGCAGCCGAGGTAGAAGCGGCCCGCGCCGCCTTCTCCTCTTGAGGCGATCATCTGCTCAAGCTGATCCGCCGAGTCCGGCCGCAGACACCGCCAATCGGCCTCTTTAGATTTCACCGTGGAATCTTTTCGGGCGCCCCAGTTGTAATCGGGCAGCACAGTCTTCAAGGACGAGGTCAAAAGGAAGAGCACAAGTCGCAGGCCTCGCGGGTCGTGCTCAAGGCCCAGGCAGTAGACGCACGCGGGAGTGCGGATCCGTCCTAGACATCTTCGCCCGCAAGGCACCTCCAAATCTGGGAGTCGATTTGTCCATCGCAGCCGCGAGGAGAAGACCAAGTCTTTTGCAAAAACTTTTCAATTTCCCCGAACTTTCAAGAATTAGGAACCAGTCTTAAGCGCAACGCTTAAGGAGGGAACCTGAGCTTCCAAGCGGTAAGGAGAGATCTAGCGTCATGAGGCGGAGCAGAGAGTTTTACCACCCGGGGGGGTGGGAGGAGCCAGCTTGAAGACCTTCCGGCAAGATTTAAAGCGGCAAGGAACCTGCCAATAAGTGTGGATGAACAACATATCCATGTCCCTAGAATAACCATATCTGACGGCATCCACAAACAATAGGCCATAACAAAGATCTCAAAACACCCCGGAAATCTCAATAAGAATAAAATATTAAAGCATAAAACACAAATCAACTTATCACAAATTAAAATATACAATCAAAATATCTAAATAAAAAACCAAAAACAATAAACAATAATAATTCTTTAACAATAATAGTCATTCGGATAGATATTAAAAGGACAAATTAAAACAGTGGAGCTCCCACCTTCCACTGCAAAATGTCCATATATGACACCCTGGCTCTCACCAAGTTTCCAACGACTAGCAAAACAAATTAAAATTAAAACAAAACCCCAAAAACCAAAGAAATTCCCCCACCGATTTGGACCTCACAAAGGAGCTCTCACCACACAGTGGGAGTCAAAAAAGGCAGAAAAAATATCCAAAATAATAAACTGAGGTGAACAAGTCCTAAAAAATTAATAAAAAACAGAAGTACAGTTAGATTTACAATCCCACATGGGCTCTCACCACCACGATGAGTTGCTGCTCAAACTGTCTCATTCTTCAAGAGCCCCACGGATGTCCGACTCAGGAACACTTTAACAGCATCTGTGTATTAAAAACTTCCTTTCCATTTTATAAAAGAGAAAAGTTTCCAAGATAGATCCATGAAAAAGGAGGGAACTCAAAAGGCCACTGCCGGTACCGTGAACTAACCCTAAAAACAACCCTCCTCTCAATGGACCTTACCGCCACCTGGTCAGCTCTCCAGCTGTACCGGTGCGGAACAGAAGAGCCAGGAGGCCTGCCGCCAACAGTCACGAGCCGCCCAGCCCACCACCTACAGAGGATAGGTGTCCAAGGGCAGCCCACAGATACGGGCCAAAGGCCTCATAAGGCAGCCAGGAGCTGACAGCCCCCAAACTCTATCCAGGACACAAACAACTCAAAAGCAGGTCCAATACCAGGAAAAGTCCTCTCTCAGGTTCCACAATCCTTCAGGATCGAGGTCGAACACCGAGGTCCATTCGCAGTAGTAGAACAGTCAATCCCACAGTACTGTCCTCTGCTCCGCTCCGCTCACCAATGAAGCCAGTCCCTTAATCCAAAGGAAGAGACCTTCCAATAAAGCGCCGACATTGGCTGGGACAACAGCCGCGCTTAACGGAGGAAGGGGATTCGAAACATAAGAACCTGGCAGCAGCTTTATCGTAACACAATAATGCAGTCCGTCACCATATGGATTTCAAGAATGCAGGGAGAATACAAGGAAAGTATTGAAAAACCCCCGATTCTTTCCTGAGAAATGACCACAAACCAAAAAACTTGAATAATGACTAAAAACGTAATGAACACACACAATATGGATTTTCCGGGGCAGCGTTAAAATGCTCTGAGATCGCGGCACAGCATCGCCACCATCTTGCCCCCACTCGCAAAATGTATGGCATGAGAGCCTCGGAGTTGAGGCAACCCTCTACCCACCACGTCTACCACCCATTTGTACAAAGCAATGATGGACCGGTTGTGCTAGAAATGGCGAAGCCGACCCCACATGGGGAACTGAGGCAGGGAGTGGATGGGGGGGAGGTAGATAACCCCCGATCCATCACTGGGCAGTTTTGGCAGAGGCACCAACACCTGCTGCCAGAGGGGCACCATACCCCTACTGCCACTCTTTTTGGTGCCCTGACTAGCTAACTTGGTCTTGGGGCACCAAGCCTGAGATTGCCCCTACTGGGGCTGCTGCCATCTGGGCTGCTGTGACTAAAAGGGCTAAAATTGAAAGGGCATCTTTTTCAGCTTCTGCCCTTTCTGGTAATTCTGTGAGGAGGTCACAGAATCTAAGGTGGCACTGGACTTCTCAATCCTTGTGAGATGCTCCTCCACCCCCTGGGCCGAAGAGGTTGGTGCCCAAGGGAACATCGGCCAATTTGTGCTGGGTGTCCGCTCTGAAGGTGAAGAGCCACAGCCAGGCCCTGTGATGCACAGTGACAGACACTGCCATGAAATAGGCACAACAGTCACCAATGTCCAAGGCCATATGGAGCTGGTGTTTAGCCAGCACTTGATGACCCTGGTCTCTGATCATTTTGATTGCCATCCACAATTCAGCAGAGAGGCAAGGAAGGACATGGTCTAGGTCAGGGAGTGACTGATGCAGGCTATCAAAGCATAGCTCACCTGATGGAGACCCAGGGAGGATGCAGTGTGTACAACTTTTTTGCTGCATGGTCGAGCTTTGTGGATCCCTTGTCAGGGGACTTGTCCAAGTCCCCAGCACTGCCAAGTTTCCAGAAAACGGAGTTGGCCACCAATCCCTCAGTCAAGGGGTGGACAGAGAAAGTGGACAAGGTGCTGGTAGGGACCGCATACTTGCAGACCATACAGGCTTAGGGTGCCACACATGAGGATGGATGCTGTCAAAGCTCCAGAGTCGGTCCTAGGATGGCTTTGGCCAAGGGGAAGGCAACCTCTGGAGATTAATCCCTGTCCAGAATTTCAGTAAGGGTTTTTTTAGCCCTCTTCTGAACTAGTTCCAGAGGGAGCTCCATGGACTCAGAAGTCAATCTGAGCATAGCTCAAAAAGACACCAGCCCATAGTTGGTGCTCAGCTCTTCTACTGATTCATGGTCGAACCCATGGGTCCTCAATGACTGCATGGAGGACCCATCAGAGTCATAGAAGGACTCTTCAAACATGGCCCTTGGACGTTTCTTGCCATGTATCACTCGGGACTCGTCCCAGCGAGTGATCTCCACGGACAACTGGCCTGTCAATCCGGTAGCCAGACGGAAGTCTTTGGTTGGATCTCCCCATAATGGCTACAGTGGCAGCAGTTCCACCAGATTGGGGGAGAGATGGGTGTCGGCGACAGTGACACTTGTCTCGGTTTGGACCAGAATGGGTTGTACTGGAGGTGACCAAGGAATCACTGGCGTCGAGGGTCGAGCCTACACTGCCCAACCAAGGCTCTGCTGCCACAGCATGACCTCATAGCGCTGCCACATCCCGCAACAGAGCCTCTGTCAGTTAATGAAGAGGAAGAGAAATGCCTGTGGTGACACCTCCCAAATGATTGAGATTGGGAGTACGAGGAATCCCTCGACCACAATCTCGACTGTGACTGAGATCGCAACCAATAACTCTCTTGCTAGAGAAGAGAAGCAGGTGAAGGGTCATGTAGATCACACTAACCTGCTCTTGCTGCATGATCCCAGAGGTAGGAAGTTTCTGGGAGGAGAAAACCAGATCCACCAACTGCTCCTGAGGGAGGGTCAAAAGGATCAGGGTCCTAGAGATTGAGTCTTCCTTGACCCCTTCCTACAACGGGTCCACTGGGTCAAGAAAAGTCTTGACCGCCTGGTCAGCCAGTGTTCAGGCCAACAAGCCTGATGCAGTTACCAAGGAGCTAGCATCCTGTCCCTTGACTAAGCCAGGTTCAGCCAAAGCCGAGCACTCAATGGCCATTGATCGGTCGAGGGAATCATGGGAGTGGGAAGAGCACGCCCTTTCCTGGTCCCATGACCGATGGTGGAACTTTTTGGACTTCTTCTTGCTGTTGTGGTGGGAGGAACTCTCCCCGAAGGTCTCAAGGGACTTGCACATGTCCTGGAACATACCAGAGAACAATGCCCCAGCACTGGCCCCAGCTGGGAGCAGTGCTGAGATGGATGAGGCCCCGCCGCAGCTTTTGCCACTGCCTCTTCCATCACTGCAAGCTGGACTGCAGATGCCACTGCTGCAGAGATCACCTTGCGGGCATCTTTGGAGCAAACCGGAGGGTCCCGTTCAGCTGGCCGGCTGAGAAAATGATGGGCGTAGTGATCTTTGAGGGACAACGGTAGCAAGGTCTTACATAGGCTGCAGGCGGCAATGTTGTGCTCTGCCCCAAGGCAGTAAATGCATGAGGTGTGCAGGTCCATCCACGACATATTTTGTTTGCACTGCACACAATATTTTAAGTCCAGACCCATTTTGGATTCCTCACATTCCATTGCAGCATCAATGACAAAGCAGAATCGAGAAATATACTCAAGATTTTCTGAAAAGGTAAGTTTGTCAATGGCGCACTTTAGAGAGGCCTACACCATACACAGAGCTGCAAAGGAGAAGAACTGACTCTTCCAGTGAAAAGTAAGATCTGACATCACAGGGAAGAGCCAAAGAGTACACCACCAGGGTGGGTGGGAGAAGATTAGCTTGAAGACGTCCGGCAAGATTTAAAAATAAAGGAAGACTGCCAGAGTGTGGATAGTGCACCATATCCATGCCCCTAGAACTGTATGTTAATACCACTGCCAAGACCACTCTCATGGTTGTAAGAGTGGTCTCACATGCATTTTTAGTGTATGAGAACCGTAAACTGAAGTGAGCTATTCTGATACCCTAAGAATGTGAGACCACCCTTGCAACCGTAAGAGTGGTCTCGGTGGTATTAATACTGTATACTGTTGACTGAGCTTGATCAATAATATACTGTAAAACTGTTAATTTGTGCACAAACAAAAGATCACAGTCAGAGCATTTCAAACTTAACAACGCAAATCTACGTTCACGTTTGCACCCTGAGAGCAGTTTGACAGTGATCAGCAGTTGTTTACATGGCACGACAGGCATTTCAGTAGTTCAAACAGTTCAAAGTTCAAACAATTCAGACACAGTAGCCAATTACAGTAGTCAAGGGCACTTCTCAATGATTAAATTATTGTAATTAACCACACGAATTTAGCAGTTTTCAATTATGGTACAGTATAATGGTACTTACCTTTGCCTAACTCAGCTATTGCACTCGCTCTCCTGTTTCAGTATTGTGGTGTTCGGTTCGGTCAGTGACTGTCAGCATGTCTTTAGTTCAGTGGCTGCAATGAGCACAGGCAGTGAAGAGAGACTGCTCAGTATTGGAAGGAATCACTCCGGACGCACTGAGCGACTGCGCTGCAGTATCTTTTAAAATAGCTGACAGTGTTGTCCTTGAGTTAAGGAACTCTGCCCCTCCACCCAAACAAAGGAAGGCTGAGCATGTTAGCTGTAGCCTAGAAGTAAGGTTGAAACTAGGCAAGTACACTGTGGTGTGATGAGCGCAGTCCGTCTTTACCAAAGCAAGTATGGCACTTACATTAATGAGAGCACAGATCAAAAATTTAAAACTATTTAAATAAATTAAAATCAGTGTTTGACCCTGTTCTAATGGCTTCTGTTCTGCCTACAAAGCCCAGAGGGAGACCAACATTACTTGTGCAAGATGTGGAGGCAGAGCTAAAACAAATCACTAAGAGCTTACGCTCACAGGGGGCAGTTGTAAATGCCCGTGTAGTAGCAGCTGTTGCAGTCGGTGCTGTTAAAGCTCACAACCTGAAGTTGCTGTTAGAAAATGGGGGTAGCCTTTCCTTTTCCTGACAATGGGCATGGCAGTTCCTTAGTAGGTTAGGCTTCTGCAAAAGAAAGGGGACTAAGGTGGGTCGGAAAATGTCCCATGATTTTGACACACTAAAAAACTGTTCCTAAAAA
The DNA here is from genome assembly GCA_016271365.2 of Neoceratodus forsteri. Lineage (NCBI taxonomy): Eukaryota > Metazoa > Chordata > Ceratodontiformes > Ceratodontidae > Neoceratodus > Neoceratodus forsteri. Next base: position 1,400,785,983 of record CM028131.1, on the reverse strand, counting down.
GAATCAGCACTGCCTCAATGCAGGAACTGATACCAGCAGAGCTGGTAATAAATACTGATGAGATGGGTGTCCATTTGGTGCCATGCTCACAGTGGACAATGAAGGAAGTGGGAGCTAAGCAAGTGGAGGTAACAGGCTTAGGTGACAAACGCCAGGTGTCGATGGTGTTGAGGTGTACTTTGGCAGGATTTTATTTACCCCCACAAGTCATCTATCAGGGAAAACCTTCAAATTGTCACCCTCCTTTTAACTTCCCCAAACACTGCCACATTTTTTGCTCAGAGAACCACTGGGCAAATGAGAGCACAATAATCCAGTACATTGATCATGTGCTAGCACCCTACATTCAATCCACCATCCAAAAGCTGGACCTGCCCGTAGACCAACATACCCTGTTAATTTTAGATCTCTACAGGGCTCATACCACACGCCGTGTGCTAGACAAACTTGAAAGCTATGGTATTATCCCGATCTTCGTACCAGCATCCTGTACTGATGTCTTGCAGCTGCTAGACATCTCAGTAAAGAAGATCTTTAAAGACAATATTAAAACTTGCTTCACAGAGTGGTACGCCTCTCGTATCACAGAGACAATAAACTGTGACACTCCAGCCAAAAACATTAAAGTGGGCCTATGCCTGACAACTTTAAAGGAGCAGCACGCTCAGTGGATTTTAGAATCATTCCTCAGCCTAAGCACTTGACAGGAAGACTGTCTCAGGGGGTTCAGGGAAGCAGGAAACTTAACAGCACATGACACTTGTCTGGATAGCTTCGTAAGTATACATTATTTCCTGGAGTCTTTGTGTTGGGTGAATCCTCCCTCCTACAGCATACAAAAAAAGGTACTGTACTTGTTACAGGTCTCCGAGGCGGCTGGAGAGCTTGAAGACATCGGCCTGACCGATAGTAATCTGCAGTGATTAAGGAGTCCCAGTAAGAGGCTGTTGCTGTTCCTGCCAGTATTTAGGGCTTACAGTTGTAAAAGTTTTAAAAAATAAGTGCAGACTTTGGGGTTACAGCAACATCCCTCTCCTTGTTCACAGGTCTGCTGCGGAGGACAGAAAAGGACGTCCCAGTAACTGAACGAACTTCCACAAATGGCCGAGTGCACTAGCGCTCTTACTTTAATAGCTCTAAATTTTACATTTTAACTTGTACCACGTCAATTTCTGTAGGCTATAAATTAGAGTCCGCGGTGTCATGGCAACCGCGAACATAGTGAAATATTTTTCGCAGCATTATATAAGAGTTTTACAGTATTCGTTTTTTTAAAACCTTACCTGAATGTGCCCATTCCCAGGGCAGCTGAGTGTGAGACACACTTCCCAGAATAAGAATGTCTCGTGCAAAGGAAAGGAGTACTCCAATTGGTCAGCAGTGCTCCCCTCGATCTAGAATATCCTAAGAGGGGCAGAAGCATGGACCTCACAGGCACAGTGGGTTCTTTAGTGCCTTGCAAAAGTCAGAGTGACTGGGACAGAGGTGTAACTTTGGGAGAAAGGCATTCCAGTAAATTGGGGTATAAACTACAAAGGCCAGTGGAACACCTGTGCTCAAGGAGAGGTGGAGAGTCAACTGATCTCAGTGAGTAGGAAGGGGATGGACACCGCAGGTATGTGGCTAGGGAAGATGGTGAGTCTGTTCACAGCAGCTTGCCAACAAAATGGCCCACAGCAAGAGATCACTTGTCAGCATGGGAGGGTCAACCTATACCAGTATAAAGGAGGCAGTGCTGCGTGAGCTTCAGAGAGTCCAGTGCAAAGCGGCACACGTTATTGTATGTTATATCCCACCTAGAGAGGATGGTTTTACTTACACCCAGGAATGCCAGAAGACCATAGGTGAGACCTGGTAGGTGTACCCCTTGAGCTACAGAAAGTCGGGCAGCAACACATAAACAGTGTTTGACCCTGAAGGCCAGGCCCAGCTTAGTATTTACTGATTTGCAGATTGACGAGACATGGGTGGGGGGATCAAGGGAAGGGTCTAGTGATACACCCAGATATTTAAAAGCTGCTGACCTCCTCCAGTGAGGATCCACCTGTGCAAGTAATGGAGCATCTTCAGGAGGTAGCTTGGAGTTTTAGGTTGCAGCCAAAAATCACAGCGTTTGGTCTTTTTGCTATTTAGGATTAGCTTGTTCACTGATATCCAAGAGTGAATGAGTGCAAAGGAGTCCGAGAGAGATTTATGGATGGTAGAAACAGTCGCAGCACTATAGCATAGGACAAGATGGTCTCCATACTGCAGGGTGCTGCAACAGGAGGTAACATCAGGGAGATTACTGCTATAAATAGAGGAAAGAAGTGACCCTAGCACTGATCCTTGGGGAACACCAACAGTTATGGCAACACGGCTGGGGGTAGCAGGATGAAGTTGAACCTACTGTTTTCTACCAGTTATGTAGCTGGTGAACCAGGAAATTGCGGGAGGGGAGACGGCAGTTAGGTCGTTGGTGAATAAGGAGATGGCAGGAGGGGAGACTAGCTGGTTTTGGTGGATTGAGTTATTGACCAGGTCGAATGCCTTTGTAAGGTCACACCACGCAAGTTAGGAGACCAGAGTTCATAGCTAGGCTGATGTCATTTGTTGTTTTTGGCCAAGGCTGTAGAAGTGCCATGGTTTCTCTGAAACCATGTTGGATGGGAGACAGGAGATTGTACTTGGCTATAAAGTGCATTTCCACTTGAAATGTATGTACAGTCCCTGGAAACACTCTAAGGATGCATTGAGCTGTATGCATGATGCTACACAAAACTGACAATTTAGTCTGTACGGGTCACTAGGTTTCCCAAGCGTGCAGTTTTGGTTTCCCAAAAAGGCACTGAGGCACTCAAGAGGGTGAAGCACAGGGCCACCAAAATGCTCAGTAGTGCCAGTGATTTCCAGAGATGGAATTTTGCAAATTTCAGTGATTAAAGTGATGTGATGTCAGGTAATTCTGGATAAAAAAGTTACCATGGGTTTCGTATCAATATTCAGTATGCTGCAACAGTTGTAGTATACAGTACATAGCGCTACAAAGTATAAAAATCCAATGACCTGGTTCCCACGATCCAGTTAGCAATTAATTATTATGGTCACTGAAAATATGTTTAAATGTGTATGTGAAGGTTAAGTTTGGGGAGCAAGACAATGAAAATTCTGGTGCTGAAATGTGTGGATCCCATTGCCTCCACTGTATTCCATGGACTCTAACCATTCATTTTAAAAACTGGTTCCTCAGCCAGCCTGCCAGCACAGCAGTACTACCCTACCGCTTGAGGCGCTAACAACCTGAGTTCAGCAGTGAACTCAGGGTGTCAGAGGGCCAGCAGAGGACAGCAGGATCGAGGTTCCGAAGGACTGCCCTCCTCCTCTGGGAGGGGAAGGTTTGCAGGGCCAGGAGTTTGCCCGGCCCCTAGTGGAGGCAGAGGTACTGCAGCTTGAGATTGCCTGAGTGCACAGGGCGGGGTAGCAGACATCGATGCACATCACATGGGAGTGTGTGGCATGAGTCATGATGTTGTTGCATATCATGTTCCTCGGGGGGGGGGGGCGGCATCAGAAAAACATCCCTGCTGGTAGGATGACCACTGACCCCTCGCAGGCTCCAGACTGGTGACCTGGCACTGTCTAAACTGGATCCGTGTCTGGTGGGTTGAGAAGGACCCCCACCCCCCTGCCACAGGGCAGGGGTAAACCATGGTGGTATCAGGCAGATAAGTTTGAAAGAAGCTGGGTAAGGGGGCTGAGGGGAGATGTCAATGAGAAGGGGGGCAGCCAAGATACGGAAAAATGTTTTAAAAAAGCCGGTTCCATTTGGAGATATAATTTTCTGAATAAATTATTGATTGTAATACAAGAAGAAGCCAGGCTACTAGAAAACAATCTGAACAGAAACAATGTGACTATATCAAAGATATGAACTGATACCCTTTCACTTTGTGGGGACACTAGCATCAAAGCCTTTTCGATCAGTTAAATGCCAACAGTACTGAGCTTTATCTGGAGTTACAGACCTTTGAAATGTATCTACTAGATACAGACAGATGTTATAACCTCCGAAAATTTGAAATACAGCAGCTTATAAAATTTGAAGATTTGCATTTTTTATAGAAGTTGGAATGGTTTCATTAGTGGATAACAAGAACAAAATACTAAAAAGCAGTATTTTAGATAAAATGTAATTAAAAATTGCAATTTTGGACATACTATGCAATTTTAAGCAATTCTGGGACAAAATGCAGAACTTCCAGCAATGGCTGGAAATCACTGTCACCTAATGACCAGCCGTATGGGGACATAAGCAATGAGGAGGGGACAGAGGCCCTTAAAGGGCTAGTAGACCCCCCCACCCCAAAAAAAAAAAAACTTGAATGGAACATGTTACAAGTTTTAAGAAGCGGACAACTGTCACTTTTTTTATTTCTGAAGTACTTCAGATATAAAAGGTATTAGTTGACTACTTTTAATAACTAATATTAGAGGGCGATGAAGCTATGGCCTACCGGTGGAGATGATGAACATGAGGACTGTACAGGCCTTTAAAATAAGCCTGGACAAGTTTCTACTTACCAAGGGAATCACCGGGTACCCTAGGTAGTAAAGAGGAGGGAATCCCTATGAATTGATAGTAGGTACATTTTTACATACCTGTACCATACTTACTGAGAAACGTAATTGTCACTATCAAATAACTTTCACTGTATTTGCTGGAGCATTAATTAGCATGAAAATACATTTCTGCGAATAGCCTAGAGGTTAGAGTAACAAACTCTGTGAATGAGCTTGGTACATCCAGCAGACCTGGGTTTGATTTCCACAACCTCCACTTGCATACTGTGTGAATCTGAGCATGTTACTTAACCTCACCACTGCTCCCAAGCTGCCCCTGAAAACAGCCACTTGTGTTTAGTGGGTCTTACCTAGTTACCAAAGAATTAAAAAAATAGCACTATCAGCAGTCCTTTCCACTGTAGTGACTGTGGCACTAATGACTTTATTTATTAAGTCTGCACAATTAAGGTAGCATTTGTGTTTGTACGAAAATTACTTTGTGTGAAAACTGGTTTTACAGTATTTCATCCCTGTTTAGGAAGTGTGTGTGGGGAGGGTGGGGGAGATATAGTAGACTTAGAGTCCTTTCAGACTTGAATTTACTGTGTTGCTATGTTATTAAAAATAAAACAAGCAGATGCACAGAAAAATAAAAAAAAAAAAACAGGTGCACCTGCAGAGGGAAACTCAAAACAAATGAGCCATCCTCAAACAGACTCCAAGCAGATCACAATGTTCAACACAGGAATAACACCCTCAACCCACCTATGGATGACCCATTAAAGGAGAACTGTGATTTACTAAAACTCCCCACCCCCATAAGCCTCACCACTCTCCCCGATTAGGCTTTTTGTGAGTGTTTGAACTTACGTTTCATTTTTGTAAACTTCGCTATTCGGTAATATATGGCAGGTGATGCACGGTGCCATCTCATGTTACAGCGTGGCACTGCACTGCTCACCTGTACGCTTCTCAATAGAAGCGAGCAGTGCGGCATCGCACTGCAGCATGAGATGGCACTGCACAGCAACCGCCATGTTGCCTGTTCGTGGAGTTTACAAAAATAAAAAAAGTAAGTTCAAACACTTAATTTTTTTTTCTTGGGAAAAATCTAACCTTGGGATAAGGCTTCGGAGGATGGGGAGTTTCAGTAAATCACAGTTCTTCTTTAAAAGAATCATGATTTCCTTACTGCTTACAGAAAAAAAAGCAAAACCACACATAGATAAAAACAAAACTAGTAGGTGGGTTCCAACATGCCACTGCTACCACTCCCTGTATGTTTCTGCAATCATTCACCTTCAACAGGTGAACATGTGTGTGTGTGATGAAGATGCAGTGTGTGCAGAAACACACAGGAAGAGGGTGTATGTTGGGGTGAACCTGTCAACCTCCCTTTTATGTTTCCTTGCACGCATATGCAGAACTAACATACTGATCATGCTTGGGCAGTAAGGGGCTGTGGAGGTGTATGCTGCATAAACCAACAGATGCAGAAATGCTGGAGGCTTGCTACTCAACGGCCATTGCTGAGAACGCTGATGATGACAGTGTTGAGCTGGATGAGGGACATAAACTTTATAAAGTTCAACTACAGGATACAGCCACACCTATCACAATGGTTTTCCACCAGTTAGCCAGCTAACAAACATCATCCTCAGGCTTTGAAGATGAACATCAAGCATCACATTCCCTCCGTGAATTTTTCCCACAGTTTTAGTGGTGTCCCCTAGTTACAGACAGGAGCCTGTAGAGTATATCTGACAGCACTATACAAAGCAGGAAAAAAACACTCAGCATGCAAAATGCAAATATAATGGCATCAAACATGTTAATAGCATGTCACTAGGGAACAGAAAATACCAGAAATTGTTGATTTACATCACAAGTTGTTTATTTTACCCTTTAAGGCTCTATTACACTGCAAGAAAACATTCTGCATTGACAAATGCCTGTTATCTCTGTGCGGTTATGTATTTTCAGCAGGCAACACAGAACTCATTACCATTTCAATAGGGATTAAATAATAATAAACGAAAACATGTTTTCATTATTTATTCCAAAATAACCTGTTCACTGAATCTTTAATTCAGTTTTCTGCATTTGAAATGTTCCTAATTATGTGTTATTTATTATTCATTTTTTAAATATGATGAAACTACTAACATGCTCACATCTCTCTACCTATGGTGGCAGCGATGTCATCAGCTGCCCTCTACTGGTCACAGATAAGAATGGATTCTGACACCCACACTTTCAGAACAGATGTAAAATATATAACCAAGAACATTTTGAAATTAAAAAGAATAAAGATGAAACAGAGCAATTTTGGTATCAATTATGCAGAAGATAAGACATCAGTTTTCATTCCTAGTTACCTTTAATGCACTATCCATAGTCAGGAGAAATATTAGTTCCCTCATCAAACAGTGTGCTGCTTGGAAAATTTATTTGAAGTTTGTTTGTCATTCTAGATGACTGTTTGCTATGCTACATGAACACTGCTTGTTCTTCACAGGACAAAGTTAATGACGCTTGTTTTGTTTTTTATTGCAAGAAGATCACTTTAGAAAATAATACAGCATTTTTAAAAATGGAAAAGACCCATCCAGGTTTTGGGCTTACCTTTCGGTCTGTAGGGTGACTTTAGAGGGCTCAACGTTTGGGTTCTCCCACTCCATCTGTGGACAGTGCATGAAGTAGCAGAGCGTGTACAAGGCCTCGGGCTCCCAGTATGTGGACCCTTGCTTGTGGTGCATTGGAGTGCCATTTCCTTGGTTCTTTGTGTAAAACGGCTGGAGGTGGTGCATCGCACGGGAGACCAAATCACCTGGGGACAGAAAGGGAGCAGATTTTTGTTACCGTCTTCCAAGGTGACTCTTTTCCAAACAGCTGTAGCATATCCTTGTTGGCAAACTTTTTTTTTTGGTGTATGTGTACATTTTTGTTTATTCACCCTTCTCGACAGCCTTTCCTTACTTTCTCGACCTTACAGGCACCTCCCGATCCTCCTGCCTCCCCCAGCCACAGCCACCTGCCTCCATGGAGCCTTAGATGTACCTCCCCCCCAGGTGGGGTTGGGGGGGATGTACCCCTGAACTTCTAGTCATTTTGTCAGGGCGTGCCATGCGCTGACAAGGTGGGGACCTGAATTTACTGAGGCCTTCATCACAGAGGTGTTGGAGACATTTTCCATGTTCTCCTACAATCCCCTGGGGTACCACATACTAGGACGTAAAGGTGCACCCGCACATGCTGTGCACATGTCTGCCTGCTGACATCAGTGATGTCCCTCCCCTCAATCCTCCAGCCGCACTACCACCTGTATCAGTCAGGTGTCAGTATCAAAGCTGAGGACAGGCCGGTCCGGTGGCGCTGAGGGTTGAAGTGCTGGACACCACACCTCGCACCACGCTGGTGACCCCGGGTTCAGGAGCCAAACCGCGAATCGCCAGGGAGCTCAGCCAGGGCAGAGAAGGGTGGGCGCCCGATGGCAGCTCTCCTTCTCCGGGGCTGACTGTAGACTCCCACTGCAATGCTACCACCTAGGGTAGCCCGGATGGATAGCGTGATTGGTGGAGGAGCAGCAAGGGGATTGGGTGACTGTTGGCAGAGGGGCGGAGCAGGAGGTACGTCTCAGCATGCCTCTCAGCACATCGACGTCAGGGGGAAGAAACCGGAAAAACACCTCATCCCTCCTAGTCAACACCTCCCTAGGACTTCTCTGACCACTCGTCAAGGCAGACTCCACTGTGTCAGATCTACACACACACATATAGAGTGCTGGTTTGGAGAGGTAAGCACTGGGCATCCCCTCTCCACCCTTACCCAGGGGGTATACCGGGGGTCTTCAAGGGAGTGTGTGTGGGATCGAGGTACTCTAGGGGCAGACCACGTCGGGGGTTTGGGGGTCCACTGAGGATGTCCGAATAAGTGGAGGGAAGAGGCAGGTTAGGCGGATAACTACAAGGTTTAAAAAAAAAAAAAAAATGCTGAGGACAGAACCTTCCCTCCTTGGAGGAGGAGCAAATGCTGTAGGATGCTCAGTCATCCTCCCCCGCCCCACCACTGGCTGGCCCTTGATGAGCCTAGCCCAATGCTGAATTTGGGTCACCAGAGTTGCAAGCAGTAGTGCTACTGCTGCACTGACAGGCCAGCCCCAGGCAAATTGTCTTAAGTACTGTAGATGTTGTATATGAGAAAAGACAGTCTGTGCCAAGCAACTCAATTTGGTATGAGAGCTGTGAATGACAAGAGCTTTGCGCTGAGAGTCTGCTCCAATGACCCAGTGGGTAGGGTGTTGTGATTCCATGCAGGATGACACGCCAAGACAGTTTCAGGGGGCACACAATGAAAAATTAGTCTAGGGGAAACACTAAATTACACTTGTATATGCTTTCAATAGCCCAAAAAGCACTACCTGGATAGGAATTTGGGAGAGCACATGCCTGCCCCCCCCCCACCCCAGAGTTTATGGGCATGATGGTACTGCTTCCATGCTGGTGACTCAAGTTTGAGATCAGACTCACTAGCTGGCCAGGTGGCTGGGGAGGGGGTGGGGTGCTGGGGAGGTAATGCCACACTACTGCGATCCCAGCTGGGAAGGGTATAGCACCAGGTTTGGTAGCACTAGTGACCCCTGCGGTGGGCCAGGGAGTTTGCCTTCTCTGCAGGGGCATACTATGTGCTTGCGTGACAGGGGTGCAGCCTGGTACTGTCATGAGGCAGGCGGGGTTAAGGTAGAAAAGCTGGAAAAGCCCAAGCACACTGGCCGCCACTTATAATGGTGAACACCCACCCCATGTGGATTTGTTTTAGCGTGACAGCAGGGGGAGTGGTGGATGGGACTTGGAATGCCAGATCAGGTGCAAGGTGGCTGCCTGGTGCCACAAAGCTGGATGAAAAAAGAGCTTTGCACTAGGTCAGAGGCTTTAAAGTAGAACTGTGTGGTCTGGAGACAGACATACAGTAACCAAACCCTTTGGATATTTTTTTTCTCTCTCTCTCTCTCTCTCTGTATGCTTTACAGATCCTACACACTGATTTTCTTCCTGGATGCTACCTCTCTGGGTGTAGTAAAGGTCAGAGTCTACAGGGCTGAGTAATGAAAACAGCAGGGAGATTGCTGGTGGACTCAGTGCTGGACTTACACTTTATGAGCTTTGGGAGCTGGGGGGGGGGTCCAAGAGGTCCTATCTTTAAAATGAGCCCCCCTTCCCATTATAAGTCAATGTCAGTGATGCATGAACTACTGGGGCTTACTTCAGAGTTATGGGGGCTGATCCCATTGTGTTAGAGAGAAAAGGAAGTGCAAAAGAAGAAGGAAACCACTTAGTTTCTCAAACAATAGCAAAAACGGTCAGAGACAAAAGGCTGGCCTTCAGGAAATATAAGGGAACGCAGCGGGATGAAGATAGGGAAGCATACCAAACTTCCCTAAGGGAAGCAGGGAAGGCAGTAAGGAAGGCAAAGGCCCAAACTGAGGAAACACTAGCACGAACAGTAAAAGAAGGTGACAAGACTTTCTATAGATACATTAGTAAAAGGGGAAAGTTCAGAGGGGGTATTGCTAAGATCAAAGGGGATACGGGTGTGTTTGAGAAGGAGGAGGTCCATGTAAAAGCATCTATCCTAAATAGATACTTCTGCTCAGTATTTACTGAGGAGAAGGTAAGGCAGGGCCCACAGCTCAGCACCATGGACATAGGGGGGAGGGAGGTGTGCACTAGTTCCTTCACAAAAGAAAGGGTCCTACAAGAGCTCGTTAAGCTCAGGGTGGACAAGGCAATGGGACCTGATGGCATACATCCCAGGGTACTTAGGGAGCTAAGGGTGGAACTAGCAGAGCCATTCTCAGAACTGTTTAGTGAGTCTCTGAGCACAGGAGAGGTCCCAGAAGACTGGAGAAGGGCTCATGTGATCCCGCTCCACAAGAGTGGTAGCAGGGAGGAGGCAGGGAACTACAGGCCAGTCAGTCTTACCTCAGTAGTGGGCAAGATTATGGAGAAACTCCTTAAGGAAAGGATAGTGCAACACCTGGAATCCATAGGAGCACAGGATCCAAGACAGCATGGGTTTACAACAGGAAAGTCCTGTCAAACTAATCTCATAGATTTCTTTGACTGGGTAACCAGAGTGGTGGACCAAGGGGGAGCAGTTTGTCGCCTACCTTGACTTCAGCAAAGCTTTCAATAGTGTTCCACATAGAAGATTGATTAATAAGGTGGGTAGGCTCGGGGAGGGTCAGAAGTTGGTCAACTAGGTGGCAAACTGGTTGATGGGCAGAAAACAGGGAGTGGTCGTAAATGGTATACAGTCGGAAGAGATGCAAGTCACAAGTGGGGTACCTCAGGGATCAGTCCTGGGGCCAATCCTCTTCAATATCTTCATCAGCAACATTGCAGATGGACTGGAGGGTAAGGTTTGTCTCTTTGCAAATGACACCAAGATTTGCAACAGAGTAGATGATCCAGATGGGTGGGCAGAATGAGAAGAGATCTGGATAAACTGGCAAAATGGTCAGAAGAGTGGCAACTGGGGTTTAACGCAAAGAAGTGCAACATCATGCACATAGGGAAAAGAACTCTGAAGCCACCTATAGGTTGGGAGGGGAGTTGCTGGCAGTCACAAGGGAAGAAAGAGACTTTGGCATCATCATCACAGATGACCTGAAATCATCCAAGCAGACCACTAAAGCAGTAGGTAAGGCTAAGGGATGTTGGGGTTTATTAGTAGGGGTATCACAAGTCGTAAGGGGGAGGTAATAATCCCTCTTTACAAGTCACTGGTTAAGCCCCATCTGGAGTACTGCGTGCAGTACTGGAGGCCATACCTTCACAAGGACATTAACCAAATTGAAGCAGTCCAGAGAAGGGCAACCAAAATGGTGCAAGGACTGAATCAGAAAACATATGAGGACAGATTAACAGAACTCAATATGTATACCCTAGAGCAAAGGACGGAGAAAGGTGATATGATTGAAACATTCGAACACCTTAAGGGCATTAACAAGGTGAAAGAGTCTAACATGTTTCAATATAAGAAAAATAGCAGGACAAGAGGACACAGCATGAGATTAGAGGGAGGCCGATTAAGGGGTAATGTGAGAAAGTTCTTTTTCACAGAAAGGGTGGTGAATGCATGGAATGGCCTACCTCAGTAAGTGGTGGATATGAATACAGTGCAGGGCTTCAAACAGGCATGGGATAGGCATAAGGGAGCAATACAGATGAGTATAAATAGATAGGCCATTGACAGAGTAAAGGCAGATGGCACATTCATAAGGTAGAAAAGAAATGGGCAGACTGGATGGGCCTTTCGGTCCCTATCTGCTGTCAACTTCTATGCTTCTATGTTACCCCCGCCCCCTCAATTCCAGTACTGCTGATGGTAGGTAATAATACTGCAATGTATGAAGCCAAAGGAACACAATGAATTCCTAGCCAGGAGGGAGTTCCCTTTAGCAGAATGGTCAAAGCTGCTGCCTTTGGGAGTCTGTATGCAATGTACCAGGTTTAATTTGCAGCAGTCAGGAAGCACTGTTGGTGTCTATGCAAATCGAGGTGACAGTCATAATAGTGAATAGGTAAGTAATAATCATAATACAACAGGATGTTTGAGTGTGTGGAGATACATAGACCCCATGGGATAATATTACTGGCTTGTTTTCAAAGAGGTCCTGCTTTTACCCATTCTTACAAATGCTTTCCTACAGGCATAATAACGAAGATCAGATGCAACACTTCATTTTCAATGAGGTCCTGGTTTCACCCCTTTTTACAATGAATTTACCCACGGTCCAGCTGACATGCAATATGTCAGCTGACGTGTAATATGTCATTTTCATTAGGGTCCTGCCTTTACCCACTGTTATGCTATATTTACTCAGGATATCCTGGCAGTCCTTTATTTCACCCATTTGCACCCTAGGTGGCCCAGCAGAGATGCAACCCTAGGTTTTAATGGGGTCCTATTTAGCCATTTGCACACTGTATTAACCGTGGATAGCCCAGCCCAGATAAGATGCAACATCTCATTTTCAGTGTAGTCCTGCTTTCACATATTTTGCAATGTATTTTCCCAGGGTAACATATCTGAGGTGCCACATCTTGTTTCTAATGGGATCCTGCTTTCATCATTGTTGCACAGCATTTTCAGAGAGCAGCTAAGCTATCAAACAGTACTTCATTTTCAGTGGGGTCCAGCTTTTGCCATTTTATACTGTAGCTACCTACACAGGATAACCCAGCTGAGCTGCAGGATCTTGTCTTAAGAGGGGTTCTGCTTTCCCCATTTTTACACTGCATTTACTGAGGATAACTGAGCCCAGCTGAGATGCAATAAAGCAACTCATTTACAGTGAGGTCCTGCCGATACCCAGTTTGACAACATATTTATCTAGGATAGCTCAGCTGTGATGCAATGTATCATCATCTTATTTTTAGTGGGGTCTGTATTTTACCAACTTGTATAGTGCATTCACCCAAGACAGCCCACCTGAGATGCAACATCTCATTTTCAGTGGGGTCCTGCTTTAACCCATTTATATATATATATATTTTTTTTCTGTCTAGACACAGTTTCACCTCACCAGCTTCAAGATCCTCCTTCCACCTGCCCAAGTCCATCTGCCTATATTCGGATTCGCTGAGAGTCCAACCCACCACCATCCTCTGTTCAACAACCTCTGTGACTCGCAATCAGGTGGGGATGTTGGCACCAGAGACCGGGAATAATAAATAAATAAAAAACTGAATCACAGCCCCCAGAAGCCCTTCAACTGGGAAAAATAGTAAAGGGCAACAAAAAAGCTTTGAAAAGAAATGGGGGAAGTTCTTTAACACATCTCTGCATAATTCATCTCTAGTTCTCCTAGGGTAATGTTTACACTCTCTAGTTACAGAACAGTTTCTATTCCTTACCTTTCCCTTTTCTTCTTCCTTATCCCATTTGATCTCCCAACTTTCTTGCATGGGGAGGGCGGAGGGCTGTTTTTCTTTTTATATTTGCTTGCGCAAGAAACATCTTGGGACAGTACGACATTTTACAGGTGTGTGAGTTTCTGCCCAATGCAGTTGATGCATTATGGGGCTCATTCCTCAGGCACCAATGAATCGGCGAGCTGTCTATGACAGCAGTTTGAGAGAGAAAACCGCACTTGGAAGATATCTGCCGCTGCAATGAGGGACAGTTTCTTCACTGCAATGGGACCTTCCCCCTCCCTCACAACCAGGCACACAGACATACCTTCTCTCTGTTGGCAGCAGCTGACAAGACTCTGGCCATGTGCATTGGAGTGCACAGTAATGCGCATGGCTGGAATTATGGTTCTTGTCAGCTCCTGCCGAGCACCTTGTTTGTTCGGTGTGCCTTTCCTGGCGAACCATTTCAATAAATAAGTTAGCCGCGGTGTGGCTTTCCACATTGGCGGCTCCTGTCACCTGCCATACAGTCCCCGGAAAGTCGACATTGGGGTGCCCAATCACCGTGTCGGTATGTATTCCCCCCATTAATGTGACACACTAGGAGGCCACCCTAGTGTGCCAAAATAATTTTTTATGTTTCCGACACCGGGATGCCCACTCCCGGTGTCAAAGGATTCCCCTTCCACTGGCCCGAATATTTCAAGTGCTGACATCGGGGTGCCCAATTCCTGTGTCAGCATGCCCCCCCCCCCACACACACACACACCCACACACACTATTGTGGCACACTGGGAGCCCACCCAGTGTGCCTAAATATTTTGGTAACCTATAAAATAAAGAAAGCTATCCCTGAAGTCTTTTTCCCTGTAAAAAGAAAATGGTCCCTCGTCGTCTCCCCATTCCCTCCCCACCCTCCCCTCTGCAGACCCACCTCCCCTTACCCCATACTAACCTCCAGAGATCAGGAGCAGCGATCTTCTATGGACTGGGACACGTCCGAACTTTTCAAAGCTGACCGGAAAACTGAAGCAATGATGGTAATCTGTGTAATTGGAGTCAATGGGGGGGGGGGTCAACTTAGGTTGCTATATCAGCCATTTTTAGGAATTTTGGCCCAAAATTTTCAACATGGGGTTCTTGGGACCCCACCTTGTGAACACTGTCACTGTCATGTGGTTGCTGCACGGAATCACCTTTCAGGACCGATTAATGAAATGACACTGCCACTGTTCATGAGGTGGAGTCCTGAAAAACCCATGCTGGAAATTTGGTGAAAATCCCAAAAATTACTACGTTGCGGGCATGCGTTGCACAGTTTCTACACACGCCCATAACTTCACCAATTTTTCATATTTTCACTCCAGATTTTCAACATTACCATTTTTTCACACCTCCTTATGAACAGTATAGCTGTCATTTTTCACATCCTGCCCAAAATGTTTTCGCTCCTGTGGTGCAGAATGGCACGGTTACTGTGGGAAATCAATGTCTGAGACAGATTAACAAAATCACAGTGGCACTGTTTATTAGGGGAGGTCCCAAAATGCCCATGCTGAAAATTTGGTGAAACAAATTCCAAAAAATGATTGGCGTGAGTAGGTATGCGCTTGCAGTTTTCTACGCACGCCAGAACTTCACCACTTTTTCATACTTTCACTTCAGATTTTCAACATTGCTATTTTGTCACACCTCCTCATGAACAGTATAGCTGTCATTTTTCACATCCTGCTCAAAATGTGTTTTCGCACCTGTGCCACCGAATGGCGCAGTCATTGTGCGAAATCACCTTTCAGGATTGAGTAACAAAATGATAGTGCCACTTTTCATGAGGTGTGGTCCCAAAAAGCCCATGCTGAAAATCTGGAGCGAAAATACCAATAAACACCTGGGACATTAGGGTTTCCAACCGTAATGTGTTCACCAGCCAAGGGGGGGAGAGGCACTGGAGAGGAGCAGGGAAATCCTAGCCCCCCCCCAAAAATCAGGGTACTAAATGAGGTAGACACCAACATAGAGATGTCGATAGGGAGAAGTGCAGGGGTAAATGGAGAAAGTGACAAATGCAATAAGGACAGGGATGGGGCAAAAAGGGGTAAGGCCATCAAGAAATGGAGGGTAATGAGTACCAACGCCCGTAGTTTGGGCAACAAACTCCCTGAACTGGTGGCCTTGATGAGAGGGGATGCCTGGATATCAGAGAGTCACAGAAACATGGTACACAGAGAACCATGACTGGGATGTTAACATACCAGGGTACACAATCTACAGGAGAGACAGAAGGGGGGAGAAGAGGGGGCAGAGTAGCTCTCTATGTAAGGGAAGGGATAAAAGCAACTGAACAAAAGAGTAAGCAGGGAGGAGAGGAGGCACTGTGGGTCACCTTAGAGACTGGAAATGGCACCACAATCCACACAGGGGTTGTATACAGACCCCCATGTCAGGGGGAGGGAATGGACAAGGATATGATAGAAGGTATACTTAGGATGGCAGAGAAAGGGGAGATACTGTTGATGGGGGACCTTAATATGCCACATGTTAACTGGAGCACCTTTGCTGCAGCCACATCCAAAAGCAGGGCCTTTCTCGATGTCCTTCAGGTGGCATGCCTCAGACAGCTAGTTTTGGAACCTACTCATAAGGGAGCAATCTTAAACCTCATACTCTCAAATGGGGGACAGTGAGAGGATCTCAGATCTAGAAGTGGGTAGCCATTTGGGAACAAGTGACCACCAAACAGTGTGGTTCACGATAAACTCGGCCACAGAGTCAAGCCATACAAAAGTGAGGGTTCTGGACTTCAGGAGGGCTGACTTTGGCAAGATGGGAGAGTGCCTTAGAAAAGCACTAGCAAACAGGCTAGGAGAAGGGGAGCAACAATGGGGAAATATCAAAACTGCCATCACAGAGGCAACAAGCCTTTGTGTGAAGCAAATAAACAAATCAAAATGAAAGAAAAAGCCACTATGGTTCTCAAAAGAGGTGGCGGTGAAGGTTAGGGAGAAAAAGATAGCATTTAGGAAGTATAAGGAAACACAGAAGGAGCAGGACAGAGAACTGTACCAGTTAAGGCACAAGGAAGCAGGGAGGGTAGTCAGAATAGCAAAGGCCCAAACTGAGGAAAAGATAGCCAACTTGGTTAAGAAGGGTGATAAAACCTTTTATAGGTATATCAGGGAGCGTAGAAAGACAAAGGGAGGAATAGTGAGGCTGAATAGAATGGATGGTGGATGGGCAGAGAGGGACAGTGAAAAAGCAGGGATACTGAATGAATACTTCTGTTCAGTATCACAAAAGAGGAGGTGGGGGAGGTGCCTAATCCAATTAACAGAAGCACCCTGGAGAGGGGGGTTCGATCCCAGTCCTTTCACAGAAGAAAGGGTTCTGAAAGAACTCCTAAAACTGAAGGTGGACAAAGCAATGGGGCCAGATGGAATTCACCCCAGAATTCTAAAAGAATTAAGCAGAGAACTAGTGACACCACTGACTACCCTTTTTAACAAATCATGGGAGGATGGTGTGGTACCTGAGGACTGCAGAAAGGTAGATGTGATTTCCCCTTCACAAAAGTGGGACCAAGACACAGGCAGGAAACTACAGACCTGTCAATTTGACCTCTGTGGTAGGAAAAGTGATGGAATCACTTCTGAAGGAATGAATTGTTGTGTACCTAGAGGCCAGTGGGGCACAGGACCCAAGGCAGCATGGGTTCACAGCGGGAAGGTTATGTCAGACGAATCTAATTGATTTCTTTGACTGGGTGACCAAAGTAGTAGACCAGGGAGGGGCTGTGGACATGGCCTACCTAGACTTTAGCAAGGCCTTTGACACAGTCCCACACAAAAGATTAATAGTCAAATTAACCAGCCTGGGAGTGGGTCCCAGGGTGGTAGCCTGGGTAAAACACTGGCTGGACAACAGGACACAGAAGGTAATTGTAAATGGAGTCTACTCTGAAGAAAGAGGGGTTACTAGTGGTGTACCACAGGGTTCAGTACTGGGTACAGTCCTTTTTAATGTCTTTATAAGTGACATTGCAGAGGGACTGGAAGGAAAAGTGTGCCTCTTTGCAGATGACACAAAGCTCTGCAACAGGGTTGATACACAAGGAGGCATGGAAAGGATGAGAAGGGACGTGGAAGGTTGGAGGAATGGTCAGAAGTATGGCAGCTTGGATTCAATGCAAAGAAGTGCAAAATAATGCACCTGGGAAACAAAAACCCAGGGGAAGATTACACAATGCGGGGAGGTAGTAACAACAACAAAAATGGAAAGGGACCTGGGCATAATCATATCAGATGACCTTAAGGTTGGCAAGCAATGTGAGAAGGCGGTAGGAAGGGCTGGGGGGATACTGGGATGTATAGCGAGAGGCATCACCAGCAGAAAACAGGAAGTTGGTATTCCCCTGTACAGACAGTTGGTGAGACCCCATCTGGAGTACTGCGTCCAGTTCTGGAGACCCCATCTCCGCAAGGACATAGACAGGATGGAGGCAGTTCAGAGGAGGGCAACTAAAATGGTGCACGGTCTGCAAGAGAAGCCATACGAGGAGAGACTAAAGGAGCTTAATATGTATACCCTTGAGGAAAGAGGGAGAGGGGGGACATGATAGAAACGTTTAAGTACCTCAGTGGAATCAACAAAGTCCAAGAGGGTAGCATCTTTCAGAAAAAGAGATGTGCAAGAACAAGGGGACGCAATTTAAAGATAGAGGGGGAATGGCTCAGGGACAATGTGAGGAAGTATTTTTTTTTACAGAGAGGGCTGTGGACACATGGAACAGCCTTCCTGAGGAGGTAGTGGGGTCTAAAACTGTGGGAGAATTCAAGAATGCATGGGACAGACATAAGGCAATTTTTGTGGGAAGTAGGAAGAAATAGGCTATTGGTTAAATAGGATCTGCAGCTTATCCTCCAGGTAGGGAAATGGGCAGACTAGGTGGGCCAAGTGGTCCTTGTCTGCCGTCAAAGTCTATGTTTCTACGTAATGCCCCACCCTGCAGAGACTGACAGGTGTCGGGCGTGTGACTTGGTGTCATCGGCTGTAATGCTAACGCCATTCCACCCCACCCCCACCCTACAGCCAGTGACAGGCACTGAGATGTGCCTTGGGGTCTTCGGCCCTAATGTTCACCCCATTCTCCTCTACTGCACCCATCTCGGCTTATTTCCTACTGGACTGGGGTGAGTGTAAGGGCCAAAGATCCCAAGGCACACCACAACACTTGTCAGTGTCTGCAGGGTGGACTGAGGTGGAATGGTGTGAGCGTTAGTGCCAATGACCCAAAGGCACATCCCCAAATGCCTGTAAGTCTCTGCAGGGTGGGGGTGGGGGTTGGCGTTAGTTTAATACTTCACTGCCATTCCTATTATGCATCTCTTTAACTCCTGCACTACCGATGCCAATACCAGCAAGCAAACATTCGGCATTGACAAATGCTTGTTTCCTTTTATTTTTCCCTAAAATAGTGACTGCACACTAAAGTAATAACTTTCTCATCCATTTTAATTTTCCTTTTAAAAGATTAACATTACAGTCACCACTTTCGATTTTGTTATTCGGCTTAATTGTATATATAAGCACTTTGAAGAAAACTCAAAGAGCACCTTTTCTGGTGCTCACACCAAACACCTGGAAGGACCCTTGCCTGCCCCCAATTCCAGTGCTGCCAAAATGAGAACTTTTATACGCCCCTAATTTGGAAGGGAAGAGATCGCATTTTGGTCTGGTGGAACTGAAGCCACTGATCCTTCCACTGAGGACTGACAGCTGCCCCACGATAACATGTTTTGTGATGTCTCACATGGAGAGCACAGGGACGCATTCCATATAAATTAATGAGACCGGTTTTTAAACGTTGTTTTTCATATTTTAGATGGCCATTCAAAACAATTCAAGGCCACTGTTTAACTGACAAGGAAGCAGTGGCCTTGATTTATTCTGAATGGCCATCTAAAATATGAAAAATGGAGTTTAAAAAATTTACCCCATTAATGTCTATGGAGTGTGCCCCCACGCTCTCCATATAATGATATCACGAAGAGGGCAGCTGTCAGTATCAAGGCAGAAGGGATCCGCTCAGCTCCACTGAGCCAAAATATGATTCCTTCCCGTCCAAATAAGGGGCACATTAATATTCTCGTTTTGGCACCACTGGAATTGAGGGCAGCTAAGGGTTTTTCTTGGTTCTTGGAGGGGGGGGCAATTTTAAAAAGAGCAGGAAAGGTGCTCTTTAACTGTTCCCTGTTTTTGTTGTATATTACTGTTATGAATGTTTTCCTAAAAAAAAAATTAAAATAAAAATTTTATATTAAAAAAAATTACAGCCCCCTAGACTTCACCTTTTCTGTCTGCTTGTCTACACCGAACATCATAACCCATGGTTTATGACATCATAATCACTTCCACAGCACTAGACTGGGATGCTTCCTAAAGAGGATTGTGACATCAGGAGTAGACAACCAACCAGAGCTGATGGATGTCCAGGTGGCAGGGATCCTGTTTCCATGTTAATTTGTATACAGAGGCTATTATGGGGGGAAAAAGGGGAAGATAATGGCTAATATGTGAAAAATAAGCGGGAATGTATTTAAAAATTATGCTTTTTCACATTTCATCGTGACCTTGGGCACTACAGGATGAAAGGGTAACAGATCAGCCTGCATTCCGGTGTCATCACTAGGGGAGCCACCATGTTTCTGAGAGCATGATTTTATTCGGATGGGACAAGACCTCCAAAATGTGAGGCAGAGTCCTATCCCTCACTCGCCTAATCTAATTTCACAGCAACACATACACACATTAAACCAAGACAAAGCTAATATATATATATATATCCCAGACAGTCTACAGGCACCACAAATACAGTCTGTCTGTTTCAATAAGCTTTATATATTATGACACTTGTTTTGTTTCGCCTTTTTGGAACAAATCCAGCTGCTTGCAAAGTGTACGGCTGCAGTCCCATGCTTTGAAGATACTGGAACTGTACTGGAAAGGGTCGTGACAAAATGGAATGCTCTACCAGAGGAGGTGGTAGCCTGTAAGACAGTGGGTAGTTTCAAAAGGGGGATGGGACAAGGTGGGGGGTATTTGGGAAGGTGAGGGGAGGGGGGAAGGGGCAGCTACAAGGTGAGGGTGCTAGCTGAACACTCTAGCAGACTTGACAGACCAGGTGGCCTATTTCTGCTGACAAATTTGTATGTTCGTATGTATTTTGTAATAAAAGAAACCCCAGTTTTTATTTTATTTTTTTAATTCTGTTTATATGCCCCTTCCACTCTGACACCCAGATTCTCATTTCTACTTACCATGGTTGCCTCCTGAGCACCACATACCCCTGAACAACCACCAGGCGGGGTTGGGGGAAGCTCTCACAGAAACAAAGATGTGTATTAGGTTCAGTCCTGGAGCCCTCAAGTCCAGGTTGAGGGCTGGATTTACCAGGGATTCACTAATCCCCCACTTGTCAGGTCAATTTTCTTATGTTTCCCTTCCACCCAAGGCAGCGTGGTGAACGTGTCCTGACGCATGCACACACGACGGCATGCTTGTGCATCAGTGCCAACATCTGCCATCACCTTCTGTGTTCCTCAGCTGCACCACTATTTGTGGTCACCAAGGCGGCAATGTTACAGCAGAGGAAGCTGTCCACCCTCCCCAGAAGAGGAGAGCGTTTTCTGGTACTTGAAATCCTCCTCGCCTCAGCTGACCCAAACAACCCGAGATCCCTTCAGCATCACCAGCAGTAGCACAACTGCTGCACCAACAGACTGGCCTAGAAACTTCAATTTTTGTTAAATCAGTAGAAACACAGGAGCACCATACATTTCTTTGGTCCCGAGAAATCGATTTTTATCCTAATGATGTCATCACATTTCCAAATGAGTGGTTTTCCTCCATAATTATATATACAGTAGATATAGATAAACCTGGCAAGTGTGGCTGGACAAGACCAAACAGAGTATTTAATCAGAAAGTGCCCAGCCTTCCTCGGGAAAGCAGCTTGGCCTAGCCATTAGAGTGCAGCGCTAACAGTACAGAGATAGATTAGAAACAGAGATTACTTGATAGGTTACACAGTGAGAAAGGGGCAGTGGTGGGAATCAAACACTAGTCCCTAGACTTACAGCTATGCATTTTAATTGCTAGGCCAAGCTACCTTCTTGAGGAAGGCTGTTCACTTTCTGCAGCACAGTTGCATTTTATAGTGTCTGAATTTCCAGTTATGATCAAAGCAAGCATTTTTGTCAGCCTAAGTAATTGGTGCAATGGCAGAAACCTTTCGCTCCTCCCATGAAGCCCATGAAGGACATCGTCAGTAATCGCAGAAGACAGCCTGCAGCAGCCATGTCTTGTCTCTGGCTCTGGCTCATCAAGTCAAGCCAGACCTCCTGGCAGTAGCGGCTCTAGCCACAAATGGTTACCAGGGCACAACAGATGGCAGCCAGGGCACTGATATATTGTTATTATGGGGGAAGCTCTGCACCACATGGGGCACCAACTGGGGCACAGCATTTTTTACCGGGGCACGTGCCCTGGCAGGCCCTGGTGTAGAGCCGCCACTGCCTCCTGGCTCGGCTCTAGCTTGGCTCTAGGTGAACAATTCCTGGCATGCCCACCTTTAGTGTTGTGCAGCCACCTAGTAGACTGGTTTCTGAATATAATCTTGTAATCCCTCGCTAGGGCTAAGCATGTCACAGAGCTGAGGCTATGCATTCCCAATCAAGGGGCGAGTGCGGTTTGCTCAGTATTCGTGCACCCTTCCAGATGTCTACAGAGTGAAACTGGCATCAACTGTGAAGGCAGCCGCCTAGCCGCCTGAAGGAATGGTACAGTCGTGGCATGAAGTTGGAGTGGGGGACAGGGGAGCCAGAGGACAGAAACAAACAAAAAAGTTAACAATAATGACATATTATTAGGTTAAGCAATAAGGCACACCAGGACATGTGCCGTGAGGGGATAGCGTGTCACCTCGGGTGCCTTCAACCACCCGAGATGTTATCCAAACAATACATGCTCTGGGGTGCCTTATTTCGATTCGAAAAATTGATCCATTCATGTGTTTACACTTATAAGTAGGCTGTACTGTGGACACTATTTTCACCTGTGAGGTTGTACTGGGATAACATCACAGTCAAAACTGGCTCTCTGTCAATCAGTATTCATTTTTCTTTATCCATTTTATAATACAGTTTTATCCACGCTGACTCTCCGTCTTGCTGGATACTACACAACAAGCACTGAATACATATTCTATATGTGATGTGGAATACTGCAAAATGCATCAAAAGTAAACTTTTAGGGAGCGCGTGACAAAGCGTTACATGTAAAATATTTACTCTCTTACTGCTGCCACTTGCTGTTTTGCATACATTGCAAATCACTAAGGTGATTTCAGCCAATCAGCATGCAGATCCACTGAACCTCTTATCCTGTGTACAGCATGCCCCTGTGTGTGGGGGTGTAGGGGAGAGTGCTCCACATCAGCGCTGAGGGGAGGACAGCATAAGTACATTTTTAAACAAAGGCTCTAAACCTGTAACCAATCACTTGAGTGATTTATAATAAGTTAATTGGGCCTCTGAGAGATGTGTTTCTTATGGTATAAGAAACTCCACTCGTGAGGGTTGGGCAGTTAGAACCACTCAGCTTCGCTTTGCAGTCCTATCGCTCAAACATCATACTCCATGTCTCTTATTATCATAAGAGACACCCCACGGAGGCTCTATTAACTTATAGTAAAGAAAAGACACTTGATCACACTATCCCTGGAGTCCTAGAGTTGCCTTCAGTTTAATGCTAGTGTGTGGTGGGTGACAGCAAGGCTTTCAGTATTTGGATTCGAGGCCCAATATTCATTTTTGGGGAGTTTATGTATCGACCCAGGATAGCCTAATAGAGATTCAATATCTTGTTTACTGTGGGGTCCTGTATCAATCCCGTTTTACAGCTAAGAGCGATAGCAGCACAGAGAGGTCAAGTGACTTGATCAAGGTCATATCTCTGGGGAACAGCTGTGTGAATCTCCCCTCCTCATCCCTTGGCCCCGCTGTTCATCAGTGGGGAGCATCTGCCATGTGGCCCAGGCACCATCATTGACTAAAAAATTAATCTGGATAATTATTCAGAAGGCAGAGCTAGATGTCCTCCATCCTGTGTTACCTCCCTTTTAAAGATCTTAGCTGCTCCCCAGACTACTAATACACAGGGGGAGTTGATTGGGTGCCTAGAAACCCCTTTCCTTCTTGCTTCCATTGTGTCTTTAAAAAAAGATGCAAGCACCCCTTCGGGATCTTAAAGGTTCACAAGGCTGGCAGCTAGTGCAGAGAGAGGTATGTCTGGTGCCGGCAGGTCTGGAATGTGGGTCTACCTGCTGACAGCAGGTGGACCCATCCCATGGGGTATAAAGGGTGAGGTTTGGCATGTAGGAAGAGAGAGAAAAGAACAGGGGGATTGGAGAGAGAATGTCGGGGGTCGGCCCGTAGTTCAGCCATGAGGGCCGTGGCAGGGCTGGGGCCGGCCCACCACACAGGCCCTCTTCCTTGAAGACCCGCGCAGTGGGGTGTTCGGCCGGGCAAAATTATGGAGCAGAAAGGGGGGTCCGTGTACTAGCATACTCGCCTGTGGGCAAGTCACTCTCTGAGAGCTGTTGGAGATCTGCGGCAGGGTCGACTATGGCAGAAGGAGCCTGGGTCGTGGTCCGGTGGTGGCAGCCTGGATCGTTGGTGGGATAGTGGTGGCAGTCTATCCCCCGTCCCCGGACCGTTGGGCCGCTGCAGAGGTTGGAGCTCTTGAGGTGAGTGCAGCCTGTGAAGGCAGGAGGAGTTCTGCATGGGGTGATGGCCGTTGGGACCACAGGTAGGGTGGCAGGCTGCCTGTGTGCTCCGTGGGAGACTTCGACCGGGCCACTGGGTGAAGGCAGTCCTGGAACTGGAATCACTGCATGAGTAGAAAGTGCCTTGGGTCTCCGGGATCGCTAGGGATAACCAAAACCCCCTGGGATGCTTGGAGCAGGCATGTGGCATCAACGATTGGGTGGCAGGAGGGTTTTCGGCAAACTTGTTTTTGCTATTTGAACCACTGCCGGAGGTGACCCTGGGACCCCTCACCTGTGTTAGGAAGAACAGGACTGGACAGTAGAAACGTCTCCTACTGTCCCAGTTTTACCTTTAATGAAGTATGGAACTGCCCTCAGGAAAAGAGTTTAAGTAGATGCGTTGGAGGACCAAGGTTGGAAAGGTAAAGAAGTATGCAGAGTGAATTATGCAAGGTTTTGAAGCAAAAGTCTATGTGCAGCCTTTTCGGCACATGGCAATGGTGCTGCTGCTGCCAGGAAGTGTGGTCTTCATGGCTCAAGACTTGTACTGCATGCAAAAAGTCAATCAGTTGGAAAAAGAGATTGTTGCAAATTAACTGTCAGGTTGCAACCTGCGAAATACCCCCATGTATGAATTATTTGTACCTCCTTGCTCCATAGAGTGGATTATTAATTTGATTAGTTACAATAAATCAGTTGTTTGTATGTAAAATTATGAGTGGACAATGGACAATCAGATAATGTTGCCACACTGTTTGAATGTCTAACAAGCAATTGCTAAGCCAGCCTGGTGGCGTTGAGGGTTGAGGCGTTGGACGGCACACCTTGCACCACGCCGGCGACCCGGGTTCGGGAATGAGCTTTGGCCGCTGGGGTCAGCCGGGGAGGGTTGAGGATGAGTGCCCTTGTGGTGCTCTCCTCCCCGGGTAGAACAGGGTGGGCTGTCCCGGCATGCTGGTGACCCCCGGTGGAGGCCGGAGGCACTGCAGCACCCATGACAAGCATGTATCCAGCGTGGACGATGCCGGCAGGGTTGCTGTGCGCCAGGGCATCAATGTGCACCACACAGGGAGGGAGTGGGAGGGGGGAACACACAGAACAGGGAAACCAATGGCGCCATGGGCAGGCAACGGCACCTGTCCCCCATGCCCCCCACCGGGCCAATCCCATTGACCTTCCAAGTCCTCTGTCCCCTGCCCTACCCTGTAGCCAGAGTCTGACTTGTAAGCGCGCCCAAGAGGAGAGGGTGACCCACCCTGGGCGGGTCAAACCGGGGGTGCTGGATGCGGGGAAGGGGAGGAGAGAGGAGGTTCAGATTGGGGGGGCTTCAGGCTGGGCAGGATAAAGGACTAGGTTGCCTGAGAGAAGTTCCATGGTGCCACGACCGGAGGGAAAGAAACTCAAAAAAAAAAAAAAAATTGCCCCCTCAACAGCCCCTTGTAGGAGAAGTGACGTGCCTGATCTCTGTACCATCTTTCAACAGCTGCACCAGGTAAACAAGCATATTTACTTTTCTGGAACTGTGTTTTTTGGCTATGCAGCATCCCTTCCCCCAGAGTAACATCAGGCATATTCTAGACACGGGGCACAAAACATTTCTGTACACTTGAAAATAAAAATGAGATTTCTTTGGTGAAAATTCCCTCTTCCCAAATCCTGGCTGTGCCCATGTGTCACAAAGTGTTCCTAGTTGGGTCACTGGAGGGGGGAGAGGGGAAGGAAGCTTTAATGATACTGTGGCTTTGGGACTGGGCCTTACATAATGGAGTTCTTTGCAGATCTGAGCCTCTCCTTGTACTGGTCTGCAATGACAAACTTGAGCCTGGGGCACAAATACAGCATGTCAGGCCTTCAGCCACTGCACTACTCAGTCCACTAGTTTTACCATCTTCATGCCACAAACTGGCACAGGAAACAGTCGGACCTCTGTGAACTTTCTCTTCATCTAACTGAGCATCAGGTAATGTGTTCCTCGAGTTAGGGGGCACTGCCAGTCTATATCGTTACAGTCGAGTGCACAAAAAAGAAAGCACATCTTTCATGCTCCAGTGAGCTGTAATTGCTCGGATCGTTACTGGTGTCAACGTTTAGTCGCCTCATTAGCCTGGGAAGGAATAATTATAATTTGCTTATTTGGGTGGAACTGCTGCCTGTGTGTGTGTAATACGAACATACGAAATTTGCCAGCAGATAAAGGCCTAGAGGTCTATCAAGTCTGCTCGAATGTGCAGCTAGCACCCCTTATTCTGCAGCTGCCCCTCCCTTCCACCCTTCCCCTTCATTAACCCTCCCCCTTGTCCTGTCCCATCCTCATTTGAAGCAGTCCACTGTTCTACTGCATACCACTTCAGCAGGTAACGCATTCCACCCAGCCACCACCCTCTCTGTAAAAAAGTGTCTCCTCATCTCCCTCCTGAACCTTCCCCGCCCAGTCTCATATCATGGCCCCTGGTGTCCCTCCTCCTTACTTTGAACAGCCCCTCTGTACCTGTCCTGTTTATTCCTTTCATGTATTTAAAGGTTTCAATCATGTCACCCTGTCTCTCCTCTCCTCCAATGAGTACATGTTCAACTCCTTCAACCTCCTCTCGTATGATAAGTCCCCCGCCTTGATCATCTTTGTCGCTCTGCGCCTGCACCCCTCCAGTAACTTAATGTCCTCTTCAGATACAGACGCCAGTACTGCACGCAGTACTGCAGGTGTGTCTAACTAATGACCTATACAGTGGCAGAATCACCTCCTCCCTCCTCGAGGATATACCCCTTGCACAACCCAGCATTTTGTTGGCCTTTGCTGCTGCCTTCCCACATTGTGCAGAGTTGTTCATTGACCCTGTAATGAGCACACCCAGATCCTTCTCCTCCTCTGTCTAGGCTAGCTGCACTCCCCCTAGCTGGTAACTCCTCCTTGGGTTCTTCATCCCAAAATGCAGCACCTTGCACTTTTGGCATTAACGCCCAGTTGCCAGGTGTCTGACCAAGTTTCAAGCTTTGCCAGATCATCCTGCAACCCCTGCCATCCCCTAGGTCATCCACCACCGCTCCTACCTTGGTATCATCAGCAAACAGACTGATCTTGCTCTTGATGTCCCATGATATGTCTGCAATGAATATCCCAAACAACACTGGTTCCCAACACGGCGGCTGTGAACACCGCTCGTCACTGCCCTTGGGTGTGAGAGCTCCCCAGCCACCACCACCCTCTGTTGCCTTCCTGCAGCTAGTTTCCCACCATCTCACCAGCTTTGCACCCGCCCTGTGCCTACTAACTTCCTTCCCAGCCTTCCATGTGGCACTGAGTCGAATGCCTTACTGAAGTCCAGATACAGGACATCCACTGCATGGCCCCTGTCCAGTTGCCTGGTTACCCAGTCATAGAACTCGACCAGGTTGGTTTGGCAGGATCTGCCACGTATGAAGCCATTCTGTCTGCTGTCCTGTAGTCCTTTGGCCTCTAGGAGGGCCACCAGCCTCTCCTTCAGGATAGTCTCCATTAGCTTACCCACGATGGATGTGAGGCTCACTGGTCTGTAGTTTCCCGGTTCATCCTTGGGGCCACTCTTGTGGAGGGGCACCACATGAGCCATCCTCCAGTCCTGAGGTACACACCCCAAATGTAGTGAGGCATTAAATAGGTCTGCCAAAGGTCC
This sequence comes from Neoceratodus forsteri, assembly GCA_016271365.2. Classification (NCBI taxonomy): domain Eukaryota; kingdom Metazoa; phylum Chordata; order Ceratodontiformes; family Ceratodontidae; genus Neoceratodus; species Neoceratodus forsteri. The sequence continues at coordinate 1,400,758,048 of CM028131.1, read as the reverse complement.
TGCAAGGACCTCTGCCAGCTCCTTCAGTACCCTGGGGTGGATGCCATCTGGGCCTGGCGCCTTGTCCACCCTCAGTGCCTTCAAACCCTCTCGAACTCTGCTCTCCATGATTTCCCCATCTGTCACCACTTTCCACCCTGCTTCTGCCATTTCTCCCACCTTGGGTGTCACCCCCCTCTTCTCTTTAGTAAATACTGAGCAGAAGTACTCATTTAGTGCTTCCGCCTTATCGCACCCTGCTTCCACCCAACCCCCCTCCTTCCTAATCCTTACTATGTGGTCCTTACAGCTCCTTTTCTCCCTGATGTACTTAAAGAAGTCCTTCTCCCCCTTCTTAATGCCTTGTGCCAGCCTGAGTTTGTCACCTCCTTCGATTCTGTCAAGTACTCTTCCCTGTCCTCCCCCCTCCCTGTTTTCTTGTACTTCCTAAAGGCAGCTCTTTTCCTCCTTACCTTTTCCATGACCTCCTTGCTCAACCAGATTGGTTTCTTAGCGCTAGCCTTCTTGCTCTGGGCTTTGCAGCAGGTTTTGGTTGCCTCCACTATCCCCAGCTTTATGAGCTCCACCTCTGGTTAGTGTCCATACTAGATTGAATTCTGGCCAGGTACCCTTTTACCACTTCCCCATCCTCCCAAAGTCGGCCTCCTGAAGTCCAGCACTATTGTGCCAGATTCCTCCTTCCTTGCCCATATCCAATGTGAGCCATACTGAGTGGTGGTCACCCTGACAGCGGTTCCTCCACTTTAAGTTCTCTCACAAAGTCCCCATTTGCCAGCACAAGGTCAAGGGTATTCCCTAACCTGGTTGGTTCACTGACCATTTGCAGCAGGAAGCTGTCCTGGAAGGCATCCAGCAGTACCTGCTCCCTTCTGTTCCTGGTTGTTGGGGTGCTCCAGTCCAGTCCTGGCATGTTGAAGTCCCCCACAATCACCACACTACCCTTCTCGCAGGTCCTCCTGATCTGTCCCGCTAGTTCCCTGTCTAACTCCTCCATCTGAGATGGTGCCTGTACACCACTCCCATTCTAAGAATCCTATTCTTAATAACAGGGCAATTCCCTGCCTTGTACAGTCCTTCTGGCAGCAGCAAGTCCAAGGCATACACTAGTTTTGAAAACTTTATTAGCAATCTTTGCTAATCATCAAAATTCTGGTAAGCAACCAGCCAGGTTCAAGGAGCAATTTCACTAAATGGTTATTCTGCAGTTGTGTGTGTGGGGTGGGGGTGGGGGAGGCGGTGGAAATTGTGAGAAATTTGCATGCAAGTCTATTTTTCACCACAACTGTGGGGGGGGAAAAACTGCTGCAGTCTGGACATTTTTTTACGGCAGTGCAACAAAGCAATTGATCAACAGCTTCTGCTAACCAAGGCTACATTTGATTAGCAAATGGCGTTTTTGTGTTACAAATCGCAACATGACCCCGCTTATTTTAGGCTGTGAAATTACTGATGCAGATCAGGGGTTTCTAAAGCCCCATTTACACTTATCATTTCTGAATTGTTTTGTGGTCATTTTGAGGCACAAACTGTTTCCCCCCTGCACCTCTCTCTGGTCCCCCCCCCCCAACCTACCAGCCATCCACCACAGGAAGCCTTGGTATACCCCTCAGGAAGGGCATGGGGGGGGGAGATACACCCTAGAGTGCACAAGTCGTCTGGTGATAATTTCTACAGTAATTTTTATACGACACTGAGTGAGAAGGAAACACAACACAATATACCTGCACTTTTTATAAACTCCATGTTAAGCCTATTAGCCCCCTTAGAAAGTATCTCTCACTCGTATTTGTACAGTAACATCTGGCATAAGATAATAAAGAATAAATTGCTCTTGAATTTCCATAACATTCTTGTCAGTGAAACAAACCATCTATTGCCACCAAGTTAGAAATCTGATTGGAGCCCAAACCCAAGAAATACTAAAAGTAAGATGCTCATTAACCCTCATGCGCACCATTTAAAGCGGTCTTGTAAGATGCGGGACAAAACCAGTAGTAGCATGAACTCTTTAACCAATAAATAACGAGTTCATATTAATTCTGAAAGCCATATTACATAGCCTAGGGAAACAAAATGGAGAAAAATGTTATTTCCCACATTTTTTTAACAAGCTATTTTATAGTAATTTTTCCTTTATTTGTGTAAGCCCCCCCGAGTCTAGGGGTATGAAGGTGGAAATCCGTGGGGAAGGGGCACATATAGCAGAAGAGTCACATACCTGGCCGGCCTCATTTTCCCAGGCCTTGCTGGAACTGGGGTGCCCCTCTAACTTCTGGGTGCCAGTCTGTGGAGGCAAAGTCTTGTTAGCAGCAAAACAGTTCATCCAAACGAACGAGGCAACACAACAAATTGCAGGAACAAGGGTATCCCATTTAATGAACAGTTAATTAGAACAGGGAACTGTCACTCCAATGGATCAGTAAAACACACAAGTTTGCTCTGGACAAAGAGGTCACATCAGAAGCTAGTTGGTACTCTGGACTGTGAAGGTCACATCAGAAGCTTGACTCCAGACTGCTACCACTAAGGCTAGGTAGCCACAGTCCAACACAGGCAGCATGAGCTTGTGGCCAAATCAGGCCTCAAACTGCAGACAAAACAGCTCTCTGTTTTCCCTTCCCTCTCTCTCGATCTCATTTCGGGAGCACAGACCTCCTGAGGGATGGCCAGCCCCGCCCACAGTCACCCTCATCATCAGGCTACTCAGCTGCAGAGCCCAGAAACTGGACTGTCTCCAATGAGGGGTAGTCCTGGGCCAGGGGCCCTGCCATACCCCCAGCAACCATTACCCCAGTCTCTTCCTCCATCTCTCTGATGGCCGCAACATCTCCTAAGGGGGAGCCCTGCTCAGCAGCGGTCCTCAGGGCCAGCAGTAACTCAGTCCACCGCCAACACTGCAAGTCCCATGCCAAGCACTCATTCTCCTCAGGCCAAACAGCAGCACTCCATCCACTGCAGGGACTGATCTTCAGTCCAGCCCCAAGTGGGTGCTCCCATAATACAGTTGCTGCTACATTCCTCACCCTCCAAATTGATTGCAGTCCAAAAACAAACAGGAGGCCCCCTGGCCAAGCAGGTAATCTCCTCCCGCCTAGACCTCTCTCTCCCCTCGTGCTCTCTCTTCTTTACCACAGCATCCCGCACTCACTCCCTTTTATCCCCCCCCCCCAAGAAACTCCTCCTACCTTGGTGCCAAACTTGCTTCCCCCACAGAGACTTGCAGGACATGTAGTCCCGAAATAAACTATTCAAATGAGGATTGTGAGGATTTTGCTCAGTTTTTTTCGGACAGGGTGTCTTTGATCCGGCGGGAGGTTTCTTCAGCTAGCAATACCATTGCTGTCAGTGGTCGCCAGTCATGTGCTGAGTGCACTCCGCCTAGTTGGGGAGAGTTTAGGCCAGTGGAGGACCGTGAGGTTACTGAGGTGGCAGTCAATCTGAAGCATACCTTCTGTGAACTGGACCCAGTGCCAATGCATTTCTTAATGAGATGCATTGACTCTGTTGGCCCGGTGTTTGCCCTGATTGTCCGGTGTTCCTTAAGTCAGGGTGTCTTTCCAGATGCCTTGAAGGAGGCTCTGGTTAGACCCCTTTTTAAAGAAATCTTCTTTGGACCCAGAGGTCAGGGCAAATTACCATCCTATCTCTAATCTCCCATTTCTGGGGAAGATTGTTGAGAAGGTGGTACCGCTTCAATTGGAGGAACATCTCATGACTCACGAGTTATACGATCCCTTCCAGTCGGCTTTTCGGACCAGATATAGCACTGAAACTGCATTAGTTCGGGTGCAAAATGACCTCCTCAGGGCTAGAGACTGAGGGGACAAGACAATTCTTGTTCGCCTTGATCTCTCCTCAGCATTTGATACTGTGGACCATTGTGTGTTGCTTCTCCGCCTGAGGGAATTATGTGGACTCACCCGGTACTGTCATCAAGTGGTTTGAGTCCTTTCTCACCAATAGGAGACAGCGGGTTGTGATGGGAAATTTCTCATAAACACCCAGTCTCCTTTTGTGTGGAGTCCCTCAGGGTTCGGTGTTGGCCCCAATGCTGTTCACAGTATATATGCTGCCCCTGGGGGGGATCATTAGAAAGTATGGTCTGAGTTTTCATTGCTATGCTGATGATACTCAGCTATACTTATCTTTTGCCCCAGGAACACCCAACGCAGTAGATGTGTTAAATATCTGTCTGGCTGAGATTAGCGACTGGATGGCCTCCAGTTGGCTTCGACTGAACCCTGACAAGACTGAGGCATTGGTAGTGGAGTCGAACAGAGTTCGTGATGGGATGGCCTCTGACTCTGCAACTGGCCTTGTGCTAGGAGCTGCATCATTGATGGCCTCCCCTTGGGTGCGAAATCTTGGCGTGATGTTTGACAGGAATTTGTCCATGGAGGTTCAGATATCGTCCGTGGTCCGTTCCTGTTTTTTCCATCTTCGAAACATTACCAGGATTAAGCCCCTTGTTCCGTCTCTGGACCTCCCTACCTTGATACATGACTTAGTCACTTCTAGGCTTGACTACTGTAATGCCCTCTATCTCGGGGTCTCTGGGGGTTCTCTCCGCAGACTGCAGCTTGTGCAGAACGCTGCTGCCCGGCTTTTAACTGGGCAGAGTAAATTTTGTCACATTACACCTGTGCTGCGCGAACTGCACTGGCTGCCTGTCAGGTGGAGAGTGCTCTTCAAGGTGGGGTTTCTCACCTATAAGGCCCTACACTGACAGGGCCCTGGTTACCTGTCAGTTCTCCTGGTACCTTCCTCCTCTTCCCGTAATCTCCGCTCCTCTAGTGGTGGCCTCCTAACTGTTCAAGCCGAGATTAAAATCTACGGCGTCGAGCATTTATGTGCCGCCCGCTCTTTGAATTCTTTGCCAGCTGCAGTTAGGAGGCCCCCACTATAACTGCCTTTAAGGTCTGCCTTAAGACCTACTTATTTCTGCAAGCTTTTGGGGTTTAATTTTGATATTTATATGTATTATATTATTTTTATGTATTTATGTGGTATGAAATGCTAGAAATTTTTTGTGCGGCGCCCAGAGCCTCTGGGATTGTGCGTCTTTTTAAATAAACATGACTTGACTTGACTAATTACAGTATGCCCAAATCAGCATCAGCCAGTGCCAAACCACCCCCCTTTAAAGTGGAGCAGACCCTCCTTTAAAATCTTTGACCCTGGGCAGCCACGCATGCACCTAACGCATGGACCACCATTAACTACTCACAAAAAATTCCTGTCCACTCTCCCCCACGGTCCAGAGCCCAGCCAACCCAGAAAAATTGAGCCTAGGACCCGCACAACACCTGGAGGCGCAGAACATCCACACCAACGCTTAGCCCTCCTGCCAAGGTCAAGACACTGGAACTTCAGCAGCCGGAGCCCCTAGGAACCAAATGCAGACACATGGTCCGAATCCCACCTGGGACCCCTGACAGCGCAGACAGAGGAGCACAGAGCCATAGCTCCACAAGGTAAACCCACTTGGGGGCTTACATGTGTATATTCGAATCTGTGCATTTTCAAATTAATAATAATTGGTTCATCTACAAGAGACATTATAAAATAACTAAATGACCAAGAGAGAACCAGAACACAAAGATTGTTCATACCTTTCAAGTACACTTGCAGACCACGGTTCGGTTAGACCCCAGCTCTTCATGCAGTTTTTGGGATATTAGTATCAGAATCACCTTCTGAAGAGAATCAGAGTTTCTTTCACCCTGGGTTTCTTGTTTGGCTTTTAAAAATGAGTAAAGCTGGTTCGAATCATAAAAGAGATAGTTTACCTTTTCAAGAATGATTCTGGCTTTACATCACTAAAGCAGAGAAAACCTGCTCTTTAGTTCAGTGACCTTGGATCGGTATGTAGAAACCTACAGTCGTCTTGCTTGTATCTGCAGAGCATCATTCAGGTAACAAAAAACTTTCATTCCTCAAACGTTTAAAGCCCACTTAATTCTTGCCTTTTTATAACATAGTCTCTGTATCTCTCTCTAGAGCAAACTGGATAAGGACTGTCGTAGACTTGGAAGTGGACGAACTGGTATCCAACATTTGTTCAGGAACTTTTGAAACGGGGCAAGTTTTGATTTTGGTGGATGTTGGCAGTCTAAATACCTTAACCACTGGAGGCATATTGTCCTTGTTGAAACCCAATGTTTCAGTGAAGAAGTTGTGTATCAGATCCCAAGAGTTAATTTCAGGATTTTCCAGATTTGGCAAATCTACCACTCTCGAATTATTATTCTGTGCAACATCCTTCAAATTCTCTATTCCTGGTGCTTAATGAATATTGCACCTTAAGACACAGGGCAGCAATGCAGTATTTGCATCTACTTAAACTTCCGTGGCAGCCAGTTTTTGGTTCATAACAGAACCAGTTTTGTCAGTTTCAAGACATTTTCACCATGACCTTATTCCACTTGACATTAGGTTAGTGACGGCATTCAGGAGTGTTGTATATGAATGACTGACAGCTTCCAGGGAGCAAGCTTTCCATGTTGTTTTTTGATGATCTCTGTGTATTCAGCAGTTTTAGCTAGTGCTGATATCAATTCTGCTTTGGATATGAAACCAGGGCTAGCAGACTCTGCCAAAGCTTAGGAGTCTGCACCCAAGGACTACCTGAGTGCATGCCTAGGTAGCAGTCTATCAGCTCTGTGCATTCCAGCTTCTCAGGCTGACTTGACACAGAGGGAGAGATGCTGGATTTTTTGCGTTCCTCTTCCCTTTCTCTTTTGAGAAGCTTTTTACATTCTGTCTTTGAAGATTAGCAAACTCCACAGAGGGAAGATCAATTTTACGTTGAAAGAAGCAAAGTTTTCAAAATGAGAAGTCTGTGAATTTCTGCTGATTAACAGATGAGCACTCCTTTAAATGAGGTATTGAGCTTACCTGTAGCCGGCAGTAGTCCAGAGACATCGATGACTTTGTCTGCCCCATATTGATACTACACTGCCACCATTTTTAGAACCTTGTGATGTCACTGAGAGTGAAGCTGTGACTAACTTCAGTGTGGTTAGGTAAAGCAATGATGGGCACTTCCACTGTTTATAAATGTTCCCCTTTAAGAAAAGTTGTAAATCTACCAGAATATATCACAATCCTTCAGACTGAAACAGAAGCCTTTTACACATCTTAAAAAACAGGTTACTTACCTGTAACAGTGGTTCTAGGAGGGGTATATGTTGTTCATCCACAGTAGTTGGCATGTTCCTTTCCCTTTAAATCTTATCGGATGGTCTAAAAGCTGGCTCCTCCCACCCGCCTGGGTGGCATAAGCCTCAGCTCTGCCCCTTTACACCAGATCTTGCCCGCTGGAAGCAGATGGTTGTGCGTCAAAGCCGGGGAGGTCGGGTGGGTTCGTGCGGATGAACATATACCACTCCTAGAACTAGTGTTTCAGGTGAGTAACCTGTTTTTCTAGGAGCATGGATATGTTTTATCTACACTAGTTGGCAGACTCCTAGCAGTTCTCTGGGAGGAGGGAGGCAAGGTGCACACCCCCTACTTAGAGAACAGAGATTGAAGAACTGAGGCCCCAAAACCAGCATCCCGGCGTGACTCAAGGTCGATGTGGTAATGGGAAATGAAGGTGCTTGCTGACTTCCAGGTAGCAGCCATGCAGATATCCTGGATAGGGATGTCCCTAGAAGCAGCCACTGATGCAGCAGTATGGCAAGTGGAGTGATCTGTTATCCCTAAGGGAGGCTCCTTGCCTGCCAACCTATAGCAGAGATCAATGCATGATGTTATCCATCTGCCAATCGTCCGCTTTGCTGCAGGTCTGCCAGGTGCGGCTTCAGCGTAGGTGACAAACAGCTGGTGAACCTCTTCCCAAACTTCAGCCATGCGCTCCTTATAATAAGAGAGAGTTCATCTCAGATCCAAAGTATGGAGCCTGTACTCGGCCTCTGAGGTGTAACTGGGGTAGTACACCAGCAGAGTCATCACCTGATTCAGGTGAAACTCTGACACCACCTTCGGGAGGAACTTTGGGTTGGGGCACAGGGCAACCTTATCTCTGTGGAAGACCAGATAAGGAGACTCCACCAAGAGCACCTGGAGCTCCCCCATCCTTCTGACTGAAGTGATAGCCACCAAGAAGGCGGTCTTCCACGACAGATGTGACATCTCACACTTGTGCATTGGTTCGAATGGATTGTCCATGAGCTTTGCCAGTACCAGCAGTAGATTCCACAGTGGTGGTGGTTCACGCACCGGAGGGGAAATGCGGTCGAGGCCTTCTCCTGTGCCACCACCTGCTGACCGGCCCATGCCCAGCAAGCAGAATGGCTGCCAGGTGCACCTTAAGGGTTGTAGGCTGAATACCCCCTTTGGAGAGAGACCAAAGGTAGTTGAGAATGCTCAACACCGGACAGGATGAGGGGGTCCAGGCCCTTGCCCTGACACCATCTCTTTCATTTGAAGGCATAGCACCTCCTGGTCGACTCCTTCCTAGATGCCTCAACTACACTGAGGACATCATCGGAGAGACCCAAAGCCTGGAACTCCAGCCGCTCAGGAACCAGGCTGTCAGGTGCAGGGATTGAAGGTGCGGATGGAATACCTTCCCCTGATTGATCAAGAGCAGGTCTGGGCATGCTGGAAGATGCCTTGGGAGCCTGGTGATGAGGCTGAGGAGATCTGGATACCAGAACTGGCGGGGTCAGTCTAAGGTGACCAGGATCACCTGTGTCTTGTCCCTCCTGACCTTGAGGAGCACCTTGTGGACCAAGGGAAGTGGAGGGAAGGCACAGAAGAGGCTTGAGATCCACGACATCGAGAAGGCAGCCCTGCAGTGAGCCCCTGCTGGGGGCGGGCACAGAACAGCCTCAGCTTGTCATTGCCCCTGGAGGTGAACGGGTCCACCTGAGGGGTGCCCCACTTAGGAGAACAGACTGTATACTACCTGTAGATGGAGAAACCACTCATGGGATGCCTCACTCACATGGCTGAGGGCGTCCGCCAACTGATTTGAGGCTCCTGCCACACGGATGGCTAGGAGATCTGCCCCCCAGTCGGCTGACGAGGGCCCAGACATGGAGCGCTTCCTTGCACAGAGTCTGGGAGTGTGTGCCACCCTGTTTGTTGAGATAGTACATGGTCGTGGTGTTGTCTGTCTGGACCTGAACCACCTGACCCCGAAGGAACGGAGTGAATACAGCCAGCACCAGCCATACTGCTCAGAGCTCCAGCAGGTTGATATGGCATTGGGATTCCAGAGCCCATGGACTTTGTGATTCCCCATGTGGGCACCCCAGCCCGTGAGAGAGGTGTCGGTCGTCAGGACGACCATTGGCTCAGGGCGGAGAAACCGGATCCCCTCCCTGCAGATGTTCCAACATGATTCACCAGTGGAAAGCGTCCGACATCTTCTGGGTCACAGTGACTAGCTGGTTGAAATGACTGTGTCACTGAGACCACTGGATGGCCAGCTCCCATTGAAGGGGGCACATATGCCACCGGGCCCATTGGACCATGGAGGTACAGGCTGCCATGTAACCCAGAAGTCGCAGGAAGTCCTGGGCAGGGCGCAACTGTCCAACCAGAAATGATCAGGCAAAGGAGGAGAGAACCTCCACCCTGTCCGACAGGATTCTGGCTCTAGCTCAGCAGGAGTCAAGCTCTGCCCCGATGAAGCAAATCACCTGCAAGGGCAAAGGTTCCAACTTGGCCTTGCTGATCAGGAGGCCAAGGCTGAGGCAGGTTTGGAGGGCCAGATCTCTGGACCTCTCCACCTTCAATCTGGGGGGACCCGCTATGAGCCAGTTGTCAAGATAGGGGTACACCCTGACCCCTCAACACCAAAGATGGGCCGCCACCACTGCAATGCATTTGGTGAAGACCCTGGGGGCTGATGGCAGACTGAACAGCATGGCTTGGAACTCATAGAGGGTTCCTTCCACCCTGAAGCAGAGGAACCTTCGGTGGGATGGAAGGATCGGCACGTGAAAGAACATGTCCTGTAGATCCAGGGAGCAAAACCACATATTCTGCTCGAGAGATAGTATGATCTGGGACAGAGTTACCATCCGAAAGGTGCAAGACCTGAGAAACTGATTCAGGTCGTGCAGATCTAGAATGGGGCACCAGCCCTCCAGCCATTTTGGGCCAGTAAGTACCTGGAAACAAACCCTGGGTTGACAGGGGGATCCACGGCTCTGACCACTACCTCCTTGTGGAGGAGTTGGGCAATGTCATCTCTGAGTGACGACCAAGTAGGGGCGTATACCTTCTCCTCCTGTGGGGCACAGGCTCAGCTTGGAGGGTACTGCTCGAATTCCAGAGCCAGACCCTCATAGGAGGACCCAGAGTGGTCATGATGGGCATGGGGGTGGCTACCCCCATCCCGGTACTGTGCAGGCTTGGAGGAGGAGGATCCAGTGGGGGGGACCACCAGGCTCTTCCTTCTGGGCTTATGGGCTGCCGAAGCCCCTGACTTAGGCTGAGGGCACCAAGACTAAGCCTGCTGCTGCTGCACAGATTGGTACTGGGGCTGTTTGGACACAGGGGCACAAGGCATAAAAGGCTTCCTTTTCTGCTTCTTCAAACCCTGGGGTTCTTTCTGAGCAGAGGTAATGGAGTCCAAGGTGGCAATGGACTTCTCAATACGCTGGAGGTGATCTTCGACTCCTGGACTGAACAAATCGGTACGCAGGAAAGGAACGTCCGCCAGTTTGTGCTGGGTGTTTGCCGTAAAGGTAGAGACTCTCAGCCAGGCCCTGCGATGCATGGTGACTGCAGCCGCCACTGAACGGGCACAAGAATTCCCAATGTCCAAGCCCGTTTGGAGTTGCTGTTGGCAACAGCCCAGCCCTGGTCATGGACATGCTTGACCATGGTCTGAAGGTCCGTAAGGAGATGAGGAAGCACCTCATCCAGACAGCTCAAGAGGGCATGGGAGAAGTGTGCCATAATAATGGCTGAATTCACCTGTCTGAGACCAAGTGAGGAGGCAGCATAGACCTTTCTGGCTGAATGATCCAATTTCTTGGACTCTTTGTCCAGAGGTCTATCCGTGTCTACTGAGTCGCCCGAGCACCGAAATACAGACTTGGTCACCAACCCCTCAGCCGAGGGATGCTGTCTGAACCCCGAAGGGAAGCCTAGAGGAACCACGTATTTGCAGGCCATGCAGGCTGAAGGCGCAGGGCAGGAAACTGGGTGCTGCCAAAGCTCCATGGCAGGCTAACTATGGCTTTGGCCACTGGGAAGGCCTCAGACAGAGAATTCCCTTTTCTGAGGATATCAGTTAGGGGATATTAGACCCATTTTTCAACAGGTTCCAAGGTCATCCCCATTGATTCCGAGATGAGACAGAGGATGCCCAGGAAGGGCGTGGGACCTCCCTCCGGCGAAAGACTCGGAGTCGTCGCAAGGACGCAAATTCAGATCTGAATCCTCAGACCCTGAGTCTGGGTAGAGCGACCGACCACCAGAGTCACTCTTGACCCACCATGGACAGTCAGGAGTAAAGGTGACGGACAGCCTATGCGGGTGGCCCTGAATGGGCCTACACTCCATGGCAGAAGCCCCTGAGGGAGAGAGGCTGTTTAGGTGGCAGCTCCACCAAAATAGGCAGAGAGGCCAGCTTCAGACGAGCTGGGAGGGTCTTCACCAGCTCCGTGGGTGGAGGGACAGTGTCGACCGGCTCTGGAGGAATCTGCGTCGGCCTAGAGGGCGACAGCCAAGTGATGGCCACAGTGAAAGCCGGGGGCGACTTCGGACCAGACAGCATGAGCTGTTGCCACAAGAGGTCCTTGTAGCAATGGCACAACTTGCATCGAAGCCTCTTTTCATCTGAGGAGGACGAGGATGAATGGTGATGTTTTCGCTTTTTGGAGTGCCGCTTGAGAGCCTTCCTCGGCCTGTCAGTCGAGGTTGTCCGAGACCTAGACCTAGACCTTCAGGGGGACTGACAGGGGCTTTCAGAAGAGGCTGGGGAGAACCACAGCTCCTCCAGGTCAAGGACAGAGACCACAGGTGGAGCACCAGCAAGCTGGGTCTTCCCCCTTCAGTGGATGGTAGGACCGGAGTCCTAAATAAGGAATTGTGGACCTCATCAGTCGACAATGGGTCAGCGAGGTCGAATTTGATTTCAACCTGGTCATCGTCCTGCGTCTGAGCCAGCTGACCTGATGGGGTAACGTGAAGCTAGCAGCCAAGGTCACCATTTCAACCGAAGTCGAGAAGGGAGACTCCTGGAACCGAGATCTCTCTCTGTTTCAAGAGCATCGATGATGCAAAGAACCTTCTTTCAATCCTTTGTCCTTCTTGTGGGACCAGGAGGTATGTGAACCAGACAGGCCCTCTCCTTTTGTCAGGAGAGACTGGCACATCTCCTTAAAGGATCCGGAGAAGGAAATGCCCAATTTGAGTGGAACAAAGACCAAGACTGAAGAGGATTGCTCAGCAGCACGAGCTGCCTCCTCCTCAAAGGCCTTCATCTGTTCCAGTTGGTCAGCGGATCCCACGGCCGTGGAGACCATCACGATGGCCATCATTGGATTTGACCAGGTCCCATTTTTCTGTTCGTCCAAGTTGCAAACGTGCGAGACAATCGTTCAGAACTGCAGGATGAAAGGCGCAATAAAATACACAGGCCTGAGTATCATGCATGTGGCCCATGCAGTAAACACATGTGGCATGTGGGTCAGTACGGGACTTCTTCTGCCCTTCAGGGACACCGGTGGAACCCAGGTGAGGACCTGTCCTCCATTGCGGTTGCTATCGTGAACTTACACGGTGAAACTCTAATGAGTTTAATTTTCGGTAAACTGTCCAAAGGATTAAGCACCAGGGCCTACTCAACGTGGAGCAGTAAGGAGGGAAACTGAATCTTCCAAGCAGAAGGGAAGATCTGGTGCCAAGGGGTGGAGCCGAGGCTTATACCACCTGGGTGGGTGGGAGCAGCCAGCTTTTAGACCACCTGGCAAGATTTAAAGGGAAAGGGACATGCCAACTAGTGTGGACTGAACAACATATTCACACTCCTAGAAGCACCTTTTTCCTTCATGTGTTTCTCCACCTGCATCCCCGGTCCCGGTGGCATCCCCTAAGCCCTGTCACCAACCCATCTATTGGACTTACAGGTTTACCATCACTTACAGAGAATTGTATCAGTGGGTGGCCAACCATGTAGGTTTGTGCAGTGCCTGTGGGGGATGTCGAGTGAGCCGAGGCATTTTCCTCTGTTTCCTCCTCTGGAACATCTGCGAGTGATGCATGCATCCGTGTACGTATTGATGCACACATATGCTGCATCAGCACGCATTCCCCCAGTCTGTTGGTCCCACCAGTGCTGGAACCCAGTCTGTTGGGTGGCAGGCAAGCCACGGGACTCATAGTCTCCCCCCCCCCAGGGAGGAAACCATCCTGGGATGCCCAATCCTCCTGCACCCGACTGACCCCGATCCATCTCTGAACTCGGGTTACCGGCATGGCTGGAGGTAAGGTTCCAGCACCTCAGCACTCCATGCCACTGGGCCATCAGAAAGCACTTTTTCAGTGATTTTCTTTTTCCATGTGAAAGAAGCGTTCTTGAAACGTACCGAATAGACAGTACTGGAAACCGAAGCCCTTTGTTTATTCACTGGACAGATATAGCACAGGCGATAACCATGCAAGCTTCCCAGGCCACACTGCACACACAGAAACCCAGGGGTGGAGTACAACATGGGTGGAGTGATATTGACCACCACCAAGCAGGAAAGAGACCTGAGGGTAATCATATCAAATGACCTAAAGGTGGCCAGGCAGTGCGACAAGGCAGTCAGGAGGGCTAGTGGGATACTGGGGTGCATAGGGAAGGGTATCACCAGCAGAAAGAGGGAGGTGGTATTGCCTCTGTATAGATCTCTGGTAAGACCCCAACTACAGTACTATGTTCAGTTCTGGAGACCACATCTCTGGAAGGACACAGACAGAGTGGAGACGATCCGAAGGAGGGCAACTAAAATGGTGCAGGGTCTGCATCAAAAGCCCTCTGAGGAGAGACTAAAGGGCCTAAAAATGTACACCCTGGAACAGAGGAGGGAGAGGGGGATATATGATGGAGACCTTTAACTACCTTACGGAGGTAAATATGGTACAGATGTATTTTTCAGAAGAAAAGGTGCTCAAGAACAAGGGGACATGCTATGAAGCTAGAGGGGGGTACAGTCAGGAGAGATGTGAGGAAGTACTTCTTCACAGAAATTGGCGGATTCCTGGAACAGCCTTCCAGTGGAAGTGGTAGGGGTGAAAACAGTAGTGGGGTTCAAGGGAAACATAGTGGAAAGGAATGGGGGAGAGAGAAAAAGCTGTAGATTGGGTACGATCTGCGGCAATAGTGTAGGTAGGGAGGAATGGGCAGACTGGATAGACCTAGCGGTCCTTATCTGCCATCAAATTCTATGTTTCTATGCCCCACAAAAGAGCCTCAACCCTGTTGTGGAGTGACCACTACATAGGTGAGAGGTCTGTTCAGAATCCATGCGCATTCAATCCTTGGGTTCTCATGGGAGACTGACAACAAGGGTGCCAATTAGTATCAATTCTGTTGGTGGTTTTGTGATGTGGACACCTGCCAACTGGGAACTGGACTGCAAGCACTGTAGCTCTTTTCACATAGATCACTGAACAACCCTGAGGTGGTGATAATGGCTTTCAGCCACTACTTAAATGGGCTGGATATGAACCAGTGACCTAGAGGAGAAAGACTCCTTCATTCACTGGCAGTCCACTGAGTCAACCAGTTCCCTGTGTTAAAGCACCTTCAGATTAGTGATGTGTTGCCAATTGTTTAACAACTGACTCTCAGGATTTAACAGCTGGATCACAGAATCACAGAAATCCGGCAGCAGAAAAGGACCCCAACGGCCCACTGAGTCCACCCCCCATCTCCTTTTCCATGGGCCCTCCCCTTCCCCCCACTTACCAACCCCATGTGTCTGTCCCATGCCCTCTTGAATCCCTCCACCATTTCAGAACCCGCCACCTCCACTGGTAGTTTGTTCTAGGCCTCCACCACCTTCTCCATGAAGAATCGCCCCATTACACTGCCTGTATATCCTCTGCCCTCCAATCTTAGGACAGGCATAAGGCAGTCCTAGTGGGGGGTAGGAGGAAGTAGGCTGCTGGTTAACTAGGATCTGCAGCTTATCTGTTAGGTAGGAAAATGGGCAGCCTAGGTGGGCCAAGCGGTCCTTATCTGCCGTTAAATTCTATGTTTCTATGTTTCTATGCTCTTTACCCCTCCTTCCTTTTAAATAAGCTCCCCTCATTCACCTTATTGATCCCCTTCATGTACTTAAAAGTTTCAATCATGTCCCCCTCTCCCTTCTGGTCTCCAAAGGGTACAGATCCAATTCCCTACACCTCTGCTCATATGGCTTCCCCTGCATACCGTGCACCATCTTGGTTGCCCTTCTCTGAACCCTTTCTATCCCATCTATGTCCTTGCACAGGTGCGGTCTCCAGAACTGGACCCTGTACTCCAGATGTGGCCTCACCATGGCTTTGTAAAGAGGCATCAGTACCTCTCTCTCTCTGTTAGTTATGCCCCTCCCAATGCATGCCAGCATTCCATTTGCCTTCCCCACAGCCTTGCTGCATTGGCTAACCTACCTTAAGGTTGCTTGATATTATAATTCCCAGATCCCTCTCCTGGTGTTTTTTTTTACCCCCGAGTATAAGCCACTTGCAGGTATTTACACCCTAAGTGCATCACAGCACACTTTTTGGCATTGCATTTCAGTTTCCAAGTTTCCAACCACACCTTTAGAATCTTCAGGTCCTGCCTTATGGCCTCCACCCCCCCAAGAGAGGTCCCAGTACTGACCCTTGGGGCACCCCACTCTTCACCCCCTCACCCTGGAGTGCACCCCATTTACCACCACTCTCTGGCTTCTGCCTGCCAACCAGTTTTCCACCCACCTAGTTATTTTCCATCCCACCCCTAAGCTTTCCAGCTTATTTTCTAGTCTTCTGTGAGGGACGGTGTCAAAGGCCTTACTGAAGTCCAGATAGACTATGTCCACTGCCCCTCCCTGGTCAACCACCTGCATCATCCAATTAAAGAAATCTATCAGGTTCGTCTGGCATGACCTCCCATTTGTGAAAACCATGCTGCCTGTCGTCCTGCAGGCCACTATCCACCAGGTAGTCCACCACCCTTTCCTTTATTACTGCCTCCATCACCTTACCCACCACCGAGGTGAGGCTGACCGGGCGATAATTCTCCGCCACCTCCTTACTGCCCCCCTTGTGCAGTGGCACCACATCCACCCTCCTCCAGTCCCTTGACACCCACCCTGTATCTAGGGACAACTTATACAGTCTAGTCAGTGTGGCAGCCAGCGCTTCCCTCAGTTCTCGGAGTACCCTCGGGTGCAAGCCGTCTGCCCCATTCTTTGTCCACCTTTAATCTGCCTAGTTCCTCCCTAACCCTGTCTCTGCTGACTAGGCTAGGATCCAACTTTTTGTCTCCCCTACCCCTCCCCCCCTCAGCTCGGGTCCCCTACCCAACCCCTCCTCCATGAAGACCGAGCAGAAGCAGCTATTCAGCACCTCTGCTTTCTCAAAGTACCCCTCCAATTGTATTCCTCCCTCCCCCCAAAACTGTACTATCCCCTGCCTTGCCTTCCTTCTTTCCCCCACATACCTAACAACAGTTTTAAGAACACACAAAAACATACGAAGAAGCCAGCAGAAGGCCATTTGGTCTATCAAGTCTGCTCATATTGCAGGGTCCACAGCTTCCACCGTTTTATCTCCCCTTTTGGCCTGCCTAACTATTTTCTCCTCAGTGTCAGCTTTAGCCCGCCTTATCTTCTGCCCTGCTATCCTCCACTTCTCCCTATAAGCCTCCCTGTCCTCCTTCCTTTGTGCCATCTTATATTTTCCGAATGGTCTCTTCCCTTCCTATCCCACTCATTTTAATGGGGGACAAAATGCAACAAGCATATCTACAGAGGCTGTGAGAGCCCCCTCCAGCTCATCACCGATATTTCTCCAACCCCTGCAGTTTGGCCTTAACACAGTATTGTATCAGCAGCAGGGTTGGACACTAAAATGCTCATCCTGTCTGCCCCAGCCATTGCCTCCCCACTGGCCTCTCTTTTCAATCTGTCCTTCTCTCTAGCTTCTATCCCAGCTGAATGGAAGCACGCCACAGTCATCCCTCTCCTGAAGGGTGGCGACCCCTCCTCCCCAGGTAGCTACCACCCTATTTCCCTTCTCCCCATTCTAGCTAAACTGCAGGAACACCTAGTCATCTCCCAGCTCTCCTCCTTCCTTTAATCTTCATCTTTCTTCACCCCATTCCAGTCTGGTTTTAGGAAGTCCCACTCCACTACCACCCCCCTCCTAAAGCTCACTGATGCCATCCTTACCGGTATGGATCAAGCCTACATTACCTCAGCCATCTTTGTTGACCTTGCAAAGGCTTTGTGACACTATCTGACACCCTCTCCTCCTCGCCAAGCTTTCCCTAGCTGGGCTCTCCAGCATAGCAACCAATTGGTCCCACTCCTATCCATCAGGATTTGTAACTCCATCTCCTCCCCTCTCCCCATCTCATCTGGGGTCCCCAAGGCTCAGTCCTAGGGCCACTACTGTTCTCCATTTTCCTCAATGACCTGCCTGCGGCCTGCCCACACACATCTATTCACATGTATGTGGACGACACAGTCCTGTATACATCAGGCCCCTCTCCCTCTGATGTGGCATCCAGACTACAGCTAAACTTCAGTGATGTCCAGCTCTGGTTTCGCTCAAATCAACTATTTCTGAATGTCAAGAAAACAGTCTCCAAGACCTCTGTCACAAGTTGGGACTCCCCTACCTACCCACCCACCTTCCACACCCTGGACGGGACAAAGCTGGAGGCTTGCTCTTCCTTTAGATACTTTAGGGTATGGCTTGACTAACACCTCAGTTTTTCTGTACACATTGAGGCATCCCATAAGAAGCTGCACTGCAGGCTTGGGGCCCTGTACCAGAACCGCAGATGCATCCCACTACCAGCCCGGTGGGGGACTGTACAGAAAATGATACATAGATACATAGATACATAGACAGTGTCGGCAGATAAGGGCCTATGGCCCACCTAGTCTGCCCATTTGAGCTTGTAAGTTCAGTTTGTTTTCCTAGAAGTCTATTTCCCCTTACCCCTGACCTCTAGAATTCCTTTATGTCTATCCCATGCATTCTTAAATCCGTGATTGTTTCAGCCCCACCACTTCCTCTGGCAGGGTGTTCACTTGTCCACCACTCGTTTGTGAAGAAATTCTTTCTCATGTTTCCTCTGAATCGTCCCTCCCTCCAACTTCATCCCATGCCCTCTAGTCCTGAAACATCTTTTTCGCTTAAAATAGTGTTTTCCTGCACCCTGTTCCTCCTGTAAGATACTTGTATGTCTCTATCATATCCCTCTCTCCCTCCTCTCCTCCAGGGAGTACATGTTCAGTTCCTTCAACCTGTCTTCATAGGATTTGTGATGCAACCCATGCACCATCTTTGTTGCCCTCCTCTGAACCTTCTCTACCCTGTCTATGTCCTTACATAGGTACGGTCTCCGAACTGTACACTGTACTCCAGGTGGGGCCTCACTAGTGTCTTGTATAGCGGAATTATGACCTCCCTTTTCCTGCTGGTGATGCCCCTGCCTATACATCCCAGCATCCTATTTGCTTTACCTGATGCCTTGTCACACTGTTTCCTACCTTTGAGGTCATCAGAGATGACAACCCCAAGATCCCTTTCCTGCTTGTGCATGCTATATCCTCACCCCCAACTGATATATTGTGCCAGGGTTTTGTGCCCCATATGCATTATCTTGCACTTCTTTGCATTGAATTTCAACTGCCAAACCCTTGACCATTCTTCAAGTTTCTGCAGGTCCCTTCTCATTCTGTCATGATCCTCCCTATCTTTGACTACAGCGATGTAGTCTACTGTGCCACTCCCAAGACTTACCCTAACCAGACTGGACATCCTCCTCCACTTCTTCTGTCGTTTCGCCCTTGACTGTCCTCTCAGCACACACTACTGCAACCTTTATCAGGATTTGCGCCTCCCCTCACTGCAGGATAGGAGGTTGTCTAACTGTGTCAGGCTCACAGCCAAATTCTGGTACCAGTCCCTGCCCCTGTACCCCTCTGGTGCCCTGTCCTCACCTCCTCTACCTTCGCACTCTGTCAGAAATTTTGACACCCACTCCCTGAGTCTTCTACGTATGGCTGCCACTGCAGGACAGGCAGCTTTCTCATATCGCATGCCTAAACTGTGGAATTCCCTCCCACTGGCCATTCGGCAAACCATCTCTGCCCACTGACTCAACTCCCTCCTCAAAGCCCACTTCTGCACCTCCTGTGCATGCACCTAGATGACTGGTACCTCTAAAACGTGACTAGTCAATGACGGCAGACCCCTGCTGTCAGTGTGTAGCTATGGTCCAGCAGTTAAACTGGTCATTTCACTCCACCTGGCTATATCCCAAATATCCATGTTGTAGGCTATTTTTGTAATTATATTCCTGATGTAGAAGTGCTGTACCTAGTCATTTTAGCAGTTGTATTACATGCTGTTGTGTTATATTTTGTGTTGCACTCCCCGGCTCTCATACCTGACTGTATCTACCAGAATTTCTTTCCACAATGTAATAGACTGTCTGTATCTAATTCTCTGGCTGTATTTCCTGTACATAACATGCTTTGTACTCAAGCATTACTGATACAGTATATTATACTCTTTGTTCACTCCCTTGCTCCCCACCCCCAGGTCATGTTTGAAATTGAGCGGTAGTCTGCTCAGTATGCCTTTCTGGTAAAACTTTCAAATAAATAAGTGTTGGCCTACGGCCCTTGCAGAACCCATGGAGGTAGCGTTAGTAATGAGAATCACTGGAATTCCAAACTGCTCCAGTGCCCTGTGTCTACTGTTGTGACAAATTTGCCTACTTTTGATATCCAGTTGTCTGGAGTTATACTGTCATGCCGCTTTTGAGTTTAAAGTGCCCAGCTTAGCCTGTAGTGCCCAGTTACTGAAAGTCCCACCAACACATTGTAGTGATGTCTGTGTATAAAGTGCCCAGCAATATACTATTGTGTCTAAAGTGCCCACGAAATGCTGTAGTACTAGCTGTGTCTAAAGTGCACAGCAGTACACCATAGAGCTGTCTGTATCTGAAGTGCCCCTCGATATGCTGTAGTACTGGCTTTGTTTAAAGTACACATCAATACGCCATAGTGCTGTCTGTATCTGAAGTGCCCCACGATATGCTGTAGTACTGGCTGTTTCTGAAGTACATAGCGATACGCCACAGTGCTGCCTGTGTCTGAAGTGCCCCACGATATGCTGTAGTGCTGGCTGTGTCTGAAGTACACAGCGATACGCCACAGTGCTGTCTGTATCTGAAGTGCCCCACGATATGCTGTAGTACTGGCTGTGTCTAAAGTGCACAGCGATACACCATAGTGCTGTCTGTGTCTGAAGTGCCCCCACGACATGCTGTAGTACTGGCTGTGTCTGAAGTACACAGCGATACACCGTAGTGCTGTCTGTATCTGAAGTGCCCCACGATATGCTGTAGTACTGGCTGTGTCTAAAGTGCACAGCGATACGCCATAGTGCTGTCTGTGTCTGAAGTGCCCCACGATATGCTGTAGTACTGGCTGTGTCTGAAGTACACAGCGATACGCCATAGTGCTGTCTGTATCTGAAGTGCCCCACGATATGCTGTAGTACTGGCTGTGTCTGAAGTACACAGCGATATGCCATAGTGCTGTCTGTATCTGAAGTGCCCCACGATATGCTGTAGTACTGGCTGTGTCTGAAGTACACAGCGATACGTCTTAGTGCTGTCTGTATCTGAAGTGCCCCACGATATGCTGTAGTACTGGCTGTGTCTGAAGTACACAGCGATATGTCTTAGTGCTGTCTGTATATGAAGTGCCCCACAATATGCTGTAGTACTGGCTGTATCTGAAGTACACAGCGTTTACACCATAGCGCTGTCTGTATCTGAAGTGCCCCACGATATGCTGTAGTACTGGCTGTGTCTACAGTACACAGCGATATGCCATAGTGCTGTCTGTATCTGAAGTGCCGCATGATATGCTGTAGTACTGGCTGTGTCTGAAGTGCACAGCAAAATGCTATAGTGCTGTCTGTATCTGAAGTGCCACATGACATGTAATACTGGCTGTGTCTAAAGTACACAGCGTTATGCTGTAATGCTTTCTGTATCTGAAGTGCCCCATGACAGAGAGGCAGTATAGCGCAGTGGGTTAAGGCTCTGAGCTGCAGATCTAGAAACCTGGGTTTGAATCCCATAGCCGCCTAGGTGCATACTGTGTGATCCTCAGGAAGTTACTTGGCTTCCTTGTGCTCCCAGTTTGCATCTGGAAACAAGCTTCAGCTCAGTGTGCTACTCCTGGTTAAACAATGCTCCCTCTCCAGTACTGGCTGTTTCTAAAGTACACAGCAATATGCCATAGTGCTGTCTGTATCTGAAGTGCACCACGATATGCTGTAGTACTGGCTGTGTTTAAAGTGCACAGCAATACACCGTAGTGCTGTCTGTGTCGGAAGTCCAGCGATATTCTGTAGCACATCTGTGTCTAAAGTGCCAGTGATATGCTGTAGTGCATCTGTCTAAAGTGCCAGTGATATGATGTAGTGCACCTGTCTGAAGTGCCAGTGGTATGCTGTAGTGCATCTGTCTGAAGTGCCAGTGATATGCTGTACTGCATCTGTCTAAAGTGCCAGTGATATGCTGTAGTGCATCTGTCTGAAGTGTCAGTGATATGCTGTAATGCATGTCTAAATTGTCAGTGATATGCTATAGTGCATCTGTCTAAATTGTCAGTGATATGCTGTAGTGCATCTGTGTCTAAAGTGCCCAGCAAAATACTGTAGTGCATCTGTGTAAAATATCATTGATATGCTGTAGAGCCCATGTACTCATAATGTATTAGTTCCTGATCAGAGCTATCCTCACCTGTGAAGAGGGTGTGCTGGGTGAAAAAAAGCTGGATGCGTATGAACTGGAATGCCTCTGCAGTCTTCATTTGAGTTGACTATGTTCAATACGCATGGAACTGTGAGGAACGGGGGATGCTATTAACAGGTCATGCTGTTTCACTCTGTCTCCATGTGGATGGCAACTTTCTTGAGTCCGTCTAACATAGAAATATAGAACATAGAAACATAGAAAGCAGTGGCAAAAGGAGACCATTGGTCCATCCAGTCTGCCCGTTATGTCTGAGACCACTAGTGGTCCTGGTCCTATCCCCCCCCTCTGGGTTTTGTGCTGTTCCTGATTCCCATTAGATTCTGCGAAGCCCTTGCTCTATCCCACCTGTGCTTGAACGCTGCAACAGACTTAGCTTTTACCACTTCAGCTGGCAACCTATTCCATGGTTCTACTAAAAGTTCCCCTCGGACATCAGCCCTGTTTTCTGCTTTTCACTCTTTCATGGACTCTGGCACTCCCCTCCCTTCCCCTGCCAAGGTGCAGTGTCCATAGTAACTGTGGCCTCCTAACCCCGTCACCCACCTACCTTCCCCTACTGCCATGGGAATCTGGTGGGACTGCACAGCTCAAGAGTTTCAGCATTGCCATGTATCACCAGCAGTTTAGCCCTCCTGCTGCACAGCCCTGAGCAGTATCTCACCCATAGCAAACTCCTGTAGAGAACCAAGCTTCCCAATCCACCACCAGGGTCACTGTGGTACAGAACTTTTTAATTATTTGGTAACCATGTAAGGCCCACTAGGCACAATGCCTGTTTTCAGGGGTGACCCAGGAGCACTGGGGAGGTTAAGTGACTTGCTCAGAGTCGCACACTATGCAACTGGAGGTGGTGAGAATCAAACCCAAGTCTGCTTGATATACCAAGCTCATTCCCAGCTTGTCACTCTAACCTCTTGGCTATACTGCCAGCCCTAACTTGCTGCCATCCCTCCACTGGCTAGGATGTGTTGCCAGTGGCAGCACTGTCCCAGCCCTGGCTGACCGGACCTTAACTCCCAACGTCCAATCCCCAACCTGGGACGCAAGTAGGGTAGGGCTATCGGAAAGCCTAGGCTTTTTAATTTCATTGCTGACTATTGATGCCATTTTAGCTTCCCCTATACAAGTACTTGCATAAAGCTACCCATGATGCTTTGCACAGGGACTGAGTCAAGAGGGAATGATTGGAGCTTTAAGACACAGTAACCAAAGAATCTGGACATCTGTTCTCTTCCTGCTATTTTTTCAGATCCAACACAGTACACGTGTTGCAAACTGCCTCTCCAGTGTGCCACCTCTGTATGTACTAAGTACTACATTACCCCTCCCCACTTCAGCAAGTAATCTCTAAAATGCACTTCTACATTCATTAGCATTTCATTAGCCCATGGAGGCATTTTATTTTTAATACCTCAAATGGTACAGGCATTGGTGCATAAATAATCAACAGTAAAAAAAAAAAAAAAATGATTTAGTCATTTATGTAATGACTTTGATTGGTTGTCTGAATTAGTTCCTTTGTGAATGGGATGCTGTCATACCGTCTTGAGTACCTAAAACAGTTGTTGTCTCTACCGTTGCCAGCACTGAAATTCATTGAAGAGGTTGTCACATGGAGATAATGGCCTTGATGTGTTAAGTACCCTCGCCTTTCACTGGGATACTTAACAGTGGTCATTACCCCGCAAGCAACACCATCTGTACTGGCTTCCTGCAAGAACTATCACAGCTTTGTTACATTTTATTAAAAGTAGCCATCAATTACATTTTGTGTCTGAAGCCCTCTTTTCTTTTGCTAATTAGAACATTTTCATCCTAACGGTACACAATGTGATGAGCAGAACAGCACTTTACCTGCACAGCTAATACTATTAGACTTCATACCCTTGGCTCTAGCCTTCCCTTGCTATCTGCTTTTCCCTGTCCCACAGTGCAACGAACTCCCTGTGCTGTGTCCCATATCTCTCATACTTGCTGTGCTCCTGCTCTTAACCCCATGTCAAGTGGACTGCTCTCTGCGTTGCACTCTCTACCTTATCAAATTTGCACTGTTTGAATGGTGCTTGGTAACTTCATCCTTCTGCACTTTGTTTAATCAGTGCTATACTCTGTTGCAGTTCACCTCCTCATTCTTGCATAGCTGAGCTGATGTGCTGCAGCAGCGTCCTTCTGCACCGTGTCCAATCGCCTCTACACTAGGTTGCACAGTTCACTTTGTACTCGCATTGCTCTGTACTGATGTGCTGTGCCTGGGACAGTGTCCATCAGCACCTTAACTGTTTGCCTTCCCATACACGTACTGCTGAACAGATGGGCTGTTACAGTGTCCTGCACCTTGCCTAATCGCTGTTACATTGTGTTGTACTGTTCACCTTCTCATACTCGCATTACTTAACTGATGCACTGTAACAGTGTCCTACAACTTAATTGCTGCTACACTGTTGCACCGTTTATCTTCATGTACTCGCACTGCTGTGTTTGTAACAATGCCCTTTAGCACTTTGTTTAATCACTGCTACACTGCTCTGTACTGTTCACCTCTTCGCAGTTGATTGCTAAATTGATGTGCTCTGATGGTGTCCTTCTGCACCTCATTTAATCGATGCTACACTGCCATGCACTGTTCGCCTGCTGGTACTTGCGCTGCTGAACTAGTGCGTGTAACAGTGTAATTCTTCACTTTGTTTAACTGCTGCTACACTGTGCTGCACTGTTCGCCTGCTGGTACTTGTGCTGCTGAACTAGTGCATGTAACAGTATAATTCTTCACACTGTTTAACTGCTGCCATACTGTGCTGCACTGTTCATTCACATCTCGTACCTGCACTGCTGAGCTGGTGCAATGCACTGTTTGCCTTCTCCTACTCACATTGCTGAACAGATGTAACAGAACCCTGCACCTTGTCTAACCGCTGCTACATTGTGTTGCACTGTTCACTTCTGTTACTTGCATTGCTGGACTAATGCTCTGTAACAAAACCCTGCTCCTTGTCTAATCGCTGCTACGTTGTGTTGCACCGTTCACTTCTCTTACTTGTATTGCTGGATTGATGCTCTGTAACAGAATCCTGCACCTTGTCTAGTTGCTACTACATTGTGTTGCACTGTTCACTTCTCGTAGTCACACTGCTGTACTGGTGCACATTAACAGTGTCCCTGAGCCCTGCACCTTGTGTAACTGCTGCTACACTGTGTTTTACTGTTCACCTTCTCATACTTGCATTGCTGAACTGGTGCGCTGTAACAGTGTCCTTCTGCACCTTGCGTAATCGCTGATAACACTGTGTTGTACTGTTCACCTTCTCATACTTGCATTGCTGAACTGGTTCGCTGTAACACTGTCCTTCTGCACTTTGTGTAATCGCTGATAACACTGTGTTGTACTGTTCATCTTCTTGTACTTGCATTGCTGAACTGGTTCGCTATAACAGTGTCCTTCTGCACCTTGTGTAATTGCTGATAACACTGTGTTGTACTGCTCACCTTCTCGTACTTGCATTGCTGAACTGGTGCTCTGTAACAGCGTCCTTCTGCACCTTGTGTAATTGCTGATAACACTGTGCTGTACTGCTCACCTTCTCGTACTTGCATTGCTGAACTGGTTCGCTGTAACAGTGTCCTTCTGCACCTTGTGTAATCGCTGATAACACTGTGTTGTACTGCTCACCTTCTTGTACTTGCATTGCTGAACTGGTGCTCTGTAACAGAGTCCTTCTGCACCTTGTGTAATTGCTGCTCTGTAACCACTGCCTGTTTGCAGTTCTTGTACCGGGTTAAAAACTGCACTATTGTCCAACAACCCCTCCCCAGGGCATCTCTGGAAATGAGCTGCCTCCGCTCAGCAGGCCTTTCTTTGTTAAAGAAACTAATACATAAACAAATAAATAAACAAAAGCTTCATCAGCACTGCTGTGACCTCACTGAGCAGGACATCAGGTTTTCGAGAGTGTTTAGGAAATTTCAAAGCTGTTTGCATAGATGATGTACCTGCTTTCAGCCTCACCTACTGTGACTGGGATGCAAAGGGTGCAATTTTCAAAAATCACATCTAATTAGCAACAATCAAATGCATTTTCAGGCAGCATGCACCAAACGGCAGATGCATCTGCTAATGGTGACTAAGTCTGCTTAGACCACACGTAACACGATCTTAACTGACATGTAGGCCATGGTGGCTTACCTCTACCAAGGGATACAGAACTGTTAGCTCTCTGCTCTATATGTTTGCCTTGGTCCAGGGACAAGAGGCCAATGCACCCCTTTGAAAATTGCTCTGGGTGGAGCAATGGCATCAGGGCTTGAGGATCTGGCCCGAGAACCCTGGCTGGGGTGGGTGTAGTGGAAGGCAGTCCTCCTTTCCTGCAGCTGGTGTTGATTTTCTCCTCCTCAGTGTTCTACTCCAGGAATCTACTAATATCCTTCCTGCCCCATCCATGAACCAGGTACCCTACCTTGCCATAAAATCCTAGCCCACCTGTGGTGGCCTACGACCTGCCTCTCAGCTTAACTATGAAGCCCTCTGGAGGATACTCCCCCCACACACACACACACACACACACACACACACTTACTACCGTTCTTCCAGTGTCTTCCTCGGCACAAGTTCTCTAATCCAATAAAAACCTTACCCTCCTGCTCATGTTTTGTCAGTGTCAGTGGCTCAGTAGATGGCACAGTCGCCTCTGAGGCCGGGAGATCAGAGGGCTGTGGGTTCAGTTCCCACATCTGGCACTTGGGTTAATATTCTAGTACTGACACTGTAGTGCAGCATGAGAGGGGTGCTGCACTTCTGAGGTGCCGTCTTTCAGATGAGACGTTAAACCGAGGTCCCATCTGCCTGGATTGGTGGTAGTTCAGGTGGATGTTAAAGATCCCATGGCACTTATCAATAAGAGTAGGGGAATTTCCCCGGTGTCCTGGCCAAATTTCCCTCATTCACTAAAAAAATACCACCAACAGCATAATCTGGTTCAAGGTCAGCTGGCATTCATCTGTATCTCCCTTCCCCGGGTCGTGCCTGAAAATAGGCAGAAATTGTCTAGTGCACTTACCCGGTCAACAAAAACTAAATAAATAAAAAATAAATAAAATGTTGGCCAAGGATGTTGACCTTAACTCTGCCCTACTCACACACATCAGCGGCCCTTATTTTATTTTATTTGCTATGCTTCTGGGCAGGGCCCTTGCCGGCCACATCAGTCCCCACCTGCAATCCCCACAGCTTCGTCCCAACACCCATGATCCCGGGACACACCTCCACCCAACAAGCACCCTGGTTTTCTCCCCAGGGTGGGGCCGCCAGTTCCCCAACAGAATTGCTACTGAGGTACCAGGAGGCACACTGGCTTCCCACCCAGGACAGGGCTGCCGGTTCCCCGGCGAATCTACATATGGTACCAGGGGCATGGGGTTACAAATCATGGTGCGGATCTAGGGGCAGGGAGGATGTTATTACGCAGACAGAGCCCCAAGGATTTTTACTAGGCCCTGGTGGGAAGCGCAACATGCAAAGATGAAGCGATGCAGTAATGGCAGCGTCTGACACGCCTCCCCAAGTGACCGGCACTGGCATGCAGCAACCTCCAAACTCTGCCAGAAGTCACTCATGTGCCAGACACACACACACCCCAGAGGAGGAGAGCCATCCCTAGGACACTCAATCCCCGGCTGACCCTCCAACACCTCGGGTCTGCTCCCGAACTCAAGGCGTCGGCATCACAGGCAGACGCTTTGCTGCTGTGCCAGTAGGCTGGCCTCATCAGCCCTTAGTAAAAATAATACTGTAGCTTTTTTTTGACTTCTGGTGACGTCAGCAAGCTAATGGACGCTTGAATACAGAGCTCCACTCCCTAGCCGACAATAATCAGTCTGAATCATCGTAATCGAAAATGTCTTCTTCTGCAAAACAGAGAAGAAACAAACAGGGGAAGCTCTTCTTGACCCCAACTCAAAAATTGAGAGAAATAATCCAGGGAGAGAAGGAGGATGGTGCTGAAGTGCGGGAGCTCTCGGAGGGCCTACTACAGCCCGGCCCTCATAGCGAGGAAGTGCACCCTGATCTCGCCGCAACGATCCGTCAAATGGCTCAAACAATCACAAGAATAGACAAAAAGCTGAATGACCTCAAAGCAGATATTACCAGCATAAGTCACAAAACAGAGCAACTAGAGCTTTGCACCACACAGATTGCGGAGCAGACGGATAGACAGGACAGATTGCTTTTATACCTCCTGGCCAGAGACCGTGAGCTCACCCACCGCATGGATGACTTGGAAGGCAGAAGCAGAAGACAAAATATCAGAGTCTTTGGAGTGCCCGAAGGTGCGGAGGACAAGCATCAGAATATGATTGAGTTCCTGCAGGGGCTTCTCCAGGATCTCCTGGATCTCCCCCCAGAGTTCGACCTGAGCATGGATCGTGCACATAGATCCCTAGGCCCACGGCCGAGAGGAGCGGGGGAGAAACCCCGTTCTATCATAGCAAGAATAACGGTCTATCGGGCCAAAG
This sequence comes from Neoceratodus forsteri, assembly GCA_016271365.2. NCBI lineage: Eukaryota > Metazoa > Chordata > Ceratodontiformes > Ceratodontidae > Neoceratodus > Neoceratodus forsteri. The sequence goes on along the minus strand of CM028131.1, from coordinate 1,400,729,538 downwards.
AGGAGCTGTTGCAGAGGGCCTGGCAACGTAACAACCTGGAATTCTCTGGGAATCGCATAACGGTGGAAAACGACCACACCGCGGCAGTGCAAGAAGCCAGATGGATCATGTGGCCGATTCTGAAACAGTTTAGAGCGAAAAGCCTCAAGACCCAGATCTTGTACCCTGCGAGGCTTAAGATCATTACGGATAACGGTCCAAAGATCTTCCAGGACCTCCTAGCAGCCTCCCCATACCTTGAATCCCTTGGGATAGCTACACCTACAATGGCCAAAGAAAGGTTAGAGAAGGACTTACTTAAATCTGCCTGGTTGGTAGCACAGAGGGGGTTCCCTCGAAGTGGAGCGTCGCAGTCCAGTCTCCACGCTGATGTTGCAGCTTTGCTTCAGCAATATGGTGACCCAGCCAGTATTAACAAGAAGGCCCAGCATTTGCAACCTGACGCCGAGGCCCCATCACAAAATGACACCACGCAGCTGGAGATGGAGACCTGAATTTAAAAGAGGATTTGCTTTGATTAAGAAAGGGGAGACTGGCACTTGAGTGACGCTCCCTGCCGTTGGTGACTTTGTCCCCTTCTCCCCCTTGTTTTTTGGTTCCGCCCTTCTGCCCCCCCCCCTTGGGCTTTGGGTGCTGGTGCTGAGTTACAGCAGACCAATCCGACGGGGTTGCAAATGAAGAGGCTCCATGTAAGTATTACCTTGCTTGGTTTGCTCAATGGACCTGATCGCCGTGAGGGTCTGCTCGGGGGGGGGGGAGCTTGGAGAGCCCAGCTGCATGATCGGTAGGGATCTGACAGGGGAAGAAATAGAGGGGGTGTTTCTGATGACTCGCCCGGATACCTCTACGCCCCCGAGTGATCACCGCCATCCTGATGCAGTTTTGGAGGCACTTCCTTTTACCTAGCAGCCACTCCCTTTCTCAATATAGTAGCCACGTGCCACGACTATTGCCTAAAATTACTGGAATTACAAGACAGCATCTGACAATACGATGGCAATATGGCAATGGTCCCAGAGTATCTCCAAATGCCACTTTTGTGTCTGTCGGAGGGTTGTTGGGGACGGGCTGAATTTTGGCTTTTTCCGCTAACTGTAATGTTGTGGGACACTTAATAATGTTTAGCCCGAGGCTGTCTGGCCCTCCCTCAACAGTTAATGAGTGTTACAGGGAAAAGAGGAATAAAGCAACGATAGCGAACATCGCAAAGGCTAGCCGGAAGGACCTAAGTCTTAAAGGAGGCTCATGGGGAGATGGCTATACAGCCCCCTGGAAACTGTTTTATATATATATCTTATTTCGTTTTCTGTTTTTGCCTCTTCCATCTTCAAGGTTATTGTAGCAATGTTTCAAGTATAAATTTCTAAAGTTGCAAATACAATTATTAGTGGTGGATCCACATTCTGAGTGGATCGGGTAATCCTATATTAACATATGCTTACATTAGTCTACGCAGATTTATAGGCAGGGAATCACTGGGTGTGCTAATGTTACCAGTTACAGATCAAAATGCTGGTATTTTTTAGGCACTACACAGGGATTACAAACATGTAAAATATTTCAAAGGTGATTCGCTAACCTTATATATAAATGGTCGGCATGCTAAAAGGGGGTAGGAGGATACTGTGTTGCTCATGGCTCTACCTGATTACAGGGCTCGCTCCATATGGGATTTTTCCCAGGAGCCAGAGGGCAATATCCCATTAATCCGGGTTGCTCTCACCCTCTGCTTGATTGCATCTGCCCTGCAGCTGGAAAATACCCCCCAGCTGTACCTTGGAAGTCGACCCACACTTGCTGAGAGGAGTCCGTGGGGCCTAGTGTCCCGGGGGCTTACTGTCTTCTTAGTACAGTGGGCATCAATTAACATCAGCCCAATGTATATAGTTACTCCCTCCTATGTGGCCTGTATGTTTTACTCAAAAGTACCCAGGGGTTTTTCCACCCTTAGTTTGTTGTTGGTCACATTTAGGAATGGGTCGATGAATATTGTTACTGCCCAGTTTAGGGCCTTTATAAACACCCTAGAGGTCTTTAAGGTGGCAAATTCAGCCATAGTTCTTGTTAAGAAGGCTAACTGTTTAAGCCTGCAAGTATTAATTAAGGGCTACCTGTTGTTTAGGTCCTCCCTACATCCGCCTGGTAGGGGGAAGTTAAAGAAGAAGGCGGTTAGCGGTCACAATTTCTCAACAGTTCAGAAAGAAGTCACAGTTCTAAACTGTAGGGATATAAGGTCTGATGTTCTGGTTTTATTTACTTTGGTAGAATGGCTCGAAAACACCTGAAGGTTTACTCATTAAATGTAAATGGCCTGAACAGCCCGATAAAGAGATTTAGAATTTTAGCACTAACGAAAAGGTCTTCCTCCAAGATTATTTATTTGCAAGAAACCCACTTAACGCAGGCGGAGCATGGAAAGTTAAGGGGGAAGTGTTATGCGCAGGTTTTCTCCTCAGCTATGCCCGGGGGCAAGAGAAGGGGTGTGGCCATCTTAATCTTGACCCATACCCCATTCCAGAAAATGAAGGAATGGACTGACCCGGCCGGCCGGCTGATAATTATTCAAGGGGTCTTATACGACCAAGAGGTCACCCTGGCCAATCTTTATCTTCCACCATCCTCAGACTCATCCACAATACGCTTCCTGTTAAGCAAGGTGGTGGAAATGTCTAAAGGGATTTTAATCTTAGTGGGGGACTTTAACATCGCTCCGAACCCTGCTTTAGATACCTCTAGGTCTCAGAATGGCAGACAGCCGGCCCCACATAAATTTTTAAAACAATTTACAGGAGAGATGGGATGGTCGGATACATGGCGCTCTCTACACCCAAGGGATAGAGGCTACTCAAACTATTCAGCGGTACATGGGACATATTTGAGAATTGACCATTATTATACACAAGGGGAAAACCTGGGCGCACTGATTGACACTACACTGGGCGTAATAGCACATTCTGACCATGTTCCGCTGGAGACTGTTTGGGATCTGGGTGAGGAGAAACGTAATACCAGATGGAGATTTAACCCTATACATATGAAGAATAAAAGGTTCAGGGATTTTCTTGATGAGAAGATCTCGGAAGTTATCCGGGATAATCTCTCCCATGAGATTCCTTCAACAATACAATGGGACACCTTGAAAGCTGTCTTGAGGGGCCACATAATAAAGTTCACAGCTGCACTATTTAGGGAGCGTAGGGAAAGACAATCACAGCTGGAGCAGACTTTACAATTCTTACAGTTAGCTCACCAGCAGGGCGATCAGTCAGTAATAGCTCAGATGAAATAGACAAAGAGCGACCTAGATGCACTATGCCAACAGCAAACTGAAGTAGCCTTGGCATATCTCCGCCAGAAGTATGGAGAGATTGGGCCTCGTGCATCCTGCCTCCTGGCATATCGTCTTTGTCAACAACGTAAAATATCAACCATCTCAGCAATAAAGGATCCGAGAACAGGAGCTCCCCAGACTAAATTCACAGGTTTTTACTCAATATTTTCAAAAGCCTTATACCACTGATCACATGATAGATCAGGAAAAGTCAAATACTTTTCTGAAAGCTTTCAGACTACCAAAACTTAATTTAGTCCAACAAAATAGACTACTGCTCCTGATCACCCAGGAAGAATTGCTCTTGGCTATATCCCGCTCTAAAACACAAAAGGCACCCGGTCCTGATGGATTCGGGACGGAATTTTATAAAGGTAACAAGCAGTCATTTATTAAATTGCTACTCAGTTCCTTTAATGAAGTCCTTTTGGGAGAACCCCCCTTCCCCACCACCAAGCTGGGCATATGCAACAATTTCACTTATTCCTAAACCAGGTAAGGATCCGTTACATTGTAGTTCCTATAGACCAATCTCAGTGCTTAATATGGACTATAAGTACTTTATGTCCATCATGGCCCGCTGGATGGATGAATTCCTCCCCTACCTAATTGCCCCAGACCAAACAGGCTTTGTAAGTTCAAGATCAACTTCCGATAACACCCGTAGAGCACTCCATCTGGTGCATGAGATGCAGGTGCGGGGGGCCCTGGCGATCCTTCTCAGCTTAGATGCTGAGAAGGCCTTCGACCGAGTCTCCTGGTCTTTCCTTCTCACCACTATGGAAGTAATGGGGTTCCCTCATCCCTTTGTGACCATACTTCAGAATATTTATTAGTCACCTCAAGCCTGTATAAAAATCTCAGGACACCACTCGGATTATTTCCCCCTTTTCAAAGGAACACGACAGGGATGCCCCCTGTCCCCTGGCCTTTTTGCCATCTTCATAGAGCCCCTGGCTCAGGCGATAAGGCAAACTTCAGAGATTACTGGTTTAAATATAGATGATTCAGAACATCGCATTGCTCTATATGCGGATGACATCCTACTGTTTCTTACCAACTCAGTCTGTCCCTGCGGTCTTCCAGATTTTGGAGGAGTTTGGGACTCTCTCAGGCTACAGACTTAATATGGATAAGACTGATGCCCTCAATTTTCATTACTTCCCCTCAGACCTGTTAAAGAATAAATATCCCTTTCGGTGGGGGCTCCCAAAGTTAAAATACCTAGGAATTTATCTCACACATAAGGTGGAGGATATCCCAAATAACAATTACTGCCCTTTCACCTCACAGATGAAGCAGGACCTAGGCAGATGGAATTTCCTTCCATTGAATCTAGTGCAGAGAATTTAAGTGGCGAGAATGGTGATCCTCCCAAGGGCTCTTTACCTTTTTCAGAATGTCCCACTCAGTCTATCAAACCGTCTGTTCCAGACCTGGAATAAGGCCATTTCGGCCTTTATCTGGGCAGGAAGACGTTCCAGGATTAAAATAAGAATCCTGTCTCTCCCTAAACTCAATGGAGGCCTGGCCCTCCCAAACCTTAAATTATACTTTTGGGCCACACACCTCTCTCTTATTCGCCAGCGTCTAGCTAGAATATCCCAGGCCTGCTGGTTGGAGATAGAGGAAGGTGCACTATCCCACCAAGACTACCTTAGACTTATAACCTATAAGAATCCACCTCCGGTAAACCAATTAACTACGAACCCCTGGATCTCACACCAGTTTAAAACCTGGTACTCGATGCGCAAATCCCTGGGGCTCACCCCATTTCTGGTGATGATATGCCCGTTAGGCCTTCTGGAGAATTTTACCCCAGCGACATTGGATCATACATTTCAGGAGTGGAGACATATTGGTCTCACAAATCTCTCACAGTTCCATAGGGGACCTTTCTTTAGAGAATTTGGTGAAATCAAATTGGAATTTCATCTCCGACAAGCAGATTTTTTCTGTTATTTACAACTGCGGCATTATTTCGAGGCTCTCCCGCCTCCCGTACGCAACCCAGGGGAATACCCCCAATTGTTTCTACACCTTCAGCAAATACTGAAATCCCAAAAGCTGTCACATCCCATCTCAACCCTATATAAATCCCTGTCTGAGAAATTAGGTGGAAACACAATAATGTTAAAGGAGAAGTGGAGTGAGGAATTGGGCACTGTAATATCCCCTCAACAATGGGACATGATATGTCGCTATAGGTCGAAATTCACCTATTCACACTCTTGGAGATTGTTTTCATGGCAATTACTGATTAGATTTTTCCGCACCCCAGTCATAACTTCACACTTCGGCCAATCGGGAAGTTCTTCCTGTTGGTGTCAATGTGGTGAATCTGCTCACCATACCCATATATTCTGGTCTTGCCCAAAGCTGCAGCCTTTTTTACAAGAGTTATATGGGGAACTTGAGGAAATCTTTGGGATTAAACTCCCCTTTACAGGGGAATTTTTCATTTTACATGTATTTCCACCTGAGATGGGGGATCCCCACTCTCAATATTTACTGGAAGTATGCCTATTAGCAGCAAAGAAGGCCATAACTAAACGCTGGCTAACCATGTGGACTCCTACACTGATGGACTGGAGGGAGATAGTGATTCTCATGTATAGAGCAGAGAGAATTACATATAACTTAAATTACAAAGCAGAACTGTGCTCACTAATGTGGAGGAGGTGGATAATGTATATTATTCCTAGGGTCCCTCACTTTATCCCTTAGAAGTATCCCCTCCATATTGAAATGCTTAACCCGGTTATATTCATGCTGAGATATAGCTCGTATATGGGAATGGCTCAAAAAAAAGGGTCAGAGATGGGGAAGATAGATTTAGTAGAAATTAAAAAACCTGGGGATGTGAGGAGAGGGGACAGACCAACCCAGAGAATGAGGAGAGGGAACTCTTGGAGGGATGACAGTTGTGCTAAGATGAGGAAGGGTTAGATAATAGGAAGGTTGGATCAATCTAGGTTAGAAGATAGGGCCATTTAAAGAAGGGTAAAAGGAATGAATTTATGAGCTGTGACTGTATTAACCTGATGTATTGTACGTCTTGTATATTGTGACTGCGAAGTTAATGGAAAAAATGTTTCTTTTTAATAAAGATTATATTTGAAAAAAAAATAATACTGTAGCTTTTAAAGCAGCAGTGCATTGAAACTGGGCAAAAAATGTGATCCTACTTTTTGTTTTCCCTATAAAAGATTCCAGGCATCTTCCAGTTTTATTTGGTGGTAAAACTGTCCAGTCCTATCAAAATGTAAGTATTTTATAAAAGTTTTCATTTAGTTTTTTTCTCAAGAAAAAAGATGTCCGCCACATTTGGCTTACAAATAGCACTGAAGACTTGTCAAACATTAGGACTGAGAAAATGAATGAAAAAAAAAAAAACTCATGGTGCACAGCACAGCAGGCAGCAAAAAAAATTGATTTCACAGGTGTGTTAATGTTTTTATTATCTGTAGCTAAAGTTATCTTTTTGGAAAAAACATTTTTCGTTGCACTGCTGCTTTAAAATTTAGCTGGCCTGTCAGTTGCAACCTGGAACTTAGGAGGCAAGCTAGGAGGAGGAGGACTGAGCATCCCAGAAGACTCTTCCTTTGGGGATGGAGGGCTGCATTGCCTCGCTCTGTCTCTGCCACCTGTAAGAATACAGATAGTAGTGCAGCAGATGGAAGCGATGGGGAGGGGGGACACTGTAAAGCTCATGTCGGGTGTGTACATGTGTACGCTTCTGCTGGGACAGCTGTCCTGGAGCTGGTGTCCTTGCAGGATGGACTAGCAGTTGCTGAGTATCTAATGGGTAAATCCTCTCTGTCTGGCTTCATGAAACATAGAAACATAGAGGTTGACGGCAGATAAGGACTGCAAGGCCCATCCAGTCTGCCCATTTCTTTTTCTACCTTATAAATGTGCCATCGGCCTTTGCTCTGCCAGTGGCCTATCTATTCATACTCATCTGTATTGCTCCCTTATGCCTATCCTATGCCCGTTTGAAGCCCTGCACTGTATTCATAGCCACCATTTCCTGAGGTAGGCCGTTCCATGCATCCACCACTCTTTCTGTGAAAAATAATTTCCTCACATTCCCCCTTAATCGGCCTCCCTCTAATCTCATGCTGTGTCCTCTTGTTCTGCTATTTTTCTTACATTTAAACATGTTAGACTCTTTCACCTTGTTAATGCCTTTAAGGTGTTTGAATGTTTCGATCATATCACCTCTCTCTCTCCTTTGCTCAAGGGTATACATATTGAGATCCGTTACTCTGTCCTCATATGTCTTCTGATGACATCCAATGTGGCCAGAAGGCACTACATCCTCCCAGCTGGACAGAGGAGCAAAAACAGAATAAAAATTTAACAAAAAGACATTTTAAACATAGACTTTACTGGAGTCAGCCTTTTGCAAACTGCAAGTATTTGATGAAAGTAAAAAAAAAAAAAAAAGGAAACAGGGCAATGACAAGCAGGGGATAATGGCCTTTGGGCCTTGTTTGTATATCTGCACCTCACAGTTGTGAAAGCAGTGTCACCTAGTGGTTTGAATGTAGTGCTGGCTTGTAAGCTGAAGACCCAGGTAAAAAACCAACCAGTACAACAGAAACAGAGGAAAGAGAAGGGCAAAAAGATAAGATAGTCCATCCATCCAGTCTGTCCTAAGATTTCCTTCTCAGAATCTGTCAGGCTCCATTAGTCCCTCCCAGCCTCCTCTTCCCCATCTTCCCACCTGACAACTCCCTTAAAGCAGAAGTACGTGTTAGTTGGCAAAAAAATTCATCATACAGGTTTTTAGCAAAAATGTATTTCTGACATCCTTAGATTCTTAAGTGTATTCTAATATTCCCAGATATTTTTGAAACTGCTTGTATAGCTACTTTTGTATTTAATGACTCCCTTACTGAAAGATGGCTGCCACTTGCAATATTTAAAAATCTCTCTTGCTGAGGTTACCTGTTGAATGCACATGCTAGATTCGTAATGTGGCTGTGTTAGGATGAGGCAGCCACATGTTTCTGATGGAAAGTAGCGCAACAATGCACCATGATATGTAATTTTTTCATGGCGAGCATGACACAGGACTAAGAACTTTTGAAAACTTAAAAATCCTGTATCTTGGTTCAGGAATGAAAGAATACAAAAAGAAAAATAATCATCTTGATACTTTTGCCAGGAAAAAAAAACATCATTGCTGAAAAAACTAAATGGTGAGTAGCAAACAGCTATTGCCTTTGCTTCCACAGCCTTGTCCAGAACTTTGTTCCACCCATCTACAATTTCCGTGAAGTAATGGTTCCTAATGTCCTTTTTGGACCTCCCTACTCTTCCTGCTTGAGCGCATTGTCCCTGGTGGCGCACTGCTTCTCCGTTGTATAACACACTGCTGTGCCACTCTGCTGAACCATTTTATGAACTTCAAAGTCTCTCTCATACTTCTCCCTTCTCCTCTCTGTCTTCCAGTGAGTAGATGTTGGGACTTGTCAGTCTCTTCTCATACGCCTTTTCCTGTTGGCCACAGAGCATCTTCGTGGTCCTTCACTGCACTGTCTCTAAACTATACCAATCTCTCCTTGGGTACGGGACCCAGGTACCATACTGTATACTCACAGTGACCTTGAGCAAATCACCAAACCTCTTTATGCTTAACCTCCACTCTTTTTCTCTCTCTCTCAATCTTCTTCTCTCTCTTCCCCGTTTTACTTACCTATGCTTACTTAATGGCTGAAGAAATTATTGATGGCTTGCAAAGTGCATTGGGATACAGTATATATTATAGATGCTATGTAAAACTGCATTCCATCCTTTACTTGTGGGGGGGGGTGGCTTTGATTAGACAGGGTTGGCCTCATCACCTAGCCACTGCTTCCTATCATGCACATGTTGAACGAGAGCTCAGTGTGTGAGTGGCCACAGGGTGCCACCTTACATGCCTCAGTGTGATTTATCCCTTCTCCCTCCCACGACCCTCTTTCGTCATCATCAAGCGACTCTCTCTGGTGCGTGCTGTGCTGCACTGTTAGTGCAAGACTATACTGGTTTCCTGTGCTTGACACTCGCACATACCTCCAGAATGCTAGAGTCGGAGACTTAAAGGAAAACAAAGCTTACCAGCCAGCATTCTCCTGCTAGTGCCTAGGCCCCTGGCTAGTGGTTCTATATCAAAAAATAATTTTTCTAGCTTAGTTTAGGTAGTTGTATTTAACACATAAACAGCACCGGTGAACTTCCATTTTCAAAGGCTGCCGGAAGCTGTCTCATGAGAGCTGCTCCCTCCTCTTCCCAGGATATGCTAATATGCCCCTGTTGACCAATGTGCTGAGTCTGCAGGGGCATATTAGCATATCCCAGGACAGGGAGCAAGCGGCTCCTACGAGATGGTGTCCGAAAGCCTTTGAAAATAGAAATTTACTGGCTTTGTTTAAAACTTAAATATAAATACCTAAATTAAGTTAGACAAAATTATTTTTTCATATAGAGCTGCTAACCGAGGCCACAGGCACTAACAGGAGAGTGCTGGAAGGTAAACAGTGTTTTCCTTTAAAGAATCGTGACATCAACCCACAGTGCTGTGCCCAGACACCTGAGGGAGGAGTGAGTACAATTTACCTGTTAAGTTTGACTGGGAGGGACTAGTGCTAGTCTGACTGGTGGCAGGGCGAAGAGGGGTACTGGGATACCTGTGCTCAAACCATCCTTTTAGCCAATGTGTTAGGCTGGCTGCAATCTTCACTTTCTCCACCAGATGGCACTCTGTATCTGGTCACTGAATCTGAATACACTGCAATACTGAGTGATATATTTTGAGTGATGTATTTTACTGACAGTGAGAAAAATAAGGGACATGGTTGGGATTTAAACCTGTTTAGAAAATGGGCTTGAAAAATAAAGCAAGCTGATTGGCTGAAAGCCCTGTCCAGGCATGCATTTATTCTTCAACAATGCCTGCTAAAAAACAATTGCCACTTTGAGATGCCCCATTACTTAGGGTACCCTTGGGCCATCCCTAATTTTAAAACTGGCCAGCTGCCATTTTGTCCACTCACTTAGCGAGGATGCGAATCCCCCGCCCTGTACCCTCCCTCAACACAACACGTAGAACACTGTGATGGTGTTATTAGAGCTTGTGCCAATTGATTACACAAAATGGCACTTTCTCCCCCAACCACTTCTTCTGAAAATCTTGTTTCAAAATCGGCCTCACTCACACATTCGAGCTGCACTGCTCCACTCCATCCCCCTTGGCTAGTCATTCATAAAGCCATTTCAGTTCAGCAGTTCCAACATTTCTTCACAGTACAGTGATCACTGGTACCACAAAAACACTCCCCCTTGGTGTACCTTTCTGCTCCTGATGGCTGCCCGACCATGATCCGTCTTATCACAAGCAGCATGCCATCTTCTAGTATGGCGTACAGCAGCTCCTCAGTGTAGTACTGGCTCCTGACTACAAATAAAAATGGTTTCTTCTAACAATGCTAAACAGCACCAGTCTTCTGACTGCACCATCACGCTTACACTCTCACCCCACCACAGCCCCTCTTAAAAAGATAAAAAGAGAGCAAGAGAGAGAAAACTATGGAACCAGGTACAAAATCTACAGACAAGCAGGGGCTCAAAACTATCAGTGCCCTCCAATGGTAATTATACCAACAGCACCCTCTATTACCAATGCCAGCAGTAGAGAACTACTTTACCAAAATTGGGCAAAAAATTAAATTAGTCATTTTTTTATAGCATTACCTTTGTCTTTTTTCTAATCCTATAAAAAAATTACACATTTAGCCCATTTTCTAAGTGCAATAATACCCTCCAGGGTGGGCACTATGAGCAATATCGGACCTTCCAGGGGCTATAAGGCCCTCTGCCTGCGACGTCGGGTCTCATTATGTCCCTGGGTGGTTCAGTATTGCCCAATACCACCCACCCTGGAGGGTATTATTGCTTGCATAGATATACAGTGAAACCCACCAGGATGAAACCCAACTCTGCAGAATTCTGCAGTGGAGATACTGCAACAAACAATGCAATTTCAATGGGAGTTAATCCCTTTTGTCATGCAGGAAACCTGTGACACTGTGCTTCATCCTGGCAGGCTTCACTGTATAAATATTTAAGGATATAAAAAAAAAACGATGGGCTCGATTCAGAAAGCTCCGCAGTTGGTGCAAGTTGCCTGCATCAAACAGAACTGACACAAGTGGCACCTTGCACCACAACTTGTGGACTTCCAGATTCAGGAATGCCCCCTGCACCAAAGCAGGGACCCTGTGTGCCAGACTGTCTTGCAACAGGTCTGTGCCAGGTGTATGATTGTGCCAGGGCACTAGGGGGCTTGTGGCAGACACAAGCAGCCATATCCCCAACAGGGGGAATCAGGAAACCCTCCCAGAGGGCACACAGTCGGGGACAGCTGGACCAGCCAGGTGGAGTCTAATGTTCTTTGTGCCACCACTGGGTAGGAGGGAACAGGTGCCATCGGCCACCCGTAGTCTCTGGCACTGTATCGGTCTATTGTACCACCCTGTACCCAAACACCACATACAGACATACATAGGGAGCCCTTTGTGGTACAGTGCCTGCGGCAGCCCCCACATGATGCCCAGCATGCGGACACTCTCTCAACCCACTGGCACCACAGCATCCCCTCCGATGCCCCATTGGGGTACTGGTGCCACCACTTCCTTCAACCATCTATGTGCCAACAGCCCTCCCCATGCATTTCCCTGTCCCCGATGACCCCGGCAGCCTCCCGGTTATGTAACTTTTCCTGGGCACAGATGCCTCCCGACTACTCCCACAGCTTGCGGCAACCTACTTGGGTGTGGCTTCTTTTCGCCACACAGCCACATCTGCCACAAGCTACGGCGCTCTGGTGCCTGGACCCTACCCGACAGTGAATTGGCCACAGGATCCCTGGTGCACCTGAATTCAGGGCAACCTGCCATTTGCCGCAGCTTGCGTCAAGCTTTCTGAATCGAGCCCTATAAGTCCATCAAGTCTGCCCTGATATCCTACTTCAGATTACTCTGCCCTTTCTGAGCTCTCCCTGCCCCCTGCCTCACTTGTGTTCCTAATAACCCCTTGAGGGTTTCCCATTGTGTTTTTAACCGATACAGTCCCTACATTGATCGCATAATGGGGTAGACTGTTCTACCTATCCACCACCTGTTCTGTGAAGAATTACTATCTCGTGTCATTCGTAGATTTCCCTTCTCTTAGCCTTTTTCTTTGAGTTAGTTTTTATTCAATGAACTTCACTGCCTTGGCCGCTATCAGTCTAGAAGACATCCAGCTTGAACACCATTTCTGGACCCCAGGGAGCCCCCCCCCCCCCTTACCTGTCCCATGGGGAACACTTCCACAGTAGGGCATCTGGGGGCAGCTACGTCCTCTGGACTTCTCTGAATGTGGTAACAGGGGAGCACCATCATGCTGAGTGGATGGGTGGCACAGAGCCTGAATTCTGCTGGCGTCATCCTGCTGAGGTTGGGGTAGGGCAGGCAGCACAGAGCTCGAGTGCTGCCACCATCATTGTGGCTGGGATGGGATAGGGCAGGCAACGCAAAAAGCCCGAGGCTGGTGCCATCATCCTGTTAGTGCGGGGGTAGGGCAGGCTGTGCAAAACCTGAGTGCTGCTGCTATCATCCTGCTGGGATGGAGGTAGGGAGGGAGGCGCACAGCCCATGTGCTGCACCATCATCCTGCTAGGGCCGGGGTAGTGTGGGCAGCACACAACCTGAGTTCTGCTGTCTTCATTTTGCTGGGGTGGGGGTAGGGCACACAGCACAGAGCCTAAGAGCTGCCAGCATCATCCTGGTGGGGAGGGGGTAGAGCAGGGGGCACAGAGCTTGAATGCTGCCGCCATCATCCAGCTGAGATGGGAGTAGGGCAGGCAGCGCAAAGCCAGAGTGCTGCTAGCATCATCCTGCTTGGGGAGGCAGTGGACAGCAAAAGTGCTGCCACCACAGTCCTGCTGGGGTTGGGGTAGGGCAGGCAGCACAGAGCCTGAGTGCTGCTGCTAACATTCTGCTGGGGTGGGGTAGGGTGGGTGGTGCAGATCCCGAGTGCTGCCACCATCATCCTGCTGGGGTGGGGGTATGGCGGGCTGTGCACAGCCCAGGTGCGGGCTACGTCATCTTGCTGATACAGGGTATTTCCATTGTTTCTCCCTCCTGAAAAGCTTGGCTGTTAACATGCAGCATAGCCACTAGACAATGGGTGTGCCCACGCCACAAAGTCAGTGCGTTTTCCCTCCCACTGCCATCCCAAACTGGTTTGCATCTCCTGGTCACCCGGGAGGCACTCGTGCAACAGGACTGAGTCTCCACCCACCCCAGGCAGGAGAGTATCCTGTGGGAGTTTCTGCCATCCTCTTCTCCACCTCCCCAGTCCTCCAGTGACCCCGGCTTGTCCCCGAACCCAGGTTGCCAATGTTGCGAGCGACAACCCTGTCACTGCATCAGTGTCACTCCTCCCAGCTAAAGGGGAACAGACCCAAGTGTAGGGCTGGTCCCAGTTGGCACTTTGTGCGCAAAAACATTTCTACTTACTGTTTACTGCTGTATATGATTGTATCATACCGATTGTGCCGACTTCAAAGCTGACATTTTCTGTACCTACAAATCCAGAATCCCATGTAGCTGGGGGCAGCTGTGGGAGATTCAGTAGCCTGCAGTGCATGATTGCTGCCCATTCCCTCTGTTCTCCGAGGGTTAAGTGCACTCCTCTGTGACTGTACTTAGCCCTGGGAAAACAGTGGGACCAGCAAATATCTTATCTGAGCTTATAAAATCTCTAACGTGCGCTACAGGCTATTGAATCTCCCACTGCTGCAGCCCTGCTCTGATTCCAGCTGCAGGGGATTCTGGAATTTGTACCTACAGAAAATGTCAGCTTGGAAGTCAGCAGAATCAGCCTGATACAACATACTATACTGTAGTAAACAGTAAGAAAAATGTTTTTGCACACAAAGTGCAAATTGGCACCAGCCCTAGACCTGGGTGTGGGGCTCTTAGTATGGACTGTTCCCCTTTAAAATTGTGGTCCTGGTAGTTGCACTTTTCTTCAATGTATACATATATATGTTCTGGTACTCACCCCTAGCAGGCCTCCACGAACAGGTCAACGTGCGAAGGGCCACGGAATAAGGGCATCCACTGTGGGCATCAGCCATGGCGATGGAAGCCATAGCGACGACCGTTGGCCAGACACTCCGCTCAAATCCCAAAGGACCTGAACTGTGCTTACAGAAGGTATAACTATCCCACGGTAAGAGATCATTCTGGATAAAGCAAGAAACCACATTTAGACGCAGTGCTTATCCCTGCTAGCTCTAAAGCGTGAGCAATAAATTGTAAATCCGTAACAATCAGGCTGCATGTGACTCCCTCCTCTGTGCCTGGACTATATACTACAGAGTGACCACATATAGCTGCTGCCTTACTTCAAAGGATAGCAGTTTCTGTTATATTATAAAAAGGGTCTGAGAAATAGAGCTTTCTGATTGGCTGCAAACATTCCATAAACCCTGTGTTAATCTTTGATTAACATACATATACAAAATCACACATGCCCCCACAATGCAAAGCATCATGGGCTGCATATGCAAATCACCACAGAATGTTATGCTGGTCCAACTTTAAGCAGAATTGCATGGTGCCGAAAAGCCTCTCACACAGTTTGCAAAGCGTGCTAACAGAAGACAGACACATGTTACATCCTACCAGGACTCATCAGTATGCCTCATCTGTTTGACACCCCAGTGGAATGGACCAGCTACCCTTAAGGCAGTGTGCCTTGGATATATTGTGGTGAACCCATTAAAATAAAAAACTATTTAAAAGACAAAGAACCTCTGTGCGCAAACACTGAGGAAAGGGTTACCCCAAAGGGTACATGTACAGCCTAATCATATACTGAACAAGGTTTAACACTATTTAAAAAAACATTTTTGTTATAATAGCAGTAAGGCACGCCCAGGGGTTATGTTAATGGTCAGTTAATCATCCTCTAGGGGCATGTAGCACTCAGCTACGCCTTGTGCCACATTATACACCCCTACACAGTGATTAACAGACCATTAACATAACCCCTGGTCATGCCTTATTGCTTAACTACTGAGTGACCACATGTTGCTGTTGCCTTACTTAAAAGGATAGTAGTTTCTGTTATTTTATAGGGATAGTGGTTCCTGCTATTCATATCACTTATCTGCAATTCCTTCATTTTCAGGCTGCTTATTGTTTGATAAACCCATGACTTCATAGGTTTATAGAAGAGTGGTTACTGCTTAAATGCACTCTGACTGAGTCTCATTATAGGCTCTGCTAACATCTTTGGTCTCTTGTATGGAGGGCGTGCTCCTGATTTTACCCCCCATGGTACTAAGTGTTGCATTATGATCTGCTCATGTTGAACTGTTAATTAAGAAGAAGGTTGTTACTACCTAAAGCTCCCCTGCAAAATCTGCTGTCCAAGTTGCGCAGTAGGCAGCAAAGGCCCTAGCCTAAAAGAAGCCTTGCTGGTGCCCCTTCATCCAGAGACACGCATTTTAACTGCTTCATCAGCCCAGTACCATTTTTTCTCTAGCCGGGTACCCAGCGTCACAAATTGCCCCAGTGCTTGCCCCGAGGTATGCCCTGTGAAGGTGTGGGGATAAAACAGACACAACAGACCAGAAGTCAGGTGCATAAAAACGCAAACGTGCGTTATTTTATTCAAATCAGAAAATAAAAAAATAAAAATGTAACCCCCCCTACAAATGGAGGTTCCTGAAAAGTCTTCCATGAGCTTCCTAAATACTCACTGCCAGCTTAGTGTCCGGCGCTATAGCCATTTAACTGGTATTGCTAGAGAGTGCCTGTAAAGTCTCTATGTACTGTCTCTTTAAGAACTGCCTAACTGCAGTTATATATAACTAATCTGGAAGGGGGCAGAGTGTTGGCATGCTCGAGTCCCACCCAGGCTGCTGGAAAATAGCTCCATTTCTGCCATCGCTAATTGTGCAGAGGGAGCTCTGCTGAAGGATGTAACTATTTGCTGGAAATAATTTAGAGTAATAATGATAATGTAGTTTGTTGTAATCTGCCTTCTTTGCAGCAAAGATTGTTCTGATTATCTCCTCCATTTTGGTCCCGAACTGCCGAACTGGACCAATCAGTACTTGGGGACTCTAAAATGGAGCCTGCTGAAATGGGGCTGTGTGGATTACAAGCTTGGGATTTGTAGTTTTGGACTGTTGGCGCCTTTTTGCAACAGAAGGGGGCGCTCTTACTGTGACTGACAGCTGAGCCGACCAACCGAACCTTTTGGATCTAAGGGAAATCCCCTGAGCTGTCTGCTGGCAAGCCAGATCTAAGTTGGAAGCTGAGAGAGCAACAGCTCGTATAGTTAGAGCAGTCATTTGCACAGTAGTTCGTCCGGGAGAACTGTGGAAGGCCTGACTTCTGGCTTGCTTGCCTGTTTTCCGCCCTGAGAGGAAAAAGAGGATTATTTTCGGACTAAATCTGATCTTGTGAGAACAAAGAAGCCACCGAGGTGTAACCAGGCTCAACCTGTAGAAGACCGAAGATTTTGCTAAATGCGATTGGCCTGTCAGGAACTTCAGCTACTTCTGAGCTCCTGGTTTTGAGCAGTGACTCAGAGTGTGACCAGGGAGCAGTTTACCTGGTACAGTAATATCTCCTTGCTTATAAATGTGCTGTGTACTGAATGAGGGTCACGATTTAGTTACCGTTTTGTGTGAGCTGTGTGCTGATTGCTGGAAGCTGTATTCAGCCCAAAACAGACTAAATCCGTGGTTAGCTCCATGCGGCTGGGCCTTGCCACGAGGGCCCTGCCACACTACCCTACTGCACAGAGAAGAGCCATCAACGAGAGACCTGCCTGGGGATCAGCCCCCTGCTCCACGCCTGAACAGGAATGATGCCTTGGCGAATCGTGTGGGCCCAGCTTCTCCTGGCACTCCAGATAACTCATCCGCTATCTCGATTTTCGTCTATCCTGTGTCCAGTTCTGGGTATCGTGAGTAACCATCAGGGTAGCTCCCTGCAACTGCAATTTAATCCAAGTGTGTCACCTGATTGTTTTGTTGTTTCACGAACTGAACGAAGCCATCTGGCTCCGGATTACAAATATTGTGTTGTGCAAATTGTTTTTCCATCACAGGGCCCCGACCAGCTGCAATGCCGGCCTACCCCAGGCAACGTTCCTGGCTAGCCCCTTTTCCTCCACCTGGGTACCCACAGAGTGTGACTGTTAGGGACTCTGACTGCATGCACAGCTGTGTAATTTATACAGCCATTAAGCTAATTAACCTGATTACGCCCCTTCCTTGTTCAAACCCCCCTGAATAAATCAGATCTACTGTTTTCTGCATTTAATCAGATTGTGGCTCAAGTTTGTGCTCAAAGTATTGTGCTGCTGCCATTTGTTCTGTCTAACCTTGTTTTACAGTGAGTCCTCAGTGTTGAACTGGAGAAACAGACCCTGGTGGTAAGTGCAAACTGTGTGGCTGCTGGCAAAGCATATCAGGGGTACAGAGCAGTCCGCTTTGTAACGGACTAGTTTGTCCCTGTGCACTGGGTCTGGCCACATCAAGCTTCACAATTTTTTTTTTCCACGAAACACTACATAGCAGCAAAACAAACTAGCTGCAAATGAATGGACAAATGAACCAACCAGCAAACCAACATGAAACATTAAGCAGTTGATTGTCATTACTGTCATAAAATTACAACTCTTTTGTGAATCAGTTGCTTGTGCTATGTGCATTATGCGCTATACAGTACTGTACTGTGAACTTCTTACTGCTCTTGATCAGATTGGGTTAGGTACTCCACCATGAGGGCCTGTTTCTTTGGTTTGGTTGTGGCCACCAGTACCCCTCAGTTGTTGATAGCTGGTCCCATCGCGGAACGAGGTCATCCCTCTTCTTGACCGCTATCCGTAGAGTGAGGAGTGCTCTCCTGACATCAGGGGGTATTATGGGCACAGATAAAATGAGTAAAAATAAACAATATGCAACAATGCTGTGCTACTACTGATAACTCAGGACTGGGAGCGCATTTAATTGCTGGTAGTTAGCATGTACTTACGGTGTGAAGAGCTGACTAAATGCTGTGAATTATATCCCTGGCGGCCGCTACAAGCGGAGCTACAGGTACGGTTAAACAGTAGATAAATGCATTGGACACATATAATTTGGCAAATGGGAACTAGAAAATGTCCATTAGAAGCGGAAGTCCGGTTTAAGTGCGTCCGTTACATTTGGCGCATACTATATTGTGAAAGTGATTATTGTATAGTGTTCCGGCCACTAGAAGGAACAGAGGGAGGTTACAGTGTCCTGGAGGGCTGTGCCCAGGTTAGTTTGACCCCTACCAACCCTGACCTCCGGGTGGAGGCACCCGTTTCAGAACTCAGGCCCCTTATCCTGCTGCTAGCCAAGCAGGCAGGGGTAGTAGCCCTTGGGATAGCACCACCTAGGGGTTACAAACATAATAAACATACAGAAAGCAAAAGGTTATTCAATGTCCAGTATCCAGCAAACTTTCTCATTTCGAAAATTCCTGAGGCTTAGCTTCAGCCTTTGCAAATAGAACAGTGTGGAAACAAGCACGCACTTCTTTACTATAATTTTTATTAGATAAGTCAGGGTACATCATTTTCTATAGCATTACGTTCAGCATCACCAGTACATTAGATACAGTAGTAAACTCAAAACAGTGGAAAACAAATATCAGACACAATTAGAGTATCGCAGAGGGTACACAATGGCATCTGGGCCAATTTATCGAGTTCTCTGCCCAGTTCAGTCCCTTCTTTAAACCCAGTTCAAGGGACAATAGCAGGTCTATGTTGCATGAGCCATATGATCCACTTATTCCAACAATTCCTGGCGCTAACTGCTCTGACGTCTATGGCTGCCGTGATCTTTTCCATTTTGTATATCTGATAGACCTGATCTTCCCAATCTGTCACAATGGGGGAGGGGGGGATGGACTGCTGGAGCCACCTCCTGGACATACATTTTTTAGCTGCCAGAAGTAGAATTGAAAACATTTTTCTGGTTTGTTTGTTTTTAATTTCCGGAGGGAACCAGTGCAAAAGTGCCAATCCAGGGGTCAATTGTGTGATATCTGGAAAGATCTCTCCAATTGCTACTTCTGTCTGGGACCAAAAGTTTCGAATGGCTGGGCAGCTCCAAAATATAGGTGTGTGGGTTACTACCTCCTCCCCACAGTTTCTCCAGCAGCTAGATCCCCCTCTTAACATCATACTTCCCCGTAACCTGAGGTGTCCTAAAGTATTTCACCATACATTTCCAGCTATACTCCCTCCAGACGAATGAGCTGGTTGCCCCATGTTGCACCAGAAAGATCTGGCTCCAGGCCAGCTCCGGAATCCCTACCCCCAGATCCGATTCCCAGGATCACTGAATTTGTAAGTGTGCTTTATTCTTGGAAGATTGAAGGGCTGCATATATAGTAGATATAATATGGTTCGGCAATTGCCGGGATTGTGTTTCTATTATAATTCTAACCATAGGGTGCACCTGATCAATGTCCCATCTCACTCCACACCTCTGATGTATGTAGTGTCGGATCTGGAGGAATCTATAGTGATCCCCTCTACCCAGCTGATAGGTTTGTTGAATCTGAGAGAATGGTTTATCCACCCCCTGCTCATACCATTGATAAATGCACCTCAGGCCCCTCTTTCTCCATTTATCAAACGTATGGTCAGTTATCACCGGTACAAAAGAGGGGTCAAAAGCTGGTATAACTAGAGGGACAGTCGGCTCCCCCAGGCTCCCACACCAGACACGCAGAGTCAATCTAGTGAATTTAGACTGGACCAGCTCCTTTATTTGACCTTTAAAGGGGAGAGGGGCTCCAGTAACCCGCTCAATTCTGGCTGATTCTCCCTCTAGTTTATTTATTTAGTTTTTGTTAACCAGGTAAGTGCACTAGACAAATCCTGCCTATTTTCAGGCATGACCCAGGGGAAGGGGATACAGATGAATGCCAACTGACCTTGAACCAGATTAAGTTGTTGGTGGTATTTTTAGTGAATGAGGGGAATTTGGCCAGGACACCGGGGAAACTTCCCCTACTCTGCTGCGGTTGCGCTGTGGCCAGTAGGGGGACCAGCCGTCAAGATGGCCACTTGGGGCTCTGATGCAGAGCAAGAGGATGTGCGGGAGATAGGGGAGTTGGTCTCGCTCCCTATCTCCGTTTTGCGGGAGACCATGCCTGCTACGACTATTGAAACACCGGGAGACGCTTTGTCCTGCCAGGAGATGGATTCTACTGTGTTAAAAAGAGGTTCGCTTATGGCAGTGGCTGATATGGTATCCGGTGACAGAATGGATCAGGATGCAAGGGCTAGTGAAGCTTTGTCTGCCTTTGCGGTGGTTTGCTCCAATATTGTTAGTGTCTCCCCCCCCCCCCGAAGCAAGTATCTGGGCTTCTCATGGCCCGGCTCCAGTTGATAAGGTCAGCCACGCTGCGACGTGGTCTGACAAGACGCTGAGTGTTCTACGGGAGCCCAGAAGGAACATGGAAGTGCTGGCAGCATCCCTTTGCGGCGCTGCTCGTTCGTTGGGAGCAGGGGAGACTGGCAGTGGATTGCAGGAGTGCAAGTGCCAGAAGTCTCCCCTCGGCTCCTCCACGCTGCTACCTTGTCGTAGTTCTTTACATCCGGAGACAGTAGGAGCCGGGAAGATGTCTCCAAGACTCCTGGGAGACAGCATTGTGTTACCTACTCCACTTTCAGCAGAGAACTCTACATGTGTTAAAGGTACTGTACACTCTAAGGGACTGTCTACTGGTGTTATGGGGTCACACCAGCCCGGTCTAATGGGCCTTGCCGTGTCCAGCCCAGTTGGTGGTGGGTTTGATTCCCACCTGTCGGCATCAGGGCTTACTATTGCTGCAGCACTTCGGGGTGCAGGGTGGGAGAAGTCCCCTTTGGATGATTCTTGGACCTCCCCTGCACGGCCTGGCCCTGCTCCCAGAGGGGATTTACTGGACATTACGGACCCTCTAGAGGTTCCTTCGGGCTTTAGTCTTTCACAAGCACCTTCCTGGCAGGTTGGAGGGGTGCAGGTTTCTGCACAAGGGTTACTGCAGCATACTGACTTGTACACTGTTGAAACTGTGTCTCATACCCCCATATTGCCCACTATGGTGGTTCCTTTATCTCCAACTTCCTCATCTCCTGTTGACATGGTGGGGACTGGGGAACACTCTGTTTCAGCACTGGTATCTGGTACGATCCCTAAGCCCTCCTCTACCTCTGCATTGGATGGAAATAGGAACTCTAATTTTGCCAATTCAGCTTCTGGTCCTTCAACGGGACCTCAACGGACTAAAACTTTTGCTGGTCTATTCCATTCCCCTCCTGAGCAGGCCAAACGGTGTAATGCTGTTCGGCTCCGTTATAGGGGTGGGCTGGACATATTTCCGGATCGTCTTTATGTAGGGAAAAAATTGCTTAAATCGTTTACAATTTTCCCCCTCTGAGATTTGTACATTAATACACATGTCTGGTGATAATTATTTTGATGTTAGCTTTAAAAATGCTTCAGGGTTGGACACTTTTTGGAATAGATATCAAGCTGTTCATCATACCCCATTGTGGTCCCCTTTTTTTGCTGTTCCCCTTACGAAACCAACTATTAAAACTGTTACGGTTTTGTTTAAAAATGAGGGGGTGGCAATAGAGCAGGAGTTCTCAAGTGGTGAGGCGCGCCTCCCAGGGGAGGCACCAGCCCATTTCAGGGGAGACGCGAAGACTGGGCTGAAATATGACTCTGGCTGTCATGAAAAAAATGCTGTAAAACAGGTTGAACAGCAAAAGCAGTAGTGGCCAAAACTCCGCTGTCCTGAATGCACCTCCGTGTTCCGACCTAGCGTGCGCCACCCCCCACGCTCCCTCCCCCCTCCGTACCTGTAACAATGCTTAAACAAGCAATTCAGTGCCCCACCTCTTGTGCTGCCATGTCGATTATGCGATGTGGATTCAGGCTGGCTAGTGAACTTACTTCTCCCAAAGGACAACAAGTAGCAGAACCCCACCCCTTTTCCTCCCTTGCTCACACAAATCCCGGGACTAAGTCTTGACCAGCACGGAAACACTTGGAGTTAAACAGGGGCTAGGAAGGGATCATAAGCCAGCCAATTGGCAACCAAGAAATTTTCTGTAGTGAACCAATCGCAAGGAGGGGATTTTGGACCAATGAGAGGGAAGCTGTTGCAGCCAATTGTGGTGGCAGTGCTATCAGCCAATGATGGGGCACGGTTCCGTAGCCAATCACCTGCCTCTGACTGAGTGTTGAGGTCTTGAGTTCCGGCAATAAAGGAGCGTGGAAAGGGGGATCTTCATCTTGTTTATTTTGCTGCTGAAGTTTGGATCCTGACCATCTGAAGACGCTGACTCCGACCTCACGACTCCTGAAGCCGCTGACTCGGACCTCCAGCTGCAAAATCAGACCTCCCACCACAAAATCGGACCTTTTGACCTCCTGCCGCAAAATTGGACCTTTGAACCTCCTGCCGCAAAATCGGACCTTACGCTACCAGTTGTGGGACACATCCACACCGTCCACACGGACCAGGAACTCGGACTATCTCTGGCTGACCGGACCTTTCCAGGACCTCTTCTTCCTTCAGGGCTGGTAAGGATGGGGTACATTTTAAGCCAAAAAGCATATTATTTCTAATCAGGTGAGGGGGTTTGAAATGGTGGAGGGGGCATTTATGATGTCTGTCTGGTGGTGGAAAAGTCACGCTGTTCATGGGGGGGAGGGTAAAGGGCCTGCATCTGGGGGCACATGTCTCTGATAAAAAATGAAACCACGGAGGCTCCTCATGGTTGGGGGATGAGAATGGGCCTGCATCTGGGGGCATATGGCTGGGGTTTTGAAATGTCTGTGTGGGGCGGGATGGAAAAGGGAGGCTCCTCATGGTTGGGGGGATGGACAATGGGTCTGCATCTGGGGGCATATATTTGGGTTTTGAAATGTCTGTGTGGGGTGGGGTGGAAAATGAGGCTCGTAATGGTGAGGGGGTGGATAATGGGCCTACATCTGGGGGCATATGTTTGGGTTTAAAATTGAAATCTCTGTGTGGGGTGGGGTGGAAAAGGGAGACTCCTCGTGGTAGGGGTGTGGGGTGAATAATGGGCCTGCATCTGGGGGCATATGTTTGGGTTTTTTTAATGACTGTCTGGGGTGGGGTGGAAAAGGGAGGCTCCTCATGGTGGGGGTGTGGGGGTGGATAATGAGCCTGCATTTGGGGGCATATGTTTGGGTGGGTTTAAAAATGAAACAAATGTCTCTGTGGTGAAAATGGAAACAAAGGGCCTGCGTCTGGGGGAGCATATATGATGTCTCTTGGTGGTGTGGGGTGGAAGTGGCACACCGTTTTTTGCTTTTCTTATTTTGTTTATTTAACAGTGTCTGTGTGTGCTTCTGTGAGTCTGTTATTCATCACTACTTGCATCTGGCAAGGTACAGTGGTAATCATGCAAAAGGTGACCGGAAGCACAATTTGGTGTGGTGTGCTAATGGTCCATTTTTATGCAATTACTGCTGTATGCAAATGTGGTCACGACTCATGGGGAGGCCTGGGATTTTTTCAAGTCCAGTAGGGGAGGCTCACCATGGCAATGTCTGAGAATCCTTGCAATAGAGAATATTGTATGGTGGTTGTCTTCCAAATGTTCTGTTTTAGGTTTGCCTGATCCAATCACTGATTCTGAGTTTTTCTGGACAGGGGGTGGAAATTACAGGTTAAATTACCTATAGTTAATGGGACTATTCAGCACTTGCCAAGTTGTTTTTACTTAGGTAGGGATCGGGGTTTTGTCTTTTATCCAGGGCAGCCAAAGTCTTGTTTCCAGTGTGGGGCCCAGACCCATCTCAGTAGTGCCTGGGACCAACTAAAATGTTCTACATGTCTCGGTTCTGGTCATGTTAGTCTAATTTGCCCACGCCCTGAGTATTGTAATTTGTGTGAGGAAACCTCTCATTCTTTTAAAGATTATCCATGGGCTTCCCATAATAACCCTGAGAGGCCTACTGATTCACAGCATGAAACGGTGACTCAAGCACAGAGGTCAGCTCAGGCCAGGCCCCAGATTCGGCCTTTCGCTACTACAGTGGTACCCCCCAGCTGAATCTCCTTCTTCCCAGGTGGATCTAGGGTTGGAACCTCCAATTCTGATAGTTCCTCCGTCCAGTGAAGACTTAAGGTCTGAGGACTCAAGTTCACTGCCTCATGCTATCCCTTCTTCCTCAGTGGTGGAAGAGGTGCAGGCTTCGGCCTCTTGTACAGCAGTTTTCCCATCTGTTAAGGACAATATACCGGCCCCTGGGGATACAGATTGGGTCCCAGTGGGGAAAAGAAGGGTAATGAGGAGCTCTTTGATGACAGGAGTGCCCCTGACTTCTGTAGTTCCCCCCCCCCCCCGATTTGATGGTTTCAAACCGGTTTGCAGTTTTATCTAAGCGGAAGCAAGCCGTGGATACCGAGGAGGAATCCGATGCATCCTCTATTGCATCTTCCCAAGTTGAGGTATTAACTGATTCTCAGCAAGTTTCAGGGGATGTCCAACTGAATAAGAAAAAAAGATGTAAGCTAAAATCCCCCGGCAAAGGTCGATGTAGAAAAAAATCTTGACTTACTCTCTGCCCAAGATGGGGGACATTGTATCTTTTGGGAGCTTAAACGCCAACAGCCTCAAAAATGTTAAAAGACGCCGGGCCATTTTTTCCTTTCTTTTGTCTCTGCCTTTACATATTATTTTTTTACAAGACACTAGGCTCCATTCTTTGCAAGAGATTGGGAAGGCATCCAGGGATTGGAGGAATGGTCTGTCTTTTTGGTCTTTGGTAGAAGATGTGTGTTCTGGGGTAGGGATACTGGTTCAGGGGGTAGAGATTCAGGTTACTAGATTAATTGACTTGATTCAGGGTCGAGTATTGATCCTAGATGTTATTCTCCATCAACAAGAATGGAGATTTATTAATATTTATAACCCTCAAGTCAAAACTCAGAGGATTTATATGTTAAAACAGATTCAGCCATTTCTTCATTCCTCCAAATCTGTGATTTTTGGAGGAGATTTTAACTGTATTCTGTCATTATCTGACAAAACTGGACTTACCCAAAAATTATATTCAGATTCCAATTTCCTCAACACTTTGTACGTTACTGCTAACTTACGGGATGGGGCCTCTTTTGGTATCATACCATCAGAACACACTTTTCACCGAGGTAGATTTTCCACACGGATTGATTATTTTTTTATTTATCACTGGTTAGCTAATGTAAAGTATTCAGTTCTCCCTTGTGAATTCTTAGATCATTGTTTATTACTGTTACACACCAGTTGTCCCATTAACAAACCAGTAACACATACCTTCTGGAAAATGAATATATCTGTGTTAGGGGAAGAAGGTGGGTGGCAGGACCTGTTTCGGCTTCTCCAAGACAAGGTTTCTATTTTTGAACTATATGATAACCCGGCCTTTTGGTGGCAAGATACTAAAGCTGAAATTACAAAATTGTGTAAACGCTTCTCAAAAACAAAATCTTCAGAGCGTTATTTTCAATATCTTAAGTGTCGACTCCACTTACAAAGACTACTGTCTTGGCAATCTGAATGGGGTCTAGATTATTCGGTACAAATCCGGCAAGTTAAAACAGAGATGCGGGCTTCTCAGTATGAGAGAACGACATCGCTCTTCCTTGAACAAAAATATGGATGGAAGGGTTCTGCTAAAATAGTCAATCCTTACGATAGTAGCCACCAACAGGTTGCATCTAAATACATGTCTGCTTCAGTTTCTCATTCTGGTACCAGGATTACTGATAACCGAAGTATTTTTAGAGGAGGTTTCCTTCCATACTAAATCGTTATATGGACAGGCTTATGACTCACATACCTGGGATGAACTTTTGGGTTCCTTAGAGGTTCCTCTTCTCTCCCTAGAGTGTCTTATGATCTCAAGTCAGTCTGTTACCTGTGCTGAAGTGGATTCTGTTATTAGTCATCTGAAAACTACTGTTACCCCGATCTTGATGGTATTCCCAATGAATTCTATAAAAAAGCTAAACCCTTGTTGCTACCGTATTTAACACAAGTTTATAATGTTATTTTACAAGGCCTCTTACCTATTTGCCTTGCTTTTTCGGACAGCTACTTGATTTTTTTGTATAAACAGAAAAAATGATAACGATAAGTTAGATAATTGGCGATCTATTCGTTTATTGAATTCCGATTGGAAAATTTTGTGTAAAATAGTCTCTAATAGACTATCTCAGGTGGCTGCCCAGGTGATTTCTTCTACACAGACTTGTGCAATTCCAGGTCGTTCCATGCTCTCAAATCTGAAAATTTTGCAAGAAGTATTTGACGGGAATACCACACAAGGTTATGTTCTTAGTTTGGATCAAACCAAGGCTTTTGACCGGGTTCCACATGGGTATGTATTTTCGGTATTGCAAAAGTATGGGGTCCCTGCGGCTTTACTGGACTGGATTAAAATTTTGTATCGATCGGCTTGCACAACACCGTTGGTTAATGGTTTGCGAGGCCCCCGTATCCCTATCAAGAGAGGGGTCCGTCAGGGCTGTCTCGTAAGTCCCCTGTTGTATGTCTTTTCTATTGATCCACTACTAAGGAAATTATGTGGGGAAGGGACCATTCGACATATCTCCTTAACACCAGATTTTATCTTTCCATGTGCTTTAGCCTATGCGGATGACATTTGCATTCTAGTAGCAGATCCAGCTTCTGGGGAACGGGCAATTGAGATCATTCATTCCTTCTCCCAAATTTCTGGATCTGCTTTAAATACCCCAAAAAGTGTGGGGTGTGCTGTACACATTTCTTCACCGGACATATTACCAATGACTGGAGGGATTGCTATTCATTCCCAGAAAATTTGCGTGTTGGGGGTTATTTTTGGTCCAGTTGATGCAGCAGCATGTAATTGGATTTCGGCTATGGATGTGGCTGAATCTAAAATTGTTCGATGGAAGCGGTTCCCTATGACCCGGGAAAAACTGATTTTTTTTACTTAAAACTTGTATTTTGCCATTATGTTTATTAATTAGTCATATTTTTCCTCTCCCTTGTTCTTTTGAAGCTCGGCTGTATAATTTGTTTTTCCAGTTACTTTGGGGTAGTAGACTGATCCCGGTAAAGAGATCAGTTACCTATTGGCCTATAAAACAGGGAGGTCTTCAAATGATAAACCCGGTGCTATTTTATTTTTCTATTTTTGTGAATGCTAATATTTTTCCTAGTTTAGTCAACCGGACAGATTGTTGGGCCCTTAGTCTTGCCTCCCGTTCTCAATACTTTCTAGATAAATGGCATGCTCCTGCTTGGAAACCTTTTACAAAAATTCCACTCGGTACATCGGTATACCTTATTGAAATATTTAAAAACTTAAAATTTGGAAAGTGTCTCCTGATGTGGAGTTATTACAAAATAGAAAGCGTTTATACTCCTCTATACTGCAAACCATGTTCTTGGTGTCGCCTTGTTTTACAGTACCCTGAGATTCCCAGTGTTTAACTAAGCAATTATTGGAAAATAGGATTCCAGCGAAGATGTGGGATATCTTATGGTTGTGTTGTCATAACAAATTGAACGTTAAAGGAAATCAGATGCATAAACAATTATCTAAACGTTACTGTGTTCGTGACACATGTGTATGTCAGCTAGAATCTATGCAGCATCTTTTTTTTTGAGTGTCCATATATTGCCCCTTTATGGTCTCAGCTGCGACAGTCATGGGGCTTACCTGTGTTCTCAGGGTTGACATATTCTGAATTGGTATATGGGGACTTTGGACCAGGTTGGAAGATTTTCTTTCCAGGCACTTTGTGGTGTGCTGTTTGCAGTCTGCAAATGGTGCATCTGGCACAACCGCTGTATGTTTGTGTTACAACAAAAAAAGGTTGCCTTGACTGCCCTCAGGGAACATATCAGAAGTGAAATCTCTAGCATTTATTGTTCAGAAAAAAAAAATCTTCCAGCACCTTTAGTGGCATTTTGGTGGAGAGCATTACCGTTGATTTTGTTTGAAGGGGTTACTTGAATATAGAGAACTGTATTGTATCTCAACCTATTTTTTTCTTGTTTACCACAAGTGTGTGGGGGGGTGGTTGATTCTGTAATGAAAATTTACTTTGAGCTTTTCTTTTTTTTGTTTCTTTCACCTGTACAATGGATATTGTGATTTTCCTTATTGTTTTTTTTTTTCTCTATATGTATTATGATGTATGACTTTTGTGTTATGTATTATCTTTGTTTTGTTTTCTTATATTGTTTCTCAATAAAAAATTCCCCTACTCTTTTCGATAAGTGCCATGGGATCTTTAACATCCACCTGAACTACCACCAATCCAGGCAGGTGGGACCTCGGTTTAATGTCTCATCCAAAAGACGGCACCTCAGAAGTGCAGCACCCCTCTCATGCTGCACTACAGTGTCAGTACTGGCATATTAACCCAAGTGCCAGATGTGGGAACTGAACCCACAGCCCTCTGATCTCCCAGCCTCAGAGGTGAGTGTGCTACCTACTGAGCCACTGACATTGGTTCCAATGTTTTCCAATAGGTATCTATATTCGAGTCCCACCCATGTAAGGCATGTGCAAGTTGGGCAGAGCAGTAATATGTTTTTAAGTGAGGAAGGGCTAGCCCTCCTCTAGATTTAGCTAGTTGTATAAGGCCCAAAGCCTTCCTAGGTCTCTTACCCTGCCACACATAAAATGAGAGCATTTTATCCCAAGTTTTGAAGCTTGCCAAGGGGATTTGTATGGGGAAGCTCTGAAAAAGATATAGGAACTGCGGAAGGACCGTCATTTTAATAGAATCTACTCTTTGTATGAGGGGCACAGGGAGATGCTGCCATCTCTGCAGATCAGCCTTTAGTTTTTTGATCCAAGGTGGATAATTTACCTCACACAGTTTGTCTAGTGCCTGTGGTATCCTTATACCCAGATACTTAAAATTCTGAGTATTCCATCTTAATAGAAAGCTGTCCTTAATCTCTGTGTCGGGATCATAATTCCACCTAAGAACCTCCATCCTGGAGGTATTAAGCTTATACCCTGCCAGTTCCTGCATTTCCGAAAGTAAAGCAAACAATCTAGGCAGGGAAGAATTAGGGCGGGTGAGATAAATCAACAGATCTTCGGCATAAAATGCTGTTTTATGTTCTGTTTCCCCTATTTTTATGCCCTCTATGTTCTTTTTTTTTTTTGTATGCTTTATTTAAGCATCCTACCTTCGGGGCATCTCTCAGGGTCCCATCTGTAGTTGCCTCACTCAACTGCCCACCTGACCCAACGACTCTGGGGCTACATCGGGTAAGCGAGGTCTGGGGCTCTCCCCCGGCCCCACAGAGAGGCCCCTAGACCCCAGGGAGATCCGGAGAGTCAGCCGACATTGGGCGTGTGGTGGGTCAGCATGCCTATGTTCGCCATCACCTCACCCGAAGGCAGAGGGAAATTCTTGATTTTTCTCCCCCAGAGTGCGGACGTGCAATGACGTCCCGCACGCACCCGGAAGACGTCCGCCATGATCCAGTCCCCAAGCTGCATGCACTGCAGAAGCCCCAGCCTCCACCAGGGGTTACCAGTGCATCGGAGGAATCCCGAACCCTTCCCAGGACTAGGAGAGCAGTCCAACAGACGCTCGATCCCAGTCCTCCCCTGGCTACCCCCGACAACCCGAGCTCGTTCCTGAACTCGGGTCATCGGTGTGGCACGAGGTGTGGCATCCAGCGCCTCAACCCTCAGCGCCACCAGGCCGGCCCTGCACTCTATGTGCTGATCATCTCAAATTGCCTCTGCTAAAGGTTCTACATACAGCGCAAAGAGTAATGGGGAAAGGGGGCAACCCTGCTTTGTTCCCCTGGTTAACTGAAACGGCTCTGAAAATGCGCCATTTGCCTTTACTGCTGCTAGGGGTGATGTATATAGGGCCCGTAGCCAATCTTTAAATTCAGTGAGAAAGTGAAATTTACATAGAAACATAGAAGTTGACAGCAGATAAGGATTATGCAAATCCCCTATTTTTCCATGTTAAATCCTATGAGGGAGTGGATTTATTACTTCAGTTTATTTCATTCTGCAGGATAGAGAAGGTAAGACTTGGCCCCAGGGGAGGTGACCTTGAATTGCTGCTTTCCCAGAGAGCAATTTTGGATATATAAATTAAATGCACTTAACCATCCAGGGTTAAATGATATTTTTGAATTGATACCATTCTTGAAAAAGACAAACAAACAATAAAGAACGAAAAATAAATAAAAAAGTAATTTAGTTTATACAGTATAAACAATTCATTGTAAGTGTGCATTCTGTAATTTTTCCTGGATATTGCAGCTAATTGTATGGTTCTCAATTGTATGTTGTGGTCTATATCATAAATTAATTACTTGACTGTTTCTCGGAGTATATTTGCACAGGTGTATATACAGTATGAATATAGCTTTATACACACAATTTTCAGGTGTAATTGATAAATAATTTTACACAATAATCAAGATGTTTCAAGATTGTGTGTAGTTGTATGTGTTTTCATCTATCTTGTAGTGTGCTATTGTTCATTCATTTATATTCATATATATATATATATATATATATATATATACACACACACACACTTTTTTATATGAATATTTTATTATGTATGTATGTCACTCTAGAGTGAAGCTATTTTTGTAATACACTGTCACTTTAAGGTTTTACCTTTAAAAGTAAAGTGCATCACCTGTATAAACACTCCCTGATGATGCTCTGAAGCGAAACAGGTAGGAGGCTTGTGGCTCCCACCTGAGTCCCTGTTTGTAAGGTATATGGTATTTTTGACTGTTTTTCATGTATGGAAGTACTATATTAAAATCAAATGTATTCCAACCTGCAATTTGCTTGTTGATTTGATTATTCGGGTGATATTTATTCATTTCTGCAGTGAGTGGTGCTGGAGTTTTTTGTGTGTGTGGTTAGTTTTTACTCATATTAGCACACTCTGCCATTTGGGGTGGCTTTTTTCTTTGTGATTGTGATGTATATATGGCCTGTACCCAATCTTTAAATTCAGTGAGAAAGTTAAATTTACAGAGAAACATAGAAGTTGACGGCAGATAAGGACCACAAGGCCCACTCAGTCTGCCCATTTCTTTTTCTACCTTATGAATGTGCCATCAGACTTTGCTCTGTCAATGGCCTATCTATTCATACTCATCTGTATTGCTCCCTTATGCCGATCCCATGCCTGTTTTGAAGCCCTGCACTGTATTCATATCATAGAAAGAAACGAATGCCAGCACAAGTTACAACCAAGTAACAACCACTTCTTACCAACCAGAAAGGTTGTCAATGTCCATGACGAACAAAGGAAGAAAAAACTTTTCTTCAGAGTGCTATAAAGTGCTTCATTTATTTCAAATGCACCCTAGCTTCCATAAGCTGTCCTCTCACAGCATAACGTTCCTGTGAGAGAGGACAGCTTTTTATGGAAGCAGGGTGCATTTGGAATAAAATGAAGCACTTTATAGCACTCTGAAGAAAAGTTTTTGCTTCCTTTGTTCATCATGGACGTTGACAACCTGTCTGGTTGGTAAGAAGTGGTTGTTACTTGGTTGTAACTTGTGCTGGCATTCGTTTCTTTCCATATTTACTTGTTGCCACCAAGCACAGTTCCTGGGTGCAGGCCTAAAGCTCATTTCCTAAATCCTTACTGTATTCATATCCACTACTTCCTGAGGTAGGCCGTTCCATGCATCCACCACCCTTTCTGTGAAAAAGCACTTCCTCACAATACCCCTTATTTATTTATTTATTTAGTTAGTTAGTTAGTTAAACATCAGTTTAGAAACCTTTGAGCCAGAGGCTCATTTACAAAGGTACCTCGTCACAAAGAGGACATCAGAACAGTAGTACAAAGGGACACAGTACTTACAAACAAAAAGTTACAGTTCAATTACAATTTTGTTTCAATAGAATACAATCTCCAACGAGCAAAAGATAACAAAAGGTGCAAAACTTATGGTCAGGGGAGAGCTGGTGGGGGTAGAAGGGAGGGAGATAGGGGAGGAGGAATTAGTAGGGAAAGGAAGGGGGGCCGCTCAGTGAGCATTGTCAAACAGAGTATATATATATATATTTTTTTTTACACTAGGCTAGCGGCAGTTGCATTTGCGAGAGCTAAGCAGGAAGTTTCTGAGCCTGGGCTTAAAGCAAGCTAAGGTTAGTGAGTTTGAGACACTGGCAGGGAGGGAGTTATACCAGTGGGGCGCACGGTAGGGGAATGCCCTCTGACCTTGAGAGGTCCTGGCTCTCGGAATAACTAGGGTAGCTCTTGACGAGCTGCGCGTGATCAGGGTCGGTGCAGTACGGCGAATGGAGTTGGATAGGCCTATGGGGGATAGGCCACGCAGGGCTTTAATCAGCCTCCCTCTAATCTCATGCTGTGTCCTCTTGTCCTGCTATTTTTCTTATAAATTTACTTACTGTATGCTGTAAAAATTTCCATGAAATACGATCAAATGCCTTTTGGGCATCCATGCTTAACAGCAAAAAAGGGGGTTGAAGTTTTTGCTACCTTTTCTAGTAAATAGAGGGTCCGCTTTGTATTATCTGTTGTTTTCCTTTTGGGGACAAATCCAGTTTGATCTTTATAGTTGGTAATATTGATTCTAAGCGGCGGGCAAGAATACTGGCATAAAATTTATAGTCCTGGTTAAGGACAGAGATTGGTCTATAAGATTCACAATTGAGGGGATCCTTATCTGGTTTTAAAATTGTTGAGATGTTTGCATATCTCCAAGGTGGGGAGGGGTCAGTCTCCTGCTTCTGGAGGTCCCTGAATAGGTTCTTAAGGGTGGAAAGGATCTCCTTACGAAAGCCCTTATAGAATTCAGGGGTCAATCCATCCTGACCTCGACTCTTACCGGTTTTAGCAGTTTTGATTGCTTCAGTTATTTCCTCTGGGTTAATGGTGAGTAACAGCTGTAACTTATGTGCTTCAGTTAATTGGGGGAGGGTTATTTGTTTTTAAAATGAAGAGTAATTATCCTCTGGGGGTTCAGGGTCTTGTAGGTAACAGAGATTCATAAAAACATTTAAAACCCCTCAGAATGTCACTAGTGTTAGTTAATATCTGTTTTGTCTGAGGGTGTCTTAACTGAGTTATCATGCCCCGATTTCTTTGGGTCCGTAGCCTAGTGGCCAACAGCTTCGAAGCCCTAGCTCCACCCTCATAATATTTTTGTTTGGCATATATCAAGGCTTGTTCAGTTTTATAGGTAAAAATATCCTGCAATTTCGTCTTAATCCTTGTTACATGCTGCAGGGCAAATTTATCTCTTTGCATATGGCAGCCTGCCAAAATTGAAGTTCGGCTTCTAAGTCTTTCTGCTTTTGTTCTCTTTCCCTCTTCTCTCTTGCTGCAAATGTAATGGTTTCACCCCTGATAATTGCTTTTAATGTATCCCAGAAATTATCCCTGGGGTTTTATTCTGAGTTATTTTCTCTGGAATACGCTGGGTAATAAATTTAACAGATTACTGATTTCTTAGTAGGGAATTATTGAAACACCACTGGCTGGGGTCTCTCTGTAGCCGAACTAAGTTCAATTAAAAGAGAGACATGATCTGTAAGTAAAATAGAAGTATAGTAATTTGCTTTACTAAGTCTCGATGTTCTACTGGGATTAAAAAATAATCTATGCAAGAATAAGAATTATGAGCTGCAGAAAAATGGGTGTAATGTCTCACCCCCCCCCCCCCCGTTCCTATTCCACCATATATCTACCAGTCCCATTTCCTTTCTCAACCTCCATCCATGCCTCTGGCCTGCAAACATACTGGGCGGGCTTGGATTAGAGCTATTTCTCCCCGGGTCCATTAACAAATACAGGTCTCCACCTGTCTCTAGAATCCCATGCTTAAATTGCATTATCTTGTTTATTAGTCGTTGATGAAACTGTGGGTCTGCTCCTGGGGGGACACACACTCGACACGGTATACGGCACACCCCACCATGTGCCCCGAACCATAGCCAAAGTGCCCTCCCTATCATGATACGAGCTTTCCAGTTGAAATGCAGAATTATTTGGATTCAATATCGCCGAGCCCCTCCTGCTCCCCGAGCAATGTGAACTGGCAATTACCTAGGCCATCCCAAATGTTGTTAATTTTTGATGCTCTGTGGAGTTCATGTGGGTCTCCCAGAGGAGAATCATTTGAGGGAGGGTCTTCTTAAGGTAGGATAATACTGTCCCCCTTTTTAATCGGATCGCTCAGACTGTTTACATTTTGTGATATGATCTTGATATTATGAGTCTGAGCCACATGAGAAAACAAAGATGGGATGGATACCCTGATCCCCATATGGGGAGACCACTGCCCCTGTGCTACTGGCTTCCGTCTTGTCAGTCATACTCTGGTGAACTTGTATATTATCTCTGTAATATGGCTTCCCCGTCCCAATTTTCTATAAGAAGTATAACTATCTACAAGAAATTCTAACTTATCTATATAACAATCTGTGATCATACGAACCCACAAATAGCTAACTACATACATTAATCTAGTTGTGACTTCCAACATCCAAGGTGTAATGCTGGCATGCTGCGACTCTGAGGTCGCCAGGAGGGTGACTGCACTACCAATCTTGGAGTGCCTGTCGGGATGTGGTTGACCCCAAAATATTGCAAACACAATAATAAAAACAGGAATATGTGTAACC
Source organism: Neoceratodus forsteri (assembly GCA_016271365.2). Classification (NCBI taxonomy): domain Eukaryota; kingdom Metazoa; phylum Chordata; order Ceratodontiformes; family Ceratodontidae; genus Neoceratodus; species Neoceratodus forsteri. The sequence goes on along the minus strand of CM028131.1, from coordinate 1,400,694,421 downwards.
AAGAGGGGAATTAAGACAGTCAGGTAAAATAATATGACACTGAAAAAAGAGAAAAACGGTGCTTTTTGAGAGACCATGAACAAATAAACACTCCTGCCCCCCTCGCCTGTACATTGACTAACAGGGGCGCAACCCAGCCTTCCCAAATGTAATCGGGAGGTTCTGGTTATGATCTGTCTGTGAAGTCCAGTATTTAGTGACCCCTAATATTGCGCATTCCTTAAAGGGAGCGACCCATCTACAAGGAAGCTTGAGAAGAATTACACAGAATATAAAAAAGGGGGAACCCACACAACATACACGCTCTGTCAGTGTCTCTTTAGCTCAAGCAACTGTCTTAGGGGGGCCTCCAGGAATCAGCAATAGGGGCCTGTGCCTTCTCGAGGAAGTCACAGGTTTGAGAACAGGAGCAACAGCCAGGCAACACCCCCCCCCCCGGGCAGTCTTGTCCCAGACCCCCACACCTGAGTGAGCAGGGCCCACACCTCAGTCACTGTTTCTATGTTGAGGTTATATTCACTCTTTTAATTTTAACTTTGAACGATGGTCCTCCAGAGACCCACCACCACCAAATTCTGCCAGGAGCAGAGGGAGGACGTCCCACCGGGCTTCCTGCCAGAACAACCCCCCATCCCGTAAGATTAAACAGCAATTCAAATAGGCCTGGGCGCAACCAGCAGAGCCCCCTGTTCTTTCCTTAATTTCCAATTTGAATCTCTCTTTTATTGCGTTTTTTCAGGAGGCCTGAGAGAGGAAGGCATCCCCCCGCCCCCCCAGCGACCTCCTACCTAAACAGTGTCCCCAGCAGCGGCCCGAGTCTGTCAGCCCGGGGGCCCCTTGGGAGTTTACTATATAAGTTTAGCTCAGCCCAGTCACACCCAAATAAGCATCCCTGAAGGAGCCATCCGTCATCAGCGCACATGCTGGTAAAATGCCAATCTGTCTGTTAACTTCTCCATGTAGGGCCCACCCAAGAGATGGAGCAGTCCAAGACCAGGCCCCGCGGGAAGGGAGCAACAAGCCGCCACACCTGCCCCCCCCCCAGCGTCAGGGCCCCATGCCATCCCCAGGACTTACCCCTTGTGTCCACAAGTCTAAGTAGTTATTTAGATCTTCCAGCTTTAGGGATTGCTTCTAGCAAACTGCCACAGCAGTTGCCTTATCGAGTTCAGTGTGGCCTGCTGAATCTGTGGGTCCGGTGATTGAAAGCTCCTCTGCTGTTTTCTTTGCCTACCAAGTCTCTGCGGAATAAGAATTCTGGTTGGTAGCTCGTAGCTCCGCTCTCTAAGCCCGGCCAAGTCCTACTCAGCTGTATCAAAGCTTTCTTGCCCATTTGGAAATTGTATGACGAGCCTGGCCGGATAGGGCGTCCGGAATTTTAATTTGTCCCCGCAGAATAGGGAATAGAGGGATGTACTTCCTTCTGTGTTGCATGGTCAAGGGAGCAAAATCATTGTCAAAATAAATTCTAGTGTTCTTAAAAGTTTTTTTCCCTTTGCCCACGCCTTACTTAGGAGGATATCTTTAGTTGTATATCTCAGAAACGGTACAGTGATGGATCTGGGGCATGCTCCTTGTTGGGTAGATCGGGGGCCTAAGGCCCTGTGTGCACGCTCTATTTCAATTTGAAAATTGGGATCCAGGTCTAGAGTCTCCCGTAAAAGCTGATCGAGGAAGCAGACCATGTTATTGTTCTTGCTTCCCTCTGCCACCCTGTAAATTTGAATGTTTTTGCGCTGGTGCTATTCTCTGCATCTTCCAGCCTCTCTCCTAAGGCCTTACAAATGTCCACCAGCTGTGAGATTGTGGATTGGTAGTCAGTTAGGGCCGTCGTTTGTGTTCCCTTGGTCTCTTCCAATGAATTTGCCCTATGCTGCAATTTGGAAATATCTGTTCGGACTTGTCCCAGTTCTTACTTAAAAGTTTGAAAATCAGACTTATTGCCCTTTAATTCGTCCAGTATCTTATCTAATTTTCCATCCATGGTTGCTCCTGATTTATCCATGTGCTTTTTAAGGGGGTTTGCAGCTAAGCGTGATGGTCAATGGCGCGAGCGTGTGGAGGCGCTCTAGTCGGAGGCCTCCCGATGTGAAACGTCTGGATCCACCGGTAAGCTAGAAAATCTGTTCGTTGCCCCCTTTAACTTGCTGGTAGCCATTTCTCCAGGATTTTTTGTCAATTAACGTTGAATCCGATGGCTATGGGCTAGGTTTTGGGTGAGGGTTCACGGAGCTCTTAAAGAGTAGCTGCCATATGCTTCTTAGCTGCACCGGAAGTAGAGTCTACTCCTTATTAACTAATTTCTTTACCTCACTCCTCAGATAGGTTTCTACCTATCCAAATGCATAATAGTCTGTATTTTACGTATGACTGGGTTATCTAACTACTCAATGTACTGCCACAAGCACACATTTCTGAGGTCCTCTTCACTTGGTAGTCAGTATTCAACTGATTCCTCTGTCTTTGTTACTCCAAGTGGTGGGTTTTTATACCTTTCATGGATGACACCACTGTCAGGTGATCCACCCCTTTTTGCTAAAACCAGTATATACCTCTTATTCTCAGGGTATCCCCATCAAACAGTAAAGACATACATGTTCATACAAGTTATCTTTTCTAACCCAGACTCAACTCCTCTTTTCTTGGTTAAGAGAGTTTTATGTTAAGGGGGTTTTATGTTTCCGTTTTGTTTCATCTCAAAAGAGTTTTTTTTTGGGTTTTTTTTCCCCAGTTCTGTTTATTCTCCTATCTCTCTGGGGCATCTCTCAGACATCCACACTCAGCTGAGGCACCGTACCACCCGTCTGAACCAGTCTCTGACCGCTACATCAGTATCAGGATTCTGCGCTCTCCTGCCTCCTTGGAGAGTCCCCAGATTCCCCAAGGGGAGTGTTGGGGATGTGGCCGACGTTGGGCGTGTGGACCTGAGCTCCTGGTGGTGCAGTCACCTCACCCAGGAGATAGGGGCTTTTTTATAGTAGTTACATCCCTTTCCCCTCCATCCCTGCAGAGCCCGAGCGTGCAATGATGCTAGGGACATCCGTCACGGCTCTGCGTCCCCACTATTTAGCCCTGTGTGAAGCAGTGCCTCCAGTTTCCACTGGTGGCCGCTGCTGTACTGGGCTGTCCCTGGATCCCTCCCCAAGAGAGGAGAGCAGTCCTGCGGACACTCGATCCTCTCTCTCTCCCCCGCCGACCCCCAGCGTCCCGGGCTCGTTCCTGAACCCGGGTCGCCGGCATGGCACAAGGTGTGGCATCCAGCGCCTCAACCCTCAGCATCACCGGGCCGGCCAAAAGATAGTTTTAATAAGATAGTTACAGTCGTGGCCAAAAATATTGGCGCCCTTGCAGTTTTTTCTAATAATGCACCATTCCTCCCAGAAAATTGTTGAAATGAAAAAATATTTTGGTATCCGCATATGTATTTCTTTGGTTTGCAGTGGAATAAAACACAAAAAAGAAGAAAAATTTACTAAGTCTTAGCTTATTCCACACAGAAATCCTTAAATGGCTCGGACAAAATTATTGGCACCTTTTAGAAGTAGTTAGAAATAATTAGATTTCAAGCAGGTGATTCTCCTTCACTTTGGAATTGAACTCACCTTTGGTGAGTTGCAGGTGCCTGCAATATAAAAATCACTCATTCAACCAGTTTGAATAGAGAAAAGGACTCATTCTCCTGTTTTGTGTCACTGTGTGTACTGCAATGAGCATGGAGAAAAGAAAGAAAGCCAGAGAATTGTCTGAGGAGATCAGACAGAAGATTGTAGCCAAGCATGGACAATCTCAAGGCTACAAATCAATCTCCAGAGACCTTGATGTTCCTGTTTCCACCGTACATAATGTTATCAGGAAGTTTAAGGCCCATGGCACTGTAGTCAACCTCCCTGGAAGTGGGCGCAAGAGAAAACTTGATCGAAGATTGCAGCGCAGGATTGTTCGAATGGTGGAGAAAGCAACTCGATGAACTGCCAAACAGGTTCAAGCTGACCGTCAGACACAAGGTGCAACAGTTTCAACTCGCACCATCCGTCGCCAACTCAATGAAAGGGGGTTATATGGTAGGAGGCCCAGGAGGACCCCACTGCTGTGAGAGAGACATAAGAAAGCCCGACGGGGGAGTTTGCCAAAACACACCTGAACAAGCCAAAATCCTTCTGGGAGAATGTCCTGTGGACAGATGAGACCAAATTAGAGCTCTTTGGTAAAGCACATCATCTCTATGTTTACAGAAAACAAAATGAAGCCTTCAAAGAAAAGAACACCTTCCCTACAGTCAAACATGGAGGAGGTTCAGTGATGTTTTGGGGTTGCTGTGCTGCCTCTGGCACTGGGTGCCTTGAACGTGTGCATGGCATCATGAAATCTGGAGATTACCAGGCCATTTTGGAGCGCAATGTTGAACCCAGTGTCAGAAAGCTGGGTCTCCGTCGAAGGTCATGGGTCTTCCAGCAGGACAATGACCCCAAACACACTTCAAAAAGCACCCAGGAATGGTTCAAGACAAGACGCTAGACTGTTCTGAAGTGGCCAGCAATGAGTCCAGATCTAAATCCCATTGAAAACCTGTGGAGAGATCTGAAAACAGCAGCTGGGAGAAGGCACCCTTCAAATCTGGGAGAACTGGAGCAGTTTGCACAAGAAGAGTGGGCCAAACTGCCAGTAGAGAGGTGCAGGAAGCTCATCCATGGCTATAGGAAGCGGTTGATTGCAGTTATTTTGACCAAAGGCTGTGCTACCAAATATTAAGTCTAGGGTGTCACTATTTTATCAATGCCATTTCTTTTCATTTTCTGATTTAAAAGGATATTTTAAATTCTGAATCAAAAACAAAGGTTTCTGTAATATTAACAGAGAAATAAAGAATTGTGGAGACCAAATACTGTTGTTAATTTCAACTTATGTTTAGAGGAAATTGTGAGTTATTTGAAAAGAGTGCAAGGGCGCCAATATTTTTGGCCACGACTGTAAGTCCCTGAGGGTTCCACTGGGTTTTGCAAGGGGAATGGGAGAACGAGGGCGCGCTCCTCTTCTCTCTTCTCCTGCCAACCCTTGGAACTCATAGCTTTTTCTTTTTATTTCCATTAAATCGTTAAACGTGACACCCTAAAACACACAAGCATACAGCAAACGTATTTCATTTTCATTCCCAGCACGAGCGGCTGTCTCACTATCGCTGCAGACAGAGGGCGAAAGTGAGTACTTTAACATTAACATTTTGGACAGCCGATCCCTGTCTAACGGAAATAGAGTGAAAGGAATGGGGGTCGGATACCTTACACATGGGTATCTACCTTAGATAGGGCTCACCATGTCACACCCCCCTCCTCCTACAGCTCACTCTGCAATGCACTCAATGGGGACTGCATCTATCATATGCTCTCTCCTACTAGGTCTCACCTTGTTGTGTGTCTCTTGCACCTGTATTTTGGCCGTGGATCAAGCAGCTCAAACAAAATACTCCAGCACACCTTTGGTGAGACATCCCCAGCCTCCACCCGATCCCTCCCCAACTCACCCCATACTGCCTCTCACCTTTTTGGAGAAGAGAAACTATTGTCTCGTGGGTGCACACATCTCATCCATGAGTACCACTAGATGCTCGTTATTACGATGGGGTGGCAGGAACCCTCTGACCCCTGTATTACTACTACTACTACTACTGGGAGGTGACACTGAACGTAACCCAGGACCACTAACCACCTTGCTAAATCACACTTCGTCCCTCTAGGTGAAATGCCCATATGAATATATGTAGCCTCCTTTCCAAAATCCCCGAGCTGGAAGCCTGGACTACTCTCTATAAGCAGCAAACACCACAAATGCACTCCAAAGTCCAAATTCAAATCAAATGAAGAAAAATACAAACTTAAGGATCCATGCCAAAGTTTTATTCAGAGAGTCCAAGATGAGCACCTTCCACCCTCAGCGCTTTCCGTCTATCACGTGAGGCTTCGTCAGGAAGTGGAGTTCAACACAGTATGGCTCTGTTTAAATCTTAGAAGCATTAAAGTGACTGTACACATTTGAAAAAAATCCTTAATAAAAGTGCATACAGTTTTACACATAATACTAATCATACCATTCTTTTTTTTTTTTAAAACACACCATTTTAAAGTGCAATTTTGCTAAGTAACTCTAAAATTGGTTCAAAGTGGGCATATCAAAATGAATATTTTATTCAGAATATCCAAAACTTAAATTATTCTAAATTTTAACTCATATAAGCATTATTAAGTGTGCCCACCAGAACCAAATTGGTCCACATGGCTGAAACCCCCCCATCCCAGACCCCAGCTGTCAATTAAAGGGTTATGATTTGTTTAGGCAGGACAGATGAGGTAAGAAAAAAGGAGGTGGTGTGCTTTTGTATGTTAAAGAGCAGATGAACGCCTCAGTTATTTCATATAATGACACTGATAGTGCCAATCCAGAATGAATCATCACCAAACTGGCTCTTGGATTCACCATGAAAATGTGTGTAGGTTGCGCATACAATGCTCCCAAGGGTGGTCCGAATGGACTCACCCAACTAATCCAATGCACTGACCGCTGCTCCCCTGTGAGGGATCTCATAATGGTAGGGGGCCTCAACATAAACTGGTTAAATGGCCAGCAGCTGGAGTGTGTGGAGATGTTAAAACAGGGTTTTAAATAACTGCAGAATTGATTAGCATTTTCACGAGTAAAACTGCTAAATCAGTTGGGATAATGCGTAGCTCATGTCTCAATTTGTTTGGCAACGTAAACTGCTAGAAAATGCATATGCATACTTTGTCGCAATTGATTACAATGAAAGTGCTAATCTATTTTTGCAGTTATTTAAAACCCTGAAAAACAATTAAATCTCACCCAAATTATCTCCTCCCCCACTCAGCTCAACCCTAAGTCCTCCAATTGCTCTGTTCTCGAGCGGATCATAATGAACTGGGAAGACAGGATCCTTCAGGCCAGTTGCTGGCCGACTCCACTCCCCTGCTTTTTGTATGTGGTCTTGTTGGTGTCAGTGTCCCCCACCCAAGTTTTTGTCCTTTGGAGATTTCTCAACATACAATATGGATAAACTGTACTCAGACATCAGGGCTATGAACTGGTCCATCCTCCTCACCCAAACAAATGTGGACTCTACCTTTGGGTTCCTTACTGCCGCCCTGTTCTCTATCCAGGATAAACACTTCACAGCCATCACTCAGAAAGAGAGAGAGTGGGTGTGGGGGTTGGGGTGGTGAGAACTCCAAGTGGCTAACAAAGGCACTCCTTACAAAAATTAAATAGCAGGATACTCTATGGACAGCCTATAAATCCTCCCCATCCTCTACCACCTAGAACAACTACAGAAGGTTCCAGAATGGAATCTCTGTAGGCAAGAATCCAAATCCCCCAAGGCTTCTTCTTAAAAACCAACAAACTCACAATCTGGGTGATCCTCGTAGGTTCTAGGCCATGGTGAACTCCCTAATTAGGCCAGGTACCAAGCAGAGCCAAATCAATCTCATCACCAATGCTGGTGTACGGACACATTTTTTTCGGGTTGCAGAAGCTCTGAACCACAAATTCACCAACCCAGCTGAGCATCTGGCTAAGCTCCTACCCAACGATGCAATATCCACCCTTGTGTGGGGAGTGTGGACAAGACTGGCACTCCTTAAACTAACAGCTGACCTCATTGCAAAGCCCCTTGCTACCTTATTTAATCTGCTACTTTCCTCCTTGTCTATCCCCTCGTTATGGAAACAGGCTAGAGCTGTCCCCATATTTAAATTATGTAACTCTAAACACCTTGAAAATTACAGATCAGTGTCCATCCTATCCCACTTAAGCAAAATTCTGGAAAATAAAATTGTTCTTCCAACAAGTCTAGGACCACGTCGCAAAGCATATCCTGCTCTCCCCCACCAGCATGGCTTTAGAAAGGGCCACAGTACCACCACTGCATTGGCCAGTTTCACTGATCATGTCCTAATGAACTCGGATGAAGGCAAGCTTACTGGTGCCATCTGTGTGGGACACTAGGTCAGAAGCGTGAACCCAGTAACACTGCTGTCCAAAACAGCATTGCAAAAAGGGTGCCCACAATAACAGCACCCGCCTAGACAACAGGAACAGAAAACAAAATGTAAATTTGTTTTTGGCCCCCGCACCCCCCTCAACGCAGGGAGCTCTGAGCCCCACACCCCACGTTACTAAAATAATCAACTCTGAGTCAGAGTTGGATTTCAGGGAAAAACTGAAACTTGGTGGGGGAGGTACTGTGAGATGGGACTTTTAAAACCTTTGGGAAACCCATCTCACAGTAAAAGACTGGAGATCAGGACCAGAACCCTGGTCTCCAGAACTCTGCTGGCTGAGCTGTTCTGTGCCCTAACCCTCTCCACCACAGGAGCAGCTCGGTCAGCCTCCAACTTTTTCCAGCCCTTGTTACCACCCTCTAGTCAGTCCCCGAGACGGACTGCTACAGGGGCAATGGCAAATGCATTTCGCTGTTCTACCCATCGCTGTCCGTGGTATGCTCTTTTGACAGTGCTCTTCTTTCATGTGCTGTTAAGGTTGCGCTCTTCTGACTGGGTACGTCTGTGTAGATCTCTCTAAGACCTTTGACTTAGTTGATCATAACATCCTACTAGGTAAACTCTGCTCCTGCAGCTTCTCAACAGCAACCATGGCATGATGCAGCAACTACCTCACCGGTAGACCTCAAATGGTCTGTACCAGGGTGGGCGACATCCAGCACCCTAGGGATGTACAGTGGAGTTCCACAAGGGTCCATACTAGGACCTATCCTGTTCTCCCTATTCATAAACCACCTCCTCAGGGATGGCACAGACTGCCACATGATTATGTATATGGAAGACTGTATCCTTTATAGGAGCGACAAGAGCCCACAACATTTATCACAATCCCTATCCATGGATTTTGGAGCTGTCCAAAAGTGGTTTACATCAAACAGACTATGCCTATATGCCAAAAGGCAAAGGTGATGCTTTTTGGGTCCAAACGAAGGCTCACCAAGTGCACTGCAGGGCAAAATAACTCCCTGAGAATCTTGGCCCTAGATGCCCCTCCCCCTCCGAACAAGTAACTAATTTCAAATATGTGGGGGTCACACTTGTTCCCTCCTTAACCTTCATGGATCACATCGGGCAAGCGGTCAAATGTGTAAACCAGAAGCTGAGTCTGCTTCCGCCTAAAATGCCTCATAAACCATGAGGTACATCTGGCCATCGCTCAAGGCACACTTCTACTCCTTCTGGATTACTGCTCCCCTATTTTTACCCAGACCTCAAACCGGTACTTCTCACAACTCAGTACTACCTTTAATAGCATCTGCATGTTTGTCACTCTGGCCCTGTTCAACACCCACCACTGCTTCATTTACTTGACGCTTGGCTGGATGTCTCCACAGGACCCTAAAATAGCCCCAGCCATGCTAAATATTGAAAGTGTCCCTACCTTGGACCCTCTGCTCATCGCTAACTCTCTGAACCTCACATTCTCGGATCTCAGTAGTGTGCTCCCGACAAGCTTCTTCAATACCCCTGCTCCAGGGGTCAGTGAGAATACCCCAGCATGACCAAACAGGTCACTCTTCCATTTCAAACTGGTTTCTGAAGCCACTGCTAGAAAATACCTTGAAAAAGCCCTTGGCAAATCAAGGCACAGTGGGGACTCTCTGGACCTAACATTTGTTCGACTAACACTAGACGAAGTACTTGGTCCACTGACAAAGATAATTAATCCATCCCTCTGCCACTCCAAATTCCCCCAAATCTGGAAAACTGACACGGTCACCTAGGTACACAGAAGTGGTGACCGGTCTCTTCAAAACAACTACAGGCTAATCTGTATACCCCCCGTTCTCCAAGGCCCTTGAAAGGATTGTGGCTGACCAGCTGGTGAAGTACTTCAATCAATATCAGCTCCTACACCCAGAACAGCATAGTTTCCGAGCCAGCCATAGCACCATCACGGCTCTTCTGGAATTTACCGGATTCATACATAGTGCTCTTGACAAGGGCACATTGTAGGGGCAGCCTTTGTTGACCTATCAAAGGGATCTGACACGGTCCATCATGCCCTCCTCCTTGAACAGCTCTCGGATATAGGGCTAGCCCTAGAAACCACAACATGGTTTTGTAGCTACCTTAGCCTGTGATCACAGCAAGTAAAGATCAGGGACAGCCTATCAGAAAGTCGACCGGTCAGCTCAGGGGTACCACAAGGATCCATACTCGGTCCTTTACTCTTCAGTGTCTTCCTAAACAACCTCCCGGCTGCTTGCAATAGCTGCATGCTCCTCTACCCAGATGATGCGGTGATCTTTTCTTGCAACCTCGACCCCACACTTCTGGAATACGACCTCCAGAGTGACTTCGCAGTGGTTGAAAAATGGTTCAAAGAGCAAAAACTGGTCATCAGCTATAAAAAGACCAAGACCATGCTCTTCGCCACTGCCTAAAACAAGCTAAAAGGCTATCTCCTGGCAATTCAGAATGACTCCGGTAACACCCTCGAACTAGTTTCCCATTTCAAGTACCTGGGAATCAACTGGACACTGCCCTGTCTTACACACAGCACACTGACATCACGGCCAAAGCTTTTAACACCAGGATCGGCATCCTCTACAGGCACAGACATTGCCTACCTATGAAGCTCTGAACTTGGCAATTAACAGTTCACTCATCACCTTGATTGACTATGGCCTAGCTGTCTATGGCTCCGCTACTGACACAGTGCTCCAATGCCTCTCAACAGACTTAAACAAAGCCTGCCGCCTGCTCACTAATGCACCAAAACCCACCCACACTTGTGAGCTTTATGCACGATCGGGCTGGCTTCAACTGAAGGACAGAATACTTTATCAAACCTGCCTACTCACAAGAAAGGTCTCACTAAACTTACTTCCTCATGAAGTTTTGAGCCTTCTAGCACCACCTATACATGTCAGGCACACCAGAAGTTCGACTACACAAGTATTCCATGTGCCCAGGTGCCGCACAACTATGACCCAACGATCCTTTGCTCACTGGGCCCCTCTGTGGACAAATGGTCTACCACCTGACATAACCGTAGCCACAACCCTTGGTTCCTTTAAGCACAAACTCCGTCAGCACCTCACAGACAACAGTACATGTAGGTGCCCCCACTAGTCTGTGCCCGCAGCTTTAGTCTGCCACAGCTCTTCCAATTCCTGGCCCGCCAGGTTAACTCTTTGCCCAAGCACTTGCCTCCCACCCCCATTTGCCCTAGCACTTGCCTCCAGCCCCTACCCCTTGGCTCTTTTCTTTCCCTCTGCCCTCCCTATCCCAGCTCCCACTGCCCCTTCCTATCTCACCCTAACAGTCTGCCTCTCTCTCTCTCTCTCTTCTGCAGGACGCTGGCATACGATGTACAATGCATTAGCACAATTTGTGAACTGCTTGTCATTGCAACCCATGTACTGTTGAATTTTTTTGTACTCTGTATGTATAATTTACTGTAACTATATTGTGTCTTCTTGTGTTAATGTATCTGACGTGGAACCTCTCAATGAGTATCTGCTCACAGGCGTCATCCACGACTTCAATAAATAAAAAAGTAAAAAAAAAACAGGCCCGGCGTGACTACCTTATGGGTACCCTTATCAACAAGTCCCTTTGTAATGAAGTGAACTCCACTCTAACAAGGCTCCTCAGAATAAAAACTGGCTTATGTGACCTGAGGTCCTCCTCTCAATACCTCCTTGACCATCCCCGGACAGCTACCGAGATGGGTCAGAGAGCCTTCTCCATTGCTGCCCCCAGGATCTGGAATGGCTTAGCAGCTACGCTTCACTCACCAGGCAATCTCAACCTCTGCAAACCCCATTTTAAAAATTTCCTCTTAACCACCATGGCTTGTATATGCCCTTCGTGACATGGAATGGGGGCCCCGTGGCTCCATCTGACTCACTTAGCTGAAATGTAGTTATCCAACTTACTAGTATCATTGTGGTCTCTGTTTGTATGAATTGTTTATCTACTGTGCCTGACTTGATTGTATGCACCACCTCACCTTGAATGCCGATAATATACTGTATGTTGAACTTTATGTATTGTATGTGCCAGCTAATAACCTGGGTTGTTCCTAAAAATGGTTCCTCAGACCAGTGTACCTACCCAGTTATCGAATAGTACAGTGTCAGTGGCTGTCGGTAGCATGCTCGCCTCTGAGGCCATAAGATCAGAAGGTCGTGAGTTCTAGCCCCATACCAGGCACTTGGGGTAATACCCATAACTGACATTGTAGTGCAGTGTGAGAGGGGTGCTGTTTTTCGGATAAGATGTTAAACCAAGGTCCCTTCTGCCCTTCTCTGATCACTGACCAAGAAGAAGTAAAACAGCCCATGGCACTTATCGAAGAAGAGCAAGGGAGTTTCCCCTGGTATCATGACCAACATTTCTCCATCAATGACACAGGTCCATGCAACCCACCCACTTCCCCAGGATGCGCTGGAAACAAGCTGTCACGGCTTAGTGTGCCTTCCTGGTCAAAAAGTACCAACAAATAAATAAAATTAAAAAATCTCCATGGCATCTGCCCTATTATGTCCCTGCTTGTATTTGTATGTTTCTGTCATACCTCTACCTTTCCCTGCTGTCCTTCAGAGAGTGCATACTGAGACTGTCCAATCTCTCCTCGCAGGTCCTACCCTGCTACCGCTGGATCATTTTTATAGCCTTCCAGTGGATCGTCTCAAATTTCTCCCTGCCCTTCCTTAAATGTTGGTTCCAAAACTGCAGCAATACTCCAGGTCTGGTGGAACCAATGATCTGTACAGTGGCAATCTCTCCTCCTTCCTGGGACTAGAGGAACCCTGTCTGATGCATCCTAATATTCTGCTTGCCTTCCTGTATGCAGTGCTGCCTGAGGAAGGGATGTCCACACCTGCATCCCCAGGTGCACAGCTCTTCACCTGCATCCCCAGGTCCACAGCTCTTCGCCTGCATCCCCAGGTGCACAGCTCTTCGCCTGCATCCCCAGGTGCACAGCTCTTCGCCTGCATCCCCAGGTGCACAGCTCTTCGCCTGCATCCCCAGGTGCACAGCTCTTCCCTCTAACTTATTAGCTCACAAACAGTGTCATAGTGAGCCTCCCCCAAGATATGCTAAATGTCTCAGGCCTCCCCTAACTTACTGAAAAACATCCGGCCTCTCCATAGAAACAATACCTTATAGTACTCTGCCCTGTATACCACACAGAATGTGAAACGTCACTGAATAAATGACTGCAGTTATTCGCCTGGGACTATTTACATTCAGTTTTCCCCGTTTCTTCATACCAAACACCAGCTACTCAAAATATAAAGCAGCAGTGTATGATAACGGTGAAAATGCTGAACCTAGTCCTTGTGATTCCATTTTTGGTCACTCCAGAACCAATCATTAGCGCTTCGCTTCACAATTTTTGAGATTAGAAATAATTAAATGAGAAGTTTTAAAAAGGTTATCCCTGGGTTTTCAGCACTATTCTCAGCTGTTTTTGAACACCCACTAGTATCACTTTTCTCGTGACTATGGTACCAGACAGAGCTCTGTGACCTTAAGGGACAATGGGTGTTCAAAGATAGCTCTGAGTACTGATAAAAACCTGGGGCTAGTTATATTAAAAAGGAACACTCCTTCTAATTATTTCAAAACTTAAATGCTAATGCAGACTCATCCTGTGGAACAAAGTGCATCTTACAAGACAAGAGAAAAGGGGTGAGCTAAAATAGAATAAAAAGTTACAGGTTCAAAATATTCACTGTAATGTGCACTGATGCTTTTGTGCAGTACATTGTCAAGCTTGACTGAGCCTCCCCTTGAACTGGTAGGGCCTCCCAAGGAAGTCTGGCTTCACCATTTGAGAAACCCTGCCTTGGATAAATAGCCTCCCTTGTGTCCCTTTTTCTTATTTAAAACTAGGGATGGGAGGGTCGCTGTGACCCAGTTCTGATTCTGACTCTTGGTTTCCAAAAGGTTCTGATTTACTCTGATTTAGGCCCTGTCTACATTACCCATGAAAATCTCCTCTGTAACATAGGCCCTGTCCACACTACACCAAAACCTCCCTGCTGTAACGTTACAGGGGGTCCAAACCGTTACCGCAACATTTTGTGTTTAAACCTGTAACGTTACAGGAGGTGTTTCCATAACCGTTGGCGAAACCACTCATGAGGTGGTTTCAACAATGGTTATGGAACCAGTTCAGCCGCTGTACCAACCGGCTGTGGTGTGGACGTGTAAGCATGTTCCCCAGAAGTGCCCATAGTGCAGCACAAGCTGCATTGTGGGATAGGGTGCCGACCATAATGGTCAACTGTCACCCACAGTGGACCGGCAGTAATGGTCCCAACCCGACATCACGACGGTGCACCGGCAGTGTGGACACACTGTACCATTTACTGGCCTAACGGTTTGTAACAGTTACAGGGTTGTTGCAGTGTAGTGTGGACAGGGCCTTACAGAGGATCCAAACCATTACCGTAGCGGTTTGTGTTTACACTGGTAACGTTACAGAAAGCATTTTCATAACTGGTATAGAAACCTGTTGTGAGGTGGTTTCAACAACAGTTTCTGTAACGGTTTCAAAACTCTGTTTGGACCTGTCCCCACTACACAACATTTTCAAAACATTTTCAGTGGTAGTGTGGATGCACTGTAACATTTTCAGTCTGTAATGGTTTCAAAACGTTACTGATTTTCAGTGTAGTGTGGTCAGGACCTTACCCTGTTTGGCCAGGATGGGTAAATCTTTCCAGACAGACTCAGAACTGGGTCAGAGGCAGATCCAGACCGGGTCAAATGTCAGAATTAGGTTGCCTCTACTCCTGCATTAGATACTTTTTCTTTATGTCATTTTCATCTTTAAAATGATTGTTTTATGTTTTTTCCCCAACAGTTTCTCATTTTAAACAAGAATAAAGCTCCCAAATCACTTACATTATCAGGACTGGGTCAGGACTGGGTCAATACTCTGGACTACATCAAATCAGAGTCGAGTCACAAATCACTCTGATTTCCAGAGTAAAGCAGAGGTGGGCCATTTAGGAGGGTCCTGATCTGACACAGAGCCAACACTCCCATCCCTATTAGAAACCTAAAACAAAGAGGGCCACCCAGTTGGCCAGTGGGTGGCACACCACCCTTTCATGCCAGTTTCCCAAGTCCAGGAGCACACTTGGGAACTGGCCAGCTGGAGGTGAGGGGAAGGCGGGTTGCTAAGGAAACATCAGCACTCTCAGTCAGGGAGGGATGGCACAAGGTCCGTTGCACCAGTGACCCCTGCTACGGTCTGATGAGCTTGCCTCTTCTGCAGCGGAATGCGAGGGGTATTGCCTTGTGCCATGGGGTGGTGGGCTGGGGAAATAATGCAGGCAGAAAAATGGTGGCTGTGCACATGATGGCAGTAGCCTGCTCGGGCCCTGTGCCAGTCGCTCCCTCATTCAATTGTGCTCTGGTGAGTGAGGGTGTGGACGACTGCCCTCCTCTCTGGCCCCCTCCATTGGGGGGGGGGCAATTCAAGGCAGGCACAGTGAGATGACTGGTAGTAGGCTGGATGCACTGCTTGCCAGAAATACACAGAAATGCATGACTGATTTCTGACCAGGAGAATAAACAAGGATAAAAAAAGGAAAAGACCCTAAAAAAATAGCAAAACAGAATCAAATGGGACATTTTACAAGATAGCAGGAGAAGGGGACAAACTAAAAGGGAACGAACAAGCATAACATTTCAAGTGTAGCGTACTGCCACTTTAAAGAAATCCAAATCTAGGGCAATGACTGATTACCGAGTGATATGGTGTACAGATTTGGGAACCATAAATAATTAAACAAGATGTGGGCGCCTTTGCTGAAAAAGAAGAAAGTATCTCATCTAGGGAGCCGTTCATCACACAACGATGGGCAAGCATTCTAAAAAAAAACCAAAAAGGCATATTAAATGCGGATGGTTCTTCATCTCCAAGAAGAAACCTGCTTCAACTATTAAACTTTCATAAACATTTTGAATGCTACCACTACAGCCAACACAGCATGATTAAAATACAGGGAAGCTGGGACAGCAGGACATCAACCCTCTATAAATGCATCTTTGCAGCATTCTATAAGGCAGGTTATTCACAGCAAGTTTTGTCTTCTGGTATCTTTTTTTTGTTTTGGTTAAGAGTTTGTGGGCATCAAGTCCATCAGCTCCTGAAGCTCAGCCCCTTCCTTCTAGTTCTTTTACAGTCAGTCTATTTTTGCCACCTCGTCCTGGGCGGCGTTCCCCCAGCCCCATCTCCCACTCACCTCTGGCATACCTCCATGGCTTACCTCCCCCCGTGGCGGGGCGGCGGGGACCCCTCAACCCGTCGATACAGATCCAGTGCCAGGGTTACTGCATATTCACAGAGCAGCACCTGTGGGGACTGGCTGTCTTCCAGCAGCGCCCTGAACACTTTTTCTTCCTCTGTTTTCTTCTCCCTCTGGAGATGATGCGTGCAGTGACGACCACAGAGGGAGTACACATGCGTCTGCACATGCTCCCTTCAGTTGTCTGCCTCCTCTCCTCCCTATCTCTGGATTGTCAGTGTGCTGCTCCCCAGCTGATGCTAGGGCCAGTCAAGCACCGACTGCTGGTGACCCCCCCCCTTCCCGGAGGAGAGCAGTCCATAGGAGTCCTTCTCCTCCCCTGCCTACCCCCGGTGACCTGTGCTCATTCCCGAACATGGGTCACCGGCGTGGTGCAAGATGAGGCGTCCAGTGCCTCAGCCCTCAGCAGCAATGGGCGGGTCCCTCCCTTTTAGTTCACTGGAGACGTGGACAACTACTGGCCTGATCCATGAAGGCACCCCAGATATATGTGAATCGCGCATGTCTGGGGTGCGTTTCTCGGTAACAACTATGGCTAGTGCACTTACTAGCATTCACGACCCCTGTCCCCCAAGGAACTGCGTGGAGTGCTGTGTGGAGGTGGGTCTGTGGGAGATTCTGTGCTGGACACCAATGCCTGGACCAGCTTTCTAGTGGATCCTGGCTCCGCACAGAGTAGGGACTGACGGAATATGGCAGTCTTCCAAGGAACAGGGTATTGAGAGAGCAACTAAGGCTAGCACTTAGCAATGGACTTGTTAATCAAGTGTTGACCTTGTCAATCAAGCGTTGGCCTCAACTGCATCAAAATCCTAATTAACATAAGCAATAGTTCTCAGTCTTTGCCATAGTGAGCCTCCCCCAAGCTGTGGAAAAGATCTTGAGCCTCCCCCAAATATCGTAATAATCGTGGGCCTCCCCATAGAAAAACAGCATACTTTGCACAGTTCATCAGGAATAAAGTGAAACTTCTTTGAGTAGTTGGTTCTCACTTATTCAGCTTATTGACCCCCATAAACCTACTTGCTCTGCTATTTTGATTCTCGGACTGCTGTTACCCCTTGTTGCAATACATTCATGGTCAGACTGCTTTCTCATTATGTTTACCTTCTATCTGGAATAACCTTCCTACTCTCCTCCTCTCCCCTCTTATTCTGCTCTTAAGCAGCTCCTCAGGGATCAGTTTTTCTCCCGCGCTTGGCTCCTAGTACCTCTCACTAAAGCCTTCTATATGGCTGTTACACTGGGCTGTTCTGCCAAGCCTCATTGGTCAATTGTTGCCTCTCACTATTTGTTCATGGTTCATATTTGTTTGCACTGTTGTTACTTTTATATTGCTTGACTGTTTTGCAGTTACCATTGGAGTTGTATTCACTTACTACCCTTCCCCCAGGTATACCTGAAATGAGCCTTAGCTCAGTGTACCTTTCCTGGTCACCAATATGTAAATAAATATATAAATTGCCCTGTTATCCTCTTTCAGTTTGCCTCATCCCTTCACACAAAATATCTTGAACTCAAAATTTAAATACAGTACTTTTTCAGACTTGCTTGAGCCTCCCCTGGAACAGGTTGGAGCCTCCCCAGGGAGGCTGGCCTCACCATTTGAGAAACCCTTACATAATGAAATCTGCATAGAAATGTTGCCCCGTTGATTATAACAGTATGCACGCGCATACACCTCCCTAAGGATATGTCATAGCATATGCCAGTGCAGGGGTGGGAAAGCCCTTGAAAGGGAACAGCTGGATGGCCCCTTGGGGTAAACATGTGATCCCTTCCCATCCATACTAGAGGCCCAGTAAAATTACGAAAACCAACTGGGATAGGTTTTCACCAGGGTAAGCTTGCCTCACTGAGGAAGCTGTTGCTGTAGCACCAAAAAATGATAAATCATTTTAAAAGAAATAATTTCCTTTTAATTTGTCTGTACACAAAAACAGGAATTTAACTAGAGTGCAGCCCCTACAATTGTGTGGGGACCTCTGAAAATGTGAAGGAAAGGAGCCTGACCTCCCTACCGAAACGACAGTTATAATTCATAAACAGAAGATTATGAGGTCACTTGTAGATAGGTAGCAGGAGCAGATGAAGTCTAAAGAACATATACAATAATGTATGGGCAACCATGCACAACAAGGCTGCGTTTCCATCAAGGGGGTTGCTGTGACGAAACAGTGACCTCGAGAACGCAGCTCAAGAGGTCCCTGTCATCAGTGTACAGCTTGGCTGCCCATACAGAAGTCTGAAAGGTCTGGAAAAAAAGATCTTACTTTCGGTGTTTTGTAAGATGCTCTTCTCCCCCTCTCCAGTTGGTATGCCTGCTCACCTGCACAACAGCCAGTTACGCGCACCCGCTTGAATGAACTGCAGTTCACCCATTAGACCACTGCTGTTATTAAAATCCTCCCTCCTCTGTAACACTGCTCCCACCCTCTTCTGTCTCATCCCATGCCAGGGCGGAAACTCGATGGCCCAATCGACAGCTGCAGCACAAGTCAAGTGGTTGGCACTTTCCACGCTTTAGTGATGTAAATACTGCAGCAGAATGAAAAGTCGTTGTGCTGCAGTAGTTACGTCACTACTGCTGCACAACTGCATTTCTCAATGTATAGATTTCCAGATACTGCAGCTCCTCAAACTCACCTGCTTAACCTCTCCTTCACCCTCTGTGCCCTTCCTCAGTCCTGGAAACTGGCCAAAGTTATTCCACTTTACAAAGGTGGCGACCCCTCCTCCCCTGGCAACTTCCACCCCATCTCCCTCCTCCCTTCCCTCTTTAAGTTACAAGAGAAACTGGTCCATGCAAGACTCCATGACTTCCTCTCATCCTTCAATTCCCTTTCACCCTTCCAGACTGGTTTCTGGAAGCACCATTCCACCATTTCCTCCCTGTTGCATGTCACACAGATACCATCTTCTCTGGGACGGATCAGGGGCTCATAATGGCTGCTATATTCACTGATCTGGCTGAAGCCTTCAACTCAGTGTCCCATCCTCTCCTCCTGGACAAACTGAGATCTGCTGGCCTCTCTGCCTCTGCTGTTGCTTGGTTCCATTCCTACCTAACAGGCTGACAACAATTGGCTCAGGTCGGTAATGCCCTGTCTCTTCCCCTTCCTATCCAGGCTGAGGTTTCACAGGGCTCCATCATAGGCCCCATCCTTTTCTATATCTTCTTCAACGACCTCCCCAATGCCTGTGCCAACTCGCATATCCACATGTATGTAGATGACCGTCCTCTTCGCCTCTGGTCCCTCTGCTGAAGCTGTGGTAGGCCTACTCCAGTGGGATTTCAGCAATGTTCTGCACTGGTTTCAATCCAACCAACTGAGTCAACACTAAGGTAGTGTCCATGATCTCTGGTTCCAGTCAGAAACTGTCAGAGTCACTAGCCCCAGTTTTCACCACTCTGTATGGCACCCCTTGAAGTGGTTCAGTCTTTCAAGTACCTTGGAGTGTGTCTCAACAGTAAGCTTGATTTCTCAGCCCACACTGATACCGTCCATGCTACGCTCCACCCCAAGCTTGATGCCCCATATTGTAACATAAACTGCTTATCTCCGCAGTTCCACAGGGAGCTTGATACCAAAATGGTGCTCCTCGTCTTCGACAATTCGGATGTGACCTATGGTACTGCTTCTTCCTTTTCCCTTGCCAGACCGGACACTCTCTTCAGCTCATGCCATTTTGCTACTAACCCTGCAGACCCTGGCCACCAACACATCACTGCTTGCTGTATTCACCCTAGCCATCCTCCCCTGCCCTCTCACGCCAGGCTCACTGTACCTCCTTCATTTCTAAATACCAGTTTGGCTCTCTTTGTTTTTATCTCTCCTCTCTACTATCCTAATTTCCTCCTGCTTCATGCTCCCTCCATTCCAAAGACCATCGTACCTTTGCCACCCCTCACCCCCGCCCTCTGCTGGGCAGTCTGCCTTCTATCGCCTTCCCTCACTCACGAACAAACTCCCTTCCTCCCTCTGATACTCCTTATCACCTGGCTCCTTAAGGCATCAGCTGTAACTCCAACCCCCCACCTGTTCCTGTTTCCCCTCCTCCTGACATTTTGATGGATGAACCTGTTCCAGTCCATGTTATTGCTCCTGTTCTATTACTGTTACAAATGAATGCACTGCTGGGCATTCTCTGCACTTTACTCTGTATTTTGTTCATTATTCTATTCTTTGTATAATGTTGTTGCTGTGATGTTTTGATACTTGTATTGTCCGCTGCTTGTTCCACCTGCCCCTTCCCTAGGTCACACCTGGAAATGAGCCTTAGCTCAGTGTGTCTCTCCCAGTTACCAGTTTTCGAATAAATACACAACTAGCAACACCCATACACTGTAAGTAGCTTACTTTTACGCAACTGTCCTTCATAATAAAGAAAGAGGGCCGGACAAATACAGACAATTATGTGAAAACATAAGTAGAATTGTATATATTAGGGCAGAATATTCAAAACTGGTAGATGAAAAGAAACATGAATGTAACCCCCCTGCAAATGGGGGTTCCCAAAAGACTTCCAGGAGCTTGCTTGAATGCTCCAAGCCTGAATGGTGTTTGGCGTTTAAGCCATTTATCAGTGAGTGTTTTTAGAGCCTCTGGTACTGTCTCTTTAAGAGCTGTCTGCTTGCAGACATAATTAGTTTGTATGGGGGGACTGTGTGCTTCTCTGTTTGAGTACCACTCAGGCTGCTGCCAATTCACTCCATTTTGCAGTCACTAGGAGTGCAAAGGGAACCTATCTGAAAGATGTAACTGTTTGCCAGAAATCATTTACAGTAATAATGAAATTACAGTTTGTCTAACCTTGCTTTTGCAGTCAGAACTGTGTCTGCCTAGTTCCCCATTCTGGTTTTGAACTGCTGAACTGGACCAATCAGTGTGGGGTAAGCTAGCTCTAAAATGGTGCCTTGACTGAATCAGAACTTGGACTCATAATCTGAGCCAGCCACAAGAGGATTGTATGGGCAGTGACTCTGTGAGATGTAGTTTAGACTTCGGCGCCTTTTTGGACCAACAGCAGCAGTCTATTGTGAGTGACAGCCAATCCAGTCAAGAACCGGGAGGAACTCAAAGGAAGTGCCGGTTTTGTCTGTTGGAGTTTCAGTTTAGATCTGGCAGTGAAGGAGAAGAAACCCTGTGCTCCTTCAGTGCACAGTTTCAGTCAAAAAGCGTATTATGAGCCCAGAGTTCGGTCTGCAGCTTGTGTAACTGCTTGTTAGGACTGAATCCGTCCTGTGAAAAGAATCAAAGGATCTCTGAAGAGTAGAAACCAGGCTCACCCTGTAGAAGACTGGAGAAATTGTTGAATTGCACTCGGTCTGTCAGGAACTGAATCTGCTGTGTGTTCTCCGGTATTGTGCAGTAATTGCGATCGGGATAGAGAAGCAGCCTGCCTGGTATAGTACTTTCTTTTTTACCATATAAATGTGAAGAGTCTCGTGGAGCTCAAGAGTAGCCCTGCTGACGTTGAAGGACCCTATCTTGTTTGGAGGTCGTGAGTACTAATTCAGGGTCGCTCCCTGTTGAATTGCCACATTAAATCCAAATGGAATCACTGTACTGCTGACTGTTTAAACTAATTTTCTCTTTCACTGTGTGAAGGGCCCTACCAGCTGCCACGGTTTGGACTAGCCACAGGGCTTGGGTACCAGGACAGCAATTGGTAGGATTAGGCCTAATGCACAGAGCCATAGGTAGATAGTAAAGTGATAAGCTAATTAACCTGATTTCCCTGTCCTTGTTTATATCCCCTAAATAAATCAGAGCTGCTTGTTTCAGCAAAGTTATACTTCCTGAGGTATTTGTCTATGTTAAAGTACTGTACTGTGATTGTTGCACTGTATCTTATTTCACAGGAGGTCCCAGTGCGGAACTAGTCCTGGGGTAAGTGTATACTGTGAAGGTGAATTCTGATATATTGTGTGGGCCACTAGTGGGAAGAAAGGGCGGTTGCAGTGTCCCAGAGGGCTGTGACCAAGTAAGTTTAACTATTGCAAACCCTGACCTCTGGGTGGAGGCACCCGCCATTGGAACCAGGCCCCTCAACCTGTTAGTGGCAAATCAGGCAGGGGTAGTAGCCCCTGGGATAGTGCCATCTAGGGGTTACATGAATGTTCCACCTGCAACTGCATTTGCCATTTTGGCCAAAATCCAAGCCCTATATCTCAAGCCCCCCCCCCCCCAAATTGTTGCTAGTTTCAAGATTTTCAGTTTTCATTGATGTGCCATTTTGTTTTATGCAACCTCTACTTTTTTTGCGCAACAGTGCCCAATGTTTGGACACTGCTCAACCTTCTATTAGGTGTTTTACCAAACTGTGGATGCAGCTGTGCCATTAAGGGATGGGGGAGGGGCACTGCACATCCTCCCCCCTAGGTTCTAAGTTTCCCCATAGATGTTTCAGGCTCTGTGGAGTTCGTAAGCAGACACAGGGTTCAGGTGCCCATTAGGTAGGTGCGAGCTCCAAAGGAGAGGAGATTCTAGATAGTTACAAACTGTGCTGGTTGGCACAGAGATTGTGTGAGCTGATTGGCAGCAGCTAGGGCTGAGATGGAAGCTGAACATGGCCCGCCTGAAGCACGGAGTACTGTTAGATTCTTTGAGGGAGTAAGGGAGACAGTACTGGGTATGGTAAAACATGACTCACAGAAATTTCCAGTTTACTGTATGCTGTAACTACCCATTTCCAATTTATTGTTTGCTGTAAGTGTTCAACATTTCCAGTTTACTGTGCACTAACTGCCCAGCATTTCCAGCTTGCTGTATGCTGTCTGGAATACAGTTCCACTTGGTTAGTCAGACTGATGGTGCAGCGACAGCTTTGCCACTAGCAATGCCCGTAACCTGGGTTCTGGAACAAGCCCGGAAAGCCAGAGAGCCAGCCAGGAGGAGGAGGTTTGAGTGTCCCACATGATGCTCTTCCTCAGGGAGAGAGAGGGTGATTGAAGCTGCCACATGACTGTCACCTGGCGATAGTGCGGTACAGCGGCTGAGAGTGCGAGGATGTCAGCTGGCTCTGTGTGTGTGCCTCTGGAGTTCTTACCACCATCTTCCTGTGGCAGTGTAGAAAACAAAAAAAGGCCCTGGATTTAGTGACTGCTGTGCTGGTACTCTCAGACACATACCATGCCTGATGTTAAAGGAACCCCTGAATTTAATCTCTGGAGGGATTTCAGGATCCATGATGACTAGTGGTGCATGGGTATATCCCCTTGGGATCCAAGTGTTCGCCAGTGGATAGTCCCATTATCCATCTCTGAATCGAACCTCCATCTAACCAAGCTAGGATTTTGGATCCCCAGTGGGATTCTGGGGGGATCTGAAGTTAGATAACAGAATCTGAGGTGGGATGTCAGGATCCAAGGGTCAGATTTTGGGATGGGATTTGGTGGGATCCAACCATCACATCCCTCCAATCCAACTGGATCCTATGGTTCTGATCAGATCCACACATGGGATCTAAGGCGACCGGATCTACAGTTGGATGCCATAAGTATCTGATGGCATTCAAGACCCAGCAAAAGGGGTGGCGTATGGTGGTATCCACTGTCCACGGATACTTTCCATGCACGGCTACTGATGACCCCGCCATGGGGACAAACCATGGGAGTTAAAGACTCAGTATATTTGGGGGGGGGGGCATGGTGATGGAGTTGGGAGGTTGCCGGGGGCTAAAGGGGTTAGCCCATGAAAGAAGCATAACAGGAGAAGAAAAAAAGTTCAAACTGGTTGGCATAGCAATGGTTTTCCCACCAACAGTTTTGTTTTTTTCTTGCTAACTGATACATGTCATTAACCCGAACTCTACAGTGACAGACCTAGGCAGTGTGGAGGGGGTTGTGGGATAACAGATGGACCAGACACCGAACTTCTAGTTCAACACAATCTCTGTGTGATGTTTATTCAACATGCAGTAGATAACCTTCAGCAATGACATATCCTTTCTTCAGTACATCAGTTTGTAGCAATAGACTATGCAAGTCTTTCCTCTGCACTTAGCCAGCACCTACTGGCTCACGATCTCTGATCTAACTTATCAATTGAGATTCAGCCTCCCTTATGCAGGTCTTGTTTGCTTGGGTGGTGGGAGCTCAAATAAAAAAAAGACAAAGAACCTCAGTGCAGAAGCACTGAAACAAGGGTTACTCCAAAGGGCACTGACAATAAGCCCAATTTCAAAGAAACACATCATCACACATACTTCCATAATGCAAAGCATCATGGGATATATGCAAATCACTATGAAATTTCAGGCTTGTTCAACTTACAGTAATTTATATGCATTTTTAAATAGCACAACTAACTAAATTTTTATAATACAGTCCCTTAGAAACTTTTTACCTTTATCAAGAACACCTAGTGCCATGGTATTTTCAACATTTGCAAGTTTCATACACATAAAGTATACACATCAGTGTATTTTATGACATAGTGCCATTGCATACTAAATCCAACAATGAGGAACACAGCCTGTTGTTTTACATCAGCTCAGAGGTCACCAGAGTAACCTCCCCTTACGAGGACCTGAGAGGGAAAAGGAAAATTAAAGAGGACACTATAGCATAGTCAGAAAAGGGAAGGGGTGCCTATAGGTGGCCAACCTCATGGACTAGAAATTGTAAAGGATATATTAGACTAAGAAATAGAAGAACTGTTGCAACAGATTTAAGAAAAGGTTGGTCCTCAAGAGTGGCAGGAGCTCCCTGTCACAGGCAGTTCTTATTAGTAGGCTGCCACGGTAGGTGGTGATAGAGACCATGACACATAGCTGGAAGGTTCTGCCTAGCCCAGTGATGCCCCTTTTGTGACCGTTCAACAGTACACAGGGAGTGAAATGCACAAATTAAAACAAGCACATTTGAATGACTACTGACATGCACAGCTTCTGTCTGGGGGACCTATGACAAGGAAGCCCCAGCGACTCCTGTGACAGAGGGTGCCTAAGTCTGGCTCTGGATAAACCTCATCCTAAACTTTGCCCCTAGCCCCACCCTTTTACGTGATTAGTGCCAAGTACAGTGCCCTTCCTCCAATGCCATTTTTCCCCCCCCCGCCTCCCGTGCTCACTGGTCCCCCACTCATTCGGGCTCCACAGGTTCCCCCCAGCCCCACTGTCCTTACGCAGCCCTCCTCTGGTCCTCATATGGCAGCAGATCCCCGGCGTATCCCTTCGCCGGGTGGGTCCCCCTCCTCCGAGGGGGAAGGCACCGGGGGAGAGGGGATGACCCCAGCACACACACTACTAGGGCCCGGGGATGCTGCTGAGGAGCAGGAGGCCCTGGGAAGGCACTGGAGGCATTTAGGGAACGGAGAGCCGTCATCCGGCGGCCAGCGAGCAATTTTCCCTGTTTTTCTGTTTTGGGGGCAACGTAGTAACATCACGGCATACACCGATGTCCGCTCCTCCCCCAGTTAGTATTGGGCCATGCGTCCTGTGATACTCCCAGCCTCCACTAGGAGCCAGCAGGCGCTGGACCAGTCCCCTCCCCTCCCCCCAGAGAAGGAGAACTGTCCCTGAGATGCTCAATCCTTCTCCCCCTGGCCGGCCCTCCAGTGACCCAGGCTTGTTCCCGAACCCGGGTCGCTGGCGTCGCTAGTGGAAATCCAACCACTGCGCCGGCAGGCTGGCCAATGCCATTTATTACATGACAGAAGATATTCATGCAGCGGTACCTGATGGATGAGATCTTGACTGGGAAAAGGCCATGACCACAGTACTTTGCACCTATCAAATATAAGCATGATATCAGACCTCAGTGTATAGGCCAGCCATTGGGGGCCCAAGATCCTGTCCGGGGGAGGGGGGGCTGACATAATGTGGTCACCTGCAAAGTCAATGCCCCCCCCTCCACAGGAGGCAGTGCTGCTATGGGATGCGGAGCACCCTCCCCCAAGGGATGGCGCATGATGCCTCCACATTGTGCTCCAGATCTAATTCAAACAGGATGAGGGAGTCATGACCATGATTCAATCCCGGGTCTCCTTTGTAGAAGAGTGATGTTTCTATATGTTTATGACAATCTCCAGGCAGGACTACAAAGGCATAAATAGGGTCTCAGAAAAATTATTCCTCTAAACATACTACCTACAAACAGAGGGTTTTTTTTTTTTTTTTTTTTTTTTATCTAAAAAGGAGATGAAGCATTAGAAAGAAGACACACAAATTCTGTACTCACTCAACTCCGAAATACTTCCCACACGTGTAGCAAGCAATGACTGTTCTATGGTTCTCAGTTCTGACTGGCTATACATCTGTACATCTCCCTGCTTGTTCGTCCGTTGCTGGTCTCTGTGCAGATTCAGGCTGTCGGGCAGGCAAAGAACTCCTGAAGGAAAACAAATATAAAGACGGTGAAAGAGAAAGTCTGTTACTTGGTTAAATCTTTTTTCCTCATATACATTTTTCTCACCTTGATTTTTCTCCCCCCGTCCAGAGGCGTCCCTCCCCCACTCCAGCCCCATTAACAACCCATCTTAGGGACTTACAGGTTGACCAACAAGGTGTCTTGCCCAATAGTGTCCTGAGGTGCCTGCAAATGATGCTGCGTGAGACGCATAGATGTGCCACATCTGCCGAAGCCCTCCCCACTCAATTGTCCCAACCATGCAACTTCTGTTAAATGGCAGTCAAGTGGCAGGACCCAGGAACCCCCCTCACCCCCACCCTAAGGGAGGAGAGCTTGTCATTGGGTATTCAATCCTTCCCTCTCCTGGATGGCCCCTGAGAGACCCTGGTCCGTTCCCGAACCCGGGTCACTGCCATGGCTGGTACTGTGGCGTCTAGTGCCGCAACCCACCATGCCACTGTGTCTGCACTTTGTAAGAGCATTTAACTAGTGCGGTACTACAGCCGGAAATAAAAATGCATGTTACATTGCTGAAGACTACGAAAAATCCTTTGTCAGTTTCAATATCAAGTCTAATCAACGTTTTAGGTGACCAAGCAAGTGGTCATCAGCCCTGTAAAGCAACAAAGAGAGGACACGGCGCACAAAGAACAGGGTACACTTTCAGGGGCAGCAAACCCCATAACATCGAACAGGCAAAACTGAGCCCATTCAGGAGACAAAATGCAAGCAGCAACATGATTCGGCTCAAGTGCTACGTTTATTGAAAATACAAATTCAGAAGTTGAAAATCACTGTGAGAAATACAAAACTGTGGTGCAAAAGGCTGTAGTGGATAAAATACCAGGCCCAACCATCCTGGGTGTTTTGGCCTGGTATTTATCCTTTACAGCTTTTTGCATTTGCAGTGCAGTTTTTTAATTTTCACTGCGAATTTCAACTTGAATCTGTAATTCAATAAATATATCAGTTGTGCTGAATTAAATTTTTGCTGCCTGCACTTTTTCTCATGTATACAATCAGTTTTTAGTGGTTAGCAGCCCATCTGCCCTCAGACTGGAATGCTGGTGTTCATCACTTCCTGTCTTACGATTCCATAAAATGGCTGTCTTGGTTTAACGTAGAGCTCACTTAGACATGGATACCTCTAGACTGCTGACACCTATAAGTAAGCTGGATACCTTTACTGAAAGAGCTTTCCATGGATTCTCAGACTCAGTGACCTGCCACCCCTACATTCCCCTGTAAAAAGCCCATGGCACTTTTCAATAGGATAGTGAAGTTACTGCCGGTGACCTACCCAAACTTACATAGCAATACATCTTTGTGTGGTATTAGCACTCTTATTGGCTGCTGCATGTACGGTATGCCGCATTTATAAACTGGGTAGGTAAAATCCTGCATCTTGCTTGGTTGACACCTGTGTCTTACGCCTGCCTAATGCACAAGTAAGAAAGGTGTCAGCAATCAGGACACGGCACACTAACAATATCAAGTCATTTTTCAAAAATTCCTGGTTGCCATTACAAATATGGCTGCCACCTTTACTTAATAAAATTAACTCACAAACAAAAAAAATACAAAGCCCCCGCAAAATGTTACTGCTCCATGTCCATGCCTACCAGTCATCAGGAGTGACATTTTCTTTTTGTATAGTGCTGCTCTACTGTCACCCCAGATGCCACTGGAAACGGGCAGATATGGCTCAGTGGGCCTCTCCTGGTAAAACGCTTTCAATAAATAATTGAAAGAACAAACAAATTGGTTAAATGCCATTTCCTTTTATATTCCCCTCCTTACACACACACACACGTGTACGTGCGTGCACACACACATTTAAGACATAAAGTACTACACTACTCATTACCATTCACTATAAGTAGTCACTCAGTAATCGAGTATTCAGTGCATGTAAACGCAAACATCGATGCTCAAGGAACAGAATCAGAATCCGACTGATGGAGAATCATTATGATCCCTTTCAGAAACTGGTCTGCTTATAACCTGTGGCTTACAGGATCATGCGCAGTGTGCTTGAAGTGCATCGTACAAGTGCACCAGTCCCCCAGTTTTCGGTACTCGGTAACCTGTAAATGGGATCAGTGAACTGTACTGATCTTTAAAGTATTCGAAATGACAGAATTTTAGTTTGTGCATTCTGCCCTATTTATATGCATGATTTAATCATCAAAACTACTGCCTGCTATCTAGAAGCCGTCTTCAGAATCCGTATCAAGAAAGGATCATAATAACAAATTGAGCTGACTAACTCTTCATTACAACTGTGTCTAGCGCATGTATAACTTGTAACTCTGCGTACCTTTAGGGTATGTATGTATGTATTTATAATTATTGTCTTGTGAAATGTATATCTGTGATTTTAACTACTGTCCATTAAGTGTGGAGCATTTTTTTTTGTATATTTTAAGCTTGTTATGGTCCTTGACCGAACCATAAACTTGAAACTGAACTATATTTGTCAGGTAACTTAATTGCTGAGTATTTGATCACTCAGTAATCAAGTTCTGTAGTGCATGTAACTACAGTCAGATTACAGTCAAAAAGCTGACATCCATTACCAGGCAATCGAGTTTGGGTTCATGTAAACATACTGTAGCAAACATATGGACAGACAAGTGACAGCTGAGGAGGGACTACTTTTTACTATTTACTTTTAACAAAAGAAAATATCTGTTTTTAATTTTAAAAAAGTAAAAATTTTCTTTTTTTTATCTTCTCAGTTTGCCCATTTTATAAGAGCAAGAAGACACTCTGGGCTGCACATTATGCAGGTCTAACTGCACTTTTAAGGGCTGAAGGCACTCTGCCTGCAGTGCCCTGCCTCACTATGTCCCTGGGCATCCGGTTAGATTAGCATAATGTCCACCCCCTCGAGTTGTATCTTGCATGCCAAAGTTGTGATTTGTTTTAGGTACTTTGTTTATGATCCACTGGTACGGGTCCTGTTATACTGGTCTGAACTTCCCCCAGCACCGTCACCTGGCATCCCAGGGACTCAGCTCAACCTTCATTCCCCCACCCCCGAGGTGGGGTCGGCAGACCCCCTCTTACCTGCTGGAGAACAGATCCAGTTCATGGTGGGTGGGCCATGTCACCAGTCCAGGGCCTGCGAAGGGTTGGACCTCTCATCAGTGCCCTCTCCGGGATTTTCTCTCCCGGTTTTCTCCCTTGAGATGCCAGCTTCAGGGTGGTACAGTCTTCTGAGACTTCCTCTAAAGTGGTGCCGTCCATCGTGACCAGGATGGACTGGATTTTGGTTAGTTGCTGCGTGGTGTCAGAGGCCATGGCGACTGTATTTTTGGCCCTGAGAATGATCTGGTTTGTACAGAACCAGTATTGTGCATTGTCAACGTCATGCTGGCATTGTGCTGCCAGTCAAGAGGCTGAGGGTACACAGTCATAGAGCACAATGGTGTCAACATACATGCAGATGTTTGTGGAGACAAAGGTCTTGGGAAGGCAGTGTTCAATAATTGTGAACACTGTGGGGTCCAGGACAAAACTCTGACTGGAACATAACAATAGCAACACTCATCTGAGGTCGGAAGTCTGAGGTTTAATGTCCACTCAGATGCTTCATAAAAATTGTTGTATTATTGACATTTTTCTCTCCTGAGCCTGAATCCACTCTGTTGCAATCTCTCTAAAGTCTTTTGTAAGTTAAGTAAATGTTCTGCTTCTATCTTGCCCATGACAATGATGTCATCCAAATAACACGCAACTCCTGGTATATCACCCACTGTTTGCTCAATCACTTTTTGAAAAATAGCCGTTGCGGAACTAAGGCCAAAACATAACTGTTTGTACTTACATAGAAACATCGACTTTGATAGCAGATAAGGACCACTTGGCCCACCCAATCTGCCCATTTCCCTTCCTATTTGATAAGCTGCAGATTCTAGTTAACCAACAGCCTACTTCCTGCAACACCCCACTACAATTGCCTTATGTCTGTCCCATGCACGTTTGAATTACCCAACTGTTTTAGACCCAACAACCTCCCCAGGATGGCGGTTCCATGCATCCACCACTCTCTCCATGAAAAAAAATTTCCTCACATTACCCCTGAGCCATCCCCCCTCTCTTTAAATTGTGCCCCCTTGTTCTTACACATCTCTTTTTCTGAAAGATGCTACCCTCCTGGACTTTGTTGATTCCCTTGAGGTACTTAAATGTTTCTATCATGTCCCCCTGTCCCTCCTTTCATCAAGGGTATACATATTCAGCTCTCTCAGTCTCTCTTCATATGGTTTCTGATGCAGACCTTGCACCATTTTAGTTGCCCTCCTCTGGACTGCTTCCATCCTGTCTACGTCCTTGCGTAGATGGGGTCTCCAAAACTGCACGCAGTACTCCAGATGGGGTCTCACCAACTGTCTGTACAGAGGGATAACCACTTCCCTTTTTCTACTTGTGATGCCCCTCCCTATGCATCCCAGTATCCCCCTGGCTCTCCTTACTGACTTCTCACATTGCTTACCCACCTTAGGTCATCTGATATGACTACCCCCAAGTCCCTTTCCATTTTGTTGTTGTTAGTACCTCCCTGCTATTGTGTACTTTCTCCTGGTTTTGTTTCAGGTGCATTACTTTGCACTTCTTTGCATTGAATCTAAGTTGCCATATGTCTGACCATTCCTCCAACCTTGCAAGTCCCTTGTCATCCTTCTACCCCCAGTATCAACTCTGTTACAGATCTTTGCACTATCTCCAAAGAGGCATACCTTTCCTCCAGACCCTCTGCAATGTCACCATAAAGATGTTAAAGAGGACTGGACCCAGTACTGAGCCCTGAGGTACTCCACTAGTAACCCCTTTCTTCGGAATGTTCCATTCACTATTACCTTCTGTGTCCTGTTGTGCAGCCAATTTGCTACCCAGGCTACCACCCTGGAACCCACTCCTAGGCTGGCTAACTTGATTATTAGTCTTTTGTGCAGGACTGTGTCAAATGCCTTGCTAAAGTCTAGGTAGGCCATATCCACAACCCCTTCCTGGTCTATTACTTTGGTCACCCAGTCAAAGAAATCAATTAGATTTGTCTGACATGACCTTCCTGCTGTAAATCCATGCTGCTTTGGGTCCTGGGCCCCGCTGGACTCTAGGTACTTAACAATTCTTTCTTTCAGAAGTGATTCCATCATTTTCCCTACCACTGAGGTACTTGTACAGTCCTTGGTGTGTATTAATCACTACCAGTTTCTGAGAGTCTATATCCAACTCCACTTGAAGGTATGCATCGGCGAGGTCCAGTTTAGAGACCCCCCCCCCAACACTACCATTCAGTCTATGAAAAAGTTCCTCAGGTAAGGGTAAAGGAAATACATCTGTGCTAAGTACTGGATTAAGTGTCACCTTAAAATCTCCACATATTCAAACCTTACCACCTGGTTTAGATACCATCAAAATTGGAGTAGCCCAATGTGAACTTGAAACCTTTTCCAGCACACCTGCTTTTTCCAGTCTGTCCAATTCTGCCCCAATCAGTGGTTTTAAGGCAAAAGGAAGTTTCTGTGGTTTACAAAACTTAGGGACTGCATTAGGCTTTGTAACTAGCTTTGCTTTAGCTGTTGTGCAACATCCCAGGCCTTTCCACAACTCTGAATACATGTGTAAAATCTCCCCAAGCTTGGGCGAATTACTGCTTTGTGGTACCTGGACAGCAGCAAGTAGGCCAAAATCTGTTGGATCAACATGCATGTTTAGAAGAACCTGAGCATCTCAGCCCAAAATATTGACATCCTTTTTTGAAACCAGAAAAGTTAAAGGTATACCAGGAGAATCAGTCCTGCATACTAAAGTGGTAAACGAGCACAGTGGCTGAATTGGTTGCCCTTCAAATGCATGCAGCAACTTATTACAAGGAGACAATGGTGGCTTATCCAGATCAGACCATGTTTGATGGTAATAAAAGTAACTGGGGGAGCAGAGTCTACCATTAAATGCAACTGACGCCTCAGTTGTGGCAACTGAAGTAACACATAGAAAGGAGGAACATGCCAGCGACCCAGCTTCGGGAGCGGACTCTGGTCACTGGTGGGTCGGCTGGGAGGAGTGCAGCTTAAGCGCCCCAGACAGCTTGCTGTCTCCAGGAGGGTCGGGTGGGAGGCCGTTGCCCATCGCATGTGTGCGACTCCAGGCGGAGGTTCGGGGACTGCAAGCTCCCATTAGAAGGGAGACAGGCGGTGCAACACGCAGTAGATGTCGGCGACTAGTGCCATGACGTCAGGGGATTGGAAGCTGCGTGGAGGAGGAAGGAAAGCGGAAAAATGGCTCTCGGCTCCGGGAAGATGGGCTTCCCGGGGCGTGCCTTCAATGCACCCCCTGCTTGCCGACTACCTCCGGACCCGATGAAAGTTGATTTACAAGGGTCCACCCAACCTCGTCCCCATTCGGAGGGTAAGCCTAAGCTACATGGGGGATCCGGAGGTAAGTATTGGTGGGCAGGGTGGCAGAAGGATGATCCCTTGGATGCCCTGAAGGGTCAGGGCCGACAGGTAGTGGGAGAAGACAAAGTACAATTTCAAAAAAAAAAAAGAAAGGAGGAACATCTTTAGTCTGCATTTGTGGTGCAATAGGAACCACTGCACTGTCTGTGCTCTCTGAACTTATCACTGCAGTTCTCCTGCTCCTGCAAACTTTAGCAATATGACCCTGACGTTTATAGGCATGACACTGAACTTCTCTGAATTTCCACTGGTCCCTGCTATGCTGAGAAGACCCACATGATGCACATTTGTACTGCCCATGCAGTTTGGGTGGAGTGGTTGAATTTTTCTTTGAAAACAGTGGTTTAGACTTAGGTTTGAGCTGTTTCAATTTGGGGTTTACTGCAGACACTTGTACCTCATTTTTAGTGTTCATCTTGGCATGTGCTTCATTTTCTGCAGCCTCATACATTAGTGCCAACTGTAAAAGTTCATCAGCAGGCTTCTTGACACTTACAGAAAGTAACTGCTGAATACAATGTTCATTATTCAACCCCGTAACAAACTTATCAGTTAAATTAGATTCAAGATGCTCCCTGCTCCACTCACACATGAGAGCTAAGCGTTTGTTCTCAGCCAAATAAGACTGTAATGACTGACCTGGTTTCTGGTGGAAACTGTAGAATTTATAACATTCAGCCCTTGGGAAAGTTGTTAAACTGTATTGTGCATTCAATTTAGCCTTTAGCTCTTGATATGACAAATCCTCCGGCTGGTCCGGTGCACACAGACTGCATAAAAGTTTGAAGGTTTCACTCCCCAAGAAAGTACAAAAAACAACTCGAATAAGCTCACCCTGTAGCTCAACATTTGCAGATTGTATGGCAGGATTAAGTAATAACCACTGATCAAACTGTCTGGACCATGTATCCCAGTCCGTTCCTGTAAAAATCTCAAAGCTGGCTGAAGTTTCCATGCTATAGCACAGTTCCAAATTGCTTACTTGCCTCCAATGCAGAAAGTCACAAAATGGTGTAATTCAGTAAGCTGGAGCTATGAAAATTTTCACCATCCTTGTCGTCAGTTTGTTGTATTTGGTGGCCGAAAATACGTACCTTAAACACATCAGAGTCTTGGTAATAAGGAAAACATGCACCACAGAAATTTAGGCCTTATTTACTTCCATACAGCTCAGATACAAGGGGAAAAGTGATCTCAACACACACAGGAAGCTTCACAGGCTCACAGGAAGTATATTTCTTCAAGCTGTACTGTCTAACATTTCTTAAAGCTGCACTACACATAACAAAAATGGTAATAATAAGCATTCTATGCAAACACGTACTCATTTCTACTTTATCTCTCCACTGTACTTTACCTTCCTGGCCCAGAGGGTAAAGTGCTGCCGGTACCTATAGATCTGCTAACACCAAGGCTATTGAAGGTAAATAAAGTGTATTAGTCTTAGAAAAGAAACTTCTGTGGCATGAAAACTAGGGCTAGGAGAACTGGTTCGGATATGTTCGGAGAAACACAGAAACTGAGAATCTGCCAGGACTGCTTGGTCCACCTACTCTGCCTATCTTCCCCTGCCTATACTATCACTGCAGATCTTACGTGATCACACAGATGTACACTGGATTAAGCTACTGACAATCCCAGTATGGCCTTATCAATTCTAATGCTGACAGTTTGAAAGCCCAGAGCCTTCCAGAACTTCTGCCATCTTCTGCACAACAACTGTTTCCAACTTTTTTCATATTCTGGGAATGTCTTCATAATTATATTACCTTGATTTCACTGCCCCAGTAGGTTTTTATCTCAAAATAAAGTTGGGGTGGCGAAAAGACCCAAAAGAAAGACTGGCGGTGGTAAAAGAACTTACTGAGCCACATCTGCATTACGTGGTCATGCGCACACTGGTGTTAAACATTTGGCACTATGTACAGTATTTATTATTAGTTTCTACTATAATTTCCAATTCATCAACCGTAGTTTGCTGACAGAAATTAAGTTTGTAATTTTTTTTTTCTTTAAATCAGTGAAAAGCTTCAACTGTTTTGATGTTCTGATAAAGTTCAGATGACTATAAGAACTTTTTGTGGCTTATCAGAGCCTTTCTGAGCCTTTTAAGGGTCTCCCTTTCCTAATGAAATCCTGGGTCCTGGGCTGCAACAAAAAAGAACAGCACGCGACACGAGATGAAAAAAACAATACGTTTAGCATACAACACACACATGTAGATTAAGCGACTGGCAATCCCAGTATGGTCTTCACAGATCTAACGTTGACAGCTTGAAAGCCCGGAGCTTAGTTAAGACTCTAATATCATAGAATGCAGCAGTGCATTCCAACTGGAAGCAGATCTTGAGGCACAGATGCGTTTGCCAGCATTTGATTTTGGCCACGGGACCCATTAATAAGCCCGCTGAAGTTGAGCCAAGTGTATACGAGGGGGATGCCAGCAAAAGCTGAAAGCTAAGATACTCAGGAGCACTATCATCTAAGCATTTAAAAACACAATTCAGCCAGTGATGTAAATGTCACTTTCATGGAGATGGATGGAGACTGCATCAGTCAGTGATTCAGCGCTGTGAGCATTTTGTTCTAGGTACCATTAGTGTATATGGGGTTCTCCCTGCTGTTCTACCACAAGTGGGAGGGGGAGGCCATGGAACAGCATAGAAATAATAACCAATACTAATATGCCATGCAAAGATTTTACCTGAATCCGATGTTACTCTTGATAATGATCATGGGAGCAAGGTGCGCGTCAGTTTAACCCCGGTGCAGACAAAACAACGGTAATGGAACCACTAAAAGGAAGCACTCAACCACACGGTTGTAGATGCAAATGTCATTTTTACTTTTTTTTAAAGATTTTTTCTGCGTGTGAATTTAGTGCTCATGAAAGGTGTTGGATTGACAGCGCTGCACCTGAAGTGCGTCGCTTACCCTTGTGACAGGTACAGAATGGGTGATCACAGTGCAAGCTTCCCCACACTTCCCCACCAATGTGCCTCAACCCTGCCACAGAGGGACCACCATGTAGAAGAGAGGGTAATTCAGACTCCATGCCCAGTCAATCCTTGGCCTCTCATGTGAGACTGCCAACAAGGGCGCCAATTAGTGCCAAATGGACTGGGACCACCACAACTCATTTAACATAAGCCACTGAACTACCCTCAGGCTATAATGGCTTTCAGCCACCACCAACCTCTGAGGGATTTAAGTCACAGACCTAGAGGTAAAAGGCTTCTTAATCCTCTACCAATCCACTAAGCCACCCAGTTCACCTATGTCACTTTTACGTTGAAATAAAGCTACAGCATATAACAAGGTATAAAACAACTGAGATTCAGAGACCTCGACTTAACCCCAGAGCTTCGAGGCCTTGACTGTTTCTTCATCAGGGGCCTTTGATAAACACATGCATGAAGACACATACCCTGTTCTTCTCGTATCCTCGCTCCTCTCTTTAACCACTCCGATTTGTTCATCTCTCTCCACCCTGCTCCTGCAGCTAGCTACTCAGACTGGTTTAGCTGGCATATTATCTTCCCCTGGCCACCGCTGCAACCCTACACACTTTTCCACTACACTAATCATTTATTACCACTCACACTGTAAAGTTTGTCTCTTGAAGATTTGTACCACTATTTAAATGTTTCCACTACTTAAAAATGATATAATTACTAGGGAGCATTTTTCCCCCACAGAGAAACCCAGTTACAATTCACCATTATAACCAGCTGGTTATAACAGCAAACATGCGATGGGTTTCCCTCTGTCCAATTAATTCGCCCGTTGCATTCTTCCCTTCCTCATCCACACACTTCATCAGCTCTCACACTCAGACTTCGAAGTAAGTTTTTTACCAGGGTCTTTTACAATCACTAGCTTGAAAGTTTTAATTCATTTCTTTCCAGTATACCTTTTTAATTGTGGGGAAATCACTGACACGCTAAAAAAAAAAAAAGTAAACATTTAAACCATGCTTCAACCCCGACTGAGGATGCACAGAGATGAATTTCTATTTATATAATTGATGTGGCAAAAAAAAAGTTCCCCAGCAATTACATAAAACAATACATGGGGTAGTGTGTAAAACTTGATTTTACACACAGCCTCAGTGCTGGATGCTTGTACAAACCTCTCGAGCTTTGCTCTAGGGGCTTCTGTAGCATCCAATACCTCGGGTGTGTGTGTGCAAAATTCCTGTTATATACACTACTCATGTATTATTCCATATACATAATTACAGATCACAGTGCTTAATGGTTGGACCGACACCACTTTCGATTGCCATAATAACCGGACAGCTACTATGGCGTGGGTGCCACCCAGACCAACAGTGCTCTTACTATTTGCTTAGTTTGCTTGTTTACATACTCCCAAAAGATGCCGTCACCAGCGCCATCGCTTACACACATCCAGATCACTTTCCCACTGAAATGGTTAGTAAATACTCACCTCTATTTAAAAACAAAAAAAACTTACGTGTTTAAAAACCCGATAAAGCAGAGTGACGGTGCTATCATGAAATAAAAGTAATTCTGCTGAAAGACAGAGAGCCATGTGCCTCACATTTCTGACTTACAACTGCCATTTTTTTTACAAGCAATTATATAAAATAAACTACAGGGTGTTGTAATTATTTGTGTTTTTTACACACCCTTGGTATGTGATACCATCACAAACCACTCGGGCTTCACACTCGTGGCTTACGTGGTCTCACACACCTTGGGAGTGTAAAAACCTTGTAATGTACAATACCCCATACATTATTCCATATTTAATTATTACCATTAACGGAGTTATTTATTTCTGTTTTTGCAGATGTCTGCACAGGGTCTTGCGCTATCTGATATTTTGTGTTGCTTTTTGCTATTGTAAAGTTTTGCAAATTTATAAATGGTGTACCTTGCACTGTCTGATATTTGGCACAGGGTTATTTATGTCACAAACAACAATAGCACAGCGATGTACCACGCTGTTGATACGGCGAGTACATTAACAGCACTCATACATAATGCCGAATAGGAATATCGGTGAAAACAGCAGACAAATCTTTTTGTTTTTGTGGGGGACTCCACCCCCACACACCCTGTTACAGGGGACTGTGCCCCCGAACCCCCCTATTTAAATAACCAACTTGGGGGGGTTAAACACCGGGATGGGGACAAACATGGGTGGGGAGAAAAACACAAGTCCAACAGTGCCAAAAAAATAAAAAATGTAAACCACCAGCGATCTGGGACCAGGATTCGAGACCCGGTCCACAGCCGTACCGCCGCCCTCATTGCTGCCGGCTCATCCCCCTGAGCCACAGCAGCTACTCGGCAGACCATGCCCTTGGAAGAGGTCATATCTTCTGCATCATTCCTTGCCGGCCAATAGCAACAGGGTACAAAATTGTGGTTTCCGCGCTTTCCTACTTGTGGTATGTTGTACCTTGTCACTGTATTCCCCTTGTTCTATGTCTCTTGTGCGGTTTTGACTATGCCATCTTCTTTCAAACGGCATATTGACCTGGTACCCTGATATTCTGTATCATATATTGGTTGTCGATTTATTCAGTACAGTACATTGCGTTTGTTACTTTTTGTTTATTGTATTTATAATTAATGGGTCTCCCCTTTTTCCCCATAGGGAAACCATGTTGTAATTTGCTGTAATAAAGGAGTGTATATTACAGCAAACGTGCACAGTTTCCCTCACTCTGCACATGTGCCCACCGCATTTCCTCACTTCCTGACCGTTCTCTGCTTGTCTTCTCGCCAAACCACTAATGGAGACTGAACCGCCACTCGAACTCGGCGGTAAGCAATTAAAAAAAAAAATGTATCATAACGACTTAACTTTTGGCTGCCTACAAAATAAAAAGAACAAGCAACTTTTAAATAAATACAGAAAGGCGACCGCGGACTGTGCCCTGTAACCTAACCAGACCACAGCCGCACAGCAACTTCTTTTTATTTTGTATAATTGCTGAGAACGAAAGGAAAACAGCAATTACATAAAATAAAATATGGGGTGGTGGTATAGCTCAGTTTACACACCCCTTAATGATAGATGCTTTAATAACCCCTCAAGCTTCACTCTCAGGATTTAGGTAGCATCTAACACCTCGGGGCTCGAACTACACACCACCCACACTTTATTCTATTTTTTAACACCTTGAACCCTCCCCCTGGTCCCAGGGTGTGGGGCTCATGCCTTCCGAAACTCTTTGGGTATGACGGCCTTGCTGTTGGCACTCATTTTGGGTACAAACGAAGTTCAAATTCTTTTAAACAAAAAAATGGCATTGAAGATTCAGATAAAACTTGCATAATTATTAGAATCTTTTGTTCTTTATCAAACCCTGGGATCTAAAGTCCATTTAAGGCACCAGCCTTCATTGTCCACCCCCCCACCCTGCTGCTACTGCCCTGAGTAACCACTGAACCCTTCACTCTGTCCTAGCCATGCTTGAAACCATTTATGGTCTTTGCGCTCACCACACTCGCTGGCAGACTGTTCCACAGCTCTTAAACCTTCCCCCGCCAGTTTCCACTCATAACCTTGGGTTCTTGAATCTTTACTCCTACTAAATAATTCCCCACAGTTTACCTTGTTTATTCCCTTCAGGAACGTGAAGGTCTCTGTCATAACCCTCCTCTCACCTGGTCTCCAGTGAATACATGTTCAGTGCCTGGAGACGATCTTCTTAAGATCTGCCCTGCTGGCCTTAAAACATCTTGGTCGCCCTGCACTGAACTGTCTCCGGCCTGTCTGTCCTTCCTTAGGTGAAGACTCCAGAACTGAGCACAGTATTCCAAGTGTGGCCTCATCAGCGACCTATACAGAGGTAGCAGTACCTCCTTTTTCCTGCTATCAATACGCCTTCCGATACACCCCCCACTACCTTTTCTGTGAAAAAAAAAAACAACTTTCTCACATCCCTCTTGAACTTCCCCTCTGACAGTTTCATTTCATGTCTCTTCTGTTCTTGAAGTGTTACTGATGTTAAATAATTCCTCACAGTTTACCTTGGTTATCCCCTTTGGGAACTTGAAAGTCCTCTCTTGCCTGGTCGCCAATGAATACATTCCTTTATTTATTTATTTATTTTTATATAGCTATTTGGTCCCCATCCCCTCCTCCCGCTAACTGGCGATGGGGACACATAGGTATTTTTTACAGGTTTTCTCCTTGACCCCCCCCCCCATGCCCCGGCACACGGCCATGCGAGCACGTGGAAGCACGCTGCACACCCAATGGCACAAGCTCTGCCCCGTCCACCTCCTGTAACTGTTTCTGCCAACCCCTCTCCGCCTACGCCACCCACCAGACCTCCAACTGGTGGGAGTGGAACTATGGGGGGGGGCACCAACCCACCCTCACCACCCTCGGGAAAGGAGAGCTGCCCATTGGTATGCTTGATCCTGCTCTCCCTCCCCCCACACCGCACACAAGGTCATTCAAACACAGGTCGCCATGTGAAGCGCAAGGTGTGGCATCCAGTGCCTCAACCCTCAGCACCACCGGGCTGGCTTTTTTTTTTTAAATGGTAACCAGGAGAGGCACTCTGAGTCAATACTCATTTCCAGGTGCAACCTGGGGGAAAAGGAAGGGGAAGCACAATAACTAACAAAATACAGCCAGTGAGGTGATGTGCTTACAATGAGGATAACACATACAGCACAAGCTCAGTACAGTACAGTACAGACATGTTCAGTTCCTTGAGACGATCCTCGTAAGAGCTGCCCTGCTGGCCCTGAATCATTTCGGTCACCCTACGCTGCACTGTCTCCAGCTTGTCCTTATCTTTTCTTAGGTGAGGACTCCAAACTAGGCACAGTACTTCAAGTGTGGCTTCACCAGTGATCTGTAGAGAGGTAGTCATACATCCTTCGGCTGTCAATACCCCTTCCGATACACCCCAGAATCCTGTTTACCTTACAGCAGGCCTGGCTACTGTTACACTGGCTCGACTGTTTTAGGGAGTCACTAGTGATGACTCCCACGTCCCTTTCCTCAGTCACAGTGCTCAGCTTTACCCCTCCCATCCAGTACTCTGTCCTGGGGTTCTTGTTCCCTAGGTGCATCACCCTAAACCTTTTTTTTTTTTTTTAGTCTTTGGTAACCGAGTAAGGCCCACTAGGCCCAAGTGCCTGTTTTCAGGGGCGACCTGGGAGCACTGGACAGTTAAGTGGCTTGCTCAGAGTCACACAGTATGCAAGTGGAGGTTGTGAGAATCAAACTCAGATCTGGTCTGCTGGATGTATCAAGCTCGTTCACACCTCGTTCCTCTAACCTCTAGGCTATACTGCCAGCCACAACTGCCAAACCTCAGACTGCCTCTCTAACCTTTACAGATCCCCCTGCATCTCCCTAACCCCTCGTCACTACCTACCCTACCATCTATCATACTATCCAGCCCCATCACCCACCCACCCTGAGACCTATCTTCACCTCTTGAACCACCATGGATGAGCCTCGGGATGTGGCACAGAGCCTGTGGGGTGCCACCATCATCTGCCACCGGGGGGGGAGGAGTTTCTCCAATTTTCTCCCTTTACCCAGACTGGAATGTATGCTCTAGTGCTCAACCACTGCATAATGATGGAGTAATGGCACTGTGCCCACCAGGTAGGCAGTGCTGTGCCACTCCAGCCTCCGCTAGGTGGTGACCAAGCAGCAGCATGCACTGAGCCCCCTCCCTGAAGGAAGAGAGCAGTTTCTTGGTGCTCAGTCCTCCTTCCCCCAGTCAGCCCCCCGAGTAACTCTAGTCCTTTTCTGAACCTGGGTTGCCGGTGTGGCAGCAGGGAAGTCTGTATACTATATAACAGAAGTGAAATGTGGATTCAACTCTAACTCTGGTGGCGAAAGAAAACATTGTCCCATCTGAACATGTCAGTCCATACCACTCTAGTTCTCTTGATGGTCAACTTCATACAGACACGCCTGGGTCTACCATGTTGTATTATTTTTCTGATCCCCCCTTCCCCCACCCCACTCAACAAAAGCTCGTTGTGGCATCAAAGGATGTGGTAACCTCACTGAAGAATGATGAGACGTTCACTGTTATCTTTTCACAGAGTGCCAGAACCCCTGATCTGGGAGAGTCGTGGCCCAGCAGTATTTAGCTAAAAGCAGAAAATAAATGATCAGTGTGTTTTGTCACACTTTGAAGCATTCTGCTTTAATTTTAGGGGCCCTTTGGGGGGGAGGGAACAAAGCATCGGACCACCACATCGAGAACCAATCATTGCAACTTCAAAACATCTAAACAGATAGCGATTTAAGAAAGATCAGGTGGTGAAGCTTGAAATGTCCCAATGGGACAGTACTGCAAATCTCTCTGCTTCAGAGGTGAGAAAGCTGAAATCTGCCCATAGTAAAGGCCGAGAATCAGTGTTGCTCAGAATGAGACTGAGCTAGTAGGTACTAAAAAATAAATTAGTAGTCCACCAGTCTGAGGGCATTGCTGGTTTTGTGTTAGTGGCTCACTGAGCCAAAGGGTCATGGGTTCTACTCCCACACCAGGCTGTTGGGCTAATGGGGGGGGGTTGCACTGCACTGTTGCAGGTGCTGTCCTTTGAATGAGACGTTAAATCATGGTCCCCTCTGCCCATCTCTTGTGACTGTCCAGAGTGACAATTTAAAGATCCTATGGCACATTCGGACCTTGTACTCCACGGCCCTGGCCAATATTCCTGCTATAACGATTTACTGTGTTTCTAATGGGTAATTATAGATGGAGGAGGGTCCTGACAAAGCACTCTGTCTGGCTGCAAGTGAGACACTCTTATGGGCACGTTCAATGACCATTTTGAAGAAGAAAATTCTGCATTACTATAAGATATTTTTGCCCCCCGCCCCCGATCAATAATGTGTTAATCCCCCCGGCTCTCGTATAGTTGTAAGAATGATCTCACTAACCTACTCAGGGTGTGAGATATGTGCACCATTTACTGTGCAGAAAATCAAAGATCAAGGCAGTGCTCCCAACCAAATAGTGTGCCATCTTTCTATGTGCTCGAGATGCTCTTATTCTGTAAACACTCTCTCACACAGCTGCCTTGGAAACGGGTACAGTCAGGGGGGAAGGGAGTTTGTAAAATGTTTTTATGATTGGTCAGCCTCAATGAATAATATGTTACTATGGTCACAGAGTCCACTCTTACTTGGGGTGTCAGATCGCTCCCCTTCAGGATGCTCTTCTCCTTGGAGGCGGGCAAGTGAACTGCCAGGACAGTGCCACCTGGTGACCGCAGGTAACAGTGCAGGCGGGAGAGAGGGAGGATACTGGGCCGGCTCTGTGTGCTGTCATGCAATTTCATGCATGCACAAGCATCGAGTCCTTGAAAGCCAATGTCCTGGGGAGAGAGAAAAGCAGGAAATGCCCCAGCCCGTAGGTGAAGTTAGCTGTCTTTTCGAGCCCCATGTCAGCCAGCTACCTAAAACCACCGGCTTTGTGGGTACAGAAGGGGCTTGGGGCTGCCAACATGAGGGGTAAGACACGGGATTTCACAGACAGTGGCAGCAATGACTGGTCTGGGAGGTAGCTGAAGGCACATGGGGACAACTCTGGGGAGGACAGAATAGATTAAATCTCCCCCAAAAATGTACAGTTGTTTTGCCATATATGGAAAACATATTTTCTATAGAGGTGGGGACAGGTGGGGGTGGCAAAGAAAGCATAAGAGGAAAATGAACATTGTGCAGAACTCTGCTCCGTGCTGTTATTTAAAATCAAGACCTTTAGGCAGCGGTGAGCGTCACACGTCTATTAACTGTGAAGGGACCTATGCACCAGTGTGTCATGTGAGTGAGTCACTGTACTTGTTCCAACTGTGATTATATTTGATGGACTGTGCCTAATATTTCATCTCACAGCAGATGCCCCTTCGGCTTTCTGTGGACAACCAGGGGGACAGGAGATGGATTTCAGGCCCATATCAATAAAAACAATGTGACACAAAAGAAACAAGACAAGCGCATATAAAAAAAATGTAATAATGATTTACAAACACATTCATAAATCTTTCACTACCAGTTACTGGAGGTCTTGTTCTCTCAGCGAGTCTGTTTCAGCAGTGGGCTGCTAACCTCGTTTGTCTTGCCATATTCCAGTTGTACTTATCAAATTTGTATGAAGGGGCCAAACTCCAAAAGTGAGAACTCCACCAAGGGGGTGCCAAGCAAGTGTACATGTATATGTGTGTGTGTGTGTGTGTGTGTTGGTACTTTCTGTTTCGACTCTCTCTTTGTCTTGCTCTCTCATTTTCTATTTATATGCCCTTCATTTTAATTTATCTCCATTCTTGTTGTGTCACTTTTCACTTTGATTA
Source organism: Neoceratodus forsteri (assembly GCA_016271365.2). Classification (NCBI taxonomy): domain Eukaryota; kingdom Metazoa; phylum Chordata; order Ceratodontiformes; family Ceratodontidae; genus Neoceratodus; species Neoceratodus forsteri. Next base: position 1,400,649,922 of record CM028131.1, on the reverse strand, counting down.
CCACTTATTTTATTTTTTTATGGTTACTTTCTTTATCTGTATCAGCGTGACTCAGTTGGCAGTACATCCACCTCTTGGACAGAAGGTCGTGGGTTCTAGTCCCACATTGGGATTGGTCTCATACAGGGCTCTATGTACAAAAGTGCATAGTACCTAAATGCAGCATATCTGCGGAGGGTATGCAGCCCAACATTAGATACCCGTGCAGCAGGGGTCCAGCAGCATGCATCAAAGGTGCGCCCACCAGTTGCACACCGTATGCCCCAGCCAATCGTTTCCACTCTGCACCAGGGGCATGCCAGGGGATGTGCCTGCACTCTGTGTGATTCACCAAGGCATGGAGTGCCGGGCTGGGGCAGAAAATGTTACGCACTGGGAGTCACTGTAACCTCTGCACCTACTAGCCATATCATGGAACTGGGATTCACCTCTCCCACGATGCTCCTGCCCACCAGACAGCTGGGTAGGGCTGGGGTGACATTAGCCGAGTGCCTGTACATTCCACCTGTTCAGACCTGCACCTAGCCACATTCCCCTGCTCCCATGGAGCAGGGTATCCACTCTGGGACTCAGGATGGGCATCAGATTGGATGTCCTCCTGGAATGCCCACCCTGGGTCCACTGCTCTGCACCTGACCACCCACTGTGGTCCTGTGCACCAAAGGGGTTCATAGTATAGTCCCTAGTTTCCTTAGGTAGGTTTCCGCTGTTGGATGGAGATGGAAGGTGGTCCTCCTTTGCCGTTCTCCCTCTCCTTGGGAAGTCATGCTCTCTCGTTATTATACATTCAACCTAGAATGTAGAATCAGATTCCGATATCTGAAATCTGCACCCATCAGTGTGTTGTAGATTTTGGATTTTTTAACCATGAATCCCGAAAATCCTAAAGATAGAACAGAATCTGAAGATTCCGAATTTAACATCTGAAATCCAGGCAACTCTATTCAAAATACAATTTCTCAACAAACAAAATAATTAAAGGATATACATGCGCTCTCATGGTCTACGAGTTGGCAGGCCACGTGGGCCTTCCAGACACCACAAATGACGTATAACACTTTGTTTTGACATTAGTAAGGCAAAACTTAACACTTGGGACCAGTGGCACCTCCTGTCTTATACACTAGTTTACCATCATGGAACTCTCAACGAACTCTGGGGGTTCCTGATTCATAGAAACATAGAATTTTGATGTGCTTATGCAACTGGATCAGATAATATGAGATGATGCTTGTGTAACTTGATTTGCTTTGTGGCTTTCCACCTCTCTATCTGTGGGATATACCACCCTGTAGGGTACGATGCAAGGAACCCTAGAAGAGGGTTCCCCCTCTACAGGTGCCGGATATAAATGTCGGCTAAAGGTAGGTTAGGAAGAAGCCAATGGGGAAGAGACATGAGCCGCTGGAGGAGGAGGGGTGGATGGTGGACAACTAAAAAGAATCCTTTTACGCTTGATGGGGGAGTGACGTTGTTGCTCCACCCATTGCCCCCCGTCTTAAAGCCCTCCCATTCGATGTGCTTATGCAACTGGATGAGATGATGCTTGTGTAACTTGATTTTCTTTGTGGCTTTCCACATCTCTATCCATGGGATATACCACCCTGTAGGGGTATGACGCAAGGAAACCTGAAGGAGGGTTCCCCCCCTACAGGTGCCGAGAATAAATGCATCGGCTAAAGGTAGGTTAGGAGAAAGCCCAAAAAGAATACCCAAAAATGTCAAGCTTTGAAGAGGCGAGGATGATGAATGAATTCTGTCAAGAGAAGGGCTAACTTCCTAAGGAGAGAGGGGAAAGCCGGAGCCACCATCCGCCTACATCCAACAGCGGAACCTAACTAACTAATGCGAAGAAAGCACTAACTCTAACTAATATTATGACTATTGGCACAGAGGAAAGGAAAAACCCCCTTTGAGGAGGAAATCTCTGGGGATCCAAGGCCTAGGTCGCCTTCCCTCCAGGCTGACAACATTAGATTTGAGGACGTATGTCGGTAAAGAGAATGGTTCATAGATGAGGGATAAGTAGGGAGGATGATGATGGTATAGGGAAAACCTCCAAAGAAGCACAGATTAAAGAAGAAACATGAGGTAGCAGGGATACAAGGAGGGTATGCTCAAGTAGTCAATGAGAGAGAGTAGATCAGAGGAGCAAGGGGTATCCATATGTGCTCACGAGGAGATTCCAGATGTGCTGATGAGGAGACTGAGGATAATGCATACTGGCTTGACTGAGCGATGAGAGTGAGCAGACACTGAGGTTGAAGAGGCATGCTTGATTATGCAATGTGAATGATTAGACCCTGAGGTTGTAGTTGATGAGGTAGCATAGGATACAATGATAGGAATGCATTCAATGATAGGAATGTTCGAGTAAGCGATGGAAATAGATAAACCTTGAGGTAATGCCGAGTGAATGATTACTGGAGGTATGAACTCGATACATACGGCAGGATGGCTGCAGGCTGGTAAGGTGGCAAAGGAGCCATGACAGGTATGCCCAAAAGAAATATCGATAGCAGGCCATGAGTGGAGGGAATCCTGGATGGCCGGTATGGAATTGGAAGAGGAGGAGACAGGAATGATTCAATGATGAGGAATGCCGCAGGAGTGCAGCAGTTCAACATGAGCAGATCGGGGGAAAAGGAGAATGTAAATTAACTTGAAATTGAACTTGAACGATGGTGGAGAGCAGCCAGCTAGCCCATAGCAATGGGCGACAAACAGGAAGGCATGGGCCAGATGGAGACATCTGAGGCATACTTATTGAGCAATTGAAATAGATGAGCAGATCGAGATAAGGTATCGAGGACCAGCACATTCTTGACTGGATATCGAATCGATCTGAGGTAGCATGGAGATGAGGCGGCATGGGAGCCATGATAGATATGCCCAAAAAGAAATATCGAATACAGGCCACGATGGGAATTAGACCCTGATGTTGAGGTTGATGAAGTAGCACAGGAGTCAACAGAGTGATGCAAGCAATGAGGCTCCTTGAAAGGAGGCATACTCTGAAGCAAAGAACGCATGTTCAACGAGGTAGGATAGCAAAACTGGATGATGGATAAGGAGGAGAGAAGCCAAGAGTGGAGAGAATCCATGATGGCTTGTATGAGAAAAGGCATGATGAGAGATGGAGCCATGACTGGAGTGAATCCTTGATGGCTGAAGATGGAATGAAGCCATGATTGGAGGTTCAATCAGAAAGAAAAGGGTAATGAGGATCAGAGTCAGGCACCTGATACATGCGGCGCTAGGCTGAGGAAGGTAAAACAGGAAATGGATGAGGTACAATGGTGGACTGAAGCCATAGAGGCTGTTATGGGAAAGCGAGGCATGAAAGGGCGAAGGATGGTAGATAGGTCAATGGGGTAGCATAGGATCCAGCCGGTACGGAATAAGAACTGCAGTAGAGCGAGTTGGATGAAGTGGCAGAGGAGCATATGATCCAAGATAGGTATGCCCAAAAGAATTATCGATAGCAGGCCAGACAGAGCAAGTGAATATCGCAGACTTGGCAGCGAACCTCAAAAGCATGGTGCAGCGATTCGAGGAGATAGCAGCAGTGGTATAAGGGAGTGAAATGGACGATGCAGAGGTAAGGTGATTGAGTGAAGCAGTGATTGAAGTAAAACCCAGATGGCTGGTATGAGAAAGGCAATATAGGAAATGGACAAGGTACGATGATGGAGGAAAGCCTAGAAGGCCGGAATAGGTAAGGACTTAAATGGGACAGGTGAGAGATATGAAGACAGCTGGGTGAAGCCCGCAGCCAGCAGGGAGAGGAGCTACTAAATTGGGGGAGAAAGTCATGGGGAATGAGTAGGAGCACCTGGTAGTGTCCCAGTCCAGGGCGAGGGGTAAGAGAGTGTTGACAACTGATGCTGTACGTGGCCGAATAAGCTGGAACATTTAAACGTAAAACAAAAAGAAATTAGAAAGAAGAGAGGAGGCATAAGGCGGTCACGCTGTCAAGCAAGTGCCTGCGCCAACTGCAGCTGCATGCAGCTCACATACATGGTCACATCATGCAGAATGCAAAAACTGAATGCCAAGATGCCATAAGCAGCAAATAGATTATAAAGTAATGCAGCTCAGTGACGCATCCCGCAAGAGTCAGACTGCTCATCAGTCATGCAAAACAATGTGCTTGAAACACTTCTATATGGAATCAAAAATGCAACCATAGGTCCGTAACATACAGATGTATCATTACTAACCACTTTCCTAGATGGACACAGATATGCGGGACCATACATGACCATCGCATGCCCTCTTTGCTGTGGTTGTCCAACCCGGCATAACACTCAGTTCTCCGTGACAGCAATCGGGAGGAAATGTATGGAGATGAATCAAAGCAGTTGAGCACGGAAGAAAAGCCAGTAAGAATTGCATACATACGCACAACGGCCAGCAAACCCGAAAGGTATGAGAGAACGAGTGCAGAATCAGATGCAGCAACAGAAGCGAGGAGCTAGGCACTGAGTGCTCACTGGGGAGACAAACCCGAGCACCGGCGAGGAGCAGACGAAGGAAGCGAGCAGTCGAGAGGTGGGATGGGACGCAGCAGAGAGATAGATAAATGGCAGAACGAGCAGTACAGGCAGGAGACGGAAGGCAATAGCAACAGCTGGTGCACAGAATGAGGGAAGCCACGCCCAGGGGCAGCATGGCAAGTCAAGGAGACAAGACGAGTACAGGCAGCAATGGGACAAGTGAGCACAGCATGGAGCCCCACCAAGGTGCGAGGCAGCCAGGTGCGGGGTCCGGCAATACAAAACAGAGAGCAGAACAGGACCAATGAAGATGCAGATAAGGACAACCAGACAAGCAGCAAAGAACACGGGGGGCAGGAGCAAAGCCGCAGAGGGATGGGAGGGCTGAGGTAGAAAGAAGAAACATGAGAAAAGAACGTGTAGCCAGAGGCACAAAGGAAATCGGATGAAGCCCAGAGTGAAGGGAGTCGGCACCTCCGGCTGCAATGAAAAAGAATCCTGGTGAGGCCCAGGACGTCGTGACCTTTTAAGCTCAATGGGGGAGTGACGTTGTTGCTCCGCCCATCGAACCTCGGGCTTAAAGCCCTCCCATTGTTGGCATAAAAAGATCGCTTGGCCCATACAGCCTGCCCAGATGGTCCCTGCTCAGTCTGTCTCTGCAGACTCTAACTGGTCTCCCGTGACTTTCCTTCCTCTCTGCCCATTTACTAATTCCCTTGTATCTATCCCACACGTACTTGAAGCCCCATTATTTTCGCCTCCACCACTTGTGCTGTGAGCATGTCCTAGACGTTCACTGCTCTTTCTGTGAAGTTATACTTTCTCACATTCCCTTTTAACCCCCTTTCAGCTTCATCGCATGCCCTCTGGTGCAGGTGCTCTTTCTCATTTGAAAGAGACTCCTCTCCTTTACCTTATTTACCCCTGTGAGATACTTGCAGGTCTCTGTCCTGATCTCATTTTGCTTTTCTTTCTTCTAGGGTGTACATGTTGACATCCCTGTCTCTTCACATAGGGCTCTTAATGCAACCCCTGTGCCATTTCAGTTCTCCTCCTCTGTACTGCCTCCACCTTGTCTATTTCCTTTCTGAGGTGTGGCCACAAGAAATGGACACAGTACTCTAGGTGGGGTCTCACCAGTGACCAATCCAGTGCATTTCCGAACCCCTGGGAGCCCTCCTCCTGCAGCTCCCTCCCCCAGCTTTTTTACTTTTATCTAGGTTCAGCTCATAGATGCTTCAACAAAGAATGGTAAGTGAGGGGTGGCTACAATGAGAATGCTCTGAGCCCAGAGCCCCTTCCAAGGGTCCCCATATATAATTATAAATATCATTGCTGGATTTAGTTTTTTACTATACAAAACTCGTAGCGTAATTTGCAATAATAAAGGAGTGTTTATTACGGCAAACATGCCCCGGGTTTCGTTTCTTCTGTGCATGCACCAGGCTAGCGCCAGCTGCTGCTCTTCCAAGTCCCCGAGGCAACCTAACACTAACGATCAGAAACCAGCTCCAATCCTCAAGTACTTTAAAAAAAAAAAACGGCTGCATAAAAGTTTAAATGGCCTCCTACCGAAAGTGGGGGGAATCCTTCCAGCAGCCGCGCCCGGTACCGCTGACACAACCGGAAATGATCGGACCGCTGGCTGCACCAGACGCCTCTCTTTATTTTTATAGAATTGCTGTGGAGAAAAATGAACCCAGCAATTATATAAAATAGTATGGTCGGTGTGTAGACTTCAAAGCTTACACATTCCTTGAGGGGGTTAGATGTTATGTAGCATCTAACCCTCGTATGTGTGTGTAAACCTCTCATTACACAGACCGACCCATACTTTATCCTACATATCTTGCCTACTCATCACATTGTACTGCATGGTTTCAATTCTCGGACTCTTGAGGAGAGAGTTAGACCACTTTGTCGCTGACGGTGAGGTCTCAACAAGCTACTCCCAGACCACCACCCTTTTTCCTGTTGCCAATTCTAGGAGCCAAAGGGGATACACATAGTTAGATGGTCTACCAACCTGAACCAAAAGGGTGCTACCCTGGGGCATTCACTTTTGTTTGTTTTACACTTGAGGCACCTATCTGACTTAGAGGGGTAGGTTTTCTTTGCTACAGGTAAGTAGCAATAAAACCTTTATTTTTATACAGGTAAGTTACACTATTAGGGCTGCACAGGTGCCCTATTTGCAAGGTGATCCTGCTGGATTTAAAACATATGATGCCCACGTACAAATACTATAAATTATATTATAATAAATCCTATGTAAACACATTACGCATACATACCTTATATACATATTCAAAATACACAATGGTTGAAAGGAGGAACATTACACATGCTCAGAATTGTACCCATCCTATCTAAAGCACATACCTCTGAAATGTAGCTCATGTTTCAATGCTGTACCAAACAGGTTTAATATTATTCCAGATGTTAGTAGCTGTGTATTCGAACATCTGTTCCATTAGGTAAAGGCACATCTTGCTTGCCAGACATAATACTTAAGCAGAGCAAGGACTATAACCAATGTATAACCAACAGGGAGAGATAATGCCTAGGACCAATTCCTCATTTAAGTTATTGATGAAAACAGAAAGCTCCTGCCATTCATCTGTATGGACTTTCAAAAAGTCACCCACATAATAAGAACTAGTGCAGTGGTGTCTCGGGAATATCCATACAGTCTGGTTGGGACAATTCCTCTCCTCTGCCTGCTTGTGCTTGGCAGTGTTCTTCACAGCTGGCCTACCATGGCTAGCGAACCACAATAGGTCCCATGCATATGCAGGTAGCCTCTTGTTTGCCATTTGGCAGAGAACTCTGTGTCGCTCTTGGGCTGGGGCTCGTAAGAGTAGGGGATTTTCTGCATTGTCCTGGCCAGTATTCCCGTCCCATCAAACTGGCTCATACAACTGTTCAAAGCTGTGTGCGGGTGTTGATGTGCGAAATGGCTGCCACTACACATTTTGTCACTTCACTACCACCGTCTCACTGCTTATAAAGTGCTTTGGGATACCTACCATGTGTATAAAAAGAGCTGTGCAAATGCAACTTCTTTTTCTTCTGTCTCTCTAACTAACACTCTCTCTCTTTCTTTTCCATCTTCAGTTTTGCCATTTTCATAATATTCTAGGCTCAGTTTGTCTCCTGGCAACAAACTGCTGCAGATGTGAAACATTGCTAATGCTTAACACTGTTGCTTTCTGCAGGTGCCAGCAGTTTCTGCAAATGACTAGTTTACTCAATTTCAGAACCCTGGCATTTGGGAGCAGTCATGCTGTTTAGCAGTTGAACTGTTTATGAATGCAGCATCTGAGGCGGTTTTATGTGATAAAGGCAACTCTTTTATGTCGCCGAACAATAAGGACGAACACATATCTGCCCTAAACAGACAGCGAGCAACATTCCACGAATCATCATAGAGTGGGGCGGTCACTAACTCCCTAACACAAGTCAAGAAAGAAAACGTTTATGCAGGAGTCTGTGACCCCCCCCAATAAATTTATTCTCAACTCCAGGGAGGAACTTAGAGGCAAGATGAAAAAAAGAGAAAAATTATCCACAGGCAGACCCGAAACGGGTCTGCCAGCTCAAGCAGCGGTGGCTCTAGCCACTATGCCAAACGGCCAGCTTGGCAGGGCTTGGCCAAACAAATGCCTGTATCATGTCACAGCAAGTGCAGCTCGCCGCTACACTCGCTGTAATCTACTCTTCGGGTGTTTTTTGCCACTCACTGTCAGTACGAGCAATTTTACTGAGTCACTCTTATTGAGTAGCTCAATAAAAGTTGCTCATATAACACATCTCTGAGGCAGTGGTCCACATGCTCACCATAATGTTAGCCAAGTTGAATTTCAGCATCACTCTCAATGACTTGCCATTTTGGCTACCACAAAAACAAGCAGCAAAATTTTTAAAACACTTAAAATTTCAATTTTTTCATACAAAGACATATTCTGGCTTCCTGAATCTTGGTTTTGGTCAGATAGATTTTTTTGAGTAAGGACATCCCCATTGAGTCAAGGCACATTTTCTATGGATTCCACAAGCACTTTCAACACAGATACAGATTGATATTAAAATATAGGTTAATGAATACATTGTAAATACTAGTGATGGTTAGATAGTGCTTTTGGGGAGCTGACCAGCTCCGTCAGATAATGCTGGTATCCGACCTACCATCCAATAAATATCTGACCGATGTCGGATCTCAGATCAAAGGTCAGATATTTATGGATCCAAGCTCAGATCTAGGTATCCATCAGCTCCACCGATCGGATCCATGGATCAGATGGTCAGATCTGTGGATCTGACCAGTCAGGTCAGATCCACGGACGACATCGGACAAACATCCATTCTAGGATGTCAACACTATTCGTTGACATCTGAAATCTGGGTTTGAAGACACTATCCAGCACTATCTGACTTAACAGGATAGCATCCGAGCATCACCATACTGATATTTGTACAAATGATATTATATAACAGGAATACACATGTCTAAAATTGTATATTGAGTGAGATGAACCGCATTATAGAGGTCATACAATACATTAAATCAAAAACATGAAACCGCTTGTTACTTTAACCAGAGGGCTCCATTCTCCAGGGCTAACAATCCAGCACCTTTCAGGAACACTAAACTGACTACAGAAACAGTTTAAGTTTGCCCAGACCCACGCTAACATCAACATAATAATATAATTAACACAATGATGTTTATGTTAACATGGGTCTGGGCAAACTTGTTACTTTGGGAATACAGGAGTCTAGAAGTCTGGTTATGAGAATATTCTGCTTTCAGACTTGCATTTAACCATTCTTTCTGTTTCCCACCACCGATGGGGGCCTATTAGACCCCACCTATGTATCCTTCCAGATCTAACTGTCAAGGATCAAGCAGAACAGGGGCCCTGAAGGTACCATGATTCATCAACAGTTTCAAATGAGATTTTTTTCTCTGGTTTTCTTCCTGCGCTCCCACTGGTGTCACACACGCACACACCCATATTCTGCAGGGCACAGGAGTTGCAGCAGAAGGGGAATGCAGTCTCTTTTCATCCTGGGCGTGACACTGTTGTCGTGACCCTTGGGTCACTTAAGCAAGAGGCCAAGGTCATTCATTTTTTGAAACTTTATAAATTTTAAGTCATACAGTACACACCATATGGCACAAGAACGAGGTTCACAGACCCCAAAAGGTCACGTACATGTTGTCTTAACAGAATAATGACTGCAATTACCACAAGAAGGCCTTCTATTGAGGTAAGCAAGAATTAACGAGGGAGTTGAATGACAGCAAAGTAATACTGTATGGCATACACTCTCACCCATTCAGAAATCTAGTAGACAGTTCACCAACATTCCTCGCTCTCTGTAGGAATTAAAAGTCCGTGAGGAGGGATGAAAGGTCCAACGGATAGATGCACATAGAACAAGAAGTACCAGGATCAATTAAGTTGCATTATAACCCCACCAACTGTGGCCAAAACCCATGCCACATAGAGCTACAGGATGAAAAGAAACAAGTCAACATTTTTACTCCCCATTCCCTTGATCAGTCACTCCTTCGGTCTGCCTAGGGCCCCAGCCACCACTTGTCCCTTCACCATCCAGTAGCCCTCCATCTTGTGACCTGGTTGACCCCACATATCCCTTTGCGGTGGGGGGGAGGGGGCCCCCCCCGGGCAGGGGACTGGGACAGGAGACTTCCCAGAGGCTTCATTCTCCGCTGGGCTCATAACAAGGGATTGACTTGAAAATGTCCACGCTTTGTGGCAGGCGGAGACCAGTCGGCCCAGCGACTGCATTTTCTGCTTTTCTCCCCATCCCCCCCATCACGGGTCGACCACAGTGGCACCCGGTGGGGGGTGTTTGGCGATATGTCGAGGCTCACGCCGTCATGGACACCAGCCACTAGCCATCACCAGGGGCCACCAAGCAAGTAGTACAAGACAGTCCCACCCCACTGCCAACAACAGCCAACTCAGCACTAATACAGGATTTTATACTGAAAGCTACTGTTCAGACTTAAAGTAACTCAGCTGAATTAGTAGTCATCCATTTTATGCATAAAGCCATGAGAAAAACAAAAGTTAGCTAAAGGAGAATATTATCACCTTTCCTAATTATGTCCACTCCAGAGTCTACATTTTCAGTCCATGACATAATTTTTTCAACAAAATCAGACGCGGACTCCAGGTCTGTGCAGATGTAGACTTTGGATTTATGGTGGATCTGTAACCATGCTAGAAACAATTGAGCCATTACCCCTGCTCCATTAAGGATTTTTAATTACCCGCATGTCCTTTTTTTCTGGCTTGCATTTGAGAGGATATGTCTGGGAAAAATGCAAGTTTACTTTTCTCACACCCAGTGTCTCCACAGTTCCTTGCTGCTTGCAAGAGGGGGATGTGAGCTTCTGCTGACCAGACTGTAGCAACGCCTTCAGCGACTGTGGTGAGTCTCCTCCATGTGGCCAAGCTCACAACGGTATGGCAAAAGCTCGCACCACTGTGATCCCCGAATCAGCAGTTAAAAGTCCCAAGTCTGTGAAGTTTAGTCATTCTATGACAGAGATATGGGTGGCTTGGTTGGCAAACCTGCGTGGGAAGCTCACAATCCAGACATCAGTTTGCCATTGTGTGTTTTCCAAGGCTTCCACCTTCCCTCGTTGAAAATGCAGTTTTTTTGTGTAGAAAGCATTCTGTTTCTTTGCCTCTCTGTTTCCTCAGTAAGTCTTTTATGGAGCTGGTGTTCTCTTTAATAGTGGTGTCATTTTCAGTCAGTTTTGCTTCCACCAACACTAGGCGCTTGTGTCCTCTGCTGCTGCTTTAATATTTTGGAGTATGGCCATGATCTGGTCCACTGGAAGATCAGTTCCAGTAGCTCTGCTAGCCTAAGCAGGCCCAGTCCCCATTGAAGATGTTGCCATAGCAAGGAAGGCTTCCAAGCCATGAGTAGCTTTTTATTATTATTATTATTATTTGGAAAATGTTTCAGCAGGAAAGACAAAGTGAGCTGTAAGCTTGTTTCCAGAAGTGTCCGGGGACAAGAGTTGGGAGAACAAGCAAACACATAGCAATACAAGTACAATTTCTAAACAAAACAGTGTAGTACAATTACAGAGCAGAAATAACCCAGACCAACTTGGCCAGGGTAAACAAAACCATATTCGATATAGCATACATTGCAACAACTCAAGGACAGGTGATCCAGTAGGGTAAACGTTAGAGGACAGATGACACGTTTAATTTTTAAGTGCTAGAAGTAGTAGGCTGAGCACAAGATTTGAAGTGCTATTGTATACCCAAGGGAGGGCAGTTATAAGACAAGTGGGGAAGTGGACAGGGGAGGGGTAGAGGGTGGGGGATGGAAGAGGGATAGGTAGAGAGTGGGACAGCCAAGATCTATACCCATCCAGGTTGCTGAGAACCCTGCAAGGGGGTTAGGATCAGGCAGAAAGGGAGGAGAGAGAAACGGAGCGAGGTGGTAGAGAAGCGAGGGGCAGGGGAACAGGAGGGGATGAAGGGATAAGGAAGGAGGGAGGTGGGCGGACAATGGATTTGAAAGAGGGTGAAAGGAGAGAGGGGAGAGAGAGAGAGAGAGAAATATATACCCCTTCAGGATGCAGAGAACCCTGCCAGTGGGTCAGGATTAGAAAGTCGGGGAAGGAAGAGGGCAGAAGAGAGGGAGCAAGATTTATACCCCTTCGGGATGACAGAGAACCCTGCAAGGGGACAGGATCAGACAGAAAAGGAGGAGAGAGAAGGGGGCAGGGAAGAGAAGTGGAGTTTGGCGTGTGACCGGAGGGGAGAAGCGGGATAAGGAATAGGGAGGCTGGAGAAAACAGGGGTAAACTAGAAATGGAAGAAGGGGGGAGCATCAGTTGGGGGGAAAGGGGGTTATGGGGGAGAAGGTCTGCCATAGAGTGTCAAAATAGCACAGTAGCTTGCAGATGGTAGCAGAGTGTCAAAATGGCGTAATAGGTTGTGGTAGGAGGTGGGAGGAGAGGGTATAACAGGAGGTAGTATGTGTGGAAGTTATTAGAGGAAGGGTTCAGTTAGGAGACACGTGGTAAGTCAGGGATAGAGGAGTAGGGGATAGTGCGCAAGGGATTGGGAGGATTGTGAAGGGGGATAAGAACAAGTACAGTTAGGAGAACAAAAGTAAAGGAGGGCTAAAGGACGCATTATCTTAGGGTGGGGAGTGTTGAAGGGGGAGCTAATAACAAGTGCAGTTAGGGGAATAGAAATTGTGAAGGGCTAAGGAAATGAAAGATGGGGAAGAGGAAAGTCTGATAGGTGGCAATCACTGGGAGACGAGCAGTTCTTGCTCAGTGTGCTTTTCCTGGTGAAACAATTTCAATAAATAAAATGAGTTCCAAAGTGCTGGGAAGAGGTAGGAGAAAGCTTCCTGTCCTATGGAGGTAGAGCAACGAGGAATAGCTAGAGTGCTAGCTTATTTGTGGTCGTTTTGGACCCATCGTTGATCATCTCAACATCACTCAGGCAACAGTGCTAGTGTGTGATGAGTTCTGGTAGTGAATAATATACAATTGGTTTTAATAACCTGTATGTATCAGTGCATTATTAAAGGAATAATGCCCGACAGGTGGTATGCTGGGATAACATCCCACCTTGGGTGGTTGGGCCCGAGGCCAACGGCCGAGGGCGTCCAACACCCAAGGCGGGATGTTATCCCAGCATAACACCCACCCTGGAGGGCATTATTCCTATTATACAATGGCTCGCTACTGTAAAAAAATGAAAAGATAAAAAAATATATTTTAAAAAGTGGATTTTTTGCTGTTTATTTCATGTGTAGGTGTACTTATTAAAAAAATAGTGCTGTTTTACTGTTGTGACCAGTGGGTGGAGGTGCTGTTTTACTGTTGTGACCAGTGGGTGGAGCTGCTGTTAATGTCTTTCATTCAGACTAAGCTGCTGGTTTTGTACTTCTCCACAGTAACGTCCTGGTTTGTTATTTTTCCCCACAGTAACGCCTCGCTTTGTCATGTTTTCATATTGCTTCCGGTTTGCGCTGTTTCCGCTGTCCGACTGGTGCCAGGAGGATGTGGTGAAGTGAAATGAACGTCGTTGGTAGGGAGCAGATTTTATTTGAAATAAAATATTTTCAGGTAATTCGCTTAAGTCGAGGCGTGGGAGCTAGAGCCGCGTGGTGGGACTTTGAATAGGGTTAGACTTGCTCACTCGCTGCGCACTGTCGCCGCGATGTTATCGCTTTTTTTAAGGAATATTTTGTTTGTGTGTGTGGGTGCGCTTATTTATACTTGTTTTGCCCAGAAGTATTGATTTGTGTGTCACTGGTGAGCTGGGCCGGGACAGTGATTTCGAGCAGCACACGGGTTGCTGAAGCTGCTCGTGAGACAAGGTTGGAGCTCTTTTAAATTATTTATGTCCTGCTTGTACTGGGACTACAGTCGGGATGTTATGCTGGGATAACATCCCGGCTCCAGTACCAGTTTGACCAATCAGAGTTCAGGAAATTTCCTTGCCATTGTATAATAAGATATGTCCGCCATCATGGCTGCTCCACAGCACCCTGCTAACTCACGGTCACTCTTGAATCCAGGTCATCTGCACAGTATCACTAGTTCACTGGGGGACCCAACATTTAAGCAATTATTTTCTTCTTCCCCGCTTTATGTTCCAGCCAGCTTTGTCCCCCTTTCTTACCATGGCAAACGTGTTATCCCTGTCATCTACCTACCTTCATCAAATGCCACAGGGCTTCAGTGCAGTCTCAGGACCCAAGAATACAGGAGTCATCATCCTGGCATCTGCCCTTTTTTCATTGTTTTTTTCCCCATCATCCTGTGCCCTCCCACCACCCCAGGGCAGCAGGCACAAGCCATTGCGGGCCTTGCGCTCATGTAGCACACCCCTTAACAGGACAGCCAGCTCCCTGGACTTCTGTCAGGAGCTGCTGCAGCAGCTCAATGCACTGCCAAACTTCCCTGCCTCAACCACCCAACTGCCAGCGCTCCTCCCAAAACCAGCTCACTGGCATGGCAGCACAACAGTTTGTAGCTGGGCCATCGGACAGCCCACACTGAAATCTTTTTTTCTATAAAGTTTTTTCTCTTTCTGGGTGCAGGCAACTGCTCTCTGCCTCTGCTTCTCTTCCCCGATTGACAACTACCTCCCCTGGGACTTACCTGCCAAGGTTCCCCCAAGGATCCCCCCCCCCATGGCAGTCTCAGCAGGGTGAAGATCATCCCCCCAAAGGTCCACATCTAGAAGTAGGCAGGTGTCCCAGGTGCTGGTGCAGGCAAGAAGCATGCTGGCAGGGGAATCAGGAATTCCTGTCGCAGCTTTTCCTGTTTTCTCCCTCTGCAGACAGGTGGAGTGCAATGATGTGGGTCATGCATGTGTGTGGAGGTGCAAAGGCAGACCATCCCCTTCTGAGCTACCCCGGTGCCCTACCACCACGGTTCCATGTGGTGGCAGTGGTGGAGCGGTGCAGTTGGTCACCCCTTCCCGGGTGAAGACAGAGGAGAAGTCAGGTTTAATCAGTCCTCTCCCCCCCCCCAAGCTGAACCCCAGTGACCTGAGTCTGTCACTGATCTTGGGTCTCCAGTGTGGTGCGAGGTGTGGCATCCAGTACTTCAACACTCCACGCCACTGGGCCAGCTCTACATTGAAGCCTTTTGTTTCTTACTCCTCTGCCCTGTGCACCCACTCGTTCAGGCTCTCCCAAATGGCACCCCCCCACTACCCACCAGATTTACCCTGCGCTTCTGGACCCTTCCCCCAGGCCTACTGTACCTCCATTGTAAGCAGATCTGACTTAGCCCTGTTGAGGGCCCTCCTGGTGCCACCAGGAAAGAAGCACCATTTGTCAGCTTATGAAAGCCCGATGTGGAAGGGCCAGCCTGCTTTGGGGGTCTGGTGTTCTGGGAGGAGCTGCCAGGGAGGCCATGACCTAGGGTGCCCAGCACAACTGTTTTCTGTTTACTGGGCCCCACCTGCCACATGAATACATGCATTTGCAGCAGCGTCCAGGGAGTGAGGACACTCGGGAGCATGTGATCACCCACGCCGCCAAGAGCGCCACCACAGACACCACCGGCAGCCATTAATGAAGTAGCATGCAGTCACCCCCTCCCCCAACCCCAGGAGGGAAGAATCCAAAGGATGCTCTGAATCCCTCCCTGCTGGCCTCCACTTCTGAAGTCCCGGGCTGGGGGCTCAAACCTGGATAGCCAGTGTGCCAGAGTGATGCCCCACTGCCCGACGCCGTGGAGATGGCAATACTGAAGCCTTTTCAACATCACTTCCTCTTGAAAATGGTTATGATTAACTAGCCATTTCAGATGTGTATATGATTCTTCCCTACCACTTCCTCTCACAGGACCTCTACTCTATGTTTGACGCACGACCACGCTGTGGACAGAAACGTGATCTATTAATATACACCATACATTTCCATCAATATGCACACTTTACCCTACGTTTATCTCTATTTTTAAAAGGCCAGCTCCCTGCAACTTGCAGCCAGAGGCAGACGTACTCTTGTGCTTCTATGTTTCTATTGGCACCTCTCCATCCTTTAGCAACAACCACATCTTTTTGTAAAACAAATGGGCCTGCAAGTCACTGAACTCGCTGAAAATAAATCCTCCCAAAACCCTGGCTTTGTTTTCATTCCTTGGATGGCAGATGGATTTCTCTCTGTTTGGAGAGCTGCACTTTTGAGGTTTTCTGTCCGAGCCTGGCTGAGTTTACCAGCAATGTTTACTTTTACTAAATTCAAGTTCAGGCCCTTACTGCTTCTGGGAAAGCGTCTCACCCTTTCGAGATAAAACAAATAGGAATACAGGGAATGCTAGATGAAAAAATACCAAGGGAGTATTGACAATCTATTAATTCCTTTATCTATAGTTGTGTGTGTATATATACATATATACTCATATCTGTCCTGACCATCACTTTCCCTGAGTGACCTGGGACCCAGTATACTCGTGAATTCTGCCTCTATCAATGTCAGACCCAGTATACTCATGAATTCTGCCTCTATCAATGTCAGACCCAGTATACTTGTGAATTCTGCCTCTATCAATGTCAGACCCAGTATACTCATGAATTCTGCCTCTATCAATGTCAGACCCAGTATACTCATGAATTCTGCATCCCTCAACATCAGCCCCAGTACTTGGCACCCCTGCCTCCTCAATGTCAGACCCAGCATATTCATGAATTCCTGCCTCCGGCCAGTGTCAAAACCCAACATACTCATGAATTCTGCCTCAGTCAGTATCAGACCCACCATAATTGTGAATTCTGCCTCTCAATGTCAGATCCAGCATACTCAGGACATCTGTACTCTCTGTGTCAGACCCAGCATACTGATGAATTCTGCCTCCCTCAGACCCAGTATACTCATGAATTCTGCCTCTGTCAGTGTCAGACCCAGCATACTTGTGAATTCTGCCTCCCTCAATGTCAGATCCAGCATACTCAGGACATCTGTACTCTCTGTGTCAGACCCAGCATACTGATGAATTCTGCCTCCCTCAGACCCAGTATACTCATGAATTCTGCCTCTGTCAGTGTCAGACCCAGCATACTCGTGAATTCTGCCTCCCTCAATGTCAGACCCAGTATACTCGTGAATTCTGCCTCTATCAATGTCAGACCCAGTATACTCATGAATTCTGCCTCTATCAATGTCAGACCCAGTATACTCATGAATTCTGCCTCTATCAATGTCAGACCCAGTATACTCATGAATTCTGCATCCCTCAACATCAGCCCCAGTACTCTCATAAATTCTGCCTCCCTCAATGTCAGACCCAGCATATTCATGAATTCTGCCTCCGTCAGTGTCAAACCCAACATACTCATGAATTCTGCCTCAGTCAGTATCAGACCCACCATAATTGTGAATTCTGCCTCCCTCAATGTCAGATCCAGCATACTCAGGACATCTGTACTCTCTGTGTCAGACCCAGCATACTGATGAATTCTGCCTCCCTCAGACCCAGTATACTCATGAATTCTGCCTCTGTCAGTGTCAGACCCAGCATACTTGTGAATTCTGCCTCCCTCAATGTCAGACCCAGTATATTCATGAATTCTGCCTCCGTCAGTGTCAAACCCAACATAGTCATGAATTCTGCCTCAGTCAGTATCAGACCCAGCATACTGATGAATTCTGCCTCCCTCAGACCCAGTATACTCATGAATTCTGACTCCCACAAACCCAGCATACTCATGAATTCTGCCTCTGTCAGTGTCAGACCCAGCATACTTGTGAATTCTGTCTCCCTCAGTGTCAGACCCAGCATACTCATACATTCTGCATCCCTTAACGTCAGTCCCAGCATACGCATGAATTCTGCATCTCTCAATATCAGACGGAGCATATTCATGAATTCTGCCTCCGTCAGTGTCAGACTCAACATACTCATGAATACTGCCTCCCTCAATGTCAGATCCACCATAAACATGACTTCTGCACCCTCAGTGTCAGACCCAGTATACTCATGAATTCTGCCTCCGTCAGTGTCAGACCCAGCATACTCATAAATTCTGCATCCCTTAACGTCAGTCCCAGCATATGCATGAATTCTGCATCTCTCAATATCAGACCCAGCATATTCATGAATTCTGCCTTCCTCAGTGTCAGACTCAACATACTCATGAATACTGCCTCCCTCAATGTCAGATCCACCATAAACATGACTTCTGCACCCTCAGTGTCAGACCCAGCATACTCATGAATTCTGCCTCTCTGTGTCAGACTCAACATATTCATGAATTCTGCATCCCTCAACGTCAGCCCCAGCATACACATGAATTCTGCACCTTCAGTGATAGACGCAGCAAACTCATGAATTCTGCCTCCATCAGTCAGACCCAGCATACTCATACATTCTGCCAGGATTCCCTCTTCCCAGGTGCATTATTGTGCAAATAACTTCTTTGTACTGAACATCAGTTGCCTCTCCTCAGACCATTTCTCAAGCATCTCCATGTCCTTGCTCATTTTCTCCACCCCTTCTGGAGTATTCACAAGGTTACAGATGTTGGTGTCACCTGCAAACAGGCAGACAGACCTTTCCTTCTAGTCCTTCCACAATGTCTGTAATGAAGACATTGAACAGGACTGGTCCCAGGACTGATCCCTGAGGTACCCCGCTGGTCACCACCCTCTCCTCGGACTAGATCCCATTACCATCACCCTTTGCCTCCTGTCCATCAGCCAGTTTCTAAACCAGTTAATCAGCTTGTGCCCTGTGGCCAGAATACCCATCTTATTAATCAGCCTTCTATGTTGGTCAATGTCGAAGGCTTTCCTGAAATCAAGGTAGATGACGTGCACCGCCCCTACCTGATTTACTTCCTTACTGAGGCATTAGGGTTTCCAAGCCTAACGCCTACCCCCACCCCCACCCTGAAGAGACCGAAAGGCATTGGAGGTGTGCCTTTGGGTCGTCGGCCATAACACTCATGCCATTCCACCTCACCCCATCCTGCAGACACCGACAGGTGTTGTGGTGTGCCTGGTCTTCTGCCCTTACACTCACCCCATTCCATAAGGAAATAAGCTGAGATGGGTGCAGTATAGCAGAATGGGGTGAACATTAGGGCCGAAGACCCCAAGGCACACCTCGATGCTTGTCACTGGCTGCAGGGTGCGGGTGGAATGGCATGAGCATTACAGCCAAAGACCCCAAGTCACACCCCCAACGTCTGTCAGTCTCTACAGGGTGGGGATGGGGTGTTACAGTTGGAATCCCTAATGCCCCGGGTGTTTCTTGGTATTTTTGCTCTAAATTTTCAACATGGGCTTTCTGGAACCCCACCTCATGAACTGTGGTTCTATCATGTTGTTACTCAATCCCGTTACTCAATCTCAAAAAGTGATTTTGTGCAGTGACTGCGCCATTTGGTGCTACAGGTGCGAAAACACATTTCAGGCAGGATGTGAAAAATGACAGCTATACTGTTCATGAGGTGGTGTGAAAAACTGGCAATGCTGAATATTTGGAGTGAAAATATAAAAATCTGCCATAGCGAAATTTCAACGACTGCACGTAACTCGGGCGTTATTTGGAACCCCACCTCATAAATAGTTACACTGTGATTTCATTAATCCATCACAAAAGTTGACTTCACTCAGCGGCCGTGCTATTCTGCGACACAGGTGCGAAAACATGTTTTGGGCAGGATGTGAAAAATGACAGCTGTACTGTTCATAAGGAGGTGTGAAATAATGGCAATGTTGAAAATCTGGAGTGAAAATATAAAAAATAGGTGAAGTTACAAGCATGCATAGAAACTGCGCAATGCACGCTCGTAACACCATAATTTTTTTTTAATGTTTCCACCAGATTTGTTACATGGGCTTTTTGGGACTCCACCTCATGAGAAGTGGCACTGTTGTTTCGTTAATCAGTCCCGAATGGTGATTCTGTGCAGTGACCACAAAATCACTTTTGGTACTGAGTAATGAAACGACAGTGACAGTGTGCATGAGTTGGGGGCCCAAGAACCCCATGTTGAAAATTTAGGGCCAAAATTCCTAAAAATGGCTGCGATATCAGGGTTTTAAATAACTGCAAAAATTGATTAGCACTTTCATTGTAATCAATTGCGACAAAGTATGCATATGCATTTTCTAGCAGTTTACGTTGACAAACAAATTGAGACATGAGCTACGCATTATCCCAACTGATTAGTGGTTTTACTTGTGAAAATGCTAATCAATTCTGCAGTTATTTAAAACCCTGGATACCAACATAAGTTGAAACCCCCCACTGACTGCCATTATACGGTGCTTACATTTGATTCTTTAGTTTGCTGGTCGGTTTTGAAGAGTGCAGATGTGTCCCGGTCCAGAGAAGATGACAGCACCGACCTCCAGAGGTAAGTATGGGGAAAAGGGGGGAGGGGTGCGAGGAGTTGGGTGCTCCATGAGAGGGTGGGGATGGGGGACTGGGGAGATGATGAGGGACCGTTTTCTTTTTTGCAGGTTAAAAAATATGTCGGGGATGGTTTTCTTTATTTACTTGCTCCCAGTGTGCCACATGAGTTGGGGGAAGGGATACATGCTGCCAACAGAGGGACTGGGCACCCCCGTCGGCAAAGAAAGTGGGCTTGGGGGGTATCTGACATCAGAAGTGGGCATCCCAGTGTTGGAAAGATAAATAAATATAAAAAAAAATTATCTGGACACACTGGGGTGGGCTCCCAGTGTGCCACAATGTGGGGGAGAATACATGCCAACTCGAGGACTGGGCACCCCGATGTCAGCAAAAAGACTTTGGGGAAGCAAACCAGTTCGATGCAGGATTCTGCATCAAAGAAAAGATGTCTGGGGACAGTTTTCTTTTTTCACAGGTTAATTTTTTTTTTAATAGAATTTCAGCACACTGGGTGGGCTCCCAGTGTGCTGCTATTAATGGATATATGCCAACATCGGGATTGGGCACCCGATGTCGGCTTTAAAAGAAAGCTGCACTGAGGCTAATGTTAAAGTGGGAGGGGGGCAGAGAACAGAGCACTGGGAGAAAGCTGCACCGCGCAAACATTTAAGCTTCGGGTGAGGGTCAGTGGGAGCAAAGATGGGTCATCGCGCATGCACATTAGTGTGCACTCTAATGCGCATAGCCAGAGTTCGGGCTACAGAAAGAAATGAAGGGCTCCCATTGGTGCGGTTCATTTCTTTTAAGTCCAGGACACACCACGTCAGCAAAACTGAACTGCTGTCATAAGCAGAGTGCCTAGTCATTGGTATGCACTGCCAAACTCATTGCAGTTTCAGCAGTAATTGGCTTGGCAGTGACACACCTCTCATTTCCCGTTATTGTCCCAAGATGTTTGGTGCGTAAGCGCATCAAACGTAAAAAATCAGTGCTCTGCTTTATGAGACATCTCACGTGCCCTGACTGCTTGAGTTACCTCCAGCTTCAAGGCAAGAGCATTCGCGCCAAAATCCACACTGTATTTGGCATCTTAATGAGACACTTCCCAATGCCCAGCCTAAAGTCGCCATGCAACAAAATATTAGCAGAGTGTATTACTCATCTTTAACACTTCTACCTTAAAGAATATAGTACATGGTGCACATAGTAACCCGTGACATGGCGACCGCAATTGAGCACAAACAAAAATGGCGACTTAACCACGGCGCATGTCATGGGGGCTACAGATGAGGTAGGGCGACCAGATGGGTGTGTGTGTGCGCATATAGCGACAGGATGTCACTACATGTATGTGCGCATGGTGGGGAAGCGAGCATGCTCAGCGAGGAGGAGGGAGGAGGAGGGTTTTGAGGGTGGGTTCAGGGCTTAGTGGACAGGAGTGCTGGGTTGGTCCTGGGCGCCGTCGTTTTGTTCGATCCAGCCCCAATTTTTGTTCAAGGTTTACCCCGACACACCCCCTGGAGTTGAGAATCCTAAAGTAGGGTGTGTGGGGAGAGAATCCTATGGGAAGTGCGTAAGTACAGCCCCCTACATAAAATTTAAAATTGTGAAGTCCCTGGTGCCTTTTGCTGTGCGTGGGGGCATCACTAAAATTGATTTTCGGAGATGTGACGTCGCCCTAAAGGAGATCGCCTTTCGGCGGTCGCTGTTATGACATAGAACCGTGCACATACTACTCTAAATACAGAGTTATCACCACTGATAATATCTCACCAACATTGTAACTACTAAAACCTTTATAAAACTAAAAAAAAGGTGAGCAAATAGTACATCGTTATAAAACTGTTCTATAGTCTTAGAGCAATAATGAGGGCCCGCAAAGTCCGTACTCAAGGGTTCACCCATGCCGTAGCAACACCCATTGCCGCGATGTAAATGTTAGTACCGGCAATTTGCTGACACCAGCCATTGCACTCTGACAGTTCACCGTCGGACAGCAGGAGCAACGTCCCTCGCGGGGGCTTCACCCCCTGCATCCCTCACTTACTTAAATAACCAATTCTGTGTCGCACCCCGGTAGGAGGAAGGGTGAGCCGCAGATCGCCCTTAGTGCCCAATAGCAAGAAATCAAGGTAGCCAAGACAGCTTGCACTAACATCCCGGCAATAGCATCACTACACCAGAAATCTGTTGGCACATTAACGGACTACCATGCTCAAGTCCCAGTAGTCATGTCTATACAGTGACTGACAAAATGCAGACTTCAGGTCTCATCTGATGTTGCTGATAATCCCACAACTTTAAGTCCATAGTCACAGTTTTTAAGATCAAGAGGAATACTCTACTGTCCCTCTGGGTCATTCCAGTCCTGATCTCCAGTATTAGGTACTACAGTAAGTTTGCTACGCAAGAAACAGCTACTTTCATTCGGATCAGTAAAAGCATACATTTTGTCTCTAAAAGTGAAATGGATCCAGGCCAGGAACGACAGCCGATAAGGTAGTCTATACTATGGAGCTGTGGGTAACCCTTCGAAGACCTTGCGTCTCTTATGCACTGCGAAGGAACAGTTCAGGAATAGAAGGATTCTATTCCCCTCCAGTGAAATGGGACTTTGGTTGCGTGTTGCCTTGAAGATCCGATCTCTCATATAGGATGACTTGAGCATGCAAGGACCTTTTTCAGGGTTTTGGGAATGCTGGGGAGTGATTCTGTATGCCCTCCTCACCAGCACCAGGGCAAAGCCTATCCTGAGTGCCTCTGGCAGGCATGCATTTCTTGAGGAAGGAGATCAGATCATCACCCTCAGTCCCCTACGGCATACCAAGTAATCAGATGTTCAAGGACCTAGCAGCATTTTCTAGTTGCTCGATCCTTGTTTTAAATAAGTTCTTTTCTTTGATGGAAGCCGCTACTGCACAGAGTGCCTTGCACACCATCTTAATCAATTTCTACATGTCTGATGTCCTTGCCTCCACTGCGTTCTCAACTTTCACCAGTCTTTCGGAGTAAGCATTGAGTTATTTGTTGATTAACTTAATCGACTGTGTAAGCGTATGCACAGCCAATTGTAGGGACTCCCAGATGATTGGAGAGTCTCCCAACGGTGTGGGTGGCATGACGGAGCCAGACTACTTTGACTGACCCATTGCTGTCAAGTCTCCTTTCTGCAAGTTTTTATAGTCTGCCCATAATTAAAGATTGACTTCAAGTCTTAAATTTATTTGTTCGGCAGAAATGCCATTACAAAGATAAAGACTGACTTTTCAAGTCACTGCCGCTGATAGAGATATCTGAAGGAAGAAAGTTGAAATTCCAGTCCAAAATGGTGTTTTTAATTATTTGATATAGTAAGCAAAAGCTCAGAAAAGAACGCCTTCCTTGCTGGGCTACTGGCTCAACCCCCTCAAATATGCATTGTTTTAATAAATTACCACATCTGTTTCATGTCCTCCATGGTGGGAATGTTTTCCTCTGGCACCGGTTACTGTGTATGCTTTTCAGGCAGAGGAACCTTAAGGTGCTTTTACCTTTGTTTCCATTTGCCAGCAGTAGTATTTGACTGGTGTTCGTGAAGTCTTTGTTGTGCTGGCCATCACAGTGTTAGCCATCTGTTCTTTACTGAAAGATAGCTTAGTAGTTTCTTCTGTCTCCTTGGGTGCCAGAGATGACTGCTCTTCTGCAGAGGAGTGCTTTGCAGCCTTTTAAGTCCCCTTGAGTTTCATAGACTGCTGCAGAGTAGTAGAGGTGTCTGAAGCCTACTTTCTGCCTTCAGTGGTACTTTTTGGGAGGGCTAAAGCCTGAGGTTCAATGTGGGGGAATAGCTCCTCCCACATAACCGTTAAAGGCCAGCCTCCTGCAGCAGTCCCCTGCTTAGCGTAATGTGAAACACCCACCATCCACCACTGCCTCCTCCTTCTCCGGCACTCTGCTCACCCTTGGTACTGGGCTTTCTATTCCCTACTCACTACCCGGTTTTCCTATCAAGGGTGGGAATAGAGTAAAGCCAAAAGTAAACAAAGTTACACAAGCACTACTGACTTCATATGCTAGTCACCAAAACACTGAACTCCATATTTGTATGCACAGGCTGTTTTACAGGACAGCGCTCTCGAGACACTGTTGTGCAGACAACAACTGATAGATCTTTTTTTCATTGTTTTAGAGCAGAAGACGTTCAGAATCATGATATGGGCCCAAACAATCAAAGCAAAGGTTATGGCCATCGGCTTTTACTAACCAGTGCTATAGACTGTTTAAATCTTCTTAGGTTTTCCTGTCCTGTTGATTTGATAGGGAGCAAAAGAAAAAAAATTATTTTGGGGCTTGTACTGGAGAAAATAATGGAACGGTTTTAAAAATAAAGTCCAGTTTAAAGAAAATAATTTATTTTGTTTGATTTGAAATGGGGAACCCAAAAACCACGGTTCTCCCAGTACTGGGAATCATGATGGAACCGATAACAAAAAATTCTAAATTTGAATAAGAAACTAATGCAGAGTATCGAAGAAACTCAAACATTTTACAAAACAATAAAACATGAGTGCCACAAATACTACTGTATGGACAACCCGGATTTGAGAAGGAACACAGGGCAATTGTGGGTTGGCCAGGAAGGGAGGATCGAGCATCCCAAGGACCGCTCTCCTCCCTTGGGGAGGGGGGGTACATGTGTTCTGCTCGGCATCTGCGACCTAGGGGAACCTGAGTGGCAGAACAGCAGGATGCAAGGGAAATTAATATCCCCTGCAGGATACTGGGGTGCATATCGGCAGTACCCTCACAATGTGGCATTGCACGCACCGTGGGCCTTAGGGGAGGAAAAATGGTAGAAAAACCTCTGACCGCAGCTGGATAACCGTCTGGTTCCCAACAGACTCCACACTGGTGATTGGGCATCTTCGAAAGCCCTGTGGCAGTGGATAGATCAGAGCATGAAGGTAAGACCAAGACAAGACAGGTGATGGGGCGAGGGAACCAGTCCAGATGGGGGCAGGTTGGGTGAAAAAGGAGATAAATTACTAATAAAAAAAACAGTAAGACAGCAGTCAAAACTAAGACCACTTAGCCAGAAGGACTGGAAAATGACTACAAGGCAACTTATCTGTTCAGCAGACAAATAAATCTGACACTGGAATGCCAGGAGGAACATGACCAAACTGCAGAATTTGAAGAGCAACAATTGTGCTCATTATTAAAAAACTCCCCAAACCCCTACTGGTGCCTTACCTGAACAGGACTTAAAACAGTCCATATTTTCTAATTTTCTAAGCTGTCGTTTTTCTGTTAGGGAAAAGGATCATAATTCCTTGCTCAAAGGAGCTGACCACCAGATCCCTTCTCCTTCTTGGGCCCGATATAAGAAAGCTCTGCCCCCGTACCACTGCCATGCTCCAGCATTTTGTAACAGCAGTTTGTACTGCATGGGGATGCACTCTACTGATATCAGTGGAGGCAGATTTTAAATGTTGTTTCTTTATATTTTTGAGAGGTCCACTGGGGTTAATTCAGAGCCACCACTCAACTAACAAGAGCCTTGTTAGTTGAGTGGTGGCTTTGATTTGACCACAGTGGACCTGTAATACATAATTTTTTTTAATCTGCCCCATTGTGCCCCCGCACTCTACAAACTGCTACATCACAAAATGTTAGCGCACGGGGGTGGCACGCTGGCAGAGCTTTCTGATATGGGGCCAGGAAGAGGAAGGGATCTGGTGGCCAGCTCCTTCGAGTGAGGAATTATGATCCCTTCCCCTAAAAAAAATGGGGACTTAGAAAATGACAACATATGGACTGTTTAAGTCCTGTTCACGTAAAGCACCAGCAGGCAGTTTGATTAATCAAACAGTAAAACTAGTGCTCTTCAAACTGCAACATTCTAAAGTTCTATCTGTGAGGCAATGACTCAGGGCTGAGATGCTGCTAGTTGTATGACATCACAAACAAGCTCTCCATCCTGAAAGTAACTGGCTATCAGCCCTGAGGATCTCTCTTCATCAGACCCAGTCTGTACACAATGTTTTAGAGCAAGCCCTGTATAGGACGCATTTCCACTTCCAGGTCAAACACACAGACTTTCCAGCGCAGTGTACCCTGTGTGGGCTACAGATCAACTTCCATGCAAAACATGGACACCATGTTTGCAACCCAGCCTGCCATGTACGAGGTGCTACAACCAGTAAAACTCCACAAAAGCTGCTGCGAGCAAGCAACGGGATGGTGCTCTATGAAGGGTAGCTACCCCAAGTTAAACGACATTCCACACATAGAGCACTCAGAGGCAAAAAGTTTTAACTGCAAATGCTTACGTTTATTGTGCTCACAGTCTCTACAACCAGTACTACTGGTCATAGCTAAAACATCATTGTCACAAACGCACTCCGCAGGTCAGGCCCTCTGCTCCCACAGTGCCAACCTCAGAGTGCAATAGTGCGAACAGGTAACAGACAGGGTAACCTTCCTGTCTGCTTTGGGTCTGAATCACCTTTAGCCTCGAGTTCTGGAGGGATTCAAACTGTGAACCTTATGCTAGCATACCCAAATGTACAGGCTCAGATACTATCCTCTTCAGGAGGATGCAGTATTTCTTTCGCCTAAGGGCACCTAACTAGGTATCCAAAATGAACTCTTTTTAACTCTATAAGAGACCTAAGTATTTCTTACCTTATTAAATACAGGCACATCACATGCAAAAAGAAACTGAGAAGACACCCAAGCAGTATTTCAAAGAAAAGGATGATTACTAAAATATGATAAAGGCAGGTAAGATTAAATACAGAACAATTTATCATAAATCTTACAATCATGTAAAGCAAAAAGGAAGTTACAAAACAAACATTTCTACCACAAATACTTAATTCTTTTCTAAGTATTACCTTTTAAGTGCTGTTTAAGTTAGAGATCTTTCTGTCTCAGAGCCCAGGATTCATATGTCACATTTTCCAGATACAATGTTTCATTTTTAACGCTATCTGCCCCCACCCCCTTTTGATGAGGTCAGCTAGCTATTCCCTTAGATTTTAATTTCTAACATAGTTATCCCTGAGGATGTGTATCATTACTTTGAGAAATCTGTAACTAGCCATTTCTCAAATATGACAGTCTTTAATCAAACATTTCTCTTTCATGTCCCTTCTCCTTATTTCCTGCTGCTAGCGTGATCTGAGGGTTTTATGACTCTTCACACACGTCTGGCTATGTGCTAAAATGAGAGGAACCAGCCCAATTACCTTTCTTCCTGTAACGTCATAAAACTCACATTTAGTTTCAACTTCAAAAGCCTGGGCAGGTCATAAAAGGCAATAAAATGCCCTTCTGTAAGGAAGTCTTAATTAAATGGTTCCCCTGGTCAGTTTAATGACATCCTGTGGTTTCAGCTACTGACCTTTAAAGTTAAATGCCAAAATTCTCACATACTGACATTTCATACACAGACCATTTATTTATAATATAGAGAATAATGGATAGCCAAGTGTGTGTTATGAATATTTTTTTCACACCCTCAGTGTGTGATGACCCATAAACTTTGAGAGCGAAACTCGAAAGGTTTATGTGGTCATCACACACTGAGGGTGTGAAAAAAATATTCATAGGCACACACTTGCAAGGAGTTGGTCCCATTGATCACTGTCTCTGCTGATAAGACTCTCCCCTACACACATACACTCACACCCTACACACACACACACACACACACACACACACACACACACACTCTTTCCCTTTCTGCCTTGCTCTCTGACTGACCTTTTTTTGTCTGAAACTGTCAGCTGTTGACTGGTACTGGGGGCCATCCAGCATTAAACTTGGAGTCAGCGATGGCATCTCCCGATTCGGAGACACGGCGGGATCAACCAGACAGTCCTTTTATATTTGGAAGGTGGGATCAACCAGATAAAACAATAAAAAATCAAATAAAGAGGGTAGTAAATAAAAACGGCTCGTCGGCAAGCAGAAAAATGAGCTGCCATTTTTTTATGCTATTCAGCCCGCCCACGCACAGAGCACGAGCCAATGAAAAGGCAGAATAGATGAGTGACACACAAAGGAGATAGGTGGTGAAAGAAAGTTTCGCGAATGCCGTAATAACTCGTTTTCGACTTATTACGGCGTTTTGAAGAGCCTTGAAAACAGTTTGATAAAGGGGGTCACCAGTAATTATATAACTCATACAATAACCACTGCAAGATTCACTCTCATAACCTTGCAATCAGCTGCCTTATCTCTGTATCTTACTTTGTAATGTAACTCCCAGGTCGCCCCTGAAAAAGGGACCTTCGGGGCTCAGTGTGCCTACCCGGTCATCAAAATTTAATAAATAAATAAATAAGCAGAGGCAGAGCGTCACAATCCTCCCCACCTAGGCTGAATTTGGGGGCTCTGTCCCCTGCATGGGATGAGCCCCCTAAGTCCATTCATTCCTCATATAGACACGACAAGCCATCTGCGTTTTCATCGGTTGCTCCAGCCCTATGTGAGATCATCATCATGTCATACCCTTGCAAGGCAAGACTCCATCTTAAAGTCGACCATTTGTTTTTCCCATTTGTGTCAGCCAAACCAGGGGGTTGTGGTCAGTCTGTACCTCAAAATGCTGCCTGTATAAGTACGGCTGTAACTTCTTTAGGGCCCACACCATGGCAAGACACACTTTGTCCATAATAGAGTATGCCTGCTCCCTGGGAAGTAACTTTTTACACAGGTACACTATCGGGTGATCTTTCCCTTGGTTGGATGTCTGACTCAGCACTGCCCCAATACCCACATCTGAGGCGTCAGTCTGGACTATAAAGGGTCTGCTATAGTCTGGACTTCTCAATACAGGAGCATTGCACATTGCCTCCTTCAGTCTGGTAAAGGCTTTTTCACAGGCTAGTTCCCAGGTAACTTTCTTAGGCATCCTTTTCTTTACCAGGTCAGACAGGGGAGTGGCCAGGGCACTGTAATTGAGTACAAATTTCCTATAGTACCCTGCTGTCCCCAGAAAACTCCTGACCTGCTTCTGCAGTTCTGATCTGGGCCATGCCTTGATCACCTCTAGTTTTACTTGGTTAGGACAGAGCTGTCCCCAGCCTACAACATGCCCGAGGTATGCCACTTCAGCCATGGCCACCTGGCACTTCTCAGCTTTGGCAGTGAGCCTGGTCCTCTGTATTCTGCCTAGCACTTCCCTAAGGTGGGACAGGTGTTCCTCCCAGCTGGCACTAAAGATGGCAATGTCATCCAGGTATGCCACGGCATACTCCTCAGCACCATTTAACACCTGGTTCACCAAGCTTTGCAAAGTGGCCGGGGCGTTCTTCGAGCCGAAAGGCATTACTTTAAATTCAAATAACCCTATCGCAAGTGATGAAGGCCAACCTCTCCCTAGCTCTGTCAGTTAACTCTACCTGCCAGTACCCCTTTGTCAGGTCAATAGTTGTAAGGTATGTTGCCCCTCCCAACTTGTCCAGGAGTTCATCCGTCCATGGCATTGGGTGGGCATCTGACTTCGTGACTGCATTCAGTCCATGACTGTCCACACAAAAATTAGTAGAGCCATCTGGCTTGGGCATAAGGACTACGGGTGAGGCCCAGGGGCTGTGGGATTTCTGGATTACCCCAAAATCCAGCATTTCCTCCACCTCCCTCCTAATGTCCTTTTGGACAGCTTCTGACACCCGATATGCTGTCCACTGTATCAGCGTTTGTGTCCCTGTCTCCACGTTCTGTGTCGATAAGGGTGTTAGTCCAGGCTTGGCACTAAACAATGGGGCAAAGTCTGCTAAAACCTCCCTTACTTCCTGGATCTGGTCTGGGGCCAGCTGGGGTGACAATTTAACAGCCTCCAAAGAGGACTCCCGCTTGCTTTCTTCCAGCAAGTCCAGAAGGGGGTCTCCTTTGTCTGTCCCCTCCACAGGACTACATATTGCAAACACCATGTCAGCCCTATTAGCATATGGCTTCATCAATTTGACATGGTACATTCTTTGGGTAAGTCTCCTGTCAGGTAACTCTGTTATACAGTTTCCGTCATTTACCTTTCTGACTACTTTGTACGGTCCTGCCCACTCAGCCTGCAGCTTGTCTTTCCAGACCGGGATTAGGACAATGACTTCCTGACCCACCATGTACAAGCGAGCTCTGGCTCTGCGGTCGTACCACACTTTTTGTTTCTGTTGGGTAGCTGCCAGGTTACTCTGGGCTGTCCCTATAAGCTCCCTCAGCCTTTCCCTAAACCTAAGGACAGAATCCACTATGGGAGTTCCCTGGGTGGCATGCTTGCCTCCGAGTCCTCCCGGATCAAGTCTAGGGGCCCACGCATTCATGTGCTCATATAAGAGCTCAAAGGTGGAAACCCTGTCGCTCTGGGGCACCTCCTGTATGCGAACAGGTGGGAAGGTATTTCTCCAGTCCCTCCCATGCTGTTCAGCAAATGCTTGGAGCATTGACTTAAGGGTACCGTTAAATCTTTCCACAAGCCCATTGGCTTGTGGGTGATAAGATGTTGTGCATCTCTGCACTACCCCATACTTCTCCCACAAACATTTCATCAGGTCCGACATGAAGGAAACCCCCTCGATTGGTGATAACCTCCTGTGGAAACCCAACACGGGAGAAAATCCCAAGTAAGGCATCTGCCACTTTGTCTGTCCTCAGTGAGGACAGGGCAACGGCCTATGGATACCAGGTGGCATAATCCACCACAGTCAGGATGAACCTCTTCCCAGAGGAGCTGGGGGTATTTAAAGGCCCCACAATATCCATTCCTACCCTCTGGAATGGCTCCACTACTATGGGCAATGGAATTAGGGCAGCTTGGGTTTTCTTACCTGCCTTCCCTATTTCTTGGCACCGGTGACAAGACCTGCAATACTCCTTCACCTGCTGGGTGAAGTTGGGCCAATAGAAATTCTGGGCCAACCGCTGCATAGTGCATGCGATTCCCAGATGACCAAACATGGGAATATCGTGTGTAATCTTGAGCAACTGCTCACGGTACCCCTGAGGAATGACAAGCTGACTGCCTATCACCCCTCCCTCTGTCTTGGCATCCTGTATATACATCAATCCACTGTCCCAATAAACTTTGTGTTTCCTGTCACCTCCCTGTGCTCCATCACAGTGTGCCCAATCCCTCAGCTTCTCTAGACTAGGGTCACTTTTCTGAGCAGCTGCAAACTCCTTACACATTCCCAAGGCATGAGACAAGTCTCTGTCAGTGTCTAAACTAGGGTCCCTAGCTCTAGCGTCAGGGCACTCAGGATCACTGTCATCCCTAACTCTCTAACAATGGGTCACCCTGCCTTTCTTAGAGTAACCTTCCATAGCCATGTGGTTTAACCGCTACCTGGGGGATTTCTACCCCCTTTTCATTATTCTCCATATCAGGAAACACAGGCTGGGGAACCAGCCTCTCAGTGGTTTTCATAGGGGCTCCTATGGGGTCCAGGGAACTACAATTTTCCCTTGCCACTTGGCTACGGGTAACTACACACACCATCCCCTCTTTGAGATTGTTGCCGAGAATTACATCAACCGCTAAAGTTTCAGCTACAGCAACCTGTTGCACAGTTTCCCTTGTCTCACCCCAGTCTAGGAGAACACTAGCGAGTGGCAATGTTTTGTCCTCCCCAATGAATCCCTGTACAGTCACAAACTGATTGGGTATAAGCTGACCAAGCTCTACCAGATCCCCTTTTACCAAAGTCAGGGATGCCCCCGTGTCTCTTAACCCTTGTGTCTGTACACCATTCACAGTGACTGCATGCATGTATTCCCTCATGTTCACAGGCATGCTTTTAGGGACACATAAATAACCCACTACTTTTTGAGCACCACTTTGTGTGCTGCTTGTCCTTTTGGGACACTGTCTGGCAATATGACCAGTTTCTTTGCAAACCCAACATTCATGTCTTTTCTCAGTTAAATCTTTCCTTTTAAACCTGGGGCTACCTGGTTTTGGTGGAGGCAGTGAGGGTTTTAGCTGCCTTGAAGGCACGCTTTTCCTTTTCTGCACTGCCACGCCAGCCCCATTTGCTCTCAGAACAGGTCTGCTCCTGGCATAGCGGTCCAAGAGTTCAGCAGCCTCTTGCACTGTTTTGGGATCTCAGTCCTCCAGCCAGGTTTTCAGCTCTGCTGGGCATGCCCAAAAAAACTGCTCTAACAATACAGCATTTTCAATTTTATCTACAGAGTTTGCTTCCATTCCTTCCCACCAACGTTTTAAAAACTGACATTGTTTCGTGGCTTGCTCCTCATAGCTCATGTCAGGGCTTCTCCTGAGCTTACGGAATTTAGCTCTGTATGCTTCTGCAGTTAAATCATACTTTTTTAAAAGCGCAGTTTTCAGTTTACTGTAATCATTACTGTCTTCACTGTCCATTTCACCCAATGCATCCTGAGCTTTCCCGGTAAGTAGCGGGGATAGCTGGAAGCTCCAGGACCCTCTAGGAATATTTGCCTGAATGCAAACGTTTTCAAAGGAATTTAAAAAGGCAACCATATCCTCCCCCTCTTTAAATTCAGCTATCAATCTGGAATTTAATTTGTAACCCAGTCCTGTAGTTCCAGTTAAACCTAGACCACTTACCTGCTCTGGTGCTGGTGGTTGGAGTCGTAGCTTCTCCAGTTCATGTTGCCTCTGGCACTCACGGTCTTCATGATCAGCTTCTCGCTGTTCTTGCTCCCTCTTTTCCTCTGTGGCTCGCTGCTTTCGCTCCCTCTTCTCCTCTGCGTCTCGCTGCTCTCGCCTCTCTTCTTGCTGGAACTCCAACTCTATTCTCTGCAACTCCATCTGCAACCGGATCGCTTCTGGCTCCAGAATGCTGGTGACCTTCTCCTGCTGCTGTGGCCCTTGGCTTGCACTGGCCTTGCTGTCCTCCTCACTGGATCCAGTCACTGTAATGGACCCTGGCCCCTCCATGCCCAAGGTTCGATCCTTTTCAGTCACAGACTGTGACTTGAGGCTCTGGGCATCAGCGTTCATCAGAGCATCCACAAGGTTCTGCTTGTTGGCTCTCCCCTCATGCAGGACTTCTCTCTCCTTGCACAACTGCTTCAGGTAGTCTGCAGTATGCTCGCTGTAGTTGGAAGCCATCTTCTTCCCTAACTACGGCTACTCCAACTTGCACTTTAATGAAAAAAAATAAAACCGGTAGAAACTTTGACTGTAAGCAAAATGATATAGTTCTGTTTACCTTTTTAAAATAAATCACTGCCTTCTTTTGCAAGTGAGCTGTGCAGTATTAAGCTGACACACTGAACTGTTAAAGTTTGTGTTACTAATATTTTAAATCGCACCGCTGCCAACCAAATCTGTCACAAACGCACTCTGCAGGTCAGGCCCTCTGTTCCTACAGTGCCAACCTCAGAGTGCAACAGTGTGAACAGGTAACAGACAGGGATACCCTCCTGCCTGCTTTGGGTCCAAATCACCTTTAGCCTTGAGTTCTGGAGGGATTCAAACTCTGAACTTTATGCTAGCATAACCAAATGTACAGGCTCCGATAATATTCTCTTCAGGGGGGATGCAATATATCTTTCGCCTAAGGGCACCTAACCAGATATCCAAAATGAACCCTTTTTAACTCTATAAGAGACCTAGGTATTTCTTACCTTATTATACAAGCTCAGTAACACAATCAAGCTTTTCAACAGCTGTCAGACTTAAATTCAGGCACTTCGCATGCAAAAAGAAACTGAGAAGACAACCATGCAGTACTTCAAAGAAACGGTTGTTTACTAAACTATGATAAAAACAGGTAAAATTAAATACAGAACAATATATCATAAATCTTACAATCATGTAAAGCAAAAAGGAAGTTACAGAACAAACACTCCTACCACAAATACTTAATTATTTTCTATCTAAATATTACCTTTTAAGTGCTGTTTAAGTTAGAGATGTTTCTGTCTCAGAGCCCAAGATTCATATGTCACATTTCCCAGATACAATGTTTCATTTTTAGTGCTATCTGCCCCACCCCTTTTGAAGAAGTCAGCTAGATCCTCCCTTAGATTTTAATTTCTAACATAGTTATCCCTGAGGATGTGAGTCATTACTTTGAGAAATCTGTAACTAGCCATTTCCCAAATATGACAGTCTTTAATCAAACATTTCTCTTTCATGTCTCTTCTCATTATTTCTTTCTGCTAGTGTGATCTGAGGGTTTTATGACTCTTCACACACTTCTGGCTATGTGCTAAAATGAGAGGTACCAGCCCAATTACCTTTCTTCCTGTAACGTCATAAAACTCACATTTAGTTTCAACTTCAAAAACCTGGGCAGGTCATAAAATGTAATAAAATGCCCTTCTGTAAGGAAGTCTTAATTAAATGGTTCCCCTGGTCAGTTTAATGACATCCTGTGGTTTCAGCTACTGACCTTTAAAGTTAAATGCCAAATTTCTCACATACTGACATTTCATACACAGACCATTTATTTATAACTATCATACAATAACCATAAGCAGAGGGCAGAGTGTGTCAATCATTATTAAAAGATTAACATAAGGCTGACAGAATGTTTACAGCCAATCAGAAAGCTCTATTTCTCAGACCCTTTATAATCTTGCTTGACTGAGTTCCTGGCTTCCTCACTTCCAGTTCAGTATAAATGTAATTTATTGAATTGTCAACAACCTGCCCTGTGTGGGCTTCTGTTGGGAACTGTCTTGATTCTAACAGTTGTACCTCGCATCACTGCACACTACACGGTGTTGCTGGTACTCTCCTTTACCTTTTTCAGCTGCATGATAATGCTCTATCGACATTACAGCATCTTGTGTCGTCAGCCGCCGAACTGCATCAGCATGTCAACCTGCATGCAATTAATGCATACCAAGTGTCAGATGTACAACTCTTACCATCGTTTGCTGCTGTTTATCAGTTGATTCCACATTATGGCTCAGTAATGCCACCTGGCATCTTGGAAGAACCACACCGTCCATGGACCTCTAAAACCAACGGCAAGCGCAGTTCCTGCAACTGTCCACAGCTCTGCAGGGGTGTTGATGTGCGAAATGACTGCCACTGCATGTTTACAGTTACTTCACTTCCAGTCTCTCATTGCTTGTAAAGCACTTTGGGATACAATCGGTATGAAAAGAACTATATAAATGCTAACTATTCTTCTTCTGCTGCATCTCATCTGTGCTAGCCTGTGTAAGTATATACGGGATGAGAAACTAGACAGTGTCTGATGTGTTTTTTTATCCATATTAGTTGTGGTGACCTCAGATGCCCTTGCGAGTGGCAGACCGAGGAACAGCCCTGAGTGAAGTTTGTCCGAGGTCACCACAATGAGTAGAGATGGAAAATGTATTCAAACACTGCCGTTGTTGTGTATTCGATTTATGCAATGTAGTCTGTTTTTAAGGTTTTGTTTTATTGGTTTACGTGTATGTACTTTTGATGATTTTAAACAAAATCCATGGAACTATTTTGTTAATTTGTCAGTGTTGTGTTGCTGTCTACACCAGTTATTGAATGGGAGGAAGGCAGAGCTTCCTGATTGGTCCACATAATGTTGGAATCTGACTGTGATCTGACAGCTGATTCAGGGAAGAGAGGGTAGTGACATGTGTGGGTGAATTTAATCAATCAATCAATCAATCAATCAAATTATTTATTTTTCCAGGTGAACACCATTGAGCAAGCTCATTTACAAGGTGGACCTGCATTACACAAGTCAAGTAAATACAGGTTACTCACCTGTAACAGGAGTTCTAGGAATGGTATATGTTGTTCATCCACACTGTCTGGCAGGTTCCTTGCCGCTTTAAATTTTGCCAGAAGGTCTTCAAGCTGGCTCCTCCCACCCACCCAGGTGGTAAAACTCTTGGCTCCGCTCCATGATGCCAGATCTAGCCCGCTGGAAGCCAGGTTGTGCGTCGAAGCTGGGGAGGCCGGGTAGGTCGTAGGGAACAAATACATACCATTCCTAGAACTCCTGTTACAGGTGACTAACCTGTATTTCTAGGGACATGGATATGTTGTTCAATCCACACTGTCTGGCAGACTCCTGGCAGTTCTCAGGGAGGAGGGAGGCAAGGCGCACACCCCCTACTTAGGAAACAAGGACTGGAGAACCGAGGTCCCAAAACCAGCATCCCGGCATGACTCAAGGTCGATGTGGTAGTGGGTGATGAAGGTGTGTGCTGACTTCCAGGTAGCAGCCCTGCAGATTTCCTGGATAGGGACGTCCCTGGAAGCAGCCACCGATGCAGCGGTATGGCGGGTAGAATGAGCTCTTATCCCTCTGGGAGGCTCCATGCCCGCCAACCTATAGCAGAGATCTATGCAGGAGGTGACCCACCTGCCTATCGTCTGCTTGGCTGCATGTCTGCCAGGTGCAGCTTCAGCGAGGTGACAAACAGCTGGCTTAACCTCTCCCTTAACTTCAGCTGGCCCACTCCTTGAAGTAAGCGAGCGCCTTCTAGGGTCCAGCACGGAGCCTATATTCGGCCTCCGAGGTGTGACTGGGGTAGAACACCGCAGAGTCAACACATGGTTAAGGTGAAACTCTGACACCACCTTCGAAGGAATTTCGGGTGGGAGCGCAGGACAACCTTGTCCCTGTGGAAAACCAGATAAGGAGACTCGATGGAAAGTGCCTGGAGCTCTCCCATCCTTCTGGCTGACATGATAGCCACCAAGAAGGCGGTCTTCCACAACAGGTGAGATGTCACACCTGTGCATCGGTTCGAATGGCTTGCCCATGAGCTTAGCCAATACCAGCAGTAGATCCCACGGAGGTGGAGGTTCTCGCACTGGAGGGGATATGTGATCAAGACCTTTGAAAAAGCGCCAGACCACCTTCTACTGCGCCACCGACTGCTTCCCGGCCCGCGCCCGGTAAGCAGAGATGGCTGCCAGGTGCACCTTAAGGGTCGTCGACCAAAGCCCTTGCTGAGAAAGGGACCACAGGTAGTCCAGAACGCTTGCCAAGTAACAGGAGGAAGGGTCCAGGCCCTTGCCCTGACACCAAATGGAGAATCTCTTCCATTTGAAGGCGAGCATTTTCATTCGACTCTACGGGACGCTCAATGACGCTGAGGACCTCGCCGGAAAGACCCAAGGCCTGGAACCTAGCCCCAGGAACCAGGCCGCCAGGTGCAGGGATTGAAGGTCCGGATGGAATACCTTCCCTGATTGACTGAGATCAGGTCCGGGCGGGCTGGAAGCCGCCTCGGGAGCCTGGAGCTGAGACTGAGGAGATCTGGCTACCAGAATCACCTGCGCCTTGTCCCTCCTCGCCTTGAGAAGCACCTTGTGGATCAAGGGAAATGGGGGAAAGGTGTAGAAGAGGCCCGGGGCCCACGACCTCGAGAAGGCATCCCCCTGCAGTGAGCCCTGCTGAGGGGGGCGGGCATGAAGCAGTCTCAGCTTCGCATTCTCCCAGGAGGCAAACAGGTCCACCTGAGGTGTGCCCCAGTGGGAGAACAGATCTTGTACTACCTCCGGCAGGAGAGATCACTCGTGGGACACAGCCCCTATCCAGCTTAGGGCATCGGCCAGGGTGTTGGAGGCTCCTGCCACATGGATGGCAAGGAGATTCGTCTCCAGGCTGCACACGAGTGACCAAATGCAGAGAGCTTCCCTGCACAGAGGCATGGAGTGCGTCCCGCCCTGGTAGTTTAGGTAGTACATGGTCGTGGTACTGTCCGTCTGGACCTGAACCACTTGACCCCGTAGAAACGGAGCAAAGGCGGTGAGGGCTAGATGAACCGCTTGAAGCTCCA
Organism: Neoceratodus forsteri; assembly: GCA_016271365.2. NCBI lineage: Eukaryota > Metazoa > Chordata > Ceratodontiformes > Ceratodontidae > Neoceratodus > Neoceratodus forsteri. The sequence goes on along the minus strand of CM028131.1, from coordinate 1,400,611,795 downwards.
GCAGGTTGATGTGGCATCAGGACTCCGAAGGGACCAGAGGCCGTGCGCTCTGTGCTCCCCCAGATGGGCACCCCAACCCATCAGAGAGGCATCGGTCGATAGAGAGACCGTCGGCGCGGGGCGGACGAATGGGATGCCCTCCTGCAGATGTGCTGGAACGGTCCACGACTGAGAGCATTCCACATCCTCTGGGTCACTGTCACTAGCTGATCCAGAGGATCGAAGTGCTGTGACCACTGGCTGGCCAGCCCCCACTGAAGGGGATGCATGTACCAGCGGGCCCAATGGACCACGCTGGTGCAGGCTGCCATGAGGCCCAGGAGGCAGAGGAAGTCCCGGGCAGGGCGCAGTTGCCCAACCTGAAATGATTCGGCAAAGGAGGAAAGAACCTCGGCCCTGTCTGCCGGGAGCCGTGCTCTGGCTCACAGACAGTCAAGCTCTGCCCCGATGAATTGGATCACCTGCTTTGGCATGAGTTCCGACTTGGGCTCGTTGATGAGGAGGCCAACCTGAGAGCAAACCTGGAGGGCCAGATCTCTGGACCGCTCCACCTCCGTTCTGGAGGGGGCTGCAATCAGCCAGTCGTCCAGGTAGGGGTACATCCGGACCCTTCGGCGCCGCAGGAATGCTGTCACCACTGCCATGCATTTGGTGAAGACCCTGGAGCTAGGGAATGGCCAAGGCATGGCTCGAACTCGTGAGGGATCCTTCTGCCCTGAAGCGGAGGAATCTCTGGTGGGACGGACGGATTGGGACGTGAAAGAACGCGTCCTGGAGGTCCAGAGAACAGAACCACATGCCTCGTTCCAAGGATGGGATATCTGAGCCAGAGTGACCATCCTGAAGTTCCGAGACCTAAGGAACCTGTTCAGGTCGTGCAAGTCGAGAATGGGGCACCAGCCCCCCATCCGTTTTGGGACCAGGAAGTACCTGGACACAAACCCGGTCTGGAGGAGGATCTGCCACCTTCCTGATCACCTTTTGAGGAGAGGGCGACATCGGGCTCGGGCGAAATGGACAGAGGTTGGGCGGATCTCTGTGAGTTCCCCCGCGAGGGGCATAGCTCGGAAGGGCGGCCTGCTCAAACTTAGGGGAGGCCCTTTCCTACCACCTCCAACACCCAGCGGTCCATGGTGATAGCGGACCAGGCAGAAAGGAAGTGGGGAGCCATCTCCCCATGGGAGAACCAGGGGGGAGGACGAGGCTGGGGGCGACACCCCTCAACCCGTCACTGGGCAGGCTTGGAGGAGGGACCGGCCGAGGGACCTCCTGGGCCTTTTCCTCCCTGCTTCCTATTAGAGGAAGCTGCAGGCTTGGCTTTGGGTTGCCAAGCGCAAGCCTGCTGACCCTGGTGTTGGTGCTGTTGGGCAGGACGTGCTGCAGGCGCAGAAGGGTGAAAGGACTTATGTTGTTGTTGTCGATGGCCCTTGTCCTTCTGGGCCAAGGTGACCGAGTCCAGAGTGGCATTGGACTTTTCGATCTGCTGGAGGTGACCTTCCACTCCAGGGCCGAAGAGGTCGGTCCCCAGGAAGGGGACATCCGCCAGTTTATGCTGGGTATCCCCCATGAAGGTGGATATCCTCAGCCATGCTCTGTGGCGAATGGCCACTGCGGCTGCAACTGATCTGGCACAGGAGTCTCCAATGTCCAGAGCCATTTGGAGCTGCTGTTTTGCCACTGCCCTTCCCTGGTCCTGTACCTGCCTGACTGTGGTCTGCAGGTCGCCCGTGAGATGAGTGATCACCTCATCCAGGGAGTCCATGAGGGCGTGGGAGAAGTGTGCCATCAGCACGGCCGAGCTGGCCTGGCAGAGGCCAAGGGAGGACGCAGCGTACACTTTGTGCCTGGCATAGTCCAGCTTTTTGGACTCCTTGTCGGGGGCTTATCCGACATCCCTAGCGCCTCCCGAACGCCGAAAACGCTTATCGGTGACCAACCCCTCGGCAGAGAGGTGTTCCGAAAAACCAGACAAAGAGCCGGTAGGGAATGCATACTTCCTGGCCATCCTGGCCGAAGGCGCAGGACAGGAAGCAGGCCACTGCCAGAGCTCCAAGGCTGGGCCAACAATGGCTTCAGCCACCGGAAAGGCCTCCATGGGTGAATCCCCTCGGTCCAGTATCTCTGTTAGGGGATACCTGCCCCACTTGTGTCCAATTCTGGAGACCCCATCTCCACAAGGACATAGACAGGATAGAGGCAGTCCAGAGGAGGACAACTAAAATGGTGCAGGGTCTGCAAGAGAAGCTGTATGAGGAGAGACTAAAGGAGCTTAATATCAATCAATCAGTCAATCAATCAAATCTTTATTTATTCAGGCGAACATCATTGAGCACAGCTCATTTGCAAGATGGACCTGATAATGTCAGGGTTCAGAAGTTGGTACATATACAGTTATAGCTGGTACATATACAGTTATACTAAGACACTTAAATACAGTATACAAAAACAAGATTGCCTAAACATAACAAGAACAAACATTTGTCAATGCCGAATGTTGCTTGCTTGTATGTGCTGTTTAGGTATTTGGAAGTGACAATTTCATGCCTTCCTCCCAAGACATCCACTGTGTCTTTCCGTTCAGTATTCACAGAAGAGTGGGAGGGGCAAGGGCCACAGCAGTACAGCAGTTGCCAAGGGGGTGAAGAGGTGGACAATAGTCCATTCAAAGGCAAAAGAGTCCTGCAGGAGCTCACTAAATTGAAGGTAGACAAAGCGATGGAACCAGATGGCATACGCCCAAGGATATTAACAGAACTGCGAAGGGAGATAGCAGTACCTCTGGCAGCTATGTTCACTGAGTCATTCAACATGAGTGAATTGGAGGAGGGCACATGTGGTCCCTCTACACAAGTCCGGCAGCAGGGAGGAGGCAGGGAACAATAGGCCATTCAGCCTCACCTCAGTAGTGGGGAAGATCATGGAGACATTGCTTAAAGAAAGGATAGTGGGCATCTAGATGCCATCGGAACCCAGGACCATAGACAACATGGATTCAGCGGGACATCATGTCAGATAAATCTGGTTGATTTATTTGACTGGGTGACAAAGGAAGTGAATCAGGGTGGGGCAGTGGACAACGCTTACCTTGATTTCAGCAAAGCCTTTGACACCATCCCATATAGGAGGCTGATAAACTAGCTGGGTAGGTTGGACATGGGGGAAAGGGTGGTAAACTGGGTTAGAAACTGGCTAACAGACAGGAGGCAGAGAGTGGTGGTAAATGGTATGCAGTCTAGGGAGAGGGGGCGACCAGTGGGGTGCTGCAGGGATCGGTCCTGGGGCCAGTTCTGTTCAATGTCTTCATTAGTAATACTGCACAACATCTGAAGGAATTTTTCACTAAATTTTCAACATAGCCATTTTAAGACCTCTGCTCATGAACAGTGTCACTGTGATTTTCTTAATTTGTCCTGGACATTGATTTCTCAAGACAATCGACCGCCATTGGCACACTACATGGGCGGAAACACGCTTTGGGTGAGATGAAAATGACAGCTGTACTACCTACAAGAAGGTGTGATAAATGGCAATGTTGAAAATCTGGAGGAAAATATTGAAAATTGAACTTACGAGCAGCGTAGAACCGTACAACACACGCTTGGTAAAACAGTCATTTTTTGAATTTTTTTCATTTAATTTTCAACATAGTCATTTTAAGACCTTTGCTCATGAACAGTGTCACTGTGATTTTCTTAATTTATCCCTGACATTGATTTCAAGATAACCGGACTGCCATTGTGCTATATGGGCTGGAAATACATTTTGGGTGAGATGTGAAAATGACAACTATACTACCTATAAGAAGGTGTGGTAAAATGGCAATGTTGAAAATCTGGAGTGAAATATTGAAATTTCGGAACTTACAAGCCTGCATAGGAACCGCGAATGCACGCCAGAAACAGTCATTTTTGATTTATACTCAATTTCAACATGGGTTTTGACTTTTCATGAATGATGTCATTGTCATGGCGTTATTCAGGCCCGGCGATTTTGGCAGTAACCGCGAGTGACTATGAAATCACTCCTTCTGGCCCGATAACGCCATGACAGTGACATCATTCATGAGAAGGGGTCCCAAAATCCCCATGTTGAAAATTTGCGAAAATTCCCAAAATGCCCGAAATATGCAATAAAGTTGAAACCCCTCATTCAGCCTATTATACAGCTTCACCGCATTTCCTCAGTTCAAGGTCGGCTTTGAAGAGTGCAGACGTGTTCCCCGGTCCACCAAGATCGCCGCCCGGAGTCCGGAGGTAAGTATGGGGTGGGGGTGGGGAGGCTGGGTGCAGGTGGGTGCGGGTTGTGGAGGGGTTGGGAGACGCGCTTTGTTTTACAGGTATTTAAAAAAAATGACTACGTGGGGACGCTTGCCACGCTAGGGTGGGCTCCTATGTGGCACAAGGACGCTTGGGGGTGTTCAGCCGACGGGATTGGGCACCCCCGTCAGCCATATTGCTGCCACGCCGGGGTGGGCTCCCATGAAAGCACAAGGACGGTAGCGTCATCGGTCGGGATTGGGCACCCTGTCGGCCAAAGGATTGCTTGCCATGCTGGGGTGGGCCCCAGCATGGCACTTACTACTGGGACGCAACTCAGCCGGACGGGATTGGGCACCTGTCGGCTATACAGTGCGCAAGGGGAGAAGGGCGCCACGCCATGGGGAGTTTGTGGGGAGCTGGCGCGAGCAGCCAATATCTTATCGGTGCTCAATGGAAGCGTAGTCTTCAACTGTATGCCACTGCATTTTGGAGCATGTCACAGACAGCTCCAGAATGCATTGACTTACAGGGGCCACGCCTGCCAGCACACTGACTGAATTGGAGGAGGAGGTGACACACCTCCGAAATCTCCGATGATGGCACTATGTTTCTTGCACATGCGTGCAAGCAACATAAAAATAGGAACATAAGAATGCACACCAGCTAATCTAATATATACATATCAACATTAGAATTATCTTGGTATATCTCCTAATTAAAGCAACCAATATTCCAATTATCAGAGGTAAAGTTATGGACAAAGGATACACAGTGATTGAATGACTGGATGATGGTGGTCATTGACTATGATAGGTGTCTTGGTAGGAAAGTGTAAGAGTGGCCTGATCAGGGGCTGGGGCCTGCACTAGGAGATAGATGGTTGGGATAAGGGCTTGTATATGTGCCAGGAAGTAATGGGAGAAGAGTATAGGCAGGATGTACGGAGTCTGTGGGGCTGAATTTATTGGGAGGTGTATTGACACCTAGTAATGGCTGCCTGAGGAGGGGAAGGTTAGGAATAGTAATGTACTAATACTTGTGGAAACAGTTGCATTTTTCTTGGAAGAGACTTAGGTATAGATGTTTAAAGGATGCTAATGATATAAAGTTGTTCAGCTTCAGGGTCTTCTGTAACATATTCCATGATGTAGCTAGTACATAGCTGATAGCAGATCTCCCGTGCCGGGTGTTGAATTTAGGCACTTTGAGCATGGTGAAATTGTGGCTTTTAGGGCATAGATACTAGCTGTGGCTTGTGTGAAGCAGTCTAAGATATAATTTTGGAGCATCTTAGTTAATGCTCTGTACGTCCATACTGCGGTATTTCTGTTTCTTCTGAGATGAAGTGATGTCCATCCGACTGCAGCATAGAGAGAACAGTGGTGAGTGCTAAATGGTAGATCTGTTATGAACCTCAGAGCTCTGTGGTATAGTGTGTCCAGTTTGTTTAGATAGAAGATAGGGCAGCGACTGTAAAGGAAATCTGCATAGTCTAATACTGAGAGAAATGTGGCCTGGACCAACCTCTGCTTAGAATCTCTGGTTAGAAAGTGCCTTATTCTATAAAAAAGACCAAGCCTCTGACGGAGTTTTTTTAGAAGTTCTTCAATGTGATCTATGTAGTCGAGTCTGCTATCTATCCAAACCCCCAAGTACTTGAATTTTTCTACATATTCAAGGTTTTCACCAAGAATAGTGGGTAACTGGGGGAGATTGTTTAGAGAGGAGTGACTTGTCTGACTTTGGCTAGGGAAAAACATTGCTTTTGTTTTTTTTGCATTTAGAAGAAGCTTTTTTTCCAGTAGTTGATGTTGTAGTCTGTGGAATTCCGCTTGTAGATCTTCACAAGCTGTAGCAGGCAAAGGGTTGCTGACATATAAAACAGTGTCATCTGCAAACAAGTGTACAGTGGTTTTGGTAAGGTTAGTGTCAATGTTGTTGATGTAAATGGCAAAGAGGATGGGGCCCAGGATGGATCCTTGTGGAACTCCTCTTTGCAGTGGTTTGAGTGGAGATAGGTCTCCTTCAGCTTTTATTTATTTATTTATTTAGCTTTTGTTGACCGGGTAAGTGCACTAGACAAATCCTGCCTATTTTCAGGCACGACCCGGGGGAAGGGGATACAGATGAATGCCAACTGATCTTGAACCAGATTAAGCTGTTTTACTTGCTGTGTCCTTCCCATGAGGTAACATCTGAACCATCTAAGGGAGGATGGATCTAAACCTATGGAATACAAGGAAGAGAGGAGCAGTTTGTGATCCACCATGTCAAACACCTTGCTTAGGTCTAGGAATACAGCACAGACACTATTTTTATTGTCCAATTCGATTTGCCAGTCATTTGTTACTTTAGCCAATGCAGAGATGGTGCTATGTTTGGTTCTAAACCCAGATTGTGCTGGATTTAAGAGATTAGCCTCTTCAAGATATTCTCTTAGCTGAATCCTCACTAATTTTTCTAGCAGCTTGGATAGCACTGGAAGGATAGAGATTGGTCTATAGTTGTTGAGGTCCATAGGGTCCCCTGCTTTTAATAGTGGGATAACTTGGGCTGTTTTCCAGGTTGCGGGAATAGAACCTGATATTAATGAAAGATTAAAAAGGTGTGTTAATGGAAAAAGCAAGTGCTGGTATTACAGTCTTTAGAAAATAGGGATCAAGGGAGTCTGCACCTGCACTTTTTTTGATATCCATCTGCAAAAGTAGATCCTCCACTTGTTTCAACAAGACTGGTTTGAAGGAGAAGGAAGATTCAGTTATCCGAGTTCCAGTGCTCTGAGTGCATAGCTGAGCATGCAGTAGATTAGCCGGTGAGGTGTCGAATACAAGGCCAGCGGCTGTAAAGTGATTGTTGAATGATTCCAAAATTTCCATTCTATCTGAAGTTGTTCCCTTGTTATGGTGTATTTGAGCTGGAAGTGAAGTACTAGGCTCTTGACCTGTTATGCCCTTTATGGTGCTCCAAAATTTGGCAGGGTTGTGGTAGGAGGAGTCAAGTTCTGCCATATAAAAAGCTGCCTTTGCATCCCGTACTTTCCTGGTACAGATACATGTATACCCTTGAGGAAAGAAGGGAGAGGGGGGGACATGATAGAAACTTTTAAGTACCTCAGTGGAATCAACAAAGTCCAAGAGGGTAGCATCTTCAGAAAAGAGACGGCAAGAACAAGGGACACAATTTAAAGATAGAGGGGGGCGTCAGGGCAATGTGAGAAGTATTATTTCACAGAGAGGGTAGTGGATGCATGGAATTGCCTTCCTGAGGAGGGTTAGGGGTCTAAAACTTTGGGAGAATTCAAGAATGCATGGGACAGACATAAGGCAATTCTTGTGGGGGGGTAGGAAGAAATAGGCTGTTGGTTAACTAGGATCTGCGGCCTATCCTGTAGGTAGGGAAATGGGCAGACTAGATGGGCCAAGCGGTCCTTATCTGCCATCAAAGTCTGTGTTTCTATGAATACAGGCTCGAGCTACATCTCGGTGGACTCCGAGATGAGCCAAAGGAGACCCATAAAGGACGATGGGCTTTTGTCCATCGACTGGCCCCCGGAGGACTCCAGGTCAATGGGCCTGGAGAACAGGGAGGAGTCGTCATCGGACTCCGAGGAGTCCACAAAGAGCTGCCTGGGGCCTGAGCCACCCTCCACCTGCCGAGGACGGTCGGGAGTGAGGGTGACCGACAACCTGTGGGGCAGACCCTGACCCAACCGAAGTCCTTGGTCGGCGCCCCCGATTTCAGTTGTGGAGGCAGAGGTTCCACCACAATCGGTGGGGCAGCTGGTTTTGGCCGAACAACTGGCCCAGGCTTGGGCACCTCGACTACAGCAAGGGGTTGTTTCGGCCGTTCAGGTGACAACCACTTGATGGCCGGGGAAGGTGATGGCATCGGCTTGTTCCCGGACAGAAGTAACTGCTGCCACATCTGGTCCTTGTAGCATCGACGCAATTTGCGCCGAAGCCTCTCCTCTTCCGAGGAGGAAGACAAGGATGAGTGGTGGCGCTGCTTACTTCGGTGCCGAGACTGAGACCGCCGATGTTGGCGGGATCGGCTGGAGTGAGACGATGTCCAAGACCGAGACCAAAATCCTCGGTGTTTCCAAGGATGGTTCTGGGAAGGGGCGGAGGACACCCGCTCTTCCCTTGACTCGGAAGCCTTGACCAGGGACTCCGGCACAGGAGATGCAGGCAAGTCCTCGGTCTCCACTGGGGGAACCGGTGAAGAAGGGTTGTCGGCTTCACTGTCGACAGCCTGTCCGGTCGAGAAAATCTCGACCGCCGATGGATGTCTCGGCCGCAAACCCTCGGATCAAGTAGAGTGTTGACTGTCTGGGGAAGGGACCTCCCCTCCCTACGACTCAGACGATGGGACTTACCTTTCGAGTCCTTCTTTTGGACCAATAAGAAAGTCCCGATGGCCCCTCTCCCTTTGTGGAAAGGGATTGGCAAAGCTCCTTAAAAGAAGCTGAGTAGGAGGAACCCAAAGAGAGCGGGATAAATACCGCGACCGAGGAAGAGGATGATGCGGCCTGTGCCACCTCCTCCTCCAGGGCGATCATCTGCTCGAGTTGCTCAGCCGAGCCAGCCGCCGCGGTCACCGCCCAACGGGCCTCCTTTGACTTCACCGGCCGGTAGTGCTTCTCAGGGCGCCCAAGCTGTAACCGGGCAGCACGGTCTTCCAGGACATTGGTCGAAAACGAACGGCATAACTCGCAGGCCTGCGAGTCATGGTCTAGGCCGAGGCAGTAGACGCACGTGGAGTGCGGATCCGTCCTAGACATTTTCTGCCCACAAGGGCACCGCCGAAATCCGGGAGTCGATTTGTCCATCGTAGCCAAGAGGGAGTAATTTGACCGAAGTCTTGAAAATTTAAGAATAAGTTTCGGGCGAACCGAAGAACTGGGATCCAGTCTATACGCAGAGCGTTAAGGAGGGAACCTGAGCTTCCAAGCAGTAAGGAAGATCTGGCGTCATGGGGTGGAGCCGAGAGTTTTACCACCCGGGTGGGTGGGAGGAGCCAGCTTGAAGACCTTCCGGCAAGATTTAAAGCGGCAAGGAACCTGCCAGACAGTGTGGATTGAACAACATATCCATGTCCCTAGAACAATGCATTTATATACAGATAAATAGACAGTAGATACAAGAGTACAACAGTACAGGTAGGCCTGCAATAGACAGGATAAGTAAAAATACATTTGGGTTCAGGTAAAAGGCAGTCGGTAAGGGTATACATAACAATAGGGTAGCAAGCCAGCAAAAATTTATACCAGATACAACAACATACATGGTTTAGTATTCCTGTAAGGTAAAGGCATTATAGTCCAACGAAGAGATTAGTTGAAGTGGATGCTACAAGCAAAGAGACATATATAGTCAGTTTAAAAAGATCCGGGCGTATCAAGGGGGAGACATGTGTCGGGAGATGTGGGCAGCCAGTGGGGGAGGGGGGTCTGGAATTGGGATAATACTAGAAGTGAAGGAATGAGATGCTGTGGGTATACAAGGAATAGGTGGGTGAGGGAGGGTGAGATTTAGGGCGGTAGATAAGTAGGTGGCTCAGGAACAAGTTATGCACTGATACAAGAAAGGAGGATGGGAAAAGCAGGGAGGATGTGGAAGGGGTGTAAGTAAGCTAGGATCATTGGAAGCAGTTGCAGGCTTCTGTAATGTATTTTTAATATAAGGTCTTAAACACAGCGAGACTAACAGGAGTCCTCCATTTCAGTGATTTCTGTAGCACATTCCAGAGTGACGGTAGAACGAAAGTATAAACAATTTATTTGCATACAAACGTGAAACTTGACCTGATACCTTATTTATCCTACAGTTTTCCTCTCACATACATTGCATAAATCATAACATCGAAATAGAATAAAATAGGCTGATTAGTTTGTCAAAGCACCATGCTAGCATGAGAACTTATTTTTTAAACTTAGTGTGAAAACTGCAGCAGGCAGCCTGAAATGAATCACTGCAGGCTTCGGATGACAACAGCTGAGTGGGCACAGAAGCCAACAGGTGGGCACATATCTGTGAATAGATGAATGAGCACCCGTGACTTGCAGATCCACTTCCGGAAGGTAATTAGGAGCAATAAAACAGGGCTCTGATGCCCTCTGTCTTGAGACCAGGAAGAGTGTGTGGGAAAGGAACAGAAGGAATGCAACACTCTGCATTACCCTACCTGAAAAATATATATAGATTAGATTAGGTTTCAGGAAACATTTGCTACATATTCATGTATGTAGCTTATTTTGATCATCTTATTGTACATATGTATTATTTATACAGAAAACGGCAGTGTGGTCTCGGAGTTAGAGCACCGGCTTAAGAACCAGGAGATCACAGGTTCTATCCCTGCTGGAGCCAAATACCTACTGTGTCACTCCGTTAACCTCTCAGTGCTCCAGTCCACAAAACTGCAGATATGGGCAGGACCCCACTGGGAAACAGTTGATGCTTCTCTGCTGGGCTGGCCTGGGTAAAAACAAATTCTAAACTAAATACAACACATTTATTAAGTATTTAATATTGTTTTGTGTAGTGATCTGTTTCTGGGATGGGCCTGAAGATAGGCATTACTTGCCAAGTATACTCACTTGGTGAACAAAACTGTAAAATAAATACAAAAGGAAAATAATTTGGTTTGCTATATCATCTTTCATATACACTGTAACCTAAAGTACTGCACCTTCCATGAGATGGAGGGCAGAGAATACTGTTGCCATTTACAGGTGCACAGAAAGAATCAGAGTCCAGAGGCAGTTTTAAAGAGAGTTTGGAGAAATGTTAAGCAGTATAGCACAGTGGTCTAAGGCTCTGAGCTGCAAACCTAGAGACCTGGGTTTGAATCCCACAGCCCCAACTTGCATTCTGTGTGACCCTGAGCAAATCATTTAACTTCCCTGTGCTCTCAGGGCGTACCTATAAACAAGCTTTCAGCTTAGTGTGCCACTCCTGGTTAAACAATTGAAAAAAAAAAATAATAAGTTAAGCAACTTGCTCAGGGGCACACCGTGAGTAAGTGGCAGTTGTGGGGTTCAGACCTGGGTTTCCAAGTTCACAGCTCTGCACTCTAACTGCTAACACACACTGCATTGGGTGCCATGCCCAACTGCCCAGTCAGGGTGCCCTCATTCTGATATGGCCTGAGGGGGATACTCAGGCAGACTCCTCTGGTGGGGGTGAGGTGGGGAGGGACAAGATGGCGGCCATATTGGGTGATAGGCTTTAATGTGAGCTTATTTTAAAACTGTTTGGGGTGCTTGAACAGCACTTCTCTCCTTTACAACAGTCATTACAAGTGCAGGGGTAGTTTTGGGGTTGTTTTGCTGTAGGGAGAGACATCAGAAGAGAATGCAGGCAAGATATTGTACCTTTTAATTTTTCGATCAGTTCTGATGCAGGTTTTCCTCTTAATCGGTGTCCCATACGTTTTTCATCATGATGCCAGAACTGGTATATACATACTGCTTTTAACCGAACAGCACATTTGCTGCTCAGTGCAAGTTTTCCTTTGACGCATCTGACCACGTTTCCTGCAGTCTTTCAGGCTATTTGACTCTGCCAGGTTTAACCGACTCTAACTCTGATGAGGTAGCACGTCATTTCAGCGCAAACAACTCCACGTAAACAACTGAGCGAAAACAGTACAGCATAATGCTTCTGAGCGTATACAACAAAATAGTGCATAGCCAACACAGCGCTTAACCAAATACGGCAAACATAACGCAAATGAGGAAAACGACAAAAAATCCCTTACAGCATCATAGCAATTCCAAAAATCAATAGCAAACAGTGGTCTATGACGACCACGATGACGGCATAATAATTTTATTTGTGAGAGAACCCTGGAATAGCTAAGTAAAGTGCGATTTGCCATTAGAACAAACACTGATGGGATTATAGCTGTAAATCTAACACCGGGTATTGTGTACAACTGGGAAAATAATGTTGGGGTAGCCTTAAATGTTCTGTCAGCATACCAGTGAGGTGAGCATTTCATGTACTGCAAATTTTGGTTTGTGGCAAATATAATGAAATGAAATGCTCACCATCCTTAGGTCTGGAGTCATACTGCATAAAAATTTCCCCGTATCAGATTTACAGTACTCAGGCGGTATTATTAGCTCACTGAGTGCTGCAGGTTGAGTAGGAGCAACTGAAGCAGTCTGACGTGCCCTTTGGGCAGTTTGTTTCAGACTAAAAAAAGACGGCAACTTGCCACTGATGGAATGGCTAATGACACTGGTAGCACTGGCGACTACCTGTTGAGTAATCTCTTGAGACCTTGCAGCCTTCTCTTTCATTTCATTCACAACTTGCCAAACTGCTGCATCAGCAGGGTTTGGCACATGATTGTATTCCCGAATTAATTTGATAATTTCCTCATTCTCGGTGTGCAACCGTGCAGTACACTTGAATGCATCTTATTGGATGCATTTCCAATATTCCTTTTGGCCATACTTTCGCTCCTTGCAATACAGGTATCTGTCGTGACTGAGGAGCGGCTGCCCTCTGGTGCTCAGGACAAAATGCAGCGGCATGATTTCTCTACGTCGGTAGCCGTGCCAAACAGAGAGAGTTTTATTAAAACAAAATCAGCATACAATTAATTGGATAGGCAGCGAAGGCCTTATAGAGGGGGTGTAATTAATTGGATAGGCTGAGACTTGGCTTACAGAGATGGGGTCTTACTAGTATCACGCTGAGACAGTAGCACTGATAAGTCAATTCGGCGAAAATTATCGCACTGTATTGACCGCAATTAATTTTTTTGCGCACAAATGACATGGAACCCTCTGATGACCATCCCCTTGCTGCCCCACTTGGTTCTGAGGAAGTGGGAGTTTGTTTGCTCTCGGTCCCGACCAACAGGTAGGAGACATAGCCATGTGGATTATAGCTGCAGTCAGAGATTGGCAAGAAGAGGAGTCGGTAAAGAGCTGTTCCTGAATTCCATCCTCCAGCTTGGCCACTGTATACTGTTCGGTGAAGATAAGGTCTCTTTCGGTATTTTAGAAAGTTCTAAATAGATTTGGCTCCCCTGTGTATTGCTGTGATGGGGGAGGGGGGCAGCTTAATCTGGGGGAGGCACTGGTTTGTGAGACAGACAGTTTGCTTCACTGAGGACAGAAAACTGTAGTGATCTTGTTTCCATCTTGCTTACAAGCTGAGTGGACCACGCAGTGAGAGAGCATGGCTGAAACCAGGTTCTCAGTTTCCCCTCTCCATAGGAGTGTGGCATCTGTGCTCCCTAGACTGTCTCTCTCAGCCTGCAGGCAAAATTAATGTTGTCTTAACTGTTCTTTGGGCAGTATCATCTCAGTGGCAGTGAATGGGATTTTATATTCATTGTTTAAAGCAGCAGTGCAACAAAATTGGGCAAACATTTGACCCTACCTTTTTTGACAATAAAAGATTCCAGGCATCTTCCAGTTTTATTTGGTGGTGAAATCTTCAATTTCCACAAGAATTTGAATATTTCATAAATGTTTTAATTTAGTTTTTTTCTCAAGAAAAAAAAGATGGGCACCACATTTGGCTTAGAAATACCATTACAGACCTAGTAATAGGATAGAGAGAATTAAAAAAAATCATGGTGTGTGGCATCAGATGTACCTTGAAAAGTAGATTAGACAACTATGCCAATATTTTTATGACCTGTAGTTGAAACTAGCTTTTAGCGAAAAACATTTTTCATGGCTCTGTTGCTTTAAAATGAATATGGACATCTGAGGTTAAAGTTGCACAATCTGTTGATACTGTTATTTTAACTGCACTCCTTGCTTTCCAGTTCTTATATTGTAGCTTGAGTGGATGGGGTTGTGTGAGTGTTATTTGTGGCTGTATAAGTGTACGACTGTCGGTGCGAATGTGGGATAGGGTTGAGATTGTTTTCTTATTTTCTTAGGGATTTTGGTGGTCTTCATTTCATTTTGTTAGTTTTGTCGCTGGGTTGGCAATATGTGCAAAAGAGACGATGTAATAAGTCTCAGCCATACTTTGGACATGTTGTGGCTGTTCTGTCCACTCAGCGGATTCCCTATAGTCACTCATGCTGTCAGCAGTTATCAGCCACTGTGCTAGGGATCCTCGGAAGGTGAAGCAAAGGCTGTGGCAGAGGATCCAGGTGGGATGAAGGGGGGGCTGATAGGATTAGTCAGGACTCAGAGGCACCCAAGGAGGAGGTGCAATAACAGGGGGCCTCCCTGTCTTGTTCCCCTCCCTAGGCCATGCCAAGTACTAGAGGTCAACAGGTTACCAGACCACCTGAATCTGCTCTTCCCCTTCAGGCCATTCTTTGTAATGCAAGATCAATAACACAGCAGTGATGGAGGGTTTCATTGTTGTTTCCTCAGCTGATCTCGTTTTGTATGGTGGTTGGGGGAGGGGTTAGGGCAGGCTGGCCATCTGTTTTAGATTTGCTTTGGGATTCATGGCATACCCCACAGGAACTTCCAGATCCTTTTTGTGTGTGGCTGTACGAGGTGGGGCAGGGGTAGGCTGCAGGATCATCCTCATATACTGGCCTCCAGGATGTGGGGGTGAGATCCTTCAGGAGCTGATTGATTTCATGGTTGACCAGGTGTCGGATGCCCCCCAGACTATTAGTTTGGTGAGATTTCAATGCTTGGTATATGGATACCATTAAGGACTGATTTACTCCCACAGGTAAATAGAGATACGATTACATTATCTCAGACATTATGGATGGATGGCACTGTGGGTTCCCACACACAAATCTGAATACCATTATGGAGAGATGGGGAGGCAGGCCTTATGTATACATGGCAGCGCAGGGCCCACAGGGCCCTGTGCTCCCACACCCAAATACGCAGAGGATTATGGAGTGATGGGAGTGGGGAAATAAGGATACAATTCCAATCTCTCAAAAATTATGGATGGCTGAGGGGTGTGGCTTAGCAGCGGAGCAGAATAGACGCTCCTAGTTTGAGCTCCCGAGGAAAAGAGCCATTAATTGTTAAAATCTACATTTTTCTATTGCTTTTCATCTCCACAACTATATGGCAAGTGCAGAACAACTTTCTAGGTGCAATTATAGGAAAATCAAGAAATACCATGCCAACAACTGACTTTTTCCAGCCTCAAACTTCCAAGCCACAAGGTACTGGGCCGCCGCTGTCAGACAGAGCCGCGGGTGGAGGTAAGAGTGGCATGGAGGAGGTGTCTCTCAGCATGATCAATGGCTCAGTTAGTCAGGACAGTTCAAGAAATGGATAAAAAAATTGATGCCCTCACACCAAGGATTTCCTCCCTTGAAACATGAATGGACAGTGCTGAGCAAAGCATTAATCGGGTGGATGGCTCAGTGTGCAAATGAATTAACACTACCACTCAGCTAATCAAAGAAACTGCCCTTCTCTCCAGACCCCCTGCCCACATTACTGAAATTGATTCTTGATTCATTAAAGGGATCCCAAGGCACCCATTTGATAGGTAGCACATATAGGAGGTTACAGGAATTCTTGGGAGACACTATGGCCTCTACTCTGAAGGCCTGGAATGGGGACCTGGCGATGACTATTTCTTATGAGAGTTGGCTATTAAGATATCTTGGACACCTTATTGGCGTGAGTTCACATGGAGGTGCCGGAATAGATATTTCCATGTGCCTGCGACACTAGCAAATATTTTTGCCACACAGTTGGGCATCTGCTGGAGGCACTGTGGTGGATCCCCTGGCAACCCATGTTCATGTTTTTTGGTCATGTCCCCATATAGCCCCATTTTGGTCTCAGATACGGGGATAAGATAAAGCAGGTATTAGATTTTAATGGCCCTTTGACCCCTGAATTGGTACTGCTAGCTATCCCCCACCCCCCCGCAGGACCTCAAAATTCCTTTTGTTCTCAGCTTAATTTATATATTGTAGCAGCTAAAAAAGGCAATCACTCATCTCTGACATCAGCCAGACCCTCCTAATGTTGGCATGTGGCATAATATAGTCAATATGATATAAAGAATGGAACAGATTACAGCAACAGTGGAAAATCTAGACTCGCAATTTAAACTTAAATGGTGCCAGTGAGTGCTCTATGTCTCCCAGGAAGACCCCAGTTTTGTTTCATAATTAGAAGGCTTATACTACCTTATTTACGAATCCCCCAACTATTTTTATGAGGGTACGTTGGATAGTTGATGGGGGATGCCAGTCTGGACCTCTTCTTTTTATTGGTATTAAGTCATTAGAAACATTAATTTAAATGGGGTGATACAATATAGGCCAATCCTCAATGATAAAGGTTAGATACTAGAAATATAAAATGCTATCTTCTGAACATTGATGTGTAGTTACATTACAGTGCTCCTGGATTTCTATAATTCAATCACTGTCACTTTATTGTGTATGAAGGTTGTAATACAGAAGCTCGATGTGACACTCTGATTTTTCAAAATAAAGATTATTAAAAAAAAAAAAGAAACTGCCCTTCTCAAACAGTGATTGGAAACAGTGGAGAACCAAACCAGGGAAAGGAATTTAAGACTGGTGGGGCTTCTAGAGCAAATGGATGGTGAAGTGCCCCTCGACTTTATTGCTACTCTGCTTCCTCAGCTTTTGGGACTTTCTGCAGAGGATCCTGCCTTTTTATTCAAGAAGGCTTACCGAATTACTCCAAGGAGGGCCCCGGGCAGATTGAGTAGGAATGCGGAACCTCTTGGTCATGTGCAACTGTGCATACCTCTCAACTGTCCCTGATTTTCAGGGACGTCCCTGATTTTACCTCAGATTTTTCCTCTGTCCCTCATAAAATTTGTGTTCTCATGACAGAACAGTGGGGATTAAAAGCACAAAACAATGTCAAACATTAAAGTAACAGACTTGTTATTCCTCAGAAAATGCATCTTAACACAAATCCCTTTATTCTATCAGCTTTCTGAGTAAATAATACCAGATTTGAAGATGTGTCCCTGATTTTGGGTCTTTGTCCCTGATTTTTTTAAGTCTTGTCCCTGATTCATGAAGCAAGAGGTTGAGAGGTATGCAACTATGTGGGAATGAGGGACAGAATCCTCTCACTAGCTAAAAGGAAGAGAGTTTTTAAATATGGAGATGCCTCTCTATCGTTGTTCCCTGATCTATCCTATTTGACGAGACAACGCAGAAAAGCCTTCGATGGAATTAAGGGTTCTCTGAGAGTTTTGAAACTCCAACATCAGCTCCTGGTCCCAGCGAAGTTCAAAGTTACCTGGAATGGCCAAACCTATCTGTTCAATGACCCAATGGATGCTGAGACGTTTGTCCAACATGTTGAGAGGGACATGGCAGATATAGAAGACGGAGATTCTGACAATGTGGCAGAAACAGAGTGATTGTTCTTTTCGTCAATACACTTTCTCGGACTGGGGCTGTGAGTACTGTGCTAGTTATCCCTTAATGACTATATAGCTCTGCTGAGGAACCATTGTGCAAGACTTTCGGGCTTGTACTTCAAACCTCTTGGAGAGCTTTCACTATTTTGTTTTCTGAGTGCCTGAGCAGATGTAAGACTATTAAAAGCATGCAGGGTTTTGGGGACAGTATTTTGTTGGGAAATGCATGCCTTCTGACTTTTCTTTGATCTTAGTAGCAAAATGGTGGGTTGGTTTCAATTACAAAGAGGTCACTACCACATGAATGTTTACTTTCCAGCTCGGTATTTAAGATGGTTGCCCCCATGTATGTCTGGAACTGTGCAGTAGAGTAATGGAGCAGAAATTTGTGTTTTGCTGTGCAGTTCTGGTAACCCATGCGAGCTGGCTGGCATAAAATTGTTTTAAGATCGGGCTGGAAGGCTTTTCAGATATATTAAAGTATCACCACAGGACATTCTAGAAGGTGTGCATACTGCCTTCAAGTTTTAAGTTAATTTCCCCACATCTAGTAAGAGACTGACATTTCAAGGCAGAGATGGGGGTACTTTACACTCACAGGTCCTGAACTCTGTTTTCAAACTGTTTACTAAAATCCTTTATATTTGTTAGTTAAGCATAACAACTTAAGCTATCATGGTTCATACTAGTTTGTATTGATGTCACATAGTGCTTCAACAAAACAGCTTAGGCTATTACGGTTCAAACTTAGCTTGTATTAATTTTTATAGTTATTTGGCTCCTCCTCGGAGAAAATGTTTGTCTTTTCTCACCTGGTGGGATCTGCTTATGTGGGTTATAGCACGCCTTCGGGCTAGATGGTTAATGAGGCATCATCTTTACTTTTGATTGTTTAGTAACCCTATAATAACTGTGTGCTGCTTATAAGCCCCCGATTGACTAGATTATTAATGTAAAATTTTGTATTTCCTCCAATGTGGGAACGCGGGAAAGGTGTCTAACTCTTGCCTTTGTTTGAGGAAATGTGATCTGTAACTAATGTTTATATCCCTCCATTGGACTTTTTTATTGTAAGTTTTGCTTGCAAAAGTTATAAATAAGAAGTATAAAAAAAAAATATGGATGGCTGGGAGCCACAAGCAAACAAGCCTATGATTATACTATCTCAAAAAGTAAGTAAATATTCTGCAAAAAAAAGTCATTAATGCACCATTAGGGTTCCAGAAACAAAAGCTGGGAAATGCGGTCTTAGGGTTTCCAACCCTTAACACCCCAACCCCACCCTGGGTTTCCAACCCTAACACCCTACCCCCTTCCCTGCATGCAGGAACAGGCATGGGGGTGGCTTGGGGTTGTGATCCCTAATGCCCACCCCATTCTCCTATACTGTATGCATCTCAGCTTACTTACTCTTGGAATGGTGTGAGCGTTAGGGTTCACAACCCCAAGGCCCCCCCCCCACACACACACACACACCTGTTCCTGATTTTTTTCCACTTAGGTTTTTGTGCCCCATGTCCTGCCAGCCCCCCTCTTTAGGGATGTAAGTTTGTCATGGATGAGGTTTTAATGACGCATTGTTTGTTCATGAAATCATTATTAAACAGTAGTAAATGTTGTGGCACTGTCATAATTGCTACGTTCTGATGACACTAGTGAAAGTCATGGAAGTCCTGAATAAAGATCAAACATCATGGAATCAATGATGTGTATGACTGCCATGACAAACTTACATCCCTACCCACCTCATCTGCCTACCCCAGCCCTGTCACCCACCATCCACAGGACTTACCCCTGGTGCTCCTAGGATTTACCCCTCATGGCAGGGATGGAGTAAATTACACTTACCCCCCCCCCAAGTTTCATCCTGCACAGCAGGAAGTCATTTTCCTCCATGGTTTTCTCCCTCCCCGTCACCATGCAATCACACACAGTAGCATATCGATTTCCCCCAGGTCTACTGGGAAGCAGTATACCATAGTGGTTAAGTGCATTGAGCACTGAGCTGCAAACCTGGAGGCCTGAGTTTGAATCCATTCAGACCCCACTTGCATTCCGTGTGACCCTGAGCAAGTCACTGAACTTCCTTGTGCTCCCAGGTCGCACCTGGAAACAAGCTCCAACTTAGTGTGCCTTTCCTGGTTAAACAATTTCCCCTCTCCCTTTCTCTTACTGGGCTTCCTGGCTTCTCTGACACCCAGCCTCTGCTAGGTGTCAGGTGTGCTGTGGGAAGCACTGGCCACCCATCCTGAGAGAGACAGCACTCCTCTGGATGCTCAAACTCCCCAACATTTGACCTTGATAACTTGAATTCACCCGGTCGTCAGACGGTAGCAATACCGCCTGCCATCAGGCCACTTACCTTGTTAATTTCTTAACGTGCTGTTTGGGTATGTCTGTGTATTCTAATTCTGACATGTGAATGCTGTAAATTGATGCCCTGCCGCTGTAGCGCCCCGCCTGGACCCTCCTGACATCTAGGTGTAACACCAAAATGAGGCAATCCTGGGCTGACATATAGAGAAGACACACTGATGAGTCCTATGTAGGACAAAACACATGCCTGTGTCTTCTGTTGTCACCCTTTACAGACTGCTTGATAAGCCTTTTGGCACCATGCATTCCTGTTTAAAGCAGAACCAGCCTAAATATTCATGGTGATTTGTATACACATCCCATGATGCTTTGCATTATGGGGGGGGGGTATGTGTGATTTTGTACATCCTGGGGTGTGTGACTAATAGTAAGTAACTAACTAAATGCAATGATGGTGGTTGTGAGGGGAAGTGGAGCAGGTTGAAAGACCCTTATACACATAATTAAATGTTGTTTTAGCCCCCTGAAGAGCTCATATTTCATCTTCGTTTTCTTTTAGTAATCTACAAGCTGGCAGTGTCTCTTATTCCACTCATTGCCAAAAGCTAAAATGTGCTATTTTTAGAAACTGACTGTCACAGCAAAGATGTGCTGTAGAGAAGGCATGCATTGTGAGACTGCAGAAGGATGCTCTAAGTGAGACGGATGTTGATGGTACTTCTTCATCCCAAGAAATATTCCTTTTATTTCTTAAAACAGCTGTGTAATGACTGGAGCTGGATCGGGCTCTACCTGGACCATGCTGCAATCTGGCAGTATCCACTGCTGACTGCTGAAAATGTGCTTTTTGTTAAAAAGATACCACAGTTTTCATAGAGGTTTTTCTCCCAGGGTGCAGGCTTGGGCTCTCAGACCCTGCTTGTCTCCCCTACTGGCCACCAAGTCTCTCAGGAGTCACCTACCTGACGATTCTGCATGGACTCCCCTCCAACCCCCGTGGGGCCAGGGAAGGAAGGGCCGTCCTCCTCTCCCCAGAGTCAGAAGTAGCAAGATCTCAACTGTGATGGTGTGGGCAAGAGCAGACAAGCAGGGCTTCTTGGGTGCCATGCCCCAAAATTCTATTTTCCCCCTTCCCCTTGCTGTAGTAGCGGATGACAATTCATGCCGTGTGGAGACACACAGGCACTGCTTCAAACCGCAGTTTCTCCCTGTGTGTTGCTCAAGCTTGCACTGCCATAAGGCCTCCACCTGGTGGCACTTGAGAGTGGAGTGACAGACCTCCCCTTCCTTGGAGAGGAGACCAATCTTCTGGACATTCAATCTTCTCCCTCCAGCTTACCCCCAGCAACCCGAGTCCATTCCTGAACCCGGGCTGCCGGTGGGGGTGTTCTGGACCTCGCTGTTAAATGTTGTCGACATTCAGTGATAACTAGGATTAATAGTTTAATAAAAATCAGTAAATTACACTTAAAAAAAGAGATTAATTTGATCCTGCTTGTGACTGTGTATGAATAGACAAGTAAAAAAATAGTCAATTTTTAAAGCTTATTTAATATATCTTGTTGAACTTCTGTGATGAATCTCAGTGTAGCACAGAGTTGTGCAACTACACGTAAACTCTGTAGTGTAGCATGGTGTAGTATAGTGTAATGCCACCTACACGTAAACTCTGTAGTGTAGCATGGTGTAGTATAGTATAATGCCACCAACATGTAAACTCTGTAGTGTAGCATGGTGTAGCACAGAGTTGTGCAACCTACTCATAAACTCTGTAGTGTAGCATGGTGTAGTATAGTGTAATGCCACCTACACGTAAACTCTGTAGTGTAGCACGGTGTAGTATAGTGTGATGCCACCTATACGTAAACTCTGTAGTATAGCATGGTGTAGTATAGTGTAGTGTCACCTACATGTAAACTCTGTAGTGTAGCATGGTGTAGTATAGTGTAATGCCACCAACATGTAAACTCTGTAGTGTAGCATGGTGTAGCACAGAGTTGTGCAACCTACATGTAAACTCTGTAGTGTAGCATGGTGTAGTATAGTGCAATGCCACCTACGTGTACACTCTGTAGTGTAGTATGGTGTAGTATAGTGTAATGCCACCAACATGTAAACTCTGTAGTGTAGCATTGTGTAGCACTGAGTTGTGCAACCTACACGTAAACTCTATAGTGTAGTATAGTGCAAAGCCACCTACATGTAAACTCTGTAGTGTAGCATGGTGTAGTATAGTGTAAAGCCACCAACATGTAAACTCTGTAGTGTAGCATGGTGTAGCATAGAGTAGAGTCACCTACATATAAACTCTGTAGTGTAGCATAGAGTAGAGTCACTTACATGTAAACTCTATAGTGCAGTATGGTGTAGCATAGAGTTGTGCAATCTACATGTAAACTCTGTAGTGTAGCATGGTGTAACATAGAGTAGAGTCACCTACATATAAACTCTGTAGTGTAGCATGGTGTAGTATAGTGTAATGCCACCAACATGTAAACTCTGTAGTGTAGCACACAGTTGTGCAACCTACACTTAACTCTGTAGTGTAGCGTGGTGTAGTATAGTGTAGTATAGTGTAGTGTCACCTACATATAAACTCTGTAGTGTAGCATGGTGTAGTATAGTGCAATGCCACCTACATGTAAACTCTGTAGTGTACCATGGTGTAGTATAGTGCAATGCCACCTACATGTAAACTCTGTAGTGTAGCACAGAGTAGTATAGTGTAATGCCACCAACATGTAAACTCAGTAATGTAGCATGGTGTAGCGTTGAGTAGAGTCACCTACCTGTAAACTCTGTAGTGTAGCATGGTGTAGTATAGTGTAGTGTAGTGTCACCAACATGTAAACTCTGTAGTGTAGCATGGTGCAGTATAGTGTAGTGTCACCTACATATAAACTCTGTAGTGTAGCCTGGTGTAGTATAGTGTAACGCCACCAACATGTAAACTCTGTAGTGTAGCATGGTGTAGCATAGAGTAGAGTCACCTACATGTAAACTCTGTAGTGTAGCACAGTCTAGCATAGTGTAGTGTCACCTGCATGTAAACTCTGTAGTGTAGCATGGTGTAGCATAGAGTAGAGTCACCTACATATAAACTCTGTAGTGTAGCATAGAGTAGAGTCACTTACATGTAAAATCTGTAGTGTAGTATGGTGTAGCACAGAGTTGTACAACCTACACGTAAACTCTATAGTGCAGTATGGTGTAGCACAGAGTTGTGCAACCTACACGTAAACTCTATAGTGCAGTATGGTGTAGCACAGAGTTGTGCAATCTACATGTAAACTCTGTAGTGTAGCATGGTGTAGCACAGAGTTGTGCAACCTACATGTAAGCTCTGTAGTGTAGCATGGTGTAACATAGAGTAGAGTCACCTACATATAAACTCTGTAGTGTAGCATAGTGTAGTATAGTGTAATGCCACCAACATGTAAACTCTGTAGTGTAGCATGGTGTAGCACAGAGTTGTGCAACCTACATATAAACTCTGTAGTGTAGCATGGTGTAGTATAGTGCAATTCCACCTACATGTAAACTCTGTAGTGTACCATGCTGTAGTATAGTGCAATGCCACCTACATGTAAACTCTGTAGTGTAGCATGGTGTAGAGTACAGTCACCTACATATAAACTCTGTAGTGTAGCATAGTGTAGTGTCACCTACATGTAAACTCTGTAGTGTAGCATGGTGAAGCATAGTGCAATGTCACCTCCATGTAAACTCTGTAGTGTAGCATGGTGTAGTACAGTGTAATGTCACTACATGTAAACTCTGTAGTGTAGCATGGTGAAGCATAGTGCAATGTCACCTCCATGTAAACTCTGTAGTGTAGCACGGTGTAGCATAGTGTAATGTCTCTTACATATAAACTCTGTAGTACAGCATCATGTGGTATAGTGTAGTGCCACCAACATGTAAACTCTGTAGTGTAGCATGGTGCAGTATAGTCTAGTGTCACCTACATATAAACTCTGTAGTGTAGCATGGTGTAGTATAGTGTAATGCCACCAACATGTAAACTCTGTAGTGTAGCATGCTGTAGCAGAGTGTAGTGTCACCTACATGTAAACTCTGTAGTGTAGCATGCTGTAGCATAGAGTAGAGCCACCTACATATAAACTCTGTAGTGTAGCATAGAGTAGAGTCACCTACATATAAAATCTGTAGTGTAGCATGGTGTAGCACAGTGTAATGCACCAACATGTAAACTCTGTAGTGTAGCATGCTGTAGCAGAGTGTAGTGTCACCTACATGTAAACTCTGTAGTGTAGCATGCTGTAGCATAGAGTAAAGCAACCTACATATAAACTCTGTAGTGTAGCATGGTGTAGCACAGAGTAGAGTCACCTACATATAAAATCTGTAGTGTAGCATGGTGTAGCATAGTGTAATGCACCAACATGTAAACTCTGTAGTGTAGCATGGTGCAGCATAGAGTATAGTCACCTACATATAAACTCTATAGTGTAACATAGTGTACTGTCACCTACATGTAAACTCTGTAGTGTAGCATGGTGTAGTATAGTGTAATGCCACCAACATGTAAACTCTGTAGTGTAGCATGGTGTAGAGTAGAGTAGAGTCACCTACATATAAACTCTGTAGTGTAGCATAGTGTAGTGTCACCTACATGTAAACTCTGTAGTGTAGCATGGTGAAGCATAGTGCAATGTCACCTCCATGTAAACGCTGTAGTGTAGCATGGTGTAGCACAGTGTAATATCACTACATGTAAACTCTGTAGTGCAGCATGGTGAACCATCGTGCAGCGTCACCTCCATGTAAACTCTGTGGTGTAGCATAGTGTAATTTCTCTTACATATAAACTCTGTAGTGCAGCATGATGTAGTATAGTGTAGTGCCACCAACATGTAAACTCTGTAGTGTAGCATGGTGTAGCATAGAGTAGAGTCACCTACTTATAAACTCTGTAGTGTAGCATGGTGTAGCATACTGTAATGCCACCAACATGTAAACTCTGTAGTGTAGCATGGTGTAGCATAGAGTAGAGTCACCTACATGTAAACTCTGTAGTGTAGCATGATGAAGCATACTGCACCGACACCTCCATGTAAACTCTGTAGTGTAGCATGGTGTAGCATAGAGTAGAGTCACCTACATATAAACTCTGTAGTGTAGCATGGTGTAGCACAGTGTAATGTCACCTACATGTAAACTCTGTAGTGTAGCATGGTGAAGCATAGTGTAATGTCACCTACATGTAAACTCTGCAGTGTAGCATGGTGAAGCATAGTGCAGTGTCACCTCCATGTAAACTCTGTAGTGTAGCATGATATAGAATAGTGTAATGTCACCTACATGTAAACTCTGTAGTGTAGCATAGTGCAGTGTTACCTACATGTAAACTCTGTAGTGTAGCATAGTACAGA
Source organism: Neoceratodus forsteri (assembly GCA_016271365.2). Lineage (NCBI taxonomy): Eukaryota > Metazoa > Chordata > Ceratodontiformes > Ceratodontidae > Neoceratodus > Neoceratodus forsteri. The sequence goes on along the minus strand of CM028131.1, from coordinate 1,400,586,490 downwards.
ATAGTGTAATGTCACGTACATGTAAACTCTGTAGTATAGCACAGTGTAGCATAGTGTAGTGTCACCTACATGTAAACTCAATAGTATAGCATAGTGTAATGTCAGCTACATGTAAACTCTATGGTGTAGCATATTGTAGTGTCACCTATATGTAAACTCTATAGTGTAGCATGGTGTAGTATAGTGTAATGGCACCTACATGTAAACTCTGTAGTGTAGCATAGTGTCATGTCACCTACATGCAAACTCTGCAGTGTAGAATAGTGTAATGTCACCTACATGTAAACTGTAGTGTAGCATGGTGTAGCATAGTGTAGTGTCACCTACATGTAAACTCTGTAGTGTATCATGGTGTAGCATAGTGAAGTGTCACCTGCATGAAAACTCTGTAGTGTAGCATGGTGTAGTATAGAGTAAAGTCATCTACATGTAAACTCTGTAGTGTAGCACAGTCTAGCATAGTGTAGTGTCACCTACATATAAACTCTGTAGTGTGGCACGGTGTAGCAATATGTAATGTCACCTACATGAAAACTCCACAGTGTAGCACGGTGTGGCATAATCTAGTGTAACCTACATGTTAACTCTGCAGTGTTGCATGGTCTGGCACAGTGCAGTGTCACCTACATGTAAACTCTGCAGTGTAGCATGGCACAGTACAGTGTGGTGCCAACTACATGTAACCTCTGCATTGTTGCATAGTATAGTTTAGTGTGGGCTCTGCAGTGTAGCACGGTGTAGCATAGTGTGGTGTCACCTACATGTACATTCTAAAGTGTAGCATACTGTGGTATCAAATACATGTAAACACTGTAGTGCAGTATGGTGTAGCACAAGGTGGTGTCACCTACATGTAAACTCTGTGGTGCAGCATTGTGTAGTGTCACCTACATGTAAACTCTGTAGTGAAGCATGGTGTTGCACAGCGTGGTGTCAGATACCTGTAAACTCTGTAGTGTAGCATGGTGTAGCACAGTCTGGCAGCTTTATGTAAACTCTGCAGTGTAGCATGATATAGCACATTGTAGTGTCAGGTACATGTAAACTTTGTAGTGTAGCATGGTGCAGTATTGTGTGGTGTCAGCTACATGTAAACTCTGTCGTGTAGCATGGTGTAGTACAGTATGGTATCAACAGGTAAACTCTAATGTTAGCAATGCATAGTGTCAACTACATGTAAACTCAGTAGTGTACTTTGGTGTAGCATAGTATGGTGTCAACTACATTAAAATTATGTAGTGAGCTGGCCCAGTGGCACTGAGGGCTGAGGCACTGGACGCCTTACCTCATACCACACCGGTGACCCGTGTTCGGGAACAAGCATGGATCGCCAGGGGTCAGCCGGGGAGGAGAGGGATGGAGCACCCGACAGCTGCTCCTCCTCTGGGGCCACCTGCAAAACCCCGCCAGATACCGCCACCTGGGAGTTCTCGGGTGAAGGTGCAGTATGAGGAGATAGCAGTAGAAGGGGATGGGCAGACGTCGGCAGAGGGGCAGAGCAGGAGGCACGTCTCAGCGTGTCTCCTTGTTCCTAGCCCCTCATTGCACGCCGACCTCTGGGGCTGAACAAAGGAAACAACCCCGTTGCTTCTAGGTGATGACTCCTCGCTACACACTCGCGGTTCATCGGGGCAGACTCCATTGTGCAGGGTCCACTGCAGAACAGTTGTTGGGGAGGTTCATGGGAGAGTTCCTCCTCACTCCACCGGGGGGTTAACCAGGCATCATGGGTCAAGGGCAGTGTTAGTTAGGTTTTTGTTGACCGGGTAAGTGCACTAGACAAATCCTGCCTATTTTCAGGCACAACCCGGGGGAGGATGATACAGATGAATTCCAACTGACCTTGAACCAGATTAAGCTGTTGGTGATATTTTTAGTGAATGAGGGAAATTTGGCCAGGACACCGGTGAAATTCCCCTGCTCTTTTCGATAAGTACCATGGGATCTTTAGCATCCACCTGAACTACCACCAATCCAGGCAGATGGGACCTCGGTTTAACGTCTCATCCGAAAGACGGAAAGTGTGACCAGGTACTCTAGGGGCAGACTCCGATGACGAGGTGTGTGTACATGGGAAGTCTGAAAGAGTAGAGGGAAGGGGTAGTGAGGTGTAAAAAATACAAAGTAAAAAAAAAATAATAAATGATGTAGTGTAGCATGGTGTGATGTCAACTACATGTAAACTCTGCAGTATAAGATAGTGTAATGTCACCAACCGAGTAGCATACTGTAGTGTCACCTACACATAAACTCTGTAGTGTAGCATAGTGTAGTGTCACCTACATGTAAACTCTGCAGTGCAGCATGGTGTAGTGTCACCTACATGTAAACTCTGCAGTGTAGCATGGTGTAGTGTCACATATATGTAAACTCTGTAGCGTAGCATCGCAGTTTCACCTACATGTACACTCTGCAGTGTAGCATAGTGCAGCATAGTGTAGTGTCACCTACATATAAACCCTGCACTGAAGCATGGTGTAGTGTCACCTACATGTAAACTCTGTAGTGTAGTATGGTGTAGTGTCACCTACATGTAAACTCTGCAGTATAGCATGGTGTAGCGTAGTCTAGTGTCATCTACATGTAAACTCTGCAGTGTAGCATGGTGTAGTGTCACCTACATGTAAACTCTGTAGTGTAATAATAATAACTTTATTTTTAAGGCACCTTTCAAAGTATGAAGGCACCTAACAAATTTAAAAAACACATCAGACATCCAGATCATTAAAATATTATAAACAGATAATCCAAATATAAAATTATTTAATTACCAAAAGTTTGAACCCACGGATGAGTTTTTAAAGCTTGCTTAAATCCCTCCACGGTCGTGCACTCCCGTAACCGACGAGGTAGAGAATTCCAGAGGGTTGGGGCCGCGTGCATGAAGATTTCAAGCACACCCTCGGAGTCTCTAGCAACCCCTCATCAGCTGAGCGGAGCATGGTGTAGTCTCACCTACATGTGAAGTCTGCAGTGTAGCATGGTGTAGTGTCACCTACATGTAAACTCTGCAGTGCAGCATGGTGTAGTAGTGAAGTGTAGTGTCACCAACATGTACACTATGCAGTATAAGAACGTGTAATGTCATCAGTATGTAAACTCTGCACTGTAGCATAGTGTAGTGTCACCTTTGTGTCAACTCTGCAGTGTAGCATGGTGTAGCATAATAGTGTCCCCTACATGTAAACTCTGTAGTGTAGCGTGGTGTGGATCTGTGACGCCGGCGTGGCAACAGAAACACCAATGTCCTCGACAGTGGCAGAATCCGTCGACACCTCTGACTGCAACGCAACTCCGAACCGACCAGCATCATCACGACAATACGGCCCCCTCCCTCATTGAAGATATCTAACTCCACGCTGCACAGACAGTGGAGTTAGATATTTAATCCCTGCCGCCCTACAGTGTCTTGATGCAAAATTCCAGTCGCTGCCGATACAGGTGGGCTGGGGGTTTCGCTATTGGGGGTTCAGTGTACCGGTGTCACTGTAGCAAACGGTATACTGCTTGGTGTAATGTCACCTATATGTAAACTCTGCAGTGTAGTATGGTGTAGCATAATATAGAGACACCTACATGTAAACTCTGTAGTGTAGCATGGTGTAGTGTCACCTACAAGTAAACTCTGCAGTGTAGCATACTGTAATGTCACCTACATGTAAACTCTGCGGTGTAGCATGGTTAGCATAGTATAGTGTCACCTACATGTAAACTCTGCAGTTAAGCATGGTGTAGTGTCACCTACATGTAAACTCTGCAATATTTTATTTATTTATTGAAATGTTTCACCAGGAAGGCACACTGAGCAACAAGTCACTCATCTCCTAGTGCGACCTGGGAGGAAGGGGTACAACTGGAATGAGACATAATACATTAAAGTTACAGGATCAACATTAACATAAAGTTGTAAGGCAGGTGTTACAAACAGTGTTACAACAGTGTTGCGCACAACATGTTGAAAGAGGGGGGACAATAATAAGTGTTGCGTTACTAAGTAAACAAGTGCTTACATGAAAGAAAAGGGGGAAAGGGGAGAGAAGGGTGAGGTGGAGGAGTGGGAAAAGAGTCATGCCTCTGGAGACCCCTTCAGGATGCAAGGAACCCTGCAAGGGGACTGGGGGACCAGAGAGAGGGGGGGGAAAAAACAGTGACACAGAGAGACCCCTTTAAGATGGTGGCTTACAGGAGGGAATTAGGGAGGGACATGGCAGGAGTAGCTAGGCGCAAGGTAATTATTGAGGGCAGAGCTGATGGAGTAGGTGGAGGATGAGTGCCGGATTTGGGGGAGGGGTTCCACATTTTAGGGAGGTGGTGAGAGTAACTGGATTGGCCAATTTGGGTGGATCTGCAAGGGACAACCAGAGTATAGGAGTCAGCTGATCTAAGGGAATGGGAGGGTGGGGGGTGTTATAAAGAGGGGTGAGGTAGGAAGGAAGCTCACCCAACCAGTGCTTGAAGGTGAATTTAGCACAGTGGCAGAGTCGCCTATTTGTAAGAGAGGGGAAGGATAGGGCATGATAAAGATCACAGTGATGGGTGCGAGGGGGGCATCCAGGGCAAAGCGGCAGAAGAAATTGAAGAGGGTGTCCAGTCTGGCCAGGGAGGACTTAGTGGCAGCAGCATAGACCACATCACAGTAGTCGAAAATGGGCAGTATCATCTTCTGAACAAGTTCACGTCTAACCGTAGGAGGGATGCAACTACGGTTCCTGAACAGGGCACCAAGCTTGGGGCACAGTTTTTTTCTGGATGGCGTCAATATTAGGGAAGGGGGGAGGGGAAATTGTTTAACCAGGAAAGGCACACTAAGCCGGAGCTTGTTTCCAGGTTCGACCTAGGAGCACAAGGAAGTTAAGTGACTTGCTCAGGGTCACACAGTATGCAAGTGGAAGCTGTGGGATTCAAACCCAGGTCTGGTCTGCTGGATGTCACCAGATTTGCAGCTCAGAGCCTTAGACCAATGCGCTATACTGCCTCCTATGTTCAGAGAAGTTTAGGTGTTGGTCCAACCAAACACCTAAGTACCTGAAGGAGGATGTGTCCTCAAGTAAAGTCCCCTCAAGGGTGTGAAAAGTGGGTAGGGAGGGAAGCCTAGAGAGTCTCTGCCTTGTGCCAAAGGTGATGGAGACAGTCTTTTTTGGTGTTGGGGAGTTAGCAAACCAGAGCTGAAACTTGTAGCATAATTTAGCATAGTGTAGTGTCACCTACATCTACACTATACAGTGTAAGTAAGAATTAAGCCACAGGAAAGGAGGCTTATACTAGGGAATTAATGTATGGTTGGGTGGGGAGGGGTTGGTGCATAAGGCCGAAGGCTGAGATCCCCAACCACCCACCCACGCATTAGTTCCCTAGTAGAAGCCTCCTTTTGAGTGTCTTAATGTGCTTGTAACATGGCAAGTGCAAGGTAAGTATTGTTTAGATAGTGTTTAAGGTACAATGAAAGGAAGATGAGAAGAAATACTTATTTTAGTTCAGAAAACATGATTTAGCTCTGTCCCTTTGAAAGGCTGTAGCTATCTGGAAACATGCACGTGCCCATTGTACACTTCACATATATTAATGCTGTGCCTGAAAAGTGCCTGAGAATGTATAACATGTACAAATCTTACATTAAGTAGGAAAACACAGATAAGAATTCCAATGTTTTGCTCTCTGTTGCTGGCTCACATTGATGGTTTTTCAGTTAATTCATAACTGTGCTACATTATGGTTGGTGTTCCGTAATTTGCATACAGTGACACAAAAGTACAACTCCAGATTTTCTATACATTTTTCATGCAGTGAAGTAATATGGGTATGAAAACCAAAGGGATGAAGACTGGTAGCAAGTCTGCACTGTGTGGCTGTCTGTTAACAGGTGAGCTCAGTGGGGAAACTACGGAGATTCTGACATGCACAGCTGTAAAATACAGTTTTCAACCAGCCTGAATGCAGTGCAAGGTAAAAGAGTTTAGTTGTAGCAACCTCACAGAGGGCCACACTGGTGGCGCCGACACTGACCGCACGATTTTCCGAGGTCGCTGGGTGGGTGGGTGGGGACTATTGGAATCCAGAAATCTGACAGACACAGACTGGTGAGGGACACACGGATTGCCCCAATTGTACGAGGTCCCTCAGGCGGGTAAGTGAGTAGGAAATACGGCACTGAAAAAAATGGAGCCAACAACAGCTGGGAAACAAGACAACATATTTCTCTGGAGTTCACAAAGAGCACAGTGAGTTACTGCTATGTCAGGTTTCTGTCACTTTTTTTTTTTCTCTCTGCCAGTCTCTTATGTCAACAGGATGGAGGATTCACCGCTTAGGCGCGCTCACAAAATGAAGCCGTCATTACTCAGATGGTGCGTTTACTGTGGCTGTTACAGGGACCACACTAGTGGGCATTACTAGGGAATTAATGCATGGCAAACTTCCTTTTTTAGCCAATCACACATCTGTATTTGCCTTCCTCCTTCTCTGCCATGTTACAAGCTAGTGTAATGTCACCTATATGTGTAACCCCCCTGCAAATGGGGGTTCCCAAAAGACTTCCAGGAGCTTGCTTGAATGCTCCAAGCCTGAATGGTGTTTGGCATTTAAGCCATTTATCAGTGAGTGTTTTTAGAGCCTCTGGTACTGTCTCTTTAAGAGCTGTCTGCTTGCAGACATAATTAGTTTGTATGGGGGGACTGTGTGCTTCTCTGAGTACCACTGAGCTGCTGCCAATTCACTTCATTTTGCAGTCACTAGAGTGCAAAGGAACCTATCTGAAAGATGTAACTGTTTGCCAGAAATTATTTAGAGTAATAATGAAATTACAGTTTGTCTAACCTGCTTTCTTTGCAGTCAGAACTGTCTGCTAGTTCCCCATTCTAGTTTTGAACTGCTGAACTGGACCAATCAGTGTGGGGTAAGCTAGCTCTAAAATGGTGCCTTGGACGAATCAGAACTTGACTCATAATCTGAGCCAGCCACAAGAGGATTGTATGGGCAGTGACTCTGGGAGATGTAGTTTAGACTTCAGTGCCTTTTGGACCAACAGCAGCAGTCTATTGTGAGTGACAGCCAATCCAGTCAAGAACTGGGAGGAACTCAAAGGAAGTGCCCGTTTTGTCGGTTGGAGTTTCAGTTGAGCTTTGGCAGTGAAGAAGGAAGGAGCCCTGTGCTTTTCAGTGTGCAGTTTTAGTCAAAAACGTGTGTAAGGCCCAGAGTTCGGTCTGCAGCTTGTGTAACAGCTTGTTAGGACTGAATCCGTCCTGTGAAAAGAATCAAAGGATCTCTGAAGAGTAGAAACCAGGCTCACCCTGTAGAAGACTGGAGGAATTGCTGAAATATCTGACGGTCTGTCAGGAACTGAATCTGCTGTGTGTTCTCCCGGTATTGTGCAGTAATTGCGATCGGGATACAGATGCAGCCTGTCTGGTATAGTGTCTTTTATATGGATGTGTGAAGAGGTTTGTGTACCTCAAGTGAGCCCTGCTGACATTGAAGGACCCTATCTTATTTGGAGGTCGTGGAGTACTAATTCAGGGTCGCCTCCCTGTTGAATTGCCACATTAAATCCAAATGGAATTACTGTACTGCTGACTGTTTAATTCTCCTTTCTCTGTGTGAAAGGGCCCCTACCAGCTGCCACGGGTTTGACTAGCCACTAGGGCTTGGGTACCCAGGGACAGTAACTGATAGGGATAGGCCTTGCACAGAGCCATAGGTAGATTATTAGAGTGATAAGCTAATTAACCTGATTTCCCTGTCCTTGTTATATCCCCAATAAATCAGAGCTGCTTGTTTCAGCAAAATTATACTGCCTGAGGTATTTGTCTATGTTAAAGTACTGTACTGTGATTGTTGCACTGTATCTCATTTCACAGGAGGTCCCAGTGCCGGAACCAGACCTGGGGGTAAGTGTATACTGTGAAGGTAATTCTGATATATTGTGTGGGCCACTAGTGGGAAGAAAGGGGTTGCAGTGTCCCAGAGGGCTGTGACCAAGTTAGTTTAACTATTGCAAACCCTGACCTCTGGGTGGAGGCACCATGCTTGGATCCAGGCCCCTCAACCTGTTAGTGGCAAATCAGGCAGGGTAGTAGCCCTGGGATAGCGCCATCTAGGGGTTACATCTTGGAGGCTCACCACTGGGATTGTGTGTCCTCTAGTGGCCATATTACTAAACCACTGTTAAGAAAAAATGGGTACCCTGACAGAAGTGGCTGTGCACCGGCTGGTGGAGTGGTGTACTGGGAGAGATCGACCCCCAAAATGCTATGCTTATCCTGGACATCCCCTGGTATCAATACGACACTGTGCAGGAGTACTTTCCAAGGTGGAAGGTTTACAAAACCCTTGTGGTGGTGGGTCGGCATGCTAATCTGCTCACCCACACTTTCCTGGCCCTAGTAGAGTTTAAGGATCCCATAGATAGCTCCAAAGTGCCACAGACCATTACCCCAGAGGAGCCCTCACTGCTTGGAGAGTGATAACTAAGGACAGTAAAGACCGAGGAATCAGCCCCACCACTATCTGAAACTTTTGAGGAGAAATTTGCTAAATGGTTGCTGGGAGAGGGAAAACTGTGGAGGACTTGAAGAAACTATTCTTGCCACCTGGGGTGTTCCTCCCCAACACCCTCTCCTGCTCCAGTGCCCGTAATGGTGGCTGAACCAATGCAGACTCCTATTTCTGCACCTGCCATTAGTCACGACTCTTACAAGGTTGAGGATCTTCTCTGGCACCCTCCCCACTCCCAAGGGAGGATGACTGGGAGACCTGGATAGACTATGTTGCCCCCAAGTGCTAGAATGGCAATGCTCGGAAGGCGAAAAGCCAAAAGAGGGTTAGTGAGAGCCTCCGAGGTCCTGCCCTGGCTACCATCCGTGCAAACGGGCCAGTAACCCTGAAGCGACTGCACAGGCCTATCTTGAGGCCTTGGAGAATGTGTATAGGAGCCCAGATTCTGATGAGGACCTATGGTGGAGAGTAAGAAATGCACAACAGTACCAAGGGAGTTGTTGTCTGTGTATCTCGGCTGGAAAAATTGTTGCAAGAATGCCTCAGAAAGGGTAGTTTGCCAGCGATTGAACTGGACCGAACCAGACTGGACAGAATCCTAAGTCTGCCCCTTCTCAGAACTGCTGTTGCTTCAGTTACTACCTGCAAATCGACTGGAATCCCCACCTCCTATGATGAGTTAATGAGAGAAATTCGAGGAGTTGAGAAAAGGCGACCTCGGAGGTACCTGCACCAACAGCTGTGGCTACGACTCAGTGACTGAGGGTGACCCATCAAGTGAAGTTCAGGGGCAGACGTTGACAGTCAATGAGTGATCTGACAAGGAAAAGATATGCCACAATGGGGCGAACTGTTGAGAGATCCGGAATTCAAAAACAGTCCCTTTATGAAGGCCACGCCTGCAAGTACGGGCCCTGACCTATATCCGACTGCATCTGCTATGGGGGTGGGGGTACCCACCCATGTATCTCCTGCTGATAACAGCTCCAAACTCAATTCCTTGACCATGGAAGTGGAGAAACTGACGAGATGTCTCCAAATGCTTATCACGCCGCAGACAGAGATGGCACCCAGGTTTCCAGTTAGTAATACCCCCGCCCTGGCTCCCAGTGTGTACCGGCCAGCTCAAACTCAGAAAGTATGTTTTGCTATAATTGTGGGAAAGATGGGCACATGAAAGGGAATGCCAGTCCCCAAAAGACACTGACAAAGTTGCATATAGGCTACAAGGAGAGCTCGGAGAAGAAATCAGTGGTTAAGAGGTGCACGACATGATCCCAGTGAGGGCACCAAAATGCTAATTCACGTCCTTTGTGGCAAGGTCAGTTGCCCAGGCCCCACTACCGCCTCTCAGACTGGTCCAGAATAGTGGGTCCCTCCATGGAGACCACTGTAAAGGTGAATGGAGTGTCTACAAGAGCTGTATTAGACAGTGGCTCCCAAGTGACAATTATGTTCCAGGATTGGTATCAGAAGCATTTGTCAGACGTACCCTTACAACCATTAGAAGGACTGCATGTATGGGTTAAGTGAGAAGGCCTACCCCTATTCGGTATATCCAATTTGGCTGTCTTTCCCCACCTCCGTGGCTGGAGTGGCCGAACAAGTAGAGACCCTAGCCTTAGTATGTCCCCCACTGGACTGTATGATGGTGTCCCTTTGTTGACTGGAACAAATGCTTATATGTTCGGAAGGCTGGCACAGTTGTGTTATGAAAACAGGGTCAAAGACTAGTAGAGCTTTAAGAGTTCCGGCTTTAATTAAGAAGGCCTATGAGGCACAGAGAGATGCTGAAAAACAGAACCAGAGGAACCGGTCGGAATTGTATGGAAGAAGGATCCTGAGTCTCTGATCCTGGCGCCAAATGCCCAGTGTACCTTCAGGGAGAGGTCCGTATCAGAAAGGATGTTAAGAATAAAATATTAATGTTGGATGCACCAGGCGATGGAAAATTGCCAGAGGGACTGCTGGTCAAGCCTAGTATTTTGCCCGCTAGAGCCCATGCTTATGCCAGAAGGGTAATGGTCCAAGTTCATAATGTGTCTGAAAGAGACATTCGGTAAACAGAGGTTGCATCCTGGCTAATGTGCATTGTGCAGACACTGCAGTGCTACCCAGCAGCAAGAGTTCAAGGAAGAATAACAGAGTAACGCCTGACTTGTTTGATTTCGGCGACTCCCCGCTGCCAGCTGAATGGAAAGTGAGGATCAGTGAGAAGCTTGCCCAGAGAGACCAGGTGTTTTCTTTAAAGGAATGGGATGTAGGATGCGTGCAAGGAGCTGAGCACAATATCCGGCTGCATGACGAAAGACCATTTCGTGAGAGGTCTCGACGCCTGGCACCTGCTGACATAGATGATGTGAGACGGCATCTGCAAGAGATGTTAGCTGCTGGTATAATACAAGAATCCAGAAGCCCTTATGCTTCCCCCATTGTGGTAGTGAGGAAAAAGAATGGAACAGTAAGGATGTGTGTGGATTATCGCACCTTAAACCGGCGGACTATCCCTGATCAGTACACAATGCCCGCATTCAGGATGCTTTGGACTGCCTAAACGGGAGCAAGTGGTTCTCTGTGCTGGATCCCGCAGTGGGTACTACCAGATCCCGATGGCCCCAGAGGACCGTGAGAAGACGGCCTTATCTGTCCGCTTGGCTTCTATGAATTCATGAGGATGCCTCAAGGGATTTCAGGTGCCCCAGCCACTTTTCAACGATTGATGGAGCGTGCAGTGGGGACATGAACTTACTAGAGTGCCTGGTATACCTAGATGATGTTATTGTGTTTGGCAGCTCACTGGAGGAACATGAGAGCAGATTATTTAAGGTATTGGACCGACTGGAGGACTTTGGCCTTAAACTGTCCATTGATAAGTGTCAATTCTTTCAAACATCAGTAAAGTATGTGGGACACATAGTATCCACCGAGGAATAGAGACCGACCCAAGTAAAGTTGAGGCCTTGACCACCTGCCACAGCCCAAAAATCTAAAAGAACTGCAAAGATTCCTGGGATTCTGTGGTTATTATCGGCGCTTCATCAAGGACTATTCAAGAGTGATCCGCCTTTACTTAACCTTACTCAAGGGTATCCCCAACCCACAAAAATACCAAAAGTCAGCGTCCCCAAGACTGAAAGAGTGTATTTTCATCCGAGTGAAGTATTTGGGGCCCGCTGGACTCCTGATTGTGAGACTGCTTTTCATGAGATCATATATCAACTTACCCATGCTCCAGTGCTGGCTATGCCGATCCAAGAAAACCTTCGTCCTGCACACTGATGCTAGCTTGCAAGGGTTGGGGGCTGTGTTGTACCAAGAGCACGAGAATGGCCTGAGACCAGTGGCCTTTGCCAGTAAAGCCTGACCCCATCCGAAGAACTATCCTGTACATAAGTTAGAGTTCCTAGCTTTGAAGTGGGCTATTGTTGACCAATTCCATGAGTACTTGTATGGGGCTAAAATACTAGTAAAAACTGACAATAATCCTTTGACCTATGTGCAGACCTCAGCTAAGTTGGATGCCACTGGCCATAGGTGGCTTTCGCATTATCTACATATGACTATGCTCTCGAATACCGAGCAGGTCTGAACCACATAGATGCTGATGCTCTCTCCCGAGGCCTGTTCCCAGAATGATTGGGTCCGATTGGCAGAACCTGACATTCGGGCACCTGCCGGAAGTTGACAGGGAGGAACAATGTCCACGGACGAGTGGACTGCATGGTGGATTGCTTGGGAGCCTCTGAGAGTGCGCTACACGCTGCTTATTGCCACTTTTCTGCAACAGACATTGGTGCACTGCCTCAGCTGGACAATGACAGTATTCGGCGGGCTCAATCCGCGATCCCATGATCAAAGCAGCTTTAGAAGCCCTCTATGCAGGAAAAGATGTGTCCAAATTACGCTCCACTGATTTGAGAACTGCACTGTTATACAAAGAAGGTCCTATGGAAACTGATCAATAAACTGTTATACAAGAGAAACAGTAGACAGAGGGGACAAGTAGACAAACAACAACTAGTGCTGCCCACTGCCTTCGAGACTCAGTACTGAGGTCCTTGCACAACCACATGGGGCACCTTGGTATAGACAGAACACTTGACTTGGTGAGATCCAGATTCTATTGGCCTAAGATGGGGCTGATGTGGAGCAACACATTCGAACTTGTAGTCGCTGCTTACAGAGGAAAGCTTTGCCCCAGAGGGCTGCCCCCCTTGTTAACATCACCACCAGTGCACCCATGGAGCTGGTCTGTATTGATTTTCTGAGTTTGGAGTCAGATCAAAGAAATATCAGTAATGTGTTGGTGGTCACTGACCATTTCACGAGATATGCCCAAGCTTTCCCCACCAAAGACCAGAAAGCATCCACTGTGGCCAAAGTACTTGCAGAAAACTTTCTTGTTCACTATGGGGCTCCACAAAGAATCCATCCTGATCAAGGGAGAGACTTTGAGAGTCGTCTGATCAAAGAGATGCTTTCTCTGTGGGGAGTGCGAAAGTCCAGAACCACTCCTTACCACCCCCAGGGGGACCCACAGCCTGAACGTTTCAACCGCACTTTGCTAGATATGCTAGGCACCCTGCACCCAAAGGACAAGCCTAGATGGAGCCAACAAATTAGCACCCTGGTACATGCTTATAACTGCACCAAAAGTGATGCCACTGGATTCTCCCCCCTACCGCCTGATGTTTGGAAGAGAAGCTCGACTACCAGTAGATGTGTGTTTTGGGGTCTCTCCTGATGGGGTTCAAGCTGACAACTATTTACAGTATGTGCAAAAGTTAAAGGCCCAGCTAACTCATGCGTACCAACTGGCTCAAACCATGGCTGCCAAAAGAAATCTGGCCAACAAAGAAAGGTATGATAAAAGGTGAAAGCACAGGAACTCCAGGAGGGAGATCGGTATTGCTAAGAAATCTGGGACTGCATGGCAAGCACAAGATTGCTGACAGATGGCACCATCTCCTCACATTGTAGTGGGCAAACTAGATGATCTGCCAGTGTACAAAGTAAGGCCTGAGAATAATTCAAAAGATGTAAAACAATGCATAGAAATCATTTACTGCCCATTGGACAAATCTTAATTGAGTCTGAGCCCCTAGAAGATGCCCCCTCTGGACCAGTGACTAGAGCTGCTGCTAAGAAAAGATCAAGAAAGTCTGCACCTACAGAAGCAAAGTTAAAGTGTTCCCCTCCACAAGTCCCAGTTGAGCATGACTGTCAGTCCATATCGGAAGAAAGTGAGAGTGACTTTGATACTATCCTTCTTACGAACTGAGTCAATTGTTTCGGGGCAATCCCCTAGTCAATACTGGAGATGAAGCTGGGCCTTCTGGACTGTCTAAGCCCCCAGCTTCATCCCTGGAGCCAATGCTCCCAGAAAGTGAAGTGCAAAGCATCAGATCAGATGAAATGGAATCATTGTGCATGGTTGAACTGTTTGAGCTTTCAGGGGAGGAAAATGATAGATTGGGGCAGACTAGTGATACACCCGAACAAGAAGAGTATTTTGAGTGCCCTGACAGTCCACTGCCAGTGTCCGAAAGCTCTCCATGCGAGCCAAATGTTGTGGACTCAGAAACTGTAACTCCTGGAGCTGAAAGTGCCCCAAGTTCTAGCCTCTCTACCCCCATGGAGACTCCCCTGACAAGTGAGGACAATGCTGAAAATGAGGCTCAGAGTGCAGAGACTATAACAGTTCCCCCTAGAAAGACTGGTCGAGCTGTAAAGCCTGTGGTGCACCTCAGTTATGATTCACTTGGGAGGCCTGTGGACTTGCCTCTCAATGTTGTCCATAAAGGAGTGTATGTGTCCCCGAGCTCATTGCCCAAACTGAGCATCAGTGCGAACTCCAAGTTACTTGTGTTGCTCCTTCTACATGGTGCCCTTGCCCCATCCAGCCCCAAGGTAACTGATAGGAAGGGCCCTCTCTCTTCAGGTTTCATGTACAAGAGGTAATAACTTGAGTTATGGTACAATGTGTATGTAATACTGTGTAAAGAGGACGACTGCAATGTTTCAGAAATGTGTTCTTGGTAAAATGATATATTGACTGATGATTACATGTACGAGCCTAATGCAAATGTATATGGTTGCAGTTGAAACTTAAGGCTACTTGCTTGACGCGGACATAGCTTTCCCAGGCCAGGAAGGGTGTAACCCCTGCAAATGGGGGTTCCAAAAGACTTCCAGGAGCTTGCTTGAATGCTCCAAGCCTGAATGGTGTTTGGCATTTAAGCCATTTATCAGTGAGTGTTTTAGAGCCTCTGGTACTGTCTCTTAAGAGCTGTCTGCTTGCAGACATAATTAGTTTGTATGGGGGACTGTGTGCTTCTCTGAGTACCACTCGAGCTGCTGCCAATTCACTTCATTTTTGCAGTCACTAGGAGTGCAAAGGGAACCTATTTGAAAGATGTAACTGTTTGCCAGAAATTATTTAGAGTAATAATGAAATTACAGTTTGTCTAACCTGCTTTCTTTGCAGTCAGAACTGTGTCTGCTAGTTCCCCATTCTAGTTTTGAACTGCTGAACTGGACCAATCAGTGTGGGTAAGCTAGCTCAAAATGGTGCCTTGGACGAATCAGAACTTGGACTCATAATCTGAGCCAGCCACAAGAGGATTGTATGGGCAGTGACTCTGGGAGATGTAGTTTAGACTTTAGTGCCTTTTTGGACCAACAGCAGCAGTCTATTGTGAGTGACAGCCAATCCAGTCAAGAACTGGGAGGAACTCAAAGGAAGTGCCCGGTTTTGTCGGTTGGAGTTTCAGTTGAGCTTTGGCAGTGAAGAAGGAAGGAGCCCTGTGCTTTTTCAGTGTGCAGTTTTAGTCAAAAAACCTGTGTAAGGCCCAGAGTTCCGGTCTGCAGCTTGTGTAACAGCTTGTTAGGACTGAATCCGTCCTGTGAAAAGAATCAAAGGATCTCTGAAGAGTAGAAACCAGGCTCACCCTGTAGAAGACTGGAGGAATTGCTGAAAATCCTTTCCGGTCTGTCAGGAACTGAATCTGCTGTGTGTTCTCCCGGTATTGTGCAGTAATTGGATCGGGATACAGATGCAGCCTGCCTGGTATAGTGCTTTCTTTTATATGGATGTGTGAAGAGGTTTGTGTACCTCAAGTGAGCCCTGCTGACATTGAAGGACCCTATCTTATTTGGAGGTCGTGAGTACTAATTCAGGGTCGCTCCCTGTTGAATTGCCACATTAAATCCAAATGGAATTACTGTACTGCTGACTGTTTAATTCTCCTTTTCTCTGTGTGAAAGGGCCCTACCAGCTGCCACGGTTTGGACTAGCCACTAGGGCTTGGGTACCCAGGGACAGTAACTGATAGGGATAGGCCTGTGCACAGAGCCATAGGTAGATTATTAGAGTGATAAGCTAATTAACCTGAGATTTCCCCTGTCCTTGTTATATCCCCTAAATAAATCAGAGCTGCTTGTTTCAGCAAAGTTATAATGCCTGAGGTATTTGTCTATGTTACAGTACTGTACTGTGATTGTTGCACTGTATCTCATTTCACAGGAGGTCCCAGTGCCGGAACCAGACCTGGGGGTAAGTGTATACTGTGAAGGTAATTCTGATATATTGTGTGGGCCACTAGTGGGAAGAAAGGGGGGTTGCAGTGTCCCAGAGGGCTGTGACTAAGTTAGTTTAACTATTGCAAACCCTGACCTCTGGGTGGAGGCACCCGCCATTGGATCCAGGCCCCTCAACCTGTTAGTGGCAAATCAGGCAGGGGTAGTAGCCCCTGGGATAGCGCCATCTAGGGGTTACATATGTAAACTCTGTAGAGTAGCATGATGTAGCATAGTGTAGTGTCACCTATTGTACATGTAAACTCGGCAGTGCAGCATGATGTAGTGTCACCTACACGTAAACTCTGCACTTAAGCATGGTGTAGCACGGAGTAGTGTCACCTACGTGTAAATTCTATAGTGTAGCATGGTGTAGCATAGTGTAGTGTCACCTACATGTAAACTCTGCAGTGCAGCATGGTATAGCACAGTGTAGTGTCTCCTTCATGTAAACTCTGTAGTGCAGTATGGTGTAGCATAGTGTAGTGTCACCTACATGTAAACTCTGCAGTGCAGCATGGTGTAGTGTCACCTACATGTAAACTCTGCAGTTAAGCATGGTGTACTGTCACCTACATGTAAACTCTGCAGTGTAACATAGTGTAGCATAGTGTAGTGTCACCTACATGTAAACTCTGCAGTTAAGCATGATGTAGTGTCACCTACATGTAAACTCTGTAGTGTAGCATGGTGTAGCATAGTGTAGTGTCACCTACATGTAAACTCTGCATGTAGTATGGTGTAGTGTCACCTACATGTAAACTCTGTAGTGTAGAATGGAGTAGCATACTGTAGTGTCACCTACATGTAAACTCTGCAGTGTAGCATGGTATAGCATAGTGTAGTGTCGCCTCCATGTAAACTTTGTAGTGTAGCATGGTGTAGTGTCACCTACATGTAAACTCTGCAGTGTAGCACAGTGTAGTATCACCTATATGTAAACTCTGTAGTGCAGCATGGTGTAGCATAGTGTAGTGTCACCTACAAGTAAACTCTGCAGTTAAGCATGGTGTAGTGTCACCTACATGTAAACTCTGCAGTGCAGCATGGTGTGGCATACTGCAATATCACCTACATGTAAACTCTGCAGTTAAGCATGGTGTAGCATGGTGTAGTGTCACATCCATGTAAACTCTGTAGTGTAGCATGGTGTAGCATAGTGCAATGTCACCTACATGTGAACTCTTCAGTTAAGCATGGTGTACTGTCACATCCATGTAAACTCTGTAGTGTAGCATAGTGTAGTGGCATGTCCATGTAAACTCTGCAGTGCAGCATGGTGTAGCATAGTGTAATGTCACCTACATGTAAACTCTGCAGTTAAGCATGGTGTAACATAGAAACATAGAATTTGACGGCAGATAAGGACCACTTGGCCAACCCAGTCTGCCCATTTCCCTACCTGATGGATAAGCTGCAGATCCTAGTTAACCAGCAGCCTACTTCTTCCTACCCCCACCCCCTAGAATTGCCTTATGACTGTCCCATGCATGCTTGAATTCCACCAGTTTTTGACTCCACAACCTCCTCTGGAAGGCTGTTCCATGCATCCACAACCTTCTGCAAAAATACTTCCTTAAATTACCTCTGAGCCGCCTTCTATCTTCAAATTGTGCCCCTTGTTCTTGCACACCTCTTTTTGAAAGATGCTACCCTCTTGGACTTTGTTGATTCCCTTGAGGTACTTGAAAGTTTCTATCATGTCCCCTCTCCTCCTTTCCTCGAGGCTATACATATTAAGCTCCTTAAGTCTCACTTCATATGTCTTCTGGTGCAGACCCTGCACCATTTGAATGCCCTCCTCTGGACAGCTTCCATCCTGTCTATGTCTTTGTGGAGATTGGGTCTCCATAACTGCACGCAGTACTCCAGATGTGGTCTCACCAGCTGTCTGTACAGAGGGATAATAACTTCTTGTTTTCTGCTGGTGATGCCTCTCCCTATGCATCCCAGTATCCCCCCAGCCCTCCTTGCTTCCCTCTCACATTGCTTGCCCACCTTTAGGTCATCTGATATGACTACCCCCAGGTCCCTTTCCATTTTTGTTGTTGTTAGTATCTCACCCCCCATTGTGTACTCTTCCCCTGGGTTTTTGTTTCCCAGGTGCATTACCTTGCACTTCTTAGCATTGAATCTAAGCTGCCATACATTTGACCATTCCTCTAACCTTGCCAAGTCCCTTCTCATCCTTTCCACCCCATTGTGCATCAACTCTGTTGCAGATCTTTGTGTCATCTGCAAAGAGACATACTTTTCCTTCCAGTCCTCTGCAATGTAAACATAAAGACATTGAAGGACTGGTCTAATACTGAACCTGTGGTACCCCACTGCTAACCCCCTTTTTTCAGAGTGGACTCCATTTACTATTACTCTCTGTGTCCTATTCTCCAGCCAATTCTTTACCCAGGCTGTCATCTTGGGACCCACTCCCAGGCTGGCTAACTTGTATATTAATCTTTTGTGTGGGACTGTGTCAAATGCCTTGCTAAAGTCTAGGTAGGCCATGTCCACAGCCCCTCCCTGATCTACTACTTTGGTCACCCAGTCAAAGAAATCTATCAGATTTGTCTGGCATGACCTTCCCGCTGTGAATCCATGCTGCCTTGGGTCCTGTGCCCCTCTGGCCTCTAGATCATTTAACAGTTCTTTCCTTCAGAAGTGATTCCATCATTTTCCCTACCATAGGTTAAACTAACAGGTCTGTAGTTTCCTGCTTCTGCCTTGCTCCCACTTTTGTGAAGGGAATCACATCTGCCCTCCTCCAGTCCTCAGGTACCACCCCATCCTCCCATGATTTGTTAAAGAGGGTAGTCAGTGGTGTCACTAGTTCTATCCTTAGTTCTTTTAGAATTCTGGGATGAATTCCATCAGGCCCCATTGCTTTGTCCACCTTCAGTTTTAAGAGCTCTTTCAGAACTCTTTCTTCTGTAAATGGGCTGGTATCAACTTCTGTATCAGAGTGTTTCTACTGTTTGTTTAGGTACCTCCCCTCTTCCTTTGTAAATACTGAGCAAAATATTTGTTTAGTATCTCTGCCTTTTCACAGTCACCTCTGCCTACCCTCCCTCCCTTTATTAAGCTTCACTATCCTCCCTTGGTCTTCCTTTGCTCCTGATGTACCTATAAAAGGTTTATCCCCTTCTTAACTGAGTTGGCTATCTTTTCCTCGGTTTGGGCCTTTGCTGTTCTGACTGCCTTTCCAGCTTCCTTTGCTTTAACTGATACAGTTCTCTGTCCTGTTCCTTCTGTGATTCCTTGTACTTCTGAATGCTTTCTTTTCTCTTGAACCTTCTACCCCCACTTCCTTTGAGAACCATAGTGGTTTCTTACCTCGTTTGTTTTGTTTATTTGCTTTACACAAAGGCATTACCTCTGTGATGGCAGTTTTTATTATTCCCCATTGTTCTTCCACCCCTCCTTCCTGCCCATTTGCTAGTGCATTCCTTAGGCACTCACCCATTTTGGCAAAGTCAGCCCTCCTAAAATCCAGTACCTTTGTCTTTGTATGGCTTGACTCTATTGCTGTGTTTATTGTGAACCATACTGTTCGATGGTCGCTAGTTCCCAGATGGCTACCCACTTCTACATCTGTGATCCTCTCTTCATCTCCGTAGTGTAGTGTCACATCCATGTAAACTCTGTAGTGGAGCATGGTGTAGCATAGTGCAATGTCACCTACATGTGAACTCTGCAGTTATGCATGGTGTAGCATGGTGTACTGTCACATCCATGTAAACTCTGTAGTGTAGCATGGTGTAGCACAGTGTGTTGCTGCCTACATGTACTGTAAACTCCCTCCTTGTGTGTCACTTTGGCAGCAGGAACGTGTTCTCTATGCTCAGACATTCTTTTCTGAACAGAGGTTTTTTTTTTTTAAAACCACAATCAACTAATAAATTTCTTTGCTGAAAACAGGCATTTCTTTAGTTACGTAATCTTGAGACAGTGTCTCCTAGCAATAGATTATATGGTAACTTGTCTATTCCTAGTCCCAAAGACTCCTCTGCTTCTTCAAGGCTGCAATAGTAACAAAAAAATATGTTGAATACTTTTGTGCTGAATCCTGCAAAGTCCCTGACTAACCTTCCGTTCTGAAAACCAGACAGGTTTAATGAGAAACACAGATAATTGTCTCCACTGACATGAACTGGCAATCTTAAATATATTTTGACAGTAGGCAGGTACAGCAAGCAATGCAACTGCATTTTGTGACACAGAACTTGTTTGTTTATTTATTTGGTAATTCGGATACAACCTTTGAGTATACACTCTTTTACAAAGGTTCCACGTCAGGATGTAAAACAGCAGAGACATAAAAAAACTTGACAGTTTACACAAAACATAAGATTGATATGTAATACAGAATATAGATAAATAATACATTTGAATGACCTAGACAACTGAAATTAAACAGCGGGAAGAGATTCCCAATTAGCAATGTACAGCATAGCTGCCGAGGGCTGTCAAGGTATAGTATCGGAAAGGGTAAGAGAAATAAAGGGGGAGAGTGCGAACGAGGTTTCCCAATTAACAACGTGTGTCATAGCTGCCCCAGGGGAGCCTGTCAAGGTAGAGTATCGGAAAGGGTTGGAGAAAGAAAGGGGGAGAGTGCAAACGAGGGTAGATAAGAAAGAGAGAGAGAAAGAGAGGAGGGGAGAGAGAGAGAGAGAGAGAGAGAGAGGGACTGGGAGAAGGAGAATATTTAGGGGAGAGTGGGTGGAAAGGGAGGTGTTGGGGTATGGAGGGAGGGAGTTGGAGGGAGCTAGAGAGGGGGGTGGCAAGGGATGGCAGGTGGGGGTCCAGGGTAGGTAAAACAGGAGGAAAGCTCAGACACACGAGGGGGGTATCCGGGTTGAGGATATGGACTCAGGTAAGGGAGTCAGAGGTGTTTTAAGATTGGGTATCCAGGTTGAAGATATGGATTCAGGTAAGGCAGTTGCAGGCGTTTGAGTTCAGCAGGTATTGCTTCAGTTCTCTTTTAAAGGACCGAACATTTGTTGTATTAAGAGCTGCAGCAGGGATCTCATTTAGCCATAGTGGAGCTCGGTACATGAAGGATCTTTGTCCTAGGGAAGTTCTACGAAATGGACATCAAGCTGTGTTGTCACTGTTCTTCGTGTGTTGTATTTGGAGCTGGCTTCCTTTACCAGGTCTGCAATGCAGGTAGGGGTTAGGGAGAGCATGGCCTTTCTCCCTAGCAGGCAAGTTTGGTATCTGATTCTGGATTGAAGCGGTAGTATGTGGGCCAGACCATACAGGGTACAAGTGTGCGTGAAGCAGTCAGCATTTAGCAATAGTCTGCAAGCCTTGTTAAGGGCAGTGGAAACCCTTTTGAGGGCATTATCAGTGGTAGCCATAAACCACCGTAGTTGACCAGGGAGAGGACAGAGCTGGAGACCGAGTCGGAGGGCTTCAGCAGTTAGGCTTTTCTTGTGTCTAAACAGGATCCCTAATTTAGTGTTCACAGCTTTCACCACCATATCAATGTGCTGAACATATGAGAGGGTATCATCCACAATGACACCCAGGCACCTGAAGGAGTGAACCTGTTCCAGTGGGGCAGTCAGGTGTTTTGTGATTGTTAGTTCTGGGAATCTCCTTTTTAGTTGGGGGCTAGAGAGGAGTATCGTCTTGTTTTTTTTGTAGTTCAGTAGCAACCTTTGGGAGTAGAACCAGTTATCCAGTCGCGGGAAGGATGATTGTAGCTCAGCCTGTAGATGCTCTATGCAAGAGTAACAGCTAAGTATGACAGCATCATTGACACATAGAATGACTTTGCTAGTGCAGGCATCGGGTAGGTCGTTCAGGAACATGCTGAAGAGCAGTGGACCCAGGATGGACCCTTGAGGCACCCCTAGCGAGACTTCCTTGGATGCAGATATGGAGTGACCTATCTTGACCCTTTGAGATCGGGAGGTTAGGTAGTCCTGGAACCATAGAGCAGCATTTGGGGAAACACCAAGGGCATGCAGTTGAGACAAGAGGAGTGGGTGGCAGACTGTGTCGAATGCCTTTGTTAGGTCAATGAAGATAGACCCAACCAGTTTTCCCTCATCCAATGCCTTACTGACATACTCAGTGAAATCCACCAGTGCAGTGTCCGTCTGTGGAGTTTCCTAAAGCCGTGCTGCTGGGGACACTGCAGCTGGTATTTGTGAATATAGTCAGTAAACTGGTCTGCCACAATCCTTTCCAGTGCTTTAGAGAGGGGGGGAGAGGATAGAGATGGGCCTGTAGTTTGCGGTAAGTGACCTATCGCCTCCCTTATGCACCGGGGTCACCAGCGCTTGTTTCCAAGGAGAAGGGAATTTGGCGAGCTGGAGGGATTTATAGAAAATCACAGTGATGGGAGCGATGACTTCTTTGATTGCCAGGGCCAGCAGTTTCATGTCAATGTTGTCAGACCGCATTCTGGTTTTCCCCAGGATATTTTTAACATAACCCAGTGCAATGCCAACCTGTTGGCCCAGCGGTTGGATTTCCGCTTGCGACGCCGACAATCTGGGTTCAGGAATGGACCACGGTCGCTGGAGAGCCGGCCGGGGGAGAAGGATAGATCGTCCCTAGGACTGCTCTCCTTCTCCGGGGGGAAGGTGGGGAAGTGTCTGGCGCATGGATGACCCCTGGCGGAGGCCGGGAGTCACACAGCTACTGGCACTAGCACGCACAGGAGGCGGACGGACGCTGGACATCATTGCACAACCCTGCCTCCCCCAGTAAACCAAATAAAGGACAGCTGCCGGCCGCCTTCAATGAAGCCCACCATGGCTTCAACTAGCCCCTTAGGCCAGCCCTCTGACCTATCCTGAAGACTGCGGTGTGTAGGGGGAACGCCACAGCCCCACCGTGGGGGGAAAGCCACAGGGTATCAGAGGGCTTGCAGCTGATATGAGGGGTGGAAGTCCGTGGCCCGTGACCGGGCCGAAAGTACCGGGCGGCTAGTGGCTCAGGAGAAGGAAAAATAATAATAATAAAAAAAAAAAACCATAACCCAGTGCTTCTTTGACAGTGACACTCTCTTGAAGCAAAATTGAGGGTGCGAGTTGATGTCCGGTTGGCGCCTATTATCAGCTCTGATAGGCCTGAGGTATTCAGCCGGTAGAACAGAGCTAAGATCCGTGAAGGTGGAGTTGAACTCTTCGGCAGCAGTGGGGGTCCATGGTATTTGTGCCATTAATGTTTAGCAGTGATGGCTGTGTTTTGTCATCCTTCCCTGTGAGTGCCTTTATATTGTCCCAAAACCACCTCCCATCACCCAGGTTCTTTCCAATTGATCCTTGTAGACATCAGCCTTAGCATTCCTGATGAGATGTGTGCATTTGTTTCTGGCTGCCCTGTATCTTTGAAGGTCACTGGGCTTACCGGAGGCCTTGGCTTGATACCAGAGGATGTCCCTTGTCCTCATGTGATCTAAAAGGTCACTATTAATCCATCCATTGTTATGGCCGCGTTTTTTTCTTTTTTTGAACGGAGCAAATCTGTCACAAACACTATTAAAGTTATCAATAAAGTACTGGAGTGTTATGTCAAGGTCATGCAGTTCCTTAAGGGGAGACCAATCAGTCTGAGAAAGCGCCTTCTTGAAAGCTGAGAGCTGCCCTTTCCTGAGAATTCTGCTGTTCACAAAGACAGGTGGTGCTTTTTTGAATTTACTGGACCACAGACAGGTGATAGGGGAGTGATCGCTTAGTGAATCCAGTAGTACCAAGACATCAATAATCCTGTCAGGTGAGCTTGCAAGGAGCCAGACCAGGAGCGTGTGCTTACCGGTCTTATGGTTCATTCTAGTAGGCTCCATGATTAATTGCATGAGGAGGGAACTGGCTATGGTATGCTTCTGGTTGGTCAATTCATTACTGAGCCAACTGATGTTGAAGTCCCCAGTCACGATGAGCTCACAGTTGTTGTTAACGCCAGCCAAGGACCCTAGTAGTTTAATTAGACCGTCTTTGGCCATTTTCGGTGGGAGGTAGATGCATGCAATGACCAGAGATTTTTTATGTTCAGCAAAAATTATTCTAACTGCAAGGAGCTAATGGTCAATGCTGCAGGTTGTGATGGGGAGCACAATGCCTTGTAGGGTATTCCGTAAGTAAATGAGACAGCCGCCACCTCTTTTCCAATTCCTATCACATCTAAAAGTATTGTAACCTGGGAGCACTATCTCATTATCCCTGACCCGGGTGGACAGCCAGGTCTCAGTCAGGCAAAGTATATCAGGGTTATGTAGGGCGGCCTACGCCTGCAGTTGAGGCATCTTTGGAATTAGGCTGCAGATATTTATCATAGCAAGTTTCAAGCCATTACCCTTCAGCCCAGTATACCCTGGCCCACTCATGGGGTTAGGTTGCATTCTTGATGTAGTAATATTAAACCATGCAGATAGTTACGTTCAGGGATATGTAATATAGTAATCTTGTCTAAAGTACCAGAAGTCAAATGATGAAAAATAATCAAATCCACAGGAAATGGTGAACTACTGGGGACCAGTAAACTGTTGATACGGTAGATCAAAGACCCAGAATGTGTTAAATTCCTGAAGGTGATGAACATTGGCCTGGGGCATATGCAGGATGTTTTTTTTATTTTTTTTATTGCACAACCCCGCCTCCCCCAGTAAACCAAATAAAGGACAGCTGCCGGCCGCCTTCAATGAAGCCCACCATGGCTTCAACTAGCTCCTTAGGCCAGCCCTCTGACCTATCCTGAAGACTGCGATGTGTAGGGGAAACACCGCAGCCCCGCCGTGGGGGGAAAGCCATGGGGTATCGGAGGGCTTGCGGCTGATATGAGGGGTAGAAGTCCGTGGCCCGTGACCGGGCCGAAAGTACCGAGCGGCTAGTGGCTCAGGAGAAGGAAAAATAATAATAATTAAAAAAAAAAAACATAACCCAGTGCTTCTTTGACAGTGACACTCTCTTGAAGTAAAATTGAGGGTGAGAGTTGATGTCCGGTGGGCGCCTATTATCAGCTCTGATAGGCCTAAGGTATTCAGCCGGTAGAACAGAGCTAAGATCCGTGAAGGTGGAGTTGAACTCTTCGGCAGTGGTGTGGGGGTCCATGGTATTTGTGCCATTAATGTTTAGCAGTGATGGCTGTGTTTTGTCGTCCTTCCCTGTGAGTGCCTTTATATTGTGTTATATATGTAAAAATCCTCTGTTAGTGTCTTCCCTTTGTTCTCCAAAATGGTTGTGAATAGAACTCAAAAACAAGCACAGACCCTTTAAGGAACAAGTCAGATGGAAATCGTCTTTTAAGTGTCTCAAAATGTTTTACATATCATTGAGTTAAGACGCTGGTGGTGCAGTGTCTGCGTGCAGGCACACACCAGCCATTGTGCACCTGAAACATCCCACACCCAGCCAGGGTCACTATCTGCATTAGAATGCACTTTTGTTTTCGGTGGCAAGAGATGGCTTCATCCTATTGTTGTCATGCATACTCTTTTGTGCAGATTTCAAAGACTACTGTTGTATTTAGTGTGTGTACGTGATTTACATAGGAACACAGGATCTTCGAGCAAGAGGAAGCATATTCTTACCTAGCTTTTCTGCTGTGTATTTCAATGGCTGTAACCACAAATTCCTCCCTCCAAGAGGTTCTTACCTAATCCATGTTTGAACATTTGTAAATTGCCACTCATGACTAACATCTCGTGTAATTTGTTCCAAACTTGTACCACCTTCTGTGTGAACCATTTTCCCTCTCTTTTCTGTATTACAACTCCGCCCTATTAACTGGAACTTGTGCCCTGTACTTCTTTTCCCGTTCTTTGAATTCAGGATGGAAACATTCCCTGACGTCATCATTCATTATTGATTTGTACACAGCTATCAAGTCACCTCTGAGTCTCTGCATCTCTAAACTAAACAGTCCTAATCTAGTCAGTCTCATGTCATATGGTAGCCCTTCCATACCTTTGATTTTTTTTGCATAGCCTTCTCTGTACCATTTCTAATTTTTTGTCTCCTGTATTTCGTGGTGACCAAAACTGACCATAATACTCCAAATGTGGTCGCACCAAGGCTCTATATATGAGGAGTATCACATCGCCATTCTTACTTGCAATTCATTTAGCCGTGGTGAAGCCCGTACAGTAATGTCGAACACAATGTAGCTCCTGTTGAATTATTTTCTAGACATTTTCTAAGGGAGCACTACAGTTGACCCTAACAGTTCAATACAACTGCAACTGCTAATCAATCATCCTAAGTCCCTCCTGCTACGCACTTTAAACTGTGTCAGACTCTGGCTCTGTGGCCATGTACCATTACTATGCTTGTTTTACACTGTTTCTGTGTAATTGCCTTATAGTAAAATAGTATGTAACTGATCTAGCTATTTATTTGTACTTGTTCGACTTCATTCCACTAGAACTCACTTATTGTATTGGCTATGCAATGTTGCCTTGTAATCTCTGTTATTGATGTGGAACTTTTGTAAAAGAGCACTTGTCCTCAAAGGTATTCACCAAATTTTCAATAAATGAAGTCAGCTTACCCTCCCAAACACGCACACAGATTTGCATACCCATAATTCTTTGTACCAGCTTGGAGGCTTTTAAATGCATGTGTTTACAGGCATCACACAACCTGGAAAGTATCTGCCTTCCTGTATCATTACACATCTTACAGTACATATTATTTTTCTTGCTTATCAGTTTCAATTACTTCACTTCTTCCACTAACTCAACACATTATAAAGAGGAGTTCAGATTGCGCATGCCCGGACAGGCTAGCTAAATGCTTTTACACATGCTCCCTACCCTCACTGACCAATTTATTCTTTTATAGTGATTTTAAGTTTCAAAACAGATGGCAAACAGCACAGAAGAGTGGTAGAAGGTACCATGGACGACTATCTGGCGGAAGCCAGTAAACCACCAAGGGCAGGAAGAATCAACAGAAGAAACCGGTGGCAGAAGGTGGGCCGTAAGCAGGAGTGGGCCTGGAGGCTTCAGAGGAAGTGACAGCAACGCTCAGCAGTATTGGACTAGGTGCTGGAAGCTTTCCCACTCAAAATTAAAAAAGTTACCAGCAAATTAGACCTCCTAGAAAAAAAAATATGAGGTACAGGAAACCAGACTGTTGGAGGTGAAAGAGTCTCCACGGTTAAGGACAGCACAACCCCGTTGAGTATCCAGGTTGCACAACTCAAGAATGAGGTTGCAGAGCTAAGGGATAGTTTTGATGTCCAGGAAAACTTTCAGTGCCTGCAGGTTTGGGGCCTACTGGAGGAAGCGGACATGGTTCATTTCCTAGAGACTTGGCTGCCCACACAACTGCAGCTACCATGCCCGAATGGTAGAATTAATTTGGACAGAGCACATCGGCATTAGTGCCCAAACCTCCGGCAAATGTACCACTGTGGGAAATCATCCTGAAACTTCATCACTATCCTGATAAGCAGAAAGTCCTAACTGCTTATAGGAAGATCAGCTCCTTGAAAGATGAGGAGGGCGGAAAACATCAATATACACCAGGACTTCACAAGAATAATGTAGCTGAAACAAAAATATTTTGTCCCACTGTTGAATGAACTGTGACAAGGGGGACAGATTTTATGTTCCTTTTCCTAGCATTGCTAAAGATAAGGCATGAAGCACAATTCACCTTTTGGGAGCTTGACAAGGCTAATCATTCTGCATCAAAAAAAGCTTGTACCACAGGCTGACTGAGTATATTGGTATTTTGTATTGAGACTTGCTTGAAATAATTGAGCCAGAACTGTGACTAGCTGGCCACGTTTTCACAGGACTGGAGCTCCTTACCCAAGATTCCCATGCCCGAAACAAGACCCTGCTGTTGAGACCTTCCGAGATTATATGCCCTGGAAGTGCACAGAGGAACTCAAGCAGGACAGCAAAGGCTGCACAATGTTTGATAAGGACAGTAGGATACTGGTAATTCGGTGTAAGTCTAGATCGACAGCAACTGCTTAACGCCGGGTAAGATTGTTTCCCCTTCCCCCATCCTATTCACTATTTCTGGGGTTGTAGTAAATTGAAGACCTTCTGTTCACAAGTCAGTGCTCAGATAAATCAAAGAATGAGGGTGCAGATTCCCAACACACTTGTGTCTCTGCTACTCGGTATGGAGGTGGATGTGGAAAGGGAATGGGTGCCACAACCAAGAACCGTAAGAATTATGCTCCTATTGGCATGCAAATTCATCCAGAACACCTGGGTTTCGCACCAACAATCAACCACTGAAATGTGGCAGGATCTCATGTTTGGCACATCCCCTCGAGAGAAACTGACTTACGAGTTTAAAGAGAGAGGAGAGTGAGATAACAAATTTGGGCCCCATTCATATACTCACTGTCCCCATAGAAGCTATGTTAATCAGAATATGTAATTCTATCTAAACTGAGTACTGTGACTGTGAATGAAGCAGCACAAATCTTTCACTCCTAGAAATGGCAAACTGATATGACTCAGGTCAATTATTCACTGACAGGAAATTGAGAACTCAGCTTTTAAATATTCTAGTAGTCTAATGCCTTCAACGCTGGGCCGCACAGGAAGCTGATTAAGAAATTGAGCAGCCTAGGGTTGGGATCCAAAGTAGTGAATTGGGTTAGAAACTGGTTAAAGGATAGGTGATAAAGAAGGATGATTAACAGCACTCATTCGAATGATGGAAGCATGACCAGCGGGGTGCTGCAGGGGTCACTGCTGGGACTGGTCCTCTCAATGTCTTCATAAGTGACACTGCGGGTGAGCTGGAAGGGAAGCTATGCCTTTTTGCAGATGATACCAAAATTTATAGTAGGGTGGACAAGAAGAAAGGGGTGGAATGAATGCGTATGGATCTTGAAAACTTGAGGAATGATCAAAAACACAGCAGTTGGGGTTTAATGCCACAACATGCAAAATTATGCACCTAGGGCATAGGAACCCAGTAACTGAGTATAGGATATGGGGTAGGTGCTGTCAGTCACTAAGCAGGAAAGGGACCTTGGGGTTATCATGTCTGATGACCTTAAAGTGGCAGAGCAGTGTGACAAAGCAGTGTGTAGGGCCAGTGCAATGCTGGGATGCACTGGGAGGGGTATCACCAGCAGGAGATGTTGCCACTGTTTCACTCAATAGTGAGACTCCGCCTGCTGTATTGTGTCCAGTTCTGGAGGCCACACCTCAGAAAGGACATAGACAGGATGGAGGCAATTCAGAGGAGGGCAACTGAATTGGTACAGAGGTTGCACCAAAAGCCTACGAGCAAAGACCGAGGAATCTCAGTGTGTATATCCTGGAAGAGAGGAGAACAAGAAGGGTTATGATAGAGACCTACGAGTACCTCACAGGGGTGAAGAGGGTGCAAGAAGGGAATCTCTATCAATGGAGGAAGGGCACCGGGACCAGACAGCATGTGATGAAGCAGGGGGAGTGGAGTGTAAGAGGGATGTGAGGAACTACTACTTCACCAAAAGAGTGTTAGACACCTGGAACAGAGGCAGCAGAAGTGGTGGAGGCAAAAACAGTATAGGGCTTCAAGCATGTGTGAGACAGAAATAATGGAATTAGTGAATAGGCAGAGAGGAGGGAGGGTTGCAGGAGACCAATTAGGATCTGTGGAAGCAGACTACACAGGGACCATCTGAGCACACCAGGTGGGATAAACTGTCCTATTCTGCCTACAAATTCTATGTTTCTAGGTTTCTAATGTATGTTGGGCAAGTATTATACTTGAAAAATGATATACTTAATGTACTGGGAATGGCATTAATGCCCTTGTTGTTGTTTTTCAGAAAAAAACTTGATTTAAATGCCCTGTAAGTCAAGTCTAAACCATATAGAAACATAGTACACCATGTAGAAATAGAAACATATAATTTGTCGGCAGATAAGGGCCACTTGGCCCACCCAGTCTGCCCATTTTTCCCTGTCTGTACTGTCACCGCAGACCCTACCTGATCTCTGGTTACTTCCCCCCACCCCACGCTCTCCTATCAAGATTTCTTTATGCCTATCTCATCATGCTTGAAGCCCACCACTGTTGTTGCCCTCATCACCTCCGCTGGAAGACTGTTCCAGACATCCAGTACTGTACTCTTTCAGTGAAGAAGCATCTCCTCACATCCCTCCTTAATTTCCCTCCTTCCAGCTTCATTGCAGGCCCCCTTGTTCTCATGCACTTTGAAAAATACTCACCTGCTGTACCTGATTCACCACAAGGTATTTATAGGTCTCTATCATGTCCCTCGCCCAATACATATTGAGATCCTTCAGTCTCTCCTCATAGGGTTTGTATTGTATATATTGTCACTCTGTACTTACAGGAAATCAACAAAAAGAGATTTGAAAAAAGAGGAGTTCAAAGGTATCGGCCATGCAGCTGAAGCACCAGTTACTGTCCATCATTACGGGATTCATCTTGTGCTGAAGAGAAACTGTCAGCAGTTGGGAGTATATTTTTTTTTTTTTAAATAAAAGTCTGACTTTTTCTTCCAAATGCTAGCTGTAGTTGAGGACTGATTTTACCACTGCCTGATCACCCACACCCACCTTTCTTAAAGGTGTGGATTTAAGGAAGATTAATGATACTTTTTCGGGTGCATGGACTGGCTATAGTGGGGTCTGCCAGTGGCCTGGTCCCTGGCACATCTCTGTACCACTGGTTCTTTGATTAACTACTGGTACTGCCTGGACTGAAAAAACAGTACAGAATTTACATTTATATAGTATTGTTCATATACTGCCTCCCAAATTGCTTTACAAGCAATTTATTGACAGAGGATAGCATAGCTGAGATGCTACATCTCATTTCCTATGGAGTCCTGCTTCTGCATAGGACAGAATGTTATCTATCAGTGTCGTTCATACCTTGATTTTTGGGTTGCACCTTGGTGCATAATAACCTGATGGCACTGTGACGTCATTTCTGCCTGGCCTTAGTTCTGTGATATCCCGCGTATGCAGTGTCAAAAGGGCACACAGGAGTTGGATTGTCAGTGCAGAGGTAGGGCTACTGTTCGCCATGCTTGTGACCTGGATTCCGGAACAAGCTTAGCACATTCGAGGCCAGCCAAGGTGGGGAGAAGAACTGTGTGTGTCCCCCACAAGATGCTCTCCTCTGGGGAGAAAGAGCTGCCATCCTCGCTGCCATACCAACAACTGGGTGGACACAGAAGGCAGTGCAGCGGGGCGCTGACAGGCAGGGACAAGATGTTGGTCTGGGGCCCACGCTATGCAAGCAATGTGTGCGCATCAGTCCTCTTGCATGCCATGTCTTCCCGTGGACCAAGGGAGAAGAAAAAGGAAAAAAGCGGCCCCTTGGGCCACCTTCCTGGGGACCTCAGTATCACCCTTCTGGGGACCCCAGTATTTTTGCTCCAGCCCCCACCACCTCATCCACTGCCTAATGAAGTGCATGCTCAGGGGTATATCCCTCCAGCTGGTACCTTGTCTGGGGGCAAGCCAAGGTTCTGTGGGGCTGGCATATGAGAATAGGAGGCAGTCAGAGACAGGTGCCAGAGGACTCCAGAGGTAGCCGACACTGGAGAAATTCGGAGTAAGATATCAATATTTTTAAAGGCATGGCGGAGTAGCCGGTCTGGTGGCGCTGAGGGTTGGGCGTGGGCATACACCTCCACCTTCATGGCCACCCAGGTTCAGGAACGAGAGCCTAGATGCGCGGGGGTCGGGGGGAGGAGAGAAATCGAGTGTCCGTAGGACTGCTCTCCTTCTCCGGGGAGGGGGCAGGACGCCTCAGTGGCCTAGTGGCCTCTAGTGGTGACTGTGGGTGAAGGCAGACCATGGGCGGACTTGGGGGAACATACTGTGGCAGACGCTGGGACGGGGCATGTGCGGTAGCATGTGCACTCCTGTCCCATGGCGTCATTGCACATCACATATGTACGGGGAAGAAAAGGGAAAAAAGGAGAAACCTCAGCATGCTACCTGATGGCCGGCCAAGCAGCGCCGCCCGGCTTCAACCCTGGATGCTCCCCCTGATCTGGACCCCCCCGGATCCCGTGGCGGTGGTTACGTACCAACCATGGCTGATCGCTGTGCAGGACCAGAGGTAAGGGGTAGAGCTTGGGATGTGGGGGCAGAGCAGGGGCTGGGAGGTTGGGCTGGACTTGGGGACCATGGTAACACCCCCCACCCCCGCAGAGGGAATAAAAAGTATACAACAAAAGAAAACAAAAAGGCATGAAGGGGTAAAACAAGTAAATTGGAGAGCAAACAATTAACACTTCTAAACCTGATTACTTGCCCTAGCTCAGACTATGACCCCCTTTAAGTGCATGGGGGCACTGGGGGGCTTGCACCTACAGGGACTAAGGATATCTATATGCCAGCTCTGTCGACTGCTAGTGAACAGGAACAAAGCTGAGAGTGCTAAGTAAGCATTAATCACCGACAGAGGAGGGCCCCACCGGTGATTAATGCCGCTGGGGGGGGCGTTGTTGTGGCATGAGGCGAAGCCCTGGGGTTCAACCCCCCAGCGGGCATTAATCACGGTAGAGCCCTCCTCTGTCAGTGATTAATGCACTTGTGACACGGACAACCTCCATTGTGCATAAACGAAACTCCACAGCCATCTAAGTTTTGCCTACACTACCTGCGGCTCTCTACGTGTGTCTCCCTATGTGTGTGCTGTCTAACTCTACCCCCTGCATCCGCCCGTAGCAGTCTTGCTCCTTGCAGGCTCTATCCCCCGTTTGGGATCCGTAAGCGCCGACCGCCCACAGCGCTACTTGCCACCCAGTGGCTATCGTACCCACTACAGCAGCAACACAGCATTATGAGACGATAATGCCATGTTGGGCTCAGGAACGTGCAACAGCAACACGGCATTATGAGAAATAATCCCATGTTGGGCTCGCGAACGTGCAAGAGTAACACGGCATTATGAGAAATAATGCTGAGTTGGGCTCGTGCCCGCGCTTCCCACAACACCAACACGGCATTATCGGCTCACAATGCCGTGTTGCTCCTGCACCACGTGACGGCGTTGCGCCTATCGCGTGGCTCCCTGGCACGGCTGTCCATAATGCCGTGTTACAAACTCATTTAATTATTTATGTATTTATTTATGATTTTGGTAACCGGGTAGGTGCACTGATCCCAGGTACCATTTGTAGGCATGACCTGGGCCACGTACAGTGGCGCAGAGTAGCATCTAAACAACAACACGAAGCAGAAAAGCAGTTATTACACAAAGTAAAAAGGTTACAATAGTACATTTGAATACACAAATGGCAGCAATAAAAGACACAATAACAGGAAAGATACAAATAAATCTCAGTGCATACAGGAAATAATAAATACGAGATCCAACTGAGCTAAAAAGCAGTGCTAGGTGGAATAGACAGCAGTCAAGAAACCAAACAGGTTCACTAAAAGATAGACCAGAGGATAAAAAGTGACAAAAGGTAGGTGTGAGGAGGGGAAGGAAGGAAAGAGGGGAATGAGGGATTGAGCAAGGGAGAGGTGGAGAGACAACAGCTATATGGAAGACAAAGTGACAAAAAGGTAGGGGAAGGGAGGAAAGAGGAGAAGGAGGGAGGGATTTGAGCAAAGGAGAGGTGGAGAGACAACAGAATATGTGGAAGAGGGTGGACGGGAGGGGGGGACTACTCAGGAAAGCAGTGGCAGGTGGACGCCAACAGGAGCCAGTTTTTGAGGTAAGTTTTGAACTGGCGGTGGGTGTTGATAGTGCGCAGTTCAGCAGGTAGTTTATTCCACAGTGTGGGGGCTGCCACAGACAGGACTCTAGTGCCAATATTTGTGGAAACCCTGGGGATGTTCAGAGGAGGGATACTGGTAGAGCGTGGACTGTGGTGCGAGGTTCAGACGGTGAGGAGGGGTGTGAGAGGAGATTACTGGCCAATGTGGATGGCAGAGTCTATCATGCAGTACAGGGTGAGATCAAAGTGGCCTTGTAGCGGGAGCCACCCTAGTGAATTGTAGAGGACGCAGTGGTGTGTAACCAACAGGCACTGTTGTAGGCTGTGGAGAGTTTGGCCGTGATGGTTGCGGATGTCCTGGAGTAGGTTGGAGAGCAGCAGTCCAGGATAGGTAGCAGATTTCCCTGAATGATGGCCAGATGGGCCTCCGGAGTGAGGCATTGCCGGAATCTGTAGGCAGCACCTAGTTTTTGGTGGAATCTTAGAACTAGGGAACTTATGTGCTCGGTAAAAGAGAGGGAGGGGTCTAGCATGACTCCTAGATATCTGAAATGCTTGACATCATCCAGGGCATGGCCACCGGAGGATGTGATACTTAGAGGGGAGTTTGATTTGCATTTAGCTGAGAAGGGCTTGGATCCGAACAACATTGATTTTGTTTTTTTGGTGTTGACCAGGAGATGGTTGTCAGAAAACCATTTGTGGGCCACAGTGTAGTTTAGAGAGAGGGCTGCAGAGATGAGGGCAGGATACTTTCCACTACAGAAGAGCATAAGGTCATCGGCATAGAGGAGTGAGTGACAGTTGAGACTGTCTGAAGTAAGGGAGTTTACGAATGAGAAGAATAGGAGGGAACCCAGGATGGAGCCCTTGGGGACACCTGTGGAGACAGGCAGGGTAGGGTAGGGGAGCAGGCAGGGTCAATGCATATGAACTGGGAGTGCTCTGTGAGGTAGCTTTCGAACCAGGCGGTGACCTCCAGAGAGCAGCCAAGGTGATGAAGTTTGGAGAGGAGGAGGGCATGATTTACCATTTCGAAAGCTTTGGAGAGGTCAATGAAGACTGTGCCAGTGGTGTTTCCACGGTCCATGTTTGTAAGGATATGATCAGTCAGAAGTGCGAGGGCAATTGTTGTGGAATGGTTCTCGCGAAAGCCGTGCTGTTGGCTACATAGGAGGTTATGTTTGTCTATGTAGTCAGCAAGCTGATGGTGGACGGCTTTTTCAAGTAGCTTGCTTAGGTGTGGAAGGATGGGCATCGGACGATAGTTGTCCATGGATTGGGGGTCTCCAGCTTTAAAAATGGGGATGACCTTTGCGGTTTTCCAGGGATCAGGCATGGAGGAGGAGGTCAGGGCAAGGTTGAAGATAAATGTGAGAGGAGTGATGATGGCTGGGGAGATGAGCCAAAGGAAGACAGGGCATAAGCCATCAGCTCCAGGGGAACTGTGGTTTGGGAGGCTCTTGAGGAGTTTAGCTGTGTCAGCGTACGAGAGTACTTTGAAGAAGAAGGGGAATTTTAGGCTGGGAGGTGGGCCCAGCAGGTGACACCGGAGGAGTGTGTAGGGGACAGGGTTGTTTTGCAGGCCATTTGGGAGTTCACTCAGGTACATGGTAAGGTCAGAGAATTTGTCGTTAAAGGCTTTGTCCACTTCTAGGGGGTTCGTAGTGAGGCCGTCAGCAGTGTTTAGCTGCAGGATAGACTTTCTGGAGGGGGGGTTCAATAGTGAGCCAATGGATGCCCAGAATTTTCTAGGGTCCCCAAGGTTAGCTTGTTGGAGATTGTGGAAATGAGTCTGTTTTTGTGCTTTTGCCAGGTGTTTACATAGGTTCCTCCGACGCCTGCAGTCATCCCAGAGGGCCATGGATGGGGATGCTTTATAGGTGGACCAGGCACGATCCCTGTCTTTCATCAGGGTAAGGAGGTCTTTTGTGACCCAGCATGAGTAGCTACCCCTCACCCTTCTGGTGGTGACCAGAAAGTGCCTGTCCTGTAAGGTCAAGAGTGTCCGAGTGAACAGGGTTACTGCCTGGGTCACATTTGACTCCGAGAAGAGAGCAGACCACTCCAGTGCACGTGCCTTGGTGAGGAGGTTTGGGGTGTTGGGGTTTCTTAAATTTCAGAAAGACAGGCATTTGGGAGGGGGCCATTTAAGCTTAGATGACCAGAGAAGATACGTAGGGGAGTGATCATTAATGGAGACGGCCATGGTACTGGCATGCAGAACACAATCCTCCCGGTTTGTATACATCCAATCGATGAGTGTCTGAGTGGCCGTGCAAGGGTTCTGCCTGGTGGGAAGCATAATAGTTTGGACCAGGTTGTATTGTTTTAGGAGGGAGGCATAGTCAGGTTGGTGGATACTCAGCCAGTTTAGATTGAGATCCCCAAGAAGAACTGAGTCTCTGTGTGCGGATACAGGGCCCAAGCCAGAAAGGAAGCTGTTGAGGCCCTCGGTTCCAGCAGTGGGAGGGTTGTAACAGCATCCAATGTATAGTCTTTTACTAGTTCCCAGCGTGAGTTGAGAGAGGAGCCATTTGCTAGGTGAAGTTGGATCGGAACAGAGAACAATGTTGGCTGAGAGGGGTTCCTTGACGAACAGTGCAGCTCCGTCATCCTTTTTCTGCCTGGTCTATCAAGGTGGAGGGAGGAGTACACAGGTAGTTGATAGGTGGTGTCAGTAAGATGAGGTTTTAGCCATTTCTCAGAGAGTCCCAGGACATGGGGCTTGTATAGCTCAACCCATGCCTCCAGGTCAGGGAATTTGGAGGGGAGACTGCACATATTTATATGGGCAATTTTCAGCCCAAGGGAATTTGCCCAGATGCTGTCGGAAGGGGCGATATGGGAGTTTGGTGGACCGGGGTTACACTCAACGTCTCCAGCTAGGAGAAGGAGGGATACAAGGTGGATGTAGGTGCAGGAGGGGCGAGCAAGAGAGCAGAATATGGAGGCCAGGTAGTAGCCGAGTAACCGACATTCTGAGTTTGAGAGGAAGGAAAGAGTGATATGACCTAGTGGGGAGAGTTCCCATGAGGAGTGGGGGGTAAGGTGCACTAGAGGGGAGTGGGTGGCCGAGAGGTAGGTGAGGTACACTTGGTCCCAGGCCATTACTGTGGCGCAGGCATCTGTTAGCACCAGGGTGGATACCAGAGAGACCGCAAATAGTGTGAGCCGGGGCAGATTCATGATGGCAGTAGATGCTAGCAAATGGAGATGTATGCTGGGGTCAAACACAAATTGGAGATGCAGTGGCTTTCTGTGTGTGTGTGTAGGAAATTAGGGGAATAGCACACTGACCAGGGGTAGAAATAAAGTGAGAGCAGTAGTGGGATGAGAGGGAGAATGAAACACAAGGAGGAGGCAGGTAGTGTGGGGCTAGGCTCAGTGGAGGGACAGATTGCTTTAAGCACAGGAGCACTTAGTCTGAAAAACCAATGATGGTAGGACAAGGTATTTCATGTGTGATCTGAACAAGCTGTGAAACTCAGGTCTCTGAGGAGTGAAGACTAAGCCCGTTACTTTTGGTACAAATGTGGGCTAAAAATGTTTATGATCATATGCTTAAGGCAACACAGTCTACTGCCATTAAAACTGGGAAGGTTGAAAAAGGGCCAGAATCAAACAATCAAAATTGTGTTTATTAAACTACAAACAGGATGATGGCAGGTCATAAAAGATTAAATGCTCATTTTCAACGATGTCCTTAACAATCATAAGTTTCATTACATTTGTAACCCCTAGGTGGCGCTATCCCAAGGGCTACTAACCCTGCCTGCTTGGCTAGTTGCAGGTTAAGGGGCCTAGGTTCTGATACGGGTGCCTCCACCCGGAGGTCAGGGTTGGTAGTGGTCAAGCTGACCTGGGCACAGCCCTCCGGGACACTGTAACCCCCCTTTTCTCCTTCTAGTGGCCTGAACAGTACACAATAATCACTTTCACAGTGACCCTTATTCACCAGGCAATTACCCACATTGTTTGCACTTACCACCAGGGCTGGTTCATCTAGCTTGATCCTGGGAACCCCCTGTAAAACAAGGTTAAGCACAGAAAATAACAGTGCAATACTCTTGGCACAAACTGGAACCACAGTCAGGTTAAAAGCAAACAAAGTTAAATCTGATTTATTCAGGGGACTTGAACAAGGGAGGGGTATAATCAGGTTGATTTGCTTAAAAGCTATAGTAATCAGACAGTTATGCACGCAGTTCAGAGTCCCTGCACAGTCACACACTCTGGGTACCCAGGTAGGAGAACGGTGGGCTAGCCAGGAACATTGCAGCTGGTTGGGGCCCTGTGATAGAAGAAAGCAACATGCACAACACACACTATTTGTAATCCGGAGCCGGAGGGCTCAGTTCCAGAAAGAAAAGGCAACAAGACAATCAGATGACACTTTTAGATTTAGCTGTTGCTGCAGGGAGCTACCCTGATGTTTACTCACAATACCCAATACTGGACGCAGGCAGGACGAAATCGAGACTGCAGGCTGTTGAGCTGGAGTGCCCAGAGAAGCAGGGCCCACACAAATCACCGAGGCGTCATTCCTGTTCAAGGCATTGAGCAGGGGGCTGATCCCCAGGCCGGTCTCTCGTCGATGACTTTCTCTGCATAGCAGGTATTCTGGCTGGGCCAATGTAGCAGGGCCCAGGCAAACGGAAATGGATACGGATTCAGTTCGTGGAGCTGGATACAGCCTCCAGCAAGCAAAACACATTCAGACACACAGTGGGGAACCAAATCACAACCCACTATAAGCACACAGCACATTCACATGTAAGGAAATTCCACTGTACCAGGCAAATGGCTCTCTGGTCCCAATTACAGAGTCTCTGCACAATCCAGGAGTTCAGAGGTAGCTGGAAGTGCTGACAGGCCGATCGCATTCAGCAAATCTTCGGTCTTCTTCAGGTTAAAGCCTGGTCACAATTCAGTGGTTTAATTCACTCTCCAAGTTCGGATTCAGTCAGAAAAAAGAACAAGTTCCCTCTCAGGAACAGCAGGCAGGCATGCAGGCCAAACTCAGGTCTTTCCACAGTTCTCCCGCACAAATCCACTATGGATTGCTGCTCGAACTATCTCGAGCTGTTACTTCACTTCCCAACTCGGATCTAACTGAAACTGCAAGCAGTGTGGCACTTTCCCCAAGATCCGAAAGGTTCGGTTGGCTGATCTGTCTGTCAGTCACAACAAGGGCTCCCCCTCCAGGTTATTTTAGGCACCAAAAGCCCAAAACTACAATTCCTACAAGTTTTGACTCCACCAAGCCCCTGTAGGCAGGCTCCATTTTAGAGTCCCAAATGTACTGATTGGCCCATTCCGATAGTCCAGGACCAAGATGATGGAAACAAACAGAACTGTCCATGCTGCAAAGAAAGAAGGTTAGAACAAACTGCAATATTATTACTACTCTAACAAATGAAGGAGAGATTGGTGGAACATCTGATTGTCAATGGACTACAGGACCCAAGGCAGCATGGTTTCACCAGGGGAAGGTCATGTCAGACCAACCTCATTGAATTTTT
This sequence comes from Neoceratodus forsteri, assembly GCA_016271365.2. NCBI lineage: Eukaryota > Metazoa > Chordata > Ceratodontiformes > Ceratodontidae > Neoceratodus > Neoceratodus forsteri. Next base: position 1,400,547,260 of record CM028131.1, on the reverse strand, counting down.
TGACTGGGTGACTAGGGAGGTGGATCAGGGGAGGGCAGTGGACATGGCCTATCTGGACGTCAGCAGGCCTTTGACACTGTGCCACATAGAAGACTATTGCACAAACTGGGAATATGGGTGTGGGCAGGACAGTAGTGCGGTGGGTAGGTAACTGGCTGGGCAGCAGGACACAGAGGGTGGTAGTAAATGGCTGTCACTCCACAGAGGGAAGAGTGACCAGTGGGGTACCACAGGATCAGTGCTGGGACCGGTACTATTCAATATCTTCATCAGTGACATTCGCGCAGAACCTAGAAGGCAGAATTTCACTGTTCAGCTGATGACACAAAGCTCTGTAACAGAGTAGACACACCAGAGGGTGTAGACAGAATGAGAAGGGACCTGCAGAAACTTGAAGAATGGTCAGGGTTTGGCAGTTGAAATTCAATGCAAGAAGTGCAAGATAATGCATATGGGGCACAAAAACCCTGGCACAATATATCAGTTGGGGGTGAGGATATAGCATGCACCAAGCAGGAAAGGGATCTTGGAGTTATCATTCTGATGACCTCAAGGCAGGGAAACAGTGTGACAAGGCAACAGGTAAACAAATAGGATGCTGGGATGCATAGGCAGGGGCATCACCAGCAGGAAAAGGAGGTCATAATTCCACTATACAAGACACTAGTGAGGCCGCACCTGGAGTACACTGTGCAGTTCTGGAGACCTTACCTCGTAAGGACATAGACAGGGTAGAGAAGGTTCAGAGGAGGGCAACAAAGATGGTGCATGGATTGCATCACAAGTCCTATGAGGACAGGTTGAAGGCACTGAACATGTACTCCCTGGAGGAGAGGAGGAGAGAGGATATGATAGAGACATACAAGTATCTTACAGGAGGAACAGGGTGCAGGAATGCACTATTTTAAGCGAAAAAGATGTTCCAGGACTAGAGGGCATGGGATGAAGTTGGAGGGAGGACGATTCAGAGGAAGCGTGAGGAAGAATTTCTTCACAGAACGGGTGGTGGACAAGTGGAACACCCTGCCAGAGGAAGTGGTGGGGGCTGAAACAATCACGGGATTTAAGAATGCATGGGATAGACATAAAGGAATTCTGGAGGTCAGGGGTAAGGGGCAACAGACTTCCTGGAAAACATAAACTGAACTTACAAACTTAAATGGGCAGACTGGGTGGGCCATAGGCCCTTATCTGCCGACACTGTCTATGTATCTATGTATAAATGATCAGCAAACAAGTACATCTTCTAACAGGGCTCCCTCTCAGATTAATTATGACTGCAATCCAGGCAGCTTTTAAGAGACAGTACACAGAGGCTATGCAGGCACTCTCTTGCAATACATTTAAACTGCTAAAACGCAGGACTCCAGCCTGGCAGTGAGCATGTAAGCAAGCTCAAGGAAGACTTTTCAGGAACCCCCATTTGTAGGGGGGTTACACATTGTTGCCATAACATACAGTTTACAAAATATATAAAAATGAAGTACATACACACTTGACTGAAGTACCCAGACATAGGTTAACATAGTTACATAAGCACTGAAACGTGTCCCTAAAACAAAATTAATGTCAAAAAGAATGTCAAAGCCCCACATCCGTCTTGCGTTTGGGTTGCTTTATTAAGGGGATGCATCGGCCCTGATACAGTTATGCATAATCTTTGATCAGCAGACACAGGCGCCTCAGACAAAGTCCGTATATTACTCTAGCCTGACTTGGTCCCTGACAGCAGATCCATCCAAAGCTAGACGAAATCTGCTGGACATTACTGCAGATTGTTGCAAACTGGATGTGGTTTTGGAAATAGTGTCCCCCTTCCTCTGACCAAACAGTCAACACATGCAGCGGGGGGTGGGGGGCTCCAGCAGACAAAGATGCAGAGAGTAGCTGGTCCTGCATTTGGCCCTTTGAAAAAAAATGTGTGCCCTAGAATCCATATTCACACTGAATCACTACTGTAAAAAAACCCTAGGACGTGAAAAATTCTGTTATCACAATCAGGTATGTGTGAGCTCCCCTGTTCCCACATCTGTCTTGTGCATGACGAGTTTCTGTCAGCCTTAATTAGACTGCCCTTGCTTGAGGTGCTGCTTGCTTTGTAGCGACAGAAAAAGGTGAACAAAGGGGTTGAGAAATGTACTCTGTGACAGCAGATTCCTTCAGGTAGAGCATTAATACTTTGGATTCCAGACAGCTTGGTAGTAACAGAATCTGATTTTGTATAGTGCCTTTCATGGGTCCAAGCCACCCTGTCCATATTATACTTTTTTTTTCCAAACTCTAATTTTTGCACCCCCACTGAACTCGACAACCTCCATCTCCACTGTCTCTACCTCCTTGCGTGACTCAGCTACCCCTTTGGCTCCTCTCTGGCACCAGGCACCCCCCCCCCCGGTCTGCCCTCCAGGGAAGGGTTGCCCCTGCCCAGGGCACTCTTTCTCAAAGTATTGAGACACCGGGCCAGAGAGGGGAGAGGAGAGCAGAGGGGGCCAAGCCCGACTACAGGAGTGTGGACCGTGGGAGGAGGCGCCATCGCCTATCAGCGGGAGAGGGTATTTACAGACTTGGATTCCCCCTGCGGAGCCTGGCTTGTCATGGCAATGTGCTGTGATGGCTCCACCCCTGGCTTACACCATGCTGCTGCTTTCGGCTACCCCCAGCCACCACCAGAGGTCGCTCCTCGAGCAAGCGTTGTGCCCTAACCCTCCCTGGGAAGAGAGAGCAGTTCTCCAGACGCTCAATCTCTTACCCCCACCCCCGCCAACCCCAGACAACCCAGGCTCGTTCCCGAACCCAGGTCGCTGGCGTGGCACAAGGTGTGGCGTCCAGCGCCTCAACCCTCAGCACCACTGGGCCGGCTATCGTATTATACTTTTTAAACCACATCAAAGGATTGAAACCAGTTTAAAAGTATTTGTAACACTCCGCACCCATACTACGCTGATGTTGAATCATTTTTTTCATAATGGGTTGAAGTGAAAACGTTTTAACTAAATTAGTTTACTTATAATGTGGTTCATAGTTTGTCCATCTAACCATTAGCCCAAACTACCTCTGTTGGAGTAAAGCGACTCTGAAAAAGAGTCTGGCACTTTGTAGTGGATACTGTAATTTTCTGAAAAGTGCTGGTACAAATTAGAGCTTTCTAGAATCTGATTTTTTTTTAAATGGCAATTTAAATGAAAAAATTCAAATGATAAAAACAACAGTATGTAAACCTACAATCTGATTAGCTCACTACATTCTAAGAGACTTACGTTAAGCACTGGAAACCCTCAAGTAAAACACCGTCTTGTGGAATGAGTTAAGTGGTTCTTTTTTAAACTAGATGTCTAAAAGATTGTATGATTGTTATGGTTTATTATGTTAGTATGGTACAGCATATATATATTTTTTTGACAATATGGAACCCCATGAATAAGGTTACCTCTGCTAACCACCCTTTTGCGGCAACAGAACTTGCCTTTGCCTTGTTCTGACAGCACGTCAAGCAGGGGACTTTCTCATGGTAACTTATTTATTGGTTTTAGAATATTTTGGCTGGGAAGGGCACACAGAGCTAAAGCTAATTTCCAGGTGCATTCTGGGAGCACAAGAAGGTTACATGACATGTTCAGGGTCAAACAGTATGCAAGTAGCAGTGTTGGGTTTCAAACCCAGGTCTGCTGGGTCTCCAGATTCACAGTTTTGTACTTTAACCCCTTGGCCATACGGCTCTACGATGTCGGTTCGACAACCCTTTTGTCGACCGGCATCTCGCCGACAGGAATCATGTCGACCGCAAGTTGCGGTTAACATGATTCCTGCATGTCTCCCGATCCATTTATTTTATCGGGAGGCTTCGCCCCCTGAACCTCCCCCCGGTCTTTAGGATTATCAACCCCAGTCGGAGTTGATTTGGGGTGGGGGTGCAGGACTAGGGCACACCAACACAGCGACCTGTCGGCAAAGTGTCGATATTGCCGACAGGGTTGTAGTTCGCTGTGTTGGTGTCGCCATACGTGGGGCATACCAGCCATACTACCTCCCATTAACACTTGGTTGTGTCTAATTGCTTAAAGAGAACCTTTTACAGTTTTTTACTAATACTGAAACAACAAATAGGAAACTCCCTTTCCTCAATAGATGTTCCTCTGTGGCACTTGTTGAATTTTTTAAACAGCCCCACCCCCTGCCCCCAAGGAAGGAAAGGGACTGTAATTTGCCCCCAAGGGGCTAGCCACACGATCCCTTTCCACTTCCTACTAGCCCGCAGTACCACCATACTTCCGACGTTTTATGGCGTCTGTATAGGAAGAGTGCAGGGACGTGCTGTGCTCCATTAAAGTCCACGGAGCATCATTTTCAAATATTGTTTTTGCTGTTTAAGTGGATATTAGGTAAAACTGGATTTAAGGGCAACTAACAAGGGTCTTGTTAGCTGACCTCTAGTTCTGATTTTATGTAATGTCCACTTAAACGTGTTTGAAAAATGATGCTCCATAGACTTCAATGGAGCGTGCCCCTGTACTCTCCCTGTACAGACGTCATAAAACGTGGGAGCATGGGGGTGGAGCAGGACAGTAGGAAGTTGAAAGGGATCATGCAGGTAGCTCCTCGGGGCAAATTATGATCCCTTCCCTTCCTTGGGAGGCTACTTAAAAAATGAACCAAGTGCCACAGAGGAACTCCTGTTGAGGAAAGAGGGCTTCCTCTCCAATGTTGTTCTACAGTTCAATAAAGGTTCTTTTCAACGGGACACTGTGCAAATTCTGCAGCCCTGCTGATAGCTTACCCCCCCATTAAGGTTTCAACTAGTAAATATTTTTTTCCATTATATGCAACGATTTCGTTGTGCTGTTTTAGTTAGCACTAACATCTAATGTAAACAGCTGCCACAGCCAACACAGGAACAGTGCGCACCTCCACTGCTCATGCTACGCTAAAGTGCCCTGCCAATTATAGCAGGAACCATCAGCACAGAGCCTGTGGCAGAAGCACATGCTGCCTGCAAGATGGCAGCTGCTGTTTACATTGGAAGGTTCAGAGCACCTTCCAATTAAAACTGAAAGCAGCAATAAAGACTTTGAATGCAACAGAAAAAAATTGTTTCACTAGCTGAAAAACCTAATCAGGGGAATAGCTATCAGTTGGGGTAGGTTGCAAAATCTGTGGAGTTCACCTTTAAATATATATGCAAAACTGACGTAAATCTTTTTTATCTTCACCCTATTAAAAGCACCCATCGGGGGGGGGGCGCTGCTGAGAAACTTACTGGAAGCAGCATTTTTCCTGCGCTCCTGGGTCTCTGTTCTTTAATTTTATTAAAATATTATTTTAAACCTAGTTTCTCGAGCACAAAGCATCAAAAACTGTTTGTGGTAACCCCAAGACTGCAATTATGGGAACAAAACGGCAATTTCTTTGCACCAAAAAAGCTGCAGCAGCACTGTGAGGAGAGGCCTGTGTTCACTCAGGAAGCAGCAGCCTCGAGTGATTCCACGACAGGAGGTGCATCTTTACTCACCATCCAGGCAACACTGAATCAATCAGTTAAAATGGTCCAAGAAATGGACAAAAAGCTGGACTCCCTAACACCTCGAGTGTCGGCCCTTGAAACAAGAATGGACTGCTGCGAGCAGTCCATCCAGAAGTTGGAGCAACCCATTGCAAAGGCCTGCGAGGCCACCACTAAACTTATAAAGGAGAACATGTTATTCAGGCAACGAATGGAAATGGTGGAAAATCAGGCAAGAGAACAGAATTTGCACATCCTGGGCCTTACCGAGTCAGCAGAGGGTGAGGACTCTCTTGGTTTCGCAAGGACCCTACTGCCAGCAATCCTGGGACTGTCAGAAGAGAATCCCCTGCTGTTGCTTGAGAAACCCTACCGCATTACTCTGAGAAGGGCAGCGCTGGTGCAGGGGCACCGAGAACTTTTTTGGTAGTGTGTACCGGGATAGGAGATCAAGACCGGGTACTCACCCTGGCAAAAAGGAGAAGTACTATTAAGTACCAGGAAGACTCTCTGCAAATTGTCTTACAGCACCAGGTTATGGAGAAAGGCCTTTGATGGTATCCGGAGTTGCCTGAGGCAGTTTAAAATCCAACATCAGTTATTGCTCCCCACCCGCTCACGCTTGACTTGGTAGAGTCTGCAGTATCAATTTCAAGACCCTAAAGATGCTGAAAAGGTGCTGCAGAATATTATGCAGGAACTTGAAGCGGAGGAGGAGGAGGTTGCCTCATCCGATGAAGCTTTACCCTGAGCTCTAACGGTTTTTGAGACTGCGAGTAGTGTGTCTGGGTGGGAGTTGGTGTATGAGGCATTTTCTAGGCTGAGCTTGGTTGGACTATATACATATATGTATGCCTTTGCTGACTATTTGGGACTGTCGTCAGCCTTTTGATATTTTGCTGCGTTTATATATATGCAGATCTTTTTTTTCCGGTGGCCCCCTTTTGCCCGACACTCCAATGGCGAAACACGGAATATGACCACTATAGCGACAGTCGCTGTAATAGTCCGTTTCCATGTTACGCTTTCCCCCAGTGTTCTGCCCCCTCCCTGGGCCAACTCCGACCTGGAGTTGAGAATCCTAAAGTCCAGGGTGTGTGGGGGGCACAGCCCACAGAAACATTAGATTGGGCGACAATACTTGCATCGGTATTGTGTTTTCACAGCGGGAGGTCGGGTAATTTTACTGTTGACCTAATCTTGGTACTTTCCTTTTTCACCCTGATCGCCTATCTGCTTGGCATACAAAGTTTAAGGATTTGGATTTTAAACTGCCTCAGGCAACTCCGGCGTCTGCTGCAGCCGGTGGTCATGAGGGCGGATCGAATCAGAAGCCCGTGTCTGCTGCAGCCGGTGGTCGTGAGGGCCCCCGAGAGTCCTGCCCTCCCCCAGATCGAATCGGAAGCCGGTGTCTGCTGCAGCCAGTGGTCATGAGGGCCCCCGAGAGTCCTGCCCTTCCCCAGATCGAATCGGAAGCTGGCATCTGCTGCCGCCGGTGGTCGTGAGGGCCCCCCGAGAGTCCTGCCCTCCCCCAGATAGAATCAGAAGACGGTGTCTGCTGCAGGTATGGTAACATCAGATTTCGTAAGCCCAGGAGGCCGTTTGCTGAACGCTACAGCTGCGTGTGTAGGACAAAGGACTTGGTGCTTCTTGGTGCCTTTTTTCAAATATTACTGGTCGGCAGAGCAATGAAGTTCGTTTCCATGTTGCAAAACCTCATAAAGGAAGCAGCTCGTTTACCATCTCACAGTGTTACTTTAATGGGTTAACCTGAGTGGAGCTGTGTTTCACCCAGCCTTGGTGGTTACCTTAACTGTAATTTTAGTTGCAGATTCATTCTTATTCTAACAACTCCTGTAAAGCATATGCAACAGATGTAATGACTGAATGAACTGGGGTTATCAAAGTTCTGCATTTAATGTACAGCTGACAAATTTAATCATAGTGCTATTTTAAACAAGCTATTCAAATAGTGTAAAAGAGCATTAGCACAGAAATCAACTTAAGTAACAGTGCAGTAGTCCCTCCGAATGGTGTTTGCTATTTTGTCTAAATCACAGCCCTTCCTTGTAAGCAAGCCTAAAGCCAGACCCCTGCCAGGTTGATCTCAAGTAATTTGAGCATAACTGCAGCAGCTCCTCCTTGTCCTACCTGATATAAATCTGCCCGTTTTTGTCTCCTTTCACAGCCGGTGGTCGTGAGGGCCCCCGAGAGTCCTGCCCTCCCCAGATGAGATGGGCTCGAGTCTGCTGCAGGTATACGTAACATCAGATTTCATAAGCCCAGGAGGCCATTTTTCTGAGTGCTACAGATGCATGTGTAGGACCCGGCGGCGCTCTGTGCCAGCTCCCCACCACCACCCTTGGTGAGCACCGCCTTTTATACGCATCGCGAGGCGCAAATTAACCTATCAGCTCACTCCCTCATTGGCAGGTTATACTAACTCGTCGCTAGTGGCCACCCGATCGCTCTCCCAGCTGCCTAACCCCATCGTCTCGTCATGCTGCCTCTGCAACTCACCTTACTGTGCCTACTCTTCCCCCTAACCTCCCTCCCACCAGCCACCTACCCTGAATCTTCTTTTTCCCCCACTAAAGACTACTCATGGGCAGCCTCTCCCCCACATCACACTACCTACAACCCTGACCCATCCTATCATGCCACTCTAATCAATTGAAATATAGGTGCAACACTCCTGCCTCCTTCTTTCCATGCTGAGATGTCAGTCCAGCACCCACCGCCTCCAAAAAACTGTTTACCAGCCACACATCAGCTACCGACCCCCCGCAAGGCGAGAAATGTGACGCTGATAGTAAAACACCTAATACCACCACTACTACTCCTAGCAGGGGACGTCAAATCAAATCCTGGTCCACCTGCTCCCCCAAGCAACCTCACCTCCCCACCTATCCAATTACCACAGGGGCTTAAAATTATGCACCTTAACATATGCAGCCTCCTGAACAAAATCACCCCCCTCCAACCGTACATCCTCTCCCTATGCCCTGATATCCTTATTATCTCTGAAACTTGGTTGAAACCCCATAATATGGAAGCTGAAGTATGCATCCCTGGCTATTCCCTCACTTGTCATGACCGTCCGGACAAAAAGAAGGATGGGGGCATTGCCATGTTCATCTCCTCCAAGCTACAATTAGCACCAGTCCAACTCCCCAACCCAACGCACCCTATAGACTCCCTCCTACTCAGATTATCACTCCCTCATTCTATCCCCTTATATATAGCAGGGTCCTACTGCTCTCCAGACACCCCCCTGAACACCATCATTGAACATCTAGGCACCCTAAAATCGCTCACTTCGGGGGGGCAAACTATACATACTTGGGGATTTCAACATCAACTGGCTATCTAAAACTAATTCTAAGCTCAAAAACCAGGTGACTGCACTAAACCTCTCCCAGCAAATCACCGAATCCACTCGCTTAAACCAGAAATCTCTTAACCACTGTCTCCTTGACTGGGCCCTCACCACACATCCCCTTCCGGTGCTAGAAGCTGGTACCCTACCTGATTCCCTCAGTGACCACCACATGACTTACATAGTACAGAAATTATTCAAACCCCAGGCACCACCCCCTTGAATACTACTCACTAGGGCTTACAAATCACTAGACCTTGCTGCACTCCTAATCGACCTATCTGACACTGATTGGTCATTTATTCAACATGCTTCCTCCATTGACTGGGCCCTGGAATTTTTCAGATTAAATTTCCTCGCCATCTGGGACTACTACGCACCTCTCAGAAGAGCCCGTGTACGAGGCGCCCACCTGCCTTGGGTAAATGCCCATATTACTGACCAACTCCATGCCAGGGACATGGCCTGGAAATCTTTCAAGGCATCTGGGATACAGGCAGCCCTCCAACACTACTGCACACTCCGCAATGCAAACACCAGGTTAATTCACCAGACAAAAGCAAACTACTTTAAGGTCTCTTTCCACGCAAACCACAACCACCCAGCAAAATTCTGGAAGTCCTTGAAATCTCTGCTCTCTCCCCCCTTCCAGCCACCCGCCCCTGCCCTAAATGTAAATGACTCCTTGGTAACAGACTCTGGTGAGATGGCCTCTGCTTTCAACACATTCTTCACTAACTGTGCCTCCTCACTTCTCTCCAGAAACACGCACCCCCCCATGATCCCACATCCACCCTCTCAACCCCCTACCCTGATCCCCCCACTTCTCGTTTCGCCTGGTCTCCCCAGCCGAAGTACTAGCTGCCCTACGCACACTCAACCCTAACAAAGGTAAATGCTCCTCCGGCCTTGACTCCAAGATGCTATACCTATCTGCCCCAGCCATCGCCACCCCACTGGCCTTCCTCTACAACCTCTCCTTTTCTCTCGCCAAGATCCCGGCAGTATGGAAACATGCCACAGTCATCCCTCTCCCTAAAGGTGGCGACCCCTCCTCGCTGGGCAGTTACTGCCCTATCTCCCTTCTCCCAATTCTAGCCAAAGTCCAGGAACAACTTGTTCTCTCCCAACTATCCACCTTCCTCGACTCCTCCTCCTTCCTCTCACCCTATCAGGCTGGCTTCTGGAAATCACACTCCACAATCACCTGCTTACTAAGGTTAACAAACGACATCCTCACTGGCATGGATAATGTTCAAGTCACCTCAGCCATCTTCATTGGCCTAGCTAAAGCCTTCAACACAGTCTCCCATCCACTCCTGTTATCCAAACTCACCCTAGCAGGTCTCTCGGGGGCACCAGCTGGTTCCACTCTTACCTAGAAGGGAGGCAACAAGCAGTTAGAATTGGCTCACACACCTCTGCCCCACTACCTGTCACAATAGGTGTGCCACAAGGCTCGGTCCTTGGCCCAATATTCTTCTCTATCTTTCTAAATGATCTGCCCTCCATGTGCCCTCTTTCGTCCATTCACATGTATGCTGACGACACCGTACTATATGCTACAGGTCCCTTCCCCGCCGTAGTGTCATCCAAACTCCAGGAGGATTTTAATGCAATCCAACTCTGGTTCTGCTCTAACCAACTATTTCTCAACCCTAAGAAAACCATCTCACTCACCTTCGGGACCAGGCAAAGGCTCTCCCGGGTCCACACATCCCCTTCCTTCCACACCTTAGATGGGACCCTCTTGGAGACCTGCACCTTGTTCAGATACCTCGGGGTCTTGCTCAACCAGCACCTAGACTTCTCAGCCCACATTGACTCTATCCACAAAAAACTTCACCCGAAACTGGGAGCCCTTTACCGGAATAGAGGCTGCATTCCCCTGACAACCCGAAAAGAAACTGTTCAGAAAATGATACTCCCACTTTTTGATTATGGGGAGATAGTTTATAGCTCGGCCCCCAAGTCCTCCCTTGCCAAGCTGGACCCTCTCTTCCATTCCTTCTGTTTTGCCCTGGACCGTCTGCTCACAACTCACCACTGTGATCTCTATAGATCCTTAGACCTGCCTTCCTTACAGGACCGGAGAATGGCACATTGTGCTAGGATAATAGCAAAATACTGGTCCCAGTCCCTCCCCCCGTACCGTACTGATACCCTAGCTGCCCAAATCCCTTCATCCTATGCCCTCCGTAATCTTGACTCTAGGCTCCTCACCCTCCCACGCATGTCCTCCACCAACGGTCAGCGTGCATTCAAGTACCAAATGCCTTACCTGTGGAACGCCCTCCCAGCTGAGATTAGACACTCCTCCTCTCTACAGCTCAACCTCCTCCTCAAACAGCATTTCGCCACCTCCTGCTCGTGCAGCTAGCCCCTCAAGGTATCTGACTGCTTGAATGCCCGACTGCGTATGTGTATATTAGTTACGACATGTTAACAATGCTATTACTGCTGCACTTAAGCCTCAGGGTGTGCTCTAGCTGCACATCTTATCTTCCCCTGCTAAGAGGCAGGTGTATCTTGTACAATGTGATTTCTCTTTACCTGCATTTGTGTTGCGGCTTGTAATGTATGTTGCTCTGTATACTGTCTATCCTAAATCCCCCTCCCCCAGGACGCATCTGGAATTGAGCGTTGCACCGCTCAGTATGCCCTCCTGGTAAAACGCTTAAATAAATAAATAAATTTGCTTGGAACTTGCACCTGGGATAGAACTTGGGGCATGGACTCAATCTGGATTGCTACATTTGTGGCACAGTTATTACTCTTATCTTTGTTTTAATATTCTAGTTGCTGGTTAAACTCGCCTTGATGTTTGGGGGATTTTGGTTTCTGCTGTTATGAGACACCTGGGAGAATGGGAGTTTTTCCTGTTATACCTTATAATATTTGAAAGCCCTGTCGGGAAAACATTTAGACCACATTAACAAAGATGGTCACCTTTTCTTATAGGGCTATAATATCTTAGATTGTGGTTCCCCTTTATTCTTCCTTGGCTGCATGCTGTGGGTATCAATGTTTATGCTCTAAAGGTTTCTTCCCCCTATGTTGTAACTCCAGGGGAGGTGTCATATGTTATTGTGAGATGTGGCGATTGGGATTGTCTTAATTTGTTATCCTCCTGTGATGGTTGGCTTTGTAAGTGATGTCTTGCAAAATTTATAAATAAAAAAAAAAATTAAAAAAAAAAGCCCATCACTGTCTGCAAAGGACCACCCAACTGAAAAGATTGGAGGGGGATCTAGAATAGAAAGGCTGCGATACAATCTGGGGAATGCTATCCATTGTTCCAACTTAGCCTTTTCCCCTCTGCTCTCACTCAGAATGTTTTCACTGGGCAGAGTCTGGATGTAGGTAATTGGGAGTAAGCTGGGGGGGGGGGGATTTTTTCATATAGGTTTTTCTGTCCCCACCCCGCTATTGCCCAGGAATATACTTTGTTGGTTAGGGCTACATGCTGTTCCAGCAATTTCACGTCATTCGGATGGTAGCTTTTTTTGTTTTTTACATCCAATATTTTCTCCAATGGTGTAGGCATGCCCTTTACCTTCAGCAATTGAGGGCGCCCCTGTGGAAGAAGCAAGCTCCCTGTAGGTTTGCTGCATGTGAGAATCTGCTGCCAGGCCTCCCTGATTGAGGTGTGCTGCACTCTGGCAACAGGGTACAGCCTGGTCTGCCTCCCAATGTGGTGACCGGAAACTGCTCCTGAACACCAGCCATCTGCATGGCAGAACATCCTGCCACAGCTGGACCATTGCAGCAGCAACACTGAGATCTTTTTAAGTAAGTAATGCGCGTCTGAGTTAGGGTTTTCCCCCCATGTCTCTTGTTGGGTTGGTTATTATCTCTGACAGGACACACATGGTCCATATCGGCGGAAGCCTATCAGACCCACTTAAAGTGCTAAGGGTGGTCCCCCAAGGCTCAATCCTTGGACCCTTCCTCTATTCGATCTTTGCAAACCTTCTACTGTTGGAAACTACATCGAGCAGAAGGATCATGCATGCAGATGATCTCATCTTATTCACCAGCGACAGCTCAGCCACCAGTTTATCCAAAACACTCTTCACAGAGTTCACTGCTGTTGAACAATGGTTCACTGGACACAGGTTAGTTGTCAACGTGAAGAAAATGAAAACTATGTTATTCAGTTCCAAACATAAACTCACAAGACACTCTGCCAATCCCCAGCTCTCACTCACCATTCAGACCTTAGAGGGATCCTTTCTGGAACAGGTCAACAACTTTAAATGTCTGGGGGTAACTCTCGATCCAGACCTTAACTTCACCACACACATAGAACAGGCTGAACCTTCCTCTTACCAGTCTCATATCATGCCCTCTTGTGCGTGCTGCCATGTTCTGTTGAAATAGATTGCCTGTCTGAGCTGCGTTAAATCCCCTCATGTACTTAAAAGTTTCAATCATGTCCCCTCTTTCTTCTCTGCTCAAAGGAGTACAGATTCTGCTCCCTGAGTCTTGCTTCAAATGACCTGTGATGCAGACCATGCACCATCTTAGTAGCCCTTCTCTGCACCGTTTCCAAACTGTCAATGTCCTTCTTGAGGTGAGATCTCCAGAACTGAATGCAGTACTCCAAGTGTAGCCTCACCAAGGACCTGTAGAAGGGCATGATAACCTCCTTCTTTCGACTAGAAATACCTCTACTTATACATCCGAAGATGCTACCCACTTTCTGGTCTGCTTTCTCACATTGTTTTCCTACCTTTAATTTGTCAGTGATGATTATGCAGAGATCTCGCTCCGTTTGTGTCTCCTCAAGTTGATGTCCTCCCAGTGTGTACTTTTTTCCAGGGTTCCTCTTTCCCAAGTGCATTACCTTACACGTTTTGGCATTAAATTGTAACTGCCAGTCCCAGGACCAATCCTTTAGCCTTCTAAGGTCAGCTTCCATGTTGTCTGCTCCTTCCCTTGTGTCCACTCTGTTGCACAGTTTTGTATCATCTGAGAACAGTCGAACCTTCCCTGTTAGTCCATTCGCTGTGTCTGCTATAAATATGTTAAACAGAATCTGTCCCAGTACAGATCCCTGCGGGATGCCACTAGTCACCCTACCCTCCCTTGACAATGATCCATTGACTAGCACTCTCTGGGTCCTAGCGTTCAGCCAGCTACTGATCCAGCTGACCATCTTCTGGCTAACTCCTGTATACTCCAGCTTGTTGGTTAGCCTTCTGTGAGGGATGGTGTCAAAGGCCTTGCTGAAATCTAGGTATACAACTTCCACCATCCCTCCCTGATTCAATGTTTCGGTGACCCAGTCGAAGAAGTCGATCAAGGTGGTTTGACAAAAGCATCCTGCTGTGAAGCCATGTTGCATTGGGTCATTTTTTCCAGCCTCTATTAGGTATGCCACTATCCTCTCTTTTAGCAGTGACTCCATCATTTTCCCCACAACTGAGGTCAAACTGACAGGGCGATAATTTCTTGCATCTTCCTTGTTTCCGCTCTTGTGTAAGGGCACAACTGTTGCCTGTTTCCAGTCCTGAGTATTTTCCCACTGTCTAGTAACTTGTTGAAGAGCTCAGCCAGTGATGCAGCCAGTTCCTCTTGGAGCTCCTTCAATATCCTAGGGTGTATGCCACCCAGTCCTATGGCTTTTTCCACTTTCAGTTTATTAAGCTCATTTAGGATCCTCTCCCTTGTGAAGCGGATAGTATCTGCTCCCTGGGAATCTTCCTTTGTCCTGCTCAGTGTGGGACCTTTGCTACTGTCTTCTATGGTGAAGACAGAACAAAAGAACTCATTTAGCACTTCTGCCTTGTCCTGGTCACTCTGTGTCATCTTACCTTCCTTGGTTGCTAGTCGGACTATCCCTCCCTTAATTTTTCTTTTTTCTCTTACGTAGCTATAGAAGGTTTTGTCTCCCTCAACTCCCTGTGCCATTTTCTCTTCCATCTGTGCTCTTGCCCTTTTAACAGTTTTCCCTGCCTCCTTTAATTTGCTCTTGTATTCTTCCATGTCTGCTTCATGTTTTGTTTGCTTGAACTGCGTAAAAGCCTTTTTTTCTCTTTGATTTTGGATGCTACTTCATGAGAGAACCAGAGAGGCCTTTTCCTTGTTTTGGACTTGCTGATCTGCTTAGTGCATACAGTTGTTACTGTACGCAAAGCAGCCTTCAGAGTATTCCAGCAGTCCTCTACATCTCCTGTGATTCCTCCTCCTTCCTCCTTCTAGCACACAGCCAGCGGCTGGGTGTGTGCTATGGGCTGAAACACCTGTTGACACCTGCAGTGAAGCTGGTGGTAGGGCAGAGCACTCTTCTCCCAATCCTAGAGTATTGCTCTCCCATAGTACACCCTATCTCACCCAAAATAATAACAGACTAAACACAGCATACAACAGCATATGTAGGTTTGTCACTCTTGCTCCTTATCCCACTCACCGCTATACCTTATATCAATCGATAGGATGACCATCACCACAGGCACATAGGGACCTTTTGTTCGGTAATTTCATTTATAAAATGCTACACAACGGAACTAGTTCATCGCTCACGGGCATGCTTGCTGTCAAGCGGGTTTTTCACATTTTGCGGTCCTGTGCTAATCTGATCCTTGACTGCCCCAAACTATCTATGGTCATGGGTCACAGGGCTTTCTACTAGGCAGCCCCAAAGTTCTGGAGCTCTCTCCCTGTAGAACTCCAAACCTTGGAATCCCCACAGACCTTTAAACGGCACTTCAAGATTGCTCTGCCAGCCCGGTGACGCTGAGGGTTGAGGCGCTGGATGCCACACCTCGCACCACGCCGGCGACCCGGGTTCAGGAACAATCCCGGAGCGCCAGGGGTCGGTAGGGGAGAGAGAGGATTGAGTGTCCGGAGGACTGCTCTCCTCTCCTCTCTCAGAGAGGGATCCAGGGGTAGCCTGGCGCAGCAGCGGCCGCCAATGGAGACCGGCAGCACTGCAGCACACAGGGGCTCACAAATGGGGAAGACGCTGGACAGCTGCTTTACGGACGTGAGTTGGAGCACCCACATCACGGGCTGACAGCATTGCATGTCCCACGTCTGGGGCGTAAACTATGTAAAAAGCCCCACCAGCCCGGATAGGCAAAGGCCATCTCAGTGCCGAACCACCACACGCCCAACACTGGAGCCCTGCCATTGCCCTTTCAGACTTCTCGGGCCCTTCATCCTCCTCGGGGCTCGAGGAGAAAGCAATGCCCTTGAAGATGACAGAGCTCACAGTGGGCGGTAGAGTGGCACAGGTGAGCAGATAGGCCCGAGAGAGTTCCGGTGCCTGGGGGAGATAAATAGAATTGAAAAAAAAAAAAGATTGCTCTGACACCCAATATGACCTGCAACTGCTAAATTATAATAATGGCAGCACTGTGTAGTTGTACACTCTCTTCTCACAAGATGTTACTTGCTTTATCCAACTCTGTTATGCTGCATTGTAGCTATTATTGTATGGGGAGTAAATGTAAAAATGCTGTATTCGAGCGCAATCACTTCTTTGTAACCTTTGTGAATTGCTGCTATTGTCATATCATGATGTTCATGTCTCTGTAATGTGTGCCATCTAGATGGCCCAGGTTGTACCTCAAAATGGTCCCTTGGATCAGTGTACTTATAGGGGATATGGCATGGGTTAGCGTGTCATATGCTTTTTATCTTCATGAGAGGTCTGTGACCTCTTGATCTCTCACTCGTGGCTATGTCACTCAGACCTTGAGTGAAGATTAAAAAGCGTATGGCACTCTAACCCATGCCATGTCTGCTTTATACAATGAGCAATGGATTTAAAATTGCCCGCATCTATTTTTTTAATAATTTTACCATTGCGTCTGAAGCCGCAGGTCCGCTGTAGAGCGAGTAGGCATCCGCGTGGTGTCATTGTGACGTACCGGAGAGTGGAGATAACAGGCGTGACGTAGCCGATTCATGAGATACATTTTTTATCTATGAATCGGGTACGTCAGCAGGCAGGATACAGCTTTTATGTGACTGAATTTTCCATCACGCTCATTGTATAAACCCGGTTACCAAATAAATAAATAGTATGGGGTTGTCTGCCTTTGTTTCCCATTAGATCTGTTGTTTGTTTTTTTTTACTTGATTTTTATTATAGTTTTATACAGACCAAAGGTACAGGCATAACATACAGTCAAAATACATTTGTGGTTTTAATACAGGCATACTTAAGACAGGGATAATAATTAGTCACTGAATGAGTCTCATATGCAAAAGTGAACATTCACTCCTGTAAGGTATGCCTCAGGATAGGAGCATATTATAAAGCATGGTAATATTCCACCTGAACAAAATTTTCATCCCCCATGTGATGGTCTGCCCAGCCTGATCACTCCTGGAACACAGGTCCCAATTTCATCCAAGACTATGTTACAGAACTACATGTGATCTGAAGCACATTATATGGAGTAACCAAGCTGTCCATCTGGTATCCAGGGTTTGTACTGTATTTTGCAGCTTTACTGTCATTTTTTCCATTTTGTAAATGTCCAGCACTACGTCTTCCCACTGTGTGTGTGTGTGTGTGTGTGTGTGTGTGTGGTGTGTGGGGGGTGATGTTAGCTATAACCAGGTGATGACTTACTTTGCAGTTGTTAACCATATATTCAAAAAGTAAAGGCTATGTCTGTGTTTAATATGGGGAGGGTATCTCAATATCATTGCTGCTTCCACAGTGAGAGTTCCAAGGTCAGGGAACAGGGTCTGTATAATTGGAGCCACCACAGATGAACAGGAAGTTAACCTAGGACATGACCACATTATCTCAGCATGTGTAGCCACTTCATGTCCACACTGTCTCCAGCAGGAGATGTCCGAGGTGGTCAAATATTTGGCTGTGATCTGTGGTGTTCTAAAGAATCCGCTTACTTTTTTCCACCCAAACTCTCGCCAGATAGAAGAGCTCATATGATTTTCTGTTGACGGGACTAGATTATGGTCCAGTCCTTATCCGAGAGGGCCAAGGAGAGTTCAGCTTCCCAGTTAGTTTGGCTGAGTTCCACTGTGGTTCCCTCTCCCTGCATTAATGCTTTGTAACAGTGGGAGATGAAGTGTCTTATTTAAAGGGACACTGTCAGCCCTTTACTTATGTTTTTTTGCAAGTACTCATAAGCGTACCTTGACTGCCTGCATCAGTCCTTCTTGTGCTCTAATATTGTTAGCAGCAATGTAGTCCCCATAAAAAATATGTACTTTTCAGAGTTTTACTAAAAAGCAAAACCCTGCCGGTCTGCTCCTATTGTCCACCCCCAATGCCAGAATGCAGTCACATTTGTTTAATGGTGCTGAAGCGCCAGAAAGCTCGTGCACAGATTATTCCACCTGAATTCAACTAAATATAGTTTCTAGTAGTACAAAGTAAGCTGAACTTGGGAAAGTGTTTGTTTTTTGGAAACGGGCTTAAACTTAATTAAATCACAGCCTGAAAGTTGAGCCACAATACTGGGCATGCACGTATGCATACGAGTATGTGCTCTCACCCCAGAAGCAGTAATGCTATTAAGATACCCTCCCCATATCAAACATAAACATACTCTTTACATTTTAAATATACTGTTGACAGCTGTCCAATATCATGGCTCGACTTTCAGACCGTGATTTAACTACTTTTGAGCCCCCATTTCAAAAAAAAAAAAAAAAAACTTTCCCAAGTTCAGCTTACTTTGTACTACTAGAAATGGTATTTAGCTGAACTCGAGTAGAAAAATCCATGCACGAGCCTTCTGGTGCTTCAGCACCACGCAGAAATTTGACTGCGTTCTAGCATCTGGCGCAGACAATAGGAGATGCCTGGCAGGGTTTCGTTGTTTAGCAAAATTCCAAAAATAACATATTTTTTATGGGGACTAAATTGCTGCTGTTATTATTAGAGCACATGACAGATTGCTGCAGGCAGTCAAGGTACGTTTATGAGTACTTGCAAAAAAATAAGAAAGGGCTGATAGTGTCCCTTAAAATTAGCTAGTTCTAAGTTCAGAAACTGGAATATTGGGGGTAGGCTCTCTGGCTTTACTTTATAACCTAATTTACTCCCATTACATCTGTTAGTGAATCAGCTACAACTAGCCCCAAATATTGGCTATCAGGCCTTATGTAAACCCCTATCACGCAGCCCGTCAGTCCAACCTCCCCACTCCCCTCCCCCACTTCGGTTTCTCCAGTGTCCAGCCTCTTTGTCCCACTTTCCTACTTGAGTGAGACAAATGGCTATCAACTATAACACCTGTTCCCCTTTTTCTTAAAATACCTACCTAACTCCACTAAAAAATAATTTTCACTGTTCACTTGTGTTGCCATCCAAGGCAGTTCATTTATGCCAGATATTGATCAATCTCCCTTTGTGTGGAAAAAAAAAATTGTCTGTATTCTTTTACACTTAAAGCGGTAGTCTCTGTTATTAATCAGTACAAAAATGTCACCACACCTTGCTGCTCCTTGGTCAACTGGCAGAGGGTGCACGGACGGGGGGAGTTCTGCATGCATCCCTCCCTTGGATCCACCTCCCTCATCTCTGCAAGGTGCTTGCCCTATAATTTATTTATTCCTTTACTTCACATCTGTGTTCAAGGCCCACCCTGATGGCACAATGGTAAAGCGACCACATTTCAGGAGTGGAGTCTGCTCCTTGCTTTTGGCAGCAGGCCAGGCAATAGGCAGTGTGACTTGGCCAGAAAGGTCTGACTATGGGTTCTGGCAGTGCAGCGAGCCCCTGTGTATGGGCCAGGGAGCTTGCTAATTCCACGGGGGCAAGATATATGGCTGTGGCTGTTCAGGCACGGCTCACGCCAGAGGGAGGAGGGAGACTATGAGGGAGAAGGGGAAAATAACTCTGCCATCTGCATGACTGCAATAAGCCTGATCAGGGTCTGTTCCTAATTGCTAAGGTATATATCCCTGGAAGATGACGGCAGGGGAGAGGAAGAAAATGACGATGAAAGGAAAGGTCCCAATGCAGGGCAGTCCAGTTTATCTGGTCCATTCTGCTGACCATGAGGCCCCTTCCTCAAGATACAGCAGCCTGCCTGATGAAAAAAGGAGGGCCGGAGCTTGAATACAAGCACATACATAGCGATAGAGAAAAACGTTTATCTAACGGACCCAGAGAAGAAAACACAGAAAATGTAAAATGTGTTTTTTCTGTTTATTTGTTTTAAAAACAAACAGTGAAGTCTAGCTGTTTGTCATCCATTAAAAATGTGTGAACAAATTTACCCAGGAATGGGAAGGTTTTGCTCAGCTAAATCCTGCAGTTTGCTGACTTCTGCCTGGCAGCGTCTTTTAATGGCAGGTTTAGCTGTGCCTTTAAGATGCCCTTCACAGCTCCCTTAGGAGTTTGTGAATACAGCAGATTATGTCAGGTCCCTCCTGTGAATTATTCCACAGCAAAACCTGAGCAGTTTGCAGAGCCTTAATCTCAGCAAACAACCACCTTCGTCTACGTTGATGTTAACAGCCTCACACCAGTCTCTTTCCTTCAGTCCACTGCCATTCCCTTAACCCTCCCCCGCCCCTTCTAACTTTCTTCCGTCTACTTCATTGTTTCTTTGGGGTTTAGAGAATTTTCTCTTACAGTCTTAATCAGATTAGCTAGGAGGTGACATGTAGTGTAACTCCTACGCAGATACAAAGTTCTTCCAGTAGAGATCATTGTATATAATTAATGTAAAGATTACCTAGGAAGGAGTTCAAAATATAGGACGAAAAAATGCTTGAATAGCCACTATAAAAAAAAATATCAAATACTGTTTGCTGAATAATGTATATCTGTTTTCTCCTTTTTAGATTCACTTGGGTTTATTTTCTGTGGTATATGGGTTCTTCCAACATGTCACCAGAACCTCGAGCTGGAATTATAGTCAAGTCATATACTGTACTGCCTGCTAATTTTATTGTTTTTACAATAAATGGATCCTGACAGTTTACCTTTATTGTCTGGAACTGCAGCCAGCAGCACTCCCCCGAGCAGCTTTTTTTGTGCCAAGAGGCAGAACCGCATGTTTCCTCCACTTCTGGCTCTCTCCGAGTGCAAACTCAACTCCCCCCCCCCCCCCAAGAGAATGCAAGCTCTTCACTTCCCCCTCCCAACAAGGCAGCAGTGGGGCAGGAAGGACTGGGCACAATTTAGGGTTTCTGTGGCAACAATTTTGTTTCTCCTCAGCTGTAGTGCGGCCGGCTTTTACTGCACCTGACAGTTACAATAAAAGCTGGCTCCTAGGCAGCTGTAGTAAGTGTGTGTGGCATTAGAAAATACATCAGTGTTATTACAAGATCTCGTAATACTGTCATTGAACATCGGACAATAGCATTATGAAATCTCATAATATTATCAATGGATTTCAATGACAATATTACGAGGTATTTGTATAACTTTCCGTAGTATAATTAGGGATATCCATATATTACATAGAGAATTGTGACAGGGCTGAGTAAAGGTCCTGCCCCATTTGTTATGCAGAAAGAGTTTAAATGCAAGGATCTGTTCTATCCTACCCTTTTCTGTCTCTTCTCTGTCTGGTTGCGTAACCAAATTTTCTTGTGGGACCTAGAAACTGATCATTCCGACGGTTTCGCAATTTTCCGCCTCTATCTCTCTGCCTTTACTTGCTATTTCTGTCTTTTCTTCCCCCTTGCATATCTACAGTTATAAAAAATATATATGACTCTCTGTGTAAAACTGTAAGTGAAACTGGGAACTCTTTGTTTAAAATGTATATGGTTATAATGTTGAAATGATTGTAAAAAGGTATTTGGAACTCAAGTGGTTAACCTGAGATTCTGGTTTTCAAAATCTCTCCAGAGCTGTCAACAAAAGGTCAGTTCTGGGTCACTATGTTCTTTTTGCTGTACCTGCAAGAAACTGACAAGAACACTTTAGGAAAAACAGGATGTCTGTTAACAAGCGGAGGTTACTAAGACTTATAAAAAGAACTGCAATGCTTTTGCCAAAATCAGACTGAGATTTGAAATTGAGAAGAAACTCTCAGAAGGACTCTGCTTTCTCTGTTGGCACTGCTTTTGTAAATAGTTATGCTGAATAATTTTTATTTTGCTGTTACTGAGAAAAGTAAAACGCTATTTGCAAAATTTACAACTGCTCCTGGTTTTCCCATGCTTCCCAGCCTGTGCCTTGATGATGAGAACACATGGGCAACCATACAGAAGAAGGCTGTGCCTTCATCGAGGGGCCAGATGACATCATAGTGCTCCATGATGTCATCACACCCGAGACGGAAACATCAGTACTGTCCTGTATGGCTGCCCATGTATTATTCGCTATACAGTGCTACCTTATATCTACAGGGAAAAATGCTGATTTAACCATATAGGACTGAGCAACTGGGTTTCTGAGTGGTTGTTCCAGTTCCCATTGTCTGTCCCTCTTAATTTTCTGTTTGGCTGCTATACATGAGATGAGTATGCTAGGCATGCAAGTGTTCCTTGCTTCACAGAATAGTCTGGCTGGGGATGCAGAGGCAGCGTTCACAGAGGAAAATATCTCCCAATGGGTAGTGACACAGTCTTGGAATTCCTCGGAGGTAAGCCGGCATGTGGAGAATGTGATGGGCAGACCTCTTATTCTATGCCCACTTAAGCTGAAATGTCACAGAACCCCAGTCATCGATTCCAGCTTTACTGCAGACCCTGACTGTTTTGGGGGCTTAAAAGCCTAATCGAGGGGTTGTGGTTTGGGGGCAGGGTGCTGAAATGATAATATTCTCGAGTTTGTGTGGGTTTCTTGTAGCACAGCTGCCTGTCTCGTCAACCTTTTAAGTGCTGTAAGGATCTTTCCTCTCTTCACAGGTGTGGAGAATCCTCAGACATTCCATGATACTATGCAAAGTGACTTGGTGGCCATCTTGAAAAAAGGGAGGTCAGATGGGGCCCAGGCCCTCCAGCACTGAAACCAACCCCAGAATATCCAGATCAGCCCCCCCCAAGTAAGACACACAGCTGTCTCCCTGTTGTAAAGAATGAAAAAACTGTACAATGTTATTCCAATACATTACACGATGAGGGCAACCAATGAAAACAATATTAACACTCAACAAGAACAAGAAAATGAACCAGAACAATGACATGAGAACAGCAGTGTATCGTAGAATAAGTCAAAACCTGTTTCTCTAATATGTATACCCTTGAGGAAAGGAGGGAGAGGGGGGACATGGTAGAAACTTTTAAGTACCTCAGTGGAATCAACAAAGTCCAAGAGGGTAGCAACTTTCAGAAAAAGAGATGTGCAAGAACAAAGGGACACAACTTGAAGATGGGCGGGGGAGGACAGCTCAGGGGCAATGTAAGGAAGTATTTTTTCACAGAGAGGGTGGTGGACGCATGGAACAGCCTTTCTGAGGAGGTTGTGTGGTCTAACGCTGTGGGAGAATTCAACAATGCATGGGACAGACATAAGGCAATTCTTGTGGGGGTAGGAAGAAATAGGCTGTTGGTTAACTAGGATCTGCACCTTATCCTGTAGGTAAGGAAACGGGCAGACTAGGTGAGCCAAGCGGTCCTTATCTGCCATCAAAGTCTATGTTTCTCACTTCCCAAGTACCCAGCAAGGCCTTCTTAATAAACCCATCGACTGGTGTGCCACAGCTAAGGTCAGGTACACCCAGCATTTTCAAGCATCATCGCCCCCCCCCCCCAACACACACACACACACACCATTTAATTATCTTCTAGGCACAAACATGCAAATCACATCTGGAGAAAAGAGCCTATGTCTCTAAAAGGACAAAAAATAAATAATTACAACCATGTTGACATAAGCTTAGGTATCAGTATAAGAACTGTTCAGGCAACATGCTCGCCACTGTGGCAAGAGTATAGCTGGAAAATTAAAACCTATTTTTTCCTACACCCCAGTAAAGCAAGGGAAGTGGGCAGTAGATGCCTCACAAAGGTGTTGGAGGCTGTGTAATGAAAAAAGGAAACATCACTCACGTATCTTTTGGTCCTGCCCAAAAGTAGCAGAGTACTGGGTGGGGAAGTATAAGAAGTCCTCTCAGAACTGTTTGGCCTGGATGCCTCACTGACATTGGCACAGGCCATCCTAGGGCTTCTCCCTGACGAGGTTTGAGGCAGACTCATTATACCTATGGTGGGTATTACTGTTGGCAGCATACAGGGCCATAACCAAGTGCTGGTTGAACTTGGACCCACAATCAAGCCAACAATGGATAGAGGTTATACAAGAAATTTATAAGATGCAACAACTGACGTTCTGGATTAATCAAAGAGCGGATAGTTACTGTACACAGCTAAATGACTGGAGTAGATACTATACATGGGAGAAAGGGACCTGGACTGTATCCCGTAAATCAAGTCAGAAGGGCTACAGAGTATAACTGACAGGAGAAGGGGAAGGTCTATAGGGACACAAGGGAGAACAAGCTAAAAGGGGCAAATGGACAATGAAAGAGATCCAGAATGAAAGAACAGGACACCACAAAGGCACGTTACTTTTTGAAATAGCCTTTAACATAATGCTGTGATAATGTATGTAAAATGTAATGCTGGACATGTGCACCAAGTTTTAATGTACCAAAAGTTGTTCAATAAACTTGAATTAAAAAAAGAACAGTTCTGGCAGATGAGGGAAATAGGATGCACTCCCTCTGACCCCCCCTCCCCCAACCAGTCACCGCTTGTGTGTGCACAGCCGTAGCAAGGTGGGCTTCTTTTCCTTTTGTTACATTTTTTTGTGCTGGACCCCCGACGCCATCCGCCCAATGGGTGGAGGCTCTTCAGCCCTTGTCCCCTACACACCCCCCCCCAAGCCTGGGCTTAGCGTGGGCACCCCCCCCGGGACATACGGTCTTGAGCCCTGGCTTTCCCCTCCAGGATGGGGCCACGGGAGCGAGACCCCCCTTCCCGGAGGACCATTGTCTCAAAGGAGTGGAGGAGGGAGCGTCACTCACGGAGATGGATTTTTTTATGGATGATACAATTATCCACCAGAGGCGGGACATGCAATGATGTCAACAGGCATGCCCGATGTACATCCCTGCCTCCATGACACGTGGCTTCAGCACCCTGCGGCACTTTGGCCTCCGCCAGAACCGCTGATGCACCGAGAGCTCGCCTCTCCCTTCCCTCCCAGAGAAGGAGAGTTGCCAGAGGGCACTCAATACTTCTCCGCCCTGGCCATCCCAACGACTCCCGGGTCCATTCCTGGAACCAGGGTCGTTGGTGTTGCGAGCAGGCACCTTGCCACCATGCCCGCGGGCTGTGCATTAAGCAAGGGCCTCTTATCCTTGACAAAAAGAAGAAAACAGCTCCCCATGTTAGTACTGTGCTCACTCCTCACCTTCCCCCTCCCAGCATAACTCTTGATTTGTTCTCACGTGTATCTCCCCTTCAATTAGCCAGAAAAAGCACTCCCTTTAACAGAATTCAGGTGAACGAGCATGAGCAGCTCTAGCCATACCAGTCTTGGAGAAGCACAGGCTGACCACTACCTGCTATCCCACCCCCAAAGTTCACACAGGAAAGTCCCTGAATTCCTTGCTGTGGTTGGTAATTCGTTCAGTCCAAAAGAGATGCTCCTCATCTAAGTTGGCAAGTTCATAACTTACCTGTCATGTCTTTAATGCTGGCAGGAAACCAAAAGGTAAGGCAGCAATGAGGAGACGGTCACATATCTCTGCACAACACTCCCAATACTGGCACCATATAGCAATGGTGACGTAATACTGTGCACACCATGCCCGCTCACCTGAACCCAAAGACCACAGAATCAATTCTTTGAACGACAGTACTACGTCAGGTGGAGGACATGCATACACAACAGAAAGCTGGAGTTGTTGCAAACAGAGAATGAAGTCCCACAGTACTCCAACTTCCCCGTCCACAGCTGAGGGGCAATGCAGTGGTCACATTTATGGAAACAGAAAACTCCCAGAGTGTAGAAAAGTCAAAACAGAGAAGGCAACCCAAGTAAGTGCTCTTACACACTCCTTCACAGTCACCCCTAGAGGCTGGTAGGAGGTCTGGAAGAAGCACCATCTTCCCCAGGTACATGCCGGAACATAGAGCAAGTCATACAGAGCAGTACAGAGAAGATCACATGCGAGCATTCAGTTCATATTGATGGTATCTTTTACAAAGCGGTGGGCCTCCAACGCATCCCAGAATGTGTACTGCATGCCATCATACAGTATTTGATGAGGAGTATTCCTGGAAAGGCAAATGTAGTCAATTTTGTGATACCTCAGGTCATCCATTACCACGCCAAAACACTCGCACTTTTCCTGCACTCTCTGTGAACAGTATTGGTAGAAGAACAAGTGAGTTCGTTAATGCATCAATTTGTCCAAAGCACAACAGGCAAAATAAATTTTTTGCTTATCAGTCAACTTATATAATTTCATAATGATCTACTGAGGGGGTGACCTGCTGCTGGCTTTGGGGCCAGTGCTGGATGTGTGTGGTCTAGCTTGATGCGGCTGCCCTTGCAGGCAGTATTTAACATTTTCAGCAGTAGCTTTTCACAGAAACACAGTATTTTGCCCCCCTCTGCGTGCTCAGGGAGCCCTCTAATGTACAAATTATGTCGGTGATCGACATTTTTTTACCGATCCATAGTCTGTTCTAGTTCTTCCACCTTTTTCTTCCAACCTTTGAATTTTAGTCAGAAGCCAATCCATTCTGTCTTGTATTGCTGACACTCGGCTCTTCACTTCAGGCAGTTTTCTGCTGTGCCCAGCATGTTCTTTCCAAAAATCGTTCAATTTGTCTGCCAAACCATCCACTTTTGGTGTAGGTGCATCCAGAACTAGAGCCAAGACAATCTGGCCAAGCACAGCCATCATCCCCTCCGAGACCTCCTGGTCAGTGTAGGCCTCTGGTCCTGGTCTCAGGCCATGCTGCTTTGCATTCTTTTTTGCAGCGGATCTTCACTGCTGAGCTGAAGAAGCAAGGAATTGTTCCATCTTCCTGGTACACTGTAGAGTGGCTTTCTTTAGAGGAACAATTCTGATGATTTTTTTTTGGTGCGAGTAGAGCAAGCTCAGTGGAAACTGATCTGGACTCGTCAGCTGCTCATGACGGCCCCCTGATTAAAAACATTTAGTGTGATTTAAGTAACAGCTATAGGAGACAGCAACATTCCCAGTAGTTCATCTTAAAACAAAACAGTTCACTTGGGGTGTTTTCAGGCTTGCTGATATCTTCTTTATGAGGAATCTGCAGTGTAGGTAAGCATGAGGAATCTTAATAGACACACGATTCTATGCAGTTGTGCCACAGTAGTGACATATCTGCTTTGATACAGCAGCATTCTGACATCACTACTATGGTAGAGCAGCATTCTGACATCACTACTGTAGTATAGCATTCTGACATCACTACTATGGTGTACAGCAGCATTCTGACATCATTACTGTGGTATAGCATTCTGACATCACTACTGTGGTACAGCAGCATTCTGACATCACTACTATGGTACAGCAGCATTCTGACATCACTACTATGGTACAACAGCATTCTGACATCACTACTATGGTACGGCAGCATTCTGACATCACTATTGTGGTACAGCATTCAGACATCACTACTATGGTACAGCAGCACTGTGACATCACTACTGTGGTACAGCATTCTGACACCACTACTATGGTAAAGCAGCACTCTGACATCACTACTGTGGTATAGCACTCTGACGTTACTACTGTGGTACAGCAACATTCTGACATCACTACTGTGGTACAACAGCATTCTGACTGCTACTGTAGTACAAAAGCATTCTGACATCACTACTGCAGTACAACTGTATTCTGACATTACTGAAGTATAGCAGCATTCTGATATCACTACAGTGGTACAGCAGCATTCTGACGTCACTACTGTGGTACAACAACAGTATAACATCGTACTGTGGTGCAACAGCATTCTGACATCACTACTGCGGTACAACAGCATTCTGACATCATTACTGTAGTACAGCAGCAGTCTGACATCACTACAGTGGTACAACAGCATTCCGACATTACTACTGTAGTACAGCATTCTGACATCACTGCTGTGGTTTTAACAGCATTCTATCATTACTGTGGTACAACAGCATTTTTGACATCACTACTGTGGCACAACAGTATTCTGACATTACTACTGTGGTACGACAGCTTTCTGACACCACTACTGTGGTGCAACAACATTCTGATATAACTACTGTGGTACAGTAGCATTCTGAGATCACTACTGTGTTACAACAGCACTCTGACACCACTACTATGGTGTAACAGCATTCTAACATCATTACTGGGGTACAACAGCATATTTGACATCACTACTATTGCACAACAGCATTCTGACAGTACTACTGTGGTACTACAGCATTCTGACACTACTGTGGTGCTACAGCATTTTGATATCACTACTGTGGTACAGTAGTATTCTGACATCACTATTGTGGTGTGACAGCATTCTGACACCACTACTATGGTGCAACAGCATTCTGATATCACTACTGTGGTACAGTAGCATTCTGACATCACTATTGTGGTACTGCATCATTCTGACATAATTATTGTGGTACAGCAGCATTCTGACATCACTAGTGCGGTACAACAGCATCTGGAAGTGTATGGATTTCCATACAAAACAATGCTGAACTACATAAATATTCTTTGCAAAAAAACTGCGTTAATGAACCAGTTATGTTTCAACTTAACACCACAAAAGCAGGGAAATGTGGTGTTAAGTGTTTCCAACCCTAACTCCCCAACCCTCCAAGCAGCAAAATGACAAGACCACACAAGCAACCACAGACAATCATGTATATATTTATTTATTGAATTTTGTTAACTGGGTGGGCCAACTGAGACAGACATCCCTTTTTCAGGGGCAACCCAGAGTTAGTTACCTTAAAAAGATCAAAGGCAATGCCAAGATACAAAGATACATCAGTGAGTACTTAGGAAGATGGATGACACAGGGGAAAACAATACAATTAAATGAATTACAATGTGGGTTTTCAGGACAACCTTCATCAGACAAACAGCATACAACTGTTCCCAGATGACACAAATGCAGTAGCACTGATACACTACTTTCATGGACCTGTATTTGCCAAATGCACACTGCTAGACACACACATTCACTTGTCACTGGGGACAGAAACCCACAATACTCAAACTGCAATGCCGCTTCTGTGTGCTAAAGCACAGGCTCCTGCAGCCACAGCTACAAATCCATGATCCCCAAATTGCAAGAGTCTTTTCCCTGCAGAAGTGCACGCTCCTATGGGGCCAGTGCTTCTGTAGCCTCAGCTACTCACACATATTATAAGACATACATGCACTTGATGGGCCTGTGCTTCTGCAGCTGCAGGTGTGAGACACACCAACCTCTGGTTGAAAAAGCGCAGGTGCCACAAACTCCAATGCACCAAAATTGCAACAGTACTTCCATCTGCAGAAGCATGGGCTGTGCCTCTTCAACCACAGGTTTAAGACATGTACGCTGACTTCTGGCTCCAGAAGGGCAGGCCCCTACTTGGGGGGGGCTCAAGAGTCAGGCAGATGGAAGTACTGTTGCAATGTGGGTACTGCGGATTTCAAGCAACGGATCAAGAAACTGTTCATGGGGTAGCAGTTTTCAGTTAAGCAAGTGCATGTAGAAAACCATGCAGTAGTGAATCATGCTATCTGTCGACTTACCTCATACAGCATGCATGAGTACCTCTGGCTGCAGAGGTGCAGGCCCCATGGGGCCTTCTGTCTACAGAAGTGCAGGCCCCTGCAGCCACATGTACTCATTTCTATCAGATATATATATGTATATATATGTGTGTGTGTATATGTATATTATGGTAGCACGGTAGTGCTACCATAGTTAGGGTTGAGGAGCCATTTCTATGTTAAACCCCAAAACTTTGCACCTTAATAACTTTGCAACCATTTGACAGATTTGCCTGAAATTTAGCATACACTATCAAGAACCATAGGCCTTGGGATCTGCCATGTTTCGTCCCGGCGGATATACGGCTGCGGAGTTATTAAGCGTGATCTGCGCGCGCGCTTACGCTTTTTCTGAATTCTACGGTCACACCTACAGGTCGACGGTTTGAGCGACCGCCTGAAATCTTTCAGAATAAGCGGCTGGGGCCTCGGTGTGCCTTTCAAGATTTCATGAAAAATATTAAACGGTTCAAAAGTTATTCAAAACAATTTCCCATTATAAGTCAATGGGAAAAGTTAACAAAAAGTTCAACAGTGTCGCAAATGCACTTTTTACTGTCGCAAATGGCCCTTTTACTGTCGCAATCCACCATCTTGTTTTCAGTTAGTGATCAGAAAATGCTTGGCATTTAAAATTGAGACCCTCTAGCAACCCAATTCTTTTGTATTCACCTAGTCGGGCCCTGAGGATGCTAGCCATGTCTTTATTTTGGTAAAACACCCAGAAATATGTTTTCAGATTTCTGGAAAAGTACTCAGCAAAGTAGTATCGAACTCAGGAAAGTGTCGTCAAATTACTTAGAAAGCTTTCAAATCACACACTGCTTATGGCACTATGCCTAAATGACAGCAATTTTTGGCACTGCGCTGCAAAAGAACGTTGGGAGTTTTGGGCTGAAATTTGGAGGGAACGCAGCCAACATCTCACAGATGTGCGTTTCGTGTTGTGTTGAAAAAATATTACACGGCGGCAAAGTTACAGCACTCCACAGTTTATGTTTTTTCCTATAGGATAACATTACGGCACCCGACGCATTACAGGAATCCTTTGGCACCCTGCTGCAAAATAACGGTTTGGTCTTTTTTCCTGAAATTTAGAGGGAAGACAGCCAACAGCCAATAGATGTGCCTTTCAGTGGTCCGGTGAAATAATATTACAGGGAGGCAAAGTTATGGCACTCCGAACTTCTCTTTTTTTCCCATAGGATAACATTACGGTGTTCGCCGCACCTTTCAGGGCCTGTATCTCGGAAACGGTGCGAGATACGGACTTTTCGTCGGAAAAACACTTAGCCCCTTGATGGGGGCTAAGTACTAAACTAGCCAGGACAGTCGTAAATCATATGACTTTTAAATTTTTTTTCTACTTCGTACGGTTCCTGAGATATAACCTATTTAGTATTCCAAGTCCTCATTTTCTGCTCCGATACCCATTATTATGCATACATTCTTTGTACTCACTGTCTTTCTCTATGCAGGTTTTGGGGAAACCAGCCTGCCTCTTACATTACTGTTACCGAGGTTCTTCCGGGCTTGCGGTGCATCTTCGCTTACACTCTACTGCTGATATTATGCCACCATGTGCTGTTATCCTTTGCGCTTTTCATTTGCGCTTGCATTTCTATTATTTTTGCCATTTGTGTTCAAGTACTGTTTCTCTTCTGTTTCACTTTGCGTTAATATGCCCATTGACATTTCCGCTTGCAGGCACCATGTTACTATGTGACAACACATCACCTGGCAGACCGCTCCGCTCACGCCATCGTGTGCATTACCCTTTGTGTTCTCATTTGCACTTATGCTACCATGTGCGCCACTGTTACCGCTTCTGCTTGCGCGCTGTTCCTATGCCACAAGACATCACATGGAGGGAGCGCTGTCTGTCGGGCCGCATTGCATTACATCCACTTTCTCGTTATTCTCAAAAAGAAGGAATAGAGCAAAATTTGTTACAGTCATAGTTGTTGGATAGTTAGCTCTTGACTTCGTTCATTTTCAATTGCATTAGTGCGTACATTGTTTTGCCGGGTCCCAACTCTCACCCCATTCTCCTATACTTCTCTGCTGCTTTACATGTCATGGGGTGAGAGTTAGGCTGATTTAATTCTAAGCGCGCACTCCAATGCCGGTTGGGGTGGGCAGGGGTCAAGGGGGTTTTCAACCCTAACACCGAATTTCCTCACTTTTGTCGCTGTGAAACAACCCTAACTAATGCATTAGACGGAGTTTTTGCCTCTGACATATATATATATATATATATATATATATATATATATGTGATATACACACACAGGAAATATGAGATGAGCTAATATATGATATCAGAAATTTCTTCTTGAGTTGTATGTGACCTCAGACCTCATGCGTGGCAAAGCCACTGTGGCCTGTGGCCTCGTGCTTCAACCACCTGAGGCGTGACATTATTAAACAATAACACACACCCTGTCATGCCTTATTGCTTAATTACACACTCGCAGAGACAGCAAATTCTCAACCTTAAGCTTTCACACTTTACTTTCCTCATAAGAAAGGAACATTTCTAATATGTGCCGTATATTAACAAATCTCTGTTCCTTCGAGTCATTGACATGTTCAAATTCTTGTACTGCTTATGAGACAAAACTTTTTGTAAACCTCCTGCTGCAACCACTATGTGGATACCATAACCTCTAAAGTCTAGACTGATGCTTTTGTTGGTTGTTTTACCAAATTAAATTACTCAATTTGCAATCTGGATTAGTCATAGAGTCATTAACACTTTTTACACATCTCCATACACCTATTTGTCAAAGTTCCTGCGTTCCATTGCTGGAGAAATGTCTGGTAAAGGACATCCCACTGTATTATTCGACTAACTCTTTTTGTTTGTATGACCTCCAGTCTCACTATATCTTTGACGATGAGGCTGGAGTGCCACACTGGGTAGGCATATTCGAGAATAAGTCTGATGATTGATATGTATATGGTTAGCAACTGTTTACCATCTAACCCAGCTCCTTTTAAGGTAAGAATAAAACACACACATTGATTGCTTTTCACAAACATCTGTTCTACTTGTTTGTATTTCAAATTCTCTGACACCATTACCTCCCAAAAGTTTTACTGTAATGACCATTGAAATTTCAATTCCATTCACATCGAAATTGTGATTTATCAGTTCTTCTGAAATGTTCAGCCTTAAAACATTTATTTTCATTGACTTGCACATTCCCTAGAGGGGAAGCACAGGATAGTTTTGAGAGACTGGGGGGCAGCCTCAAGCAGGTGGCATCTTTGTGACCTTCTTGGAGGTGCTACCGGTTTGGAGCACAGGAGAGCATAGACTTCTACTCGCCATAAATTTCAACAGCTGGCTGAGGCAGTGTTGCAGAGAAGAGGGATTTGGCTACATTGGGAACTAAGGCTAGGCCTGAGGAGAGAGAAACTATACAAATTAGATGACCTTCATCCCTCCAGGGAGAGCACCAGGTTTCTAGGTGGATGGTTTAAAAAGCTCATAGAAGAATTTTAAACTAGCCAAAGAGGCAGGTGGTGTCAAAGAAAAAGGAACCACCCCAGCCAATTGGGGCAAAGCACACCTCCACCCAGAATAGAGATGTACAAAGCTGGCAAACTTCGATCCAGTGAGTAATTTTGCGAAGTTTGCACGCTTATGACGCACACTTCACAAAGTGTTTGGCAAGTGAAATGGCACTTTCAGGAGAAGTTATGCAGTTACCAGTGAAGTTGCAACTTCACCTGAAAAAGTGAACAAGTGGGCAATTCACAAAGTTATCCATGTGATTTCGCAACTTTGCCAGAACTTCGCCAGATAAGTAAGACTTTGCAACATCTCTACCCAGCACTATTTAGCACAAATGTAAGTGACATGGGGGCACAGGGAGAGGGAGTAGAAACCAGAATAAATATGGTGGTGGCAGCATAGAACCCAGGAGGAGATCAGAAACTGGGAGATAAAAAGTCAGAGGGAAGGCCTCAGCTGGGGGGTGAAAACCAAGTAGAAAGTGGAATGGAGGGGGAAGCAGAGGGGCTGGAGGGCCATATGTGCAAATGCCAGGAGCCTGGGTAACAAGAGTTGTGACCTGGAGGCTCTAATGGCAGAGGCACAACTGGACCTGACAGCGATCATAGAGATATGGGACACATGGCACCATGACTGGGACATGGGTGGCCAACTCAGGACACTCTGTGTTCAGGAGGGACAGAGGGCAGAAAGAAAGGCGAGGACATGGCATAGTAAAGTATGTTAAAGTAGGAATAAAAGCCGTAGCAATCAATGCAGAGGATACGAGGCAGAAAGTGGAACTGTTGTGGGTACAGCTAGAGACAGGAAGCGACAAACATAAGAGTGGGGTGGTGTACTGGCCACCATCACAGGGAGAGAAGGAGGACAAGTAATTGGGGAAAGAAACAGGGAGGATGGCTGACTGGGTGGAGGTACTATTGCTGGGGGACCTCAGTTTGCCCAATGAGGCTTGGAGCATACACATATCAGTGTCTGTTAGGAGTCAGGACATGCTGGATCATTTTTAAGGGGCCTTCTTGACTCAGAAAGTTACAGAACCTACAAGAGAGGGTGCAGTGCTGGACCTGATACTGAC
Organism: Neoceratodus forsteri; assembly: GCA_016271365.2. Taxonomy (NCBI): domain Eukaryota; kingdom Metazoa; phylum Chordata; order Ceratodontiformes; family Ceratodontidae; genus Neoceratodus; species Neoceratodus forsteri. Next base: position 1,400,513,096 of record CM028131.1, on the reverse strand, counting down.
TGACAGGTATTGAATCGGGGAGATGACTGTAAGGGACCTCTGGGGAATAGCGACAATTGGACCATGTGGGTCCATATCAGGACTACGGCAGAGAAGTTTACAAGGATGATGGTGCTGGACTTTAGAGGTGCTGACTTCCAGGCCACGAGTGAGCTGCTCAATGACAAGCTAAGAAGGGAGAAGCTGAAGGGGGGGTGAGACAGTGGAACAGAAATGAGACATGGTCAAGGAAGGGATAGTCCAAGTGTCTAGTCTGTGCATTAGGGAGGTTAGCAAGAACACATGGATCATTTATTTGTAACAAACTGTGTACCACTGTCAAACTCTGCAACATCCAGCTAGCCAATTATGTGGCAGGCTGAGGCAGAGGCTGCCTCATCACCTGCCACACCAGCACCACAGGTTCGAGAATGGACCACAGTAGCTCAGACCACATCTGGGGGAAGAAGGATTGAACATCCATAGATGTCTCTCTTCCTTTGGGGTGGGAGACAGCATGTACCACCGTCTGGCTGCCACCTAGCAAAGGAGTGCAGCAGCGGTCGCCTATCTAGATGGCCTGCAGCGAGCATTGAGGCATGCTGCATATTCAGACAGCACATGCACACCACTGCACGCATGCCTGCCCAGGGTGGGGAAGAATGTCAATGGTGGAAAAACCGTCCACTGGTATGGTAGCACCAGCCATCCCACAGCAGGGTCTAACACCACTGACTGGGTGTGTAGTAACAAGGGAACATAAATACAGGATGAAGAAAAAAAACCTCTGCAACATCCTTTGTCACATCACCTGGTGCCTTACAATTTTTGGTCCACTGAAGTGGATGTATTCACTGTAAGTATCTTATTCAGGTTGAAATGCCAAGGTTTCCTGCCTGTCTGCTTCTGCTAAATGAGAACTTGCACAAACATCATCCTGCATGCAGACTAGCTTTTAAGGTAGGGTGGAATAAACTCCAAACTGCAGAAGTTGCCTTTTTCGTTTTTGCCCCTGGCATTGCAACTTTCAAATTGTCTCGCATGTCTACACTCTCCTCTTCTTCCTCATCACTGACTGATTGAGTGTGAGTAGACTCACCTTCAGCAGAGGAGATAGGCCTAGCTTCTTTACAACTTTTACTGGTCCCTGGTAAATTTACTCTAAGGAACGTTCCCCAGTCTTCCTTTCAGAGCTTATTCCAAAGACATACTACTCTTTGAGTGAAACAAATGCTTCCTCACATTACCCAAAATTCCATCCCCCTTAAGTATTAAGTATGCCCTCTAGTTCCACTGCCATGAACAATCTGACAAAGGTTCTCCTGATCCACCCAATCCAATCCCTTTAAAATTTTAAAAATGAAGCAGGCTCGCCAGCACAGCAGTTAGATTTCCACTGTTCATGCCGATGCCCCTGGTTACGGAATGGACTCGAGGAGTCAGAGGGCTGGCCGGGGGGGGAGGAGGACTGAGCATCTTATGGACTGCTCTCCTCCTCCAGGGGGAGGGTGGATGAGCGATCAGTGCCAGATCAACCCCTGGCGGAGGTCGGGGGCCACCCACCTTGTGGCTTCCATGTCACTGCATACCACGCCTCCCAGGGATCACAATCTGAAACTGGTTGCCACCTCCGTTAATGACACCCTGTTCCCCTCGGCTCTGCGCTGCGCTGTGGCGCAGCGGATGACTAAGCGGTCTCCATCGGCGCTGATTCCGGTCCACGATGACACCCTGGGGGGTAAGCCAGGAAGGTCTCCTGGTGGTGTTCCCGCCGGAAATCCATTTCAGGCATCCATGGGGCTGTGTTCGTCTGACGACCCCGCTCAGAGGGGGGAAACCTGGGTGGATCACAGCTCCAGGCATGCCTCGGTGGTGGGCAGTCATTTGGTGGGGGAAGGGAGAGCCCTCTGGTGGTGGCAACCCCATAAAAGCATAGTAAATAAAAAAAAATAGTTTAAAAATGGAAATCATATTTCCCCTCAGCCTTCTTTTCAGGGACAACATACCTCTCCGGTGTAAGTGTTCCTAGTACTGTGCTTCCATAGAGCAGCTATCTTGTATACCACTCATCTTTTGTAACTCTAGGCGGTAACTTCAGGTTGACTCTGTTGAGATGTTACATGGTACTGTGTGCAGTTTACTGGCAGGTATCACCTGGGACTGGGGTGCTGCAACTGCTGATCAGTGCTGCCAGTTTCATCTGCAAGGCTCTGCTAGGGGGTGCTCTGTAGTGTAGCCTGGGCACTCAACATGAAGCTACCCACAGGCAGTGCTCAGGGCGTAACTTCTCCAATTTTCTATCTGCATGTTTCATTTATCTAAAAGACGTGCTGAGCTCGTTTCCAGGTATATTCTGGTGGATGGGTGACATGGACCCGTTTTATTTATGGGGGTATATCGGCCATGACAATGGATAAAATACCCTACTCTTGCAAAAAGTGCCATGGGATCTTTGAACAGCTACCTGACCACCCACCAACGATGAGCAGAATGGATCTCAATTTAACATCTCATCCGAAGGATGGCACCTCTGCATTGCCTGCTGTAGGACTAGAACCCTCAACCTGCTGATCTTCAGGCCTCAGAGGTGAGTGTGCTACCTACTGTGTCACAGAAACCTTTTTTCTTTTACTCTCCTATCTCGGGTACATAATTCAATCAACACATCATCATCATGTTAAAAAAATACAGTTTTTACCATACCGTCACAGCAAGACTGTTTTTACCACAGAAACTTCTTGAAAGTTCATTCTCAGGCAGACAAGAGCAGAAACCAAACAGAGGACTGATATACAGTGGGACATGTCCTGTTTCATCAGAAACATTAACAAAGATCAGCTTCCTATTTCAGAGTAGTTTGCCATGAATGAAAAAGAATATTTCTTATCTGACTTTTATATGGCAATGTTTAACAACTTGTTTCATGTTTCAGAACTGTGCAACAAAGTTACGCTCTCACTCCAGCGATAGTATGTATCCACTGTGACATCTTAAAGTATGATGTATACTCATCTGTATCAACTAAAAATGATTTCATTTTTAAGTTTAGGACCACAGTGGTGGATTCCATTCATATAATTTCCTTGCTCTATTGTTTTTTATGTCCACCATGCACGCATGTGCCGCGGACATTTTGTTAGAAGAGTGGCTTTCGAGGGGTGTGACACTCAGTCCAATGCAGAGTGGTCTGCAAGGGGCTTGTCAGTGTCACATCAGTCATCAGGTAGACTGATCATGACAGTATCCTGGCTTGCTGGGTGGAAACTTTGTGTATTTCAAAGTAAAGGATCTACCCAATCATAGGTCGGCTCTTTCCCCTTGATCTACGCCACCCAGCAAGCACAGCTGATCTGTCATGATCAGCCTGCTGAGGAATTACACATGTAACAAAGAAAACTGTCCAATCGATGTCTGTTGCTGGTGCCCAAAGCTATCCCCCACCCAACCTTCCCGCCCAGCACCCCTTCAAAACATAACACTGACACTGGAAGTGCCCAATTCCCCAGTGTCGCCACCTGAAATAAAGAAAACTGTCCTGTGTGTGTGTGTGTGTGTGTGTGTGTGTGTGTGTGTGTCTATATATATATATATATATATACTTTGTGTGTGTGTGTGTGTGTATATATATATATATATATATAATGTATGTGTATATATTTATATATATATACCCTGTAAAAAAGAAACCCGCCCATCGATGTCTGTTTCTGACGCCACCTTTACTGTCCACCCACCCGACTCTCCCACTCAGCACTCACCACCCCACATCCCCCACCCCAAAAATAACACCAACACTGGGAGTACCAATCCCCAGTATTGCCACCTGAAATAAAGAAAACCATCCCATGTCATTTTTTAAACCCTGTAAAAAGAAAACCATCCATCAATGTCTGTTGCACAATAGTCCTGTCTACCCCGACCTCAGCACCCACCCACCCCCCAAGCCCTTACTTACTCACTGGGGTCCAACGGCCGTAATCCTTTCTGAACCGCAAAAATGTCTTCACTCTTCAAAGCTGGACCACGAACTGAGGAAATCAGGTATGCAGTTCAATGTATTTCAATGGGTTTTGAACTTAGTGGCATAACTTGGCCATTTTTTTATACTTTTGCCCTACATTTTGAACATGCCTTTTTTGAGACCCTGCCTCATGAACAATGGCAGTAAAATTAGGCAAATCTGTCCCAAAAGGTGATTTCGCGGTCACTGTACAAAATCACCTTTCGGGCAAGAGCCGAAAATTTTCTCTGCCCTTGTTCATGAGGTGGGGTAATAAGAGGGCTCTGTTGGCTGGCCTGCCAGTGCAGTGGTAGGGCTACCACTCACGGTGCCAGCGACCCGGGTTTGGGAACGGACTCAACTGCCGGAGAGCTGGCTGGGGGGAGGTGGATCGAGCACCCACAGACCGCTCTCCTCCTCCAGGAAGGGTGGGTTGCAGGTCCTGCTGCTCTACCGCCACCTGGGTGACGATGGGTGGAGGTGCAGTGAGACAGGCAAGAAGAGGGAGGAAGGACATCAGCCGGGAGCTGGAGTGCCTGCACGTTGCCACATGCTCCACCCCTTGGCTCCCCTAGTTTGCCGACGCCCTGAGGGGTGGCACCAGAACACAGGAAAATACCCCATCGCGGTGGTCATAGATGGGACCCAACTGCTCCAGATCCTACAACCAGGCTCCTAATGAAGACCACTAAGGACCTCCTAATGCACACTACAGTGGACTGGAGGGGCGATTAGGGACCCCCCTCCTCCCCGCCTGGGGGGGTAGGCCAAGGCATGATGGAGGTCGGTCCAGTGGTTTCACACGAGAGGTACCTGGGGAGGGACTAGGGGACCAACAGCCTAGGGTACCTGGAAGGGAACCACTGTGATGGAGAGAAGGGGGCAGGAAAAACAATAAAAGGAAAAAGGGCTATGTTGAACATCTGGCGTAAAAATATTAAAAAAACAACAATGTTATGAGCCTACATTTAAAATTTATGAACGCAGGCTCGTAACTTTGGTAATTTTCTATATTTTGGTCCCATATTTTCAACATAGCCATTTCTTCACAGCACCTACATAGATACATAGACAGTGTCGGCAGATAGAGGCCTATGGCCCACCCAGTCTGCCCATTTGAGCTTGTAAGTTCAGTTTATGTTTTCCTAGAAGTCTATTGCCCCTACCCCTGACCTCCAGAATTCCTTTATGTCTATTCCATGCATTCTTAAATCCTGTGATTGTTTCAGCCCCCACCACTTCCTCTGGCAGGGTGTTCCACTTGTCCACCACCCGTTCTGTGAAGAAATTCTTCCTCACGTTTCCTCTGAATCGTCCTCCCTCCAACTTCATCCCATGCCCTCTAGTCCTGGAACATCTTTTTCACTTAAAAATAGTGTATTCCTGCACCCTGTTCCTCCCTGTAAGATACTTGTATGTCTCTATCATATCCCCTCTCCCTCCTCTCCTCCAAGGAGTACATGTTCAGTTCCTTCAACCGTCCTCATAGGACTTGATGCAATCCATGCACCATCTTTGTTGCCCTCCCTGAGCCTCTCTACCCTGTCTATGTCCCACGTAGGTAAGGTCTCCTGAACTGTACACTGTACTCCAGGTGGGGCCTCACCAGTGTCTTGTATAGTGGAATTATGACCTCCTTTCTCCTGCTGGTGATGCCCCTACCTATGCATCCCAGCATCCTATTTGCTTTACCTGCTGCCTTGTCACACTGTTTCTACCTTGAGGTCATCAGAGATGATAACCCCAAGATCCCTTTCCTGCTTGGTGCATGCTATATCCTCACCCCAACTGATATATTGTGCCAGGGTTTTGTGCCCCATATGCATTATCTTGCACTTCTTTGCATTGAATTTCAACTGCCAAACCCCTGACCATTCTTCAGGTTTCTGCAGGTCCCTTCTCATTCTGTCTACACCCTCTGGTGTGTCTACTCTGTTACAGAGCTTTGTGTCATCAGTGAACAGTGAAATTCTGCCTTCTAGGTCCTGTGCAATGTCACTGATGAAGATGTTGAATAGGACCGGTCCCAGCACTGATCCCTGTGGTACCCCACTGGTCACTCTTCCCTCTGTGGAGTGACAGCCATTTACCACACACCTCTGTCCTGCCACCCAGCCAGTTAACTACCCACCACACTGCTGTCCTGCCCACACCCATATTCCCCAGTTTGTGTAATAGTCTTCTATGTGGCACAGTGTCAAAGGCCTTGTGAAGTCCAGATAGGCCATGTCCACTGCCCTCCCTGATCCACCTCCCTAGTCACCCAGTCAAAAATTCAATGAGGTTGGTCTGACATGACCTCCCCCTGGTGAAACCATGCTGCCTTGGGTCCTGTAGTCCATTGACAACCAGATGTTCCACCAATCTCTCCTTCAGTAGTGCTTCCATGATCTTTCCCCACTACCGAGGTGAGGCTGACTGCTCTGTAGTTCCCCGCCTCTTTGTTCCCATTTTGTATAAGGGGACTACATCTGCTATCCTCCAGTCTTTGGGTACCTCCTGTTTCCAGTGATCGGCTAAACAGGATAGCCAGAGGTTCAGCCACCACCTCTCTTAGTTCTTTAAGGACACTGGGGTGCACCCCATCTGGCCCCATTGCTTTATCAACTCTTATTACTTCCAGTTCCTTCAGGACCCTTTCTCGTGTAAAGGGACTTATGTCCATTTCTGCATCATTCTCACCCCTTGTACTCCCGTCAGACCCATTACCCTCCTCTTCCTCAGTAAAGACTGAGCAGAAATACCTGTTCAATATGTCAGCTTTACTGTTGTCGTCCTCCACACGGCCCCCATCCTCCCCCTTCAGTCTCACTATCCCTCCCTTTGCCTTTCCTTTTTCACTTATGTACCTGTAAAAGGTTTTGTCCCCTCTACCCACTGATTTTGCAATGTGTTCTTCTGTCTCAGCTATGGCTTCCTTTCTGACCTCCCTGCCTCCCTTTGCTTCTCCTGGTACTCTCCCTATCCCCTTCTGCCTGTCTTTTGTATTGCCTGAATGCAATCTTTTGCTTTCACTTTCTTTGCTACCTCTTTGGAAACCATAATGGTCTCCTCTTCCTTTTCCTCTTGCTAACCTGCTTAATGCATAATTCTGTTGCTCTTGTAATCCCCATTTTAAATACTGCCCACTGTTCCTCAACCCCTGATTCCTGCCCTATTCCCCTTAATGCTGCTTTCAAGTATCTCCCCATTTTCCCCAAAGTCTGCCCCCCTAAAATCCAGGATACGTGTTTTTGTGTGGTTTGGTTCTGCTCTTTCTGTGATTTCAAACCACAATGACTGGTGGTCACTGTTCCCCAGGTGCTCCCCCACTGTTACCCCCATCACACTGTCCCTGTTTGTGAGCACAAGGTCCAGTACTGCCTTCTGCCGAGTTGGTTCCATGACCAGTTGCTTGAGGAAGGCATCCTGAAGGGAATCCAGGATAAATCTGCTCTAGTTGATGCTGCTGTTGGGATGCTCCAGTCCATGTCTGGAATATTGAAGTCTCCAACCAGTACTACCTCACTTTGTCTGCCATCCTTGGATGGCTAGCATCAGCTCCCTATCTGTTTCTTCCTCCAGGCTGGTGGTCTATAGACCACACCTGTGCAGATGGCTGGTCCCATTTTCCTTTCCAGCTTAACCCACAGTATCTCTCCCCCATTTTGTTCCTCCTGGATCTCTGTGGCCCTTATGTCATTTTTCACATGCAGTGCCACTCCTCCCTTCCTGCCTGCCTGCCCTGTCTCTTCTGAATATGTCAGCATCATGAATGTGATGCTGACATTTTTCAAATCCTGGCCAACATTTCTTTTCACACTTCTGGTGCAAAATACATTTTTGGGCAGGATCCGAAAATGTTCCCCACCCTTGTTCATGAGGTGGAGTCATAAGAAGGCTATGTTGAAAATCTGGGGTAAAAATATGCGAAAACAACAAAGTTATGAGTCTGCGTTGCAATTTGTCAAAGCACACTCGTAACTGTAGTAATTTGATCCCAACTTTTCAACAGAGCCATTTTTTCACACCACCTCATGAATGTGACAGCTGTCATTTCTCAAATTACACCCAAAATGTGTTTTAACATAGTGGCGCAAAATGATGTTTCAGCCATTGTTTTTTAAATGATAGCTGTCATGCTCAGAAGGAGTGGTAAAAAAAAACTTATGTGGTGGCCCTCTGGTGCAGGGGTAGCACTTCCACTTGCGATGTTGATGACCCAGGTCCAGGAATGGGCCCAGCAGTTGGAGAGAGGCCAGGAGAGGAAGAATGAGTGTCCTAGGGACTGCTCTCCTCATTGTGTGTGTGTGGGGGGGGGGGAGTAAGGGTTGGCTGCTGGAGCACGGAGGACTCCTGGTGGCATACCTGTCAGACTTTTGACACTGAAATTAGGGACATGGGTGCTCAAAATGAGGGACAAATGAGGGACACTGACCATCATAATGAGGGACACATCCTCAAATATGGAAATACAAGCTTGGAACACTGCAGAAATCATTGTGTTTAATTGCATAAAAATTATTTTTCATTAAGCATCTTAAAATATTATGAATTTCTGCTTTAAAGTCGGAATTTACTGCACATTCTCTGGATGGGCAGCACCTTTTACATGAGGGATGGATGAGAGACAGGGCTAAAATGAGGGACGTCCCTCATAATCAGGGACAGTTGAGAGGTATACCTGGTGGAGGCTGGGGGAACTGACCGATGGAGCTTGCTGGAGGAGGGGAAGTGGGGCAGACATCGGCATGCTGCCACTGACGTCATTGCATGCCACACCCCCAAACAGAAAATGGAAAATGGGGCGGTGAGGTATGCCACTTGCCTCGCCCCACAGGTCCCACACTGTCGTCCTGTGGCGCTCCCTGGACACTAAGCCTTAGGTTCTGACGGGGGGAGGGGTAGCTGGGCCCCCCCTGAAGGCCCCACCCTGGGGGGTAAGCCAGGGAGGAAGACTGGGGAAGGTAAGTCCCGGGGAACAGGTGATTGGGCTGGGGGCATATGTCGGGAGGATGTGGGCCAGCCCAGGTAGAATAAAGCATACTAAAGAAAAAAAGAGTATGTTGAAAATTTGGGGTCAAAATGTGAAAAAACTAAGTTATGAGGAAACAAACTGCTCCAACATTTACTCATAACTTTCTTTTTTGCAAATTTTGGCCCCTAATATTCAACATATCCCTTGTGTTACCCCCACCTCCTGAACATGGCAGGTGTTATTTTTCAAATCTCCTCCGAAACTTGTTTCCACAGTCCCATAGCAAAATTACCTTTCAGATGAGATTTTAAAAATTCCACCTCTTTGGATCATAATGTTAGGTAATAAACAGACCGCTGTACGTTTAGTGTCAACATGTGGGAGCACACTTAAAAGTCTCGCTGCCCTATTCTAGGTAATTATAAACTAACAATGTGTCAAAGCAGGACACCACTGAAAATTAGATATTGCAACTCATCTGCTCTGTCCTGGGTAAATATATAGTAAAAGTAGGCACAAGCAAGACCCGGTACAACAGCAATACCAGTGGCGAACATTTGGCACTGACAAATGCTTGCTATCTGTTGTACTGACATCTCCCAAAGTCAGCCTGAATTTGAAAGATATCAATTAAATGGCTATTGTATTACATACTGCCCCCATTTTTCTTTCACTGAGGCCTGCAACTGCATCTGATATGCGAGGCGATCGCTTCCCATTCTGATGATCATGTGACTTATCCAGAAGTGGCATCCTCTTTGGAGGAAATATTTATTTAACAGGGCGGCTGGCTCCATGGCATTGCCATGCCCCGACATCTGGAGCAGACGTTGGCATGCAAGGACAGAGTGTGCAATCGGACATTTTCCTTCTGAGAGGGTGGGTGGTAGGGGATTTCCTTCCATGCGACTGTCTCACAGCACAAGGCATAAGATGGCATAGAGAGACACTCAGCCTGCGGGGTGGGGGGGTTGACATGGAAGTATATCCAGTGCTTAAAGAAGTGTCTTGGCATCGCTCCTCCACATCACAGGGACGGATAGGTTGCAAAGAGGGAAAACGGCTAGTGCTCTTGTTGGATAATGGCCACATTGCCCTTTCAATTCCATTGGATCTGTACTTGGCAAGGCCTGTTTCTGCCAGCATCAACTGCCCTTAGCCACTAAAGCTTGCTTAACTCCTCCAATCTGAAGGAGGCCCCCCCCCCAATTGGGGTTACATACTACACAAAGACAGAAATGTTGCATACCATTCGAAGACCCTGAGGAGATAGACTGAGGGGTGATGCAGACCTGTTGGAGAACCTCAGAACATACAGAGCCAGTGGTGCTGCAGGCCCATCAGAAACCCTGGGGGGATACAGAGTGGAATGTGGTGCAAACCTTGAATATCCTCAGGGAATACAGGGGCAGTGCAAGCCTCTCAGAGAACCTTAGATTAGTCCAGGAAGCGCCCCCCCCCCAGCAGAAGTTAGGGACTAGCAGGGTCCAAAGGAGAGATGGAGGGGGACCCTGGTCTCCCTAGGAGAAGCTTGATGCATCGCTGCCATACCTCTATCCCTCAATAAACTGTTGCCTGCTAATGATGACCCCTTTTACACAGCAATGATGGATCCCTTGATTCTTAATCATGCTATTTCACAGCAGCTGTTCGCCCCTAACATTTGCACAAGACATACGAACATATGAAAATTGCCAGCAGATAAAGGCCTTCTGGTCTATCAAGTCTGCTCGATTGTGCAGCTAGCAGCCCTTATTCTGCAGCTGCCTCCTACCTTCCCCCTCCTCCCTGACCCTCCCTCACTCAGCTTCCACTCCCTCCCTTCCCCCCTTTCTCATGACCCTCCCTCTTGCCCTGTCCCAGCCCCTTTTGAAGTAGCCCACTGTTCTACAGGATACCACTTCCGCTGGTAACATATTCCACCTGGCCACTAACCTTTCTGTAAAAAAGTGTCTTCTCATCTCCCTCCTGAACCTTCCTCCCTCCAATCTCATATCATGGCTTCGAGTGTCCCTCCCCACCCTTACTTTGAAAAGCCCCTCTGTACCAGCCTTGTTTATTCCTGTCATGTACTTGAAGGTCTCAATCAAATCCCCTCTGCTCCTCTTCTCCTCCAGCAAGTACACGTTCAATTCCTTCAGCCTACTCTCGTATGGTAAGTCCCCCAGACCCTGGATCATCTTTGTTGCCCTGCGCTGCACCCCCTCCAGTAACTTAATATCCCTCTTCAGGTACGGGCACCAGTACTGCATGCAGTACTTCAGGTGTGGTCTAACCAGTGATCTATACAATGGCAGAATCACCCCCTTCCCTTGAGGATATACCCCTGGCAATACAACCCAGCATTCTGTTGGCCTTTGCAGCTGCCTTTCTACATTGTGCTGAGCTGTTCATTGATCTCATAATGAGCACCCCCAGGTTCTTCTCCTCTTCAGTCATGGCTAGCTGTACTCCCCCCAGTTGGTAGCTCCTCCTTGGGTTTTCTGCCTCAAACTGCAGCACCCTGCACTTTCTGGCACTGAACCCCAGTTGCCAGGTGTCCAACCAGGTCTCCAGCTTTGTCAGATCCTCTTGCAACCCCTGCCATCCCCCTAGGCCATCCACCACCCCTCCCATCTTGGTGTGGTCAGCAAACAGACTGATCTTGCTCTTCATGCCCAACAAAATGTCTCCAATGAATATCCTAAACAACACTGGTCCCATCACCGAGCCCTGTGGGACGCCGCTCGTCACCACACTTGAAGATGAGAGCTCCCCACCCAGTGCCACTCGCTGCTGCCTTCCCTGCAGTCAGTTCATTACCCATCCCACCATCTCTGCCCCCGCCACTGTGCCTTCTAGCTTACTTCTTTGCCTCCCATGCGGCACCAAGTCCAGGTACAGGACATCCACTGCATGGTCCTTGTCCAGCTGTCTAGCTAACCAGTCACAGTATTCCACCAGGTTGGTCTGGCAGGACCTGCTAGTGACAAAAGCCATGGTGTCTACTGTTCTGCTGGACTCCAGCAGAGACACCAGCCTCATCACTTTAAGCTGAGCTAATTAATATCAAGCCATCACTGGAGATGTACTAGTCTGGTAAATCAGCACTCCTCAGCCAAGTCTGCTGTCACCGGTTGATCCAGAGCTGATGCAGCACCACAAATCCATCTTACAGGTCAACAACTAATCTGTTCAGGCCACCTGAAATAAGAGGGTGTCCAGGTGTTAAGGGGACAAAACGCCAACACACCATGTTGGAGCTTTAATTAAATTAATTGGTGCAAACCATCCAAACTGGCGTCAAGATGGGGTAGTTAGTCTTGGACTGAATGGCTATGGAGTCAGCGCTTGGCAGTCCAGGGTTCAGTTAGCCAGCACTACCAGGGCAAGCTGTGTTGGGGCACTGGTGTCTGCTGGTGTATATTTGTGTCCAGCTCGTGCATGAAAAGAAGGCTATACCACCTTGTACACTTACCCATTGAACAATACATAAATAAAAGTCAGTGTCAATTGCTCAGCAGGTAGCACACTCACCTCTGGAGCCAGAAAATCAGAAGGCAATGGGTTCTAGCACCACACCTGACACATGAGGTAAAATCCATAAATGACACTGCAGAGCAGAATGAGGGGTGCTGCACTCTTGAGGTACTGTCTTTCAGACAAGATGTTAAACCAAGGTCCCTTCTGCCCATCTCTGATCACTGTTGGGGTGGAAGTAAAAGCTTCCATGGCACTTGTTGAGGATGCATAGGGGTTTTTGCCCAGTGTCATGGCCAACATTCCACCACTGCACCTGGAAACAAGCTGTCACAGCTTAAGTGTGTCTTTCCTGGTCAGAAAAAATAAAACAAAAATGTCTGGCAAACAGCCATGTAAGAATGGCAGCTGAGGGGACGGGGGAAAGAGGTGCAGACAAATAGGGCAGAAACTAAAATCCACAGGTCAGCCTGGGTGAGCGCAATGGATGGCCATAGCAGCCAACAGCTGTGCTGCTCTGCTTCTGGCCCCCCAGTGCCAAGTCTGCCTTCAGCCACTTCTGTGTTACTGCCCCGCTGCCCATCTGACTACCTGCGGCAGAGGTGATGGCCCAGAGGATCCCTCTGGTTGGTGGTGTTGTGGGTCCGGTGTTCAGCATGGTGGGCAGTGGGCAAGGGCTTCATCTGCCCTTAGCCAGTCCCAAGCTTTTTGTCCTCTGTAATCCTGCACCTCCCCAGGAGCACGCCTCGTCATTGAGGGCCAGCATGCCGAAGCACCCAGATGACTTGATGCTCACTCCAGGCTCCCTCACTGATGCCCTTTCCTGGTACCACCACCTGTGATCATCCAGGTAGCTGTACAGCAGCCGAATAGCGAGACCCCACTCCCCAGAGCAGGCCATCTATTGGGATGTTCAATCCTCCTCTCTCCAGTCAGCCCTACAATGGCCCTGGCTTGTTTCTGAACCTGAGACATAGTCGTAGCAAGCAGTAGTACTACTGCTGCGCCAGCAGGCTGGCCGGCCCAATTCTACTTTAACTATGACACACAACAGAATGCGTGTCATGCTGGGATAATGTCATGCCTCAGATGGTTGGACACAAGGCTGCAGGTCGAGTGCATCTCACACCTGAGAAATTGTTATCCCCATGACTCATTTCCTAGTGTGCATTATTGCAATTATACAATGGCTTGGTTGTTAATAAAAAAAAATACATTTTTAAAATACATTTTGTGTTACTTTTTGAATAGGCATGATGTTGTGCTGGGATGACATGACTGTTGAAGGTCAGCACTAACTAATCAGAGCCCAGGAATTTTTCTCTCCATTTTATAATTAATTACCATCACTAGGGTCCAGTGAGTTCCCTCTCCTGAGCTCTGTCTACTGTAATGACAGTTCAGTTGCACAATGCACTGCCTATGCTGCCCCCCCAATGGAACTTCTGTTCTACTGCACAAGCCAGCAACACCCTATTGAACTGCTTTCAACAGTTCTACCTGGATCAGGGGTCACTGTGCCTTGTGACTGACAGTGAAGGTGCCAGAGAATGCAAGCAGTAACAGCTATAGAAAGCGATGTAAGCACTGAACAATTAAAAAAGGTGACATAAGCACTGAGCAATCATAAAAAGTGATGAAAGCATTGAACGATTATAATTCGTGATGTAAGCACTGAATGGTTACATAAAGTGACATAAGCACTGAACAATTATAAAAACTGACGCAAACACTGAGCAATTATAAAAAGTGATCTAAGCACTGAACAATTATAAAAACTGACATAAGCACTGAACAATTATAAAAAGTGCCATAAGCACGGAACAGTTATGAAAAGTGACATAAGCACTGAACAATCATAAAAGTGATGAAAGCACTGAACGATTATAAAGTGGCAAGTACTGAATGATTATAAAAAGTGACATAAGCACTGAATGATTGAGCCGGCCCTGAGGCAGTGGTTGATTTCTGCTTTGAGCCAGCGACCGGGTTCGAACGGCCTGGAGCTGGAGGCGCGGAAGGAGAGGACTTGAGTGTCCCAAGGACCACTTGTCCTCTCCGGGGGGAAGGGGTACCAGAGCTCAGCTCTTGTCTGGCCCCAGGTGGAGACCCGAGGTACAGCAAGCCCGATGCTCCAACAGAGGGGGCGATGTGCCAGACGGCGGCGCTTCAGCGGCTAGACGTCCGGGGACCTGGCATGTCGAGAACATCAGGAAAAAACCTTGCAGCCTCCCAGTAGACGGAGCACCAGGCCCCGACCTTCAATGCCCCTACCTGCCCAGAGACAGCGTGCCGACGAAACACAGAGAAGCATCGGGGTGCAAGGGCTCCCACCCCGTACCCACCTGGGGGGTACAGCCATGGCTCCATGGGGGACGGACTGCACCGGCCACCAGGTAGGTGAGCGAGGGCTGATAAGCCTGTAGGTGTCTCCTGAAGAGGGGAGAGCTGTGAGGGGGGAGGGGGAGAATAACGAGAAAGTAAAAAAAAAAAAAAAAGCACTGAACGATTGTAAAAAGTGACATAAACATTGAACTATTATAAAAAATGACATGAGCACAGAGCAATTATAAAAAGTGATGTAAGCACTGAACGATTATAAAAAGTGACAAGCACTGAAATCATAAAAAGTGATGGAAGCACTGAATGATTATAAAAAGTTACATAAGCAGTGAATGGTTTTATAAAGTGATCTAAGCACTGAACAATAACAAAAAGTGACGTAAGCACTAAACGATTATAAAAAGTGACGTAAGCACTAAATAATTATAAAAACTGACAAGCACCGAACGGTTCTAAAAAGTGACTAAGCACTGAACAATTATAAAAAGTGATATAAGCACTGAACGATTATTTTTTATTTATTTATTTCAATCTAGGATTACAATACCTTTGAGCCGAGGCGCTTTTACAAAAGTGACATAAGCACTGAACTATTATAAAAAGTGATGTAAGCACTGAACGATTATAAAAAGTGATGTAGGCACTGAATTATTATAAAAAGTGACATAAGCACTGAACAATTATAAAAAAAGAGGAAAGCACTGAACGATTATAAAGAGCAACATAAGCACTGAATGATTATAAAGTGATGAATTACTGAACTATTATAAAAAGTTAAATAAGCACTGAATGATAATAAGAAGTGATGCAAGCCCTGAACGATTAAATAACATGTATAAGCATTGAACAATTACAAAAAGTGATGTAAGCACTGAACGATTATAAAAAGTGATGTATGCATTGAGCAATTATAAAAAGTGGTGTAAGCACTGAACATCTGTAAGCCTCTAATTACTCAGCACTGACATCACTCTTGGTATAGACAGTATATATAGCAGGTCATATACTCTGTATATGCAGTATAGCCTTGAGGGTTAAAGCACCAAATTGTGAATCTGAGGACCCAGCAGACCTGGGTTTGAAACCCACAATTGCCACTTGCATACTGTGTTACCCTGAACATGTCACTTAACTTTCTTGTGCTCCAGAGAGACACCGGGAAATGAGCTTCAGCTCAGTGTTCCTTTCCTGTCCAAAAATTCTGATATTAAAACTATTAAGAATATAGCCGACCCAGTGGCGCTGAGGGTTGAGGTGCTGGACGCCACACCTCGCACCATGCTGGCGACCCGAGTTCGGGAGCAGACTCAGGTCGCTGGTGGGTTGGCCAGGGGAGATAGGCTTCAGCGTCCCACGACAGCTCACCCTCTCCGGGGAGGGGGGAGGCCGATGCCTGCACACTTGCTTGACTCTGAGCAGAGGCCTCAATTGTAGGGGATAGGCGGCCGCTATGCAGTGTGGACGTCGGCGCCTTGTGCCTTGACATCAAGGATCACATGCTGTAGGGGAAGAAGAACAGGGAAAAACCCATGCTGGTTCCGGGAAGACGGGTTTCCCGCTGCATGACTCCATTGTGCCCTTGTTCGATGAAAGGAAGGATGTCGGGGTGTTGAGGCCCCACCTCATCCCCACTGGGGGACCGCAGCTCTGTGGAGGGGATCAAGAGTTAAGTCTCGGTGAATGTGAGGCAGGAGGATGACTCCTTGGATGCCCTGAAGGGTCGGAGTCGGCAGGCAGTAGGGAGAAAAAGAGTAATTAAAAAAATATATATATATATATTAAGAATAAAGGATTGTAACCAATACACTGTGTCCAAACCCTACACAAATAAGTGCATCACTATTGCCTTCAGTCTTGTGGTTTAAAAACCAACCCCTCAATGGCACTGCAACCTTACTATATGCATGGTTGGGTATAGTTTAACCCTTACTTTTGTGTTACCAAGAAAGGTTAGCTAACTCAATTACCTGTTTTTAGTTACATCCTAGGGTAGGAGATGGAAATGCTGATGGCACTCATCAGCAGAACAGCAATACCACATGAGTTCTTTTAGTGTCATCACCATGGGGCGAAGGCTGCTGAGTGATTCTGATCATAGTCGGTTTTAGGCACCAGCGCTGCGGTTGCTGGGGGCCCCTGCTCATGGGGCCCCCAACTAGAGAAGTTTACCTTATTCATTTTTAAACATTTTCTATCTTAATATATTTTTAAAACATCAGTAAACAACCGTGCAGATCCTTCTGGTCATGTCATGAAATACTTCAGCAAGCTACGATCCAGTCAATATCAGGTGGATAGGCAGCAAATGGATAGGATGGGAAGAACAGCCCCAAGAACTGACACTGCTGTGTTCTCCTAAAAATTTTTAAAATACTACTGGTTATACTAAAGCTTCATATAGAAACAAAGGAATATAACATTTGCCGTCAGACAACTACTGCTTGGCCCATCTAGTCTGCCCATTTTTCCCTGCCTATAGTATCACCACAGATACAATGTTGCACTTATGGGCTACAGTAAAACACATGAGCTAAAGGTGGGCCAAACAGAGGGGCCCCATGACTTCACTAATTCTGCTGGGAGCCCACTAAAGCCAGCCCTGACTTTCTGATGCATGAAGACGGCAAGTGAAACTACCCATGGTAACCCTGGGATTCAACTTATCAGCAGAAAGGCCTTGAAGCCTGTATTGCCTTCAAATCCACTGTCTCTAGAAGACTGTTCTGTAGGTTCATCACCACCTCGGGGAGGAATGTCTGCTAACATTATCCCTGTATTTCCCACTTATGAGCTTCATACCGTATTCCCATGTCTTGCTAGAGGACACCAGATTAAAGACTGCATCTGTTCGATCTTGTCTATACTCTTGAGTATGCAGAAAACCGAGATTGTGTGCCCCCCCATTTCAGCTTCCTCTCCTCCAGGATGAACATGGCAAGGGACTCCAGCCTCTTCTCACAGCTTTTGTCCCCCATACCACTGATCGTGCTGGTGGCCCTGCACTGCACCCTCTCCCACCTCGGCTCCTCTCTACTCAGGCTGGTACCGGTGAGCAAGGTGGTGACAACTGTAAGAACAGGCCCCCTTATGGTGCCACTCACAGTGCCAGGAGAGGGAAGGCCTCCAGAGCTGGTTCTTTTCGGGCCTTTGAGGGTGTTGTGAAAGTTTCTCCTGAGTGGTTGAATGACCTGGGAGAGGACTTCGGTGAAGACCTTGGGCCTGTGGAGAAGACTGGTGAGGATGATGCTTTCCTGGATCTGGTTCTGGGCCTAGCTTGGGGCAGGGAGCTTTGGGGGGGGGGGAGTGATGTCTGTGGTCAGTGCTAGGGATGGCACCAGAGCCCCTTCTGGTGCCGTTCATGGTGCCAATTCAGCTCCCGGTACTGTTCCTGTTCCTGATGCTGTTCACAGTGCTGCGGAAGAAGCCAATGCCATTTGCAGTGATGGATCTGGCACCTCCTCCCCCTGGAGGCTCGAGCCTGGGCTTGACCCAGGAGGCAGAGTCGGTTCTGGTGAGGGGAGGACTTAGGAGTCTGGGACTGTGGCTCACTTCCTACTTAGAGTGGGTAGCAGCTCTAAAAGGGCCGCAACACCAAGGTACCCACAGATGTAGACCCAGAGTATAACTTCTGCCTCACCACTGGGGACATCTGCTGCCCTGAAAGGCTAACAGACTGGGAGGAATGCTCCATTGGTGCCCTGGGGAAGACCAACCTCCCAGGCTCTCCAACATCTTGGTGGGGCCAACACATGGAGAGAGCTGGTCTTCCTCAGTACATATAGAGGAAGAGCCGAGGGACCTTACCTTGGTATCCCTGATGTGATGCCTGCCTCCAAAAGTGGGGGACTTGCCACCCCACTTTAGTATGCAGAACTCAAGGGTGCTGTAGTCCATGGAAAAACAGGCATCGCACCTCTCCATGTCATGGTTGGCACCGAAGCAAGTCCCAACAGGTGTCATGCTGCTCCCGGACGGTGATGTGTCCCCCATAGAAGCACCAACGCATGGGGGGGGGGGCATCCTTCTGTTTCTTCTTTGTGGAGCATTTTTTAAATTTCTTTTATTTCTTTATTTCAAATTCAGATTAACACCTTTGAGCCAGAGGGCTCTTTTACAAAGGTCCTAAGTCGATTCAGTACAAAATACAACACAGCTGGTACAAACATGATAAAAAATGTACAAAGTTGCCAGGTTAACAGGTATAACATAACAAATGTAGATTACAGAAGTGTGATGCCAAGGTAACAGCAATCTCTGAAGAGAGTACACATCGGTCATGAGCAATGAGGAGCACTTGTGTTGCAAGAGTTTCTTAAGTGCCAAAACAAGGGATATGTAGCAGCCTGACTAGGCATTGTCAAGATGGGGGGGGGGGGGAGTACATAGAGGAGGAGGAGGGAAGTAGGGGTGGTCAACATGAGAATAGGTCACAGGGTACGCTTGATCAGGAGGGGCAGTCAACAAAGATTAACCTGTGCTGAAGTGCAAGGCAAGAGATAGGTAGCAGCCTGAGTAGGCACTGTCAGGAAGAAGGAAGAGAAATGGAGGAAAACGGAGCATGGAGAGGGGGAGGGAAAGTAGGGGTGGTCAAAATGAGGAAAAGGATCACATGGAAGGCTCGTTCAGGAAGGGCAGTCACAATAATTTGCCTGTGCTAAGAGGAGGTGGAGTTCTCTTTTGAAAGGGGCAATCCTGTCATAATCTATCAGGTGGACTGGGAGGTCATTAAACCACTGAGGCCCCCGAACGGATAGAGCTCACTGGGCAAAGCTGGTACGCCTAAATGGGACGTGAAGTACGCCCTTAATGGATCTTCTAGTCATTTTGGCGGATTGGGAGCACTGGAAAATGCTAGCTGTTGATGCAGGGGTTAGTCCAAGTTGGGCTTTTTTACCAATTAGGCAGGCCTGATACTTGACCCTTAAAAGCAGGGGGAGCCACCCTGTTTCAGAGTACAGAGTGCAGGTGTGTGCAAGATGACCTGTCCCTAAGACAAGCCTGCAGGCTTTGTTTGGGAGTGTCTTAACCCTTTTTAGAGCTGGGTCCATAGCAGCACTATAGATGATAAGGCCATAGTCGATCATGGACAAGGCAGCACTCCTTGTTACCAGGTTTAAGGCCTCAGGAGTCATAGCCTGCTTACGGCGATAGAGGATCCCAAGTTTGGTGTTCACTGTTTTGATATTGTGGTCAATGTGGCCGGTGAAAGACAGGGTATCATCAAGGTGTACGCCAAGGTATTTGAAGAAGTGGACTTGTTTTAGAGTGTCTCCTTTTCGGCTATGAATATACAGACAAATTTTTTTTTTCTTATTTTGGGAGAGTGTGTTGAGCATAATTTTTGCTTTTTTATAGTTTAGCAGGAGTTTGTTATAGGTAAACCAAGTCTCTAGTTCCCTGAAGCTATCCTGAAGAGCCGTAACAATTTTGGTCATTTGGGATCCTGGTACCGATATAACTGCGTCATCCACATATAACAACATTTTCACCAGGCAAGCAGAGGGTAATGAGTTTATGAATAGACAGAAAAGCAATGGGTCAAGTATAGACCCTTGAGGCACCCCCAGGGTCACATCCCTAGGATCAGATGCTATTCCTTTAATTTTCATACATTGATTCCTGTGGGATAGGTAACTGGTGAACCAGGTTACTGTATCAAATGACAGGCCAAGAGACAGGAGGTTGTTGAGTAGGATCCAATTCCCCTAGCCCATGCTCATTTTTGATGTCACCACTGACATCATACCAATATAATCTTTTCTACAGAAGAGAGTCAATTCTGTGACAGAAGTTGAGGATTCCTGCTGCAGAACACCGTGGACTGACGCACCATGTAGAACCAGGGAACCCAGCTAATGATGCACACATAGGTATTAATTAGCCTTAGGTAAAAACGAATCAATCTAGGTGAAAGCACAAAAAATCCCCGAGCTGTGCAAAGCCCTCCTCCACAGTAGAAGAAAGCTAAGCATACCTGACTAACTTTTCTATGCCCCTGGTGGTTACAAGTTTTGTGTTACTGTAATTGCGTACTCTGATTGTAAGTCGAAAGGTCATGCTGTGTTGACACAGAGCTGTGGTTTCAGAGACTTTCACTCTAAGAGGTAGATGCTCAAGCAGCAGAGTGGTGGTTTTGGTGTTTCAGACTCGGGGCCAGCCCACAGATGGTGCAATGGAATAACAAGAGAAAAGAACAACCAGTTCTACAACCCTCTCCCCCTACCCACCCACCGCAGCAGACCCAAAGAATGAGGAGGCACTGCCAATTTTAAAACAGCAACTGCCCTCCATATTGTCTGTTCAGAGTTCACCCCCTCCCAAAAAAAAAAAAAAAAAAACAAAGGTAAGGCGAAAACAATGCAGACACCAACTACTTGTTTTTAATAAACTTAAAGAGCCACAGACTCCTTTGGGAAAACTTTGAAAAACATCATCTTTAGACTCAATTTAGCTTGTATTTCAGATATTTTCCATAGATTTCTCCTCTCCATTATTTATTACTGAAGAAATTCCCACAAAAACAAGAGCCAAGATTTTCAAACTGCGCCCAGAAAGGGCGCAAGTGTGTGCGCTGCACAACTGAGTTGTGCTGGAGCACAAACTTGCTATATTCAAAAAAGTTGCGCAATGTGCATCCCGTCTGAATATGGCAAAGGATGTGGGTGGTGCAAATGGGGGCCGCCGAAGATGCACTGGTGCATCGCCATGCGCGGTCTGAATACCTAGAATGGGGATGCGCGGCGCATCTTCGGGATGCACTGGGTGCAAATTCCAGATATTCAGACCGTGACATGCAAATGGGCCCATTATGCATGCAAGGTGCAAGTGGGGCCATTTGCATGTCTGGGGTAGGGATGCACCCGGCAGAATGCACAGGGTGCCCTGCACAATCCCTGTGCAAACAAGACACCCCACATCCACCTGGTAGTCTAGCATCCCCCCACCACCACCCAGCCCTAATTGTAAAATAAAGAAAGAAAGCCCCTACACATCCATGGTAGTCTAGGTCGCTCCCCACCCACCCAGCCCCGATCGTAAATAAAGAAAGAAAGCCCCCACCTATCCCTGGTAATCTAGTGTCCTTCCTTCCCAGCCCCAATCATAGAATTCATACATAACCCCCACACATCCCTGGTAATCCAGGGGCCCCTCCCTTCCCCGTACCCCGATCATGCAGAAATACAAATGTTCCCCTCCTTGATAGTCTAGTGGCCCCCCCACCCACTCAGCACCTGCATCCCACCCAGCTCCCCCCTCCCATCCGTGGCAAGGAGTCAGCGGGCAGCAGAGCCCATCCGCACGCCACCACGGCTGCCTGCCAACTGAACTGTCATGAATGACAGCGTACTGTACCACTACAATCCTACTGGTCGACACTGTCTAATCCCCCATTAGCCCTGACGCTCACCCCATTCCATAGGTACATAAGCTGAGATGGACCCTAATGCTCACCCCATTCTCTTATACTCTGTCCATCCCAGCTTATTTATTTATGGAACAGGGTGAGCGTCAGGGCTAATGACCCCAAGGCACACCCCGATGCCTGATGGTGTGTGGAGGGTGGAGGGGTTGGATGGGGTGGTACGGTTAAGTGGGGGAGCGTGGGGTGGGATGTTATGGTCAGGAACCCTAACACATTTCCATACTTTGAAAGGCATGATATCAACCCTAACAAGTGCATTAACGTAGTTTATTGCATTTCATTTCCTCACTTTTTATGGCGTGAACTATACTGTATTTCTCTACAGGTGAAAGAGAGGGCTGGAAATTAGGATAGGGTTGTCTCCATGTGCCAAGTGCCTTATCATCTTTCCCTTGTTTTGACACCTTTGGGTGATCAGAAAAGAGAACTCCTACACCCTTTTCTTCTTTGGTGATCATCAGCACCTTCCGCACCCATCCTGTAGCGCTCCCCAGGGTTTCCTCTTCCCAGATGCGTTACTTTGTACTTCTTTGCATAGAACTTCAGTTGCCATGTGATTTTTAACCAAATTTTCAACATGGGCTGTTTGGGACCTCCCTCATGAACAGTGACACTGTGATTTTGGGCCAGTATAATATAATATACCCTCACTTTCTCCACACACACCTACAGAAGGCAGGGTGTACATAGTCACAGCATACCGCCACCCACATTCCATATGTAAACATGCTTACACACTACAGTATAGGACAAATGGGGTGAGAGTTAGGCCTTATGACTCCATGACACACCCTGACACCTGTAAGTGTGTGGAGGGTGGGGGGATGGGGGTGGGGTGGTAGGGGTAGGAACCCAAGGGGTGAGGTTTTAGGGTTGGAAACCCTAATGCCTCATTTCCCTGCTTTTGTCGCTGTGGTATCCACCCTAACTGATGCATTAGCAAAGATTTTTGCAAAACATTTCCCTTCTTTTTCAGATAGTATAATTGTATCCTCAGTTTACCGTGGGAGTGCAGGGTCCTTTGGACCCTGCGCTCCCATCCCTCCATCGTGATAGTACAACACTGTCCATAAGTCACAGTGGGAGTGCAGGGTCCCTCCATCAAGATAGTACAACAGTATCCATATGTCATGGTGAGAGCACAGTGTCCAAGGAGTGCAGGGTCCTTGGAACCCTGAGCTCCCATCCCTTCATCCAGATAGTACAACAGTGTGAAAAATGGGAAACCATGGCAAAGTTACAAGCGTGCTCAGAAACTGCGCAACACATGCTCGTAACACGCTCATTGTTTGGAATTTTTGTACCAAATTTTCAACATGGGCTTTATGGGTCCTCCCCTCATGAACATTGGCACTGTCATTCTATTAATCCATCCGAAAAGTTGATTTCACGCAGTGACCACTCCATTCTGCACCACAGGTGTGAAAACACATTTTGGGCAGGATATGAAAAATGACAGTTGTACTGTTCACAAGAAGGTGTTAAAAAATAGCGATGTTGAAAATCTGGAGTGCAAATATTAAAATTGGCGATGTTACGAGCATGTGTAGAAACTGCACAACGCACACTCGTAATGCAGTCATTTTTAGGAATATTCTCACCAAATTGCAACATGGGCTTTTTGGGACCCCACCTCATGAACAGTGGCACTGTCGTTTCATGAATCAGTACTAAAAGGTGATTCAGTGCAGTGACTGCAAAATCACCTTTCAGGACTGAGAAACGAAATGGACAGTGACAGTGTTCACGAGGAGGGGTCCCAAGAACCCCATATTGAAAATTTGGGGCCAGAATTCCTAAAATTGGCTGAGATATCAACCTAAGTTGAAACCCCCCATTCAGCCCCATTCTACAGTGCTTACCCGATTCCTCATTTGGCAGTTCGGCTTTGAAGAGTGCAGACGCCTCCCAGTCCAGAGAAGATTGCACTCCAGAGTAAGCATGGGTGATGGGGGGGCATGGAGGTGGTGAGCAGAGGAAGGGTGGGGATGGGGAGGGGACCGGAGATGACGATGGACCACTTTTCATTACAGGTTGAAAAATAAATAAAAAAGACTTAGAGGGATGGTTTTCTTCATTTACAGGAACAAAAGAAAAATAATTTGGGTACACTGGGGTGGGCTCCCAGTGTGCCACTTAAATTTTGGGAGGGGGATCATTATGCCGACAGAGACTGAGCACCCCTGTTGGCACAAGAGTGGCTTGGGGGACACCGGGTGGCATCCCGTGTCGAAAGCTGTAATTAATTTTAATAAATATATCAGCACACTGGGGTGGGCTCCCAGTGTGCCATAAAACTGGGGGAGGGTTACAGATCGACACAGGGATTGGGCACCCCAATGTCGAAAAGGGGCAACGTAGATTGATGCAGGATCCTGCATCGAAGTACTGTAATGTGCCGCACAATGGTTTTGGATGCATTGTGCGGCACATTACACTACTTCGATGTAGGATCCTACATAGAAATATACGTACATTTTGATGCAGGATTCTGCATTGAAGAAAAGACCTCGGGGGATGGTTTTCTTTGTTCACAGGTATTTACACATAAAAAACACATTTGGGCACACTGGGGTGGGCTCCCAATGTGCCCAGTATGTACTGTGCACACAAAATGCACAGAGCAGGTCTTCCTTGACTCTTCAGCCAGCAGCACGAGTTCCAGCTGCGGCTACAGAAGTCAAGAAAACACTGCTCTTCTCATACAGAGAATGGACTCCAAGCTATTCTCTGTATAAGCTGGCACCTGAGAGAAAAACCCCTTTGGGTCCAGCTTAAAACACAAAAAATCTTCAGAAAACACCTAAAGAGGTTCTCTTTAGCTATTTTCTGATTTTTTTTTGTGTTTAAAATGTTTGGTACTTCAATATCATCGCTAAGCGGCAAAACAAGATGGCACCATGATATGTCAAACATAGGATGCAACACACCATGATATGTCGAACATAGGATGCAACATACCATGATATGTGGTGCAGGACATCTGCTTTTTTCCCCATAGGAAATAATGAGAAATAAAATACGTCACAACTTTAGAACACAGTAATATTTTTTCACCAGACCTTCAAAAGGCAATTCTTTAAGGCAACAGCTTTTGTACCCTGAAAATTTCAAACCGCAACTTACAGCCGTTTTTTAGATATAGGTAAGCAAAAAAGTGCTTAAAACAGCCAAGCCTTCTTCATTTTCAACATTCTATATCTCAGAAAGTAAATCCGTACTTAACACAAAATTTGCCACACATACAGACTTTCACATGACCATTCAATGTCCTGCACCGCCAGCATAGTGTTATGCTTGTGCAACTGTGTTAGTTTGGTTTTGGCTGTTTGCACTCTCTATTCCAGAGGAATTACCACCCTGTAGGGGTATGAAAGGCAAGGAACCCTCGGAGAGGATTCCACCCCTGGAGGTGCCACGGGATGATTCCCGTGGCTAAAGGTACCTTGGGAATCCCCCTAAGGAGAGAAGTGCTGCTCAGAAAGTGGGAGTGGCTGGCTGCCTGACTATTGAACTCCAGGCAAAGCTTTTCCAGTTCAATGTCCTGCACAGCCAGTATAGTGTTATGCTTGTGCAGCTGTGTTAGTTTGGTTTTGGCCATTCGCGCTCTCTATTCCAGAGGAATTACCACTTTGTAGGGGTACGAAAGGCAAGGAACCCTCAGAGAGGGTTTCACCCCTAGAGGTGCCACAGGATGATTCCCATGGCTAAAGGTACCTTAGGAATCCCCCCCAAAAATATAGTACAATCATATCTCTAAGAATGAGGCGACACAAAGCTTATGAGCAAGCAGTAACTGTGACATAGGAACAGTAACTGTATCATTGTAGTAGAGAAGCATAGACAGTTTTATAACGTAATGAGATGCTCAGTTTGATAACGTAATGAAATGTCCAGGTTTCTGTAGCATGATACTGATGGTTTGCGTTGAGAATGAGGGGATCCTCTAAGGAGAGAGGGAACGGCAAGACATCCTCCACCTCAATCCAACAGCGGAACCTACCTAAAGAAACTAGGGGACACTACTATGCTAACTAACAGTTATGACCTGAGGCAACGGAGGAGAGAAAAAAAACCCTATGAAGAGGAAATCTCTGGGGATCCAAGGCCTAGGTCGCCTTCCCTCCAGGCGTGTGATAGTTTATTTAGTGATGGCTCTGCAGCTGCAATTTGGAAAACCCAATTAAAGAGAAGTGGAAAATATTCCAATTTGGAGGAAGGCTCTCACTCAGACCCTCTAGCGGGAACACCGTGGAAGGTTGCAAGAAAACTCTGCAACAATACGTGCAACCAAGGCAGAGGAGGAGAGCAATGACTGCTAAGGCACTCACCTAGCTTACCCGCCCTAAACTCAAACCAGGTGAACCAGAGGCAGTCGTAGAGAGAATGCGGTGAAGGTGCCTTGCTAGGGAAGCCACTAAAGCCAATGGACAACCGTTATAGTGGAACACTAGTGCCAAAGGAGATTGTCGTAACCACCCTTCACCGCTAGTCTTGATTCTACACCAGGAGCTGCTGTCGCATAGCAGGCAGCTAAAGCCAAGCCTGTGGCGAGGACATTCCCAGCTATGGGCCAGGTGAGAAGGATCCCACCCCAAGTGGGACACGCTCAAGATGCAGACTAAATGCAGAGCCAGACCATTGGCTGCAGGAACCCTGCACCAGAACAGAATGGCTGGTATGCCCCAGAATTAGACTGAGAGCTGAGAAGCTGTCAAGCTGATTGAGCACTGGTGTGCTGATCGTAATGAGCAGTGAATGCTGAGACCCTGCAAGGTCAAAAACAGATTGAGTGCAGCAGACATCCCAGAGGCTGAAGTAAAGAGGATGTAGTAGGCATGAGCAATCGATTACGGAAGCAAGCGTGGACCTGTACGTAGGTCAGTAAACAGAGTAGTAACACATGGATTTGCATGTAGGTCTGCATAACGTAGTAGCAATGAAACAGCACTGAATAGTGGGGCAAGCCAGCCAGACATTTGAAAGCCAAATCAAGGTGACAAATACTCTTGCGGATTTTCACCGGCGAAGGCAGGATTTAGAACAGAAATCATTAGCCACATGGGTCCACGACCCCCCAAACACTTCCCAGTCCCTGCCATAGGACAAACAAGACAGTGATGGAAGGGCCGAGAACCACATGAAGATATTAAAGCTAGTTTAACAGCCTCAGCAGGAGCTTTTAGCTGACCTCAGAGTAGAACAGGGTGAATAAACATAAAAGCAACATCTGTATAGAGTACACTGAGTTGTAGCTGCAATAAACATAAATGAGGAGACACAATGCTCTGAAAGCAGGTGTAGCCAGACAGTGCAATGAAGTTGCTACAATGAGGCAAGTAGACTGAGAGAGCATGACTGAGCTGCATAGCTAGGTTCAGTGTAAGCCTGAGTCAGGTGAAAACAATTGAGTATGCAACATGGAGCACCTATGCTTGAGCTGAAACACACAAATAATGATTGCAGTTGTACTGCAGTAGTTTGAGAGTTGTGAGTAACTGAAAGCAAGTAGTAGGAACTCTGGAACAATATGCTAGGAGTTTAGAAACAAAGCCCCCCCACCCCAAAAAAAAACAAAAACCTAAGACATACAAACACAGAAAACAGAGAACAAAGACAGAGAGAAGCACACACGCAGCCGAAGGCAAAATACAAACCAGAAGCACGAAAATGAACACAGAAATCCAGCAAAGACAAGCAGGAGCAGCAAGATGGGGGAGGGGCCCAATCAGCTCAGAGGACAGACAGAGCTTTCGGCTACAAACAAAAACAGCTTCACAATGAGGCTGAGAGGAACTGCTTATATAGCTCAGGAAGTGGGAGCGGCTGGCTGCTTGGCCACTGAACTCCAGGCAAAGCCTTTCCAATTATGCACGCCAAATTTCATGCAAATCAGTTGAACCATTGCAAAGTTATTCACCTCCAAAAATTACCCTTTAACATTAAACACCCTAACCATCCCTAACTATACTGGCCCTACTGGGCCAGTATAATACATGTATATATAGATATATGTAACCACCTCCCACCAGCCCCCCATTGTTTAACTAGCAGGGCTGCTCCTCTCACCACATGGCACCAAAGAGAGGGATGGGGGTTTACACAACAGTTTACAGTACACCTACTTCTGAGCCTGCCATACACAGACAGGCAAACCAAGTGTGGCAACTACCTGGCACATACCTGGTGGGACCATTTACCATGGCCATCAACCTGGGTCCCTGGGAGAAAACGTTCACTCACATTTATGTTAGGTTTGCACTTCTGGACAGGGGCACCCAAGTAAATCCAGACACTGTGGAAGCAATAACAGGACTGTCCAAACCAGGCTGGGATTCTACAGTGTGGCTTTTATTCACATACACAGAGAATAATCACAAAGCGAAGATGGACCCCCACAGGGCTACACATACTGATATTGCAGATTACTGAGGTACAGACTTCCTGAATTCCCATTTAGCATAGGCTTATAGAAACAGCAAACTCTCTGGTTCTGAAATGGAGGTTGGCACACACGGCCAGAACTGGTACATTTCCTCTTGACTAGGCACACACGGCCAGTACTAGGACACTTTCCCATATTTCATGAGGAATACTAGTGGCACCCACGACCATCAAAGAGCACATACAGGCTCACAGAAAGATCCAGCCCATGTCTGGGTAACTATTTCCATCAGGCACTAGCCAAATGCACTGAATGAAAAACTGAACTGGTGCCCAAACTGAACCCGGAGATGTAAACTGGTTACTCGAGATGGGGGTCTCCCACCTTTTGCTTCCAAGTTTATATTCAGTCATTCATCTGGTTAATAACACCCTCACAGAAAACTTGTAGATGCTATCTTGAAATGTTTTTCATGCTTAACGTACCACATGACTAAAAGTTCTATACTTGGACAGTCTCTGTCTCTAGACTCCATAGTAGGCAGACACTTTTAAAAAAACAGAAACAGCCTAGGTGACAGGGTCCCTTTGTCAGAGAAAATTCACCAAGGAATACAGGTGCCCCTCCTGGGCTGAACACAAAAGTACTCACAGTTTCTGAAGTTGTTACAGGCAGCTTCACTAGACAGACTGGGTGAGGAGATTGCCCCTGAACCCTGAAGACTGCCCCCATCCCTCCTAGGATGGGGCAAAGGAGAACCCACTCGGATCGGTTTCTACCACTTCAATCTCTGTCTTCTATGTTCTTCGAGGGTGAGAACCAACTACCCAAAACACAGTGGTAGCTCTTTCTCAGAGCTAAAACTGAGGAGCTGCTGCAGGCTGCAGCCTCCTCCTGGAACTCCACTCTACAGATTGACTGAATATTCTAAAGATACCTCCCTTGCAGCTAGACAAGTGTGGCTTATGCAGTTGAGAGAGTTCTAAGATTACATCATCATTCCAGCTCAGCTGAGACTGAAAAACAGTTTGTGACACTGTGAAATCCATTTACCTGGCATTTCGCAAGCTGCCTTTACCTGCCTACCACTGGTTCTAACTGGGATTCTAGTAACCCCTGGGAACAAGGTTCATATGTACGTGTGTGTGAATATATATATATATATATATATACACACACACACACACATATATTACATATAAATATAACCTATTTTATCAGAATGTATGTGGGACAATGTAACTGTCTGGATAAATGGGGGTTTCAGATAAGTGAGAGCACTTTACATCGAAGGTTATTAAGGTGGGAAACACACCAGCTTTGGATAACTAGGAGTTTTGGTTAATTGAGGTTTGGATAACTGGGGTTTTACTATATATCTATATTTATACATATACTTTTGTCCAGTTGGGTCCTGCCTCTATCCATTTCTCCAGCTGGGTGGACTGGAGCACCGAGAAGCTAAGTGACTTGCCTAAGGTCACACAATGAGTATTTAGCCCCAATGAAGTTTGAACCTGCGATCTCTCTGTTCCCAAGTCGGTTCTCTAACCAGTAGGTCACACTGCCTCTATAAATTCTGTACCAATTTTATGTAAGTATTAACACATGACAGGGTGTGTGGTTGTGCTCCGATATATGCACACCTTAGCATGTTTTACCATTACAGATGACATCTGGGATATTACTGTTAAAGAGGAAGAGAAGTAGCCATCCAAATCGGTATAGAAAACAACAATTCCAAATATTAGATAGATATAGTAGATAAATAGACAGACAGACAGATTACTATAGATTCATCGATACTGTCTGTAGATAGATACTGTTTGTGGATAGACAGACAGAAAGATAGAACGACAGACAGAAAGATAGACAAACAGAAAGAAAGATAGACAAACAGAAAGACAGATAGACAGAAAGAGACAGATATATACAGTAGATAGAACGATAGAAAGACAGACAGAAAGACATAGAAAGATAGACAGACAGACAGAAAGATAGACAGATGGACAGATAGATAATCTGACTGTGAGATCTGCAGTATAAACTACGCCGGTGGCCTTTCTTTGTACACGACAGATGACAGTAGGGGGACACTATTGCTTAGTAAACAAACATTCCCTACCCCAACATCATATAAATGTGTTTTGAATCCCTGTAAACATCAAACTGTAATGTCTTGTATTTCATTTCTTAACTAGTCAGTATTTCATTTTACCATAAAGATGTATAAACATATACATGTAAAGATATTTCAAATAGCAGCTGGTATGCAGCTGTTTTATTACTGTTTCAATATATAAACTGTTTGTTTTCTTTCAAATTCTTCCAGGCACTGAGGCTGGATTGGCTAATGATACTGTCTGGCACCCAGAATGAGCTGCAAACTGCAGAGGAATTACTGAGAAGTGGGCTGTTTTCCAGAGGTGTGGCAAGCCATGGCAATTGTCCCTGCTCTAAGGCCTCCTGTGGGAAAAACAGATGAGCAGAGGGCAAACACATTTAACCCTTTCAGATCCAAAGCAGAGTACGGCATATTCTGTCTAGCCCAACATGTAAGAAATAATGTGTGACACCTCTGGTATTTGGAAATTACTCATACTGTAAGTGTTATTTTCTATATTTCCTAGTTTAATCTTTGCCTTACTCTCTTTTACTAAGGATAGTTGCATGTAAATATGCTCCTTATCCATTTATTTTATTTCAACTTTGGTAACCAGGTTGGTGCACTTGCAACAAGCACCTTTTTCAGGCACGACCCGCGTGCAACTGCACGAACAGAGTAAATAACATTATTTACAGAGCTTAGGTACGGACGGAGTGGGTTACAATAATTGGTACATAGATTCATACATCCATCATGATGAACTGAGTTACAGTAATCGGTACATAGATTCATACATCCATCGCGAGGGACTGAGCTGCAGTAACCGGTACATAGATTCATGCATCCATCGCGAGAGACTGAGTTACAGTAACCGGTACATAGATTCATACATCCATCATGATGAACTGAGTTACAGTAACCGGTACATAGATTCATACATCCATCGCGATGGTCTGAGTTACAGTAACCGGTACATAGATTCATACATCCATCGCGATGGACTGAGTTACAGTAACCGGTACATAGATTCATACATCCATCGCGAAGGACTGAGTTACAGTAACTGGTACATAGATTCATACATCCATCGCGATGGACTGAATTACAGTAATTGGGACATACATACAGGGCAAAAGCAGTACAGATATACAGTGTGACCACAATGCAGGAGCTGTCTGATACAATTGCTTAAAACAATAGGGTGTAGGAGGATACATACACGAAGGGTATTCAGGGGGGTGATGAGCCAAAGCAATTACACGGATTGAGTGTAAAGTAGTAGTCTTTCAGCATCCTAGTGATGGCAGAGATTGTTAAAGTCCATTTATAATATCAATAGAGAAAATCATGGGACTTGATTGGCCAAGGTAGGCAAGTATCCACACTTTTACATCAGCATAAATCCCAACAAAATAAAACAAGCATTTGTCAATGCCATTTTGTTTGATGCTTGTTGATCAATGATAAAGATATAAATGGTCTGGTGCAAGAAGCTCTACCAAAAGAAGTCACACTACTTCCAGCGATGGAAAGCTTGCTGCCCAGCTGAAATATTAAGAGACGCGTGACTGTAGTACTGCTGGTGAGGGCTGGAAAGATGAACAGTAGAGGACTATAGGAGAGGAAGGGCGAACAGATGAAGAGTAACCAAGAGGAAATAAAACTATAGCCTGGACGGGAGACCGGGAAATTGCAGAGAAAGCAAGGATTGCTGCAGCTTTAAGCTGGGTAGTGATGTCACACTGCACTACCTGGAGGAGAGAGGAGTTAGAAGTTTCTAAAGCAACATGCTGGAAAGCGAAGAAATGGACGGGCAAACCCCCCAAAAAGGAGCAGGAGACAAACACGGAAATTGGAGGTACAGGAAGGGGGGGTGGGGTCGTGGACGAACAAGCCACAAGGTTGCATAGACAAAAGAGGGCAAAGGAGCAGAGTGGTGTCACAGTGTGAGGGAATACACTTCAGATGAGGCAAATTTACAGGTTTAAAACATACCTTGGTGTGATATTTATTTTTCGAAAGTTTGAAAAAATAATAAATGAAAACAAGAAAATTGCAAAGAAAATCACTACTTAACATCAGTAGTTTCTCACACAATACAGTCCTGAATTCTAGAGCTCCTAAGATCCTTCTCACCTGCATTCAACAGCTTGTCTGCAGTAGCACCTCTCTCCTTCACTCTCAAGACTGAACTCTACTATACTGAACTGAAGTAAACTCTGTGCAAAGGTTTTTATATCTTTTTGGCAGGGTCACCTGACTGAGCCATTACATGTCTGGACATGTTTCAAAACCAAGGGGGAGGTTTTTTTTGTGTCAGAGGACTTCCTGGTTCAGTTAAAGGTACAGTGTATACATATCTACAGATATTGACTCTCTATATCTCTGATCCACAGTGACTAAGCACTTTTACACATAGAACCTTATACAGTAACAGGTTTATAGTGTGTGAATTTATGAAAATACCTTAAGGATTTCTTATAACTGTACTAGTCATGGAATTATTGTTTTATGTGGCTTCTAATCATTTTTCTTTAAAAAGGCTTTATTAACTGTATTCATTCTTACTATTTAAAATAGTCTTCATGCTTTCTGTACACAAAATGCACTTATGCACTTTACACAATACCTCTCGGGTGTTTGGCATCATTCCAGGGACTGGATGGATGGAAATGGAAAAAGAATGAAAAGAGAGAATTAGTAGGAAGTTTAGTAGGGATAGTAAAGAGCTACGCTAGGTGGCCAACCGGGGAAGGGGGGAAGAAATGCAATGAGAAAAGCGTTAACTGTTGCTAGGAAATAAGGAAATAGAAAAGTGGTCCATCAGTCACAGCTGAGGGTGTAGCCTTACTCCGCCACACACCTCCCTCCTTAAGAAAAAAACAGTTCTCAAAACTATACTGTTTTTTTCAAGAACATCCTCTCAGTCATAAATATTCTACCAAAACAGTAGACTGGAGATTGGTTAAAACTTTCACCCACTATGAGTGCTTCACCCCAGGGTCCTTTAATTCAGCGATTTTTATTGTTGTCCACCATACCAAGTTACTGCAATATGGCAATACTTTCACATTACCCTGGGGCTATCACACAGTTCAACACAATATTTGTCTATGCATTCAGTAAACAGTTTGTCTGTAATGACCGTTCCCCCCCCAACTATTTCACTGTAGTTACTACAACTCGTACACTTCACATGGAATATCAGGCACCCATCAATAGGCATCGTTCCAGCATCCATCACTTAACATCGTTTCAGAACCCATCACTTGGCATTATTTCAGCCCTGTGCACCCACTATTGTACCTTCATCATTACATTAAAAAAGAGGAAGTGTAATACACAACAGTTTTATGCTGACTTCAAGCTTCCTCCATACCCATTACTTGGCACTGTTTCAGCCCTGTGCACCCACTAGCGTACCTTCAGCATTACATTATAAAAAAGAGGAAGTAATACACAGTAGCTTTATGCTGACTTTGAGCTTCCTCCATACCCATCTATCAGGGCAGCCGTGCAGGCCTATACCACAACTTTCTCTGGAGTGAGTTATACCCAGCTCTAACCCCTTTCTAACACATTGTTTCCTTTCAACCCTTATACCATTCTGGTACCCTCAACTGACTGTACTCCACACCAGCCTTAATGCTGTATTCATTTTAAACATTACATGTTTCATGCATTTCATACCATATCACAGGGGTTCAAAACATGGGAAAGTCCATTCAACCACCATGATGTCTTCCCTGTCGCTTGTAGTCTTCACCCCAGTATGCAAATGTCCTGAAATAGTCTTACCTGGGGCCTTCATCTTTTCGTCCTGCAAGTAGCAGCAGCCTGGAAAAATGGGCAACAATGGGATTTCAAAAATGACTGGCAACAAAGTTTCCATAAGTGACTGGCAACAAAGCTTCCATCAGGGGATCTTCCTCCTCCTCTAGAACCCATGGATCCTGGTCCTGTGCCTCCACCACGAAATCCTCTGGTTGGGAACCTTCCATCAGCACCTAGCAGCGTTGCTCCGCTTCTCTCCAGCGCTGGTCCGCCTCTGCATTCCATCGAACTCCAATCCAGGCAACAGCTCCTCTCCAGTCCTCAACACCTGCGCTCTGGTATACATGCCTGGCAGGCCTTCCTCCTCCTTCAGACCTTTGGCATCCAGTGATTTCTGGAGATCTGCCATCCTGCTCTTTGCCCCCTATGTCTGGATACCAGGGCTGGTATCTAGGTACTGGTCTCCCCCTTGTTTCTCTGGACAGCCAGTACTATCCCACTTTTAACACCAAGCTTGTTACAGCGTGAGGGAATAAACTTCAGACAAGGAAAATTTACAGGTTGTTTTTTTTTTTTTGACTCAATTTGTAGCCCCCCAGCCTGGAACTCTCTCAGGCCACTGCACTCACCAGCTTGCTCTACTGCCCGCTGTGTTCCCCCATCATCTTCAAGTTCATCACAGTTCCCCGGGTCAGAGAGGACAACCTGGGGAGACCGTGGGGGCTATGGTGGGGGAACCAGCATTGGGCGTGTGGCAGCGGCACTGGCAGGGCCATCGCCTATCCAGGGCTGGAGGGGTGTATCTTGTAGTGAACCCAAGATCCCCCCTTCCCCCTGCGTGGGCACGTCTGACTCTGGCACATGGCAACCCTGCCAAGGCCAGCGACGCCTATGTGCAGCCCGGCAGCTCGATGATGTCTCCGGTCTCCACTGGGGGTCGCCAGAGCACCGGGCATCCCTAACCTTCCCATCCAGAGAGGAGAGCTGCCCAAGGGGCACTCAATCCGCCTCCCTCCCCTGCCGACCCTCAACTTCTGAGCTCGCTCCCGAACTCGGGTCATCGGCGCGGCGTGAGGTGTGGCGTCCAGCACCTCAACCCTTAGCGCCACCGGGCCTGTCTCAAATTTACAGGTTTAAAACACACCTTGGTGTGATATTTATTTTTCAAAAGTTCGAAAAATAAATGAAAAAAAAATTGCAAAGAAAATCAATATTTAACATCAATAGTTTCTCACACAATACAATCCTGGATTCTAGAGCTCCTAAGACCCTTCTCATCTGCATTCAACAGGTTGTCTGCAGTAGCACCTCTCTCCTTCACGCTCAAGACTAAACTCTACTAGACTGAACTGAAGTAAACTCTGCGTAAAGGTTTTCATATCTTTTTGGTATGGTCACCTGACTGAGCCTTTACATGTCTAGACATGTTTCAAAACCAATAGGGAGGGTTTTTTTGTGTCAGGGGACTTCCTGGTTCAGTTAAAGGTACAGTGTATATATCCACAGATACTGACTCTCTATATCTCTGATCCACAATGTCTAAGCACTTTTACATATAGAACCTTACACAATAACAGGTTTATAGTGTGAATTTATGAAAATTTCTTAAGGATTTCTTATAACTGTACTAATCATGGAATTATTATTGTTTTATATGGCTTCTAATCATTTCTCTTTAAAAAGGCTTTATTAACTGTATTCATTCCTGCTATTTCAAATAGCCTTCATGTTTTTGTACACAAAATACACTTATGCACTTTACACAACACCTCTTTGGGTGTTTGGCATCATTCCAGGGACTGGATGGATGGAAATGGAAAAAGAGTGAAAAGAGAAAACTAGTAGGAAGTTTAGTAGGGATAGTAAAGAGCTACGCTAGGTGGCCAACCGGGAAGAAATGCAGAGAAAAGCGTTAACTGTTGCTTGGAAATAAAGAGACAGAAAAGTGGTCTATCAGTCACAGCCGAGGGTGTAGCTTAACTCCACCAAGAGTGGCAACAGTAGAAAGAGGCAGCATATCATATTCACACTTGTGACCTCTATGGACAAGTAAACTGGCTTCAATTCCAGGCTCGCATTGAATATCAAGCCTGCCTTCTGGCTAAGAAGGCAGAACTTGGTCTCCTACCACCAGGTTTCCTTCAGTTTTTCAGTCCCTTCCAGGGCACTTGTAACACACAAAGTTCTGTGAGCCAAACATTTACTGTCCCCCGCTGTCGAACCTCACTCCGACAGTGATCCACTGCAGTTAGAGCTGCTAATTTATTTAATTCTCTTCCTCCTGAGATTGCGACGTCTGCAACCTTGGGACCATTTAAGTGGAAGATTTGTCAATTCCTAGTTTCCAGAGCATCTTGTGACTGCTATACCTGCATACAACCTGTTATGTCCCAACCAACGTGGCTTCAGGCAGAATCATAGTATCTCCACTGCTTTGCTGGACTACACTGACTACTCGCACAAAGCACTAGACAAAGGCAAGCTGGTGGGGTCAGTCTTCATAGACCTCACCAAAGCCTTCGACACTGTCAATCACTCTCTCCTCCTGACTCAACTACAGAACCTGGGGGGTTGCAACCAGTGCTATCTGCTGGTTCAAGGACTACCTAAAACACAGAAGCCAATGTGTAAAAATTGGGCACACAGTATCTAGCTCCAACGAGGTATCATTAGGGGTCCCACAGGGGTCAGTACTGGGGCCCTTACTATTCAGCCTCTTCCTAAATAATCTTCCTGAAGCCTGCAACACTAAACTGATACTTTACGCAGACGACGCTGTGCTTCTCACCAGCAGTTCATCAATAGTCAACCTCCACTCCGAGCTGCAGGCATCCTTCTACAAGCTGGAAGACTGGTTCTGTAGCCATAAACTTGTATTAAACTACAAAAAAACCAAGGTGATGCTCACAGCCATCCCACAGCACAAAAAGAAGCTCCCTTCCCTCACCATCTCCAATAAAGTCAGTGAGCCACTGGAACAAGTTCAGTCCTTCAAGTACCTGGGGGTCACCACTGAATACCTATGGCGGTGCCTCCGAAACGCTACCTGTAATTGTCCAGAGCAGCTTGCGCTCCTCAAGCTCCAAATTCCTCCAAGAGTACCACTAGGATACTCCTTGTTGCCCCTTGGCGGCCGTTGCCTCTCGCAACTACAACTTGATCCACGCTACGTACCCTGCCCCTACGAGCCATGAACCCCTTTGCTGTAAGCCTGGCCGCCGGTACCTCCTGGTGCCATAGCTGGCCATCCTTAATTCTCCCCTCTCTTAGTCCCACCATGAATTTACCTCCTACCTGGGCTTGCTGCACTGATTAATTCTCAAAGTTAGGATAGATCTTTAATGTGCCTGTTTGACTGAACACATTTACTACTGTCTTCACATCAATGTTTGTACCTTGTCTTATTTTTGTATTCTCTGCCAATTATGTTATCTGTTTTCTTTATGACCATGTGTAACGCAGGTCCACCTTGTAAATGAGCTTGCTCAATGGTGCTCACCTGGATAAATAAAGATTTGATTGATTGATTGATGACCGTCTCACCTTCATCCAACACATCGACACAGTGGTAAAGGCAGTGAACACCAAGCTGGGTGTACTATATAGGCATAAAAAGTATCTCACTCCAGAGACCCTCCGTCTCTCAGTCTCCAGCTCCATCCTTTCTACTATCGACTATGGATTGGTGGTCTACGGTGCAGCAACAGACACTGCACTAAAAAGGATTCACATTGCCCTCAACAAGGCATGTAGGCTCACAATGGCTGCAGATCGAAATACCCACACCTGCTCCTTATACGAGGAGACCAATTGGCTGCCACTAAAGAACAGGATTATATTCCAAACATTTCTCCTTGGAAAAAAGGCGCTAATGGGTAAAACCACCCCATGCATTTCTAGCATCCTAACACCAAGTGCTACCAGCTATACCACCAGAGGCAGGATGAGGGGGGCCCTAGCGACACCTTTCCGTCAACTGTGCAGGGACAGCGTGCTTTCAGCTATAGGGCCCCCCAATGGCTCAATGAAATCCCAGTGCACATTCTAAACTCCCAATGCATCTCTCAATTCAAAAATGGCCTAAGGCAACACCTTCTTACTAGGACAGTTTGTGACTGCCACTAGGACTCTAACACCCATAATGCCCACTCACCCACACTCTCCTTCCCCTTCCTTTTACACCCACTCTTCCCTCTTATCCTGTCCCTCCGACTTCCTCTCCCCCGTGCCTTTTCTCCCACTGGATCAACCTTAAAACCAACCTACTACCACTACCTCCCAACCTCCTAGACACAGCCACTTCTTTTCGCCACCCACTCTCCCCCCCAGTCTCCCCTCCTCCTCACCTTGACTCCTTCTCGGACTCTCACACTAGGTGTCACACCTCTTTATCTCCTTCGCTACATATAAACACTGTCCTTTACCCTAGTTGAATGCTCTTGATGCTATACTATCACCATTGGTACTATGAATGACACTGTAACCTTATTGTATACTATCTACCTACTATTCGAGTATTGTATGTAAACTGTTTGTTATTGCTATCATTGTCACTGTTTGACGTGGAACCTTTGTAAAAGAGCTCTGAGCTCAAAGGTATGATCCGAATCCCTAAATAAATAAATAAATACCTAATTTTTGCAGACAGCTAAATGCCTTGGGACCTCCCTCTTTTACCATTTGCCCTTGTATAGCCCTACCCTGTTGCTGCGCTATTCAACTTACAGCACTTCCTTCCTTTCTTTATCCCTTTCCCATCCTCATTCCTGCCCTCTTTTTATCCTACCTCATCCCCCCCTCCTTTACCCCTCCACTCCCACCTCCTCCCGCCTGTTTCCTCACCTTGTTCTCTCCCATACCCCCCACCCTGTGGGTCTTTCCTACATAAGCTTCATTGTGGCATCTCCTCCTCTGTTTTATTTTGCTCCTTCCACTCCCCCAATACTCCCCCTGTCCTTGTAATCCCTTTCATCCCTCTTCAGACAAGGCCACTGGCTGCATTTGACACAATATTTATCTTGCCATACTATTCTTTTGTTTATATAATTACTTTCATCATGCTGTACTACTTACTGAAACCACTGTAATTTGTTATTCTTGTGACTTGACGTGGAACCTCTGTAAAAGAGCCCTTGGCTCAAAGGTCTTTCCGATTTGTTAAATAAATAAAAAAAAAAAAGAGAGAGAGAGAGAGAAAGACGAGCAGGGGACAAGACACACAGAGGAAGATGAAGAAGAACAAGGAGGCACAAAGGGGGAGAGAACCAGCAGCAGCAAAGTAGAGGAAAGCAGGCAGACTGGCCATGGAGCAGCAGAAGCAAAGGAGGGAGTGGAGGAGGGGGTACAGATAAGCTGTAAATGGCAACAGCACAATGGGGAGGGGGGGGGGACGGAGTGCAGTGGAGTGGCCAAACAAACAGAGGAGTGCACTACAAAGCTGCAGGGTGGCAAACACAGACAGAGGAATGGAAGAGGGATGAGAAAGGTAAGGGAAAGAGGAGAGAGAAGGCAGGAGACATGGAGGGGAAAAACAGACAGCGTGGAG
Source organism: Neoceratodus forsteri (assembly GCA_016271365.2). Taxonomy (NCBI): domain Eukaryota; kingdom Metazoa; phylum Chordata; order Ceratodontiformes; family Ceratodontidae; genus Neoceratodus; species Neoceratodus forsteri. Next base: position 1,400,473,124 of record CM028131.1, on the reverse strand, counting down.
AGAGAGAGAGAGAAGCCAGCCACAAGGACCATGCAGCACTCAGTCATTCGAAAACGAACTAAGAGCTAAAGTGAAGGGTAGGCAGGTTTAGGTAGGGCCAGTGGGCGGAGTTATTCCCCCACACTGAACCATGGGCAAAACCCTCCCAAAACCAGCTGACAGTGTTCCTGATGTTGAAAGCTGATCAGCTGCTCTTGCTGACCGGCTTCATGCAAATCAAAGGATCGAAGCCTCTCTGATTGGAACGGCTTTGGGTCCTTTGAAATACATGATATTTCCACCCAGCAAGCAGCGAGTGGTGTCATGACCACACTGTGTGGTCACTGGTGTAGATTGCCAAGCCTCTGCTATTTTCAACTGCAATGCTCGGCCGCGGACACCCCTCCCGAATCCCTCTTTCATCAGCAAAACGTTTGGTGACCACGGACATCAAACGTAAAAAGTAGCTGTCGCCTGCCTGCCCACATGCATAGCATATCCATGTGCAGCAAGAGAATTTTAAGTTTTATAACGCAACCATTGTTCCCTTGCTTAGCACCCCCTCCCCTTCCCCCCAGACACACAAAAGCACACCAGTAATTAATACCCTTCCCTCCAGTACTGTTCTGCGTACTTTGTCTGATGCCTTCTCCATAGTGCTTGTATTTTGAAATCCATCACAGTACCTACATTAGAGTTCCCACTTCCCACTACATATCTGACTCGAGATCTAGGAACACACTGCTTGTGCCCATCTGCATTCATATTCGGTTGCGGATCCAGGATTTTACAATGTGGGGTGCTGTGGTAGTGTGCATACTTGATACACAATTTTTAAAATATTTTAATCCTTTATATTGTCTGCTATTAGCTTTTTCATTACATTTTTGACAGAAAATACAAATGCAATTTATAGTTTTGAATATTTTCTTAAAATCATTATATTAGACTTCTCCAGCAAAGTGAAATGCAGCAGCAGCAAGCAAGTTACAGAGGGGGTGCGGCACTCCCTGCTAGATCTGCCACTGTTCCAACTGTTTGCTCTTCTTTTCATTCCTTTTTTGGCACCACTCTCCTCACTCCCAGTTTGCAAACTGGCAGACACTAAAAAAACACCACATATTCCTTGGGTTGCTAAGTAAAAAACAACCACCCCCAAAAGGAGCTCATGGCTGACAAAAGCTCGAAAATTCTCCTATCCACTGCCAGCTCCCAGGACAGGCAAAGGGAACAGGGAAACAACAGAAGAAAACAGTAAGCAGTGAGGGACACTTTAATAGTACCAACAAAAAAAATTAAAAAAAAAATCACACAGTGATAGAATGGGCCTTCTTTCCTGAGCTGCCAACACTTCCTGCTGCCTTGTCGTCACTGGGTATCAGCTATTGATGGTCTATCTTTTCATGGATCCTTGCAGGTCTTCGGCTGCTGTCCGGGTTTCCACTGCCAGCTTGTTGTCGTACTCTTTCTGGTATGGGTCTCTACTGGTGGCTACACTGCTCTGTTGAGGTGGTGAGTGCTGCTCATATATGGGACATGGGCCTATGGGACACTGGCCTGTATGTTGGATGGGTCGTTTGCCTTCCTGCTGGCCATCCTCCATTGTCTAGGGTACTGCTTGGAAATCGTTGCATAGGTGTGGCTCACTGAAGGGAGATATCCCTGAAGAAGATAGGGCAGTTACTTGTAAGCAACAGTAGATCTTTGAGGGATTCTTCTCCAGTAAGCCACAATGCACCCTGCCAACCTTCCCCCTTGGTTTTGTAGGATCTAGTGTGGGTTTCAGGTGTCATTGTTTTGCCCTGTTTACCCTGTAGCGGGTTTTCTTTGATGGTCATTGTCGTTCCCTTCTGGGGCTCCGATGTGCTCATCTTTGCTGTTTGTCAGTTTGGCACAATGTCATTTCTTTGTCTCTGGTGGACAGGCAGAACTGAGGAGGTTTGGGGCCACCCACGATGGCACACATAGTCAGCACCTATATAACGTGGGCAGCCCAAACCTCCTCAATTATTCCTGTCCACTGGAGACGAAAAAATGATGTTGTGCCAAACTGAAGAATGTAAAAGATAAACACACTGAAGCCCCAAAAAGGAGCAAAGACAACCAGCAAAGAAAACCTAGTACAGGTTAAACAGGGTGAAATGGTGATGGATCAAGCATAAAGGAAAGCCAAAGGCAGAGCCAATGGCAGAAACATAAACACAGCGATGCACAAGGCAGGGGACTAGACAGTGAGGGGGGACATCGATGAGGCAGATGAAGACCAGCACAAAGGGGAACACTGAAAAAAGAGCGACCCCAGCCCAAACAGCAAAGCCAGCACTGAGGCAAAGTCAGGCGACTGAGCTAAAGTGAGCCACGAGCCCCGTGGTAATAGGCAGCTAAGCTGTTGAGCCAGAAACCAACCTTGGCATCTGAAGACAGTCAGAACTGCTTCAAAGACCACATATATGACCAGCACCAGTACAGAATCACGGCACACCCTCCACAACAGAAAAACAAGTTGGAGTGCCTTGATAATTACCAAAAACTTCCAATCCTTTATAGATTTATGCAAGTAATAAAAGCCCTTTTAGTAACAGGAACAATGGCAAGCAAAAACTTCTAATATTTCACCTAATTTTGAGGCTTGACATAAGCCTAAGACTAGGTGAAACGTCAGAAGTTTTTTGCTTGCTGCTGTTCCTGTTCCCGAAAGGGCTTTTACTACTTGCTGTACAACAATAAAGGACTGGAAGTTTTTGGTAACTATCAAAGAACTCCAACTTGTTTTTCTGTTGTGGAGGGTGTGCCATGATTCTATACTGGGACTGTATGAGGCATCACTGAGCACCCCGTACCTTGGTGCAACTCTGCTTTTCTACTGTTACAACATACATGAGCAGCACTCATCACCTCAATTGAGCAATTCAGCCACAAGCAGAGACCCAAACCAGAATGGGTGGGGTGACAAGTCGGCAGCGGAATCCCAGACAGCAGCGGGAGACTGCAGGGATCCATGAAAGGGAAGACCATCAACAGCTGACATCCAGTGATGACAAGGTAGCGTTGACAGCACAGGAAACATGGCCCATACAGGAAACAGAACAGGCACATTGCCGAAAACAGCAGATAAAGGCCGGCGAAGTACACAGCAATAAAGTCCAATGACACAGTTCTTCGGCCCAATGTGGGATTGACAGCAGAAGAGAGCTGAGGAGGTTTGGGACCACCCACATTACATAGGGGGGCCCACTAGGCAAAAAGTATCCAGGAAGGTCTGACGCTGATGTCCTCTATGTTCCATATGTGAAGCTCACTACAGGGAGATGACCCCAAAGAAGTTCTGCACTTCCAGGGACGGTAAGGCTCTCCACCTGTGGCACTGGGCCAGTGTTGGGCCTCGCTATGACCCTGGGTGACCACTTATCTGAGCCCAACCCACAACCTGTTGGTTCTTAATGCTTGTATAAGACACCCCAGGGTCCTTGAGGGAACTCGCCCCAGATGTAAAGGGACCACCCTGAGCTGGGACAACCAGGGCAAACCAGGCACTCAGACACCACAGCCACATACTTGGACTAAATAAACGCAGCAGATTGGAAGCATAGCATCAGCTGATTTTTTTTCTGTTTACTGTTTCTTAATGTTGATCACAGATACAGGCATTTAATTCTATTCCTAGCACTCTACCCTCAGACCCACAGCCCATCACAGCACCAAGCCCCCTGCATACATATGGCCCCACACAACCCCTGTCTTGCTATTAAATTTATTTTTTCCAGTCTCCGCCATGGCACAGTACTGGTGTGCCTCAGGTCTGAAGACCAGCCATGAAACAATTCCGCTCCAGGGTGCCCACAAAAATCAGCCTGCAATGTTGCAGGCGTTTTAGTGACCCAAAATGCTGCAGAGCTTGAGTTGAGTGTGATGTTCCTAAGGATTCAGACTCGTTTGTCAATCCACAGTATACAAGCAATGATTTTATGCTACACTTTCTGCCTTAAAAAATGCTACGTAAGCCAGCCCTTTGGCTCAGTAGTAGGTCTTCTGATCAGGATGCCAACATGGTTTTGGGAACTAGCCTAGAACGTCAGGGAATGGCCTTGGGAGAGGAGGTTCAGCATCATGCTTTTGCTCCTCTGGGAAGGGAGGGCCATTGTTCTTGCTGTAATACTGCCAATTAGGTGATCACAGGAGGCAATGCAGCTGAGTCTGATGAGTGGGAGGGGAAAGATGTCAACTGGGGACCAGTGCTCACAGAAAGCAATAAAGTGTGGCCCGGTGAAAGCTTCTATGGACCCTGCTATGTCTGGGACAGTCTCTATTGCCTTCTCTGTCGCCTAATGACTTGCACGCTCAGAGGTATAGCCCACTCAGTACCACGCCGGGGGGTAACTGAGGCTCCATCAGGGCAGATGGATGCGTGGTAGGTGGGAACTGGGGGGGGGGATGGGGGTAGCAGGAGATCCAGTGGGGCTGGAGCCAGAGTGAAGGGGAGCAAAAATAAAAAAAACAGCAAGCAAAAGAGAACTGAGAATGCGGCTTTTGAAAGCTAATAAGCAGGAGGAAGAATATGCTATTTAAACCCTGCGGCTCACAGAGGTGCGGTGGTGTAACACAAGGTGGTATAAACTCCACAGTGCATCAGTGCTGAATCCATGTGAAATGAGTCACTGCCTCTGAATCAGACAATGCTCTCTCATAATTAGCAGACATTGGCCAGATATGACCTACCAAGCCAAATGAGAGATGGTTCATTCTGCAGACAGATGAATCAGAGTGTACAGTGACAGATCTCTATATTGACTGCCAAGAGTAACCTCAAAAGGTGTCAGATACTTTGAACAAATTAATGTTTGGTTCCGCACAGAACTTCTGAGTCATATACAGTGCTTCTCAAAACACTTTACAAAACAGTTTGTTAGGGGCTGGTAGTGTAGTGGATTGTATGTTGTCATTTGCCATCATTAAAGGGGGAAGGGAAGCACCGTAGAATTCCCAGTTTGTACTAATATATGCAGAATACTGTGTGGGTGACCATACACAACAAGGTTATATTTCCAATGACGGCTGAGATGACTCCATAGACCTTGAGAGTGAAGCTAGAGAGGTCTCTATGCTGTCATCCCAGCCCGAGATGGAAACATCAGCATTGCTGTGTACAGTTACCCATACACTATTTTGTATACCATATGTTTCAATTCATTTACCTTCTTTCTAACTTCATCTGTGATCTAAGTTAATAGCGACATGACCTGGCAAGTAGTTCATCTTTCAACAAAACAGTTCACCTGGGGTATTGCCAGTCTTGCTGGTATCTTCCTTATGAGGAGTCTGCAGTGTAGGTAAGCATAACAAATCATAATAGACATAAGGTTCTATGCTGTTGCACCACAGTAGTGACATAGCTACTGTGGTACAGCAGCATTCTGACATCACTACTGTGGTACAGCAGCATTCTGACATCACTACTGTGGTACAGCAGCATCCTGACATCATTACTGTGGTACAGCAGCATTCTGACATCACTACTGTGGTACAGCAGCATCCTGACATCATTACTGTGGTACAGCAGCATTCTGACATCACTACTGTGGTACAGCAGCATTCTGACATCATTACTGTGGTACAACAGCATTCTGACATCATCACTGTGGTACGGCAGCATTCTGACATCATCACTGTGGTACGGCAGCATTCTGACATCGCTACTGCAGTACAGCAGCATTCTGACATCATCACTGTGGTACAACAGCATTCTGACATCATCACTGTGGTACGGCAGCATTCTGACATCGCTACTGTGGTACGGCAGCATTCTGACATCGCTACTGCGGTACGGCAGCATTCTGACATCGCTACTGTGGTACAGCAGCATTCTGACATCACTACCGTGGTAAAGCAGCATTCCAACGTCACTACTGTGGTACAACTGCATTATAACATCAGTACTGTGGTACAGTATTCTGACATCACTACTGTGGTACAGCAGCATTCTGACATCGCTGCTGTGGTACGGCAGCATTCTGACATCACTACCGTGGTAAAGCAGCATTCCAACGTCACTACTGTGGTACAACTGCATTATAACATCAGTACTGTGGTACAGTATTCTGACATCACTACTGTGGTACAGCAGCATTCTGACATCGCTGCTGTGGTACGGCAGCATTCTGACATCACTGCTGTGGTACAGCAGCATTCTGACATCATCACTGTGGTACAGCAGCATTCTGACATCACTACTGTGGTACAGCAGCATTCTGACATCATTACTGTGGTACAGCAGCATTCTGACATCACTACTGTGGTACAGCAGCATTCCGACATCACTACTACGGTACAGCAGCATTCCGACATCACTACTGCGGTACAGCAACATTCCGACATCACTACTGCGGTACAGCAGCATTCCGACATCACTACTGTGGTACAGCAGCATCCTGACGTCACTACTGTGGTACAGCAGCATCCTGACATCACTACTGTGGTACAGCAGCATCCTGACATCACTACTGTGGTACAGCAGCATTCTGACATCACTACTGTGGTACAGCAGCACCCTGACATCATCACTGTGGTACGGCAGCATTCTGACATCATCACTGTGGTACGGCAGCATTCTTACATCATTACTATGGTACAGCAGCATTCTGACATCACTACTGTGGTACAGCAGCATTCTGAAATCACTACTGTGGTACAGCAGCATTCTGACATCACTACCGTGGTAAAGCAGCATTCCAACGTCACTACTGTGGTACAACTGCATTATAACATCAGTACTGTGGTACAGTATTCTGACATCACTACTGTGGTACAGCAGCATTCTGACATCGCTACTGTGGTACAGCAGCATTCTGACATCACTGCTGTGGTACGGCAGCATTCTGACATCACTACTGTGGTACAACAGCATTCTGACATCACTACTGTGGTACAGCAGCATTCTGACATCATTACCGTGGTACAGCAGCATTCTGACATCATCACCGTGGTACAGCAGCATTCTGACATCATTACCGTGGTACAGCAGCATTCTGACATCATCACCGTGGTACAGCAGCATTCTGACATCATCACTGTGGTACAGCAGCATTCTGACATCACTACTACGGTACAGCAGCATTCCAACATCATTACTGTGGTACAGCAACATTCTGACATCACTACTGCGGTATAGCAGCATTCCGACATCACTGTGGCACAGCAGCATTCTGACATCACTACTGTGGTACAGTAGTGTAGTGGTGCTGGTGGTGGAGTTCTTTGCTCTGTTTTTCACTCTGAGATGTGGATGAAATCAGTGTTTTAGAATTACAGGGGGGCTTGCCAGGACTTGGCCCACTAGCTCTGAAGTGAGCCCCGGTAGGTCATGCATCACTGCCACTAACTTATAATGAGAAGGGGGGCTCAATATAAAGATAGTGCCTTTACAGGCCCCTGTAGCTCCCAAAGCTCAAAAATTATACTTCTAACACTGGATGTAATAAACAGGAATTTGTTTTACTACCAACCACAGTGTTACCCTCAGCAGTTGTTGTGGTAAGGGGACACTACAGGTTCCTAGCTGGGTGGATGGAGGCACCTGACAAGGTGAGGCAGGTGTCGTACACAACGGTCTGATGAACTAAAGCCTTTTATTAGGCAGAGGGGAAGGCTGACACAGTCTCATGGAAAAATACCAACACTGATAATGGCAGAAAGAATGGACAAAATAATAGAAACAGAAACATAGAATCTGTCAGCAGATAAGTACCATACGGCCCACCTAGTCTGCCAATTTCCCTACTCACTGCTGCAGCCCCAGATCCTATTTGATCTGTGGCTCTCCTGCCCTGCACATCTCCAGGGTACCCTTATGTATATCCCATGCACTCTTGAACCCCTATATTTTTTTCGCATCCACCACTTCTGCCGGAAGGCTGTTCCATGGCTTCACCACCCTCTCAGTGAAAAAGTACTTCCTAACATTACCCCTGAGCCTTCCACCCTTCAACTTCATATCATACCCCCTTGTTCTTGTGCAGAGTTGTCTCTGAAATATGCTTCCCACCTGTACCGTTTATTCCCCTAAGGTACTTGAAAGTCTCTATCATATCTCCCCTCTTCCTTCTTTCCTCTAGTGAACAGATATTAAGATTCTTAAGTCTTTCCACATAGGGGTTCTGGTGCAGCCCATGTATCATCTTCTTTGCCCTTCTCTGGACTGCCTCTGTTTTGTCAATGTCCTTCCAGAGAAGACACTATCTAAATGGTACATACACATAAATAACTAATCCTAGGTCTAAAAGGTGCACCTTGGCCTATGGTATTACTATGTTGAACAGAGTTCTTTGAAATAAACAACAACTGGCCGACCACTGGTGCTAAAAGATTTTCAGACAACTATTGAACACTGAAGTGCTACAATGGGTTCAAGAATTCAATCTACTTTGGAGTCCACTTTTGGCGGCAGTAATTCGTGTACACATACTTCAGGTGGAGGAGAAATTAAGGTACTAGAACACAGGAGAATCTTAATTGCACATTGTACTGGTAATTCAGTGGAGTCCTTCATAAGGTCACTGGGACTTAAGAGAGGATTGGTAAACAGGCCATGAGTTCATTGGCAAAAAAATCCCTCTCTTGGGCTGCTGGGACAAGAAAACGAAAAAGAAACAACAACTGAATAGATCTTTCGAAGGGAGCCCTTACTTGGGCTGCCGTGGCGAAGGCACAACAGAAGATTCTTCGGGCAGAGCCCCTTCAATGGGCTGCCAGGATTAGGAACGCTGAAGGAAAAAATTCCGGCACAAGCCCTCCGGTAGACTGCCAGGCTGAGACGAACTGAAGAAGATACTTCAGCACAAACCCTCTAAAAGGCTGCCAGAACGAAACAAACGGAAGAAGATGCATTGGGACAGGCCACCACTGGGCTGCCGGGACGAGACAAGTTGAAGAAGCAAGAAACAAGGATGTAACCAGAACAATGCAGGTCTTCAGATGGGAATCCATGCTGAAAGTCTTTGAACACTGCTTCAAGATGCTGGCCTCTGGATGGCAGTGCCAAGTGGTACCCCAAATGGGGTGTCGATTTCTTCTGGGAGCTGGATGGGGTGGTCCCTCACTAGCGAGCCAGTGCAGCTCCTATGCTTATTAAGCACCTTAACAGGATAGGGATGAAGATGAATCAGGAGAGCAGGTGGGCCTCTCCTAGCTGGCGGCCATGCTAATTGGGGGACCAGTATGTTGCAATGCGTCAATGAGGCGTCCAAGCAGGGAAGATGCACTTGCAGCACAATCGGGAGTTCAGTGGTGAGATGGTTCACCAGGAGCTGAAAGCTCTTGACACAGTTCAGGGGCACTTACCAGTACCAATGGGCAAATAATGCAGTTCAGGATGATTGTCAGTGGCAGAGGGTTCTTGACACAGTTCAGGGGCAATTCTCAGTAGCCATAGGCAAATACCACAGTTCAGGGCAATTGTCAATGGCAGAGGGTTCTTAATACAGTTCGGGAGCAATTCTCAGTAGCCAAGGGCAAACACCATACAGTTCAGGGCAATTGTCAGTGGCCGAGGGTTCTTGACACAGTTCAGGGGCAATTCTCAGTAGCTAAGGGTAAATACGACAGTTTGGAGGCAACTGTCAGTAGCATAGGACAAATTACACAGTTTGGGGGCAATTCTCAGTAGCAGAGGGCAATTAACACAGTTCGGGGCAATTCTCAGTAGCAGAGGGTGAATAACACAGCTTAGCAAATCATTCACAGTATTAGTAGCATTGTCACCCTAAATTCCACTGACGCCAGCCTGGGATCACTCTCCCCTTTTACTGGGCTTACTGATCCACTCTAGCGCTTGGCTGCCTCTATGTTCGGTCCAGAGATGGGGAAATTTATAAACCCCCTCCCACCAATGTGACCTCAGTCCCTGACACAAGGCCTTGTCCTCAGTTTATATAAACAGATTAAATAAATGCAGAACAATTGTTAAACTAGCCCCCATTTTATGAATGAGGCTTGTCTTGCCCCTTTGCTCTGCCTGGGAAGCTGCTGCTATAAATATTTATTAGTCTTATAATGAGGCCTATAGTCCTTAGTTCCACCCCTGCTCCACCACTGGGAGCTCTCACATAAATATATATAAATATATATATATATATATATATATATATATATTTTCATTTCTTTTATTGTATTTTTTCTATAATATAACATATAGACACAGGTTCAACATGACCATACAGTATGTTTGCAGATACATATAGTCCACATGTAGAGTCCTTTGTACAGATGGTTGGGTAGAGAGTTCATATTTCTTTGGCCCCTATCCCTCCCTCCAACTCCCAATCCGGTTATTTCGTACAGCCAGGGGCTAAAGTCCAAATCCACCTCCATTTGGTGGATGATCCATCTTTTCCATTTAATCCGCAATAGTTGTTCCTTGTCATAGAAACATAGAATTTGATAGAATAGATAGAATTTTATGGCAGATAAGGACTGCTTGGCCCACCTAGTCTGCCCATTTCCCTACCTGATGGATAAGCTGCAGATTCTAGTTAATCGACAGCTTACTTCATCCTACCCCCCACTAGAATTGCCTTATGCCTGCCCCACGCATTCTTGAATTCTCCCACTGTTACTGACTCCACAACCTCCTTAGGAAGGCTGTTCCATGCATCCACAACCCTCTCTATGAAAAAATACTTTCTAACATTACCTCTGAGCCGTCCCCCCTCTATCTTCAAATTGTGCCCCCTTGTTCTTGCACTTCTCTTCTTCTGAAAGATACTACCCTCTTGGACTTTGTAAATTCCCTTGAGATACTTGAAAGTTTTTATCATGTCCCCCCTCTCCCTCCTTTCCTCAAGGGTATACATATTAAGCTGCCTTAGTCTCTCCTTGTATGTCTTCTGGTGCAGACCCTGCACCATTTTGGTTGCCCTCCTCTGAACAGCCTCCACTCTGTCCATGTCTTTGCGGAGATGGGGTCTCCAGAACTGCACGCAGTACCCCAGATGGGGTCTCACTAACTGTCTGTACAGAGGGATAACAACTTCCTGTTTTCTACTGTTGATGCCTCTCCCTATGCATCCCAGTATCCCCCCAGTCCTCCTTACTGCCTTCTCACATTCTCTTGTCGTTCATTTTAGCTAGTAAACTTTCCATTTTATAAATGTTCACAAGTATTCCTTTTTATTCCTGTATCGTGGGGGCCCTCTGGGTCATCCAGCGTCTGGTGACAGCTTTTTTAGCAGCTAGTAGATAAATCAGGAGCAGTGTTCTAGTCCAGTGAGGAGAATGGTCCTGGTATATGTTTAATAAAAACATTTCTGAAGTAAGATCAACAGATTCCCCTATACAATTTGATATATTTTTCTGTAAGTGCACCCAGAAAGGCATAAGAATAGGGCATTCTCACATAATATGACCCAAGTCAGCTACAGAGCACCCACACCCCTTCCAGCATTTCCCATAGCTTGCTGGCATATACCTAATGAGTCTCGCCGGAGGCCTAAAGTATCTATATTGACATTTCCAGGAGAATTCCCTCCACACATTTGCAGAGGTAACCCGAACCACTGCTAGCGCTGTTTCCGCCCATTGCTCCCCAGAAACCTCCAAAGAGAGGTCCTTGTTCCAACTCAGCCGTACCGAGTCAGTAGACTTGAGAGTCAGGCCCCTTAAAATTTTGTACAGGGATCCTATTAAATGATCCCAGTCATTCTCCCGGATATGATCTGTATATAATTTGAGTGTGTGTGTGTGTGTGTGGGGGGGTCGAGCATGAAATCCTGGCCTGGATCACTCTATTCCTATGAATGTAATTTCTGACTTGGAATATCTGAAGAGGACAGAGCTCGGTATGTTGTATCTGAGAGTGAGCTCGGCAAATGTCAATATACCAGAGTGCCCTAGAAACTGAAAAATGTGCTCCAGGCCCAGATGATGCCATCTGGCAAAGGTTAAATCCGATTTGGATGGAAGAAAAAAAATCATCTTCCAAAAGAATTTTACAGTATTCATATGTGGGGAGGAAGGCTTTTGATTTTCTGGCTCTAAAACATATTTTTAAAACATGGGTTGTTAAACTGGAAAAGTCCCTCAGGGGCAATGTTTGCCCTGGGGAGGAGAAAAGTAACTTTTTGGTACCATGTAAATCATTTATGTGGAACTCCAGTGTCTTCCACTGAGCTTCACAGCTCAGGGATAGCCACAACAAGTGAAAGCGCAGAAAGGCAACTTCCGCATACAGCCGCAGGTCCGGCAGATTTGTTCCACCTTGTTTTAGGGAAAGTTTTAAAAGGCTCGGCCGTATTCTAGAGTGGCCATGTCCCCAGATAAATCCGGATATCATGTTGTCCAAGGACCTGAAGAAGTATGCGGATGGAAAAACAGGGATATTTTAAAATAAGTATAATAGACGGAGAAGAAAATTTATATGGATTATTTCTATTCTTTGGAAGAAAGTGAATGTTAACGTCCCCCATTTCTTCAAGTCTGCCTGAACATCTCCTGTCACTGGTTCATAATTCAGAATTCCCATAACTCCCAAATCCAAGGGAATATAGACTTCCAGATACTTTATTTTGGTAGATCTCCATTTTAGGGGTAAAGATTGTTTTAAAGAAGTGGGGGAGAGTAGTTATATAAGAGCACTGTGGTTTTGTTGATTAACTTAAATCCCGCTAATTTCTCAAATTGTGTTAATATTTTCCACACTGCTGGTATCGATTGAGTCAAAGATAACAGGGACAGAAGAAAGTCATTGGCAAACAAGCTCAGCCTGTATTGCTTCTGGTGGAATGGAACACCCTCAGCGTCCGGGGCTGATCTCAGGGCATCTGCCAGGGGCTCTATGCAGATGGCAAAAAGGAATGGGGAGAGTGGGCAGCCCTGATGGAATGGAAAAGGGGAGGAAATGCCACCATTGATTCGGACGTAAGCTTTAGGTGTGCCGTAAATAAGCTTGAGCTACTTAATTAATGTCTCTGGGAATTGGAATGCCCATAACGTATCCCAGAGAAAGGCCCAGGATACCTTATCAAATGCTTTCTCAGCGTCTAAACTGAGAAAGGCTGCTGGGATCTTTCTTTTTTGGATATATTCTATTAATATGAAGGTTTTCCTTATATTATCAGTCATGCTTCATTTTTTTATGAAACCCGCCTGATCAGAGTGTATTATAGTCAGGAGGATGTGTTCCATTCTCCCTGCCCAACTGGCCATGTAAATTTCGTAGTCATTATTTAATAAAGAGACAGGGCATTACGATGACGGTTCAGTTTTGTGTTTTTCTGGTTTAGGTATGGCTGTGATCACGGCGTAGTCCCATGATGGTGGCAGGGGAGCACCTCCTGCTATTTCTCTGTATAAATAGAGCATTTTGCGGATCAATTCCACTTGGAAGCATTTATACCATTCATTAGAGAAACCGTCCAGGCCAGGGCACCAATTAGTGGCTTGATTCTTAAGGGCTACAGCTATCTCCTCTATTTTAATGGAGGCTGTTAGCTTTTGAACATGTGTTTCCGATAAAGTTGGGAGTTTCAACTGCCCTAGAAAACTCTGCCTCTGTCCAGGGGTAGCCAGGCCTTCGGTCTTATATAGACTGTGGTTATAGTTCGCAAATACCTGGCATACTTCTTCCTCCTTTTAGGTAATCCTGCCTGTTTGGGGGGGTCCTAATTTTAAGTATGGTAGCCGTTTTTTGCAAGCTCATAATTTACGTGCCAGCCTACGCATACCCCTCGCCCCTCCCTTGTATTCTGCTAGTTTTAAGTTGATCAACAACTGTTGAATCTTGGTATCTAGCAATTTCTGAATTGCTGCTTTTGTATCCTGTATTTTTGTTTGAAGTTCTCTGTCTCCTTCCCTATAAAGTAACTGGTAGTTTTGCAGAAGAGTCATTAACTCCCAGTATTCTCTTTCTTGTTTTTTTTTTCCCCTGTATGATGTATATGAGATAATTTCCCCCCTAATAGTTGCCTTCATAGCATCCCATCGGATAGCCTCTGATACCCCAGGAGAGACATTCTCCCCAAAAAACTGTGTGAGCCTTTCTTTTATCTTTTCTATGAATTTTTTGTCTTTAAGGGTTAGGGGTTTAATCTCCTCCAAAGTGTATTTTTAGTTTTTTTTTACCTAGGTCGAGCTGTAGTAGGAGGAGATGATGGTTGGACAGTATTTTTGGGTAGGTAATCATATCATTCACTGTTGTAAAGTGCTCACATGTTGTGATGACGTAGTCCAGCCTTGAACAGGTATGAAACCTACTTGATTGGTGTGTGTATCCAGAGGAGGACGGAAATTATTTCCGCCATATATCTATAAAGCCTAAGTGCTCTAATTGAGTCTTTAGATATTTGGCTATGCTGGACTGGCGATGAATCCTCAAGTTAGATGAGTCCAAGTTAGGCTGCATTATGATATTAAGGTCACCTCCCAGTATTAACTGACCTTGGAGGTGTTCCAAGATTTCAGTTACTACATGTCTAAGGGCTGGCAATTTTGTTGGGGGTGGCAGATAGACATTCACTAGGGTCACTTCTCTAGAATATACTCTACCCTGGATTTTCACATAACGTCCCTGTCCATCCTTGTGGGCCTTCCTTACTTCCATCTGGGTGGTCGATGGTATTAAGATAGCTACTCCTCTTTTCTGTCCTCTAGAGTGCGAGGAGGCATACATCGCGTATCTGCCGCCCCAGTTAAGTTTTTGGTGTTCCAGGTCAGGAAAATGAGTCTCCTGTAAAAAGAAGATGTCAGCCTTCTGCCTTTTTAAGTGCTGCATCAGGCGGGACTGTTTAATAGGACTATGCAGTCCATTTATATTTTGAGAGTATATTGTAACTGGATGTGTTGCCATTTATAACCTTACTACCACTCTTGGCTGTGATGGTCCCTAAGGGTAACACTTTTCCCCCTTTCTTATTTTGCAGGTTGGGCAAATCTAATGACCCTCAGACCCCATCCCCCAGACCATGGCAGAACTGTTCATCATCTCCACCACAGCATCCGTTCACCCTCCTCAAGCCGCTTCGTGGACCCTGCTGGAGCGCATCAAATTGAGACCCATCACCTAGCGGCCAATGGGCCCTGCAACCTACACGCTCTCTCTCTTTAATAAAATTACATTTCTGAACCATATGTCATGTCTTCCGTGTCTTTGTAACTTAATCAAATAAACATTTTTCTTACTTAATATAATTTTCAACCCAATTTGACAACTTGGGTTGAAATGAACTATATACATTATAAAATACAAAAAAACTTTAACTAAGTAAAGTGAACTATTAACTTTATGTCCATTAACTTCCAAAGGTGAGGCAGCATAAATCCGCCACCTCTGTAAACTCTCATCCATATTCCATAACAAGGGTGGGATGGG
This sequence comes from Neoceratodus forsteri, assembly GCA_016271365.2. Classification (NCBI taxonomy): domain Eukaryota; kingdom Metazoa; phylum Chordata; order Ceratodontiformes; family Ceratodontidae; genus Neoceratodus; species Neoceratodus forsteri. Next base: position 1,400,457,790 of record CM028131.1, on the reverse strand, counting down.
ATCAAAGGTTTCCCTAGTTCTTGGATGGGTAATATAACCACCCAAAAGCAGGAGTAACCCCAAAAAGGAATCCAGTCCGTGGCTGGTCCAGCATTAAGCCCCCAAAGCTCCCCATTTTCCGTGAGCCCCTCCATTTTGTATCTTGGTAGTAGCACTCCCTCTTTACTCTGTTTATTCCAACAACTCTAAAGCGGGTTCCCTAGCTAAATCGGGCACCACCAACCAGGCCCTTAGTCCCAGCATCATAATGTTTTGAGTTCAAAATAAAACCATAGACTTCCCTTCCTCCTTCTCAGACAGATGCCTCAGTCTATATTACCAGGCAAAGACTCTAAATGAACTCTCTTTGATTAATGCAGTCCATTACTGGTATAGGTCTTCTCTGGCCGGCTTCATGGTTAAGGACAGTCTCACTCCATCGTGTGAGGGGCTAATAAGCTCTTTTCAGCCATCCTGCCCCCACCCCCAGCTAAGCCAGATAGTCTCTCCTTTCCTTGTTATTTAATCTATCTCCAGTGAAAGTCACTAATTTATCAACAGTTGAAAACACCGTGCCCTAGGTTCCTCAACAATTCCAATTCGTGAGGAAATTCAGATACCAATGTCCCAGCAAAAGTAATATTTCTGCAATTACTCCTCCAACGCTTTTTCATTGCCCCTCGTACCCAACTCAGCTCGGCCAGGAACTCAGCACACCCAACGAATATGGGGCGCTGAATTGGACAGGGAGAGAGGGAGAGGAGAACGCAGGGAGAGGGCACATATCACCAAGGCCCCCAGACAGGGAGATTGCAATATCATGGCCTCCCAGCCAGACCAATAGTCCACCATCGAGAGGTCTTTCGTGCCATAAGAGCACCCAAAATAGTAGCACAGCTTCATAATGATATTTAGTTTCTATTTAGCCCCAAGAATCCAGCTGCATCACTCCACTTGGGTGTATAATGTTCTCCCCATCTCAGGCCCTGGCAGGCCCCCCGCCCACCCCCAGCCATCCAAGCAGGAAGAGTAAAGCAACAATCAAAGAGAAAGGCTGCTTACTGTACTTAGGAAGACAAAGTGGGGTTCCTTAGTTGATTTATATTTAGTAGCGTGTCCTCAAGGGTAAGTCTTGGCTGCAGATGTGAATTCTCTCTTCCCGGGAGGGGGGCCCTCTCAATCTGGCACTTTTTAAAACGTTCTGACCCCTACTTCCCTCTTGTATGATTCCTCGTTTAGCTAAGTCCTCTGCTACTTCAGCCACCGTGTTGTAAGTGATCTGACCCATCGGTTGCAGAACTGTGAGCCGCACTGGGTACAGGGTTCTAAATCTGATTTGCTTAGCTCTGAGAAGTGGAAATAGGAAAGTATATTCTCTCCTTTGCCTCTGTGTGAATGGGGCATAGTCATTATCTAGCACTAGACGGTGGGTCCCCAGCATGATCTTTCCTTTTTGCCAGGCTTTCCTAAGAATGGTTTCCTTAGTTTGGTAGTTTACAAATCTTACCACGAAAGAACGTGGTCTGGCATCTTTAGCAGTTGGCCTGGGCCCCAGCGCCCGAAGTGCCCTCTCAAAGTCTAGTTGAAATCCGGGCTCTAATTCCAATATTAGGTTGAAGAGATAGTCTGCATAGGCCAAAGGATCCTCTACCTCCTCCCCCTTGGGGATGCCAAAAATATGTATGTTTTTTTCGCCTGCCGTGATTTTCAGTATCTTCTTGCCTGATAGAGGTTTGCAGCTGTGCGTTTGCTAGGGAGATGACCGTTGCTTCTAGAAAGTCCAACCTAGTGGAGCTTAAAGTTATTCGTGCGTCTGCCTCATCCATTCGTTGTTGTAGCGAGCCTAGGTCGGCTCAGAGCCCCTTTACAGAGTCCCTCATCTCCCCTCTAAATTCCACAATGGCACGAAGGATATTGTCCTGGGGGGCCGGGGGTAAATCTGCATCTTTCTTTTTTGCCAGGTTTTTATTGGCTTGTGTTTTTTTCCCCCGTCTCTGGGTTCTGTGCCATACTAGTGTGGGTAGATGTAGTGAAGGCCTGCTCCGGGTCGGCAGGATTTTGGTCAACCATGTCTTTCCAGTCGAAGGCGAGCTGGTATCTGTTCCGATACAATATTGCCATAAAGCTGTGAGAATTTGGCTTGAAAGTGCCCCTCCTAGTACTGTGGTTTCAGATTTTTTACTTTTAAACTGTCAAATCGTAATTTTAGGGGCCGATTAACTCAGATTATAGAGGAGCCATTGTTGCAAGCTGTTTATCACTCCATACTGGGACCGGAGGTTCCCTCTCACATAAATATTAATTTATTTAGATTAAGCATGTTGCCCGCTGCTCCCTTACAGGAGCCTATTCGAATGAATTTAAATAACTCTACCCTCGGGTGGTCCCTTATTGTTGGGGCCCCTTTACCCTGACCCACTCACGTCTGCAGCCATCTCTGCTGCACCCTCGGCACATTAAACAATTGATTTTTTTTTTTTTATACACTTCAGGTGGTCAGTACCTGGCTGATGGTGCTGCCGTTGACTCAATGCCCCGGCCTAGGGGAAAAGAAAAAAAGGAGGAGGAGGTGGAGAAGTGTGCTGGCAGGCTGCTGGAGGCAGAAGGGAGGAGGGCTTCCCCTGGGGTCCTCAACTGGTCCTGATGCTCCTCCCGATTCACCACTGCTTCACTATGCCACCAACGAGGAGCCGGCGCTGACTTTAAACTTAAATGAAAATAACAAAAAGGGCTATACAGGGCCCACACTGCGGCCAACTGCTGCTTCTTCTGTAGATCCACCGAAACTGCAGGACCACAGCAACAATGCAGGACCACCAACACAAAAAACGATCGGATTCTTCACTGGACTGGTACACTTCAGCGGACTACTGCCACGGACCAAGACGAGGAGGAGATAGAGTCAGCGGACCAGCTTCAACCACCTACAGGTAAGCCCTATAGTTCCTGTTGCACTCTCGTCCGATCCTTTCTTATACTTCATCAGCCACTGGCCTTTTTTCAAATGCTCAGGGTTCTAGTTCGTGAACCCTGAACCTGTGTCCAACAGCCACTCTTTTTAAAAAAAGTACCATGCACTGGACAGGGGCAGGAGTCCCAGCATATGACTAGCCCCAGCTCATCCTGCCTACTCAGAGGGTGGGGTGTCTGAACAAGAGCAAGCAGCTAGGAAAAAAGAAAACTCTTTTTGTTGAATTGCACTGCCCTACTACCTGGTGATTTTTTGTTGAATTGCACTGCCCTACTGCCTGGAGATGGGGGGGGGACACATTAACAACAGAGCCCCTCCACTCCCTTTGCTGCCCTGCTTCCCACGCTACAGAGAGGTTCTAAGGGGGCACTTTGTCCTTTTTTTTTATTTATTTCCTGTAGTGCCCCATACTTTGGGTCACTACAGCAGCATTCTGACATCACTACTGTGATACAACAGCATCCTGGCACCACTTCTATGGTACAACAGCATTGTGACATAACTACTGCAGTACAGCAGTATTCTGACATCATTACTGTGGTATAGCAGTATTCTGACATCACTACTGTGGTACAGCAGCATTCTGACATCACTACTGTGGTGCATTAGAAAATGGCAAAGTAAATCTTAGCTCTCTGATTGGCTAGGAGACTGACATTAGCAGGCTGGTATTTTCCGATAGAGCCTGCTAAAAAACAAGTACCAATTCGGGGTGCCCATTACCTGGAATATCACTGGGCACCCTGAATTTTCAAATTTACCAGCCACCATTTTTATCTCTCGCTTTGCAACTGAGTTGGCAGCTGGGCAAGCCCCTGTCCGCCCCACGCCATCTACGAAAATCTTCACCGGACACCCATCCTGCTAACCAGCCACAAACAAACCACCCCCAGAACCTAACCGAGCATGTTTTTTAACAAAATAAAAGTCACCTTTGTTTTTCTTTCTCTGAGTTCTCTGTCAGATCATGCCTCCGATCGTGCCTGACAGAGCGCCAATTACCGCTCCACCACTGACGAGCTCCACAGGCTACCAACAAAAAACACAGTTCGTACCACAATATATAAAAAATAGTTTTCTTTTCAAACCGGCCAAGAGTCCGCATGTCCGGGAAGCTGAAGTTAAGCGTGTCCGCCACTGCTCCTCAGTCCCATTCTCACGATCTGTTAAAGTTTACAGTAGGAGCCCTGATAACCCCCACCCTGTCGGGGACACTTCCTTACCTGTTCCATCCTCTACTTAGACCCAAGATTTTCTCTTTCATCTTTTTTCTTTTTCATCACTTTTAAAAACTTCACCCAAATCTCTCGCTGCCACTTCTCCCAACTGTTTTCCCAGCCCACTGTCATAATAATTAATTATGGTACCAGGACAGCAAAATTCTATTGCAAGTGACTAATTCCACATTTGTCCCATTCCAAAAAAATCCTCTCCTCAGACCCCGAATGCTCTTCTTCCACTGGCACTCCCAACTGTAGCCTCAGCTCCCGTCCCAATTTTACACATAGGACTACAAGTCCCATAAACACGCTGGGCAACTATGAACTCATGCACATTCCATCTATTAAAAAGAAGCGCCCTCTACTGGCAAGGACAACACAAGACAGGGACTACTTTACAAGATAAATGTATTTTATTCTTTTTTTTAAAAACATTAATTACACTTGATTAAAACTTTTTTTTAATTTATTAAAACTATAACTTGTGGGCCAATTTTCTAAGCACAATAATACCCTCCAGGGTGGGTGATATTGGGAAATACCGGACCTTCCAAGGGCTATAAGGCCCTCCGCCTGAGGCATTGGGCCTCATTATGCCCCTGCGTGGTCCGGTATTTCCCAATCCTGCCCACCCTGTTGGGTATTATTGCTTACACCGCATTCAGACATCACTTGAACCAGGGGCAGATCCAGGAGTCCTATAGATGGGGGTGCTCAAGTCAGATAAAAAATAAAAGTAATAGGCCAGAGGTCTGGTGGGCCACCTAGGCCCCCAGAAATCTTTTAACATTTAGATGCATTCTGGTGCATTTTGGAAGGTATTTCTAATGCAATTTCTACCCATTTCCTCCCTCACCACGCTTCGTGAGTTGCAACCTAGCACCATCCCCAGAGTCCACATAACAGTACGTTGCCCAAAATATCCACCCACCCCAAAAGTAAAACAAAATACCAAAAGACTGCAGCTGGGCAGCAGCACATCCGAAACACATAACAATGAGACAAGTTGAAAGAGACCTGGTGATAAAAACAAATTGCAGACAAATTAAATAACAATCCAAGTAAACAAGTTCACAAATGTCACTCACTCAAGCACAATATGACATTACCATAAAGCCAACCCATCCCAGTTTGTCCTGCAGTACAGATTAACCTATACCCCAACCTCACCTCATAAATAAATACAATAACTATAGAAATACGGGAACAAAGTCACTTTGCTATCTAGTGTTTGAAAATATAATTTCAAGTTTGCTTGCTATTTTTGCAAAACAGATTTTATTCTTTAGAGCAACTTATTCCAAATAAAGTACATTTTTAAATAAATAAAATATTTTTTATTGTTTTAAAATTTCCTTTACTGGGATAACCCCATGGTATGAGGCGTCTCATTTTTGTGATATGCCCAGGAAGTCAGTAAGCAGACAGCAGAACACAGTTTTTAAACAAATATAAAAATGCATTTTTTTTGTTAGCAACAGCACTTGCTTGGCTACAACACAGCTTGCACCCCCTTCCCATTCAACACATAGAACTACATAAACCGAATATCTGATTCTATCACTTTTTTCTCCGGTTTTGTAACTGCATATGTCAATGTGCCAAACAAGGTCTTATGACTTCTGTTGCTAATTTTGCTCTCCAAGCAGGCAGAAACTTCTGCACATGCCATAATATACAGCAGAACGCCTTCAAACCCCTATGTCTATTAATTCTCTCTGTGCTTATTCACATTGTACAACCACGACTGAAAAGACCACACAGATTATTCATACAGTACGTGCTGATGTTTTTACCTCAGTTCAAAGATCTCGTGTACGGGTTTCTGCCTCTCCTGGTTCATGCTGTTGCTGAGACCAGACCTGCCCCAGCATTAGTTTTATACCATTCCTAGCATGCTACCAGAGGGCACTACCCTCCAACTCCCTCTCCTGCGAGTCCACACCAAAATCAATTTGCCATATAGGACAAAACCAGCAGTGACCGTAAACTATTTTAATGTCATGAATTTAAGCTCCCCATACTAGAAATTAATAACACTAGTACTACATTTATTACACACCCAGTCTGATGGAACACTAATGTCCTGTCCCATCCCAGCAGCCACCTCCCACCCACCATAGTTTGAGACTGTGAAAGACTTTTTTTTTTTTTTTTTTAAAGCAAGAAGTACCTGATTAAATGAAGACTTGATCCATTTTCAGCAGGCTGAAGTCTATGTGCCCCTAGTTGAGTACTGTCTCCGGTCACCTAGCCACTGAACTCTTTCTCTCTAGACAGCAGCACACACTGACCCCATGACTCCTAATGAGCAGAGCTCTCAGCTACAGCTTGCTTCAGTACCGGAAGATGACCTGAACCTCACTCCAACTCCTTGTGCTGATTTACCAAGGCCACACTGACCATGTGTTACTGGACTGCTGCCGCCGCCTGAAACCCCGGGCTCTGCTCTTCACCTGTGGGCTCCGCTCTCTCTCTGTCGGCTCCTCACTAGTACACTCACTCCTCTCTTGCTCCAACATTAATCTTCTGAGTGAAGTAATTACAGCTCACACTTGTTTCAGCAGCCCAGACATTCAAATGACGCGCCCCTTGCTAGCCACATCCACTGCTGGACACAACAGCAAATCAGGAGCAGTGAGCACCAGGCGACCTGGTTGAGATCTGTATTGTTAAGGTCCACGCTGCTTTGCTGCAGCTGTACCCCCTCCCCGTGCATGTCCCCTCCCCATGCACAAACAAAATAATTGCACCAAGCCTACAAAAGTAAAGAACGAATGCTCAGGCTCACCAAGGCAAGCCCAGCTGTTGCAACAGTGCTGGGACCTGACCACATGGCGCAGGACGAAAGTTAGTAAGAAATTCAAGCTGGAGACCGGCTTTTCTGGTGGGGGGGTCAAGTATGTAATGTGGGTGGGGGTGGTTGTTTACTGCACTACCAGGACACTAGAGGACAGATGAGACCCATGTGGCTCAGGCGGCTTTCAAGGAGGCATTAGTGCATACCGATTAAGAATGCAGCACAGTGTATTGCTAACAGAGGAGCTCCATGATGGGGGAGCTATGGCACCCTTAGCCCCCCCCCTCTAAATCCGCCTATGGACTACTGTAGTACTGCAGCACTCTGACATCACTACTGTGCTACAACAGCATTCTGACATCATTACTGTGGTACAGCAGCATTCTGACATCACTGTGGTACAACATCATTCTGACATCATTACTGTGGTACAGCAGCATTCTGACATTGCTACTGTGGTACAACAGCATTCTGACATCACTACTGTGGTACAGCAGCATTTTGATATCACTACTGTGGTACAACTGCATTTTGATATCACTACTTTGGTACAACAGCATTCTGACATCACTACTGTGGTACAGCAGCATTCTGACATCACTACTGTAGTACTGCAGCATTCTGACATCACTACTGTAGTACAGCAGCATTCTGACATCATTACTGTGGTGCAACAGCATTCTGACATCACTACTGTAGTACAGCAGCATTCTGACATCATTACGGTGGTGCAACAGCATTCTGACATCACTAATGTGGTACAGCAGCATTCTGACATTGCTACTGTGGTACAACAGCATTCTGACATCACTACTGTGGTACAACAGCATTCTGACATCACTACTGTGGTACAACAGCATTCTGACATCACTACTGTGGTACAACTGCATTTTGATATCACTACTTTGGTACAACAGCATTCTGACATCACTGCTGTGGTACAGCAGTATTCTGAAATCACTGTTGTGGTACAGCAGTATTCTGACATCACTATTGTGGCACAACAACATCTAGACAAGTATGCATTTCCATACACAACACTTGACCATATACTTTGCCCTGTTCTCATTCTGTAAATTTCTCTTTTTTTTTTTTTTTGTTTCATCTCCCTTGACTTTAAAACCAGCTCTGTAGTTAGTCCTTAGCCCTCCCTGTCCCAGTGTATGTACTCCGTGACATCATCAGTTGCAGTGAGTCTGTGGTTCCAGATGTTGCCCCAGCTCTGTGCATGGGCTGCTACACTGAGGAACACAGAGCAGGCCCTCACTGTGCTCAGCTTCTATCAAATTAGTGAACTATGCAAATCTCTATGGGGCTTTCAAAACTTGGCGTGGCATCCCTTATACTGCAGCACCACACACTCTTGCTCATCGTCCTTGATGAGATGTGCCAAACAACCACAGACCTTTCTGCATGAGGTACTGGTGAGTGTGTGTGAAGCATGCTGTTAACAGCAAAACAGTACATTCTCCATTTGTGCCGCATTAGAGATGGTGGATCGCATTTTCCACACAGGGTCCTCAGATGCGAAAGCATACGTCGTTAAGACAGAGTTTCCTTTCAGGAGACCTTAGTTATGATCTGTATTTAAAAAAAAAAACCACAAAAACAATTCCAGAAAAAGAGCGCAACACAGCAGAGGAGCCTAGAGTGACGCTTTTTTTTGTTACGTGAAATTGATTTGCTGTTATTACGTGTTACTTTCACTCAACAGGCCAAGCTGTATAATGGGTGGTTATTTTAAATCATTCAGCCGTGTGTCCTGCTGTGAGCAGGAAAACCCTATGCTAATCTACGTGAACCGTTCTTGCTCATTTCTGGATTGAAGTGAGGAATGGAGAGCACAGGCTTGATATCTCAGAGAGGGAGAGAGGTTTCGCTGTCTGGCTTGCATCCTACTCCCTGCCCGCTGTGAGATTCTTCTCAAAATGATCCTGCTAGCATTTCGATTGCAAAGCCATGATCTACAGTGCTGCCTCCATGATCACCCTGGCCAGCATGCCTCCCAACTGCTATGTATTTTACACTCCAAAGTACCCTTGCTCTGCATAGACTTACTGATGTTCCCTTATAATGTTAAGACTTATTTCTGGATACACAGTATTAACCATTTTATTTATTATTTTTTTTTGCAGTTAGTTTCTTGCCCTACCAGCAGTCCCCAGAATGGCTGAACGCCCTCAGCCACCCTGGACCTGTCACCCTGGCTTTCCGCCTGGAATTACTTTTGCACGGCCTGCAGCATGGCTCAGGTACTCACCCGGTGTGAGGCCTGCAAATGGCTGGATGGTCAGCCGAACCAGGAACCATCATCTCTTTCCTTTGTTTTTCTCCGTTTAGGAGAGTGGGCATACAATCCCACCCAAGAGAGCTCTGCACACACTGCTGTACATAATACACTGACAGCCACCACTCCCTTGACCCCTGCATAATGGTCTGTGGCTGCCTTGCCCCAGTCATCACTAGGGACCAGGCTTGCACCAGGCACCATATTCCCCCACGCGCCCCCCGGGAAAGGAGAGCTATACCCTGGACACTCAATCCTCTCCCTCCCCGTCCAACCCCCAGCAACACTTTGACAGCAGGTGTGGCCTCTAGCACCTCAATCCTCTGCACCACTGAGCCGGCTCACTATTAATAAATTTTACTTAACAAACATTACTTAACACTGAAGATATGGGGGCCACAATTCTTGGATTTAATTTTTTGAAGTAAGAAAGTGCTTTACATTCTGGCCATTTGCTCCACATTTTAACGGCTGATGCTATGCATTTTTTTTTTTTTTGCATTTTGTTTTTTTGTTCTCCGGTCACCCAGCCCCTGACAGAGCTTCAGCCCCAACCATTCCTGCCTAGGTTTACCCCCCGAGTGGGGCCACCGAGCAGATGCCCCCTCCCCACAGACAATGTTAGTTGGCCCTGGCTTACCCCCCCAGGGTGGGGCCACGGGAGCGTGATACCCCCCGGCAGACACTGGTGGTCTGCAGGAATGGCAGCAGAGCATGAACAGGGGGCCAGAGATATTTTTTTCTATTTACCTGGGGGCCGGGACATGCAGTGATGTTCCGTGTCTGCCCCGCCCCCGCATGTTTTGGCGCCGACACAGTGGGACTCCCCAGCCTCCACCAGAGGTCCACAGGTGTGTTGGACACTCTACCCCCTTCCCTGGAGGAGAACAGTCTGTAAGATGCTCAATCCTTCTCCCCCCAGCCAGCCCTCTGACATCCCGAGTCTGTGTTCCGAACCTGGGTTGTTGGCGTCACAGACGGACGCTCTGCCGCTGCACCGGCAGGCCAGCCTTGATGCTATGCATTTTAATGCTGACAGGTTGACAGCTATGCAGGCCAGGCTGTAGGCCACTGTTTCACTCTTTCTACTGATTCGCCCTTAACTGTTGGCCTAAGACAACGGGATAGAACTTCTGGACGCTGAACTTACTGCTTCTTAGTTTTATTTTTTTGTTGTTGTATTTTTTTTTCCATTTACTTATATTTTACTGATTTGTTGCTCCTCATGAAATACAAGACTGTAAATACTCTTGCTTTAAAAAGGAAAAAACTGCCTTTGTCTTTTCTTAATGTATACTGTCACATATTTTGTTTTCTATAAAATTCCAGTTGTGCAACAGCAATTAACATTTTATCAGCTACTAATGAACTCTTGGAATTGTTAACTCTGGAGTCTCCTGAAACCTAAACATCATATCAAATGCCCTGGGACGGGGGAGGGGGGGGCATGTCACCATGTCTTCTCTTTATTGGTTTCCATACTGTAGTCATGTGCTATTTTTGGGGGTGGGGGTCTGTATTTCTCTAGGTACCATTCTAAAGCACCCATCACATCAACATAAGTTGATTTCATGTTAAAAATTGATAGAATTGTACAATTTCCTCCATCATTCTGATTGTTCCTGTTTAATATTATTTACATTTTTATTGAGTTTTAATTGCATGTAATCTACCTGTTTTATTTCTGTATTCTGTTTAAACCCCGTGTGAACTTCAGTCACCAATTTTGGAGGGTAATGCTCCAATAACTTGTCCCTCTTGCACCCAGCACTCCTCCCTTTACTCTTACTACACCCCATCCCCTCACCAGAGGGGAGGTGTCTCGCCCACTGAATCTTTTTCACTTCCAAATTCAGCTCTGGCTCCCCCACCAACACCTCAATTCTTCCTCACCTGTTCCAACCCCTCTACCCACTCTTTCAGATCCTCAAATTGTCCCTTTCTCCCTCCTCTGCCCCAACACCTCAGCTGGTCAAGCTGCCGTCTCCTATGGACTCCATTTTAAAGACTCGTCTTATCTCCCTTACATTTGAGGGCTCATTTTAATATGTTAGGGATGAGAGGGCTTCTATTATGATTGTTAATATGATTTTATAAATGGTTTTAAATGCTTATTAATATTTTAAACAGAACTGTGTGTACAGCGCTTCAGGCCTTGGGATGAGGCATAATATAAAATAAATTTTGTTTGCTTACACATTACGCACACCAGCTCCTGCACAGCATCCCTCCCCTTCTCGTCTCCTTCCCGGTATACCCCTTTCCTTACTTCTTCTTTTCAATGTTCTCCGTCTGTTCTCTCCTTGTTCTACCACTGCTCTGTCCCTGTTCTCCCCCCGCTCCATGCACCCCCCCCAATGGCTTCCCTTAGCTCCTTAAATAGTTCTTGGAGGAGGCAAGCCAGGAATTTTCACTTAAGAGCCAAGTCAGTGCTGAGCCAAGGGTCTGGCTTGACTCTATGAGTCAAAACAGGAGCCGAGCCATAACTACTGGCAGTGTCCCTCATGAGCTGCATGAGAGGAGTTAAAGGTTGTTTCAGCCACGGCACTAACTGCTCGGGCTGAGTAAAATGTTTGCTGAGATAATAAGTGGCTTGGCTTGACCTTGGCTCTCAACTGCTTAGAGAGGTCAAGCCGAGCTATGCAGCAGCCTTGAGCCTGCTCTGGTTTGCCCACCTCTAATGGTTAGTATGGCTAAAGGAACCCCCCGCAGAGCTGGGATCAACTACAAACAAAAGAAGGGCTCAGCACCACTAAGGAAGGAAGGAGCTACAGTGGGCTCCACAGAGCTCAGTCAGTAAAGGATGCAGAGAAATTGTTTCGAAGATGATTCTCCTTATCTTTGATTACGGTGATGTTGTTTACAGTGGTGCCCCCAATTCCACCCTAGCCAGACTGGACATCCTCTTTCACTCCTTCTGCCACTTTTCCCTTGACTGCCCCCCCCCCCCCAAGACTGAACCCAGCAATGTTCACTTTATTGAGCCGGCTCATACCATCCCTTGATGTCAGGCACCTTTGCTCACTGGGCTACCTGCATCTCTAAATTCTGGTTTGGGACTCTCTAACTCTACTTTTCCTCCCTCCTCAACCTCCCCCCCCACTCCTTTTGCAACTCTGGACCTTAGTTCCCGACACTCCCCACAGAGAAATCCTCCGCAGGCCAAGCTGCTTTCTCCTTCCACTTCTCTAAACTGTGGGGCTCCCTCCAACCTGCACTGCTTTGGTTCCACCCTCGCGTGGCGCCAGCGTTAGGGCACCAAGTCACTATGGCACCAAACATCTTCGTCACCGACCCCTCTTTTTGCGGGCCCACAGCGCCAACCCCCCCCCACCTCCTAACTATAAACACTAACTCAGGGGGTAGACCTCGGGGAAGGGGCCGCGAACCCAACATTTGGCGCCCTAATGCCAGCGCCCTGATGACCTGCATTGCACTGCTTCTACCTTCCCTTCATTCAGATCTCTCCTCCATAAACACTCTTCTCACTCCTCTAGTTGTCCGGACCCTGGCTTGGGCTTTATTTATTTTTGCTGCTCCCTCAGCTCCACAACCCCTGTGCTCCTGAAATAAGTCAGTCCCCCCCACTGCCCCCCTTCTCCTACCTGCTATATCCCATGGTGCCCTGTTTATCCTACAGTTTTTGCCCTCCATCTGCACTTTTTGCTGAACCTTCTAATGCTTTGTTCACCATACAGTTTTGCCACCACCTGCAGTTTAATTTGTTCTTTTTTTTTTTTCTTCAGTTCTGTTTATTTTCAAGACTTCGGGTTGGGATGTACCCCATATCAGACCCCCATATTCCCCCCACCCTGGCATCCTCCTCTAGCTGCCTTGACTGGACGCCCTGTAGCTCACCCCCTATAGCAGGACTCCTCATAGGGGAGTGACCGAGACCCACCTGTAGTCCAGCAGGGTCTTAGGCAGTGGCGTCATTCGGAGGGAGTGGAGGCGTCATGCTGTACTGATCTTGGGGGCTTTCTTCTTAGGTTCCCCCAGAGACGTGGATGTGTAACGATGTCAGCGCAAGGGTCATCTCTTTCCCTATAATTTGGTGCCGGCCTGTGTACTCCCAGCCTCCGCTGGGCATCACTTGCATGCTGGGTGCCAGCGACCCTACCCCCCCAAGAGGAGGAGAGCAGTCCATGGGACATTTACCCTACCTCCACCCCCCCCAACCCCAGCCAACTCTCTGATGCTCCAGGTTCGTTCCCAAACCTGGGTCATCAGTGTCACCAGTGGTAACACTATGCTATACCAGCAAGCCTACTGTCCAATTTGTTCTTGTTACTATTTATTGTTAACTTGTACTGTTCTGATTACTGCAACCTATTTGTTTGACATATTGTTGTACCCTCTTCTTCCCCTTCCCAACACACATCAGGAAATGAGCTGTTTCAGCTCAGTATTTCCTTTCTGGAAAATCTTTTGAAAGAAATAAATGAATATTTATTAATTAATTAATTGATTAATTAATAAATAATGATGAGAAAATTAACAGGGCGGCTCAAGCAGTGCTAAGAATTTGGAACTGAATTGGCAGCAAAGGGGGCTTTGGCAGTCGAATTGAAAACTGGGTTAAATCTCAATCCATCCTTCTAATGAGATGACTAAACTCAAAAGTATCACAGAGCTCATTCATTATGACTGAAGGAGCCCTCAACTTGGTGACGGACCCACCCTTGGAGCAGCAGGGCTGGGTCCGGCTGATGCAGGAACCAGACGCTCGAAGAAAGGTATGAATTGTATGACTGGATGCTCTGCCTCTGACCCAGAAGGAGGCCTATTCTAGGGTGGGTGCCCCAGAGCTCAGTCATATAGTTAAAGCAACCCCAGGCCGGCCCAGTGGCATAGAGGGGTGAAGCGCTGGATGCTACACCTGATGCCACACTGATGACCCGAGTTCAAGACCAAGCCTGGGTTGTTGGGGGTCACCTAGAGGGAAGGAGGACTGAGTATCCCAGAGACAGCTTTCCTACTCTAGGAAGGGAGGGCAGTCATGCTCCAGCACAGCACTGCCACCTGGGGGACTTCAGGTGGCACTGTGCTCTGAGAGACTTACTGGGTGGGGGAGACAACAGTGGTGAAGCTTTCCACGCTTACATGTGAGCTTGCATACCACCCTGAAGCCGACGTCTCAGGGGAGAAAAAACAGGAAAGAAAAACCCAGACAGAGCAACAATGAGCGGTCTGATCCTTTGCAGACCCCACATCAGAGACAGGGCCTTCCCTCCATAAACTGGATCCATTCTCTGGCAGGTAAGAGGTGGATCTGCCAACCGTGTCATGGTGGTGGTGGGCATGGGAGAAGAATGGAGATTGAGCTAAGTCCTGGGATGCTCGTGACAGGGCGGGGGGTTGACCAGGAGGATAACAGGGCCTGTACCAGAGAAGCACAAACAAATTAACTAAATTAAAAAAAAAGGAACCACCAGCAAGGTGAGAGTTCCAACCTAAACAAATGATGGGTGTAGCCCCACTAAAGAAAGGGGATCAGGTGGAGATCAGGCAGAGAAACAGGCAGCAGGCTAGAACAATGCAAGATCAAACAGTACATGAGCCCAACTTTGCCATGCCTCCTGGACAGCAGACAGCTACAAAGCAGCTATGGGAGTAGAGCATACAAGAGTCACTCAGGTGCAAGGCCAGAGGTTAAGCCTCAACAATAGCCTTGAGAAGCTCAGGAGGAATAGCAAAGAACGTGAAGATAAAACAACAGAACTGATCACAGGCCCAGCCGGCACACAGGTCAGCATGGAATGTGAGTCAGGAGGCAGTTAGAGCATGCTCCGTAAATAGTGCTCAAAGGAGGCAGATTTGTTGCTGGCTGCACCACTGAAACTCAGACATAGCCTTGTCACCTCTGTGCTCTAACCATGGATTCACACTGCCTGCAAAACCTAAGCAGCAGGGAATGTAATGCCAAAGTGCTAAATATTTGCCTGACAGCATTTTTTATCCTCATTTCAGCCCTGGCTGGCCCTCCTTCCTACCGACCCTCCCGGCCCCATCACCTGGCTTCTCCCTGGACTCACTCTTCCGAGTCCCCCACAGCTTGCCCTCCATGGCAGGGTGGCAGGGAGGCCTGTGCGGGGCCTGCAGAGGGTCAGTGATCATCGTGCAAGCCAGGGCGGTTTCCGACTTTCCTCCTCTTCCTGCTGTGCCATGTATCCCTCCACACAGGGAAGCAAGCATCAGAACGTAGTCCCTGACATGAGCATGCATCAGCAAGCTCACATGACATGCAGTGTGATGTGTCTCTCCCTCCCTGTGTCCCGTGCACCCTACCACCCACACGTCTGCAAGTGGCGGTGGTGCAGCTGGACGCAGCACCCTCCCCACCAGAAGAAGAAGAGTGTCTCCTGTGACGCTCAGTCCTCCTCCTCCCCTCCCCCCGGATGGCCCCCAAAGACCCATGCTCATTCCCCAACGTTGGTCACCAGCGTATGGCTACCACTGTGCAGATGGGCCGGCCCAAAAACTGAAGTTTAACCCTTTCCGTGATGGGGCAGTGTATAATGTAATTGAATGGGATGCACTGCAGCACGAAAGGAGTTAATTTTAGCTTGACCTAGAATTCTTTTTCTGAAGTCCTCTGTAAAGAACATCACTAAAATATGACAAGTACTGCAGAGCTAATTCAAAACAAAACAAGCTTCCAGCCCGTTTAGGAAGATTAGTCCCACATGGCGTAAAATGTACTAGATAATTTCTAAAATCCACACACAGCTGACTCTCTTCTTTTAACTGTCGGGGGCTTCAGCATTCCCTCCGTATAACCAAAGAGCATGTTTTTAATTAAAGATACATTAGAAGTGAACCCATCTGCAACTCCATAAAAACGCATTCAGACCACAATGGAAAGATCTATAATATTAGTAACATACTTGGACTCAGTCTGCATAAAGGACCCTGTTCTAAAGTGCCCTGTCCTCCTGGAGCTGAGTACAGTCACAGAGGACTGTACTTGGCCCCTGTAGAAAAACAGAGACAGAAAACATCTGATCAGAGATTATAAAAGCTCCAAAATGCACTGCAGGCTATTGAATCTCCCACTACTTCCTACTGCTGAGCTGGGAAGACAGAGCGCTGAGCCGAGGTCTTGATGTGCTGGTGCCTGCCTGTGACCTCGGACCCTGACACATGCAAGATTCGGGAGTCCGCCCCTACCCTGACCCCGCCCAGGGGGTATCCGAGGCAGGATGGAGGGACCGGGATCAACAGGTAAGGCACTGGCAGAGACCAGCTTAATTAGCGACTCCCGATGGTGCGGCTTCAGTGGGAACAGCAGGTGGGATAAATCGTAATTTAAAAAAAAAAAAAAAGAAACACTTGTTTGGTAGTTTTAACATTATTTATTGCTGTTGTGCCACTTCAAACAGGTCCAACAAGAGCTTGTGTCAAAATGAACCCCTTCATTACTGTTGCTTTATACATATAAAGCTAAATTCAATGTAAATAGATGCAAGTTTTCTTCTCATAACTCCTGTGTATTGAGTAATAAGCAGGGAGAAAGGCAAAAGCGCATGTGACAGCATAGTGGTGGTGCCGGTGATGCAGTGGATGACCAAACGTCATCAGGCACCACCTCTAAGAGAGCCATGAATGTGCAGCCGATTGTGGGAGGAGGTGTAGGAGAAAAGTGGTAAATAATACCAGCACACTTGGCCCCTCTTCACCCCTAACATCAGTACATCTCCAGTGCACCATCAGAACCACTCCAGCCAGCACCAAGGTACCTACAGAAGTTTCTCCTCCGTTAGGTCAGGCAAGGCCCCCAGTAGGGACATGCATGTCACGGAGGAGTCAGGAGTATAGCGGCATGCCTTCACTATGCCAGAGGAGGTCCCCAGCAGGGACAAGCTAGCAACAGGGGAGTCAGGACTATAGAAGCATACCTTCACTATGTCAGAGGAGACCCCCGGCAGGGACAAGCTGGCAACGGAGGAGTCAGGAGTATAAGAGACATACTTTCACTAGGCAAGAGGAGACCTCTGGCAGGGGCAAGCTGGCAACAGCGGAGTCAGGAGTATAAGAGGCGTACCTTCACACTGGGTCAGAGGAGACCCCTGGCAGTGACAAGTTAGCAACAGAGAAGTCAGGAGAATAAGAGGCGCACCTTCGCTAGGTCAGAGTAAGACCCTGGCAAGGGGCAGGCTGGCACCGAAGGAGTTCCAAGTATAAGAGACAATCTAGCAATGGAGGAATCAGGAGTATATGAGGCACAACTTCACTATGTCAGAGGAAACCCCTGGCAAGAACAAGGTGGCAACAGAGGAGTCAGGAGTATAGAGGCACACCTTCACTAGGCCAGAGGAGGCCCCTGGCAGAGACAAGCTGGTAACAGTCAGGAGTATAACAGGCAAAAGTTCACTCGGCCAGAGGAGGCTCCCAGCAGGAACAAGCTGGCAACGGAGGAGTTCGGAGTATAAGAGGTGCACCTTTATTAGGCCAGAGGAGGCCCCCGGCACAGACAAGCAGGCCCTCCTGGATACCAGAGATACTGGAATTCAGGCTGGCTCCTGACAACAGCGTGGAGTGGCACTGTGGGACTGGAGGCACAGCTGTGGGGTCCAAATGGGTGGGGTCCCAATGGGCAATCGGAACACGTTTAATTGGCATGTCCACTTTATTTGGACATTTCCCTGGGCACCGATTGCTATGTAATGATATCCTATGGAAGACTGATCCCTTGAATTGGGACGGATCGGCCATTTAATTGAGAGGTTTCATTTCCATTAGCGCTTACTTAACAGTGCTATTTAAGTGCTGGTGATGTTCTGCTGACACCCTCCAGTCTCCTCACAAGGGCTGCAAGCACTAAAAGAACTGACCTCCCCCATTTACAACCTTCAACATTGGGTAACCACCATTTGTAAGGAAACTTACCAATCGAGGGAGACTCCTCGACCAGTAGGAAAGGCTTGGCTTTCTGTATGGCAATTTTCAGAAGCTGTCAAAACAGGATGCCTTTCTGCACCCCGAATTAGTGCCATCCCCGACTGTGGCCATGTAAGCTGAACCCTAATGAAGAGAGGCGTCTCATCTCAGATCTCTACCGCAGCCCAAATGCCACATTTTATTTAGGCTGTTTCTGGTCATCAGTAAATGTTCTGGCATTAGAAGCAGCACACCCTGGCTGACCTGAGGATCAGCATTCTACAAATTACTTTTGAGTTAGCCTATCAGTTGTATTTCTCTCTGAAATTTTCTTTAAATCCCCAAACTGAAAGAGACAAACTGGCTCGAGGTCTCGAGTCAGCCCCGTTTCTATTTATGACCGTGGGAACTCCTGAATTCTCCCCCTCGTATACAGACATGGGGCTGAGTTCTGGATCACAGCCAGCTTCTGCCTTTAGTTGTTTCTGAGGATAACAAAAGGTCGCGTTGTGTGGGTTGAAACTCTTACATATTTCTCATGGAAATAACTTACAGAAAGTGATTACAGTTGGCAAATTTAGAAAGTTTTATTCCATTTGTATACATTGCTTCATCAAGATTTGTGATGGTTTAATTTGTAAGCAGACATAGGCTGATGACAATAGCTCTCCATTTACCAAAAGAAGCATCCTGGTCTTGCGGTTAAAGTACAAGCTTGGGAACCAGGGCTCCCAGGTTTGAATCTCACCAGAGCCACAGACCAAGTCACTTAACTTATCAGTGCCTCAGTCCATGTAGCTGTGAAAATAAATAGAAGCAGTGCCACACTGAAAATGAAACACTGCATTGCTGCTGGGCTCCCCAGGGTAAATAAACCACCAAAAACAGAAACCTGAGTACAGTGCAGACTAACATTAGTGTGGGCCTGTCCTCGGACATGACAGAGACCTACAAATACCTCACGGGGGCGAACAGGGTGCAAAAGAGGAATGTCTTTCAAATGACAAAGAGCACCAGTACCAGAGAGCATGCAATGAAGCTGGTGGGGGATGTTTAAGATGGATGTGAGGAAGTACTACTTCACTGATAGAGTGGTGGACACCTGGAACCGACTGCCAGTGGAAGTGGTGGAGGCAAAAACAGTGGGGGCTTAAAGCATGTGTGCCACAGACACAGAGAATATTAGTAAACAGACAGGGAAGAGGGAGGGAGGGTCACTAAAGACCAGATATCTGTGGAGCCAGATTAGACAGGGACCATCTGGGGAGATTGGGTGAGTCAAGCGGTCTTTTTTTTACCAACACATTCTATTTTTCAGTGCTTCCATGCTGTACCATCCTGCGACTGCACCTGGACCCAAAGAGAGAGCACCTCCACAGGAGCATTGCCTTTCAGTTTCTCCACCCACGATAGCCTAACAACACACTTCCAATCAAATTCATGCTCCTACCGTACAGATCCTATAGAAAGGCTTGACTGTTAACTCCTGTCGGTTCCTAGTCAGCATGGTGGACATCTTCCTGCGCTACATATCCCACTGCATTGTCAAAGAAATAAGTCTTTCATTATAAACACTGCATTTTCAAATACATATGGTCAAAAATTAATGACAATGGAAAGGAAAATGTAGCAATTTTTTTTTTTTTTTTGCAGTTACTTACTTTATTCCCCTTGTCTCTCCAGCCCAGCCCACTTTGTGTTGACCTCCCCAGCTCCATTACCTGACTTCTCTTGGACTTACCTCTACTCATAATTCTGCCATAGCTTACCACCCCCACCCCACGGTGGGATCCAGATTGAGGAGGTCCAAGTCACCAGTTCAGGGAGGGCCTGTGGGAGGTCAATCATCCTGCATACACCGGGGCTTATTTCTTATTCTAGGTTCCCTACCTACTGGATGACACCATGCAGGTCCGCAAGTCTGAGCATGTGCGCAGCACCTACTGGTGCAGTGCCCGTCCTCCCAGATGCCAGTTCAATGGGTATGTTGCAGCATGAGCAGCAAGCCCTGTCACTGGCTTGAAGCAGTAAAAAGGCAGATAGTAGTTTTCCTGCACTTCAGCTGTTTTTCCACCTGCCGTACACAAACTTGCAAGAATTTAAGATAAAAAAAAATGCTACCACACATACCTGTTTGAAAAAGCCATTTCTTGACATGCCAGGACATGTACTGCTTTCAGTTCACATGAAACATACAAGGAACTATTACTCTGCCATGCAGCAGAGGCTGTTCAGTAGTGATAATGCAACACACTTACAGAGCTAGTGTACTACTTACTGCCTATAACCAATATTAGTTTTTTAAAAGCCGTCAAACATTATCTTTTATATCTGAGGAACTTAAAATATTTTTTACTTGATGTTAGCAGGTGAAATGTGTTGAGCAGCACTCTGCTTGGCAGCCGACATATCTAGTTCTGTTCCCCTCCACTACATCATCAGCACTGTGACCTCACTGAAGGTGACATCAATCAATCAATCAATCACTTTATTTAACCAGGCATAAACACCATTGAGCAAGCTCATTTTCAAGGTGGTCCTGGACATCACAGCTGCTCAGGAAGAGCCACTTGGTAGCGACCAGGCTAGTCACCTGTGATGTCATACAGTCTGTGAGGACACACTGCTGATGATGCAGTGGAAGGAATAGAACTAGCTATTCAGCTGCCAGGTAGATTGCTATTCCACACGTCCAGTGCAATACCATCCCATAGAAAGAGCAAAAGGAAAATACTTCAGAATTAGAAAGTTACAACTGACTGCTTCTTCGAATTTGCAACATTTTCCTGTCTGCTAGTTTTGGTTATACTAGCTCTTTAACTGTCCCACAACTGATTGGCTGGGGATGACCAAACCACCAAATGCAGCTCCCTGAATGGCAGGCTTCGTCAACCAAGTCCCCATTTCACCTAAATTGGAAGCCTATTTGTTTGCATTGCCTTTGCCAAGCAAACCTAAAAATATAAGTTGAACCAGCATAATATTCTGTGGTGATTTGCATATGCAGTCCATGATGCTTTGCATTATGGGGGCATGTGTGATTTTGTATTTGTTCTAAAAATACAGTATTTTTAAACTGGACTGCAGAAGGGACTTAATAGCAGTGCATACCCAGCTCTCTACAAATCATTTGAAAATCAATTTTTTTTCAATTTATTTATTTGTTTTTTTCTATATAGCTTTTTGCCCACCCGCCACCATCTACTCCTGTTATCTGGGTCCTGTATCGAGGGTCCCTCAGTCCCATCTACCGCTCCCCCGGCTCTCATGCCAGCAGGGATCCACACAGAGCAGGACCTGTAAGTCACCTGATGGCCATCACATACGGCAACAGGGGGACATAGGCTTTCCCCTGGTTTTCTCCCTGTTCCCCACGCTGGGGCGCAGACGAGACGCGCAGATGTGCGGAGGCACGACATGCCCCAGAGTCCCGAGCCTCCCTTTCATTGCCCTCCTGATCCACACCACCACCATGGCAGTAATTCAGCTGAGTGTGCAGGTTCTCCCCCAACCCAGGAAAGGAGAGCAGCCGTCAGGCTCTCAGTCCCCAGCTCACCACTGAACACAGGTTGCTGGTGTGGCAGGAGGTAAAGCACCAGCGTCTCAGCCCTCCATGCCACTGGGCTGGCTTTTTTTTTTGCCCACATATTTCCAGCCAGGCCCCTTTGGTGTTCCCCCAGTACCTTGGCCCCAGTCTCTGCCATCCACTTCCTGGAGCTGAGAATTACCTCTCCCGTAGGATACAAAAGTGTGGGATACCCCCAACTGAGCAACGTGTCAGGCAAAAGAAAAGGCAGAGAAGACCATGCCAGATATACTGTTCTTCCCAAGGAGCCAACCCCGGGACCCAGCTTGTTCTCTCCTGAAGATATCGGTATGCATGGGGGGACCAATGCATGTGCACACTTGCAGCATGCACAGCGGGGGTCTCCAGCCAATGTCTTCCCCTCCCACATGATCTCCTCAGCTACACTGCCACCTGTGGCTATCTAGATGGCAGGACAACAATGAGGATCCTGAGTCTCCCTCCCTGGAGGAGGAGAGTGTCTCCTGTTATTCAGTCCTCCTCCCCCTGGCCAGCCACTGATGACCCAGGCTCATTCCCGAACCTAGGTCGCCGGCATCACGAGCAGAAGTCCTACTGCTGCGCCACAGGGCCAGTGTGAAAATCACATATTATATACCTGCCAGGGTGAGAGCTAAGGGCGTTCATTCAAAAAGAAACAGTTAAGACTTTTCTTCTGTGAAACAGTCATTTAGAGTGCAAGCTTTTTAAAGCATTTGTTTAAATATTTTTCTTAAAATATAAATGGCATATGTCAGATCAAAACTGCATTTTAGTGGTAAAGTCACTTGAGCTGTGTCAGCCCCCCTCAACACACACACCCCATTGGGTGGTTCAAAAATTCCGCTGTAGGTGTAAATATGTCTGGAGTGTGTAAAGTCTCTTAAAGATTCTTGAAAAGACTTGCTCTTGTGTAAAGGTAGGAAAATATGTTTTATACTAAAATGGAGCTAAATTACCTTTTTCCCCCTATTCAACATACAGAGAGATGGGGACAACACAGTAGTGGAGCTGGAGAGGGTGGTTGCCCCTCCTGGCTGCCCCAGTGTGAGTAGTGGTGCCCCACCACCATCTTTATTCACTGCTTAGTGCCCACTGTGGAGCCCATGATTGACTGAATGGTCCCTCCTGGCTCCCAAATGCTCCCAAACCTGGCTCCGCCACTGGGACAACAGCACTGCTTTGTAGCATATAAACAAATCACTGAAACCACGTGAAAATGGCATGCCTATATGCTATTAGTACATGCATTTTAAAATCATTTTTGTGGAAAAGTTCATCTGCAAATTGCTTCTGATATCGACTGTACATAACTCTACCTCCTCTTTACAGTACGTTAAAGTGGTAGGTCCCGGAAAGCCTTTCTTTAAACTTTGGGGGTGCTGGTTCGGTTGTCTAAAAAACTGATTTCACATTTTTTTGTATAAGGCATTGGCCCAGTTGACGAATGACAATGTGGACTCAGTAAAAATAGCCTGGGAATAGGATTCAGAGCTTGAAATTAGTGATCCAAACTGGCAAAGGTACCTGGCTGGTATGCCCACGGTTGCTTCCTCACATCTTTGGAGGGAATTCTCCTGGAAGGTAACACTCAGATATTTCTGAACTCCAGCAATCCAGGTTACCTTCCAGGGAGGGGAGCACCCTGCTAGAGGAACTGTGGCAGTCTAAAGGCCATGCATGGCCACGTTTTGTGGGGCATACCCTGTATCTCAAACTTTCTTTGAAGCCTTGTGGTAAGAGATAAGTTATATACTGTGCAGGTTGTTTCAGATGTTCCTGCTTTCTAACCTACCAAAGGGGGAGAGAGTGCACCAACGACTCAAAATCTGCTCCTAACCTGTTTGGTAACTGCTAAAAAAGAGCTACCACTAAAACCTGGCTTAAGGCCGCTGTTCCGACCATTAAAATGTTGCAGACTAGAAAACTGATGTCTATAAGATGGAAAAAAAATAACTGCTCAGCTAAATCATAACTCTGACAAATTGGAAATATTGTGGAGGAGATGGGGGTGATATACATTATGACTTGCTGGAATGATTTTGTACCTTAACCACTGGGGTTCTCTTTACAGCCTTTGGACATTCACCTTACAAGACTGGCCTCTACCTCCACCACCTCCTGTCAGATGGTCTCAATTTTCTTTGTGTTATGCATACGGACACTTCTGCAGGACTTTCATTATTACTTATGTCATCTGTTAATAGCCAAAATTATGTCTCATAACTTGATCCCTGTCTAACTATATCTTTCCAGTGTGAAATAAGGTGGACTCTGCAGCACTGTTTGTTCCCTGTACTGCCTGTATGTTATGGACAAAACTTTTGCATAAATAAAAATGTACACACATTTCGGGGGTGTCACATCTCAAATACAAGTTATCATCAACAGCAAGAACAGCAAACAGCATAAAACAATTTCAAAGTACAATCGATAAGGATTTACCATACCATTTGTCAGTGTTGTTTATTTGTTTATTTATTTGTACAAGTTGGATTTACAACCTTTGAGTCAGGGACTCGTTTACAAAGGCATCTTGTCACAGGGAGGGTAGAAAATGTTACACAGTGCAGGTTACAACAGAGAAAACAGTACAGGTGCAGAACATTGAACAAAGAGTACACTTAGGCTGCATTTTTTTTTTATTTAGTTGTTTAACCAGGAGTAGCATACTAAGCTGAAAGCTTTTTTACAGGAGCGACCTGGGAGCACAGGGAAGTTAAGTGACTTGCTCAGGGTCACACAGTATGCAAGTGGAAGCTGTGGGATTCAAAACCCAGGTCTGGTCTGCTGGATGTCACCAGATTTGCAGCTCAGAGCCTTAAACCACTGTAATATAGGTTACAGTCATATACGAACTAGATTCACAGAAGTAACAGCGGGGGTACACCCCTGTATATACACCTAGTGAGGGTAGAGTTAGATATGGTGGTGGGGGGCAGCTGTCCAGAGGACACTGTCAAGTCAGGGGAGGCATAGTGGTAGGTCCCAAAGGGGGGCTAGGAGGAGGGGGGGCCAGGGTTAGGTGCATCTACAGCAACAAGCACTGAAGAGATAGTTCAGAAGGGCAGATTTGAAGGGACCAATTTTGGCAATGTCGGTGATACAGGTTGGGAGGGAGTTGAACCAAGCAGGGGCTCGGTAGTAGAAGGACCTCTGGGCTAGAGTGGTCTTGGTTCTGGGCACCAGGAAGGTGGCCTTAATAGAGCTACGGGTGGAAACTGTTGAAGACGCTCGCCGGAGGGAGGCAGAGACCCCGGGGGGGGGAGCCCTAGAAGAGATTTTTTAGCAAGTAGGCAGGTCTGATAGCACAGTCGGTCCTCAAAGTTGAGCAGGTTGGCGATGGAGTAGAGCAGGCAGGTGTGTGTGTGCGGCTGGAGGCACCGGTCAGGAGCCTACAGGCCTTATTGATGGAGAGCCGTATTTTGGTGAGGCCAGTATTGTTCATTGCAGCGTAGATGGGTAAGCCATAGTCCACTAGGGACAAGACAGATGAGGTGATGGCCAGTCGGAGGACAACTTGGGGGAGGCAATCTCTATGATGGTATAGTAGGCCTATTCGTGAGTTCATGGTGGAAGAAAGGGCATTGATGTGGGTGTGGAAGGTGAAGGCAGAGTCGAAGGTGATGCCTAGGTATATGTAGGTCATCACTTGCCCTAGTGGGTGTAGTGTGCGGGAGAGAATCGAGAGAGGGGCATTTTTGGCCTTATTTTGGTGGTGGGAGAAGAGCACTGACTTGGTCTTCTATAGGTTAATAACAAGTCCGTGATCAAGGAACCACCTTTCAGCTTGGTTGTAAGTGTGCTGGAGGGATAACTGGAGAGAGGAGGGTTCAGGATGAGAGGCAAAGAGCACCACATCGTCAGCATAGAGGAGCATTTTTTCAGTACAGGAGCTAGGGAGAGTGTTGAGGTAGAGACTGAAAAGTACGGGGCCCAGGATGAAGCCCTGGGGTACCCCAGAGCGAATGGGCCAGGCATTGGATAGGAAGCCGTTGATCTTTACATGCTGGGATCGAACTGAGAGGTAGATAGAAAACCAGGCAAGGGGACCAGCAAAAAAGCCGAGTTGGCAGAGGGAGTTGAACAGGAGGGGGTGACAAACAGTGTCAAAAGCCTTGGAGAGGTCAATGAACACTGCTCCGGCGAGGCTGCCAGTCGACAGCAGAGTGCAGGTATTGAGAGAACTCCAGGAGAGCAGTAGTGGTACTGTGGCCTGGGTGGAAGCCATGTTGCTCTGGGCACATTATGTCATATTTGACCAAGTACTCAGAGAGCTGGATAGACACCACTTTCTCAAGGGCTTTGGAGAGTGGGGGGAGGATGGAGATCGGTCTGTAGTTGTTGGGGACGAACCAATCCCAATTCGTGTACAGGGGTGATTTTGGCTGATTCCAAGCACTGGGAAACTGACTAAGGCATAGGGGCTGGTTTAGTAGGTCCGTCAGGGGGACTAGGACAACATCCAAGACCAGGCGGAGGATCCTGGAGTCGAGGGGGTCGCTGCTGGGGTTGTTGCTACCAAGGGCTTTTTAGCAGGTGTGGCCTGGCCTCGTGAGCGGATATAGTGCATAGGTAAAAAGGAGGGCGGTGCAGGACAGGGGGGATAGAGGCGGGGATAGGGTAAAAGAAACTGCTGGGGAAAACAGAGCTTAGGTCGGAGAAGGTGGTATGAGGCAATCTGCAATGCGAAGTGGGTCTGTGGTAACAGTGTCATCAATGAAGAGCTGGGATGGTGGGGGGAGCGGGTTTTCCCATTTAGCTCTTTCATGCTATCCCAGAAAGTCTGGGCGGAACCCCAAGAGGATGCGAGGGTGGTCTGATAGTGCTCTGCCTTGGGAGTTTGGATGTAAGTTGTAATTGAATGTTTTTATACTTGCTGTTATAATAACTATTGTATCATAACATAAGATGACAGCATGGCTCAACTGGTAACACATCTGACTCTGGATCAGAAGGTCACGGGTTCTAGTCCCACTCTGGGAATAGGCTCATACCATAAATGCTGGTCCCCAAGTGTGGTACTGGGGGGAGAGATGCTGCGCTGTTGGGGAGTGCCACTCTTTGGATAAGACATTAAACTGTGATCCCTTTTGTCCATCTCTGGTGGCTGTCTAGGTGGAAGTTAAAGATCCCATCAACACTTATTATAAGAGAAGGGGATTTTCCCCACTGTCCTCGTCAACAGTCCCCATCAATAAAACAGGTCCATCTTATCCACTGCCCAACAGTATGCACTCTGGAAATCAGTTATCACAGCTCAGTGGGCCTTTTCTGTTCAACAGTGAACAATAAACAACAAAGTGTATGAAAAAGGACAAAGAGGACGTTTGACCTGCTCAGGGTCTATCAGTGAGTCAGTATCTCTGATGGGATTCAAACCTCTGTTCTCTTGTTTTACAAGCTCACTGCTCTAAGCATTAGATTGCACTGCTGCATACTAGAAGACACTTTCCTGATTTTACACTAGGGGAAAGGAAGGGAGGGTGCCAGCACCCTTTCTGTGTTTATCTCCCCTCATTAATTATTAGGGAGGGCAGTTGTATGAAGACAGGATCTTTGTGTCTCAGAACTACAGAGCAGCCCTGGGGCTCTGAGGCCGAGGTGTCACAGCCAGATGGCAGGAGGCTGAGGTGGTACCAGCACATGCTCTCTGTCACCTGGAGGGAGGGGGGGACGCTGGTCATCATGATGCTATGCTGTGATCCCGGGGACAGAGCAGCCATGGGCACAGGCAGAATCAGAGAGAGAGAGAGAGACTAGAGGCCATCTGGTGGCCCAGAGGTAGCGCTTCACACTTCCATGCTAGAGACCTGGGTTCAGGAGCGGATGTGGGACCCTACTGCCATCTAGCTCAGTTGGAAAGATTGTTGCTCATGGGAGGGTGTGCCAGTCTGGGGACGGATAGTGCCATGACATGGTGCCACAGCTGTCCCTCACAGTGGACCAGATAGCTACATCCCTTGAGAGGGACAGGTGCTGCCTGCAATGGTGGCGTGCATGTGAGGCCCTTAAGTGGCTATACAAGGCACCCTGGGAGGTGGGAGGGTCAGAGTGTACCTGCAGAAGAAAACTGGTGGAGGAAATCCTCATTGTATTTGTGATGATGGCTGCCGCTACTCTCAGGGCCCCTGCCATGGTGACCTCATCAGCGTGGTCCTGTGGGAAAGTAATGACAGGGCAGGGAAGTCTCCAGTGAAGGACCCACAACCTGAGGATGAATTGAATGGTAGCAAGGGACAAACAGTTGGATTAAAAAAAAAAGATGGAGGGTGCCAACTCCGTGGTACTGAGTGATGTGGCATCGCTCTGACACGCTGGTGACCCAGGTTCACGCCTTGGTCCCGGGATGTCCAGAGTAGAAACCAGCAGGGAGGGACTCAAAGCATCTTCAGGATATTCCCCTCCTGGAGGGAGGGTGGGTGCTGTATCTCCACTTGTTTAGTGGCTCTTGATCGTGGGGTTGCAGATGTGTTCTTTGCGACATGGTAATCTATGTGCTGCCGGTCATCCCTGCCCCATGATGCAGCTTAGCAGCACACAAGTGGGTAGTACGCAGGAACTCAAAAATGGTAAAGGGGATGGCACCAGGCATGCTAGATGGCAGCCCCTCTAATGCCTCCAGACCTCATATGCCAGCTGGCCTACTATCCCAACCATCAGCAGGCTAATCTAGGTGTTTCTCTCCTGGTGGCAGCAGAAGGCCACCCTGACAGAAATAAGTCAGAATCTCAACAAGAGTTCAGGGGTCACACGCTCTCCGCCTCCAAATCCTTTGATAAACAAAGAAGTTGATGGCAGAAGGAGACCGCTAGGTCCATCTAGTCTGCCAATTTGTTTTAGACCTGCTTTGACACTCTAGTTGCCCTTTATAGGAAAAAGGATCAGTATTGATCCAAAACATGTCAGGCAAGCATAGCCTGTCTTATTAAAGGAAAACTGAGCAAAACAGTGCCTGCAATCACCAGGGCTGCAGAAATGCCCGATTAACATACCCTGTAAAGTTTACAATCACTGTGGCTAACCTTTGCAAAGTTATTCTTTGTTTGTAATGTGGTCCTGGATGTGCCATTTCTAAGGTGCCACCGCACCGGAAGACAGAGTGTGACCTTACTACCTCCCGGATCATCCTGTCCTATGCCAGAATGCTCGTTCATGACGAGCGAGGCACATTTAAGCCGAGTAAAACTAAACTATGTCCCATGTAGAGGTCTTTGAGCTGTACCTCTATAAGCAATTCCCGTTGAAACCTGAGCAGTGTAAGGTGCTTAAATCTATTATTAAAAATTACAGCTCCGAGCTCAGGCATGGGCGCTACTGCGCATGCCCAAACTCAGAGCTGGAATTTTTAAAAACAAAATTAATCACCTTACACCTCCATTCAAGGAATACTGTTTATTAAAAATTACAGTCCCGAGCTCAGGCATGGCGCTTACATGCATGCCCAAACTCAGAGCTGGAATTTTTAAAAACAAATTTAATCACCTTACACCTTCCGATTTCAACGGAATTGCTTGTAGAGGTACAGCCTCAAAGACCTCTACATGGGACATAGTTTAGTTTTGCCTGCTTAGGTGCCTCGTCATGAACGAGCATTCGGCAAAGGACAGGATGATCCAGGAGGTAGTAAGGTCACACTCTGTCTTCCGGTGCGGCGGCACCTTAGAAATGGTGCATCCAGGACCACATTACAAACAAAGAATAACTTTGCAAAGGTTAGCCGCAGTGATTGTAAACTTTACAGGGTATGTTAATCGGGCATTTCTGCAGCCCTGGTGATTGCAGGCACGGTTTTGCTCAGTTTTCCTTTAACATGTAGATTTTTTAATAAAATGGACTACGAAGTCTGAACTGGATTGGAGACTGGTGCCTATGTTTGATTTGGAGGTGGTGAGTGCCTAACTTCTGAACTGTTGCTGTGCTTAAACTTGTCTGGTGCACCACATTCCCACTGCGAACTCTTATCTGTTGAAACAAGTCAGAATCTTCAGCTGATGGAGGGCTCCAGGGACTGGTGGCACATACAGAAGTGCAGGGTTAGTCCAGCCGGCAACAGGGGGTATGCCTTGTGGGGTACCCAAAGGATTGAGTGAATGGGCAGTGGATACAAAAAAAAAGATGGAGGGAGATGGATCAGCTGGTCTGCCATCAGTATACCACAGCATGCATGTTGGGGAACTCTGGCGCTGGCTCTACACCCTGCTCCAACAATGTTGGATTTGTTTTTCTCTAGAGGGCCCCCCCCCCTCCAAAAGTCCCACCACTGATAGAGGGACAAGCCATGGGGTAACACACTGTTGGGGTTAGGAGGTTGCCAGATGGTAGAAGTCTGGAGGGGAGATAAAAAAAGGCAAAAACACCAGCCATGGTCGCAAGCAGGCTGGCTGTCCAGCCCCTGCCCCTCAGCACAGCCGCTCAGTGTAATCCTTGTCCTCCCCTTAATTATTTTTTATTTTTTTACTTTTATTTAGTTTTTGTTGTCTGGGAAAAGATGGCTAGGCAACTCTACCTATTTTCAGCCGCGTCCCACAGGATGGGGGAAGAGATACAGATGCTAACTGACATGAATCAGGTTAAACTGTAGGTGGTATTTTTTCAGTGAATAAGGAAAATCTGTCCAATACACCGAGGGAATTCCCCTGACCGGGCTGAAAGTAGCACCCCACCTCAGAGGGGCAAGCCGTGGTGGTCCAAGCGCCGGAGGCCTGATAGGCTAGAACAGCAGGAAGCCCAGCCTGGTAGGCCGAACAGAAGAAGCAGTATGACAGGGCAGAAGACAAGCCCAGTAAGGAGGGCCCGGAAGAGAACCATGTGGGAGGGGGGCACTGTAACAGGAATAACAGTGATAGTTTGAAAGTATTTTGTTTTTGAGAAAAATCAA
Source organism: Neoceratodus forsteri (assembly GCA_016271365.2). NCBI lineage: Eukaryota > Metazoa > Chordata > Ceratodontiformes > Ceratodontidae > Neoceratodus > Neoceratodus forsteri. Next base: position 1,400,427,207 of record CM028131.1, on the reverse strand, counting down.
GTACTTTAGACTTTGTGCCACATAATTTGCTTCCACATGTTACAGTAACATGAATGGTATCATTCTGTGGTCATAACTTCTGTTTTAGTTTATAGGCAAGCTGAAATGAAAGGGAATGGAAGCATTTAACCATGCAGCCAAACTCAGGTCAGAAAAATTACAGTAGCTGTGAAAAGGAACACGGCGAACAGTTTTCCCCCCCTGTTTTTAATCTGTCTGCTCTTGGGAGCTGTTGTCTTTAAAAGCCATTACTGGAGATATGGGGCCTGCTGTTTAAAGGTCAGTTGGATTAATAAAAATGCATTTCTAAAATCAATTACAAACATGGCTGAAATGCTTTCAGAGCAGCAGTAACTGTAATAGAGATCTTGCCGCTGTCTAAGAAAAAGGGTATGAATAAAAGACACGTTATAGCTTTCTAATTCGCAGATTCCAGCGCAGATGTCATTAGTGTGTTACTAAAGCATGATGTGGACTGGCTGCTTCCATAAAAACATTTTACATATACAGAAATATAGAGTTTACAGACATAAAAAAGATTCTCAGTCCATCTAGTCTGCCCAGCTCCCAACTAGGCACTCACCAGTCTAGCCCTGGCAAGGTCTTACGCGAAGCCAGCTGGTGCTTGTGAGATGGTCACGGGTATTACGGTGTATGGGAAGTTACGGTGCCCTAAGAATAAAGGATAAAACACATACAGCACTGGGTGAAATAATGGTCCTTTGTGCTGTTTTCCTTTAAGTAAAGGTGTAAGATTACTGTATGGGCTTCACAGCCTGTTACCCTGCTGCGGCAATGGTCCACGGGTGGTAAAATGTTAAAATTTAATGCAGTCCTGTTAAGAGAGGGAAAGGATGGTAACCCTGGCTGAACTGCCTGCCAGTTGATCCCTTCCAACTTCCCGGTCCGCACACATGCCCTCAGCTCGGACATTTTTGTGATGTTCAAGAGCGAGATGACTTTATTGAATCCTAGGACGATTTATTTTAAACCACATTAAACATATGGTTATTTTCACACAGACACGTCAACCAACAGGCCCCTATTAGCTGAGCCGATGGCTTTCATTTGTGTGAAAGATAGCTTAAATATACATAGTAATGGTTTAAAATTGTCCCCATAGGATTCAATGGGGTCCGCCCCTGCACTCTCCCTGGTTGGACGTCACAAAATGTCCGTGCACAGGGGCATGGTAAGCGGACACTTTTCCCGCTTTATGGCAGCCTGCCCCGAATATTTGGCATAAGCCCTGTATAAAGGGTACTTGAGACTGTCACAAGCTAGACCAGAAAAAGCTGGTCTAACTTGCGGCAAATGGCGTACAGGATCGGGAATCCTGATCACCAGCCGGGAGAATACCAAAAGCCCAGTAAGCTATATGTTCGGTACACCTGGGGCTTGTGGCATTCTCGGACCCTGTGAAGCCAGCCCAGCATCTCCTTTTCATTGAATCGGACTGTCCAGTGTGCCTCCCACAATCGGGTATCTGGCCACCTTCTACCACCTTCGAAACTCTGAAATTCTTTGCATATAGCATCTTGTTTTCTAATTAAATAGGGTATGTGGGTGACTGTAGGTAAATGTAAGCTGCAAACACAGAGCTAGTGTGTCAAACTGAAGTGGAATACTGATGTGTGTGTCACCCTGGGCCCTCCCCTATTGATTTTCCAGGTGGGTTCCTATATACACTTTCCAGGTGGGCTCCCCATACCCCAATCCCACCCTGAAATAGGGGTCTGAGGCAGGGTTCCTGTTTTTATACAGTTTTGCAATATATTTACTCAGGGTAACCCAGCTGAGATGCAATATCTCATTTTCAACGGGGTCCTGCTTTGACACACTTTTGTACTGTATTTACCCAGGATAGCACAGCCGAGGTGCAATATCTCATTTTTGGCGCGGTCCTGCTTTTACCCATTTTTATAATGTATTTATCCAGAACAGCCTAACTGAAAGGCAAGTTACATTTTCAGTGGAGTCCAACTTTTACAATGTATTTTCCTAGGACAGTGCCAGCATAGATACACAGTTCGGGGTGGGGTGGGGTGGGGGCTCTGTTGTACTGGGTCCTGCTTTTACACATTTTCGCTAGATATTTACCCAGGATAGACCAGATGAGATGCAAGATCTCATTTTCAGCGGTGTCCTGCTTTTACACATTTTTGGATTGTATTTACCCCAGATAGGCCAGCTGAAAGGCAATATCTAATTTTCAGTGGACTCCTACATTTTGACCCCAAATTTCCAACAGTCTTTTTATGACCTGATGTTACGATTCTGATAGGTGGAATTTTTTAAATCCCATCCAAAAGGTGATTTCACAGTGCAACAGCAAATTCCTGTTTTGGGGACCCAGGGAGCCGGAGGGCCGGCTGGGGAAGAAGGATTGAGTGCCCCTAAGGCTGCTGTCCTTCTCCAGGGGAGGGTTGGGTGTGTGTGTCCGGCGCATGGAGGGCTCCTGGCAGAGGCCAGGGGAAGCACAAGCACCGGCACCTAGTATAAGAGGGGCGGGGTGGATGCAGGACGTCACTGCACGTCCTCGCCCCTGGGGCAAGTCCAGAAAACCTCGCTGGCTGCCGAAAATGACACGCGTGCCTGGCACCATGGCTTTCATTGTTCAAGCTTCCCCCACTGACCAATCATGGCTCCGATGCGCCATCCAACCCAGAACCCCACCATGGGGGGGGGAGCCAGGGAGGTAATGCCGGTCACCGCACCCTTCCTGGATTTGAGATGGTCTGGTACGGGTGATTGGCCCCACCCTGAAGGGGTAAGTTGGGGTATCAGTTGGGGAGGTGAATGAGGGTGGTGTGTAACCCCCTGCAAATGGGGGTTCCCAAAAGACTTCCAGGAGCTTGCTTGAATGCTCCAAGCCTGAATGGTGTTTGCTAAGCCATTTATCAGTGAGTGTTTTAGAACCTCTGGTACTGTCTCTTTAAGAGCTGTCTGCTTGCAGACATAATTAGTTTGTATGGGGACTGTGTGTTTCTTTGATTGAGTACCACTCAAGCTGCTGCCAATTCACTCCATTTTTGCAGTCACTAGGAGTGCAAAGGGAACCTATCTGAAAGATGTAACTGTTTGCCAGAAACCATTTAGAGTAATAATGAAATTAGAGTTTGTCTAACCTGCTTTCTTTGCAGTCAGAACTGTGTCTGCCTAGTTCCCCATTCTGGTTTTGAACTGCTGAACTGGACCAATCAGTGTGGGAGTAAGCTAGCTCTAAAATGGTGCCTTGGACGAATCAGAACTTGGACTCATAATCTGAGCCAGCCACAAGAGGATTGTATGGACAGTGACTCTGGGAGATGTAGTTTAGACTCGGCGCTTTTGGACCAACAAGGAGCAGTCTATTCGAGTGACAGCCAATCCAGTCAAGAACTGGGAGGAACTCAAAGGAAGTGCCCGTTTTGTCTGTTGGAGTTTCAGTTGAGCTGTGGCAGTGAAGAAGGAAGGAGCCCTGTGCTTTTTCAGTGTGCAGTTTTAGTCGGAAGCGATGTAAGGCCCAGAGTTCCGTCTGCAGCTTGTGTAATTGCTTGTTAGGACTGAATCCGTCCTGTGAAGAGAATCAAAGGATATCTGAAGAGTAGAAACCAGGCTCACCCTGTAGAAGACTGGAGAAATTGCTGAATTGCACTCGGTCTGTCAGGAACTGAATCTGCTGTGTGTTCTCCCGGGTATTGTGCAGTAATTACGATCGGGATAGAGAAGCAGCCTGCCTGGTATAGTACTTTCTGTTTTACCATATAAATGTGTGAAGAGGCTTGTGTACTTCAAGTGAATCCTGCTGCCATTAAAGGACTTTTGCCTGTTACTGTTCACCATATAAATGTGTGAGGAGGCTTGGTTAGCTCAAGTGAATCCTGCTGCATTAAAGGACTTTTGCCTGTTGCAGTTTGCCATATAAATGTGTGAGGAGTCTCGGGAGCTCAAGAGTAGCCCTGCTGACATTGAAGGACCCTATCTTGTTTGGAGGTCGTGAGTACTAATTCAGGGTCGCCCTGTTGAATTGCCACATTGAATCCAAATGGAATCACTGTACTGCTGACTGTTTAAACTAATTTTCTTTTCTCTGTGGGAAAGGGCCCTACCAGCTGCCACGGTTTGGACTAGCCACTAGGGCTTGGGTACCCAGGACAGTAACTGGTAGGGATAGGCCTGCACAGAGCCATAGGTGATGAGTAAAGTGATAAGCTAATTAACCTGATTTCCTGTCCTGTTATATTCCCCCTAAATAAATCAGAGCTGCTTGTTTCAGCAAAGTTATACTGCCTGAGGTATTTGTCTATGTTAAAGTATTGTACTGTGATTGTTGCACTGTATCTTATTTTACAGGAGGTCCCAGTGCCTGAACCAGCCCTGGGGGTAAGTGTATACTGTGAAGGTAATTCTGATATATTGTGTGGGCCACTAGTGGGAAGAAAGGGGGGTTGCAGTGTCCCAGAGGGCTGTGACCAAGTAAGTTTAACTATTGCAAACCCTGGCCTCTGGGTGGAGGCACCCGCCATTGGATCCAGGCCCCTCAACCTGTTAGTGGCAAATCAGGCAGGGGTAGTAGCCCCTGGGATAGCGCCATCTAGGGGTTACAGGTGTGCAGGAAGGTGCCGAGGTATAGGCAGCCAGCGGCAAAAAGATGAAAAATTAAATAAATAAAATAATAATAATAAAAAAAAAAAAAAAAACATGTTTTGGAAGGGACTTGAAAAAATGACACCTGCCATGTTCATGAGGTGGGGTAGCATAATGGATACGTTGAACATCAGGGGCCAAAATCTGCAAAAATAAAGTTATAAGTAAACAATGGAACAATTCAATGTTTCTTCATAATATAGTTGTTTTTTCACATTCTGACCCCAGATTTTCAACATAGTCTTTTTATCACATTCTGACCCCAGATTTTCAACATAGTCTTTTTATGAACCATCCTTCTGAACACGACAGGTGTCGTTTATAAAATGCTGGCTGAAATATCATTTTGTGTCACAAGTGTGTAAACATATTTTGGCCAGGATTTGAAAGACGACACCCATCACATTCATGGGGAGGTGTGAAAAAATGTGTGTGTTGAAAATTTGGGATCAAAATATTGAAAATTACCAAAGTTTTGAGCGAGCATTAAATAATTTCAGTATACCTTCATAACTTTATTTTGAACTGCATTTTCAACATAGTCTTATGACTGCAGGTGATTTTGAGGAACGACTGCAAAATCACTTTTCAGGCAGATTTGAAAGATTCGTCCACCTTGTTCATGAGGTGGGGTCCCAAAAAGGCCATGCTTAAAATTTGGGGGAAAATATTAAAAAATGACTACGTTATGAATACAAGTTCAAAAAGCACTTACCTGATTTCTTCAGTTCCGGGTATGGCCCTGAAGAGTGAAGCCATGTCTCCAGTCCAGAGAGGATTATAGGGTTGGACCCCCTACAGGTAAGTATGGGATAGGGTGCGTGGGGTGTTGGATGCTGAGTGGGGGGGGGTCGGGGAGGCGATAACGGCAGCAGGGGAAGGGGTGGCAGTGGCAACAGATGTCGATGGACTGTTTTCTTTTTTGCAGGTTTTATTTCATATATATATATATATAGCTCTTTGGTCCCCGTCGCTTCCTCCCACCAACTGGTGACAGGGACATATAGGTATTTTACAGGTTTCTCCCCTGATCCCTAGCAGGCCTAAGCTCACGGCCCGTGCAAATTATTAATAAGCTGCGCTTACACCCATGGCTTCCAGCTCAGCCCTTCCACCTCCCACATAACTGTTTTGCCACCCTCCGCTTTCACACTACCCAATCGGACTCCCACCCAGTGGGGCAGAACTACAGGGGGCTAAGCCACCCTCACCACCTCGGAGAGGAGAGCTGCTCATCGGCATGCTTGATCCTACTCTGCCCCTCCCCACCGCCAGCTCCCCAACGACCCAATGTCATTCCTGAACCCTGGTCGGCCATGAAGGCGTGGCAGCAAGTTGCGCCAGCACCTCAGCCCACCTAACCGCTTTACAGGGTTAAAAAATAAATAAGCCCCAGTTCTAGTTACATGTAGTATTTCTTTAAATTAATTTACTAAAATGGATGTGTTGGAAATACACTGACAATATAACAAGTTTCTTTTCTGTGAATTGGGGACCGGGATTCCTTCGGGAGGGGGTGGGATGATTGACAGCAGGAGTGTTTTTTTTTTTTTTTGTGAAGTAACATAGAAACAGATAAGGACCACTTGGCCCACACAGTCTGCCCATTTCCCTACCTAATGAATAAGCTACAGATCCTAGTTAACCAGCAGCCTACTTCTTTCTACCCCCAACCCCTAGAATTGCCTTATGGCTGTCCCATGCATGCTTGAATTCAACCACTGTTTTTGACTCCACAACCTCCTCCGAAAGGCCGTTCCATGCATTCACAACCCTCTCTGTGAAAAAATACTTTTACATTACCTCTGAGCCGCTCCCTCTGTCTTCAAATTGTGCCCCTTGTTCTTGCACATCTCTTTTTTAAAAGATGCTACCCTCTTGGACTTTGTTGATTCCCTTGAGATACTTGAAAGTTTTTATCATGTCCCCCCTCTCCTCCTTTCCCGAGGCTATACATATTAAGCTCCTTTAGTCTCTCTTCATATGTCTTCTGGTGCAGACCCTACACCATTTTAGTTGCTCCTCCTCTGGACAGCTTCCATCTTGTTTATGTCCTTGCGGAGATTGGGTCTCAGAACTGCACACAGTACTCCAGATGTTGTCTCACCAGCTGTCTGTACAGAGGGATAACAACTTCCTGTTTTCTACTGGTGATGCCTCTCCCTATGCATCTCAGTATCAACCCAGCCCTCCTTACTGCCCTCTCACATTGCTTGCCCACTTTTAAGTCATCTGATATGACTACCCCCAGGTCCCTTTCCATTTTTGTTGTTGTTAGTATCTCACCCCCCATTGTGTACTCTTCCCCTGGGTTTTTGTTTCCCAGGTGCATTACCTTGCACTTCTTAGCATTAAATCTAAGCTGCCATACATTTGACCATTCCTCTAACCTTGCCAAGTCCCTTCTCATCCTTTCCACCCCACCTTGTGCATCAACTCTGTTGCAGATCTTTGTGTCATCTGCAAAGAGACATACTTTTCTTCCAGTCCCTCTGCAATGTCACTTATAAAGACATTGAAGAGGACGTCTTAATATTGAACCTCCGGCACCCACTAGTAACCCCTTTCTTCACAGTGGACTCCATTTACTATTACCCTCTTGTCCTATTCTCCAGCCAATTCTTTACCCAGGCTATAATCTTGGGACCCACTCCCAGGCTGGCTAACTTGTATATTAATCTTTTGTGTGGGACTGAGTCAAATGCCTTGCTAAAGTCTAGGTAGGCCATGTCCACAGCCCCTCCCTGATCTACTACTTTGGTCACCCAGTCAAAGGGATGGGATGACTAGCAGCAGGCAGGTTTGTTTTGTGAAGCAGGGATGGAGATTCCTTTGTGGAGGATGACTGGCAGTGGGAAGGTTTCTTTTTTGAGAAGCAGGGATGAGGATTCCTTTGGGGGAGTGGGATGATTGACAGCAGGCAGATTCATTTTATGAAGCAGGGATGGTGATTCTTTTGGGGGGATGACTGGCAGCAGGTGGGTTTCTTTTTTGAGAAGTGGGGACGAAGATTCCTTTGGGAGGCAATGGGATGATTGACAGCGGGCGGGTTTCTTTGTTCATAATGAGGCACTCCATTTAAAACCTCAGTCAGTTGCGTTTTGGGAAGGGGGACAAGATGCAGGCTGATTATGACACTGATCAGCTGTGCTTGCTGAGCAGTGTCATGCAGATCAAAGGAAAACCACCCTGTGATTCGGGTGGCTCTTTTCTTTGAACTTCATGAAGTTTCCATCCAGCAAGCCCAGAAGCAAGCTTGAGGCTGCTGTTGTCAGGCGCAGCAAGGGAGAACCTGGCCTTCTCCCCCCAACAAAGGGAATGGGGTGTTTAACTGGGGCACCTGACAGTGCACGAGGGAGCAGGAGCTTGCAGTTAACTGGTGGATCTAGGGCTGGGAGGGCTGGACGTGGGCAAGGGGCAGGGATGGAGGGTGGTCCTGATTAATGCCAGAAGCATGGGAAATAAGATGCCTGAGATCTGGGCGACGCTGACTGAGGGAGATGTGGATGTGGTGGCAGTCACTGAAACTTGGGCGACTCATTGTCATGATTGGGACCTGAACTTGCTGGGGTACACTGTGTTCAGGAAGGACAGGGCTGTGGGCAAGGGAGGGGGGTGCTGCTCGTCATTAGGAATGGCATTAATATATGCAGAGTGGAGGGGGCTGAGGGTAATGTAGAGGCGTTTTGGGCTACCTTGCAGGCTCCCGGCGGAAGGACGGTCAACCTGGAGGTGGTTTACAGACCTCCCTCACAGGCAGAAGAACTCGAGGAGGGCCTGGTGATGAACCTAAGAGCTCACTGCGGTCAGGGTGGGGGTAGAACTGTGGTGCTGGGTGACCTTAACATGCCAGGAGTGGATTGGAGCACCATGGCAACTTCATCAACTAGGGAGCAGCGCTTGCTGGACATCTTCCAGGATGCATTCCTATCTCAGCTGGTGGTTGACCTGACAAGAGATGGTCGCATCCTGGATGTGGTCCTGTCTGATAGTGACCTGGTTAGGAACCTGGTTGTAGGGGACCCACTGGCGGAGAGTGACCATGCCACGGTTTGGTATTCCTTAGACCTGGGTGAGGTGGAAAATCGCACAAAAACGGTAGTGGTGGACTTCAGGGGAGCAGACATTGAGGGTATGGTGGGTGTTCTCAAGAGGTATTTGGAGGGGATCAGACAGGACATGGACACGGAGTGCAGGTGGAAGATTATTAAAAGAGGGTTCCTTGAACCCACTAAGGCCTGCACGAAGGTCCGGCACAAGTTTGGTAGGGCCAGAAAGCTGAGCTGGTGGACCAGGGAGGTTCAGGAGGTGGTGAGGGAGAAAAGAGCAGCTTATAGAAAATATAAGCGCTCATGAGGGAACACGGACAGAGAGGAATACAACAGGATATTCAAAAAGGTAAGCAGGGTGGTGAGATCGGCCAAGGTGAAGACGGAGCTAAGGTTGGCACAGGGAATCAGGAATGGGGAAAAAAGAGTTCTTTAGGTACATCAGGGAAAGGAGGAAAGTGAAGAGGCAGAGAGTGGGTGGGCTGAGGAGGCCAGAGAGCAGGCGGAGGTACTCAACAAATACTTTGCTTCGGTCTTCACCAGGGAAGATGGAGCATCAACACCACAGGGTGGGAAGCAGTCTGGAACTAAGGTTGGGGGGAGCTCTCTGACGTTGAAATTCCTGTGGGCAGGGTGAGGGAGGCTCTTAAGTCCCTGAGAATGGATAAGGCACTGGGTCCGGATGGGATTCATCCCAGGGTGCTGAAGGAGATGGCGCTGCACCATTGGCGGACCTTTTTAATTCCTCCCTTAAGACGGGTTGGGTGCCTCAGGATTGGAGGATGGCTCATGTTGTGCCTATCCATAAAGGCGGCTCATGGGAGGAGCCAGGAAACTACAGGCCTGTCAACCTGACGTCATTGATGGGCAAGATGATGGAGGCCATCCTGAAAGAGAGACTGGAGGTGTTCCTGGGTACACGGGGTCATCTGGACAACCACCAACATGGTTTCGTTCAGGGCAGATCATGTCAGACGAACCTTGTGGAGTTCTACAGTTGGGTGACAAAGGCACTGGACCAGGGAAGGTCAGAGGATGTTCTCTGTCTGGACTTCAGCATGGCGTATGACTCTGTGCCACACTCTGGGTTGTTGGACAAGCTGGGGGGAATGGGAGTGGAGGAGAAGATGGTGGGGTGGATAAGGAGCTGGCTAACTGGGCAGTTTCAGAGGGTGGTGTTTTGGGGAGAGGTATCATTTCCTAGAAGTGTCATTAGCAGGGTCCCACAGGGGTCCGTGTTGGGCCCACTCCTGTTTAATGCTTATATCTCGGACATTAGGGACTGTATCAAGAGTAACATGAGCCTCTTTGCTGATGACTCTAAGCTGGGGGTGGTGGTGGATGGGGAGGAGAGGATACACTATGTATGAAAAGCACTATATAAATGCAGATTCCTCTTCTTCTAGAAGTGCCCCACAGGGGGAACTGGAGACTCTTGAGAGGTGGTCACACACTCGGAAGCTGAGGTTTAATGCTAAGAAATGCAGTGTTCTCCACTTGGGACTTAGGAACCCTGATCGTGAGTACTTTTTGGGTGGGGAGAAAAGTACAGTTACATAAGAACTTACCACAACGGTAGATCTTCGAGAGCAGCTCTTGAGCTCTTGCAGCAGGTAATACCATTAGGACTAATGCTGTCAGGCGTTAGGACCCCACAGAAAACTTGTAGCTAGCAGTCTGAGATGAGGGACCACCCCCGATGTCGGCTCTGCCCGATGTCCGGCGTGGTATAAAGGGGGCGGTCCCCTTGTGCCATCTCAGTTCTCCCGCCGGAGACCCGGCTAACACAGAATTGGAGAACCGAGCAGAAACTCCCAAACCTAGTACAGGTGCAAAACTCATATATCTGGGGGATGGAGGGTGGGAAAGCCACCTGCTGCAAGAGCTCCTCTCAAACATCTACTATTAGGGTAAGTTCTTATGTAACTGTAGTATCTAACTTCGCGGGTGGAGCTCTTGCAGCAGGTAAGACCATCAGGACTGAGTCCCAAGCAGTACCCAAAGATAGGCCAAGGTCTGAGCGGGAGGTGGTAAAGAAAAACTGAAACATAGGCAGATGCTGAGTATCTTATGAGAGTAGGCCCTGCAGGATGGCTAATCCAAAATTTGCTCTCCTCCTAGAAGCAATGTCTAGGCTGTAATGCCTAATGAAGGTATGGACTGTGCTCCATGTCACAGCAGCACAAATGTCTGCTGAAGAGACATTCCTTAGGAAAGCAAAAGAAGTGGCCACAGCCCTGGTGGAGTGGCCCTTAACTGGACCCAGAAGGGGTTTACTATGGTGCTAGTAACAAAAGGAAATGCAGTGCACTAGACAACGGGCTACAGACTGCTTAGAGACAGGAGCCCCATCATCCTTTTTGCAAAGGAGACGAACAACTGGTCCGTCTTTCTGGAGGAACGTGTTCTGTGAAGGTAACACCTTAGGATTCTATGGACGTCCCAGGTGTGCAACAGCACTTCAAATAAACCGGAAGGTTGATGTCCTGATTCAATGTCAAGATGGACACCACCTTCAGTAAGAACTTGAGGTTCGTACGCAGGGTCACCCTGTCCCTGTGAAAAATGATATAAGGTTCCTTACACAACAATGCCTGGAGCTCGGAAACCCTTTGAGATGAAGTAATGGCAACCAAAAGGACAGCTTTCCAAGAGAGGAAGTGTAGCTTGCAAGAATTGGCTGGCTCGAAGAGCGGAAGGGTGAGTTTCTCCAGGACAAAAAGCAAGTTCCAAGGAGGAATGACACCCCTTCTTGGAGGCCTGACATGTAAGACCCCTCTGAGAAAGGTTTTGCAGACATTCAACTGTGCTAGAGTTCTCTCCCCCAATCGGCTCATGATATGCGGAGACCACACACATGTGAACCTTGACGGAAGAATAGCTTAGTCCCAAGTCCAAGAGGTGGAGGAGATAGTCCAGCACGTGTCTGACCAGACAATCTAAGGGATCTATGGCACGGGCCGCAGCCCAGCAATAGAAACGCTTCCATTTCAGGGCGTAAGTAGCTCTAGTTAAGGGTTTCCTTGCTGCAACCAAGACCTCTGGCACCCTGCTTGACACTCCTAGTCTCTCTTCTGCTAAGACTGCAGGAGCCATGCATGCAGGTGAAGAGAATGAAGAGCAGGAAGGACGAGTGTCCCCTGCTCCTGTGAGAGCAAGTGGGTGGAGAGTGGCAACTGTACTGGAGGTTCCAAAGACAGCTGTTGGAGCAACGGATACCAGATCTGTTGAGGCTACAGAGGGGCAATCAGGATCATCCTGGCCCCCTCTGACTGCAAATTTAGCAGTACTCTCTGAATGAGAGGGAAGGAAGGGAAGGTGTACAGGAACTTCTAGGTCCAGAAGAGGGACAATTCGTCTCACCAGAAAACACCAGGCCCTGGTGCGAGTGAGCAAACATTTTGCAGTTTGGTGTTGCACGGGGACACAAAGAGATCCAACTCTGGATGGCCCCAGCGACTGAAGAGGTCATCTGCGACCTCTTGAAGTAACTCCCACTCATGACTTGGAGAGGTGGAGTGACTGAGACTGTCGGTGAGAACATTCTGGACCCCGGGCAAGTGTATCGTGATGAGGTCTAGACTGTGTTCTACTGTCCAATCCCACACTCTCATGGCCTCTCTGCAAAGGGGATATGAGTGAGTTCCCCCTTGCTTGTTGATGTAGAAGACCACCGGTGTGTTGTCTGTCTGCACCAGAAGAGGACCCAGTGAAAATCGGTCTCTGAAAGCATGACGAGCATTTAGAACTGCTCTAATTTCCAGAATATTTACATGCATAGAGCAGTCTGTGGGGGACCAAGATCCCTGGGTCCTGTGATCCCCTAAATGAGCCCCCAACCGGTCAGAGAGGCATCTGTGGTTGGAACTTGAGGTGGGGTCGGCCTTCAGAAGGAGACTCCTCCCTCTAGATTCTTGTGGCAGAGCCACCAGTCAAGGGAATGATGGACCGCCCGAAGGATCCGGATCTGGAGATCCAGATCATCCACTGCTTGGTCCCACTGAACCTTGAGGTGCCACTGAAGGACCCTCATGTGCAATCTGGCGAGTGGTACTGTGGCTATGGTGGCCGGCATGTGGCCCAATGGCTGAAGGACGACCCGGGCGGAGATAGAGGGTGCTCTTTGGACCCTGCTTGCCAGAGCCCAGAGACATTTTGCTCAGTCCAAGGGCAGAAAAGCTCTCCCTTGTTCGGTGTCCAAAATTGCCCCTATGAACTGCAGCCTTTGCGATGGCCATGGGTGTGACTTTGGTCAATTCACAGTGATTCTCAGGGAACAAAACAGACCCTGTGTCTCTTTGAGAGTGATTTGGAGCTGCTCTTCCAATGATGTGGAGAGAAGCCAATCGTCCAGGTAGGGGTAAACAAAGAGGCCTCTCCGTCGCATTGCAACTGCTACCACCGTGAGACACTTGGTAAACACCCAGGGGGCTGATGAAAGGCTGAAGGGGAGTACCCTGAGCTGGTAGTGCTGGTCCTGAAAGCTGACGCAAAGAAACCTTCTGTGAGATTTCAGGACCTTGATATGCATGTACGCGTCCTGCATATCGAGGGAGCACAACTAGTCCCCTTGCTGAAGCAAGGGGAACAGGCCTGCCAGAGTAACCATCCGAAATCTCTGGTACTTTACCAAGAGATTGAGCTGGCTCAAGTCCAGAATGGGGTGAAGGTCTCTGGTTTTCTTTGGGACCAGGAAGAAACGGGAGCAGTAACCTTTGCCCTTCTGGGTTTGGGGAACCATCTGGATGGCCTTTTTCTCCAAGAGCTGCTGGATCTCCGCAGCCAGGAGGAGATTGTGCGCCAGTGGACAATTGATCGGAGGGGTGGATTGCCCGGTGGAATAGAAAGGAATTCTATGGCATACGCATTTCAAATGGTATCCAGTACCCATTGGTCTGAGGTGATACTGGACCATTCGAGTGGGTAGAGGGCAAACCTCCCTCCTACCTTCTCGTTCTTCAGGTCCCTGAAGAAAGGAGGGGGGCAGGAAGAGTCAGGTGGAGGGGGTGGTGGGTCCTTGGGCCCTTGGAGTTTTGGGCTGCTTAGGGCCCTGGAAACCTTGGGGGGCAGGGTGACCCCACCTCTTGAACTCTTTGCCTTGGACAGGCTTGCTCCCCTGTCCCTGTCCTTTTCGAAAGGGATGGTGAAGGGGTTCTTGAGGCTGGGATTTGTACATGTGGTGTATGTTGGCCACCGCTTTACCAGACTCCTGTAGCTGTTTGACCATGGTTTCAACCTCAGGGCCAAACAGAACTGGGCTTTAGAACGGGGAATCCAAAATGGAATCTTGCAGATCTGGTTGCAACCCCATCAACCTGAGCCATGACTGCTGTCTCAGACAAACCCCCAAAGCAGCAGCCGTGGAAGCCATGTCCACCGTGTCGTAAGAGCAATGGAGGACATGTTTGTCATCGTCCAGACTAGGCGCAGGCAAGCACCCCCTCTTCTGAGTCTGGCATGGACTTGACTAGGTCCATGGTCTTCTGCCATAAGGATTGTTGGTATGTAATCATGTGTGCCATGAAGTTAAGTGACCTGATGGCACCTGTGGCAGAAGAGTAAACCTTCCGGTCCCAGCTGTCCAATTTTTTGGAGACCGGGTCCAGGGGTTGAGAGTTCAACTGCTTGGGCTGGGAGCCCCTGCCGTGGGCTGCAGTCAGAATCAGGGAATTCACCTTCAGCTGTTCTGCCAGAAAAGGTTCAGATCTGGGAGGCTTGTAAAGCCTGTCGGCCTTCCTAGGAACTGCAGGTACTGATGAAGTGGTATGCTAAGTTAGGCGAGTGACATCCTGGAAGGGCTCGACAAAAGGGGGGATTACCAAAGGCTTAGGTTCCTTTTCACCCAGGAACTTGTCCAGGCGCTTGGGCTCTGAGTCCAGGTCCTCTGTGTCCCACTCAGAAATGGCCTGGATGTGCCTCATTATATCTAAAAACAAAGGAATCATCTGGAAGGGACCTTGGGGAATCCTTAGGTCCTGGGGAGGAAGGACAGAATTCCCCATCTGAAACAGGCTCAGATTCTGCTTCTCTCTCTTCTGAGGAGGACATGTGAGGAGGAGAAGAAGGAAGGGGAGACTGCTGATGCCTCCTCTTTTTGCCCTTAGGATCTGGGCATGGGCTATCACCTCATCAGGAGTTGGGGTGGGGGGAGGCCCCATGGGTGGTGGAGTTGGGGTGGTATCCGAGGGTCTGTAAAGGAGATCCCCCTTCACTGTATTCCACCATGTGGTGAATAAGGAGCCTATGTCCACCACTGGGATGACCGCTGAGCCAGGCACCAAGTTCTCCAGGCCTGGCGTCAGGCTCACCGGAGTGGGTGTCTGGTTATCTTGAGGAACTGGCGTTGGGTCTGGTACCCTGTCATCAGTGGGCTGACATCTGGTATCACCATTGCCCGGGGAACTGGGGTCTGGAGTAGGTCTGACCAGTGACCGACCCCTGGGAGCGGGTGCGGGTGTCTGGTCGTCTGTCAGCGACCGCCCCGTATCAGGCGTCGGGGAGTGGGACAACATAGATGGCAACCAGCTAGGCTTTCACTGTTCAACTGGGGGCACCTTGCTGGATCGGCAGGGGGCCGCCCAAGCCTGGACAACCTCTTGTTACCTGGATGTTCATCCAAAGGTTTCCTTTTTTCAGATGAACTAGGCCTGTTTTTCGAAGACTTGGACTGAACCTCCTGGGTCGACCCTGTGGAAAATTTATGAGGTCCATGAGCCAGGGAAGACTGGCGTCCCGAAGAGGCCGACACCCCCGGTGTTTGCCCTGAGAAGAGGCGGGAGTGGACTTACTCAAGTGGGAGTGTTCGGTCGCTGGCAATGAACCAGACCTCCGGCTGGCGGTCAAGGAAGAAGCGGCCTGCTTATCCGGCGACTTAGGGCAGGACTCAGACCTGGATCGATCTTTAACCCTGGGTGATGTTTCCCACACGAGGACTTTTCTTTCAGTGGGGAATCCCTGGTGGGAGAGGAGGAGCTGGCCCCTGAGCCACGCTGCATCATTGCTAGTTGCTTCTCTAGAAGGAAGGTTTTGAGTACGTTGGCTCTTCTGGCACGAGTTGTTTGACTGAATTGCTGGCAGTGGGTGCAGGTGTCGGGCTGGTGGTCTGGGCCTAAGCAGATGAGGCAGGCCGCGTGGCCGTCTTTGGCCGGAATCTGCTTGCCCGCCGCACCTCAGCTTTCTTGTAGCGGATGAGGCGATGACAGCCAGGGCTGACTAAATGAATGACTGAGAAAAAACACTTTTCTTTAAGCTGCCAACTGCTGAAGGTGTCCGTGGAGCTGAACTACACGGGTCGACGGCGGGAAAAGAACTGAGATGGTGCCGGGGGACCGCCCCCTTTATATCACGCCGGACGTCAGGCAAAGCCGACGTCGGGGGGCGGTCCCCTGCCTCAGAATGCTACCTACAAGTTTTCCGTGGGGTCCTAACACCTGATGGCATTAGTCCTAATGGTATTACCTGCTGCAAGAGCGCCACCCCTCGAAGTTAGATCTGCAGGTTTCAGGGAGGGGGGAAGGATCTTGGTATGTTTGTGGATGCCAGAATGAATAACACTGAGCAGTGTAGGAGGGCTGTGGCTAAACTGAATAGAATGCTCGGGTGCATTGCCAGGGGGATAACCTCAAGGAGAGGGGAAGTACTTCTTCCTCTGTATAACTGCCTGATCAGCCCACACCTGGGAGTACTGTGTGCAGTTTTGGCACCCATACTTGAAAAAGGACATTGCCCTCCTGGAAAGGGTCCAGAGGAGGGCAACCAGGATGATACAGGGTCTGGGGGAAGATCCCATTAGGAGAAACTTGAGGTGCTGAACATGTACTCCCTGGAGGAGAGACAGGGGAGATATGATTGAGTTCTTTAAATATCTAAAGGGAGTGAACAGGGTCGGCACTGCTAGTCTGTTCCAGCTAAGGGAGGTAGGGGCCACCAGGGAGCATTCCATGAAGTTGGTTGGCGGGAGGCTCAGGGGTGAGACTAGGAGACGTTACTTTACCAAGAGGGTGGTGGCCCCATGGAATGCACTGCCTGCGGAACTGGTGGCTGTTGATAGAGTGGAGGGGTTCTAGAGGGGTTGGGACAGATATAATGGAAGGATAAAATTGAGGAATGCCAGAAATGGAGGTGTAACTCTGGTGGGGGTGGGGATTACAGGTGAGGCGGGGGGCAGCAATGGGGTCTGGACCGTATGCTACAAATTCGAGCAGACTCAATGGACCTTTTGGCTTACTCTGCTGGGCATCTTAGTATGTTAGTATATTAGTATGTCATGATCAGCCTGGCTTAAGATTGGTCTGACACTGTCAAGCCCACGACAGACTGTCCTGCACTGGACTGACAGTGACACACCTGTCAAATCCACTTTCACAGCAACATGGTTGCTTTGAGCAAGTGCGAACATAAAAATGGCAATGATGTTGTATAAGAGAAAAGGCAGCCTGTGCAATACAGTAACGCCATGTGGTAAAAGAGGCGAATAGCAGTCAAAGGCAGTGCTACTAGTTGTAACAGCTGGAGACTTCTCTAGTGGTGGGCCATGAGATTGCAAGTATGAAAGTAAATAGAGCACTCTGACCTCACATATGAAAAACATTTCCCTTTAGCATTGTCCTAGAAGTAGGAAAATTGTTGTGAATTTTGCACACCGCAGTCATACTGTCAGTGTAATCATTCCTTGTATTTGTCTGTCTCTTGTATCCTCTGTGAAAGTTGTTAGATTTTTAATAACAACTATGTTACTGCATAAAACAATTCCCTTTAGCTGGATGGTTAAAATTTCTGCCTTTGGAAATCAGGGTCCAAGGTTTGATTCCCTGCAAGACTTTGAGGTATGTCTGCCCAAGGTGACAGACATAAGACAATTCAGTTCAGAAAGCTGTCTGAATGATTGGCTGCGTGTACACAAAGGGTTTCTGAAGGAGAAACAGACTACAATTTTCATACTGAGTGTTGTTTAGTGCTTCATATTCCTACCGCTCAATGACAGCCTCCCCCCCCACCCACCTTGAGTTTTAGGAAAGGACAAAGGAACATTCTGAGGTAAACTAAGTTTCAGTATCTCTTGTAATGCCACTCCACAGAAACCTCAATGCTCACAGTATTAACTTACTGACAGTCGTTGCAACGAACCAGGCACTCGACCATGAACAAAAATAGGTCCATAAACTGGATACTAATACCATGCACAAGTTTTTATTGTGCAAAAAACATGCTGTGCAAACACTGTTTCAGGGGACAGTGGAGGAGAGTTGTGAATGACATAGCTCTTTAACTGCTGGCCCATCATAGCATCTGCTCATTTAGATTGGGAGATTTCCCACTAATACTGCGAACAAAGCCTGCACTTGGGTGTGCTCCCCACGTTCTGTTTTCCACAGAGATTTTTTATGTTCTTACAGCCTGCCACATCTTGATCAACCTGCCCATCCCCGTCACCTGCCTTCTCCCAGACTTACTCATACCTCTCCAACTTCATAGAGAACCCTCCCCAAAGCAGACACTTGTAGGGTCTCATTGCCCTCCGGTGTCTGGATCCTAGAGAGAGACAGCAGCCAGTGCTGGCAGTTGGTGACCTGCAGTGGGTTGGTCAGTTATTCTGCTGTGACTAGCTCTGGTCTTCCACCTGCTTTTTACTGGTTTTACTATAGCGCTGCAACAGTGCTGATGTTGACATCCATGACAGGGACAGACACAATGCCAAGTGTTGCAATTGTACTGTCGGGGATGCCAGTGCATTTTCTTTGGGGGGCTCCACCCCCCGGTCTCTAGATATACCACTCCAAGTCGGAGTTGTCTCAGGGAGGGGGCACAACACCAGGAGGTGCACCACTGGTGTCTGCAGGGACCAGCATAGCAACCCGATAATTTCGGGCGAAATCTGTCGCTGTGCTGGTCTTCGTGGTCACGGTGTTGACCTCTGGTCAGCATACCCTTTTTCCTCCTCCATGCCACACACAACCTTCTAGGGGTAACGTGTCTCAGACACAAGCAGAGTGCACCAGCAGAGGCCACTATGGTGTCGGAGTGTGCGGCTGCTACCCCCCCCCGGGTTGCACTGTTCCCCAGCCTAGCTGCCCTAGTGCCAACTCCCGAGCTCAATCTCAAACACGGGTCATTAGAATGGAAGCGTGAGGCACTACCGTTATGTCATCGGGTGGCCTCGTACATTCTATCTGAAAGTAAGCAGCACCCAGGCTGGCCCAAGGGTGCTGTGACAGAGCGTTGCACAGCCACCAGGGATACTGAAGCTTGCATGAATACTACATTGGGGCGAGGAACATGGACACTCAAAATGAGGGACAATGAGGGACACTGAATCTCATAAAGAAGGACACATTCTCATACACGTATACAGAAGCTCAGAACACTGCAGAAACCATTATGTTTACTTATACAAAGCTTAGTTTTGATTAAGCATCTTAGCATATTGAGAATTTCTGCTTTAAAGTCCAAATTTAAAGCACATTCTTTGTGTGCAGAGCACCTTTTTCATGAGGGACAGAGCAATTTTGAGGGGTAAAATGAGGGACGTCTCATGTAGTCAGGAACAGTTGAGAGATATGCTGGTGCCAGTTAGGGGCTGCACAGGTCATGGAGCCAAGGATTTAATACACCACAGAGAGAAGTAACAGCCCATCCAGCATGTGCATACCCTCCCCCTGCCAGCTGATGGAACATGGAGCAACACTGGTGGCACTGCAAAGGCAGCCGCTCACCCGCCTTCCTTCCTGGAGACATAACAGCCTGTGCATCAGGGCGCGGAGGGGGGATTATGGGGAGAAGCCAAAATGGGAGCAAAAACAGTTAAAAAATAAGGCAAAAAAAAGAAAGCAGCACCCATTTCCCTTTAAAGCAAAAGCCTGACAAGAAAAAAAACACATGAATTAAGGAGCAAATAATACAGGGGAGCAATGAGGAAACATTTTTATTCCCAGAGGGTTGTGAGATTACAAAACATTTTACTACACAAAATTTTCAACTGTACAAACTGTATTGATTTTAAAAGTAAATCAGATAAATTGTTTCAGGAGGGCCATTTCGAGCTTTTCAACAACTGATTTAGTGAGGAGAGGGTCTCAATAGGCTTTTCAGTGCTCTTTTATCTCTGATATCCTAGTATAACTCTTAGTAATTATAGGAAACCAATGAAACCACGGTCAGCAAAAACAATGCACAATTGACCAGTGACTGTGCCTGCCATACCATCACTCCAGAGTCTTTGCTTTTTAATAAAACCCACTTAAAATCATCGATCCATGTGGGTGCCAGAAGGGATTAGCCTAATCAACAAATGGGAGACTGCCCCCCAGCGGTTTTTCAGGATTAGGCTCCACAGTTATACTTCTTTCACTGAAAAGTGCTTCCAGCTAGGGGAACTTTGGTTCATTTTGCCTCACCGCTCATTTGCCATCATGTGTTTCGTATTTCCTGTGTTTCTGATTAGCACAACTGCTGTAGCCGATCAGGAACTTGGGCTGATAGACAAACCATTGTCTTAGGTGTCTTCCCTCTCCTTGTCCTCCCTCCCCCTAACAAAAAAACAACTCCCCAAATCAGCACAAAGAATACTGGAAATGAAGAGCACAGCTCCATAAATTAGCCAAAAGAAATTGACTGACTTCATTATTAATCTGCCTCATAGACAAGACACCACATCTTAGACTGAACAGCTTCCTCTTCTGCTGTGAAATCCCTCAGACCTTCCCACAACCTATTAAAAAAAAATGGAAAAACAGGAACCACATACACAGTCACAACTGGGGATGGTGCACGTTGGGGGTGCAGACACAAAACTTGGGACTGAGGGCCTGATCCTCAGAAGTTCCCTGGCCCGTCTGCATGTGTGGAGGGCCTAAAAAAGCCACGGAGTGCCCCTTCGCACAGGATGCACACCATAGGGACACACTGTGGGATCCACAAATCTAGATGTGTGTCCCCGCTGCACCCAATCCTCAGCTGCACGCCTGGCAACGTGGGTGGCCAGGATGGGGGCGGACATGTGCCTCATTGACACAGGAGTCTCTGTGTTGCAGAGGGGCCAGTGGCAGAGGCAGAGGATACACAGCCCTAAAGGTTGCAGCTGAAGTCATATGCCCGCCTCTGCCCTGCCTCAAGTATATCCTATTGGTTGATCAGCCACACTGCTCCAGCTCCTGACCTTCAGAAGCTCCACTGAGGGCTGGGTGCAGTACCAGCACCATGCAGTGACGTTTGTTATTATTTTATGATACTGATGGGGATACAATTCGGTATATGGGTTCCTGTTACCAGTCTGCATCACCTTGCACTTCTTTGTGTTGAACCTCAAGTGCCATAACTTGGACCAATATTCTAGTTTTTTCACATCCTTTTTCCTTTTCCTCACAATTTCATTATCTTCCCTATCACACAGCTGTATATTCTGAGTCACTTCTTTCCCTGGATATTCTGTCCTATATCTCTGTAACACTAGAAGTGCACACAAGAGTGATGGTGCACTAGTCAGGCAATCCAATAGACAGACTTAGAAGACTGGCACTTGCATTAGCATTCTCCTCAGAAAAGACTTTATGGCTTATGTCATTTAAAAGACTTTATTTAGTATAAAATAATAAACCACAGCGTACAAACATGCGTGCTTGACGCATTTCAGATGTGGTTGGTTGTTTATTAAAAGCTTTTGATAAAGGATCAACTGAATCCGAAACACAACAAGCAGCAAGCACGCATGTTAGTATGCTGTGGTTTATACTAAATAAAGTCTTTTAAGTGACATACGCTGTAAAGTCTTTTCTGAGGAGAATGCTAATGCAAGTGACAGTCTTCTAAGTTTGTCCATTCTGTCCTATATAACTGATACACAGAAACATAGAAACATGGAAGTATAGAAGTTGTCAGCAGATAAGGACCTCCTGGCCCACCTAGTCTACCCTACTTTCCCTACCTACAGTGCCATCGCAGACCCATTTCAGTCTCTGGGTCCCCCCCCCCTGCCTTTCATCTAATAGCCCCTTGTGTCTATTCAATGCATTCTTGAATCCTGTAACTGTTTAGCCCCCACCACCTCCATTGGGAGGCTGTTCCATGCATCTACAACCCTCTCCGTGTAGTACTTCCTCACATTTCCTCTGAGACTCCCCCCTCCAGCTTCATATTGTGACCCCTTGCCCTTGAGCATCTTTTTCTTTGGAAAATGCTTCCCTCCTGTACCTTGTTTATACCGGTGAGGTATTTCAATGTTTCTATCATATCTCCCCTTTTCCACCTTTCCTCTAGGGAGTACACAGAAGCATAGAAATTGTCAGCAGATAAGGACCGTTAGGCCCGTCTAGTCTGCCCATAAACCCTATACTTGGTTTCAGCCTCTGACGCTATCTGGTCAGTGGCTTCCCCTCCCTCTGCCCACCTCCAAGGTTCCCTTATGCCTGTCACAGGCATGCTTAAATCCCTCCACAGTGCTCACTTCCACCACCTCCTGTGGCAGACTATTCCATGTGTCCACCACCCTCTCTGTGAAGAAAAACTTTCTCACATTCTCTCAGCCTGCCAGCTTCCAATTTCATATCATGCCCCCTTGTTCCTGTACTCCTCCAATATTGGAAGATGTCTTCCCCCCCCCTGCACTTTATTAATGCCCTTAAGGTACTTGAATGTTTCTATCATGTCCCACCTCTCTTCCAGCAAGTATATACTGAGGTCCTTTAATCTCTCTCTCTTCATAAGTTTTGTGGTGTAAGCCCTGTACCATCTTAGTCGCCCTTCTCTGGACTGCCTACATCCTGTTAATGTCCTTACGAAAGTGTGACCTCCAGAACTGAACACAGTACTGTAGGTGAGGCCTGACTAGTGTTTTATACAAAGGCATCACCACCTTTTGCCTTCTGCTAGTGATACCTCTGCCTATACACCCCAGCATGCCACTGGCCCTCCTTGCAGCCTTGGTACTCTGCTTAGACATCTTCAGGTCATATATTAACCCCTAGGTCTCTTTCTTCCTTGGAGACTGTCAGCAACTCCCCCCCCCCCCATAGCTCACTGCAGGGTTCCTATATCCTAGGTGCATCATTTTGCATTTCTTTGAATTGAACCTCAGTTGCCACACCTCAGACCATTTTCAAGCTTCCCTAGGTCCCTCCTCATTGTCTCCACCCTGTCTGGTGTATCCACCCTGTTGCAGATGTAGGTGTCATCTGCAAACAGGCAGACCTTTCCCTCTAGCCCTTCTGCAATGTCACTAATGAATACATTAAAGAGGATAGGCTCAAGGACTGATCCCTGGGGTACCCTGCTGGTCACCCCCTCTCCCCAGGTTGTATCCCATTTACGATTACCCTCTGCCCCCTGCCCGTTAGCCAGTTCCTAACCCAGTTTATGTGACCCTTGCTCAGACTACCCATTTTGTTTACCAGCCTCTTATGTGTGACGGTGTCGAAAGGCCTTGCTGAAATCCAGGTGATGTCCACCGCCACCCCCCCCCCCCGATTTACTTCCTTCGTCATTCAGTCGAAGAAATCCATCAGGTTCGTCTGACACACCCTACCTGCTGCGAATCCATGTTGACTCGAATCCTGGGCACCGTTGGATTCCAGATGCCCCACTATTCTCTCTTTAAGTAGTTTCTCCAAGATCTTCCCCACTACTAAAGTGAGGCTGACTGGCCTACAGTTCCCAGCCTCCTCCCTACTGCTGGATTTGTGTAGAGCGACCACATGTGCCCTTCTCCAGTCCTGTGGAACCACTCCTGTGTTGAGTGACTCAGTGGACAAGGCTACCAGAGATGCTGCTAGCTCCTCGCACAGTTCCTCAATATCCTCGGGTGTATGCCATCTGGTCCCATTGCCTTGTCCACTTTCAGTTTTGTGAGCTCCTCCAGGACTCCCTCCACTGTGAATGAACTGGTGTCCATCTCCCGGCATGTGTCACTTAGCTGTGGTCCCTGACCCACCCCCTCTTCAGTGAATACTGAACAGAAGTATTTAATTAGTATTTCTGCCTTTTCCAGGTCTCCATCCTTACACTCCCCTTCATCCCACTTGAGCCTAACAACCCCCCCCATTTGTCCTTCTATCGCTGATGTACCTATAGAATGTCTTGTCCCCTTTTTTTACTGTCTGCACTAATCCTTCCTCAGTCCAACCTTTGTTCTCCTAACAGCCTTCCCCGCTTCCCTTAGACACTCTAGGTACACCTCCCAGTCTTCTTCCCTTTGAGTCTCCTCATATTTCCTGAATCCCACCCTTTTAGCCCTTACCTTGTCTGCCACCTCTTTCGAGAACTATAGTGGCTTCCTCCTTCTCTTCCCCTTGGATACCAACCTGATGCATTGGTTCGTCACGTCCACTATGGCTACTTTTAGTTGCCTCCAGTGCTCTTCAACCCCCCCATGACCCCCTTCTCTGGCACTACTGATACATCTCCCCATTTCAGTGAAGTCTGCCCTTCTGAAATCTAAAAACTTCAGCTTTGTGTGCCTCAACTCAGTCCCCGTCCCCATGCTAAACGACACTACGTTGAGGTCACTGGATCCCAGTTGTCCTTCTACCTGGACATCTGAAATTCTGTTCCCGATGGTTAGTACTAGGTCCAGAATTGCCTAGTCTCTGGTTGGATCAAGCACAAACTGCCTGAGACCTGCCCCCTTTAGGAAATCCAGGATGCATATTTAATTCCTTAAGTCTTTCTTCATAGGGTTTTTGATGTAGGCCCTGCGCCATTTTAGTTGCCCTCCTTTGTACCACCTCCACCCTGTCAATGTCCTTTCAGAGATAGAGCCTCCAGAAATGGACACAGTACATGAGATGGGCTCTCACCAGTGTCTACACAGAGCTGTGGTGAACATGTTGAAGAGAACAGAGACCTGGACTGACTACTGCGGCACCCATGATCCATTTGTGGCATCCCTGGCCTTTGACTGAATCCCATTCACTACCACCCTCTGCTTCATCCCTCCCAGGCAGTTCCCTCACCACCCTGTCAGCCTTTCATCCACTACCACATCCTTCATCTTTTTTAAGAGCTTCTTGTGCAGTACAGAATTGAAGGCCTTGCTAAAGTCGAGATACAGCATATCCACATAACATCCCCTGTCCACGGCCCTAGTGACCAAGTTGAATGGTTGGTCTGGCATGACGTTCCCTCAGCAAACCTATACGACTTTTTGTCCTGCAGCCCATTTGCTACCAGGTACTCTGCAATTTACAGCCAGAATGCTACCTCTACTCATACTGTATAGCCCTCAATGCTAATCTCCCACAGGAATCGGTCTAGTGCTTCTCTGAAAGCCTGAACAATAGCTTCAACAACCTCACCAGATAGGCTATGCCATGTGTTAACCACCTTCTGTGTGAAACAACACTTTCTAATGTTTCCCCTTATTCTGCCCCCCCCAAGTCTGAGGGCATGACCTTTAGTTCTGATTCCACTCAACAGTTCAAACAGCTGTGCATATGCCAGCTTGTATGTCCCTTTTAGCACTCAGAACACCATGATCATGACCTCTCACAGCCTTTTCTTCTCTAGGCTAAATGATTTGGAGTACAGTGCAGCCCACTTATAGCAGACACACTTGAGCTGGACAAACGGTCATTGTGGATGAGCTGTAAAAACCAAAAGCCACTTGCATAGGCTGCCTGTTTTAAAATGCTGGATATAACGTACCTTATGCACCATCTATGCCAGACACTTGCTCACTAACTTCACTTGTTTAAAGATGTACTAATTGCTCTATAGTATGTAACTTATCGGACTCCGGAGAAGGAGGTGTTAAGTGGCCAGGAATGGCTTGAATAACTTGAACAAGCAAGGCATTTCTCACCTTCCTACTAGGCTGCCTCCATGTAACCTCCCCATCCCCCTCTAAACTGTTTTGAGTCCCCGGGGTCATGTTTTTAGTTTTGGTACCTGACTTGTTCTCGTTCGTGAAGGCAGCCACAGGAATAGCGAGGAGAGCTCACTGGCAGTGAGGTCATGGTAACCAGACATGTTACGGACCAGGCAGGCTGCGGACAGCATATGGGTGGGTGGCTGGTTTCAGCGGCTGCCTCGATGTAACCTGATGTGTCTCCCCATTCTTAAAGTAGTAAGAAGAGTAGATCCCGGTGACAGCATTGAAAGAAGGTGACTTGCTGGAAGTGTATGTAGTGGGTGAATTAAACAGTTGGCTACAGCACAAGCGAGGTTACTACCGGCAGTGAGATCATGTTACAGTAACTAGGCAGGTTGCAGGCGGCATACGGGTGGTTGTTTTCAGTGGCTGCCTCGATGTATCATCCTTTGTCCTTTGCACTTAGGTAGTAACAAATGAGACTGAGAGTGGGAAGATATGACTACGAACATGGATGGAGCATGTCAAACACAGAGTCTGGGCTATTCTGGGCACCCAGTTATAATGGACAAAAGGGTGTGCATGGGGTAGTCTGTTATGTGTGGGTTACAATGTATATCCAGTCTCTCCTCATAGCTCCTTCCCCAAAGCCATGAATCAGCTCATTGGGCCTGTGCGGAACCCTCATAATCCCTTCAATGTCCCTTTTTTTTTTTTTTTAATATTCTGTTTCTGCGCCCCCTCCGCTCTGGTGTGGCAGATGTACCTGCCTGTTGGTCTAGATTTACCAGATGTCACAGAGCTATGGGTGGAGGGAGGATTTTTTTTTCCTTCATCAGTTGCCCTTGTTTCTTTTGGATCCCTGTAATCCCAGGCCCAGCAGGGATGCCAGTGTTTGGGATGCGGTCCCCAGCGCGAGCATGTATTAGCATACTCACGGGATACGCAATCTTGCATCCATCCTACCCTGTGTCCCAAGTGCCCTGCCACCTGTACGTCTACAGGTTGCAATAATGCTGCAGGACATGGCTCCTTCACCCCCCCCAAGCTAGCCCCCGATGACACAGGCTTGTTCCCAAACCCGGATCACCAACATCGCAAGCAGTAGCCCTATCACAGTGCTGACAGGTCAGCTTCTTCAATGTCCTTTCTGTACCACAGTAACCAGAACTGGACCCAGTATTCCTGGTGTGATATCACCAATGTTTTGTAGAGGGGGCAGAAAACCTTCATTGACCTGCTCCTTCCCAACCTTCCCCCAGTGCCCCATCTGTGCACTGACCCAGCTTCCAGCTCCCAGCCCCATCCTTGCCATCTCTGTCACATACCCTGCCTCCTCCTACCCACGGAATCACCCCTCCAAGGTGGGGTGGTAGGGAGCTGGCCAGGCTCCCCACCAATTACATAGTTTGGGGGGGGGCAGACGGGCAGTCGGCAAGTTGGGGCCCTGAGAGGCCGGTGGCACATCATCCCGCTACACTAGGGCTTTTTCCACTTCTCGACTCCGCCTGCTGGGAGATGTCAGGTGAGGCTAAGTGCAGGTACAGAGCGTGACCACGCCTCCCCGCTAGCCTGTCAGCGTCTTCCCCACACCCAACATGGTGCCGCTGTCTGTATCTCCACCTGGAAACCCCCAGGTGGCCGTCATGCGGCGGCAACAGGATAGAATAGTTATGTGAGAACTTACTGTAACAGTAGATCTTTGAGAGAATCTCTTGCATCAGGCCACATCTATGGAACTATAGAAGCCAGGCACTAGGGCCACACGGAAACTTTCTAGCTAGTAGTCTTCCAGGGGCCACCCAAGATGACGACATCAGCCAATAATGTCCCTCCTACATAAACATGGCCAGCCTTGTGCCCTCCTCAGTCTCCCCGCTGGAGACCATATACACAGGATCTCCTCCTGGGGAACCAAGGGAGAGCCAGAGGTTCCCACCACTAAGCAAGGTAAAACAGAAAGTGAACCATTATGGAGAAAAAAGAGACTAACAAGGACTGGTAGCTGTAATTTATGAAAATCAGTGCTGAAAAGTAAAAAAAAAAAAAAAAAATTTAAAAACAGCCCCATTATAGTCTATGGAGCGTGCCCCCAAGCTCATCCTGTACCGACATCACAAAATGTGCTAGCGCGGGGGCGTGCCTCCGATTCATGAAGTCAGGGCATTTTGGCTGCTGGGCTCTGGGGACAAAATTACGAGCATTTTTGTGTAAAATATCAGATAACATAAATGAAACTATTTAGCACACTGGCTGTGGGGCAAGGTAAGCTACCGCATGTGTTGTGGGGTGGCCGACCTGTTATATAGTAAAAACCTTCTCTTTAAATCCCATGGAGGGACTGGATTCTGGACGGCAGGCTTCAGCTGAAGGATGCCTCTCAAAAATGCACAGGACACCTCCAGTTGTGCAACCGTACGGCCATCAACAGGCACATGGAAGGCAGAAATAGCAGCCAGGTGCACTTTAATGGAGGAGTACTACAGGCCAGAATTTGAGGGGGACAGTAAGTACTCCAGAATCTGAGTCACTGGACAGGTGAAAGGATCCAGCTGATGGTCAGCCGCCCATAGAACAAAGCGTTTCCACTTCATGGAATAAGTGGCCCTGGTGGAGGGCTTCCTGGCAGCCACTAGGACATCAGCCACCTTTTGGGATACCCCATATCTAGCTACTGCTACATCTTCAGGAGCAAGGCATGGAGGTGTACTGACTTGAGGTCTGGATGACCACGGTGCCCTATTCCTGGGAGAGCAAGCCTTTGCACAGGGGTAGAGGTACAGGAGGTTCTACTGTCAACTGCTGCAGTAAGTAGAACCAGAGCTGACAAGGCCAGAAGGGGGCCACAAGACACAGATTCACTCCTTCCATCTGAAATTTGGGCAGCACCCTCTGAATCAGCAGAAAGGGAGGAAAGGTGTAGAGGAACCTTCCTTTTCAGGATAGGGACAACACATCTTGCCAGAAAACTCCAGGCCATGGAGCGAGCAAGTAGAAACACGGCAGTTTTACACTGAGTGGGGATGCAAAAAGGTCCAACTCTGGATGACTCCACCTGTCAAGCAGATCTTCTGCCACTGAGGTCAGCAGCTCCCATTTATGCATTCTGGACTGTGACTTGCTTAACCTATCTGCCAGGGCATTTTGGATGCCTGGAACATGTACTGCTGACGGTTCTTGACCATGCTTCAGAGCCCAGTACCAAACCCTCATCGCCTCTCTGCACAGGGGGTACGAATGAGTCCACCCTTGCTTGATGATAAAGCGGACTACACTGATGTTGTCTGTAACAGGAGAGGCCTTGGGGAGAGGAAAGACTGGAAGGCCTGCAGGCTGTACAGAACTGCCCTCATCTCGAGGACGTCTATATGGAGAGAACTCTCCGCCACCATCCAATTGCATTGGGTCTGGTGAGGTCCCAGATGCATCCCCCATCCCCATCCCTGAAGCATCCGTGGTGAGGATCTGATGAGGGGAAGGGATCATGAAGAGAACCCCTTTTTGCAAATTGCAGGGGTTCATCCACCACTGAAGCACCTACTTTACTGGCAAAGAGACTAGAACCTTCTGTTCTAGAGCATCGGTGCGCTGATCCCATTGGACACTCAGTGTCCACTTAGGAATTCGCATGTGCAGTCTGGCCAGGGGCACCATGGTAATGGCTGCCACCATCAGGTCTAATAGTTGCAAGAATGTCCTGGCTGTGACATACCAGCTGCTATAAAGCAGCTAGGCCTGTTCCATCAGGCGTTCTGCCCTGTCCTTGAACAGGAAGGCTGCACCCTGAGCAGTGTCCAGCATGGCTGTGATGTACTGGAGATGCTGGCAAGGGGTCAAGACTGACTTGGGCAGGTTGACCGTAATCCCTAGGGCATAGATTAGTTGTCTGGTGCGCACTAGTATATGAGAGAGTTGCTCCCTGGACTAAGCTTTGAGCAACCAGTCATCCAGGTAGGGGAAGACATAAAGGTCCTCCCTCCTGAAGGCAGCTGCCACCTCCTGTAAGCATTTGGTAAAGACCCATGGTGCCAAAGGACAATGTTCTGAATTAGTAGTGTTCCCCTGGAACAGGAACCTGGAGTACCGCCTGTGGGGATCATAAATCTTTATATGCAGGTATGTATTCTGCATGTCTATGGAGCATATCCAGTCTCCCTTGTGCAGAAGAGGCAGCAGGCCTTGCAGTGTCACCATCCTGAACCTCTTGTATTGGATGTAGGAGTTCAGGTTCCTCAGGTCTAGGAGGGTCCACAAATCCCCTGTGGATCTAGGAACTAGTAAGAAGTGGAAGTAGAACCCTTTGTTCCTGCTCTTCGGGAAATGGCTCTATTGCCCTTTTCTGCAGCAGGGTACGAATTTCCTCCCACAGCACTGGAATGTGGCTTGGAGGGTAACTGGAAGGAACAGGAAGTAGATCTGGAGCCACCTCAGAACTTCTAAGGTGTGGCCTTGCTCTATAAGATGCAGGACCCATTCATCTGTTGTGATTCTCCTCCACTGGTGAAGGTGCAGGTAGGCGTGACCCCCTACCACCCCCCCTGCAGTACTGGAGGGTGCGGGTCTGGCAAGGAGTCATGCTAAGGTTGAGCCAGCAACTGGGGCCACTCCTCCCCCTTTAGTGATCTTCCCTAAGGTGGAGAAAGGAGTAGGCAGTGCTGTTTCTGCTCTGCGTTTGCCAGCTTGCCGGGAACTTGGCTTGGGCCTGTGTGATGCCTGACAAAAGGGTACCTTCTGTCCACTCCTTGGCTGGGCGTGGTACAGGGAACGGACTGACTACAGAGTCATGCCTGAGGCCTGTAGGTCTGAAAGGATGTCCTGCACATCCACCCCAAACAGCTTATAGCCTCTAAATGGGGCATTCAGGATGGACCTTGTATGAAAAGGTGCTGCCTTCTCATACAAATTCCCTAGCACCTGGAACTCCCTCCCCCTCGATATTCGCTCTGCCCAATCCCGCTACTCCCTTGCACTTCTCCTTCAAAGGCACACAGTCCACTGCTGCAGCTGCAATTAACTCACCTGCTGCCCTAGTTATTCTCTCTTGCCCCCCCCACTCTCTCTCTGTACTCAATACTGCTGATCCCTGGCAGGGTTCTTTGTATCCTGAAGGGGTGAAGGTCCTTGGCTCCCAGCCCCTATCACCCCACCCCCATCCCCCATTATCCTCTTTTAATTTCCTCTCACACACAAGCCTATTTATCAGGAATTTTAATCAGCACTTGAGATCTTGCACTGTTGCTCTGTAATCATTTGTTCCTACCAGTAATTTACTGTACTAAAGCTAGAATGGTCATTTGGTCCAGATCATTGCAGTTGTACACAAAGTCGTTACCTTTCCACTATGTATCGTCCCACTGGTTCCTTCACTGTAATTATGCAAATTAGAAATTTGCTTATGCCGGTTAAGTATTGTTATTCCCAGGTTATGAACTAATCTTGCTTACCTGTCAGGAAACTGTCTCCTCCATACGTAACCATTTCCTCCCAGGACGCTTCTGGAAACGAGCTGTTTCACAGTTCATGTTGCTTTCCTGGTGAATCTCTTTTAAATAAATACACATGTAACCCCCCTGCAAATGGGAGTTCCCAAAAGACTTCCAGGAGCTTGCTTGAATGCTCCAAGCCTGAATGGTGTTTGGCATTTAAGCCATTTATCAGTGAGTGTTTTTAGAGCCTCTGGTACTGTCTCTTTAAGAGCTGTCTGCTTGCAGACATAATTAGTTTGTATGGGGGGACTGTGTGTTTCTCTACTTGAGTACCACTCGAACTGCTGCCAATTCACCCATTTTGCAGTCACTAGAGTGCAAGGAACCTATCTGAAAGATGTAACTGTTTGCCAGAAATCATTTAGAGTAATAATGAAATTACAGTTTGTCTAACCTGCTTTCTTTGCAGTCAGAACTGTGTCTGCCTAGTTCCCCATTCTGGTTTTGAACTGCTGAACTGGACCAATCAGTGTGGTAAGCTAGCTCTAAAATGGTGCCTTGGACGAATCAGAACTTGGACTCATAATCTGAACCAGCCACAAGAGGATTGTATGGGCAGTGACTCTGAGTGATGTAGTTTAGACTTCGGCGCCTTTTTGGACCAACAGCAGCAGTCTATTGTGAGTGACAGCCAATCCAGTCAAGAACTGGGAGGAACTCAAAGGAAGTGCTCGGTTTTGTCTGTTGGAGTTTCAGTTTAGCTCTGGCAGTGAAGGGGAAAGGAACCCTGTGCTCCTTCAGTGCACAGTTTTAGTCAAAAAACATGTGTAAGGTCCAGAGTTCCGGGTCTGCAGCTTGTGTAACTGCTTGTTAGGACTGAATCTGTCCCTGTGAAGAGAATCAAGGATATCTGAAGAGTAGAAACCAGGCTCACCCTGTAGAAGACTGGAGAAATTGCTGATTTGCACTCGTCTGTCAGGAACTGAATCTGCTGTGTGTTCTCCGGTATTGTGCAGTAATTGCGATCGGGATACAAGATGCAGCCTGCCTGGTATAGTGCTTTCTTTTACCATATAAATGTGTGAAGAGGTTTGTGTACCTCAAGTGAATCCTGCTGCTACATTAAGTGACTTTTGCCTGTGACTGTTTACCATATAAATGTGTGAGGAGTCTCGTGGAGCTCAAGAGTAGCCCTGCTGACATTGAAGGACCCTATCTTGTTTGGAGGTCGTGAGTACTAATTCAGAGTCGCCTCCCTGTTGAATTGCCACATTGAATCCAAATGGAATTACTGTACTGCTGACTGTTTAACTAATTTTTCTTTCTCTGTGTGAAAGGGCCCCTACCAGCTGCCACGGTTTGACTAGCCACTAGGGCTTGGGTACCCAGGGACAGTAACTGGTAGGGATAGGCCTGTGCACAGAGCCATAGGTAGATGAGTAAAGTATAAGCTAATTAACCTGATTCCCCTGTCCTTGTTATATTCCCCTAAATAAATCAGAGCTGCTTGTTTCAGCAAAGTTATACTGCCTGAGGTATTTGTCTATGTTAAAGTATTGTACTGTGATTGTTGCACTGTATCTTATTTTACAGGAGGTCCCAGTGCCTGAACCAGCTCTGGGGTAAGTGTATACTGTGAAGGTAATTCTGATATATTGTGTGGGCCACTAGTGGGAAGAAAGGGGGGTTGCAGTGTCCCAGAGGGCTGTGACCAAGTAAGTTTAACTACTGCAAACCCTGACCTCTGGGTGGAGGCACCCGCCTTTGGATCCAGGCCCCTCAACCTGTTAGTGGCAAATCAGGCAGGGGTAGTAGCCCCTGGGATAGCGCCATCTAGGGGTTACACACATCTAAAGCAAAGCCAGACACCCTGAGCCAAGAATGCCTCCTTAGGCAGACACCAACCACAGCTGCTCTAGCAGAGGCATCTGCAGCATCACATGTTGACCTCAAAAGGTGCTGGAGGGCTTTATGCAGCTCCTGCCTTTGGGCGCCCTCTGGAAGTGTTTGTAGGAATTGGGTTGCATTGTTGTAAAGTAACCTTTTAAACCACCAACTTCTTCTCACTTTGATGGTTTAAAAGGTTGCTACTGTTGGCAGGTGCTGTCAACCCAAGTCCTACAATTGCTCCATTATTTAGCATGGCACTGCATTCCAAGGTGCGACTCCTCACAGCCTTCACTGTTGCCCTCTGGAAGTGCCAGGGCAGCGGCTTAGGCCTTTTTCCAGAGAGCGTTCTGGAATTTTACCATATGGCCCATGTAATTAATAATTCTGAGGGCCAGCATGGCGGAGGCAAAGGTCCTTTTGTCCACTAGGTCCAGCTTTCTCGACTCCTTGTCCGAAGAGAGGGAGCTGAGATGCTGAGGCCACTTGGACCTGTCATGGGCCGCACTGATTATCACTGAGTCTGTCTGTGAATGCCCTGCAAGAAAAGGCTTCCCAGAGGGAACCTGGTACAACTTGTCATCCTTTCTGGGCATAGCAGGAACCATATTTGGCCTGTACCAAGCAGCCATGGTGGCATCCTCAAATGCAAGCAGCATGGGGGGAATGATCAGAGGGGGAGAATCTGGTGGTTCCAGATATTCAGCCAGATTTCTCTTGGTATTGTCCTGTTCCCCAACTTCAAAGCCCATGGCAGCTTGCAGCTACTACATCACTGAGATGAAGGAGGGGTCACTGGGGGGAGGGGACCTTGGAGTGTACTTGGTGGAGTCCTCACCCCTTGAGGAAACAGTGCAGGTAGAGTGGGAAGAACTCCCAGACCCATCTTCCTCATCCTCATCCCCAGGAGGAAGGCGGTCAGGATGAAACTCATTCTCCTCTATTGGCTCTGAAAGGGGCACAGAGGAGGACGACGACCGTGGGCATGAAGGTCGCGTCGTCATAGAGGATGTCAGCATGGGAGTCGGCCTGGTAGGTCCTGGTGTCGACAGGCCCGAAGGGGGAGCAGTGCGGTGCATAAACTCCCAAAAGGAGGAGAGCATAGTCTGAATGTCAGTGGTAATCGACGGAGGCTGAGCCCCTTGTGCCGACAGGGAGGGCTGGACCTCCAACGTCGGCGGCATATCCTGAAGTATCAAAGTGAGAGGCAGAGGCATCTGCATCAGCATCGGCAGCCTGGCCTGCAACGTCGCAGTGAGAGGCTGAGGCCCCGGTGTTGGCATGACTATCTGAAGCATCAATGAGGGAAGCTGAAGCCCTGCCGTCGACTGGATAGTCAAAGGCATTGATGGGGGAGGTAGAAGTCCTGGCGTTGAGAAGCCTACACTGGCTGAAGTGGGTCCGGCAAAACTCCCTGCCCATTGCCACTGGGCCAGAGAGGCTCTGAAGGACAGGGTCTGGAATGCCAGTCAGTGAGGGCGTTAAAAAGCTTGACATCAATGCACCAGCGCCAGCCAAGGAGGAGCCATCAGGCAATGCAGCCTGAACCAACCCTATGGAGAAAAGAGTCTGGGTGGCAGCAGGGGTCGCCGCCAAGGTGGCCAATGACATAGCAGTGGCCGGCGCATGAAGCGACAACCAAAAGTGCACCGGGGAGGCTTTTTCCTTAGGTCTCCCCTTGTCCCGGTGCTTGTATTTAGCTGACTTGTCACGGGCTTTGGAGGAAAGAGAGCCTGTGGATGGAGCAGGTGAGGTGGAGGAGCTTCTTCTCTAGAGTTCCTTCTCCATTTGGTGAACCTTCTGTTCCAGGAGGAAGGATTCGAGGTCTTTCTGCCACCATCGCCACCACCGGAGGGCTGGTTGAATCCAGAGCAAACTTCACAGACCTTAATGTCGTGGTCGGCGCCAAGGCAGCAGACACAGACATCAAACATAGAAACATTGACTTTGACAGTAGATAAGGACTGCTTGGCCCACCCAATCTGCCTATTTCCCTACCTATTGGATAAGCTGCAGATTTTAGTTAACCGACAGCCTACTTCCTCCTACCCCCCCCCCACCAGAACTGCCTTATGTCTGTCCCATGCATTCTTGAATTCTCCCACTGTTTTTGACCCCACAACCTCCTCAGGAAGGCTGTTCCATGTGTCCACCACCCTTACCGTGAAAAAAAAATACTTCCTCACATTGCCGCTGAGCCGTCCCCTCTCTATCTTCAAATTGTGCCCCCTTGTTCTTACACATCTCTTTTTCTGAAATATGCTACCCTCTTGGACTTTGTTGAGTCCCTTGAGGTACTTGAACATTTCTATCATGTCCCCCCTCTCCCTCCTTTCCTCAAGGGTATACATATTAAGCTTCTTTAGTCTCTCTTCGTATGGCTTCTGGTGCAGACCCTGTACCATTTTAGTTGCCCTCCTCTGGACTGCCTCCATCCTGTCTATGTCCTTGCGGAGATGGGGTCTCACCAACTGTCTGTACAGAGGGATAACAACCTCCTGTTTTCTACTGGTGATGCCTCTTCCTATTCATCCCAGTACCACCCCAGCCCCCCTCACTGCCTTCTCACATTGCTTGCCTACCTTTAGGTCATCTGATATGACTACTCCCAGGTGTCATCCTTGTCATAGATCTTCTTACCGTACCCACAGTGTCTGAAGAGTTTCCCGGGGTCGGTCAACATAAATGACGGCAAAAAATCACTTTAAAACATAAAGTGATTGACGAACTAGTGTGAGAAAGAAAGAAAATCAAAGGTAGAGAAGCAGTGATGCTCCGTAGAATCCAACGTGTGATGTTTGACAGCGGGAAAAGAACAGAGGAGGGTGCGGGGCTGCCCACCTTTATATAGGAGGGATGGCGTTGGCTGACGTCATCATCATTGGCAGCCCCTGGACGACAGCTAGCTACAAAGTTTTTGTGTGGTCCTAGTGCCTGGCAGCTATAGGTCCACAGGTGTGGTCTGATGCAAGAGATATCCTCTATGAAGATCCCTCCCTTCCCAGAGAACGTCCTCTGGGATGCTCAATCCTCCTCTCCCTGGCTGCCCCCAATGACCTGGGACCGCTTCTGATCCTGGGTCAATGACGTTGAGACCAGCACTGCTACCGCTGCACCAATGGGCCGGCCATTGACTTGTTCTTTAAGAAGGACACTATCAACCATTTTTGCTTTATATTATTTATAGTTGAAAACCCACATTTTATGATGCTCACTTTCTCTAAAATTCACTGATGTTGCTGGTTGTTTTATCTGCTTTCTTTCTTAGTAGAAATGAAATGCATGCTAATGGTTTTATTATACCCAACCTTATTTTGTTTCAAATCCTTGATCTATTCTTATCACATACTTCCTGAACATTGGAACACCCCCAAAGAGTGCAGCCACTCATCACGCAATATTCTCATCTCCTCCCACTGCATCATGAGTGGCTGCACTGTGTTGGTAAAGCTACCAACGGTTCTGATTTTCCCAGGATAGTCCCTATTTTAGGCAGCATGTCCCGGTGTCCCCACAAGTTTTTCAAAATGTCACTTTTGTTCTGGTTTTCACTTTCTTTTTAACCCTGTGTTTATGCACCTAATCTTCCTCCTCCCTCCACTCTCTCGGACATCCTCTGTGGACCCTCCAATTCCCGCCATGGTCTGCCCCTAGAGTGCCTCGTCCACACACACTCCCCTGAAGACCCCTGGGTAGGGGTGGCGAGGGAAACCCTGGCGCTTCCCTCTCTCCAAACCAGCATAATATGTGTGTCCGTAGATCCAGCACAGCGGAGTCTGCCCTGACGAGCCCGGAGACATCCTAGGGAGGTGTCTTCACCTAGGAGGGACCAAGGTGTTTTTCCAATTTCTTGCCCCTGACGTCGGCGTGCAGTGAGGGGCTATGAGCTAGGAGGCACGCTGAGACGTACCTCCTGCTCCGCTTCTCTGCCGACATCCACCCAATTCACTTACTGCTTCTCCACCTACTCACGCATCCACCCGGCTCCCCAGGTGGCGGCATAGCAGCGAAGCCTGCAGTTAACCCCCAGAGAAGGTAAGCTGCCGTCAGGCGCCTATCCTTCTCGCCCCTGGCTGACCTCTCGCAACCCGTGCTTGCTCCCAACCCAGGTCGCCGGGCGGCAGTAGGTGTGGCATCCAGCGCTCAACCTCAGCCACCACAGGCCAGTCCTGGTTTTCGCTTTTGTCCTGTTTTTGTCCCTTTTTTTTTCTGACTGCTGATCTGCGAGTGACATTTATTTCAGCACCACCGTGGCGCTGCTCGAGCTGAAGAGCAATATGCAACCATCCGTCCCTGTGCCTACGTTGCACCATGAATGTGAAAATGCTCAGGTAGTCAGATGGCAAGCAGGTCAGTGGAAGCACCATAAAGTACGTTCCCCTCCTGTTAGATTAGACTGGGTAGTAGTGCAAGCAAGCGCATGCAGCCATCTGCCTGCCAGTAGCTGAGAGGGACTCCAGACAGAGAAGAGACCAGCAGCAGTGAACTAAGGTACCTAAACCTGATCAGTTATAGGGGAGTGTGTAACAACAATCTGGTGTGGTGGTGGAAGTCACTGAAGTGAAGTTTGCTCAACAAAGGAGGTGAGTGAGCGGGTTAGGATGGGACTATCAAGAAGAGCAATGTACACAGCTCAAACGTCTAAACACAATTTAAAGCAATGTTTCTTCTTTTTTTTTTATATCTGTTTTTCCTTGTGCTGCTCCAGTGCCCCCACTCCTTCAGGTACGCCTGGGTCTCCGGCTGACCCCCTACTGTCCTCACTCGAGTCCCTCTTCGCTCTGTCCTCACATTGCAACCACTCCCAGGGTTTCCCGGCGTATACCTTCTCCAGGCCAGGTCCCCCCCTCCTCCGAGAAGGAAGGCACCAAAGTGGGGCTACCTGGCACTATTCATTTAGGCCCTGGGATGCTGCTGAGGTGAGGGGGACGTCTCACTGGAGAGCTTTGGCAGTGCCGGAGACCTGGCAGCCGTCATCTGGTGGGCACTGAGCTGGCTTACCTTGCTTTCTCCCCTGGGGTGGCGTAGTGACGTCAAGGCAAACGCTGACGTCCGTCCCTCCCCACTGCATACTAGGTCCGATGTCCTGCTGTGTCTCCAGCCTCTGCTAGGGGCCAGCATGCTCCAGAGTGCATCTCCACCCTCCCCCGGAGAAGAAGAGCTGTCTCCAGACACCCCATCCTCCTCCCCCGGTTGGCACTCCAGCGACCCGGGTCCGTTCCCGAACCCAGGTTGCCGGCGTCACAGACATAAATTCAACCGCTGCGCTGATGGGTCGGTGCAAGTTTGAGTCTGAGTAACTTTCTGTATGTCATGATTCAGAACTTGTTACAGCAGAATGATGCATTGTTTTAACCTAGATGTTTGCTACTGGCATTACTGTGGGGCAGCGTGGCCAGAGCAAGCAGCAAAATGTAATTGATTGAGTGTGTGCAGCACTGTTTGCGGTGGTGCCCGAGGTAACGAGTGACATGGGGGGAGGGTTGCGGTCAAAATGGACCCTGTCCCAGTTTTAGGCTTCGGAAAGTTAATAGCTTTACGTGTTGGGGGTGTTCCAAAGCTTAGGAAAGATGCAATGAGAGCTGATTAAGGACTGTAAACAGCAACATTCTTTGTGTAGTACCACCAGTATTGCGGGCGTCTGATTTTCATTTTTAAGACGACAAAAGGAATAAGTATCAAACAACCAGCTACATCAGTAATCTTAGAAAACGGGCTGAAGATTTCTCACTCTGTGATTGACTGAAAGCCATGCGAAGCTGTCACATTAACTCTTTACTTCCAGTAACTCCATATGAAGTCTGAACCATCCATTGCTTAACCTGATACAAAATGGGCACCCAGGTGAAAATGAGTTATGCACCAGTAGAGCTCCGGAAAGAACAAGTGCCAGCCTACCCTGCTTTAGCACCAAACTGATATCACTCTGCCAGTTTGGATTTTAAAACGTAGAAGCAGCCATTTTTACCTGCTCACTAGGCAAGGGGAATGAGCGAGTCCCACCCCCCCAATACCTTCTCTGCTCTGCTTCCCTCGCCTTCCATCTCCACACCGTGCTTATCAACAGTTCTGTACTTCCATGGCTTGCCCGCTGTCTGTGCTCCTGCAACCCTGCAGCATATCTCCATCTGTGGGAGTGGCATTCAGAAATGTACAGCTCCTCTTATCCCCCGAACACTCTCTCACCACCTGACTGCCGAACCCGCTCATGTTGACTTCCAGGAGTACTTACTGCTTGGTGAGGGGGGCGCTGTTACTTTTAGGAGTGGTTAAACAGCAAGCAGCAAACACATGACACACAAGAAAAGTGAAAACCAGATTAAAAAAGTCTCTCAAACACAGCAGTATCCTCTACTGGCAAGTATACCAGTACATAGATACACAGACAGTGTCGGCAGATAAGGGCCTATGGCCCACCCAGTCTGCCCATTTGAGCTTGTATGTTCAGTTTATGTTTTCCTAGAAGTCTGTTGCACCTTACCCCTGACCTCCAGAATTCCTTTATGTCTATCCCATGCATTCTTACATCCCGTGATTGTTTCAGCCCCCACCACTTCCTCTGGCAGGGTGTTCCACTTGTCCACCACCCGTTCTGTAAAGAAATTCTTCCTCACATTTCCTCTGAATCGTCCTCCCTCCAACGGTAGCAGGATTACTTTTCAAAGATATTCAATGTCTATTAATTTGTACTCATTTGTAAGTTTTTTAATTTTGTAATATTTTATTAAAATTTTACAAGTAGCCCATTTTCTAAGAGCAATAATATCCTCGAGGGTAGGCGGTATGGGCAAAACCAGACCATCCATTCGCTATAAGGCCCTCCGCTTGTGGCACTGGGCCTCATTATGCCTCTGAGGAGTCTGATATTGCCCAGTACTGGCCACCCTAATGGGTATTATTGCTTACCTACAGAATGTAAGCAATCATAAAATGTTTTTTGTTTTTTTTAAACTAGACACTCTGAAGCCTAACAGTTGACGGTGTCTCTTTAACACCTTCTAATTGGCCCTCAACTATTTACACCAACTTTTCAAGCAATCATTTACATGCAAACAGTTTATTTAGTTAGTTATTTATTCATTCATTCTTTATTGACAGGGAAAGGAGGGCTACACAATGCTGCTTATTTTTAACTTCATTCGGGATGGGGGTGGGGGTGGGAGATACAGATACAAACCAACTAAAACTGAACCATATTAAGCTGTTGGTGGTATTTTTAGCAAATGAGGGATCTTTGAACACGACACTGGGGAAATTTGACATTTCTTATTGAGGAGTACCATGGGATCATTCACTGGCCTACGCAGCCAGTATAGTGTTATGCTTGTGCAACTGTGTTAGTTTGGTTTTGGCCATTCGCACACTCTATTCCAGAGGAATTACCACCCTGTAGGGGTACGAAGACAAGGAACCCTCAGAGAGGGTTCCACCCCTAGAGGTGCAACGGGACAGTTATGTGGCTAAAGGTACCTTAAGAATCCCCATAAGAAGAGAAGTGTTGCCGCTGGAGAGGAGCTCAGGAGGATGGTGGTGCAAAGAAAAAATGCTTCACAGTGAGGCTTAGAGGAACTGCTTATATAGCTCAGGAAGTGGGAGTTGGCTGGCTGCTTGGCCACTGAACTACAGGCAAGCCTTTCATTTCACTGGCCTCCGCAGCCAGTACAGTGTTATGCTTGTGCAACTGTGTTAGTTTGGTTTTGGCTGTTCACACACTCTATTCCAGAGGAATTACCACCCTGTAGGGGTACGAAGGCAAGGAACCCTCAGAGAGGGTTCCACCCCTACAGGTGCAACGGGACGGATCCCATGGCTAAAGGTACCTTAGGAATCCCCCCCAAAATGCAGTATCATCCCCAAAAAGGAGGCAACATGAAGCATATGAGCAAGCAGTAACTGAGACATAGGAGTAGTAACTGTAACGTAGTAGTAGAGAAGTATAGGCAGTTTGATAATGCAATGAGATGCTCAGTTGTCGAAATGACTGCCCAGGTCTGCACAGCAGGATACCGATGGTTTGCTTTGAGAGTAGGGGATCCCCTAAGGAGAGTGGGAATGGCAGGACATGCTCCACCTCCATCCAACAATGGAACCTACCTAAAGAAACTAGGGGAAACAACTATGCTAACTAAGGCCCAGATATTAAAAAGGGTTGCACATGCGCAAGTCCTACATTGCGCCATTCTGCGATATTCAGCAGGAGGCAGTTGCGCCACTGAAAACAGGTTGAGCAATAGCGCAGTGCAAATGAATGCATGTTCAACAGGAGGGGGAGGAACCATGCATAAACTGCGCAACCCGATATTCAGTCGGTTGGCAGAGTTGTGCATGCGCAACCCCAACCTGGCGCCTGCACAACTTTGAGCCAAAAAAGGATTGTTGAGGGCCACCACAGGTGAGCTGCTGTATTGCAGGGCTAACACAGCAGCTGCCACCCGTGGCTGGCCCCCAACTCAGTCCCTGTGCCCCCCACCAGCCCGATAGCTGGCAGAATGTAAAACAACCCCCACACATCTCCCAATGCCCGATCGCGGCAGAAAGTATCATGAAACCCCCCACACATCTCCCAATGCCCGATCGCGGGCAGAAAGTATCATGAAACCCCCACACACATCTCCTGATGCCCGATCGCGGCAGTATGCCTGAATACATCCCCACACAGCTCCCGATGCCCGATCGCAGGCGGTATGCCTGAATACACCCCCACTCAGCTCCCGATGCCTGATGGATGTGGGCAGTATGCCCTGAATACATCCCCACAGCTCCCGATGCCCGATCGCGGGCAGAGCGTGAAACAACCCCGTGCCCGATCGGCGGGCGGTTCAAAAGCCCCCAGCCCGAATATCTCCCTGGTGGTCCAGTGGACCCGTAATGCCCGATCGTGGGCAGAATGTCAATTACAACCCCCCAAACATCTCCCTGGTGTCTAGTGCCCCCCCACCCACGAAGCCCCTCCATCCCGCTCCCTCCTGGCAGCCGGCGGGCGGCAGCATCCCACCCGCCTGCCGCCCCGCCGCCCGCCGACTGACTGTCCGGTAGGGCTGCACGCCCATTGGTGCAGAGCTACAGCCAATGGGCGTGCAGCCCATACTGTACATGATAGTCCAGATTTGCCACGCCCGCCGGGTGGGGGAGCGAGGTGGAGGGGCTTCATGGGTGGGTGGGTGGGGGGACACTAGACACCAGGGAGATGTTTGGGGGTTGTAACTGACATTCTGCCCGCGATCGGGCATTATGGTCCACTGGACCACCAGGAGATATTCGGGGGGGCTTTTTATCTCTGCCCGCGATCGGGCACTGGGGTTGAGCCACGCTCTGCCCGCGATCGGGCATCGGAGATGTGGGTGGGGGTTTCATGTTGCTTTCGCCCGCGATCGGGCTTCGAGCTGTGTGGTGGGGAGTGGATTCAGATATACTGCCCGCGATCGGGCATCGGAGCTGTGTGGGGGATGTATCAGGCATACTGCCCGCGATCGGGCATCGAGAGCTGTGGGGATGTATTCAGGCATACTGTCCGCGATCGGGCTTCGGGAGATGCTAGGGGGAAGAGTGTATACACATACTGCCCGCGATCGGGCTGCAGGGTGCGCCGTCCTCGACGGCTGCTGCCTGGCAGAGCCGCCAGGCGCAAGCCCCGGGATCGTGCACCTACATGTTAATGGCATGCAATGGGGCTATAACAGATGCAAATGGCCCCCCTGCGCCTTGCATGAATTATGGCTCCATCTGCACGTCACCTTTTGAATATCGGAAATTTGCACATGGCGCAATGGTACTTGCGCCACCGCAAGTTTAATGCTCAACTCTGACAACTTGCGGTGACGCAAGTTCCACTGCACCATGCACAGTGGCTGTGGCTGGGGGGTGATATTCAAAGGAGTTGCTCAATAGCGCAACTCCTTTGAATATCGCCTGCCACACCCCGCGCAACTATTTTGAGCAGCACAGGGGCTTGCGCCTCAGAATGGCACAGTTTGAATATCTGGGCCTAAGTGTTATGACCTGAGGCAACGGAGGAAAGAAAAAAACCCTATGAGGAGGAAATCTCTGGGGATCCAAGGCCTAGGTCACCTTCCCTCCAGGCT
Source organism: Neoceratodus forsteri (assembly GCA_016271365.2). Taxonomy (NCBI): domain Eukaryota; kingdom Metazoa; phylum Chordata; order Ceratodontiformes; family Ceratodontidae; genus Neoceratodus; species Neoceratodus forsteri. Next base: position 1,400,384,336 of record CM028131.1, on the reverse strand, counting down.
TGGGATAGTTTATTTAGTGATAGCTCTGCAGCTGCAATTTGGAAAACCCAATTAAAGGGAGGTGGAAAATATTCCAATTTGGAGGACGGCTCTCACTCAAACCCTCTAGCGGGAACGCCGTGGAAGGTTGCGTGAAAACTCTGCAAGAATACGTGCATCCAAGGCGCAGGAGGAGAGCAACAACTGCTGAGGCACTCACCTGGCCTACCCGCCCTAAATCAAACCAGGTGAACCAGAGGCAGTCGTCGGGAGGATGCGGTGAAGGTGCCTCGCTAGGGAAACACTATATAGTGGAATGCTAGAGTCAAAGGAGATCGTCGTAACCACCCTTCACCGCTAGTCTTAAATTCTACACCAGGAGCTGCTGTCGCGTAGCAGACAGCTAAAGCCAAGCCCGGGGTGAGAACATTCCCAGCTATGGGCCAGGTGAAAATGATCTTGCCCCAAGTTGGACACGCTCGAGATGCAGACTTAAAGCAGAGCGAGACTGTCGGCTGCAGGAACCCTGTGCCAAAATTGAATGGCTGGCATGCCCCAGAAATTGATTGAGAGCTGAAAAGCTGGTGAGCTGAATGAGCATGGCGTGTTGAGATCGTAATGAGCACTAAGTGCTGAGACCTTGCAAAGTCGAATGCAGATTGAGTGCAGCAGAGTCCCAGGCTGAAGCAGAGGGGATGGCAGTAGGCATGAAGCAATGGTTTGCGTAAGTAAGGAGCAATGGTTGCGTAAGCAAGTGTGGACCCGATAGGTCAGTAAGCAGTAGTAGGTGGACCTGCATAACATACTGTATAGCAATTAAACAGCACTGATTTGGGGGCAAGCCAGCCAGACATGAATAGCCAAATCAAGGTCACAAACACTTTGAGGATTTTCGGCAGCAAGGCAAGATTTAATAACAAGTTATATTAACAGCCTCAGCAGGAGCTTACTTGGCTGACCTCAGAGTTATAACTGCAATGAAACATGAAGACAAATGCTTTGAAGCAGGTGTAGCCAGGCAGTGCAATGAAGCTCAGGTAGAATGAGAGCAGGAATGAGCAGTACAGCTAGGGTCGGAGTAAACTGTGTCAGGTGAAAAGAATTAAGTATGCAACATGGAGCAGCTATGGTTGAGCTGAAACACGCAGATAATAGCAGTTGCATTGCAGTAGTTTGAGCGTGGTGAGCATAGTGTAAAAACACAAGCACTGGGTACAATAGTAGTAAAGTAAACAGCAGTGGCTGCAATTGTAGGTAACTGAAAGCAGTAGCATGAGCTCTGAGTAGGTTTGCAGTTGCAGTGCAAGGAATTTAAGAGTTGTAACTGAAAGCAAGCAGTATGAGCTTTGTAGTAGCAGTATGCTAGGAGTTTAGAAAATAAAGCCCCCCAAAAAAAAAAAAGACAAAACCAAAACATGGCAAAACAGAAAACAGGGAAAGGCCCAAAAACAAGAAACAAAAAACACAGGGAAGCACACAGCCGGAGGAAAGATACAAACCAGAAGCAGGAAAACAAACACTGAAGTCCAGCAGAGGCACACAGAAACGGTGGTGGGGGATAGGCCCCAGCCAGCTTAGAGGACAAACCAACATAGCCTCCAGCTGCAAAGAAAAAATGCTTCACAGTGAGGCTTAGAGGAACTGCTTATATAGCTCAGGAAGTGGGAGTGGCTAGCTGCTTGGCCACTGACCTACAGGCAAGCCTTTCATTTAGCATTAACTTGAAAACAACCGCCAGAAAAGGCAAACAGGACCGCGATTTAAAGGGGAACAGTCACCACCAAGGGCCCCCACACTCAAGTGTGGGGCTGGTCCCAATGTACACTTTGTGTGCAAAAACATTTTGGTTTACTCACTGTGTCCTGCAGTATTGTAGATTGTAACAGACTCATTTTGCTCGGCTGACATCTTCTACTACTACAAATCTCAGAATCCCCTGCAAAAGACATCAGTGCAGTAGGTAGCAGTGAGAAGATTCAACGACGATACCGGAGGACTAAGGACCCCTCTTGCTCTCGCAAATAATTACGGCACTTTCAGATGCCGTTGCTCCACCCACTGCCGCAACAGAGGTTGCCAGATACAAATATTTCACCTGGACTAATACTGCACTGCTTAATACAAATATCTGACTGAAATTTAAAGCAAATAAAACACATATGGGGCGGAGCGGGCTCACATATTGCAGCACAATATAAACCAAAATAAATAACGGGGGATGTGGGAAGCGGAGCCCCCCAAATACAGAAAAAGTATTGCATTAATGTTTGACTGCTCAAATACTTCATTGGTGCACCCGGGGGTGTGTGTGTGGGGGGGGGGCGAAGTGCCCCCACATAAAGCGTTATTTCACAGATTACAATACACCAATTTTCATACTTCTCTGATAACTTAGCAAACCTATGAAATTGTTTGCAGTAAGATGTTTTGAGGTCTATCGGACCACGGAAACAAGAAAAATTAACAGAGACTCAATTCATTACCAGCTGCAGCTTCTGCCCGCACCTTGGGATACCATTTTACAGAGACTAATACAATGCTAAATCGCTGTCTGTTTTTTTAGACCTTTTTGAGCTTGTGCAGTAATGCATTTCATACTTTTTCCAGTTGTGTGACTAGACTGTGTGCAATAAATAGCCTTTTGCTAAGCTAACAATGTTGGTCGTGTCTTTGTATGCCATTTCAGTCTGTCTGTCACTAGCGTATTGAGATAAAATATTTTTTCTGAGCACGGGGGATCCTTAATCATACGGTATCGCCGATTCAACAGTCTGCAATGAATGTTAGAGTTTATATAAGCTCTGATCTTTTGTTTGCTGGTCCCCCTATCCTTCCTGGGCTACATACAGTCACAGGAGACTGTGCTTGCCCCTGGAGAAAAGAAGTTCCAGAAAACATCTGATTGGACATTATTAAAACTCTAACATGCGGGAGGGAAGCCCTCAGGTCCCTTAAGACAGAAAAAGCACCGGGGCCGGATAAATTACATCCCAGAGTGCTGAAGGAACTTGCGGATGTCCTGGCGAAACCCCTGGCGGAGCGTTTCACCATCTCTCTGAGGACAGGGTGGGTGCCCCAGGACTGGAAGGTGGCGATATAGTGCCCATATCCACAAGGGGAATGCTGTAGGTGGTAGGGAAACTACAGGCTTGTCAGCCTGACATTGGTGGTGGGCAAGGTGATGGAGGGCATTGTCAAGGAGAGGCTAGGGGGGGACCTGGAAAAGTCAGAGTGCCTGGACAATAGACAGCATGGATTCGTCCCGGGGAAATCGTGTCAGACAAACCTTGTGGAGTTCTATGACTGGGTGACGAGTGCCTTGGACCTAGGTAGACCAGTGGACGTCCTCTTTCTAGAATTCAGCAAGGCATTTGACTCTGTTCCTCACGTGGGCCTGTTGGATAAGCTGGGAGAAATGGGGGTGGGGAACAAGATGATCAGATGGATAGGCAATTGGCTCCAGGACCGGACCCAGAGGGTCGTAGTTGGCGGGATAGTCTTATCCCCAAGGAGGTTAATTACTGGGGTCCCACAGGGATCAGTCCTTGGGCCCCTCCTGTTCAACGCCTACATCTCTGACATAAGGACAGGTATCAGGAGTGAGATGAGTCTCTTTGCGGATGGCTCAAAACTGAGGGCGGTGGTGGATGGGGAGGAGGGGAGGGTGGCCCTACAGGGGGACCTGGAGGCTCTGGAAAGATGGTCTAGAAAGTGGAAGCTGAGGTTCAATGCAGGGAAATGCAAGGTACTGCACCTGGGGGCCAGAAACCCAGGCCAAGTGTACAACCTGGGGGGGAAATGCTACAAGTCTCGATGGCTGAGAGGGACCTGGGGGTAGTGGTGGATGTCAAGATGAACAACTCAGAGACTTGTAGGAGGGCAGCAGCCAACGCCAACAGGATGCTGGGATGCATAGCTAGGGGGATCACCTCCAGAAGGACGGAAGTGATACTCCCTCTGTATAACTGCTTGGTGAGGCCACACCTCAAGTACTGCGTGCAGTTTTGGAGGCCACACTTAAAAAGGGACATTAAACTCCCGGAGAGGGTCCAGAGGAGGGCAACCAAAATGATTTGGGGCTTGGGGGACAGGACCTATGAGGAGAGGCTCGAAGAGCTAAATATGTACACACTGGAAGAGAGAAGGGACCGGGGGACATAAGAGATCTTCAGATACATGAGGGGGTAAATAGGGGAGGAACAGTCCGGGTGCATCGAAGGAAGGAGGAGGGGGCCACTAGAGGGCATGGGTGGAAGCTGGAGGTGGGAAGATTCAGGGGAGAAAGGAGGAGGTGCTACTTCACTGAGATGGTGGTGGGGCCATGGAATGCACTGCCTAGGGAGCTGGTGGAGGCAGAGACGGTGGAGGGGTTTAAGAGGGCGTGGGACAGGTACAGGGGAAGGGTTCTGGAAGCAAAATCCAATGCAGTGAGAATATCCGGAACTGGGAAGGGAGAAGCCATAGAAGGCGAGGGGAGCAGCAAGGTCAGCTCCCAGGGTGGGGGGCTGACCAAACAAGCAGACGCAAAAGACCATTAGGCCTATTCTGCTGGCATTTTAGTATGTTAGTATGCACTGTAGGCCACTGAATCTCCCACTGCTACTTACTGCTCTGATGTCAGCTGCAGGGTATTCTGGGATCTGTAGTAAAAGAAGATGTCAGCCTACAACTAAGCAACGTTAGTTGGATATAATCTACTATACTACAGTAAACAGTAAGTAAAGTGCTGACTGTTCCCCTTTAACTTCCATGTAAAGGGCAGCACATCCTTGAAAACTGCAAGGGGCGTCTCTTGCTATTCAAAAAAACATATCTACTAAGAAATTTTTGTGTAACCCCTAGGTGGCGCCATCCCAAGGGCTACTACCCCTGCCTGCTTGGCTAGTAGCAGGTTAAGGGGCCTGAGTTCTGAAACCGGTGCCTCCACCCAGAGGTCAGGGTTGGTAGTGGTCAAGCTAACCTGGGAACAGCCCCCCGGGACACTGTAACCCCCCTCTTTCCTTACTAGTGGCCAGAACAATACACAATAATCACTTTCACAATACCCCGATACACCACACAAGTACCCACACTGTTTGCACTTACCACCAGCTCTTTCCTCTGGCCCAGCTCTGGGGACCCCCTGTAAAACAAGGTTATACACAGCAAATAACAGCAGTACAGTACTGTTGCACAAACTGGAACCACAGTCAGGGTAAATGCCAAAAAAAAAAGTTAGATCTCATTTATTTAAGGGGCTTGAACAAGGGAGGGACGTAATCAGGTTAATTTGCTTAAAGGCTGTATCAATCAAACAGGTATGCATGCACTTCAGGGTCCATAAACAGTCACACACTCTGGGTACCCAGATGGAGAATGGTGGGCTAGCCAGAAATGTTGCAGCTGGTTGGGGCCCTGTGATGGAAGAAAACAACATGCACAACACAAACTATTTGTAATCCGGAGCCAGAGGGCTCAGCTCGAAAAGGAAACAAAACAACAAGACAATCAGATGACACACTCAGATTAAGCTGTTGTTGTAGGGAGCTACCCTGGTATTTACTCATGATACCCAAGACTGGACACAGGCTGGACGAGAATCAAGACTGCAGGTGGTTGGAATGCCAGGAGAAGCAGGGCCCACACAAGTCGCAGAGGCGTCATTCCTGTTCAAGCGTGGAGCAGGGGGCTGATCCCCAGGCAAGTCTCTCGTCGATGGCTTCTCTGCGCAGTGGGTAGTCTGGCTGGTTCAGTCTGGCAAAGCCCAGACCACATGGAGACAAGTTCGGAAGCAGTCCGTTTTGGGCTGGATACAGCTTCCAGCAAGCAGAACACAGTTCACACAGTGGGGGACCAAATCACGACCCACTTTCCACACCCAGCACATTTACATGTAAGGAAATTCTACTGTACCAGGCAAACCGCTCTCCGGTCACGATTGCAAAGTCTCTGCACAAACCGGGGATTCAAAAGCAGCTGGAAATCCTGACAGGCCGATCGCATTCAGCAAAATCTTCGGTCTTCTTCAGGTATTAGCCTGGTAAAAAATCAGTGGCTTACTTCATTTTCACAAACTTGGATTTAGTCCAAAATAATTCTCTTCTCTCCCTCTCAGGGGCAGCAGGCAGACATGCAGGCCAAAAACTCAGCCCTTTCGCAGTTCTCCCATGCAAAACTACACAGAACTCTTGCCCAAATCACTTGACCTGTTCTCATCTCACTTTCTAGCTCTGAACTAACTGAAACAGCAGGCCGCTTGGAGATTTCCCTCAGATCCAAAAGATCTGGTTTGCTGATCTCTCTGTCAGTCACAACAAAGGCTCCCCCTTCAAGTGCAAAAAAGGCACAAAAAGCCCAAAACTACAATTCCTATAGATTTTGACTCTAGACAGCTCCTGTATTCTGGCTCCATTTTAGGTCCCACCAGACTGATTGATCCAATTCGGCAGTTCTGGGCCAAAATGGTGCAGATAAACGAAACAGTCCTTGCTGCAAAGAAGACAGGTTAGACAAACGACATTATTATTATTACTCTAATGAATGATCAGCAAACAGTTACATCTATTAACAGGGCTCCCTCTGTGCAATTAGCGATGGCAGAAACTGAGCAATTACCTGGCAGCCCAGGCGGGACTCAAGCATGATAAAACTCAGCCCCCCTCCCAGATTAATTATTACAACAATCTAGGCAGCTCTTAAAGCGACAGTACATAGAGGCTACACAGGCACTCTTTGGTAATAACGATTAACTGCTAAACGCAGGACCCCAGCCTGGCAGTGAGCATTTAGGCAAGCTCATGGAAGACTTTTCGGGAACCCCTATTTGTAGGGGGGTTACATGTGTGAACTAGCAGTGTGGAAGCACCTTTTTGGCACCCCAAGAAACTCTGCTTTTTGTTTTTTGGATCCAAAATTCAGGGGGAAAAAATAATGTAACCCCTTGGTGGGGCCATCCCAAGGGCTACTACCCCTGCCTGCGTGGCTGGTAGCAGGTTAAGGTGCCTGAGTTCTGAAACGGGTGCCTCCACCCGGAGGTCAGGGTTGCTAGTGGTCAAGCTAACCTGGGCACAGCCCTCTGGGACACTATAACCCCCTCTTTCCCTTCTAGTGGCATGAGCAATACACGATAATCACTTTCGCAGTACCCCTTGTACACCATACCAGTACCCACACTGTTTGCACTTACCACCAGGGCTGGTTCCTCTGGCTCGACCCTGGGGACCCCCTATAAAACAAGGTTATGCACAGTAAATAGCAACAGTAGAGTACTCTTGGCACAAACTGGAACCACAGTCAGGTTGAATGCAGCAAAAAAAGTCAGATCTGATTTATTCAGGGGACTTGAACAAGGAAGGGGCATAATCAGGTTGATTGGCTTAAAGGCTATATTAAGCAAATAGTTGTGCATGCACTTTAAGTCCCCACACAGTCACACCTCTGGGTACCCGGGTAGGGAGACGATGGGCTAGCCAGGAACGTTGCTGCTGGTTGGTGCCCTGTGATGGAAGAAAGCAACATGCACAACACACAATATTTGTAACCCTGAGCCGGAGGGCTCAGTTCATGAAAGAAAAAGCAACCAGACAATCAGATGACAACACTTTCGATTTAGCTGTTGTTGCAGGGAGCTACTTTGATGTTTACTCACAATACCCAATACTGGACACAGGCAGGATGAAATCAAGACTGCAATTTATTGAGCTGGAGTGCCCAGAGAAGCGGGGCCCAAACGAATCACTGAGGCGTCGTTCCTGTTCAAGTGTTGAGCAGGGGGCTGATCCCCAGGCAGGTCTCTCGTCGATGGCTTTCTCTGTGCAGCGGGTAGCTGGGCTGGGCCAGTGTGGCAAGGCCCAGGCCCAATGGAGATGATTTTGGATTCAGTCCGTGGAGCTGGATACAGCTTCCAGCAAGCAGAATACAGTTCAAACCACAGTGGGGAGCCAAATCGCGACCCACTAGAAGCACACGGGCACATTTACACATAAGGAAATTCTAATGCAGCTTTCAGCAAGCAGAACACAATTCAAACCACAGTGGGGAACCAAATCACGACCCACTGTAAGCACACAACACATTCACATGTAAGGAAATTCCACTATACCAGGCAAAAGGCTCTCCGGTTGCAATTACAGAGTCTCTGCACAATCTGGGAGTTCAGAGGTGGCTGGAAGTCCAGACAAACCAATCGCATTCAGCAAATCTTTGGTCTTCTTCAGGTAGGAGCTTGGTCACAATTCAGTGGCTTACTTCGCTCTCCAAGTTCGGATTCAGTCCGAAAAAGGCACACGTTCCCTTCTCAGGGACAGCAGGCAGGCATGCAGGCCAAAACTCAGGTCTTTCCACAGTTCTCCCACGCGAATCTATGCCGGGGCTGCTGCTTGAATTATTCAGGCTGTTATCTCTTCACTTCCCAACTCAGAACTGAAAGTACCTGCAAGCAGCTTGGGAATTTCCCCAAGATCCAAAAGGTTTGGTTGGCTGATCTGTCTGTCAGTCACAACAAGGGCTCTCCCCTCCAGGTTATTTTAGGCGCAAAAATGCAAAAACTACAATCCCTACAAGTTTTGACCTCTACCATGCCTCAGGCAGGCTCCATTTTAGAGTCCCAATAGTACTGATTGGCCCATTCTGACAGTCCCGGGCCAAGTTGGTGGAGATAAACAGAATAGTCCTTGCTGCAAAGAAGGCAGGTTAGAACAAACTGCAATATTATTACTTCTCTAACAAATGATCAGCAAACAAGCACATCTTCTAACAGAGCTCCATTTTAGATTAATTAAGACTGCAATCCAGGCAGCTCTTAAAGAGACAGTACACAGAGGCTATACAGGCACTCTCTGGCAATACATTTAGTCTGCTAAAACGCAGAACACCAGCCTGGCAGTGAGCATTTAGGCAAGCTCAAGGAAGACTTTTTGGGAACCCCCATTTGTAGGGGGGTTACAATACAATAAAACTTTTACCCCTTCCCAGGTGGCCAGGGCTAGCCACCAGTCCTCCCACACACAGATATCTCCAGCTATCCACCTGAACCCCCATCTTTCCACACACAACTGTTTACAAAAAACATGTTGCTGGACTCCTGGCACTGTACAGGAGCTGACACTGTTGTTTGTTATCACCCCCTTCCCAGCCTGACCCTCCACCCTGGACACAAAGGGTTATTTGTTACAAGTGGGCCTACCTTAAACACCCCACATCCATGCTTGGTGGATGAGAGGTCTACGGTAATTGTCACAGATCTGGCTAGCCCATTCAGTCCCACACCTCCATCATCCCCAGCATGCTTTAATTTACAAGTTAGTAACTCATCTGACTCATCAGTCTGTCAGGCATCATCAAAGACGTGGACCACTCCCCCCTCCCTCCCACCTGGTTACAGGCACAGCATGCTTCTCAGTAAAGGAAAAGCATGTTGTAAGTCAGGGAGGGGTGACTGAATAAATTAGCTGGATTTTACTTACTAGTACCCCCTCCCCTCCCACACACTAATGGATTAAGGGTCAGGAGGGGAGGCCACTTGTTACATACAGTCACTTAAGGGGGGTAAACGAGGAAGGGAGGAATATAATAACAAAAGACAGGTGTCCGTTCCTGGCACAGTACCAACTGCAGGGTATGAGAGGACTGGAGTGGGGTTGGCCATGTGGACTAGCACTGGCCACCTTGAGAAGCCAAGATTTGTTTTTTATTTGTTTGTATTTATTATGCTTTAGGCAAAATAAACCGAATAATTAAAATTACATGGCCTAAAATCCCATTATTCAGGGCATCTGGAAATCATTATTTGTTACTCGGAGGTTCCCAGTGTGAATTAAATATAACTGTCTCAAAAAGTGGTTTAGTACTTGTTATCTTATAATAACGAGGCCTCTGTCTGCAGTCTTTTTTAGCTGAAGGAAATTCATATGGTGCAGCAACAGGGCTGTAATAACTTTTCATGAGACCGACAGGAAAATCGTTAACCCACGGTTTTCTGGCTCCCATGAGACATGTTCTGCAGGTGTAGGTGGATACAAAGCCTGTGCTATTCTAATGGTTTCTCTTAGTCTGCTGAAAACGTCCCCCACCCCCAAGATTATGTACTGGAAAAAAAAAAACGGCAGAAGACAACAGATCTGAAGGCCCTGCTCAATTCCACCTGCATGGCTCTGACAGCAGGAAAGAATAAGGTGTCTGTTCCATTCGCAGCACTGTCTGTGCTTACATTTCTGTTGCTTTAAAGAAACGCAAGTCTCAAATAAAAAGTGTTGCAAATGGTTTAGTAGCACTTTGGGGGAAGGGAGTATCAGACTGCTGTTCTGACAAACCTATCCAGGAGGAGCTTTGGATCCAGTTCCTAATCAAAACCACTGTGCCCTTGCATGTTTCCAGGACAGAACGCTGCATGGTGGGGGATGGGGTGTTTAGGGTTTGTACCCAGGGAATGAAAAAAACTGAGGGTGTGAGCCAGAACATTCCATTCCGTCAATGCCTTTGCACCACTAGATAACAGGTGTAGACAAGATGATGGCGTTGAGAGCATGAGAAAGATGTCTAGGGAAATGTGGGACGGGGATCAGTAGCACTGTGAAAGACCCAGGGGTCTTCAAATCAGCAAAATAAAGTGAATGCACTGAAAAGAAAGCTTGTGCTCAGCTACGTACCAACTCTGTTTGGTCTGACACTCCTCCTTCCATTAAGCTGGAGTTGTTACCTTATGCAAGGCTATCAGGAACATCTGGACTCCAGATGGGCCAGAGGTTTATGGTGGAAAGGCTGGAGTACATTTAAAACTACATATACATAAAATCTTTTGTTGTTTTTTTGAGTTCTTACAGCTGGTAGCTGAACAGTCTTAGAATTCTAAGAATCCCAGGGGCTATAAAATCCTATTTCACCAGAATTCTAGGAGTTACAAAGTACTATTTCACCAGAATCCTAGAGGTTACAAAGTTTGATTTCACCAGAATCCTAGGGGTTACAATTTAAAGTTCCATTTCACCAGAATCCTAGACATTATAAAGTTCAATTTTACCAGAATCCTAGGAGTTACAAAGTCCTGTTTCACCAGAATCCTAGGGGTTACAAAAGTCCTATTTCAGCAGAATCCTAGGAGTTATACAGTCCTATTCCACCAGAATCCTAGGGGTTACAAAGTCCCATTTCGCCAGAATCCCAGGGGTTGCAAAGTCCCATTCCACCAGAATCCCATGGGTTACAAAGTTCCAGTTCATCAGAATCCTAGGAGTTGACTTATATGATACCTCTCAAGTGTTGTTAGCCTCGGAGGGGAAAAAAACCTTCGCAGGGATTTTACTGACATAACCTCTCACATTATCAAAGTCTGGCTTATATGTAAGAGACAAACTAAATTTGCAGAGTTTTTTTTTTTCTACATGCAGTTACGTAGTGCAGATTCTACCTTTTTACCAAACTAACTGGACACTACTTTTAAACAATGGTGCAGTATAAAGTTACACTTCCTCTATCAATTTATAAACAAGGAGGGGGTGATCCCTTTCGAGGTACTGCAATAAAGTTACGGGCTGTTTGGCTGGCCCGTCGACGCAGCGGTTGGATTTCCACTTGCGACACCAGCGACCCGGGTTCGGGAGCAGACTCGGATCGCTGGAGGGCCCGCCAGGGGAGAGTGGCTTAAGTGTCCCACGACAGCTCGCCCTCTCCAGGGGGAAGGGGGCCAATGCTCATGCATTTGTCTGACTCCGAGCAGAGGCTCGGGGTACTCAATCAATCAATCAATCAATCAATCAAAATCTTTATTTATTCAGGCGAACATCATTGAGCAAAGCTCATTTACAAGATGGACCTGAGTGGTCATACAAATGAGGATACAAGTATTATTACATAGACAAGAATAGAATAAATAGCAATACAATGGCATGAAATGATTATATACAACAATTTACATATATACAAGTAACAATAGAACCATTTAGCCTGTAGGAAAAAAAGAGGACAAAGGGTATAGCAGTCCTAAAATATAAGTTATATGGTCTAAACTAGTTTTTAAGTGAATATAATAGGTGATTCGGAAGAAAGAAATTGAGTTAATATAATGGATAGAAAAAGGAGGTTTAGTTGGGTCAGATAGGTGGGGGATTATGCTTTATAAAAGCAATTGCAGAGCTCTGGAAAAAGGGCGGAGAACAATCTTTTGAAGGATGCCAGAGGTAGTAGGCTATCTAGCTTCATGGATTTTTGGAGAGAGTTCCATGCAGCTGCTAAGGAATAGCTGAAAGCAGCCCTCGTACTACAAGCCCCATCGGGGAACAGTGGCCAAAAATATGCGGTAGAAGTCGGCACGTTACATCATGACATCAAGGGCTACACAACGTATAGGGAGAAAAATGGAAATGCCTGGCAGCGCTTGGGAATCGGTCTGCCTGAGGGCCCTGACAGTGCCCTTCTCGCCTGCCCAGCCACCTCTGGACCAAAGACAAGTGAGTAGCTTGGTGTTGTTGCCCCACCCTGGTTCCTGCTCGGGGGAGCTAAACTGAAGCTTCATGGGGCCTGGAGGTGAGTGTGTGGTAGGCAGGAGGATGACTCATAGCGGCCCGAAGAACCGAGGGCTGGCGGGACAAAGGAGAATACAAATTGCAATTAAAAAAAAAAAAAAAGTTATGGGTTGACCACCAGAGACCATTACCGCTGCTGTCAGGTGAAAGGATATCTTCAACAACAAAGCTGAGAAGTGCCAGGTGGCCATGGGAGAAGTGGCATACCTCGGGCATGTGGTAGGCTGGGGACAGCTCCATCCTAACCAAATAAAAATAGAGGTGATTCAGGCATGGCCCAGACCAGAAACACAGAAGCAGGTCAGGAGTTTTCTTGGGACAGCAGGGTACTATAGAAAATTTGTACCCAATTACAGTGCCCTGGCTGCTCCCCTATCTGACCTGGTAAAGAAAAGGATGTCAAAGAAAATTACCTGGGACCCAGCCTGTGAGAACGCCTTTACCAGACTGAAGGAGGCACTGTGCAGTGCTCCTGTTTTGACAAGTCCTGACTATAGCAGACCCTTTATAGTTCAGACTGATGCCTCAGATGTGGGTATTGGGGCAGTACTGAGTCAGACATCCAACCAAGGGAAAGATCACCCGGTAGTGTACCTGAGTAAAAAGTTACTTCCAAGGGAGCAGACATACTCTACTGTGGAAAAGGAGTGTCTTGCCATAGTGTGGGCCCTAAAGAATTTGGAGCCATACTTGTATGGGCAGCATTTTGTGGTTCAAACTGACCACAACCCCCTGGTTAGGCTGACACAAATGGGAAAAACTAATGGTAGATTGTTAAGATGGAATCTTGCTTTGCAAGGGTATGACATGACAATCTTACAAGAGGCTGGAGCAAAAAGTCAGAACTCAGATGGCTTGTCTCGTGTCTATGAGGCGTGAACTGATTTGGGAAGCTCATCCCATGCAGGGGATAGAGTCCCCAAATTCAGTCTAGGTGGGGATGATTGTGACACTTGGACAGCTGGTTCTGATTACTCTATGATTTTTGTAATATAAAAAAAATGTAGTGTGATTGTCTGCCATGAGAAATACTTGTGCTCCTGGGATGCCCCCAGGTATCACTAAAGGACAGGGTATGTTAAACAGCAGATCTCTGTAATGTGATTAACTTCCAAATACTCACATTTTATGGTCTTGTTGTTGAGCTGTGCTTCTTTGAAGGCCAGGAAATAAAATATCCATTTTATGACGTCTTCAGAGGAAAGAACAGTTAATTTCAACTGGTGCTAAAAGAAGCTATATATCAGCTAAGTGAGAAACTGCAGAGTTGTAAAAGTTCTTTGATGTCTATGAAAAGCAGGAAAACACACTAGATCAAAGAGGAGCATAAAACCACACCAGATCAAAGAGTCCTATTGGAAATGAGTTTTTGCTTATGTCATCTTATTTAAAATATCTCCTGAGTGATAAGACATCCTGGTTGTATAATTTTTAATAAACAGAGGAGGAGCTGGGTGACATCATGGAGGAGGAAGGTTCAAAGACAGTTTTTTAACTATGCTGTGGCTGACCTTTAGTGACATTCTTGTTTGGACTCTCAGAAGCAACATCTACTTCAAGCACTGTTAGAAGATATACATTAGACAGACAAGTCTAACTGTCTGGTGGTAGGAATTTGTTTGCACTTTTTAAACCTTGTTGTTTTAAGTGATTGTATGCATTGTGATATATTGTTCTGTATTTACATTTTTATCTATTTTAAAGTAAACCTCTATTTTAAAGAGACTGCTTGATGTGCCTTCGAAATTCTTTCTTTGACAAGTGAAGCATATATGGTTAAAGTTGACACTGTGCATAGCTTAACAGTATACCAAACTGGGAAAAGGTAAGAGTTTATCTGAGGTCTTTCATAGAGTTTTTAAGGGTTCATTTTGTATACCTGGTTAGGTGCCCTTGGTGAAAGATATCTGGCATTTCCCCGAAGAACAGCATTATCTGAGCCCGTACATTGGGTACGCTAGCAAGAGGTTCACAGTTTGAATCCTTCCAGAACTTGAGACCAAAGATGATTCGAACACACAAAACAGACAGGAGGGTTTCTCTGTTCTGTTCCTGTTCACAATACTGTGCTCGGAGGTTGGCACTGTGGGAGCAGAGGGCCTGACCTGCTGAGTGGGGTTGTGATAGTAGGTTCTTCTTCAAGGGAGGAGAGCTGGGCAGTGGAGGGGGGATAAGAGAAAAGAGGGTATTTGGGTGGTTGGACCTGGGGGGTGGCAGTAAGGGAAGCCTGACGTGAATGAACAGGAGGGAGGACTGGGACCAGATGGTTCCAGAGTGGGACCAGGTAGTCTCAGGGTAGGTGTGTGTGTGGGGGGGGTGGCAGGACGGACGGAGGGACCTGTTTCCTAGGACAGTGGCAGGTTACTGGGAAGCATTTCTGTGACAAGGATTTGAATGTATTTATAGAGACAATGCTGGTGAGTCTCAGTGTCTTCTGTAGGTGGTTCCATGCTGAAGGAATTGCGTAGCTGATGGCGTCCATGCCGAGGGTGGTACGCATCCAGGGTACTTCAAGAAGGATGAAGTCAGTTTTTCTAAGGGAATAGGGACTGTTTGAAGCGATTACAACAGCTGTGATGGCAACTGTTCACCTGCTCTCCCAGAAGGAGGCAGAGTGCAGCTGAGACGGCTACCATTATTGGGGTGGAGGACAGGGAGAACCAAAGATGAACAAATAAGGGAAAAAAATAATTCAAAAGGGAGAAAAACAGAGTAATGGGAAACTAATCTCAAGAAAAACAAACACTGAACCCGTTAGCTGACATCCCCAGGGGACAACATATTTAAAACCACATGAAATGAATCATTTTCACCACTAATCAGGTCACAATTCACCACTGTGTTTTCATACTTCATTTGATGCTGTCTGAATAATGATAGAGCGCTTCCGGCACTGCAGAGACAAAGGAGCACCACAACAAAAACAACGACAACCTCCTGGAACGTCGACAAAGAGTAAACCAATCCCAGATGAGGAGCCTTGGCTTGGCATGAGACTCAAAACAACAATCTGAGGCTCTACACTAGGTAGCATGTTGCCCTTGTCAGACACGCCAATCTCTAATACTAATAATAATAATGTGAATAACAGACATACAATGGAAGATCTAGGAATTTTTTGGTTTCATTCTTTGGTAACCGGGTAAGGCCAACTGGGCACAAGGCTCATTTATTGGGATGGCCCAGAAGCATTGGGGAGGTTAAAGGGACACTGTCAACCTTTTTTGCATCATATTAATTCTAGTTAAAACCCCACATTTCATGATTATCTTCTCAAAAATTCATTGATGTTGCTGGTTGTTTAATCTGCCTCCTTGTGTGGTAGAACTGAAATGCATGCTAACGTATAGTTATAACCAATCTTGTTTTGTTTTGAATCCTAGATCAGTTTTTACTGAATACTTCCTGAACATCACAAACACCCCCAAACAGTGCAGCGACTCATGATGCAATAGTCTCCTCTACTCCCAATACATAGTGAGCGGCTAGACTGTGTTGGGGGTGTACCTAAGTCTGGGAAAGATGCCGTGGGAGCAGATCAAGGAATGCAAACAAACATATTTTTGTGGTAACACCACTATGGTGGCAGTCTGTTTTTAACTTTTTAAAGTGAAAAGGAATCAGAATCAACCAACCGGCTACATCAGCAGTCTGTAGAGAATCTGAACAATCATAACATGTTTTTAAACTAGGGACACTTTGAGTCCCTAAAGGGGTTGACAATGTCCCGTTAACTGACTTGCTCAGGGTTATACAGTACGCAAGTGGAGGTTGTGAGAATGAAACCCATTTCTGGTGGATGTACCAAGCTCATTTACAGCTCTTTACTCTAACCTCAAGGCTATACTGCCAGCCAATCAACTATGTATTGATTTATTCATTTATAAGAAAACTTGTCATTCATTGATTTATTAATTTACAAGTACATGTATTACAGTATATCTTTGTAACCTCCCCTCCCCCGTGGGGTTGGATGTACTTCATGTACCATAGTTAGGTCTGTTTGGGGCTTAATTAATTATTAGGGCCTCCACCCACTGGCAGGGACTCCACAGGTCAGAGGTCACAAAGGTGCATGTAGCCATAAATGGGTTTTGCTTTTGGCGTTAAGGGGGTCCATGCTGTGAGTGAGTGCATTGGTGGGAGTGCGGGAGCAGGGGCAATTACCTGTTCTCACATGAAGAAATCCATTGGTTGGGTGATCAGGCATTTGTGAGGTGGTGGTCTAATGTAGCAGCAGCCGTGGCTAGTGACAGCGGGTCTGCTCCGTAGGTGAACTTGAACCTACGGCCCTCTGATGCTATGGGAGGTCAGGACAGCATTTGAGCAGATACAGCGGCCATGGGAATGGCAGTGGGTGCCCAGTTTGGATTGCAGCCACTGATCTGGATGCTGTTGCCATGAGGGTGTAGAGGAGACCAGCCTGTGGGTATTGGAAAAGAGGAGCTGGCAGCCAGAGCAGAATGGCCAGCTCAGTGGTGCCTGCAGGTGGGGACGTCTGCCCCACGCATAACAAGGGGGGAGACACCTGCCTGCAATGGAAATGGGGGAGAGCTCGAGGAGGAGTGAGTGTTGATGGAGTCCCAAATTGTCAGTTTCCCTCAGGCTGCCACCTCAAACATTCACAAAGGAACAGTGCAAGTAGTACTGGAAGGAAGGAGAGCGGTAGCCCCGAACTGAGAAAGTTACCTCCCTGGCTTTCCAGCTTAAGTGAGTGTGCTTTGTGGGGACAGTAGTGGAAACAGATGCTGCTGCCTATTTCTAGGGGTCACCCAGCCCCCTCTGAGTTAGAGCTGCCGACCAGAAGTCCAAAAGTGGCCACTCAGCCCAAGGGATGAATGTATTTTGGTGGGGGTCAGCTCAACCACAATAGAACCACTATGTTACCCCACTATGAACTCTCGGGTCCAGAGGATTGTTGCTGTATATAGTTTGTGAACTGGCCAAGTTATCAATTAAATTATGTGATCCCCCCATTTTGATTTTATCTATGTGTGGACCTTCTCTTATTTGGAACAGTTCCGCTGTTTAACTAAAAAGTTTCCTTGCAGCCCAGCATTGAAGATGGCACCCCGCTGGCATTAAAGAACCCATCAGTGTAGCCAGATCCGAGTAAGAACTGTTACAAATAACCTGGTCTGTGTTTCTGCTGTTGTAGCCCCCCTTCCCATTTTTACCATCAGGAAACCCCTAGACATGGGGATGGGGGGGGAGTTACATATTGATTTATTCATTTGTAAGTACACATTATATAGTGGTTTATTCCTTTTCAAGTGCACTTTTTCTTTTGATTTATTATTTATAAGTGCACTTGTTATATTCTGATGCATTTATTCATTTATAGGTTTACTTATTATATATTGATACATTCACTTACTGTATAAGAACACTTGTTATATTGATTTTTTACAAGTAAATATATATTTATTTAGTCATTTATAGGTACACATTATATATTTAATTAGCCACTTATAAGTACACATTATATATTAATATAGTCATTTATAAGTACATATTATATATTGAGTTAGTCATTTATAAGTATACATTATACTGATATAGTTATTTATAAGTATGGATTATATATTGATTTACTTATTTATAAGTATATATTATATATTGATTTAGTCATTTATAAGTATACTTTATGTATTAATTTAGTCATTTACAAGGACACATATTGATTTAGTCATTTATAGGTGCATTTATTATATACTGATGTATTCATTCATAAGTACACTTGGTACAAACTGATTTAGTCAATGATGACATTTGTATGTTGATTTATCATTTATAAGTACATTTGTTATGTATTGAGCTATTCAGCACACTTTTCTTGTGGTAATAACTTTTATTAGACTAAGTGAAGAATTTTTACACAAGTTTTCGAGGCCTCTCAGATCCCTTCATCAGGTGTACCTGAGTGATTTATTCATTTATAAACAGACTTATATATTTATTTATAAGTACACATATATTCATTCATTCATTTAGAAGTACACTTGTTACATATTGATATATTCATTTATACGTTTCATACTGATTTTTTCATTTAAAAGCACATTTTTATAAATATACTTGTAATATATTGATTCATTCATTCATACACTTGTCATATATTGATTTATTCATTTAAACATACACTTTCTATATATTGATTTATTCATGTATAAGTACACTTATACACTGATTTACTTATTGTATTTAGAACACTTATTATATATTGATTATTAGATTTATAAGTACACTTATGATACCGTTATTAATTTATAAGTACCTTTATTGTATACTGAACTATGTATTTATCATAACATTTATTATATGATTTATTTATAAGTATACATTGATTAATTTATAAGTATCCTTATTATATAGTAATTTATTAATTTATAAGTACATTCTACTTATTAGATGCCCTTGAAGAGTTTCAAGGCATTGCACAATACAAACAGCAAAAGTACAATAATTTCTCAGAAAAAATTTTTTCACAACCATGGTTAAAATATTTCTAGGGATCCAGCAGGTCATATTTCCATTGGTTGGTTATTCTCCGGTGACCAGATTCCAGAAGATAAACTGGGATACATATACAACATGCCTTATAGTTTTCTGGTTATATCTGCTGCTCCTTGAAAAAAAAAAGACTGTCCCTCTAAACCAGGGCACTTCATTGTCCACGGTTATTCCATATCACTGGCATCAGGTACATAAATGCTCATTGTTTACCATGGAATTGCCCAGCCCTGGGTAGTGCTATGAAGTGACCCTTGGCTGAATGCAATGATCTTGATGGTGTATGTGGTAAAAAAAGTCCTTGCAAATACAGTGCATATCACAAGTTCAGGATACTACTACTTAGTGCTAGAAGTTTGAATGCCACAAAATTAGCTGAACTACAGATTATCATGATATGTGACAAGGTGGATATGGTGACGGTAACAGAAGCTTGGCGGGACGGTAGTAATGAATGGTACAAAAATGTTCCAGGATACACAGTTCTATCACATAATCAAACACACTGTAAGGGAGGTGGAGTCTGACTTTATTTGAGAGATGATATTGTATATACCCACGTTTTCCCACCCCTTTTGGATGGGTCTAAAACTGAAAGTCTATGGCTTAAAACTTCTTTGACAAATACAGGCAAAAAGTCACCATAGGCATATATTATAGACCCTTGGATCACCTAAAGAAATGAATGATACAATCAATAGAGAAATAATGAAAATGGCAGATAAAGATGAAGTAATAGTATTAGGTGACGTCAACTACCCAGGTATAGACTGGGAATTATTTACAGGAAAAAATAACTTTGAAAGGGAATTCATTAGTGCAATGAACTGTGTTGGAATATCCCAGGTAGTAACCCAACCTACAAGAATGAATAATATATTAGACATAATCTTAACTAATAATGCTAACCTAGTGTATGGAATACAAACGGACTGTCCATTAGGAGGTAGTGACCATAGGGTAGTAAAATGTAAGGTCCCTATTAAACTTTATAAAAAACAAGAATATACAACAAATTAAAAATTACAATGCAACGGACTTTGTGACTTTAAATAATTTTCTCAAAAACATTGACTGAGAATCAAACATGCATAATGTAACAACAGAGGAATCCCTGAATTTTGTAAAAAACACAATTCTGGACATAGAAAACAAGATAGTACCTATAATTCCAAAGCACAACAAAAAAGGTAGAATACCACCTTGGTTAACAAAGCAGATTAGAAAACAAATTAAAGTCAAGGAAAAGACATATCGAAAATTAAAACATAACAAGTCTATGGAAAATTATGCAAAGTACAGGAAAGAGGGAAAGAAGTTAAAGGGTATAATTAAGAATGAGAAATATAAAACAGAACTTAAAATAGTGCATACAAAGGACAATAATAAAGCATTCTTTGCTCACGTAAATAGTAAAAAAAAAATCCATTACAAAACACATCGTCCTTCACTACTGGAAATATTAGTATGATGAACAAATAATTGCTGATGAATTCAGTAACTACTTTTGTAATGTATTTAATTCAAAAGATGCAACTCTAGATACTTATGCCACCGATGCCTCTATTAATCCTATAACTGAAGAGAAATGTAAAAAAGCGCTAAAGAAACTGAGACACAATACATCAGCCCTAGATTAATATTGGGAACTCTGGATGCTATAGTGGAACCTATTACAAAATATTTAATAGTTCATTAAAATCAGGAGAGGTACCAAGTGACTGGAGAACATCGATTGTGGTACCAATATTTAAAAAGGGGGCCAAAGACAATATACAAAACTATCGTCCTATAAGTTTAACTTCAGTTTTATATAAAACTATGGAAAAAATAATAAAAGACAGAATAGAAAAATAATTCAAAGACTTAAGCTTTCATGATAGTAACCAACATGGATTTACCATGGGATATTCATGTGTCACTAACTTAATCTCCTTCTATAACACCTTAGCAACCAGCTTGGATAACAATAGGTTTGTAGATATATTATTACTGGATTTCCAGAAAGCGTTCGATAAAGTTCCGCACAAAGAATTAGTAGATAAATTGATTAGCATAGGCCTAAGCATGCACCTAATTCAACGGAGAGATAACTGGCTAACAGGAAGAACCCAAAGAGTAAGAATGGGCCAGTATGTTTCAAGCAGCAAAGCTGTCACTAATGGTGTACCTCAGAGGTCCATACTGGGCCCTGTACTTTTCAATTTATTTATTAGCAATATTAATATTAACATTGCCAATGTCACTGTAAAATTTGCAGATGACACAAAATTAGGAGGCGAAGTGGATACAGTTGATCAACAATATTCAATGAAAAGAGACATACAAATAACAGAAACTTGTCTAATGGTAACAAAATGTCCCTTAACCACAACAAATGTGTTGTATTACATATGGGAATTAAAAACCCAAGAATATCATACACCCTAAATAGTAAGGAATTGAAAGCAGTGACTAAGGAAAGGGATCTAGGAATCATAATTAATAACACCCTTACCCCTTCCAGTCACTGTAATAAAATTACAAATACTGCTAACATGTTACTTAACTGTATCAAAAGATCACTTGTCAATAAATCTTAAAATTGCATTGTCCCCTTGTATAGGACTTATGTGAGACCTCATTTGGACTTTGGTGCCCCCTTTTGGAGCCCATATATAAAAAAGGATATACATCTTATTGAGAGGGTGCAGCGAAGAGCAAACCAAATTGGTCCCTAGATTAAAACATCTACCATATGAAGAGAGATTAAGAGGAACTGGGTTGATGAGCCTTGAGGAACGTAGAAAGAGAGGGGATCTGCTACAGTTGTATGGAATCTTACATAATCCAAACATGATGAAAAAATATAACCTCAAATATATCCACAGAGATGTTTACTTAAGGTGTCATAACAAACAACTAGCAATTCCAAGAGCAAATACAGGAAGAAGGGAAAATTATTTTACCATTCAGGCATCCAGGTTATGGAATAACCTGCCTCAAAATGTAGTGGAGGCTGAGAATTGTTCACAATTCAAACGACGACAAGAGGTCATCTATCACAGTGGTTCTCAAATGGTGAGGCCAGCCTCCCAAGGGAGGCCCCATACTGTTCCAGGGGAGGCCCAGTCAAGTCTGAGAATGGATAGTATTTACAATTTTAAGTTTTGGATGTTTAGTGTGAAGGGATGAATCAAACTTAATATGGATAATGGCAGGTGACTTTCTTTACTTATGCACCAACTGGTCACCAGGAAAGGCCCTGAGCCAAAGCTTGTTGATACTGTAGGTGTGTATTTATATGTAAATTGGTGACTAAGAAGGCACACTGAGTCAAGGCTTGTTTCTACAGTAGGTGTTTATATGCAAATTAGTTACTGGGAAAGGCACACTGAATCAATGCTTGCTTCAACACTAGGTGTTGTTTATATGCAAATTAGTGACTGGGAAAGGCACACACGGTCAAGACTTGTTTCTACAGTAGGCATTTATTTATACATAAATTGGTGTCTGGGAAAGGCACACTGAGCCAAGTCATGTTTCAGGTGTGACCTTGGTAAGGGTACAAGAAGTTCCTTAACCAGGGTAAGAGAGGGAGAGATGATGTGGCTAGGTTACTTGTTCCACATAAAGAGGATATAAAGTAATAAGGGTCCAAGAGTCAGAATGGTGGACCAGGTGGTGACAAGGATAACCTGGGGTGTGGGGTTTGGGGTGGAGAACAGTAGGTCAAATAAAAAGAGAATATACTCCATCAACATTATTAGTCCCGCTTGCTTCTTGGTGTAATAGGCAAAAGTATGATTTTTTGTTTTCCTATAGGGAGGCCCAAGATTTTTTTCAAATTTGAGGGAGGTTCGAAGTCTGTTCCATGGCTTGGGGGAGGCTCACTATTACAAAGTGTGAGAACTAATGATCTGTCATATACCCGCTGAGTAGTGGGAGACACTCTCGATGGGCTTACACCTTCTTGTGTCTGATCCAACCTAGTAACATCTTTTTTTTATCTTACTTTTTTCTCCCCCAGACTATTCATCCAGTCCTCTAGCCCTTCCCCCCAGTGACTGCCCAGTCTCCACAACCACTCCCCCATGAGATCCAGACCGCAGGATTCTGCATGGTATAGGACTTGGGAATGACAGCCTGGCAGTGTCTCACTTTTCTTCACCATTTATTTATTTTAGTTTTTGTTGACTGGGAAAGGAGAACTAGACAATCCTGCCTATTTTCAAACATATCCCGGGGGCGGGGGGTTGCAATAGAGATGGAAAGCACCCGACATTGAACCAGATAAAGTTGTTGATAGTATTTTTAGTGACTGTGGGAAATTTGTCCAGGACACCAGGGAAATTCACTTACTCTTTTCAAGAAGTGCCATACGATTTTTAACGTACACTTGGACAACCACCAGAACAAGCAGATGGGACCTAGGTTTAATGTCTCACCTGAAACAAGGGTGTAGGTAAGCATACTCACTGTACACATTTGTGTACAGTTTTTATGAGTACCTGTCCAAACCAAATGCCTTTTTGTTACCACTATCAGTATAAACTGGTGTATTTGAGTTAGTGTAAACCATTTAGTGTCTGTATCTGTTTAAACTTCTATTGTTTAGGGCCTATACAGTATATGTGTACAACCTGTTTGGAGATTAGATGAGTCATCTAATAACCTAATTTGTTTTAAAATGGGGTGGGGGGGCAGCAGTTTGAGAGGATGTGTACATTTGTTTTCATAGGGGGCAGCAGCTGCTAAGTGTGCATACAAAACAGAAATATCTGGCTACACCCCTGACCCAAAAGATGGCACCTCAAGCATAATATAATATCAGAGGGTGTGAGGAGAGGGACAAAGTCTGGAGGCTCAATACCCAGATGTTAAAAGAGTCGGATATCCTAACTAAATTAAACTAATACCTGCAAAGTTTTTCTGAGTATAATACTGGTTCAGTAAAACCTTTAGATGTTTTGTGGCATGTAGCCAAATGCACTATTAGGGGGGAGTGCATTTGCTTGGCCACTAAGCATCATAGAACTCAACATGTCAAAATGGAGCAACTGCTATACAAAATTCGTGAACTCAAAGGAATGCTTAAAGCAGATACTCCCAAGCATATTTGGCTCATCCTGAACTCTCTTCAAGCTCAATATGCCTCTCTGCTAGATACATAGAAACTGTCGGCAGATAAGGGCCTATGGCCCACCCAGTCCGCCCATTTGAGCCTGTAAGTTTCTTTTACATTTTTCTAGAAGTCTGTTGCTCCTTATCCCTGACCTCCAGGATTCTCTTATGTCTATCCCATGCATTCTTAAATCCCGTGATTGTTTCAGCCGCCACCACTTCCTCTGGCAGGGTGTTCCACTTGTCCACCACCTTTTCTCTGAAGAAATTCTTCCTCACGTTTCCTCTGAATTGCCCTCCCTCCAACTTCATCCCATGCCATCTTGTTCTGGAACATCTTTTTTGCTGGAAAATAGTATATTCCTGCACCCTGTCCCTCCCTGTAAGGTACTTGTATGTCTCTATCACATCCCCTCTCTCCCTCCTCTCCTCTAGGGAGTAGGGAGTACATATTCAAGTCCTTCAGCCTGTACTCATAGGACTTGTGATGCAATCCCTGTGCCATCTTTGCTGCCCTCCTCTGAACCTTCTCCACCCTGTCTTATGTCCTTACGCAGGTAAGGTCTCCAGGACTGTACACTGTACTCCACGTGGGGCCTCACTAGTGTCTTGTATACTGGAATTATGATCTCCCCTTTCCTGCTAGTGATGCCCCTGCCTATGCATCTCAGCATCCTATTTGCTTTACCTGCTGCCTTGTTGCACTGTTTCCCCTCCTTGAGGTCATCAGAGATGATAACCCCAAAGTCCCTTTCCTGCTTGGTGCATGCTATATCCTCACCCCCAACTGATATGTTGTTCCAAGGTTTTTGTGCCCCATATGCATTATCTTGTCCTTCTTTACGTTGAATTTCAACTGCCAAACCCTTGACCATTCTTCAAGCTTCTGCAGGTCCCTCTTCATTCTGTCTACACCCTCTAGCATGTCCACTCTGTTACAGAGCTTTGTGTCATCGGCGAACAGGGAAATTCTGCCTTCTAGGTCCTGCACATTGTCACTGGCGAAGACGTTGAATAGAACCGGTCCCAGCACTGATCCCTGTGGTACCCCACTAGTCACTCTTCCCTCTATGGAGTGACAGCCATTTACCACCACCCTCTGTGTCCTGCTGCCCAGCCAATTACCCACCCACCATACTACTGTCCTGCTCACTCCCATATTCCCCAGTTTGTTTAATAGCTTTCTATGTGGCACAGTATCAAGGCCTTGCTAAAGTCCAGATATGATGGCATGTCCACTGCCCTCCCCGATACACCTCCCTTGTCACCCAGTTGAAAAATTCAATGAGGGTGGTCTGGCATGACATCCCCACCCCCCCGTGAAACCATGCTGCCTTGGGTCCTGTAGTCCATTGCCAACCAGATGTTCCACCAATCTCTCCTTCAGTAGTGCTTCCATGATCTTCCCCACTACCGAGGTCAGGCTGACTGGTCTGTAGTTCCCCGTTTCCTCTTTGTTCTGCTTTTGTATAAGGGGACTACATCTGCTGTCCTCCAGTCTTTGGGTACCTTCCCTGTTTCCAGTGATTGGCTAAATAGGATTGCCAGAGGTTCAGCCACCACCTCTCTTAGTTCCTTTAGGACCCTGGGTTGCACCCCATTTGGCCCCATTACTTTATCGACTCTTATTCCTTCCAGTTCCTCCCCTTTTATTGTTATTGCCTGCTCTGTAGACTTGCCCAACCCACTCTCTGCAACAATGATGGATTAAATCTCATTTCAAATAAGCTCTGGGACCAGAAGGTTTGTCTAACAATTTCTACAAGGCATGCACTTTGGAGCTTACCCCCTCCTGACTCAACTTTTTAATTACCTTTTCTCTAAGGGTATCACTGATCCCGTTTTAGCAGAGGCCCGGATAACTTTAATCCTTAAGCCTGGCAAGAATAAACTACTTGCCGAGAGCTACTGGCCAATTTTCCTTATAAAAACAGAATTTAAAATTCTTGCCAAAATTCTAGCTAACTGCTTTCTAAAAGTATGGGATGGGCTCATAAGGGCAGAACAAGTAGATTTCACGGGAGGAAGGATCTCCAGTGACCACCTATGCAAGCTCCATCATTTGATTTCTGTGGCCAGGGAGGGCAGGAACCCTGCAGTCCTGGTCTCCCTGGATGCAGAAAAAACTTCTGAATGCTTCTCCTGGCCCTATCCATTTGCTGTTCTCAGTGATTCTGGGATTCTGGAGGAGTTTATTGTCTGGGTCAGGGTTCTCTAGCATGGTATGCCGTCACTACAGTGACAACTTTACTACGACTGACACTACAGCGACAACAGCGCCAGGTCGCTGTAGTGTCAGCGTGGGACACTGACACTGCTTTCTGGGGGTAGTGCACCCCCTCCCTGAAGCAACTCAAACTCAGAGTTGATTAATTTAGTAGTAGGTGTGGGGGCAGGCCCCCTGCATGGGGTTGGGGGGCAAAGCCACCCCCAAAGAAAACACAGTCTGAAATGACTCCCTTTATGCTGGCCACAAATGCAGTCAACATAAAGGAGTCGCTGTAACGTTGGTCAACAACGAAATTGTCGACCGACTGCCATGGATCCCTCTAGCAACATCCTTTGGCACGTAACTGGTGCAATGGCATTCTATCAGGCAGCATCTCCCTAGAACGGGGAATGAGGCAGGGGTGCCCTCTGTCTCCTCTGCTTTTTAATCTTTACCTGGAGCCCCTGATTTGCTGCCTACAAAACAATCCACAGATCCAGGGCATAACGGAAGGGGCAAAGGGTATAAGCTCTCAGTATACACTGGTGACCCGTTGCTCCATGTGGAAAATCCTGAGACCTCGATCCCTGTGCCTCTTACTGAAATTCAGAAATTCACCAAAATATCTGCATATAGATTAAATCTAAGGAAGACGAAAGTGTTAGTGTTCAATTCCCTCTTGAGTAAAGAGGAGATCACTGACTTGGGCCTAGTCTGAGAACCTCACCTGCTTACTTATCTCGGTATTAAAATCTCCAGGCATCCCTTGGATTTGGTCAAAAATAATCTAGACCCCCTCCTACATACTATTAAATCAGACTTACAATGATGGTCACACCTACCTATGACCCTACGGGGCCATCTTAGTGTCATTAACATGAACGTTTGCCCCTGTTTATTATATCCATTAGGTATGCTCAATGTCCTCCTTCCCAGAGGGTGGTTCCTCAACCTTCAACACATACTTAATTTTTTATGGCAGGGTAAAACAGTATGAAAGTCCTATTATAAGTTAACTGTCCCCAAACAAATGGGGAGTTTGCAACTTCCTAACTTCTTTCTCTACTATTGCGCCCTCCATGGCAGCAAATACCTGAAATGGGAGGAAGAGGGTTGATGAAGAAGCTGTCCCGTATGTTCCCTCATGGCTTCATATTGAGCAAAACTTATCAAGCAGTAGGGCTGCAAACTGACAGTTACCTCTATATCAAGCTCTCTCGAGTACCCTCCCCCTCAAGCAGGCCCCTATCTTTTGGTCCTTCAAAGCCCACGTACAGATCACTTCATATTTAAGATTGACCCTTACACGTGATCTCACTCAACCAATTTATGGCAATCCTAATTTCCAAATTAACAAGCACCCTATCCCATCCCATTTCTGGCCACAGGTTCAACCCCTCTCTGTTGGAACGCTGCTCATGGATGATAGATTTGTGTCCTTTCCAACGCTTAAAGAGCAATATAAGGTGCCTAGATCCTCAGTTTTTGAGATCCTGCAATTTACACATGCAGTCACTGTGCACATGGGCCCTGGACCATGGTCTGGGAAGGATGAGGATGCCTTGAAATGACTAACTGTAATAGCAGAACGGCCCCATCCTATCTCTGATCTGTACCAGGCATTTCAGTCTCTTGACCCTACAGGGCCTCAAGGTGTGCCTTATGACTGGCAGGATGCCCTTGGTGTACATTGGAGTATTGAAAAGTGGCAATCTGTGTGGAAAGCACTACACAAATATGTCAAACAGGACAGATACAGGCTATTACAATATAACATTTTTACATAATCTCTACTTTAAGCCCCATAGACGATTTCGGTGGGTAAACTAGCATCTTCCATTTGTACTAGATGTGGGTACATTCAGACATGTATTGTGGGACTGTGCCAAGGTGTGCCCATTTTAGAACTCCACCAAAGACCATTTGGATTCCTTGCTGGGACCGGAAGACTTGTTTACTCCAGAAATTTGCTTAGTTGGGTTTTATAATAATCAAGTCTTCAGCAACCGGAAGGGCCACATGGCTTTAGTAGCGCTCATTGCCAAATTGACTATATTACGGTTTTGGATGGATGACACTATTCCAACCTGTAGGGAGTGGCACCAAGAAATCTTACAGGCGTTAAATGTGGAAAAACAGATTGCCACTCTCCACAGCAGCTATAACTCCTTTAGAAACAGATGGGAAACTTTGTATGCACTGCTTTCCATGGAGAATGCTACGACTCAATTATCCTTTATACTTTCAGTCTTAGCTGGTATACAAGTCTCTGTTATATCCTGTCTTTACTGTCCCTGTTTGCTTCCTTATGACTAGCCGCTAGTGGTACTGCTGTGCTCGGGAGGGGGTTGGGGAGGGTCTGGGGAAAGATGTGCTCTTCTGTGTTCTCCTGTATGGTTTATATTTGTTGTTAGTTGCTAGGTCTGCGTCCAGGACTAAAAACCTTATGTTAAAAAACTTCAATAAACTACATTCAATAAATAAACAAAAAAGTGTGCATGCATGCACAGGGAAGTATGCATGCAAGTGTGTGTGCATGCACATGGAAGTGTGCATACATGCACGTGGAAGTGAGCATGCATGTGTGTGGAAATACGCACACATGCACGAGAAAGTGTGCATACATGCTCATGGAAGTATTCATGCATGTGTGTGGAAATGTGCATGGAAGTGTGCATACACGTGTGTGTGTGGAAGTGTGCATACATGCACATGGAATTATGCATACATGTGCATGGAAGTGAGCATGCATGTGCATGAAGTATGCATGTATGCATGGCATCATGCAGCAGTCGCTTCCTGTTGATGCGTGCCTGCTGCACTGCCACCTGATTTACACCAGGTGGCAGTCTAGCATCAGGATGTAGTGTCCCCTCCAAGGGAGAAGAGTTGTCCCTGGGGTGTTCAACCCACCTTCCCTCCCCTCTGGTCCCCGAGCAACCCCAGTCCATTCCCGAACCCACGTTCCTAGTGTAGTGAGCTGCAGCACTAACAGGCCAGCTGTATAACTTTTAATTCAGATCTTTAAATAAAGATCTGTTTCTATTTCAGCTCAGTCCTTTAGAAGACCTACAGCACAGGGTCACTGTGATGTCATCAGGCATTGGGAACGCTGTTCTTCGATAGGTAAGATGTTCCAGTGTGACACATCATTATGGAGACTAGCAGGTGAAGATGCAAATAGTTTGAGAAACAAGCAATAAGGCATGACAGGGTGTACATTAGTGTGTGATCACAGCAGGTTTTGGGAAGTAGGCATGAGGCAAAGCTAAGTGCCTTACACACCCAAGAAAGAACAGTTATGTAAGAACTTATCATAACAGTAGATCTTTGAGGGGATCTCAGTCATCAGGTCACACCGTAGGAACTTCACCATTGGTGAAGCAGGATCCACACAGAAGATTTTCCAGCAGTGCCACTGGGGCCACCCACGCCAGCATCTGTCGATGTCACCAACCCTATAAAGGCATGAGTGGCCCCACTCCCTCCTCAGTTCTTTCCCCCAGAGATTAAGGAAGCATACCCACACCATGAGGGACCAAGGAGGGAGAGAGAGAGAGAGGTGCCCAAGCCTGAATAAAAGGCGGGATAAAGCAGATAGCCAGTCTGAGAAGGAATGCCAAACAGGGGGATCGTGGGAGGGAAGGCTGACCTGATGACTGAGATCCTCGTGATGATCTACTGTCATGGTAAGTTCTTACACAACTATTCTAACTTCTTTGGGGGTATCTCAGTCATTAGGTAACACTGTAGGAACAAGTCCCAAGCAGTGACAAGTAACTGCAGAACAGTCTAGGTGGCAGGCAAGCAGGGGCCTAAGACAGAAGGCCCTGAAGAACAGCACAGCCGAAGTCTGCTCTGGCTGTAGAAGCGATGTCCAGATTGTAGTGCTTGGTAAAGGTGTGGATGGTACTCCAGGTAGCAGTAGAACAAATGTCAGTGACTGAGAGCCCTTTGAAGCAAGCCACAGAGGTAGCCATACCCCTTGTGGAGTGAGCTTTGACCACCCCTGGTAACTCTTTGCCATGCTTGTTACAGCAGAACACATTACAATGTGCCAAACATTTGGACAAACATTGCTTAGAAACTTGAATGCACACTCTGCCTGAGGTGAAAGAAAGGAAAAGCTGCTTCAACTTTCTGCATTCCTTAGGGCAGTTTTGAGTTGAGTGGGGACCAAAAAGATCCAACTCTGGCCGACCCCATCTAGTGAACAGATCTTCTGTGACAGATAAGAGAAATTCCCATTCATGCATACTGAACTGCATCCTGCTGAGGCTGTCAGCCAGGGTGTTTAGCACACCTGGGATGTGGATGGCCAAGAGTACCAGAACGTGGTCTAGTGCCCAGTACCATACTCTTATGGTCTCCCTGCACAGGGGGTACAAACAGAGCCCCCATACTTGTTGATATAAAAGACAACACTGAGATTGTCCGACTGGATCAACAGCTGACCCAGGAGGAGATGGTTCTGAAAAGCCTGCATGGCATACAGGACCGCCTGCTTCTCCAGTACGTTGATATACAGGGAGGTTTCGATCTGGGACCAAGTTCCCCAGAGTCTGAAAGAGGCCCAGGTGTGCCCCTCAGCCCGACCTGGAGGCATCCGTGGTGAGGATCTGCTGGGGGTAGGAAATTTGGAATGGGACCCCCATGAGAGATTTTCTGTGTCCAACCACCACTGAAGCACCTTGTGGACTGGGGAGGAGGCCAGCACTAACTGATCTAACTCATCTGTGTGTTGGTCCCATTGCACTCGGAGTGTCCACTGGAGGACCTGCATGTGCAACCTGACAAAGGGAACCATGGGAATGGCCATGGTCATCATACCCAATAGTCTCAGGTACACCCTCACAGGAATATAATGGCTCTGGGCAACCTCCTGAGCCTGGGCAATAAGGCACTCTGCCCTGTTCAGAGGCAGGAAGGCTTTGCCCTGCACTGAGTCCAGGACTGCCCCTATATACTGAAGCCTCTGGGATGGGACTAGAACAGACTTAGTAAGGTTTACAGTGATTCCCAGGGAGAGAAACAGTTGAAGGGTTCTTTTCAGGGTCAGGAGGAGATGTTCCCTGGAAGGGGCCTTTAGGAGGCAGTCATCCAGATAGAAGAAAACATATAGTCCCTTCCTTCAGTGAGCTGCAGCCACCACTGCTAAGCATTTTGTAAAGACCTGCAACGTAGATGATAAGCCAAAGGGCAATATTTTGAATTGGTAGTGTTCACCCTGAAAAATAAACCAGAGGGACCTCCTGTGCAGTGGGAACACTGAGCTATGAAGGTAAGCATCTTGCATGTCCAGGCAGCACAGCCAGTCGCCCTGCTTGAGTAGGGGCAGCAGGCCCAGTAGGGTTATCATACAGAACTTTTTGTACTATATATAAAGATTGAGGTCCTTGAGATCTAGAATGAACTTCAGATCTCCGGTTGTTTTGGGGACCAGGAAGAACCTTGAACAAAATCCCCTGTTCTTTTGGCCCCTGGGCACTGGCTCGATGGCCTTTTTCTGCAGACCTCTTCCCGGAGGATGGACAGATGGGCCGGGATATAGGTGGGGGGTACTGGAGGAGTCTCTGGAGGTATCTCTATGGGTTCCAGAGTGTGATACCTCTCTATAATCTGAAGGATCCAGGCATCTGAAGAGATGGTTCTCCATTGACTGAGATGGAGAGAGAACCGACTTCTGACCACCACCTCTTGGTCAAGGGCTGGAAGGGGGGGTTTGTCAAGGAGTCAAGCTAAGGTGGACCCAGCCACTGGGGCTGATCCATCACCCCTAGGACGCTTTGCTGCAGCACCAGAGGAGGAGGGGGTAGGCAAGGTGAAGGAGTCCTTTCTTTTGCTCTGAGGACAGGAGACTGCTCCAGATTTGTAGGACACCTTGCGAAAAGGAAGGGCGCTGTCTGCTCCTAGGCTGCGTATGATAGTATGAGTGGACAGATAATAGTCCTGCAAGATGCCTGTAGATCATTAATGATGTCCTGAACATCTGGCCCAAATAGTTTGGAGCCATTGAAAGGGGCATTAAGCATCTTCTGCTGGACATCGGCAGCAAAATCTGAGACCCTCAGCCAGAAGTCCCTATGAAGGCAAATGCCTGTCACAGCAGCGCTGGCGCCAGTATCAGAGATATTGTACAAGGCCCTGAGGAGATGCTTGCTAACATCCTTAGCACTCTGCAAGAACTTAAGAACCTCCTGCTTCTGGGAGCAGTCTGGGAGGGCCTGGGTAGCCGCCTTGCCCTTCCTCCAGATAGTGTTCTGATAGTTAACCATATGCAAGAGGTAGTTATAAATCCGCAGCCTCAAGGTGGAGGAGGAGTATACCCTCTTACCCCAAAGGTCAATCCACCGAGATTCTCTGTCAGGAGGAGGGAGCTGAAGTGCTTAGGCACCTT
The DNA here is from genome assembly GCA_016271365.2 of Neoceratodus forsteri. Classification (NCBI taxonomy): domain Eukaryota; kingdom Metazoa; phylum Chordata; order Ceratodontiformes; family Ceratodontidae; genus Neoceratodus; species Neoceratodus forsteri. The sequence goes on along the minus strand of CM028131.1, from coordinate 1,400,351,638 downwards.
AGACCTGTCATGAGCTGCCTTTATGGTGACCCTTAAAATAAACGCCATAGCCCGCTCCCATTCCACATACCTTTCTATAGTGCTGCGGGAGTCCATGGCTACTACAATCATTATTATCTGAATAAAATGTACATTTAAAAACACCACCAAAACTTTTCGGCAAACACAGGAGTGCCCAGGGGGTCCCGATCGAGCGGGCACAAGTTTTTATGGGTATTCCACCCAGTTAGTGACATAGCAAACACCACTGCTGTGAATGGACAGCAGTGGCTGCAGCTTAATATTCTTTATTTTATTGCTTCTACGGTGGTCTTGGAGCCTAAAATCATACATACATCAACACCTGGACAGGTCCTTGCTGTATGTATGATTTCGGCAGTGTTTTTAAATGTACATTTTATTCAGATAATAATGATCGTAGCAGCCACGGACTCCCACAGCACTATAGAAAGGTATATTGGTCAGGAGTGGGCTACAGTGTTTATTTTACAGGTCACCTTTTATAACCACTGAATCGGTCTCGTGTTGGGCAACATAGTAAGGTAGGCCCTGGGAAGCACAATACAGCTTATCTGCCCTGCGGGGCATGGCAGGGATCATGTCAGGCCTGTGCCAAGGAGCAGTAGTGGCATTCCTCAGGGCTGGGAGGATAGGAGGAATGACCTTACTAAGTAATTCTGGGATTTTAGAAAGTCCATCAGCTCCCATCTGGTGGCATCCTCTTCTTCAGTATGGAAGCCCATGGCTGTGGACAGCTGCTTCACTACATTAAAGAAAGTAGGGTCCTCTGGAGGAGACCTGGGAGTATGCTTAACAGAGGCCTCACTCACTGAAGAGGCAGTGGACCTGTCAGAGGAAAGAGGTGCCTCTTCTTCCTCCTCTTCCTCAGGCAGGATGAGGTCAGGATGGTACTCCTCCTCAATATCGACCTGCTCCAACTCAAGGTCTGATGAATGAGGAACCGACAATGGCCCGTGGGAATCGCCTGAGGGGGCCGAAGGGGCGTTGACGACCACAAGGCCATCGATGACTTCGGGGACCCAGGCTTATAAGCACCTAATTGGTGGACCAAGACTGTCATGAACATGTTCAAAATATCATTGAGGTCAACGACCATAGGCTGGTGTATTGACAACAGAAGTGGACATTGGCACAAGGCACAACGGCCCATCCATCTGGTCCTGAGAGCCTGACGAGCCTGATGTCCATGGGCTTGGGGAACTGTCAGTCATCAACGAACCAAGCATCGATGAACTGGGGGCTGATGACACAAGGGTCAATGACCAGCCAACCAAAGAGGTGGGTGGCGGCACCATCATAAAGGCCTGGTAGGAACAGAGATCTGGACAGCTACAGGTATCAGTTCGGCCGCAACCAATGAAGTATCACTGGAAGAATTCGTCAGGGACTGGAAACACCTCTGGAGGGAGCGATCCCTTTCTCGGTCCTTCCTGTGACTTTTCCACCGAGAAACTGTCTCGAGCCTTAGTGGCCAGGGAGTTTGACAAACCCAATGGCAACTGGAAAGGAGGGACCCCCAAGGACCCCTGCCCAGAACTGGCTACCTTTTGTTCCATCAGGAATTTCTTGAGAGCTTTTTTGTGTCGCCTGAGGGTGGTTTGATTAAATTTCTGGCAGAGCTCACAGTACCGAGGCACCGTGGTCAGGCCCAAGACAGCAGACACAGAGGATATGATCATCTGAGGAGGCAATCTTCTCTCTGCAGCGCAGCAACGGAGGAGAGAAGTGGAAGGATTAACTCTTGACATAAACAAGGTAAATGAATCTCTTGCAAAAAAAGAGATTCTAAAAAAACTAAGAAAAATAAAAGTCACAGGCAAAAATGGTATGAAACTGTGTTGGAACTTCTGCAGAGACCCATGTGAACAGAGTCAATGGTGGGAAAGAACTGAGGGCTCACGCCTTCATAGGGTTGGTGACATCAGCAGATGACATTGGCGTGGGCGGCCCCCGTGGTACTGCGGGAAAATCTTCCATGTGGCTCCTGCTTCACTGAGAGTGAAGTTCCTGTGGTGTGACCTGATGACTGAGATTCCCACAAAGAAGATAAACGGTTATCCCACAACTACGCCCATCCTGGAGTGCCTTATTGCTACTATAAAATGACTCCCCTGATTTTTAGATTTAAAACTGAGTAATGGTGTTCGGTATGTTACGTATTTCTGACCTGTGATGTTGATCTGGAGTATCATATAGAAGAGATAAAACACACAGTTTAAATCTTCATGCAAACAGCTGATGTAAAACCAATAATTTTTTTCATATAACTGTTTGGTCCTCGAGCTGCCAGCAAAGCCTGCCTCAGGTTTTCTGCCCTGTCTGCCACTCCCCTACTGAATTTGTTGGCGCTTTACACAAAATAGGGCCCGAAGGTGTGAGCAGCTGTAATTCAGACAGCCTGGTGCACATTCTTTTTCAATTTTTTAATCCTTTAGCTTTGCCCACCTCCTGCAAGGCACTGGGCAGTGCCCCTGCTGACCTCACACACTAAGAGCGTCTCCCTGTGGAGAACCAAGCTACCTGGTCCACCAAAGTGGTTACTATGGCTGTGGAACCACAACAACATTCTTTCTCAGCGGCACTGCACCACCCTAGACCCCTTGGCTATCAGGCCATTTCCCAAGCGTAGGTCAACAGTGTGACACACAACGCGCTACCCACTGGGTCATCGTGCAGTGCAAAAGCAATATTTTTAAAAATGATACTGCATAAAACCAAATGCTCAATGGCCTCGCGTAACATCCAATCTGTAACTCCGCGATGCCACCTCTTTCTTTTCTAGGTACTTTGTAAACATATAGTCTTTTAAAACTATTCCTCCCCCCCTCCCCCGTAACAATAAAAGATGCCATAAATTAAGAAAACAAAGACTAGAAAACTGGCCAGATGGCACAGCTGCAGGGCTACCACTTGCCATGCTGACAACCAGGGTTCAGAAGCAAACTCAGGCTGTCAGAGGGCTGGGGGGGAGACTCGGGTGTCCCACAGGAACCTTGCCTCCTTTAAGTGGGGAGGATGTCAGAGGCCTGCTGTCTGGCACCATCTGTGGGGCCATGGGTGGAGCAACAGGCTGGACTTGGCTGGGGAGGGTGGGATCTATGTGTTTGCTCCACCGCATGTCTGTTGCGTGCATCTCTAGGGGCACATTGCATCCTCATCACGGAGGGCAGGAGAAAGTGTGGGGGAAAAACAGCACTCCGTCTGCAGCAGGATGGTGTCAGTCCTGCAGCAGGCCCGGCACTGCCGACCAATGATACTTTCCTCCACTGGATTTAGAATCTTCTCAAAGGGGGCCTGATGTCACACTGATGACCCCGCCACAGGCGGTAATCCATGGGGGCTTTGAGGTTGCACTAAGTCCCGGAGATGGTGGGTGACACGACTGGGGGGACTGACATATGGAGATCAGTCATAAAAGAGCATGTAGAATACATTTTTAAAAAGAATATGATGACTAGGACTGTGTAGCTCTGGACAAAAAAAAACTAAACGACCCCAAACTAGATGCTGTCAGATCCTGTTAGGAAGATCCGAGCCTCCTGGGAATTTCCAATCAGTTTGATACAAGAGTGCATACATAAGTTAGGAAGTGGAAGTAATGATATAGCTCATTTGTTTTAACACAAGACATAACAAGGATATTCTAGAAATGATGTGGTAATAGCCTGGCAATGGTCTGACAATTTTTGTTATAAGAGAAAGCAAGACAGCACTGCCGACTCATACTGTGAGCTGTAAATTCAAACTGCTTAGGGGGTAAGCAGAGAATAACAAACAGTACAGCGCAGAGCCACGCTCTGTTCTTGTATATACTTTTATTTACCTTGCCTTCAAGAGTATGGTAACCAAATTAATATTAAAGCAACACTGCAACAAAAAAAATCCTTTTTTTTTAAAGCTAGTTTCAGCTATATTAATAAAAATATTAGCATACTGTCAAAACTATTTATCTAGGTACTTTCCATGCTGTGCATCATGAGTTTTTTTTATTTTATTTTTAACTCTTACCATTTCTACAATGGTATTTCAAAACCAGGTGGTGGCCATCTTTTTCTTGAGAAAAAATAAATAAAATGGAAACATGTATATAATACTCAAATCTCAAGAGTACAGAATATGTGACCACAAATGAAACTGGAAGATGCCTGGGAAGTTTTATAATGAAAAAAAAGGCCAGGTTTAAATGTTTTGCCTATTTCATTGCACTACTGTGTTAAAGGGCAACAGTCAGCACATAAGGCCCCACATTCAAGTATGGGGCAGGTCACAAAGTGCATGTTGTGTGCAAAAACATTTTGATTTACTTACTGCTTACTGTAGTATAGTAGATTGTATCAGACTAATTTTGCTTAGTTCTAGGCTGACATCTTCTGCTACAACAAATCCCAGAATTCCATGCAGATGACATCAGAGCAGTAACCAACAGTGAGAGATTCAATAGCCTGCAGTGCATGTTAGAGTTGCTATAAGCTCTGATCTCTTTTTTTGCTGGCCCTGCTGTACTCCCTGGGCTATGTACACTAACAGAGGACCGTACTTAGCCCATGGATAAAAGTAGAACCGAAAAACATCTGAGTGGATATTATAAAACCTCTAACGTGCACTGCAAGCTATTGAATCTCCCACTGCTGCTTACTGATTTGATGTCAGCTACAGGGGATTCTAGGATTTGTAGTGACAAAAGATGTCCACCCAGAAGTAAACACAATTAGTCAGATAAACTCTACTATACTACTGTAAAAATTAAGTAAACCAAAATGTTTTTTGCACACAAAGTGCACACTGCGACCAGCCCCACATTTGTGTGCAGGGGCCCTTGGTGCTGACTGTTCCCCTTTAAGAATTCTGCAATCAAAGTAAAGGAAAGCAGAAGATCCCACAATTCCTAAACTGTGTAACAAGAGCATTTACAAAACTGTATAAAGATAATTAGAATGGTGAATACCCACCAGCCCAGTGGCATGGCAGGCTGAGGCACTACTTGTATTACTGCCAGCAACCCCGGCGATCCAGGTTAGAGAACAGGCCAGCGTCACTCAGGGGTCCGGTGAGGGAGGACTGAGAGTCCAAAGGACTGCTCCCTTTTCTCAGGGAAGGGGCATCCTATCTCCTGCCACTGCCAAAAAGTGTAAAATCATGCAGCTGGGGCGTAGAAACCCAGAAGCTGAGTATAAAATGGGTAAGGAAATACTGTCAGTCACTAAGAAGGAAAGGGACCTAGGGGTTATAGTATCGGATGACCTCAAAGTCACAGAGCAGTGTGACAAGGCAGTGGGCAGGGCCATTGTATAGCTTGGGTGCATAGGAAGAGGTATCACAAGTAGAAGGAGGGAGGTGATATTACCATGGTATATATCATTGGTGAGATCACACCTGGAATATTATGTCCAGTTCTGGAGGCCACATCTCAGAAAAGACATCAACAAGATAAAGGCAATCCAGAGAAACACAACTAAAATCGTATGTGGGTTACATGAGAAACTGTATGAGGAGAGACGGAGGGATTTCAGTGTGCACACCCTGAAAGAGAGGAGGGAGAGAGAGGGGTAATGATAGAGACCTATAAGTACCTCACCGGAGTGAGCAGGGTACAGGTGATGAGTCTGTTTCAAATGAAAATGTGCAACAGAAGAGGACGGCAAGAAAAAATGCTAGAAGGGGGAAATTTAAGAGGGATATGAGGAAATACTACTTCACTGCAAGAGTGTTGTGGCGCCTGGAACAGCCTGCCACAAGAGGTAGTAGGACAAAAACTGTGTGAGTGGGGGGTTCAGACATGCATGGGACAGGCAGTGGGGTCGCCAGAGACCAGTTAGGGTCTGCTGGGACAGAATAGGCAGGGAGGAAAACTGGGCAGACTGGATGGGCCAACTAGTCTTTTTCTGCCAACAAATTCTATGTGTATATGTATCTATGGAGGAGCAGAAATGGTTGATAAACAAAAAAAAAAAGAACGGTGAATACATTAAACATCCCTTCACACCTAAGGGCTTGTGGTTCTTTTTGCATGTATTTCCATTCAATTGATGAGGAAGTGCATATGTGACAAGAGTATGAAGAACAAATATAGCTGCTTATCCAGAAGAGGACAGTCCTCCACACCACAATGGAGGGCTTCCACTCTGCGTCATTGTGCCTTTGGGACCAACCAAAACTCTGGAGTGGAAAAGCCAAGTAGCACAGCAAAATACAACATAAAATTTCTAGAAACGCTGGACATTTACTTACACCCAATCCTCCTTCTAATTATTTATTTGCTGGTTTTTGGTGACCAGATAGGTCCACTGGGACAGGATTTCCCTTTTTAAGGGAGCAACTAAGGCTAGTTACAAGTTTCGACTTTTTTTTTATTTAAAATATTGGTGACAGAGATAGGTATACTTAGTCGGAGCTCACTCCCAGGGAGGGGTTACAGCAGGAAGTGATACAACAATAACTATTATAAATCTCCACAGTGATTTCAGCCAATCAGTGCACAAAGCCACCTTACCTCTTATTCTGTGTACAGTGTGCTCTCGTGCAAGAGCGACTGCTCCGCTTTGCTTCACGATCCTCTCACCAAACCTCACGCTCGGGGTCTCTTATACGATAAGAGACATCCCTCGGAGGCCCTATTAACTTATCATATAGTGACAACAATGGGTGCATGTACAGGAACAATAAAACGCAAGGTACAGGTAATAAGTTCCAGAAAACAAAAAACAAAAATACAATGCACTGAGTGCAAAAATGCATATGTTACGGGGCTTGCAATATTAAATTGCATCTGGAGTACAGTGTGCAGTGTCAGAGCCCTTACCTAAAGAAAGACATCAACTTACTGGAGACAGTGCAGAGAAGGGTGACCAAGATGATCCAGAGAAAACAGGGTAGGCCCTACCAGGAGAGACTCAAGAGATCTCAACATGTACTCCCTGAAGGACAGAAGGGAGAGGGGTAACATGACTGAAACCTTTAAATACCTTTCGGGTTTTGACAAAGTGAACTCTGAGGGTCTACTCAACCTTAGTGGGAACAGACCTCTAGCTGCTTCAAACTGGTGGAGGGGGCCCCTCCAAAACGGAAATAAGGAGGCACTTTTACAATAAAAGGGTGGTAGCAAAATGGAATGAGTTGCTGGAGGAGGTGTTCTCCCTGAAGACTGTAGATAGCTTCAAGAAGGGATGGGGACAGTGTAAAAGGGAAGATTGCATGGAGGGGGGATTGTGGGGGAGGGATAATGAGGGGAAGGGAGTAGTGGATAGCGTGGAGGGGGGTGGATCACTCAGTAGATACTGAGAGGTCTTCAAACCCGAGCAGACTAGATAGACTGCAAGGCCTTTTTCTGCTGGCTATTTTTCTATATCTCCTACTAAGGGGTTTACAACATTAAATTTCCTACTCATTTCTAAGGGTCCTCATGTTAATCTGTAGAAAGGCATTATTTGCACAAAAGGTATTATGAGACAAAAAGATTCTTACACGATTATGTTAGACTCAGTTATGAAACATTAGATACATTCATTTTATTCATGTCAGTAGTCTAATTATACTATTATCACAGAAAGTTATACTGATTAGAAATGGGTGAAGTTGGCAAAATTCACTCTGTGAATTAATCCTTGAATTTAGAGCAATTTGCGGTCAGATCAATCTGCAAAGTTTGGCCGCAAAGTGCAGAAATTTCACCCGCAAAGTTCTGCACTTCTGGCAAAATTCCACACTCTGCAGCAAAAACTTCATCATTAGGGATAAAGGCAAAGTTACTGAGCTTAGGGGAAACTTGGCAAAGCTCCGCAAATGTGAATTTTCACCACTTCGCAGCAACTTCACCACATCTCTAATACCGATGCATTTCTTCTGTGTTCTATGTGATATGCCTTCCCTAGATTCCTGTTTCAATGTTTATTTCTCTTTTGTAAATTGTAATGACAAGATATTGTTGATCACATAAACCACTGCTACATATATTACAGTGGCAGCAAGGATGAGAGCTAGGGGCACGCGCGCAGTCTACGAAAGGTGAGATGCTCCAAACAGAAACATGCAGTAAATTGTAGTGAGAAAGAAATAATGTGACCAATTGGGAATTGAACCCAGGCCCTGAAATACCATCCCAGTGCTCTAACAACTAAGATACGGGCTCACATGGTTGGGCCTGGGGTTCCTGTACACACATCCTTTCTCTGGTAGTGCATGTTCTGCAACTAGGAGTAATCAAGATGAAAATTAGATATTTTTTGGTGCAGTATTAGCCACTGCTAAGCAACAGAAACATGGCAGCATAGGAATACAAAACTGCGGAGCACACCAAGTTTTAGCTGTCCAGTAGGGTAAGTGGCACAATGCGTAAGAAGGGAGGGGCTGAAGAGGGCAGAGGTTGTTGTAATGTGAAGAAAAGAGGCCTACAGTGAGGCTAACAGGATGCTGGTGTGTATCAGAAGGGGTACTGACAGCAGGGAAAAAGGAGGAACTACTGCGTCTATATAGGTCACTGGTGAGGTCGCACCTGGAATGCTGTGGTTAGTTCTGGAGTCCTCACCTAAGGAAAGACAGGGGCAGGCTGAAGAAGGTGCAATGCAGAGTGTCCAAGATGATTCAGGGCCAACAGGGAAGATCTTACGAAGATCATTTTTTTTTTAATTATGCTCCCCCGAGTCCACCTGCCACCGCATCCTCTGCCCGGTCACGGGCTGCCAGCCTCTGTTCCACAGATCGGCCGCTGTCCCCGATACCCCGTGGCTTCCCCCCCACGGTGGGGCCCGTGGCGCACCCCCCTTTATACACCGCAGGCACTGGGATTAGGTCGGGGACCCGGCCTGGGGAACATATTGAAGCCTTGGCAGCGGGCTTCATACATGGCGGCAGGCAGGCTCATCTTTTTCCGTTTTCTGGGAGGCGGGGTCGTGCAATGATGACGTCATCCGCCCCGCCTCCGGTAAGCTTGTTGAGCCGCGGTCTGCATAGGAATCCCCGGTCTCCACCAGGGGTCCCCATGCACCGCTCGCTACCCGTGCCCTCCCCCCGGAGAAGGAGAGCTGTCTCATGGACACTGATCCTACTCATTTCGGTTGTTCTCCGACTGAACGAGTCCGTCTCGAACTCGAATGCCCGCGCGCAAGCGGAAATCCAACCGCTCCGCCGACGGGCCATCTTACGAAGATCATCTCAAGCCACAGAACATGTACTCACTGGAGACCAGGTGAGAGAGAGGGGATATGATAGAGACCTTCAAGTTCCAGATGGGAATAAACAAGGTGAACTGTGGGGAACTATTTAGCAGGAGTACAGAGTCAAGAACCTAAGGTCATGAGTGGAAACTGGTGTTGGGGGGAGGATTAAAGGGGTGTGAGGAAGTTCTCTTCTATGGAAAGGGCGGTGGAGCCATGGAACAGTCTGCTGGAGGCGGTGGTGGGTGCCAAAGCAATAAATGGTTTCAAGCATGGCTAGGATAAAGTAAAGGGCTTGGCAGCAGTAGACAAGGGAGCAGGGGGGTGGACTGGACACATAACACCCCATATGGATAATAGGGTCTGGGGCAGATAGGGAACTCCAGGCAGACTAGATGGACCCTTGGTCTTTTTCTGTCATCATTGTCCATGTTGCTATGTTTCTAAGATGGCTAACTGCACGTGCATGCTTTTGAGGCATGTGGTAGTTGGAGTGGTTTGAGAGAGTGCAGGGAGGATGAGTGACATATCAAGTGAAATATATTAGGATTAACAATTCTACAAATCCTTCATAGCATAATGAAACAATAAAGCTTAGCCTCTCATGATCAGAAGTTACATAAACAGCACACTTGGCCATTATGTCCCCCTAACATGTAGAAATGCCCAATTAGGGGTTCTAGAAATAAACAGAATTTTTTTTCTTTACCGTGAAAATGTATTTGTAGCATTTTATTTATTTATTTAGTTTTTGTTTACTGGTTAGGGTACATTAGGCAAATTAATGCCCATGCAGAGGTACGAACCAGGAGAGTACGGCAGTAATAACACTAAAATACATAGGAGAAATAGGGGGCCAGTGAACCTGACGCACAACATGAGATGATGACAAGAGAAACAGAGCATGATGTTGTTATATGTACAGAAGAATAAGCTCCAGAGCTGATACTTCCCATACACACAGACACCCATGGCCATCTCGCACACAGAATCCAGCTTCCTATACACTGAATTTGCTAATTAGTGCTGCCGACTAATGGCAGAGGTTGGCAGCACTAATTCATATATTCAGTGCAGAGGAAGCCAGCTTCTGTGCGAGAGATGGCTGTGGGCGTCTGTGTGAATCGACAGTATTGACGCTATGCTTTAAAAGGGCTAAAAATATTTTTTCAAGGTAAAGAAAAAATTCAGTTTATTTCTAGAGCCCGTAATCAGGCATTTCTACATGACAGTGAGACACAACAGCTATGGGTGCCATTTTCCATTAAAGATCGTGTGCAATTAGACTGCCTACCTCCCCCTACATTTTGGGTCTGGTGGGAGTGGGAAGTATCATCTTGATAGTATGCTGTAGTATTATAGCCTGTGATCTGTACTGGTTTATTGCATTGTAACCGCTATGATATGGTATTAATTGTATTGTGTGCTAAAAAATTTTATTTTTTTGGCCCTTGGACGCTGCTGGGGAAGGAGATCCACCTCCTGTATTGGCTAGGTCCTGGCATATGCTAGGATCCGGGCATCATGGGGCTTGTACCAAGGTTTTTTTTCCCCCCTTGTGCATCACCCCTCCCTGTCATCAAGGCGCAGGTCAGGAAGCACTGGGAAAACCCAGGAGCAGTTGTAAAATTCCACAAAACTGTTTATTTGTAGTTGCAGTAACATAAAATAAAACAAACTTGTTCAGAATAACTATGTACAGAAGCAAAATAAAATCTTTCTTGTAAAATCTCTTCTTGCAGCTCAGCTTAGCTGTTTTTATAAGTCTTTTTCAACCCCCATCCTTTGCAAGCATCCTGTTCTTTGTAAATTTCAGGAGCTGCTAGAACATTGAGAACTTCCTGAGGTCCCCATAGCAACTGCAAAAGGCTCAGGCTTTTGCACCCAAGTAACCGCAAGCTTTTTACAGTTATCTCAAATTATAAATATATATACATTTCAACAGTAACGCCATATTTTCTAAACAAAAATGATCCCATTATCAGTTTCATTTCCATATATTGATTTGCACATATTTTTATACTACCAGATCAAGATATGCAAGGGAGGAAAAACAGAAAGCAAGAGAAAGAGACACAGTGAGAGACAAAGAATTTCGAGACTGTTCAGGTTGATCAAGTCCAAAGTCTCACAGGAAAATTTGGTTGCGCAACCAGACAGAAGAGACAGAAAAGGAAAGAATACAGATCCTTGCATTTAAAAACTTTCTCAAAACAAATGGGACAGGGTCCTATTCTACTCTGTCGCACTCCCCACCTGTCTATGGCGAGGCAAGTCGTGCAATGACCTCAGCGCATGATCGGGTGCACTCCCACACCCAATGTGCAGAGGTCCGCCGGTCCATGCCCCGACAGGCTCCCAGTATTGCCCCAGACTACTGCACCCCCCCCATTAATGCTAGAAATCAGTAGGCACCGAGTACCATATTCCCTCCCTCCCTCCCTTCCCAGAGAAGGCGAGCAATTCCTGGGATGCATAGTCACTCTCCAACATCTGAGGTCTGCTCCTGAACCCCTGTCTTTAGCACTGCGGACAGAATCGCTTCTGCTGTGCCGGCCCACTAAAAAGTTAAAGAAAAAAAAAAAAACACGTGCAACTTACAAGGTCTACTGTATCAGAAATATTAATTACAAAATCATCATATCAAAGGACAGCCACAATGGCGAGAGTTGCAGGGTCTGTGATCAGAGAGCAGGACAGAAGAACAGTTTCTAGAAACCATGTTCAAAAAACATGAAGCAATTATATTTTTGTAGTTCTCTCCCCCTACAAGAGGGTACCATAGCCTCCTAGTTGCTTCAGACACAGCAGCAACATCCTGTGGTGAAGCAAGAGCCCTGGTCCACCAGCAAAGTAACCAGGTCAAACTGGCTTATCTGGGATGCCCAATGGACCAGTAGGTGGAGTGTCGGGCTCCCACGTCAGGAACCCAGGTTCTCGAGAGGACTCAGGAGCTGGCTTGGGCGGCCAAGAAGGCTGCTGGGGTGGCACTGCTACATGGCAGCTCTCCCAGCCAAGGATGGATGCTCACCAGGTTCCGCTGCCATGGCGACCTCCTGCATGGGCTGTGGAGCTTAACGCCTCTGCAGGGGCATCGCTGTGTCCGTGGCCTGCTGGGACACTGCATGGCATGGTGGGTGAAACAAGAAGAAAAATGCTGGAGGAAAAATGAAGTCAGCAGGATGATGCCCACCAGTAGTGCCACACCCTGCACTGTGACCAGATCCTCCCTTTTCTGGATGAATGTAGGGGGTTACAGGGCTGAGAAGTCACCAGATCTGGAATGGGTGGGGGCATCTACCAAGGAGTATAAACACCTATATGACAGAAGAAACCCTGGCTAGTCCATGTCACCTCAGTCACTATGGCTTCTAAGTGCTTGCCCCAGCTATCAGCAGTGTGGTACTGAATGTCTTCCACACTCCTGTTTTTGGTACTGTACATGTTAGTCTGTCTCTTCCAGTCTGCTCACAGTTTTGACGTCTGGGCTCCAGGAACAAGGATGAATCTGTATTTATGCATTTTTCTTGCACCAACCATCGCCTTGCAATGATTTTCTGTCCCTTTCGTCTGGGTTTTGATTCATATTAATAAATTTTTTGAGGAGCAGGGGGAGGTCCATTTCTTTTCAATACACTTCCCAGAATCCAGCGACATTCATTGAGAGATTTGGTCCATTAGCTGATTAAAACTTGTAAATCACCGAGACTCTGGCTGTTATGAATAAAAAAGAGGCAAAAAGCTTCTAGTGTAATCTTGGATGGCACATAGTTAGGCAGCAGCTCCCAATTTTGTTTTCAGTCTTTTTACATCGGAGCTTGCCAACAGTAACTGAGTTATGAACCCCCTGTGACAGCCTGCCTTGGAAGAGAATTATGGGTACTGTAATACTGACTTCTTTCAAGCAGGGAAGATTTGCACAACAGGTAGGTGTTAAGTCTTCAAGGGCATCCTTTAAAGATGTGAGACTCTGCAACTGGTAATTGTAAAACAATTTCCTAGCTTGTGGATCCTTGAAACCTTCAATAGTTTAATGGCAGGGCATTGCTAAATAAAGCATACAGTGTATAAGAACAGATTCTAAAGCTGTAGGGTTGATTACGGTACAGTAATGTTTAGATGCAGAGTTGCTGATTCGCTTCCAACAGATCAGCACAGACTTGTTTGGGAGTGGTGCAGAGTTGCTCTAATGCTGTAATTTATTTTTGAAGTTGTGGAAGTGGAAACACTGTGGGCATTTCAGGTCTATATCCGGAAGCTCCCCACCACCTAAAGCGCTCTGAGCAGTCCATGAGCCAAGTGTGGCTGCCACCACCACCACGCCCCTGCCTCCTTACATCCTCCATCACACTTCCCGGACATGCCTTGCATTTACACTACAAGATTGTTTCAACTCCTACATGTGGAACACAGTGCTACTGCAATTTCAGGTGTGCTTTCTATGTTAGAAACGTTCTGTTAGGTCTCTAAATATCCAAGGCTTCTATGCTGCTGTTCATGGTTTCTATGTTGGTGTTCATGGTTTCTATGCTGCTGTTCATGGTTTTCATGCTGGAGTTCATGGATTCTGTGCTGGGGTTTATGGTTTCCATGGTGGTGTTCATGGTCTCTGTGCTGGTGCTCATGGTTTCTGTGTGGTTATTCATGGTTTCTATGCTGGTGTCCATGGTTTCCATGCTAGTGTTTATGGTTTCCATGCTGGTGTTCATGGTTTCCTCGCTGGTGTTCATGGTTTCCATGCTGGAATTCATGGTTTCTATGCTGGCGTTCATTGTTTCCATGTTAATATGCATGGGTTCCATGCTGGTGTTTATGGTGTCTATGCTGGTATTCATGGTTTCCATGCTGGAGTTCATGGTTTCTATGCTGGTGTTCATTGTTTCCATGCTGGTATTCATGGTTTCCATACTGGTATTCATGGTTTCCATGCTGGTGTTTATGGTTTCTGTGCTGGTATTCATCGTTTGCATGCTGGTGTTTATGGTAATTTATGCTGTGTTTCAATACAATTGCCGCACACTCTTGGCTGTACAAGAATAGTTTCACGCATGGTCTTAGAGTTTGAGAACAATGAAGTGAATCTGAGCCATTCTGACACTCTAAGGCTGCAACTGAAACTACTATTATTCAGCAGAGAGCAACCATGTCAATCATATTCACTCACTATTAATCCTGCCTAAATATTTTACCACAGTATTATGAAACAGCTTATTTCTGCAAGTTTTTTTTCCCATTTTTGTTAGTTTCTTACCTTCGTCTCCCATATGCTGCCCAGCATGAGAGAACCTTTTCACTGTATAAGAAGTGTCTCTTGCGCAATGAGCACACACACTCTGATAGGCTGGGAGAGCAAAGAGACTCTCTCAGTATTTATAATGGTGTCCATGGTTTCTATGCTGGTGTTCATTGTTACTACAGACAGATCAAAAATGACAGGACCACTCACCAGTTATCTTAGTTTGTGTTGTCTTATTTATTAAAGAAACACACACCAGGTGCAAAACAAAATGCCCACCAATGTTTCAGAGGTATCTTGCTCCTTCATCAGGGTACGCTGGCTTATGTTTGTTTAAGCTGCAGATAGGCCCAGGATGTGGTACAATCCCCACCACTTATAGCGTCCGCAGTTTATGTGGGCAAACAGTTACTACGGGCAGTTTCTCTATGCCATTTCCCATTATCATAATGGTCCACTGTTAAAAGTACTGGTTACAGCATTCTATGCGCTCCGTGTATTTCAGACAGATCTGGGCAGAGTGAGGCAATTCTCACCTAGTTCTCACCTCTGATTGAGCTGATTGCCCATATTTAAGCACTCAAGGATCATTAGCATGTCATAGCTGCACCTAGAGCTCCTGAAATCTACTGTAGCGGACCTGCAGAGGCAAAAGCGAGCAGCAAAGGTGGACAAGGTTTGGCGCCCATACGGAGAGAAAACAAAGGTCCAAACATGCATCACAGAGTTCTTCACTGGGGCACAGTAGGACTGTTTGAATTTATTTTGTTTTTTTCATTTAAAGTCTGTGTGCTGTATTGATTCAGGGAACAACTGAACGTCTGCACTGTGCTGTGATTTATAGCTTGCCGGCAGATGCACAATGATTTTTTTTTGCTTAAAGTACTGTACTTTTTAATTTCAAACTGTGCTATACAATATTGCAGGAAGGATACACAATGGTTTTGTTAAAGTATAGCTATTATCATTTTAATAGTTATAATGGTTATTGAATAAAGTTTTGTTCTAATAATTCTTGTCAAAACTAGGCTTATCGTTGTGTTTTTTTTTCACATCGGGGACTCTGCGATTTTACCGACCGCAGCCTATAACAGGCAAATATAGCTCACACATATGTGCCTGATATAAGCGGTGGGAACTGTATCCCTCAAAATTTGGTTAGAACCTTTCTTTATTTGGAATGGTAAAAAAAATAGGTTACTCACCTGTAACTGTAGTTCTAGGAGTGGTATATGGTTCACATCCACACTCTGGCAGTTCCATTGATTGGCGGGACGTCTTTAAGATAAGTTCCTCCCACCACCCGGGTGGTATATCCCCCCCGACTCCACCCCATGACATCAGATCTTGCATGCTGGAAGCAGGGATCCATGTGCCACTTGCCAGTGCAGGCCGTGTGGGTTGTGTGGGTGTAAACCATATACCACTCCTAGAATTATGGTTATAGGTGAGTGACCTGTTTTTCTGTGGGTGTGGATATGGTTCGCTATCCACACTCTGGCAGACTCATAGCAGTTCTCTGGGGCAAGGTGTGCACCCCTACTTGGCGAAGAGATTAGAGAACCAAGGTCCTAAAATCAGTAAGCAGGCATGACTCAAGGTTAATGCAGAAGTGAGAAATTAAGGTGTGTGCTGACTTCCAGGTAGCAGCTCTACAGATTTCCTGGGTAGGGGCATCCCTGGAAGCAGTCACCAAGGTAAGGGTATGTCTAGTGGAATAAGTGCTAAAAAGGGAACCTTCCTACCAGTCAACTTATAGCAGACATCGATGCAGGATGTGATCTGCCTGCCAATTGTCCACTCAGCTGACAGTCTGACAGATGTGACTTCAATGTAAGTGACGATCAGCTGGTGAGCCTGTCCTCGAACTCCAGTCATGCACTCCACATAATAAGAGAGCACCCTCCGCAGGTCCAATACATGGAGCCTGCAATCAGCCTCCAAAGATGGGCTAGCGAAAATACACCGGTAAGTGTTATCCCCTGGTTAAGATGAAACTCTGATACCACCTTTGGGAAGAACTTTGGGTTGGGGTGAAGGACGACTCCGTCCCTGTGGAAGAACGGGTAATGAGACTCCACCAAGAGCACCTGGAGCTCCCCAATCCTTCTGGCCAATGTAATGGCCATCAGGAAGGTCATCTTCCATGACAGGTGTGACATCTCAGACCTGTGCATTGGCTCAAAAGGCTTGACCTTGAGCACTGTCAGTACCAGCAGTAAGTCCCACAGTAGCTGTGGTTCATGCACTGGAGGGGACATGTGGTGTAGGCCCTTGAAAAAAAAAAATGCCCAACCACCTTATCCTGGGACACCATTTGCATACTAGCCTGCGCCCGGTAAGCACAGATGGCTGCTATGTACACCTAAAGAGTTGTCACCCACAGACTCAGCTCAGAAAAGGACTAGATGTAGTACAGGATACTAGCCACAAGGCAGGCAAGAGGATCAAGCCCACTGCCCTGACACCAAATGGAAAATATCTTCCATTTAAAGACATAGCATCTGCGAATGGACTCTTTCTGGAGGCCTCCACAACATGGAGCACATTCTCTGAGAAACCCAAGGCCTGGAACTCTAGCTGCTCAGGACCAGGCCATGAGATGCAGCGATTGAAGATCTGAGTGCAGGACCTTCCCTTGTTGCCTGATCAGCAGATCCAGACAGAGAGGCAGATGCCATGGAGGTCTGCTGCTGAAACTGAGGAGATACAGGTACCAAAACTGGTGGGGCCACTCTGGAGCTATCAGGATCATCTGTGTCTTATCTTTCTGGGCCTTGACCACCACCTAGTGGATCAAGGGGAAGGGACGGAAGATGTATACGAGGCCTATGGTCCAGGCCTAGTGAAGGCATCCCCCAGCAGTGTCCCGGATTGTGGGGGGTGGGCACAAAACAGCTTCAGTGTGGCATTCGCCTGGGGGCAAACAGGTCTACCAATGTGCCCCATCAGGAGAACAGGTGGTTCACCACCTCCTGATTCAGGGACTACTCATGTGATGTCTCTCCTACCCGGCTAAGAGTGTTTGCCAGCTGGTTATTCTCTTCCGTGACATGGATCACCAGGAGATCTGCACCGAAGCTGGACACAAGGGTCCGGGGTGCGGAGGGCCTCCCAACAAAATGGAAGACAGTGAGTTCTGCCTTTTCTGTTCAGGTAGAACATGATCAGGGTGTTGCCCATCTGCACCTGCATGACCTGACCTCTGACCGCTGGAGTGAATGCCGTCAAAGTCAGACACACTGCACAGAGCTCCAGCAGGTTTATGTGGTGATGGGACTCCCGGAGTGACCAGAAGCCTGGGCTCTGTGGTCTCCCAGGTGTGCTCCCCACCCCCACCAGAGACGCGTCCGTCATGAGGACGATGGTCAGTTTTGGGCAGACAAATGGGAGTCCTTCCTTCAAGTGTTCCGGGATCAGTCACCACTCGATGGCATCCCACATCGGCTGGGTCACCTTGACTGGGTGGTCCAACTGGCCTAGATGCTGGGATCACTGGTGGCTCAGCTCCCACTGGAGGTGGCGCATCCTTCAGCGGGCCCAATGGACCACACTGGTGCAGGATGCCATGTACCCCAGCAGCCTCAGGAAATCCCGGGCAGAGCATTAGAGCACAACCTGAAATTATCAAAGAAGGTAAGATCTAGTGGCCGTTCCGCAGGGAGTCAGGCCTTGGCCTGCAGGGGAGTCTGGTTCTGACCCAGCAAACTTGATCACATGCTTCAATACCAGTTCGGACTTGTCTGGGTTAACCAACAGGCCAAAGTCTTGGCACGTCTGGATAGCCAGATCTCTGGACCTCTCCATGGCCTCTCTGGATGGACCAGCTAACAACCAGTTATCTAGGCAGGGATATACTTGCACCCCGGGGTGCTGCAGGTGGAGCTGCCACCACTGCCATGTATTTGGTGAAGACCCTGGTTGCTGAGGAGAGGCCACAAGGCATGACCTGGAACTGGTACATGACCCACTCTGCTCAGAACTGGAGGTACTAGCCAAGGGAGGGATTGTCAGAAATGTTCAAAAAGGCATCCTGGAGGTCTAGGGAGCAGAACCACATGTTCTACTCCAGTGATGGGATACTCTGAGGCACAGTGACCATCTGGATCTTACGTTTCCACATGAACTGGTTCAGATCATGCAGTTTCAGTATGGAGCACCAGCCCCCTGTCTGTTTCGTGACCAAAAAGTACATGGACACGTAATCCTGACTGGCCAGGGCATCCGGGACATGGGCTATTACCCCTTTTGTCCTGTTCAATTTCTTTATCAGTGACATTGCAAAGGGGCTGGAAGGCAAGGTCTGCCTGTTTACAGGTAACACAGAGATCTGTAACAGGGTGGATGCTCCAGAAGGGGTGGAGAAAATGAGGAAGGACCTGGAGAAGCTTGAGACATGGTCTGAGGAGTGGCAACTGAGGGTTAATTCAAAGAAGTGCAAAATTATACACCTGGGGCATAGACACCCTGGAGAGAGCTACAGGATTGGGGTCGTGGTGGAGTTGCTGACAGTCAGCAAGGAAGAAAGGGGACCTGAGGGTTATTATTTCAGATGACCTGAAAATGTCAGAATACAAGGGCAGCAGGAAAGGCCAGTGGCATGCTGGGGTGCACAGGCAGGGGTATCACTAGCAGAAGACAGGAGGTAGTGATACCGCTATATAAAACCCTTGTCAGACCTCATATGGAATACTGTGTGCAGTTGTTCTTGAGGCTGCACCTTTGAAAGGACATTAACAGGCTGGAGATGATCCAGAGAAGAGCGGCTAAGATGGTACAGGGCTAGCACCACAAAACTTACAAGGAGAGATCAAGGGACCTCAATATGTACTCGCTGGAGGAGAGGAGGGAGAGAAGGGACATGATAGAAACATTCAAGCACCTCAAGGGCATAAACAAGGTGTAGGGAGGAGACATCTTCCAGTACAGGAGAAGTACAAGAACGAGGGGGCATGACATGAAATTGGAAGGTGGCAGGTTAAGAGGGACTGTGAGGAAGTTTTTCTTCACAGAGAGGATGGTGGATGCATGGAATGGTCTGCCACAAGAGGTGGTGGGAGCAAGCACTGTGGTTGGATTTAAGCATGTATGGCACAGGCATAGGGGAACCACAGAGGTAAAGCAGAAGGAGAGTCAGAAGCTGTGATCAAGTACAGGGCTTATGGACAGACTAGATGGGCCTAGCGGTCCTTATCTGTCAACAATTTCTATGTTTCTAAGTTTTGCAAGGAGCTGAGCAATGCCCTCCCACAGGGCGGACAGCACATCCTGCAACACTTTGGACTCCCGAGGCACATGGTGGTGGTAAAGCAAGAGAGTCTCGAGGTCCAGAGGCAATCCTCTGCCCACTATATCCAGTGCTTACTTGTCTGTTGTGATAGTGGACCAATGTGGCAAGAAGTGACATAGCTAACCTCCAGTGGGGACAGCAGGCAGGGAAAGGACGGGTGGGGGGATGACACCCCCCAACCTGTCACTCCGCAGCTTTGGAGGAACACTGGTGGCTGCAACCAGAGGGGCACCACTACTCCTGCACCTCTCTTATTAAGACCCTGGCCCCAGACTTGGGCTTGGGGTGCCAGGCTTGGTACTGCCCTGCAGTGGCTGCTACCGAGTAGGCTGTGACTGAAATGACCAGTACTGAAGCGCCACTTTTTTGGCATCATTTCCTGGTCCTTCTGGGATGTCACAGAATCTAGGATGGCATTGGACTTCTCAGTGCCTGTGAGATGTCCCTCCACCCCAAGGCCGAACAGGTCTGTGCCCAAGAAAGGGACACCTGCCAGTTTGTGCTACGTGTCCACCATGAAGGTGGACAGACACAGCCAGCCCCTACAGCACATAGAAAACAAAAATCTTGTACCACATTGCTTGGAGTGCACTGGTCTTTTTTGGTAGCCTGTGACACATAGAGACAGACACTGCCATGGCAGGGGCACGAGTAACTCAAATCCAAGGCTGTCTGGAGCTGCTGTTTCACCAGTGATTGACTATGGTCTCAGATGACCATCACTGTCAACTGTTAATCCATACAGAAGTGATGGGGGACTGCATCAAAGACTCTCATCAGGGAGTGACCGAAGCTGGCCATTATCACAGCATAACTAGCCTGACGGAGACCCAGAGATGCCACAGCGTACACCTTTTCAGTAGTGTGGTCAATCCTGTGGGACTCCTCGTCCAGAGCCTTGTCCACGTTCCCCTAGTATCCAGACTTGTGGAACACTGAATCTGTGACCAACCCCTCTGCAGAGGAGTGGTCTGAGAAATCCAAAAGGGAACCTGTAGGGACCATGTACTTGTGGAACACCGCAGGCAACGGGTGCCAGGCAGGATGCTGGATGCTGCCAAACCACCAGAACTGGTCCCAAGATGGCCTCAGCCACAGGGAAGGCAACACCTGGGGATTCATGCTGGTCCAAAATGTCCATGAGAGGGCACTTGGCCCTCCTTTGGACTGGCTCAAGCAGGACCAACACAGACTCTAAGATGAGTCAGAGAAGCGTCCTAAAGGATACTGGGCCATGCTCAATGGAGAGCTCCTTGACCGAGGCGTGGTTGTGGAGGGGAGTCCCAGAGGAGACTATGGACTCGTGATCAGAGTTGTCCGAGGACTCCCCCAAAATAGCCCTCAACTATTTCTTGCCAATGACCTCCCAGTTATCCTCACCTGGGATGATCCTCACTGACAACTGGCCTCACAAGTCTGTGGTCACTCGGGCCTACTTTGTCGGTGTGCCCAACTTCAGCTGCAGTGGTGGCGGAGAAGCAGATGCGGGGGGCACCTGCATGGTATGGACTGGTGGGAGTACCACTGGCAATGGCCAGGTGACCAAAGGTCCAGAGGGTAGAGTCCTACCCTACCCTGCAGTGGTCCACTGTTGCCAGAGGGGCTCATCACAGCATCGGCACATCTGGTGATGGTGCCTCTCTTCACCCAAGGATGAAGAGCACTGATGGCGATGCCTCCCAGTTGAGCAGGATCAAGAGTGGGAATGCCTCGACCACGACGTTGACTGCAACTCTTGACCAGACAGCCAATGGCAGGGAGAGCCTTCCGATGGGTTAGAATAAACCATGTGCCTACCCATGTTAAGTAACACGAGCGTGGAAGACCTGACCACTGCAGAAGGCTTATCCCGTCTAGTGCCAGATGGGGACACCGACTGGACCATGTCCTCTTGGGTGAGGACCGCTAGCACCGGGGTCTGTGAGATCGAGTATTCAATGTCATCCGACAACAGGTCAACAGACTCAAGAAATATCTTGGCAGCCTGCTTGACTGGTGTTGACATAGACGGGCTCGACGTGGAAACTGAAAAGTCCTCACCCAGCCTGACCTACCCTCTTCGCTGAGGGGTGCTCTAACAGCTGTCAAGCGGACAGGTGAGTCAAAGGACCACGAGGACCTCAATCACTCCTGGTCCCACAACTGGTGCTGGTGGCACCTGTGTTTAGCGCTAAGGTGAGCAGGGTTCTCCCCGAATGTCTGGAGGGCCAGGTACATTTCCCAGAACTCTTTGGTAAATGACCCTCTGACGCTGGTCCCAGGAAACAGCACTCAGACTGAGGGGGTGCCTACTGTGGCTGCTGCTTCTTCCACCTCAAGGGTTGCAAACTGCTGAGCCAACCCAGCTGCAGCCAAGGCCTTCTTGCAGCTCTTTGGGTGGTTCTTTGGATCCCATTCCGAAAGCCGACCCAGTGACAGCCAGAACTTCCTGTTCTCGAGGGACTCAGGAAGCATGCTTAAACAGAGGCCGCACCCAGCCACGTTATGTTGCCCACCCAGGCAGTACACACATGTTTCATGTGGGTTGGTGGGCATCTTCTTTTTTTTTTGTCAATATAATTTATTGAACTGGCATGATAAAGGAAGTTACAATCTTTTACAATATTCATGCTGGTTTAAGGACTATATTTTACAAGTCATCAATAAAGTTTGTACCATACAAATAAATTAGCTCTATTATAAAAGTCAATCCTTTGCGACGCCCTGCCATTAGGTACAGCTTGGGTTCAGGGTAGATAACTATAAGTCACATTCATGGAGCTTCACACGCGACTTTATATATGAAATTCAACATTTCTGTAATTAATTTAACTCAACTGCTTTTTTTGTACTTTCTATTTATTTGCCTTCCCTGCCCCCTTCGCTCCGCCTCGTTGGGAGTGCCTGGCAACTGCCTCAGTTCCTTCCTGCCAAGAGCCCTGTGGCGGTCCCCCCATGTAGCACTGGATTTCCTCCCAGGCAGGGACAAGGTGGGGTCCTTACACCACAAACTAACGGCACTTTGTTGGGGCCGCTGTGCGGTGCAGGCAGGGGACCACTGAGGTCTGTGCTGGCGCTCTGTCTTCCCGGAGCGCAGTAGGTGATTTTCCCCTTTCTTCTGGGCATACCATGCGCCCTGACGTCAAGGCGGAGATCCGCTGACATCTGGCACGCCCAGCCCCTCTCTCTCATGGCCGGGTGCTTGCTGTACCCCAGGCCTCCGGCTGGGGTCAGTCGAGCAATGGACCTTATCCCCCCTCCCTGGAGAAGGCGAGTGGTGTATGGACGCTCAGCCTTCTCCCTCCGGCCAGCCCTCCAGCTCCCTGGGCTCATTCCCGAATACAAATCGCCAGTGTCGTGAGTGGTAGCGCTACTGCTGCGCCGGCAGGCCAGCCCCAGCTCTTCAACTGTTATATGTTTGATGGGCAATTGTGGTCTGGGGGGGGGGTACTGTTCCAGATAAGGGGAATCATCATCCTGTGCCTTTACAAATACTCCATTTGATGTTAAGGTACAAAATTGTGATCTTTAGACATAGTATGAAGTGCCCAGACTTTCCACCATGAGTTAAAGGCTTCAAGACGATAACTTAGGAAATAGGTAATCCTTTCTGTTTTAGTGACCGACATCTTCTGCTGGCATCGTACCCAAAATTTAAATCCTGGCTTCCATTACTCCATTTCAGGGAAACAGCTAAGGGCACAGCAGTGAAACCTTGAAGAAACCCTTTCCGCTTCATCCTAAAGCACCTAAACCGTGAATAAATACCAAGTGCTGAATACATTCTATACAAAGGTCTCCAGTCGCACGTACTTTAATCATATAGCATATCAACAGACTCCAATTCCCCACCACTCTAAAGAAAAACTGAATTCAAGCTATTATTTTCATATGTGAAAGCACAACCCTTGTCCATTGCAGTGCTTTTTGTCCAAAGTCAGTGCCATGGCAACAGAGCGTGATGTTACAAGCAGAGTGTTATGATTAACAGCAAATGTCTGCTTCAACAACAAAGCTGCTGCGAATTCAGGAACTTTGCAGAACGCGCAGTGGGGCAAAGTCTCCCTGACTTCACTCGAATTTCATGTGGCAAAGTTCTTTTTTTAAAATGTTTTTTTAAATGTGTAATCCACCCCCACAGTGATGTACTGTTCCCGCCCTCACCCACCTCCCAGACCCTTTAGAACAAAGTTCCCCCAACCTCTAGTACCCACCTCCCTCCTCCCCTCACTGTCCCAGCAATTTTTTATTTATAATAATATATATCCCTTCCCCCCACCTGTACTGTATCAGTAACCACCGCCCACCTTCCCTATCCCATGCCTGTTCCCTCCCCTGAGGCACAGCAATAGCAAACCCTCCACACTATCACACGCTAGCACCCAATTTTCCTGCCCCCCCCCAAAGCCCTAAAATAGGTGAAGGAATAAAGGAAAGGACACATCAAAGAACCTGTAAAAATAAACAACCTTCTAGCACTGGAGAGAGACATACTCACTCATCAGTGTCCCCACCTATAGTAACACCTGACTGCCCCACCCCCACCACACTCTCTCAAGAATCACGCAGTCTTTACCTCCATGGTCTACCGGTTAAAGCACTGGCTTGGGAGCCAGGATATCAGAAGTTCAATGCCCACCAGAGCCACAAATTCATTGTGTAGTCTGGGCAAGTCACTTAATCTCTCAGTGCTCCAGTCCAGTAATTAAATAAAACTGCTCATGCAGCGGCTGGTTCTAGTGAGGGACTGCGGTGTTTGCACACAAACCTCAGTCCCCCTTATAGCCTGAGCCAGACCAGTATCTTATTTAAACAATTTGGTAAAACTTATTTCAGATATCTACAGAGTGTTCTGCATGACTCTCCGCAGAACTCAGAACAACCCCATTCAGTTAAATCATTGATGGTACCAGCACTGGTCTGAAAACCCTACCGAGTGACTAACCAGCCAACATTAGTTACATTAGCCAGATACGAGCTACGATGAACTCTCTACCCCTAATTTCTTCCAGATTATCCATGTGTGTCCTGGGTATTATGGCCGATTTGTTCTTGGTACTTGGAATCATTTGCGGTCTTGTTTTTCAGCTGAACCAGGTCATCCTTCATAGTCTCCCAGCTCTTCCAAGCAGCACATGCCTCTGATTAAGACAGCTGTTTTTCTCGGTATATTTCATATGGCATCCTCTTTTTATTAACTCTTTACTTATGCCCTGTTCTCCTGTAGTCATTGGATGGACCATGTTACGCTTCTGCCAGAGTCTTCTACCCATAAAAGGATCTACTTCTCCCCGGGATCCCTGGGTTTTGCGCCGCAGACCCACCACTAAGTAACCCCATCCCTCAGAGTGGTGTCATGTACTGGAGCTGGTTCCAAAAGTTAGAGGGGTTCCAGTTCACAGTTTGTGTGTGGAGGTTAAAACTTCCAAGGGAATTCTGGGAGTGAGGAGAAAAGCAGAAGCACCCTGCGGATGAAACTTACAAAGACACATAAAAGTGTATTTTATCTTACCATATTGATTCAACAGAGTTGTGTGCAAACCAACGTGAAGCAAAACATCAAGGGCTACATGTATATAACGTGCCAGTAGTAGACTAATGAGGTCATGGGATAGAATTAGTCTGCTACCTGCAAGTTACATGCATGTAACCCCTGTTTTGTTTTGTTTTTTTGCTTCACAATGATTTGCTAACAGCTCTACTGATAATTTGAATAAATACGGTAAGATAAAATACACTTTTTTTGCCTTTGCTGCAGGGGGCTGGATAATCTGTTTCTGCCTTCCACTGTAAGTATCCGAGCACCGTGGATGTTCCCTGGTGCAAGCCTGCAATTTGCTGATTTTTGAGTGAGGAGAAAACCATTCAGACTTTTATGCTATTCCTCTCTGTTTTTGTACATTAAAAGAGATCCTAACCGATTAAGGTAAGCCTCCGTTTTTGGGGAAAGTACTCGACAGTGTTGTGGTCATAGCGTCCAGTTTAGTGCCACAACAACTTGGGTTCATTTGATCCCATTCTCAGTAACATGTCACATGCCAGGGAGGCCTTCCTCAGACTCCTGAAATGCTTTTTTGCTGTATTCCTATGTGTCCCAAAGTGCTTTACAACCCATGATGGAGAGAGAGAGAGAGAGAGAGAGAGAATGCTGCTGTATGTTTTCCACACACAGGGAGATTCAGACAGCACAGCACTTACAGTGAGTAAGCAGCAGTAGTGGGATTCAAACCTGGGCCTGCAGGTTCACAGCTCTGTGCCCCTGCCATGAAGACAAACTGCCTCCTGTGAACATTGCCAAGTTTCAAGTGTAACACTTATGGTCACTTGTCTTGACATGTTACTTAGACACAGTGCAGACACCACTGATGTTGATGAGAATTCTGCTTCAATGCTGTCACATGGAATGCGGTGACAAGCAGCAACTTGATGCATGGCACTCCCCGACTGGGTCACAAAGCCGTTGTGCTGAGGGAAAAAAAAACACTGACTCATCTTCCACCGTTTCTAGCATTCAACAATACCTACATTCTGCTGTCATCCCATATACTGACGGAGTCCCAGCTGCCCCGACTGCCGTGGATGCAGCGCAGCCTGCTTTACAGATGTAACTAAGAATCTGAAGACTTAAGGAACAGGGAGCATTATACAGTACCTGAAAACACAGAAGATGCCGCATCTCCCTATCAGAACCATTTTCTCCACTGCACTTTTTGTTTACTTAATCGGGTGTTAAAAGCAAGGTCAAACTTGACCCTAGTTGTTAAACAATGGATTACGTTTACTTGGCTGGATCCCCGGGGCTCACAGATGGAACTTCAGAACTCACAGATGGTGGTTCTGCTCCACTGGTGCACATATTCCTGGCTTCACCTGTACTACAAGAGATTAAGGGCACAGGATGAAAGCAGTCTTAACTCACAGGCATGCTGCAACAGGCTGCATTGTGAAATCAGACAATTGTAAGCACAGAGGGTGATACCTGTGTTGATGTTAGCCCCCTCTCAGGTCAGTTTTTTTTTTTATCAAGATCTTTGGCCTGCCTGGCCACTGCCTGAGTCTTTTTCCTCAGGCGTCCCGCCCTCAAGTTCAACCACCACTGCACCCTCCCCCCACTGTCTTGCCAGCAGGGATCTACATTGGGAAAGGTCTGAAGGCTCCGGTTTGCTGTCATAAAGTAACAGAGCACATACCTTTTTTTCCTAGTTCTTCCTCATTCCTCAGGTTGGAACACATGATGGCGTGGACGTGTGTCAAAAAGATGCCACGCACACTTAGCGCCTGTGCCCAGCCAATCGGAGGCCGTCACTGCTGCGCCAGCCATCCTATACCCCTCCCCTACTTTCTCTCCACATCCCACTAAATTCTTGCTTTATATGTTTATCAATTAGGATTTTTACACACCAATATAGCCCCATTTTAGTGAGTCACCCATGGCTGGATTTTCCAACTTTGTGACACAGGAACTGTGGGTGAATTTCAGCTATGCCTGCATCACCCTCTGTGCTGAAACTCCTGCTGGTTATTTTCCGAGCCTCTGGAGTTTTTACAACAGTCGTCACAATTCAGGGCGCCTTGCATCAAATAAATGCTGGAGACAGAATAGCTTAGAGTGTTAGGGCACCAAGCTGTGAACCTGGAGACCTAGGAAACCAGGGTGTGAAACCCATGACCGCCACCTGTAAACTGTGAGACACTGAGCAGGTCACTTAACCTTCCTGTGTTCCTTGAACACATCTGTAAAAATGAAATTTAAATAACTGTAAACATTTTCTTTCTCTGACTGCTGGTCAAAGGGCTGTTGTACCACAGGAATCTTCCCCCTGAGACTTCTGTAGAGGCAGCTAGTAGACCTCTGACACGTGTGCACAGGCTTTCCCCCACCGTGGATTGTGCCAGTCAGTTCAAAGGCAGAAACAGTCAAACACCAAACCAAACAATCCACATAAATTGTGCTTCAAATAAACAACATATCTAACTGCAGTTAAACCTTGTACCTCATGGACTGTAACTGGGAGGGTTCCTGCTCTGCGACCAGTAGTTGGAGAAACAAAATTTGCAGAAATCTAAACTTTGTTTTCTCTTTCCTGGTGATGGTCGCAGGACTGTCGTACCACTGGAATACATAACAGCAGTGATACCAAAAGTATATCCGAAGGGTGAGCTATAGAAGGTCTAAGCCGACTATGTGTTGATCACTGCTTCTAGGACTTTCCAACCAAAGGCTGCAGCCACAGAAGTGACCGCGTCTAACTTGTAAAACATAACAATGTCTTGCAGGGAGCTCCATGCTGCGCCTTGCACATGTCTGATGGTGATGCTTCCGTAAGCTCGGCCCATAATGGGACCATTGCTCTTGCAGAGTGTGGTCCTACAGGCCCCACTCCACTCCACATATGCTCGCTGATATCTGTCTACCATTAGCATCCTTTGAAGCTTTCTTGTCTTGGTTTTGATCCATTCTGAGGACTAGCAGGCTTGACTTTTTCTGAATTAACTGTCTTCTGCAAATATTTCAGAGCTCTTCTGGGATTGAAGGTGTGTACTTCCCTTCCTGTGTCATTTCAAGGTTTTGGACAGAATGATGGTGGAATTAGTTCCTGATCATAGTAAAAGCAGAGGTAACCTTTAGCAGGAACTCTGAACTTGTATGGAGGACTGTGAAGTCCTGGTACAAAACCACGTATGGCTCTTTGGAGAACAAGCCCCCCCCCATTTCATTTACTCTCCTATTTGATGCAGTGGCAACCAGGAAAACTACTTTGATTGTGAGATTGAGAAGTTACCTGCTAAGGGTTCAAAGGGCATTTAACATCGGGTTCAAACTCTGTGGTGGAACTATAGGTTTTACTGGTGGCTAACACAGAGACATGACCCTGATGAATCTTCTTACATGTGAGTGAAATCCATGCAGATCGCCCCCAGGAGGAGGGCCCCCAAGGCTGCCACCTGTAATTTGAGCTTTGCTTGTTTAAGGCCTTTGTCAAATCCTGCCTAGAGAAACTAGAGTAGCAGCGACATGGATATTATTTCCATCTCTGCCCTCCATCTTTGCCTTGACATCCGAGCTAGAACAGAAACTTTCTCCGAATGCTGTAATATAGCTGTGAGATAGACTGGTGCTGTGACATTACCATGATGCTTACACTTCCTGTGAGTGCCTGATCCATCCTAATACACCTCTTTTGAAGCTCAGAAGCAGATCAGAAGCCAGGAGAGGATGCCCGATGATGGAAGTGGGGGTAGGCCAGGCGTCATCCGCCTGGCCAGAGGTCATTTTAGGTTCCCGTTTTTTGGCCCCTGGGTCACGGCCACAGATCGATGCCCATGGCACTCTTTAATGCATATGTGGTCTGTGATGGCATCAGCCATGGCCCAACCCCTTCCTTAATCTGCTGACCCAGCAGCGCTGCCACCCAGCCGTCACCAGGTGGCAGTCTGAAGGTGGCTCATGTGAGCACTCCATCAGACACTCCATCCTCCTTCCTTCCAACCATCTCCCAGTGACACAAGCTCATTCCCAAACCTGGGAGTGGTAGTGCTACTGCTGCACCAATGAGCTGGCTTGAAAGAGGTAGTTAAACAGCTGCGTAGTTTAGGCTAATTACTTAAAGGAGCAGTATTTATTAGTTACCATATAGTTTTTTTCAGCAATATTTGTCTGGTAAAAATGTCAAGATACCTATTTTTCTTTTTGTTTTCTTTTATTCCTGAACCAAGACACAGGAGGCTCAATTTTCAAAGCCCCGTCAATGCTGTAAGCCCCTGGTGTGCCAATCGTTTGGTCCATGAGGTTTGCGGCATTCACCCAGCTGGCAATCAGGATTTTCGATCCCAAGAGCCAACTGCTGCAAGTTAGACCAGGTTTTCTTCGGTCTAACTTGTGCAATTTGGAGGACCAGTTTTACGGGGCTTGCGCCAAATATTTGGTGCAAGCTGTCATAAATTGTGGAAAGTGTCGCAATTGGCGCCTAACGCACTAAAATGAGGTGCAGTTGCATCAAAGGAGTATGGCCCAGCTATGCCAAAGAACAGAGCTGATGCGGGGCGTGATGCAAGTCCTGCGTCGACCTTTGAAAATTGAGCGCAGGATTTTGACATTTTTAAAAGTTCCCAGTTCCATGCCATGCCCACTATAAAAAAATGTAATATCTAAACAGTCTACATAGTAAAGTGTTGTGCTATTTACCATCAAAAACATGTGGTAACACCATCCTAATACTCACATATTATGAATCTACGATGTAATTTCAACAGGTAACCTCAACAGAAGAGATTTTTAAAAATTGCAAGTGGTGTCCAGACGAGGGCAACTAAAATGGTGCAGGGTCTACACCAGAAGACATATGAAGAGAGATTAAAGGACCTTAACATGTATACCCACGAGGGGGGGTATGATAGAAACTTTCAAGTGCCTTAAGGGAATCAACAAAATCCAAGAGAGTAGCATCAGTGGCGTAGCAAATTCCCAGAGGGCCTGGGTGCAATGCCATGTTACAGGGTCCCTCCCCAGTTTTGAATAAATATCACAATTATGATTTGGGCCCCTTGAACCTCATGGGCCCGGGTGCCACTGCACCCCCTGCACCCTTGTAGCTACGTCCCTGATTAGCATCTTTCAGAAAAAGAGGTGTGCAAGAACAAGGGGGCACAATTTGAAGATAGAGGGGGGACGGCTCAGGGGCAATGTAAGGAAGTATTTTTTCATGGAGAGGGTTGTGGAACAGCCTTCTTGGGGAGGTAGTGGAGTCAAAAACAGTGGGTGAATTCAAGAATGCATGGGACAGACATAAGGCAATTCTAGTGGGGGGTAGGAAGAAATAGGCTGTTGGTTAACTAGGATCTGCAGCTTATCCATTAGGTAGGGAAATGTGCAGACTAGGTGGGCCAAACGGTCCTTATCTGCCGTCAAATTCTATGTTTCTATGTGGCCATTTTAATAAAGGGAGTCATTAATTACAAATTAGCTATACAAATTAGCTATGCAAACTGTTTTAACAATATCTAAAAAAATGTACTGAGCATGACTCTAAGGATGTCAGGAATACAATTTTGTCAGAAAACTATATGATGAATTTTTTTTGCCGATGATAAAATACTACTGCTTTTGAGGGGGGCTAAAATGAGCTGGCTGGTATGGGGTCTGTTATAACATGGCCCTGCCTGACACAGCAATTTTCATTTGAACATATAAAAAGAAGAAGAAGGGAAGGCTTTTGTTCCATCGAGCTCCCCCATCAATTCAGTAGGCTCAACCATTCATTTCACTTCCTAGAAGTAGCTAGCCACACCCCCTCCATATTGCAATGCTCTCAGCATTTATTTATTTATTTATTGAATTCTGTTGACCCTTCATGCCCCCCAGCTCATTAAGGATCCACACTGGGACTGGCTGTGAAGGCAATCACTTGAATGTCCTCTTGACTAGAAGAATGGTACAGTCAGCCACCTTCTGAGTGGGAGACAAAGGGAAACAGGGATCCACAACTAAAGGTCAAAAGATGAACTATACTATATGATATATTATAGTACATATTATATACTCAGCAGTGTCAGTGGCTCAATAGGTAGCACACTCGCCTCTGAGGCCAGGAGATCAGAGGGCTGTAGGTTCAGTTCCCACATCTGGCACTTGGGTTAATATCCCAGTACTGACACTGTAGTGCAGCATGAGAGGGGTGCTGCACTTCTGAGGTGCCGTCTTTCGGGTGAGACGTTAAACCGAGGTCCCATCTGCCTGGATTGGTGGTAGTTCAGGTGGATGTTAAAGATCCCATGGCACTTATCAAAAAGAGTAGGGGAATTTTTTATTGCAGAGAAATAGCATCAGATGAAAAACACAAAAGCACTCAAATAGAATAATATGATAAACGAAAAATAAATGTCCAAAGAAACAAATAAAGGAAAAAAGAACATTCAAAATAAACAATTCACATGGTTCCAAAATATAGCAAAAGTCCTCCTATCCATCTTTAGAAATTCAGAAGTTTTAATCTTTTGTACTGCCTTCTCAATCTGTAAAAATAATAACTGAATTCAATAGAACAACATGCTGTAAATAAAAATGACACCGGGCTTGCCAAAGATGAAATTTTATGCAGGCAAAGATCACATTTAAAGTACTAGGGTGACACCTCCTTAAAAAACCCGAATAATCCCCTAAAATTAAAGATTCATAAGTAATAGGCCCCCAATTCCATTTACTCCGTAAATCAAGCCAAAAATGCATAATACATGGACAGGCAATAAAAAAGTGTTCTAAAGATTCCAATAAACCATCACACCCTGGCCATAAACATTCCCTCTCCTCCACTGCCTTATGTTTCCAATTTTCACGAACCTCCAATCTACCATAGCAACAAAGCCAAGATGCATCCCACATATGAACAGGAACCCTAGGGTCCCTTAAACGTTTAAATGCAAACTGTAGTCTGGAGAGACAGCACTTTGGGAAATCTACCAGAACCAAAAAGTTCATTTCCATGATCCTGCGATAGATCTGCTTCCTATTTAATAAAAAAGCCTCCGCTTTTTATAATTGCCATAACTTAACTTTCCTAAAACCAGGAACTGCAAAATCAGGAAGGTTAAGGCCTTTAACTCCCTTAACTCCCAGATCCCCCCAATATTGGAAAAAGGAGTTAAACAGCTCATTTGTTCAATCAACCCATAGATCCTCAGAATCACCTGGGCCATTATGCAAAATAGAACTGAAAAAAAAGAATAATAAAATACCACCGGGTTTAGCATGCCGAGACTCCTAGCATTAATTGGTAAATAAGTAAAGTCTCACTTAATGGGATTTAATCTGTTACCCCAAAGCATTTGAAAGAAACAACTTAGTAATCGAGTTTCAAATTTCAAAGGTAAAGGAAAAACATAACCAATATATAAAAAGATCGGAAGAAGAACTTTTTTAATAATAAAAACCCTTTTCTTCTTTGAAAGGGTCCAGGATTTCCAAATCTGAACCTTTCTTTCCCCCAATACCGATTTCTCCTCCCAATTCAAAGAGGCAACATCACAAGTCCCAAAATAAACCCCTAAAACCGTAATATAAAAATGCACAACATGCACAGAGCCACACAATTGTGCCGAAGTTTCCAAACCCAGCTGCAGACCAAAACTTTTATCATAATTAAGACAAACCCCCGAAAATCCTGAAAATTTCTCAAATATCTGAGGGGCAATATCCACAGCTGGAGAAATACCAGGAACCAAATCATCACTTAGAATCCATCTAATTAAGGGATCCAACACAAACGTAAAAAGCAAAAGGCTCAAAGGGCATCCCCGACGAACCCCTCTTTTTAAATCAATACCAGGCCCCACCAAACCATTATTTTTATTTTATTTTTTATTTTATTTAAACAGCAGTTTGGAAAACCTTTGAGCCATAGGCTCATTTACAAAGGTACCTTGTCACAGTAAGACAAACGAAAATACACAGTATAACAGTACAACACATAAGTATAACAGTAAATTATGACATAGATACAAACAAGCTGGTACAGGTAGGATGGATGCAAACAATACCAGAGTTATAGTTGTCCTTAGCAGCTTAGTAATAAGCTTTGTCATAAGTACTGAAGTGACGGCTTTTGACTAGTGGCAATTACAGCATCGGTGTTAATAAGGTGGTTACGTAAGGAAGTTTTGAAGCACGATATAGTTGGAGCTTAGGGAGATGGAGGGCAGTGTGTTGAACAGGAGGGAGCCCTAAAGCTGAAGGCTCTTTGGCCGTGAGAGGTCCTAGCTCTAGGGGTAGCAAGAGAGGTTTTCCAAGTGTCCGAGTATGAACTAGTGGGACAGAGCGGCAGATGGTGGTGGTCAATCCTGGTGGGGATAGCCCAAGGAGGGTCTTTTGTAAGGGTACAGGTCAGATATTTGAGGCGCTCGTCAAGATCAAGTACCAGCGCTTTAGCGTACAGTAGACAGATGTGTGTCAGCCTAGGTGCTCCAGTAATTAACCTGCAGGCCTTATTCACAGTAGTGCCAATTTTATGGAGTGCGGTCTGATCAGCAGCACCATACACCGGCAGTCCATAGTCCACTAGGTACAGGATACAGGAGGTGACTGCGGTTCGAAGAGCCTCCAGGGGGTTTATACCGATGTAAGATGCCCAATCAGATATTAGTGGCAGTGGCTAGGGCAGCGATGTGTCCATGGAAGGAGAGGGAGGGGTCAAAATGGATCCCTAGGTATTTATAGGAGCAAACTTGTTCGAGTGGGAAAGAGGACCCAGAGTGAATGAGGAGTTTGAAGTTGCAGGACTTGTTTTGGGGATGAGTGAAGAACATGGTTTTTGTTTTTTTAAGATTTATCACCAATCTATGTTCCTTGAACCAGCCCTTGGCTTCAGTAAAGGACTTCTGCAGCGAGTCCTGGAGGGCAATAGGGTTACGACTTGAGGCAAAGATGACTGCATCATCAGCGTACAATAGAATGTTCCCCGAGCAAGAGCATGGAAGGGTGTTAAGGTAAAGAGAGAATAGTAAGGGGCCCAGAATGGAGCCCTGGGGAACCCCAGAAAAGATGGGACAGATGTCTGAGTAGGTCCCATTAATTTTACACGCTGTGAGCGGTCAGACAGATAACTGGTGCACCAGGAGATAGGCCCAGCAGCAAAACCAGAGACTAAGGGTATCAAGAAGGAGGGGTGGAGACAGTGTCGAAAGCTTTAGAGGTCAATGAAACAGCACCAGCCAGAGAACCAGTGTCTAGGAGGAGGAGAAAGTTGGAGAACTCTAGGAGGGCTGTGTTTGGTACTGTAGGCCCGGCTCGGGAGCTATGCTGCTCAGGACAAGGACATTGTAGGTGGAGAGGTAGTCAGAGATTTGAGAGGCCACCACTTTTTCCAAGGCCTTGAGAGAGGAGAGAGAGAATGGAGATCGGTCGATAGTTTCATGCCAGTCCTATCACCACCTTTAAAGATAGGGGTGACAGTGGCGATTTCCAGGCAGTTGAACCTTCCCAGGCAAGAGAGTGGTTGATGAGGCATGTGATCGGGTAAGGACTGTGTCTAAGACCAGCCGTAGGAAACATGGATTCAGGTGTCACTGCCTGTACTATTACTCTTGAGGGCAGTGACAAGGTGCGGCCTAAGTTCTGGGCAGAAACACTGCGGAGGAGAAAAATAAGGGTGAGAAAGATTTACTGCAGGTGCTGGGGAGGAGGGTCAAAAAATTTGTAGGAGGATAGGGCTAAGGTCAGTGAATGAGGTGTTGAGGTGGTTGGCTATGAGGGCTGGTCTGAGAGATCACACCATTAATGTTGATCTGTGGTGGGTGAGTGTGCATTCCCATTTAACTGTTTAATGTTATCCCAGAAGGTTCTGGGGTTCCCCATGAGGCAGTGAGTGAGGACCGATAGTGCTCAGACTTGGCTCTTCTGATGGCCCGTGCATTTTGCCTGGCGGCATGAATCACCTGTCATTGGGCCGCCAGTCTCAATGGCACGGTGCCATAGTTTGTCCCTATGTTTGAGCTGTGGATCAAAGCTGGGTTACCAGGGGCATTCTTCCTTTTAGAAGGCGGGTCAACATTGGGGCAAAAGATATCACATATTATTAAAAGTTTGGGTAAAGAAGGAGAGAGCTGTCGATGCCAGGAGTTGCCTGTATAGGAGACCAGTCAATTTGGGACAGAAGTTCCTTAAGTTTTATTAGTCCACCAGGTATTAGACGCCGCGCATGTGGACTGTGCTATGGGTTTGGGGACTGAGGATGACCAGTGGAATAGAATGGGGAGTGATCGCTGAGAGAGTCTGGGAGGACTTGTACATTGGGGATCCGATTAGGGCGGTTGGTGAGTACACATCAAGCAGGGTACTGGAGCCTTCTTGTGGTTAGTCCTGGTAGGGTGGGTAACTAGTTGCGTTAGGTCTACTGCTGAAAAGGAGTCTGGTAGAGGAGGAGGAGGAGGGCTGAGCCAGTTGACATTTAAGTCACCCACCAGAATTTGATCAGCGGAAGGAGGTAGAGAGGTAAGGTATTCTGTAAGAGAGGCAATGGCGCGTTTGGTCCCTGGGGGGCACGTATGCAGTAGTCAGATAAAGGGGTCCCTTTAAAGGGTCAGGGGTTAGTTTCAGCGTAAGCGCCTGGGCCCTGGAGTCAAGGATGGGAGTGGGCAGGGCTAGTACGGGGAGAGATTCCTTGACATAAATAGCGCAGCCGCCACCCCGTCTCCCAACACGGTCGGACCGGAAAAGGGTGAAACCAGGAAGGGAGACTAGGGAGTCAGGGGAGGATTTCGACAGCCAAGTCTCAACCAGGGTGATGACATCAGGGTTAATTGATGTGACCAGGCACTGTAGTGAGTCAAACTTTTTTAGGAGGCTACAGATATTCATGGAGACCATGCATGGCCTGTGGTGCGGTTGGGGAGCTCCTGGGAACCGGGCCAGGGTTTGGATGAATGTTCCCCGACAGGGAGTAGTAGCATGACTAACACCCTGGCTGGGAGATGGTGAGAGGTTTTCCCACGATTGACATGGGGGGGCTAAGGGAGAAGGGGTGGGCAGGGAGGTACAGGAGGGAAAGCAAGAATAAGAAGACACCCAGATGTGCCTGAGGTGAAGAGAAAGCTAGGGGGAGGGCAGGGAGGATGGGGACACACAGAGGTCCCAAGGGGCAGGAGAGCAGGTTCAGGAGCAAGGGGAGGGAGGGGTGCCAGGGCACAGTGTGGACTAGCAGATGGGTAAGTGGGTAAGTGCACTGCTAGTGGGATAGGCACAGGCAGAGCGTGAGGCAGGGCCAATACATTGTGGTGAGCAAGATCCCAGGGAAGTAGTGCTGTACAGGTAGGAGTAGGAAGTAGTGAGGGAGCATAGGTCCCTCTAGTGGCCAGCAGGTATAACCTGCAAATGGGAAAGTGAGGAGATAGGTTCTGGGCAAGAGGGCAGCCCCTGGGTGGGAGGGTGGTTGGTCAAGGGAGACGGCTGGCAGAGCTGCCACCTGGGCTAACACCCTCTGCAGGCGCCAGACTAAGAGAAGAGGCCCTCTTTACCTCGAAAGTTATCAGGGCTGGAGATCTGGCTTCCTCAGCTACTCAGGTGAGCTGCTTGTGTTGCTTCAGTTGCTTGATTGTCCCAAGTGCCTAGCTTGGGAAGGGAGCTGCCTATGTAGTGGAGAAAACACAGCCTCATTACTATGCAGCGGGAGAATATGTTGTGACTTACACAAACGAGCTCCACTCTAAGCAAACAGGGCTATTCCAAAATGAGGTCACACTAGGACCCAGCTAACCTAATGCCTTCAGTTACAAGCACAATTAGCTCCAATACCACCATATTAAACAAGTCTGCTCTATATTAGCTGCTTGGTATATCTGGCTTTAAGGTGTAATCAGCAATTAGCTCCAAATACCACCATATTAAACAAGTCTGATCTATATTAGCTAAGGGGGAGAAGGAGGCACTCTTATACAATAATCCATGCCAGCATTTGACCAGGTATTCCATAACACTTTAAAACAGTAAATAAGAAATCATGGGAAAAAGTATTGAAGGCCTTCTGTTGGTCCAAAGCCAAGAGAAACCAGGATAATTTATTTTGTTTACCAAATTCAGTCAATGCCCGTAACAACAGCAAGTTTTGTTTAATATTTCTCCGTGGAACACAGCAGGTTTGTGCAGGATGTATCAACACCGATGCCACCCTTTGCAGTCTATTACATAAAACTGGGGAAAAAAATCTTATAATCTGTATTGAGAAGACTGACAGGCCTCCAATTACGCAAATCACAACGATCCCCAGATTTATAAATAAAAACCACCAATGCTGAGACAAAGTTCCGCACAAACCCCTCTTCTCTCTCGACCAAGGAATGAAATACATGAGGCAATATAACACTCAATTCATCTATAAACTGTTTATAAAATTCTTGTGATAAACCATCCTCTCCTGGAGAGACCCCTTGTTTTAACTAAGTGATAACCTCCCGGACCTCTAGGGCAGAAATAGGTTTTTCCAGCTCAGAAATCAAAGCAGAATCTAATTGAGGAATGGAATAAGGAATATTCTGACCCAATGGATGCAAAAAAACAGGTTTCGTACCCAAAAACTGAAATAAATGAGAATGCATAACATCTAAAATTTCCACATCCGAAGTTTTCCAATGTCCAGTACTATCATATAAGCCCAACATAACTTCACGAAATACTGTATCCTTGCAGGTCGCATATGGATCAGAATATGGTTGTTTAGTCATGCCGTATCGAAAATCTGCATTCTGGACAGTTGCCCTAGCAGAATGGTAGGAAAACATTTTAGATCTAAGTTCATCTAATTGAGTTTTAATCCTACTATCCGAAACATTGGGCAAAGACACTAATTTATAAAATTGATCCCTGAATTGTAAATAACGCAAATAATCCCTAGTACCAGTAAATTTACCAAAATAAATAAAAAAATTTTTAAAGTCTGCTTTAGTATCCATCCACCAATGCATCCAATCCTCATAAAACTCTGCCACAGATTTCCTATAAAAGAATAAATCAGTCAATTTCAATCGTATCTCTGGTTGTTGTAGCAAACAAATATTTAACTTCCATCTCCGGGTAATGGCAGGAAATTTAGTAGGAATATTCCGAAAAGAAATATCACATAACAGCAAAACATGGTCAAAGAACTTCTGTAGTAAGTGGCCCCTTTATCCTGATGCAAAAGTCTATAAGCATCTTTAAGGTCTGCAATCAATAAAGCATCTCTAAGGGCATGGGAATCACAATAGACTTCCTTTGAATATTATCTTTGATCTTTAAATCCAAGCCACAATTCATATCTCCCCCAAAGCACATGTCTCTCAGTGAAAAGGAAAGGCTTAACAATATTAAACAAAGCTACCCTAGCTGACTTACTTTGTGGAGCATAAGTGTTGATCAGACGCAAAGAAAAACCATGCCAACAACAATCTACTAACAAGGCTCGTCCAGGGACAACATCTAGAATTTGCTGTACCTTAAGATTAGATGTATAAGACAAAATCCCCAGACCATCCGCAGCATCCCCCCCAAATATCCAGAAAGAAACCCCCCCAAGGACACATTTTCTTGGTACAAGTAGTTTTCTGCAAAAGGAGAATATCAGTTTTCAAATCCTTACAAAAGGATAAAACTGCAGCTCGTTTCTTAATGTTCTGAATACTCCGAACATTTAGGGATGCTATACGTAAAGAAGCCATAGAAAGGCAGAAAGAAAATTACTCTTTATCCTTTTTTCCTTTTTTACCCAATTTCTTTTTAACTCCCCTACCAGGCAGAGTGGTGTCATCATCACACTCCATTTCCGAGACCACCTCAGACCGGGAAGAAACATCTGACTCAGACCCCACATCCCCATCCTGAAGTAAGTGATAGGCATTTTGAAGCGGGATCTGTACAGATTGGGCCTTACATTTACTGACAGACCTAGTCACCCTCTTAGGGAGCTGAAAATCAGTTCCTGGGGGAGGCATAGGTTTTTGCAGATCAGGGATCACATCAGAAGACTGTAAAGGGACAAGATCCTCAGGGGTATGTGAAAAGGGAGCACCTGTAGCTTGGGAAAGGTCCTGATCAGTGTGAGTAGGGCCAGGGGCAGAAGCATCAGCCTGACTAGCTGGCCTAGCTCGGGGTTCTTCCTCAGTTGAGGAGGATGGCCCATGTGGCCTACATCTATCTTGGGCCTGATTAATAAGGGTATCTTTATCTGGACCTCCAGTTCTG
Organism: Neoceratodus forsteri; assembly: GCA_016271365.2. Taxonomy (NCBI): domain Eukaryota; kingdom Metazoa; phylum Chordata; order Ceratodontiformes; family Ceratodontidae; genus Neoceratodus; species Neoceratodus forsteri. The sequence goes on along the minus strand of CM028131.1, from coordinate 1,400,312,261 downwards.
TTCTGACCTGCCCAGGGACAGTGATGATACGCATGCACCTGTTCATCACACAGATTACATCGAAAAGTACTGTATTTCTGCAAACAGCACTGTCATGGTCATAGTCTCCACACAAGGCACAGTGTATCCTATCACAGGTACTACTAAGGTGCCTACCACTGCCACACTTATAACAAGCCTTCGGCTGACCCGGGTAAAAACATACACCCTATCTTTACCCAGAAAAAAGCTGTTCGGTATGTGACAAACTTAATTTTCAACCATTTGTAGCTTAACTTTAAACCTCCAATTCCCAGTCCAAATTCCCTCAGAATCCATGATGGCCTCAGGAGGGCCCAGCACTTCACACTTTTTCCCCAACCAAAAAAGAATATCCCCACATTAACACCCTCATTCCTGAATATAATATTAACAGTTTTAAAGAGGGCTTTAGTCAAAGGGATCACCCAAAAAGGTGTCCATAAGGAAGTCATTTTAAGAGATTCATACTTCCTCCAAAAGGCATTTAACCCCATAAAGGTTTTGAAGCTCACATCAAAATAATCCTCACCCCTAATACTTATAAGAGCAAAGATATCAACAGCATGAAAACGCATAGAATCAATTAATAAAGTCCTGGCCACATAAGTCCTGTCCAGATTCTCCTACAAACCACCTCTATAACGCAAGCAGACAGCATTGCGAAGAGGAGCCTGCTCCACTCAATTGTTTTTGAAAAAGTCAGAAAAGAAAGGCCCACGCTGTCGTTTTTCCTCCACTTGGGGGGGGGGTGGAGAAATCCTGGGTGAAGTATCCATGGAACCTATGCCAGAAGGTCAAGGTACCATAGCCAGTAGTTCAGTGTCCACACCCAACCCCCCATCCCCTGATTATATAACAGTGTCTAAAGGCGCATGTAACCCCTAGATGGCGCTATCCCAGGGGCTACTACCCCTGCTTGATTTGCCACCAACAGGTTGAGGGGCCTGGATCCAATGGCGGGTGCCTCCACCCAGAGGTCAGGGTTTGCAATAGTTAAACTAACTTGGTCACAGCCCTCTGGGACACTGCAACCCCCCTTTCTTCCCACTAGTGGCCCACACAATATATCAGAATTACCTTCACAGTATACACTTACCCCAGGTCTGGTTCCGCACTGGGACCTCCTGTGAAATGAGATACAGTGCAACAATCAGTACAGTACTTTAACATAGACAAATACCTCAGGCAGTATAACTTTACTGAAACAAGCAGCTCTGATTTATTTAGGGGATATAACAAGGACAGGGGAAATCAGGTTAATTAGCTTATCACTCTAATAATCTACCTATGGCTCTGTGCACAGGCCTATCCCTATCAGTTACTGTCCTGGTACCCAAGCCCTAGTGGCTAGTCCAAACCGTGGCAGCTGGTAGGGGCCCTTTCACACAGAGAAAAGGAGAATTAAACAGTCAGCAGTACAGTAATTTCATTTGGATTTAATGTGGCAATTCAACAGGAGCGACTCTGAATTAGTACTCACGACCTCCAAATAAGATAGGGTCCTTCAATGTCAGCAGGGCTCACTTGAGGTACACAAACCTCTTCACACATCCATATAAAAGAAAGCACTATACCAGGCAGGCTGCATCTGTATCCCGATCGCACTACTGCACAATACCCGGAGAACACACAGCAGATTCAGTTCCTGACAGACCAAGTGTAATTTTCAGCAATTCCTCCAGTCTTCTACAGGGTGAGCCTGGTTTCTACTCTTCAGAGATCCTTTGATTCTTTTCACAGGACGGATTCAGTCCTAACAAGCTGTTACACAAGCTGCAGACCGGAACTCTGGGCCTTACACACGTTTTTGACTAAAACTGCACACTGAAAAGCACAGGGCTCCTTCCTTCTTCACTGCCAAAGCTCAACTGAAACTCCAACCGACAAAACCGGCACTTCCTTTGAGTTCCTCCCAGTTCTTGACTGGATTGGCTGTCACTCACATAGACTGCTGCTGTTGGTCCAAAAGGCACTGAAGTCTAAACTACATCTCCCAGAGTCACTGCCCATACAATCCTCTTGTGGCTGGCTCAGATTATGAGTCCAAGTTCTGATTCGTCCAAGGCACCATTTTAGAGCTAGCTTACCCCACACTGATTGGTCCAGTTCAGCAGTTCAAAACCAGAATGGGGAACTAGACAGACACTGTTCTGACTGCAAAAGAAAGCAGGTTAGACAAACTGTAATTTCATTATCACTCTAAATAATTTCTGGCAAACAGTTACATCTTTCAGATAGGTTCCCTTTGCACTCCTAGTGACTGCAAAAATGGAGTGAATTGGCAGCAGTTCGAGTGGTACTCAAACAGAGAAACACACAGTCCCCCCATATAAACTAATTATGTCTGCAAGCAGACAGCTCTTAAAGAGACAGTACCAGAGGCTCTAAAACACTCACTGATAAATGGCTTAAATGCCAAACACCATTCAGGCTTGGAGCATTCAAGCAAGCTCCTGAAGTCTTTGGGAACCCCCATTTGCAGGGGGTTACACCCTTCCTGGTCTGGGAAAGCTTGGACGTCCGCGTCAAGCAAGTACCCATAAGTTTCAACTGCAACCATATACATTTGCATTAGGCTCTCTATGTAATCATCAGTCAATATATCATTTTACCAAGAACACATTTTGAAACATTGCAGTACGTCACTCTTTACACAGTATTACATACACATTGTACCATAACTCAAGTTATTACCTCTTGTACATGAAACCTGAAGAGAGGGGGCCCTTCCCTATCAGTTACCTTGGGGCTGGACGGGGCAAGGGCACCATACTTAGAGGGCAACACAAGTAACTTGGAGTTAGCACTGACGCTCAGTTTGGGCAATGAGCTCGGGGACACGTACACTCCTTTATGGACAACATTGAGAGGCAAATCCACAGGCCTCCCAAGTGAATCATAACTGAGGTGCACCACAGGCTTTACAGCTCGACCAGTCTTTCTAGGGGGAACTGTTATAGTCTCTGCACTCTGAGCCTCATTTTCAGCATTGTCCTCACTTGTCAGTGGAGTCTCCATGGGGTAGAGAGGCTAGAACTTGGGGCACTTTCAGCTCCAGGAGTTACAGTTTCTGAGTCCACAACATTTGGCTCGCAGGGAGAGCTTTTGACACTGGCAGTGGACTGTCAGGGCACTCAAAATACTCTTCTTGTTTGGGTGTATCACCAGTCTGCCCCAATCTATCATTTTCCTCCCTGAAAGCTCAAACAGTTCAACCATGCACAATGATTCCATTTCATCTGATCTGATGCTTTGCACTTCACTTACTGGGAGCATTGGCTCCAGGGATGAAGCTGGGGCTTAGGCAGTCCAGAAGGCCAGCTTCATCTCCAGTATTGACTAGGGATTGCCCGAAACAATTGACTCAGTTCGTAAGAAGGATAGTATTCAAAGTCACTCTCACTTTCTTCCGATATGGACTGACAGTCATGCTCAACTGGGACTTGTGCAGGGAACACTTTAACTCTGCTTCTGTAGCAGACTTCCTTGATCTTTTCTTAGCAGCAGCTCTAGTCACTGGTCCAGAGGGGCATCTTCTGGGGCTCAGACTCAATCAGGATTTGTCCAATGGGCAGTAAATGATTTCTATGCATTGTTTTACATCTTTTGAATTATTCTCAGGCCTTACTTTGTACACTGGCAGATCATCTAGTTTGCCCACTACAATGTGAGGGAGATGGTGCCATCTGTCAGCAATCTTGTGCTTGCCATGCAGTCCCAGATTTCTTAGCAATACCCGATCTCCCTCCTGGAGTTCCCTGTGCTTTCACCTTTTATCATACCTTTCTTTGTTGGCAGATTTCTTTTGGCAGCCATAGTTTGAGCCAGTTGGTACGCATGAGTTAGCTGGGCCTTTAACTTTTGCACATACTGTAAATAGTTGTCAGCTTGAACCCCATCAGGAGAGACCCCAAAACACACATCTACTGGTAGTCGAGCTTCTCTTCCAAACATCAGGCGGTAGGGGGAGAATCCAGTGGCATCACTTTTGGTGCAGTTATAAGCATGTACCAGGGTGCTAATTTGTTGGCTCCATCTAGGCTTGTCCTTTGGGTGCAGGGTTCCTAGCATATCTAGCAAAGTGCGGTTGAAACGTTCAGGCTGTGGGTCCCCTGGGGTGGTAAGGAGTGGTTCTGGACTTTCGCAGACCCCACAGAGAAAGCATCTCTTTGATCAGACGACTTTCAAAGTCTCCTTGATCAGAATGGATTCTTTGTGGAGCCCCATAGTGAACAAAAAGTTTTCTACAAGTACTTTGGCCACAGTGGATGCTTTCTGGTCTTTGGTGGGGAAAGCTTGGGCATATCTCGTGAAATGGTCAGTGACCACCAGCACATTACTGATATTTCTTTGATCTGACTCCAAACTCAGAAAATCAATACAGACCAGCTCCATGGGTGCACTGGTGGTGATGTTAACAAGGGGGGCAGCCCTCTGGGGCAAAGCTTTCCTCTGTAAGCAGCGACTACAAGTTCGAATGTGTTGCTCCACATCAGCCCCCATCTTAGGCCAATAGAATCTGGATCTCACCAAGTCAAGTGTTCTGTCTATACCAAGGTGCCCCATGTGGTTGTGCAAGGACCTCAGTACTGAGTCTCGAAAGGCAGTGGGCAGCACTAGTTGTTGTTTGTCTACTTGTCCCCCTGTCTACTGTTTCTCTGTATAACAGTTTATTGATCAGTTTCAACTTAGGACCTTCTTTGTATAACAGTGCAGTTCTCAAATCAGTGGAGCGTAATTTGGACACATCTTTTCCTGCATAGAGGGCTTCTAAAGCTGCTTTGATCATGGGATCGCGGGATTGAGCCCGCCGAATACTGTCATTGTCCAGCTGAGGCAGTGCACCAATGTCTATTGCAGAAAAGTGGCAATAAGCAGCAGGTATGCAATTCTCAGAGGCTCCCAAGCAATCCACCATGCAGTCCACTGCGTCCGGTGGACATTTGTTCCTCCCTGTCAAACTTCCGGCAGAGTGCCGAATGTCAGGTTCTGCCAATCGGACCCAATCATTCTGGGAACAGGCCTCCGGGGAGAGAGCATCTATGTGGTTCAGACCTGCTCGGTATTCGAGCATAGTCATATGTAGATAATGCAGAAGCCACCTATGGCCAGTGGCATCCAACTTAGCTGAGGTCTGCACATAGGTCAAAGGATTATTGTCAGTTTTTACTAGTATTTTAGCCCCATACAAGTACTCATGGAATTGGTCAACAATAGCCCACTTCAAAGCTAGGAACTCTAACTTATGTACAGGATAGTTCTTTTCGGATGGGGTCAGGCTTCTACTGGCAAAGGCCACTGGTCTCAGGCCATTCTCGTGCTCTTGGTACAACACAGCCCCCAACCCTTGCAAGCTAGCATCAGTGTGCAGGATGTAAGGTTTTCTTGGATCGGCATAGGCCAGCACTGGAGCATGGGTAAGTTGATATATGATCTCATGAAAAGCAGTCTCACAATCAGGAGTCCAGCGGGCCCCAAATACTTCACTCGGATGAAAATACACTCTTTCAGTCTTGAGGGACGCTGACTTTTGGTATTTTTTGTGGGTTGGGGGATACCCTTGAGTAAGGTTAAGTAAAGGCGGATCACTCTTGAATAGTCCTTGATGAAGCTGATAATAACCACAGAATCCCAGGAATCTTTGCAGTTCTTTTAGATTTTTGGGCTGTGGCCAGGTGGTCAAGGCCTCAACTTTACTTGGGTCGGTCTCTATTCCTCGGTGGATACTATGTGTCCCACATACTTTACTGATGTTTGAAAGAATTGACACTTATCAATGGACAGTTTAAGGCCAAAGTCCTCCAGTCGGTCCAATACCTTAAATAATCTGCTCTCATGTTCCTCCAGTGAGCTGCCAAACACAATGACATCATCTAGGTATACCAGGCACTCTAGTAAGTTCATGTCCCCACTGCACGCTCCATCAATCGTTGAAAAGTGGCTGGGGCACCTGAAATCCCTTGAGGCATCCTCATGAATTCATAGAAGCCAGCGGACAGATAAAGGCCGTCTTCTCACGGTCCTCTGGGGCCATCGGGATCTGGTAGTACCCACTGCGGAGATCCAGCACAGAGAACCACTTGCTCCCGTTTAGGCAGTCCAAAGCATCCTGAATGCGGGCATTGTGTACTGATCAGGGATAGTCCGCGGTTTAAGGTGCGATAATCCACACACATCCTTACTGTTCCATTCTTTTTCCTCACTACAACAATGGGGGAAGCATAAGGGCTTCTGGATTCTTGTATTACACCAGCAGCTAACATCTCTTGCAGATGCCGTCTCACATCATCTATGTCAGCAGGTGCCAGGCGTCGAGACCTCTCAGGAAATGGTCTTTCGTCATGCAGCCGGATATTGTGCTCAGCTCCTTGCATGCATCCTACATCCCATTCCTTTAAAGAAAACACCTGGTCTCTCTGGGCAAGCTTCTCACTGATCCTCACTTTCCATTCAGCTGGCAGCGGGGTCGCGAAATCAAACAAGTCAGGCGTTACTCTGTCATTCTTCCTTGAACTCTTGCTGCTGGGTAGCACTGCAGTGTCTGCACAATGCACATTAGCCAGGATGCAACCTCTGTTTACTCGAATGTCTCTTTCAGACACATTATGAACTTGGACCATTACCCTTCTGGCATAAGCATGGGCTCTAGCGGCAAAATACTAGGCTTGACCAGCAGTCCCTCTGGCAATTTTCCATCGCCTGGTGCATCCAACATTAATATTTTATTCTTAACATCCTTTCTGATACGGACCTCTCCTGTAAGGTACACTGGGCATTTGGCGCCAGGATCAGAGACTCAGGATCCTTCTTCCATACAATTCCGACCGGTTCCTCTGGTTCTGTTTTTCAGCATCTCTCTGTGCCTCATAGGCCTTCTTAATTAAAGCCGGAACTCTTAAAGCTCTACTAGTCTTTGACCCCTGTTTTCATAACACAACTGTGCCAGCCTTCCGAACATATGAGCATTTGTTCCAATCAACAAAGGGACACCATCATACAGTCCAGTGGGGGACACACTAAGGCTAGGGTCTCTACTTGTTCGGCCACTCCAGCCACGGAGGTGGGGAAAGACAGCCAAATTCGGATATACCCGAATAGGGGTAGGCCTTCTACTTAACCCCATACATGCAGTCCTTCTAATGGTTGTAAGGGTACGTCTGACAAATGCTTCTGATACCAATCCTGGAACATAATTGTCACTTGGGAGCCACTGTCTAATACAGCTCTTGTAGACACTCCATTCACCTTTACAGTGGTCTCCATGGAGGGACCCACTATTCTGGACCAGTCTGGAGAGGCGGTAGTGGGGCCTGGGCAACTGACCTTGCCACAAAGGATGTGAATTAGCATTTTGGTGCCCTCACTGGGATCATGTCGTGCACCTCTTAACCACTGATTTCTTCTCCAAGCTCTCCTTGTAGCCTATATGCAACTTTGTCAGTGTCTTTTGGGACTGGCATTCCCTTTCATGTGCCCATCTTTCCCACAATTATAGCAAAACATACTTTCTGGAGTTTGAGCTGGCCGAGGCGCCACACTGGGAGCCAGAGCGGGGTATTACTAACTGGAAACCTGGGTGCCATCTCTGTTCTGCGCGTGATAAGCATTTGGAGACATCTCGTCAGTTTCTCCACTTCCATGGTCAAGGAATTGAGTTTGGAGCTGTTATCAGCAGGAGATACATGGGTGGGTACCCCACCCCATAGCAGATGAGTCGGATATAGGTCAGGGCCCGTACTTGCAGGCGTGGCCTTCATAAAGGGACTGTTTCGAATTCTCGGATCTCTCAACAGTTCGCCCCATTGTGGCATATCTTTTCCTTGTCAGAGCACTCATTGACTGTCAACCTCTGCCCCTGAACTTCACTTGATGGGTCACCTCAGTCACTGGTCGTAGCCACAGCTGTTGGTGGAGGTACCTCCCGAGGTCGCCTTTTCTCAACTCCTCGAATTTCTCTCATTAACTCATCATAGGAGGTGGGGATTCCAGTCGATTTGCCAGGCGTAATCTGAAGCAACAGCAGTTCTGAGAAGGGGCAGACTTAAGGATTCTGTCCAGTCTGGTTCGGTCCAGTTCAATCGCTGGCAAACTACCCTTTCTGAGGCATTCTTGCAACAATTTTTCCAGCCGAGACATACACAGACAACAACTCCCCTTGGTACTGTTGTGCATTTCTTACTCTCCACCATAGGTCCTCATCAGAATCTGGGCTCCCATACACATTCTCCAAGGCCTCAAGATAGGCCTGTGCAGTCGCTTCAGGGTTACTGGCCCGTTTAGCACGGATGGTAGCCAGGGCAGGACCTCGGAGGCTCTCACTAACCCTCTTTCGCTTTTCGCCTTCTGAGCATTGCCATTCTAGCACTTGGGGGGCAACATAGTCTATCCAGGTCTCCCAGTCATCCTCCCCTTGGGGGGTGGGGAGGGTGCCGAGAAGATCCTCAACCTTCTCGGTAAGAGTCGTGACTAATGGCAGGTGCAGAAATAGAGTCTGCATTGGTTCAGCCACCACTTACGGCACTGGAGCAGGAGAGGGTGTTGGGGGAGGAACACCCCCAGGTGGCAAGAATAGTTTCTTCAAGTCCTCCACAGTTTTCCCCTCTCCCAGCAACCATTCAGCAAATTTCTCCTCAAAAGTTTCAGATAGTGGTGGGGGCTGATTCCCCCCCGGGTCTTTACTGTCCTTAGTTATCACTCTCCAAGCAGTGAGGGCTCCCTCTGGGGTAATGGTCTGTGGCACTTTGGAGCTATCTATGGGATCCTTAAACTCTACTAGGGCCAGGAAAGTGTGGGTGAGCAGATTAGCATGCCGACCCACCACCACAGGGTTTTGTAAACCTTCCACCTTGGAAAGTACTCCCTGCACAGTGTCCGTATTAATACCCAGGGGGATGTCCAGGATAAGCATAGCATTTTGGGGTCGATCTCCTCCCAGTACACCACTCCACCAGCCGTGCACAGCCACTTCTGTCGGGTACACATTTTTTTAACAGTGGTTCGTAAATATGGCCACTAGAGGACACACAATCCCAGCGGTGAGCCTCCAAGATGTAACCCCTAGATGGCGCTATCCCAGGGGCTACTACCCCTGCCTGATTTGCCACCAACAGGTTGAGGGGCCTGGATCCAATGGCGGGTGCCTCCACCCAGAGGTCAGGGTTTGCAATAGTTAAACTAACTTGGTCACAGCCCTCTGGGACACTGCAACCCCCCTTTCTTCCCACTAGTGGCCCACACAATATATCAGAATTACCTTCACAGTATACACTTACCCCAGGTCTGGTTCCGCACTGGGACCTCCTGTGAAATGAGATACAGTGCAACAATCACAGTACAGTACTTTAACATAGACAAATACCTCAGGCAGTATAACTTTACTGAAACAAGCAGCTCTGATTTATTTAGGGGGATATAACAAGGACAGGGAAATCAGGTTAATTAGCTTATCACTCTAATAATCTACCTATGGCTCTGTGCACAGGCCTATCCCTATCAGTTACTGTCCCTGGGTACCCAAGCCCTAGTGGCTAGTCAAACCGTGGCAGCTGGTAGGGGCCCTTTCACACAGAGAAAAGGAGAATTAAACAGTCAGCAGTACAGTAATTTCATTTGGATTTAATGTGGCAATTCCAACAGGGAGCACCCTGAATTAGTACTCACGACCTCCAAATAAGATAGGGTCCTTCAATGTCAGCAGGGCTCACTTGAGGTACACAAACCTCTTCACACATCCATATAAAAGAAAGCACTATACCAGGCAGGCTGCATCTGTATCCCGATCGCAATTACTGCACAATACCGGGAGAACACACAGCAGATTCAGTTCCTGACAGACCAAGTGTAATTTTCAGCAATTCCTCCAGTCTTCTACAGGGTGAGCCTGGTTTCTACTCTTCAGAGATCCTTTGATTCTTTTCACAGGACGGTTCAGTCCTAACAAGCTGTTACACAAGCTGCAGACCGGAACTCTGGGCCTTACACGCTTTTTGACTAAAACTGCACACTGAAAAGCACAGGGCTCCTTCCTTCTTCACTGCCAAAGCTCAACTGAAACTCCAACCGACAAAAACTGGCACTTCCTTTGAGTTCCTCCCAGTTCTTGACTGGATTGGCTGTCACTCACAATAGACTGCTGCTGTTGGTCCAAAAGGCACTGAAGTCTAAACTACATCTCCCAGAGTCACTGCCCATACAATCCTCTTGTGGCTGGCTCAGATTATGAGTCCAAGTTCTGATTCGTCCAAGGCACCATTTTAGAGCTAGCTTACCCCACACTGATTGGTCCAGTTCAGCAGTTCAAAACCAGAATGGGGAACTAGACAGACACTGTTCTGACTGCAAAAGAAAGCAGGTTAGACAAACTGTAATTTCATTATCACTCTAAATAATTTCTGGCAAACAGTTACATCTTTCAGATAGGTTCCTTTGCACTCCTAGTGACTGCAAAATGGAGTAATTGGCAGCAGTTCGAGTGGTACTCAAACAGAGAAACACACAGTCCCCCATATAAACTAATTATGTCTGCAAGCAGACAGCTCTTAAAGAGACAGTACCAGAGGCTCTAAAAACACTCACTGATAAATGGCTTAAATGCCAAACACCATTCAGGCTTGGAGCATTCAAGCAAGCTCCTGGAAGTCTTTTGGGAACCCCCATTTGCAGGGGGGTTACACGCAGACACGCCAGCACCACCTGCCTCCAAAGAATGCGTAGCAACAGAAGAAGTACCTTAAAAGTCCACCCAATTTGAGTCAGGGAGCCATCGTCCACCCACTCCCTGAATCCAGCCAGCCTTCAAGAGAACCGTCTCCTTAGACCATTCTTCTCCCGTAAAGGGAACGTCTTGCCCTGAAACCTTATTTGAGTTCCGCATTCCAGCATTCAGCCTCTCTGACGCATCAGCAGCAACAGACACAGTACCCTCGCTTCTGTCAGCTGCTTGCTGACTCACTCGAAACACTTAGGTACTGTCAGGTCGACAGAAAGCTCTGTCAGGTAGAGGAACATTCTCGGGAAGACAAGCCGTGTCTGAAGACACTGTAGCAACGTGGGCCTGCAATTGTGGGGCTGAAAAAATTGCCATCTCCGTTACCTCAATATCGCGAGGTACATCCATTGGGACTGCAGAAATCTCTTCAGGAAAGTCCAAAATCAACTTGGAATCCCCACGCAACACCACAGCCAAGGTTGGGGATAAAACCACCGGTTGCTCAAGATCCACAGCCTCCTCATCAGCCATCCTGAGGCAGGCTGCCATCCATTCCTAGAACAGCGTCTCCCCCTACCAACCAGTAGGGGGATTTCCCCGGTGTCCTGGCCAAATTTCCCTCATTTACTAAAAATACCACCAACAGCTTAATCTGGTTCAAGGTCAGTTGGCATTCATCTTTATCCCCCTCCTCCGCGTTGAGCCTGAAAATAGGCAGGATTTGTCTAGTGCACATATCCGGTCAACAAAAACTAAATAAATAAATTTAAAAAAAGGCTTTCATCAAATCTGAGATGTCCTTCCAGCACTGGCTGAAGCAGTCAGCTCCAAGAGTAGCTTGAAGTCCTTGTCAGAATGGTGTTACACTCACACATGTGACTTTGGATGAGTTTGTGCCTGTAGCAAAACAGTCGTGACACGGGATCTGATTCCTCCTGAATACCTGTAATTGCTCCATATACCAACCCTGCTACTAAGTGTAACCTAAAACTAATTATTTATCCTGTAACTGTAGGCTGCTTGAATCTGTGTCTCTATGCTGTTTCAAGTTAGCCCTCCCACTGATGCTTCTGGAAATGAGATTCAAATTAATCTCATCCTTTTTGGTTTGCAAAACATGTTCAAATAAACACAGCAGAAAAAATTGATTTTTTTTCTGTGTGAATTTTAGAGCTCATGAAAGGTGCTGGATTGACAGCACTGAAAATAGAAGTCCTCTGCTTATCCACATGACAGATACAGCATGGGTAATCACAGTGCAAGCTTCCCCACACTGCCCTGCCAATGTGCCTCAAATGATCATAGAGGGACCATTACATATGTGAGATGGTAGTTCAGACTTCAGACTCCACACCCATTCAGTCCTTGCCCTCTCATGTGAGTCTGCCAACAAGGGTGCCAATTAGTGCCAATTGTGGTGGTTTTGTAGTGTGGACACCTGCCCACTGGAACTGAACTCAGACCTTCCCAACATTTCACATAGGCCACTGAACAGCCATCAGGTGATAATTGCATTCTGCCACTACCAACCTGGGCTGGATTCAAACCAGTGACCCAGATGTGAAAGGCTCCTTAACCAGCCACTAATCTATTAAGATATCCAGTTCCGCTATTGAGAAAAACTAACTACAGTGATAGTCTGAGATACTGTATGTCCCAGTAAATATGTAGGTAATAAGCCACGACAGGGTGTGCATCAAAGAATTTTAATACATGCCCCAGAGTCGTGATAAGGCATGAGGCCACAGACCGAGTATTCTTACGCGCCTGTAAAGTGAATTAAAATCCTTTAATGCACACCCGAGAATGGCTTATTACACTTATAAAGTGGCCCCTTGCTAATATGAGATAATAAAATAGAAAAATGTATTCATAATTAATTAAAATGGAAAGCATTTCATTTTTTGATAAAGAAGTCCCTATCTTGTGTGGTCAGCTCAAGCTAGCATGTGGCGCCGAACAGCAGTTTTTCCCTGTTCTGCATTTTCTACCCCTGCTTTTTGTTTGGAGTTTATGTTTTCTTAGTATTTGACATGGCACCCCAACAGCTATGTCAACAGTCAAAGATCAGGAGAGCTGCAACTGCTACCACTTCCTTTTACAAAGGTGCTAATCTCGGCAATGCTGGTCCCCGCTGCACCCACCTGACTCCCACTGACTCTTATCTTCTGCTGCTCTGCCCACCTGCTCCGTCCATTGTGAATAACTGATGGTGGCTCCAGCTCAGTTTGAAGAGGCTCCACTCCACCCGTTTGCAGTTCACATAGTGGCTCAGCAACTGCGTTTCACTGCCTGCTCCTTTCCGTCAGCTGAGGTAACCAAAACATGAAAACAAGGAACACGCTGCCTGGCTGGCTGAACGGCAGTGTAAATTTATCTCAACTATAAAAGTACTGTTGGCAGGAAATCTGAAGGAATTCCGTGCAGTGTAGGACCGTTAGCAGGGGATTTAATGAACACAATGTTGGCTTACGTAGAGGCCACACAGTTTACTTTTACCTGTAGAAACTGTCACATATTACGTAAGTGGTGGGGACATCTTTAGGAGTGTGTAATAATTGTGGTATTTTACTTTGTTTACATACAAATTTATTTTTATTTATTGAGAAATCGGAATTACAACCTTTGAGCTAAGAGCTCGTTTACAAAGGATCCTCGTCAACAGCATAGAAAGATACATTTTGTTGCGGAAGAACAGTTTTGACAAAGTAGTAACATGATCTAACATAGCGTCAAAGTAGGCTAGGGGCAAGAAATACAAGTTAAAAATTTACATGTCAAAGTGCATGAGACTGCTGAAGGCATTGTCAAATCCCCAGTAGTGGGGTAAAGTGCAACAAGCTGAGACGATAAGTGCACAGACCCAAGAAGAGGGAGGCTGGGGCAGGTGCTGGTTGGCGGAAAGGGGAGGGAGAGAGGATAGATCAGCTTGGGCGGGGGTGGTGGGAGAATGCGGGAGGTGGTAACGGACCCAGGCAGCTAGGTAGTGTATGGTGAAAGGACAGGAGGAGAGGGCAAGTTACAGGGTGGGCACAGAAGATGGGGGAGGAGGGGGAACAAGGCACTCCTGGGTTAAACAGGAAGCGACAGTTAAGTGGTGTGCTGGAATGCAGGTGGGATTAAGTCTGGCATAGGCAGTGGACTGGAGGAGTGATGGCTTTCCAGAGTGCGGATTTGAAATTCCCTAAGCATTGTATATTGGTGGTAGAATTGGGGAGCTCATTTAGCCAGGTAGGTGCTCTTACCGCAAAGGCACGCCTCCCCAAGGCTGTTCTCCTGAAGGGGACAGCTAATGCTTGTCTGGTGATACTTCTAGTGGCATGCTCACTTGGGGCAGATCTGAATAAAGTCTGCATGGAGGCAGGTGCAAGTCCTAGGAGGGCCTTCTTCCCTAGAAGGCAGGTCTGTAGTTTTATTCTATCCATGCGTGGGACCCACTTTGTCCTTATGTAGAGCTCACAAGTATGTGTGAGGTGATCAGCATCCAGGATGAATCTGCATGCTTTGTTGAGGATCATATGGTCTTTGTGAAGGCCGATGTTCACAGCTGAACCATAACTATGTTTCCATAATCCAAGGTAGGAAGGATTGTGCCACTGACCACCTGGAACCTGACTTCAGGGGTGAGGCAGAAGAGTGGTCTATACAGTGCCCCCAGTTTCCTGCCTGTGGCCATAGTGATATTACTTTTATGCTCATCAAAGGAAAGGGACTCATCAATAGTAATCCCCAGGCAACGGAATGAGCGGACTTGTTCGAGGGGGGGGGGAGTTGCTGGGGAGGAGTTGGGTGCGACTGTAAAAGGTGTGGTGGATCTTCTTTGATGACCAGAAAAGCACTGTCTTTGTCTTTTTGCTGATTAGTGCTAATAGACTGCTGTTAAACCAGTCCTGTAACAGGTCATAGTTGTGCTGCAGGGTCTTAGTCAATGTGTCTTGGCAGGAGCCTTGAAGGAATAGGACCATGTTGTCCGCGTACAGCAGAACTCTGACAGAGGGGCATGCACCTGGGAGGTTGTTTACAAAGAGGCTAAACAGGAATGGGCCCAGTACGGACCCTTGTGGGACCCCTACTGTGACATTTCTAGCCTCAGATGTGGCACCATTAATCTTTACCTGCTGTGAGCGCCCAGACAGAGAGCTGGAGAACCACCCCACTGTATCAGAGGACAGCCCACGGCAGGTTAACCTATGGAGCAGCAACTGGTGATCCACAAGGTCAAATGCCTTGGATAAGTCAATAAAGGCTGCCCCAACTAATTGTCCCTGGTCGAGCGCCTCATGAACATATCCAATGAATTCAATGCGGGCTGAGTTGGTGCTGTGCCACTTGCGGAATCCATGTTGTTGCTAACTGAGGAGGTTGTATTTATGTAGGTGGGCAGTGAGCTGATCAGCAAGGATTTTTTCCAGTGCTTAGGAAAGAGGAGACAGGATGGAGGTGGGTCTATAATTAGACACCAGTAAACGTTCCCCTCCTTTTAGTGCAGGGGTGACCAGGGCAGTTTTCCAGGTAGATGGGAAGGCTGACAACCGAAGTGACATATTAAATATCTTGGTGATTGGTACAACTACTTCAGGAAGGGTGATTGAGATAAGCTTCATATCAGTCCCATCCCCTCCCATCCTCGTTTTACCCAGCATTCTTGAGAGGTATTTGGAGGTCTCCCTGGTAGTCACCTGCTTGAAGTAGAATTTTGGGCTGGTGCTAGGTTGGTGGGGTAAGGGGCTGGGGGTCAGTGTTTCACATCTGTGAGCAGCTGTTTTGGGAGGGAGGACTGAGCTGTAGTCTGTGAAGGCCTCGTTAAAAATGTTGGCTGTGGCCACTTCGTCAAGTATGACCTTGTCATCATGATGGAGCATGGTGGGGGGTCCTGTCAGTTGTCCCTAGGGAGGTCTTTGACTGAAGCCCAGAACTTTTTGCCATCTTTTCGGACACTGCTGATTTCTGTGGTGGGATGCCTTGCTTGCCATATTGCCCATGTGCACCTGTTTCTAGCGGCCTTATACTTTACCTTTTTTGTTTTACCAGGAGAGACACACTAAGCTGAAAGCTTGTTTACAGGTGCAACCTGGGAGCACAAGGAAGTTAAGTGACTTGCTCAGGGTCACACAGTATGCAAGTAGGGGCTGTGGGATTCAAACCCATGTCTCCAGGTTTGCAGCTCAGAGTCTTAAACCACTGCGCTATACTGCCTCCTTTGGACATTCTCAACTGTCCCTGATGCCTTAGCTCAGTGCTAGAGAAGATCACGTTCCCTCATCATGCCAAGATTTGGCGGGGGGGGGGGGTAATCCAGTCCATGCACCTTCCTTTTATCGTTTTCCTGTGATAAAGAGCATACATATCAGCAGCTGAGTTAAAAAGATTGAGGAAGAGCTGGAAGGCTGAGTTGACAGAGGGGCAGGTATCCAGGATGCTCCAATTAATGCTAGCCAGATGTTTCTTGAAGTTTGCCATGGAGCTGTTTTTTTTTTTTTTTTTACGCCTCCTTCTCACCCCAGTACTTCCTCACCTTCGGGAGTCTCCTACGGCCTTGTGCGTCCCTGCTCATCTGTCGGCATCGGGTGCAGTCATCCCCCCATGCTGCCTTGGTTTGACCCCCAGGCGGGTACGAGGCAGGGTTCCCCCTTCCACCGCCCCGAGCGACTGTGATTTCGTCGGGGATCCGTCACCTGTGCCGGCAGGGGCCCTAGGATTGGGGCCTGGAGCTCCATCTACAGGGAGTACCAGAGGGTATTTTCCCTTTTTCGCCCAACCCTGTAGGACGTCTGCACACAGGGAGAGCCTAGGAGTGACGCACGTCACAACGTAGTAACGCTCTGGCTCCCGGCAGATGTCCTCCCTCCCTGCTACATGCGGCCTTGCTGCACCACCACCCGTGGTCACCCAGGTGGCGGTATCGCGGCGGGACCCGCATCCCACCCCACCCGGAGGAGGAGAGCAGCCTCTGGGCGCTCGATCCTCCTCCCCCAGCCGACCCTCCAGCTACCCGAGTCCGTTCCCGAACCTGGGTCGTTCGCGCCGCGAGCGGTAACCCTACCACTGTGCCGGCAGGCCAGCCCCTCCATGGAGCTGTTTCTGATGATTCTGTTCATCACCATCCTTTGCAGTAGTTTAGGCAGCTTGACGGACCATTTGCACTGTACAGGGAAGTTGTCACTCAGTACATCTAGGAGAACCTGGACATTAGTAAGTCTTTCAGGATGGGAGAACAGTACCCAGTCGATCTATGTACTTGTTCCCATCCTATAGTTGGTTCTTGTGCAGCTCTGGACTACTTGCGTCAGGTATAATCCATTTATCAGGTCCCTGTGGGGGGAACTGGAGCTGGCTAGCAAATTAGAGTTAAAGTCTCCACGCACAATAGATTCCTTATTCTGACTGGCCTGGGTATATAGGCTGGTGAATTTGTTTAGTCCTGTTTGCTGGTGTCCTGCTGGAATGTACACCGCCATGACAATGAGCCCTTTCTGCCCCTTGCCCAAGAGGATTTTTACTGCAAGACACTCACAGTTATTGCCGCTAGCAACCAGCCGGCCTTTGTGGCACTGAAGGTGGTTGCGGGTATAGAGTAAGCATTCACCGCCTTTTTTTCCAGCATGACCGCGCCTATAAAGGTTGTACCCAGTGAGGGAGACTACAGAGTCAGCTGTTCTTGGTGTGAGCCAGGTCTTGCGTGATAACATCAGGCTGCACAAGTGCCACCCATGCTTCAAACTGTGTAAATTTCGCTAGGAGGCTGCCAAAATTTAAGGATACTATCCTTAACTTCCCCACGGGTGGCTGTGCCTGAGTATTGGTAGACATTGGGCCAGGGTTGGGGTGAATGTTTCCAGAGATCAGTAGTACGATCAGGATGAGCTTCCTTGAAATTTCTGGGAAAAGGTGAGTCATCCTTGCCCTCTGAAGAGTCCAAGTCTTGTGTGAGGTAGGTGGGGTGCCAAGAATGCTAAACAACCCTGGGTATAGGCATAGTATTGGGACTGTGAGGGGGCTAAGGTTCCTATCAGAGGGTCGGAACAGTCTGTCATTCAGCTGTGCATCACTGCTGGTCTCCCACTGAGCTGGTTTATAAAATGTTATACAAAATGAGTTTTAAATATGGTGGTAGTAAAGGCAAGATATTCAAGATGGTGGATACTTGCTATTTTGAGGTGTAGTGATATGGGTTACTTAGTATTTTTTTAAGATAAAAATGAAATTCGACACCTGACTGTGTGATCTCTGTCGATGGGCAAGTAACTGGGATGGCTCGTGAACCCCATCCAGCTCGTGTGGTGTTGTGCAATGCCAGATCTATTAAGAACAAAACTGCAATTATTGCAGATCTTGTTGGAACAGTGAATCTGGCATGCATCACCGACACCTGGCTGGATGAAAATGCTGGCCCTGTTTTGGAAGCAGCAATTCCGGCCGGGTACTCAGTGATACACCGCCCGAGACTGGACCGCATGGGCGGGGGGGTAGCGGTCTGTTTCAAGACTGAGTTGGGCCTCACTGGTGTATCAGTACAGGAGACCGAATCCTTTGACTGTACTGTAGTAGCTGGTGTGCGTTGCAGGATAGCTCTAGTCTACCATCCACCTGGGGATGAAAAGCGATTCCTGCAGTAAGTGGCGGACTTCGCCGTCGACATGGCGTTGGAGTCACCCAGACTGATGGTTCTGGGTGACTTTAATGCATGGGTCAACGACAAACTCTCGCCTTTTGGACAGCATTTCCTCCAGTTGATAACATCACTGGGCTTCACACAGATTGTTACCTCTGCTACCCATAGTCATGGTCATTCTTTGGATTTGGTGTTCCTTCTGGGGATCGAGGCTTCCAATTTAGGGGTGGAACCTGTCGGTTTGTCTGATCATTACACCGTGAGGTTCAACTTTTGTGCCCCCCTTTGTAGGTCTGCCCCTGTGGAGATGGTCCGTTACCACACTTTACAGGACGTGAGCCGTGAAGACCTGGCAGCGGTGATTGACCTCTTGGAGTTTTCTGTTGCCAGCTCAAGTCCAGAGCCTTTGGTTTTGGCCTACGATAAGGCCATCTCCTCGGCTCTGGACCTGATTGCTCATGTCCATGTTCATCCTCTCCCACTTTGCTCTCGGGCCCCTTGGTTTGATGGGTCTTTGAGGGAGTTGCTGCGATTAGGACGAAGGTTAGAATGTCGTTGGAGGAAATCCGCCCTGGAGGTTGACCATCTTAGATTGTTAGAGCATTACCAGGCCGACCAATCAGTGATCTCCCGTAAGAAGGCAGAGTTCCTGTCCAGGGAGAGTGCTATTGCTCAGAATCAACCAGCTCAGCTCTTCCGAACTGTGGACAAGTTGTGCAGCCCAGCCTATCTGCAGCTCTGTCGAGCCTTTTCACAAATAGAGTGTGATGAGCTTCCTCGATTTTTTTGCGAATAAGGTGGCTGACATCAGGTCGGAGATCCTCTTGACTCGTTCTACGGGGGATGCTGTTGGTCGGTGCCTGGTCACTATACCTCGTACTTCCTGGAGTACTTAACAATTCTTTCTTTCAGAAGAGATTCCATCATTTTCCCTACCACTAAGGTCAAGCTAACAGGTCTGTAGTTTCCTGCCTCTGCTTTGCTCCCACTTTTGTGAAGGGGGAATCACATCTGCTCTCTTCCAGTCCTTAGGTATCACACCATTCTCCCATGATTTGTTAAAAAGGGTAGTCAGTGGTGTATTCCCTAGGTGGCGCTATCCCAAGGGCTACTACCCCTGCCTGCTTGGCTAGTAGCAGGTTAAGGGGCCTGAGTTCTGAAACAGGTGCCTCCACCCGGAGGTCAGGGTTGTTAGTGGTCAAGCTAACCTTGGCACAGCCCTCCTGGACACTGTAATCCCCCTCTTTCCTTACTAGTGGCCAGAACAATACACAATAATCACTTTCACAATACCCCTGATGCAACACACAAGTATCCACACTGTTTGCACTTACCACTAGGGCTTTCCTATGGCCCGGCCCTGGGGACCCCCTGTAAAACAAGGTTATACACAGTAAATAACAGCAGTACAATACTCTTGCATAAACTGGAACCACAGTCAGGGTAAATGCAAAAAAGAGTTAGATCTGAGTTATTTCACAGGCTTGAACAAGGGAGGGCGTAATCAGGTTAATTTGCTTAAAGGCTCTATCAGTCAAATAGTTATGCATGTACTTCAGGGTCCATGAACAGTCACACACTCTGGGTACCCAGATGGAGAATGGAGGGCTAGCTAGGAACGTTGCAGCTGGTTGGGGCCCTGTGATGGAAGAAAATAACATGCACAACACACACTATTTGTAATCTGGAGCCGGAGGGCTCAGTTCGTGAAAAGAAAACAACAAGATAATCAGATGACACACTTCTAGATTAGGCTGTTGTTGCAGGGAGCTACCCTGATGATTACTCATGATACCCAAGACTGGACACAGGCTGGACAAAAATCGAGACAGCAGGTGGTTAATCTGGAGTGCCAGGAGAAGCAGGGCCCACACGATTCGCCAAGGCATTGTTCCTGTTCAAGCGTGGAGCAGGGAGCTGATCCCCAGGCCAGTCTCTCATCGGTGGCTTTCTCTGTGCAGTGGGGTAGTCTGGCAGGGCCAGCGTGGCATGGCCCAGGCCGAATGGAGATGAACGCAGATTCAGTCCGATTAGGCTGGATAAAGCTTCCAGCAAGCAGAACACACTTCACACAGTGGGGAACCAAATCACGACCCACTTTCAATACACAGCACATTTACATGTAAAGGATTCTATGGTACCAGCAAGCAGAACACAGTTCACACAGTAGGGAACCAAATCGCGACCCACTTTCAATACACAGCACATTTACATGTAAGGAAATTCTACCGTGCCAGGCAAACCGCTCTCCGGTCATGATCGCAAAGTCTCTGCACAAACCGGGGATTCAAAAGCAGCTGGAAATCCTGACAGGCCAATCGCATTCAGCAAATCTTCGGTCTTCTTCAGGTTAAAGCCTGGCCACAGTCCAGTGGCTTAAACAGTCCTCACAACTCGGATTCAGTCCAAATAAACTCTATTTTCCCTCTCAGGGACAGCAGGCAGACAGGCAGGACAAATGCTGGAAAAAGTACAAAGCCTCGGGGCTACAATCTGACTATGCTACCTACAGAACCCTATGTAACTTCTGTAAAAAATAGGTCAGAACAGCTAAGATGCCTATTGTAAATGTAACCCCCCTGCAAATGGGGGTTCCCAAAAGACTTCCAGGAGCTTGCTTGAATGCTCCAAGCCTGAATGGTGTTTGGCGTTTAAGCCATTTATCAGTGAGTGTTTTTAGAACCTCTGGCACTGTCTCTTTAAGAGCTGTCTGCTTGCAGACATAATTAGTTTGTATGGGGGGACTGTGTGCTTCTCTGTTTGAGTACCACTCGAACTGCTGCCAATTTACTTCATTTTTGCAGTCACTAGGAGTGCAAAGGAACCTATCTGAAAGATGTAACTGTTTGCCAGAAATTATTTAGAGTAATAATGAAATTACAGTTTGTCTAACCTGCTTTCTTTGCAGTCAGAACTGTGTCTGCTAGTTCCCATTCTAGTTTTGAACTGCTGAACTGGACCAATCAGTGTGGGGTAAGCTAGCTCTAAAATGGTGCCTTGACGAATCAGAACTTGGACTCATAATCTGAGCCAGCCACAAGAGGATTGTATGGGCAGTGACTCTGGGAGATGTAGTTTAGACTTCAGTGCCTTTTGGACCAACAGCAGCAGTCTATTGTGAGTGACAGCCAATCCAGTCAAGAACTGGGAGGAACTCAAAGGAAGTGCCCGGTTTTTCAGTTGGAGTGTCAGTTGAGCTTTGGCAGTGAAGAAGGAAGGAGCCCTGTGCTTTTTCAGTGTGCAGTTTTAGTCAAAAACGTGTGTAAGGCCCAGAGTTCGGTCTGCAGCTTGTGTAACAGCTTGTTAGGACTGAACTGGCCCTGTGAAAAGAATCAAAGGATCTCTGAAGAGTAGAAACCAGGCTCACCCTGTAGAAGACTGGAGGAATTCCTGAAAATTGCACTTGGTCTGTCAGGAACTGAATCTGCTGTGTGTTCTCCGGTATTGTGCAGTAATTGCGATCGGGATACAGATGCAGCCTGCCTGGTATAGTGCTTTCTTTTATATGGATGTGTGAAGAGGTTTGTGTACCTCAAGTGAGCCCTGCTGACATTGAAGGACCCTATCTTATTTGGAGGTCGTGAGTACTAATTCAGGGTCGCTCCTGTTGAATTGCCACATTAAATCCAAATGGAATTACTGTACTGCTGACTGTTTAATTCTCCTTTTCTCTGTGTGAAAGGGCCTCACCAGCTGCCACGGTTTGACTAGCCACTAGGCTTGGGTACCCAGGACAGTAACTGATAGGATAGGCCTGTGCACAGAGCCATAGGTAGATTATTAGAGTGATAAGCTAATTAACCTGATTTCCCTGTCCTTGTTATATCCCCTAAATAAATCAGAGCTGCCTGCTTCAGCAAAGTTATACTGCCTGAGGTATTTGTCTATGTTAAAGTACTGTACTGTGATTGTTGCACTGTATCTCATTTCACAGGAGGTCCCAGTGCCGAACCAGACCTGGGGTAAGTGTATACTGTGAAGGTAATTCTGATATATTGTGTGGGCCACTAGTGGGAAGAAGGGGTTGCAGTGTCCCAGAGGGCTGTGACCAAGTTAGTTTAACTATTGCAAACCCTGACCTCTGGGTGGAGGCACCCGCCATTGGATCCAGGCCCCTCAACCTGTTAGTGGCAAATCAGGCAGGGGTAGTAGCCCCTGGGATAGCGCCATCTAGGGGTTACATAAAGAATTGCTGCTAAGCTCTGCTGGGGACCCTAGGAAATTCTGGGCCCATGTCAAGACCTTTCTCAGTGTGTCCCCGTCAACTAGCACCAGTGACATGGTATTAAATGGAGTACATTGCAATGACTCCAACTCCATTGCTAATTCCTTCAATCAAATGTTCTCGGACCTTTCTCAGTATACTGCTGCCTTCCCATCTCCCCAGGCAGCCTCTCTGCTGGCAACATCAGCACAGTCCACTACCCCCAGCTATCCTTCCCAACAAATGTCTAAAAATTCCCCATTCTACTTCAAGGCAATCTGAAGGACTGAGGTCTTAAAACTATTACAGACTGTCCCTGACAACACTAGCTCTGGATCAGATACACTTGAGCCTCGGCTCCTGAAACTAGCAGCACCATACACAGCCTCCCCTCTGGCTAAACTTGTCACCTTGTCTCTCTCTAATAGCCAAGTTCCTGACCTCTGGAAGATTGCTCGTGTAACGCCGGTCCCTAAAAAAGGTGATACCAAGGAGATTACTAACTACAGGCCTATTGCCATCCTATCAGTCCTAAGTAAAATTCTGGAAATACTTGTTGCAAATCAAACTGTTGACTACCTCACAAAGTACAGCCTTCTCTCTGACACACAACATGGCTTCTGTAAAGGTCACAGTACCTCTACAGTGCTTCTCAAATTCACTACCGATGTGCTTACCAGAATGGACGCTGGCCGGCTGATAGGGGCAGTTTTTATAGACCTTACAAAGGCCTTTAATCTTGTTGATCACCCCTACTCCTCTCCACTCTTTGCAGTCTGAGCTTTTCACCACCAGTTGTCGCCTGTTATGGAAGCTATCTATCAAACAGAACTCAAATTGTGAAATTCAACTCCTCTTTATCTAGTGGTGCTACCATCAATATTGGGGTTCCCCAGGGCTCTATTCTGGGACCTCTTCTTTTCTCACTTTTTATCAATAGGATAGATGAGGTTTTTCTTTCATGCTCATCTATTCTCTATGCAGATGATCTTGTACTCTATTTAAGCTCTGATAAGGTCGACAGCATAAATGCATCCCTTTCTTCAGATTTCACAAATGTCCAAAATTGGCTTTCTGCACAGAAGCTTGTACTTAATGCTAAGAAAATCCAATCATTGTTACTTGGATCTGCCCCTAAACTTAGGACATGTCAAACTCCCCTACTGGTACAAGACTGCAGTGGCACACAAATAGAATGCGTTACATCTTTTAAGTGCCTCGGAATTCTTCTGGACCAATCCCTGGACTTCAGCCTGCATATACAATCTGCCTGCAAGGCAGTGAATGCTAACCTGGGGGTACTTACAAGTCCAGTTTCATGTTGACTCCCTCTGCTAAACTTGCTATTGCCAGAGGCTTATTACTCCCTGCCCTCACCTATGGCATGCCAACCTTTGCTGCCACACACGAAACCATGCTTCATAAGTGGGATGTCACTTATAATAATATCTGTCGATACGCCTCCTCGTCACCACGGCTTAAGCACCACTGCCAACTGTACAGGGACTTGGGCTGGTTATCCCCCTCAGCGTGCCGTCAATACTCTCTGGGCTCCCTGATTGACTCTGTACTCAGAAACCAGACCCCTTCAGCGCTTGCAGCATTGCTGGTACCTCAAATGTCCTCCTATAGACTGCGATCGGTAGATAAATCCCTGCTAAATATACCTAGATGTAAAACATCAAAAGGCTCTGTTGCCTTCAATCACTCTGCTCCTAAGCTTTGGAGCTGTCTCCACCAAGCACTTCAAATATCTGGATCCCATGACAGCTTCAAAAAGGAGCTGCGCTTCCATCTATCCCTTGCTGATCCCTACACTTGTTTTAATCCTCCCTAATCCACTCACCCGCCAGATGCTGCCTGGCCTAACTTTAACTTTCCTACCTCATAGCACTTCTTACCTTTACTATCTCCTTGACAGCTAATCTACCCCAACCCCCCCAACATACACCTGAGCCTTGTTTCAGAGGCCATGATAATATATCCTGCCCGGTCAGGAATTTACCCTTGCCTTGTTTTGCTGCCTATTTGAATCTTCACTGGTGTGACTAATTTTAACAATATTTCTTGCTGCTATGTTGTGGTATCTCTTCCTAGACTGTGTAGGTTTTCTCTGCCTAAAAATTCTATGTGAATTGTATTGATTGTTATTGTTCTGGCTGCATGTATTCATTACTACTAACTGTTTTGACCTATGCTATTGTAATTTCATTGTACTCATGCTATGTACCTGTCTTTGATTGTTCTACTCTCCCGGGTCATGCCTGAAAATAGTAATTTCATGGCTAGTGCACCTACCTGGTTAACAAAAACTAAATAAAATAAATAAAACTCAGTCCTTTCACAGTTCTCCCATGCAAAACTACACAGAACTGCTGCTCAAAATCACTTGAGCTGTTACTTCTTCACTTCTCAGCTCAAAACTGAAACTAGCTGCAGCAGCCTGGGAAATTCCCCAAGATCCAAAAGGTTTGGTTTGCTGATCCTCCTGTCAGTCACAATAAAGGCTCCCCCTTCAGGTGCAAAACGGTGCAAAAAGCCCAAAATTACAATTCCTACAGATTTTGACTCCAGACAACTTCTGTAGTCTGGCTCCACTTTAGGTCCCGCCAGTACTGATTGGTCCAATTTGCAGTCCAGGACCAAGATAGTGGAGATAAACAAAACAGTCCTTGCTGCAAAGAAGGCAGGTTAGACAAACTACATTATCATTATCACTCTAAATGATTTTCAGCAAATAGTTACATCTTTCAACAGAGCTCCCTCTCAGATTACTTATGACTGCAATCCAGGCAGCTCTTAAAGAGACAGTACACAGAGGCTATATAGGCACTCTCTGGCAATCACATTTAAACTGCTAAAACACAGGGCACCAGCCTAGCAGTGAGCATTTAGGCAAGCTCGAGGAAGACTTTTTGGGAACCCCCATTTGTAGGGGGGTTACAAGTGGTATCACTAGTTCTCCCCTTAGTTCTTTTAGAATTCTGGGGTGAATCCTGTCAGGCCCCATTGCTTTGTCCACCGACAGTTTTAGGAGTTCTTTCAGAACCCTTTCTTCTGTGAAAGGACTGGTATCGACTCCCCTATCCAGAGTGTATCTATTGATTGGATTACGCACCACCCCCTTATCTTCTTTTGTGAATACTGAGCAGAAGTATTCATTCAGTATCCCTGCTTTTTCACTGTCCCTCTCTTCCCACCCACCCTCCCTCCTCTTTATTAAGCCTCACTGTTCCTCCTTGGTCTTTTCTTCGCCTCCCTAATGTACCTATAAAAGGTTTTATCACCTTCTTAACTGAGTTGGCTATCTTTTCCTCGGTTTGGGCCTTTGCTATTCTGACTGCCTTCCCCGCTTCCTTCTGCTTTAACTAGTACAGTTCTCTGTCCTGCTCCTTCTGTGTTTTCTTATAATTCCTGAATGCTATCTTTTTCTCCCTAACCTTCCCCACCACCTCTTTTGAGAGCCACAGTGTGTTTTTTTTTTCCTTTGTTTTGTTTTATTTGTTTCACACATAGGCTTGTTGCCTCTGTAATGGCAGTTTTGATGTTTTCCTGTTGTTTCTCCACCCCCCTTCTTGCCTGTTTGCTAGTGCTTTTTTGAGGCACTCTCTCATTTGGCAGAGTCAGCCCTCCTAAAGTCTAGTACCCTCACTTTTGTATGGTTTGACTCTGCAGCTGTGTTTATTGTGAACCACACTGTTTGGTGGTCACTTGTTCCCAGATGGCTACCCACTTCTAGATCTGAGATCCTCTCTCTGTCCCCATTTGAGAGTACCAGGTCTAAGATTGCTTCCTCCCAAGTGGGTTCCAACACTAGCTGTCTGAGGCATGCCCCCGTAGGGCATTGAGAATGACCCTGCTCTTGGATGTGGCTGCAGCAAAGGTGCTACAGTTAAGATCTGGCATATTCAGGTCCCCATCAAAAATATCCCAGCTTTTTCTGCCATTTCTAAGGGAGGTCCCTGAAGAAAGAGATCTAGGGATCCTGGTCTCTCAAGACTTGTCATTTTCCTCACATTGCAAGAATATTGTGCAGAAGGGTAACAGAATATTAAATTGTATTTTTAGGCATATATAAAGCAGAAGTAGAGAAATTATCCTGCCATTGTACTCATCCTTGGTTAGGCCCATCGTGGAATACTGATCACAAGTTTGGGCCCCCTATAAAAAAGGCAATAACGCTTTGATTGAGAGGGTACTGAAAAGGGCAGTGCACAGCATCAGCAGCCTACAGGGAAAAGATTATAAGACCAGGCTCCGGGATTTAGATCTGTTCCCCCTGGAGTATATGAGGAGAAGAAGGTACGTGTGCCAGGTTCATAAGGCATGGTTGGATGAGGAACTTTGGGAACAACTGGGCTTACAAACTAGGGACCCAGTCTATAGCACACATGCTCACCCCCCCTCCAATTAAAAGATGAAAACTTCAGGCTAACGAAGAGTATGAAGTGGTTATATCAATGGGTGGTACATACCTGGAACAGGCTCCTTCTTGAGGTGGTTAGTAGTCTTAACACACTACTTATTAAGTCAAGATTAGACAGATATTTCAAAGAACAAGGACTCTGGTATACTGTGTCATTTTGTGGCGAGCATTATGGACATAAGTCTAATATCGGCTCTGTCTCTACCTATGAGACCTAAGATCCTAAGGATGCCTTCTATCATTTCCTTGTCCATTTCCTCCCCGAGACGGGGGTCTGTATATGACCCCTGTGCAGATTGTGGTTCCAGTTCCAGTCTCCAGGGTGACCCACAGCACCTCCTCTCCTCCCTGTTTACCCTTTAGTTCCATTGCTTTGATCCCTTCCCTTACGTAGAGAGCTACTCCTCCTCCTCCTCTTCTACCCTCCCAGTCCCTGCTGTAGATTGTGTACCCTGGTATGCTGACATCTCAGTCATGGTTCTCTGTGTACCATGTTTCTGTGACTGCCATGATATCTAGGCATCCCTCTTCCAACAAGGCCAACAGTTCAGAGAGCTCGTTACCTAGACTACGGGCATTGGTACTCTTTACCCTACATTTTTTATGACTTTACACCTTTTTGCACCATCCCTGTCCTTACTGCCTTTTCCTTTTTCTCCATTTACCCCTGCCCTTCTCCCTATTGACTTCTCTATCTTGGTGTTTACCTGACTAACTACCTTGATTTTTTTTTGGGGGGGGGGGCTAGGATTTCCCCTGCTCCTTTTCAGTTCCTCCCCCCTTGGCTAGTTTAAATACTTGCCAATGAAGCATTTAAACCAATCACCTAGGATCCTGGTTCCCCTCCTGGACAGATGCAGACCATTGCACTAGTATAGGCCTGTATCCCTCCAGGTGAACCCCCAGTCCCCAATGAAGCCCAAACCCTGAGCTCTGCACCAGTTTTTCAACCACCGACTGAATCCCCTGGTGCAGAGCACCCTAGCCTCACCCATGCCATAGACAGGCAGCATCTCCGAGAAGGTTACCGTGCATGCTACTTGTCTAAGACCCCTTCCCAACTTCACAAACTCCTCCTGCACTGCTCTGATCCCTTTCCCAGCCAGGTCATTTGTCCTTAGGTGGACAGTGACATCCAGCTCCCTCTCCTGTGCAGCTGCCCCCACGATCCTGAGGATTTGCTTCCTGTCCCCCCAAGCCATGGTGCCAGGCAGACACCTTACCTCCCTCTCCCCCAGTTCTACCCTCCTAACAATGGGGTTCCCCACCAAGAGTTATTTCTTTCTCCTGTGGGGTCCTGCGGGTCTCCTTTGTGGAGGTTCCCAGCATCCTCCTTGGTCTCCACTGTGGGTGCCTCCGTAGAGGAACCACACTCTGCCAGAACAGTGTACAAATTGTGGAGAGGAACAACTGGAGGGATGTGCCTCCATTCCACCACCCTCACCCTCCCTGAGCCCACTGTGGTCCAACCAATCCTCTTTCTTGGCAACCTCTGAGGCAGTGGAGGTGGCCCTGGTGGTCCCTGGGTGGGAGATCAGGTCCCCCAAATCCTGGCCAACTTAGCCTGGAGACGAGCAACCTCTCCCTCAGCCCAGAGAAGTGCCTGCAGATGGGATAACACCGCATCTTCCAGAACGTCTCCCGGAAGACTGCTGCTCTACAGCAACTGCACTGCACCACTCCCATCATATCTTATTTGTGACCCCTCAACTATTGTTTTGTATGCTTACTCTTTCCTCTGTTTATTTTTATTTATTTATTTTTTCTCCCTACTTTCCTACTGCCTCCGTGCCCTTACAGCTCCTGCTCTTCCTGTTCTGGGACAGGAAGTTCCTGTATTCCTCAGTAGTCTCCTTCTTACTTGCTCAGAGTCAGACCTCCAGCAGCTGGGGGGTTGGGGTGATGAAGAGCTACTCTTTTCCTTCTAGGATGGTGAGTCCTTTGTGCCTCTATGATCACTCCCTTCCTGCTCCCAAACAGGAAGTTCCTGTTGTCATTCAAATCGTGTGCCTATGAAAGTGGAACTAACTAAGGGTGGGGCAGGAGGGCTATATAGTTCCAGTAAAGTTCTAACAGTACCTCCTTCCTCTTGCTGTTCTCTGCCAAAAGCTATCTAGGGCAGTTTTAAATCCAAACACATGGCTTCCTGCTGCCTAAGCCACTCCCCCTAATTCACAGTTCCCTTCTTCACCTAGCTAACTGCGCAGATAACAGTTACCTTCACCCAACTCAGACAAACACACTAACTCTTGTTTTTTTGCTTTTACCCTAAATTGAAGGTCCCAGTAGTAGAGTTTTAGTTCTTAAGTCCCAGTAGCGTAGTAAAGTTCTAACAGCACCTCCTTCCTCTTGCTGTTCTGGTAGGCACTTACCATAACTCACGAGTGGCAGAGCCACAAGTAAGTTATGTAAGTCCTGCCCTCTTACAACTGATGATGAATGTTGTATTCCAAGTCAGGCCATTGTATGTCCAACTTATATAATGGATTTTAAATTGTGAAGTTTTAAATTTTTTTTTTTTTTAAGGTATAGCTGTTTCTATCTGATTTCACTGCTCTGGTTGGATTGTAGCAGAGGCCACTGTGATGTTATCAAACATTATACAACATGCTCTCCCACTGGTTAAGGGGTCCTTTATGACCTGTCTAAAGTTTTTTTTATTTATTTATTTATCTGTAGTCTAGGATTACAATATCTTTGAGCCAGGGCTCTTTTATAAAGGTTCCACATCAACTTGGGAAACAATACAAACATGACAAGCTTTGAAATAGGCAGTTCAAGCAGTTGAAATACAATACATTTGAGGGGGCAGAAGGTACAAGACAGAAATATGTATGAACAATGCAGTACAAGGGATTGAACAATGCAGTATAAGGGATTCTAGGCAGTCTGAGGCAGCTGGAAAACAGCCAAAAGAGGGAAGGAGAGGTACCAGGGCAGGGCAAGGGTTAACAGGGAAGGTTGAGGGATAGAGGGGGACAACAGAAGCAGAGGAGCAGCCGAGAGCACTGTCAGGTTTAAAGTGCTAAAGCCAGGGAGGGGAGGGGGTAGGTGGTAGGGGAAAGGTGTCATGGAGAGGGAGATGTAAGTGCAAGAGGGGATATCAGATTAGGAGCAACAGACACAGGAGCTGGAGGCAGAGAGGTGGAGTTGAAGAATGGTTTTGAACTGGCCAAGCCTTTGCAGCGAGGTGATGTCTTTGTTGAGTCCATTAAATCAGGAGGGTGCACGGTGCACAAACGACGTTTGTCCCTGCGAGGTGCGGCACCGGGGGATGTGCAGAATTTGATTTTCAGAATCCCTAGTGAGCTGGGGATGCATGCTGCATGTAGGAGCGCTTGCACTCCTGGGGGTGCAAGGCCTAACGTGATCTTCTTGGCCATTAAGCAGGTATAGAACTTAATACAGTTGGATAGTTGGAGCCAACCCATTTGGGCAAAGAATGCACACAAGTGGGTGAGACGGTGAGATCCAGTAATGAGACGGCAGGCTTTGTTTAGGGCCAAGGATAGGCGCCTAAGGGCTGTGTCAGTAGCAGAGCCATAGACAACCAGCCCATAGTCAATTAATGAGACCACAGAGCTCTGCACAGCCATCCTTAAGGCATCTGAGGTGAGGCATTGCCTGTTGCTGTAGAGAAGGCCAATGCGCTTGTTAACAGCTTTGGCAACAGCGTAGTGTGGATGCCATAGGTTAGGTGGGTGTCGAGGGTGATTCCAAGATATTTAAAGGAGTGTACTTGGTCTAGGACAGCACCATGGCAGTTTGCAATTGCGATGGGTTGAGACCTATGCTTGTTGCAGGAGCCGCAGAAAAGCATCACCTTTGTTTTCTTGTAGTTGAGCACCAGCCGTCACCACTGACCCTAGCTGGTCATAGGTGTTACTACCTCCCCCGTTCCTCTATCTAATATGCCCTTGTGCCTATCCCACGCAAACTTGAAGCTCCCTATAGTTTTTTGCCCCCACTTCCTCCTTTGGCATGCTGTTCCAGTCATCCACCACCCTTTCTGTGACGAAGCCAAAGTAGAGGTAAGTGGCTAAAACAAGCATATGTGATTTTTATACAACAGGTGTAATAATAAAATGTGCACGATAAACATGTTATCTTAGCATTCAGCTTACACGATAACATGTTATCCTGCATGTTGGGTAGGTCACAATCCCCATTTTGAAGGTTGGGTACATCACAATGGGCTACTGAACCAATCAGAGAGGGGGTTGCATGAAAAGCCATACAAGCAAAGGCTGCAGGAACTCAACAGGTACTCCCTGGAAGAGAGAAGAGTGAGAGGGGACATGATTGAAACCTACATGTTCCTCACAGGAGTAAACAAGGTGCAAGTGGAGGGACTATTTCAGAGAAAGGAAGACACTAGAACAAGGGGGCATGCAATGATGCTAAGAGGGGGAAGTTTCAGAGAGATGTGCAGAAATACTTCTTCACAGAAAGGGTGGTGGATGATTGGAACAGCATGCCAGAGGAGGAAGTGGGGGGGCCAAAACTATAGGGAGCTTCAAGTTTGCGTGGGATAGGCACAAGGGCATATCAGGTAGAGGAACGGGGGAGGGAGTAACACCTATGACCAGCTAGGGTCAGTGGTGACGGAACAGGAAGGGACAAAGGGCAGACTGGATGGGCCTAAAGGTCCTTTTCTGCCAACAGAATCTAGGTTTCTGTGTTTTGCAATGCTAATTGCATCACAATAGCCCTGTGCAACATTTTAAGCCAGCAGTTCAAATCACAGAGAAACAGTTCAAACTTCACACAAACAGTTGATATATAAATTATAACTACAGTAGTACACTAATGTATAAGCCAGATTATGTAATGCCCTGACTTAAAATACACAGCTTATCAGCCTTTGTGAGGGGGTGGGACTTTAATTTCTCCCTCGTTGCTCTGCCACTCATGAGTTATGATCTGGCCAACTCATGCCTGAAGAGGAATTGCATATTTTGAGTCAGTACATTAAATATTCCCTATGTTTTCATTAGAAACTTCAGTAGCTAAAATACATCATTTATCTGTAAGGTCTGTCTCTTACCTACAGTATAAATATTTATTGCAAAAAAACCTTGTTAAAGCATCAGGTAAGGTTGAAGCTAAAGCTACAGCAGTAAGGAAATGCGACATTAGGGTAAAAAAAAGCCCACTGTTGCATGGTGACTCTGTGGCCTGGTGTTCATCATGGTTTGAATCATCGCTCAACACAGTGTTGGTTTTGTCGTAACTTCAGCACTGTCTGTCCAGGTAACTAAAAATACTAATACATCAATGCTTGGAGGCTGGCTGCAGAAGTTAGAAACACAGAAACACAGAATTTGACAGCAGATAAGGACCACTTGGCCCACCTAGTTTGCCCATTATTTTGCACTGTCTATACTGTCACGGAAGACCCTACTTGATCTCCAGCTCCCCCTGCCCTTTGCTTCCCCCTAAGATTCCCATGAGTCTATCCCATGTATGCTTGAAGCCCACCACTGTTTTTGCCTCCACTCGAAAACTGCTCCAGGCATCCACCACTCTTTCAGCGAACAAGTACTTCCTCATATCTCTCTTGAATTTGCCCCTTCCAGCATCTTTGCATGTCCCCTAGTTCTTGTGCATCTTTTCCACTGATAAATACTCCCCTCTGTACCTTATTCACCTCCGTGAGGTATTATTAGGTCTCTATCCTATCCGCCCCTCACTCTTCCCTCTTCCAGGGTGTACATACTAAGGTCCTTCAGTCTCTCCTCGTAGGGCTTCTGATGCAGCCCCTTTACCATTTTAGCTGGCCTCCACTGGACTGCCTCAACTCTATGTCCTTCTGAAGATGTGGTCTCCAGAATTTGACACAGTACTTCAGGTGGGGTCTCACCAGTAATCTATTCAATGGCAATACCACCTCCCTCGTTCAGCTGGTGAGTTAAGGTGATGGTGACGCTGCATCACACGATTGTTTAAGCCAATATAAATGCCAGGCAACAAGAGTCCCCATGGCTCAGTGGACTTTTTTAACCCTAACGTCACATTTCTTTATGTAACACCCCCCCCATGGTGACTTAACTTGGATGCTGCCCGCCACCCTCCCAAGTGCTGCTCCCGAACTGAATGCTGCTGATGATGCTACAGTAGCTGTCTCTTTCTTGTTTAACCACAAGTGTGGCATGGACAGAGAGCTCAGCCATGCAGCAGCTTCATCTTGGCGCCTCCTGCGCCCCCCTGTTTTTGGTGGTTGTGGCTGGGTTCTTCATTCTTGGTTCCCCTTATACCAGTAAAGGGGACTAGGATCAACAACCGAGGGCTGCAGCAACATCTTTGGCACTTCCTGCACCCTTTATTTCACAGCTGTGATCGCATGTTGTCAACTAGGTCCTGATTCTGGCAGTGGGGATGGGGAGCCAAGTGCCACATCTTCTCTTCGGTGCTCCATTGCTATGTGACAGACTGCCACCATTGAGCTGGAGTG
Source organism: Neoceratodus forsteri (assembly GCA_016271365.2). Lineage (NCBI taxonomy): Eukaryota > Metazoa > Chordata > Ceratodontiformes > Ceratodontidae > Neoceratodus > Neoceratodus forsteri. The sequence continues at coordinate 1,400,278,836 of CM028131.1, read as the reverse complement.
AGTGCTGAAAAGGGGCTCATCCCCGTGCTCCCAGCTCCAACAACTCCAGCACATTGATTCTGGGTCCCCTGCCCCACCGCTGCAACTGGACCGGCTGAATAACAGCCCAGGAGGGCTGCTGCAATATTATGGGTCCAGTACACTAATAAATATAATAGGCCTTATGCACTATGCCAATGCGCCACGTAAATCGGGCGCATTGACAAAGCTAAGTCAGAATGCCACGGAGTGGTGGTCACTTGGCATTCACGACTGGGATGCACAGCTGGCATGCGCCCGATCCCCCGGGTGCACAAACAGCAACGTGCTGGGGCAGGGGGCGTGCCAGGGGCATGCCAGCAGTATGCGCCATGCCCCATAGCGAGTAGTGCTGCACACCAGGGCACGTAAGGGGCAGGCAGGCACGCCAGACGAAGCCCTGCCATAACAGCCCCTAAGCGCCCAGCCCCTGCACACACCAATCAGGAGAGGGGACCCACGAGTGGCAGGCAGTACCCCCCCCAGAAGGAGCATGGGCTGGCCCACCCCCCCATGGCTGCGCTGCCGTGCCCAAGCAGCCCATCACCCGGTGGTGCCGGCATGGCACCTGGTGGAAAATAGCCAGTACCCCTCCGCCCGACACCAACAGACCCCTACCCATACCTGCAGCTGTTGGACTGGGAGCCAGATGGATAGCAGCACAATCCTCCGCACACCTCCATGGCCACTGGACATCTGACCTACGCAGGGGCGCCCAGCCAATGTGCGCCCACATAGGTCAGATAGCCAGTGGCTGTGGAGGTGTGCGGTAGGCTGTGCCACTGGCCGCCAGCTCCCAGTCCAACACCTGGAGGTATGGGTAAGGGGTTGTCAGGGGACACCATGGAACACCAGTGTGGGATGGGGGTATGGGGGGTCATCGGCATGGGGCAGCAAGCACACCAGTGTGTGATGTGTGCATGGGGGGGAGCTTTGCTACATGGGAACTGGGGTGCCTTGGGCTGGGGAGGGTGGCACAGGTGGCCCCGGTGCACCGGGGGCACTACCTGAGGACCTTAGCCTGATAGGGCATTGCCACGTGAGTCCAGGTGTCTGCAGGTGCAATTCACGCACCCAGACCCATGTCCAGCTGCGTTGGTGATCCACTGCGGACCCAGGGTGGGCATCCAATTAGATGCCCGGCCGGGGCCACTATGCCTCCCTCAACCGCCCTGTGCGGACCTGTGTGCTGGGGGTGCGGGGCCACGAACAGGTGGTAGCTGATTAATGAATTCCAGCCGGTGCGCACCTGTCTGCAGGTGTGGTGCTACGTGGGAGGGATATAACCTGCCCATTCATGCATAAGGCCCAATAAAAATAAAGATGTTTGGAGCACAAGTCTCTATCAGATGTGGGCACAGTCATCTTCCTGCCCTGTGACCTCACCAGCCAGCCAATCAATGAGCTAAAAAGCCCAGAAGTAGCACCAGAGGGATATTGGGGAAAAAGGACAGCAGAGGCCCTGCCAAATGGACTGGCATGCTTAAAGGGCCATTCAGAGTTCTGTACAGGACAGAAAGACAGCCAGCCAGCCCTGTCTAGCCAATTAAGGACTGAATCTGGGCTCTCTGGGAGCTCAGGCAAGTCCTGCAGGAACACTGAGCAATGCAGACCTGCAGTCCCTGCCAGGGGGCCTAACCAGGTCTGCTCCTGTGGGTCCTCCCGAAGGTCCACTCCTCTGTGATTCTGTGAGCCATTTCCTGGGTTCAGACACCCAAGAGGAAAGCTGAGAGACTGTGCTAGAAGAGCACTGACTGAGAGAAAAGCTAAGTGATTGAGCCAGAAGGGCACCGGAGCAGTTGGAGAGAGACACTGAGGTATTTACACTTGCTGCTGGTGGGATCAAGCAAGAGGTCTAGCCAGGTCAAAAATTATTCAAGCTCTCACCAGGGGTCCTCCTGCAAAATTATTGAGAGCCATATCCTGTGCTTATACTGTTCGAAGACTATGCCAGGAAAAGGTACTTGTGTAGTAAAAGTGATGAAATTGTGCTAGACAGGTACCTCTTGAAAGAAACCACTGAAAGTCTATGTCTCTGGGGCACTGCTGCAAACCCAAGCTGCTGAGCAGTACAAGGTGGAGATAGTGACCTGCATCCTACCCAGGTTCCTTCGGAGCCAGGTAAGAGGCTGCCAGTCCTTATCTAGTAGGGTGGATCAGGGAACAGGAAAACATGGGGCACATGCCCAAGTATGTGGGTACTCTCAATCTGGAGGGTAGCTGGACTGTGGGAGTCGCTCCTGGGGTCTGAGCTCCTTGGGAACCAGGAAACCACTGCGTAATGCTCCTGTGACTGACAGCCAAGCCAAAAGGCCTGTGTTCTGAGAATGTTGAGCCAGAAGGGCTGTGCTGCTGCCAAGTATCTGACAGAGTCTGAAGTGCTTCATATCCAGGCCACAGGAACATACTGCCGAATGCTACCCGATTTACTGCTGTGTGCTGGTTCCTGCCTTGTCTCAGCTGCTGCATCCATGGGTCATGTGAGTGCCACTGCTGCTGGCCAGGGCCTTTGGTACTTTTCCCTTTTGGATTACAATTACTTCTTTGGGATTACAAAGTTGGGTTTTCTGAACCCCTTGGAGTTTGTGCTAGCACGCTATGGCCTACTGGGGGGTTAAACTACACGTGTGCTAAACTTCATTGGGACATCATTTATTTATTTATTGAGAAATCGGAATCACACCCTTTGAGTCATAGACTCTTTTGCAAAGGCTTCTCATCAGTTGACATAGTATATAAGCAATTCTACAGTGAAGTACTATAGGTGCATATCAAACAATCAATCAATAAGTTACATAAAGAAAGCTGGGAGGAGAGAAGTATAACAACATTCATGAGACATTCTGTGGGCAGAGACAACCCAGGGTCGAATAACAGCAGAAGAGTCAATCAATCACTCAATCAATTTCTTTATTTTACCAGGCGAGACACCATTGAGAAAAACTCATTTGCAAGGTGGACCTGGGAAGTCACATAAAAGAATTACATCAATACACTAGAACATACAGTGATACAAAAATGTCTGCAGAGTAAGCATTGCACACTTGAACACATAGTAGACGACACATGAGAGAGTTACATCAATGCAGAGGAAAAAATACAGTGACAATATACTGTACGTATAGAAGTGTATACAGAGGTAACATTGCAAACATGGTCACAAAGTAGTCTATCATATAATATAATAACAATACTACAGCTATCAGAACTAATCAACAGTTTTGTTCTAGTGCAATTACAGTTCTCTGGGCTTCGTGAACGAAGTAGCTCTCACACTATCCAAGAATAGCTTCGCCCCTTGACGAGAGTATAGCAAGAGGTCATGCAAGAGACTGAAAGGGGAAGTAGAGAAGGATGGAGGAATACAGAGCCAATGAGAAGCAGAAGGGACTCTGATGACAAGAGTAGCAATAGGGATTTGAGCGCCATCAACGGAAACTCCTTGAAGGTGCGCAAGTACAGGGTTTTGAAGAGGGACAGCTTCACAGGGATTGTAAGCTTCAGGGCTTTCTGTATGGAGTTCCATAGGGCTGGGAGTGTGTGGCTTATAGCTGATTTACCAAAACGTGTTCTGTCCTTTGGGACCAGCAGAGATGTGCGAAAGGCTTCTTAAAGGATAGATGCCGGCCCTGCAGACAGGCAAGCAATCCCCAATATACAGGGGGAGCAAGTTAATGATGGATCTGTAAGTCCAACAGACTGCATTTCTTTGTCTTCTGGCGCTTAGTGAGTTCCAGCCCATCTTGGCATAGAGAGTGCAATGGTGGGTAACATTCAGTAATCCAGTAATAAATCTAAGAGCATGGTGATAAAGAGTGTCCAGTTTGACCAAGGAAGTGGTCGGTCCCTGGCCATAGATGAAGTCAGCATAATCCAATAGGGGCAAGAAGGGAGTCAGGACTAACCTGGTTTTCGCTTCCTGAGTAAGAAGGTTCCTGATTCAAAAGAAAAGACCAAGTCTCTGTTTTAACTTTTTGGATAACTCTTCAATATGATCAACGAAGGACAGTTTGTTATCTATCCAGAAACTGAGGTACTTAAATTTAGCAACAAACTCCAGAGGTTCTCCCAAGAGTGTGTTTACTTGAAGAGAAGTGCCTGAGGTGTAGGATTTAGAGGTGCTGGCAGAAGAGTGAAGCAGCATAGCTTTAGTTTTTTTGCATTCAGCAGAAGCTTTAAATGCAGCAAGTTCACTTGTAGTTGGTCAAAGTTATGTTGCAGGTCCCTACAGGCTAGTTCTGGAGTGGGTCTGTCAATGTACAGAACCGTATTGTCTGCAAATAAGTGGATGTTCGCAGACTGGAGGCCCTTGTTAATGTTATTGATATAGATGGCGAATAATAGTGAGTACAGTAATAAACATTTGAACAACCATGGTAATTATTACAATGCAGAGATAATACAGTTGGTGGATTAGCAGAGAATAGGATGCATGAATACATATTTATTTATTTTTATTTATTTATCAAGTCTAGGATTACAAATACCTTTGAGCCTTGGCTCTTTTACAAAGGTTCCACGTCAGAGAAATACAAATTATGGGGAACATCAAGACAGACATTACAACAATGTGGACATTGAAAACAGAGTACAGAGTAATACAATGCAAGGGTAGCATTGTAACAAGGCAGCCAGCGGCATTTGTCAGAGAAAACAGACAACAGATAAGAAGTGCCAGAGTCATAGGGAGAGGGAAGTGGGTAGGGGGGGAGAAGGAATGTAGGAAGGGTGGGGAGAGGGTGAAAAGTGCAGCATTGGGTATACCAAGATGTGAGGGTAGAAAATCCAGTGAGGAGGGGAGGGGGGGACAACTAGAGCAGAACGGGAAGTGGAGAAGCAAGGTTAAGTTGGGCAGTCACAGGAGCTGTTGGTAGTGAGATAGTCCCGGAGCCTAGTTTTAAACATACCAATTGTTGGGGCAGAGGAGATGGTTGGGCTGAGGCCATTGAACCAGAGTGGCGGTCAATAAGCAAAAGAGCGTTGTCCCTGTGAAGTGTGACAGTGGGGAACTTTCAGTAGCTGTAGCGTGATCTCCTAAGGCACCATTTGTTAATTCGGTGTTGTAACAGAGTTGAGACCCCAGAAGGTGCAAGGCCAAGGTAGATTTTTTCACCATGGAGCAGGTGAGAAACTCTTATGCGGTTTGATAGTTGGAGCCAGCCGGTCTGAGTGTACAGGTCACATGTGTGGGTGAGATGGTGAGCACCAGTGATGAGCCGACATGCTTTATTTAAGGCAGTTGAGAGGCGTCTAAGGGTTGTGGCTGTGGCCAAGCCATAAATGATGAGACCATAGTCTATTACAGAGATCACAGAGCTCAGGACTGCAACCTTCAAAGCTTCTGGCGTGAGGTGTGGTCTGTGTTTGTAGAGGAGACCAAGCAGTGTATTAGCAGCTCTAGCTACATTATCTACATGAAGTCCATAGGAGAGATTAGGGTCAAGCTGTATCCCTAAGTATTTGAAGGACCCCACCTGATCTAGAGCGTTCCCCTGGGTGGTGGAGATAGCCAAGTGGTGTAGCTTGTGTGGGTTATGAGAGCTGCAGAAGAGCATAGATTTGGTTTTCTTGTCATTGAGGACCAGTTTATGATTAAGAAACCATGTCTCTGGGCCGGCCCGTCGGCGTAGTGGTAGGATTTCCGCTGGCGACGCCGGCGACCTGGGTTCGGGAACGGACCCGAGTCGTCGGAGGGCTGGCTAGGGGGAGAGGGATCGAGCGTCCTATGGACTGCTCTCCTTCTCCGGGGGGAGGGTCGGGGCAGCATCCGGAGCACTGGGGACCCCTGGCGGAGGCTGGGGGCTCTCGTGCTGCCGCGCTTACATCGGGGAGGAGGCGGGGCAGACGCTGGCATCATTGCATCCCCTACCTCCGGAGGGAGAAACTAAATTAGGAAAAGAAGGAGGGGAGGTCCTCCGCCTAGGTGAAGCCTCCCGGGGCTTCAATTCACCCCTGCGCGAGACTCCCAACTAGTTACTAGTTCCGCACTGGAGCTGGGATACCAGTGTCATGGCCCAGCCCGGGGAAGCCAGGGTGACCGGGAGGGGCGGCAATGGGCAGGTGGTGGAGCTCGGGGCCGTGATAAGGCTGAAGGAAGACGGAGGACCGCCAAAAAAAAAAAAAAAGAACCATGTCTCTACAGAACTGAAACCAAGCTGAAGGTTGTGTTGAAGAGTTGCAGGATCTTTGTGAGTGGAGAATACAACAGCATCATCGGCATATAGTATGATCTGCTCAGAGCAGGGTAAGGGAAGGAGTTTAAGAAAAGGCTAAAAGGAGGGGCCCAGTATGGATCCCTGTGGGACACCAGAGCGAACAGGCAGGGTATTAGAAAGAGCATCCGTAATTTTACTCTCTGTGACCGGTTTTCTAAGTAGCTTTAAACCAGAGAGAAGAGTCAGGTGATAGCCCAGCATTCAGTAGTTGGTGTATTAGTAGTCCATGGTGTACTGTATCAAGGCCTTGGAGAGAGTCGATGTAAAACGGCCCCTGTGAGAAGGCCGTTGTCAAGGGATTTGTGCAAAGCTCCAGTGAACTCAAGAAGGGCTGTGGTGGTGCTGTGATCTTTCCAGAAGCCGTGTTGTTGTGGACAAGGTATACTGTATTTATCCAAGTGGTCGGTAAGTTAATCAGCCACGATGCGCTTGAGTGCCTTAGAGAGTGGGGGTGTATGGATAGGTTATAATTTGAGTGATTCGTCTTGTCCCCACTTTTATGGACGGGTGTCACGGTGGCTGCTTTCCACAGGTCTGGGAATTTTCCACAGCTGAGAGAGAGGTTTAGGATTTTGTTAATGGATGAATTACCTCATCGAGGGTGAGACAAGAAGCTTAAGGTCCAGGTTGTCGCTACTTAGATCTAGATTTAGAGATAGCTGCAGTAATATAGCAGCAAGCTTCATTCAGCCTTACCTCCCTAAAGTAGAAGAGGGGATGGTTAGACTGAGGGGCTGAGGTATTTGGGGAGTAGGCCCAGTTTTCGAAAAAGACATGGGGTAGAACAGCACTAAGGTCTGAAAAAGCCATGTTAAAGATGTTTGCGATCACCTTGGGGTCGAGGGTTGAGGATCCATCAACCATTAATATGGCCGGAGAGGTTTTTGGCTGCTTCCCTGTGACATCCTTGATATTGTCCCAGAAAGCACGACCATTTCCCCATGTATTAGTGAGAGCGTCATCATTAAATAGTACCCTATGAATTAGAGAGTGGGGAGGAAGAAAGCGGGCTGATTTAGTGGAAGGATGCTAGGGGCAGTCACATGTTGAGTTCTCAGTGAGGAGAAATTCCCTTAGGGTGGTTTTGAAAGGGCCAGTCTTAGTCCCAGCAGTGAGAGCAGCAGGTAGGCCATTTAGCCAGTGCGGGGCCCTGTGGTGGAACGCTCTTTGACCCAGGGAAGTCCTGCAGTGGGGGACCAGGAGGGGGACCTTGGTGGCACTCCTAGAGACTCTTTGGAGGGGGGAGGGCTGGATAAGGCTAAACAGGCCAGGCAGGGTGAGTTTGCACTGAATTTTCTTAGCCAGGAGGCATGTATGATATTTAAGGCAGCAGTCGAAATTTAACCAGTTTGAGTAACTGTAGAAGTCACACATGTGGGTCAGTCTATCACAACCTGCCACTAGGCGACATGCTTTGTTTAGAGCTGTCTTTTTGTGACAGAGAGCAGTATTATTCTATGACTATTCATCAAGCAACCACCCATGCTAGCTTTAAGAAACATCACCGTGAGCATCTGCATGCTACTAGCCTGTGCACTTGCTTTCATCCGCCTTGAACCCATCTTTCTCCCTGCCCTCTGTTTTTTCCCTAGGAAATCATCATCTCAGACACCTTTACTTCACCTCTCCCAATACCCTCCAAATATGTCTTCTCTCTCATCCCTTACCCTCTTTCTCTGCTCCCTACCGCTCCTCCTTCCTCCCTGTTTCTTCTAACCACATCTTTTTTGACACTTACTGTATTTGTTTTCTGTTATATGCCTCCATTGCAATGCCTGTCTCTCACATTGTTTTGATCATGTTTTATTCTGTCCAAGCTGTACTTAATCTACTGTTTAATATTTTCTCTATACCCTAAGTTTGATTTAACATGTCAAATCAATGTTTTCTCAATACCCTATTTGATTGTATGTATTTCCCTCTTAACTGTGCTGCCTCTCTCATGTGCTGCGTCACATGTATACATATGTATTTCAAGTTGTTTTCTCCCAGGTCAGCCAGTATAAGAGTCCAATTCTGGAGTTGATGGTGGTACAGAGTGGTGTATATGGGCGTGATAAGTAAGGTAGGAGTCAAGGGAGATACCCCGGTATTTGAATGAGATGAGTTGACCTGCTCCAACAGGGAGCCTTGGGGAGTGTGGACAAGTAAAGCAGAATCACTGTGTGGGTTTTGGCGGTGAGCAAAAATCATAGTCTTGTTTTTTTTATAGTTTAATACGAGCCTGTGCTCAGTAAACCAGGCTTCAGCTTCCGTAAAGGACTTCTGGAGGGCTTGCTGCAGGGGTAGTGGTTGAGGGTGGCTCCAAAAAATGACTGCATCGTCGGCATGTAGAAGTAATCGACCAGAGCAGGCACCGGGCAGTGAGTTTAAAAAGAGGCTAAATTGAAGGGGGACCAGGACGGAGCCTTGGAGAACCCCGGAGCAAAATGGGAGGCTGGAAGAGAGGGTAGAGTCAATTTTAACCTGTTGGGACCTGTGAGTTAGATAGCTCTCGAACCATGCTGTAGTTTCGAGAGTTAGCTCCGCAGAGGTCAGGGAGTTAAGGAGAAGGATATGATGGACATTATCAAATGCCTTATTTAGGTCCATGTAGACCAACCCAACTAAGTGCCCATGATCTAGTGCCGTGTGGATGAAGGAGGTATATTCCAATAGAACTGTAGTGGTGCTGTGACCCTTACAGAACCCATGCTTCTCAAGACACAGTAGATTATACTTTGATAAGTGTTCGGTGAGCTGGTCAGCTGTTATTTTGTTCAAGGGCCTTGGAGTGGGGGGTGCAGAAAGGAGATTGGCCAATAGTTAGTAGGGGAGGTACATTCTCCCCCTTTTAGAAGTGGGATGATAACTGCCCGTTTCCATGGGGAAGGGAACGCTCCCTGGCAGAGGGACTGGTTTAATATTTTAGTGAAGTGGACTAGGACAGCATCGAGAGTGAGGTGGAGGAGTTTTAAATCCAGGGTATCGCCACTGTGGCAGCTCTTACCCAGGACACTAGAGATGTAAGTTTTTGCCTCTCTTGGAAATATTACCTGAAACCTGAACGGTGGGGATTTTGTGGGGGTGGGAGTGGGGACATAAGGAGGAGAGGAGCATGCAGAGGGTGGGGGGGTCTAAGAAGTTATGGGGGAGCACACTGCTAAGGTCTGAGAATGCAGAGTTTAAGGCATTGGCAGTTTGCGGCAGGTCCTGAGACATAGTCCCGTTCACTGAGAGTTGGGAGGGTGGGGAGGATACTGTTTTACCATTTAGTTCTTTGATAGTATCCCAGAAATTATGACCAGTGCCCCAAGCAGAGGAGATGGCATTACTGTAGTAAGTGGCCTTAGCCTGGCGTAGGGCACAGATACATTTGTTTCTCGCTTTTTCCTGTACCGTTGTTTATCCTGAGGCAGACCTGTGGCGAGGGCTCTATGCCAGAGACTATCCCGATGGCGCATGAGGTCGAAAAGTGTCTGGGACAGCCAGGGTGTATCACAGTTTTTTACAACTAGTTTTAAAACAGGGGCAAAGAGGTCACATTCGGAATTAAAGGAGGTGATGAACTATGTAAGGGCACTATCAGTGCTCCCTACTGTATCTAAGGGTGACCAGTCGCAGTTAGAGAGGTGTTTTTTAAGCAAGGCTAGTGAGCCTCGTTTTAGGCACCGAAAGTAGATAGTTTGGGTGGGGGTGGGGTGTCTGGGAGCCTTGCAGAACCACCGGCACAGTACTGACGACTGATCACTAATGGCATCAGGGAGCACCATGACCCTCAAGATTCTTTTTGGGCAGTTTCTGAAGATTAGGTTAAGCAGTGTTGAGGTACCTGTTTTGTGGTTGTGTCTTGTGGAAGACTGGACAACTTGCATCAGATCAATGGCCGAGGTGGTGCCTTTAAAGGGGGTAGCAGATGGTGATAGCCAATTTGTGTTGAAGTCACCCATGACTAGGGTCTCACTATTAGGGGGGAGAAGTGAGATGCAATTAGTAACAGCAGTGAAAGTCGTTTTTTGATTACAAGGGGGAATATACACCATCATGACATAGAGGGGTTTGCCGGGGTTACCCACAGATAGTTTTACAGTGAGTGCTTGAGCCCCATGTGTGGGAGGGGGGATGGGGACGATCAAGGCTTGGAGGGAGTTCCTGATAGAGCGCGCACAGCCACCACCCCGTTTGCCCTGTCGATCCACTAGAAAAAATTGAGTAGCTGTTCAGGGCCACTTGGGAATCCATGGTGGTTATAGAAAGCCAAGTTTCTGTTAAAGCCAGGAAGTCAGGTTTACACTGAGAGATCCATCCGTGAAGGGAGTCAAACTTTTTTTGCAAGCTACAGATATTTAGGGAGGTGACCAAAAGGCCCCCCTGTTCATCACGGAGGGAGGATGTCTGCAGGGCAGGTCCTGGGTTAGGGTGGACATTCCCAGATAAAAGAAGGAGGAGGAGGATGTGGCGGAGTAAGGCAGCTTTAAACAGCTTGCGTTCTCAGGCAATAGCCGAAGAGGAGGATTTAAATCTGAAGCCAAAAACTGGGATAGGAAATGAGCGGATGTCTGGGGCCAAGAGGAGTGTGGGGGAGAGGCAGGAGGAGGGGTGGTGTATGGTATAACAGGGAGGCTGGTTAAAGTGGGGATACCAGTAGGAACTAGTACTACCGAAATATTTAGAAATGAGAGGGTGGAGAGAGGGAGCAAGGGGCAAGAGGGGTGGACTCAGGTCGGGGGGGAGGTAATGGTGGGTAAGAGTCTGATGAGGAGGAGGTAAAGGAGTGGAGACGTTCATAGAGAGGAGAACGCAGCCAAGAGGTGATGACTGGTCTTGAGACACAATCAGGATGAGGAGCTACAGGATATGGTGGGAAGAGAAGGAGAGGATACAGAGGTCAGATTAGATGGTGCAGTGGTAAGCTCTCTGACTGCAGCGCAAGGGGTCACAGGTTCAAGCCCGAGGTGGGGTAGAGAGGGAGGGACCTGGAAGGCAGGCAAACTGAGGGGGTGGGAGTGGAGATGGGAGGAGAGAGGAGGAGCAGGAAAGGCTGTGATCTAGGTAGCACACACCTGACCCCTTGTGGTCAGTGCATATAATTTGCTGAGGGGAAAATGGGTACTTAGAAAATTAACAAAGTCACATGACCCAATGGCATCAATAAAAGGAGGGTCGGCCTTGGTTGGCTAGGGAGGGTGGGGAGTCAATGCGAAGCGTCGACAGGTAAACACCTCAGCAAGGCTGTGCAGCGGACAACGACCGTTCTTTACCTTTGCGTGTTGGCCCTGACTGTCCGCTCCTTGTATGATCATTTCAGAGTAACATGCGTTACTCTGGATATTCAGAGCTATCATCAAGAAACTTCCCCCGTACATCTCCGATTGTCTCCCTGTATGCGAACCTGGAACCTATGCATTGAGAAGCTACTCCTTTATTTATTTAAAGGTTCCTAAGCTAAAATTTTGCCTTGGGGGAATGGCTATAAGCTTTGTGCTACCATCCCTGTGGAATACAATACAAAAAACTTTGAAGCTTAGCCCTCTTATCAGCATTTCTTCCTTTAAGACCTTATATGACCACACGGTCAAAGAAATTTGTTATTGTTTCCCCCATCGCTAAAATCCCCTGCACTATGGCTGACTACGTTACCACGGGCCCCGCTTTACATCCTGGATTGTGTGACCTTTACCGCTTTTGTTCTCTAACTACCATTCATGTTTTATGCCCACCTGCAATGAGCCCTTTCAGTGGCCTCCCGTCCTGAGACTATCCCCTTCCACTCTGCCTATGCCGTTCTCGTCTTAACTCTTATCCCTCCTTGATGCCCCTTTCTTGTCCTACTCCTCCTCCCCTGCTCCCATTGGAAAGCTTGTTACTCAAAAATTCTCCAACTGTAATATTTCACCTCACCTCTCATGCAAAGGACATAAACTTCGCATCAATGAATTGGTTCCTTATCCCAAGTTATTTTTCACACATGTATATGTCCATTAATGTACACCGATTGTTGTACATTAACGCCGTTCTGTTCCAATTGTAACTGTATATACTGTACATTGACTTGATTGTATTTCTTCGTCTACTCTGTATACTATGTGTACCAGGTCCATCTTGTAAATGAGCTTGCTCAATGGTGTTCACCTGGATAAATAAAGATTTGATTTAATTCCGGCAGCGGAGGGGTAGGACTGTAGAAGGGGGGGGGGTTCCAGCGGGCCTAAGTAGAGAGGAAGAACAAAATATCAGGTTACCAGGGCTCTGGTGGGAAGCCAGACAAACAGGTCTCACAGGCTCCCACTGCCCATGCGTGGCTTGCTGTGCACAGTGCAGGAAAGCATGGCGAGCCCACAGAGAGGATTACCACAGCAGACTACAATAAGGTACACACTTTAAATGCAATCCACACTGTACATGCTACAGACCAGGCTTAGAGTACAAACAACCCCCGAGAAAAGCACCCCGGAGAGCCTCTAGTGCAGTCCCGCAGTTGGAATCACACTCGAACCAGCAGTAGCAGGCCTTAAAGTTCCACCCAAACAAGCCCCAAAACACACAACTGAGAGCTCAGAAAACAGTCCGGCATAGAGACAATCAGTGGATGTGTGCCGATTAAATTACGGCCAAGCTCACACCTCAGCAGGGCTGTGCAGAGGAGGAGGACTCAGTTCTTTACCTTTGCGTGTTGGCCCTGGCTGTCTGCTCCCCTGTGTGGTCGCTCTGGTGGCAGAGGGATAGGACTGAAAAAACGGGTTCTTCCAGCGGGCCTCTGCGTGTTGGCCCTGGCTGTCTGCTCCCTGTGTGGTCGCTCCGGCGGCAGAGGGATAGGACTGAAGAAAGGGGGGTTCCAGCAGGTCTTTGCTTGTTGACCCTGGCAGTCCACTCCATGTGTGGTCGCTCCAATGGAGCAGGGACAGGGTTATAGCAATACTCCTGAGGTTCAAATAGGAATACCCAGAATAGTGGTTCTTATGTCCTACTTGAAATCATAGGGACTAGGTACTGGACAAGTAAACTTCCAAGATATTTTCAATCAGAAGAGTGTAATGTGCATATTTATGGAACCCATACAAACAAGAGAGAGAAAGAAATAAGCGCCTTATCTGGGACTTGAACCCATGCCGCATGGAATACCATTTTGGTTGTGCTACCAAGGCAACTGGAAACTGGGATGTCCACAGTTACCTTAGTCTTTCTCTAATGCACAACTTCATTCTGTATAGATAATTACATTTTCAATCACAAGAGTGCAGTGTGCACAGTTATATTCCTAAGATGCCACGCGAATCTTTTCACACAGGCAACAAATCGCACATACTCCCTCCGGTCTGAGGACGGTTGCCATTACCAGATTCCACATTGCAGGAGAAACCTAGGGCAAGCCTCAGTAACCTACAGGCTACCCTCCATTTGGAATATCTGCCTGCCAAAATGACCACAGCCAGTTCCTATCCCTCATATAAGAGGCTAATCAAGGTTCATCATGCCTCACTGATTTCAGGCCCCAGTTGCCCCAGTCACACCTCCTCTGGTTGTAACCGGCATAGGCCTGCTAATACATAGTGGGACTGCTGGGCTGTCAATTACCCTAGGCTTCCTATTTGAACCTCAGGAGTATTGCTACAACCCCGCCCCTGCTACTACAACTTGCATCTTCTTCTGTAACTCAAGCCTATTGACACACTGCTGTTGTATGCAACACATGTAACATACCCTGCAGATAGCATGTGTCTTTACTGTAACAGCACACATTGCACCTACCTCATTATCTGCACCTTGCATGTGTTTGCAATATATTTTGTATTACATACTGCTGCTGTTTTTAACAACCCTTGTAGGCAAATGTATTCTTGTACTTTGTATCATGCACTATTGTTTTTGAGAACCCTTGTTGCCAGCACATTGGCACAGAGATAAAGCTACTGCTTGCAGCATCAATGACACAGGTTCGGGAATAAGCTTGGGTTGTCAGGTGCCAGCTTGTGGGGAGGACTGAGCATCCCAGAAGATGCTCTCCTCCTCGGGGGAGGGTGGGTCGCTGTCCTCACTGCAATACTGCCACCTGGGTGACCACAGGTGACAGTTCAGTAAAGGCACCATGGGAGGGATGGACACAGGCTGAAGGTTCAGCACAGCAGCACACTCGACGTGCATATGCACCTTGAAGCTCCTAGTGTGCTTGGATAGGAGAGAAACACGGAAAAGGCTCCATGCATGAAGGACAACAGACCCCGGTGCACCGCAGGGGACTAGACCTGAACCCCTCGGTGGAACCACCCGACAAAGACATAAGCAGTCTGAGGGGTACATCCCCTGTACCCCGGTGGAGGGGGGGCGTGGCAGCATGGTGGTAGGCAGCTGATGGGGGCAGCGCCCAGGAGAGCCAGGCACTTTGGGGAACCCCAGAGGGAGCTCGAGGCAGTGGAGCGTAAGGGTGCATAGACAGCAATAACAAGAAAAAAAAACAAACTTGTGAGTGAATGTATTCTTCTTTGACTTTCATTACCCACTTACACCCCGCCCTCCCACCCACCCACTCACACACACCTGGAAATGAGTCTTCTGGACTCTGCTTGTTTACCTGGTAAAATATGTTTAAATAAATAGTTTTAGTATTAATACCAGCTGAAGAATTTACTGCGCCTGCGTTTTAGTGTAACACATCCTTCTGTGCCCCTTGACTGGGTGGGTACTTCACAGACCGTGTGGGATCTGAGAAGGTGTATACTAGTGACTCACGGTACAATGGTTCTCAGGGGGAATTGCTACAGGGTGGGAGTGCTCAAGATGATCTGCAACTGTCTAACCCTCTTTTCCTCCAGCTTTGAGGCCTGTGTTCTTAAATAAAAGCACTGTTAATTTCTCTGCTCTGTGTACATCCACTTTGTGTAACCTGATTGAAGTGTTTATTGGTGAAGGTAACTGCTGTCTTATTGGTCCCCAGGGGGTGGTCCAATCCTGTGCAGGGAGGTGGGTAGGTACTACATACCAGGCGTGGTACTGCACATAACATCCAGCCAACTTATTCTCTCTGGGTGGGGGCACCACACTATTTCTTATTTGTTCTGGGATGAACCCCCAACCCCCACCACAGGAGAAAGAAAGAACCCAACGGCCTCAACTAGGCAGGCCCTGTACAGTCACGACCCAGGGGTCACACTTACTTTTGTGATTTTAAGCTTCAACCCTAACTAATGCTTTAACAAAGTTGTTTGCAATGAATTTCCTTACTTTTTAAAAAAGATATGTAAAGCACTGGGTCTGTAGTGTGAATGGTCCAAAGCACCCAACCTGTTCTAAGTGGCACAGGGCCTATAATCTGTTTTGCTAATCGCAAAGCACCCAACCGAACCTGTCCTACTCATTCCTGGGTCTATTGTGTGCTTTAAAAATTGAGCTGTTTGGGCCCTATGTCATGCAGCAGACCCATGGGGCACAGCACCAGACCTGAACCTTGCTTCATGTTGGGCCCTGTGGGTCCTATATGAAGCAACAGACCTGTGGGACATGACACTAAATCTGTAGTGTGCTTAGCATAGGGCCCAGTGCGAAGCAGTAGACATGTCATGCACTGTGCCAGACCTGTAACATGCTTTATGCAGGGCCCCTTTATGCCCAGTGCGAGGCAACAGACATGTCGTGCACAGTGCTGGACCTGTAATATGCATTATGCAGGGCCATGTGGGCCCAGTGCAAAGCAGCAGACACACTGGACACAGCTCTGGACCTGCAACATGTTTTAAGCAGGACCCTGTGCACTCAGTGCAAAGCAGCAGACATGTCGTGTACAGCTCTGGACCTGTAACATGCTTTATGCAGGGCCCTGTGCACCCAGTGCAAAGCAGCAGACGTGTTGTGCAGCTCTGGACCTGTAACATGCTTTATGCAGGGCCCTGTGCACCCAGTGCGAAGCAGATGTGTTGTGCACAGCTCTGGACCTGCAACATGCTTTATGCAGGGCCTTGTGGGCGTACTGCCAAGCAGTAGACATGTCATGCACCGCGCCAGACCTGTAACATGCTTTATGCAGGGCCCCTTTATGCCCAGTGCGAAGCAACAGACATGTCATGCACAGTGCTGGACCTGTAACATGCATTATGCAGGGCCATGTGGTTCCAGTGCGAAGCAGAAGACACATTGGGCGCAGCTCTGGACCTGCAACATGTTTTAAGCAGGACCCTGTGCACTCAGTGCAAAGTAGCAGACATGTTGTGCACAGCTCTGAACCTGTAAAATGCTTTATGCATGGCCCTGTGGACCCAGTGCAAAGCAGCAGACACACTGGGTGCAGCTCCAGACCTGCAACATGCTTTATGAGGGGCCCTGTGGGCCCTGTGTGAAGTAGCAGACATGTCACGCACAGCTCTGGACCTGTATCATGCTTTATACAGGGTCCTGTGCACCCAGTGCGAAATAGCAGACATGTTGTACACAATGCCAGACCTGTAACATGCTTTATGCAAGGCCCTGTGAGCCCAGTGTGAAGCAGCAAACATGTTGTGCACAGCTCTGGACCTGTAACATGCTTTATGCAGGGCCCTCTGCAACCAGTGCGAAGCAGCAGACATGTCGTGCACAGCTCTGGACCTGCAATGTGCTTTATGCAGGGCCTTGTGGGCCCAGTGCGAAGCAGCAGACATGTGGTACACAGCACCGGACCTGTAACATGCTTTATGCAGGATCCTGTGGGCCCAGTGTGAAGCAGCAGACATATCGTGCACAGCTCTGGACCCCAACATGCTTTATGCAGGGCCCTGTGCATCCAGTGTGATGCAGCAGGCATGTTGTGCACAGCTCTGGACCTGTAAAATGCTTTATGCATGGCCCTGTGGACCCAGTGCGAAGCAGCAGACACACTGGGTGCAGCTCCAGACCTGCAACATGCTTTATGCAGGGCCCTGTGGGCCCAGTGTGAAGCAGCAGACGTGTCGCGCACAGCTCGGGACCTGTAACATGGTTTATACAGGGCCCTGTGCGCCCAGTGTGAAATAGCAGACATGTTGTACACAGTTCCGAACCTGTAACATGCTTTTGGCAAGGCCCTGTGAGCCCAGTGTGAAGCAGCAAACATGTTGTGCACAGCTCTGGACCTGCAACATCCTTTATGCAGGGCCCTGTGCACCCAGTGCAAGGCAACAGACATGTTTTGCACAGCTCTGGACCTATAACATGCTTTATGCAGGGCCCTGTGCACCCAGTACGAAGCAGCAGATGTGTTGCGCACAACTCTGAACCTGTAACATGCTTTATGCAGGGCCTTGTGCACCCAGTGCAAAGCAGCAGATGTGCTGTGCACAACTCTGGACATGCAACATGCTTTATGCAGGGCCTTGTGGGCTTAGTGCGAAGCAGCAGACATGTGATGCACAGCACTGGACCTGTAACATGCTTTATGCTGGGTCCTGTGGGCCCAGTGTGAAGCAGCAGACATGTCGTGCACAGCTCGGGACCTGTAACATGCTTTATACAGGGCCCTGTGCACCCAGTGTGAAGCAGCAGACATGTTGTGCACAGCTCTGGACCTGTAACATGCTTTATACAGGGCCTTGTGGGCCCAGTGAGAAACAGCAGACATGTCGTGCACAGTGCCAGACCTGTAACATGCTTTATGCAGGGCCCTGTGGGCCCAGTGAGAAGCAGCAGATGTGTTGTGCACAGCTCTGAATCTGTAACATGCTTTATACAGAGCCCTGTGCACCCAGTGCGAAGCAGCTGATATGCTGTGCACAACTCTGGACATGCAACATGCTTTATGCAGGGCCTTGTGGGCTTAGTGCGAAGCAGCAGACATGTGGTGCACAGCACTGGACCTGTAACATGCTTTATGCTGGGTCCTGTGGGCCCAGTGTGAAGCAGCAGACATGTCGTGCACAGCTCGGGACCTGTAACATGCTTTATACAAGGCCCTGTGCGCCCAGTGTGAAGCAGCAGACATGTTGTGCACAGCTCTGGACCTGTAACATGCTTTATGCAGGGCCTTGTGTGCCCAGTGCGAAACAGCAGACATGTCATGCACAGTGCCAGACCTGTAACATGCTTTATGCAGGGCCCTGTGGGCCCAGTGAGAAGCAGCAGACATGTCATGCACAGCGCTAAACCTGTAACATGCTTTATGCAGGGCCCTGTGGGCCCACTGTGAAGCAGCAAGCATGTTGTACATAGCTCTTGACCTGTAACATGCTTTATGCAAGGCCCTATGGGCCCAGTGCAAAGCAGCAGACATGTCGTACACAACGCCAGACTTGTAACATGCTTTATGCAGGGCTCTGTGGGTCCAGTGCAAAGCAGCAGGCATTTAGCGCATAGCTCTGAACCTGTAACATGCTTTATGCAGGGCCTTGTGGGCCCAGTGCGAAGCAGCAGACATGTCGTGCACAGCACCAGACCTGTAATATGCTTTATGCAGGGCGCTGTGCACCCAGTGTGAAGCAACAGACATGTCATGCACAGCACCAGACCTGTAACATGCTTATGCAGTGCCCTGTGGGCCCAGTGTGAAGCAGAAGACATGTTGTGCACAGCTCTGGACCTGTAACATGCTTTATGTAGGGCCCTAAGGGCCCAGTGTGAAGCAGCAGACATGTTGTACACAGTGACAGACCTGTAACTTGCTTTATGCAGGGCCCTGTGCACCCAGTGTGAAGCAGCAGACCCACTGGACATAGCTCCTGATCTGTAATATACTTCACACGAGGCCCCGCTGGCCTTGCGATATGCAATATACCCATTTGCAGGTCTCAAAGCATTCACTTGGGTGGTTGTGTGCTTGGTGGCGGTAAGTACACTGTAGCAAACAAAAAGACCGTTCCTATAGCTAGTACTGGTGCACAAGTAAAATTAAGTTCACATAAATTATAAGAAATCCAGCACACAGCAACCCCCCCAAAAATGTCAGTCTATAGACATGTAAAGGCATGACAAACAACTTCTTTATTTAAATATTAAATAGTTAAAAAGCCAGCCACTACAACTGAAGTGGAAGAAATTTTAAATCTCAGCGTTTTATACCCCATCCATGGCACTTTGTCAAGAGATCTCTCACCGACCCTACACAGCCCCTGCACCGGTGACTTAGGCACCTCCTAAAGCTGGACCCATGACAAGGCTGGTTGAGGGACTCCCAGCCACCTTGCCACAGCGGAGGTGGGGGTTGGGGTTGGGCAAGCCTTGGCAGACACAGGAATGGTAAATCTAGGACAAGCAGGGTGACGGGTTGGGAGTGTGAATGGGGCCAGGCACAGCAGAAGTGAGATAAACAGAATTCTTTTTTCTGAACTTACTATACTTTCTGCATCCCTGCCTGGCAGTCACTGGCTTTCTTCTTCCTCCCAGCCCCATCACCTGCTGTCCCTAGGACTTACCTCTGACACATCAGTGCCCCATGGATTACCTCCCATGGCAGTACCTTCTGGGTTCCCCAAGCCCGGTTGGAGTTATAGCTGGGTTATGGTCAGGAGCCCAGTGAGCAGTGTGGGGCCTGTGGAGGAGAGAAGGCATCACTCTGCTGCAGGTCAGGCAGGTATTCTGGCTTTGGCCCCTCCCTTTGGGCACTTTGTGGGCTGGGATCCAGTGGATGGTGGCATGCAAGCGTGCAGACATCCGGGCCAGGAAGCTCCCGCCCTCCCATTGCTGCTCTGCTGCACTGCCTCCCTGTGGTCACCCAGGTGGCAGTGTCATAGCAGACCAGGCGTCCCACCCTCCCCAAAGGAGGAGGAGAGCATCTCCGGGATGCTCGAACCTCCCCAGGCCGGCCCGACAACCTGGGCTCGCTCCCAAACCCAGGTCCCGCACTCATAAGCAGTAGCTCCACCGCTGCACTGATGGACTGGTTAAACAGAATCTTCAAAAACAAGGCTTGTTGTATTTAACAAGGTTTCCCAGCCTTCATAATGAGATCCAGTTTCTGACTATGCATTGTTAGGATTTTAATGCACAATCATGTGCCAGCTGTCGTCCAACAAGGTCTCTGGATTTATCCTTGTCATTTTATAAATATAGATATACTGAGACATATCTAGGTTGCAAAAACAAAGATAACTGAATAAACATAGTTATACTAAAACATATCTACACTGCATAAATAGAGAGAGCTATACCGAGATGCATCTATACTGCATAAACATAGATACCCTGTGATGTATCTACATTGCAATAATATAGATACACTGGAACATACAGTATGTATATAGATATAATGGGACATATCTATGGCTACCACCGTATCGGGCACGTACTCCAGGACCACAAGGCAAAAAAAAATACCCACAGTTGGAATACTGGAAATCCAGAGTTACTGTAGGTCACACAACCAGATGTGGGCACAAAACTGGCTTTCTATGCCATAAAAGGAGAGCCTATCAAGTATAGCATTAACATACTTATCCTCATGTGAAGGAGGGACAAAAAGTCTGATTATGGTCACACAATGGGCTCAGTTCCTGTAGTGGGATTCAAACTTCTGCCCTCCTCTTATACTACTCAGTTCTCTAAGCACCAGGCCACACAGCCTACTCTACTTGCAAGTCTGTAACCCACCCTGCTAACTCCTTCACTTGACTCACTATGGAACCTAGATACACAAATAACATTATAAATCACTAACAATTTCAGCCAATCAGCACACAGAACCACTGTACCTCTTATCTTGGGCACAGCGTACTCTCATGCAGAAACGTTAGGTGGGAGCACTCCACTTCAGCACCAGGAGAGGATGGTACAATAAAATTAAACTTATTATTGTGGGGGGGGGGGCGCTGTGGAGCACCTTACTGATAGGACGTGACTGAGAGGAGCTCTGCAGTCAGAACAACATTTTGTTTAACAAAATTGCTTTTGGCGCTGAACAAAATCAAAACTTTTCTGCAATATCAGCTAGAGTATACAGAGTGGAGTATTTCGATGCCTCACTCTATGGGAAGAACAAACAAGAGCAACCCTTGCGGCTTGAAACAGCAGCCACCACCGAAGCCTCAGGACTCACGTCTGGCCATTCCACTCAAGACCCGCCATGAAAAGCTCTCCAGCTTTTGTTACAGGCCATCGACTCAAAGATAGAAACTATCCTACAGAGGATTGGGGAACAAGGCTTAAAAATTGAGATGGCAAACAAAACAGCATCTACCACGGAGTCGCAAGCCACAAAAGCACTCTCGTAACCTCAAAACTCGTACAAGAAAATGGCCACCTTCGGTGCAGGCTGGAAGCACTAGAAAATGCACATTGCGCTTCCAGTGTGTGGCTGGTGGGTCTCCCTGAAGATCTTGGGGAGAAGGACCCACTGAAGTTCTTACAGGACTGGTTACCTAAAGTGTTGTGTTTGGAGGCTATGACAGCGGACAGATTCATCAGAGCTTACCGGATATCTCTGAGATCTGCAGCAGCCCAGTGCAACAATCCTAGAAACCTGCTGATGGTTGCAGATGGCGTCTCTACTAGGGACTTTCTTTTGCAAGCTGCCCGGTCTACGGAATCATTGAACTATCAGGGGCAAACGGTTCATATATTACCTGACCATTCATTTGCCACAGAACCCGGCGCAAAAAGTTTGACGCTGTCTGGGCTAAGCTCCGGAGTCTGGGGGTCGCACATTCCTTGTTGATAACGGGCCACCTTCAAATCTACTATGGAGGCCATGTGTACCAGTTCACAGACCCGGAGGAAGTGGGGAGAAGGGCCCAGCAGATCAAGCACGAGTTTGCTGCAACGCGCAGAGAAGAAGCATCAAATTCCAAATCTGACAAAGAAGGGACTTGAAATGGTGAGAGTCCCTGACAGACTTGCAGCTTTGTTTAAATAAACTGAGCACCAAATAACTCTAGATAATAATGGCCATCATTATCTGATTTAAAGTTAAGGGGAATTTTCTCTCTCGTTCTTGTTCAAAATTACCTGATCTTTTATTTCCTATTTCCTCCTGACGTGAAAGCTATGAGGTTTATGATGTAATTTACATGCAGCAGCATCTTTCTATTAGTTGTAGATTTAATGGCAACATACTTTAGGTCTGCTCTAAACTATAACATGTATACTGC
This sequence comes from Neoceratodus forsteri, assembly GCA_016271365.2. Lineage (NCBI taxonomy): Eukaryota > Metazoa > Chordata > Ceratodontiformes > Ceratodontidae > Neoceratodus > Neoceratodus forsteri. The sequence continues at coordinate 1,400,256,605 of CM028131.1, read as the reverse complement.
AGTTACTCTGAATCACTAAGAATGTTTGGGACTTCTTAACATGTTCGGAGAGAGGTTCATATCAGCTATCTTAGCTGAATATAAATATGATGTTGGACTTTAAAATCTATGGAATGACCTCTAAAATCTTGTAAGGTGCAGCAATCTAGTTTATAAAATGGGTAAAGAAAATGTCTAAATCCAATTAGCTGAAAGGACCTTTGAGCCGTGTCCTTATCAGCCGATATATATGCCAACCAGCACTTTTCTTCCCTGGGCGATCTCACAAGGAAATATCAAGATGTTATTGCAGCGTCAAACTAGTTTCACAAGCGAGCACTGCATGCAACTGTTCTCCCACTGTAATGCCTCAGCCACCATCCGAGGGAACAGAGACAGTAGTGGCTCAAACTTTGTGAACACTTCTATTATTTGCCAATAAACATCGTGGCACCACAACATAAAATCAATCTCCCGCATCATGAAGAAGCCATATACTGGTTTGATTTTTCACTCACTCACTGCCCATTTTCCTAGTAGGTCCACCTGTCCAGCGTTTTTTTGGTTTTTTTTGTATCTCCAGACTGCATCTCTTTCTCTCTGGCCTCCCCTTCATCCCAGCAGCAAGAATCCCTACAAACTGCACAATCAAAGTTAAAGCAGTTTGTTTCTGCACCCTGACCATCCATTGCGGTTTGAAAACTGCGAAGTGATAAGCCTGTCTAATGTGGTCGCTGAGGGACATGCTCGCTCCCAGTGAAGCCAGCCATTTACCAAACATTTCTTTTTTTTTTTTAAATAAAACTGCACCAAAGTAATGTATTTGTCTTTCGTGGAAAGGGAGAGGGGAAATTAACATCAGATTACCGTGGTACCTGCCGAGCCCGACTGCAAATGTAAACTACTATAGTACTCGCCCTCACCATGATTTTATGACCTAAAACCGCTCTGATAAAATAAATGGAAGTCGCTCCCTCGCCAGTCGACTTCTGTCCAAAAACAAATATTAAGCTGTATCCAAAAGGTAACTTATTCGCCAACACATACTGTCACATGCAAGTGATTAACCTTGCCCCCGACAGCGCTACATAAAGAGCTCTATAGCATGTAAGGGTTGGGGGGGCTATACAACTTCACATGTCATGGTGCTGTGTGGGATGACAGGGAGGGGGCAAAGAGGCAGACACCGTATAGAAATACAGATAACAGTGACCTCTAGTGACTGATCTACAAAGAAAATCACACCAGAGTGAGAGACTATTTTTTTAATTTTTGTATTAAAAACAAAATTCTGATTTTTTTCAACACTTTTTATTTTAGTTTTTTTATTTAATTTTATTTACAATGGGACCCATTTTGCAAGCACAATAAGACACTCCGTGGTGTGGGTTATGTCCTGATAAGAGCACTTCCCCGGTGCTAAAGGCGCCTAAAAACGCACCTAGGGCGTGCTCTTATCGAGCCATAGCCACCTCAGATCGCCTCTTTGCTAGCTAATCTATGGTATAGAATAATTAATATTAGGATTTCCTCCCTATCCGTAATCTGAATGTTAGACTGTGAATCTTTTCCATTTGATGGATCCTACCGTCTATGTGATTTCTGGCATTTGTGTGTACTGTGAATTGTATTTAATTGAAAATGCAATAAACATAAAGTAAAAAAAAAAAAAAAAAAAGTTAACATTATAAATCACTTGAGTGATTTTGTACAATAACAGGGCCTCCAAGGGATGTCTCTTATAGTGTAAGAGACTCATCTTGTGACGTCTGGGCACCCAGAACCGCTCAATCTTGCATCACAGTCCTCTCACCCAAACCTCACACTTGGGAGTCTCCTATACTATAAGAGACATCCCTCGGAGGCCCTATTAACATTGCAAAAGGAGTGGCAAGCCTTTGCTGAAGTAGAGTCTCTGCAGATCAGTGTGGACATGTGAACACGTTGGCATTTACTCACTGCCTCACATTTAGCACAGAATGTGAAGGACTTCAGCACTGGCAGCAGCGGGGGAGATGAGTTCTAGTGTAACCTTGAGTTTTGACAGGGAGAAACAGAAATGTAAGATCAGAAATGTGCAGCCTCAACACAACCGTCTAACATTTACTAACCACGGGAATATTATGCCAGAAGCACTGACCCTGCAGGAGGCACATCCTCTATCAAAACATCCGCTGTAATATAGTACTTTGTCGCCCTAGGAGCGTAAATTATATGGTGGGAGAGAAATGTGAAAACGGGAGTGGAATGAAAACTGGGGCAATGGCACTGAACATTAGTCTAGTGAAATATCTGCAGCACACTTAGTACTGCTGCTTACTCTCCCTATAAGCCTACTTTGTTTTACTCAGTTGCTGACACCATGGGGATCTCAATCTATACTGACCTCATTCTTTCATTCATTTCAAAGCCAATTAAACAGTATTTTTTTTAAGAGATCAAAACAGAAGTGCTTCAGATAACTTGGACAGATGAGAGTCAATTATGCACCATTTGCTTTTTTAAATTAAAACAGTAAAATCTATCTTGTATGAACAAACGTGCTTCACATTTAGAAGGCTGCTGCTTTACCTAATGCACCAGCATTTAAACTGGTAGTGCATGTTAGTGGTGAAGATTTTGATCTATGCTTTCTTATTCTGTGTTTCATTCCCCTTATCTGTCTTGCAGGATATCCTTTATATCCCCATTTTGAGTTTGCTTCAACACTTTTTTTTTTTTACATTTGTTATAATAAAAGGAGCACCCCTTCTAATATGGCTGCTGTCTTCAGGTTTTCATCAGTATTCTCAGCTGCTCCGAACACTCAGCGATCAACTCATAAATGTTCCAGGAATACCAGAAGCCCCGGGTGTGCCGAACATTTTATGCATGGGGCTTGTAGCATTCCCCAGCCGACAATCAGGATTCTCGATCCCGTGCACCGACTGACACAAGGTAGACCAGCTTCTTCTGATATAGCCTGTGGCAATCTCAGGTACCCGTTTTACAGGGTTTGGGCCAAATATTTGGCACGAGCTGCCATAAAGCAGGAAAAATGTTGCGAATCGGCCCGATCTTCTTGAATCGGGCACAGGTTGTGGCAAAGAGTTTAAGAACATAAGAATTTGCTGGCAGATGAGGACCGAGTGGCTCATCTAGTCTGCCCATGAACCTACCCCCACCCCCACCCCCATATTTTGCTGTTTTTGTTTACACCGTAGTGCTGGTCCCATGCGTGTTTAAATGCATTCACCGTCTTTGCTGCGACCACCTCTGGGTGCAGGCTGTTCTATGTGTCTATTACCCTCTCCATAAATAAGTACTTCCTGATATTGCCTCTGAGCCTTCCCCCCTCTCAGGCGCAGGTTGTGCCCTCTTGTATGCGCCTCTCCATTTGCACAGAAGAGGCTGTCTACCTGAAGAGTGTTTATACCCTTAATGAATTTGAACATTTCTATCATATCCCCCTCCCCGTCCCTTCTCTGTTCCAGGAGCACAAGTTTAGGTTAGGTGCAGCTGTGCCAGTCACCGGGGATGACACATGGCTTGGCACACGCCCGGCATCGCCCTGCGTGAATTGGGCCCTCACTGTTTAGCATCACCTGTCTTGTGACTAAATTAACTAGCATGCAGCAGACACTGCCCCCTGACCTTATGGGACAAAAGGTGTACAAAAACAGCTGAGAAAACTGCTGCAAATTTGGGGAAAGCCATATTAAAAGGTGCACTCCTTTTATCACATAAAATGTAAAAAAAAAAAAAAAAAGAAACTGCTGAAACAGACTATAAATAAAGGAAATGGTATCTTATGAGATGCTAAATCAGGGGAAATCTAAATAGGATAAAAAAGTACTGGTCAAAATGTTCACTGTGACATGCACTGCACATTTGTCTAGGTTCAGAACATTTCCCTGTGAGCACCTGATTCTGGACTCCTGAAGAATTATTTCAAGAAAGCATTCCTTTAATAGCGGTGAGTAAAACAAGATGCTGCTAATCTTATCTGGAGTACAGCACACTCCTCACTGTTGTGTGTTTCACATGGCAGACTACCCTCAGTAAAATCAACTTGGGCAAAGGTACCGTATTTCTTAAAAAAAAAGTTTGTAAGCATGAGACATCTCCATTGTCTTAAAATGTGAAAATAAATGAATCATGAAAATGTTTAATTTTAAAATAGTCACAGAATACTATATCTCTGACAAGTCAAGGTTTCAATTTTGAGTCTCTCAATTTTAAAAACACCTGATAGAAAGGATTGCATAGATACGGTGCTGTATAAGCTAGAATGGATGGGACAGGATGGGTGCTGTGGAAATATGATAGGGCAAGTTAAGATAAGAAAGGGTAGAGTAGGGTAGGATAGGTAGGGCATAGCAGGCTAGTGTATGGTAGGGCAGGGTAGAGCAGAATAGCTTAGGATAACTGAGGGTAAAGTAGGTTAGGGTAGCGTAGCATTGGACACAGTAGGGTATTATAACATAGGGTAGGGCAGAGTAGGGCAGTGTAGGACAGAAAAGGATAGAATACGGAGGTGGTCCGGAGGAGGGCAACTAAAATGGTGTAGGGTCTGCATCAAGAGTACTACAAGGAGAGACTGAAGGACCTAAATACGTATACCTTGGAAGAGAGGAGGGAGAGGGGGGATATGATACAGACCTGTAAATACCACATGGGGTAAACATGGCACAGGAGGGGAGTATTTTTCAGGAAAAATAAGGTGCTAAAGAACAACGGGACATGCTGTGAAGCTGGAAGGGGGTAGATGCAGGAGAGAAGGGAGGCAGTATTTCTTTGTAGAAGGCGGGGTGTATTCCTGGAACAACCTTCCAGTGGAGGTGGTTGGGGCAAACACAGTGGTGTGGTTCAAGAGTGCATGGGATAGGCATAAGGGAATCTTAGGGCAAAGTAAGGGCATGAGGGAAAATGGGCCGGGAGATCAAGCAGGATCTCTGTTGATACTGTAGGTAGGGAAAAATGGGCAGACTAGGTGGGCCAAGCAGTCCTTATCTGCTGGCAAATTCTACGTTTCTCTGTTTCTAGGGTAGGGGAGACTAGGCTAGTGTAGCTCAGGACAGGTTAGGATACAAAAGGATACGGTAGGGAAGGTTAGGATAGAGTAGGATAATAGTGCTGGATAGGATAGGTATAGGGTAGGGTAAAGTAGGATAGGATAGGACAAGAGTAGGAAGGACAGAACAGAAATGAATTTGGATCTATGGTATATAGCACCTTTCATACTAACTGTATCTCAAAGTGCTTTACCAGCTAATGAGTTGGATGCTGGTAGTGCAAAGTCTGCAGAACAGAATTTAATGTGGATTTATATAGCACCTTTCATACACACTGTATCCCCAGGTGCACTACAAGAAATGAGTTAGACAATGGCACTGCAGGCAAAACAGAAATATAATTAATAAAATCAAGAGAGAGAGGATGGCCAACTGGTCTCCTCTGAAGGTGAGGTTAATAAAACCTTTTATGACTTCTATAGTGCTTTATATAAGCCAGAGGGACAAGCAGACCTGGCTAAAATCAAGGAGTACTTGGAAGGGCTTAATTTACCTAAATTAACAGGGCAGCATGCCTCTAACTTAAATGCGGTAATTACAGAAGAAGTCCAAAATATTATTAAAGACCTACCTAATGGAAAATCCCCAGGTCTTGATGGATTTTCCTTTGAAATTTATAAAAATTTTAGAGATATTTTGGTCACCTGGCTGGTAAAGCTTTAGAACTCTTTTTTGTTGGAAGATAATAAATTGCCACAATCTTTAAATGAAGCCGAAATTATCTTATTATTGAAGAAGGACAAACCTCCAGAGAGTTGTAGTTCTCATAGACCTATATCACTGCTGAATACTGACTATAATGTAACCCTTAGGTGGTGCTATCCCAAGAGCTACTACCCCTGCCTGCTTGGCTAATAGCAGGTTAAGGGGCCTGGGTACTGAAATGGGTGCCTCCACCCGGAGGTCAGGGTTGTTAGTGGTCAAGCCAACCTGGGCACAGCCCTCCGGGACACTAACCCCCTCCCATTTCCCTTCTAGTGGCCTGAACAATACACAATAATCACTTTCTCAATGACCCGTATTCACCAAGCGATTACCCACACTGTTTGCACTTAACACCAGGGCTGGTTCCTCTAGCTTGACCCTGGGGACCCCCTGTAAAACAAGGTTAAGCACAGCAAATAGCAACAGTACAATACTTTCGGCACAAACTGGAACCACAGTCAGGTTAAATGCAAACAAAGTTAAGTCTGATTTATTCAGGGGACTTGAACAAGGGAGGGGCATAATCAGGTTGCTTTGTTTAAAAGCATATTAATCAGACAGTTATGCATGCAGTTCAGAGTCCCTACACAGTCACACACTCTGGGTACCCGGGTAGGAAAACGGTGGGCTAGCCAGGAACGTTGCAGCTGGTTGGAGCCCTGTGATGGAAGAAAACAACATGCACAACACACACTATTTGTAATCCGGAGACGGAGGGCTCAGTTCGTGAAAGAAAAGGCAACAAGACAATCAGATGACAACACTTTTAGATTTAGCTGTTGTTGCAGGGAGCTACCCTGATGTTTACTCATGATACCAAATACTGGACACAGGCAGGATGAAAATAAGACTGCAGGCTGTTGAGCTGAAGTGCCCGGAGAAGCAGGGCCCACACGAATCACCTAGGCATCATTCCTGAGCAGGAGGCTGATCCCTAGGCTGGTCTCTCGTCGATGACTTTCTCTGAGTAGCAGATATTCTGGCTGGGCCAGTGTAGCAGGGCCCAGGCAAACGGAAATGGATACGGATTCAATCCGCGGAGCTGGATACAGCCTCCAGCAAGCAAGACACAGTTCAGACACACAGTGGGGAACCAAATCATGACCCACTATAAGCACACAGCACATTCACATGTAAGGAAATTCCACTGTACCAGGCAAATGGCTCTCCGGTCACAATTACAGAGTCTCTGCACAATCCGGGAGTTCAGAGGTAGCTGAAAGTCCTGACAGGCCGAATGCATTCAGAAAATCTTCGTTCTTCTTCAGGTTAAAACCTTGTCACAATTCAGTGGCTTAATTCATACTAACATACTAAAAGCCAGCAGAATAGGCCTGTCGGTCTTTCGTGACTGCTCGGTAGCCAGCCCCTAACGGGCGCTCACCCCCCCCCTTGTCCCCGTGAGGGTCAATCTTGGCTTCAGTACCCCCATGCATCTGTCCCACCCCCTCTTGAAGCCCTCCACAATGTCTTGCTCAACTAGACTCTCGGGCAAAGCAGTCCATGGCTCCACCACCCTCTCTGTGAAGTAATGCCTTCTACGTTCTCCCCTATAGGTTCCTCCCTCCAGTTTCCATTTATACCCTCTGGTTGTGCCCCTTTGTTTTAGCCTGAACATTTCTTTGGCTCTTCCCCTGTTAATCCCTTTCACATGTTTGAAAACCTCAATCATGTCCCCCCATCCCTCCTCTCCTTCAGTGAATATAGCCCAAGGGCTTCCAGTCTGTCCTCATAGGTCCTATCCCCCATGCCCCGGATCATCCTGGTTGCCCTCCAATGGACCCTCTCCAACAGTACTATGTCCTTCTTAAGGTGCGGCCTCCAGAACTGCATGCACTACTCAAGGTGCAGCCTAACCAAGGCATTGTACAGCGGTAGGATCACCTCACTCCTCCTGGACGTTATTCCCCGGGCTATGCAGCTAAGCACCTTGTTTGCCTTTGCTGCCGTTCTTCTGCAGTTCTCACTGGCGTTCATTTTGGTGTCTACCACCACCCCGAGGTCCCTTTCACTCAAAGTCGCTTGCAGTGGAACCCCTCCCAAGGTATAAACATGCCCTGGGTTTCTGACCCCCAGATGCAACACCCTACACTTCTCCGGGTTAAACCTCAGTCCCCACCTCCTTGCCCAGCCCTCCAGGGTGTCCAGATCCCTCTGGACTGCCACCTTTGCTTCCTCCCCGTCGGCCAATGCTCCCAGCTTAGAGTCATCTGCGAAGAGGCTCATCCTACTCCTGTCCCTATATCGGAGATATAAGTGTTGAACAGGAATGGCCCCAGTACCGACCCCTGGGGCACCCCACTGACGACCTTCCTAAGGGAGGAGACAGTCCCTCTCACCACCACCCTCTGTGTTCTATCAGTAAGCCAGTTTTCCACCCATCTAAGCAACTGTCTTCCCACCCCCATCTCCCCCCAACTTTGTAAACAACCCGAAGTGGGGTACTGAGTCGAACACCTTACTAAAATCCAGATATAAGATGTCCGCTGGACTCTGTCTGTCCAGGGTCCCTGTCACCCAGTCGCAGAAATCTATGAGGCTGGTCTGGCATGACCCCCCTGGGATGAAAATATACTGCTTGCCATCCATGTGTCCCAGCCTATCCAGTTGCCTCCCGAGCATCCCTTTGATGAAGTCCTCCATTAGTCTGCCTACCACTGACGTTAAGCTGACAGGCCTGCAGTTTCCCATCTCCTCCCTAGACCCCCCCTTTGTGGATGGGCACCACGTGACCCACCCTCCAATCCTGGGGCACCCTTCCTGTCTGGAGAGAAGCGTTGAACAGCACAGCTAGTAGAGCTGCTAGTCCATCCGCCAGTTCCTTCAGTACTCTTGGATGCAGTCCATCCGGTCTTTGTCAGTTTTCAGCGCCCGTAGGGCCTCCCTCACACTGTCCTCTGTGATTTCCCCCTCCCTAGTCCTCTCCTCAGTAAAGGCCCCGTCCTCTTCTGGGCCTGGCCCACTTGGTGCCCTGGCCTCTTTTGAGCCTCGCATCTCCCTATGCCCTATCCTCTCAGTTGCCCCCCTCCCATTTTCTGGTTGAATGAAGTCCATGTCTCCCTCCCTAAAAACCGAGGCAAAATACTTGTTCAATACCTCTGCCTGCTCCCCCGCCTCCTGAGCCCATCCACCCCCAGTCCTAATCCTGGGAATCTGTGCTCTCTCCTTCCTCTTTTCCCCTATGTATCTATAAAAACCCTTCCCCCCACGTATATCCTTAGCCAGGTTGTGCTCCATCCTCGCCTTCGATCCCCTCACCACCCTTGTGACCCTTCTAGCTGACAACTCGTATTCCCCTCTCTCTCCCATTCCCCCCTGGAACGCTTAAAACGCGTGTAGGCACCCTCCTTATCTCTTACCACCTCTTGCACCTCCCTGGTCCACCAGCACGGCTTGCTGGCCCTGCCATTTTTGCTCCTTACCCTTGCACACAAGCTACTAGCCTCATGTACCCCTTTTTTAATGGCCTCCCACACTCTATATACACCCATGTCTGGCTTGATCTGGCTCAAGCTCCCCCTCAGTATCCTGCCCATGCCCACGAAGTCCGCCCCCCTGAAATCCATTACCACTGTGTTTGAGTGGTTGTCTCCCCCTCCCAGGCACAGCATAAACCAGACCATATCATGGTCTCCTCCTGCCAGCCGGCTACATACCTCCAGATCCCTTATCTGGTGGCTGTCTCCAAGGACAACGTCCAGTATCCTCCCCCCACCCCAGTAGGCTCCCCCACCTGTTGGACGAGAAAGGCATCCTGAAACACATCCATCAGCCTCTGCTCCCTGGCCACCACTGATGTCATGGTGTTCCAGTCCGCCCCCGGCATATTCAGGTCCCCCATGACCACCACCCTACCCTTTCCCCAGTCACAGGGCCCCTTGATGTGCTCAACCAATTTTCCCTCCAGATCATCATCCATTGCGGATGTTCTGTATACCACCCCTACTTTTAATCTTCCCCCCCGATTGTACGGTTACCCAAATAGCTTCCACTCCCCCCTCTACCTCTTCCACTCCTCTTACCAATATTCTATCTGACTATCAGTGCTACGCCTCCTCTACCCACTTCTCATCCCTCCTGAATATTTTATAGCCCTCCAAATTTAGGTCCCAATCATTCTTCTGGGTGGCCCATGCTTCCATAATCCCTGCCACATCCGCTGATCCTTTGGCCAGCATCACTTGTAGCTCAGGCATTTTGTTGCCCATATTCCTGGCATTGACCAGGACCGTCCTCCACACCATACCCCCTTCCCTGCACCACTGATTTGGCCCTGCGCACTCCCTATTTGACCTCTCCTGCACAGCTCTTGCATTGTGTCCATCGGAGTCCCCTGCCCTTATTTGCCACCGTAGACCAGGAACCACGGTCAGTCCTCCTGTCTCCAGTCCTGCACTAGTCCCTCCCCCGTTACAAGTTTAAACCCCACTTCACGTTTATGAATTCTGCGAGTTTCAGCTTTAAGATCTCCTTCCCCTCTAGGTTAAGATGTAGCCTATCCTTAGCATATAACCCCTTATCTTCCCATGTGTCCCCCCCAATCCCCCACCAGTCCAAACCCTTCCTCCCTGCACCACTCCCTGAGCCACTGGTTCACACCTCTTAGTTTGTGCTTGGCCTTCCTGGATGCCCTAGGCACCGGCAGGATTTCTGAGAAAGAAACTGAACTCCCAATAGAATGGCAGACCCTGGCTAGCTCCCGGAACCTCGCCTGGATTTCCAGCTCACTGTTCCCTTCCAAATAATTTGTGCCCAGGTGTACTAGGAAATCAGGGGATCCCCGCAAAGCTAAGGATTATAGCTGGAATTTGGCCTTGTGAACGGATAGTCCCGGGATACATTTAACCCTGACTTTGCTGCTTGTACCCTCCTCTACTCCCTCCCACTGGATGCCCCTGGTCATGGAGTCCCCCAGCATGATCACCTTTACCCCCCTTACTGGCCCTTTTGACCCCTTCTAGGCTCTTCCTTCTATCGTCAGTCCCCAGCTTACTCCTCGCACCCCCATTAGTCCAGGGTTCACTAGTCTGTGCGTGACCTACCACGCTCTTCCTTCTGCATGCAGTTTCCAGTTTACTCTTTTCTCCCCAACCTCCTGGCCGGCACAGCTGCCTCCCCGCTCCCCCCCCAGGCTCCCTTGGGCCAGAGCTCACAAATCCTCCTCCAACTGCCCCTCCTCCCTGCCTCCCCAGATCTTGTCTTCCCCTCCCTTCTGGCATAATTCTTCCTACCTCCCTCCTCATCCACCTTTCCACCTCGGCAGATATCCCTCTCCATCCCTGGCCCCTCTAGAGTGCCTCTACCACCTCCCTCCCTTGGCTGACTCTCCAAGCCTCGATGTCTGCTCAGACCCTGTTCCTCCCTCCTTCCCGCCTCCCACCACCTCCGGCTTACTGGTCCCCTCCTGCCTGCCTTCCCTCCAGTGTCATTACCCTCCTACTCCCCCACAGTCTAACCAAATGTTCTCTGCCCGCCTGCTCCCCCAACCACTTCCTCTCCTGGGTAGAGCATGGTGTATCTGTGCTAAGAGTAATAACTGCCCTCGACATGTTGTCACCTGCCTCCTCACCCTCTTTATCTCTCTCTGGCGGCCCCACTCCTGTGGTGTTTTCCATTGTTGTGTGATCGCCCTACCCTCCTGGGTTGCATGCATCGCCCTTCCTCCATAGTCACCATGAGGCCGTTCTACCTGTACCCTGGGTATGCTAGTGGCCTCTCCACCTTCCATGGACCGTTTCCTCTCACGCCCTCTCCCCTCATGTCTTCCAGTTCTCTTCTGATCCCCTCTACCTCCGCCCTAAGTCCTGCCAGCTGGGAACACACTGGGCACCCTCCGTTCTTCCATGCCCAATTTAGGATTATCGCTGCCCCGCACCCCGAACACCCAATCACCCTGCCGAAGATGCCCGCTCTGGTCAGCCACGAATCCACCCTCATTTTGGTGTGAGCAGGCCTAACCACTTGCAGCCCAATAGTTTTTGCCCCCCTCACTTGATCAGCTGTTCAATCAGCAGACATCCCTTTAACAGTTTTCAAAACCCCTCAGCACTATATAAATCAACAGTTATCACAGCTCACATATAAGGCAGCACTATCGAAGAACAGCGCTATATAATCAGCAGTTTAAAACAGTATACACAGCACTCTATCGTCAGCAGTTTCCCAGTTCACATCTCTCAAATCCCACAGCTGTATGTGTGACTAGCATGTGCTCAATGGTGTCCAAGCAAACCCAGCATACGATTTTGCCTCCCTCCCAAGTTCAGTAGCAGTAAAACAGTACAGACCGGAATCAGGTCCCATACGCCATGCCTCTCAGCTGCATATAGTCAATTATTCCTTTGGTATTTCTAGTCCTCACCCACTCTGCTTGCTCCTCCCGATGTGGTCCTTCTCCCTTTCTATTTTCAGTCCTCACCCACACTGCTTGCTCCTCCCAGCTCCAGTCAGCAGCAGCAATCCAGGACACCCACAGCAGTCCAGGCTTCCCACTCACAGCCTTCCCCCCTCCAAGGCTCCATCCCCACCGACTATTTAATAGAGGTCGGGGTCGGAGCCAGGGTGGGTGGCGTGAGACAAAGAACACAGCAGCAGCTCTTGCGACTGGGCTAATGACCTTTATAGCCCAGTCGCTCAGTCAAAAATAGAGCGTTTGGCACTGATTGGCCCCACCGCTCCTTGCTCCTGAGCGACGGCGGCCCTCCGAGCACTCCTCTACCGCCAATGTGGCTTCCTGAGGCCCCCGGGTCTCCTGCGACCACCGATGTGGTCCTTCTCCCTTGCTCCCGCCGCCAATGCAGCCCCGGATCTCCTGCAGCACAAAGAACACAGCAGCAGCTCTTGCGACTTTGCTCTCTAAATTCGGATTCAGTCCGAAAAAAAGCACAAGTTCCCTCTCAGGAACATCAGGCAGTCATGCAGGCCAAACTCAGGCCTTTCCACAGTTCTCCCGCGCAAATCCATTATGGACTGCTCCTCGAACTATCTCGAGCTGTTACTTCTTCACTTCCCAACTCACAGCACACTGAAACTGCAAGCAGTGTGGCACTTTCCCCAAGATCCAAAAGGTTTGGTTGGGTGATCTGTCTGTCAGTCACAACAAGGGCTCCCCCTCCAGGTTATTTTAGGTGGCAAAAGCCCAAAACTACAATTACTACAAGTTTGGGCCCCACCAAGCCCCTGTAGGCAGGCTCCATTTTAGAGTCCCAAATGTATTGATTTGCCCATTCTGCAGTCCAGGACCAAGATGATGGAAACAAACAGAACTGTCCATGCTGCAAAGAAGGCAGGTTAGAACAAACTGCAATATTAGTACTACTTTAACAAATGATCAGCAAACAAGTACATCTTCTAACAGAGCTCCCTCTCAGATTAATTATGACTGCAATCCAGGCAGCTCTTAAACAGACAGTACACAGAGGCTACTATACAGGCACTCTCTGGCAATACATTTAAACTGCTAAAACGCAGGACACTAGCCTGGCAGTGAGCATTTAGGCAAGCTCAAGGAAGACTTTTCGGGAACCCCCATTTGTAGGGCGGTTACAAAACAAATGTTCACAAAACTTTTGGCAACAAGGCTGGCAAAATATGTTCCTAGTCTCATTTATGAAGATCAAGTGGGTTTTGTAAAAGGGAGAAGATTACAGCGCAATACTAGAAAAGCTTTTGACATAATCCATGCATACTCGGGAACGGACACTGCACTCTTGTCATCGGATGCTGAACAAGCTTTTGACCGAGTGCAGTGGCCGTTCCTGATGGAAACATTGGAGAATTTTGGTTTCAGGGGTAACATTTTAAGGTGGATACATTTAATTTACACTAGCCCTTTAGCATGTGTCAGGACCAACTCAAGTATATCACCCTTTTTTCCATTATTAAGAGGGACAAGGCAGGGATGCCCGCTGTCCCCCTTGATCTTTGCACTTTTTTGGAACCACTGACTGCTAAAATTAGATTAGAAAAACAGCAGTTGGGATCCATAACAGAGAATACTAACTCGGTCAGTATGCTTTATGTGGATGATATTTTAATCTCTTTGGCAAAGTCTGACTCCTCATATCCACCTCTACATACTCTTTTGGAAGAATTTGGGGCTTTGTCAAGGTATAGAGTGAACTGGGGAGAATCAGAATTGTTAGATTTGGGGGATTCTTTAAATTTAAGAAATACAACTCTAAGGGCTATAAATAAAGAAAAAATTAAATATTTAGGAGTGGTTCTAACATGAGATATTAATAAGACAATTCAATATAATTATGACCCACTGATAGCTAAAATAAAAGCTGACCTTGCAAAATGGCAACACCTTCCATTACTTCTACTGGGTAGAATTAACATCCTGAAAATGAATGTTCTCCCTAAGCTTCTTTTTCTGTTTGAGTCTATTCCTTGCATTCTTAAGAAAATGTTTTTTCTAGATCTAGATAAAATAATTCAGAAATTTCTACGGCAGGGGTCTTCGTCCCGTGTAGCCTTATATAAGTTACAATATAGTAGGGAAAAAGGGTGTCTAGGTTGTCCAAATTTCTGGATATATTATCTAGCTGCCCAATTGGAAATTGTATTCCATTGGGTATTTAATTCAGATAAAAAACATATTGCAGGAATAGCGGTAGAAGAAGAGGCCATCAATGACCTCAGATTGATGGATTTCCTGCCCCTTTTTTCTATTAGGAATAATAGTCCCTTATAGGGGCTTTACCCACTCTGGCCTCCACGGCTTATGCTTGGACACACTCCAATAAGATACTCAGACCTGTTCAGAAAATTTCACTTTGGACACCGATTTATAATAATAAATATTTTCTTCCATCTATGAAAGATCGCGTTTTTAAGGAATGATATTTCCAAAAACATCTTCAGATACTGGCCGATTTCTATGATGGTTTTAAATTTATGTCTTTTGAACAAATTAAGTTAAAATATGACCGACCATTAAACCACAGATGGCAATATTTACAGGTCCGTAACTATGCTTATAAGAAAAATCATAATTCTTTGGATCTGTTTGCTTCCTCTATGGAGCAATTTTTTGGTCAGTTAGAATCCAATAAACACTTGATTTCCAAACTCTATAGATTTTTGTGGGTGGAAACTTTAGGTGGGAGTGGGCGGGACAGGTTGGCCTGGGAAAAGGATTTAAATATTCAGATTACTGATGTAAATTGGGCCCAGGCCATAAATTTGGATGAAACCAAAATCAGGAACAACCCACCCGCCTGTTGCAGATTTATTACAATATATTACACCAGACATATTATACCCCAGTGAAACTCCACAAGATAGATGTTCAAATTCCTGTGTATGTATCTGTATATATATTATTTATCCAATGTCATTCCTGTATGCCCAGGCCCACCTTGGAAATGAGCTTGCTGAACAGTGCTTCACCTGGTAAAACAAAGTCTGATTGATTGATTGATTAATTGATTGATTCCAGAATGATGTAATAGATGTGGGAGGGACAGAGGCACCCTATTTCATATGTTGGTGAAATGTTCTAAACTCAGTCTTTACTCGACCTCTATTAATGCCACCTTTTCTAGGATTTTGGGTCGTGATTTCCCTTTTGACCCTGGAATTGTCATTAAGGGTCTTTTGATAGATTGTCGGGTTCAATTGGGAGATCAGGAAGTCCTTTGGAGAAGTGGAGTTTTGGTGGCTTTTAAAATAATTCTACAACGCTGGAAAAATGTAAATCTGCCCACTTATAGGGAATGGGTCCAGAAGACACTCAATCAGGGAAAAATTGACAGGTCCATATTTGGCTTTGAAAATGATTATAAAGGATTTGCACAAATTTGGCAACTATTTTTTGATAATTTTGATAATTTGGTGTAATTTGGTTTATTTTGGTTTCATTTGGTCCAATTTGGCTTAATTATGAAAACAGTAGTGATGGAGTTAAATTAAAGCCTTCATGAGCTAGATCACTGATTGAAGCACCCACGCTCTGAGCGTTCTTCATAAAAAAAAAAAAAAGAAAGATAATGGCACTGCAGGAACTCGGTACAGTATACAACAGCAATTAGGAGCACTTATACCACATGCACAGCCATGCTGCACTAGAACCTGCGCCAGCTGAGAGAGGCAGTTTTTTATTTTTTTATTTGTAATTTGTTAATCAGGTAGAACCCAAAAGCATTAGGTGCCCATCTTTAAGGGTGACCCAGAAATATAAACAAGAACAATAATACCGAATAAATATGCAATACATCCATGTACACAGTAATCAGGTGACATTACACTTGCACATAAACACGTCAAAACAGTATTTTTTTATTAAATGTATTCTGCGAATGGATAACAGTGGAATGAAGCAGGTAAATTATTTCAGAATGTAATAGCTTTATAAACAAAAGACTGTTGACCCAGGAAGGAACAGAAGAGTGGGCCAGGACACCTGGATTACTCCCTTACTCTGTTGAAAAATGCCATGGGATCTTTAACTTCCACCTGGGCACAGCTACGGAGATGGCTGAAGGGACATCAGTTTTAATGACTCACCCAAAGGATGAACATCGCCATCAGGGTAACATTCCCCCGCCCATACTGCACTGTAGTCTCAGCGCTGGATATTTTGTTATTCTTTATTTACTTCCCCTGGTCATCCCCCATCTGCCGAGCGCCCCAGCCCCATCACCCCAATGTCGACTGGGACTTACCATCAGCTATCTTCTCCCATGGCCTATCTCTCCCCCCCCCTTGGGGCTGGGGGTTCCCCAACCCCTGCCGTGGTCTAGATCCCATTCTGGCATGGCGTGCCCAGTTGGTTGGGTGCAGGGCCTGTGGGCGCTCAGTACCATCCTGCTGCCAGCTTTTCCTTCCTTACTAACCCTTGGGGGGGCATGGTGTGCTATGACATCATGATGCATGCCACATGCTCACACATAATGTACAATGTCTGCCACACCCCCTAGCATGCTGGTCTAGGCTGCTAGGAGACAGGCAACTGCTAGGCTCTGCCCCCCCCCCCGGAGAAGAGCAGTCCTGCAGATGCTCAGTCCTCCTCCCATAGGCCAGCCCTCCAATATCCTGAGTTTGCTTCCGAACCTGGGTTATCGGTGTCACAAGCAGCATGTATATTAATCTTGGACCCTATGTAGGCAGTGTAGTGTCCTTCCATGTAGCCAACAATAGCTTCTTAGCCACCTGGACAGCACTCCCCTGCAAAATACCTTCTGGACCTGCAAATGAGCATGTGTCTCTCCTGAGTCCTAGAATGGCTCACTCTGGAGTTAGAGTAAAGTTGTGGGGGAGCCCAATTTGAGAGACGGCACTCTCCACCTGCTGCTGGTAGGTTTGTGAGACTTTACACTGCCACAATAGATGAGTTAGCATCCCAGCTTCTTTCCCACATTTCCAGCACAGATTATCTTCTTTCAGCCCTTCTCTATGTATCCTAGAGGGAGTCCAATATGTTCTGCATACAATTTTAAATTGTAATATTCTAGCTAGACTGTAGTTCAGATGAAGATTCCAAATCCCCTTTACAACCCGGTCCCACTATTCCGAAGAGATCACTATATCAAGGTCAGCACACCACACTCATTTTCTTTTTTTTTTTTATTTTAGTCTTTGGTAACCAGGTAAGGCACACTAGGCACAACTGCCTGTTTTCAGGGGTGACCTGGGAGCACTGGGTGGTTAAGTGACTTGCTCAGAGTCACACAGTATGCAAGTGGAGGTTGTGAGAATCAAACCCAGATCTGGTCTGCTGGATGTACCAAGCTCATTCACAGCTCGTTACTCTTTTTTATCATCTATTTTTCTCTCCTTGCAGCCACTGACCTGCCTTAATCCAGCTGCCGCTCCACTTCCCCCAATGACCATGGAGGCACATCTTCCCAGGCCAGCTGGTATATGCAGCTATACCCATGAGAGGGACCCTCCCCTCGGTCCCTGCGCCAGGCAAGGATCCACTACTGGCCCCGGAGTCTTCACCCACGAGCCCCGCTGGGCTCAGGAGGTGCGACCATCAAGCTGCCATGGACAGTACAGCCATTTTTCCTCCAGTTTTTAGCCCCAGGAGTGCAGATATGCAATGACGTCTAGCACTAATGTGCGGATGGCCGCTGCACTCCTCCCTCTGTTGCACCATCTCTAGCAGTGCCTCTTGCATCCCCAGGGGCTGCTGCAGAGTGGTGAAAACCCACAGCCCTCCCCAGGATAGGAGAGCAGTCCTCTGGACGCTTGATCCTATTCTGCCTGCTGACCCCTGAGAACCCAGGCTCGTGTCGAAGCCGGGTCATTAGCATGACGCGAGGTGTGGTGTCCAGCACATCAACCCTCAGCACCACTGGGGCGACCACAGCTCATTACTCTATCCTCTAGGCTATACTGCCAGCCCATATGCTTCCAAAGCAACTTTTACTTACACACACCCTCAAGCCACCCTGACGAGCACAGACTTGCGCAGTTGTGTGCAGGAAGTTACAATGCATGTTTTCCCTCTCTGGGCTGGCATCTCCTGCAGTCTGCATTCTTGGAAATGACAGCACTGCATTCTGTCCCTCTGTTACCCTGAGGAATCTGTAGAATAGTGAAGATGATGTGGTCCCTCCCATGCATGCCAAAGGAAATCCACCTCAAAAATCAATTATAGTCTGTCCCCTTCTTTCTTGAGAGGTACAGAATAGCTCTCCTCAACTGTAGACTGTGGCCAAGTTGAGACTGGTCAAGCCCAAAGTCCTGTTGCAGCTTTTGAAATGAGAGAAGTTCCCGCACCCCCAAAATATCATTTAGCATTCTAAGCACTTTCCTCCTCCCCCTCTGTCCCCAGCTCACCACTTTCCTACCAACTTTCATCTTTGGGGCCCCTCCCCCCAAGGAGATGCCAGCCCAGAGAGGGAAAACATGCATTGTAACTTCCTGCACATGGCATGAGCATTACGGCCGACGACCCTAAGTCACCCCCCCCGACGCCTGTCAGTCTCCACAGGGAGGGGCGTTACGGTTGGAAACCCTAACGCCCCGGGCGTTTGTTGGTATTTTCACTCCAGATTTTCAACATGGGCTTTTTGGGACCCCACCTCATGAACAGTGGTACTATCATTTCAGTACTCAATCCCAAAAGGTGATTTTATTGCTTTACCGCGCCAATGGTGCCACAGGTGGGATAACACATTTTGGGCAGGATTTGAGAAATGACAGCTGTACTGTTCAAGAGGAGGTGTGACAAAATGGCAATGTTTACAATCTGGAGTAAAAATATGAAAAATTGGTGAGGTTACGAGCATGTGTAGAAACTATGCAACACACGCCTATAACGCAATCATTTTTTGGAATTTTTTCACCAAATTTTCAAAATGGTCATTCTGGGACCTCCCCTCATAAACAGTAAACTGTGATTTTGTTAATCTGTCCCGAAAGTTGATTTCCCACAGTGACAAGGCCATTCTGCGCCACAAGTGCAAAAACACATTTTGGGCAGGATATAAAAAATGTCAGCTGTGCTGTTCATAAGAAGGTGTGAATAAATGGCAATGTTGAAAATCTGGAGTGAAAATATTAAAAATTGGCGAATTTACGAGTGTGCGTAGAAACTGTGCAACGCACGCTCGTAACGCAGTCATTTTTTAAAATTTTTTCACCAAATTTGCAACATGGGTTTTTTGGAACCCTACCTCATGTACAGTGGCACTGTTGTTTCATTAATTGGTTCTGAAAGGTGATTCCGTGCAGCAACTGCAAAATCACCTTTTGGGACCGAGTAACCAAATGACAGTGACAGTGTTCACGAGGTGGGGTCCCAAGAACCCCATGTTGAAAATCTGGGGCCAAAATTCCTAAAAATGGCTAAGATATCAACCTAAATTGAATCCCCCCCCCATTGACTCCCATTATATAGCTTACTGTCATTTCTTCAGTTTGCTGTACGTCTTTGAAGAGTAGAGAAGTCTCCTGGTTCATAGGAGATTGCTGCTCCTGACCTCCTTAGGTAAGTAGGGGGAAAAGGAGGGTGCAGGGAGGTGGGTATGCAGAGGGAGGGTGGGGGGAGTGGGGAGACGACGAGGGACTGTTTTCTTTTTTACAGGGGGAAAAAAAGACTTTGGGGATGGTTTTCTTGATTTTACAGGTTACCAAAAATATTTAGGCACACTGGAGTGGGCTCCCAGTGTGCCACAATAGTGTGTGTGTGTGTTGGGGTGGGCATGCCAACACAGGGATTAGGCACCCTGATGTCGGCACTCGAAATATTCGGGCAGGTGGGGGGTCATCTGACACCGGGAGTGGGCATCCCAGTGTAGGAACCATAAATAAAAAATTATTTTGGCACACTGGGGTGGGATCTCAGTGTGTTACATTAATGGGGAGGATACATGACGACACAGGGACTGGGCACCCCAACATCAGCTTTCTGGGGAGTGTGTGGCAGGTGGCAGGAGCCGCCAATGTGGAAAGCCATGTCGCAGTTCATTTATTTATTTATTGAAATGGTTCACAAGGAACAGCACACTGAACAAACAAGGTGCTCGGTGGCAGGAGCCAACAAGAACAGTAACTCCGGCCATACACATTACTGTGCACTGCAATGCGCATGGCTGGAGTCTTGTCAGCTGCTGCCAACAGAGAGAAGGTATGTCTGTGTGCCTGGTTGCGAGGGAGGGGGAAGGCTCCGCTGCAATGAGGAAACTGTCCCTCACTACAGCGGCAGATTTCTTTCAAGTGTGGTCCTCTCTCTCAAACTGCTGTCATAGACAGCTCACCAATTCATTGATGCCTGAGGGACAAGTCCCATAAAGCATCAACTGCTTTGGCCAGAAACTCGCACACCTCTAAAATGTAGTACTAACCCAAGATGTTTCTTGCGCATGTGTGGCGTGCATGCGTGCAAACAAACATCTAAATGGGCTTTAGGGTTAAAATGTAAAACAGTATTAAAAACGTAATTTTCAAAATGTTGGAATACAAGAAAAACATACAGAGAATACTGGTTGGGCAACCACACAGAACCAGTGTGTTCTGCCACAGAGGGGTCTGATTTCACGTGACCTCGAGAGCTCCACTGAAATCAGACCCCAAGGTGGCAGAACACACTGGTTTGGCATTGAGTTGCCCAGCCAGTATTTTTTATAGTGTATGGTTCCCCCATGGTAATTTTACATCTTTTTAAGTACTCTTGTACTTATTTTTTTTTTAATGCAGAAAATAAACTGTTCGCTGCCTTATCCTGAGAGTTGGGACTGGTTGCTAGGGTTAGTTAGAAGTTGCTAGGGCTCGGTCATCACAGCATCTGAAATGCACACAGTCATTGGTTATCAGGCAGGTTTGGGTGGTCTTTAAAAAAAAAATGGCGGATGTATGCCTCGCGTTGTGATCGGAGGTGGATGCCCTGAACGTATTATCGTAAGTTTTTAAAAAAATATGGCTGGTTGATCCTGCTTACATGTTATCTGGTTGATCCTGCATCTGCCAGGGAGGTTATGTGACTGTGCGTCAGTCCATTGCCACATTATCTGGTTGATCCTGCGGTTACCGTTACCGTGACTCTAGCGCATGTCATCTGGGCTGGAATGCTGTTCTACCACAGAAGGGTTGAACAGCATTCTATGCCCTTTGAACTGTGGTAGAACAGCTTTTCAGTGCAGTTGAAAATCGAGGTAGAGCAACATTCTACCATACACTATATATAGAACAGTGGATGGTCGCCCATCCACAACAAGGCCGTGTTTCTCTCGAGAGAGTTGATGACATCAGAGAGACCTCGAGAGCAAAACTCGAGAGGTCTCTCTGATGTCATCAACTCCCGAGAGGGAAACAGCCTTAGTTGTGGATGGGCGACCATCCGCTGTTTTATATAGTATATGGTTAGGGCTTATTGTTGATGAACATTTTTTTGTTTCAGTTGCTGGCTTGTTTTACCTCATGTTTCTCACTTGGGCATCTCCCTGCTCCCACTCAATTCAAATGTGTCCCGCTCTTGCTGCCACTCGCTCCTGCTTCTCCCTGCTCTCACTGGCACTTGTTCAGCTTGTCACCGCTTCTGCTCCCTCTAGTGTCGGCATTAGTACTTTTAAAATAAAAAAAAATAACTTTTGTGACACGGAGCGATGGCAGCTCCTCGTGTCAAAACAGACAGAGTCCTCTACTCGGTGCTCGCTAAACTGCCGGCGCCATGTTTCCAGTATTTTTTAACCTTGAGCTTGGTAGTATGAGCCAATCAGAAGACAGTTCAAAGCTAAAAGTTGTTGTACTATCGTTCTGACGTCACGTCACTTTTTTGACCTTTGAACTGCCCTACAACAAGATTTAGAAAGCCACCGGTTTTCATCAACAATAAGCCCTAACCATATACTATAATGCTATACTATACACTGTAATAAAATACAATGAGTAAGTGAAAAGTAGTTCCTCTGCAGTTGGACAGTCACTAGAGGGTGCTAGTGTAACATCACCTGGTTTAAAATACTACGCTTGCTGTGGTATTTTATCTCGTCTATCATGTACAGCAGCTGTTTGTTTTTGGATGGTGGGCAGTGGGATGCTTGTTGCCATTAGTTTTAATTTGTGTAAGCAGTGCAGTGAGTGCATGTACGCAGTGACGTAAGAGTGAGCAAGGCTGAGACTCGAGTCAGCAGCAAGTAAGCGAGTGACACGAGCAGCTTTCTGCAGAAAAGGATGAGCACTAGGACTAGGGGTCAAAATATGAGGCTAGAAGGGGGACACTCAGAGGCAATGTGAGGAAGTGCTTCGTCACGGAAAGGGTAGCTAAACCCTGGAACAGGCTATCACAGAAAGTGGTGGGTGCAGACATCACGGAGGCATTCAAGCATGCATGGGATAGGACTAGTGAGACTAGGACAGAGGGGAAGTATGGGCACAGGTCTGGCAGTATTTGCAGAAAGAAGTAAGAATTAAACTAAAACCAGGGCAGACTGGATGGACCAGGGGGTCCTTTTCTGCCGACAACTACTATGTAATATAGCGAGTGAGTGAGCAGGTAGGTGGCACCCAGTGAGCATGAGTGGCTGGGCAGTATGGAGTAAGTGAGCAGTTTACTAACAGATACAGAAGGCAAATATTTATTTATTAAATATATTAGAGAGTAACCAGTGGGGTCAGAGTTGGGGAGGTCACGAGTGAGCGGCTGGCAGTGGTACTAACAAAAATTACCACTTTGGTTAACAGAAAACTGTGCAAGGTGGCACAGTGATTTTTTTTTTTTTTGTGATGCTCTGTCCTATTAGCCAACACTAATTCATACCCTTAGGTTGTGCTGTCCCAATCCAATGGGTCTAAACATGTTTTGGCCAATCAGGATGCAGGATTTTCCCTGCCCATTTTACGAACCATGCTATTTATCACTGACAGTGATTTATCATTGTTAGAAACTCCCAGCATATCTTGATTATTTAAGCAACAATCCACAAAAGGGTTTGGTTGTTCTGGGATTTACCCATGCCTGGTGTGGTTTGGTCACGAGTCCACAGGCCAAGTGACTGAACTAGACCAGACGTGAGTAAATCCCAGCATAACCCACAACTTGGAGTTGATTATTGCGATTATACAATAAAAACTTTATTAAAATAAAGATTTTTTTTTGCAATGCCTTAAATTTATCTTTTTTATGTTTCCTTAGAAGTTTGTTTTGAAGTGCCCTCTGCACTTTACAAAACAGTCCCCCCCCCCCATCAGCCAGCATTGAAAGGGTTCTTCGTTAGAATCAAATGAGGCTTTTAGAAGTAAACTTTTTTCTTCCTATTCCAACTAAACCGTATTTAAAAGAGTTGCGAGCGGCTGGCAGGTTCAGGGAGAGCGACAGTGCAGAGAAAGATAGCATGAAGGAGTGGCCAGCACTGGGAGAGTCAGGGCTGAGAGGCACAGCGAGCATGAAGGAGTGGCCAACACTGCAGTTAGTGATTGTTATTAAAAGCACAGTTGAAACTGAAAAGGCTTTCTAATCTCTGCAATCGGGCAATTTTTATAAACAGTCAGGAGCCGATCATTAGCGTGTGTGGATAGAGAGCAGGTATGGAGCTGGGAGCGAGCCATAAGCCAAGCAGGTACAAGCGGGGAAGCAGCTGTTGCTTAAATGTTTTGATTCAGAGCTGTCAGAGGGTGTAGTTATATTATTTTGGTGCAGTGGCTGACTGGCACTTTTTGTGTGGGATGTTGTAGGAATTTATACTCTTCCAACAGTGCCAGTCAGCCAGTCAGGAAGCTGGATTCTCAGATCCCACTGTATAATATGCAGTAGTGTGCAGTTGGAGATCCACCCATCTTGACTCTGTCTCCACCATGGCTAAAACAATGTGTGAATGAAGTTCCTGATCCTGCCATCAGACTTTCACTTTCTTACTCAAAATTAGAAATACTACAAACTGTTGCGGTAAACAATACACGGCACTACAAATACATGTAAATATCGCAATACTTAAAATTTTATATTGTGTCACATCCCTACTGGGGGAGGGATCATCATGGGACCTAAATCCTTTTTTGTTTTCATTTTTAATTAAAATGTGGATTGGTTTTGCTGACAACACAACACATACAAACATAGAAAAAGAAACTGATGCACACAAAAGCAAGTTAGTTATCGTGATTGCATTACCAAAATAGCATAAGGTGACGGGGGGCTCATAGCACACTAACAGGGCATGTCAATACTGTATATTTCACTAACGCTTCCTTTTATGCAGTACCTGATCTGGTTTCATGCATTCTAGTTTCTTTTTCGGTTCTGGGCTGCTTGGCCCGCACAGGTTTTTGATGAGAGCACCGGTTTTAAAACATCAGCGTGTTTATTTCTGTTGCTATACAAACATACTAAGATACAGATGTGAACTTGAAACATATCCTAACATATAATCCCCAAGTGCTATTTAATCTATTCTCTACAAGCTAAGATAAATAAACACCAAAGCAAAACCCCGTCACAGAATCACAGAACAGAGGAATCTGCATTTCGGAGCCAGGAAACGCACCAACAACGAGCGATTCTTTCTTCTGCCACGTAACAGCTTTCAAAATTTCTGTCTTTCTGGGATAGGAAAGAAAAGCATGAGAGGGCTCATAATCATGGGGCTCTAAACACTAAAATATTTAGACACTGTTGATTATACACATGCGTTTGAGCTGGACAGCGCAATCAGCACTGGTAGACATACCATACAACTGAAGGGGAAAGGTTAAGGAAAATATTTGAAAGCATACACACTGGCAGCAACACGAAGGGCTGACACTCTGAGGTACTATTGTGCTGGCTTTTTTTAATAAATAAAATATATAATACTTTGAAACAGCTTAGCCCTGTTTGGTGCCTTTATTTGGCAGTGATGCTGGGTGGCGCTAAATTTGTTTCCATTGGTAACACAGGACTAGACAGACTCCTGAGAGAGAATGGTATTGGGGGTTACACAGCATGAGTAGGGGTAACACAGCACTAGACAGACTCCTGAGGGAGAATGGCATTGGGGGTTACACAGCATGAGTAGGGATAACACAGCACTAGACTCCTGAGGGAGAATGGCATTGGGGTTACACAGCATGAGTAGGGGTAACACAGCACTAGACAGACTCCTGAGGGAGAATGGCATTGGGGGTTACACAGCATGAGCAGGGATAACACAGCACTAGATAGACTCCTGAGGGAGAATGGTATTGGGGGTTACACAGCATGAGTAGGGATAACACAGCACTAGACTCCTGAGGGAGAATGGCATTGGGGTTACACAGCATGAGTAGGGGTAACACAGCACTAGACAGACTCCTGAGGGAGAATGGTATTGGGGGTTACACAGCATGAGCAGGGATAACACAGCACTAGATAGACTCCTGGGGGAGAATGGTATTGGGGGTTACACAGCATGAGTAGGGATAACACAGCACTAGACAGACTCCTGGGGGAGAATGGTATTGGGGGTTACACAGCATGAGCAGGGATAACACAGCACTAGACTCCTGAGGGAGAATGGCATTGGGGTTACACAGCATGAGTAGGGGTAACACAGCACTAGACAGACTCCTGAGGGAGAATGGTATTGGGGGTTACACAGCATGAGTAGGGGTAACACAGCACTAGACAGACTCCTGAGGGAGAATGGTATTGGGGGTTACACAGCATGATCAGGGATAACACAGCACTAGACAGACTCCTGGGGGAGAATGGTATTGGGGGTTACACAGCATGAGCAGGGATAACACAGCACTAGACAGACTCCTGAGGGAGAATGGTATTAGGGGTTACACAGCATGAGCAGGGATAACACAGCACTAGACAGACTCCTAGGGGAGAATGGTATTGGGGTTACACAGCATAAGCAGAGGTAACACAGGACTAGACAGACTCCTGAGGGAGAATGGCATTAAGGGTTACACACCATGGGCAGGGGTAACAAAGGACTAAACAGACTCCTGAGACAGAATGGTATTGGGGGTTACAGAGCATGAGTAGGGATAACATAGCACTAGACAGACTCCTGAGGGAGAATGGCATTGGGGTTACACAGCACGAACAGAGGTAACGCAGGACTAGACAGATTCCTGAGGGAGAATGGCACTGGGGGTTACACAGCATGAGCAGGGGTAACACAGGACTAGACAGATTCCTGAGGGAGAATGGCATTGAGGGTCACATAACATGGGCAGGGGTAACACAGGACTAGACAGATTCCTGAGGAAGAATGGCACTGAGGGTCACACAACGTGAGCAGGAATAACACAGGACTAGACAGATTCCTGAGGGAGAATGGCATTGAGGGTCACACAACATGAGCAGGGGTAACACTGGACTAGACAGATTCCTGAGGGAGAATGGCATTGAGGGTCACACAACATGAGCAGGGGTAACACAGGACTAGACAGATTCCTGAGGGAGAATGGCATTGAGGGTCACACAACATGAGCAGGGGTAACACAGGACTAGACAGATTCCTGAGGGAGAATGGCACTGAGGGTCACACAACATGAGCAGGGGTAACACAGGACTAGACAGATTCCTGAGGGAGAATGGCATTGAGGGTCACACAACATGAGCAGGGGTAACACAGGACTAGACAGATTCCTGAGGGAGAATGGCATTGAGGGTCACACACCATGGGCAGGGGTAACACAGGACAAGGCAGATTCCTGAGGGAGAATGGCACTGAGGGCTACACAACATGAACAGGGGTAACACAGGACTACACAGATTCCTGATGGAGAATGGCATTGTGGGTTACCCAGCATGGGTAAGGGTAACACAGGACTAGACAGATTCCTGAGGGAGAATGGCATTGAGGGTCACACACCATGGGCAGGGGTAACACAGGACTAGACAGATTCCTGTGGGAGAATGGCACTGAGGGCTACACAACATGAACAGGGGTAACACAGGACTACACAGATTCCTGATGGAGAATGGCATTGTGGGTTACCCAGCATGGGTAAGGGTAACACAGGACTAGACAGATTCCCGAGGGAGAATGGCATTGTGGGTTACACAGCATAAGTAGGGGTAACACAGGACTAGACAGATTCCTGTGGAAGAATGGAACTGAGGGTTACGCAACATAAGTAGGGATAACAGGACTAGACAGACTCCTAGGGAAAATGGCACTGAGGGTTACACAGCATGAATAGGGGTAACACAGGGCTAGACAGATTCCTGCAGGAGAATGGCATTGAGGGTTACACAGCATGAGTAGGGGTAGCACAGGTCTAAGCAGATTCCTTAGGGAGAATGGCACTGAGGGTTACACAGTACACAGCATGAGTAGGCCTAACACAGAAGTGTACAGATTCCTGAGGGAGAATGGCATTGAGGGTTACACAGCATGAGCAGGGGTAACACAGGACTAGACAGATTCCTAAGGGAGAATGGCATTGAGGGGCACACAACATGAGCAGGGGTAACACAAGACTAGACAGATTCCTGAGGGAGAATTAGCATTGAGGGTCACACACCATGGGCAGGGGTAACACAGGACGAGACAGATTCCTGAGGGAGAATTAGCATTGAGGGTCACACACCATGGGCAGGGGTAACACAGGACAAGGCAGATTCCTGAGGGAGAATGGCACTGAGGGCTACACAACATGAATAGGGGTAACACAGGACTACACAGATTCCTGCAGGAGAATGGCATTGAGGGTTACACAGCATGAGTAGGGGTAGCACAGGTTTAGGCAGATTCCTTAGGGAGAATGGCACTGAGGGTTACATAGTACACAGCATGAGTAGGGGTAAAACAGAAGTGTACAGATTCCTGAGGGAGAATGGCATTGAGGGTTACACAGCATGAGCAGGGGTAACTCAGGACTAGACAGATTCCTGAGGGAGAATTAGCACTGAGGGTCACATACCATGGGCAGGGGTAACACAGGACAAGGCAGATTCCTCAGGGAGAATGGCACTGAGGGCTACACAACATGAATAGGGGTAACACAGGACTACACAGATTCCTGATGGAGAATGGCATTGAGGGTTACACAGCATAAGTAGGGGTAACACAGGACTAGAAAGATTCCTGAGGGGAATGGCACTGTGGGTTACACAGCATGAGCAAGGGTAAGACAGGACTAGACAGATTCCTGAGGGAGAATAGCATTGAGGGTCACACAACATGAGCAGGGGTAACACAGGACTAGATAGATTCCTGAGGGAGAAGGGCATTGTGGGTCACATAACATGAGCAGGGGTAACACAGGACTAGACAGATTCCTGAGGGAGAATTAGCATTGAGGGTCACACACCATGGGCAGGGGTAACACAGGACTAGACAGATTCCTGAGGGAGAATGGCATTGAGGGTCACACAACATGAGCAGGGGTAACACAGGACTAGACAGATTCCTGAGGGAGAATGGCATTGAGGGTCACACAACATGAGCAAGGGTAAGACAGGACTAGACAGATTCCTGAGGGAGAATAGCATTGAGGGTCACACAACATGAGCAGGGGTAACACAGGACTAGATAGATTCCTGAGGGAGAAGGGCATTGTGGGTCACATAACATGAGCAGGGGTAACACAGGACTAGACAGATTCCTGAGGGAGAATTAGCATTGAGGGTCACACACCATGGGCAGGGGTAACACAGGACTAGACAGATTCCTGAGGGAGAATGGCACTGAGGGTCACACAACATGAGCAGGGGTAACACAAGACTAGACAGATTCCTGTGGGAGAATGGCACTGAGGGCTACACAACATGAACAGGGGTAACACAGGACTAGACAGACTCCTGTGGAAGAATGGAACTGAGGGTTACGCAACATAAGTAGGGATAACAGGACTAGACAGACTCCTAGGGAAAATGGCACTGAGGGTTACACAGCATGAATAGGGGTAACACAGGGCTAGACAGATTCCTGCAGGAGAATGGCATTGAGGGTTACACAGCATGAGTAGGGGTAGCACAGGTCTAGGCAGATTCCTTAGGGAGAATGGCACTGAGGGTTACACAGTACACAGCATGAGTAGGGGTAACACAGAAGTGTACAGATTCCTGAGGAAGAATGGCATTGAGGGTTACACAGCATTAGCAGGGGCAACACAGGACTAGACAGCTTCTCGAGGGAGAATGGCATTGAGGGTTACATAGCATAAGTAGAGGTAACACAGGACTAGACAGATTCCTGAGGCAGAATGGCATTGTGGGTTACACAGCATGAATAGGGTAATGCAGGACTACACAGATTCCTGATGGAGAATGGCATTGTGGGTTACAAAGCATGGGTAGGGGTAACACAGGACTACACGGACTCCTGAGGAAGAATGGCATTGAGGGTTACACTACATGGGTAGGGATAACACAGGACTAGACAGATTCCTGAGGGAGAATGACATTGAAGGTTACACAGCATGAGCAGGAGTAACACAGGACTAGACAGATTCCTACGGGAGAATGGCACTGAGGGTTACACAGCATCAGTAGGTATAGCACATTGAGAGTCACATAGGATGAGTAAAAGTACCATAGGACTAGACAGATTCCTGAGGGAGAATGGCACAAGTTGGAGAGAATGGTACTGAGGTTACATGGCATAAGTAGGGGTAGCATTCCAGCTGATAAGCTTGGAGTGGTGCCTATACCCAAACTGGATATTATCTAGTCAATGCCGTACATCAGAAGGTACAGACAGGAGTGACCCTAAGTCCCTCCCATCACCACATCATTATCTGAGGGTAGCTGGTAACTTTGTAGACTGACACTCAAAAATATGTAGATGCTGACAAATACTACTTTTCAGCAATCAGTAATTCCTGGCAAATGGATCATTTATGTAGAACAGAAACATAGAAAAACAGAATCTGCCAGCAGACGGAGACCAACGGTCCACCACCTCTTCCTATAATTATTCCTAACTTATCCCATACCTAGTTATTCAGCCCCTGCCCCCTTCTGCTTCCTTCCCTTCCCTGGTTCTCCCAAGTAGGAATATAGAAACACAGAAGTTGACGGCAGATAAGGACCGCAAGGCCCATCCAGCCTGCCCATTTTTTCTACCTTATGAATGTGCCATAGGCCTGTACTCTGTCAATGGCCTATCTATTCATACTCATCTATATTGCTCCCTTATGCTGATCCCATGCCTGTTTGAAGCCCTGCACTGTGTTCATATCCACCACTCCTCAGGTAGGCCGTTCCATGCATCCACCACCCTTTCTGTGAAAAATAACTTCCTTACATTACCCCTTAATCGGACTCCCTCTAATCTCATGCTGTGTCCTCTTGTTCTGCTATTTTTCTTATATTGAAACATGTTAGACTCTTTCGCCTTGTTAATGTCCTTAAGATGTCTGAATATTTTGATCATATCACCTCTCTCCCTCCTTTGCTCTAGGGCATACATATTGAGCTCCGTTAATCTGTCCTCATTTGATTTCTGATGCAGTCCCTGCACCATTTTGGTTGCCCTTCTCTGGACCGCCTCCATTTTGTTAATGTCTTTGTGCAGGTGCGGCCTCCAGTACTGCACATAGTACTCCAGATGGGGCCTAATCAGTGTCTTGTAAAGAGGGATTATTACTCCTCTTACGACTTGTGATACCCCTACTAATGCACCCCAACATCCCTCTATCCTTACCTACTGCTTTAGTGGCCTGCTTGGATGATTTCAGGTCATCTGTGATGATGATGATGCCCAAGTCTCTTTCTTCCCTTGTGATTGCCAGCAACTCCCCTCCGAACCTATAGGTGGCTTCAGAGTTCTTTTCCCTATGTGCATGATGTTGCACTTCTTTGCGTTAAACCCCAGTTGCCACTCTTCTGACCATTTTGCCAATTTATCCAGACCTCTTCTCATTCTGCCCACCCCATCTGGATCATCTACTCTGTTGCAGATCTTGGTCTCATCTGCAAACAAACCTTACCCTGCAGTCCATCTGCAGTGTCACTGATGAAGATACTGAAGAGGACTGGCCCCAGGACTGATCCCTGAGGTACCCCACTTGTGACTTGCATCTCTTTTAACTGTATACCATTTACCACCACTCTGTTTTCTGCCCGCCAACCAGTTTGCCACCCAGTTGACCAACTTCTGACCCACCATGAGCCTACCCACCTTATTAATCAATCTTCTATGTGGAACAGTATCAAAAGCTTTGCTGAAGTCAATGTAGGTGCCATCAGCTGCACCCCCTTGGTCCACCACTCTGGTTACCCAGTCAAAGAAATCTATGAAATTAGTTTGACAGGACCTTCCTGTTGTAAACCCATGCTGTCTTGGATCCTGTGCTCCAATGGATTGCAGGTATTGCACTATCCTTTCCTTAAGGAGTGCCTCCATAATCTTGCCCACTACTGAGGTAAGACTGACTGGTCTGTAGTTCCCTGCCTCCTCCTTGCTACCACTCTTGTGGAGCGGGATCACATGAGCCCTTCTCCAGTCTTCTGGGACCTCTCCTGTGCTCAGAGACTCACTAAACAGTTCTGATAGTGGCTCTGCTAGTTCCACCCTTAGCTCCTTTAGTACCCTGGGATGTATGTCATCAGGTCCCATTCCTTGTCCACCCTGAGTTTAGCGAGCTCTTGTAGGACCCTTTCTTTTGTGAAGGGACTTGTGCACACCTTCCTCCCCCATGTCCATGGTGCTGAGCAGTGGGCCCTGCCCTACCTTCTCCTCAGTAAATACTGACCAGAAGTATCTATTTTGGAGAGATGCTTTTCCTTGGTCTTCCTCCTCCTCCACACACTCCCCCTTACCCCCTCTGATCTTAGCAATACCCCCTCTGAACTTTCTCCTTTCATTAATGCATCTCTAGAAAGTCTTGTCCTCTTCTTTTACTGTTTGTGCTAGTGTTTCCTCGGTTTGGGCCTTTGCCTGCCTTACTGCCTTCCCTGCGTCCCTTAGGGAAGTTTGATATGCTTCTCTATCTTTGTCCCACTGTGTTCCCTTATATTTCATGAAGGCCAGTCCTTTGGCTCTGACCTTTTCTGCTACTGTTTTTGCGAACCAAAGTGGTTTCCTCCTTCTTTTGCTCTTGCTTTTCTCTCTAACACAATGGGATGTTGCTTCAAGTATTACATCCTTAATGCTTGTCCACTTTGCCTGTACCCCCTCACCTGTATTTCTTCTTGCCAGGGCTAGTTTAACTCTGTTGGCCATCTTAATAAAGTCAGATCCTCTGAAATTCCATACTTTTGCCTTGGAATGAGATGATTTAGTTTTAGTGGCCAAATTGAACCATACCATGTGATGGTCACTGGCCCCCAGGTGACCTTCTATCTGGAGATCTGTGATCCTTTCCCCGTTAGTCAGTACTAGATCTAGGATAGCCCTTTCTCTTGTGGGTTGTTGTACCAGTTGTTTGAGGCCCTGCCCCTGCAGGGAATCCACTATGTGTCTAGTTCTTTTTTACTTTCTATTCATTCCTCCTCCTCTCCCCTCAGCTCTGGTCTCCTCGGGAGCACTTAGGAGTCATCCCTCTACAGTCCGCTCCTACCTGGTTATCCTCCATCACCAATGTAGCCGTGGTTTGCCCCCAGGTGGGGACGAGGTGTGCCCCAACACCCCTGGTAGTGTCGGTCGGGAGGGTGCCAGGAGGGTGGCTGCAAATCGATGGCAAGTTCTGGTGGTCCGTCTCCGCCGGAGCTGAAGGGTATTTTCCCCTGTTCTGGGGATTGGCTAGCGCCCTGACATCAAGGCGTTGCCACCGATGTCTGCCACTCCCTGCCCCCTCTCTGTGCTTCAGAGCTTGCTGTGTCTCCGGCTTCCATCAGAGGCCAGCCGAGCACCGAGCAGGGACCCCTGTCCCTGCCAGGAGAGGACAGCTGTCCTCCAGATGCTCGACCTTCTCCCTCCCCTGCCAACCCCCAGCAACCTGGGCTCACTCCTGAACCCAGGTCACTGACGTGGCGTGAGGTGTGGCGTCCAGCGCCTCAACCCTCAGCACCACCGGGCTGGCATGATGTGTCTAGTTCTGGCAGATGTTCCTGCTGGTATTGACCAGTCTGTATCGGGCATGTTGAATTCTCCCATTATCAGAACCTCCCCTTTAGCTGTCACGTTTTGCATCTCTTCTAACAGTAATGTGTCTATGTCCTCCCCCTGGTCTGGAGGCCTGTAGACAACCTCAGTTCGTATGGCTGTCCCATTTTCTGTTTCCAGGGTGACCCACAGTTCTTCTGGCTCCTTATGTGTATTCTGAATTTCTGTAGCTTTGATATTTTCATTGACATAAAGGGCCACTCCCCCCTCTTTTTTGCACCCCGGTCTCTTCTGAACAGTACAGAGCTGGGTACTGAAGTCTCCCAAGTGTGGTTACTGGTGAACCATGTCTCGCTAACGGCTACTATGTCCAGTTTAGCCTCTGTCATTGTTGCCTACAGGTCTGGGATCTTGTTTCCCAGACTGTGGGCATTTGTATACGATTTTGTATTATCCAGATTTTGGTGAGTTAGTTGTTGGGCGAGGTCCAGCATTTCCCCTGCGTGTCGTATGGGGAGCCGGACCTTTTTCCTTACCTGGTGATGCAAATGAACTACAAACATGTTGAACTCCTGTTTGATCACTAGCTGAGGGGGGAAGGGTGTTCTTCCCATTCAATGTATCAGGTGCTGCACCCCTCTCTCCATTTGCTAGTTTAAATATTCTGCAAAGAAGTCAAACGTCTGCCCCAATGCACTGACTTCCTCCTTAATCAGATGCAGTCCATCGAATTTAAAGAACTTTTGCTCCCAAAACTGTTGCCAGTTACCTACAAATTAGTGTCCTTTTTCCTGGCACCAGCCCTTGAGACACATGTTTAGCCCCCCCATCTCCCCTTCTCTGACCTTCCGTCCATCTGCTCACCTCTCCCAGATTGGCAGGATCTCAGAGAAAGAGATGCCGGATGAAATGGATGACAGTTTGTCTCCCAGCCTCATCAGGCATTCCTTGGTCTCCACAACTGACCAGCTGGTGAGATCGTTAGTCCCTATGTGTACCGGGATATCTATGTTTTCTCCTGCTTCCTGCACGATTTTAGCAATGAGGTCAGTGTCTCTCCACCCTGATGTACCTGGGAGACATCTGAACATTACCCTCAGCTGGAGGTAGGTATCAACTCCCCGAATCATGGAGTCTCCTGTGATCAGAAGTGTTTTGGATTTCCTTTTTGCTTTTTTTATTTTGGTCCCTGTTTTGGGCGAGTTTTGTTATGCTAGCTCCTGTGCTGCAGTGCCCTGCTCTGCAGTGTCCTCTGCCCCTTTGTTTGATTTTAGAGATAGAGGTAGATACCTGTTTGTAGTTTTTATATGGTTTGTGGAGGTGATACATTGGAGAGCATTTATTGATGGGACACCCAATTTGCCCCTCCTAACCACCTGCCAACCTCCCGGACCAACTACCCTCTGCAGCCGAGGTGCTTCATTTGGATGTTGGGGAAATGGCGGGCTGTTCTTATAATATATTTCCACCTGAATATGCGATTTGAGGTGCGCAATCTCTGCCCATGCTGCCTGGAGCTGAGCCCTGAGATCTCCAGTGGTCCAGCATGTAGGACAGCATCCTAAATCCTGTATAACTGCCCTTTTGAAAAGTGTCCCGCAGAACCTGTAGTTAATAATATCCATTCCAGATGAGTTGCTGGGTTTATAACCTGGTCTGAGTAATTAGAAGGAGGAAAATGAAAACAAAAGTTTGATTTTTTTTGTTTTGTTTGTTTTTGTATAACTTGTTATAACAAGTTATATTACTTGTGCCCTGTAAGTGAAGTCACTGTGTGGATACCCCTCTGATCCTCCTCTTCCTGCTTTGCTACAGGAAATGTCATGACTGTGCTACTCTATAAAAAGAGTTTAGCACAGGGTGGTTGGGGATGGGGTGGGTGGCTGGGCCCTTCCCCTGCTGAAAAAGAACAACTACGAATGAAAGCAACAAGGAGGTAAGAGCAGAAACAATCAACCAACAACAAATGCAGTAGCCCTGGAAGCTTAGCCTAATGATAGCTAAAACTGTAAACCCTGTAAGCACCACCTGTAACAATTTCACAGAAGATATACCCTGCAAAAAACACTTTGCTACAGAGAAAAATAAAGCAGTAACAGAAGATATACCTTGCAAAAAACAATTTGAATCAGAGAAGATTACAGCAGTAATCTGTAAGCACAAAACAGTAACAAACCTGTAGGCACACCCTGTAATAATGCAGCAGAAAGTATACCCTGCAACAGTAGTTTGAATCAGAGAACAATAAAGCAGTAAAATGTTAGCAAAAAAACAGTAACAAAACCTGTGAGTACAAAAGAAAATAGTAACACAGTAAATCTGCCTAGCTAAAAGAAGCCTTAATCTTTTTCCTTGCTCTGATAATGTTCCTTGCTCTATCCTTACAAGCAAACCTAGAAGAAAAGAGCTCAGGTGAAGCTAGGTGCCTTTGCCAGCAAACCTAGTCTTCCACCTTATATATATGTCCCTTGGCTTTATTCCACCCATGTTTGAACCCCCTGAGGATCCTTGACCCCAAGACCTCACCAGTAATCTGTTCCAGGGCTCCACCACCCTTTCAGTGACATAGAACTTCCTCACAATCTTCTTAAATTTACTTCCCACCCACCTACAACAATGACCCCTTGTGGCTACATTTATATTTATGACAAACCGACCCTCACAGTTTACCCTGTTACTACCCCTTAGGAACTTACAAGTCTCTATCATGTCCCCCTCTCCTGTCTGGCATCGAGTTAGTACTGTACCATGTTCAGGGTCTTCAGCTGTTCCTCAAAAGATCTGCCCCGCTGGCCCTGAATCATCCACTGCACTGACTCTAGCCTATCAATGTTTTTCCTCAAATGTAGACTCCCAAACAGGGCACAGTATTCTCACAGTTCACAGTAGTCTCACGGTTCAAAATGCAACAGGGCAGGCCCCCCCCCCCCGGTGGTCCAGGAGTTGCATGCTTGCATGCCATGGAAGAAGCTCAGGATTGATTCTTAATTTATTTATTTATCAAAATGTTTCACCAGGAGGGCACACTGAACAACAAGTTGCTCGTCTCATGGTGCATCCGGGGATATTGGGAAAGCATACAATAGACACCCAAAATTAATACAATAACATAAAAATGCAGCTGGTAATCAAACAAGCATACAAACACAAAATCTAATTAATACAATAACATAAAAATACAAGGTATATAACAAGTAAGTGCTTAGTTTGCACATAATTATACAGTGCAATCAAGGGAATGACCAAATGCTTTGCTCAGAACCAAGATATGTATGAGTTTTGATAATATAACTGAGAACCAGTTAGCTAGGTGTATAGAGGAAGTTAACATAGTAGAAGAGGAGGGGATAAATAGGGGTAGGTATCACATAGGGATAAACTTAATCCTGGATTCTCAAGCAGGTCAACGAGAGGCAGAGGCCCAGAGACAAAGGGATGCGCACCTCATTTGGGGACAGTTTGGTGGAACTCTACGAGACATGCCTTGCCCCAGTGGCATGGAAAGATGGGTCTGGCACATCTTCAGAGCCCCTGCTTGCTCCTCCTACGTCTAGGTATCACTGTACTGCACTCCCAGGACTGTCCCTTGTTGGGCGTTGGTTCACGGCCCCACAAGATGGTCTTGCCTCATCTCTTGAGCGGTATTGGGCTTGGTGGGCCACCAACCAGGAGGGTCAGTGAACCTGCAGCAATTAGGAGTAGCAAACTGCATGGTGTCTGAGAGACACCCCTGAAGGTAATGGGAGATGGAGGAAGAAAAGGAAGGTATTACACGAAGGGAAGGCGGTGGCTACAAGGGGAAAATATATGAAAGTGAACAGGAACGCACAGGAACTCAGTTCCTGTACCTTTTTTGCAGCAGGAACGGAGTTCCTGTACTTCTTCCCACTGACAGTGGAACTGAAATTCTTAAACCAGCAACATGATGACAGTTTCTGGGCCTGTGACCTGAAATCAGGGTTTCCATAACAACATTTGACTTGCACAACAATGCTATTGTCCTAGAAATACTTCAATATCTCTAACTGAATCTACTCATGTTGAAACAGATAGATGTGTCTTCACATGGCTATCCTTCAGATTGAGGATCTTCATTCTGCATTTGCCAATGCCTGAGTTCCTGTACTTCTTGTCTACCACTTGCACCACTGAAAATATTGAAATAAAAAAAATGCAATCAGGCAAATTAAGTTGGTCAACTTGAGACTTTGTTGCAAAGTGTTATTTGCTGATAGCTTTTCGCCATCTGTTGCCATCATGTAAGCATCAAATAGGTCATGTCTACCTCCGGAGGCTCTATGCTTAGCTATCTCCAGCTCCATCCTCTCACTGGTAGACTACGGCATAATCATCTACGGGGCCACCTCTGACACAGCACTGTCCAGCATTAAACGTGCCCTAAACAAAGCCTGCAGATTGGCCATAGGTGGTGATCGTCTTACGCACACCTGTGACCTCTATCTGCGCTCATCCTGGCTAAATTTCCATGGGCGGCTAGTTTATCAGACCTGTCTGCTGGCAAAAAAAATCCAGTTGGGCCTAGCTCCCCCTGGTTGTCTACAACTCCTCCAAAAGAACCTTCCTGCTCGCTCCACTAGACACTCTGACACTGCCACATTCCGTGTCCCTTTTGTAAAGACCACTGCTGGCCAAAGGTCTTTTTGCTTCAGGGCCCCACTCTGGATGAACTCAATCCCTGACTGCATTTTATCAATTCCCAGGCTTGGTCCCTTTAAACCTGAGTTGCGTAATCACATTATGTCTAACTCCCACTGTGACTGCAGATGAATCACTATAAATCTCTATTGTACTAGTACTTCACAAACTGCTGTTTGTTCCATGATTGTGCCATTGTATTTTTTCGTTCATCTCTGTATGTTACTTTCTTTGTTCAAGAGCGAATGTCTAAATTGTTTATTCCATATTGTACTGTGTTCTAATCCATTTTCTGTATGACGTGGAGCCTTTGCAAATGAGTCCCTGACTCAAAGGGTTGTAATTCCTAGACCTTAAATAAATAAATAAATAAATCAAATGCACT
Source organism: Neoceratodus forsteri (assembly GCA_016271365.2). Classification (NCBI taxonomy): domain Eukaryota; kingdom Metazoa; phylum Chordata; order Ceratodontiformes; family Ceratodontidae; genus Neoceratodus; species Neoceratodus forsteri. The sequence goes on along the minus strand of CM028131.1, from coordinate 1,400,218,464 downwards.
GCATTATATAGTGGTAGCTGGGTCTTTAATTGTTGGTTAAATCCACATTATGTTCTCAAGTCATGAAAAAAAGAAAAAAAAATGCTGCAAGTTAGCCCAACAGAACTTGCTTCCTCCATGGCTATTTTCTAAAGGAGACCTACTGCTCTCAAATAACACACACACACATACAGTATACACACACCTTTGTCCACGCAGTGGTGAAAGCCTGATTAATGTTTAGTTGTACAGTCTGGAGTGGTCATAGAAACAGAATTTGTCAGCAGAAAAGGACCACTTGGCCCACCCGGTCTGCCCAGATGTTCCCTACCTAATCTGTCTCTGCAAACCCTAACTTGTCTTTGGCGACCCTCCCTGCCTATTTAGTAATATTCCCCTATGTCTATTCCAAGCATGCTTAAAGACCCTCACTGTTCTTGCCTCCACCACTTCTGCTGGTTGTCTGTTCCAGGCATCTGTCACCCTTTCAGTGAAGAAGCACTTCCTCACATCCCGCTTAAACTCTCCCCCACCCCAACTTCATTGCATGCTCTTTGGTCCCAGTGATCTTTTGAAAGAGACTCCTCTCCTGCTGTTCACCCCTCTGAAGTTCTTGTTGGTCTCTATCACGTCCCCTTTTGCTCTTCTCTCTTCCGGGATGTATATATTGAGATCTCTCAATCTCTCCTCATAGGGCTTTATGTGTAACCCCAGTACCATTTTAGCTGCCTTCCTCTGAACTGCCTCCACCCTGTCTATCTCCTTTGGTGTGGCCTCCAGAACTGGACACAATACTCCAGTTGGGGTCTCAACAGCAAGCGATACAGTGGCAACACCACCTCCTTCCTCTTGCTGAAGACATCCTTCCCTATGCACAAGCATCCAACTACCCCTATCCACTGCTTTGTCACACTACCTTGCCACTTTGAGGTCATCAGATATGACAACCCCAAGGTCCCTTTCCAGCTTAATGTCCATCAGTACCCCTTCCCCCCATCATATACTCTGCTCCGGCCTTCCTATGCCCTAGGTGCATGATTTTGCAGTTTTTGGCACTAAACAGCAACTGCCAGGTTCTTGATCACTCCTTGGGTTTCCCAAGATCCCTGCTCATTCTTTTGCCCCCCAAACTCAGAATCTTGAGTATAAGAAAATTATTCCAGATCAGTGACAACAAGAATGCAAATTGACATACCGGCAGTTTAGGATATATTAAATGCATTTGGAGACCTCTCCAGGTATAAGCTGAATATGCTCAAAACAGAAGGTTTACTTTACAACTACACCCCTTCAAAATACTTAAAACAACTTTACTTTTCATCTTTAGGTGGCACAAGACCGCGTTCTGATATCTAGTCGTTAACTATAAATCTGGAACATTTAGAGTTACTTAACTATGAGTCTTTAACCCAGCAAACAAATGAAGATTTGTCTAAGTGGACTCAAGTCTCCCTAAGCGTCTTTATCTGGATCCAGGTCAGTATCACGTGAGGATAGTGACTGAATATGAGGAAACCATCAAAACGGCATGGGCTATGCTGCAAGGGTAGTGACCTTATGAGAAGGTGACCATAGGGAAGGGCAACAGGAAGGGGAGAACAGCAAGGGGAAGGGGAGGGATAGGGAAGAGGGTTTTTGAGGGGGTAGTGTGCCTGCTGCAGCTGAGCCAGCCACGTGGTGTGGTGGTGAGGGTGGCTAGCTCCGGCACAGCAGGCACTGGGTTCGGGGCTGGGGACCAACGGGAAAAATGTTGCCACTGGCTACCGCAGCCATTTTCATTTTTTTTTTTTATTTCAATTTGGAGTGTCGCCCCCTCCCTGACATGTACCCCCCTGGAGTTAGTAATCCTTATGTAGGGGGGCAGGGTGGGCACAGACCCACCCACATATACACTTAGTCTAGTTGTCGGATGTTTGGTCGCCGGCATGTGTATATCACCGATTTGCTTTTTGGTGATATACACTCACCATAATAGCAATCGCTGTTTTGCAATCGCTGTTATGACATGGAACCATCAAGGTCATATGCCAGAATATACTCCCTAGGATACAGTATGTTTTACAAACCTTTCTGCTCATGCCTTACTTCCAAGCCTGGAACAGGGCTATTTCTAGAGTCATCTGGCAGGGAAAAACTCCCCTGATCAGTCTCTTAGTCCTTCACCTACCTAGGGAAGGGGCGGTAAATCTCCAAAATCTTAAGCTCTATGCCACAGCAGCTGAGCTATGAATAATTTGGTCTGGATAGCATGGTCCAACCGCTCCTACCAGAAGCACATTTAATTATGATAAATACCTATTTGGAAATCCTCTCAGATGCTTTCCATTATCTAAATTCCACCAATACACAGATGACGCCTTTCATCAATGGATACACGCAGAAAAGCTCTTTCTCGCTCCAATACAATGCATCCATCTATAGGCGACAGCGTATGATACAATTTACCCACCTAATATGATAGAGCAATGTGGGGACAGAACAGGCGAGGTCTACAATATGTCTTTCAATTACTAGACTCTCGGGGTATCTTGCAATTTATAACTTTGCAAGCCACTAACCATCTTCAAACTGCTGATCACTATTGCTATTTGCAGCTTTGGGTCCTACATTACTGGGAGAGGAGACATGCCTCACTGAACAGCCCTACAAACTCTTTCCAATTCTCAAGTCACACCTACTAGGTGACACCTGGACCCACCTTATCAGTCAATTATATAAAGTTTTACTGGAAACCACTACTGAAATTACTATCTCAGTTTCCCAGAAATGGAACTCTAAGCTGGGCACACTCTAGAGAGCAGACATAAAGTTACTTCCCCTACTTACCAACCTGATCTCAGCCACTTATTGGAGAGAATTCTCTTGTAAGTGCCACTACTGATTCTTTCTATTTCCAGCTATAGTGGCCAAATATTCACAGGCTACCAATGGTCACTGCTGGAGGGGGTGCGGCCAACTCAATGCCACACAGATACATATTTTTGGTCATGTCCTTGTCTTCAGGCATACCGGAGGGCAATAATACAGGAACTTGAAGATACTTTTGACTGCCCTGGAGAGATTATTCCTGCACTCCTTTTCCTGGCCATCCCTCTTGAAAGGAGCAGATTGTATCGCAGTGTGTTAAAATTAGTATTTATTTCAACATTAACTACCAAAAAGGCTATCATAAGGCTTTGACATACTGATTGCACTGATACCCTTGAGGGATTGTGCAAAAGAATGTTAGAAATATACTCCATGGAGCATATGACCTACACGTTTATGGACAAGATACCGCAGTTCGAAATTAGATGGCGAAGTGGGTATTATATCAGCTATCTCATTACCCAGATTTTGTTCCATGGGTTGCAACACCCTTCCACTCTTTTTTCTACTTCTTCCTTTCTTATCTATCACTAGGTGTATGCTCTTCCAACTCATCTGTTCTCCTCTAAAATTGTGAGGTTGTAAGGGGGGCTATTTGTAATGTCCACAAATTCACTATAGCCAGGAATACTGCACTAGATGGCTACTTTATAATAAAAGTATAACTCCAGACATGTTAATACTTAGTGCAAGCTAGATCGATGGACTGAAACTACAGACCCAAATCCATCATTGCACTCGTGTATAATGAATGTTCTGTCAACTGCATGAACTCACCTCTCTGCACTGTTATGCTTAGAAATTTTACTAAAAATAAAGTAAAAAAATACAAATTGACAGAACTGGCAAATTCTGAAGGGACGCCAGGATGTACTACTTCACGGAGAGAGTAGTGGAGGGCGGAATAAATTACAGGAGTTAGTTAAGTGCAAAATCCATAGATAGCTTTAAGTGGGGGGTTGGATAAAGTAAAGAGGCAGGTAAAGGCATCTGGGGGGTGGAGTGGCATACAACAGAAGATGCCTGCATATATACTCTACTTCACGCAGACTCAGTAGACCGCAAATCCTTCTTCTGCTGACAAATTTCTATTTCTGTGCTCTAACCACTGAATCACCCTGTCTTTTTGCACCATACCATGCCAGGCTGAAAGCTCCAGCTCTTTCCTATGGTTCTTCCCCCCGCCCCAATCTACCACTGTTCATCACTGCACCTCAGCTCAATCAGATCCCCACTGGATCACAAGTAGTTAATTCTGTCTCACAGTTCATTCAGTCCGGGCGTATGTCCCGCATCATCATCTAGTCTGTGATCTGGCTGCTAGTTACCCTGATCATGTAAGGAATAGGCTGCCAAAAGGGGCTGATGCGCTCCAGTTTCTCTGACACAGCTTGTGATTTACAGTTATGATTGCACCCCACAAAGCATAAAAAAAGAATTAGGAATGTGGTTGCTTTAAAAACATGAGGTCCTCTCTACAGCATAAAACAAAAGTCTAGAATCTCAAACATAGAAATAAAATATGGGTGAAGTAGCAAGTAGAAACAGCCTGCACCAAGTTGTAAGTTCCAAAACGTGTGGATACAGCTCCTCAGATCCAGTGGCAGCTGCTTACCTGTGTGTGTTGGTGCAGAAACCCACAAGAACTTAGGCATTCATTTGCCCCCCAGACAAATGCTGAGCTGTGGCCAAACAAAGTTACAACAAATTAAACAAAGCACTCAAAAACTGATGGCAGATGACTTCTTTCCTAGTAGTATGCAGGTCCGAATACCATTCCATTCGAGCATTTTCATGCTCCGCTGCTTATTTTTTCAGGCATTTGCACTGAGAGCATTGGCAGCACCACTGTAAGTAGGCATCCAGATATAATGGCCACAGAGGGAAGGCCTCAACTTGGCAGCAGCGGCGCACAACTGAAAAAAAATGCCATGCTAAGCCTGCTACACCACCTACTCAAAGTTGCGGACGGGCAAACTGGTTCTACAACAAAAAAAATAAAAAAAACAAAACCTAACCAGTTCTCAGGTTTATGACATTAAAAGCCTGGAGGTGCACTCCACCTCCTGACAAACCTCATCGAAGTGAACTGCCGAGGCACACAGCTGTTTTTCCTCGAGCAGTTGCAACCCTGTAAATTTGCACAATTTTCTGTATACTCCTTTTATATAAAATGTACCTTCCTTAGTCACTTGGCTAAATAAAATGAATCCAACTGTCCTGCCTTGGAAGCACTGGGATAATTTTTTAAAGTGACTGATTTTTTTAGTGCTTTCGAGTGTGTTTAGTCTGTAAGACTTGAGTTTTGTTAGGCTGGCCACCCTGAAATGCACCAGGTCTTGGCACCACATGCACAGAGTCAATCTTTTGCTGAAGAACATAAATCCAGGTGTCACAAGGGAAACTTCAGGGGGAAAATCATAATTCTGTAGGCATATTTGAGCTTATATTTCATATATTTTCCATATCTAACATCCCTTTTTTCTTTGTAACTACAGTTGATTCCACTAGTATGCGACTGAGATGTATGCAATATTCGGATATATGCACATTTCTATTCAGTCTCAAATCATTTCCTAATCAATGCTGTTTATTTTTTTTTGGTTGTATGCAACTTTTTAAAGGAAAAGTAAACCAGTAAGTTAGGGGGTGAATGAAATCCCAAATGCTCCTATGTACTGGTAAAATAAGGGATGCTTTGTTACCTCACGGTATTGTTTACTTGAATTTGCTGCTTTATAAAGTTGTTGGCACCATTCAAATGTTTCCCCAAAATGTAAACAAACTGCCCCAGTAGCTATTATGCCGAGCAGCCGCTCAGCTCAAAAAATGACGATGACGTGCCAATGTGATGATGTCATTGGAGCGAGTTTACGATACATCTCCCATTGAAACCTAAGGGCAGTGTTTTAAAATTCTGGATATTGGAAGCACGTGGACATATCAGCATATGTATCGATACTTAGCCTGTGCACCAGATTCTGGGAGCTCCAACAACTCCAGCAGGTCCTTCTTAGTGGTATCCTGTTTTTTTCAATGCAAAACCCATGGCAGCCTGCATTAGTTGCACCATGGTGAACAAAGTAGGGTCCGCTGGAGGGGACCGTGCTGTGTTCACCACCGAGTCGTCACTGCATTTGAAGACTGTGGAGCTGGTGCCAAGCTCATACCGGCTCTCAGCATAGTCTTCAGCCTCATCCTCCTCTTCCTGCATCATTAGATCAGGATTGCATTCATTTTCGTTGTCAACTGGGTTGACAGGTTGACAGGAAGGAGGGACCACACCTGTGATATCAGCGGCGGCATATGAAGTGGCTGTGGCAAGGGAATTCCTAGCGGCATCGATGCGGGACTGGCAGGAGTCCCCACTGACAGACCCCCTGGAACAAGCAGGCCAGACAATAAATCTGTGATCATAGCTGAGAAAGACATGAGAACTGCCTGAACATCAGCACCCCTTAGGTTGACAGGTGTGACAGGAGGAGTCGATCGGGGAGGCTGAGTCCCCAATGTCGACAGTGCCGTACTGGTCATAGTAGGCCCAGAAGTGCCTAGGCCGAGCCTCCACCTTGGTGTAATACTGACAGTCGGGGAGGGGCGGCACTGCATGCAGAGCAGACAGCGTCAAAGAGGTGGTCATACCTGTATTACACAGGGGCGACCTGGAGCACACCAGGGAACCCTTCTCCTTGTCCCAGTGCTTGTGTTTATGACTCCCAGATGTTTTCTCCCAGGATTTTGATGACTGCGATTTGGTTGACGGAGCTGCTGACGTGGATTTCTGTTGGAGCTCCTTCTCTATTCTTTCCACTGTCTTTTGGAGCAATAATTTCTCCAAAGTCCCCTTTTCGGCATTGCCTATTTGCAGAATTAAGACAACCGCAGATTTTGCAGGTTTTCAAGTTGTGGTCTAGCCCTAAGCAGCAGACACAGACACCGTGGGAGTCACCAATGTAGATTTCATCCCCACAGTCACAGTACCACAAAATTTAGATGGTTCTTTCAACAACATACAGGTCGCTGGAAATCACTCTAAAAGTGATTATTTGTTAGTAAAGCAATAAAATGGCAGCAATATGCAGCGCCATTTCTTTAGTGGTCCAACGAGTTCAGACTGATGGCAGGAAAAGAACTGAGGAGAGGAGAGGCTGCCCATGTTTATGCATACACTGACATCTGATGTTGTTGTGGGTGGCCCCTGGCAGACTGCTTGCAAAAGTTTCTGTGTGATCCTAGTGCCTGGTGGCTATTAGTTCCAAAGGTATGGTCTAATGAAAGATATTATTTATTTTATTGAATTTTGTTGACCCGGTAGGCCCACTGAGACTAGAAGTCCCTTTTTCAGGGGTGACCGGGGGGAAGGGGATACAGATGGCAACCAACTGAAATTGAACCAGATTAATCGATTGGTGGTATTTTTGGTGAATGGGGGGAAATTTGGCCAGGACACTGTAGAAATTCTCCTACTCTTTTCAAGAAGTGCCATGGGATCTTTAACGTCCACCTGGACAACTACCAGAACAGGCAGATGGGACCTCGGTTTAACGTCTCATCCAAAAGATGGCACCTCAGGAATGCAGCATCCCCCTCATGCTACACCGCAGTGTCAGTATTGGGATATTAATCCAAGTGCCTGGTGTGGGGATAGAACCCACAGCCATCTGATCTCCCGGCCTCAGAGGCGAGTGTGCAACCTGCTGAGCCACTGACACTGATGATTAAAGTAAAGGTGTGACATTTTCTGTAATAGTTTTGGGCTTCATAGCCCATTTTCCTGAGGTGGCGATAGTCCATCTGTGCCATAATTATAAAATGTACTACTGTCCAGTAAAGGAAGGAAGGGATTGTAACTCTGGCTGAACTGTCAGCCAGCTGATCCCTTTTTACTTCCCAGTTCACATGCTCTGGCCCCATGCTCCGAAGTTTTGTGACATGTAACCAGGGGGAGCGTGGGGGAGTGTCACATCCATGTTTATGGGCTCGTTTTTTTAAACATTTTTACAGACGTTTAAGCAACCTTTGATAAAAAAAATGAAAGCCACCACTCAACTAATAGGGTCCTATTAGTTGGTGTTAACTTTCATTTTAAAACTAAACTCTTCTAAAACCATTTTAAAAACGAGCCCCACATGACCTGTATGGGGCGTGACCCTGCACTCTCCCTGGTTACAGGTACAAAATGTCAGAGCATGGGGGCGGAGCAGGTGGACCAGGAAGTAGAAAGGGATCAGCTGGCCATCAGTTCGGCCAGAGTTATGATCCCTTCCTTCCCTTAGTGGGCAGTAGCAAATTTTACAATTATGGCACAGACGAACTATCACCACATCAGGGAAACGGGCTATGAAGCCCAATACCAAATGTCACAACTTTACTTTAAATGATTTTATAACCAAATACCAAAGTTTTGGTTTTCATGCCAGTACATTGAGTAGCCCAGCTTCGTTTGGATTTCCTGTTGGACACTCAGGCCTCCACTCTCCACCAGCCCACTGGCTCATTCACGAACCCCAGTCACTTGTGTTGCAAGCAGTAGTGCTACCACTGTAGTGTCGGGCCAGCACAAAGTTTTACCTGGGATGTCAGGGAACGGTTTCAAAAAATTATTAGAGTAGTTCTAAACCCAAACTGAGGGACACTAGATGAGCTATAGTAGTGGCTGTGTCTCCCAGATCTGCATCCGAAACTCGGGTCACCATACATCAAGCGGCAGAGGCCAGACTGAGGACTGGATGTTGATACATGTAGGCAGATTATTGTTGGGTGTGTGGCTGTTGCCAATGTGAGGCACCAAAGTCTGACATGGAGGCATCAGAACATCCAATCCAACATCGGGATGGGGGAATGAGCAATGGATGCACCTGTCCTAGCTTCTGTTGAGCGAACTAGAACAGCCACTGTTACAGGCTACACTTCAGTGGAAGGGGGCTTAATAAAGAGAGAAAATGGGCATTCAGCTCATCTCTATTTCCATCTGAGCAACATCTCTGACCGCATTTGAACAACATCCCTGTCCCTCCATACAACACTTCCTTCAGTGTAACATCCCCAAACCCATGCCAGTCTGTACAACATCTCCATCCCTGTCCATGCAACATCCAGACCCAAATCCCATCAGTACAACATCCTCAAACCTGTCACTATCTGTACAACATCTCCAAACCCAACCCCGTCTGTACAACATCCCTGTTCCAGTCCATACGGCACCTGTCCCAGCCCCCATCAGTACAACATCCCTAACTCTGTCCCCCTCTGTATCACATCTTGACCCAAACCCCATCAGTACAACATCCCTGATCCTAACCCCATCTGTACAACCTCCCCGAACCCAACCCCTTCTGTACAACATCCCAACCCTGTCCATATAACATCCTTGAACCCAACCTCATCTGTACAACATCCCCAATGCAGTCTGTGCAATATTCAGACCCAGTCCCCATCTGTACAACATCCCCAAACCCGACACCGTCTGTATGTCCCCGAACCAGATCCTATCCGCACAACCTCCCAAACCCAACCCATCTGTACAACATCCAGACCCTGTCCATACAACATCCTCTGACCTGATCTCTTTTGTACATCCCCAGTCCCATCCGTAAAACATCCCTGTCCCTACAACATCCCAACCCAGTTTCCATCAGTACAACATCCCTGACTCTGTCCGCGTCCGTACATCCCCGAACCTGACCCCATCTGTACAACATCCTGACCTTGCCCCCATCACTACAACATCCCCGAACCTGTCCTTGTCTGTATAACATCCTGTACCCCATTCCCATCTATACAACATCCTCAACCCCATTCCCATCTGTACCCCGTCCCTGTCTGAACAACATCCCATCCCATCCCATGTCCCCCCGGTACAATATCTCCAAACATGTTCTCATCCATACAACATCCCATAACCTGATCCTGTCTGTACAATATCCCCGACGTGTCCATACAAAATCCCGAACCCGACCCTGTCTGTACAATATCCCCGAACTCATCCGTACAACATCCCCGAACCTGACCTCATCTGTACAACATCCCCAACCCCGCATGTACAACATCCCTGACCCCACATCTACAACATCCCTGACCCCATCTCCATCAGTACAACATCCCCGAACCTGTCCTTGTCTGTACAACATCCCTGACCCTGTCTATACAACATCCTTGACCCTGTTCCCATCTGTACAACATCCCTGACCCTGTCCATACAACATCCCTGACTCTGTCTCCATCTGAACAACATCCCTAACCCAGTCCTCGTCAGTACAACATCCCCACCCTGTTCCTATCTGTACAACATACTGACACAACCCCATCCACATAAAATCCTCAACCTTGTCCCCCTCTGTACAACATCCCCATTCCTGTCCATACCAACATCCCTGATGCCATCAGTAAAACATCACTAAACTAATACATACAACATCCCCGTTCCCATATGAACAACATCCTCGATACCATCCATACATCACCGACCCTGTCTGTACAACATCCCTGCCCCCTCCCTGTCCATACAACATCCCTGACCCTGTCCACATAACATCCCCATCTGTAGAACACCCCCAAGCCCATCCATTCAACATCCCCTTCTGTATAACATTCCCATCCATACACCATCCCAACCGCTTCTATACAGCATGCCATCCCAGCCATACAACATCCTGCCCCTGTCTGTACAACATCCAGTCCATACAACATCCCAGCCTCTTCCATACAATATCCTGTCCCCATCTGTATAACATCCTGTCCCCGGCTGTACAACATCCTGTCCATACAACATCCCAACCCCTTCCGTACAACATCCTGTCCCCATCTGTATAATATCCCTTGTCTGTCGCTGTAATTAGTCAACCCTTCTACAGATGAGACACGCAAGAAATCCTGTCAAGGTACGTTTGGGCTGCTAGGCCATTTTTCATTCCCCTTTTTACCATGCGGAAAGGGCCATTAGCAGTGGGTTCTATCCTGTTGGTCCTTCATATCCATAATGGAGCAGAAAGAAGAAGGCTTAAGCATACATAAAACAAATCATATCAAAACTAACTGGCAGACATAATAATGTAACAAATATTAATGCACCCTGCATTTGGAGATAATTCACAGTAAATGTGTCATAAGCATGATTTATATAAGCAATTATTCCACATTATACCTTAGAAAGACATCACTTATGCCAGCCCATTCTCCACAACTGGCCCCTAGGGACAGCAGTGCTCTTAATTAGAATGTATCTAGATTTAATCATATTATCGAACTCCACAAGAACTTTAAGGAGAGCTGACTGACCCCCCCCCCCGCAACACCTACATATACTATTTAACCAGCAGCTGATTTTGTTATTTTTTTTAAGAAGTGTAATTCTCCTACTGTAAATATGCTAATATGAGAAAAACTGGGTAGTAAAGTCATTTTAAAAATATCCTTCTACGGGAGGAACAACTTTTCTCTGGCTGTTTGGTGAAACGTATATGGTCCGAAAAGGTAATTTTCCATGGTTGCACCTTTTTCTGTCCCAAGCAGGCAAGTTCTAAGGTTGTACAAGGGCCCCACTCTCTTTTGTCTTTCTAGACTGGGGAAGGGAAGAGCTGCAGTCTTAATTTCGTGTCAGTGGTTCAGCAGGATGCCCACTCGCCTCCGAGGCTGAGAAGGTGGTGGGTTTTAGACACACACCAGAAACATGGCATAAAACCAGTACTGACATTGTAGTGCAGCATGAGGGGGTGCTGCACTACTGAGGTGCCGTCTTTCAGATGAGACATTAAACCGAGGTCCCGTCTACCTGTTCTGGTGGCTGCTCAGTTGGACGTTAAAGATCCCATGGTGCTTTTCGAAAAGAGTAGAGGAATTTCCCCGGTGTCCTAGCCAAATTTCCCCCATTCACTAAAAATACCACCAACACCTTAATCTGGTTCAGCTTCAACTGGTTTCCATTTGTATCCCCCCCCCCCCCAGGCTGAAAATAGGCAGAACTGCCTAGCCCAACTTTCCTAAACAACAAAAACTAAGTAAATACATTCCAGTAATTCCACTATCGCTTTCCTTAACTCAGCTTTTCCTTTTTGTTGTGTACGCAATTTTCCTCACTTAACCTTAACACGCAGCTGATCCTCATTCAGCTGTGATACCTTAGACTCCCAACAGAAACCCCACAGTCCCCCGCCCCCATGTCGATGCCTTTAGGTTAGGGACAACCCTTCTGAAGCTGTAAATTCACTGATGCTGGGGCAGAACACAGGGTCCTACAATGCACTGGCATCAGTCGGATTTTAAGACATGGTTTTATTTATTTATGAATGTAACCCCCAGGTGGCACTATCCCAAGGGCTGCTACCCCTGCCTGCTTGACTACTGACAGGTTGAGGGGCCTAGGTTCTATGGCGGGTGCCTCCACCCAGAGGTCAGGGTTTGTAGTGGTTAGACTAGCTTGGTCACAGCCCTCTGGGACACTGAGACCCCCTTTTATTCCCTCTAGTGGCTCACACACGCAGAAGTTACAGTCCCAATACCCCACATGTACACACTGTTCAATCATAAAGTACCACTTACCCTCGAGACTGATTCTGAGGTTCGTCTCTGGGGACCCCCTATAAAATAAGGTTAATCAACATACACAAACCAATACAATGTTTGATATGTAGGTACTGACACTTCAGACAGTTTAAAGTTTAACAACATCAAATCCGGTTTATTTAGGGGGAATAAAACATGGGAGGGGGAGATCAGGTTAATTGGCAGAATTAAATCACAGAACTGTGCACACATACAGGGTCTGATAAGTCACACTCTGCGTACCCAGGTTGAAGGGGGGCTAGCCAGATCCGTTGCCCGGGGTTCGCTGGCAAGTGCAGATGGACAGGGCCCTGTAGAAGAAAATATAAGCACAACACCCAATTGTAATCCGGATCCGGATGGCTCAGTCCATGAAGAAGTGAAACAGCAATAATTAGATGACACACTTGTAATTGAAAACAGGCTGCATGGGAATACCCTGATTTGTATTCACAATACCCAAGCTGAGAACCGGATGGTGGATGTTCTTCTGGGTTGCCAGAACAACAGGGCATGGAGACAAGGTCCCTGTGACTGGACCCCACTGCAGTAGATAGCAAACGGATTTAGTGCGAGACAAGCTGGGGTTTGCTTCCAGCTTCAGCACACAGCACAGGGGATTGGAAATAGTGATTCCCCACAAGCACTACACACATTCATATGTAAAAGGAAAGTACTATACCAGGCAGGCTGCTCCTCGATCCCGATCGCAATTTCTGCACAATACCCAGGAGCACACACAGCAGCTTCAGTTCCTGACAGACCGAGCGCGATTCAGCAATTTCACCAGTCTTCTACAGGGTTAGCCTGGTTTCTACCTTTCAGACTTCCTTCTTTCTCCTCACAAGATTGAGTCCGAACTAGCGCTTACAAAGGCTGCAGGCCGAACCTCAGGGCCTCACACGCACTTCCCACGCAAAACTATACACCGCAGAAACACAGAGCTCCTTCTCTCTTCACTGTCACAACTGATCTGATCTTTCCAGTCACACAGCAGGGCATTTCCTTTAGTTCCACACCATTCTGTTGGCTGGTTCAGCTGTCATTCACAATAAGACTCCCTCGGTTGGTGGAAAAAGGTGCCAAGGTCAAAACTACATTTCCCAGAGTCACTGCCCATACAATCCCCTTGTGGCTGGCTCAAAATTAAGAGTCCAAGTTCTGATTTGTCCACAGGCTCCATTTTAGGGCTCCCTTAACCCAATTGGCCCAGTACAGCAGTTTAGGTCCAAAATGGAGGGGTAACACACACAGAGTCCCAGCTGCAATAAAGGCAGGTTAGACAAACTACAATTTTGCTAATGCTTTAATTGATTACAGGCAAACAGTTACAGCTTTCAGATGGGCTCCCTTTGCACTTCCAGCGACTGCAAAATGGAGCGATTACTCCGCAGCTCGGGCGGGATTAGAGCATTAAATACAGTCCCCCCATACAAACTAATTAAGTCTGCAAGCAGACAGCTCTTAAAGAGACAGTACGTGGAGGCTCAAATAGCACTCACTTGCAACCACATTTAAACAGCTCAGACGCCGAACACCACCCAGACTTGGAGCATTCAGGCAAGCTCCTGGAAGACTTTTGGGAACCCCCATTTGCAGGGGGGGGTTACATGTATATATATATATATATATTTATTTTAATTTGTAGGCTAGGCAATACTGTCCATTGTTAGCCTCGGCTTGGGGGCGGGGAGTGGAATACAGATGCAAACCAACTGAAACTGAACCAGATTAAGCTGCTGGTGGTGTTTTAGAGAACGGGGGAAATTTAACCAAGACAGCGAGGAAATTCCCCTATCCTTCTGGAGCACAGCATGGAATCTTTAACCTCCACCTGAACGACCACCAGAACAGATAGACAGGACCTCAAGTTTAACATCTTATCTGAAGGACAACACACTCCAAAGGTACAGCATCTCCTTAGTACTGTACTCGGGTGGCAGTATTTACAGTATGAGCCCAATCCTTATGTGGGACTAGAACCCATGACCCTATGGGCCCAGAAGCTGATGTGTTACCCACTGAGCAATGCTGACACTTTTTCCCCTGGGATTTTCCCTGCTCTACATGGAGACATCAGCCTCCTCCTACATTAGTGTCCCTCTCATGATCCCCTTTGGTGGAAGGATGAACACCGCAGTGGGGCCTGAGAGTGCCCATACTTTATCCCGCTAGCTCCAGGAACATTTTTCTTGTTTCTCCCTCTAAACACCAGAAAACATGGGGCTCCAAGCACATGTATGCAAGTATGCTGATGCCAAACCTGGCTGAAATCAATCCTCCCACGACACCTCCATGGCACTATTTAAGGAACAGTGCTGCAGCAGAGGCAGAGTCTCTCCCGCCCTGTAGGAGGAAAGGGTTCTGTGGGACAGTTAGTTGTCCTCCACCCCAACCCCGCCTATGAGACAAGAACCAAGGCCTCTGGTGTTTCAAGCAACATCGCTGCTGCACCAATGGCCTGGCCCAAATTTAATTCTTCCATGTATTTTCTGGGGTTTGTGCAACATCTCAGAATGAATGCACAAACTCCAGAGAGGCTGGATGAGACCGCACGCTACAACAACAGAACCAGTCATGCACGATGTGAATATATTTATGGCTGCCTAACAGGCAGGACTTTGGAGGAAGTAGACTCATCTCCCCTAACTAGTCTTCTAAGGCCTAAACACTGCTCCTATAATCGAAGAAGTGCCAAATCATGCAACTGGGACGCAGCAACCCAGGGAGGATTACATGATGGGCGGGGAGTTATTTATGGTCACCAAACAGGAAGAGATCTGAGGTGATCATATTGGATGACCTAAAGTGGCTAAACAATGTGCCAAGGCTGTGGGGAAAGTCAATGGGATGCTGGGGTGCATAGGGAGGGGTATCAGAAGCAGAAGAAAGGAGGTGGTGATGCCACTGTACGGGTCACTGGTGAGGCCTCATTTGGAGTACCGTGTCAGGTTCTGGAAGCCACATCTCCATAAAGACATAGACAAGGTAGAGGCAATACAAGGGAAATGAAAATGGTGCAGAGCTAGCGCCAAAGGACTTACAAGGAGAGACCGGAGGTGCTCAATATATATACCCTGGAGGAGAGGAGGGAGGGAGGGGGGAGACATAATAGAGATCTTCAAATATCTTAAGGGAATAAACAAGGTATAGGAGAGTAGCATCTTTCAAATAAAGAGAAGCTCTAGAACAAGAAAGCATGACATAAAGTTTGAGGGGGGTAGACAAGGGGAAATTTGTTTAACCAGGAAAGACACACTAAGTTGGAGCTTGTTTCCAGGTGTGACCTGAGAGCACAAAGACGTTAAGTGACTTGCTCAGGGTCACACAGGTATGCAAGTGGGAGCTGATGGGATTCAAACCCAGGTCTCCAGGGTTGCAGCTCAGTGCCCTTAACCACTACGCTATACTGCCTCCTAAGACTAAGAAGCAACATGAAAAAGGAACTTCTTCATGGAAAGGGTAGTGGAAGCATGGAACAGCCTCCCAGCAGAGGTGGTGAGGGCAAAGTCTGTGGGGGAATTCAAGACCGCATGGGATAGACACAGGGGAACCTATTGGTTCAAAGGAGGAAGTAAAGCCAAAGGTAAAGTATGATCTGCAGCATTCCATTCGTGGTTAGGGAAATGGAAAGACTAGATGGGCCTATCGGTCCTTATATGCCGACAAATTCTATTTTTCTATGTTTCTAAGGTTGGCTACTCAGCAGCTTCTTGACATATCTCCAGTCTCCACTGCTATAGGACAGAAAGCTTTTTCTGTTGCTGCTACAAGCCTCTGGAACTGCCCCCTTAATACACTTCCCTCACTCTCCACCATCTCTATATTTAAAGCTCTAAACGGAGGTACCCAAATGGACAGCTCTGCTTGTGTTTCTCTTGACTATGGCCTTCCCTTATTTATATTTACTGCTGTTTTTCCAGGTCCGTCATTGTTTAAACTGGAATTCATGTATGTCTTACAGTATTTATTTAATATGTTTCTGCTGTCACTTTGTTAATACTCATTTTGTGAGCAGTCTGTATCAAACGTTTGTAACATTTAATTAAGTTTTGTTTTGCTGGCGTGGCTGAAAGATTTCACTGTACTGTGCGTCCAACTGTGTCCGTGCCTGGCCATCTTTGGCATGGATCATGCCAGAAAACGGTCCCTGGTAACAGTGTACCCACCTGGTGAAAAATTAAATAAATAAAGCTCTCCCTCTGGTTGATACCAGAGACATAACTCCTGTCAGAAGGGATCAGAGTTTATGATGTGTATGGGTGGGTCTCAGAAAGGGGGAAAACAATTGACTGTGGTTTACTACAACACCTTTTATACATGGAGTGTCTCAAAGCGTTTTACAGAACAAGGACGCAAATACTGATAGTGCAGAGACTCTAGGAAGACATGCAATAACAAGTAAATGTTCGCCAGCATGCACGCAACTGTATGGCAGCCATATTAGAATGGGCGTTATCGAGAGGGTTGGCCAAGGCACCATGATTTATGGCCAGCTCTTCAAACAGTACCATGAAATCTTTATATGGCAAACTGCACCAACCACATGTCATGGCGGTAATATGTCATCTTGCCATCTAGAGACTAGAGTTCCCATTTTAGCCACCACCACCCTATCCCCCCACCCCCACCCCTGGAATCCCACTCTGCAGCTATGTTAACCCTTGGGGGGTGGAGGACAGAGGGGAATAAGAAGGGCAAAAAAATATATATATTTTTAAATTAGCTAATAACTTACCACAAAAATATTCTTCATATTTGTTAAACTACTTTTAGAACCTGGAATGGTCTCAAAAAAAAATTCAGATTTTTCTCCACCTGTATCCCTGGTCATCCATGCCCCAGCCCTCACCAACAATTTAATATGTATACCCTTGAGGAAAGGAGGGAGAGGGGGGACATGACAGAAACTTTTAAGTACCTCAGTGGAATCAACAAAGTCCAAGAGGGTAGCATCTTTCAGAAAAAGAGATGTGCAAGAACAAGGGGACATAATTTGAAAATAAGAGGGGGGATGGCTCAGGGGCAATGTGAGGAAGTATTTTTTGACAGAGAGGGTGGTGGACGCATGGTACAGACTTCCTGAGGAGGTTGTGGGGTCTGAAACTGTGGGAGAATTCAAGAATGCATGGGACAGACATAAGGCAATTTTTGTGGGGGGTAGGAAGAAATAGGCTGTTGGTTAAATAGGATCTGCAGCTTATCCTCTAGGTAGGAAAATGGGCAGACTAGGTGGGACAAGCGGTCCTTATCTGCCGTCAAAGTCTATATTGCTATGTAACCCATCTCATGGATTTACAGGATAACCACCACTTACATAGAGCCATTTATTGCCCGGTGGCCTGCCACCTAGGGTTGCGCGGTGCCTACGGAGTGTGCCTAGCGAGCCAGGGCATTTTCCTCCATTTCCTCCCTGGGCATCTGCATGGGATGTGCATGCCCACCCCCACCAGCTGGTCCCACTGGTGCCATCACCCAACCTCCGCCTGGTGGCAGGCAGGTGGCGGGACTCAGAGTCTGCTCTGAGAGAGGAGTCATCCCTGGGATGCTCCCTCCCAGCTGGCCCCCAAGCAACCCTGGTCCACTCCTGAACCAAAGTAACTGGAGTGGCAGGAGGAAAGGTGTCCAGTACCTCAGCCCTCTATGTCACCGGGCCAGCAAAAAACAGACTCTTCTAACTTAAATCACTTGTCTAAAAAAATGGCAGCATATTTGTAAAATACTGAAGACTCTGTGCAAGAAAGCAGCAGCAAAGGCAAACAAGATGCTGGGATGCATAGCTAGGGGGATCAGTAGTAGGAGAGAGGAGGTTATACTGCCCTTGTACAGGTCACTGGTAAGGCTGCATCTAGAGTATGGAGTTCAGTACTGGTGCCCACACCTCAAAAAGGACATTAACCTGCTGGAGAAGGTACAGAGGAGGGCTACAAAGATCATAGCTGGTCAGCAGGGCAAGGCATACGAGGAGAGGTTGAGGGCACAGAACATGTACTCCCTGGAAGACAGGAGAGAAAGAGGGGACATGATTGGGACATTTAAGTACATGAAAGGGATAAATAATGTTGATAAGGAGAGTCTCTTTAAGCTGAGTGACAACCATATCACGAGGGAGCACAGTCTTAAACTGGAGGGTGGGAGGTTTAGGAGGGATGTGAGGAAGCACTTCTTCACAGAAAGGGTGGTGGACACTTAGAATGCGCTGCTGGAAGAGGTAATCTCGTTAAAGACAGTGAGCAGCTCTAAGAGAGGCTGAAACAG
Organism: Neoceratodus forsteri; assembly: GCA_016271365.2. Lineage (NCBI taxonomy): Eukaryota > Metazoa > Chordata > Ceratodontiformes > Ceratodontidae > Neoceratodus > Neoceratodus forsteri. The sequence goes on along the minus strand of CM028131.1, from coordinate 1,400,199,819 downwards.
GCATGGGGGAAGATAAGAATCATGAGTGGGGAGGATGGGAGGAGTGGGGAGGGAAGGCAGGGACATTAGCATAATCTGTGGACCCTGCAATACGAGCAGACTTGATAGACCAAATGGCCTTCTTCTGCTGGCTTCTTCATATGTTCGTATGTCACTAGCCAAACTGAGTTTTGTTAAGCAGGTCTGTACTGAAGAAGTTGTCACTAGCCAAACTGAGCTTTGTTAAACAGGTCGGTACTGAAGATGCCATCACTAGCCAAAGAGAGTTTTGTTAAGCAGGTCTGTATTTGGCTACCAGTGAAATTGTTCTAGTAGCCTCATTGCAACTGGAGTTCCCGCTGACTGTAGATTACAATGTTTTTTAAAGATTCAGCAAACACTACTTTTAAGGTTCGGGCTAAGAGTTTTGGCATATGGCTAAATATTACAGGTGACAAGTAGGTAAAAAGATAAGGGTTTTGGACTTCCAGCTTAAAAGCTGTCAAAAGGAAGAATTTTTCCAACAAAATACTGAAATCATCTCCAGTAAAACAAGCTGATGGGCTTTTCTGGCTCAGGGCTGGGCAGAGTCTCCAACAAACTCAAACATTTGGAGATGAAATGAAAGCTAATTAAAAGCAAGTGGCTCATGGGAACAGTTAAGAGTACGTTGGTTAGCGATGTATACCAAGACTATAAACATGTCATAAGCACTGCAACTTCACTCACTGCGTGAAATGGCTTTTTGTAAAGCATGGATAGAAAAAGTCACACGACTCTGCGGTGCATGAGAGCATCTTTTGGGACACTCAATCTTTTTCCCTCTAGCTGTCCCTCAAAGGCTCCAGGCTCGGTCCTGAACTTGGCCTCTCGATGCCACGAGTGGCAGTCCTTCTCACACCTCTCAACTGTCCCTGATTTTCAGGGATGTCCCTAATTTTGCCTCAGAGATTTCTTCTGTCCCTCCTAAATTTGGCATTTCTGTCACTGAAGAGTAGGGATTTGAATCACAAAATAATACCAGCCATTGGTGCTACAGTCTAGTTCTCATTAAGAAAATGCTATTCACACTAAGAAGCATGTTATACACAGCTTCTGGAACTAACTTTTTAGATGTGTCCCTGATCATTTTAAGCCTTGTCCCTGATTTGTGATGAGGGAGGTTGAGAGGTATGGCCCTTCCACTGCACAGACAGGCCAGCTACATGAACCTGTGTTTACTGAGGAACGTTATCTAGGATACTAGGAAAATTCCCTACTCTTAGGATATGTGCCATGGGATCTTTTATTCTGTTATTTTCACATGGAGAGCCACTACAGATGAGTAGATGGGACCTTGTTTTAACCTTATGTATGAAGGACAGCACCTCAAAAGTGCAGCCCCTTCTCAAAGCTGCTTTACTGTCAGTAGGGAATATTAACCGAAGTTCCTGGTGTAGGACTAGAACCCATCACACCTTTCTGATCTTCCAGTCCAGGACATGAGTGTGCATAAAAAAATTAAATTAATATGCAAAATGCATGCAAATTTATAGGGCCACAAACAGTGCAAAAATAAAACACACTTTAGCACTTTTTGGCGTTCTAACTGCCCATTCCCTAAATGTGAAGCGCGTGGCTGGACCAGTGGCGCTGAGGACTGAGGCGCTGGACGCCACATCTTGCACCACACCAGTGACCCAGGTTCGGGACCGAGCTCAGGCTGCCGGGGGTCGGCCGGGGAAGGGTTGAGGATGAGTGCCTTCTGGTGCTCTCCTCCCCGGGTAGTATGGGGTGGGATGTCCCGGTGTGCTGGTGACCCCCGGCGGAGGCCGGAGACACTACAGCAGCCAAGACATGCATGCACCTAGCATGGATGACACTGGCAGGGTGCCGTGCACCAGAACGTTGACGTGCACCACGCAGGGAGAGAGCGGGAGGGCTCACAGAACAAGGAACCTGTCCCCCATGCCCCTCGCCGGGCCAACCCCGACTAGCCTTCCAGGTTCTCTGTTCCCCAGACCCTCCCCTAGCCAAAGTCTGACTAATAAGCGCGCCCAAGAGGAGAGGGCGACCCACCCTGGGCGGGTCAAACCGGGGGTACTGGCTACAGGGGGAGAGGAGGTTCAGCTCGGGAGGCTTCAGGCTGGGCAGGTAACAGAGACTGGGTTGCCTGAAGAGGCTCCATGGCCAGCTGTGACCGGAGGGAAAAAGAGAAGAAAAAAAAAATGTGAAGCGCAGTGAGAAGCGTCTTCTCTTTTTCTCATGGCTTTGTCTCCCTGTGCAGAAGGAGTTATTCAAGCAAACACTCCAGAGACAGAAGGATGGCACATCACAGATGGCAGCTGTACCTCTTGAGCGATAAAATGAACCCTTCTTGTTGTTGTTAGTTTCGGTTTTAATTATTTATCTGAAACGAAACAACTTGGATTACAGAGGGAGGGAGCAGTGAGCATAATGGAGCACTGTAACATCTGATTAGACGTTTGACAGAAGCCAGTGATAATTTTATTAAACAGGGGACTGTGGTCCCTGTGTTGCCTCTACCCTTTCCAGTACGCAGCCTGCAATGTTCAGATATACATGGCTCAAAAGTCATTTGTTGCACCCTGAGGTTGGAAAACATGCATTTCAGTACCAATGTTTGTCAAGTAGTTGAACAAGTTAATTAAGAAAAACAGCTTGCATCAGCTCTCTTTTTTTCCACACTTGATTATGGGGATGGCATATATCGCAATGCCTCTTTTTCTTTTTATTAGTTTTTGGCCAGGAAAGACATACTAAACCAAGGCTTGTTTCCAGGTGCGTCCTGGGAGGACAGAGAAGCTGCATGGCTTGCTCATGGTCACAAGAGTATGCATGTGGTGACTGTGGGATTCAAACCCAGTTCTCCAGGTTTGCAACTCAGTGCACTGAACAACAACGCTATACTGCCTACCTAAAAACCTTACTCTTCCTACTGATCCTTTGTATCAACACCCTTCGGCTCATCACTAGATCCTCCTTTTGTGATCATCAATGCGTTATTTACAAACTGTGGGCTGGTCACCCACAGAAGACCTGTATACGGTTAGGGAGATATAAGGATACTCCACACCATGGCATTTAATGACTGCTTGAAGGCACGGTGCACAGAGGAGAGTGTCGGCTACATTGGGAATTGGTGGCCAGCCTGTATCCTTCCAGGAAGGGGACCACAGTCCTCGGATGGTCATTTAAACTAGCCAAAGGGGAGGCAGTAAAACAAAAGCAGGCAAAAAATGCCTACCTCCACTTGGACGATGGAGCAGCAGCAGAGAGGGAAGGCCCGGGGTGGGGTGGAGAAAACTCCCCTGGGGTATGGGGTGCAGACAGACAAGGAAAATTGGGCAAAACAGAACGGAAGGGGGTAAAACTCAGGTAGGAGAGGGAAGAGGGCTGAAGGAGACAAGGAATAAGGAAATTAAAATGGTAGGAGGGATGTTAGGGGGAACTTTAGGGAAAAACACAGTCAGGAATGGGAGAGGAAAGCAGGGCAGTGGGCAGGGGGGGAAGGAATGTGTGGAAAGCCATGTGCGCCAATGCAAGGAATCTTGGACACAAAATTCCAGCCCTGGAAGCCATTGTGGCAGAGGCTGACCTGGATTTAGTGGCCATTATGAGTCGTAGTGCACTGAGCACCACGACTGAGACATGGCCATACCTGGCTACTCTATGTTCAGGAGATACAGGGCAGGGATGGGGGCTTGTTTTATACGTGAGGGAGGGAATCAAGTTCATGGAGGTACAGGGCCCACCAGGAGGAAAAGGAAGAGCTGGAGGTCCTGTGGGTCACCATGGAGACAGGTTCTGGGGCCACTATCTGCACCGGAGGGAAGTGCACAGTCCTCCAACACAGGGAGAGGAATTGGATATGGCACTTGAGGAAGCCTTTATTAGGATGGTGAGTAAAAGTGAGACGCTACTAGTTGGTAACTTCAATCTGCAGATGTGGAGTGGAGCCTTCCAAATGCAGCTTCCACACCGAGTAGGACCATCCTTGACTCCCCACAATGGGCTTTTCTCAGGCAGCTATTCAAAGAACCCACAAATGACTGGGCAGTGCTAGACCTGGTGCTTACAAACAGGGGCAGTATTGCAGACATCACAGTGGGCAGTCCCCCGAGTACCAGTGATCACCATACAGTGTGGTTAAACATTATGACAGAAAAAGAGGCAAGCCACACAAGGATGAGGGTCCTGGACTTTAGTAGGGCAGGTTTTAAAGAAATCAGGGAACTGCCACAGAAACTACCTTGAAGGTGGGTATTGCCAGGGAGGGGTGGAGGCACAGTGGGCAAAAATAAGTGAGGGTATGACTAAAGCAAGTAACCTTTGCATGAAGGAAGTGAATAAAAGCAGAAGGAAAAATAGACAGTTATGGTTCTCTAAGGAAGTGGCAAAGGCAGTGAGGGAAAAAAGAGTGGTATTCAGGAAGTATAAGGAAACGTAGAGGGAGGAGAACAGGAAGGTATACCTAGCAAAGCAGAGGGAAGTAGGCAAGGCAATGAGGTGAGCAAAAGTGCAGACAGAGGAAAGACTTGCCAATGGGGTCACTAAGAGGGACAAGACTTTCCACAGACACGTAAGTGAGAAGGGGAAAGCAAGGGAAGGGATAGTGGCGGCAGGTCAGCAAGGAGGGTACCTAACTACCCACCCCCTAAATAGCTAACAGTGGAACCAGAGAACAGGAGAAGGAGATATCACTACAAAGCAGTGTGCAAAAGACGGAGATAGGCACCCAAGGGGTAGACACCAGAAAAAGGACAAAATACAACAGAAGGGCAGACAGCAGGGAGAACCAGGGATAAAGGACAACCAGATAGGGGACTGGAATAGAACAGCAAAACAGACCAAGGAGGTCACATCATGGAAAGCCATGTGTGCCAATGCCAGGAGCCTTAGCAACAAGATGGGAGGATGTGGAGGCTGCCATGGCGCAGTCAGACCTGGACATTGTGACCATCACAGAGACCTGGTATAATGATAACCACGACTGGGAGATGGCAATACCCGGCTACAACATATTCAGAAGAGACAGGGCAGGCAGAAAGGGAGGAGCAGTAGCACTTTATGTGAAGGATGGCATAAAGGCCACCAAGATCCAGGAGAACAAAACGGGGGTAGGGGGGATACTGTGGATTATGCTGGAAAGGAAAACGAGGTCAGCCATCTGCACAGGGATGGTCAACAGACCACCAGTCCTGGAGGAAGAGACAGACAGGGAATTAATGCTAGCCATCCAAAGGATGGCGGACAAGGGGGAGGTGGTGCTAGTTGGAGACTTCAATATTCTAGATGTGAACCTGCAGCAGCAGCAACAGCTAGGAGCAAATTTATCCTGGACTTCCTTCAGGGTGCCTTCCTCAAGCAACTGGTCATGGAACCAACTCAGCAGAAGGCAATACTGGACCCCATGCTCATAAACGGGAACAGTGTGATAGAGCTAACGGCGGGGGAGCACCTGGGAAACAGTGACCACCGGTCACTGTGGTTTGAAATCACAGAAGGTACAGAACCAAACTGCACAAAACATGTATCCTGGATTTTAAGAGGCACTAATAGGAATGGGGAGGAAATCGGGGGTGGAGGAACAGTGTGCAATATTTAAAACAGGGATTACAAGGGCAACATAAGTATGCATTAGGCAGACTAGCAAGGGGAAAAGGAAGAGGAGGCCATTATGGTTTTCCAAGGAGGTAGCGAAGAAAGTGAAAGCCAGAGAGATCGCATTCAGGCAATACAAGAAACACAGGCAGAAGGGGATAGGGAGAAGTACCAAGAGAAGCAAAGGGAGGTCAGAAAGGGAAGCCAAAGCTCAGACAGAAGGGCACATCGCAAAATCAGTGGTTAGAGGGGAAAACACCTTTTGCAGGTACATAAGTGAAAAAAGAGGGCCGAAGGGAGGGAAAGTGAGACTGAAGAGGAAGGACGGGGGCAGCGAAGAGGATGACAACAGTAAAACTGACATACTGAACAGATATTTCTGCTCAGTCTTTACCGAGGAAGGTGAGGGTAATGAGTCTGAAATGTGTACAAGGGGTGGGAAGGGCAAGGAAATGGACACAAGCCTCTTTACATGGGAAAGGGTCCTAAAGGAACTGGAAGGAATTAGTCGATAAAGCAATGGAGCCGGATGGGGTGCCCCCAAGGGTCCTAAAGGAACTAAGAGGGGTATTGGCTGAATCTCTAGCAATCCTGTTTAGCCAATCACTGGAAAAAGGGGAGGTACCCAAAGACTGGCGGACAGCAGATGTAGTCCCCTTGTACAAAAGTGGGAACAAAGAAGAAGTGGGGAACTACAGACCAGTCAGCCTGACCTTGGTAGTGGGGAAGATCACGGAAGTACTACTGAAGGAGAGACTGGTGGAACATCTGGTTGGACTACAGGACCCAAGGCAGCATGGTTTCACCAGGGGGAGGTCATGCCAGACCAACCTCACTGAATTTTTTGACTGGGTGACAAGGGAGGTGGATCAGGGGAGGGCAGTGGACATGGCCTATCTGGACTTCAGCAATGCCTTTGACACTGTGCCACAGAAGGCTGTTAAACAAACTGGGGAATATGGAAGTGGGCAGGACAGTAGTGCAGTAGGTGGGTAATTAGCTGGGTGGCAGGACATAGAGGGTGGTGGTAAATGGCTGTCACTCCACAGAGGGAACAGTGACCAGTGGGGTGCCGCAGGGATCAGTGACAGGGATGGTCCTATTCGACATCTTCATCAGTGACATTGCGCAGGACCTAGAAGGCAGAATTTCCCTGTTCACTGATGACACGAAGCTCTGTAACAGAGTGGACATGCCAAAGGGTGTAGACAGAATGAGGAGGGACCTACAGAAGGTTGAAGAATGGTCAAGGGTTTGGCAGTTGAGATTTAACGCAAAAAAGTGCAAAATAATGCATATGGGGCACAAAAACTCTGGAACAACATATCAGTTGGAGGGTGAGGATATAGCATGCACCAAGCAGGAAAGGGACCTTGGGGTTATCCTTTCTGATGACCTCAAGGTAGGGAAACAGTGCGACAAGGCAGTAGGTAAAGCAAATAGGATGCTGGGATGCATAGGCAGGGGCATTACCAGCAGGAAAAGGGATGTGATAATTCCACTATACAAGACAGTAGTGAGGCCCCACTTGGAGTTCAGTGTCCAGTTCTGAAGACCTTACCTACATAAGGACATAGACAGGGCAGAGAAGGTTCAGAGGAGGGCTACAAAGATGGTACAGGGATTGCATCACAAGTCCTATGAGGACAGGCTGAAGGACTTGAATATGTACTTCCTGGAGGAGAGAAGGGAGAGAGGGGATATGATAGAGATATACAAGTACCATACATACCCGCGTACAAGCCACATTTTTTTGACCACTTTTCAATTGCTGTATCAGATACCTTGGCTTATACCCGAATTAGTCAGTAAAATACGGTAATCAATTTCACCATAACAGCCTTCAATTACGTAGAGACACGCTAACACATACAACAAACATGGAGCCAACATGTTCTAGGACTCACAACAATGAATGTGAAGAGAAAACGTTGCGCATATGAAGCCACTTTTAAGTTGTGAGTTATTGAATATGCTGACTCCACGAACAATTCTGCTGCAGCCAGGCGCTTCGGAATAAATGAGAAGCAGGTCCGCGTGTGGAAAAAACAGAGGGAGGTCAAATGAACTCCCAAGTGTAAAGAAGCCTGCCTTGGAGATTGTCCTGCATTCCATCAACTCGAGAGTGACGTTAATAACTGGGTACTGGAATGCAGACAGAGTGGGTACAGAGTGACCCGCATGTCCATCCAGATGCAGGATCTCAAAATGGCCAAGCAGGAAAAATACTGCTGTACTGGTATAGACACTGTTTTGGCTGGTGCTCTCGCTTTATAGAGAGAAACAATCTGATACTCCGTCAGAGAACAAAGATTTCTCAGAAACTGGCCCCAGACCTAGAAGTGAAGGTTTAAAGCTTTCACCAGTTCACAATTAAAATGAGAAAGTGGCACAATTATGACCTCACACAAATTGGCAATATGGACGAGACCCCGATGACTTTCGATCTCCCCCATTAACAGAACAGTGAATCCTTTAGGTGGCAAGATAGTGCTTATCAAAACCACAGGACACGAGAAAACTCATTTTACTGTAGTGCTGTCTTGCGTGGTGGATGGCACAAAGCTGAAGCCAATGATTGTATTCAAAAGGAAAACACTCCCAAAGTCTGTTGTTTTCCCCCATGAAGTGCTTGTGTATGCCCAACCTAAGGGTTGGATGGATGAAGGGTTGGTCTGTGTGTAGCTGCAAAATGTGTGGGACACTATAACTGGCACTCTGGGCCGCAAGCTGTCACTCCTAGTGTGGGACACGTTTAGAGCCCACTTGATAGATTCAGTAAAAAACACTGCAAAAAAACATTGTACTGACCTTTGTGTGGTACCAGGTGAGCTAACATCCATGCTTCAGCCCCTAGATGTGTGCCTAAACAAGCCCTTCAAGGATAAGCTCAGAAAGCTTTGGTGTGAATGGATGATATCTGGCACAGGTGCGCTGACAAAAAGTGGAAATCTAAAATGACCTGATATCACACTGGTTTGCGAATGGGTTGTGCAAGCTTGGGATACAATCCCGGGGGAGATGGTTGCTTAATCTTTCCTAAAATCTGGCATCAACAACAGTATGGATGGGAGTCAGGATGACGCTCAGTTCGAGGAGCATGTGGAACTTGAACACGAAATTGAGGATGAGAACAGCCCCTATACTGATGTTCTCACCGAGAAATTCATGGCCGAGAATGAAGCAACACTTGCCTTTTCTGACATCAAGGAGGACGGCGACTGACACTGAAATTAAAAACAGAACTGCAAGTACTACTGCATCAATGAAGTTTTTATTAGCATGTTGCTGTTGTGGTAAAAATCGCTGTGCAGTGTCTGTCAAAATGATTTGTAATAAAGTGTGTCTCGGCTTATATGCAGGTCAGTGTTGTTAGCTGAAATTACTTCCTTGCATTGGGGGGGTTGGCTTATACGTGAGTCGGCTTATACACAGGTATATATGGCACCTTGCAGGGAGTAACAGGGTGCAGGAAAACACTATTTTCCAGCGAAAAAGATGTTCCAGATCTAAAGGGCATGGGATGAAGTTGGAGGGAGGGCAAGTCAGAAGAAATGCAAGGAAGAATTTCTTCACAGAAAGGGTGGTGGACAAGTGGAACATCCTGCCTGAGGAAGTGGTGGGGGCTGAAACAATCACAGGATTTAAGAACGCATAGGATAGACATAATGGAATCCTGGCAGTCAGGGGTAAGGGGCAACAGACTTTTAGAAAAAACTTAAAGTGATCTTACCAGCTCAAATGGGCAGACTGGGTGGGCCATAGGCCCTTATCTGCTGACAGTATCTATGTAGTAAGGATTAGAAAAATAAGAAGAGAGACAGCGCAGAAGAGGACCAAGAAAAAAGCAGACATCCTGAACAGGTACTTCAGCTAAGTTTTCACAGTAGAGGGAGGAGGGATGGATCAGCAGGAAGTAGCAGGAATGGCGGGGGGCATGCAGACACAAGTCCATTTTCAGAAGAAAGAGTCTGGAAGGGACTTGCAGCTCTAAAGACAGACAAAGCTATGAGACTGGATAGGATACATTCAAGGCTTCTAAAGGAACTCAGGGAGGTGCTAGCTGCCGCACTGTCAGCCTTGTTCAACAGGTCACTGAAAACAGGCATGGTTACAGAGGACTAGAGAAGAGCTGACGTGCCCCCCTCCTCTATTTAAAAGCGGCAGCAGGGAGGAAGCCAGCAACTAGAGGCCAGTCAGGCTTACATCAATGATAGGGAAATCAATGGAAACCCTGCTAAAGGAAAGACTTATTCAGTATTATGAAATCAGTGGGTGCTAGACCACAGGCAGCATGGTTGGGAGGGGGGAAGAGATCATACCAAATGAATCTGATGGATTTCTATGACCCGGTGAAAAGGGAACTAGATTAGGGGAAAGCAGTAAACATGGCCTATCCAGACTTCAGCAGTATCTTCAGAACTGTGCTGCACAGGAGGCTGACAAAGAAACTGGGGAGCTTGGGGGTGGGATCCAAAGTGGTGAATTGGGTTAGAAAGTGGTTAATGTGCTGGCCGGCTGGCGCAGTAAAAAGATTCACCGCTGCAATGCCAGTGACCCATGTCCGAGCATCTGATGACTGCTCACCTTCTCCAGGGTGGAGGGTGGGTCTGCAGCCCAGCGCTTGCTGACTCCTGGTGGAGGCCAGGAGTACAGCACCATGTTGGGCCCCGTTGCCTAGGGGAAGTGTGACGGACATCGGCATATGCCCTGACATCAGTGGCATGTCACGCTCCAGCGGGAAGAAAATGAGAAAATGCCTCCTGGCCAGCTGGATGACGGCCACCGGTCCCCGGCATGCCACAAAGCCGGGACAGCCATGAGCTGTCCGCCCCACCACTGATCCTAGGGTTAACTGGTTGTGCATATGGGCACTTCTGTCTTGGAGGAGAGGGAACCATGTGATGAAGGGTCATGTCGGGTCACCCAGGGGATCCATGGGCAGTAGTGGGTGGCAGCAGGAAAGGCGGCCGGTGGAGGAGGATGGCCGTGGGGCCTAGGTGGCCTGAAGGAGTGGCCGGTCAGGAGGGGCATGGGGGGGGGGAGAAACTGGTTAATGGATAAGAGAAAGAGGCTAGTGGTAAACTGCTCTCATTTGAATGATGGAGGACTGACCAGTGGGTTGCCACAGGGCTCAGTACTGGGACCGGTCATCTTCAGTGTCTTCATAAATAACACTGCAGAACAAGAAGAAAGGAAGATATGCCTTTTGACAGATGCAAATTTGCAGATGTGTGGACACTCAGGATAGGATGGAGAGAATGAGCAGGGATCTGGGGAAACTCGAGGAGTGGTCTAAAGCATGACAGTTGAGGCTCAATGCCAAAAAAAATGCAAGATCATGCACCTAGGGCTGTGTGCATAGGAAATCAAGTGCCGAGTATAGGATGGGACGGAGGTACTGACAGTCGCTAAACAGGAAAGGGACCTTGGGATTATCATATCTAATGAGTACAAGGTTGGCATGGCAGTGTGATAAAGCAGTAAGTAGGGCTAATGAGAGGCTGGGGTGCAAAGAGAGGGGCATATTCAGCAGGAGGAAGGAGGTGGTGCTTCCACTGTATTGCTTGCTGATAAGACCCCACCTGGAGTACTTGGACGCTGCACCTCATAAAGGACATAACAAGGGTGGAAGCAGTCCAGAAGAGGGCAACTAAAATGGTGCTGGGGTTGCATGATACATCCTATGAGGAGAGACAAAGGGATCTTAACATTTACACCCTGGAAGATAGGAAGGCGAGCGACAGAGGACAAGACAGAAACCTACCAGTACCTCACAGGGGTGAACAGGGTGCAGGAGGGAAGTCTCTTTCGAATAAGGATTACCAGGACAAGAAGGCATGCAATGAAGCTGGGGGGGGTGGTGGAGTTTAAGAAAGCTGTAAGGAAATATTTCTTCACTGAAAGGTGGTAGACACCTGGAAAAGAGTGCCAGCAGAAGTGGTGGAGGCTAAAACAGGTGGGGGCTTCAAGCATGTATGGGACGGACGTGGGATGTATTAGAAAACAGGCAGGGAGGAGGGAATATTGCTGGAGACCAGTTAGGGTCTAGGCTGGGAGAGAGATTCACAGAATTGATATGAGTCATCAGCCAGAAGCCATACAGACTCGACATATGCATTTCTACCTTGTACAATATTTATTGTGGCCCATAAAATTGCCCAAGGATCGGTAGTGCTACCGCTTGCGATGCCATCGACCCAGGTTCAGGAACGAGCCTGGGAAGATGGAGGGCCGGCCGGGTGAAGGCTTGAGTGTCCACAGGACTGCTCACCTTCTTCGGCGGGGGGGGAAGGGATGACTTGGCTCGGTGCTTGACTGTCCTCTGGCAGAAGCCGGAAGTTCAGCAAGTCCAGAGCAGAGAACAAGGGGTTGCGACGTGGTGGACGTCGGCGATGATGCCTTGACATTGGGCGCACACCATGTCCACAGCAGGGAAAAACAGCACCGGAAGGCTGAGGGGAAGGAGCGCCAGTGCAGACCCTAATGGCTCCCTCCTGCCTGGACTGACGGGGACCCAACGAAACAAAAAGCATCTGGGTGTTCGGGCCCCACCTCATACCTGCCTGGGGGGTATAGCCATGGCTCCATGGGGGTCCACTGCAGAACCAGATAAGGAGGTGAATACAGGGTGGCACTTGAGGGTCTCCTGACAGAGTGGGGTTCCGGTGCAGGGGAGGAGGTAAAAATATAAAGTAAAAAAAAAAAGAAAAAAAAATTGTACAGGGATTTTTTAAAGCCCTCAAATGATTATCTAGCCAACACATTACTAGGAAGTCTATTCAATATGCTGGTTACTCTTTGGTTTATCCATTGGCCCCTTTGGTTTGTTTTATATAGTTCGCCTTTTAATTGAAACTGATAGAATCTACTGTGTCTCTCTGTATTTCTTGTTAGACCTGTAATCTCCCAGAGGTCTCTGTCTGCAAATGCTCTATATATCAAGCACAGGTCTCCCCTCAGTCCCCTGTATTCAAGGCTATACAGTCCACGGTGTATCAATCTGTTTTTATAGCCTACAACCTTAAGTTGTTTTATATTCCTGAATCCTGGTCATTTTCCTTTGCACCCCCTCTATTAGTTTGATGTCTGAAATTTTATGTGGTGCCCACATTTGGATACAGTACTCCATGTAGGGTCGAACCAAGGACCTGTACAAGGGGACCGCAACTCTACTGTCTCTGCTCTTAAAGTTCCTGTATATTTGTTCCATAATTTTATTGGCTTTACTAGCCGCTGTTTTACATTGTTCTGATGGTAGTACGTTTTCTGTAATCATCACTCCTAGGTCTCTTTCTGTTCTTGTGTCTGTAATGGCATTGGCATAAAGATAGTATTTTGCTCTTGTGTTATTTCAGCCCATATGCATAATTTTGCATTTCTCAATATTTCGTTTTAATTGGTTTTGTAATTCCCAGTCGCCTATACAATTTGTTTCTGTTTGGAACTGGCTTATATATTTGGTGTTATTTACTATGCAACCTATGTTTACGTCGTCGGCAAACTTAGAAATCCAGCAGTTGGATGTTGTCTGCAAGGGTGCTACACAGATGGTCCCAGTAAGGACCCCTTGAGAACGCCGCTGGTGACATCAATCGATGAAGATAAATGACCAGCTAGACTAATTTGTAGTTTTCTCCCGTCAAGCCATGAATTTACCCAATTAACCACTTTTATGTCTAGGCCAGTTTCTATGAGTCTTACAATAAGCTGTTTGTGTGGTAGTGTGTCGAATGCGTTTTGAAAAATCCAGATACAAAATGTCGACAGGTAATCCAGCATCTAGGGCACTACTGACAGGGTTAAAGAAATGTAGTAAACTGGTCTGGCATGATCGTCCGGTTTGAAAACCATGCTGGCTTAAATCCACCAGTCCTTAGTGCTGTTGTTAATTTCTCACTTGTTTTGTCTTTTATTGTGCCTTCTCTTAATTTGCTAATAACTGATGTCAGGCTAATTGGATGGAAGTTACTTGGGTGTTTTTTGGTTCCTTTTTTATAAATGTTGTTATAATGGCATGTTTCCAGTCTTGTACAGCAGAACCTTCACTGAGTGATGTATTAATAATATCTGTTTGTGGGGCTGAAATGGCATTTGCTGTTTTCTTTAGAAAAATCAGGTGAAGATTATCTGACCCAGGTGATTTGTGTATATTTAAGTCTTGGAGTTTGCTAGCCACTACACTTCCTGTAATTGCGTGTACTTTGTTTGGTAGCCCTGAACATAGTTTAGATAGTTCGTCCTGTGTGAACTCTATTTATCGCGTGTAGACGCTAACAAAGTAGTTGTTGAATACTGTTGCTTTACTAGATGCTTCTCTTATTTCTTTATTGTCTATGAACAGCGGTTCTACTGATGATTGATCTTTTATCACGCTATGTAAATAGCTGTAGAACTTCTTTTTGTTATAATTTATTGAGTTTGCCATGCTTAGTTCAAACTCCCTTTTAGATTTTTCTATTGCCGATTTGTAAGTTTTGCCTATGGTCTTGCACCTTTCGGTGTTTATTGTTGAAGGCTTTTTTTGTACTTGCGAAAGGCTTTCTTTCGTTTTTGTATAAGTCTACTAATATTACTACTGAACCAATTTGGGATCCTACCCTTGTTGTTATATTTTATTTTTTGTAGAATGAAATGATCAATGCAGTAATGCAATTTGTCTTTAAATTTCTGCCACTTTGTATCTAAATTTGTCCCTGTAAAGTCCTCCTTCCAGTTCCAGTTTACAAAGTAGTTATTTACTTGTTCATATTCTGCAGTGCCGTAACATCTAATTTTTGTGGCGCCTAATAGGGGTTTCCATGTAATGTCAATTTCTAGTTGTACCATGTTGTGGTCGCTGTTGCAGAAAGGTTCTCTCACTCTGCAGTCACTACCAGCACTAGCGCGGGTTTGTCATGGTGCAGCAGCAGTCGGGTGAGACTGGTAGCATTGGCTCCCCAATGTAAGTGGCTCGGCATTGGCAACAGTTCCGTGGCTTCCCCAGTGTCGCTCCCCGCTAGTGCGGGTCCACTCCAGCATCATGCAGCAGCAGTCGGGTGGGAGCAGTGGCTCCCGATGTGAATGGCTGGCTCTCTAACACAGTCCTCTGATTCCAGGGAGTGGTAGTGGCCCGTCCGTGGGGACAGTTTTTCAGGGATGGACCGCTGTGTGCGGCGGTGATTTGAGTCCTGGCAAAACAAGTGTCCCAGACTCAGTAGTTCCAATGCCAGCCACTGGAGCAGCAGTACAGGAAAACTGGTGGAAGCATAGCTCCCTGGTCACCTTTTCAGACCTCCCAGCAAACAGAGGCACTGGAGGCAGTCCTGGTGAATGACCATGGAATCAAGATCGCATCGGGAGTTGGAATTGCCGGGTTGTTCTGCTGCTGCAATACCCAACTGTATAATGGAGATCAGGTGGTCAGAGAGGGGGCTTCAGCCCCTTAACCCCCCCATGCCCGCCTCTGACTGCCAGTGTTTTCAATGTTAGTTAGAATAAGGTCTACAATGTTTGGACCCCTTGTAGGTTCTCTAACTAGTTGTTTCATATTATTTAGTGCTATCAAGTCCAGGATTTTCCTGCTAGTTGCTGATGTAGTTTCTGTGGTATCCTAGTCAACATCCAGGAGGTTGCAGTCCCCCATTAGTATTGTATCTATGCCCATGTCTATGTTTTTCAATGTCTCAAAGAAATTGTTGTTTCCATCATTGTGTTTGATGGTCTGTAAGCCATACCCACCAATATTTTGTTTTCTGTTTTGGGGCAAATAGATAACCATAATTATTCTACCTGACTTTCACTTGTATTAGTAGTATACGCTAACATATTAAAATGCCAGCAGAATAGTCCTAACGGTCTTTCACATCTGCTCGTTTGTTCAGCCCCAACCCTGGGAGCTGACCCTGCTGCCCCCCTCGCCCTCTCTGGCTTCTCCCTTCCCAGTCCCAGATATTCTCGCTGCACTGGACTTTGCTTCCAGAACCCTTCCCCTGTACCTGTCCCTCCCCCTCTTGAACCCCTCCACTGTCTCTGCCTCCACCAGCCCCCCGGGCAGCGCATTCCATGGCTCCACCACCCTCTCAGTGAAGTAGCACCTCCTCCTTTCTCCCCTGAATCTCCCTCCTCCAGCTTCCACCCATGCCTTCTAGTTGCCCCCCCTTCCTTCGGAGCACCCTGACTGCCCCTCCCCTATTCACCCCCTTCATGTACCTGAAGACCTCTATCATGTCCCCCCAGTCCCTTCTCTCTCTTTCAATGTGTACGTATTTAGCTCTTCGAGCCTCTCCCCATAGGTCCTTCCCCCCAAACCCCAGATAATTTTGGTTGCCCTCCTCTGGACCCTCTCCAGGTGTCAATATCCCTCTTTAAGTGTGGCCTCCAAATATTCACTTGAGTTGCTGTCATTTGTAATATAAAGGGATACCCCACCGCTGTGTCTATCAGGTCTATAGGTGTGATATGGATTTATAGCCTGCAATGTTGGTATCCCAGTCATCATTGTTCTACCAGGTTTCACTAACACCACATACATGAATGTTCTCCGTTATTAAGATGTTTTGTAGCTCATCCTTTTTGTCCCTTAGACTCCTAGTATTTAGCATTAATATTTTGAGATTATGATTTATGTTTGTTCCTCCACTTGCCAGTTTTTTAGTTTAGTTGCAGGCGATAGGGCTTTTGCAATGCTTCTCCCTAGAATGTGTTTGCCAGACTTATTCAGATTAGGCAGGGAACATCTGGGCAGACTAGGTGGGCCAATTGATCCTTTAGCGCCAACAAATTCTCTGTTTCTGTGTAAGACTCCATCATTGGAAAGTCATTGTAGACAAAGCATCTACCTCCCTAACTGATATCATTACATTTAAACCCATTTAATACCAACTTTGCAGCTGGACCAACAGCACGGTGGTAGAGCCACTGCCTGCTACGCTGGTGACCCTGGTATGGGCGCGGATGTGAGTCACTCGCAGACTGGCAGGAAGAGGCAGGCCTGAGCATTGCAATGTTAAAGGTTTAGCAAGCTCAGCCCTGGCTAATACAGAGAGATTATCACATTTCTTATGCATCCTTTTTTTACATTTTTCAAATGTTTACATGGATGCACCTGGCATGTGGCCAAAATCAAAATAAAACAGTTAAAATGCCAGTATCAGTTCTCCCCCCAAAGATACTTGAAAGCCTGCAATTCACTCAGATCAACTTATTTTCTTACTTGGTTTTCAGTTAATCATCTTAACATATAGAGGGTTTTCTGGTCTCATCATTTGACTGAATCACGATTAGCTTGACCACCGATGCCAAGGTGACCCGCTCATCGGTCAGGAAACTACACTTTACATTTTAACATGCCAGTATGAGCTGAGGTCCCCCTGCTTTCTCTGTTTCTTGTGTGGAAACCACTCTCTGGCTTCATTTTTTATATAGTGTGCTCTGACACATAAGAGGCTTACAGGTGACCACTGGAGAGCTAATCAATTAGGCAGACACGGGTCGCTTGGGGACTGTCTGGAAGAGGGAGGATTGAGCGTCACCAGAACAGTTCTTTTCCCTTGGGGAGGGTGCTGAAAGTGGCCCCTTAGGTAGCTGCCACCTAGAGGAGGAATAAAGGTGTCAATGCAGCGGGACAGCATGAGATGTATGCTTTTGTATTTTTTAATTATTTATTTTTTCCAATTACTGTACTTTTTTGGCACCCTGACAACCGTTGGGATCCGCTCTGGTCACGGACCCCCAAGCCTCCACCTCAGGACATGCCCGCACTCACCCTGACATCCCTGGCTTAACCCCCAGAGAACGGGGTCGCGGCACCAAACCCCATATCGGGCCGCACTACAAATATCTGGTCAGGGAGCTGGCTCCTTGAGGCTGATTGAGGCTTCAGGGGGCTGAGCTTCATTGAGACGGCAGGCATAGGCAGATTTTTCTCCCTTGTGAACAGGGGCAGGGACTTGCAAAGATGACCAGCGTCTGACCCGCTCCGACTCAATTTCGGCATCGATGCTTGTGATGCACCCAGCCTCCACTAGGTGTCACTGTGGCACCGAATGCTCAACCTCCCCTCCTCCCTCCGGAGAAGGAGAGCAGTCCTACTGACGCTCAATCCTTCTTCCCCGGTCGGCCCTCCGACAACCCGGGTCCGTTTCCCGAACCCAGGTCGCCGGTGCCGCAGGCAGAAATCCTACCGCTGCGCGGCGGGCCGGTGATTTTTAATTTTTTTAAATATAGTCTTTATTAACCGAAGCACATTATACATACATATTCAAATACATTATTATGCCAATAAATTGTTACAGCAGAAGGATATTGAAGTTGTTAAGATTGCTAAACAAATGATAGCTATGTGTCAGGCAATGTCAGTGTCAGTGGCTCAGTAGGTAGCATTCTTGCCTCAGAGGCCGGGAGATCAGAGGGCTGTGGGTTCAGTTCCCACATCTGGCACTTGGGTTAATATCCCAGTACTGACACTGTAATGTAGCATGAGAGGGATGCTGCACTTCTGAGGTGCCGTCCTTCGGATGAGACGTTAAACCGAGGTCCCATCTGTCTGGACTGGTGGTAGTTCAGGTGGATGTTAAAGATCCCATGGCACTTATCGAAAAGAGTAGGGGAATTTCCCTGGTGTCCTGACCAAATTTCCCTCATTCACTAAAAAAAAAAATAAAAAAAAAAAAATACCACCAACAGCTTAATCTGGTTCAAGGTCAGTTGGCATTCATCTGTATCCCCCTCCCCTGGGTCGTGCCTGAAAATAGGCAGGATTTGTCTAGTGCATTTACCTGGTCAACAAAAACTAAATAAATAAATTCTTTAAAAGCAATTATGCAACCAATTTCTGCAGAGCGAATATTTGCCCAATAAAATTTCTCAGCAGTGGAATGACGGATATATGGAGAGCGCAACATGTAGGAGAAAGAGATTATACCTTTTTCTCAGGGGTGCAAAGCTCTTACTCATGCATAGATCTCTTCCTTATGCTTAAAACTGACCTACACTTGTTTGTGCACTCTAGAATACACCCAATTACCTTGTCTGACACAGCCCAGTCTCCATTAACTTTTCTATCGGTCAAGAAAGCAAATCACCCTTATGGAGACTCAATGTCTCTCTGCTAAATGAAGAATCCTTTAAAAAACTTATGATTACAACAATAGAAAATCTGGAGAAAGATTCGCCTATAGAAAACTGCTCACCTATGATTTGGTGGGACACTTTCAAAGCAGTTGTTAGGGCGCAAATAATTAGTTACGCATCGGCTAAGAAAAAACAAGCAAAAGCCAGAGAAAAGATCCTAAGGGACAAATTGTCTGATTTGGAAGCCATGCATAAGAAAGGCACAGGATCTAAGCAAATACTTAAGGACCTAACCCAAGCCCAGTCGGAACTGCACAAACTGGGGAATAGAAGAGCTGAGGGACACCTTAGATTTTCTAATCAAAAGTATCATGAGACGGGTGGAAGGGCATTGAGACTTCTGGCCTTCCGCCTTCGGAAAAGGCAAGCCGAAAGGCATGTCTCAGTAAGTAATAAGGGATATATAAGATCCAGACAAGTCCTGGTCCAAGCCAGTAGATATTACTTCTCAGTTCAGGGCATTCTACAGAGAACTATACACTGAAAATAAAATAGAAATGGGGGTCAGATTGGAACCTTTAACCTTTCTAGATTCCATCAAATTGCCGACCCTGCCCATGAAGGCACAGGAAGCGCTCTCTGCCCCAATCACAGTGCAGGAAGCTCTGAGAGCTGTAAGAGATCTCCCGACGGAAAACGCCTGGCCCTGATAGCCTATCGGCCGACTGGTACAAGAAACTGAGCAAAACCTTAGTACCCCGGTTAGTACATATCTATAATATCAGCCTAGAAGAAGGTACTTTCCCGAAGTCTTGGAAAGAAGCCCTGGTTACAGTCATTCCAAAACCAGGGAAGCCTCGGTCCCAATGTTCATTATATATGCCTATTTCGCTCCTTAATCAGGATCTAAAAATACTAACCCATATTCTTGCATCTAGACTACAACAGCATATAGAACTGTTGGTACACCCCGATCAAACAGGATTCATACCACGTAGGCATCTACAAGATAATGTTAGAAAACTTCTGAACATCATCACACACAAACACCCTCCAAATGCAAACCCAATGGCAATATTTTTAGACGCCGAAAAAGCGTTCAACAGGGTGAACTGGGTATATATGAAAGAGGTAATGTCTAAGATGGGTGTGGGAGGCAACTTCCTTAAATGGGTAACCCTGTGCTACCAGGACCCAACAGCCCGAGTCAGAGTCAACGGCATAAACTCGGAATATTTTGATATAAACAGAGGGACAATACAGGGGTGCCGCCTATCCCCGCTATTGTTCGCCCGAGTCACGATGGAGCCGTTGGTGCAGACCATTCATGAAAGTCCAAACATAAAGGGGATAGCAATTAATAATATAGAAAATAACATCTCCTTATATGCAGACGATACTGTAATATATTTAGAAAATCCTGAAACCTTGGTTCCTGAGGTACTCCAAATATTAGATAGATTTGGACGGATTTCTGGCTTCGCAGTAAATATAGAAAAAACAGAAATTTTAAGCCTAGATGGACCTCCGCATAAAAAATTGCAAAATCTTTTGCCTTTTAAATGGGTTAAAGACAAAGTTAAATATTTAGGGATATCAATACCTACTGACCTGACTAAATTGCATTCCTACAATTATCAAGTACTAAAAGAAAAAGTATATGAGGACCTACAAAGATGGCAAAATCTCCCTCTTAGCTTTATGAATAGAATTGAGGCTATAAAGATGAATATTTTGCCTAGATTCATATTTTTGTTCTCGACTCTTCCCCTCCTAATTAATGGAATGGAGTGGCGAGAGTTGAGAAGAAAGTTATCTAATTTTATCTGGGCAGGACGTCGCCCGAGCAAAAAGTGGTGCATGATAACCGAAGCTACAGATAAAGGAGGGTTATGGGTTCCCGACCTCTCAAAATATTACCTAGCAGCACAGACAACTCCAATATTAAAAATGCTGAAGCCCGGAAAAGAAGGGGGTTGGTACATGCTAGAGGAAAAAGCTCATCCCTGGATTCCCTGAGGTTTCTACCTTGGATAATCAAGACCTCGGACACCTTAAGGCCCTGAGTAACATCTGGACGAAAAACACTCTTAGGATCTGGCTTAAAGACTAGACAATGGTGGGAGATATTTTCCCCTATGTGGAAGTATATCCCGTTGAAGTATTTACCACAATTCCCAGCCACTCACAAAGATCTCTGCTGGGGTAGATGGTCAGACGAGGGGCTTAAATATTTGCACCAAATGGTTAATGAGGAAGGTTTTAAATCTTTTACATTGCTTCAAGAGGAATTCAAGATTCCTCACAAGGATTTTTTTAGATACCTCCAATGTAGACATTTTATAACTAAACAGTAGGGATTTGTGCGGTACAAAGTAACCCAGCTCCCCCCATTGATGCATATATATCAAAAAAGTCATATGGAGGATACAAAGAAATTCATTCCATATATACATCAAACACTGCAGGAAGGCTCAGATTCCTTGCATATTCAAGCGGTAGAAAATAAATGGCAAGCCGAATATAAGGGCCAAATACTAGACAAGGACTGGAGCCTAATCTGGCAGGGAATACATAAAACAACAAACTCACCAGTGTGGAGGGAGTTTAGGTAGAAAATTTCAACAAGGTACTTTATCACCCCTGATATTTCCTCAAAATACGGAACCTGTCAAACCAATAGATGTTGGAGGGGATGTCCAGAGACAAAGGCTCTCAGTTCCATATTTTTTGGAGCTGCCCTAAAATAAGAAATTTTTGGGTGGAGATAACTACAGCCACTAAAGAAATTTTACAGTTAGAAAATTTACCAGAGTTCCCACACATGGTACTAGGCCCCCCCCCCACCAGGAGTTAAATCCAAAGCTCAAAGATACTTATTCTTTATACTAGCAGCGGCTTCTAAATCTATTACTAATCGCTGTGATGGCTTACTTCAGAAAGGGTTTCATACTCTGCATGGTGGGCAAATGTGATTAGTATTAAGACAATGGAGGCCCTAACGGCTCAACTTAGACTCCAAACAGACCAATTTAATTCACGGTGACTCCCCTTCTACGAGTATGTAGAGACTAGAAAAGGCACTCCAATACTAGACCAACTTTTGTTGAAATAAAGATTGGGACACTCTTCAGTCCTGCAGACAGATGAGAACCCCTGTGGCCCCCATCCTATACCTGCAAGACCCAATCTTAGTTCCAGACATAAATTGTTTGAGCAAACTTAGCCTGATTAAACCCCTCCTTTTTTTTTTTCTCTCTTCTGGGATGTTACCCCCCCCCCCCATACTTTGTAAATACCCCCTGGTTTGTTTGTTCTTGGGATCAACATAAAAATAAGATATGGTTGTACAATAAATTGTTACGCAAAGCATACATAGAAAATATGGGATGGAAATAGGAAACACACAGGACAATGGCTTGTTTTCTTTTCATGAAATAGTTTATTGAAAAGGTATTGGCTAAAGTAAAGAGAGGTGCAGCTGGGTGGGAGGAGGTTGGAGTAGAACTGAACATCTTCTGGCTGTATGGGAGAAAGAGGGCCACTGACTAATCTCACCATTCGAAGAAACACAAGTACTCTGTCCATCCTGCAAAATATAATAAAGAAAAACATGAATAAAGGGTATATGTAGAGTAATCTGATCCTACATAATGTCCAGTAACTGATATATTAGTACGGATTCATCTGTGTGTTTTCCTGTTCATTCCTGTAATGAAGTACAATGTAATATGGAATTGAAAATGGAAAATTAATAAAAATTAAGTTAAAAAAAAAAATGTCTCTGTAGAAAGAGCAATCATTTATATTTCCCAAAGAAAACCGATATCTCCCCAATGAGGATGGCACCCCCATCCCTCCCCCCTGCTGCGTAAATTAGGGCATGAAATCAGTGTCTACCTGTGCCATGTACCAAATCCATCTCTGCCACTTAGTCCTAAAGGGAGTGTAATAACTGGGGAGCATTTTCTCCCATAGGGAAACCCAGTTATAATTCGCCATTATAACCCACGGGTTATAACAGCAAACATGCGCTGGGTTTCCATCGCTCCACACTTGCGTAAGCCACCTGCTGTTCCATTCCTCAACACCGCTGCCAGAGATGTTCCCTTCCTCAGCACCGCCACCAGAGACTTCACAGCAACTCGCACCTGGTAGTAAGTAAATTAATATTTTAAAGCTTAACAGAACCTTTTCAAAAACATAAGGAAAAGAAAGGTTTCGGCAGCTGCTTCAAGCTGTCCACAGTCTGAACTTCAACCAGGCCAGACAGCAGATGAACCACAATGTATGTTTATTTTATATAACTGCTGTGGTGAGAAAACGCTTCCAAGCAATTATATAAAATAAAACATGGGGTTTTGTGTAAAACTCGAATTCTGCACACACCCTCAGTGTTGGATACTTAAAATAAACCCCTCGAGCGTCGCTCTTGGGGTTTATGTTGCATCCAACACCTCGGGTGTGTGTAAAATTCTCATTAAGCACACAACCCTATATATTATTCTATATAAGCTTATCATGTAACCCATTTTTCAAGCTGGTAAATATTCACGACTCTTGTCCTCCAATCAACAATAGTGGGTGCCACCTTGGACATCCATTTACCTGTAATAGTTTTTTTGCCGCCAATAAATATATTGGTAGCATTGATTTGTACCACAGGGGATGGTGTTCCAGGTAAACTGACAGTAAGACCATTTCTGCCGTAAGCTCTATTCGCTCGCCAGGCACTCCTGCAACTTTTCCTATAAAAAGCACTAAAACGGCATCAACATAGAGCAATGCTAAAGAATATGGCCCAAATCTGCCAACCAACATTTACAATCCCTCCAGCAAATGCCACATGAGGCCAGAAAATACTTTCCTAGGACTGCGGGGGAGCGGAAGAACCTATACCTACATTTCCATGCGAATTCTCTCCAGACACTGGAGGAGGTAAACATGATGGCCGGAAGCGTGGCTTTCACCCAGGAGACACCCAAAACTGAGCGGTCTAAATCTTTGTGGGATATATGATTATTAATGATGATTAAAGAGCACCCTTCCTGTAATATCAGAAGTGCCCTGATGTAAATGGATAAGATCCCTCACTATCCTGGGAGCTCCTCTAGCCGACATTCAACATTTTTTTTTGTTGCTCCCTCTGAAAGGAAGGGATGATAATTTGCCCCTGAAGGGCCAGCTGAACAATTCCTTGTTTCCTACATTTTTGGCCACACACCCAAGCTCCTACATATTTTGACATGTGTACATGGAGAGTGTGGGGGCATGTACCATATAAATCTATACGGCATCTTTTACTTTTTTTCTTTTAATTTTGTTAGAGACTTACTCATGCTTATTCTACAAATCAAGGTCAGTGGTCAACTAACAAGGGCCTTGTTAACCGAACACTGGTCTTGATTGGCAGAATAAGCAGGTGTAACTCACTAAAACAGAAAGTCAAAAGATGCCCAATAGACTTATATGGCGCACGCCTCTGCATTCTCCATATACATGTCACAAAATGTCGGAGCACGGGGGCATGGCCAGCAGTGTAGGACATGCAAGGGATCATTTCGCTGGCCCCTCAGGGACAAATGACAAGCATTTCTCTTCAGAGGGAGCAACAAATAAAAATTCTGAAAGTTGGCAAAAAGAGCTCCCAGGAAGGTAAGGGAGCGTAAACTGTTCTGTAGAACACACCAAAAAAGGTGCTCTTTAAACACCTGTTCTGTCCTTGCCAGGGCTCATTAGTGGTTTATAGTTGTAGCCTCAGCCCAGAATAAGGGGGGGATTAGCCTCAGGATGTTGACGGTTTGAGTCACGGTGAGCCAAAAGTATGAACATAACTTAAAAGTCAAGGACCTCTGTGTAAAAGTACTGAAGTAAAGGTTACAGAAACAAGGCATGGGTAATAAAGCCTTACTGCATGGGCAATAACGCCGCAGCGCACAGGCAATAATGCCTCAGCACTTGGGAAATAAAGCCTCAGTGCATGGGCAATAAAGCCTCAGTGCATGGGCAATAATGCTTCAGCGCATGGGCAATAATGCCAAGTGTTAAAGAGCAACAATCTCAGTGCTGTCAAAAATCCCCCAAGCTGCTTTACCACTGTGGCAATACAGTATCCTTATAGGAAAGGAATGGACCATGATTGGGTTCTGTAGAGCCAGCTGCCTGACCTCTTCCCCTTTCTGGTGTCAGTGCCCACCCCTATGCGCTAACATTTTGTGGTGTTAAAAACTGGAGAGACCACAGGCATGCTCCACAGAAACTGTGAAGGGCGTTTTTTCACTTGCTTTTTTAATGTTTCAGAGATTCACCTGGGTCAAATCAAATCACTGCTGAACTGTCTAATTATGATAATTTTCCTTTTATAAAAATACTTTATAAATCTCAGGAAAATGCATTTCTTAACCCCCATTGGGGTAAGGCAGCTGGGGGCACTGAAACATAGAAACATGTGGCAATGATGGCAGAAAAAGACCAGTGGTGCATCCAGTCTGCCTGTAATACACTATCTTACACCGAGACCTCTTGTCTGTATGAGGTTTTTGTCTGCACTGCCCACCTCCATGTTCCCTGTCTTACTACTAACCCCTTGAGTAACTACTAAGCCCTTTACTCTGTCCCAGCGATGCTTCCATTCATTAATGGTTTTGGCACTTACCACCTCATCCAGCAGACTGTTCCACGGCTAAACCGCTCTGTACTTTTTAAAAAGACAGCACGATAGGTGCAAGATAATGTGGGTAATACATGCAAATTACCATGAAGGAATTTAGGTGGACCATGCTTTAAGTAAGCAATGAGACATGATGGCGTGTGCACTGAACAGATATAACCGCATGCACGGGGCGGCCTTGTGCCTTCAGCCCCTGGAAGTGCGGCAACATCTGTTCAATGCACACCCCGGAGTGTCTTATTGTGCTTATAAAATGGGCTACTTATTTTTTTTAGTGTTTAATCTTAGAAAAAGATAATTTTATTTATATAAAAAGGCTACTATTAGCACATTACTGATAAAATAGTCCTTCCGCCAGGTATACAATGACATCACGTGTTGTGTATTAATATTCATGAACTCATCAGCATACATGCTTCAGTGATTTTTAGGTGGTGGTAGAAATGTGATTGTTATGTAGTAATAGACTAGTCACAGAAAAAGTATCACAACCAGCCAGGTCGACTGTGTGGTGACTTGTTGGACTGTCAATTTTTTTTTTTTAAGACTACAACCCCACAAAGCTCAGTGTGCAGGGGTTGCCATGGAACGGCAATGGTACCTGTGCCCTGTAGTCCATGCATAGGATTCCTGATGGCATTTATACAGTTTGCGAGGCAAGGGAGCTTGAGATAGAAAGCAGAGGGTAGCTGCTGGTGACATCGATCGAGGGAGTAACGGGATGGTCCATGACAGCAGTACTGAGTCCTCTACCACTGAGAGGTCTAAGAGCATAAAGGTGAGGGGAACCGCGGGCAGTTTTTGGGTCCTGGAACCTGGATGTAAATAAGAGAAGCTGGAGACACAGCAGCACTGTAAAGTGAACCTGTCCTTATCAAAATGGAAAAAACGTAAAGAATAGAGAAGCAGTTTAAGGTGATTTTCAAATAAGGAAATGCAGCAGTTCAGGAGCATAATTCACAGCGGTGATAGTGAGAGCAGGTATTTTTAGGGGCAGCACCATGATTGTGGTTTCAGGACCAGTAAGTACTTTTTTTTTTAAATATAACAGTTTAATGTTTTGGGCTACTATTTAATATTAGTCAGCAAGTGGCAGCACCACACAGTCCCTGATTGGGCAAAAGTGTATTTCCAAAAGTCCGGGATGAGCATTGTTAGCGAGTGTAAAAAATGGTGGAATTTAAAAATGTTCCAATGGCACACCAATATTGTTTTATTTACAATGTGGACCTCTCCTAAGTACTTGTTTTTACCTGTGCATCGAACGGATTTGATGCACAGGTAAGAACCAATCAGGAAGCAGGGGGCTCCTTTCCCCATTTTATAAGTACTGTATTACAGGAGACAGCACGTTGCAGAATAGGGGTCTTATGTGGACAGAAGTGGAGGAACAAGCAGCACTCCAGTAAAATGAGCACCAAAGACCTGAAGAGTGTGACCATCCATTACAAACAGCTGGAAGCAAAAGAGGGCTGTGGCACATGACGTTGCAAAAGTAACAACATTTTATTTAGACAAAATGCAATGTGTCATATTAGAACTTATTTAAAAACCAAAGTACCGTGCAACATGGAGCCAACAGGACACCTGCAATGACGCCCTGATGTTTCGTGTCATTCTGGTGCTTTCATTAGGAGGGGGTCAATGCGGCTCCCTGTTGTAATGACATGGTGTTTTTTTTTTAATTTACTGTATTTTCTTCATCCCTGCTTGGCTGACCCTGGCCACCCTCTCTCTCCCAGCCCTGTCACCTGCGGTCACCAGGACTTATCTTCCCACCAAGTCAGTGCCCTATGGTTTGACTCCCTGGTGGAGCACTCCAGGTTCCCCAAGCATGGAAAGGGTTAGAACTGGGTTGTGGTCGGAGGCCCAGTCAGTGGTGCGGGGCCTGGGAGAGAGAGAGAGAGAGAGAGAGAGAGACTGCATCAGGCTGCTTCAGGCTATGGAGATTTCTCTTCCACTTGTAAGTCCTCTCCCCATGTGCCTCATGGGCTAGGACCACGTGAATGTCTGCATGCAAGCATGCAGATGCCCTGGTCAGGAGGAATTCTGCCCCTCCCATCGCAGATCCGCTTCACTGCCACCTGCAGTCACCCAGGTGGCAGTATCGTAGTAGAGCACACAGTCCTCCCTCCCCGGAGGAGGAGGAAGCATCCTGCGGAATGCTTGATTCTTCTCCCCCCCAGCCGGTCTCCGACGAAATGGGCTCATGTCCGAAGCCGGGTTGCCAACATCACAAGCAGTAGTGCTACCGCTGTGCTGATGGGCCTGTCTAGGTATGGTGATTTTTACACAAGTGATAATATGGCACTTTGCACTTTGTGTAAATGAAGCATTAATTGTGCATTCTTGCGTGTGACCCCCCCACCTTTTTTTGCTTCAAAGCCATCTGGTGTCAATGCTTCCTGCCCCAAGTTAGGTCAGGAGGCTCCTGCTGCAAGACAACTTCCCCCATTTGCCCAGGGGTTGGAGGATCCATCTGGACAGCAATATGTGGCATCGCTGTCCATACTCAGCCACTGGCATGATGTGGGGTGCTTGACATCTGACGTGTGAACGACAGACGTTCAGGCCTTGTAAGCATTGGGCAAATTGTGTGGTGGATATGCTTGACAACCGCCTTCCTCTTACCAACCAGTCAGTTCCCACCTACATGCCATGCCACACAAGGGTGGGTGAAGGGATGGGCTCAACATTTGGAAATAGACAAACACCAAATGGTACACACTGTTTTATTCGGTGTACGCCACCCTTGTGTTTAACTGTGCCCTCTTATGTCCGACCTGGCTGGATGCACCCAATTACTGGAATCTGAGCAGGGTTGCACCAAAGGTGGGTTATGCCACCCACTATGCCCGTAACGGCATGGCACAAGGGTGGGTCACAGCAGCAATTATGCCCTATTCCAAAAGGGCGACTGCTGTAACTCACGTACGCTATTCCAGAAGCTGCAATGACGCAGTGGAGTTAGACCATCAGGGAGATTATCTAAGGGGCATCTGTCCATGCCTATTGATGGATGCCCACTCCGCAGCACCACAGAAAGTACACAGCTGTGCTCCCTGTGCCCCTCAACACAGACATGCCCCCACCCCCCAAATGTCGGGGACCCCCAGGTCCATTTCCCGATGTGCCCCCCGAACGCCAGTGCCATCTGTCCAGCCCCCCCATGCCCCCTGGTGCATGTGGCAGTGTTCTGGGGCGGGGGGCTCCGGGGGCAGGTCTCAATGGCTCGACTTGCAGCATCCAGGTCCAGTGTGCCATGCCCATGGCACTAGCCTGTCTGCCGCCAAATCGCAGGACACAGGTGCCAGCCCTGCCTCTCTTGAAATAGCGCGGGTCCCGGCATAGCGTCACCTTGGCACAACTCACATCGCCCATGATTGCGCCATACTTCTGGAATCAGGTCCCCTGTGTTTTCTTCAACATTTGGAAGGACGTAAAAATGAATAGTGGGCACGTGGATGGCCATGTTACACTCATCTACTACCTTCCATTAGGACTGATGAGTTCCAACCAGCCCTGCACATAACTCTCCAAAAGGGATCACTTGTGCTGTGCTGCACTTCTTAATGCCACCTTTGCTTACATAGATACACTGATGGTAAAGGTCAGAAAAAAGACAAGGGGTCACATGATGACTCAGTGGGTAGTGCTTTTTGCTCCCATGTTGGCGGTCTAGGTTTGGAAGCGAGGCCAGGGAGTCGATCAGGTGTATCCTAGGCAGGGACCCTGGTTTTCCATTTTTACCGGTAACACCGGTAACAATCACGGAATCCTGTTTGGTTTGCGGATTTTAAATTCTTGTACCGGTGCCTCATGGAAATTGCATGTCACTGCACAGAATCTCTAAGATTTCAGTATCTTTTTAAATTTTTTTTTTATTTTCTCTTTCTATGTCCCCTTCTCACAGCATCAGTATCCCTAGCTTCACCCCCAGGTAATGCTCAGGAGCTCCTGTGGGCCTGCCCCTATCCTGTCTGGGTTGTACCCCCCAGGTGGGAAGGAAGGGGACCCTAGGTCACCCCTCCACACTCCCTTAGTGTGTGTCGGGCAGCCCAGTGGGTCCCTCATGGAGCCTGGTTATGAAGTCTGGGGCACCTGGGTCCCTTCTGCCAGTGGCTGATGTGGGGTGATTGTTCCTGGTTTTCTGGTATCTGTCCCTGAGGGCACCGGCACTAGAGAGCCAAAGAGGTAAGTCACATAGACATGCCACAGCTCCAGATCCTGGCTAGCGCCCTCCCCTCCTGATCACTCTGCAGCACCACTGCACCACCACCCATGGTGACACCGGTGGTGGTAAAGAAGCAGGACCTGCAGCCCACCCTCCCCAGAGGAGGAGAGCAGTCCCCCAGGTGCTCGATCCTACTCCCCTGGCCAGACCTCCAGCAACCCGAGTTTGCTTCTGACCCTGGGTCACTAGCATAGCAAGCAATAGTGCTACCACAGCTCCAGCGGGCCGACCCAGATTTCAGCATCTTAAAATGAATGCTGCTGTGCTTTGTATTGTTTCTGCTTTGCTGCGTATAGAAACAGTAAGGAAATCACCTGCACTGCTTTGCTGTAATCAGCCATTCAGTTTAACCACTCATGCCTAGTGGTTAGAGTAACAAACGGTGATTGAAATGGGTACATCCAGCAGACTTGGGTTTGAGTCCCACAACCTCCACTTGCATCCAAGCAAGTCACTTAACCTTCTAATTGCTTGTAGGTCACTCCATAAAACAGACAGTTCTGCCTGGTGGGCCTTACCTGCTTTACAAAGAATATAAAAAAAAATACCAATATATATTTACTACATCATAGAACAGTAGTCAGGGTACCATGTAATTTACTCAAGTTTTACTTGGGCTGCAATGATTTTGTATAGGTAAAAATAAATATTCAGATATGTTTTATAAGCTTGTTTTTAGATTTTAGTCAGGTTTTTATTGTATTCTTTGCACATAAGCATCTAGGTTGTAGATTGCTAAATGCAGGACCACTGTTACCAACTAACTTATTCAAGTTTATAATCAGTAGAGCCATCCAAAATCCTCAGTTGTTTGAATGAAAACTAGTCTGAATGAAAGTATGTTCGCAAGGAAGAAACTGCCTTACTTCTTATGAAAAGACTTCACAGTTAGCACCACATTTAGGTGAATTGAATCATTTGCTCCTTTTCTCCCACCTGCTGGTTCTGTCTCTGTGACAACAAAATGTTTTCTAATAGACTGCTTTAACAAAAAGCAAACGTTAAGTATTTAAGAGTACTTAACAAGGTAAGACTCCAGGGGCTGTATGGTGCTGGTGGGCAGAGTAGTGCTCAATTCACATCTGAACAAAGACATGAAAACTGGAAGACACCCTTTTCATGGACACCAAGTAGAAAAAAAAAAGAATCCACATGTCTGGGAGATGCATGAATCTATTTGAAGGTCCTCCACTAATCACTTGTGGATTTTTTTAGGTGAAAACACTTTATTTTAAAGAAGCAAATTCAAGCAGTTTTTTTTTGCTCCTCCTACCCCCTGGCCATCCACTCCTTCAGGCCTGCCAAGGCCCCCTACCACCACTGCTGAGTCCCAACCATCATCCACTGACCCTTACTGCTGTGCTACCAGTTAACCCAAAGTAACCCTTCATTGGTAGGCCCCTACCCTGTGGGAGGCTACCAGATGAGGAGAATTGCCCCAAAGAGCTTCCTGTGTATCCTGGGCATGTCGGGGGTCAGAACGGACACATGTCTGGGGCTCCTGGTGTATGGCAGGACCAGTAGCCATCCTTCGGTTGGCCAGTGGGTGTTTTCCCATTTTCTTGGGAGCGTGACAGGCTACATGATGTCAAGGTACAAGCCGACATCCGTCACACTCCTCCCACAGTGAGGACTGACGTGTTGTCATGCCTCTGGCCTCCACCATGGGCCAGGAAATGCTGAGCCATGAACCCACCCTCCCTCTCAGGAGAAGGGGAGTGGTCGTTGGACACTCAAGCCTTCACCCACCAGCTGGCCCTCCAACACCCAAGTCTGTTCCCTAACCCTGGTCAGCGGTGTCACAGGAAGATATCTAATTCAGGCAGTTAAATTATAGATAGAAAAAAACATAGGTAGTTCACCTTAGCGGTGATGGTTCAGATTAATTCACATCTGAGTTCTAACAAGCAAAGAGACCAAGTCATTTGTAACTTGTGCATGTGGGGTGTGAGTGTTGAAAGGGGATCATAGTGCTGTCACTACTGCCATCAACCCAGAGGAATGTGTACTGCATTGTTGCTACTGCCATCACACCAAAGGGGTGGGGACTGTAGTACTTCTGCCATCACCACTGGTGGATGGGGAATGTAGGCCTGCTGCCGTCCCACCTGAGGGATGGGGGCCATAGTACTGATACTGCCATCACACATGAGGAAAGATGACCGTAGTACTGCTGCCATCACACCTAAGGGATTGGGGCCGTAGTGCTGCTTCCATCACACCTTAGGGACGGGGGCTGTAGTGCTGCTGCTGCCATCACATCTTGTACCTAAACTAACTTTAAATTGGTACAAGGATGGAAGGATGTGCAATAGTGGAGGTCACAATTGCTAAAATGCATGTTAGCAGAGTTAAAGATTGTTAAATAAAGTACACAAAACCAAACACCGGCAAAACCGGATTTTGGCTTAGTGGACACCAGTGACAATACCGTTTTTTACAATGTGCAAAACGGAATATGCCCTTTCTCAATCCCGGTAAACCAGTGTCCCTGATCCTAGGGCTGGGTAGGCACTTCTGTGTAGCAGTGCTCCAACCATGGAGGGATAGCGTCTGGTCCCGCTCCTCTAGCAACCCCTGCTTTGGGCCAGGGAGCTTGCCTCTCCAGCAGGGGCATGACGGAGCATGCAAGGCCACTCCAGGGCTAGGTCTGATGTCAGGGAGAAGGGTGGGTCAGAAAAGGTTAAAAAAAAAAAAAAATACCCGCAGCAAGCCCCAGGATGATTTCCTGGTCATCACAGCCCTCGCACCACATGCCACCCTGTGGACATCTGGACTATGCTTCAGAGGTGGGGAGGACGGACCTCCCTCCTCAGACCCCACCATGCGGGGGAGGGTGTTATATCTGTGACAGGGAGATCCTGCTACACTTGAGGACCAACCTTTTCTTAATTTTGTTGCAACAGTTCTTTATTTCTTAGCCTAATTTATCCTTTACAATTTCTAGTCCATAAGGTTGGCCACCTATGGGCACCCCTTCCCCTTTCTTGACTATGCTATAGTGTCCTCTTTAATTTTCCTTTTCCCCTCTCAGGTCCTCGTACTGGAAGGTTATTGCGGTGACATCCGAGCTGATGTAAAACAACAGGCTGTGTTCCTCGTTGTTGGATTTAGTATGCAATAGCACCATGTCATAAAATACCTTGATGTATATGCCTTATGTGCATGAAACCTGTAAGTGTTGAAAATATCATGGCACTAGGTGTTTTTGATAAAGGTAAAAAGTTACCAGGGGACTGTATTATAAAAATTAAGTTAGTTGTGTTATTTGAAATGCATGTAACTGTTTGAGAGGCCCTTTGGCACCATGCAATCCTGCTTTAAGCTGAACAAGCCTAAAATTTCATGGTGATTTGCAAATAGATCCCATTGCATTATGGGGGTATGTGCGATGTTGTGTTTCTTTGAAACTTGGCTTTATTGCCAATGCCTTTTGGGGGTGACCCTTGCTTCAGTGCTTCTGCACTGAGGTTCTTTGTCTTTAGCTTGTATTTAGAGTTTTTCTTTTTTTTGTGCTCCCCATCACCCAAACACACAAGATAAACACAGGAATTGAAAAATATTCACTAAAAAAATAAATCAGTAGGTTCTGACTAAGTGCAGAGGAAAGACATGCATAGTCTGTTGCTGCAAACTGATGTACTGAGGAAGAGATATGCCATTGCTTAAGGTTATCCTGTTTGTTTTAAATAAACATCACACAGAGATTGTGTGTTGAACCTGAAGTTATGCCTGGTCCATCTGTCATCCCACAACCCCTCCACGATATCCATGGGGGATCTACCCCAGGTAGCTCTCTGAGATGGTGGGTGACAGGGGAGTGAGCAACCAGGCAGTTAAGAAGGCAGCTGTGCAGCGCCATGGGGAAAAAAGAGTAAGATGAAAAAAAAGATCACTAGTCCATCGAGTCTGCCTCTTTGTTCCTACGCAATATTACTCAGCCCACAGAGCTTTCCCAGCCCCTAACTCCCTTTTATTTCTAATTAAATTCTTTAAACTAGCCAATTGGATTTTGAACAAAATAGTCCTAGCCTTAATCACATTGCAGAGCAACCTGTTCCAGCCATCAACTGCCCTCTCTGTGAAAAAATATTTCCTGATATCCTCCCTGAATGCACCCCTGCCCTCGTCATAGTTTAAGGTTTTGCCTCCTGGTGGCTGGGTTGTTCCTCCGTGGCTGGGTTGTTCCTTCGCTTCCGTAACTTGGAGGACTTCACCCTGTTATGTCCCATGTATTTGTAAGTTTCTGTCACATCTCCCCCTTCAAAACCTTTAATCCACTGAGCAAATGTTAAGACTGCCTGCTTCTGATGGTTAATGTAAGGTTGCACATTTTTAAATGTATTTTCATTATTCATAAAACTTTACAAATAATTACCTTGTAAGTCAATATACACGGTATCCGGTACACAGTCATATAACGGTAGGTTAGCTGTTACATTTCTTATGTTTGTTACAAGATGGAGGGTAATTCCTGATGAATTATATATGAAAAGCACAGTATAATGTAACAACAGGCAAAGAAGCCGTCCGATGCTTGGGTGGAGAAACACAGTAGGCAACAAACATTTTATTGTGTATAGTAGAGCATTGTTCTGTATAGAATTCCATCCCTTTTAGAATGCTGTTGTACCACAAAGGTCATGCAATGTGACTGTACCCTTCGGTGGTACAACAGCATTCTGAAACCTCTAGGGACTGCAAAAGACAGTTTCATTCTGAAAATGAAAGAGTCACTGCACACACATTTTACATAATACTATACACTATAAAAAACACAGGATGAGCAACTTGATGCACAACCAGTGTGTTGTGCCACCTTGGGGTTCTGATCCCCATGGACCTCTCGAGCTTCACGCTCGAGGTTAGGAAGAATCAGAACCCCTCTACGGCACAACACACTGGTTGTGCATAGCTGCCCATCCAGTATTCTCTATGTAACAGGCTGCAACTGCAACCTTATAATAACCAATATAACACCGATCTAGCTCCTATTTCTAAAGGTTGAACATTTTATAAAAAAGATTATCTGAAAAAATGTTAAGAGTGACCAATATTTCCTGACAGGTCTGGCCTTGTTGCCATCTGATCCTTTTTTGTAGCCCTCCATTAAATTTCTGTGTTATTGTTATTTAAATTTAACTACATAATTGTTCTTTAGTTTGTCTAATGCTTTGTTTTCTTTCCTGCTGTTTTTGCCCTTTCTAGTTGCTCCCCCTCCCCATTTGTATACTCTTTCCCTGTCTCCTTTTCCCCTGGACATGCCTGGTTAGAAGCTGGTATCAGCGCACGTGCCTTCCTTGTCAAAAACTGTAAATAAATACACATGGAAGTAAGGGTACAAGCAGATAAAGCAATGAAGCACCTGCAGCTAGAGGTTTCTGCTCCAGAAATGTGGGTACAGACTGAAACACGAGGATATAAGGCTGAAAGAATGCCAAGCCTGGCTGTGAGGAGAACGACATACAACGTACAAACATGCAAAAACAGAAATAAGCCCCTCCCCCCCAACTCCCAGCTCAGCACAATCCCTCACGGACCTCCACTCAATCTTCCAAAGGGGATGAGGTGGCAAAGGGGATGGGGGCGGGATGGCACAGGGGAACTAAACATTGCACGGATCACTTAAATTGTGAAAGCTCATAAAAAAAGGTGTTTCAAATACATAGATACATAGACAGTGTCAGCAGATAAGGGCCTACGGCCCACCCAGTCTGCCCATTTAAGCTCGTAAGTTCACTTTATGTTTTCCTAGAAGTCTGTTGCCCCTTAACCCTGACCTCCAGAATTCCTTTATGTCTATCCCATGCATTCTTAAAACCCGTGATTGTTTCAGCCCCCACCACTTCCTCTGGCAGGGTGTTCCACTTGTCCACCATCCGTTCTGCGAAGAAATTCTTCCTCATGTTTCCTGTGAATCGTCCTCCCTCCAACTTCATCTCATGCCCCCTAGTCCTGGAACATCTTTTTTGCTTAAAAACAGTGTATTCCTGCACCCTGTTCCTCCCTGCAAGATACTTGTATGTCTCTATTATATCCCCTTTCTCCCTCCTCTCCTGCAGGGATTACATATTCAATTCCTTCAACCTGTCCTCATAGGACTTGTGATGCAATCCATCTACCATCTTTATTGCCCTCCTCTGAACCTTCTCTACCCTGTCTATGTCCTCACGTACGTAAGGTCTCCAGAACTGTACACTGTACTCCAGGTGGGGCCTCACTAGTGTCTTGTATAGTGGAATTATGACATCCCTTTTCCTGCTGGTGATGCTCCTGCCTATGCATCCCAGCATCCTATTTGCTTTACCTGATGCCTCCTCTTCCTCAGTAAAGACTGAGCAGAAATACCTGTTCAATATGTCAGCTTTACTGCTGTCATCCTCCACATGGCCCCCATCCTCCCCCTTCAGTATCACTATCCCTCCATTTGCCTTTCTTTTTTCACTTATGTACCTGTGAAAGGTTTTGTCCCCTCTACCCACTGATTTTGCAATGTGCTCTTCTGTCTGAGCTTTGGCTTCCCTTACTGACCTCCCTGCCTCCCTTTGCTTCTCCTGGTACTCCTCCCTATCTCCTTCTGCCTGTGTCTTTTTGTACTGCCTGAATACAATCTTTCTGGCTTTCACTTTCTCCACTACCTCCTTGGAAAACCTTAATGGCCTCCTCTTCCTTTTCCCCTTGCTAACTTGCTTAATGCATAATTCTGTTGCTCTTGTAATCCCCATTTTAAATACTGCCCACTGTTCCTCAACCCCTGATTCCTGCCCCATTCCCCTTAATGCCTCTTTCAAGCATCTCCCCACTTTCCCAAAGTCTGCCCCCCAAAATCCAGGATACGTGTTTTTGTGTGGTTTGGTTCTGCTCCTTCTGTGATTTCAAACCACAATGACTGGTGGTCACTGTTCCCCAGGTGCTCCCCCACTGTTACCCCCATCACACTGTCCCGGTTTGTGAGCACAAGGTCCAGTATTGCCTTCTGCTGAGTTGGTTCCATGACCAGTTGCTTGAGGAAGGCACCCTGAAGGGAGTCCAGGATAAATCTGCTCCTAGTTGATGCTGCTGCTGGGATGCTCCAGTCCATGTCTGGAATATTGGGGTCTCCAACCAGTACTACCTCACCCTTGTCTGCCATCCTTTGGATGGCTAGCATGAGATACTGAGCTTCCTTGTAGGTGTCAGGAGTTAGCAAGAGGAAAAGGAAGAGGAGACCATTATGGTTTTCCAAAGAGGTAGCAAAGAAAGTGAAAGCCAAAAAGATTGCATTCAGGCAATACAAAAAGACACAGGCAGAAGGGGATAGGGAGAAGTACCAGGAGAAACAAAGGGAGGCAGGGAAGTCAGTAAGGGAAGCCAAAGCTCAGACAGAAGAACACATTGCAAAATCAGTGGGTAAAGGGGACAAAACCTTTACAGGTACATAAGTGAAAAAGAAAAAGACAAAGGGAGGGATAGTGAGACTGAAGGGAGGATGGGAGCCACGTGGAGGATGACAACAATAAAGCTGACATATTGAACAGGTATTTCTGCTCAGTCTTTACTAAGGAAGAGGGGGTAATGGTCTGAAGGAGTACAAGGGTGAGAATGGTGCAGAATGGACACAAGTCCCTTTACACGAGAAAGGGTCCTGAAGGAACTGGAAGTAATAAGAGCTGATAAAGCAATGGGGCCAGATGGGGTGCACCCCAGGGTCCTTAAAGAACTAAGAGAGGTGGTGGCTGAACCTCTGGCTATCCTGTTCAGCCAATCACTGGAAACAGGAGGTACCCAAAGACTGGAGGACAGCAGATGTAGTCCCTTATACAAAAGTGGGAACAAAGAGGAAGCAGGGAACTACAGACCAGTCAGCCTCACCTCGGTAGTGGGAAAGATCATGGAAGCACTACTGAAGGAGAGATTGGTGGAACATCTGGTTGTCAATGGACTACAGGACCCAAAGGCAGCATGGTTTCACCAGGGGAGGTCATCAGACCAACCTCATTGAATTTTTTGACTGGGTGACTAGGAGGTGGATCAGGGAGGGCAGTGGACATGGCCTATCTGGACTTCAGCAAGGCCTTTGACACTGTGCCACATAGAAGACTATTACACAAACTGGGGAATATGGGTGTGGGCAGGACAGTAGTGTGGTGGGTAGGTAACTGGCTGGGTGGCAGGACACAGAGGGTGGTGGTAAATGGCTGTCACTCCACAGAGGGAAGAGTAACCAGTGGGGTACCACAGGGATCAGTGCTGGGACCGGTCCTATTCAACATCTTCATCAGTGACATTGCACAGGATCTAGAAGGCAGAATTTCACTGTTCGCTGATGACACAAAGCTCTGTAACAGAGTAGACACACCAGAGGTGTAGACAGAATGAGAAGGGACCTGCAGAAACTTGAAGAATGGTCAAGGGTTTGGCAGTTGAAATTCAATGCAAGGAAGTGCAAGATAATGCATATGGGGCACAAAACCCTGGCACAATATATCAGTTGGGGGTGAGGATATAGCATGCACCAAGCAGGAAAGGGATCTTGGGGTTGTCATCTCTGATGACCTCAAGGTAGGGAAACAGTGTGACAAGGCGCAGGTAAAGCAAATAGGATGCTGGGATGTATAGGCAGGGGCATCACCAGCAGGAAAAGGAGGTCATAATTCCGCTATACAAGACACTAGTGAGGCCCCACCTGGAGTACAGTGTACAGTTCTGGAGACCATACCTACGTAAGGACATAGACAGGGTAGAGAAGGTTCAGAGGAGGGCAACAAAGATGGTGCATGGTTGCATCACAAGTCCTATGAAGACAGGTTGAAGGAACTGAACATGTACTCCCTGGAGGAGAGGAGGAGAGAGGATATGATAGAGACATACAAGTATCTTACAGGGAGGAACAGGGTGCAGGAAAACACTATTTTAAGCGAAAAAGATGTTTCAGGACTAGAGGCATGGGATGAAGTTGGAGGAGGACGATTCAGAGGAAACATGAGAAAGAATTTCTTCACAGAATGGGTGGTGGACAAGTGAACACCCTGCCAGAGGAAGTGGTGGGGCTGAAACAATCACGGATTTAAGAATGCATGGGATAGACATAAAGGAATTCTAGAGGGCAGGGTAAGGGGAAACAGACTTCTAGGAAAACAAACTGAACTTACAAGCTCAAATGGGCAGACTAGGTGGGCCATAGGCCCTTATCTGCCGACACTGTCTATGTATCTATGAGTTTTGAGATATGAATATCTAAATCATCTGTAAATCAAAACAAGGCAGCAGCCATTTCATGGAATCTTGAGACAGAAGTGATATAACTGAGCGGTGAGCTGTAATTAACAACATACAGCTTGCCCCTCAGTGACATCACTTTCTGTTTTGAGATTAAATTAAATAGCTGCTGCCTTGTTTTTATTTACAGATGATTTAGATACTCATATCTCAAGACTCATGACACCTACAGGTAGGCGCAATACCTTCTTTGAAAGATCTTTTTTTTTTTAAGTATTCATTTTTCCATGCCCCGGAGCCTGGCGGCAGCTACGGCCCTCCCTCGGAGGGACTCATCCTCTGGCCCCACACGTCCCCGCTCAGCCAACCCCTGGTAGTTCCCCCATGGCTTGCCCCCCACGGCGGGGCCAGGGAGGAGAGTGCCGGATTTCCCCCCCTTCCCCATGGAGCCATCACCCGCCAGCTCCCGTTTTTCCTCTTGTCTCCTATCCCCCCTCCCCTACCGATGTAAGGACGTCGACAGGTACCTTCTGACGCATACTGGCATCCAGCTGCCATCAGAGGGCAGTCAACGAGTGGGATGACAGGCCTCCCTCCCCCAAGAGAGGAGAGCAGTCCTCCAGATGCTTGATCCTCTCTCTCCGCTGCTGACCCCCAGCGGCCCAGTCTCGTTCCTGAACCTGGGTCGCTGGAGTTGCGCAAGGTGTAGCGACCAGCGCCTCAACCTCCATCGCCACCGGGCCAGCTTTTGAAAGATCTTTTCATGGGCTTTCACAGCTTCAGTGACCCCTGCAATGTTTATTTCCCTGAACTTGGGACAGCTATGTTCTATGACTTGGTTTACTGAATCCCAGGGTTTTTAAGACTTTGGCTCCAGCCTTGCGTTTCTAACACTGCTGCTAGTTTTTCAAGGGAAAACTGTGATCTGCTGGCAAGCACTGTTCTTTTGTTAATGAATTCAACAGCAAGATCAGAAATGTTCCAGAGCCCGAACTGAGACTTGGCAGCTGTTCCTCTGGGGCGTACTTTACACTCAGAATCCCTGTGATTTTTTTTAGAGATACGGAATGCACCTCCCTTGTGTATGGAACAGGGCCCCCACAGAGTCTTTTCTGACATTTCATAGACACGGGCCAAAAGGCGGCAAGCTCGTGACGCTTCCACCAGTGCCTGAGGGTCTTGACAGGCAGACTGCCAGACAGCCCAGTGATCAACAGGGACAGAGGGGCGAAGAAGCATCCCAAGGAAATCAGAGTCTGTGTGAGGCAGGCCAGGAAAGAAAGAAAGATGTGTGTATTAGAATGAAAAAAAACTGTTGACCTTTCAAACAGCAAGGGTTTCAGTGCAGGGCTAACAGATGGCAGCTAATATTAAATACAATGCAAGTTGTAGAGTGCCTTTGAAAATTTCAAGGTGCTGTACAATCAGCTTACGGAATCAGCATATATAATGATCAAGGATTGGTAAAAAGCTGGATGGAACAAATAGGTTTTACGTTTGCTTTTAAATAGTTCTAGATCATCAGAGGCCCACATTTCCAGAGGCAGACCGTACCAAAGACATCATGACCGCATAAAGTGGCTAGTCTGGTAGTGGAGACATTGTAGACATATGTGTCAGTAGAACGAAGTCGACGGGATGGATAATGGTGAAGCATTTCCAATAGGTATAAAGGGGCAAGAAAGAACAAAGAGGTGGCTAATAGGATCATACAGGGAGCTGCTGCGTGTGCACAATCAGAGCAAAGCAAAAAGCAGCGTGGCTCACCCGAATCCTGCTGAAAGGAAAGAACCAGAACTTGGCCGTATTATAACAAAGAATGTTTTATTTCAGATGACAGCAGCAAACCTCACCCTGCTGGTGAATGCCAATGTTTCACACACACACAAAAAAGTGCTAAGGCGTGGCCATGCGTGCACATTCCTTCCTTTTAAACCGTTCATTTAAAGAGACAGTACTATTTAAGTAACTTATGAATATGCAAAAACAAGCACGTGCAAAAAAATATTACAATGGTGCGTAGTGTCACTATTTTTAGGGTTGAGTAGGTAGTTTAATGTTAAACCCCAATATTTGCACTTTAATAATGTTGCAACCGTTCAGCAGATTTGTATGAAATTTTGCATGCTCAGTCTTGTGTGGTAGATCTCTGGAAGTGCCAAATTTCGTTCCAGTGGGATATGTGGCTTCCAAGTTCTGGACAGTGCAAAAAGTGAATTTTCATAAGTTTTTTCCCATTGGTTTTGCTGGGATTTCTTCTGAATGTTGGGAGTTTTTGCAGAAAATTATCAAGGTGTAAAGGGTCAGGCCCACCAATGCGCCTTTCGCTGGTCGGTGGAAAAATATTAATCCGTTCCAAAGTTATTTCATTTTAAAACTTTCATAAATTGGTTCTGAGCATGCTCAGTAAGCACCTCAAAACAGCTGTATTAAACGAAAAAAGATTCTTCTTTTATTTCTGGTGACATCCTTTTTTGTCACTGGAAAATCCTTTTTCATTTGCCGCCCTCTTGTTTTCCATTTAAAACAAAAAATCTAATTTGGAAAACCACAAAAATGGCATTCTAGGGAGTGATCAACACATGTAGCTTGCTTATTGGGACCCCTTAGCTGGATTCTGCACTTCACTTTTCCATAAATGCTCTTGAAATGTTTTTTTTGTACAGTACAAATCTTTTTTCGCATTGCGTGATCGCCGCCCCATAATTGTTTGTCATTTCCCCTGGTGTCTAGTGGCTATCCCCATAAGAACATTATTTGTCCTTGGAGTCCAGTGGTGCACCCACCCTCCAATTGCCCTCCCCATATTTTTTTGTTGAAACAGTATTATATTTTAATATTTCTCCCTGGTGTCTACTGGCTCCCCCCACTGTCTGATCGCCACCCCCATAATTGTTTGTCATTTCTCTGGTGTCTAGTGGTGCCACCACCCTCCACTCCCCATCCACCATTCATTATTTATAATTTCCCTGGTGTCTAGTGGCACCCTCCTTTGCTGTCCCCATAATATTTTTTGGGTTTCCTGGTGTCCAGTGGCACCCCCCACCCTCTGATCAACGACCATGTAATATCTGTTTTCCCCTGTGTCCAGTGGCACCCCCAACCCTCCAATACTCCAATCCCCTCAACTGGTGGTGTAATAACCTGTAATAAAGAAAATGGTATCACTGTCTTTTTTATTTTTTAAGCTGTAAAAAAAATTAAAAGGATCCTCGATGATTGGCCCCACCCCACGCTGACCTCCCACTGAGCAACCACCCCCGCACACCCTCACTGACCTGAACAGGTGCCAGTGTGAAGATCCACTCACCCACTGAAGACATGTCTTGCTGCTGAAACCGCTGACTGCTATATGAGAAACTAAGGTACTGTAAGTACAGTTCAAAGTATTTCAATTACAGCTGTAACGCTTGGACCCTTTAAAAGGCAACTCCGACTATACCTCACCTCAACCACTCAATGTGACTGCTTCTCCTAAAGGGACTGCCTCTACTTTCACTCCAGTCGAAGTTGACTCGTAACCTCCCTTAGCATTCCACTCTATTGGCACCTGCTTTCCCTTTTTCACCCCTACCGTCCTCCGTCCACCCCCCTGCCTCACCCGCCCCCTCCCATCTTTAAGGCACTTTGCAGATATCGGGCCCTCCAACCCCTATCTACCTTGCACTTTTGCTACTCACCCCTACCCTCAGACAATAGCCCTTCAGCCTGCCTACTCCTTCCCAACCCCCTCCTACCCTATACTCACTAAGTGTCTAATAAGATATACTGTTTACTCTGAAACTTGTCATAATCTGGCTTACGTTGTCTTTCTCCATTAATGTATGTAAATTTGAAGCCTAGCCTTCTCTGTATTTTAAGACTGTAAACCATTGTCGACCTCTGTATGTATGTTACCCTCCATCTTTTGACGTGGAACCTTTGTAAATGAGCAGTTCTTGCTCAAAGGTATTTGTAATCCTAGGGCCGGATATTCAGACTGTGCTGGGCAGTGGCACAAGCCTGGGCGCAGCACAACTGGGCTGTGCTGGGGCCAGGACCAGGCGATATTCAAGGGTGATGCGCCATGGCTCAGTACTGTTGAATATGGCACGGACGGCGCACATACTGTGCATGGCACAGTGGCACTGCGCCAGCGCAAGACACAGAGAGGGAGCATGGGGATGCGCAGTGCAAGTGCAATTGTGCAAGGCGCATCACCTGTGATATTCAGCCGGGGGCATGCAAATAAGGCCACAATATATGCAAGGCGCAAATGGGGCCATCTGCATGTCATTATGGCCCCATTTGCATGCGATGTGCTGGGTCCTGGTGAATTGGGCCTGACGCCCTGCCAGGCTGCTGCCGTTGGGGGTTGGAACCCTGGTGGGCTACTGCAGCGCCCCCCCCGCTCCCGTACGCCCGATCACGGGCATCTGATTAAATAAAGGTAACCCTGGTGGTCTTGCGGTCCCCCCCACGCCCAATCGTGGGCATCTGAATAATACAAGTAACCCTGGTGGTCTAGTGGTCCCCCTGCAGCCCGACTGTAGGCATCTGAATAAATACAAGTAACCCTGGTGGTCTAGCGGTCCCCCTGCAGCCCAATCACGAGCAGTTGCCGCTCACATAGATGTACCTGGTGGTCCAGTAGTACCCCCCACCCTCCCACAGAGGACCCCCGGCCACCCGCACCCC
Source organism: Neoceratodus forsteri (assembly GCA_016271365.2). Classification (NCBI taxonomy): domain Eukaryota; kingdom Metazoa; phylum Chordata; order Ceratodontiformes; family Ceratodontidae; genus Neoceratodus; species Neoceratodus forsteri. The sequence goes on along the minus strand of CM028131.1, from coordinate 1,400,156,404 downwards.
CCATCATCGGGCGGAAGCAGCAACCCACCTGCATACCGCCCACCACCGCCGATGACAGGTACAGTATGCCCTGTAAGCCTATTGGTCCACAGGTTGGATTCAATGGGCCGTGTAGACCAAACTGTACTACACTGGGCCAGATATATGAATGAAAATATAAATAACAACTATTCATGTACATGGATTAGGGAAAAAGGAAAGGGGAGGGAAAGAGGGGGTGGAACGGCAAATAGTTGGAGATGGGTACAGACAATGCTGTGATTGTCTTAAGACAGCTTTAGACAATTACAACTTTGTCTGTATACCCATACCCCTCTCAACGCTCTCCCCACCCTCACTCTTTCCTTCCTCTCCCCTTTCCTTTTTATGTTGTCTTGCACGTGCACAAGCAACATCCTGTGGTAGTAGGAGAAATGCAGAGGTGTGTCAGTGCTGGCGAATGCAGGGCACACTTTAGTAGGTGCAACCCTCATTCACCAATTAGCCAGCATGCTAGCACTAACACAAGTGTATGCAAAGTGCCACCAATTTGAAACAAACGTGCCGCTGCAATGGGAGGCAAGCTCGTCATGCAGTGGCACAGATGACATGCCTCCTGTACATGCCTTTCCTGGTGAAACATTTCAATAAACATGGCGGTGGGTCCTGCCACCGCCACACAATCCCCAAAGATGGCTGACATCGGGGGTGCAATCCCTGTGTCAGCATGTCCACCCACCCCCAGATTGTGTGGCACACTGGAAGCCCACCCCAGTGTGCCTCCACTCAACAGAAAGCTGACCGTGTCAGCATGTTCCCTCCTCCCACCTCCACTGTGTGGCACACTGGGAGCCCACCCCAGTGTGGCCAACATCATCCCCTACGAATATCATGGGCACACTGGAGCCCACCCCAGTGTAGCAACATTTGTTTTCTTTCACCTGTAAAGAAAGAAAACCATCCCACGAACACAGTGTCTTTTTTTTTTGGTACCTGAAAAAGAAACGGTCCATTGTCCATGGCACCCCCCCCCCAACCCGCACTCACCCTCTGATCCCCTACTTCCCCACCTCACCCCATACTTTCCTCCGGAGGTCTGGCACGCGATCTTCGTGGAGCGGGAACACGTCTGGACTCTTGAAAGTCGAACTGCAAACTGAAGAAATGCCAGTAAGCTGTATAATAGCATAAATGGGGAGTTCAACTTAGGTGGATATCTCAGCCATGTTTTTGAATTTTGGCTCCAAATTTTCAGCATTGGGTTCTTGGGACCCCACCTCATGAACACATGCACTGTCAGGCACTCCTTAAGGAAAGGATAGTGCAACACCTGGAATTCATAGGGGCACAGGATCCAAGACAGCATGGGTTTACAAAAGGAAGGTCCTGTCAAACTAATCTCATAGATTTCTTTGACTGGGTAACCAGAGTGGTGGACCAAGGGGGAGCAGTTGATGTCGTCTACCTTGACTTCAGCAAAGCTTTTGACACTGTTCCACATAGAAGATTGATAAATAAGCTGGGTAGGCTCGGGTGGGTCAAGTTGGTCAACTGGGTGGCAAACTGGTTGACGGGCAGAAGACAGAGAGGTGGTAAATGGTATACAGTCAGAAGAGATGCAAGTCACAAGTGGGGTACCTCAGGGATCAGTCCTGGGGCCAGTCCTCTTCAAAATCTTCATTAGTGACCTTGCAGATGGACTAGAGGTAAGACTTGTCTGTTTGCAGATGACACCAAGATCTGCAACAGAGTAGATGATCCAGATGGGTGGGCAGAATGAGAAGAGATCTGGATAAACTAGCAAGATGGTCAGAAGAGTGGCAACTGGGATTTAATGCAAAGAAGTGCAAAATCATGCACATAGGGAAGAGAAACCCTGAAGCCACCTATAGGCTGGGAGGGGAGTTGCTAGCAGTCACAAAGGAAGAAAGAGACTGGGGTATCATCATCACTGATGAACTGAAATCATCCAAGCAGACCTCTAAAGCAGTAGGTAAGGCTAGGGGGGTGTTAGGGTGTATTAGTAGGGGTATCACAAGTCGTAAAAGGGAGGTAATAATCCCTCTTTACAAGACACTGGTTAGGCCCCATCTGGAGTACTGCGTGCAGTATTGGAGGCCACACCTTCACAAGGACATTAACAAATTGAGGCAGTCCAGAGAGGGCAACCAAAATGGTGCAGGGACTGTATCAGAAGACATATGAGGACAGATTAACAGAGCTCAATATGTATACCTTTGAGCAAAGAAGGAGAGGTGATATGATCGAGGCATTCAAACACCTTAAGGGCATTAACAGGGTGAAAGAGTCTAACATGTTTAAATATAAGAAAAATAGCAGGACAAGAGGACACAGCATGAGAGATTAGAGGGGCCGATTAAGGGAATGTGAGAAATTCTTTTCACAGAAAGGGTGGTGGATGCATGGAATGGCTTACCACAAGAAGTGGTGGCTATGAATACAGTGCAGGGCTTCAAACAGGCATGGGATAGGCATAAGGGAGCAATACAAATGACTATGAATAGATAGGCCACTGACAGAGCAAAGGCCGATGGCACATTTATAAGGTAGAAAAAGAAATGGGCAGACTGGATGGGCCTTGCGGTCCTTATCTGCCGTCAACTTCTATGTTTCTATGTCATCTCGTTATTCCGTCCCGAAATGTCATTTCGTGGTCACTGCGTAGAACCACCTTTCAGGACTGATTAACAAAACAGTGCCACTGTTCATGAGGTGGGGTCCCAAAAAGCCTATGTTGCAAATTTGGTGAAAAAATTCCAAAAAATTACTCTGTTACAGCGTGGATTACGCGGTTCCGCCGCTCACCAACTTTGACAATTTTTAATGTTTTCCTCCAGATTTTCAACATTGCCATTTTCACACTCCTTATGAACCGTACATCTGTCATTTTCACATCCTGCCCGAAATGTGTTTTTGACTTATGGTCACAATGATGGTTGCTGTGGGAAATCAACGCTCGAACAGATTAACAAAATCACAGTGACACTGTTCATGAGCGGAGGTCCCAAAATACCTATGTTGAAAATTTGGTTAAAAAAAATCCTCAAAATAATTGCATTACGGGCGTGCGTTGCGCAGTTTCTACGCATGCTCGTGACTTCACCAATTTTTCATATTTTCACTCCAGATTTTCAACATTGACATTTTTTACACCTCCTGATGAACAGTACAGCTGTCATTTTCACATCCTGCCCGAAATGTGTTTTCGCACATGTGGCGCACAATGGTGCAGTCGCTGTGGGAAATCAATGTTCGAGACAAATTAACAAAATCACAGTGACACTCTTTATAGAGAGGGAAACACAGAACTCCAAAAGAAACTCAGGGAAACAAAGGCAGCCATACAAAAAATACTAGATAACAAAGTCCAGCAAACCCTAGTATATTTTAAAACAAACGTTATGGTAAAGTCAAGGAACTCACAGATCTATAATAACGATTGAGAGCTCCGCAAGACCACGGGGACAATACTTCAAATCAAAAAAACCAAAATGAGTCAATTGACCCATAAAGATGCTGAAATTAGACAAGTTTTTTCAGAATATTACCAAAACCTATACAAAAACAGAGAATAAGTAACCCCAGAACAGAGACAAGACTTTCTTAAAAACCTAACCCTGCCAAAGTTGACTGAACAACAAGTTAAAAAGTTGGAAGCCCCAATTTGGATAGAAGAAATACAAGTGACCATTAAAAACCTTTTCCCTGGCCAGCCCGTGGCGTAGAGGGCTGAGGCACTGGTGCCTTACCTCGACCCGTGCCGGCGACCCGGGTTCGGGAATGGACTTGGGACGCCGGGGGCTGGCAGGGCAAGGAGAGGATCAAGCGTCCATAAGACGGCTCTCCTCTCCTGGGGTGGGTAGTGGGGTTGACGTCGCGCTGTGGCACCCCCTTGGGGAGACCAGGAGCACAACAGATGCATGTTCGGGACGCACCAGAAAAGCAGAAACACCGCCTCACTTTAAGCTGGATGACGGCTGCCCGGCTCTCTGGTGCCGTTCATGTCCCTGCCGAGTCCTCCATCCCAGCAGCACCTCAGGGCCAAGTGTAGCGCTGGCTTCCCCCCTGGACTGGTGCATTCCCCCTCGGAGGAGGGGGGGCCCATCCAGAGAAGGGTTACTCCGAGTTACCCTGGGCTGGTTGCTATATGGGACTGGAGGATCGGAGGGCAGATGAACCAGAGACAGCATTGGTAAGCCTGAAGGAGAGGCTGAAGTGGTGCACGTAGGAGGAGGTAAAAAGATAATACAAAAAAAAAAAAAACTTTCCCCTGGTCGATGCTCCGGTCCTGATGGTCTACCAGTGGAATGGTATAAAGTACTACGAAGTGAACTATCCCCCAAATTACACCATCTCTTTAGGGAAGTGGCAGAAGGAAATCCCCCCCCCCCCCATCCTGGGACTATGCTATACTAGCAGCACTCCCCAAGACCAACAAGGATACAACAAACCTGGCATCCTTCCATCCAATTTCAATCTTGAAGATAGACTATAAACTATATACAGCCATCTGGACAATCAGACTTGAAGACATCCTCCCTTCCATAATACACCCAGACCAAGTGGGCTTCATAAAACAAAGGAATACAACAGTTAATATTCGAAAAACCCTCATCCTTTTAGAACATATCCAAACCTGTAAGATGCCATCAGCCTTTCTCAGTTTAGATGCCGAGAAGGCCTTTGACAAGGTGTCCTGGACCTTTTTATGGGATACCTTTCTAGAGTTTAAATTTCCCAAATCTTTCTTAACATGGCTAAAACATCTCTACTCCTCCCCAAAGGCCTATGTCCAAATAAATGGGGGAATGCCGTCCCCGATTTCATTACAACAAGGAACACATCAGGGCTGCCCGCTATCCCCTTTACTTTTCACCTTTTATACTGAACCCTTGGCAACTAGACAGCGCCAGGCATTGAGGGCATCCCCTTGAATCAATGCGAGCATAGAATCAGTTTATTCGCAGACGACATTTTGCGGTCCCTCCTATCCCCAACCACCTCAATTCCAGAAGTCTGGAATATATTAACACACTTTTGAAAAATAGCAGGTCTCAAATTAAACATAACAAAGACGGAAGTTTTAATATTTAATTATTCCCCCCTAGGCCTCTAAGACAACGATACCCTCTCAAATGGCACACAACTAAAATGAAATACCTATGCATCCACATCCCTCTCAACCTAATGGTAATGGAATTAATAAATTATGAGCCACTCTCAATTTCAATACAAACAGATCTAGATAAATGGCAAAACCCCACCCTCACATTCTCTCAATGGATAGAGATTATCCGTATGAACATATCGTCTTGCCTACTGTACCTGTTTCGCAATATTCCCTTCTTCCCATCCCCGTATTATTTCAGATCGTGGGACAACATGATTTCCAAATTTATATGGGGGAATAACCACCCCAGAATATGACTTTCCATTCTAAAACTGTCCCTGACCCGGGGGGGAACAAATCTTCCAGATCTCAAACTATATGCCAAAGCGGCTTTCCTGCACATCCTCCTCTTGTGGCTTGTGGACAGCTATAAAGCCCCCTGGAAAAACATTAGAAATCCATTTAAATGATATGTATGATATATATAAAAAAAGTTATTTTCCTCGAAACACAAAACTCCGCCACTAAAAGACTTTATGAATATCACCTCGCAAGTTCTGAGAATGTGGTTTGGGATGAGGAGGAAGGGAGATCTCAAGACGATATATGAGTGCCGTCGAGGCACAGGTCAGGAAGCATAGAGAAAACCCAGGAGCAGTTGTAAAATTCCACAAAACTGTTTATTTGTAGTTGCAGTAACATAAAACAAACCTGTTCAGAATAACTATAGGCTGTTGGTTAACTAGGATCTGCAGTTTATCCATTAGGTAGGGGAAATGGGCAGACTAGGTAGGCCAAGTGGTCCTTATCTGCCATCATATTCTATGTTTCTATATACAGAAGCAAAATAAAATCTCTTATTATCTCCCTTGCAGCTCAGCATAGCTGTTTTTATAACTCTTTTCAACCCCCATCCTTTGCAAGCATCCTGTCCTTTGTAAATTTCAGGAGTTGCTAGAACATTGAGAACTTCCTGAGGTCCCCACAGCAACTGCAAAAGGCTCAGGCATTTGCACCCAAGTAACCTCTGGCATTTTACAGTTATCTCAAATTATAAATATATACATTTCAACAGTAACACAATTTTCTAAAAAAGTGATCCCAATATCAGCTACATTTCCATACATTGATTCTCATATATTTTATATTAGCAGATATAGATATGCAGGAGTAACCCTCCTACAAATGGGGATTCCTGAAAAGTCTTCCTTGAGCTTGCCTAAATGCTCACTGCCAGGCTGGTGTCCTGCGGTTTTAGCAGTTTAAATGTGATTGCTAGAGAGTGCCTGTATAGCTTCTGTGTACTGACTCTTTAAGAGCTGCCTGGATTGCAGTCATAAGTAATCTGAGAGGGAGCTCTGTTGAAAGGTGTAACTATTTGCTGAAAATCATTTAGAGTGATAATGATAATGTAGTTTGTCTAACCTGCCTTCTTTGCAGCAAGGACTGTTTATCTCTATTATCTTTGTCCTGGACTGCTGAATTGGACCAATCAGTACTGGTGGGACCTAAAATGGAGCTACAGGAGCTGTCTGGAGTCAAAATCTGTAGGAATTGTAGTTTTGGGCTTTTGGTGCCTTTTTGCACCTGAAAGGGGAGCCTTTGTTGTGACTGACAGACAGATCAGCCAACTGAACTTTTTGGATTCTGGGGAAAGTCTCAAGCTTGCTGGCAGTTGAGTGAGATCTAAGTTGGCAGCTGAAGAAGCAACAGCCTGAGACAGTCAAGCAGCCGTCTAAGTAGTTTTGCCCGGGAGAACTGTGGAAAGGCCTGAATTGTGGCCTGCATGTCTACCTGCTGCCCCTGAGAGGGAGAAAAGAGAACTATTTTGGACTAAATCTGAGTTTGTGAGAACAAAGTAAGCCACTGATTTTTTGCCAGGCTCATACCTGAAGAAGACCGAAGATTTTGCTGAATGCGATTGGCCTGTCAGGATTTCCAGCCGCTTTTGAATCCCCTGTTTGTGCAGAGACTCTGCAATCGTGACCGGAGAGCGGTTTGCCTGGTACAGTAGAATTTCCTTACATGTAAATGTGCTGTGAGTTGTTACTGGGTCGTGATTTGGATCCTCACTGTGTGAACTGTGTCTGCTTGCTAGAAACTGTATCCAGCCCTTAACGGACTGTATCCGAATTTGTCTCCATTTGGCCGGGGCCTTGCCACACTGGCCCAGCCAGACTACCCGCTGCACAGAGAAAGCCATCAACGAGAGACCTGCCTGGGGATCAGACCCCTGCTCCACGCTTGAACAGGAACGACGCCTTGGCAATTTATGTAGGCCCTGCTTCTCCTGGCTCCAGATAAATCATCTGCTGTCTCGATTTCTGTCCAGCCTGTATCCAGTCTTGGGTATCATGAGTAACCATCAGGGTAGCTCCCTGCAACAACAGTTTAATCTAAGTGTGTCATCTGATTTCTTTGCTGTTTCTCTTTCTTCACGAACTGAGCCATCTGGCTCCAGATTACAAATAGTGTGTAGTGTGTTTGTTGTTTTTCCATCACAGGGCCCCAACCAGCCTGCGACGCCTGCCTACCCGGGGCAACGGTCCTGGCTAGCCTATCTTTTCTCCACATGGGTACCCAGAAGGTGTGACTGCTTAGAGACTCTGAATGCATGCATAACTGTTTGACTGATAGAGCATTTAAGCAAATTACCCTGATTACACCCCTCCCTTGTTCAAGACCCTTCAATAAATCAGATCTAACTCTTTTTGCATTTCCCCTGACTGTGGTTCCAGTTTGTACAAGAGTACAGTACTGTACTGCTGTTATTTGCTGTGCATAACCTTATTTTACAGGGGGTTCCCAGGGTCGAGCCAGAGGAAAACCCTGGTGGTAAGTGCAAACAGTGTGGGTACTTGTGTGGTGTATCGGGGTATTGTGAAAGTGATTATTGTGTATTGTTCTGGCCACTAGTAAGGAAAAAGGGAGGTTACAGTGTCCCAGAGGGCTGTGCCCAGGTTAGCTTGCCCACTACCAACCCTGACCTCCGGGTGGAGGCACCCATTTCAGAACTCAGGACCCTTAACCTGCTACTAGCCAAGCAGGCAGGGGTAGTAGCCCTTGGGATAGCGCCACCTAGGGGTTACACAAGAAAGAAAGACAGCAAGAGAAAACTGAGAGACAGTGAGAGGCAAAGGATTGCGAGACTATTCCGGTTGATCAAGTCCGAAGTCTCACAGGAAAATTTGGTTGCATAACCAGACAGAAGAGAGACAGAAAAGGAAAGAATACAGATCCTTGCATTTAAACACTTTCTTCAAAACAAATGGGACAGGGTCCTATTCTACCCTGTCACAATGAGCATTGCAAACTAATAGCATAGGATCAATTATTTCTTCTGGCCCAAATTGATCTGACTTTTTCCAGATGGAGACACAAAGGTTTGGAACATGTCTTTCAGTTCTTGGGTCAGTCTGGGGTCCTCATGTTTGAAGAACTGTTCAAAAGATACAATCTTCAGAAAAATGACCTCTATAAATATTTTCAAGTAGGAAACCCTATCCTCAGAAACCGCATGATTCAAGCCAAAATACCTTTCCCATCCCCCATCCTATTGAACATTTTCCTAGATCATATACAAGGGAATCACTGGAACCACCTCATAGGATCTCTGTATAAAAGCTTAAGGGATTTGACTAAAAACACCACTGACTCAATACTAGAAAGTTGGAATAGGGACTTAGGCATGGAAATTTCAAAAGACCAATGGTCGGATTCAGCATGCCGGGCAATAAAGATTACCTCTTCCCACATATGGAGAGAATTCTTCTGGAAATGCAGATCTAGATATTTCCGCCCTCCAGCTATTTTGGCAAAATATCTGCCAGAAAGATTCGACCACTGCTGGAGAAATTGTGGTTGCCTTGTGGCAGATCTTGCCCATGATTTATGCCAATGTCCCCATCTTATGCTTTTTGGATCACCTGCAAGGCAGATTTCAAGTTGCTTGGGTGAACCAAACGAGCTAACAGTGGAAATAGTTCTCCTGGCCATCTATACGGACCATTCTCGGCCCTGGGCAAAACCTTGCTCCCCATATATACTAACATACATACTAACATACTAAAATGCCAGCAGAATAGGCCTAACCGTCTTTCGTGTCTGCTCGTTTGGTCAGCCCCCACCCTGAGTGCTGACCTTGCTGTCCCCCTCGCCTTCTCTGGCTTCTCCTTCCCAGTTCCGGATATTCTTGCTGCATTGGATTTGCTTCCTGAACCCTTCCCTGTACCTGTCCCACCCCTCTTGAACCCCTCCACTGTCTCTGCCTCCACCAGCCCCTAGGTAGTGCATTCCATGGCTCCACCACCCTCTCAGTGAAGTAGCACCTCCTCCTTTCTCCCTGAATCTTCCCCTCCAGCTTCCACCCATGCCCTCTGGTGGCCTTCCTCCTTCCTTGAAGCACCCGCTGTTCCTCCCCTATTTACCCTCTTCATGTACCTGAAGACCTCTATCATGTCCCCAGTCCCTTTTCTCTTCCAATGCGTACATATTAGCTCTTAGGCCTCTCCTCATAGGTCCCTGTCCCCCAAGCCCCAAATCATTTTGGTTGCCCTCCTCTGGACCCTCTCCAGGAGTTTAATGTCCCTCTTTAAGTGTGGCCTCCAAAACTGCACGCAGTACTCCAGTGCGGCCTCACCAAGCAGTTATACAGAGGAGTATCACTTCCCTCCTTCTGGAGGTGATCCCCCTAGCGATGCATCCCAGCATCCTGTTGGCCTTGGCTGCTGCCCTCCTACAAGTCTCAGAGTTGTTCATCTTGACATCCACCACCACCACCCCCAGGTCCCTCTCAGCCATTGAGACTTGTAGTATTCCCCCAGGGTGTACACTTGGCCTGGGTTTCTGGCCCCCAGGTGGAGTACCTTGCATTTCCCTGCATTGAACCTCAGCTTCCACTTTCTAGACCATCTTTCCAGAGCCTCCAGGTCCCCTGCAGGGCCACCCTCCCTCCTCCCCATCCACCACCCAGTTTCAGGTCATCTGCAAAGAGACTCATCTCACTCCTGATTCCTGTCCTTATGTCAGATCGTGGGCGTTGAACAGAAGGGGCCCAAGGACTGATCCCTGTGGGACCCCACTAATGACCCTCCTTGGGGATGAGACTATCCCATCAACCTCGACCCTCTGGTCCAGTCCTGAGCCAATTGCTCATCCATCTGATCATCTGGCTTCCCCACCCCATTTCTCCTAGCTTATCCAACAGGCCCACGTGAGGAACAGAGTCAAATGCCTTGCTGAAGTCTAGAAAGAGGACATCCACTGGTCTACCCAGGTCCAAGGCACTTGCCACCCAGTCATAGAACTCCACCAGGTTTGTCTGACACGATTTCCCTGGGATGAATCCATGCTGTCTATCGTCCAGGTACCCTGACTTATCCAGGTCCCCCCCCAGGCTCTCCTTGACAATGCCTCCATCACCTTGCCCACCACGATGTCAGGCTGACAAGCCTGTGTTCCCTGCCAGCTCCTTGATCCCCCTTGTGGATAGACATTATGCGCCACCTTCCAGTCTTGGGGCACCCACCCTGTCCTCAGAGAGATGGTGAAAAGCTCTGCCAGGGTTCGCAGGACATCTGCAAGTTCCTTCAGCACTCTAGGATGTAAATTTATCCGGCCCGGTGCTTTCTCCGTCTTAAAGGAGCTGAGGCTTCCCTCACTCTCTGCTGTGATTTCCACTCTGGTACCTCTTCTCCCTGCTTAGCCTCCCCCACCTGCATCCCCCCTCTCCCCAGACCTGCCCGATCGGTGGGGTCCCCCTCCTCATTATCTCTGTCTCCTCCCATGTATGATTGCAGCATCCCATTTTCCTGGTGAAAACTGAGGTGAAGTACTCATTTAGTACCTCAGCCTGCTCCCTGGGTCTTGTGCCCATCTCTCCCCTGATTTAATCCTGCTAATCTGCCCTTCACCCTTCGTCTTTCCCCAATGTATCTTAAGAACCCTTTTCCCTCTCCCTAATTTCCCTGCCAGGTTCTGCTCCTTCCTTGCCTTAGCCGCCTCACCACTCTAGTGGCCCTTCTAGCCATCAGCTCGTACTTCCTCGATCCCTTTCACCCTTGAGCACTTGAATTTCTTATAGGCTGCTTTTCCCCAGACCACCCTCCTGGACCTCCTGGTCCACCAACAGGGTTTTTGGGCCCAACCGCATTTTCGTCTTACTCTTGCACAGGTGCTGGTAGCATCCTGCACCCTCTCCTGATGATTTCCCACCTACTATCAGCGTCCATGTCTGACCAAATCCCATCAAATGTCATAAGGATCCTTCCATTTCCTTAAATCCGCCCCTGAAGTCAGGTTACTTCCGTCTTTGTGCAGCCTTCTACCCTCCTAGTTCCAGGCAGAACCAGACCGTGGCATGGTCACTCCGCCAATGGGTCCCTTACCTCCAGGCCCCAATCTGGTCACTGTCTGCCAGGACCACATCCAGTACCCGTGCCTCCTGGTGGGTTCCCTCACCTGCTGAGTTAGGAGCGATCTTGAAGGACATCCAACAACCTCTGTTCCCTGGTCACAGAGGATGTCGCGAATCTCCCAGTCTGTTCCTGGCATGTTTAAGTCCCTAACACCACCACCTTTCCTCTGCCCAGTCTGCAGTGTCTCCTAACATCTGCCACCAGACTGTCCTCCAGCTCCTCCGCCAGGACAGAGGGTCTATACACCACTCCTATTTTTACTCTCTTGCCCCCTTATCAAGATGACCCAAATCGCCTCCACGGTTCCCTCCGCCTCCTCTACTCCCCCTATGCCAATGCAGTTTTTACTATATCATTACTACCTCCTCCTTCCCTCCCCGTCCTTCCTGAACATAGTGTAACCCTCCAGGTTCAGGTCCCAGTCATGTCTTGCAGTGGCCCAAGTCTCAGTGACCTCTGCCACATCCACTGCTCCCTCAGTTAACATCGCCTGGAGCTCAGGCATTTTGTGCCAAGCTCCTGGCATTTAACAGGACACCTTCCACCCCTTTCCCTATAGTTCCATTTCCCTGCTCATTGTTCCCCATGAGATTCTGTTTCCTCTGGTCTGCACTTTGCCAGTTGGCCTTTTCCTGCAATCCTCCCTGGTCCCCAGGGGTGGAGACAGAGTCCGTCCTTTATTGGCACCCCCTTGACAGCCTTTTCTCCCATCCCACCCCCTTCACAAGTTTAAACCCACTTTTCACCAATGAACTCCTCTATTTTCAACTTAGGGATTCCCCTCCCCTCCAAATTGAGATGTAGTCTATCTCTAGCATACAGCTCCTTATCCTCCCAGGTCTCCCCCCAATCCCCCATCAACCCATACCCTCTGGCCTCACACCACTCCCTGAGCCACTGGTTTATCTCCCTAATTTTCCTTTTGTGTTCCCCACTAGCCCTTGGCACTGCTAGGATTTCTGAGAAGGAAACTGTGCATCCTATGTCATGACAGACCCTGGCAGACTCCCTGAATCTTGCCTGTATCTCTAGCTCGCTATTTCCCTCAATGTCATTTGTACCCAGGTGGACCAGTATGTCTGGGAACCCCACAGTCCTTGCCAGCTGATATACCTCGTGCTTAGCCCTGTGCACCGTTAGTCAGGAAGCATCTTGTTCTAACTGGCCCGAGCTTCTCCCTCCTATCCCATTTGATACCCCTGATCATAGAATTCCCCAGCAGAGCACTCTGACCACTCCTTTCCTCCATTCCCCCCTTCCATGTCCCTCATCCTTTCTCAGGCCCTCCACCCAGCTGGCTCCTTGTTCCTCCCCTATCTGGGTGCCACCACCCCCTCCTTATTTACCATGGCCCTCCTCCCTCCAATCCTATAGCCTCTCCTCCTCCTGAGTATCCTTCTGTACCTTGCTAATTCCCCTCACTGCTCACAACTGGTCCTTCTCCCCATCTGCTAAACTAGCCTGACTCATCCTCCCTTCCTTCCTGTCTCCATTTAGTTCCTCCTTGCTCAGTCGTGCTCCCTAGCCTAAACCCTCAGCTCCCTTTACTGAATCCTCCTTGTACCTCTGGTCCTTCTCCTTTACCTTTCCTCCCAACTGGTCCTTCTCCTTGCGCTTTCCTCCCTCTCCCCCTGCCCCTCCTGCTCTGATTCCTGCTCCCCCATTCTCCTGCATTCCAGGTCCCCCATTCTTCCTGCTATCTGGCCCTGCCTCCTGCCTCCCGCCTCCCACTCCCACACCCTTTCCATCTCTAACCACCTCTGTCGTGGCTACATCACCCCCCTCATCCTTGAGCAGAAGAAGAGAATTGAAGCGGTTACTGAGTATAAAGTCTGATCCACCTCCCCGCCTTGCTTCCTTCTGTACAGCCCTGGCCATCTGCCTACTTCCCTGAGAATGTTGTCCCTCCGTCCCCCGTTTGTGAGGGTCCCCAGTTACCTGCCTGCTTCCTTGGTAGTGTCCTTTTGGACCCCTCTGCCAGGGTCCCTATACGTGACCCCTGAGTATTCTCCTGCACTCCTTTCCCTATACCCCCACCCCAGTGCTTGGTGCAACCTGTGGGAGATTTCCAGCCCCTTCCCCAACCATACCACCCCCTTCCCCCCAGCTTTCTCCTCATCCCCCAGCCTCCTCCTAAGCTGTGCTAGCTGGTAGCATACTGGGCAACCACCAAACTCCAAGCCCAGTCCAGTATCATGGCTGCTCCACACCCCTGTGCACCCCACCACCCTCCCAAATATACCGCCCTAATGATGTGTGGTTCCATCCCTTCAAATAGGTTTCCTTGGGTGAGCCACCAGGTTCCCCCCCCTAGTCCAAGATACCCCTACTGCCTAATCAGGTCACCCACTAATCTTAGAGACAGTCCCACTGTACACCAGTAACTCTGTTACTAGGTGCAGTACAACACATTAAACTTATAAGGGAAATGAATAACTCCCTAAGCTCCTCTCTCCCAGCCTTTAACTCCAACCCTCAGTGGCTAGAACTGCATGAGCTGCACCAGCAGCCTTTTCCTCCAATTGCAGGGCAGGTGTTCCCCTATAAATTTGCAGACTTCTGGGGAGGGTCTTGGGCAGACACCTGACAAGAGAGAGTGTATCAGCCCTGTGTCTCCCCTCCAAGCCCTGCAGCTAAAGAACCAGGCCCAAGCAAATCCCACCAAATAGGTTTGAAATCAGAAGAAATAGGCCTCTACCAGCGCAGCCTGTTACACAGTGAAACATCCACAAAAAGAGCCCCACTTACAGCCACCAAATCAGTTTACAAACATCCAGCATCCCCAAAAACAATACCCTGATAGCCCCTTAGAAGTAAGAAAGAAAAGAACTAACCTACCAAGTAAAATCCACAAGAACCCTGTGAAAACAACAGCAGCAGCAGCTACTGTCCTGGAACACAACTGATCCTGTCCCCTTCCAGTTCTTTCTGATATATGTTAGCAGCCAAGAAATCCATAACTAGGAAATGGATGACACCAAATATTCCAACAATAAATGACTGGAGAATGATAATGTTTAATATATGTCATATGGAGAGTTTGACTGCTTATCTAAACAACCAATCCCAGATGGTTACCACAAAGTGGTATAGGTGACCTCTTCGCCAAACGGAGGTTGATCCTGAATTCTGCCCTTGAAAAAAGTGACTTGTAATATCTCCCTCCTAATTATCAGCAAGGATAGGTTCATAGGTGATTTCAAGCTAAGTTAGACTTTCGTCCATAGTGCTTGCCAACATTTTTTCCTTTATTTATATATTCAAAAGAAAATTATCCAATTTAACTTTAAAAGAGTCCATGATGGTGAAATATATGATAAATTGAGGCTAACAAGCGTGGATGTAATTATGTATTATGAATTATATAGCTGGTGTATATGATGTATGAAATACCTATTCATGTGTATTAAACAAAAAAGTTAATAAAAATAATATCCCCCCCCCCCCAAAAAAAAAATCACAGTGACACTGTTCATGACTGGAAGTCCCAAAATGCCTATGTTGAAAATCTGGTTAAAAATCCCCAAATAATTGTATTACAGGCGTCGTTGAGCAGTTTCCAAGCATGCTCGTGGACTTCGCAATTTTCATATTTTCCCAGATTTTCAACATTGCTCGACCCCTTTACACCTCCTCATGAACAGTACAGCTGTCATTTTTTCACATCCCCAAAATGTTCCGCACCTGTGGAAGTGCCAAATGGCACAGTCGCTGTGCAAAATCACCTTGGCTAACGAATTGATAGTGTCACTGTTCATGAGGTGGGGTCACAAAAGCCCATGTTGAAAATTTGGAGTTAAAATACCAACAAACGCCCAGGGCGTTAGGGTTTCCAATGGTAACGCCCCACCCTGTAGAGACTGACAGGCGTCAGGGGTGTGACTTGGGATTGTTGGCTGTAATGCTCACGCCATTCCACCCCCACCCCACAGCCAGTGACAGGCATCGAGGTGTGCCTTGGACTCTTCCGTCCCAAAGCTCACCCTGTTTTCCTATACTGCACCCATCTCAGCATATTTCCTTATGGAATGGGGTGAGTGTAAGGCTCGAAGACCCCAAGACACACTGCAACACTTGCTGGTGTCTGCATGGTAGAGTGAGGTGAAATGGTATGAACGTTATGGGCGATGACCCAAAGGCACACCCCAATGCCTGTCAGTCTCTGCAGGGTGGGGGTGGGGTTGGCGTCAGTTCACTACTTCACAGCCATTCCTATTATGCATCTCTGTAACTCCTGTACTACCAATGCCAATACCAGCAAGACAACATTCGACACTGACAAATGCTTGTTTCTTAATCCCTTTATACATGTACAAAAACAGCAACAGTCAAGGTTGTAACACAGGTCTCACATCCTTACTTGTATGTATGTGTTACATTCTTGGCTGTTGCCGTTTTCTAATGTTGAATGATATTCACTGTACTTTGTCACTTTAAACTCTTTGCCTCAATATGCATGTTTCTATTGTGGCTACACTCCCTGATAACGTTCTAACGGATAAAACCAGTCAGAGTTTTGCGTCCACCTTGCTGGCGTCTCCGTGAGGGGTTGCCAACCATATGAGATTATGGTATGTTTTTTGAATAAATCAAGCTGCTTCACTAATAGCTGTTTTTGTAGCCCGCTTGTTCTTTTTCACTGGCAGTGGTAGTGCTCTTTTTTCCTACTCTGTCGGTATAGTTTTAAAAGTAGCACACTGCGCAGTGAGATGGTTTTCCTTGTATTAACAGTACTTCCTGTGCTTCTAGTCTACATCAGAGAAGAACAGGCATTCACTGTCTCACTTCTGCTATGGAACTGATTATTAATCACCACTTGTACAAGTCCCCAAGTCAAGTATTTCACCATTTCTGCACATTAGCATGTACCCTTCATTAACCCTTTCTCTCTCCCAGGGCCAGTCATGTGCCAGAGTTCAGAACCTGGAAACCCATGCCACTGATAAATAATAATCTTATTATATAGTATGGAGCCTTGCTCCTCCTTCTCCAGGAAGTGGATGTAAAGAGGTCACACGATTTATATGACTGTCCTACTAGGTAACTGACCAGCAAATAGGTAACAAATCATAAATGATAACAATGATAAGGGGGTGGCCCGTCAGAGCAGCAGGAGACCTACCATTTGTGACACTGACGACACATATTCAGGAACGAGCCCAAGTCACTGGAGGGTTGGCCGTGGTGGGGGGGGAGGACGTAAGCATCCTAAAGGATTCTCAGCATCTCCGGGGAGGGAAGGCTGACTGAGCCATCACATGGGTGCCTCCTGTGGGAGCACCGGACATACACTTCACATGGCCAACAGGGAAGGATGGAGTTGGAAGACTCATGCATGCATGCACACGCCCATTGCATGCTTGCATGTACTTATTCATGCTACCAGCACCAGAAGGAAAAAGAGTAACAGCTGTAAATGATGGCAGGGCCGCAAGATGACACTGGCACCTCACAGGCTCTGCCCACCCCCCACCCATGGATTCGGTCTTTGCCCAGTTTAGTCAGTCCGATAGCCTCACCATGGGGGCACACCATGGGGCTAGCGGGGAAGAGGTAAGTCCTGGGGATGGTGGGGTGACAGGGCTGGAGATGCCAGTTGAAGAGGCACCTACTGGAGTTAGGGGACAAAAAGTAATGAAAAAAAAACACTGATGCTCAGGAAGAATGTTGGCCAAGGTATGACCAACTTTTATCACTGCCCCATCACAATGTGCCATCCGATATCCTCCTGCAAACAAACATTCCCCAGCTCAGCACTGACAGTTTGGTTTCTTCATTCACTCATAGAAACCCAAAGAGCTGTAGAGCAAATATTTAGTGTGGGATACATTTTTTTTTACATGAAAAGAACCACTGTAACTGGCTACATGGGGTTAGGCAGCACTGGGTCATCTGGTACGCTGACAACTCCAGTTTGCAACAACTTGAGCCCAGGACAGCAGGCGCAGAGATCAGCATGGAGGTAGGTGGCTGCAATGCATCAGTTTCAGAGTGGTAACAACAGTGGATCCCCCCAGGACGCAATACAGTGTGGCTCACGTTATTGCGTGACAAAAGGGATTACCAGTCACTGAAATTGCCTTGTTTCCTGCAGGAACTTAGCTGCAGTGTTCAAACAACATGAAGTCTTGCTATATTATGACATATGCAGTATAACCCCAGGTTAGAACTGCTCCGGAGGTGAAAGAGTTAACTTTCCATGCAGGGCATGGAATCTTGAGTGCAAGCTCGGTTGAACACTCTGTCTGTTGAAGCTCAAACTTAAACTGTCAGATTCTTTACTCCGCCTCACTGAGCAGTCGCTCCGGAGATTCCTCCTGCTGCTCGGTTCGTTTGTCGGTTTAAAGTGTAATTCTCTGTTTATTTTACCGAAATTTAACCGCAATCGTCGGTTCAAGCTCTGTCTGTGGTATTGTAAGTAATAGATAGGCTTTTGTTTATTTTCTTCTGTGTGGAACTTGTAAATGTCTTTTCGGTTCGGTTTGAACCGATCAGATTGGGTTTAAAATTACTTTCTAGTCCTTTAGAGTGCGGTTCCCGGTTCTTATCGGTTCTAAAAAACACGGGTTTTATTACGGTTTTCCACGACCCGTGACACGGTTGGGAACCGATAAGAGAGTCTTGCTTGGCGGATTGCCATTAACGGGCAAGTTTTGGTTAGGCTGGCACTATGTCTGAGAAACCCAAAAGAAAAACCGGACCCACTGGGTTTCAGCACTGTGGCCTCTGTGGGGAAGCCTTTGCTAAGGCTGACCCACACACCACTGTGTATATTGTCTGGGGTTTGACCACCTCAATGCAGACTGCCAGATTTGTAAGAATTTTCCTGCTGCCACCGTGGAAAAGAGAGTTGGTAGGCTCAGGGAAAGGGAGGCCAAAAAGTTCGCTGACCCGGATGGCCAGCCTGGTTCGGTTCCAACCGAACCTGAAGGGAGTGCCCTCTGACCAGGGCGATACTTCCTCGGGCAAACGAAGAGCCAGCTCTGAGGAGCCGGTTCCAACTAAAAGGACTAGAAAGTCAGCTAGTTTGGGGCCAAAAGTTCTTTCTCCAACCGCTGAGGAAATAGCCAAAGCTATTCAAATTGTCCAGTCTCTTTCCCCAGTTCTGTCCGAACCGACAACATTAGGAAGCGCTCGGTTCAGGCGGTTCCCAGTTCAAGATTATGATTTTGAGGATTTTTATGAACGGAGGAAGGGAGGAGGAGTATGAGGATAGTGATGTGATTTTGAAAGTCTGAATGTGCCCATTGAACCGGACATCTCTCCAGACAGACCCTCAGGGGTGTCCCTCCCAAGCTATCTGAGTCCCTTCTCATTTTTGTCTTACAAGAAAGTTGCTGAGACTCTGCAACTCCCTGTTGAGGAAGCTGTTGATGATCAAGAAGAGCCTGATTTTGTGGAAATGATGGATATTCCAGGTCTAGGAGACTGTCTATCCCTTGCAC
The DNA here is from genome assembly GCA_016271365.2 of Neoceratodus forsteri. Taxonomy (NCBI): domain Eukaryota; kingdom Metazoa; phylum Chordata; order Ceratodontiformes; family Ceratodontidae; genus Neoceratodus; species Neoceratodus forsteri. The sequence continues at coordinate 1,400,137,433 of CM028131.1, read as the reverse complement.
AAATCTTTTAGGAAACAGACAGTAAAAATTCTGAAAACTCCTCATTCTATCCTCCTGTGGATAAAAGGATGGACAAGAGGTATGCTTTATCAGGCTCTGATCGGAGTTCCTCTCCCAGCAGTGCAGCCATGTGGGGGTAGTGCAGGCTGCAGCCTGTGGCAAGGCTAATATTCTCTAGCCTCTCACCCTCCTGAAAAGGATTCCAGGAGGATGGATGCCATGGCAAAGAAACAGTACATGGCAGCATCTTTGGGACTCAGACAGGCAAATTATATGGCTTACGCAGCTAGGTACCAGAAATCCAGATGGGATACTGTCCTGGCCCTAGCAAAACAGGCCACTGACCAGCGTGCCAGGGAGCTGGAGCAGGTGGCTGCGGATGGTATTGAGGCATCCAAGGTGCAATTTCATGCTGCAGTAGACTCTAATGATGTTTCATCAAGAGTCATGGCTACATCTGTTTCTCTTCGCAGAATGGCCTGGCTCAGATGTACTGCCCTGTCACAGGATACTCAGTCTAAGGCTATGGATTTTCCTGTTATGGGCAATTCTCTGTTTGGGGAGCAGACAGAGAATTATATGAAGAAAATGGATGAGTATAGGACCACCTATAGGAGTGCACAGGCCAAAGAAAGGCAAGCCACTCCTCAAAGGCAGCATGTCAGGGGCAGGGGCAGGCCTTTTCATAGGCCTTTTTACCAAGCCCAGGCCTCCTCTTCTGCTTATGCCAGAGGGGGTTCTTTAGAGGAAGAGGCAGAAGGGGTTCTAGTAAGCCTGCTTCTACCCCTCAACCCAAAGCCCCTGCAAAACAGGCTCCCTAATGGGGTGGCCAGGGCCGATTCTCCACTACCGGTAGGGGGCAGGCTGGCTTACTTTGTCCAGGACTGGAAGTCTTTAACATCAGACAAGTGGGTCCTGGAAGTAGTAAGCCAGGGACTGGTTCTCAGCTTCAAAAAATTTCCGAAGATGAGAGCCAGGTCTTTTCCACCTGCAAACCCATCAGAGTCACTTGCCCTGGAAGCAGAAGTTTCTTCCCTCCTGGCTCTCAGAGCTGTGGAAAGGGTGCCTCCCATACACCAGGGCAAAGGGTTGTACTCCAGGTACTTCCTTACCCCAAGAAAGACAGGAGAATGGCGGCCCATCCTGAATCTCAGGTATCTAAACAAGCACCTTTTAAAACCAAAGTTCAAAATGGTGACTCTGGGAATTATTTTACCCTCTCTAAGGCCAGGGGACTGGCTAGCCTCCCTGGACCTCAAGGATGCCTACTTCCATGTTCTCATCAGAAGCTCCCATCAAAAGTACCTCAGATTCGAACTGCCCTCAGGCCATTACCAGTTCAGAGCAATGCCCTTCGGCCTCACCTCGGCCCCGAGGGTGTTCACAAAATGCCTGGCGGTAGCAATTGCTCATTTAAGAAGGCAAAAGATTGCCATCTTTCCTTATCTGGACAACTGGCTCATTGTAGGCCAGTCTCCAGAACAGGTCAAACTACACTTACAAGTAACCCAGCAACTGTTGACATCCCTAGGTTTCCTTCTCAATCTTCCAAAGTCAGTTCTGGAGCCTGTCCAGCTTCTCACCTTCATAGGCGCAGAACTAAACACAAAAGAAGCCAGAGCCTTCCTCCCTCTGGAAAGAGCAAGGACCTTGGTCTCTCTGGCCTCTTCTTTCACCCTGCAGGTCTCTCGACCAGCAAGGCATTTTCTACAGCTCCTGGGGCACATGGCTGCTTCTACAGCAGTAGTGCAGGGAGCAAGATTTCAGATGAGGGACATCCAGTTCCATTTGAGAGCCTTTTGGTCTCAAAGGACAGATCCTCTAACCAAGTTGATCCCAGTGACTCGAACCCTGATCCAGGCCCTTCAGTGGTGGCAGGATCAGAGCAATCTGAGACAGGGGGTTCCCTTCACTCCCCAGTCTCACTCCTTGACCCTTACTACAGATGCATCCCTCTTGGGGAGGGGAGCTCACATGGGCGACCTTTCCACCCAAGGGCTGTGGTCCCCTCAGGAATCTCTGCTCCACATCAATTTGCTGGAACTCAGAGCAGTTTTTCTAGCACTCCAGATTTTTTCCACATCTGTTCAGAACAAGGTTGTTCAGATCAGAACAGACAATACCACTACAATGTGGTACATCAACAACAAGGGGCACTTTCGGTCTGACCTTGTGCACGAAGCAATGAAGTTGTGGTCTCTGGCTTATTCTCTGAATGCCTCCCTCCGGCTGTTCACCTCCCAGGCAAGGACAATGTCTAGCGGATGCTCTCAGCAGGATTCCCAGGGCCATCACGATGGGCACTGGATCCCCTAGTACTGGGTAGTATTTGCCAGATGGGGCACCCGCAGATAATCTCTTTGCAGCCCCAGACAATCACCAACTTCCCTTTTTGCTGCAGGCCCCGGTGTTGGGCTCAGTCCCTCTGGATGCCTTCCTACTCAGTTGGGAAGGGAAGTTTCTCTATGCTTTTCCCCCCTTCCCTCTCCTTTTCAAGGTGCTAGTCAGAATCAGATCTCAACCCTGCAAGATGATCCTGATTGCTCCAGATTGGGCCAGGCAGCCCTGGTACCCACTCCTCATGTCCTTAGCAGTCCACCTTCCCCTGTGTCTTCCCAGGAATCACACAACCTGTTAACCTGTGCCTAGGGGAGAGTTTGGTATCCGAACCTCAAATCTCTCAATCTCAAGGCATGGCTCTTGAAGAGTTAGAGTTTGCTGACCTACACCTTTCCCAAGGTGTATTGGATTTATTGAAGGCCTCTAGGAAGCCTTCCACCAGGGCTACTTATAATTCAAAATGGAAAAGATTTTCCATATGGTGTGCTGGTAAGCATATTTCCCCAGAATCTGCTGGCGTGCCCACGATCCTGGATTATTTGGTGCATTTGAATTCCTTGGGCCTGATACCAGCTACTCTAAAAGTGCACTTGGCAGCTGTGTCTGTCTTCTTATCAGCAGGTAAGCCCTCTTCTTTTTCAGCTCACCCTGTGTTCTCCAAGTTTTTAAAGGGTTGCTTCACCAACCCTCGGTTCAGGGACCCTGCCCTGCTTGGGATCTTAATATTTGCATTGCTCAGCTTATGCAACCCTTTTGAGCCATTGTCTTGGCAGAGCTTAAGTACTTGACTTGGAAAACTGTGTTTCTGGTAGCCATCACCTCTGCCAGGCGCATAAGTGAGCTACAAGCATTGTCAGTGGAGCCTGATTTTATCTCCTTTCATAGAGATAAGGTGGTCCTCAGGACTAACAGGAAGTTTTTGCCTAAGGTGGTCTCAGACTTCCACCTTAATCAATCCATGTCTCTTCCTGTGTACTTCACTGACCATTCCTCCTCTGGTGAGAGAGATTGCACAGTTTAGATGTCAAAAGAGCCCTTAGTTACTATATAGAGCGTACCAAGGTTCACAGGTTGAATCCCTCCAATTGTTCCTCACGTATGGTGAGGTTGGTAAAGGAAACCTGCCACTAAAGATCCATTGCCAGGTGGATTGTCTCTTGTATCCAATTCTGCTATGAAAAACTGGGTAAGGTTCCTCCCTCAGGCCTGAGGGCTCACTCTACCAGAGGTACAGCTGCGTCTCTGGCTGCTGCCAGGGACATCCCTATCCTAGAGATATGTCAAGCTGCTACCTGAAAAACAGTTCACACTTTTACTAAGCATTACTCCCTGGATATCCAGGCTAGGAATGATGCTCGATTTGGCACAGCTGTGCTTCAGAGCCTATTTCCCAAGTAGGTTCTGTCCCTCCTCCATGGAGGTACTGCTGTGTAGTCTGCATATGTCATAATATAGCAAGACTTCATGTTGTTTGAAGAAAAAATTACTCACCTTAGTAATGTTGTTTCTTCTAATGGAGTCTTGCTATATTATGACCTCCCCCCCAGCCTGCCCCTCTCAGAACCTTTTTTTGGGATGTGGGTGGGCAGTGCAATGTTGGCACTTCATAGATGCCCACTTTATTTTCACCCTTTCTTTGGGTGCTTAGGTGTTATGCTTATTTTTCTTTCTTGAATCCCCTGACTTGAGTCTTTGTTTTGGGATCAAGATCAAAATGTGTTTTTGTAGTTAGTAGCCAGTGGCTAGTGTAGGTTTACGGCTTCCACACAGAACCTTAGTGAGTTTTTGCTCGTAAAGATCTGACAGTTTAAGTTTGAGCTTCAACAGACAGAGTGTTCAACTGAGCTCGTGCTCAAGATTCCATGCCCTGCATGGAAAGTTAACTCTTTCACCTCCGGAGCAGTTCTAACCTGGGGTTATACTGCATATGTCATAATATAGCAAGACTCCATTAGAAGAAACAACATTACTAAGGTGAGTAATTTTTTCTTTTGTTGTATCCCAGCAGGCTCTACTATAGGAGTGGCCTGCTGACCAGGCACCTGGTGGCATGGATGACTTTGAGGACAGTCAGCACCAGTGCTGCTTAGTGACTGGGTAGCCAGCACCCTCCCACCCCGGGATCCAAGTGCTTAATTTCCACAGGGTGCCTGGCCCCCAGCTGGCTCCAGCAATGGAGTCTGGGAATCGCACGTGCTACTGCGTCACTGAGCCAGCCAGGTTTGTTTCACTTTGTTTGAAAATAGAGTGCAAAAAATCTCCAAGTTCAGTGGCCACTAGATCCTCTGAAAAAGCCAAAAAATGAAACGCCATCAGCAGGATTTATCTGCCTCCAACTGCAGTTTGTCTGTTACGTCTGGCATTTGAAAATAAAATAAAAGGCACGACCCGGGGGATTACAAAGGAATGGGATGAGCACAGTTTACTTAAAGGAATTGCATGAGATAAACGCTCAAATGGATGGCAGCCTGACCTTTCAAGTCGGCTTCTGAGTGAGAAATTTGGCAATGGCGAACATGGAGATATGAATTAGAGACACTCCAGATGGATGGAGGTCCCCGTTTACTTGGATAAGCACACCGCATGCTGAGAAGCACTTCCATTGTCTAGTAAAGGTATGCTGTCATTGCTTGGGGGGGGGTTCCTTTTCGCTCTAGAAGCTAATGATATAACGCTCAGGACAGCAATGTTGTTGTGTTTTTCTTTCCTTACCAGGAAGACAGCAAGAGAGAGCAAGCTGCGGCCACTAGGAGTTTGACATCTGGAGAGGGCTCTTGTAGCGAATTCAGTTTATCCAGGAGTCAGCATCCCCTGGCTTTAATTTCTGATGGAACTTGATGGGAAACTACAACAAATTTATGTAAAAAGCTTTGCAAGAGTGAGCACGAGTAAATAATCATATTGAGCCAGTGATTTCGGATGTAGTAAAACGCTGCTAACTAATGAGGGGACTGTGCTAAATAACAATCTGCAAGTATTGTTTAATGGAACCCAAGACATGTTGAAAACAGGCCGATTTATGCTGTCCCAAAAAACAGACTCCTGGTAAAAGACTGCTTGGATTGCAGCTAACTTTTAAAAATTCACCAAGTATGATTTAGAATTCTTGAGAAGGATTTTATAAAGGCTGTATCTACTTTTCATATTGAAGCTACAAAATGCTGACTATAATTCTGGACAGGTTATTATCTTAGGAAAAGAACGACAATAAATTCTGTATGTGCTTAAATGTTCTTATTAGGTTAGATATCTAGTTACTCTAATTCTTTGTTATAAAGGCTGCTCTTATGGGGTTAGTTGGAGTATACCCAGGTTATGCTTTAACTTATTTAGAGCAGGTGAGTTAACTTTGATGGACACTAAAAGTTGCCGACCACGGTATGTTAAATCCAGAAAGTTTGGGGCCAAACCATGTTATAGGAGCGAATTGTGCAGACAGGGATGGGACACATAGTTTCCTTATGCCCATGTTGCTGTGGTTACTCGGTGTATGATTTCCTAAAAGTTGGTGGCCTAGGACCATAAAAAGACCCAACTGAAGCCTCTCCGGGAAGCCTGCCCAGGAGAGACTAATTAGAGGGTCTAATTGGTTTGCCTCAGCTGGGGATTTCAACACACCAAAGAGCTAACCCTTTAAGCATACTCTGAGTTCCCATTTAAGGGAACCAGGGTATTACACCAAGTGCTTTTATGCAAGGTAAGCCTCAGAGAAGTAATGGATTAATGATGGTGATGTAGTAACGAATGTGTGTTTATTGGGTCTCCTTTACTGTATTCTGGGCATCTTATAGTGTAAGTTCTGTGATACAGGATGACTACTCAGTTTGGGCAGACTGAAGCAGATATTAGAGTATATCAGAGTACAAGATTAATAGTACAAGACTGACAACAGTATTAAGTGGCTAAAGGTTATTATTACATAGGCAGCTGTATTTTTAAAATAATTTGGAAGTGCCCGATGAGTCTGCACTGTTTAGAGTCTTCAAATAAGGATAAATAGGAAAAGAATAATGAAATGTTATTTTTATTCATGGAAATGGGTAGGATAGGAAACATATTCTTATGGTAATAATATTTATAGCATGTTAAAACTGTGTAATGGTATTTTAGTGGATTTTTTAGTCAAAAAATTTGTAATGACTTAAAAAAGTTTAACAAATAAACTTGAACTGAACTGAACAGTGGCCACTAGACTAAAACACGCTTAGGGGTCAAAGTTCATGTAATGGTAGACATTTCATGGAAATGTTCAGAGAAGGCTCTCCAAAGCTTAGAGGCCATATGGCCAAGTAAACATACTTTTTAGTGGCCACAGAGAATTTGTAAGTGACCCTCTGGTCAATGGATTGTTTTTCAGCATTTTTCTAAACATTTGTACAGGACCACCATGTTACAATGCAGTATATCTCATCTATTGGGTCACTCATGCTTCTATTAGAGCTGCATGGAATTTTCAATTTGCGTTTCCCTGGAATTCCACAGAATTTTTAGAAATTCCATTTAATTCTTCAGAGTTCCACTGGAAACAGAATTCTGAAATTAATTTTTTTTTAATAGAGCTGTTTGGTCCCCAGTCACTGCCTACTCTTACTTTCGGTCTTCGCTTGGTGCCACCATCACATTCACCACTCCCTCCTCCGTCACACTGTCAGGGATCCACATGTCGTGGGACCCAAGGGCACTGGCACTGTCATCTGTGATGCCAGGTGCACATGTGGCTTATCCCTTCTTTTTCTTCCTCTGGTTTCCCCTGAGGCTGAGTCTCAAGCAATGACGTGCATGCATGTGTGTCACGGGCATCTGTGTTGGGTCCCCTTCCTGCAGCGCCTGCTGGCTGAACCACCCAGCCTCCACTAGGTGTTGACAGTGAAGCGAGATGCACTACCCCTTCCCCCAAAAGGAAGAGAGCTGTCTGTGGGATGCTCAGTCTCTTTCCCGTGGCCAGCCCCCAAGCAATCCTGGTCCGTTCTTGAACACGGGTCACCAAAATAACAGCAGGTGGGGCACCACTGTCTTAGCCCTCCACGCCACTGGGCTGGTTAATATTTTTTCAAACTGCAGTTTCAAAGTTTACATAGCACAGAAACAAACAATTTGCCTGCAGATAAAGACTGCTTGGCCCACCTAATCTGCCCATTTTTCCCTACCTATACTATCACTACAGATCTTACTTGAACTCCGTCCCATTCCCCCCTCCTTCCCTTTCCCTAAGATTCCCTTATGCTGATCCCATGAATTCTTGAACCCCCATCACTGTTTTTGCCCCCACCACCTCCACTGGAAGCCTGTTCCAGGAATCCACCACTCTTTCTGTGAAGAAGTACTTCCTCATATCTCTCCTAAATCTAAACCCCTCCAGCTTCTTATCGTGCCCCCTTGTCCCTGATAGGGTTACCACCTGTCCTGACTTTCGCAGGACAGTCCTGATTTGGGCAGGTGTGTCCTGAAAAAAACAAACATGAAAAATACTATTTGTCCTGACATTACAGCAGAAAAAATACTTTCTGACTTTCCTGTAAATGTTGAAAAAAAACATAATACCTTAACTAAAATACCTTAAAATGATAAGAAACACTAGAAACAACAAAAAAACTGCAACACTTAGTCTTAATTCTGAATATTTAGAGAAACAAGTCTGTTGCACTGGTCGAGGTTACATATTGTCCTGTGAAAAATCATGTTTCAGTAGGAAATGTCCCACTTTGGGCTTCTTAAAAGGTGGTAACCCTAGTCCTTGAGCAGCTTTGTTTCTGAATAATACTTCCCTCTTGTACCTTGTCTACCCCTGTGAGGTATTTAAAGGTCTCTATCATACCCCCCTTCCCCGGGTGTACATATTGAGGTCCTTTAATCTCTCTTTGTAGGGATTCTGCTGCAGACCCTGCACCATTTTATTCTTCCTCCTCTGGACAACTTCCACTCTATGTCCTTCCTGAGATGTGGTCTCCACAACTGGACACGGTACTCTAGGTGGGGTCTCACCAGTGATTTATACAGAGACAACACCACCTCCCTCTTTCTGCTAGTGACACCCCTTCCTATGCACCCCAGCATCGCACTAGCCCTCCCAACTGCCTTGTCATACTTCTTGGACACTTTTAGGTCATCTGATATGATTATCCCTAGGTCTCCTTCCTGCTTGGTGGTTGTCAGTACCCCCCCCCCACCATGTTGTCACCACTATAAACTGAGGAACAATATTCAGCTATTTACATAAATCACGGATTCATTTGCCACTAACCATGCAAGAATATTCCATGGATTATGAAATCTGCAGAATGCTGTTCCACAGTTCACACAGAAATGTTTTTTTTTGAAATTCTGTGGAATTAAAGAAATTCCAAAAAGTACTGCAGACGCAGAATTGCCATTCTGCAGGAATTCCATCAGTGGAATTCCACATTTCCTGCAGCTCTAGTTACCCTGCTCCTGAAACCCCTCGTTAGTTAGAATCAGTGGAGACTGGGGGCTGGACCAGTGAAGGAGCAGTTGCACTTATGCCCCCCCCCCACCGCCAGCAACCTGAGTTCAGGAACAGACAGAGTCGCTCAGTGGGCCAGCAGGGTGAAGGAAGATTGAGCGCCCACCAGCAGCTCTCCTTCCTTGGGAAGCTCCCGCTGCAGAGACTGCCGCCTGGCAGGAGCCAGGCGACATTTTGTGAGACTGCATGCAGAAGGTAGAGCAGGGCGTGATGTGTTGGCGCGCACATTCTTACACTCCAGGTCAGGGGGAGAAAATTCAGGCAGAAAAAGCCCAGCTGCTACATGCTGGCATCCCCTGTAGGCTGTTGCACGACCGACACAGCTGGCCACCCACCAAATGAAGGTCCAGTGCATGTGGTGGGTAACTGGTAAGTTCATGAGAAGGTCGGTGACGGGGCTAGAGGGTGCAGTCAGGCAGACCTGAGTGATGGGAACAGAAAATACTGATTGAAAAGAGAATCTGAGGAGACCATATTGCACAACTTCCAGCCACTCAGACTGTACCATTATTCTGACTGCACGTATTGCTACATTTTCTATGAGGAGGAGCTATGAAATGAAGGGAAATGTATGCAGTACTAAGAAAAAAAAACAGGTACTTGCAGTTTTTTAAAAACAAGTCCTCCCAGCTGGAATTAAATGGTTAGATTGGGTGTCAACGTATGTATTCTATGGAAAAGATAACAGAAAAAAGCCATGGAATGTGTTTCTAGGAAGAAGGATTTTTCCATTCAAAAACCTTTCAAATAAAAAAAAAAAAGCTGAAAAAAGACATTCCTTCAAGAATTTAAAGAAGCAGTGCATGCTAATGGTGAAAAGTTTGGCTTACACTTTTTAGGTGTCAAGTGATAGCCTGCTGTGCCTCTTGCTGTTATGCGCAGTTCTGTGCAAACTATCAAAATAATTGTTACATTTAAAGAGCTACTGACACGCTCTTACAAGTCGGGCAGGCAACTCATTCCAAGAAGTTGCCTGCCTGATGAGCTAAGTGAGGTAGTTTAAAAAATGTTTTAAGGAGGTTAAAGACATTAATTTTACCTTAGAGTGCCCAGCTCCTAACTTTGGTGTATGAGCCGAGCGGCTGCCGAGCACTGCAGCCCCACCTCAGAAAACAGCCCTCTGATAATGTACAGTAGAGAATGGGGCTGTAGGCAACTTGGGGGAAGGAGGCTGTCTAAATGTACTAAGATTACCTTTGCTGATAGTTCTACATGTATGGGGCTAAAATATTGTATATATTATAGCCCCATACACGTAGAACTGCCAGCAAAGATAATCTTACTACATTTAGACAGCCCCTCTCCCCTGATCTTATTAGTTATTGCATACAGTGTCTGCTGCCCAGTTTCATACTGTACGTCATCAAAGTGCTGTTTTTTTTGTGCAGGGCTGCAGTGCTTGGCGGCCACTCAGCTCGTACGTGGAAGTTATGAGCCGGTTATTCTAAGGTAAAATTAAAGTCTTTAACCTCCTTAAAAATATATTTCAAACTAGCCCATTTAGCTGGAATGAGTTGCCTGCCTGGACCATGTCAGCTGTTCTTTAATGTGTGTGAGTCAGCTGTGGTGAGGGCTCTGTAGTGACATGGTCAGCAGGATGTAGTGCCAATTGAGATATTTCCTAAACAACTTCCCCACCCCCACATGTATGGATTTGCATACCCATGATCCTTTGCACCAAGTTTTATGTTTTAGAATACACGCATATGCCTTGGGGGTTTTACAAGAACCAAACAAACTGGAAATTGTCTTCTTGTATTGTTTAGGCATTCTACATCCTGCCCTTCTTGCAGACTGCCATTCTGTTATGCTTCACTGCAGGTATATTATAGCGACTGAAATGGGCATCCTTACACTGGTCTGTAGTAAACAGTATACGCAAGTGGAGGAGTGATTATTCTAATACATTGGCCTGGTGTTATATGTGGCTGGCCATGATTCCAGTAGCTGATTCCCCACTGTCATCCTCTGTTACTGATCAAGCACATTGCATGCAGTACGGTTCTACATTCCAGGAGACAGAATGCAATAAAACAGTGTAAGAGAGAGCAGGAAACGGTAAAGTGAAAAGGATTGCTTTTCTACGTCTCAGCACCTTTGGTACTTTGATTAAATACTGGTATTGGCATCAACTGTAGAATAGTATTATACAATTTACATTTATGTGAGACATGCCAATTCAGTCCCCCCCCATATAAGGATTTCCACACCCATGACGCTAAGCTCTTCCATACCCATGATGCTTTGCTCTGGGTTTTAGGCTTTAAAATGCATGTGTGTTGCTGGAAGACATTTACACAAACCAAACAAACTGGAAATGATCTTATTGTACAATGTATGCATTCTACATGTTGTTCTTCTTGCAAACTAGCCTTCTGTTACACAAAACCAGCAGACTTGGGACTGCACAAGGACAGGTGGTGCTACAAAATAATCACAAATGCAACAACTTAAAAAATCGAGCACTCACCAAAACATCAGTCAAACAAGGGCACAGGTCTAGTTCAAAAAGGAGTATTTATTACATAAAATACATACGCCTGATGCATTTTGGATGGCTCACCACCCTTTCTCAAAGGCTAAACATCACACAGTGACAAGGTAATTAAATATCAAATTCAAAAAACGTCACATAGAAGCATACAATCTGATTGGCTAAAAACACTTCCCCATTAAAGATTATCCCTCTGAGCCCATAATGCAACACAAACGTGTAATTTTTTTTTTTGTAGACTTTATTTACCCCTCCTTACACCGACCCCCCAGACTCTCCGGTGGGGACAGTCGACTCACCTTCCGTTCTGCCTGCCTGAAGGCTCAGTCCTACCATTCAGTTGGCCCAGCTTCACTTCATCTCTCCTGGTGCCCATTCCCCCGGATTAAGCCCCCCGGGGCGGGACCGCCACTCTCCTCTGGTGACCTGTCTGGAATCTGGATGGGCATCCTGGGAAGTGGAGGAGCACCAAAGGCAACCGACGCACTCGCCATTGGGTGTGGGGGGTGGTCCCTGGTCCTCACCTTTGCCTACCAGGGATCGGAGATTTTCCTTGTTTCTTTTCCCCTGAGCTTGGACGTGTAATGACGTCCTGCACACAGTGCACGCGCTCCTGCACACACTTGTAAGACGTCCACTGCAGCTCACCCTCTTCTTGAGAGCCGCTAGATGCTGTGACCCCCAGCATCTGCTAGGGGCCTCCCAGAACAGCGACCAGGCAAACCTCCCACCCCCAAGAAGGGAGAGCAGTCCTCCAGATGCTCAATCCCTCCCTGTCCCTGCCGACCCCCAACATCCCGGTCTCATTCCTGAACCCGGGTTGCTGGCGTGGTCCAAGGTGTGGCATCCAGCGCCTCAACCCTCAGTGCCACTGGGCCTAACATGTATAATTTAAAAATAAAATATATGTGTCTATATATAGTTAATCATAACAATAGAGACACATATAAATACAACTTCTAAACACACAGAACGAATGGGAGATGGGAAAGGGGGGAGGAAAAAAGGGAAAAACAGGAACCACAAGGAAAGGGGAAAATTGAGCAGAGAAACATCAGCTAGAATACATCCAATATAAAAAATGTTACATTTCATTGTGCAGCTAGAAATAGAATGTGCGAATATACCAAATCAGAAACAGCAGCAGTAAACAAATTACTTATTTTTTCTTCAGGAAAGGTTTAAATTCAAACCCCTGGTTCAAACTCTGGTCTTTATCAGAACTCAAACTAATTACCTAGAATGCCTCTACTTTCTGTTATGTTGTGTCTCAAGGATGTTACATCAACTGTCTTGGGTGTCTCATGTATCAGTCTGTAGTGGACTGGAGTGATTACCTTGTAATACTTTGATCTCTGTTGCCAGTCAAGCTGATTGGCACCCAGTACGGTCCTGCAATCCAGATAGAATGGAGGAAAAGCAGGAAAGAAATAGTAGAGACTGAAGAAATTCAGATACGGTGCTTTTTGTATGCTGTATACCAAAGTGAGTTACAAGTAATTTATTTACAAAGACTAGCCTAGCAGAAATGTCACTTCTCGTTTCCAGTGAGGTCTTGCTTCTGCTTGGACAGCTTCATGACTTTTAGTACAATTGGTGGATGAAGCCCACATACTCCAACTGGGGCAGTTCTACAGCAAACATCACTTAGCACAGTGACTAACGCAGCACTTCCAGTGTCCTTATTTCTAGAGATATGGCTCTGTAAGTTACAGAGATTAATAATAGGGTTGTGCAAGGGGATAACTTTTGATATTTGTATGTACTGACTTGTTTCAAAGAAATACAAAATCACACATACCCCCATAATGCAAATCACCACGGTATATTAAGCTGGTTCAAATTTAAGCACTGACTTGTTGTTTGTTTGTTTTACCAGGAAATGGACTGACTCCAAGGATCATTCACAGCCATGCCTGAAATGTGTTGCTCTGGTATTTTGTATTGTTTGCATGTTTGTGTTTAAGAAAAATATGTTTTTTACATTCTGTACTTGTTTTTGTTGTTAAAGGAAAACATTCATGTGCAGTGACTGACATAGCCCATGGGAAGCGCTTTCTACTGAGGTACTGGGCTCACCTCTAGCTAGAAGCACTCCAGAGTTATAGACAAATGAGTCTGTTCATTGCAGCCATATGTAGAACACTGTGATGTCATCAAGGAATATGCTCTGCTTGACCCAATGCTGTCATGTACTGCTTGTTCTTCAAGTACATCACAATGTTCCATGCTGACATCACAGTGTTCTATCGCAATGTAGCACTAATATTGATCAGACGCAGTGGTCGATATCTCCGGAGTGCTTTCAGCTACATATGAGCCCAATACCTCGTTAGAAAGACCTTCTTATAGGCTGTCAAACTATGAAGGCCACTAAGTATGACTGTGTCAATTTAATACTGGCACAAGACCAAAAGTTTGAAATATGTAGAATTATCTAAAATATGCATTTTATGATAAGTATTCATTAAACAGTAAGTGGGACATTTTAGCCTCAGCCAAAGCCTAACAGTACTTTATACAGTCTAGCACAACTACAAATATTTAAGAATGACATTTGTGTTTGTATAATGTGCACAATTACTATGTATTTGCCCTGAATAGTATTAGTTTTGCACAGTCCTAATTATTTAATGGTAGTTTCTGGAGACACGTGGTTCAGCGACCATGCAATAAGAGTCAATTTACTTGTGTCACCCTGTGCTGCTCAGAGCAGTTAAGTACACATTGTAAATGATAAAATGACTGCAGACTGGGAGAGTTTGTGTGTGTGTGTGTGCGGGGGTGGGGTAATTCCTCTTTGGGATACCCAGATGGCGTAGCCTGATATCTCTGGGACTGAAAATTGCTGAGATGACTGATTGGCGGGCTGTGTCTGTACATGGCACTGTATGCTGTGCCCACAGAAGCAGCAGCAGGCATGTTCTGTGCAGCAAGTTCCCTTGAAACGTGAAAAGGGGCAAGACTGTAGGTTGTGTATGCTGGCAGGTTTTCAGTTCCTGCTCATCAGTGCAAACAGAAGTTGTACAGCTGCCAGCATTCCAATGTGCTACTGAGAAGTCCTCGCTGAAGGTCTGAGACACAGGCACTCCATCTCAGGATTCATGTCACTGCACTACCTGTCAGCTTGCTCTGACATCACAGAGGAAGATGATTTTCATACATATTTCTGCTTATAGTAGTAGCTATTTTATTTTCATTGTTCCTCTCTCATTCCCCTTCCCCCCATCAGCCCCACTTGTCCTGAACCCCCTGCCACCCTAGACACCCTATGGTTCACACCCAACGGTCGTGCCACTTAGTACATGGTGGCAGGTCAGCCAAGGTTCAAGTTTCGATGGAAGGCAGCACTTGCGCCAACTGCAAGGAGAGGAACAATTTTTTTCCAGATTTGTTTCTCTCTTGGTTCCTGGTGCCGTAGCACACATGTCCATTTACTGATGTGCACAGTATCCCTCTCTCGAACGTGCTTCCCGGCATCTCTGCAATCCTGCTGCTGGAGGGAAATACATGTAATATGTCACTCCTGTCCTGCCCCTGCCACAGGGGTCACCGGAGCAGAGGTGGCTCACCATCCCCAGGAGTCATGTGCTACCTCGGGCAGCACTATAGCACCAGGCACTAGAGGGCAGGGACTCCAGTCCAGGACATGAACCCACGTCACCAGCACTGCAGTGCAAGGCACTGTATCTGGTCCATCTGTTGGCTCCCTCAGTAAGTATTTCTTCAATTTCAGTATAAGTTATGCATTTTCCATTATGGATACATTGCTATGTTTCAAGCTTTTGTTTTCTTCTCAACAGCAAACTGAATGCACTGCAAATTATGTATTTCCTTTATAGATGCATTGCTTGTCCAATGCTTATTTCTTTCCACTGTATTTTGTAACACACTGTATTTCTACTATCTGTATTTTTGGTTGTAACCTCCCGGGGCGACCCTGAAACTAGGCATTCAAGTGCCCAGTGTGCTTACTGGTTAACAAGAAAACGAAATAAAGAAATACGTTTTTTTTTTTATAGTTATGTATAGTTTGAGCAGGCAGCATAGTCTAGTGGTTACAGCATGGCCTTGGAACCCAGAAGACTAAGGCTCAACTCCCAACAGAGGCCACTAACTGGCTGTGTGAAACTGAGCAATTAAGTCACTTAAAGGGACAGTGTCAATCCATTTAGGCCTGAAAGTGTCCTTAGTTTTAAACGCGTTTTATGATTGTCATTTTATGATTGATTGTTCACATTTTGCAAAATTTTATTGATGTAGCTGGTGGTTGGATTCTAATTTATTTTTTCTTTTTAAAAGTGAAAAACAGACTGCCCGCCACACAGTACTGCTGTTACCTCACAAAAACGTGTTTGTTTATAGTCCTTGATCATCTCCCACTACGTCTTTCCTGGATTTGGGAACACACCCAACACAGTCTAGCCACTCATGATGCAGTGGGAAGAGAGAATATTGCATCATGAGTGGCTGCACTGTTTGGGGGTGTTCTAATGTTTAGGAAGTATGCAATAAGAATTGATAAAGGATCTGAAACAAGGCAAGGCTGGGTATAATTACATCATTACCATGCATTTCAGTTCTACTGAGAAAGGAAGCAGATAAAACACCCAGCAACATCAATTAATGTTAGTCAAGGTAAGCATCATAAAATCTGGGTTTTCAACTAGCAACACTATGATGCAAAAGGGGTTGACAGTGTCTCGTTAAACCCTAACATTTGCACCATAATAATGTTGCTCCTGTTCAATCCTGTTAAACCCCAACATTTGCACCGTAATAATGTTGCTCCTGTTCAACTAATTTGCCTGCAATTTGGTACGTGTGGTGTTAGTGCCATGATCTCTGGATTCTGAATATTTCGTGACAATCAGTTCATAGGGAGCAAAGTTACAGAGATACACAAAATGTAAAATTCACCCTTTGTACAAGTTTTTTTTGCTCCTCTGTAACTAACAAAATGGTTTTGTTTTGAAACCTGAAACTTACAGGCTTGACAGAACTTGGCCAATGGTGCAAGCCCTCACAAATGGCAAGTTCTTATCTTATATAGTTTTTGAAATATAAGTTATAAACTATGCTGTTTTCTGAGCATGCTCAGTTCAAAAAAATGGACATTCCCTTTAACCTACTAGAGCTTCATCCAATGAGCTTTAATAGTGGGTAAAAATGGGCAGTTCATCAGCACACCGGTAGAGTTACTGCTGGCAATGCGGGCAACCCAGGTTCTGAAACGAGCCTGGGTAGCTGCACAGCCGGCCAGGGGATGCAAGGAAGGTCTAGCATCCCAGTGGACACTCCTTTCATTCAAGGACAGAGGGTACTGGTTCCTCATTGCTATACCATCCCCTGGGTGATCACAGGGGGAGGTGCAGTGAGGATCACAGGGGTGGTGCAGTGAGGACCACATGGGAGAGAAGGATGACACTGACATTGACGAGCGTGCAGTTCGTCCATGCACATCCTGACACCCTAGCGTGTGGCATCCTTGCGGGGAGGGGTAGAAACAAGGAAAAACCCTCACTTGTGCAACATGATGGCCTGCCTTATTTGCAGACCCCACACTCAACCACCGAAGCAATCCCCAGAAGGTTGGTTGAGAATTCCCTAAGGGATCTGGCCCAGCCAGATGGGCCCCACTGTGTAGTGAGCAAGCCAAGGGGATTCCAAGGGGCAAGAAAGTCCTGGGGGAAGGAGGGGGACAGAAGTTGGGGTGTGGCCGCGGTCTGAGAGGGGGTCAAGGGCTGCGTGATAAAGGGTCATTGATAGAAAGTTAAAATACAAAATGGGTAAAAGCAGGACTCTACCAAAAACAAGATACTAAATCTCATCTGGGCAGTCTGGGGTAAATAAACTGTAAAAAGAAAATTCATATAAAACTCCATACTTCACTGGCTCTGCTCATCTACACCTAACGCTGTAGGCCCCTAAGCGTGACATCAAAAAAAACTTTCTACATTCACAGATTAGGATGTCAGAAGAAGAGGACTGTGAAGCCAGGTGAAGACAGGCAGGCAGAGCAGATGAAGCTCAGGGGACAGAGATCCTGTTTTCAAGTTAATGTGCAGAGTTACTATGAAAAACAGAAGACTCTTAGTATCAAAATATATCAAGTGTAAGCAGCTCCCAGCTCTGCTGGTGGTGCTGTCCTGGAGATGAGAGGTTAAACCGACATCCCTTGTGTCTTGCCCAGGTGGATGTAAAAACCCCACGGCACTTTCTGTAAAAGTGGGGGACAATCCTTGGCACGAAGGCCATATGTCTGCTGGCAGCTGTCAAGCGCTTAATGACTGCTCTGTGGATATGGCAAAAAGTCAGTCGAACCAGTATCTAATACACTGATTTGTAAAGCACTTTCGGATACAGTGTGTAAGGAGGGTGCTACATAAATCCAAATTCTATTCATAAGCAATAGGTCACAACAACGTGTAGGCTAATGTTGGTATTTATCCACACCTGGTATGGTTTGGTCACGAGATCACAGGTTGAGTAACTTAACCACACTAAAAGTGGATACATCCTAGCAGAACCCACATACTGGGGTGGAGTACTGTGATTATACAATTGGCAAGAATTTAAAGGTTTAAAAAAAATGATTACAACAGTCTTACTTGTAAAAAAAAAAACAACACTTTTTGTGTATAATATCCTTTCTCCGTGTGTTATGGTTCCCTGTTGCTAGGTAGAATATTGTTGTAGGAGGCAACACCCGCCCCCCCGGACGCACACATATGCTTGCAAGAATGGTGTGTTTGTTCTTTATTTTAGGTTTTTTTTCCAAGCAAGAGTGGCAAACAACTTGCATGGCGGGAGAGACGAGCGGCTGAGAAAGCAACAGTGCGAGGCCTGGGAAAGGGAATGAGTGCCGGTGATTATGCAGCTTGGTTGGGAGCTGAGATTTTTTTTTTTTTAGTTCTGCAATTGGGCTGGGCAATCAGGCAGTACTGCAACAGACTGAGGAGCCAGCAGTCACCCCAACCTAGATGGGAGGGAGTGAGCATCAGGAGACCCAGCAGTCACCGAAATGGAGGCGAGGGAGCCAACGGTTACCACAGTGGAGGTCTGAGGGAGCGATCGTCAGGGGAAGTCGTGAGTAATGCTGAAGTACTGTGGATTCCAGTGTTATTTTTCAAACTTTTTTAAATCTGTGACTTGTTTTGGGAAACCAACGTAGTTTTTGGTAGACAGGGTAAACATTAGCAGGAAAGAAGATGGCAGGTGAAATGTTTTGATGTGGAATGGTGTGAGGTAGTAGTGATTTTGTTTTACTTTTGGTCTGTGATGTGGCTAACTGGGTCTTTTTGCATGAGTTATGCTGGAATTTACTTATGTTAAAAAAGCCCAGTTAGCCAATCAGAAGTCAGAATTTTGGGATGCCACTGTATAATATTCTACAGTCCCTGCACTACCAATATCCAGCTCACTGCTTTGTAAAGTACTCTGGGATACAGTATGTATGGGAGGTGCTATATAAATCCAAATTATATTCTACTGTCCCTGCACTACTAGTATCTTGAAACTTAGCTTCCCAGCCAAATGCCCTTTGGGGGTAACCCTTGCCTCAGTGTTTGTGCACAGAGGTTCTTTGTCTTTTAAATAGTATCTAACTCACTGCTTTATACAGCACTATGGGATAAAGTGTGTATGAAAGGCACTATAAAAATCCCAATTCTGTTCTACTATACTACCAGTGTCTAACTCGCTGCTTTGTAAATCTCTTGAGATACAGTGCATATGAAAGGCTTTACATTAAATCCAAATTCTATTCTACAGTCCCTGTACTACCAGTATCTAACACGAGGCTTTGTAAAGCACTTTGGGATACAGAATGTATGAGAGGTGCTATATAAATCCAAATTCTAGTCTATTCTTAAGTCTCTGCACTACCAGTATCTAACTGCTTTGTAAAACAGTTTTGGACACAGTGCGCATGAAAGGTGCTATAAAAATAAATATTCTATTCTATTCTATTTTACAGTCTGCATTAACATGATGTAACTCATTGCTTTGTAATGCACTTTGGGACACAGACTGTATAAAAGGCAATATGTAAATCCGAAATGTTATTCTGTTCGACAGTCCCTGTACTACTAATATCTATGGAAACACACAGGTAGCTCAAAATGGCACAGGTTCAGTGCCAAAGCAGAAAGGTCATACACAGTCACAAAGGAGCTCGGCTACTACGGTCTCCCCCCAAGCGAAAATGCATGTAAGATTGTGTACAGGATAAGCATATTTATTGATAAAAAAACAGCAGAAAAGCTAAAAGGACAGCTCCCTCCGCTGAACATTTTTGCACCAAACTGAGTGCTTTTTCAATGCTGATCAACACCCTGATCTTGGTATCATCAGCAAACAGATTGATCTTGTTCCTGATGCCATGTGAGATGTCCGCTATGAAGATCCCAAACAGCACCGGGCCCAGTACCGAGCCCTGCAGCACCCTGCTTGTCACAGACCTAGGTGTTGAGAATTCCCCACCCACCACCACCCTCTGCTGTCTCTCCTTCAGCCAGTTCTTGATCCAGTTCACCATCATTGTCCCCACCCCCAGGTACTCTAATTTACCACCCAACCTCCCAAGTGGCACTGAATCAAATGCCTTGCTGAAGTCCAAATACAGGACATCCACTGCATGGACCTTCTCCAGTTCCCTCGTTACCCAGTCGTAATAGTCAACTAGGTTGGTATGGCATGATCTTCCCGAGACAAACTCATGTTGCTTAACGTCCTGGAGCCCATTAACCTCCAGAAAGAATACCAACCTCTCCTTTAGGATTGTCTCCATTAGTTTCCCCACAATGGATGTGAGGCTCACTGGTCTATAATTGCCTGGTTCATCCTTGGGGCCACTTTTGTGGAGGGGCATCATGTGGGCCATCCTCCAGTCCCGTGGTACGCTTCCTGTGTCCAGGGAGGTACTGAACTCCGCCAGGATCTCTGCCAGTTCTTGTAGTACCTTGGGCTGTATGCCATCTGGTCCCGGTGCCTCATCCACCCTCAGTACCTTCAAACCCTCTAGTACTCTGCCCACTGTGATCTCCCCATCTGTCACCCCTCTCCCCCAGAGCCTACCCTCCCCACCACCAAAGGTAATGACCCACCCTTCTCCTTAGTGAATACAGAACAGAAGTATTCATTTAGAACTTCAGCCTGTTCTGCCCTTTCTCCACCCATCCCCTTCCTTTCCGATCCTCACTATCTGGTCTTTAGTTTCTTTTTTCCCTTACGTACCCAAAGAGGCCCTTCTCCCTGTCCTTGATGCCTTGTGCCAGCCTCCTCTCCCTGTTAGCCTTGGCTGCCCTGACCACTCTGGTTACCGCCTTTGACTTCTTCAGTACTCTTCTCTATCCTTCCCCTTCCTGATCTCCTGAAGCTCCTGAGGGCTGCCCTTTTTGCCCTCACATTTTCCACTACCTGCCTGCTCAAGCAGCTTGGTTTCCTAGCCCTAGCTTTTTAGCTTTGTGTTCTGTTGCAGGATCTGGTGGCTTCCACTATCCCCAACTTGATGACTTCCCATTTTTGGCTTGCATCCATGGTTTTGTGAATTCTAGCCACGTGTCCCTCTAATATCCCCCCCCATCCTCCAAAAGTCCACCTGCCTGGAGTCTAACACCCTGGTCCCAATTCCTACAACTTCCTTGCCCACGCTGAGTGTGAACCACACTGAGTGGTGGTCACTCCCCGCCAGTGGATCGTCCACCCCCAGCTCCCTTACAGATTCCCTGTTAGTTACTACGAGGTCCAGCATGTTGCCCAACCTAGTCGACTCGTTCTTCACCTGTGTCAGGAAGCTGTCCTGGAAGGCTTCCAGGAGGACCTGCTCCCTAGCACTTGAGGTGGTTGGGGTGCTCCAATCCACTCTTGGCGGACTGAAATCCCCCAACATCATGGTGTTGCCCTTCCTGCAGACCCTATCTGCTCTGCTAGCTCCCTGTCCAGGTCCTCTGCCTAAGCTGGTGGCCTGTACACCACTCACATCCTAAGTGTCCTATTTTTGGAATCCTGGAATTGCATTCATAATGCCTCTGTTCTTCCCTCCTCCCCCTCTTCCCTTGCACACCTTATCCCTTCCCTCACATACATCGCCACCCCTCCCCCTTTCCCCTTGTCCCTATCTCTTCTGACTATCCTGTACCCCGGGATCATCAGGTCCCAGTCCTGGTAATGAGTGGCCCATGTTTCGGTGATGGCCACTATGTCCACACACACACACACACACACACACACACACACGCCCCCACCATGAGAGCCTGCATCTCAGTGGTCTTGTTCCCCAGGCTCCTTGCGGTCAAGGAGACTACCCTCCAATATGTTCCCTTCCCCTTTCCCATCCCCTTCTTACCCACCCTGTCTGAACACTCCCTATTACTATCCCTACTGGTGTTGGGGGGGGGGGAGCCCATCTGGCTCTCCTTTCTGGAGACCCTGTATACTGTCTGCCCATGTGCCTCCCCCCCCACTCCTAGTTTAAATCCACCCTTGTTGCCATATATTCTCCCAACCTCTCTTTTAATACCCCTTGCCCCTCCTTGCCCAAGTGTAACCTGTCCTCAGTGAACAATTCACTATTATCCCATATCCTGCCCTATCCACCTACCAGCCCGTACCCATTTGTCTGACACCAGGTTCCCAGCCAAGTGTTGAACTCCTGTATTCTCACTTTACTCGCAGTACGAGCTGTGGGTACTGGAAGCACTTCAAGAAGGCTGCAGAGCTCCTTACCTCCTCACACAGCTTCCCCAGCTCCATGAACCTCTCCCTTACCAACTCGAGCATATTAACCCCCCAAGTCGTTTGTGCCCAAGTGCACCACGACATGAGGGTTCTCCCTTCCCCTCTTTACGCAACTTAAGAACAGACTATCCCACCCTGCCTGCTGTCATTCCAGATATGGATTCCACCCATATGCAACTGTGCTGCTCTCCTTTACTACCCCATCTTATTCCTTTTAATATTGAGTCTCCCAGCACTAAGATCCCACCCCTTCCTGTTTTTGGCCCCATGACTTCCTCTTTTCTTGTCCCATCTTTGAGATTCCCCCTCCATCCTGCACAACTGCGACTCGCTCTGTCCTCTTTGCTTCATTCCCATCCCTACCCTCATCCTACCCCACATAGCGTCCCCTATCTGACTTGTCCACACCTTCCCTGTGTATTCCTGCTACAGCACCTTCATTCCCAACCTCACTGAGTTCTTCCTTCCCTCGCCTCTGCTCTTTTCTCCCTGCCCTCCCTTTTAACCCTTTCCCACCCCGCTCTTTCCCCCATTTCCTTGGCACCCCCCCTCTGCCAGGTTACTGCTCTCTGGGTTGTCCTTACCCTCCCTACCTCCTGCCCCCTTCCTGACAGCGCCTCTCTCTTCATCTTCCAGTGAAGCCAAAACTGTGAACCTATTGCCTGACACCTTTACTGCTGTCCTACTGTTATGAGACTCCGTCCTTCTGCTGGCTGTCCCAGCTTTTTTATCTCTAATTTCTATCTTCCTCCAGTTCACTGGTTCTGAACTCCTGGTTTCCCTTGGAGGTGGTGCTTCTGATCAGGGTTCCTCACTCCCCCTCTCTACCCTCACTATCTCCCTTCTAGCATTAACATATATAGCCTGCATAAAACTAAAGATCTTTACTACTACAACTTATAAATGCAAATTCTATTCTATTCTACAGTCCCTGCACTACCAGTATCTATCTCAATGCTTTAAAAAAAACACTTAGGTGGATACCAGCTGTATAAAAGATGCTCAGTTCACTTAAGAAGGTAAGGCCATGTGGTGCGAGCCACCTACTGTAGGAGAATTATGTGCCTAGGAGAAACAGACGGATCACTTGGCCTCCAGTTCCCCAAGGTTTCCTTCACTCATTGTCTTCCTTTCCATAGTTCCAAAGTCCATGACACATACAGGTAGCACTTCCCATTAAACAGTGGCTATAGTCGGCTCCGTGGCGCAGGGCGATGGGGTATCACTCTGGTATGCTGGCAACCCAGTTTCACGCTCCCAGCCTGAAACATCACGAGCAGAGGCTGGCTGAGAGGATCCAGAGTGTCTGATGGATGCTTTCCTCGGGGTTGGGGGTAGGCACTGTAGTAGCTCCTGGTGGAGGTTTGTGACGGTGCTGATGACAGTGTGGGATGAACTTGCACTGTCAGGCACCCCCCAGGAAAGCTGCAGCATATGCATCCTTGCGGGTGGTGGGTGCGGCGAAAGCATAGGAAACTGCCACACCAGGTACACTGGATGATGGCCATGTGGTCCCTCCCATGCCAACTGACTTCTGGTGTGTCAGCAACACGTCGACCCTCAGCCTCCGCCCAAGCTCATATGTTCCTCCTCTAGTCATTGTGGAGGCCCCTGGCAGGGACAAGCTGGCCTACTGGAGGAAAGGAGGGAGGCTGCAGCTGTCTCCCAATGATGTCAGAAGAGGCCCCTGGCAGGGATAAGCCAGCCCAGGGGATGGAAGGCTGAAGGAGGACTTCAGGGAAGTGGGAGATGCAAGGGTGAGTCTGGCAGGTAGAAGGGGTGGCATCGGTGTCCCAAAGCAGAGAGGTGCTGGCGGGCACAGGAGGTGCAAAAAAAAAAACCTGGCTACAACTGAGCCAGCCAGTTAGCGCAGTGGCAGTGCTGCTGCTCGCTGCGATGGTGTCCCAGGTTCGGAAGAAAACTCGGGCCAGCAGGGGTTCAGCCAGGGGCAGGAGGATTAACTATCCCAAAGACAGCACTCCACCTTCGGAGTGGGTGGGGATTTGTGTCCTGCAACCTGATCACCACCTATCAGGGGCTCGGTGGGATCGCAGTCAGGTTCACCAGCAGGGGATGGACATCACCAGATGCCACACGAAGGTAAGCGCATGTCAGAGAATGACTGGTTTTCCTGGGAAGAAAGCTGGAGGAGAAAAGTCCCAGTCCACCAAAGATGAAGCTGGCATGCCTGCCCCCCCCCCCCAACACACACAGGTCCACCCAATATGGACATGGCTCTCCACCACCAAGCATGGTCCTGGACAAGGGTTGGGTATGCATAAATCTAAAAGAAGGTATAGGGACAGGGCTGGGGAGTGTTTTGTCAAGAGTGGGGAGGACCAGAGAAGTAAAGAAACAGCTTGATTGAAAAACATTATTAAATGGGCCACGAAAATCCATTAACTTTATTGGTCAAAACATGTCACATGACAGTTGATTATTATCTTTTTTTTTTATTTATTATGCTTTTTGCCTCCGGTCCTCCCCTCAAGCCCCTAATAGAGCTTCGGCCCCACCCCATGTGCTGACCCACCATGCCCAGGCTTACCCCCCCCCCCGGGCAGGGCTGCTGGGCAGGCACCCCCTTCCCATGGTCAATGTAGGCAAGCCCTGGCTTACCACCCCCAGGGCAGGACCACAGGAGCGGGACCCCCCCCAGCGGAAACTGGTGGCAGCGGGGGCATCATGGCTGAGGGACCAGAGATTTTTGTTGCTGTGTTCCCCTGGGAGGCGGGGCATGCAATGACACCAGTGTCTGTCCCGCCTCCCCACACAAGCAGGCGTCGGCTTTTTCTGGTGATTCCCCCGGTCTCCACCAGAGGATGCCATCAAGCCAGACACTCCCGCCCCCCCCCGAAGAAAGAGCCGCCCCTAGGGTGCTCTATCCTTCTCCACCCAGCTGGCCGGCCCTCCTATTCCCGTGTCCGTTCCCGAACCCGAGACATCGGCGTCGCAAGTGGTCGCCTTGCCACTGCACCGGCCAATTGATTATTTTCTGACAACTGCACATCTCACCTGAGCTATAAATTTTTTCAACAGTTAAAAACCATTTTATATGTGGAATAACACACTCTAGGGTGGGCAGTCATAAGAGGATAATACACTTCTTTGGTAGTTGAAGCACTCAGCTACATCTTGTGCCTAACAAACACAAACGATATACATTATTCCCTTATAACCGCACACTGTCTGACATCTGTTATCCCTTACAGAACCAATGGCTTCAACTGTTCCACATGATATTGCATACTGCATAGTAGGAGACAAATGTGATGGCCCATTTTTTATTGAGCATAAACACAGAAACAGACAGTGATGGCAGAACAAGGCCACTGGTTCATTGAGTCTGCTCATAAAACCTTAATAAACCCAGGGCCTCTTGTCCATACTGGGTTCTAACCCACACTAACCAAACTCAGGCTCCCCATCCTACTGCTACCACGTTGAGCAACCACTAAGCCCGTCAAACTGTCCCAGCCATGTTTGAAACCATTAATGGTTTCGCACCCACCACATCAGCTGGCAGACTGTTCCATGGCTCCACCAACCTTTCAGTAAAATAACACTTTCTCACTTCCCTCTTGAATCTTCCATCAGTTTCCTCATCCCCCGTGTTCTTGATCTGCTGCTCATGCTAAACAGTTACTCACAGTTTACCTTGTTCATGCCTTTCAGGAAGCTGAAGGTCTCTATCATATTTATTTATTTAAAATTTGGTAACCGGGAAAGGCACACTGAGCCAAGGCTCATTTCCAGGTGCAATCCGGGGGAGGGGGGAATGGGAGTACAGACATATGGATATTACAGGCATCCAAGGTACAAAGATACAAATGAAGCAGATAGTGCACATTACATAGGTAGCCCAACAGAAGAGATTAAATGAGGATTCCCCCATGATTTAACAGTATAGAATTTTCATAAAATATTCTGTCTGGGATATTACATTGGATATAAAGTAGGCGAGCAGCTACTAGGTTGCTGGCTTTCGAGCAGACATTGAGAGACCTTTTGGCCTATTCTGCTGGCTTTTAGTATGTTAGTATGAAAAGTGCATTAGATTCCTTCGCAAATAACGCTGAAACAATGCTTGCTAGAGTACATCAATTAAATATCACACCAAGCAGAGAGCTAACTAGGGCCAGGAGCATAGTTAACCCAGATTAGGGAGTCATAGGCATGCAGGGGGAGCAGGAGAAAACTGGGGGGAAACAGAAAGTCGGAAGGTTTAAGTGGGGGAGAGACAGGTACAAGGTACGGGGGAAGGGGAGCAGGAATCAGCCTCTGCAGGCATCTGAAGATATGGAATGGGGGGAAGACAAAGGGAAGAGGGGAGCAGGTTCCAGAGGGAGGGGAGACAGCAGGAGAAGGCAGCTTGCCCTGCACAAGAGTGAGGACGGGGAACGGAGAAGGTGTGGGAGTCCCTGGATCACAGAGAGTAAAAAGAGGAGCGAATGGTGGGGAAGAGTGAGCAGATGATGTTGGGGGGGGGGGGGACCAAGCCAGAATTTGGCCAGGAAGGTGGTACAATGGGACTGATGACATAGAGGAAGTGGGAGGACAGAAAGGGAGGAACAGAGGAAGAAATGGTGAGTGTGGAGGGGCGAGTTGGTTGCAAAGTGACAGAAGGCATTACAGAGGGCGTCCAGTGTGGCAAGGGAAGAGGAGGGAGCAGTACCATAGACCACATCTGCACAGTTGACAACCAGAAGAGACATTTTGGTTACCAGCTCCCAGCAAACCAGGGGGAAGACGCAGTCCTTTTTGTGGTACAAGGTGCCAATCTTCGGGAGTAGTTTGACATGGATGGCATCAATAGCAGGTATCGAAATTAAGTGTTGCAGCCACTAGCCAGCAGGGCTAGTGACTAGGAAAATCCATTAGCCCCACAGACCTTTCTACTGGCCCAGCTGGTGTACCAGTTCAAATACTACTTTCTCCAGTACAAGCCCGCAGAACTACTGTACTTAAAATTGTTTTTACTAGCCTGATACAAAATCTACCAGCATTTGGCTACTGGGCCGGTGCCAGTTTCAACCCCTGCAACGTGGGCAGAGAAGTCAAGCTTGCTATTTATGTAGCTGGTGCAACTCTACTGACGTTTGTTATTCTTGAAGCTATGAAGACCGCCGCAGCTGACGTGAAGACGTTACTGGCACTGAGACAGAATGACGTCATCACCACTGATACTCCAAGCAGTATCTGGCGCTGCAAGTGACTGTGTGGAATTCACAGTCAGCACCTTCCGTTATTTAATGAGTCTCCTTTTATTTTTTATTTTTAATTTTTTTTTTTTTGCAGTTTCTTATTTATGCCTCTCTCTAGAGTCCTCTGCCCTACATCTGATGTCCCCCTCCCGCTCAAGCACCAGGTATGAGGCCCTTTCCCCTAGACCCCACGACTTACCCTTCGTGGTAGGGGGTGGGGAGCGACTCGACCCACTGGACCGGATTCGGTGTTCGGGGAGGTGCCTTGGAGCCGTTGCGGAGGGGACCAGCCGTCATCCATGCAGAGGACTCTCCATTTCTGCTATTCTTTTGTCCCCGAGGTTGCAGTGTGCAATGTCTCCAGCGGCGGTGGCATGCACGCTCCCGTGCGCACCCCCGACAAGCGCCTGCCGCAACTCTCGCCCACTGTTTCCAGTGCTGACGTGCCACCTCCCAGCCTCCGCTAGGTGGCAGGCAATCGCCGAGCCCTGCAATCCCCCCTTCCCGGAGAAGGAGAGCAGTCCTGGGGACGCTTGATCCTTCTCCACCCTGCCAACCCCCAGCGCCCCGTGTCCGTTCCCTAACACGGGTCGCCGCATGATGCGAGGTAAGGCGTCCAGCGCCTCAGCCCTCAGTGCCACCGGGCCGGCTGTGAGTATCCTTTTATAAATACGTCAAATCAATAAAACATGGTTGACAGAAGGTTTAATCTGTCATTGGTGGTTTTTAAAGTAGTTTAACAAAATAACAACAGGTAGTTGTATAGCTAGATGGCCAAACCGGGATGGGGAGCAGGAGGTCAGCTGTGTACCTGCTCAAGGTCACTGGAGGCCACTTCTCCCATTTTAGATGTATGCGGACTGACTCTTGAAAGGGAGTTAAAATGCCCACTTCCACCACGCATCACACAGGAACACCAGTAAAGAACAAAAAATAACAAACACATGCATAATAAATTATAAATGATAAATCCTTTAAATACTGTACATCTGATGTGAAAATAATAAAGAATATTCCTAATGTTATAAAATTCCAGAATTAAGCATACTGTCAAAAAAAAAAAATAGTCACATCTACTCCAAAACAACAGCCCAACAGTCTGTAATCTAGTTACAGCAAGAGTAATTAGTTTCTTCAATGAGGCCTTGCTGACTGTTTAGTGTGCCAAACTGCTTAAACCAAGATGCCTCTCTTTGGAGAAGCTTACAATCTCTGTCCCCCAAAGGAGTTCAACCTGCTCGAAGCCTGTAAATTTCAAAGAAGAGATCTGATGGCTTGCACTATTAAAATGCCTGACTAGGCTTGGGGCACCATCTTTTCATGTAATTATTGACTTATGTTCTAAAATCCTGAGTCTGTGTTCACGTTTTGTCTGTCCAATATACATTTTATAACAGTTATATCTGATGAGATAAACAGCAAAAGTGCAGCTGCGTGTTATTCGTTGCTTAATGTTTATTTTTTCAGCGCAATAAGGGTTTGTAACTTTATATATCCTGTGGGTATTGCTGCACTGGGCATAATGCCCATAGAGGTAATTTCCTACTGGTAGGGGACTGAAGGAGAATCCTGTTTGAATTTCTTTTTTAGGAATATAATCTGAATATACTAGTTTCGTTTTTAGTGTGTCACTGCTATTAGCAACCACTAAAGGTGGGTCCTTGTTGAAAGTTGTAAGCCCTGCTGAAATCGAAGTAGAGAA
Organism: Neoceratodus forsteri; assembly: GCA_016271365.2. Taxonomy (NCBI): domain Eukaryota; kingdom Metazoa; phylum Chordata; order Ceratodontiformes; family Ceratodontidae; genus Neoceratodus; species Neoceratodus forsteri. The sequence goes on along the minus strand of CM028131.1, from coordinate 1,400,108,472 downwards.
AATCCACTGCTTGGCCCACCCAGTTTGTAGAACTCGCTCTAAGTCTTTGCTGTCAGTAGTAGTAGTTCATTTTTATTTAGTACTGAACAAGGATAACACTCCATTGAGCAGAGCTCATTTTCAAGGAGGTCCCAGTGCATTTTAACATGTTAAACAAGTACAAAAGTATACAAACATATAAATATATACACTATATATAAATAATACACATACAAATACACACACTATATACAAATAATACACACAAATACATACACTATATACAAATAATACACATACACATACACTATTTACAAATACACATACAAATACACACACTGGGCTGGATATTCAAACTGCGCCATTCTGTGGCGCAAGCCCTTGAGCTGCACAAAATAGTTGCGCTGGGGTATGGCCGGGACGATATTCAACGGAGTTGCGCTATTGAGCAACTCCTTTGAATATCACCCCCCGGACACAGCCACTGTGCATGGCGCAGTGGAACTTGCACCACCGCAAGTGGTCAGAGTGAAGCATTCAAGATGCGGTGGCGCAAGTTCCATTGCGCCATGCGCAAATTTCCGATATTCAAAAGGTGACATGCAAATGGGGCCATAATTCATGCAAGGCGCGGGGGGCCATTTGCATCTGTTTATGGCCCCATTTGCATGCCATTAGCATGCAGGTGCGCCGATCCGAGGACTTGCGCCTGGCGCCCTGCCAGGCAGCAGCCGTCGGGGACCGGCGCCCTGCAACCTGATCACGGGCATAACTGTTGTAATCCCCTCCCCGACTGGCCCGATCGCGGGCATAAGTGAAAAAAAACCACCCCCCACTAGCCGATCACGGGCAGAACGAAGTTCAACCCCCAAGAACATATCCTGGTGGTCCAGTGGACTCGCGAAGCCGATCGCGGGCATTAGAGTCCACCACCCCCAAGGTCCACATGCCTGGTGATCTGGTGGCCCCACCCACCCACTGGAGCCCCACCACCCTCTCCCCCGTCAGCTGGCGGGTGGCAGTATCCACCTGCCTGCCGCCCGCCATCCGCCGACTGACTGCTCGGTGGGGCTGCATGCCCGTGTCTTGCTCACAGACAGTAGGCGTGCGGCCCTACCGAGCAGTCAATCGCCGGCAGGCGGGGCGGTGATGCTGCCGCCCGCCGGCTGACGGGGAGCGGGACAGGGGGCCGTAAGGTGGGTGGGGCCACTAGATCACCAGGCATGTGGACCTTGGGGGTGGGACTCCTAATGCCCGCGATCGGGCTTCGCGTGGTCCACTGACCACCAGGGATATGTTCTTGGGGTTGAACTGTTCTGCCCGCGATCGGGCTAGTGGGGTGCTTTTCACTTATGCCTCGCCACCGGGCCAGTCGGGTGTGGGGTTTTGTTCACCTATGCCCGCGATCGGGCCAGTCGGGGGTGGGGGTTACTTATTATGCCAGCGATTGGGCTGCGGGGCACAGAGAGTAAGTCGAGGGCCACCCACAGGTGGCAGCTGCTGTGTTGCGCCCTGCAATGCGGCAGCTCACCTGTGGCCCCTCACTCTCTTTTTGCTCAAAGTTGTGCAGGCGCGGGTTGGGGTTGCGCCTGCACAACTCTGCACTCCCGCTGAATATCGGGCTGTGCAGTTTATGCATGGTTCCTCCCCCTCCGGTTGAGCATGCCTTCATTAGCATTGCGCTGTTGCTCAGCTTGACTTGGGGGGCGCAACTGCCTCCTGCTGAATATGTCAGAATGGCGCAATTTCGGACTTGCTCAGGCGCAACCCTATTGCGCATGGCGCAACCCTTTTGAATATCCAGCCAACTATATACAAATAATACACACACAAATATATACACTATATACAAATAATACACATACAAATACACTATTTACAAATACACATACAAATACACACACTATTTACAAATACACATACAAATACATACACTATTTACAAATAATACACATACAAATACACACACTATTTACAAATAATACACAAATACATACACTATATACAAATAATACACATACAAATGCATACACTATATACAAATACACTATTTACAAATAATACACTTACAAATACACACACTATTTACAAATAATACACAAATATATACACTATTTACAAATAATACATATACAAATACACACACTATATACAAATAATACACATACAAATGCATACACTATATACAAATAATACACAAATACATACACTATATACAAATAATACACATACAAATGCATACACTATATACAAATACACTATTTACAAATAATACACTTACAAATACACACACTATTTACAAATAATACGCATACAAATACACACACTATATACAAATAATACACTTACAAATACACACACTATATACAAATAATACACATACAAATACATACATTATATACAAATAATACACATACAAATGCATACACTATATACAAATACACTATTTACAAATAATATGCATACAAATACACCCACTATATACAAATAGACTTACAAATACACACACTATATACAAATAATACACACACAAATACATACGCTGCATACAAATAATACACATACAAATACACTATTTACAAATAATACACATATAAATACACACATACGGCCAGATATTCAAAAGGGTTGCGCCATGCGCAATAGGGTTGCGCCTGCGCAAGTCCGAAATTGCTCCATTCTGCGATATTCAGCAGGAGGCAGTTGCACCACTGAAAACATGCTGAGCAACAGCGCAATGCAAATGAATGCATGCTGAACTGGAGGGGGAAGAACCATGCATAAACTGCACAGCCCGATATTCAGCGGGCTGTGCAGGATGTCTGGCGCAACCCCAACCTGCGCCTGCACAACTTTGAGCCAAAAAAGGATCAAGTCGAGGGCCACCCACAGGTGAGCTGCTGCAATTGCAGAGGCGCAACACAGCAGCTGCCACCTCTGGCTGGCCCTCAACCCACACCTGTGCCCCCTGCAGCCCGATCGTAGGCAAAGGTGTAAATCCACTACCACCCCCCACTGGCCCGATCGCGGGCATACCTTAATCCCCCACCAGCCCGATCGCGGGCAACAATGTGTCTCCCCGAACACATCCCTGGTGGTCCAGTGGACCCGATAAGCTCGATCGCGGGCTGGAGTTGTAAAACACACCACACCCACCTCCTGAATATATCCCTGGTGGTCCAGTGGACGATAAGCCCGATCACGGGCTGGGTTGTAAACATCCCCCACCTCCCGAATATATCCCTGGTGGTCAGTGGACGATAATCCCGATCGTGGGATGGGTTGTAAACACCCCGAACACATCCCTGGTGACCTAGTGTCCCCACCCCACCCACCCACAAAGCCCCACCACCCGTTCCCCCGCAGCCGGCGGCATCCCACCCGCCTGCCACCCGCGCCCGCTGACTGGCTGCCCGGTAGGACTGCCGCCCACTGGTGCAGAGCAAGAGCCAATGGGTGTGCAGCCCATACCGACCTAAGACAGTCAGATTTGTGAATGAATGTATTCATTCACAAAACTGAACTATTTTGTACAATGTAGACTGTATGTCCATTGGCTCTTGCTCTGCACCAATGGGCGTGCAGCCTACCGGGCAGTCAGTCAGCGGCGGCGGCGCAGGCAGGCAAAATGCTGCCACCCGGCTGCGGGGGCGGTGGTGGACTTAAATAGTGAGTGAGTGAGGGCTACTGGGCTCATCAGAGGGTTGTGTGTTTACAACTCGCGATCGAGTTGTCGATCACTGAACCCTGAATCGTCGGAAGGAGGTCTTCTACTCAGCCCGGCGATCAGCTTATCGGTCCACTGACCACCAGGGATATGTTGGGGAACATATTGCTGCCAGCAGATCGGGCTGGTGGGGAGATTTAGCTATGCCCTGTGATCGGCCAGTGGAGGTGTGGTCGGATTTACACTCTTTGCCCGCGATCGAGCTGCAGGGGCGTCGGTCCCGACGGCTGCTGCCTGGCAGGGCGCCAGGCGCAAGTCCTCGGGGATCGGCGCACCTGCATGCTAATGGCATGCAAATGGGGCCATAATCAGATGCAAATGGCCCCCGTGCCTTGCATGAATTATGAACCCATTTGCATGTCACCGTTTGAATATCGGAAATTTGCGCATGGCGCAATGGTACTTGCGCCACTGCAAGTTGACTGCACCACTCTGACCACTTGCGGTGGCGCAAGTTCCACTGCGCCATGCACAGTGGCTGTGGCCAGGGGGTGATATTCAAAGGAGTTGCTCAAGGGCGCAACTCCTTTGAATATCGCTCTGGCCACACCCCTGCACAACTATTTTGTGCAGTGCAAGGGCTTGCTCCACAAAATAGCGCAGTTTGAATATCTGGCCCACTATATACAAATAATACACATACAAATACATACACTATTTACAAATAATACACATAGAAATATACACACTAAATACAAATACTATATACAAATAATACATATACAAATACAATACCAATTATACCATCTACTGTATAACCCAAACAAAACCAGGGTATTTTTTATTTTAGTCTTTGGTAACCAGGTAAAGCCCACTAGGCACAAGTGCCTGTTTTCAGGGGCAACCTGGGAGCTTAAGTGACTTGCTCAAAGTCACAAAGTATGCAAGTGGAGATTGTGAGAATCAAACTCAGGTCTGGTCTGCTGGATGTACCAAGCTCGTTCACACCTCGTTCCTCTAACCTCTAGGCTATACTGCCAGCACAGGTTAGTTCTATTTATCAGGTAACTGCATCAGTGCAACAGATAGCCGGGGCCTTTTGATTACTTTTAAACCAAGACTGTAACTTGGTGAATCTAACTGGGTGACCAATATACCTCAAGTTAGTCGGAATGGAGTTCCACAAAGATACCCCTCTGATTGTAATGGAAGATCTGCCTATCCCAAGGTTATTTTTCGGCAGCATAAATTCAATACCTGTTGCTGATCCTAAGTTATCTTCTACAGATCTTATGTGGAATAAATCCATTAAGTATTTGGGGAAAACACCTTTCCACACTTTACACATAAATTGCATCGAATGAAGTTTTCTTCTGTCTGGAGGTTTGGGCCAACTGAGAGAGTGACATAAAACTCAACAATGTGTAGTACGGGGAACATCTAATACAAAACGTGTCAATTTGTTAAACATCAGGTCTGTAACCCCTGTGCCCATCTGCTGCCTCTCTCCATCACCATGGCTGGTGGGGAACCATGCGGAGCACGGCCTGAGGGTGCGGACAACCACCATTTATACCGCTCGGCACACGTGGTGTTTCCAGTTTTCTCCCACAGTCCGCAGCCCCTCTCTCCATCCCTTGGCACAAGCACAGCCACTACTGGCCTGAAGCAGGGTGCGCCAAGCAGTGGATTTTCTCTACTTCAATTTCAGCAAGGCTTTCAACTTTCAACAAAGACCCACCTTTAATGGTTGCTAATAGCAGTGACACACTAAAAACGAAACTAGTATATTCAGATTATATTCTTAAAAAAGAAATTCAAACAGGATTCTCCTTCAGTCCCCTACCAGTAGGAAATTACCTCTGTGGGCATTATGCCCAGTGCAGCAATACCCACAGGATACATAAAGTTACAAACCCTTATTGTGCTGAAAAAATAAAAATTAAGCAGCGAATAACATGCAGCTGCACTTTTGCACCACATCACTGCAGCAGGAGAACTCCCTGGCCCCAAACCCTTGTTATGTACCCGGTCAAGGAATACTATTAGGTTGGTCTGACAAAAACTCCCTGCCACAAACCCGTGCTGTTTACTGTCCTGGAGTTCATTTCTCTCTAGGTAGTCCACGAGGTCTTCTTTGACTAGTGTCTCCACCAGTTTATCCTCATTAGAGGTAAGACTGACAGGTTTGTAGTTACCCAGTTGCTCCTTGTACCCCCCTCATGGAGCGGGCCCATGTCCCCTGCCCTCTTGTCTTTTAGAAATACCCATGTCTGAATTGAGCTACTGAAAAGCCCTCCCAAATAAAACTAAAGTGCCTTCATTCAGTAGGGGAACATGAATAATAGGCAGATGGAAGCCCATCTATCTGTCCACCTATATATGCCTCAGAACCGGCATGTAAGATGCTGACAAGCACTTATAGAGGTTACTGAACATGATTCTACATTTGAATATTCAACAGTATTCCCCCTCATACTATAGTCATTAGTGCAGCCTCTTTTTTCACATCAGTTGTTATTCCACTTTAGGGTCCCTTATAAGTTTAAAATAATTGCTAATTAGTTGAAGTGCTGTACTGGCTGTTAACTCAGGCTGCCTGATGAGGGATTATTGCTGTCACAAATCTGTTTGCAAAACATCGTTGTTTATTTCTGTCAAAGTCACTGCTGCTTGTGGATAGACGAAATTAAAGAAACTTGCCTTTTTTTTTTGTTAATAAAGCTGTTTGGGTTTTAAGTCGCCACCTCAGTTTACTTTGAGGCTTTGCTGCCGTTGACTCCTGTGCCCATCTGCTGCCTCTCTCCACCACTGTGGCTGGTGGGATCCATATGGAGCAGGGCCTGAGGATGTGGGCAACTGCCATTTATACCAGCTGGCGCACATGGTGTCTCCAGTTTTCTTCCACACTCCGCAGCCCCTCCCTCAACCCCTTGGTATGAGCATATCCACTATTGGCCTGAAGCAGGCACAGCATCACTGCAGCAAGAGTAAACTCTCTGGCCCACCCTCTGACACCAGAACCCACTGCCAGCCCGACCCAGCTGAGGTTCACTCACTGCATGGCTGCTACCTCAGCCTGGCCTTCTTTCTAATGCGACACCCAAATCCGCTCCAGAATCCACTCACCGGGACGCTGTGCCACACACAGTGATGAGGCCATCGCTGCAGCCCTAGAAACATGTTTTTATACGTTACACTTTATTTTAAGTGTCAGTTAACTACACTGTAGTTACAGTATTATTACATTGTAACTGCATTGCAACTACAATGTAGTTGCATGCAACAAAGATGTAACTATGGGGTAATTACACTGTTGCATGTAATTAATGATTAGTTACACTGAAACCAACACTTAAAATAAAACTGAAGGCTGAGTGTGTTACAGAGGTAATGCTACCACTTGTGATGACGATTACCCGGGTTTGGAACAAATCTGGGTTGTTGAAATGCCAGCCAGGGGGAGGATGGCTGAGTGTCCCATGGACACTCACCTCCTCTGGGGATGGAGGGTGTATGGTCTCCACCGCAACACTGCCACCTGAGTCACCACAGGTGGTAGTGCTGCTGAAGTCATGGACTAAAGGGGGAGCCATCAACGGCATGACACACTGTGTCAGCAAGGCCTTCCTGACATCAGGAAGTGGGACAGAAAATGACAAAGAACACCCCAAATGCAGCAGGATGCTGGCCACTGCCCTCCACAGGCCCTACACCACTGACTGGGTTCTTTCTCGCCGATCAACACTTAAAACTCTGTCCTGGGGTTTAAATGCAGCCCTTTAAGGGGTCATTCATGGGAGGAATGGCAAGAGAAGATAAGTCCCAGGGATAGTGGGTGATAAGCAGCTCTCCATGGGACCACCTGAAGGCTGACTCAAGACGCTACTATTGCAGCTGACAATTATCTGTGGCATTGTACCATCTAGTCATGTTAGGTCTGCTAACTTTTCCCTCTAAAGCTGTTGTCTTTGGTAAAGGTGCTCTCATATGAAGCCCCATTTTGTGATGTGCTTCGGTATCTGTAATCCTTCAATCTCCCCATATTTTCTTACTTACTTTGTGTTATTTTGTTGTGATTTTGTGTATTCTAGCCTTGCACCCCTGCTATGAAACCATGTCATTATTTCCCATTCGTTCCATACCACTGTAAATGGTGATGTCTCTCTCCCTCTCTCTCAGTCTCTCCCTCCCTCTCTCTCTCTCCCCCCCACTTTGTAACCTTATAGGTCACTTCCAGAACTAGTCAGGTATTTGTCTAGTATGCCTACCTGGTGAATAAAAACTAAATAATAATAAATGGGTTTCCACTAAACATCCTTCAACAACTCCAATGTTAGATCTGGTATATATAGCCGGCCCGGTGGCGCTGAGGGCTGAGGCACTGGCACCTTACCTCGCTCGCCGGCGACCGGTCTTCAGGAATGAGCACGGGCCATCAGGGGTCAGCAGGGAAGGAGAAGGATTGAGCGTCCGATTGACTGCTCTCCTTCTCTGGGGAAGGAGGTTCTCAATGGTCGGCGCTTGCTCGCCCCCTGGCAGGCTGGAGGGCAGAGCACTGCACCACAAGTAGGGCAGGAGCTGGGCAAGATGTCTGGAGGAAGCGCATGTGGATGCATGCATGCTCCACTCCGCTGACGTCATAGCACGGTCCCGACTCCTGGGAGAACAGGAGGAAAAAGGACACCGCCGAGCAGGATGACGGAGGGCGTCTTGCAGGCTCCGCCCCTGGCTAGCCACAGCTCTGGCCACCCAATCCGGTCCTCAGTGGGGGAGTTTGACTCCTCACCGACCCCACCAGGGGGGTAAGCCCTGGGGCCAGGTCAGCATTGGTTGGTGGACGCCAGGGGACGGGGCTGGGGACGCTCTCCAGATGTAAGCTGACGGCAGAGGGGAAAAAGAAATAACTGCAAAACAAAATCTGGTATATATGGTTTTAAAGTACTTATTACTTCAGAAAATAAGAGTTCCTCCAGAATAAAATGGACAACAAGCAACACAGAGATGTGACTGGTCCAAAAAGATCACACAGTCATGCGTTATTCCAGCCACAGAAATGAATGGCAACGAGCTGACTGAGGCTCAGCCTACATAAGACAGAGGTACTGATGATTGATTCGAGTCTGATGAGGGGAGCGGCGGTGGCTGGAGAGGTTATGGGGCTTAGACTCTGGTCCTTGTGTCTGTTTGCCTCCACCATGGTGAAAAATCTGAGGGTCATTCTGGATTGTAAATTCGCATTTGAGTGTCAGGTGTTTTTTTTTTTTTTTGTCCGGAGTGGCTTTTACTGTCTAAGGAATGTCAGCCAGATTAAACCTTTGCTCCCACCTGAGGACATAAAACACTAGTGCATGCATTTATGACCTCCAGGCTCAACTACTGTAATGCTCTACACCTCGGGGGGGAAAAGGGAGTTTGCAAGACGTCAGTGTATGTGCTCCTGATGTCACTGAACATCCCGCCTCCTGGGCAGAAAACGACAAACTTGGGAAGCACAGCATGATGCTCGACTCGTGCTGCAGATTCCGCACCACTAAGCCATGGCACCCTCAGAATCATATCCCATAGTCCAATGGGAGGAAGGGTACCCTCCTGAAGGCCCCACCCTGGTGGGGGGGCAATCCAGGGTGTAATTCCAGGTCGTGTAAAACCTGGGCAGTGAATGATGGTGCTGGATGTGGGGTAGGGCAGATGGGGGCAAGTCCCTAAAATACAGCAAATTTAAAAATAAATAAAAAGCAGTTTGCATCATTGCCTGCAGCTATTGCGGAAAACAGTGGCCCCAGACATTGACAAGTCTATCTAGAGCCTGTCACATAACTCCAGTGTTGCACAAACTGCTGGTGAGGTGGCGTATAGCCTTCAAGTTTGGCTTCTAACCTATAAAGCCTAAATGGTACGGACCTGGCTACATGGTTGAATTTCTGCTTCCTGGCAGCTCCCCCCACCCCAGCTGTTGCCTTCTTCTTTCTGCCAATGAGGTCTTTTTGCACTATGCTGGGCAAGATTATAGAACTCTGGTGACCTGATATTCAGTGGCCCTGTTTGTGTGGAATTCATTCCGAGGGATTTGAGAATGGCTCTTTTGGTGGAGAATGAAGCAACACAATGAACTATACTCAGTCCTTAAAATAAAGCAAAAAAACTCAAGTCAACGTACATGAAGAAACTCACGGATCACTGGAGCCAACGAAATCAGAACAGCACCAAACAAGCCCCAGTGCTTTGGGTCGATAGCATGACACTTCTTCGGGGGGGCATGGCTTTATGATGTAAAAACATCATTTAGCTACCACGGAAAAACATAATTTAAATACCATAATATCTGCATATTCACAAGATCACAAAAATCACGTGGCCATCTGTGAGACTTTGTAATTTGATACCCAGCGCATCAATAAACCTATTAAATAAATAAACGTGCCCTTGTGAATGAAAAAAAAATTAAATGTGCTTATAAAAAAGTGACAAAAAAGTTATATCCGGGACAGAATATATATATATATATATATATATATATAGTGTTGTGTGTGTGTGTGTATATATATATATATATATATATATATATACTACAAAATTAATGTGCAAGCTTAGAAATACAGAGTAATTAGTAGCGAGAGACGGCAACCACTCAAGATACAAACAGAAATGCTCCAAAGGATAACAAAGGTGCATGTCAAATAAATGATATAGGCATAATACCAGTAGCTGAGCCTTCATGAAGCCAAAATGGCTGTAAAAAGAGGGAAAGGAACATGGATGAATGGAAAACCAAACAAAACCAAAGAAATAGGCCATAGCTACAAGTGCAGCTCATTAATAATACAGGCATGACACTAATGGCCAAAAAGGGGAGCTGAGCCAATATGAAGCCAGAGTGGCTGTGAAATAAACAAGAAAAAAAGGATATCAACATTAAAAGAAAAATCCAGGAGCTGCAATAATGGCTCAACTAGGGTGGGTGCTGGTAAGTACCAGGGGCAGACAGTTGCCAGGGTAAAGGAAGGAATATACAGTTAGAGGAGTAAGTCGTCATAATAATGAATACAACTAAAACACCTGCTTGGTTTGGCAGGAGTAGTAAAAGAAAAACTGAGGGGTGGGGGCTCAGTAATAACACATGTATTATATCAGTGGCCAAAAAGGGAGGGCTGAACCAATGTAAAGCCTCAACTGGAGAAAGTGTATCTTCCAGCTGAAGAGGCTATGAAAAAACACGGAAGAGGAAACAGATGAAATGGGTAACTGCTGAAAACAAAGACAAAAGAAAAATCCAGGAGCTGCTATGGTGGCTCAACTGCAAAAGAACTATCACTTACGAAAACAGGTTGCCATGGTAATGGGTAGAGCTAAACACCTGTCTAGCGTGGCAGGTGAAGTAAGAAACTAGAAGAAAGGGGGGGATGGGAGGAAAAGAACCAGCTAGACTATGTATGTCTGTATGAAATTCGTCTTACATAAAAACAAACAACAATGGCAATTAAAAAAGCAAAAAAAAAACAACCTTGGGAATAGCATGAAAACATAAATAAAGAAGAGACAGAGCAGATATACTGTATAAGAAATCAAGATGTGACAGCAACACAAATAACTTGAAACAAAGTCTCCCAGTAAAGGTGGTGAACCAAGCCATAGGATATATCAAACAGATGTAGCACTTGTCTCGATCACAATATCTGTAAAAAAAAAAAAATAATATATCACATATAGAAACTAGTAATGACTGTATCCTGTCAAAAACCTGAGCAATGAGATTCACAAGAAAGGTATGATATCAACATTATCATTCAATACAGTTGGTTTAATGGCCTTTCTTGTGTATTTCACAGCTTTTCTGGCTTCATATTGACAGATATACACACCCAGAAAGAGAAATGCAGAACCCGGGCATCTCGACCACAGAGGTCTCGATTAGCATTCTGCAACAAGATGGCAGCCTCAAAAATCACTCGGGTGCAAGTCGGCCCGGTGGCGCTGAGGGTTGAGACGCTGGACGCCACACCTCGCTCCACACCGGTGACCCGGGTTTGGGAGCAGACTCGGGTTGCTGGTGGGTCGGCTGGAAGAGATGCGGCTTGGCGTCCTCGACAGCTCACCGTCTCCAGGGAGGTCAGGTGGAGGGCGTTTACCATCACACTAGCGACTCTGGGCGGAGGCTCGAGACTACAGCTCCCTAGAAGGGAGATGGGCGGCCCAACATGCAGAAGGCGTCGGCGACTAAGCGCAATGGCGTCGAGGATTGGAAGCTGCGTGGGGAGGAAGGAAAGCAGAAAAATGCCTGTTAGCACCAGGAGATGGGCTTCCGGGCATGCCTTCAATGTGCCCCTGCTGCTTGACTACCTCCGGACCGCGAGAAAGTTGATTTACGAGGTCCATCCCACCTCGTCCCCGCTTGGGGGGTAAGCCTAAGCTACATGGGGGATCCGGAGGTAAGTATCGGTGGGCAGGGTGGCAGAAGGATGACCCCTTGGTTGCCCTGAAGGGTCTGGGCCGACAGGTAGTGGAAGAAGGCAAAAGTACAATTTAAAAAAAAAAAAAAAATCACTCAGGTGCATACAGCAAGTTGGCACTGTCCAAGAAGAGGGTGCAGCCCCATACCAATGGGGGTGCACATTCTTGGAAGGTGATGGTTACAAACACTAGAAGCCTGGCAACCAAACTACCCGAACTTGCAGCCATCATGATAGTAGAAAGACTGGACTGGGTCGCTGTGACAGAAATGTGGTTCACAGAAAACCACAAATGGGACATGGCTATACCCAGATACAGTCTGTTCAGAAAGGATAAGCAGGGGCAAAGAGGGGAGGGGTAGCCATTTACATTCGAGAAGACATAAAAGCCACAGAGGTGCACAGTCACCCTGGGGACACCGAGTCACTGTGGCTTACTATAGATACAGGAAACGGAAAAACCTTCAGGATCGGCATCATTTATAAACCTCCAAATCAAGGACAGAAAGGGGACAAAGACCTGATAGAAGAAATACACAAAATGACTCACAGGGAAGAGGTGATACTGGTGGGGGGACTGCAACCTTCCGATCTAAACTGGAGTACACAAACGGCGGCAACAACAAGAGGCAGGGATTTTTTATTGGCACTACAGGGAGCAGGCCTAAGTCAACTGATCAAAACACCAACAAGAGACGAAGCCATACGTAACCTGGTCCTCACAAACATTGAGATGGTCAAGGAACTCGACGTGGGATGCCATAAGGGTAACAGTGACCATCGCATGGTTAGCTTCAAGGTGAATATAACGGAGGACACGTGCCACTCAAAAGTTAAAGTACTAGATTTTAAAAAGGTGGACTTCAACCAAATGAGGACCAACATAAAAAACAACTTAATTGATCTACAAGTGGATGAGCTCAATGTCATGTGGGAGAAACTTAAGAAAGCAATCCAGACAGTCACTGACGAATGCGCCAGAAGGGTTACCAAGGCGAAAAGAAAACAAAACCCCTTATGGTTTTCAAAAGGAAGTGGCTAAAATAGTGAAAGAAAAACAGAAGATGTTCAAGCTATACCAGGGAGCAAACAAGGAAGAAGGCTGGGTGTCGTACAAGAAAAATGAAAGAAGCCAGCAAAAAAATAAGGCAGGCAAAAGCACAGACAGAAGCCAAGTATAGCAGAGAGGGCAAAGAGAGAACAAATCCTTCTTTAGATACATCCAGGAAAGAAGGAAGGCAAAAGGGGGTATAGTCAAGATTACAACTCAGGAATGGAAAACAACAGAAGATGACCCAGAAAAAGCAGAAATCCTGAACAACTACTTCTGCTCAGTATTTACTAAGGAAGACCCAGAGGATGGCCCAGAAATGGCAAAACGCAACACCCCTGGACAGGGGGTCAATACTAGCCCTTTCACAGAAACCGAAGTACTGGAGGCACTAAATAAACTGTAAGTTGACAAGGTCATGGGGCCACAAGGAATAAAATAAGTAGGTTCGCATCGCAGTTTGCAACCAAAGATCAGTAAAAAGCGAGTCAAATCTGGCAATGATTAGCAGTCATTGCTAATCATTGCCAATTGGTCCCAGGTCCTGTAAAAGTGCCTTACTGGGCACTGTCACTTTTTTTTTGTCCTGGTATCCATTTTTTACCCTCCTCCTCCTCTGCACTCCACCCCATGAACCCGAGCTGTTCCCTGATTGGTCCAGTGATGCTTCTGCACCCCCCCCCCAACCAGTCTCTGCGTGGGAGAAACGTGACTGAGTCCTTTTGCAGTGCACCCAGAAGAGGAAGCAGGCATCGGGAGGTCGAGCAGGAGTCCAAAGGTGAGTTTTCTTTATTTATTTCAATTTTTTTTTTTTTCATCCTTGCGCTGTCATACGGTTAACTTAAATTGTCTTTTTGTTTTGCAGGTGGTCGGAGACAAGCAGGAGCCAGGAGGAGTGGTGGCCGCACTGAGGAGAAGCTGGAGGGAGAAGGCCTGACCGAGACCAAGAGAGGGCACCGGGGCGACCTGGACGGAGCAGAGAGCAGGTGGCTGCATGCGGGGCAAGGCACAGTCAGACGGGCAGATTCAGTGACCACAGAGGAGAGCAGGAGCGCAGCAGAATCGGGGAGCAGCAAATAACAAGTAAAACATTTTCATTTGGTCAGGGAGCCTGGAGGAGGGAAGAGTGGTACACAGACTTCAGGGCACAGATGGTGGGGGGGATGGCATAATGGCAACGAATGGGCAAAGCCAAGAGCTGGACTGTGGGTGGTGGGAGAACAAGGGCATGAAAGGGTGCCCTGCCTTGAACTTTAAGTTTGTGCCCTGCTTGCAGTGAATTTGGGAGCAAACAGTGAACATAATTACAGTGAACATTTGGGAACAGAATAAAGACTATGTGCCCTGCTTTGCACAGATTATGGGGGAACCAGAACTTAATGTGCCCTGCTACTATGTTGTGTGCCCTGCATCTTTGCAGTGAACATTTGGGAATGGATAAAGACTAAGTAAGCAGCCCTGCCTGCTTTGAGATCTCGATAACCAAGAAGTAATGTGCCCTGCTCTTGACTTTGCAGTGAATTTGGAAACAGAAAAAGAGACTAAGTAAAAATGTGCCCCGTTTTGCAGAGATTGGGGGAACCAGAACTTATTTATGTGCCCTCTTGTGTGCCCTTCATCCGCAGTGAACATCTGGGAACAGAATAAGATTAAGTTAATGCGCCCTGCTTTGCAGAGATCTGTGCCCTGCAGCTAGTTGTGCGCCCACATGCAGTGAACAATCTGGGAAAAAGAAACTAAGTAATGTGCCCTGCTTTGCAGAGATTGGGGGAACCAGAACTTATTTAATGTGCCCTGCTTACATAGATACATAGATACATAGACAATGTCGGCAGATAAGGGCCTATGGCCCACCAATCTACCCATTTGAGCTTCAAGTTCAGTTTATGTTTTCCTGAAGTCTGTTGCCCCTACCCTGACCTCCAGAATTCCTTTATGTCTATCCCATGCGTTCTTAAATCCCGTGATTGTTTCAGCCCCCACCACTTCCTCTGGCAGGGTGTTCCACTTGTCCACCACCCGTTCTGTGAAGAAGTTTTTCCTCATGTTTCCTCTGAATCGTCCTCCCTCCAACTTCATCCCATGCCCTCTAGTCCTGGTACATCTTTTTCACTTAAAAATAGTGTATTCCTGCACCCTGTTCCTCCCTGTGAGATTCTTGTATGTCTCTATCATATCCCCTCTCTCCCTCCTCTCCTCCAGGGAGTACATGTTCAGTTCCTTCAACTTGTCTTCATAGGACTAGTGATGCAATCCATGCACCATCTTTGTTGCCCTCCTCTGAACCTTCTCTACCCTGTCTATGTCCTTACATAGGTATGGTCTCCAGAACTGTACACTGTACTCCAGGTGAGGCCTCACTAGTGTCTTGTATAGTGGAATTATGACCTCCCTTTTCCTGCTGTGTGATGCCCTGCCTATACATCCCAGCATCCTATTTGCTTTACCTGCTGCCTTGTCACACTGTTTCCCTACCTTGAGGTCATCAGAGATGATAACCCCAAGATCCCTTTCCTGTTTGGTATATGCGATATCCTCACCCCCCAACTGATATATTGTGCCAGGGTTTTTGTGCTCCATATGCATTATCTTGCACTTCTTTGCACTGAATTTCAACTGCCAAACCCCTGACCATTCTTCAAGTTTCTGCAGGTCCCTTCTCATTCTGTCTACACACTCTGGTGTGTCTACTCTGTTACAGAGCTTTTTGTCATCAGTGAACAGTGAAATTCTGCCTTCTAGGTCCTGCGCAATGTCACTGACGACGATGTTGAATAGGACCGGTCCCAGCTCTGATCCCTGTGGTACACCACTGGTCACTCTTCCCTCTGTGGAGTGACAGCCATTTACCACCACCCTCTGTGTCCTGCCACCCAGCCAGTTACCTACCCACCACACTACTGTCCTGCCCACACCCATATTTCCCAGTTTGTGTAGTAATCTTCTATGTGGCACAGTGTCAAAGGCCTTGCTGAAGTCCAGACAGGCCATGCCCACTGCCCTCCCCTGATCCACCTCCCTAGTCACCCAGTCAAAAAATTCAACGAGGTTGGTCTGACATGACCTCCCCCTGGTGAAACCATGCTGCCTTGGGTCCTGTAGTCCATTGACAACCAGATGTTCTACCAATCTCTCCTTCAGTAGTGCTTCCATGATCTTCCCCACTACCGAGGTGAGGCTGACTGGTCTGTAGTTCCCTGCTTCCTCTTTGTTCCGCTTTTGTATAAAGGGGACTACATCTGCTGTCCTCCAGTCTTTGGGTACCTCCCTGTTTCCAGTGATCGGCTAAACAGGATAGCCAGAGGTTCAGCCACCACCTCTCTTAGTTCTTTAAGGACCTGGGGTGCACCCCATCTGGCCCAATAGCTTTATCAACTCTTATTACTTCCAGTTCCTTCAGGACCCTTTCGTGTAAAGGGACTTGTGTACATTTCTGCACCATTCTCACCCTTGTACTCCGTTCAGACCCATTACCTCCTCTTCCTCAGTAAAGACTGAGCAGAAATACCTTTCAATATGTCAGCTTTACTGTTGTCATCCTCCACGAGCCCCATCCTCCCCTTCAGTCTCACTATCCCTCCTTTGTCTTTCTTTTTCACTTATGCCTGTAAAGGTTTGTCCCTCTACCCACTGATTTTGCAATGTGTTCTTCTGTCTGAGCTTTGGCTTCCCTTACTGACCTCCCTGCCTCCCTTTGCTTCTCCTGGTATGTCTCCCTATTCCCCTTCTGCCTATGTCTTTTTGTATTGCCTGAATGCAATCTTTTTGGCTTTCACTTTCTTTGCTACCTCCTTGGAAAACCATAATGGTCTCCTCTTCCTTTTCCTCTTGCTAACCTGCTTAATGCATAATTCTGTTGTTCTTGTAATCCCCATTTTAAATACTGCCCACTGTTCTTCAACCCCGGATTCCTGTCCCATTCCCCTTAATGCCTCTTTCAAGTATCTCCCCATTTCCCAAAGTCTGCCCCCTAAAATCCAGGATACGTGTTTTGTGTGGTTTAGTTCTGCTCTTTCTGTGATTTCAAACCACAATGACTGGTGGTCACTGTTCCTCAGGTGCTCCCCACTGTTACCCCATCACACTGTCCCTGTTTGTGAGCACAAGGTCCAGTATTGCCTTCTGCCGAGGTTGGTTCCATGACCAGTTGCTTGAGGAAGGCACCCTGAAGGAGTCAGGATAAATCTGCTCCTAGTTGATGCTGCTGCTGGGATGCTCCAGTCCACGTCTGGAATATTGAAGTCTCCAACCAGTACTACCTCACCCTTGTCTGCCATCCTTTGGATGGCTAGCATCAGCTCCCTATCTGTTTCTTCCTCCTGGGCTGGCGGTCTATAGACCACACCTGTGCGGATGGCTGTCCCCATTTTCCTTTCCAGCTTAACCCACAGTATCTCTCCCCATTTGTTCCTCCTGGATCTCTGTGGCCCTTATGTCATTTTCACATACAGTGCCACTCCTCCTCCTTCCTGCCTGCCTGCTCTGTCTCTTCTGAGATATGTTGGTAGCCAGGTATGGCCATCTCCCAGATCGTGGTTACCATTACACCAGGTTTCAGTGATGGCCACAATGTCCAGGTCTGACTGCACCATGACAGCCTCAGATCGTCCATCTTGTTGCTAAGGCTCCTGGCATTTGCACACATGGCTTTCCATGATTTGACCTCCCTACACTGTTTCGCTGTTCTACTCCAGCCCCTTCCTTGGTTGTCCTTTATCCCTGGTTCTCCTTGCTGTCTGCCCTTCTGCTGAATTTTTCCCCTTTTCTGCCTGTCCACCTCTTGGGCACTAATCTCCATCTTTTGCACACTTCTTTGAAGAGATAGCCACTCCTCTGGTTCACTGGTTCCACTGCTAGCTGTGGGGGGTGAGCAAGTAGGTACCCTCCTTGCTGGCCTGCCACCCCTCTTTGCTAGTTTAAATGCTTGTCAATGTAGCATTAAAATTTATCATTGAGTGCTTGGATTCCCCTCCAGGATGGATGCAGGCCGTCAGGCTGAACAAACCTCCATCCCTCCAGGTGGGTCCCCAGTCACCAATGAATCCAAACCCTTCTCACAGCACCAGTTCTTCAACCATGAGTTAAAGTTCCTGGTGCATGCACTCCTATGCTGTCCCTTGCCTCTCGCAGGTAGTACCTCTGAGAAAGTGACAGAATTAGCTACTTGCTTGAGACCCCTCCCCAATTTCCTAAACTCTTCCTGAACTTCCGTTGGCTTCCCATTTGCCAGGTCATTAGTACCTAGGTGGATAATGACATCCAGCTCACCTTCCCGTCTTGCCTTCCCAGTGATCCCCAGGATCTTCCTTCCATCCCTCCATGCCGTGGCACCTGGTAGGCACCTCACCTCCCTGTCCTCCCCCTCCTGTGTTCCTAGCTGGATCCCTCTTATGATGGAGTCCCCACCAGGATTCCTTCCTCCTCCTCTGGGGTCCACTGCTTTCCCGCTAGAGTCACCTCCTTGGCTAACCTCCACATCCTTTCCTTCCACTTCTCTGGGTACCTCTATTTGGTTGTCCTCGTTTGCCAGTGTGGCATATGAGTTCTTAGTGGAATAGGATCTGGGATGTGCCTCTGCCTGACTGCTCTAACCCTCCCTGAGCCAACTGTCATCCAAGTGCTCCTCGTTCTCGGCATCCTTTGGGGCAGTTGCATTGGACTGGGTGGTCTCTGGATGAGGTGATGGTACTCCAGACCCAGTTTACTTCCACTCTGAGTCTGGCTACCTCATCCCGCAGTCCAGAGAGATGCATGCAGATAGGGCAGCACCTCAGTGTCCAGAAGGTCTGCCTGAATATGGCTGCCCACAGCCACTGAATTGCACCACTCCCCACATTATACTGCAGTTATACTGCTATTCCACTACTTGTCTGCTACTGAAGCTCTCCTAGTTCCCTTTTTATTAATTTAGTGTCCTAAAAATCCTGCTACTGATCCTCAGATAATTTTCTTGAAAAAAAAAAAAAAAATAAAATAAATAAATAAATTAGTCAAAACACTTGTCGTGCTGAGGGTGGGCTTCTTCCCCCTTATGCCCCTCTACTTCACACCCCTTACTATACCCTGTGTTTAGCTCCTGTCAATCAGATTTAACAGGGCATATAATTGAGAGTTGGGGGAAGGGGGGGGCGAAAATTTTGCAGCAATTAAAGACAGCACAGAATTACACCACCACTACTTTTTAAATTTTCAACAGCCCAAAAACAATTCTAAGTAAGGACAACAAAGAAAGTACAGTGTCACTAAAAGCCCACGAAAAATAGCAATTACCAGTTACTCTAAAGCACTGAATTGAATATGTTTCCTTCCTTCCCCTTCTGGCTTCTTCTGAGAAAATAAAACTCTACTTGCTACCTCAACTCTGACTAAGCCCCACCTCCAGTTATCACGTAGCTGAGGTCAGAGGCCAGACAATTAACACCCTTCACCCAACTACAGGACAGTCAGACAAGCCAAGATAAAATTTGCAGCAATTAAAGACAGCACAGAATTACACCACCACTACGTTTTAAATTTTCAACAGCCCAAAAACAATTCTAAGTAAAGACAACAAAGAAAGTACAGTGTCACTAAAAGCCCACAATCTAAGTTTAAAAGAAAAATAGCAATTACCAGTTACTCTAAAACACTGAATTGAATATGTTTCTTTCCTTCCACTTCTGGCTTCTTCTGAGAAAATAAAACTCTACTGCTTGTGTGCCCTTCGTCTGCAGCGAACACCTGGGAACAGAATAAGACTAAGTTAATGTGCCCTGCTTTGCAGAGACCTGTACTGTACCCAATATTTAATGTGCCCTGCTTATGCTGTGTGCCCAGCATCTGCAGTAAACATTTGGGAAAAAGACGAAGTGATGCTTTGCAGAGATGAGGGGAACCAGGCACTTAAGAATTATGTGCCCAGTGCTTATGCTGTCAATGACGTGTGCCCTGCTCTTGCAGTGAACAATTTGGGAACAGAAAAAGACTAAGTTATGCCATGCAGCTTTGCAGAGAATCCAAGGGGACCAGAAAATGTGCCCTGCTAAGTGTTGTGCCCTGTTCTTTGCAGTGAACTTAGGAACGCACGGAATATATTATGTGCCTGCCCTGCTTTGCGGAGATCCATGAGGGAACTAAAAAGACTTGTGCCCTGTTTTGGCAGTGTTGGAAAAAAAAAAAACTATACCCCTTACTCACTGTCTGCCCTTTATCTGGGCAGAAAATGAAAAATTAAGTGTTGTTGTGCCCTGCAACTGCAGAGATTTTAATTTGAACTCACTGTGTTGCCCCTACTTTTTAGAAGAAGGTACAACCGTGCCCCTGCACTTTGATTTGGACACACTACTTGTCTTATTGTGGCAGCAAGCCCACAAAAACTTAAGTAATGTGCCCTGCTATGCAGTGACTTCACTGCCTGCAGTACAGTCACAATGGGAGGGACTGTCCCACTTAGGAACAGGGTTTGGTCAAAGAAGTGCCAGCGACTGGGTCGGAGGGACTGGGGGGGTCACACATCTGTTTGCTGCCATTTTCTTTTTTTTTCAGGAAAAACCTCATCATGTGTTACTTTAAGTAGTTGCACATCATGACACCTTGTTTTTCTAACTTCAAACTTTGTAATAATTACAGTCCGACATGGTTGGAGTTAAATTAGCAACTGCAGAGTGATGGTGCCAAAAATATGATCGAGAAAAAAACTGGCTGCAGATTTGCAGTGAGGGAGACTGTGCAGTGCGTGTTAGCTGCAAATTGTGCTGTGATTACAGAGATGAGCTATGTGGGTTGAGGAACTTCAGTGAGGCATTAATTGCAGGGATTACAGGCCCCCAGTTTAAAGTTGACACCATCCAGAAACATCTTCTGACAGAGCAGCACAAGAAATCTGGTAACATTTGGAAATTTGGTAGAACAAGGTCACCACTTGATATATATTCCCATACCACAATTGGTAAGTTTAAAACGGGGGGTGGGGTGGGTTAGGGGTTTGGACTGAGACCTAAAATGTATTTAATTTATTTGTAGGGAGAGCTTTCAGTAATGCAGAGGAACAGCATAGAATGATTCTTGGCAGGCTGATGGAGTTCCTCCTGTATATGACGGTCAAAGAGGACATCCCTATTAAAAAGTTTGAAGCAACAGCAGAACAAGAGAAGTGCCATGGAGTTCATCTGGGCAATAAATACATTAACGCTGTTAGTGGGAAATAACTCACAATGTGTATTGGCAAGAACCTAGAAGAAAACCTGCTGGCAACTGTCAAAAATGCAAATTATTTTTCAGTGCTTATGGACGGTAGTACTGATAGTGGTGTAATTGAAAAGGAACTGGTAGCTGGCCCGGTGGCACTGAGGGTTGAGGCGCTAGACGCCACACCTCGTACTGCACGCAGCGACCAGGTTCGAGGCGGACTCGGTCGTCGGGAGATTCCGGCTAAGGGGAGGATCGGCGTCCCACGGATGCTCTCCTCCCTCTGAGGAGGATTCCCAACCCTGAACTGTCGGTGGGAGCACCGGCACTCGAAGGTTGTGGCTCCGTCACGGAGTCGAGGAGAGGATGCTGTGGGGCGCTTGAGGAGGCGTCGTCAGCATCGCCACCCCTCTAGGACGACGCCCTTGTGTGCCGCGCCCCAGGGGTGGGGGAAGTAGGGAGAACAGCGGAAAATGGTGTCCTCGGTGTCCCTAGATGAAGACTGCCCATCCCGAGCCCACCTAGGACAGACCCCGCTGTGCAAGGAAATAGGAGGAGGTAAGGGCACTCTAGGGGCAAATCCTGAAAGGGGGGCTTCGGGGTATGTGCAGTCGGAAGGAGGGGGACACCGGGGACAAGGAAGGAGGATAAAAAAGATAACACAAAAAAAAGAAAAGGAACTGGTTTACATAATTTATGTAAATCCCATCGATGGTCAAGTAGAGACAATGTTTTTACAAGTGAAAGCTAATATCAGATGGCACAAGACAGGGATTGAAAAATCTCCTTTTAGACATTTTTACAGAGTGTGGCCTTAATACAAAAGACATGGTGGGGTTTGGGGCTGATGGGGCATCTGTCAACGTGGGTGTAAAACGGGGTCTTGCTGCTCTTTTAAGGGAAGACATACAGCGGTTCGTTGGTGTTCATTGTTTCTCACACACATTAGAACTGGCCATAAAAGATGCTTTGGATAACACCTATTTCAACGATGTTTCAAACTTTCTGACCCAACTGTTTTATCTCTATTAGAAAAGGCCTAAGAGACTCAGAGAGTTACGGTCCCTATCCTAGGCCATGGAGATGTCAGTTGAAAAGCCCAAGAAGGCCCATGGCACACGTTGGGTGCAGCATAAACTTCTTGCCACCAATGCTGTTACCAAATCATTACCTGTAATTTGTGGCCATTTAGAATATATGGCCGTAGACCCAACTCATGACCAGACCAAAGCCAAGGGAGTGTTGCAAATTATGACTAAATTTCAAATGGTGTCACACCTTTTGTATTTTGAACACCTGCTTCAGCCACTTGCCAGGTTCTCATTAGCACTTCAAAAAGAAGTAGTTGAAATGCCAGAGCTACTTAACTCTGTTGAAACTTTGAGAAACACTCTTGACCATGCTAAGCAGAGTGGTCCCACAGCTGGCAGTGAACTTGACATTCTCTTAAAAAAATGGGTCTGATGTTCTTTCAGGAGCATGCGCTCAAGTCACATACAAGGGTGTGAAATTAACACATTTTTGTGGCCAAGTTGTTAAAACTTTGAAACGTCAAACTAAGAAATACATTACAAACATTGAAAACTGTTGTGAAGAAAGGTTCAGTTTGACTGATGAAAGTGATATCTATAACCGTGCAAAAGTGTTAGATACCAGACTTTGTCCAGCTGCAGACAGAAAGGAACTGGAGCTGTATGGTAACAGTGACACTGCTGCAGCAGCTGTCCACTTTTCAGAACTTTTGCAGCCTGACTGTGACAGCACTCTGCTAGTTGCAGAATGGCGTGAGTTTAAGATTTTTGCTCAAACTAATTTCATCAATCTTTCTGCCTCTGCTATCTGGTCAAAGCTGGCATGTGATTGCCAAAATTTTTATTCAGATCTGTTGAAGCTTGTCAATGTGTTGATAGTATTTTCTGTGTCTAATGCAATTGTAGGTGTTTTTCAAATATGAACAAGGTAAAAACTGACTGGAGAGCAAGTCTGGCAGAAGATACTGTAGAAACATTGATAAGTACATTTTATGGGGTTTGAACAAAAATATAAATTTTTGGTAATTGCTAATCAACTTCAGCCAATTGCTAATCATTTTTTACTTTGATTAGCGAAGGCCGCTAATCAAGTCTCCAACACTAATTTATGCCTTGGGTCAGACGAAATGCACCACAGGATCTTAAAAGAACTGAGATTAGAGTTGGCTGCCCCACTGGCTAAACTATTCACCAAATCACTAAATAGTGGGGAGGTACCTGAAGACTGGAAAAGGGCAATCGTGGTCCCGCTCCACAAATTGGGCAGCAGGGAGGACTCTGGAAATTACAGGTCGGTAAGCCTCACATCCATAGTGGGGAGGTTAATGGAGACACTTCTCAAACAGAGGATCATGGCATTCCTGGAGGCTAGCGGCCATCAGGACCCCAAGCAGCACGGTTTCACAGCGGGTAGGTTATGCCACACAAATCTGATTGAGTTTTTTGACTGTGTTACAAAGGTTATAGATGATGGCAGGGTGGTAGATGTTGTCTACTTAGACTTTAGCAAGGCCTTTGACTCGGGTCCATACAGAAGGTTGGTAAAGAAGCTAGACCACATAGAAGTTGGATCAGAAGTAGTTAGATGGGTTAAAAACTGGTTACTGGGCAGAACCCAGAAAGCGCAAATAAACGGAGCACTGTCATCAAGGTAGGGTAACCAGCGGTGTGCCCCAGGGTTCAGTACTGAGGACCCTGCTCTTCAATATTTTCATATCAGACATAGCTAACGGACTACAGGGAAAGGTGTGTCTGTTCACAGATGACACCAAAATATGCAACAGGGTCGACACCTAGCAGGGAGTGGACAAGATGGGAGCTGACCTCAAGAAACTGGAAGAATGGTCTGGAGTATGGCAGTTTAGATTCAACGCCAAAAAGTGCAAAATCATGCACATAGGAAAAAGAAATGCAAATAAGGCATATTACCTTGGAGGGGAAAGACTAGCTGCCTCCACCCAAGAGTGCGATTTGGGAATCATTTTCTCAGACAACTTAAAGGTAGGTAAACAGTGCTAGAAGGCAGCATTAAAGGCCAGTGGTATGCTGGGATGCATTGGGAGGGGAATCACAAGCAGGAAGAGGGAAGTGATCCTGCCGCTGTACAGATCACTGGTTAGCTCACCTGGGGTACAGTGTCCAGTTCTGGAGGCCCCACCTCAAAAAGGACATTGACCGAGCAGAGACAGTGCAGAGAAGGGCAACAAAAATGATTCAGGGACTACACGAGATGTCCTATGGGGACAGACTTGAAAGAACTGAACATGTATTCCCTGAAACAGGGAAGAGAGACGGGTGACATGATCGAAACATTCAAGTACATTAAAGGCATAAACCAGGTGCTGATAGACAATCTTTTCCAATTTAAGAAGGGCAGCAGAACCAGGGGACATGATCTAAGGCTGCAAGGAGGGCAGTTCTCCACCAACACCAGGAAGTTTTTCTTCACAGAAAGAGTGGTGGATGCCTGGAACCAGCCTGCCTGCAGAAGTGGTAGGGGAAAGCATAGTGGTAGGTTTCGAGAATGCTTATGACAGATTCAAGGAAGCCCTCAAACCCAAGGGCAGTTAGAAGGATAGGCTGAAAGACAATGGGAAGACTAGACAGACCTGGTGGTCTCCTTCTGCCGTTAACTTCTATGTTTCTATGTAAAGAGTATACCATCTTGCTTCTTTCTGAAGAAGCACCTTTACCCTAATCCCACCTCCAAGATTGACTGGAACCCATTCCAGTCCATAAATGTCATTTGTCTTGGATCACAACTGTGGTAAAAGGTAAAATGTTCACCCAATGGGGTGTCTGGGGTGGCAGGCCAGATAATGCATACATGCTCCTGAATCCTTTTATGTAAAGGGTGCACTGTCCTCCCCTCATATATAAGTGGGCAACTGCAAATAAGAACATATATCACTAAGGATGTGTCACATGAGATGAACTGTCTTATCTCAAAATGTTTTACCAATCACTGAGGTGAATAAAACTATTTCATGTAATACCGTAGACACAGATACTGCAGCGCCCACAATGAAAGTTACCCAGAGGTTGGCAAGGTAGCCACTGTAGTCCAAATTATGCAAGTTCTCATCTGCATGAAGGACTTGCCAATGTTTTTAAACTTGAATTGTTATTAAGAAAATTACTGTGACTGTACAAGCCCTCAGACAAAATGAGTAATTTCTTACAGTGGAGAGTACTTGCTAATGTTTCCTATGTTGGCAGTCTGCGTGGCTACTGAATTGTGTTCCATAACAAAAATTACACCACTAGGGCTGTTCCTGGTCTTTTCTTTGGACAGGCCCCATGAGAGGAATTCCAGGCCCCGGGAAATGTTCAGACTCTGGGGCCCCTATGCAGCTGCATACAGTAGCATGCCAGGTGGCCTGGGCCCCTCTTTGGTGCTGGGCCCCAGGAATATTCCTCGGCTGCCCCACCCTCTCAAGAGCCCTGTCTTTGGGTATTAAAGGGTTAGATCTTTCAATAGACTCGACTCTAAATTCTGCCTCCTTAACCAGCTCTGTTTGGTACCCTCTGTTCAAAGAATGACTACTTAATTCCTCAGCTTGCTTGTCATAGACAGGCAAGGTGAAATAATTACATCATATTCTAATAAATCGACCATAAGGTATGGCACAAACAGTATGCTGAGGATGTGCACTCTGGGTTAATAAGAGGGTGTTGCCCAATGTCAGTTTGCAGTAGCCACAGGATTGTACGTTAAGCTCAGGAGTGATGCTAGAACACAAATCTAAAAACATAACAGCATCAGCATCAACGGTGGAAGTAAAAATGAAGACTCAGTTCACCCCATTAAGGAATCTGATGAATTCACTGGCAAGTTCAGTACTGCCCTCCCAAACCTCTATGATGTCATCAATGTACCTACTCCCACATTTTATATGGGGCAGGTACAGGTTCCTGTCATGGCTGAACACAGCGGCCCCCTCCCACCAACCCAGAAAAAGGCTGGCATTGGAGGGGGCCATAATGGTCCCCATGGCAGTCCCTCAGGTCTGTAAATAAAACTGACCATCAAAAACAAAGTAGTTTGTGGTCAGAAGAAGCTCAATTGCTTCCAATAAAAACTGGCTAGAAAAGGCCTGTGGCTAAAGGGTTTGACAGTTAATTATGCATACTAGCAGTAATACCCTGCTGATGGTCAACAGACGTATACAGAGATGTGATATCAATGGATACCTATTTAAATTCTGTACTCCATATAAAATCTTTCAATTTTAACAACATGTCCGTTGAGTCTTTGATACAACCTTTAAGGCCTGGCACCAACTTCTGGTTGATAAATGCCAAAATACTTACTGTTAAGGAGCTTTGTCCTGATATAATTCGATGGCCTTGGTGGTTGAATGCATCCTTATGGGCTTTAGGCAGTGTGTAAATAGCTGGTACAACTGGATGCTGTAACAACATAAAGTCCCTTTCTAGTGTAGGAATCTATCCAAGGACATGGCTATTGTACAAACATTAGTGTATTTTCTGTATAAATGCAGGTGTTGAATCAGATGATGTTTTTTTGGTAATCTGAACTGAAAGCTGTCTTTCCATCTAGGTAGCTATTTGGACTTGTCCACAACTGCAACAAGGCCCCCCCTTGTTGGCTGGTTTGATCTCCCTTTTGTCATTACTGATAAGTTCCTGTAATGCTGCACATCTTTGGATAATCAGATTCTGGGAGGCTGATCGCCACTTAGGTGCAAACAATTTTTCCACATCTTTGAGAACCAATTTTTGATAAGTTTCCAAAGGGGCGCAAGTAACTGTGGAGGGACAACATACAGATGGCTGCCTGAAACTAGTTTGTCTCAGTTGTATTCCTCTATCAGAATTCTGGCTGAACTTTTGAACAGTACTTTCACTAGCTTCATCTATAGTGTCCCATATTTCCAAATCATGTGCTGATAACACGTTTTCGTCCGTTACACGTACAAGTATTTGAAAATCTGAATCAATTACCTTGGACAGTGTGCCACTGTCCTGGCCACCCACAGTGGTTTGACTAGAAATTTTTTTGAGATTTAACTTTTGGACAAATTTCTGGAGGTTACATATGTAACCTCCAGGGTTGGGGAGAACATGTCACTTGGCATATTGGCTAGGTTTGGCTACTCTGACCAGGGGGTACCCAAGTAATCCAGAGACTAGAAGCAATAACAGATTGTCCAATACCAGGAGATGGGATTCTAAAGTGTAGCTTTATTCAACAAGACTCTGAATAAAAACATAGTGCACTTACCCGGTCAACAAAAACTAAATAAAATAAATAGATGGACCCCCAAGGAGCTACACTCCTTGTAATGCAGATAAGGTGCTGACACAGACACATATCCATTCTTGGATCCTAAAATTCCATATGTCATGGACTGTTTAACTAGTGGTACACTACCACCCTCTACTCCATCCCCATGTTGGGACACCCTCTTCAGTCACTGGCCAATACCTGAAAGAAAGGTATCTGGTGTCTAAAAGCAAATCCATAGAGGTGAGTCCTGTTACGCCAGGTGGGGAGTCTCCCACCTTTTGTTCCATAGACCCATGCCCGGCCACTCCTTTGTTTACACACACACATCCTTGGCTACTGTAGTGTGGACTGTGCATGGCTTTGTAATGCAGTAACTGTCTTTCTCTGAAGACCCCCCCACATACAACAGTCATTACATCTCACTGTTCCATAAGCCCTGGACTTGGCATCCTGACTGACCCACAGCCCCAGAGACTTATTTACTCACTGTTTTGGTGAATGACACTGGCCTTTTGTCAAAGCTTCATCACCTTCCACGTTGCAGGTGTCCAAAACTCTGAATGAATCTCATTCCTCAAAAACTGTAGTACCCCAGCACACTCTGTCAGGCAGCTTCTTCCTTTTCCCAGGCCAGGGGGTTGCCCTGGGAGTTGGTTCCTTGTGCCTCTCTTATGGTGGAAGCACACACCCTAAGGTAGCTCTGTATCAGAGCTGAGGGCAGGGGGGCCTGCCCCTGCAGGGCACCCCCTCCCTCCACTGCACTGCAGGATCTACATCCTTCTCTCTCTTGAGCCTACTCCAGACTTCAGCAGACTGATTCAGACTGATTCAAAAAAAAACAACGTTCTAGCCTAACTCCAAGCTGCAACATTCCATTGTGGCTTATGCTGCTGCAGAATGCTAAATTATGTCATAGCCCCAGCTCAGCAGAAACTGAAAACAGAGCAAGACATAGTGAAATCCATTTAACTGGAGTTTCACTAGCTGCCTGTCCCTGCCTGCCACTATATCTAACTAGGGTTCTAGTGACCCCAGGTAACAGGGGGGTTACACATATATTTTATATACCAAATTTATTAACACGTTGTGTGGGAATGAAATTGAGCCCTTTACTTACGATGCATTGTTAGATGATCTGGACACAAATTCAATAAGAACTGAAGGAGGGCACTCCCAACCTGTGCAACCAAGCAACCTTTAATAATTAAAGGTACAAAAAAAAGGCTAGGTGCAAATGAAGCTATAAAAGCCACAGTATAATGCACTACAGAAAGGGGGTCTGCAAAAAACACCTTCACCATTGCCAAAGCATAAGGCGAAAAAAGATTCTAGCGGTGCTGTCCAGACTTGAAAGTCACAAATATCCGCAATAAAGTGTCGCATAGATAATTCCAATGGTACTCACTCAGCACCACTGCAGTATGCACAAATAAGTGTCACAAGGAAAGAAAGACAATGCATTAAAGAACTTGAAAATATGCATGACATAATAATAAAACCAGCAGATAAATGGCGGTGCAGTGGTGGTATGTGGCAGAGATGATTATATGAAGGAGGCAAGAAGGCAATTATCTAATAAGACGTTCTATAAGAAACTAAACAGGGACCCAACAAGTGATATTCAAGTGGAAGCAAATAACCTTACTCAGATGTGACTAGACAGAAAATGGATTACAGAAAAGGAAGCTCCATTTCTTAACTCATTCACACCACAAGAGCTCTTTTAGACTTCCACCACTTGTGCCCTGTATACTCTTAACACTGCATCCTGGGTCTTTCTAAGCAAAATCAAGCCATAATCAGCATGCCACAAACAAATGTGACTACCTCTTGAACCATAAGTGCTACACACAAAGTATGAGTGGCAAAGTTGCTCAGCATAACGTTACCTTTCCAATGATGTTATGCAATCAGTTGTAATCAATTTAGTTTTTATTTTATACTAGCTGAAGTACCAAAGAGATGATTTTTTTCTGATATTTTTCAAGGTGCTTAGGAGACGCATGAGAGACAAATGCCAGCCATCCACACCATACCTTAAACAAATGCAAATAACTCCTAAAGTATATGTGGTAGACATAAAGTATCAGTGGCAAAGTTGTTCAGCACAAAATAACCTTTCTAATGGTGCTATGCAATCAATTGTAATCCATTTAGTTTTTATTTTATAGTAGCTGAAATACCAAACAACTGTTTTTTTTTTTTTCAAATTTATTGAAGGTGCTTAGATGAGGCTTGAGAGACAAATGTTAGCCATGCACACCATACCTTAAACAAATGCAAATAACTCCTAAAGTATATGTGGTAGACACAAAGTATCAGTGGCAAAATTGTTCAGCATAAAATAACCTTTCTAATGGTGTTATGCAATCAATTGTAATCCATTTAGTTTTTATTTTATAGTAGCTGAAATACCAAACAACTGTTTTTTTTCAGATTTATTCAAGGTGCTTAGGTGAGGCTTGAGAGACAAATGTTAGCCATGCACACCATACCTTAAACAAATATGAATAACTCCTAAAGTATACATGATAGACACAAAGTATCTGCAGCAAAATTTTTCAGAGCATAATTACCTTTCTAACGATGCTATGCATTCAATTCTAAGCAATTCAGTTTAATAGTTAGGTAAAAACTGCTGACTTTCTCAGATGTTTCTAGGCCTGAGTGAAAGTCAGTTGAGTAGGTCTACAGGCGTTATTGTCCTGAGTGGCTATTTTATTTATTGAATTTTGATGACCGGGTAGGCCCACTGGGCCCCGGAGGTCCCTTTTTCAGGGGCGACCTGGTGCTTTCAGATGCCGCCTACAGACGTCTCTAGGCCTGAATGAGTTAAAGTGACAGATCCACAAAAACCTGTGCTGTACCTTTTGCCTAAGATCCATAAGGAAACAAGGCCAGTTCCAGGCAGGCCAATTGTATCAGCTGTAGGTTCTCTTATAGAGCCAATATCAAAATTTGTTTATTTTTATATCAAAGAACCAGTGACAAACCTCAGATCATATGTTAAAGATACAAACCATGTGCTAACCATCCTGAAAGATATGGAAACTCTAGATACTGATTGGCTTGTAACAATCAACGTGGTCAGTTTGTATTCGAATATTCCACACCTCCTTCAGTTCTTACTGAATCTGAGTCCAGATATGAGTCCTCTTTGGAGTTTGAGCACACGTTTTAAGTGTAGCTTCTCCCCCCGGCCCCTTCTTTTGTGTTCGCTTTGTTAGATGAATAGAAGAGATATTTAGCACTGGTTACAATACCTCAGATTCCACTGGGGGCTGCTGTTTCCTGCCTCTGTCCCTCCTAATCATCTTATTTTCCTGCTGCTATTGCTTGTTTTTTCTTGACATTGATGTTGGTGCTCTCCTGGGGAAAAGTAACATATCTATCAACCTGCTGGTTTCTTTATTAAGCCAGGAGAAGAGTTTGGGCCCCCAAGGGGCCTGAGGATACAAAAAACACCTATGGGTGACTTTATACCAGATACCTATAAAGAAAGACAGTACAGAGCCTTATCCACCTGCTCCTATACTCTAGTGAAAATACTCATTGATCAGGATGAGGAAGTGTACTGTTCATTGTCCAATGAAATAGAAAGCTCACAATCTAAGTTATTAGCCCTCAAGGATACACCAGACTTTAAGAACACTGAGGTTAATCTACAGAACATGCTTACAGCCTATGAAACACAAACAGCAGAGAGAAAGAGGCACAAGCTCACTAGAGACAGAAATGACTACGAGACTAATTAGATATGTTCCTGGGAGAGACCGCAGTGGTCTAACAGCAGGGGGCATACTAGATCAAAATCAAGACAAGGCAGAAACATACAGTATGGCAGATCACAATCAAATGTACATGCTCCTTCCACTTCTGGAGTGCAGCAACAAAGAAACTAGCAGGTTGATAAATATCTTACTTTTTCTGAGGAGAGCACCAACACCAACATCATGTTGTGTGTGTGTAGTGTGTGTGTCAGAGTACTGCAAAACTGAAAACACTTAACCAGCTTGGCATGGCAGTGCTTGCGGGGTGTATATGTGTGTGTGTGTGCGTGTGTGTGTGTGTGTGTGTGTGTGTGTATATATGTGTGTGTGTGTTTGTGCGTGTATGTGTCATGTATGTAGGTGTGTGTGTGTATCTCTTAGAGTACTTCAAAATTGAAAACAATTAACCAGCTTGGTAGGGCAGTGGTTGCACAACCACTTAATGTGTTCATCACTCGGGTTTGATTCCTGGGCCCAGGATGTTGGCACCCCAACTGACAAAGGCAAGAAGGGCACTCATTTAGGGTGCCTTCTATCTTGGGGAGGGTGCAGGTCTCCTTTTCATGCATGACTGCCCCCAGGTGTCCCAGATAACATGAGCCAACTCACATGAAGCATGACAACACATCCCAGAGCTGTAATTGGCAGAGACACTGAAATGTGAGAGGGGCTACAGACTTCTTTCCTGGCATCCCACAGTAGACATCAGGCCAATAGGTGATGTTGCAGCCCGCACACCCATTGCGGAAGGAGAAGAAGGACCAGGGAAAACATGGAAAAATTGGTGGGGCATGGAGAGATGATACTGCCACCTTCTCTCACCTGCAAGTGGCACACAGACCGTCCAGCCCCTGACTTGCCCCCTCCAACTTGTGAGGCACATCTCAATTGTTCCTTTCTGGCTGGTGTTTGGGCCCCACCTAGGGGGGTACATTTGGAGAGCTCCCAGAGGGCAACAGATTAAAGAAGCTGGGGCTAGTCAGGTCACTCCAACCTGTAGGTGAAAAAGGAGTCTGAACCACTGGGGAATGGAGGAAATCATAGTGCTGTAGGTATAAAGAAACTTAAAACAACTGGCCACACTTAATCAAGGATCAGTATGTATTTCCTTTAGCTTATTAGAAATGTTGAGTCACATTCACAATAAACTAGCATTATGTATTGAAATTCAGACTAGGTTGCAGCTGTTTTATTTTTACGGTTTGCCAGTAAGTGGTCCCAGTCCTTAAGATATTATAGCATGTTCTATAGCAGTGCGGACCCAGTGACTGGCACAGTACCAGAAGCAACACTTATAGCAACTCCAATTCTTGGCTCAAGAAGGGGCAATGGCAACCTATTAAACCACATTTTGTATATAAATCAGTAGAAGTCCCTTTTACTCTACCCTTTGGTTACTCATTTGTACTGTTTCCTCAAAAGGGAAAAAAACAAGGTATGTGACGCCAGTGGCCTGGAAAGACGCAATTTAACTGGCTAAAAAAATTCATAATACACTCACCTAAAACTGCAAACTTGTTGAGAAAATGTTACACCTTCCCTGAACCCCGAAACTGGTTCCTTAATTATGACAACCACCATGAAATAAACCAGTCCATAAAATACAGTTAACAATATCCCTGAAACCTCTGACAGTTCCATAAAACATAATAACAACCTGCCTGAAACCCCAGTCTAGTTCATAAAACATGATAACCTGCCTGAAACCCCTGACTGGTTCATTAAACATAACAACTTGTCTGAAACCCCTGAAACCTAATAAACTGCCTAAAACCTTGACAGGACCATAAAACATGTTAACCTGCCTGAAACCTCGACTGGACTATAAAACATAACAGCAACCTGCCTGAAACCCCAGCCTGGTCCATAGAACATAACCTCCATGAAATCCCAGACTGGTCCATAAAACAAATTAACAGCCTGCACAAAACTCCTGTCTGGTACACAAAATATAACTTTCCTAAAAACACGTACCTGGCCCACAAAACATAATAGCAGCCTCCCTGAAACATCTGCCTGGTCCATAAAACATGATAACCTCCCTGCAACCCCTGACTGGTCCATTAGACATAATAACATCTTGTCTGAAACCCCTGACTGGTCCATAAAACTTAAGAGCAACCTACCTAAAGCCCATGATAGGCCCATAACACATGTTAACCAACCTGAAACCCCTGACTGGCCCATAAAACATAACAACAATCTGCCTGAAACCCCAATCTGGCCCATAAAACATGATAAAGTCCCTGAAATCTCTACATGGTCCATAAAACATAGCAATCTATATGAAACCACAGACTGGTCCATAAATGAACTTAACAGCCTGCCTGACACCCCTGTCTGGTCCTTAAAATATGATAACCTCCCGAAACCCTCTGCCTGGTCCATAACACTTAATAACAACCTCCCTGAAACTTCTGCCTGGTCCATAAAACATGATAACCTCCCTGAAACCCCTGAAAGGTTCAGAAAACATAATAAAGCCTGTCTGAACCCTCTGACTTATCTGTGAAACATAAAAACAACCTGTCGGAAACCCTAGTTTGGTCCATACAACATAACCTCCCTGAAATCCCTGCCTGGTCCATAAAACATAATAACAACTGCCCTAAAATCCCTGACTGGTCCATAAAACAAAATAACAACCTGCCCAAAACCCCTGCCTGGTCCATAAAACATAAAACCTGTCTGAAATCTCTCCATAACAACCTACCTAAAACCTGCCTGGTCTGGTAACAACCTCCCTGAACCCCCTGACAGGTCCATAAAACATGTTAACCTGCCTGAAACCCCTGCCGGGTTCATAAACAAATACCCGAAACCACTGTCTGGTCCATAAAACATGATAACCTCTCTGAAACTTCAAACTCTTCCATAAAACATGATAACCTCCTTGAAACCTCAAAGCTGTCCATAAGACATGAAAAACTCCCAGAAACCACAGACTGCGTCATCCTTGAAACCCCAAACTGGCCCATAAAACTTGATAATCTCTCTGAACCCCCTAACCAGTCCATACAATGAGAGAATTTTCCTGGAACCTCAAACCGATCCATACAACATAACCTCCGACTTGCGGTTACACCGCGGCGGGAATAGCTGCCAAGGCTCTTTGCACCAGCTCACCTCATGCTACATTGCTCGAATCAGCAAGAGAGTATTTTACTTGACAAACGGTATCAGCTTTACTGTGAAGGAGATATCTTATCAGGATGAAGCCCATAAGACAAAAAGGAGCAGCTCGGACAGAGGAAGAAGAGGGATGCTGCCAGAAGTGCTCCAATTCCGTGCTCTCTCTGGCCTCAGAGCTGTTGCAGATGCCAGACATGCAGCAATACAAAACTAAATCTACACCAAAAAAAAAAACAGTACAAATACAAACCCGGGTCTTCTGGCTGTACCATGCTCATTCACAGCTTGTTACTCCAATCTCAAGGCTGTACTACCAGCTCCAAGTAGGACTTAACCCTACCTCAGCCTTGGAAGCCACACTGTTTATAGTTGTCACTTCTTCAGTTCCCCAAGAAAATGCTGAAGTTTTACCTGGGCTCCTAGCTGTTCTGTTGACACCTGGTGCCCTGCTCGGTATGCTGACCAAGCCTTTTCTTGTTTGACCATTTTTATTTCTTTCAATTTGAACCAAACAACGTGAGGAGACAAGGTGTCTTTATAGCGATTGATTGTACTGACAGGCATCTACTGCATGGTGACCACGTGTCAAATGACTATTGCTGCTTGTATTATAAAGGGGAGGCTGCTCCCACACGATTTCCCACTATGTCAGGTCCTGCAGGATGGACTCCTGGGTTCTGGCTACCTCCCCTCCGAGTAGTGCGCCGAATGGCTGGAAATGTGGAGACAATTCACCTGAAAGGGCTGAACCAGTGTGTGCCCCCTACTGCATTACTCCCATGGAGTTGACACCGACTACTGTCCTCTCCCTCAACATCAATGGCTTGAATAACCCAATTAAATTTGTGAAATTCATGCAACATCTCTGCATGAATCCTGCAGACAAGGTATTTGTTCAGGAGACATACCTCTCCTCTGTGGAACATGCAAAATTTGCCAGAGGGGGCAACACGTGGTCCATGCTTCGTCTTGAAAGCACAGCAAGAGGCAGGGAACAGCTACCTTGCTTTTTTCCACCACACCTTTTGTCCTCCACGAAGAGCACACTGATCCATCAGGATGATTTGTTATTCTATAGGGTAAGTTGTTTTCCACAGAAGTTACCCTTGCAAACTTGTATTTGTCCCCTCCTTTTTTCCCCCCTGTAGGTAATTTTTAGTTACTTTTCCATTTTCTCCCCGAGCCCTGTCCCCTTACGTCCCCGACATGAAGCACGGGTATGGAGGCACGCGCACCTCACACACTACGGGATGCCCCACCCTACCAGTTGCTCCATTACTGCCTACGCCTGCCACCCGACCTCCATCTGGTGACGGCGGGACTGCAGACAGGCAACCCTCCCTCCCAGGAGAGAAGAGTCGACGCCCAATCCTGCCCCCCCCCCGTGCCGGCACCCCGGCGACCCAGGGTTGTTCCCGAACCAGGGTAGCACGCATAGTGCAAGATAAGGCAGGATGCCTCAGCCCTCAGCACCACTGAGCCAGCTATTTGTCCCCTAACTCTAACACTCTAGTCATTCCTTACTTCCTGAATTTATATTGGATCTCCTACAGGGTCAATTGATTCTTGGCGGGAACTTTAATCTGACCGTGTCCTCTGAACTGGATACTTCCATTCCAATCTGAATAAGTCCTGAACTACTGCAACACAAAAGTTTCTTCACTATCATTTTGCACAGTTGGGTTTTCTAGATGTATGGAGGACCTTCTTTCCTTCAACACAGGCCTACACTTACTACTCTCCACAACACAGCAATTATTCACAAATCAATCACTTTTTTTCTTCTTGTAATCACTTTTATACAATACAGGACCTCTCCTATGGCCCTGTATCCTGACAGACTATACTCCACTGTTATTAAAACTACATTTAGATAAGGCACATAAAGCTTCCTTTGGCAATTTAATACTACATTGCTACGAGATCTGGACTTTATTCAATTTATTAAAGACAGGATTCCACAATTGATCTCAGATCATTTGTCCTCAGAGGTTTTGCCTTCCATTTTATGGGACATAATCAAAACTGTACTAAGGTAAAAATAATTTCCTCTTCCTCCTGAAAAAATGGCAACAAACTGCAAAATGTAACTCTCTCACATCCCAGTTACGTACCTTGCAACTGCTGTCTTGGACAAAATAAAAAAAAAACTGAAACAGCAGATTCAGGAAATATTAGACTATTGGATTCTCCAGGCTAGAACCTTTTTAAACACTTATATTACTGGGGCCGGCTTTTTAGCACATAACTTTGGCACCAGAAATCTAGCAACCTGTATCACCCAGGCTAAGGATTTATCTATGAGTACTGTTACCACTGATGCTTACAGAATCAAAACAGTATTTTGGGATTATTATAAACAGCTATATAGAGACACCTCCCGAGTTCACTCTATATCCTTAACTTTCTTCCTCTCTAAGTAATCCCTATCTAACCTTACCGAAGACAACAGGATGCACTGATTGCTCCGATTATGAATGAGGAACTGCTGACGGTTCTGTCGGATGCTAAAATGCTAAAACACAAAAGTGCCCTAGTCTGGATGAGTATCTCATAGAATGGTATAAACCCTTTTGGAAGGAGCTGCTTCCTTGCCTTCTTCAAACGTTTGAGGTGGTGAGGGATGGGACCCCCCCCCCGGGGAAATATACCATTCTATTCACCATATCAAAACCTGGGAAGGACCCAATGTCTCCCTTTTCATATCGGCCCATTACCATCTCAGACATAGATTACAAAATGTACATGGCTCTCTCAGCAAGACAACTTGATCAGATTTTCCCCACACTCATCCATCTGGACCTGTCTGGTTATATACGAAAACACCAAACAGGCGATGTACGTTGCACCCTTCTTCTTCTTCTTGAATATATAGCTCAATAGACAATTCCTGCTACATTTCTCAGTTTAGATGCAGAGATGTTGTTTGACAGGGTGTTCTGGAACTTTCTCTGGGGCACCCTGTCAGCCTTTGGGTTTCCTGAGCAATTTCTCCTTTGGCTCCGGAATTTCTATTCTGAGCCCTCTGCTTTTGTCCATATAAACGGCTCGCATTCTGCCCCCATACCACTACAACAAGGGACACAACAGGGGTGCCCCCTCTCCCCATTACTTTTCACCCTTTATATTGAACCCTTGGTGACATCACTTCATCTGGTAGTATAGGTGGAGGGGGTTTCACTGGGGGGAGTGGAACAGAAAGCTGATCTTTGCACTGATTATATACTGTTGAATCTCCTCTCCCCTGAGCAGCCCATCCCTGCAGCCTGGGCAGTGATACCTGAATGTGACCATCTTGCAGGTTTCTGTCTTAACCTGCAAAACATGGGTGTGATGTTTCTGAACTTTGTCCCATCCTCTTCCCTGCGACACCAGCTCCCATTTATGTGGTGGGGAATGAGGTTTAAATACTTAGGGATCTGTATAACAAAAGATCTAAACATCTGAAGCGTCTGAATTTCGAACCCCTTATGAACACTATGACTGATGATTTAGCTAGCTGCATGCTCCTGCCTCTTCCCTTTCTTTCCAGGATTGAATCTATATGGATGAATATCTTGTCATGCCTTTTGTATCTTTTACAAACTCTCCCTCTTCTTCCAGCTGCACACTATTTTATTTCTTGGAATAAATTAATCTCCCGATTTGTTTGGGGAGGTAAACACCCATGGATCCAGTTCTTGATCCTACAGGTGTCACTGGCTAAAGGCAGAGTAAACCTTCCAAATTTACTGAACTGTGCCAAGGCTTCACACTTACAGACTGTTTCTTGTTTGCTTTAAATGACATGTATGATATAGGACCACTTCTCTTTGCAAATCGCCTCTCCCCCCCTTCCTGTGAACAATTTTGCGCTATACAGAGCAGCCACCCTGAAAGTCTGTTTTTCGCTGCAGAAACTGCTCAAGTTGGCATCGATTTTTTACTTTCTTCAGGTACTTTCAGTTGACCTGGAATGTCTTCCCACTCAGCTTGATTACTCCTTTGCCAGACGGAGACAGCTGGGGCTTATATATACCTTCCAATTTTTAGACATGCAGGAGGTGCTTCCGTATGAATACTTGCAATGACAATATAGGTTGACAGGGTGGGAGCACTTTCACTATTTGCAAGTCAGAATATATCTTCTTCATAAAAATAGAGATCAGGCCTTGTTTCCTGACAAGCCACCACTGTTGCTTAAAATACTAACAGATGGACTGAGGGGCATGCACTGGGATCACCTGATAGGCAACTTTTATCAAAGCCTCCAGGAACAACTTGGGGACTCCAAATCCACAGTGTTGGACAGATGGAATCAGGACCTGAGGATCACAATCCCCCCTGAATCCTGGCTTAAACACACTCTTTCAGCAGTCAAAATTACTTCATCAACCAGGTGGCGAGAATTTGCCTGGAAATGCTGATCACAATTTTTTCATACTCCGGCGGTTCTGGCAAAGTTTATGCCCCTGAAATTTGGCCAATGATGGCGCAACTGTGGGCATCCACCTGCTGACCATGCACACGTATTCTGGTCTTGTCCTGTTGTGACCTCTTTCTGGGGCGAGATCACACAACAAACTGATCTGTTGTCGTTGCCCAAGGAACTGATCTGTGGCACTATGGTTCTAATGTGTACCCTACTGGACTGTCTCCCTCCTCGTTAAACAGTGTACTTATATATTCTTGCAGCAAAGAAGGCCACCACAAGGGTATGGATGCAGTTGCAATCCTTGTGTTGGAAACGTGGTGAATGATAATTATTCATATTTATGTTATGGAGTGGCTAACAGTATACATCCATGGTGGAACAGCTCAGTTTCAGGGGTGATGGAAAAACTGGGTTAACTGTATGCTAACTCAAGATAGGGAATTTTTACCATAATAGATAACTGGGGCTTCGGTGAAATGTCTTGATGATATGCACCATGGCAACATATGTGGATGGTGGTGGTGGGGGGCTGAGAAATGCTGTATGACTTGTCAGTCAGGTTTGATGTGCTTGTAATGACGAGGGCAATTTGTACGGTTTTAATTACTGTCACTGCCTGTGATATGTTGTCATTCTTACCCCAGGAGTCCTTTAGCATCAAAAACTATAGCAGTTTTAAATGAACTTGGGCATCAGCCAGTCAAAAAACAGGAGGGGAGTGAGCTGAGTGAGAGCTGCCTGAAGGGCTTCAGAATTTTTTCTCCGCTGACTGAACAACACTGCCCCTGAGATGCCTCTCAACTTTCCTTAAATTTATTTGTTTAGTGTCCTGAGTGTAATTTTACGTTTTCTGTTAGTGGTTGTGTTTTTTCGTGCATTTGCATTATTTTTGCAGCAACTGCGTTACTTGTACCACATCTGCTTAAATTACATTCATTTTTTACCATGGATGCTTAATTTCGACGGTTTTTCACTTTTTTAATGCAATTCATGAAAGAACCGTAAACTCTGTCAAGACAAAAACGCTCCTGTTCCTCCGGTGATGGCCAGTAGTGAGATAACAGGCAGCTTAAAACATAAAGAAAACACAAAACATATACAACCACAGTCTGCGCAGGAACTCCCATCTGTGCAAGACATGGCAAAAGCATGGCAAGTCTTTCAGACCCTGCAAAAGATGGGGCCTATATTTACTGGGGCTAGCAAGCACTCTTCTACAGTTCTCTCTTATGGAGACTGTGAGGGTGATGCAGATGATGAAGAACATTTTTATGATGCCCCCGACATGGATCTTGAGGGCCTTGAACCCCGTGAGTCCCCAGACCCTTCCCTTTGGAGCTCCCCTGGTGACCAGGAGGATTCCTCTTCTATGTTTACATTCATACAAAATATGCTAGACACCCTGGACCTACCTACGCAGCAGCCCATCCAGGACGTCGATGAAGATGAAGATAATAGGGAGATGAGAGGTCTCTCAACCCCTAAGACACTGGTTGTCCCTATATATAATGCGTTCAGAAAGAATACCATGAAACTGCTTCAAACCCCCACTTCTGTGGCAGGGGTTGGCAAATGGGTTGAAAAAAAAATACAGATTGTCTAGAACGGGTACTGAGTTCCTGTCTGTACACCCTAGCCACGAGAGTATAGTACAGCAGGCAGCTTGTGAGAAAGCTGGGGTCTCCTTGTCCCCCTTACCCCTGGACAAGAACTCCAAGAAAATGGATTTCATAGCAAAGAAAATATATACCACAGCTTCTCTGCTGGTCAGACTTTCTTCATATATGGCTTTCACAGCCAAATATCAGAAAGCTCTGTGGAAGTCTGTCCTGGCCATTGCCCGTAATGGGTCAGATACAATGGTACAGGAGCTGGTGAATATGGCAAAAACTGCCTTGGAAGCTACCAAATGTCAATTCCACATGGCAGATGACAACAATGATGCCGCCTCCAGGGCAGTGGCCCACGCCATCTCTCTGAGGTGCTTTGCCTGACTTAGAACTAACAGTCTGATTCCAGACACCCAGTCTAAGGCCATGGACTTTCCCTGTGATCAAAACATGTTGTTTGATTCCAGAACAACTGACTACTTGAAAAACGTAGACGAATACAAGGCCTCCTGGCAGAGTCACTCCTCTAAACCTAAGCCTACTGCCCCGCAGAAATCCTGCCCCAGGGGCAGTAGGGGCAGAAGTTTTTTTTTCCCAGGCCTTACACTCCCTATCCCCAATCTGACTTCTTTCAGTACAGGGGCTCTTTCAGAGGGAGGGGCAGAAGGGGCCAAAGACGGGCCACCACTACCCAGCCTTCAGTCTCACAGTCTAAGCCCAGATGTGAGTGTCTAGATCGCCTCCCCTCTGCCAGTAGGAGGCAGACTCTCCCACTATCTTCAGAACTGGTCCCGCAGTACATTGGACAGGTGGGTTCTGGATATAGTGGAGAAGGGTCTGCCACTACAGTTCAAGCAGATGCCAGACCTCAAGTGTACTCAGGTGTCAAAACCCTTAACCCCAACACAGGTGCTACTGTTGGAATTGGAGGTAAAAAACCTTCTAGCTCTACGAGCAGTGGAGAGGGTTCCAGCCCACGAGAAAGGCAAAGGCTTCTACTCCAGGTACTTTCTGACACAAAAGAAAACTGGGGAGTGGCGACCTATCTTAGATCTCAGATATTTAAACAAACATCTGCAAAAACCCAAATTCAAGATGATCACTCTGTCACTAGTCATACAGTCCTTACAGCAGGGAGACTGGCTAGCCTCCCTGGACCTAAAGAATGCTTACTTCCATATACCAGTAAGGAGGTCTCACAGGACGTTTCTCAGATTCAAACTCCCTTCGGGCCACTATCAGTTCACTGTAATGCCCTTCGGCCTGTCCTCAGCCCCAAGAGTCTTTACCAAGTGCCTCGCAGTGGTAGCAGCACACCTCAGGAAACTAGGTGTCACTCTCTGTGTCCCTTTCCCCTTACACAGCACACTTTAGAGTCTCTGGGATTCCTGGCAAATCTAAAGAAGCCTCACCCGGAACCCACCCAGCTGCTTACCTTCATAGGAGCCCAGCTGGACACTCAGAAAGGATATACCTTCCTTCCACAGGAAAGGATTCAGAGTTTCCTTTCAGTGGCAGATTCTTTTGTCTGGGGACAGCCAAGGCCAGCCAGACATTTCGTCAGGCTCTTGGGACACATGGCTTTGATGACTGCAGTGGTCCCAGGAGTCAGGTACAGGATGCAACACCTGCAAGCCTATCTCAGAGCTCGCTGGTCTCAGAGAAGCAACAATTTTTCAAAGCCGATACCTG
Organism: Neoceratodus forsteri; assembly: GCA_016271365.2. Lineage (NCBI taxonomy): Eukaryota > Metazoa > Chordata > Ceratodontiformes > Ceratodontidae > Neoceratodus > Neoceratodus forsteri. The sequence goes on along the minus strand of CM028131.1, from coordinate 1,400,066,256 downwards.
TGACAGAGCAGTTCCTCCAGACCCTGCTTTGGTGGAAGAACCCTGCAAATCTGGCTGCAGGAGTACCCTTCTAGGCTCTGCTACCCACAAAGGTGATCACCACAGACGCCTCCCTCCTGAGGTGGGGAGCACATCTGGACAGTGCCTCAGTAAGCGGCACCTGGACTCTCGAAGAGTCAGTTACACATAAACCTTTGGGAACTCAGAGCAATCTTTCTAGCTCTCAAAGCATTTGCTCCCATCACAAAAGGACAGGTGGTACAAATTCAAACAGACAACACCACTGCAATGTTTTACATAAACAAGCAGGGTGGTACCAGATCAGGAATACTCTGTTCAGAAGCTCTGAAGCTCTGGTCTCTAGCCTTCTCCCTGGGAGTCAGCCTTTCAGTTATTCACCTCCCAGGCAAACACAATACCCTGGCAGATGCTCCAAGTCGCATCAGTCAAGGCCAGAGCGAATGGACACTGAACACGCAAGTACTAGCCACAGTGTTCAGGCAGTGGGGTACACCAGAAGTGGATCTGTTTGCCTCATCCCTCAACTTTCAGCTTCCTCAGTATTGTTGCAGGCCCCCAGTCCTGGGAACGCTTCCTCTGGATGCCTTGAGCCTGGACTGGTCAGGGAGGTTCCTATACGCAGTCCCTCCTTTTCCCCTGATTCTTAGGGTATTGCTGAACCTCAGACAACAGCCTGCATCGATGATACTGGTGGCTCCAGATTGGCCCAGGCAAGCCTGGTACCCTTTCCTTCTCTCACTGACCTGCAGCAGGCCAGTTCACCTGCCACCAACTCACTCCCTGCTGACCCTTCCTCAGACAGGTGTGCATTATCCAGACATACACTCTCGTCACCTCAAGGCCTGGTTCTTGAGGAGTTAAGAGTTTCCATCCTCTCAGTACTCTGAACAGGTCCTTAAGATCCTGAGAATGGCTAAAAAACTGAACACTAAAAAGACTTATGTAGCCAAATGGAAAAGGTTCTCCCTCTGGTGCAAGAGCAAAAAGGTTGATCCCCTTACAGCTTCAGACCCTCAGTTGCTGCATTACCTGGTACACTTGCAGGCGTCAGGCTTGAAACCATCTTCCCTCAAGCTACACCTGACTGCAATTTCGGCCTACCTCTGAGTGGGAAAGAAAAAGTCAGTTTTTTCCCACACCATATTCAAACAGTATTTCAAGGGCCTCTTGCACCTCTAGCCTCCAGTCAGGAAGCCGGTTCCTCCTTGGAGCCTGAACCTCTGCATAGCAAGGCTCATGCAACCACCCTTTGAGCCTATGGCTACTGCACATATCAAGTTTGTGACTTGGAAGACAGTCTTCCTGGTGGCCATTACCTCTGCCAGGAGGATTTCAGAACTACAGGCCCTGTGCACTGAGCCAAATTAAATCATTCCTCACAACGATAAAGTTGAGCTCAGGACAAATAGGACATTTCTGCCAAAGGTGGTTTCAGATTTCCACTTAAACCAGTCCATTACTCTGCCTGTCTTCTTTACTGAGAAATCCACTCCTGGTGAGCAAAAGCTCCACAGCTTGGATGTCAAAAGAGCTCTCTTTTATTACATAGAGCATACTAGATAGTCTAGAGGCTCTTCCACTCAGTTGTTCCTCACCTGCGGGGATGTAGGCAGAGGAAGGCCAGCTACTAAGAGAACTATTTCTCACTGGTTGGTCTCTTGTATTAGATTCTGCTACCAAAAGGCTGGTCATCAACCTCCCGTAGGACTCAGGGCCCACTCCACTGGGGGCACTGCACCCTCGGTGGCGGAAGCAGCAAGGGGCATATCCCTTCTGGATGTCTGCAAAGCAGCTACCTGGAAATCTGTGCACACCTTTGTGAAACACTACAGTTTGGATGTGCAGACCAGATCCGATGCCAAATTTGGCAGGGCGGTTTTGCAAAGCCACTTTCCTAAGTAGGTTCTCTGTCCACCTCCCACTTGGTACTGCTCAGAAGTCTGCTATTTATTTTATTTATTTATTTAGCTTTTGTTAACCAGGTAAGTATACTAGACAAGACAATTGCCTATTTTCAGGTACGACCTGGGAGAGTACAGGAAATTACATACTTACATACACAGGACAACATGGTACATAATTAGGAAAAGCTTACAAGTCACATGAGAACAACATAATACAGAATACACAAATTACAGGTCTTGTGAGGCATATTTTTTGTTAGCATAAACACAACAGAGTAAGGTATGTGCCAATTAGGAGCAGTACGAAAGGCACGGATTGAGAATCAGCATGTACTTAACTATCAACAACATAGGGCCACTGTTATCCACAAGGGCTGAGTGCAATAATTATGTCATGGGGGTTTTGGGCAACCACAGGCTGATGAGAGTTTGAGGTGGTTCCACAGGGAGGAACGTAGGCAGCCCTGTGATGGTGCAACACGGACCTGGGCAGGGAAGGTGTTCCATAGTTTGGGGGCACATGCTGCAAAATCCCTTCCACCCATTTGAGTCCGAGTCACAGGTATCTTGAGTGTGGGAGGCCCCTGAGACCTGAGGTGGTAGGAAGAGGAAGCAGTCGGGACAAGCAAACTCACCAACCCCAGGGGGGATGCCAGTGCCAAGGACCCTTCCTGTGAAGCACCCAAGGACAAAGTCAATGTGCTTTGAGGGGGAGAGCCAGTTTAGCTTGCTGTAGAGATCACCAATGGTGAGTGAGACGGGGGGCGGGCCGCCAGAGTGAAGCAGCAGACACTGTTGTAGGCAGTAGACCACCTAGACAGATGGGCTTTGGTGGTGCGGGCAAACAGAAGGAGCCCTTAACATAGCGAGGGGAGAAGCACACCTCTGGCAAGAGCAATACGTGCAGCTGGAGTGAGGTTATTTTTTGCTCTATAGACCAGATCCAGTTTACAGTTGACAGTCTTGCATGTATTCTGGATATGGCGGCTAAGGTCAAGCTGCGGGTCCAGTGTCACCCCAAGATACTTGAAGTTGTCCGTGATTGGGATCGGGACACCACCGGTACCAGAGACACAGAACAGCACAGGGGAGGCCTTTATCTTGGCCAGGGACCCAAAGAGCATGGCCTGCATTTTTTTTAGATTAAGGACCAGCTTATGGGTCGAGATCCATGTCTGAATATTTCTTAGGTCATCACTCAGGTGGCGGTTAATGACCCCCATCTCTGGGGAGTGAGAAAGGATGACCACATCATCTGCGTAGAGGACTGGTTTGCAGTGAGCAGCGGCTGCGGGGAGATTATTAACAAAAATGGAGAAGAGCAGGGGTTCGAGGACGGAGCCTTGAGGGACCCCCATTGTTACAGGGATAGGGCCCAAGAGCTCTTTGCCATATTTAACCCGCTGCATTCTACCATGTAGATAGTTGGAGAACCAACTGAGAACAGCAGAGGATAGGCCAATGGATCTTAGCTGAGTTGAGAGCATGGCATGATCAACCAGGTCGAAGGCCTTAGAGAGATCTATAAAGATAGCCCCTGAGAGTTTGCCTTGGTCCATGGCCTCCCTAATCCAAGATGAGACAGTGACAAGGGCTGAGGATCTGCTGTGCCCCTTCCTGAATCCATGCTGTACAGGAAACAGTATATCATGTGAATGTAAGTACTCAGAGAGTTGCCCTGCCACAACTTTCTCCAGGAGTTTGCTGGCCGCGGATAAGATGATTATTGGGTGGTAGTTCTCTATTAGTTTAGGGTTCCCCTGTTTAAGGATTGGGACCACCCTGGCAACCTTCCATATGTCTGGAATAACACCAGTTGACAGGGACAAATTGAAGATGTGTGCCACCAGAGGGGCAAGCCAGGGGGCACCAAGACTGAGGAGCTTTGGTTCCAAGCCATCTTGGCCAGCACTCGAGAAGGGGAGAGTCCGAGCAGTTCTCCATCCTCTTGCACCACCACCACCCTGAAATGAAAGGGCGGATGGGGTGGCGATGGTGCTGAGGGCTGATCGCCATTGACACCACCACCAGTGGGGAATGTCGAGGTGAAATCAGACAGATCAGAGAAATAATGGTTAAAGGTGTTGGCAATGGTTTCCGAGTTGTTACAGCTGGTACCATCAATTGTCATGTCAGTGGTCTCAGCACTCTGGGTACCACTCACTATGTGCTTAATGTTCCTCCAGAACCTCCTTGGGTCCCTAGCTGAGTTCAGCAATGCAGATTTGCAAAACTCACTTTTGGCTGCCCTTATGTTCTTTTTGCACTCATTTCTGAGTTTCCTGTATGTCTGAAAAATAGCCTGGTCAGCCGTGGCCTTAAAGTTGGCCCAGCACTTATCTCTAGTTTTCAGGAGGGCTAGGAGGGTGCCATGAAGCCATTTTGTAGCCGTTCCCCAGACCCTCCATCTGATGAGGGGGGCATGCTTATCCTGCAGGGCCCTTAGAGAGATGAGGAAGTGACTGACAGCAGATGTGGAGTCCTGAGCATTCCATACTGCTGACCACTCAGTGTACTTAATATCATTATGAAAGGAGGTCAGATCAAACCTAGAGTAGTCTCTCATCTGAATGATTTTATGCGGTATTTTCAGGAGTGGGATCCTCCAAACACAGTACACCGGGGAGTGATCAGAGATTGAGTCAGGCAGGATACCAGACGAGCTGATCCTATCTGGTCTGTTAGTCAGGATCCAGTCCAGGAGGCAGCTCACACTGCCATCTGGTGAGCACCTGGTAGGATCCTTGACAAGCTGCGTCAGAGCAAGACCTGCAAGTAGAGGCTCAAAGGCTTTGGTGTTACCGCCCAGCCAATTAAGGTTAAGGTCACCCAGGATGATTAGTTCATTATGCCGTTTTACAGCGCCAACTGTGTCAAGGAGGACAGACAGTCCCTCTAGGCCTCCCTTGGGAGGATTATAGGTGTAGACAATATGTATCTTTTTGGACATCCTTAGTAACAGCACCGTGTGCAGTGTTTCATAGGGGGACTGCACTGTCTGTTGACTGGGTAGAGCCGATAGGTTAAGATGGCTCCTGTAGTAGACCAGGATGCCACCCTCCCTCTCTTTTTTCCCGGTCGATCGAGTCTGATGAGGTCATACTCAGGGAGAGTGCATACAGAATTTGGTGTAGCAGGTTTAAGCCAGGTTTCTGTAATGCCAAGAATGTCTGGGCTATGGCGTGTTACCCAGACATGAAGTTCCATCAGATTGGGCAGCAGACTTCTGATATTAAGATGGGCTATTTTCAGCCCTTTTACCGCTGACCAGCCCATCAGTGTTGGGGTGGTCTGACATGGTGGTCCAGGGTTTAGCTCTATGTCCCCTGCTAGTGCAAGAGTCACCAGTAGGAGCCAGAGGAAATGTCTTAAGGGAGGGGATCCATCCTTGGTCTGTGACTTGCGGTCATAGCACCTGACCATATGGGCAGGGCTCAGAAGGCTCCTCAGGTCAAGACTACAGAGAACCCAGGGAGGGGGTAAGCCCACTGCTAGAAGGTTGGAGAAGGTGAAGTCAGTCTCCACCAGTTGGGTACACGTACACCAGGGCTCTCCCTTCGAAGGATCACCCGCTCCTGTGAACCAGGGAATACAAGGAACAGTAAGGGTCACAAGGGCGATTGCACCCATGAGTAACTGGAGTGAGACTAGCTTTGGTAGAAGCTCGGGATACCCCATGTCAACACCAAGGCGGATGTCAGAGTGTGACAGGAAAGGGTTGCTACCACGAGGTCACCAGTGGACGACAGTGGGGCCTCCCACGGATGGGAAAGTAGCTTGGTACCGCTGGTTTATGGTGGCTGTCGTCCTCACTTCCACGGGATCACAAACCCACCCGTTACCTGTGACAACTGAAATGCAACGCACTCAGCACAGGGGAGGTGGGATGCAGGACAGTGCCATACTGCTATTGAGTAGGCTGGAAATAGGGCAGTTAGAAACTATAAGTTAATTTGGAATCCGACTAATTGCTTAGTCTGAGCACCCAACCATGTGAGAGCTGGGTATGTCTGAGTGTCCTGTTACTACCTTCCACACAAATCAAGCTAATATAGTATTGATTGACAAATCGAGTTAGCTGACAAGTTCAGGCCCTAGAGCGAGTAGTAATCATAAGGCAGTCATCAAACACACAGACCATGCAAGGGTTTAAGCTGACTAGCAGACGGTTCATAAATACAGTGCAACCTTTCTGGGCAAGTGACTAATTTAACACTGAGAAACTAGAGAATACAAAGCAGATTGACAGTCTAATGGCAAACAGGATTAATTATGTAGGCAAAAGATAGGCAGACAGGATTAAATTATGCTGGCAAACGACAGGCAGACAGGATTAATTTTGCTGGTAAAAAAGTCAGGCAGACAGGATTGATTATGCTGGCAAGAGGACATTAGCATGGGTAGATCACCCCAGAGCTATATTCACATGCACAGTCAGTTTGCAGTCTGGGTGAATAGACACTGCGCTGGAGCCAAAGGGAGAAACCGAAATGCAACAGTGCAATCTTGGCAGCTGCTAGGGTCCCACCTTAACTCAGCTCCAATTGGCCATTGGTAAGCTGAAGGGCATGGAGACCTGGCATTTAATGGGAGGAGGGAACGGGGTGTGCGGGTAGGCCGAAAATCAAACACAGATGAGCTGCTTCTTTTGTGCAGCTGCCGCCCAACCCCTCCAAACAATCCTTTCAACTCCTATATTCTGCTCGTGCTGTCCCGACGACTCCTTGTCTATAGTTACTGATGCTAAAAGACTCCTGGGGTAAGAAGAAAAAATTACTCAGCCCAGTAATAATCTTTTTTCCAAGGAGTCCTTTAGCATCAGTAAGCTCCCACCTTTCCTCCCCGGTTCACCTGTCAGAAGAAGGGCTCTGTTCTCAGTTTTCTTACCAAATTTGGGGGTTTCATTAGTGAATTTTCATACTCAGGTTGTTGTTTTCCGTTTCCAGTTTTTGGACATTTGCATGTTTTTTGAATCCTGTTGATTCACTTTCGGGGCATGTGCCCATTTTCTTTGAAAAAATTCTGAAGCCCGCCAGGCTGCTCTCACACAGCTTACTCCCCTCCTGTATTTTGATTGCTGATGCCCTACGCTCATTTAAATAAATTCTCTTAAAGGCATACCTCCGGGGCAGCTGCAACTAGCCAGCTAACTGCTATAGTTACTGATGCTAAAGGACCCCTTGGAAGAAAGAAGATTACTGTGGTGAGCAATGTTTTCTTATGCTCTCTACAATAAATAAACAAAAATTATACAAAAAAATTGATAACTTCTTTGAAACTTCCAACCATTCCATAAAACATGATATTCTCCTTGAAACCCCAAACCGGTCCATAAAGCATGATGATCTTCTTGACACGCCAAACCTTTCCATAAAACAAGATTTTTTTATTTTAGTCTTTGGTAACCAGGCAAGGCCCACTAGGCACAAGTGCCTGTTTTCAGGGGCAACCTGGGAGCACTGGGCTGTTAAGTGACTTGCTCAGAGTCACACAGTCTTCAAGTGGAGGTTGTGAGAATCAAACCCAGGTCTGGTCCGCTGGATGTACCAAGCTCATTCACAACTTGTTACTCTAACCTCTAGGCTATACTGATAACCTCCATAAATACCCAAACCAGTCTATAAAACAAGATACCCTTCCAAAACCTCATACTGATCCATAAAGTATGACAACCTTCCACAAACCTTAAACTGGTTCATCAAACGTAACCGCCTTGAAACCTCAGATCAGTCCATAAACCACGACAATCTCCCCAAAACTCCATCACCACAGTTCCTTGCACCACCAAGCCAACACAGACAGCAAAGCATATAACCCTCCTATTTCTCACTCTTTGATGGCACTTTACAGTAACAGGGCTTTCTATGTCTGCTGCCAGAAAGCAGGGGGACTTGTGAGCAAGTGGCAGTGGGGGTGATGGTAGTATTTTATTTATTTATTGATTGATTGATTTATATCTTGGATTCCAATACCTTTGAACCAGAGGCTCTTTTACAAAGGTTCCAAGTCAGAAAAACATTTGAACACAATAGCATACAAAAACAATAATTTTGACATACAATTCGATAACAACAAGGTAAGTACAATTGAGGCAGGGTAGAATACCGTCATGTTGGTACATTCAGAGGAATAGTCTTAAGATAGGAACCTAGTGTAGCAGGGCAGCGGGAAAGGCCATTGGAATGTTGGCATGCGCAGGCAGGGGCATTACTAGCAGAAGGAGGGAGGTAATAATGCCCCTTTACAAAGCCATGGTGAGGCCGCACCTGGAGTATGGGGTTCAGTTCTGGAGGCCACATCTCCGAAAGGATATAGATACGCTGGAGAGGGTTCAGAGAAGGGCAACCAAGATGGTGCAGGGTATGCAGGGAAAGTCATATGAACAGAGGTGTAAGGAGCTGGATCTGTACACGCTGGAGACAAGGAGGGAAAAGGGAGACATGATTGAAACTTTTAAATATGTAAAGGGTCTCGATAAAGTGGGAGAAGAGGGTTTACTTAAGAGGAAGGAGGGGGTCAAAACTAGAGGGCACAGCCTCAGACTGCAAGGAAAAAGATATAGGGGAAATGTGAGAGGGTGTTTCTTCATGGAGAGGGTGGTGGAGCCCTGGAACAGACTACCATACAGAGTGGTGGGGGCTAAATTGGTGGAAGAATTCAAGGGGGTATGGGACAAGCATATGGGGCTGAGTATCGGGGGAGGGCAGGGGATGACAGGGAGGGGGAAGGGGAGGTGTAGGGGGAAAAAAGGGCAGACTAGATGGGCCAGTATGGTCCTTTTCTGCTGTCAAGCTTTTGTGATTCTATGAAGTGCACCAAAACGTGGTAAAAAACAAGTGAGACCAGGGGGAAAATGAACATGGAGGTGTGGAGACAAATTCATACATTCCGTAAATAACAAAACCAATAAAAAGATCAAGACAGTAGTAAGGTAATAGTAAGACTAGTAATAGGTGGGCCAGCAATGTGAGAAGGCAGTAAGGAGGGCTGGGGGGATACTGGGATGCATACGGAGAGGCATCATCAGTACAAAACAGGAAGTTGTTGGCCCTCTGTACAGACAGTTGGTAAGACCACATCTGGAGTTCTGTGTACAGTTCTGGAGACCCCATCTCCGCAAAGACATAGACAGAGTGGAGGCTGTCCAGAGGAGGGCAACCAAAATGGTGCAGGGTCTGCACCAGAAGACATATGAAGAAAGACTAAAGGAGCTTAAGATGTATAGCCTCGAGGAAAGGAGGGAGAGGGGGCACATGATAGAAACTTTCAAATGCCTCAAGGGAATCAACAAAGTCCAAGAGGGTAGCATCTTTCAGAAAAACAGATGTGCAAGAATAATGGGGGCACAATTTAAAAATAGAGGGGCCGGGGGACAGCTCAGATGTAATGTGAGGAAGTATTTCTTCACAGAGAGGGTTGTAGATGCATGGCATAGCCTTCCTGAGGAGGTCGTAGAGTCAAAAACAGTGGGGGAATTCAAGAATGCATGGGACAGACATAAGTCAATTCTAGTGGGGGGGTAGGAGGAAGTAGGCTGTTGGTTAACTAGGATCTGCAGCTTATCCGTTAGGTAGGGAAATGGGCAGACTAGGTGGGCCAGCGGTCCTTATCTGCCACCAAATTCTATGTTTTCGTTTAAAGATGCTGCCAGAGGTAGGTGTTGTTAGAGGGCCGGGGGGATACAGGATGATGGGAGAGGGGAAACGAGGAATCTTATATGGGGTGGGAAGTAGAGGAAGTGTAGGCATGATAGGGGAGGGGTGGGGTGGGGTAGGTAGGGTGAGACCATATTGAATATCATAGGGGTGGGGGGTAGAGGAGGGTTAAGATGGCAGGGTAGTGGTGGTGGGAGCAATATCATGAGTAAGTGCATGGGAGGAAGTGGGTAGTGAGAGGAGGGGTTGAGGTGAGGGGGTGGGGGGAAGTGAGTGAAATGAGAGGGGAGGGGTGTTAAGAGGGGAAGAGGAAAGGTGCCACGTAGGGAGAGGAGCCTTATAGTCAGCAGTCACAGCTACTAAGTGCAGAGAGATGTTTCCTAAGATTATACTTAAAAGGGCCAATCCTGTACTCTTCCCAAATACCAGTGGGAAGGTTATTTAGCCAGCAGGATGCCCTGTATGAAAAGCAACTCTGCCTGGGAGGTGAGGCAAAAAGGAACTTGATCCACCAGTTTAGACATGCCCCAAGTTTGGTGGGGGTTAGATGTGGGGATCAGGTATTTCTGAGTGACAGGGGCAGACTGGCCAAGACTGATTCTTTTTTTTTTGCCAGAGGACAGGTCTGATAGGTGAGTCTGCCCTTCAGGTTTGACCAGTTGGTCTGTCTGTACAGATCGCAGGTATGCGTTAGCCTGTGAGCTCCAGTAATCAACCTGCATGCCTTGTTGAGGGCTGTGCAGATCCTTTTGAGTAGAACAGTTAAGTGCCCATATCTGAGTTAAACAGAAAGTGTATTTGGGGAACTGCATGGCTCAGTAAACTGGTAGCAGGTTAAGGAGACCTTTCACCTCTAGGACACAGGTTCAAATCCAGCAGAAATCGGTAGTGGTTGAAAAGCATTATCAGCACTTCGAGGCTGTTCAGTGGCCTATGTGAAATGAGTTGTGGTGGTCTCAGGCCAGTTCCCAGTGGGCAGGTGTCCACATCACAAAGCCACCAACACAACTGGCACTAATTGGCACCCTTGCTGGCAGTCTCATATGAGAAGCAAAGGGCTGATTGGGCATGGAGTTTGATCTACCCTCTCACATTTGTAGTGATCCCTCCATGGCAGGGTTGAGGCACATTGGCGGGACAGTGTGGGGAAGCTTGCACTGAAATTGCTCGTGCTGTACCGCTCATGTAGATAAATAGAGGATTTCAGGTTCCAGTGTTGTCAATCTACCACCTCTCTCGAGCACTAAAAATTCACAAACAGAAAAACAAAACAAAGAAACTAAAAAACAAATAAAAAAACAACAAAGTGTATTCTGTATGACAAAAAAAATGGATAATCTATGCTGATGGCAGATACATGTGTTCATTACTGCTCTGTTTTTCTAGTTTAAAATGGCTCATTTTAGCCTTTGTTGTCTAAGTACTTTGGCTTGTTTTACGTACAAATGTGTCTGGTACTCCTGAATCTTTGGCTAATCAATTCCAAAGTTATAATAGTAATTACTGATTCAGAACCTCACGTGATTTGAAATGACAAATCCCTTTGTTTTGTTTTTTTGTGTTTTATTTTTTTAGATTCTATTTATTTGCTTTGGTGGGTCAGGGCATCTCTCGGAAGTACCCACTCAACCGTCGCCTCTACTCCCCTCTGAGACCTCCCCCCTCTTCCAGCTCCCTGGATCACCTCCCAGGGGAGGGTCTGCCCCACCTACCTGGTGGCCTTTCTGTAATTAGAGGGTCAATCCAAGTCCAGGGCCTTGGGGGACCGTTGAAGGGATGGTCCAGCACTGGGGATGTGGGCTAGGTCCCTGGAGCCTTCGTCACCTCCCTGGTCCTCCGGGGTATTTTAGCATGATGGTTCCCCTCCTGGAGCGTGGTCATGCAATGACATCCTGGCACTGGTGTGCCGATGTCCTCCGCCGCTCCACCCCTAGTTACTGCACCACGAGTTCTTGCACTGCCCCCGATCTCCATCAGGGGTTGCCAAGGAGCAGTGCTTGGCCTGGATTCTCCTCCCTCCTCCCTCCCCGGGAAGGGAAAGCAGTCCTCCAGACACTCAGTTCCTTGCCTCCCCTGCCAATCCCCGCAGCCCGAGTCCGTCCCTGAACCTGGGTCACCAGCATAGCACGAGGAGTGGCATCCAGCACCTCGACCCTCAGCACCACCAGGCCGGCCAAATCCCTTTGTTTCATACTAATACTGGTCAACGTTTACTTAGCTTCAGGGCTTCAAACTTGGGAACTCACTATTTATTTATTAAAACATATATTAGTCACTTTTCACAATTTAACTCACCACCATATCATTTGAAACTGATAAATAATTTAATTCATATTAAAATCGAGCTGAATTCTTATCTTTTTGAAATGCTGCAATTTAATTGTAATTAATGATCTCTGTCACTGGATTTTTAGGTGTACACATTTTTCTTTTTGTTTGTTTTCTTCAGCTCAGTTTTTAGCCCCTTGGCACCTGGCAGGAGCCCTACTTTGGCCACTGTCAGGGCCACCTCCTGACCTGTCAAGGCTTTTCCTAACTGGGACTCCTAGGGCACCTGAGACACACCACTGTGTCACTCCCTTAGCTTTTACCACAAGGCAGTGATCTGCCTACAGGTAGATGGTAGCTCAAACCACATATCCAGCCCCACCACCACTGGAGGTGAACCCCAGGAACCATCTCAGGAGCCAGGGAGAGAAAGCCGGACTGTTGACTTGGGCGATGGGCATGGCTTCATCTGTCTTACAAGCTGCCTGATTTATCCTCACTTTAAATCTCTCCCCGGGACCTTACCTTGCATGACGCACATGGGCGGCACCAGCATCAGCCTTGTCCCATCCTCACCTCTGCCATGCCCTGACCATACTGATGCCCAGTCTCTTCTAGGCAGCAGTCATATAGCGGGGCACACAGCCCTCCGGCCCTGTAGGAGGAGTGCAGTCTTTGGGATGCTCAAAACTCCTTCCCCTGGCCAGCCCTCAATGGTCCAAACTCCTTCCCCTTGCCAGCCCCAATGGTCCAAGCTTCTTCCCTGGCCAGCCCCCAACAATCCATGCTCCTATCCCTGGCCAGCCCAAGGATCCAAGCTCCTTCCCCTGGCCAGCCCCCGATGATTCAAGCTCGTTCCCCTGGCCAGCCCCCAATAATCCATGCTCTTTCCCCTGGATAGCCCCCAATGATCCAAGCTCCTTTTCCTGACCAGCCTCCAATGATCCAAGCTCCTTCCCCTGCCCAGCCCCCAACAATTCATGCTCCTACCCCTGGCCAGCCCCCGATGATCCAAGCTCCTTCCCCAGGCCAGCCCCCAATGATCCACCTCTTTCCCTGGCCCGCCCCCAACAATCCAAGCTCCTTACCTTGGCCAGCCCCCAACGATACAAGCTCCTTCCCCTGGCCAGCCCCCAACAATCCAAGCTCCTTCCCCTGGCCAGCTGTCGATGATCCAAGCTCCCTCCCCTGGCCAGCCCCCGATGATCCAAGCTCCTTCCTCTGGCCAGCCCCCAATAATCCATGCTCTTTCCCCTGGATAGCCCCCAACGATCCAAGCTCCTTTTCCTGACCAGCCTCCAATGATCCAAGCTCCTTCCCCTGCCCAGCCCCCAACAATTCATGCTCCTACCCCTGGCCAGCCCCCGATGATCTAAGCTCCTTCCCCAGGCCAGCCCCCAATGATCCACACTCTTTCCCCTGGCCAGCCCCCAACAATCCAAGCTCCTTCCCTTGGCCAGCCCCCAACGATACAAGCTCCTTCCCCAGGCCAGCGCCCAACAATCCAAGCTCCTTCCCCTGGCCAGCTGTCGATGATCCAAGCTCCCTCCCCTGGCCAGCCCCCGATGATCCAAGCTCCTTCCTCTGGCCAGCCCCAGATGATCCAAGTTCATTTCCCAACTCAGGTGGCCAGCATAGTGAGTGGTACGGTTTCAGCAGCAATACTGGGCTGGCCCAAATGTTTCACTGATTTGTTTGATGTAATGTTTTGTTTTCTCTTCAGCACTTTGTGCTCCTGTGTTCCCAATCTCAGTGGCATCTTCCCAGCCCCATCACTGACCCATCCATTGGACTTACTGGTTATCCACCACTTACAGTGAGCCATGGATTATACAGGGCATGCAGGGGGGTCGCACAGTGGGAGAAGGCTTTCTCCTGCTGCTCAATTTTTATCCCAGGTTGTTGCCATGAACTGACGCATATGCATGTCTGTGCACGGTGGCATGCATACATGCTGTGTCGGCTGATGATCCACTCACAGCTGGCTGTTCCCACCATCACTGCCACCCAGCCTCTGCCAGGTAGCAGTCAAGTGGCAGAACACAGGGCCCCCCCCAAGGAAAGAGAGCTGTCTTTGGGATGCATAATCCTTCCTCACCACCCCACCACCACCACCACTGAGTGACCCTGGTTTGTTCCTGAACCCAGGTCACTGGTGAGGTTGTATTCAAGGTTTTCTGTATAAACAACATCACAGAGTGAGACGGACCATCAGTGCAGTGGAAGCGGTACCGCTTGCGATGCTGATGACCTGGGTTCGGGAACAAATCCAGAGTGTCAGAGGGTCAGCCGGGGGGGTGGGGATAGAGCATCTGTCGGACAGCTCTCCTCCTCCAGGCAGAGTAGGTGATGGCTCTCGGTAATATTCTGACTCCTGGTAGTGGCCAGGAGTCAGTGCACCTAACAATCTCAGCAGTTCTGAGATTGGCGGTTGGGACACACATCGTTACGTGACGTGCGGGAGCACACAGTGCATGCTACGGACATCACTGCATGGCCACAACTGTCAGGGGTAACGCAACCAAGCATGCCAATAATAACCCCTCTGCACAGACCTAGACACAGAGGCTCCCTATCCTCCACTGAGTCAGTCCCAGAGCTGCCTGCCAAGGCTGTAAGGTGGATCTCGGTCTCTCCCCTGAGCCCCCCCCTCCCCCCGGGGGAGCCCTGCCATGGAAGGTAAGCCACAGACCTTGTATTGCATGGGTAGTCCTGGGGGGGATGGCAGATTGGGGGGGGGGCTGTGAGGGCAGATAAGGGGTGTATACCCTGCCAGCAAGGAATGAGCAAAAACAGAGTTAACCAAAAAAAAAACAACAACCACCATTGTAGAGACAGCAAATACAATGCACAGTAGTGCAACTTGTCCCCCAGGTGGGGTACAGATATATACAGTAATTGAGTAGAAAACCACTCCTTATCTACATATGGCTAATTGAGAACAATGTATGAACTGTATGAGTCGATTTAATTGACTGTTTCAGGGCAGTATTACAAGTACTGAGGTTGTTCTCCCTTGGAGTATGCATGCCACTAGGAGGAGGCAGTCCTCCAGTGACTAACATAGACAAGGGGAGAATGGGTGGGCCTGATGAAATTTATTACAGGAACTAAAATTATTGTGCTGAACATGGCAGACTGTGCCTAGCGCTCATGTCATAAATGAATCACTGCCCTATTACCTATACCCATCCTACACCTTATGGTCTCTCTTACGCCCATCTAGTGCTTCCTGTCACAACATGGCTATACAGGTCATATCCCTATAAATAATTTTTTTTCCCGTAAGTACTTTTTGTGGTATTTGTGGTTATTTTCTCCCTGGTTCCACACCCTCGTTTCAGGCATGCAATAATTTCTGATGAGTATGTTCCAGGTAAGGGCGATGATTGGGTGGGGGAGAGGGAATGCAGGGAGAGCAATATTTGAGGGGGATAGTCTGCCTGCTGTACAGAGTATAACCTCGCCGCTACAAGGTGGGTCAGTTCTCTTGTACAGAGTGAAGTTCTACAGATGTTATTGAGCTTGGAAGAGTCCTGTGGAAGAGACGTCCAACGTAAACTGCAAGTGGACCTCATCTGGCAGGGAAGAGTGCCAGAGGTGCTTGTTTCAGCAGTTCCAGATATGGGTCCCACACTTGAAGATAAGCGGGTAGAGTTCCTGCTGTTACGTGGGCCACGTTTTTATATTTGGCAGTGAGTGTCAGAAGATTTTCCTACTCTTTTAGAGCCGGGGGTTCAGGGGTTCTCCAGTGCGGCAAAATGCTATGCTTTGCCACGCACCATTTAACCAGAGAGACTGATGATCTGAAATGGTGCCAACATGAAACGGGATTCCAGGTAGTGCTAAGAGAGGGTCCCGTCAGGCTGGTATTGGTACAGTGGTTTTGCATTTTTTCCAGATGCCTACCCAACATATATCCAGGGAAGGGCAAGACCACAAAATGTGTTAGAGAAGCCTGGGGTGGGGTACACGTCCAACAGTCACTGTTACCTAACAGGCCCATTTTGTAAAGCCAGAAGGGGGTCTAATAAGCACTCTGAAGGAAGTTCTGAAGTATTGCACATTGTATGGTTTTGGCTAGGAGCTCCCTCACTGCCCTGCACACATGGGTCCAGACCTGGTCCCAAGCAGCTGCATGGACTTCGAGCCCCAACGCCTCTTCCCACTCAGGTTTTGGAGATGAAATGATAACCAGGCGATATCTCAGTCTCTACCAGGAGTTTGAGCTGCAATGATAAATGTTGAGGAGATGGTAGCTTCGTGATCCAAATCTCCACAATACTCTGTGAAGGCAGGGTATGGGTATTAGAGACTTTACGCAGAGACGGTCACTCAGCTGAGATATTTACAGAACTGGGTACATGGGATCCAGTACCTAGTGGGAAGCTCCACGAAGGAATATAGCACTCCTGTTTTTGGACTGCATATGTCTTGGAAGTGTCTAGCTTCTTCTTTTCCCATGAGGCAAAATGTATCTGCTTATGTCAATTGTTAGTCAGGGGTTGTTCTAGATGGGTCTGGTACATGCGGTCTTACAATCGCAGTGGAGCTATCTGGTGCAGTGTATGTTTTGAATGAGGGGAAGCTTTGGATAGGAGGCCCCAGTCTGGGAAGATTAAAGCTGGAGGGACAGGTGCCTGACTTTGCAGCTGTTCAAGTGAGAGCCATCTCTGAGGATGTAATGTACGGCCAAGTGTGGTATGTAGCACACGATAGCCTAGTGCATAAGAATTCTCTAACGAATCAGTTTCAAGTTAGGCAAAGCAAACCTTCCTTGGCTCCAGTGAGCTTGCAAGAACTGCATTTTGATTTTGGACACCATGGGCCATTCCCCCCTTCCCCAGAAAAAGGTTGACAGTTTTTAGTTCAGAGACTTAAAACATGTACTTGGGAACTGTATGAAAAGGCTGACCAGGATATACTGGAGTCTGGGAAGTACTATGAGCTTCAGAGCAGTCACTTCCCCCAGACAGAAAGCATTACTTCTCCCCAGCTGAGACACCTTTATCCAGTTTCTACAGCATGATGTGGGTATTTGCTGCTACAGTAGCTGACAGTGAGGGTTTCAGCTGGATCCCTAGGCAGGTCAACCCTGGAACAACGTCTGTGTACATGCTGGATTTAGGGGCATGACTTGCGACTTGGCCCCATTTCGTTTGTACCCAGAATTTCTAAAGTACCTTTCACACACACTGTATCCCAAACGGTTTTACAAAGCAATGAGCTTGATACCAGTGGTGCCGGGAAAGTAGAACAGAACAGAACTGGATTTCTATATTGCCTTTCATGAACACTGTATCCAAAAGCGCTTTACAAAGCAATGAGTTAGATACTAGTAGTGCAAGAACTGTAGAACAGAATAAAATTCTGATTTATACAACACTGTTTATACACACGGTGTCCCAAAGTGTTTTACAAAGTAACAAGTTAGGTCCTGGTAGATCAGGGACTATAGACTAGAACTGAATTTGCATTTATACAGTACTTTGATACACACTATGCCAAAGTGTTTTACAAAGCAATGAGGTAGATCCTGGTAGTGCGGGATTGTAGAATAAAATCTGAATTTATAAAGCACCTGTCAAAGAACTAAAGCTTTCAAGGACGCATAAGACCCTCTGCCAGGTGCTTTGAGGTCGCTAATGATGGTACCTGTGTAGCATCCATGTGCTAGTTCTCAGTCCAATAAAAGTTCAAGTTTATTAGCAGTAATAACTGCATTGAGCACACTCATTTACAAGGAGGTCCTGAATGGACAAGTACAAGATATACAACTAGCAAATGGTACAAATACAGAAATAATATTTTACAATAGTCAACACAATAGAACAGGTTAGATACATGGATGAACAACAGAGAAAAATATGTATTTTTTTACGTCATTTATGCAATTGAAACAGTCACTTTAGTCATTAGGAAGTCGGCTACAAGTGCAAGGGTATAAGTACTAGACTTTCAGAGGTAAGTGCCTTAACCTGAATAATGGGAGCTTTTACAACCAGAGCAGGCAAGGGAGATAGATATGTTCAGGTAGGAGTTTGGTAGTGAGATAGAAATGAAGATAGGTGATACGACAGAGGGGATAAACAGAAGGACAGGTAGAAGGACAAAAGGTGCAATTATGATGTTACATAATCTAGAGACTCAAGTTCTCCTAAGGCCAAAAAGGCTACAAACAGTACAAGCCCCGTAAAATATTCTGCGAAGGGTAGCGGGAATGGTGGGAGTTGGGGCTCACACAGAAAAACAGAAATCAGCCCTCTTACTCTAAACTTTCCTCAGCACTGCTTCCCATGTGTGACCCTAATTATACTGGAACTACATCCTGTAGATCCATGCATATTTAATACTTTATCGGGCTTTTTTTCAAACCATATGCTATTATGTAACTGTGCTAACCCTGTAATTAGCAAATGATATCATTAAACCTCTGTGGAAGGGTTTCTGCTGGTAACATCTGCATTTATGAAAACAGCGCAGAGGTTACGCAAGCCTTTCCAAACTGTTCTCTCCCACTGATAATTTTTGGTAATTGAGTTGTGGTACTAGAGAACGAGAGACTAACAGAGAGAGAATTACTCCTCAGTTACTGAGCCGAGGCCTGAAAGGATGGATTGGATTCAGTTACGTTGCGTCAGTTAGTAACAAGCTGTATCGTATGGCACTGTTGACTTCAGCCAAGGAGGACCGTCTCCTGGGGCAGGTTTAATTCTGTGTATTTAGGACTTTTTCTTTCAAGGGCACAGCCAGCACTGAATGTGGTACTGAGACTCTGCTGGGTTACATGGAGACTGCTTCATGGGATGGGGGAAGGGGGATGCTATAGCATTCTTAACAGGCCTTTTTTTTTCCATTAACAGATTATATCCTTTAGCCACTAGAGGGCCCAGTTAAAAGCACACTTACCCAATCCAACACAATATAGTTCCTGTCTCATTTCACTTATTGTGTGGTCAGTCTATCACTATTCATCTGTCTTTGCACCTCCCTCTTCTACCAATTGATACTGATTTTTCCCATTTGCAGTCTTTTTGCCCACCAAAGGGGTTTTCCCCCGACCATTCCAAAGCTACTCTACATCTCCTTATTCTCTACTACTCCTGGCACTCTTGCTTTACTGCTCAGCTGCTATGGGTACCTACACTCCATTACTAAGTCTGCTCTCCTTCACCCTCTTGGTACAGACCTCACACAGACTGGAGCATCTTTCCTCCACACTAGGCACCTCATCCCCAGACTACCCTGCAGTGACTCGGCCCTCCCCCACCCTCGACACACCCGTGACCCCCCAACACCCCCACCCTGCCAACACCCCCACTCCCTCCACCCTCCAAGGCCTGACCTGGACCCAGCTCTCCCCTGCCATTCCCACCCTTCACACTTTATCTATCCCATGCACCCTGATTCTACAGTCCTCAGCTGGGTGTCGACCCAAGGGTCTCCATCGCCACCGGCCACTAACCAGAATAATTACACTGCTATTATTATTATCTGATTATGTACATCCAAACCCAGGACCTACTGCTTCCAGCCCTTCTAAACCCTGTACTGCAACTGGCCTCCACTTTGCATCCTTAAACATTTGCAGTCTCCTAAAGAAATCTGCTGCCCTCCAGTGCTGGGTCGTTCAACATCAACCTGACATAATTGCACTGGTAGAGACTTGGCTCTCCAAATCCACCCCTGACTCTGGTATCACTCTCCCTGGATATACCATCTACAGGGAAGACTGAGTAGGCAAATGCGATGGTGGTTGCGCACTACTTGTATGGGACTCCCTTATAGGCCAGGCACTCCCAGCTCCTAAACTTGATTATGGAGCCCAAGCCCCTCACCTTAAAAATCACACCTGACCCCACCTGAGGCCCTCTCTTCCTCACAGTCTCCTACGTACCCCCGAGGAATCAAAACCAAGCGGTCCAGTCCCTCATTGACTATCTCACATCTCTCCCTCACAAAGTGGAGCAAGTCATCCTAGGTGATCTCAATGTTAACTGGCTTGCCTCCACTGCCTCCCATATAAGGGACTCCTTTGCTGCCCCAGATATGTCCCAGTTAGTCACCCAGCCCACCAGATTCAACCACTCTACTAGATCGTGTTATATCTAACCGACCCTACAAAATCCAGGATGTCACTGTTCTCCCCGACTCTCTTAGTGATCACTCCCCAGTCCTCTGTCTCTGGTCATCCTCCACTCTGAAGCCAGTGTCCCAGGCCACTCTACACTGCTGTTTACACCCTGGCAGCCTCAGAAAATTAAAATAATACCTAGCCCAGCTAGACTGGTCCCCTATCTAGCACACCCCTGACACTGACTTAGCTCTTGACCACTTCACAAATGCCTTCTGTAAGGCTTGTGACCTTTTCACTTCCCTCACCAGGATCTGCTCCAAAAAATGCAATGTCCCATGGATCACCCCACCCCTCTTCCAGAGACTCAAAAACAGAGATAATCTCTGGCACATTGCTGTAGAATCTGGAAAGGCGTCTGACAGACAGGCCTACAACGCAGAACGCAATAAGTGCACTTGGGCCATTAGGCGGGCCAAGGCAGAGCATTACCAGATCACCCTCACTTTCACTTGGGATTCAGCCTGGACCTTCTGGGATAATATGAAAGAGCTAAATGGAAAGTCCCGCTCCCCCCCCCCCACCATCTCAGCTCTCCATCAATGGCACCCCCACCACAGATCCACTTTCATAGCCGATTGCCTTAACACTGCCTTCTCTGACCTAAGCTTGGTCCTCCCCAGCAGCTTCTTTGACCCAATTCCCACCTCTCTCCCTCCGGTCCTGCATCGCCCACCATTCTGCCTGCACACCCTAACCCCCAAGAAACCAAGCCACACCTGCTAAAAGCCTTAGGCAACAATAACCCTAGCAGTGACCCCCTCGACTCCAGGATCCTCCGTATGGTCTTGGACGAAGTCCTAGTCCCCTGACTGACCTTCTAAACTGTTCTCTATGCCTGAGTCAGTTCCCAAGTGCTTGGAAAACTGCTGAAATCACACCCATACATAAGAGTGGGGACCGATCCACCCCCAACAATTACCAGCCCATCTCCATCCTCCCCCCCACTCTCTAAAGCCCTTGAAAAAGTGGTGTTGATCCAGCTCTCTGAATACCCTAACCAAGTATGACATTATGTGCCCACAGCAGCACGGTTTCCCCCCAGGACACAGTACAACCACGGCTCTCCTGGAATTCTCCCAACACCTGCATGTGCTCTCGACTCTGGCAGCCTTGAAGGAGCAGTGTTCATTGACCTCTCCAAGGCCTTTGACATTGTCTGTCATCCCCTTCTACTCGACTCTCTCCACCAACTTGGCTTCTCTTGTGGTCCCATGTCCTGGTTCTCTAGCTACCTCTCTGCTAGATCCCAGCATGTCAAGATCAGCGGCTCCCTCTCTAGCACTCTTCCCGTTCACTCCGGGGTCCCTCGGGGCTCCATCCTGGGTCCAATACCTTTAAGTCTCTACCTCAAAACCCTCCCCAGCTCATGTACCGATAAAATGCTCCTCTACGCTGACGATGCAGTCCTTGTTGTCTCACATCCCAATCCCACCTTCCTCAATTATCCCTCCAGCAAGCTTACAACCAAGCCGGAAGGTGGTTCGGAGACTGCAGACTGGTCATTAACCTAAAGAAAACCAAATCAATGCTCTTATCCCACCACCAAAATAAAGCTAAGAATAACCCCCTCTTGATTATCCCCAGCACTCTGCACCCGCTAGAACAAGTGACCACATACAAGTACCTAGGCATCATGTTCGATACTGCCCTCTCCTTCCACACCCATATTAATGCCCTGTTAGCCACCATAAACTCTCAGATTGGCCTGCTATACCTGCACAGGGACTGCCTGCCTCAGGTTGCCCTCAGGCTGGCCATCGCCTCCTCCGTCTTGTCCCTCGTGGACTATGGCTTGCCCATCTGCGCTGCAGCTGACAACACTGCCCTCTCAAATATCCAACTCTCCATCAATAAGGCCTGTAGGCTCCTGACCGGTGCCCCCAGCCGTACTCACACCTGTCTTCTCTATACTACCATCAATCTTCTCAATTTTGAGGAGCGACTGCTCTACCAGACCTGCCTTCTCGCTAAGAAATCACTGCTAGGACTCTCCCCCCCCCGGGAGGGGTCTCTCCACCTCTTTACAGCAGCCATCTTCGTTCGTCACCACCCATAGCTCTGTTAAGACCACTTTCTGGGTGCCCAGAACCAAGACCTCTCTTGCCCAGAGATCCTTCCTCTACTGAGCCCCCACCTGGTTCAACTCCCTCCCTAGCTGCGTCTCCAACTTGCCAAAAATTGGCTCCTTCAAAACAGCCCTTCAGAATCATATCTTTAATATCCGCTGTCGTAGGTGCAACTAACCCCTGTTGTAACCTGTGGTTCCCGCCCGCCTTGCCCCCTGGCTCAACAACATCCACTGGACAGCCTCTCCCTCCCCCAGACCTACCCCTTCCCTACTAGGTCCAAACAGGGATGTAACCCACTGTCTTCTCTGAGGACCTACTATATCCATGAGTGTAACTCACAATTTTGTAACATTATGTAACCTAAGTAACATACAAACTACTACATTATGTAACCTAAGTGTATCTATGTTAAATGTTCCTTTTACTGCACTTGTAATGTTATCCTCTGTTTTAATCTGCACTGTAATAACTGTCTTGATGTCTGCCCCCCCCCCACGACGAGGTGCCTTTGTAAATGAGTCTCTGACTCAAAGGTTGTAAACTCGATTTGTAATGAATAAATGAATAAATAAAAGACATATCACAATGCATGTGTAGGGATGCTGGTAAACACTGATACTACTGATTTGAAGAACTAGTAGAGCAAAAGCAGCACACAGAAAATACAGAAAAATGAATTTAGTTGTAAGTTATGATTCACTTGAGAGATATTTTTAAGGTCACTTTTATTGATTCAGTGATTTTTTCCTACTAATACTGTAACTGTAAGTGGACATATCTATACCTCTTCTTACATATGTGTGTGTGTGTGTGTGTCTCTCTTGATGTAGCACTGTGTGTGTAGAGGGCTGTGTGAGTGGCTGTATAGTGCATATAGGTGTGTGTGTGTGTGTGTCTTTATGCAGTGCATATATGTGCATGCTCTATAAACAGCTGTATAGTATGTATGCGTGTGTCTCTATGGAAAGGTGTGTGTATGTGTGTGTGTCTGTGTATGTTAAGCTGAGCGTATGTCTGTGTACGTGGGTGTTTGCATGTTAAGCTGAGTGTATGTAGTACTGTGTGTGCAAGGGTCTGTGTATGTTAAGCTGAGTGTATGTCTGTGTATGTAGTACTCTGTGTGTGGGCCTGTGTATGTTAAGCTGAGTGTACATCTGTGTATAGAGTACTGTGTGCGTGGGTCTGTGTATATTAAGCTGAGTGTATGTCTGTGTATGTAGTACTGTGTGTGCGGGTATGTGTATGTTAAGCTGAGTGTATGTCTGTGTATGTAGTACTGTGTACGTGGGTGTGTGTATGTTAAGCTGAGTGTATGTCTGTGTATGTAGTACTGTGTGTGCGGGTATGTGTATGTTAAGCTGAGTGTATGTCTGTGTATGTGGTACTGTGTACGTGGGTGTGTGTATGTTAAGCTGAGTGTGTGTCCGTGTATGTAGTACTGTGTGCATGGGTCTGTATGTAGTACTGTGCGTGCGGGTCTGTATATGTTAAGCTGAGTGTATGTCTGTGTATGTAGTACTGTGTACGTGGGTGTGTGTATGTAGTACTGTGTACGTGGGTGCGTGTATGTTAAGCTGAGTGTATGTCTGTGTATGTAGTACTGTGTGTGAGGATCTGTGTATGTTAAGCTGGGTGTATGTCTGTGTATGTACTATTGTGTACGTGGGTGCATGTATGTTAAGCTGAGTGTATGTCTGTGTATGTAGTACTGTGTGTGCGGGTCTGTGTATTTTAAGCTGAATGTATGTCTGTGTATGTAATACTGCGTGTGTGTGGGTGTGTGTATGTAAAGCTGACTGTATGTCTGTGTATGTAATACTGCGTGTGTGTGGGTCTGTGTATGTAAAGCGGAGTGTATGTCTGTGTACTCAGTTCACTAAGTTTCAAGGAGGAAAAAAGGCGTTAACCCATGATCAGCTCCTGTCAGGACAAGATGTAATAGTCCAGGTTTTCCATCGAGGAAACATACTTATTCAGGTTTTTCTTATGTGACCCCTAGGTGGCGCTATCCTAAGGGTTACTACCCCTGCTTGCGTGGCTAGTTGCAGGTTAAGGGGCCTGGGTACTGAAACGGGTGCCTCCACCCCAGAGGTCAGGGTTGTTGGCAGTCAAGCTAACCTGGGCACAGCCCTCCGGGACACTGTAACCCCCCTCTTTCTCTTCTAGTGGCCTGAGCAATGCACAATAATCACTTTCACAATGACCCTTATTCACCAGGCAATTACCCACACTGTTTGCATTTACCACCAGGGCTGGTTCCTCTAGCTCAACCCTGGGGACCCCCTGTAAAACAAGGTTATGCACAGCAAATAGCAACAGTACAATACTTTTGGCACAAACTGGAACCACAGTCAAGTTAAATGCAAAAAGAGTTAGATCTGATTTATTTAGGGGACTTGAACAAGGGAGGGGCGTAATAAGGTTGATTTGCTTAAAGGCTATATCAAGCAGACAGTTATGCATGCACTTCAGAGTTCCTACACAGTCACACTCTCGGGGTACCCAGGTAGGAAAACGGTGGGCTAGCCAGGAATGTTGCCCAGGGTAGGCCGGCGTCACAGCTGGTTGGGGCCCTGTGATGGAAGAAAGCAACAAGTACAACACACACTATTTGTAATCCGGAGCCAGAGGGCTCAGTTTGAGAAAGAAAAGACAACAAAGCAATCAGATGACAACACTAGATTTAGCTGTTATTGCAGGGAGCTACCCTGATGTTTACTCACAATACCCAATACAGGACACAGGCAGGACGAAATCGAGACTGCAGGTTGTTGAGCTGGAGTGCCAGGAGAAGCAAGGCCCACACGAATCACTGAGGCGTTGTTCCTGTTCAAAGCGTTGAGCAGGGGGCTGATCCCTAGGCAGGTCTCTTGTCCATGGTTTTCTCTGTGCAGCAGGTATTCTGGCAGGGCCAGTGTGGCAAGGCCCAGGCCAAAGGGAGATGAATACGGATTCTGTCTGTGGGAGCTGGATGCAACCTCCAGCGAGAAGAACACAGTTCAACACACAGTGGGGAACCAAATCATGATCCACTAACAGCATACAACACATTTACATGTAAGAAATTCCACTATACCAGGTATTTTTATTTTTTTTATTTATTTAGTCTAGGATTACAATTTACCTTTGAGCCCAATGCTCTTTTACAAGGGTTCCACATCATAGGTTACAAGGAGAACACAGGTTGCAAAAAAGGAACATTTGGTAGAGATAGGTTGAGGGGGGTAGGAGGAGAAAAAGAAAAAGAAGGGGGCAGTAGCAGGTGGTCAGAGAAGGAGAAGGGAGGAGAGAAGGGTAGGGGAAGGGACAGGGTGGGGGGCAGGGAAGGGTGCGAGGCAGCCAGGCAGCCTTGTCAGTTGCATAAGTGCGGGACAGAATGGTGGCCCTGGAAGGACAAGTGCGGTGTGAAAGGGGCCAGGCATAGGTGAGCACAGGAGGATGGGTGCAGAATATTAGCCATGGCAATCGCAGGTGCTGGAGGCAACAAGGGTGCAACAGAGCCTGGATTTGAAGGCACCAAGACCAGTGGTGGTGGTGATAGTATCATTGGCAAGACCATTAAGCCAGGTGGGGGCTCTGTAGGTGAATGATCATTGGCCTTGGGTTGTGCGGTAGTGAGGGATCAGAAATAGTTGTGGCTTTGATCCCCTGGTGATTCCAGAACTGGCTTTTGTTTGAAGAAGGGTACAGACTCCGGGGGGAGAGGGGCGATCCCCCACTGGATTTTCTTTCCAACCACACAGGTTTGGTACTTAATTCTATTTTCAAGTTGCAGCCAGTTTGCTTGTGTGTAGAGGTCACCGTTGTGCATGAGACGTTTAGCACCAGTGATGAGTCGACAGGCCTTGTTTAGGGTGGTGGTTACCCTTCTGAGTGCTGCGGCAGTGGCGGCGCCACAGGTGACAAGGCCATAGTCAATCTGGGAGATGATGGAGCTTTGAACAGCAGCAGCGAGGGCCTCTTTAGTCAGGTGTCGCCATAGCCGATAGAGTAGGCCCAGTCTGGAGTTCGCAGTTTTGGCAACATTAGTTATGTGGGTTGCGTAGGTCAGGTGGGAGTCTAAGGTGATTCCTAGATATTTGGAGGATTCAACCTGCTCCAGCGGGCTACCTAAGCAGGTGTTTAAGGAGAGTTGGGGATGTTTGTGCTTGTTTTGGTGGCTGGTGAAAATCATGGTCTTGTTTTTTTTTCTGGTTGAGAATTAACTTATGTTCTTTGAACCAGTTTTCGACTGAAACACAAAAACATAGAATTTGACAGCAGATAAGAACTGCTTGGCCCACCCAGTCTGCCCATTTCCCTACCTACTGGATAAGCTGCAGATCCTAGTTAACCAGCAGCCTACTTCTTCCTACCCCCACCCCCCAGAATTGCCTTATGACTATCCCATGCATGCTTGAATTCCGCCACTGATTTTGACTCCACAACTTCCTCCGGAAGGCCGTTCCATGCATCCACAACCCTCTCTGTGAAAAAATACTTCCTTAAATTACCTCTGAGCTGCCCCCTCTATCTTCAAATTGTGCCCTCTTGTTCTTGCACACCTCTTTTTTTGAAAGATGCTACCCTCTTGGACTTTGTTGATTCCCTTGAGGTACTTGAAAGTTTCTATCATGTCCCCCTCTCCCTCCTTTCCTCGAGGCTACACATATTAAGCTCCTTAAGTCTCTCTTCATATGTCTTCCGGTGCAGACCCTGCACCATTTTAGTTGCCCTCCTCTGGACAGCTTCCATCCTGTCTATGTCTTTGCGGAGATTGGGTCTCCAGAACTGCACACAGTACTCCAGATGGGGTCTCACCAGCTGTCTGTACAGAGGGATAATAACTTCCTGTTTTCTACTGGTGATGCCTCTCCCTATGCATCCCAGTACCCCCCCAGCCCTCCTTGCTGCCCTCTCACTGAAGTGAAACTATGTTGAAGGGTTTGTTGTAGGTGGCTTGGGTCCTGATGGGAGGCAAGAATCACAGCATCATCTGCATAGAGTATAATTTGTTGAGGACTGGAGTCGGGGAGAAAGTTGAGGAATAGGCTGAAAAGTAGTGGGCCCAGGATAGAGCCCTGGGAGACACCAAAGCGTACCTCTTTAGTGTCGGAGAGCACATCCACTATTTTTACACATTGGGTCCAGTTACCAAGATAGCTATCGAACCATGCCACAGATTCAGTAGAGAGGCCAGTGTTTAGTAGCAGAAGAAGCAGGAGGCGATGGTGGACGGTGTCAAAAGCCTTTGACAGGTCTATGAATATAGCTCCAGTTAGGAGACTGTGGTCTAGGGAGTTGTGGATGGCACCCGTGAACTTAAGAAGGGCAGTGGCAGTGCTGTGTCCTTTTCTAAAACCAAGTTGCTGCTGGCAAAGGATGTTGTATTTGCCCAGACAGTCAGTGAACTGGTCCACTACTATCCGTTCCAGGCCCTTAGAGAGGGGTGGAAAGATAGAGATAGGGCGGTAATTCCCATGAGTGGTCCGGTCACCGCTTTTATGGATTGGAGTGACTGTTGCTGACTTCCATTTATCTGGGAACTGGCTAAGAGAGAAGGAAAGATTAAAAATCCTGGTAGATTGCTATCCGGTCACGATTACAGAGTCTTTGCACAAACCGGGAGTTCAGAGGTGGCTGGAAATCCTGACAGGCCGATTACATTCAGCAAATCTTCAGTCTTCTTCAGGTTTCAAGCCTGGTCACAGTTCAGTGGCATTATTTTGTTCTCACAACTCGGATTCAGTCCAAATAAACTCTTAGTTTCCCTCTCAGGGACAGCAGGCAGACAGACAGGCCAAAACTCAGCCCTTTCACAGTTCTCCCATGCGATTATGCAGGGGCTGCTGCTTAAATCACTCAAGCTGTTACCTCTTTCACTTCCCAACTCAGAACTGACTGAACTGCAAAAAGTCTGGGACTTTCCCTGGGATCCAAAAGGTTTGGTTGGCTGATCTGTCAGTCACAACAAGGGCTCCCCCTCCAGGTCTGTCTTGGCACCAAAATGCAAAAACTACAATTCCTACAGAATTTTGCTCCCACAAAGCCTCTGGGGACAGGCTCCATTTTAGAGTCCCCAGAGGTACTGATTGGCCCATTTCAGCACTCCAGGACCAAGAAATGGATACAAACAGAACTGTCTATGCTGCAAAGAAGACAGGTTAGAACAAACTGCAATATTATTACTACTCTAACAAATGATCAG
This sequence comes from Neoceratodus forsteri, assembly GCA_016271365.2. Classification (NCBI taxonomy): domain Eukaryota; kingdom Metazoa; phylum Chordata; order Ceratodontiformes; family Ceratodontidae; genus Neoceratodus; species Neoceratodus forsteri. Next base: position 1,400,038,015 of record CM028131.1, on the reverse strand, counting down.
CAAACAAGTACATCTTCTAACAGAGCTCCCTCTGCACAAGTAGCGATGGCAGAACGGAGCAGTTATCTGACAGCCAGGGCGGGACTCGAGCATAAAAACACTCAGTCCACTTCCCAGATTAATTATAACTGTAATCTAAGCAGCTCTTAAAGAGATAGCACACAGAGGCTATACAGGCACTCTCTGACAATAACGTTTAAACTGCTAAAATGCAGAACACCAGCCTGGCAGTGAGCATTTAGGCAAGCTCAAGGAAGTCTTTTCGGTAACCCCCATTTGCAGGGGGGGTACACTTAAAACTTTCCTTGTTTGGACTAGCTATCACATCCAATGGTAGTCTATTCCAAAGGTTTGCCACTCTGACAGAAGAGTAATATTTTCTTTTCTTAGTGTGAAATCGATCTACTTTACTTTGAAGTGGATGACCTCTGATGTTGAAATTGTCGTTTTTATATTCAATATTTGATGCTACCATTAGGGAGGGGTCATTTAAGATATTATAATATAATATTAGATTGCCTCTAGATCTTCTCAATTCCAGTCTATGTAGGCCTAAGTTGGTTAATCTATCCTTATAACTCTGATTTTTTAAAATTGTTATTGATTTAGTATAACACTTTTGCACCCTCTCCAATTTGAGTATTTCTATTTTTGTACGTGGACTCCACAGCTGACTTCCATAATCTAATATGAGTCTGACATATGATAGGTATAGAGGCATTAGAACTTCTGCATTACAACTCTTAATATTTCTATTTATGGTTAATATTGTTTTATTTGCCTTTTCGATAACTGAGCTACACTACAAACTAAAATTAAGGTAATTATCAATGATTATGCCAAGATCTTTTTCTGAATTTTTTGTTTGGGAGAGATGCATCGTTTATTATATATGCATGTAAGGGATTTTGGCTCCCAACATGTAATACACAGCATTTATCGAAATTTAAATGCATACCCCAAGTTGAGGTCCAAGTTGAAATTGAGTTTATATCTTTTTGCATCAGTTCAATTTGCTCTGTGCTACCACATGGTCTGCAAAGTTTGGTGTGGTCTGCGTATTTAACAGTAGAGCTTTCTACATTGTGGTTCAAGTCAGCAATAAATACTAGAAAAATAATAGGACCTAGTACGGATCCCTGGGGGACATCAGTAGTAACCAGGCCTTTGTTGGATAGGTGGCCTCGGATGGAAACATGTTGTGTTCTGTCTTTTAACCAATTGGTGATCCATTTGACAATATAAGTATCTATACCATATTTACATAGTTTTTGATGGATAGCCCAATGTGGGACCAAATCAAATGCCTTGCCAAAATAGTAAAGGATCACGTCCATCGGTATATCTGACTCTGGCATTTTGTTACCATTATTATAAAAACAGACGAGATTGGTAATACAGGATCTACCCTTTACAAAACCATGTTGGTTATAGTCAAACAAGGGAATGGTTTTAAGATGATCAAGGATTTTAATTTTAATGAGTGACTCAAGGATTTTACTCGGTTTTGCAACATGGCTAACTGGCCTATAATTTGAAACATTAGTTCTACTGCCTTTTTTGTATATCAGAGTTACTCTTGATTTCTTCCAATCATTAGGAACTAATCCATAATTAAGTGAATTTTCCTATAATATTTTAAGGGGCATCCATATATAATCCTCTAATAATTTTAACATGGGGGATGTAATATTGTCGATCTCAGGGGCACTACTGACTTTTAATTGTTCAATTTGATGGGTTATTTCCTCTTTAGTAAAGGAATGAGATCCCACTACATTATTATTATTCACGCTGGTTGGTGACAAGGTTTGATTAGAGAAAACGGAACAGAAATAATTACTGAAAGCATTAGCCATTTTACTAGGGTCAGATATACATTCAGTATTTATTGCAATTGTTGATAATTCATTATTGCCCTTTCTTAATGAACTGAAGTAACTATAAAAGTGCTTACTGTTGGATTTGCTTGTATTTATTGCCAGGTATAGTTCATTTTTTTTCTTTCCTTTATTTATTTTATTTTTGCACTTTTTTTGCATATTTTTGAATCGATTCCAATTTGAGTCTGACTTTTTATTCGTAAACATGCTGTAGTGTTGTTTTTCTTCTTAATGAGTTTCTTAATGCTTGTAGTTAACCATTTAGGTTTCATAACCTGCTCACCATATTTTTTAATGGCGCTCACATTTTTTTTTATTGTGTTATGAATTATTGTTTCTATTTTGTTCCATGATTCATCTGTAGATTCTTCTTTAAGGAGACAGACTCAGTCTATATCTATCAAATCTTTCTTTAGGCCTTCATGATTTGCTGTTTTGAATAGGTAGAACTCCGTACAGCCTTTAATGGAGGTATTATTACTATGGGATGTAGTGGTGGATATCACTGTAGAGTGGTCACTGTTACCTAATGTGTCAGTGGTTCAGCAGTTTGCACACTAGCCTCTGAGGCCGGGAGATCAGAAGGCTGTGGGTTCTATCCACACACCAGGCACTTGGGTTAAATCCTAATACTGACAGTGTAGTGCAGCATGAGGAGGGGTGCTGTACTCCTGAGGTGCCATCTTCCGGATGAGACGTTAAACTGAGATCCCATCTGCCTGTTCTGGTGGTAGTTCAGGTGGATGTTAAAGCTCCCATGGCACTTCTCGAAAAGAGCAGGAGAATTTCCCCGGTGTCCTGACCAAATTTCCCCACATTCACTAAAAATACCACCAACAGCTTAATCTGGTTCAAGGTCAGCTGGCATTCTGTATCCCCTCTCCCAGGTTGTGCCTGAAAATAAGCAGAATTTGTCTAGTGCACTTACCCGGTCAACAAAAACTAAATAAATAAAGGGGAACTGGTGACACATTCTGTAATATTAATATCTTCCGAGGTGATGGCTAAATCTAGAAGATTGTTTAATCTAGTTGGGACAGTAACATGTTGTATTAAATTATGTTCGATACATAAGTTCAAAAAATCTCTGCTTTGTTTGGTGGCTGAAGTACTACAGGTCCAGTTTATAACCAGAAAATTTAAATCACCTACTAGAATTACTTTACCATGTTCTAATGCTTTATTTATTTCTTCTGTTATTTCATGATTTGTTGACGTATTAGTATCAGGTGGGCGATAACATACACCTAATATGTATTCCTTTGTATTATTCTTCATTATCTGAAGCCAAAGTGTTTCTGTGTCGTCAGAATTACCTTTTATTTTTCCTGTTATTTCTGTAAAGTCCATGTCAGTTGACAGATAAACTGCTATTCCTCTCCTTTTCTCCCCTTTCTATCCTGTCTTGACATTGTATCCCTCAATATTGTAACCCCATGCATCTTTATTAGCCAACCACGTTTCTGTTAGTAATGCTACATCTATTTTCTCAGTATTTAATATTGTTCCTAATTTGTTTAATTTGCAAGAGAGGCATCTAACATTACTCAACAAGAATCTCCTAGTTGTTGTATCATGTAATACTGTTTTATTACCTATACATGTCTTAGTTGGTATTATTTTGCTTACTGTAGGAACTTCATCCCCCTGGATAGTTAGTTTAAAATATTTGTTTCCACTGTATTAGCAATCAAGTTACGCAGTATTTTCACACCCTCATTACTTAAATGGAGGCCATCTATGCCAAACAGGTGTCTTTTACCATAAAATTTATGCCATGAGTTTATAAATACAATAGAGTCCTTTGCACACCAGTTTTGTAACCTAACATTAATTCTGGCAATTGTTTTATTTTTTTTCATTTAATGCCCCTGGGACTGGAAGTAGTCCAGAAATAACAGGGCGTGCCCCAAATGTTTTTAGAGTTACTGCTGTCTCAAGGAGATCTGTGCAGATATCTTTTCCATGATTTTTGCCCACATCATTTATTCCCACATGGATGGTTACAATTTGTTTATTACTTGGTCTTTTTTATGATTTTAGGTATTTCTCTCTGGATATCAGCAACCTTTGCTTCTGGATAACTAAGCACCATTTTATGTTCTTTATCTTTGTTACAAATGATGGAATCACATTTTTTATCATTGAGTCGCCAATTACAGTAATTTCAACAAACACAGATTCTGTTGGCAGAATATTATCTGTAATTAAAGAACTAAACCTTTATGAGTAGTACAGTACTTTGTACTGTGTGTGTGGGTCTGTGTATGTAAAGCTTAGTGTATGTCTGTGTATGTAATACTGTGAGTGCGGGTCTGTGTACGTAAAGCCTAGAGGATGTCTGTGTACGTAGTATTGTGTGTGTGGGTCTATGTATGTTAAGTTGAGTGTATGTGTATGTAAGAAAAAATTACTCACCTTAGTAATTATGTTTCTTCTAGTGGAGTCTTGCTGTATTCTGACAAGTGCAGTTAGCCCCAGCTTTTAAACTGCCCTGGAGAACAATGGGTTAACTTTTCTATGCATGGCATAGAATATTCATCTCGAGCTCGGTTGATGTCTCTGCCTCTTATTATTCGAACTGCAACCATCAGATCTTTACGAGCAAAACTCACTAGGTGTTCTGTGTGGAAACTGTAAAATTGTTAACTAGCCAACTGGCAGAAAAATAATGTTTTGGGTTCTCAAAGGAAGACTCAAGTCAGGAAACCCAAACAAAAAACAATCAAATGAAATAACATTTCACCCAAAGAGAACAAAGGGTGTAAAAGGGGGCACCCCTAGGGTGCTAACACTGTGCCTGCCCACCCACATCCCAAAATCTAGGTTCTGAGAGGGGAGGCGGGGGGGAGGTCAGAATACAGCAAGACTCCACTAGAAGAAACATAATTACTAAGGCAAGTAATTTTTTCTTACAAACAACATGATGTCTTGCTGTATTCTGACAAGGGCAGACTACTAAGCAGTACCTCCATGGAGAAAGGACAGAACCTACTTTGGGAATAGGCTCTGAAGTACTGCTGTGCCAAACCGAGCATCACTCCTAGCCTGGATATCCAGAGAGTAATGCTTGGTAAAAGTATGGACTGTTTTCCAGGTGGCTGCTTGACAAATTTCTAAAAGAGGGATATCCCTCGCAGCAGCCAGGGAAGCAGCTGTACTTCTTGTGGAATGAGCCCTCAGGCCTGAGGGTGGAGTTTTACCCAGTTTTTCATAGCAGAATTGTATATAAGAAACAATCCACCTGGCAACAGATCTCTTGGTGGCAGGTTTACCCTTCCCAACTTCTCCATAAGTGAGGAACAACTGGAGGGAGTCAAACCTGTGACCCTTGGTATGCTCTATGTAGTAACTAAGGGCTCTTTTAACATCCAAACTGTGTAGCCTCCTCTCTCCCAAGGAAGAATGATCAGTGCAGAAAACAGAGAGAGATATAGACTGATTTAGGTGGAAATCTGATACCACTTTAGGCAAGAACTTTCTGTTAATTCTAAGGACCACTTTATCTCTGTGAGAAGAGATGAAATCAGGTTCTACTGACAGGGCTTGCAATTCACTGATACGTCTAGCAGAAGTAATGGCTACCAAAAACACAGTTTTCCAAGTCAAGTACTTAAGCTCTGCTGAGGACAAAGGTTCAAAAGGGGTGTTGCATAAGTTGAGCAATGCAAACATTAAGATCCCAAGCAGGAGCAGGATCCCTAAAGGGGGGATTGGTGTGAAGCAATCCCTTGAAAAACTTACAGAATACAGGATGGGATGACAGTGAGGAAGACTTGCCTACTGACAGGAAAGCAGAAACAGCGCCCAAGTGTACCTTGAGAGCAGCTGGTCTGAGACCTAGGCCATTGAGATGGACCATATAATCCAGAACCGTAGGCAATTCAGCAGTGTCTGGAGAAATATTCTTCTTAGAACACTAAATGCTGAATCTTTTCCATTTGGAGTTGTAAGTCTTTCTGGTGGAGGACTTTCGAGAAGTCTTGAGGATATCCAGACCCCCTTGGGAAAGATGCAGATCTGCAAACTCTAACTCTTCAAGAGCCAAGCCTTGAGATTGCAAGACTGAAGATTGGGGTACCAAATCCTCCCCTGAGAGGATGTTAACAGGTTGTAATTCCTGGGAAGAGACAGGGGAAGATGGACTGCTAGGAACAGCAACAAGGGATACCATGGCTGCCTGGCCCAGTCTGAAGCAATAAGAATCACTTTGCAAGGTTGTGACCTTATCTTGACTAACACTTTGAACAGGAGAGGGAAGTGGGGAAAAGCATACAGAAATTTCCCTTCCCAGTTCAGAATCAGAGCATCCAGGGGTACTAAGCCCAAGACTGGGGGTCTGCAACAAAAAAGAGGAAGTTGGTGATTGCCTGGGGCAAAAAGATCTATCTCTGGAGTGCCCCATCTTGAGAAAATCACCTTCAACGCCAGAGGATCTAGTGCATCTGCTAGAACATTGTCCTTCCCTGGAACATGAACTGCTATCAGAGAGGTTTGCAGGGAATAAGCCAGGGACCACAACTTCATTGCTTCTGTGCACAAGGCCGTAGACCGAGTGCCTCCTTGCTTGTTGATGTACCACATGGTGGTGGTGTTGTTGTCTGTTCTGACCTGAACCACCTTGTTCTGTACTGATTTGGAAAAAGCTTGCAGTGCCAGAAACACTGCCCTGAGTTCCAAGAGGTTGATGTGTAGAAGAGATTCCTGAGGCGACCACAGTCCCTGGGTGATGAGTTCCCCCACATGGGCTCCCCAGCCCAGCAGGGAAGCATCTGTGGTAAGGACCACTGAATGAGACTGAGTGACAAATGGAACCCCTTGCCTCAAATTGTCCTGATCCTGCCACCATTGCAGGGCTTGGATCAGAGTTCGAGTCACTGGGATTAGTTTGGTAAGGGAATCCTTTCTTTGGGACTAAAAAGCTCTTCAGTGGAACTGAATGTCCCTCATTTGGAATCTTGTGCCTTTGACCACTGCTGTAGAAGCAGCCATGTGGCCCAATAGCTGAAGGAAATGTCTTGCTGGTCGAGATAACCTGAAGGCTGAATGAAGAGGCCAGCTCCATGAGAGCCCTTGCCCTTTCCAGGGGAAGGAAGGCTCTTGCTTTTACCATATCCAGCTCTGCCCCTATGAAGGTGAGGAGCTGCACTGGTAGGTTGAGAAGAAATTCTAAAGAAGTGAGCACTTGCTGAGTCACTTGCAGGTGTGACTTGACTTGGTCTGGGGACTGTCCCACTATGAGCCAGTCGTCCAAATATGGAAAAATGGAAATCTTTTGTCTTCTTAGGAAGGCAACAACTACTGCCAGGCACTTTGTGAAGACCCTTGGGGCTGAGGTTAGGCCAGAGGGCATTACTCTGAACTGATAGTGGCCTGAGGGCAACTTGAACCTGAGGTACTTTCTGTGGGAGTACCTGATGGGAATGTGAGTAGGCATCTTTGAGGTCCAGGGAGGCTAGCCAGTCCCCTGGCCTTAGAGAGGGAAGGATAATTACCAGAGTTAACATCTTGAACTTTGGTTTTAAAAGATGTTTGTTCAGGTATTTTAGGACCAGGATGGGTCGCCACTCTCCTGTCTTTTTGGGGGTTAGGAAGTACCTGGAGTACAGTCATTTGCCCCAGTGTAGTGTAGGTACTCTCTCTATAGCTTTAGAGCTATGAGAGAAGAAACTTCTGCCTCTAGGGCAAGGGTTTCTGAGAGATTTGCAGGTGGAAAAGATCTGGCTCTCATCTTGGGAAATTTTTTGAAGCTGAGAACCTGTCTCTGGCTTACTACTTCCAGGACCCACTTGTCTGATGTAACAGACATCCATTCCTGGATAAAGTAAGCCAGCCTGCCCCCTACTGGGATAGGAGAATCGAACCGGGCAGACCCATCAGGGTGTCTGCTTGGCAGGGGCTTTAGACTGAGGGGTGGATACAGGCCTGCTCATCCCCCTTCTGCCTCTCCCTCTGAAGAACCCCCTCTGTGAAAAGGAAGAAGAGGCCTGTGCTTGGTAAAAAGGCCTGCCCCTGGACTGCTGCCTTGGGGGAGTTGCCTGCCTTTCCTTGGCCTGAGCACTCCTGTAAGTGGTCCTGTATTCATCCATTTTCTTCATGTAATTCTCTGTCTGCTCCCCAAACAGACAATTACCCACTACAGGAAAATCCATGGCCTTAGCCTGGGTATCCTGTGAGAGGCTAGTACATCTGAGCCAAGCCATTCTCCGAAGAGCCACAGATGTAGCCATGACTCTTGATGATACATCATTGGAGTCTACAGCAGCATGAAACTGAACTTTTGATGCCTCAATCCCATCTGCAGCCACCTCCACCAGTTCCTTGGCAAGCTGGGGGGAAGCCTGTTTAGCCAGTGCCAGTACAGTGTCCCACCTGTACTTCTGGTACCTGGCTGCAAAGGCCATATAATTAGCCTGCCTGAGTCCCAAGGATGATGCCATGTACTGCTTCTTTGCCATGGCATCAATCTTCCTGGAGTCCTTGTCTGGGGGGTTGTGTTGCTAAGGGAATGCTTGCCTTATCACAGGCAGCAGCCTGTACAACCTCAACATGGCTGCACTGCTGATAATGGAACTCCGTATTTGAGCCTGAAAGAGTATACCTCTTGTCCATTCTTCTATCCACAGGAAGTATGGAATTGGAAGACTTAAGAATTTTTTGTGTCTGTTTCCCAAAAGATTTGTGGAGGGGAATAGACAGTCTCCTGGACTCTGGGATGTCCACCATCTCTACATAGTCAGGCTCCTCCTGATCCTCCACTGCCTCCTCCACAGGAAGCTGGAGGGTATCAGCAACCTTTCTGTAACACATGAAGTGTGAAGGGGACTCAGAAAGCCTAGGAGGAGAAATACCTGAAGGTCTGTCTGGAGAGATGTCCGGGTCAACAGGCAGATCCAGACTTTCACCATCACCATAATCATCTTCCAACTAAGTGTTAGGGCTGACGACCCCAAGGCACCACCCCAACGCCTACTGGTGTGTGCAGGGTGGGTGGGGGTATTAGCTTTGAAAACCCTAACCCCACATTTCCTTACTTTTGGGGCTGTGACCCTAACTAGAGCATTAATGCAGTTTTTTGCAATTTATTTCCTTACTTTTTGAGATAGTATAATAATATCTTTATTTCCATAATAGTATCTATATGTGCTTGTCCTTCATTTGCATGTGGGAATGCAGGGCCCTCCAAGCCCTGCATTCCCATCTATCCATAAGTTTAGAGAGATTATAATGAACCCTCATTTCCCTGTAGAACCACAGGGCCCTTGAGGCCCTACGGTGCCATCAGTCCATAATGTTATATGTCCATGAGCTCCCATGCATGCATACATATTGTAAGTGGCCCTCATTTTCGTGTAGGCAAACCAGTACAGATGTCACGTTGTGAATGCATGGCACAGTATCACAGTCACTGTAAGCCTATACATAAGAATTTCTCCTGCACCTGGAAACAAGGCCTGGAAACCTGCATAACAGCGTAGTACACCTAAAGATGTACTAGGCTGCGCATCGCAGCGAGTCCATATTGTGAAGCATTTTGAAGATATAGCTTCTGAAAGGTACCCCAACCATTGCAATGTTATGCTATGGGAAATCACAAAACTTCAAAATCTTATAACTATGCAACAGATGAAAATTTTCTCAGCAAACCAGCTAAAGGTACATCTGCTGGGCAAGCCCTTTGTACCATAAAACATTTCAGCCCCATAAGTGCAAACCATTTGTTTGCAATGAAGTGACAAAGAAACAGACATATCCGGAAAACAAGTGTCACAAATTCATTTAGTGGTACGGCATTATTTATTCTACCGTGAAACTATAAATGATGCCACGACACCTTTTTTGATGCCACAATACCTTTTTTGATGTTGCGACAGCAGAAAAAGCATGACACAGAAAAAAATACTTTATGAAAACACTAAAATTTAAATCCTGATAATTCTGGAACCCCTTCTTATTTTTTTTACCGAACCTGTCAAAGGCACTACCTTGGTACATGACACATGCCCCCGTATGTTTGGGGCAAAAATACCTTTCCATGTAGGCTGTAGATGACAGCAAAATAAATAATGTTAAGTGTAGGAAAACGTTTAGTTTTTTTTCTAGAAATGACACAGTTGTATCTCAGAAACTGCATAAACTGCCACCACAAAACATTTCATACATCAAGACCTTGCCTACTCGACCACACATACAAAATTTCAGCTGATTTCGTCAAAGGAAGGCAAAGATATTAATGTTCAAAATTTTAGGTTAAACATTAAACAGGCTACCCAACCCTAACTACAGTGGTGCTATAGCGCCACTCTAATACGGTGTCTGTGGGTCTGTGTATATAAAGCTGAGTGAATGTCTGTGTATGTAGTACTGTGTGTGCGGGTCTGTGTATATAAAGCTGAGTGAATGTCTGTGTATGTAGTACTGTGTGTGCGTAGGTCTGTGTATGTAAAGCTGAGTGTATGTCTGTGTATGTAGTACTGTGTGTGCAAGTCTGTGTATGTAAAGCTGAGTGTATGTCTGTGTATGTAGGGCTAGTGTAAATGCAGTCATCTGTGTACACAGTGTTCAACAGTGTCCTATGGCTGTAGTATTGTATGTGCACGTGTGTGTTATTAGTGCTGTGTGTATATGTGTGTGTGTGTGTGTGTGTACGCGCACGCACATGTCTGTATCTAGGGCTGAAGATTAGTGCCCTTTGTATGGGGTTCTGTATGGATGTCTGGGCTTGTAGTCCTGTGTATATCAAGGTATGTGGTGCTGTGAGTGTGCACATCTGTATGTTGGGGGGGGGATGCGCATTGAGTGTATATGTGTGTGTGTGTGTGTGTGTGTGTGTGTGTGCATCTCTGCAATAAAAGTTTAAACGATTTTAAACCATATGGTCCTTGCTAGGTGTCCAGGGCTAGGACCTTGGCTCCGATCCCATTTAATTTCCAGCCTCCACCCCCTTCTCCATCTCACCAATATCACATGATTTAAAGAAAATATATGCTGCCAGTGTCTAGAACACATACTCTCCTCCCTAGTTCAACCTCCCTCCCACCCCAGCCCCTAAAAATAAATTATTTTACTGTGGGCCCTCCCCATGATTGGGGGTTGCAACAGTAGTTCAAATCCCAGCTAACCCAGCTATTCTTGGTACAACTTTCCCCCTCCCATCTAGCCCTAAAGAAGGTAATCTGTTTCTCTGGTTATTTCTAGTCGTTATCTCGTACACTCCCTAGTTTACCTGACATGAGCATGAATAATGTCTTATATATGCCTAACTCTTCCCATCCGCTCCCTCACCACCTACCGGATTGTTAACTCCATTAAGTCTTTCACTGTTAAACAATACGGAATTTACCCAATTTGTACTGCTCTGCTTACCTGTATGTACTTTCTGCTTACCTGTATGTTATTTTTTACACCCGGGTCGCCCCTGAAAAAGGGACCTCCAGGGCCCAGTGGGCCTACCCGGTCAACAAAATTCAATAAATAAATAAACAAACTCAGCCCCCACCTCACGTAATGCATCCACTCCTCTGAAAGTAATACCAGCCATCTAAGTGAGTGTGGTGCACATTCAGGAGCAAGAAGGAGCGGAGTAATCCTTATCACTGATGTTAGGCAGAGCTGGACCACTTTGACATTTTTTTTCTGTAAGATATTTCCCAAAATTATATTATTTTCTATGAAACCTCTATTGCTGTGTTTTTCTGTATACTCAACTCAAGTCTACGGTAACAATTTCCTTGTAGTGACTGCTCCGTTGTTCCTTCAAACTGTAAGAATCATCCCTGTAGGCCCCAGAGTTTTGGACAAGCATATAGTGAGTGCTTTGGCAGGGCCCTGTTTTTTTTTTTAACTGCATTTGATTATAGATCCTCCACATACAAGGCAAGAAGGGCAGCTATTGTTGCAGCAATGTGTACAGATAATTGTGCCACATAGAAATGACGTAACTAATTAGAGCACTGTTCGAAATGAAAATGTAATATTTTAATTGCTACATCAGCAAAATACACAGTCCAGAATAATCTGGGATGCTGGGAGTGGGGGTGGGGGGTGCAGAGTCACCAAGAACTCTACTTACCAGTAGCATACTGGCATCCTGCACCCCACACCCTCACCCTTGCCACATACCCCAAGACGTTTCGACTATAATTATTTTCAGCTTTTACTATGATGTGATGTTTTTATTTCATCAGGCCAGCCACAGCTTACAGCGCTGTCAGGTTAAATTACAGCAAGTTACTGCGCATTTCTGGAGATGCTTGTGATATATGGTAATGGCGCAGACAATACAGAAAAAAAAATCAGAAAAGTGGGAGAACGCTCCAGGGAAAACAGAGAAGTCAGGAAAGCTCCCTCATCTGCTGTCCTAGAAATGTATTCTCTATGGGACTGAGAAACAGCAATGACACCCGCGGTATCAAATGCCCACATTCATTATTATGGGGAAACTACACAACCTATCCTGATTTTACCCCTTGTTAATATTACTTACATACATACAAACATACGAAGAAGCCAGCAGAAGAAGGCCATTTTGTCTATCAAGTCTGCTCATACTGCAGGGTCCACAGCTTGAGCTAATGTCCCTGCTCTCCCTCCCCACTCCTCCCAACCCATGATCCTTATTTCCCCCTATGCCTATCCCAGCTTCTCTTAAAGCTGCCCACTGTCTTCAATGAGATGACCTTTTCTGGCAGCGCATTCCAAGTGTCCCCCAACCTCTCTGTGAAGAAGTGCTTCCTGACTTCCCTCCTAAATCTCCCACCCTCCAGCCTAAGACTGTGCCCCCTCATGTTATGGTTGCCACTCAGCTTAAAGATACTCTCCTTATCAACCTTATCTATCCCTTTCAGGTACTTGCAGGTCCCAATCATGTCCCCTTTCTCTCCAAGGAGTACATGTTCAGTGCCCTCAACCTCTCCTCGTATGCATTACCCTGCTGACCAGCTATCATCTTTGTAACCCTCCTCTGGACCTTTTCCAGCAGGTTAATGTCCTTTTTGAGGTATGGGAACCAGTACTGCACTCCAACCTCTAGATGCGGCCTTACCAGTGACCTGTACAAGGGCAGTATAACCTCCTCTCTCCTACTATTGATCCCCCTAGCTATGCATCCCAGCATCTTGTTTGCCTTTGCTGCTGCTTTCTTGCACTGCGTGGAGTGCTTCAGGTCACTAGTGATCATCACTCCCAAGTCCTTCTCCTCCTCTGATGCAGATACTCGGACTCTACCCAGGTAGTACTCTGTCCTGGGATTCTTGGAACCAATGTGCATAACTTTGCATTTCTTGGCATTGAAGCCAAGCTGCCAGATCCTGGACCACCTCCCCAGCTTTTCCAGATCTTCTTGTAGGTCCTGTATCCCTTCAGCTGTGTCCACTCTCCCACAAATCTTGGTGTCATCTGTGAATAGGTACATTTTGCCCTTAATACCATCCCTAATGTTACTGATGAAGACATTGAACAACACCGGCTCCAGCACCGAGCCCTGTGGGACCCCACTGGTTGCCTCTCTGGTGCCAGAGAAACTCTTCCCCCCACAGCCACCCTCTGGATTCTGTCCCTCTGCCAGTTTTCCACCCATCTGGCCATCTTTTTCCCAACTCCAAGATCCACCAAATTCCTGATCAACATTTTGTGGGGCACAGAGTCAAAGGCCTTGCTGAAATCAAGATAGAGGATGTCTATCGCTTGGCCCCTGTCTACTGTCTTAGTGACATAATCAAAGAAGTCAATCAGATTTGTTTGACACGCTCACCCCCCTGCCCCCCCCCAATGAACCCATGCTGCCTCTCATCCTGGATATTATACAAATATTGACTGGAGTTGAGGGATACAGTGGGGAAAATATTGACCCTGAGGGATGAACTGTTAACTGGCAATGGATACTGTCCAATGTCAAAGGCTAAGGATAATATGACTACTGGAAGTCAACAGTTCATCCCGAGGGGGTTAATATTTTCCAGACTATATCCTTCAGCTCCCAACAATATCTATTTTATTAAACCTTGTTTCAAGCTACGTGGTCTTAGTGCTGTCGACTCTCACTGTTTAGGGCTGAAACACACTGTTTTAGACCTAAGGCTCCCTGTTAATGTTAAATATATACATTTTTTAAATTACCTTCAATTAAGCTGCTTGGCCTTTCAGTACTGAGCTGCAAATTCAGTGCAAAGATTTTGTTTTTTGGCTGCGTCGGATATGTCTGTGCTTTGCCACCAGGAACCCTTTTTATTGTGCTTTTACCCCTGATGCTGGCTGCCCCCTTCAGGCCCTCCACCCTGCTTATCCCATCACCTGCCATCCATGGGACTTGCCTCTCTCCCCTGTTGTCCGTGGATGAACCCCATGGGAAGAGCCACCCAGGGGCCACCCCTTACCCCCGGCAGAGTTTTAGTTTCCGTGAAGGACAGAGAGCCTCAGTCGTCAGTGCAGGTCCTGAGCAGTAGGGGATTTTCTTTGGTTTTCTTCCCCTTCCCTCCACCAAGCATTGTGAGATGTGTCTGGTGCCGAGATGTCAGAACACCAACGCTTTTGTCCCTGTGCTCTGCCTGTGGCACTGCCACCTGTAATCACCCAAGGGGCAGCACTGCAATGCAGACCTCACCCATCCTCCTCCAGCCAGCCCTCCAGCAGTCCAGACTTGTTCCTGAACTTGGGTCACTGGCGTTGCTGGTGGCAGTGCTACCGCTGCACCGGCAGGCCCGGTCAGAAGCCCTTTTGGGCTTTCTCATACATCAGTAGGATCGGATTGCATGTTAGCCTGAGTTTTGATTGGGAGTTTCACCCAAGCACCTCAGGGCCTTAAATAATCAAAAATAGTCCTCCTGGGCTTTCCTAAACTGCCACGAGAGCAACATCCATGTTAACAGCTCCCACCTTATCTTCTTCAGCAGCTTGGTGTGTGTTTGTGGGGGAGGACGTTCTTGACGACTAGGTGCATCACTATGTTAGCAGTCAATAGTCTTAATTATTGACCATTGCCATGCACTATTACCCATTGCCATAGACTCGGATGGCAATATTTTTAATCATGCGATTAGCTTTTAGCCAATGGGAACACTGCATTTCTGCATTTTACTCAAACGTTTAATTAAAAATCAAATATTGGTTTGAAACTCTTTCTTTCAGAAAGATCTACTATTTTTTAATTCCTTGCCTTGCAGAATTTGAGTCAATATTACCCCAACCCCCACACACACACTGAAGCTATAAATCAAGGAAGTGACCCCGACCAGTCAGTGTGTTTTTTTCCCGTGTGTGAGACACTCTTATTACATAAACGTCCAAGTACCCTAGAAATTGGCACACTCGGGTTAGATTTTATTTGAATAAATTATTAATCAACTGTGATCAATAATACATTACTACAGCCTTGAAGACCATTCACACACATACAAGTGGTCTCCATGGCTGTATCAGCATGTAGTATTTCCCATACATTTGTACTGTAAATCGAATCTGTATACTAGCCTAGGTTTGCATGTGTGTCTGCCACAACAGCTGCATTGTCCAAATGCATACCTAGCAGACACACAACCTAGGCTAGTAGATCCCACCTCCTGATTCCCACTCTACATTTTTCACTAGAGCCCCAACCCAGCCAGATACATGTTTTGTTTTGTGGAGATAGGTTAATAGAAGTTCACTGCACTGCCTGGCTGCCTAAACTGCCCTCCCCCATACCCACGGCATGTTCATCCGATTAAGACTGAGTAAGCACACAGAAGGGAGGGACAGAGGCAGGAAGGGGGTGAAGCTGGTGGCATCAGTGACAATGGTACAGGCAGACTGGTCAGTGTGTGTAACATCCCATCACTGACAATGGTACAGGCAGACTGGTCAGTGTGTGTAACATCCCATCAGTGACAATGGTACAGGCAGACTGGTCAGTGTGTGTGTGTGTGAAACATCCTATCAGTGACAATGGTACAGGCAGACTGGTCAGTGTGTGCAACAGCCCATCAGTGACAATGATACAGGCAAACGGGTCAGTGTGTGTAACAGCCCATCAGTGACAATGATACAGGCAGACTGGTCAGTGTGTGTAACAGCCCATCAGTGACAATGGTACATGCAGACTGGTCAGTGTGTGTAACGTCCCATTAGTGACAGTAGTACAGGCAGACTGGTCAGTGTGTGTAACATCCCATCAGTGACAATGGTACAGGCAGACTGGTCAGTGTGTGTAACATCCCATCAGCGACAGTGGTACAGGCAGACTGGTCAGTGTGTGTAACACCCCATCAGCGACAGTGGTACAGGCAGACTGGTCATTGTGTGTAACATCCCATCAGCGACAGTGGTACAGGCAGACTGGTCAGTGTGTGTGTGAAACATCCTATCAGTGACAATGGTACAGGCAGACTGGTCAGTGTGTGTAACAGCCCATCAGTGACAATGGTACAGGCAGACTGGTCAGTGTGTGTAATAGCCCATCAGTGACAGTGGTACAGGCAGACTGGTCAGTGTGTGTAACATCCCATCAGCGACAGTGGTACAGGCAGACTGGTCAGTGTGTGTAACATCCCATCAGCGACAGTGGTACAGGCAGACTGGTCAGTGTGTGTAACATCCCATCAGCGACAGTGGTACAGGCAGACTGGTCAGTGTGTGTAACATCCCATCAGCGACAATGATACAGGCAGACTTGTCAGTATGTGTAACATCCCATCAGCGACAATGATACAGGCAGACTAGTCAGTGTGTGTCACATCACTGATTATGCTGACAGCTCTGCCCCTTTCCTCCCTACCAGGCTCACACTTACTCAGTCTGTTAATGGGACTGATGTGTAATGCAAATTAGGGAGGGAGCAACTGAGTTAGCCAGGCAAAGGACTTCTATTGCCCTCCACCCTCATTCCGCAAATCATGTATTGTGGGTCAAAGGGAGTCTCTACTAAAAAGGGTATTTAGGGTCTTGGGGGAGAGCTGGACTAAGGCTAGTAACAGGGGATTCAGCTGCTCAGCTACTTACATAGCAGTGCACTGCAGTGATGACCAGCTAATTGAGCAAAGACAGAGGGGGTCTGAAATATGTTTTGGAAGTGAGGGGAAGGGTGGCAATGTGGAGCCCGAGCTAAGTCACACTGCCCTTCAGCTCTGTGGATTATTGACATTAAAACTTTATAATATTCTTTTTTCCAAACCAACTACATCACGTTTTTTACCTCTATCAGAAGAAGGAGTTTTGAGGTTCAGCATGGGTAAAACAACAAAGGATCTACAGCCTGGGGATGGTCAGAAGGATGGAGGACAGGGCCCGACACCAGGCCCGTGCACTCACTCCCTACAGCAGTCTATAAATGACGGAGTTGCTCCAGAAGAGACTTTACAATCACTGGGTCAGAAGATGAAACAGTTTACATCTACAGCTATGAACCAAAAACTGAACTTACTTACGGGCAGACTAAACGACGGTAGAAAAAGCTGTGAGTATGGTGAAAGTGGAGATGGCAGATATTAAAAGGCACTCAGATGTTTGTAAAAGCACCATGGTCCAGCGAGCCACAGAGCAGCAGCAGCACACCAACAACCGATTAGAAATTCTTGAAAATCAAATCCGCAGCCACAATGTTAGGTTGGTGGGCTTGCCTGAGGGCTCAGAAGAGGACCACACACTATTGTTTTTACAGGACTGGCTGAAAGATCAATTCCGTGTTCAGTGTTGGGCATCTGACCTAAGCCAGGCTGAAAAACCAAAGCCTGCTTCTTGCACACACAGACAGTTCCGGGAGATGGCTCCTCTTTCCTCTACAGCAAAATTATCTGTCTAATCTGCCTTGGGGTTTGCCACGCACACCCGATCATTAAACTGATCATGAAATCAGGTGGAGAGCAGGAGCCAGATATTCAAAAACAGGTGTAAGTGGGACACCAAGGTTTGCAATGTGCTTGCACCTGCGCCCGACCCAGAGGCTGCTATATTCAGTTGGACAGTAGACCAGCACTATCCGACTGAACATTGACCTATGTCGGTGCAGCACTAAGTTAATCTGTGCTGCCCCACCATGGACCCGGATTGCATCCAGGCTACAGGAATTGTCCCCTGGGAACAGACTGCACCGGAAGCCACTGCGTAATATTCACCCGCACCATGCAAATGATCCTACTGTACACGCAAGGTGCTAATGAGCCATTTGCATGCCCATTATGTACTTTTTTGCATGGGAAACAGTGGCCGTTTTGCACACCCCCCTTTTCCTCTCTCCTTTTTTCCCTTCCTATCCTCACTTTTGTCCTCACACTGCTCCCTCCTGACCCTCCCTCCAGCTGCCTTTTCATCCTTTCCTCTCCCTCCTTTTCCCCTTCTTTTCCCTCGTTTAGTTCTCTTAGTTTATTTATTATTATTAGTGTTATTATTTTATACAATATATTGCTATTAGGCTCCTTGTTGAAATCACAATAGTGATGCTATAAGATATAATTATAATTAACTTCAGGATTCTTGATTGGAAACTATATGACCTTTTGCATTAAATTCTGACCTCCTTGCCAGGAAGGGTTTCAGTGTTTATAATTAGTTTATTTTCTTGTCACTTATGAGGATCTCTAAATATTCTGCATCTGTTGGGTATTTATAGATGAATTCACTTTTATAAATATATGGTGTTTTGACTGTATAAAGCTATGGTGCACTACTTATGTATATACGTCTTTAAGATTTTTTTGAGTAAAAGGAAAGTCCGATGCACCATAACCCCGCCCCCTGAGGAAGTGTCTCAGTGGAAGACACGAAGCGCTGGGGTAGTGTGCTGCGGACTTGTTTACCCAGTATGGTATGGTGTCTGACTGAGTTTTTTTATAACTACCATTTCTGGCACAATGCTACCTTCTGTGCTTTCGTTAATGTGTATTTTGGTGTGCACCTGCTTGAATTTGAGTGCACGGTTCTTCTTGTGTGTTCCACAGGGAACTGTGCCCTGGGACCAGACTGCACCAGGAGCCATGGCACAATATTCAGCCGCACCATGCAAATAATCTCACACAAAGCGCTAAGGAGCCATTTGCATGCCTATTATGGGATTTTCTGCATGGGAAGCATGCCTTTTCTGCCCATCTTGTGGGTGCCTGCCATGTCATCCCTGGTGTATGGTGGCACCCCCCCACCCCCTGGATCACCCATCCCATATATGGTAATGAATTCCCTTGTGTCTAGTGGCACCCCCCCCCACCCTCCAATCACTCATCCTGTAAAACAGAATCCTATCCTTGGTGCCGAGTGGCACCCCCCACCCTCCAATCATCCGTCCCAGTTATGTTACTGCCTCCCTGCTGCCACTGGACACCAGGGATATGGTACACAATATGGGTGGGGAATCAGGGGGGTGGGGGCTTCCACTGGACATCAGGGGTAATTGTCTAAGAACCGGAACGGATAATCGGAGGGTGGGAGGTGCCACTAGACACTGGGGACAATGTCCTAAGAACTGGGACTTGTAATTGGAAGGTGAAGGAGCACCATCGGACACCAGGGGAATGGTAACATAACTGGTATGGGTGATTGGAAGGTCAGGGGTGCCACTAGATACCAGGGATATGGTTCAGCTCTTCAAGATGGGTGACTGGAGAGTGGGATCTGCCACTAGACACCAAGGTACCATTGAAATTAACCATGATGGGTGACTGTAGGGTGGGGGTGACACTAGACACCAGAAAAACAATGATACTAACCGGGACGGGTGATAGGGAGGTGGGGGTGTCACTACATACTAGGGAGCTGTTTGACAGTCAAAGGACAGGAGAGCAGAGGCAGACTGCTGCAGTACAACCGTCCTGCCATTCATGGGGTGGGAGCATGGGCTTAGCACCCAGTTAAGGCGAGGTTTTCAGAGGCGGTAAATAGCATTGCCTTGGGTGCTTTTTACTGCGGATACAACCCTTTGAAACTGCTACTGCACCCGTATGCAGAAGGGGACCCCTCATTTGCATGGATGCAGTGTTATGTTAGTACCTGGGTGCTAAAGTGTTTAGCCTGTGCTACAAGGGCCTCTGAATATACAGCCCGCCCCAAAAATAGACATAAACCAGATAGTGCAGGCAAAAACCTGTTAGCACCACCGCTAACCTTTGAATATCTGGCCCTAGAAGTGTTGCAACTGAGATATGAATGGGGATAAATTCTCCTCTTTTGTTTTAGATAGCTAGATAAACAAATATCTTTATTATTATACAGGATAAAGACTGTTAGCAAAGAGTCCTATTTACAAAGTTGTCCTGTTACTGGTACCAGGTTACAGAATAAACATTTGTTAAAAAACTAAAACTAACATAATTGAGTCAAATCCAACTACCTCAAATAAATACAAACACAAGTAGATTAACAATATACCCAACTTCCTAAATTAGACCAAATAACACAAAAATAACAGTGATACATATATTCATCTAATGTAAGTGAGCATACTCCTCAAGTTTCAGTGGTAATCACAGTTGTTTATAAATTTGTGGCTTACAATATTTTTGAGGACGGATAGACTGTATGACCCTTTTTGTTTGCAATCCACCCTACGCTTATGGGGCGGCATGTTTCCCACTGTTGTACTGTAAGTGAAAGTGAAGCGCGAGCGCTCCAAACACCTTAAAAACTGGGTATGATGTCATACCTGGTCATTACAACATTTGAGCACACTGATAATCAGACTGATAAAGGGGTTACCAGTTATTATATTCATCTAATGTAAATGACCACAACCCTCACGTTTCAGTGGCAATCACAGTTGTCGATAAATTGGTGGTTTATAGTATTTTTCAAAAACCAATAGACTGGACTACCTTTTTTTTTTTTTTTTTTGCAGTCCTACCCTATGTTTGGCAGTACCGTTTACTACCCTCTTTACATCTGCAGCAAGACAGCAAGGGAGGACTCAGTACCTTAAAATGCAGGATAACTGAAAGTACTATTAAGCACATGGGAGCAAGAGCTAGAAAGTAATCGCCAAGGCAAGCAGAGATGAACTCTTTTTTTCCTATATACGTTTTTTTTTTGCTTCCAGGCATGTTGCAGGCAGTGCTTAGCCCTGTCCTCGCCTCCCTCGCCCAGCAACTGCCTCTCTGGTCCATCATATTAACTTACTAACATACTAAAATGCCAGCAGAGTAGGCCTAATGGTCTTTCGTGTCCGCTCGTTTGATCAGCCCCCAACCTGGGAGCCGACCTTGCTGTCTCTCCCACCTCCTCAGGATTCTCCATTTCTAGTCCAGGATATTCCACTTCTATTGGACTTTGCCAGCACAACCCTTCTCCTATACCTGTCCCAGCCCCTCTTGAACCCCTCCACAATCTCTGCCTCCACTAGTCCCCTGGGCAGCGCATTCCATGGTTCTACCACCTTCTCAGTGAAGTAGCACCTCCTCCTTTCCCCCCGTCTCCACCCCTCCAGCTTCCACCCGTGCCCTCTAGTAGCCCCCCCTTCCTTCCTTTGGAGCACCATGACTAAGCCTCCCCTATCTATCCCCTTCATATACCTGAAGACCTCTATCATGTCCCCCTGTCCCTTTTCTCCTGCAACGTGCACATACTGAGTTCCTCGAGCCTCTCCCCATAGGTCCTGTCCCCCAAGCCCCAGTTCATTTTGGTCGCCCTCCTCTGGACCCTTTCCAGGAGTGCAATGTCCCTTTTTAAGTGTGGCCTCCAAAACTGTACACAGTACTCGAGGTGCCGAATAACCAAGCAGTTATACAGAGGAAATATCACTTCCCTCCTTCTGGAGGTAATCCCCCTAGCGATGCATCCCAGCATCCTGTTAGCTTTGGCCACTGCCCTCCTACAAGTCTCAGAGTTGTTCATCTTGACATCCACCACCACCACCCCCAGGTCCCTCTCAGCCATCGAGACTTGTAGCATTGTAACATCAATCCCCATATTTCCCACGGACTGCACCTCATGGCAGGGCCAGGAAAGGGAAGTCCGTCTTCCCCCCACCCGGAGACCCTGCGTCCAGATTTGGTGGGTTGGTGAGCTGGCAACAGCGGAGAGGAGAGGGCAGGCAGACAAGGTTTCATACAGCCTGCGACCACCATTTTCCACTTTTTCTCCCATCCCCTTGCCACAGTGACACGTAAGCATGTGCGTGTGGAGGCACACGCATACTACATAACCACGGCCCTTCTCTTCCATGCCACTCAGCTCTGATGCTGCCACCTGGCCTACACCAGGTGGCAGCCAGAAGAAGACAGAATTCTCCCCGGAGAGGAGGCAGTCTATCGGATGCTCAATCCCCGCCAACCCCGCAACCCAAGCTCGATCCCGGACCCGGGTCACTGGCAGACTGAGAGTTAAGGTGCATAGTGCCTCAGACTTCTGCGTCACTGGGCTGGCTCAGGGTGGGGATGAATTCTTAAGTGTCTCCAGATTATGATTATCCTTCAGTGTGGCACACTCAGCTCTGGGTTACATGTGGTGCAGCCCAGATGGGAAGGATTAAAGTCCCCTGTTACTTACTATTACTACACTCTTTACATTTTCAGCAAGGCAGTGGAGGAAAGCAGATTTAATAAAGTTACCCCCGTTGATTCTCTGCTCTTGATTTGTAACTGTGGCTCAAACTGCTGAATGCATTTAGAAGCCATGACGTCCAATTGATGAAATACAGTATATTAAAAATGTTTCAGCTGACCTAGCGGCATGGCACCAGGACCCTGCACAACCATGTGGTACACCAGGGTTCATGTCTGAGTTCTAGAATTCCTGCAGGAGTTGACTGAGGGGTCTGGCACATTTCAGAGGTGAGGCACTCTGCTCCTGGAGAGGAAGAGTGTAGGCTGCCTGACATTCATACCTGCAACCCCCCCCCCACACACACACACACCAGCACCAGCTGACCACGGAGTAGATACTGGTTTCAGCTGCAATGGCGGCTGCTCTCTTTACCACAGTGTAGCAATTATACATTGTAAGCCTGAGCATTGTGGTGGGGGCAGGAGGAACAAAATAGGGCATGCCCCCCCACTGCTGTTTTCTTCAAAAAGGAGGGGAGGAAGCCGGCCTGGTGGTGCTGAGGGTTGAGGCACTGAACGCCACACCTCGCGCAACACTGGCAACCCGGGTTTGGGAACAACCTCGGGTCACTGGGGTGCTGGCGTGGGGGAGAGGGCAGAGCAGGATCGAGCATGCCGATAGGCAGCTCTCCTCTCCCAAGGGTGGTGAGGGTGGGTTGGTGCCCCCCCTCCGTCGTTCTGCTCCCACCAGGTGGAGGTCTGGTGGGTAGCATAGGTGGAGAGGGGGCAGCAAACAGTTACGGGAGGTGGAAGGGGCTGAGCTGGCACCACGGGGTGCATAACATGCCTCCACAAGCTTGCGAGCTGTGACGAGGCCTGGGGAGGGGGTTGGGGAGAAAACCTGTAAAATACCTATGTGTCCCCGTCGCCAGTTGGCGGGCAGAGGCGATGGGGACCAAACAGCTATATATTAAAAAGAAAAAGGAGGGGAGGAGAGGAGAGGTGTCTCTCTGACAGCAGTGGGGAAGGGGGATCTTCTGCAATGGGGGGTCAAGGAAAATGTTACCTGATACAGTGCGCAGCAGTAAAAAAATACACTTTTGTCACCTACTGCTAACCAAACTTAATGATATATAGGAGTCACTTGCTGCACATCTGATGTCACCCAAAAGTGGCTATACAGCTGTGGCACGTTACTTAAACTGAGTCTGTACCACAGCAACTGCTACAAAGTTTGGAATAAAATTCACCCTGGGTGTGGATGGGGGGGGGGGGCAGGGAGGTGATAGGGATCTAAATTCTGGAAGTCTTGTGAGATGCGACTTGTTCTGTGTCTCGGAAGCAGACAACTGTCATCTGGAAGGTAGGTAAGGGTGGCTCAAGGTGCCATTAAATGTATAGACAAGTGACATCAGACAGAGAAGTGTCACTTTTTCTTTTATTTTTTGCTCTGACCAAGATACAATTATAGGGCTTACTTGCGTAAGATAAAAGAAAAAAATTCAGCAATACAAGGGGAGTTCAGTGACCTCATCTTTTGCTGCAGAATGAAAGAATGCAGGTCCTATTAACTAGAGAGAAGGCAACCTGCTGTGCAGTCTGCCTGTTGGGACCAGTGCTCCAGATACAATGAGTAATTTTGTTACTCACCATTTTTTTTAAAGAAATACCTTTTATATAAGTTC
Source organism: Neoceratodus forsteri (assembly GCA_016271365.2). Classification (NCBI taxonomy): domain Eukaryota; kingdom Metazoa; phylum Chordata; order Ceratodontiformes; family Ceratodontidae; genus Neoceratodus; species Neoceratodus forsteri. Next base: position 1,400,014,012 of record CM028131.1, on the reverse strand, counting down.
GTCATGACTCCTGCTTCTCACCCCCACTGCTTGGAAATGCCAGAGACCTGGAAGAACTCTGCAATATGACAGGAGCACTGAGAATGACAAGAGGCAGCATTCCACTGGGCTGGAAGCTTGCGTACTCACCTAAAGTGAAATTAGCTCTTGTGACGTTGCAGAATGCTCAGTAAATTACTTTGTTGCAGCCGCAGTTAGGGGCTCAGGAAATGAACAATTTTTTTTTCTACAAAGCTGTTTTGCTCCCCATTGCTGCCACCCGCCTGCTTCAGCAACGGGGAGACATAGCATTTTCTAGTATTTCTTCTACCTATACCCGGGACCTTGAACATGGTCGTCCATCCCCGTGGAAGCGAGCATGCACCCCGTGGCTCCGGTACCAGCCTCTTCCTTCACATGGACTAACGCAGAGTCTCCCACTGGGCTTGGTGCTACCACCAAGACTCCACTTGGTGGCAGCCAAGAGTCCGGGAGACTCTAGATCCCTCCCCTAGAGAGAAGAGCTGCCTGTCGGCAGCTTAATCCAACTCCGCCTCCAAGCCCACCCATGGCAACACAAGCTCGCTCCTGAACTCGGGTCACCGGCATGGCACGAGGTGTGGCATCCAGCACCTCAACCCTCAGCGTCACCAGGCTGACTTCAGGAAATGAACTCTAGCTCTGCAGTCCACCAATGTCTGCCATTAACTCTGCTTTATACTCTTTATCCCCCAACCCCTTCTCTATCAGAGCTGTGTATTATAACCGGGAACACTTTAGCAAACCTTCTATAAGACTGTCTTGGTTCAGGCCAGTCCACCTACGCAGTAGTACAGCTGCTGCTTATTTATTTCGTTCGTTTTTGTTGACCAGGTAAGTGCACTAGACAAATTCTGCCTATTTTCAGGCACGACCCGGGGGAGGGGGATACAGATGAATGCCAACTGACCTTGAACCAGAATAAGCTGTTGGTAGTATTTTTTTAGTGAATGGGGGAAATTTGTCCAAGGCACTGGGGAAATTCCCCGGAAATTCCTACTTGCACCACCAATGACAGAAACAATTCCCAGAGCATCAGAGGCCTGGCCAGTTAGGGGGTTTGGGTGTGTGTGTGTGGGGGGGAGAGCCAAGCGTCTAGCAGACTGCTAAGTTTCTCCAGGGAGGGAGTAGGTGACTGGCAAAAATGCTGACTCCTGGCAGTGGCCAGGTGGAAGTGAGCCGGAAGCCGTGCTGATGCAGGGACTGGAGGATGTGGTGGACCTTGGTGCATCATGTACAGGAGCATGCGTGATATACCAGGACATGAAGCTTGCAACCTTCTCCACCACCTGGCTGTAGATCCAGGAATGACAAGCCAGCCAAAGGTGATCTCGGTCTCTCCTCCTTGGCCCCGAGAGGAGCCTCACTGTGGAGGCAAGCCATGGTAGTTGGACCACGCAGGTAGACCCAGGGGATAGTGGTCAGGTTCGGGTGGATAGGGCCTCACCTAAGGGCACACAGAGAGGTACATCCCTCCTGTACACTTAGTGATCAACAGAACTGCAAAAAATCTGTTGGTTCATGTCAATCAGTCAGTCAATGTGTGTGCTTTTAAAGTGAAACTCTGCAAATATTTTGAGTCATTTATCATGTCTTAGTCACATGACATCTTATGTACTGGTAATGTTTTATGATGTGTATGTGTGTGAATGTGTACAAATATATATATATATATTACAGCATATTCTGTACCAGTACATACTATATTTGTCATCTGCTGTTGCTCTGCGACTGAAATAAAAATGTGTCAATTGTCTTCATAGGAAGGAAGGAAGGGAGGGAGGGAGGAAGGAATGAATGAAGGAAGGAAGGAGGGAAGGAAACCCCCTTAACCTAGCAGATGACTTGACTGCACACAATCCTTGTGCAATACATGTACTAGCTGTAAGTTGCTCACGGCTGCACATAACCCTTATACAATGAATTCAACAGCTGTACTGTGTACAGTGCTACACACAGTGCTCAGGCAATGAATTAAATTGCTGTACTGTGTATACTGCTGCACACAGTTCTCATGCAATGAGTTAAATTGCTGTACTGTGTATACTGCTGCACACAGTTCTCATGCAATGAGTTAAACTGCTGTACTGTGTATACTGCTGCACACAGTTCTCATGCAATGAGTTAAATTGCTGTACTGTGTATACTACTGCACACAGTTCTCATGCAATGAGTCAAGTATGCAATAAGACATGCCAGGGTGTGTTATTATGGGGGAATAACTGCACGGCTTGAAGGTGTTGTTAGGCACGAGGTGCTTGCACTGAGTGCCTTTAAATCCCCACGAGCAAACTGCAATTATTCCCCATAACTGCACATCCCTGCAGTGGCTTATCGCACTTCTAACAGAGAAAAATCGTGAGCCATTCATTCAAATAAAATGTACTTTCATCACTTTTGACTACTTAAAAACAAGTGAATTAAATCAAAACAAAGTGGTTCCTTTGAATCGCTACTGTTCCTCGTGCCTCTCTACTATCCCCACCTCAGCCTACCACCACCCTCCCCGTCCCCTCTCTTTTCCCCGGCCTCTCTCTCTAGCCCTGGTCCACCACCCTCCTCTCTTACCTCTACCACTCCTTTCCCTACTCCCCTTCTATTCTGCTCACCCACCCATTGCGGCTCTAGCTCCCCGATCCTGCCTCCCACCCACTTCTCCTTCTACCTTCCAGATACCCCGCTACTCCCACTCTCTCTTCCTTACCTACCTACGCTACCTGGCACAACTGGCAGTGACTCAACTTCTCCACTCCACCTATCCCCTTTGACAATGCCCGTCTGGCAGCTTTATGTCATGTAAATATTGTTTGCTGTGACTCATCATTCTTAAATGTATGCTTGGTTGTTTGTTCTGCTGTTAATTACAATACCTGTAGTTCTTAGACTATGTATACCCTGTACTGAATTATGTATTCCAACTACTTGCCTGATAATCTCACCTAAATTGTACTACTATTCTTTGTATATAGACGCGGAACCTTTGTAAAAGAGCCACTGGCTCAAAGGTATTTATCCAAAATTCAAATAAATAAAAAATAAATAAACTTGAATATTAAGGGACCTTGCCTGCAACTGTGCAATACTCGCTTTGAATAGTAAGAGAGCTTGATGTATACAAACAAATTTAGCTGAAACTGATTTAGTATGAGCACATTAGCAGTAAGGGCAAATGAACTGGTTTTAAACATTATAAACTGCGTTGACTTGTCCTACTGTAATTTAATTAAAATGAAAGACAATAGCAGCAAGAAGTTGCAGTTCTGCAGTACAGTGCTGTTCTTTGTACCAATCCGGTTTTCTTTTTGCTCTTTTTCTCGAGCTGTGTCTGCAGTTTTCAAATCTGCAACAAATGAGCTTCAGCTGTACGTGAAGCCGCAAACTTCAGTTCAGTGAATTGAGACGCGGCTGCAGTTTTCAACTCTTCATTTAATTGACCTGCAGTATAACTTTTTTTTTTTGCTTTTTGTTTATTGTTTTCATAATAAAACAATACATCAAGTATTCTCATATGGGAAAATTAAAATATCGTTTGACATTATAGGCATAATTGAGATAACAAGTATGTATACCCACATTCTGGTACAGAAGGAGTTCGGGGAATAACATATAATCAGGCCATCTTAGCCTAAAGTCCCAATAGAAAGTCCAGTACTTGCCAGCTGCTTCAGTGGCTTAAGTTACTAATCATGAATATAGTTCGAAGGGATAATTCTGCACTAACCTGAAGTGCTATTAACCTATTAAGTAAATTAAACTAACAATAAATTTGTTCCCCACTAACTCCCATCCAAATCCCTTACAGCCTTAGAAGAAAAAAAATGTGAACAGATACTAAAGGCACTTCAACAGTGAATACTTCATAGAACAAATAATGCTCCTAAGGACGCTAGGTATTTAAGAGGGTCAATAAGAGGAAAGGGGTACAAACATATGAAAATATTATAGCAATACAATACAGTATAGAAATTCTCCCCATTCCCAACCTTACAGCCCTACTAGTCCTAGTATATAATATCACTTTAATCACTTTCGGGTCCTCATAACTGGTGCATAATAAGGCATTTTAATATATTTTAACAAGTCTCAGAGCACCATACTTAGCCCTAGTCAGCGTCTGAAGCTTCCTCTTCATTACTCTGAGGTTGCTGCGATTTAAACTCGGCTTCAGTTTTTTAGATCCAACGACCAGCATCCCTCGGATCCATGAATTGCCAGTTCTTTCCTCCGTATGTAATACGGAGCCGTGCGGGAAGCAAAAAGGAGTGTACAATCCCCAGGGAGTGGAGCTTTTGACAAATAGCGTTGAACTACTTTCGGCAGGCCTGGGTTTGGTAAGACAGATCAGGGAAGAATTTTATATCCCTCCCGTGGATGGTCAAAGGGTAAGCCGCTCTTGCTGCTGAAATTAAAATGTCCCGCATCTTTGGGCCAACAGTTTTTAGCAGAATCGTCTGGGGTTGATTGGTATCAGTTGGTTGCACTCTGGAGTTTATTCTATTCTGTACACAAGACGCAGTTCAGTCCAGTCAAAATCTTCCAGTAAAATTTGTGGCCATCCACTGCTTTAAAAAACCAAGAAGATGCACTCCCTCTGCTCCACCTGGTAAATCCACTATACAGATATTCCCTGCCCGCTATTTTCAACCACCTCCAAGCGACCCCGAAGCTGTTGATTCTCCTTTGTCAGGAGAGCCGTCGCAGCCTGAGTGTTAAGGGATTGCTTATCTGTGTCAGCCACCAAATTTGTTAGAGTGGCCAAGGCGATATCATGGGTTTCCAACTTCGTGAGGGATTTCTTCAGCTCTGCATCCATCGCCCTCACAGACTCTAGAATAGCTTGCCATGGTGGTTCCCTGGAGATTGCAGAGGAAGTGGTTTCCGGCAACTCTAGGCCCAGGCTTGCTGGAGGCTGTGATGTATCAGGCCGCATGGGACCCAATGCTTTTTGCTGAGTGTTCTTGGTTCACCCCATGTCTGAATTTGGTATCTTTTCAAAGCTCGGACAATAAGGAGTCTGATTATATCATTCAAATTATAAAATCAGCACAAATACTGAGACAAGTGATGTGATTCACACACACACACACACACACACACACACACACACACTGCATGCATGTTCACTCACTCACACACCTACGTACGGGCATGCACGCACATAAACACACACAGATGGCTGATGTCCACTGCAGATAACACCAGAATTCCAATAACATGGATTTCAGCTCCAGACTTACTGACATCTGCTCCCAACAGAAGTGGACTGTACACCTTTGATTTTGTCACATTTCTGAGAACTGCAGTGGCGGTAATAATGGTAAGGGTGTGGGGCAGCAGTAAGTGACATTTTTCACTTGAAGAAGAAGAACAGGATACAGTGAGTCAGTGCAGATTGACGCAAAGCTGATGACAGTGACACTACAGGGGGAAGTAACACTGTTTCTCCTCTTAGTTTTTTACATGCCTCAGTACGAAATTTTGCTATGAAGTTTAGTTCCTGTGCTTTGTGTAAGGAGATGCACAAACTATTTGGGATCTGGAGAGAGTAAGAAAATGGGAGTTTGATTGCAACTGTTTTGGATTTTGAAATGGTGATAAATAGAATACAATATATGGGGCCACATATTCAAAAGTTTGCACCGGGCGCAAACCGTTTGAGCTGGGATTGCACTGCAATAGAGCTGGAGCGCCATATTCAAAAGTCGAAATAGCGCGGTACAACATGGTAGCACTGGCACCAAAATATAATGTATGCACAGGACTTAGTGGCCCCCCACCCCAGCAGGTAGTGGCCACTACCCCACTCCCCCCACCATGCAAAGACAGAGTCAGCACCAGCACAGCCCTCCTCACACCTCTGCGGACGGTGCTGGCTGAACTGTCGCTGAGTGCTTTACTGTATAGTGTACACACATGGTGTACTGTATAGTGTGCACACATGCTGTACTGTATAGCGTACACACATGCTGTACTGTATAGTGTGCACACATGCTGTACTGTATAGTGTACACACATGCTGCACTGTATAGTGTACACATGCTGTACTGTATAGTGTACACACATGCTGTACTGTATAGTGTACGTGCATTCGTTTTTACACACACTTTACTAAAAAGTGCTTTACAGAGCAATGAGATACTGGTAGTGCAGGGACTGTAGACTAGAATAACATTTTGTAGCCAGTCTGTCGGTGCAGTGTTAGCACTACCACTTACGACACCAATGACTCAAGTTTTGAAATCAGCCTGATTGGGGGGTTGAGCATCACAGAGGACACTCTCCTCCATCAGGGATAGAGAGTTACAGCAGCCACCACATGACCGCCATCTGGGTGACCACAGGTGGTGGTGCAACTGGGCCTTGGTGATAGGGAGGGGAGACCGCGATGGAGCTGACTTATGATGCGCATACAAGTATACATGTGTCACTCAGCTCAGTGCCCATCGAGAGGGATGGGGAACAGGGGACCCATGAAACAAGTAGAAAATCCCCAGATGCAGCCATGTAACCCCCAAGGGGCACTATCCCAAGGGCTACTACCCCTGCCTGATTTGCCACTAACAGGTTGAGGGGCCTGGATCCGATGGCGGTTGCCTCCACCCAGAGGTCAGGGTTAAGACAGTCTGATATGACTTGGTCACAGCCCTCTGGGTCACTGCAACCCCCCTTTCTTCCCACTAGTGGCCCACACAAATCAATCACAGTACCCTTGCAATATACTCTTACCCCCAGGATTGGTTCAATCAGCTTGACTCTGGGGACCCCCTGTAAAGTAAGATGCAGTTATACAATAACCACTGTACAGTAATTCCACATAGACACACAGTTCAAGCAGTGTAACTTTGCTAAACAACCAAATCTTATTTATTTAGGGGATAGTAACAAGGACAGGGGGAAATCAGGTTAATTGATTGTCACATTAATAATCACAGTACTGTGCACTTATTTCAGAGTCCCAAATGTCCCAAATGTCACTCTTACTGGGTACCCAGGCAATAAGAGGCTAGCCTATTTGGTGCAGCTGGTTGGGGCACTGAGGATGGAAAATGCATGCACAATACCCACTTTGTAATCCGGAGCCAGTAGGCTCAGTTCGTGAAGAAAGAAAGGAAATGTAATCAGATGGAACACTTGCAATTAAATGATGGCAGGGAGCTGCCCTGATTTGTACTCACAAATTCAATGCTAAAACTGAATGGAAGGCAGATTGTCCTGGATTGCCAGGAGGAGCAGACCATGTGGACAAGGTCCTTGTCACAGGACCCCACGGCAGTTCAGAGGAAATGGATGTAGTCTGGATTAAACTGGGGTTTACTTCCCAGCTTCAGCCACTCAATTCACTGTACAGGGGATTTGAAACGTGATTCCCCACAAGCACTACACACATTTATATGTAAAAGGAAAGTACTATACCAGGCAGGCTGCTTCTCTATCCCGATCGCAATTACTACACAACACCCGGGAGAACACACAGCAGATTCAGTTCCTGACAGACCCGCCGAACACCATCCAGGCTTGGAGCATTCAAGCAAGCTCCTGGAAGACTTTTGGGAATCCCCATTTGCAGGGGGGTTACAGCCACATGACACAGCTCCCGCTGTGCAGGCCTCACACCACTGACTGACACCCACCTCTAGACTGAGCATGGACCTTAGGCGGGAACATGGCCCACCCCATCAACCTAGCCCTGGGGGGTGGAGTAAGTGAGGGAGGAACAAAAAGTTAGTATTACGCCCAGGAAAAGTTGGGTGATGGGGCTGGGAGTGGGGAGATGACCAATAATGGCAGCCTGGGAAGGGGTGGAAAAATGAAATTTAATACAGCATTTCAGATTTATTTGTTTTTAAATCTTTTACGACACAAGACTTTTAAGTATAGTAACAGCCATATTTCAACATAACTAGGCACCTGTTTGGGTGTTATCATGCACACACACACACACACACACATATGCATGCTCAAAAACGGGACATTTTTTCTTAAATATTTCAAACACTATTTAACAGCTGGACCTAAAACCCACAAAAGCACATACCTTGGACCAAGCTCTATCAAACCTGACAGTTTCAGGTTTCAAAGCCTCCTATTTTTTGAGTTATCAGATGGCAAATAAAAGTCCTAAAATTTTCAAAAATGGAGACTTTTGCATTTTTTTGCACCTCCCTAACTGCCCACACTGAACCAATCTATATGAAATTCACAGGATCAAGAAATCTTCCTTCGAGAGGGTTCCTTCACAGATAGGACTGCGCCCCCAGGCGTCAGGACCGCACGGCAAACTCCTAGTTAGCAATACACCCCCAGTATCACATGACAGGCCATCAGTGTGCCAGTATATAAGGGGAGGTCCCCACACCCTCCCTCCAGTTCTTTCTCGCAGTCGACCTGTGCACATTGGACCTCGCGGCGAACTCGGCTACAGTCGACTGCCATTTTCTAAGTATTTATTTTCCTGTCTTCACAGTTGCGTAAAATCAAGAAGAACTGCTCACAGTGCAGCACTCAGATTCCACATTGGGATGACCACTCCCGCTGCGTCCTCTGCTTAGGCCCTAAACACTGAGTTGACGACTGCAACATCTGACAGTCCTTCAACAAGGCCACACACGTCAGGTGCTAGAAAGCACTCGATGCCCACCTGCTGAGAAAACATCTAGCATCAATGGAAAAGGAGCTTCTGGAGCTGCGAGAACATTCCTTTTCACCCAACTCTGAGTGCAAGAAAAAGAAGAAGGAGAAGCGCTGGTACTGGTCCTCTTCTACCCAGCATCACCAGGCAGTCAACGCTACTTCAGGTGGGGCATCTACCTCAGTGAGTACTCCTCCTCTTGAGCCTCTGTCCGCCCCAGCAGATCAGTTGCTGACCCCCCTTCCGCCTTAGTCAGAGGGCGACATGGGTGTTCCTCCCAAGAGGATCTTATTTTGGGGCCTGTCGACAGCTCTCAGGCCGATAAGCCACCCTCCGGCTCTGCCGCAGGGCGCACGGCCTCGGTCGATAAGCCGGACTCCAGCTCTACTGCTGCCCGCTCAACCGTGACCGATAAGTCGGACACTGGCTCCTCCGACGTCCGCTAGGTCAAGGCCCATCAGTCGGTCACCAGCCTGCCTGACGACCGCTCGGACGTGGCTCTCCCATTGGGCCTTTCTATTGTACCTGACATCGAGCAGAGACAGCTTTCAGGCACCCTCTCATCCCATGAGGGTTCTCCCTCCTGGGACTTTCTGACTCAGCCCGACCCCTTGTTTTCCCTGGTACCCCAGGACATGAGTGCTTCTGGGCAGGGGATTCCTTCTCCTATGTCGGGCCTTCTTTCCAAGCTCCCCGCTTCCCCAGCGGGCCTGTCGATGGGGGTCTCTATTCCTTTATCCCCTCGCCTTTCTCAGATCAGATGTCGGGTCCTCTCAGGCCCCCGACGCCAGGCCTCTCACCTGTTGAAGTCCCTCCCGACTTGGTGATGGCCTCTGGATCTTTCGCTTTGACGCTGGAGCCCCCCGCCTGGCTCTTCCAGGGGTTCCAGCTGGGACCCCAGGCCTGCCAATTGACCCACATGTTCCTAGTGGTCCCTCGGCCCCGCCTCTTTCAGGGCCTTTGGCTCCTCTGCCATCTGGTCCTATAGGCACGAACCCCAGCTACCCACCGATGCAGTTCCCCTTTTACCCGGCACCAGGGGAGCCGTCGCCGGGTTACCTGTCGCATGTTCAGATGCCAAGGTACCCGACACCAGGACCTGGGTAGACCAGTGGATGTCCTCTTTCTAGACTTCAGCAAGGCATTTGACTCTGTTCCTCACGTGGGCCTGTTGGATAAGCTGGGAGAAATGGGGGTGGGGAACCAGATGATCAGATGGATAGGCAATTGGCTCCAGGACCGGACCCAGAGGGTCGTAGTTGAGGGGATAGTCTCATCCCCAAGGAGGGTCATTAGTAGGGTCCCACAGGATCAGTCCTTGGGCCCTTCTGTTCAAGCCCTCGTATCGGACATAAGGACAGGAATCAGGAGTGAGATGAGTCTCTTTGCAGATGACTCGAAACTGGGGGCGGTGGTGGATGGGGAGGAGGGGAGGGTGGCCCTACAGGGGGACCTGGAGGCTCTGGAAAGATGGTCTAGAAAGTGGAAGCTGAGGTTCAATGCAAGGAAATGCAAGGTACTCCACCTGGGGGCCAGAAACCCAGGTCAAGTGTACACCCTGGGGGGGAAATGCTACAAGTCTCGATGGCTGAGAGGGACCTGGGGTGGTGGTGGATGTCAAGATGAACAACTCTGAGACTTGTAGGAGGGCAGCAGCCAACGCCAACAGGATGCTGGAATGCATCGCTAGGGGGATCACCTCCAGAAGGAGGGAAGTGATACTCCCTCTGTATAACTGCTTGGTGAGAGGCCGCTTGAGTACTGCGTGCAGTTTTGGAGGCCACACTTAAAGCGGGACATTAACCTCCTGGAGAGGGTCCAGAGGAGGCAACAAAATGATTTGGGGCTTGGGGACAGGACCTATGAGGAGAGGCTCGAAGAGCTAAATATGTACACATTGGAAGAGAAGGGACCGCGGGGACATGATAGAGGTCTTTTAGGTACATGAAGAGGGTAAAGGGAGGAACAGTCGGGTGCTTGAAGGAAGGAGGAAGGGGCCACTAGAGGGCATGGCTGGAAGCTGGAGGGAAGATTCAGGGAGAAAGGAGGAGGTGCTACTTCACTGAGAGGTTGGTGGAGCCATGGAATGCACTGCCTAGGGGGCTGGTGGAGCAAGAACAGTGGAGGGGTTCGAGGAGGGGTGGGACAGGTACAGGGAAGGTTCTGGAAGCAAAATCCAATGCAGCAAGAATATCTGGAACTGGGAAGGGAGAAGCCAGAGAAGGCGAGGGGGACAGCAAGGTCAGCACCCAGGTTGGGGACTGACCAAACGAGCAGACACGAGAGACCGTTAGGCCTATTCTGCTGGCATTTTAGTATGTTAGTATGTTAGTATATGTACCAGGGGTATCATCATCAGCCTTACCCCTACTGGTACCAGGATTCTGGTTACCCCCCATATTCTTCCTCAGGGTTTCCAGGCTATCAGCCTCCACCACCTTCTCTGCCTCCTCCGCCTCCTCTTCCTCCTCAGCCGGAACCACAGGGGACAATTCGACTTTGTGGCAAGACACCAAATTGCAGCTCCTGCAACAGCTTGGACACCCGCACCCAGTCATGGTTTCCACCTTGACCCCCAGGACAGTTCCTAGAAGCTCCTCCCCGGTCAACCATCGGTCACTGGATAGGGACTCTAGCAGGCATCCAGCTGGGGCCCTCTCAGGCATCAGGATCACGGAAGAGGTCCCAGACATAGTCTCTCTACGTAGCAGACCAGAGTTTTCCGACTCCGATACCGACTCCAACTCCGCAGCTCACTCAGAGCCTCATTCCCTTTTGGAACCACAACCCAAGGAGTCTCCCACATCTCCGCCGGTGGACCCGTCATTTGCAGAGCTCCTTAGATCCATCCAGAAAGCTTGCAGCTGGGCATTCCAAGAGATGAATCCTAAAAGGAAGAGGCTTGCAGAGCATCTGGATTTGACAAATGCGGACACCCTACCCATTCCACCTTGGACAGGGCCGCACAAGAACCTAACATCCACAATATAGCAACAACCCTCCTCAGTTCCTGTGGTCTCTAAAAAGGCTGACAGGACCTATCATCCCCCAGAAGGGGCCAGCCACCTCAAAAGTCAACCTAAGGCCAATTCGATAGTCATCACAGCAGCCCACGATAGATCGTCTCAGCCAAAGCATCTGAATTCCTCACCTCCGGACAAAGAGTCCAAGCAGATGGACCAATACAGCTGCAGGGTCTACGCTTCCTCCACCTGCGCTGTCAGGTCTCTTAATTACGTAGCCCACATGATCTTTTTCCAGAAGTTGGCTTTGACCGACCTAGAGAAAGAGCTCTAGTCTATCCCAGATGAGGAACTCAGGAACAAGCTTTTGGACAAGGTGAGACTTAACAGGTCTTCCTGCCACCACGCATTGCATGCCACCTATGACTCAGTGGACTTGGTGGCCCTTTGCACTGCTTTGGGCATCTGTCTGAGATGTCTGGCATGGCTCCATCTTGCGGGACTGGCGCAGGATGTCCAAACCACTCTCCTGGATGCCCCCTTCAGGGGCTCCATCCTGTTCGGCGGCGATGCAAAAGATATTATTACAGAGCTACAGGAGAGCTGCAGATCCCTGCGGGACATCCACTCCATGTACCGCTCTGGCCTAAAACCCAAGCAGCCTTTTCGTCACCCACAGAAAAGATGGAACAGACAGAACCACACCAGAAGCCAGGGAAAGCACCACACCACTGGTTCTGGCGCCCAGACCCCTCAGGCAAAAGCCCAAAAGGCTACCAGAGGCAGTAAAGTGGCCCTTCCCTCTGCCTCCTGGCTTGAGGCGATCCCCTCCACCTCCTCCTGTTCTTCCAGTGGAACCACTGGGAGGAAGGTTCACCCTCCACCTAGACAGGTAGGAGGCGATAACTGCAGACGCTTGGGTCCCCCAACTGATCGCAAGAAGACACTCAATAGAGTTTCTGGACAGACCCCCGGACAATCCTCCAGGCAGGTCTCACTACCCATCAAGCCATCTGCACCTCATTCAGCAGGAAATCCAGGCTCTATTATCAAAGTCAGCCACAGAGCCAGTTCCTCTTAGGCAGACAGGAAGCGGGTATTACTCCCATTTCTTCCTGGTGCCCAAAAAGACAGGCAATCTGAGGCCCATCCTGAACCTCAGCCTGCTCAACCTCTTTGTGAAATGCAAGAGGTTCCGCATGCTAACTCTCCAGGGACTCTTACCCTGCTCCAACAGAACCAATGGCTGTGTTCGCTGGACATGCAGGATGCTTACCTGTACATCCCTATCCTCCAGGCCCATCACCGTTTTCTTCGGTTCACCTTCCAGGGGAACCACTACCAATTCAAGGCCCTCCCTTTTGACCTTTTGTTGGCACCTCGGGTTTTTACCAAGTGTGCCGCAAGGGGATTTATGTGTTCCCATACCTGGACGACTGGCTGTTATCAGCCCCATCTCAGGACAGTCTGCTGGAGTCTCTCTCTCCACCACCCTGGACCTCTTTTCCTGGCTTGGCATCACTGTGAACTATCCCAAGTCTCAGCTTTCATCCTCTCAGCACCTCCAATTCATTGGAGCGGTGCTGGATACAGTCCAGGGCAGGGCCTTCTTACCTCTGGACAGGGCAGAAACTCTGATTCAACAAGCTTTGCCTGTGTCCAGCTCTCTAGTTGGTCTCAGCCCACTCTGTCCTCCGCCTGTTGGGATTGATGGCAGCTGCCATTCCCACAGTTCTGTTGGCCAGACTGCATATGAGGGTGACCCAGTGGACTCTGAGTCCAGTGGGACTAACACTTGGACGATCTGGACCACAGGGTCCTGGTCTCCAGCAGTATAAAGAGGGATCTTCTCTGGTGACAGGAGCCATCCGACCTCTCCTCGGGGGTCCCTTTTCATCCCACGTCTCCTTCCATGACCTTCCCAACGGACACCTCGGGGTCAAGGTTAGGAAGCCCACCTAGGAGACCATCAAACCCAAGGGAGATGGTCCCCACAAGTGGAACACTTGCACATAAACATTCTAGAGATGAGAGCTAAGCTCTATGCTCTCCAGGCGTTTCAGACCCTCTTACACCCAGGAACGCTCCTAATCCAGACCGACAACATAGCCACGGTCTGGTACATAAACAAACAGAGAGGCACCTGATCGTACCCCCTCTGCAGAGAGGCAATGTGGATGTGGTACTGGGCAGTCCAGCATAGCCTATCTCTGACAGCAGTCCATGTCCCGGGAGTTCACAATGTCCTGGTGGACAGTCTCAGCCACACCGTCGTGCAGGCACACGAGTGGGAACTAAAGCAGGAGGTAGTGGAAGATCTTTTCAATCAGTGGGGTCAGCCAAAAATAGATCTGTCGCCCCATCCAACGCAAACCAGACTGCCCTCTACTTAGGCACTTATTACACACCTATGTACTCCTAACTATTTTGATGTTTTTCTCCTGCTTATGTTGTTCTTGCTGTATACTCCTAACTGCTATTGATGTTATTTCACTCATGTTCACCAAACCACGTTGATGTTCGGCTCCTGCTTCTGTTGTTCTTGCTGCAAATTCCAAACTGTTATTTGACGTTATCTCTGTATCACTCTGTGGCGGAGCATGTTGCTCCTGTATGTAACCTCTACTGTATTACCAACTGTTGGAGCATGTGGCTCCTGTATGTAACCTCTACTGTATTACCAACTGTTGGAGCATGTTGCTCCTGTATGTAACCTTTACTGTATTACCAACTGTTGGAGCATGTGGCTCCTGTAATGGCTCCTGCATGTTACCCCTACCCTATATCTTGTGTTTTATGGATACCTTGTAACTCTCCCAGGTCGCTCCTGAAAATAGGCACTTTGCTGTCTAGTGTGCTTACCTGGTTAACAAAAGCAAATAAATAAATAAAACTACCCAGCTTTTGCTCGCTCGTTCCCAGGCATGGTGTTTTCTGGTGAGACACGCTGTCTCTTTGTTGGACAGGGAGGTTTCTGTATGCTTTTCCTCCCTTTCCAATTCTGCAGGAGGTGCTGCTGAAGCTTCAAGTAGAGGGCACTCGCATGATTCTCACAGGTCCCCTCTGGCCTCGGCAGATCTCATGCCCCCTGCTACAGCAATTGGCATTGGAACCCCCAGTACCTCTTCCTCTCCTCCACAACCTTCTGTCACAGGAGCAGGGCAGCCTGGTGCATCCGAGCCTCAAGTCTCTCCACTTACATGCGTGGTACCTTTGGACACAGCAGTCTCACATTTTGGCATCTTCTCGCGAAGTGCCCAGGTCTTAGTGGAGACCAGAAAACTGTCCACTAGATCTACATATGCGATGAAGTGGAAGAGATTCACTATTTGGGCCATGACCAAGGTCCTGGACCCCTTTTCTTGCTTGGTGCCCCGGGTCCTTGAGTACCTCTTGCACTTGTCTGATTTGGGCCTCAGTTATTCATCCCTGAAGGTCCATCTTTCAGCGGTTTCTGCCTAGTACGTTCCAGTGGATGGCAAAACCCTTGAGCAGTTGGAGGTCTCAAAAATCTTTCTCAAGGGGATCCTCCACTTAAAACCTCTGGTCCGTAGTCTGGTCCCCTTCGGGACTTAAACTTTATTTTAGAGAAACTTACTTTGCCCCCTTTTGAGCTAGCAGCAAGTTGCGACCTGTGCTATTTGTCTTAGAAAGCACTCTTTTTAGTCGCTAATATCTCAGCTCGAAGGATTTCAGAGCTTCAGGCCCTCGTTCGAAAGGAGCCTTATTTAATTTTTCTCAGAGACAGGGTGGCTCTGCGGACTAACCCTTCTTTTCTACCAAAAGTGGTATCAGAATTTACGTTGAAACAAGATCTTCAACTGCTGGATGTGCACAGGCTCTTGAGATACTATATCTCTCGGATCAAGGAAGGGTGCAAGTCTGATCAGTTGTGTGTAGCTTTCGCACCCAGACATCAGGGTACGGCCATCTCTAAACAGGGCCTGTCCAAATGGTTGGCTAATTGTATCTCGAATATCTATCAGAACTACGAGATACCCCTTCTGGGGGAAGTAAAAGGCCACTCGACTTGTGGCATGGCCACTTCGACAGCCTTTTTATGGAACATGTCTGCTTCCGATATCTGTGCTGTGGCCACCTGGTCTTCGGTCCATACTTTCACCAAACATTACAGTCTGGACATTGCCTCTAGGCGTAGGGCCAGTTTTGGACTTGTTGTCCTGCAAGGCCTCTTATCCTAACAGGCTTTCTAGTTGGTAGACATTTCCGCCTCCCGGACATCAGTCTCCAACTTTCTTTTTCTTGACTGCTTGGTATTCAGTCCTATCTGTGAAGACCTACTGCAGGAACCCTCTTGAAGTAAGATATTACAGTTACGTAAGAACTTACCATAACAGTAGAACTTCGAGAGAGCTTCCTGCAGTAGGTCACCTCTTCCCTCCCACCTTCCCCCAGCTCTTGTTTTCCTATCCCTTTTCAGGGTAATTACCAGCAGGTCCGGGCTTTAGGAGTTATGCTCCTTTCTCCTGCCACCCTTACAGGGATCTTCCGGCAGAAGAACTGGAGGGCGGGTGTGGGGACCGCCCCCTATATACTGTCACACTGATACCCATCATGTGACAACAGGGTGGTCCCCAGCTATGTATTGCTAGCTAGAAATTTGCCGTGTGGTCCTGATGCCAGGGGGCTCAGTCCTATCTGTGAAGACCTATTGCAAGAACCTCTCTTGAAGATCTACTGTTATGGTAAGTTCTTACGTAACTGTAATAACCTGGCACAGAGGCTGTGCTTTCCATATTTCATGTAAATCGGTTAAATGGGGGCAAAGTTATTAAGGTGCAACTATTTGGGTTTAACATAGAAGTGCTTACATCAACCCTAATATACAGGCGTGACCCCCACCTATATAATAAAGAGAGAGAGAGAATAAATGATGGCAAAGTGTGGTATATGAGGAAACAATATCATCAAGGGGTTGAACAAGCCTCAAAGCCACGAGCCCAAATAGCAAGTGACCTTTACGCGTTTGTTCAACCCTAAGACGGTGTTTCACGAGTATGCCAGATTTTGCCATCTTTTATTTTATATACTGTATTACATTAGATTTGTAGGTTTTGCTTTAAGACAAAGTGTACTGTTTTTTTTTGTGTAGTGTATTTGCTTAAATTAGTGTTTTCGTAGTTCTGTAGTGTACCCTAATGTTTTTCCTTAGTATATTTCCACATTGTAAGGCATCTGAAGTGATGCATAGTTTTGCCCCTTTGAGGTTTCCATAGTGCAATGGCTTTGTATATAAGGAAGGCTGGTTCACCCAGTTTTTCCTTTAGTGTTTTTCAAGACTGCATGATGGAAGACAGCAGGTGGAATATTTGGTAAGTGATTCAGGAAGCCTGTTTTACACAGTTAGCAAAATGGAGCACAGCATGCGAAATGTTTGGAAAGTGATTCAGGAGACCTGTTTTCCACAGTTAGCGAAAAAGAACACAGCATGTGAAATGTTTGGAAAGTGATTCAGGAGACCTGTTTTCCACAGTTAGTGAAATAGAACACAGCATGTGAAATGTTTGGAAAGTGCTTCAGGAGACCTGTTTTCCACAGTTAGCGAAATAGAACACAGCATGTGAAATGTTTGGAATGTGCTTCAGGAGACCTGTTTTCCACAGTTAGCAAAACAGAGCACACCATGTGAAATGCTTTGAATGTGACGCACCTGAGGCGACATCACTGTGAGGTACTGTCCTCCATCTCTTAGCGGCAGATTACAGTACCTTTTACTGGGCAATGCCTACAAACTCATGAATGGCAACCCACCAGTCAGCCTTGCTGGCCTCCTGACCCCCAAGCATTCATGTAAACAGCTCCGTACCACTAGTAGATATCTCCTAGAGGAGCCAAGAGTAAGGACAGCAGCAGGTGGCAAATCCTTCACTCATGCCGCACCTGTACTCTGGAACAAGCTCCCTGCCCACCTACAAGAAGCAACCTCCCTGGAGGTCTTCCATAAAGGGCTCCGGGAACACCTGTTGGATAACAGCAAATGTTCATGCACTTGAATAGTTACCCAAGTCTACCCAAGCCTAACTGTTCTGTCTAATGAAGATGCACCATCTGCCACTACTGTATACTAACTCAGCCCAGGACTGGAGACTAGTCCTATTGTGAATGTTTACAGTGATCGTATTAAGCATTGTCTATCTGTGTTTATGTATACCTGATGTGAATTGCATCTGTATGGAAATGTTTCTTTGTAACTTCAATGCAATGTTTTTGAAAAATGTTTATTCTACATAGCTAATTCCGGGTCACACCAGAAAAGGGGACCTTTGGGGCTCAGTGGGTCTAGCCAGTTAGCAAAATTGAAATAAATAAATAGGATTCAGGAGGCCTGTTTTCCACAGTTAGCAAAATGGAGCACAACATGTGAAATGTTTGGAAAATGATTCAGGAGACCCGTTTTCCACAGCGTATGTGAAATGTTTGGAAAGTGATTCAGTATGCCTGTTTTCCACAGTTAGCAAAATGGGGCACAGCATGTGAAATGTTTGAAAAGTGATTCAGGAGGCCTGTTGTCCACAGTTAGCGAAATAGAGCGCAGCATGTGAAATGTTTGAAAAGTGATTCAGGAGGCCTGTTTTACACACTTAGCAAAATGGAGCACAACATGTGAAATGTTTGGAAAGTGATACAGGAGTCCTGTTTTCCACAGTTAGCGAAATAGAACACAGCATGTGAAATGTTTGGAATGTGATTCAGGAGGCCTGTTTTCCACAGTTAGCAAAATGGAACACAGCATGTGAAATGTTTGGAAAGTGATTCAGGAGGCCTGTTTTAGACAGTTAGCAAAATGAAGCACAGCATGTGAAAGGTTTGGAAAGTGACTCAGGAGGCCTATTGTCCACAGTTAGCAAAATGGAGCACAGCATGTGAAATGTTTGAAAAGTAATTCAGGAGGCCTGTTTTATTCAGTTAGCAAAATGGAGCACAGCATGTGAAATGTTTGGAAAGTGATTCAGGGGGCTTTTGTTTTATACAGTTTAATTTTGATTTCTATGTGTGGTTGTTAGTTTGGCAAGTGATATGGAGGAAGCGGTGCAAGTGGTTTGTATTGATTTGTTTGGGGGGTTGTTTTTTGCAGGGGCTGTAGTTGGAGAGGCTGTTAGGGCTGTAATGTGGGTGGTTAGTAGGTTGTTGTTACATATGTTATTTAGGTGGTTGTTACACCTGTTAATAGTGCTATAATATCATATATATAGTTTGTCCACACTTATAACAGCATGTTAATTACAATGTTAGTTAATTACCATCAGTTATGGATGGTGTTGGAGTCATATATGCTCATTGGTTAATTAGGTTTTGGTGTCATATATGCTAATTGGCTACTGTCATATATGGAGAAATAAATTATGGCTTTTTCAATGGGGACAAGGGCCCAACCATGTAAAATTAATTATCAGGATGAGTCCTGGGTAGGACGAAACACGTGTCAGTGTCTTCTGTCTACACCTGTTGCAGACTGTGTGAGAGGCCTTTTGGCACCATGCATTCCTGCTTAAAGCAGAACCAGCGTAAAATTTCATGATGATTTGCATATACATCCCATGATGCTTTGCATTATGGAGGTATGTGTGATTTTGTATTTCTTTGAAATTTGGCTTTATGGTCGATGCCCTTTGGGGTAGACCTTGCCTCAGTGCTTTTGCACCGAGGCTCTTTGTCTTTTTAGCTGTTCTAAGATAGTACTACTATTTTTCAAAGGTGGGTATGTCACAGTGGAATACTGAACCAGTCACAGAGCAGCTTTAACAATGGTGATTATGACATCATAATAGCCATATGCGACACCGAAGCCAGCACACATGAGATGCTTTGCAGACTGAGCTGCTTTCTAGCTTGCACCTGTACTGATTGTACTGATTTGTACTGATTGTACTGATCTGTACTGATTTGTACTGATTGTACTGATCTGTACTGATTGTACTGATTTGTACTGATTGTACTGATTTGTACTGCATTGATTTGCTTCTTTTGTGCTGAGCCATTGATCAGAGGGACACAGTTTACATTTTGTACTTTTTTCTTTTTGGAACTGTTTATCATTTCTATCATGAACCCCCCTAAACACCTGCTGTACAAATCAAATGCAACATGGGTGACAGTTTTCTGACCTCACTCATGGCTTTGCCATTCGTGAGGTCAGGAAATTATGTGTAGCTTCGGAAGATATTTCTACTATCTCACTCTCATCCATGTCATATCCTATGTAATACGTGGTTGGGCCCCTTGTCCCCATATAAAAAAGCCATCATATATTTCCGCATATACGATAGTAGTCAGTTAGCATATTATGGGGCCAATTAGCTAACTATAGTGTATTAATGTGTTATTACCACCTTAATAACACGTTAATACCTAACAAGCAATACTACTTATATTTAGATGTGTCAGCCACGGTGAAGCACAGTAACTTGCAGTAATGACATGCCACAAAATCCTGCATGACAAAAGGGCTTAATTGCCACTGACTTACAATGGCCCCTGCAGTAAACTGCAGTATTCTGTGATATTCTGCAGCATTTCTGTGCTTCATCCTGGCTTGACACATCTGTATATACTCACACATATACAATGCATTATATATATATATACATTATCACTATATTGCTGTGTTAACACCATAATAACACATCACTACCCAACACTCTACAAACCAACCCAATAACACACGTAACAATCCCCTTAACAACACACATAACAAGCCACTTAATAACAAATGTAACAAGCCCCTTAATAAAACATGTAACAGCTACCCTTCCCCTCCAACCACACACTATAATAAAACATCGGACATAGCAAAAAGCGTCCAACCTAGAAACAGAATTTGCCGGCAGATAAGGATCACTTGGCCCACCTACTCTTCCTGTTCTTCCCTGCCTATTGTAGCACTGCAGATCCTACTTGATCTCCAGCCCATTCACCCCCTCCCTTCCTCCTTTCCCTAAGATTCCCTTATGCTTATCCTATGGATTCTTGAACCTCACCACTGCTGGAAGACCGTTCCAGGAATCCACCACTCTTTCTGTGAAGAAGTACTTCCTCACATCTCTCCTGAATCTATCCCCCTCTAGTTTCCTATCGTGCCCCCTTGTCCTTGAGCACCTTTTATCTGAAAAATGCTTCCCTGTTGTACCTTGTTTACTGCTTTTTTTAAAGGTCTCTATCATATTCAACCTCTTTCTCCTCTCTTCCACGATGTACATATTCAGGTCCTATAATCTCTCCTCATAAGGCCTCTGATGCAGACCGTGCACCATTTTAGTTGTTCTCCTCTGGATCGCTTCTACTCTGTCTGTGTTCTTGCTGAAATGTGGTCTCCAGAACTGGACAAAGTACTCCAGGTGGGGTCTTACCAACAATCTATACAGAGGCAACACCACCTCCCTCTTTCTGTTGGGGATACCCCTTCCGCTGCACCCCAACATCCCACTTGCCCTCCAAACTGCCTTTTCACACTGCCTGGCCACCTTTAGATCATCTGATACGATCACCCCCAGGCCTCTTTCCTGCTTGGTGGTCATCAGTACCACCATCTCCATTTTGTCCTCTGCCTGGGGTTTCTATGCACCAAGTGCATTATTTTGCACTTTTTCGAATTGAAATCCAGCTGACATACCCTTGACCACTTCTCGAGTTTTCTCAGGTCACTGCTTATCCTTTCCACCCCCACTCCCACCCCCCGGAGTGTCCACCCTACTGCAGAGTCTGATGTCATCCACAAAGAGGCAGACTTTTGTTTCCAGCTCCTCTGCAATGTCACTTATAAAAACATTAAAAACGACCAGTCCCAGTACTGATCCCTGAGGCACCCTACTGGTCACCCTCCCTCCTCTGAGTGAACTCTGTTTATCACCATTATCTGCCGCCTATCCCTTAACCAATTTCTTGCCAAGCTGACCACCTTTTGACACACTCCTAAGCTGCCCAGCTTGCTTACTAGTCCCCTATATAGAACGGTGTTGAACGCCTTACTGAAATTAAGGTTGGCAATGTCCACCGCTCCACCCTGATCTGGTTCCTTGGTCACCCAGTCAAAGATCTCTATCAGATTTGTTTGACATGATCACCACCACCACCCCCATGAATCCATGCTGCCTTGGATCTTGTAACCCACTGGATTCAAGATATTCCACAATCCTTTCTTTCAGTAGTGATTCCAATAACCCTTAGGCTGCCAACAGAATTAAAACGTATAGGAATTCTGGACTGTTATACCCGTTCGTGGCACAGCAAGGGTTAACTTTCCCACCACCGAAGCCAGGCTGACTGGCCTATAATTGCCAGCCACTTTGCTGCTACCACTTTTGTGAAGTGGGACTACATCTGCCCTCCTCCAGTCCGCAGGGAGCTCTCTTGTTTCCAAGGAGCTGTTGAAAAGGGCCATCAGAGGTGCAGTCAGTACTTCCCTGAGCTCCCTCAACATCCATGGGTGGACCCATCTGGCCCCATTGCTCTGCCTACTTTCAGAAATGTAAGTCCCTTCAGGATTCTCTCCTCTGAAAATGGACTAGTGTCCACCTCCCTCCCTCCCTCTAATGCTTCTGTTACTTTTTTGCAGCCGCTCCCCATCTCTTTCCTCTGTGAACACTGAACAAAAGTATTTGTTCAGGATGTCTGCCTTTTCCTGTCCCCCCCTCTGGACAGTATCCCTTCTCTTCTTAGCCTTACAATCCCACCCCCGTCTTCCTTTTTTTGCTTAAATACAGAAAAAAAGTCTTGTCTACGTTTCTTATTGCCTTAGTTATTCTCTCTTCATTTTGCTCTTTCGTGCTCCTTCTCTCCCATCTTCCCTCTGTTTTCCCTGATACACCTCTCTATCCTCCTCCCTCTGCATCTCATGGGTACTTTCTGAATGGTACCTTCTTAGCTTTTACTTTCTGCCACCTCTTTCGAGAACCACAGCAGTCTCTTATTCCTCTTTCTTTTGCCCCTTTGTTTGAAGCAGAGGTTTGTTGTCTTCACTATGGCCCTTTTTAATTTCCACCCCACCCAGTTCATCCCTGAGGCATCCACCCATCTTTTTAAAATCTGCCCTCCTGAAGTCCAGGACTCTTGCCTTTGTGTGGTTCGATTCTGCAGTCATCTTTATACTGAACCACACCATACGGTGATCACTGGTCCCGAAGTGGCCCTCCACCTTGACATCTGCAACACTGTCCCTGTTAGTGAGTACCAGGTCCTCTACTGCCCCATCACAAGCGGGTTCACTGACTAGTTCCCTTAGGAACACCCCTTGCAAAGAGTCCAAGATTTCCCTGCTTCTAGCTGAGGCCACAGCTGGGATGCTACAGTCTACATCTGGCAGATTGAAGTCCCCCATCAACAGCATCTCCCCCTTTTCTGACATCTTGTCAATGGCTTCCATCAGTACCTTATCTAACTCCACCCCCTGTGCTGAAGGTCTGTAGATCACACCAATGCGAATACAGACTCCATTCTCCACCGGCTCTTGCTGTGCTCCACCTTGGAAGCCACCCGCCCCTCCCAAACCAGGAAAGACCAGGTATGCTCCCCTGCTACAGAGGGGACCGCACGGCTTGAAAGCCAGGATTCCTGTTGGATGTTTAGCTGCAGCAGGCTCTCATTGGCTGCTGTGGCGCTCCAACCTGTCTTCGAACTTGGCGCCCGCATGCAGCGTCCCTCTCTGACTGACTCTCTCCTATAATTTGTTGGATTAATGTGGATTTTATACTAGTATTCTTTGGTCTCAAAAAATTTAGGCTTACTGTTAATGTTTAGGATTACTGTTAATCAACCTGCTGTGCCAGCTGAGTGGGAACATCACTGGTTTGCATACCTTTTTGTACACCCTATCTCTAGTGTTTAAATTAAGAGTGTACAAATAGAACTGTTCTGACTGCATATTGTTCTACTACCAAGTGTTCAGCCTGCATTATTTGTACTTGTTCTGTCCTTAAACATACTAGGCACTGCCTCGGTGTGTGATAACAAAACTACAATGTAAAGCTCACATGGCTTATACTGGAATCACACACCGAGGGTTTTAAAAAAAAAAAAACTTTTGCTGCAGTCTATAGTTTAATTTGTTTTTTAAAATTACTGGTTCACAGAAGAGTTGTGTAGTTTCCCGGTCAACAACCACTAGTGGGATATATCGAAAACGAAAGTGCTGCTGTGTCTCATGTTCAGTGTTAAAGTGCATGGTGCATCTGACAGTGAGGCAATACTCCTTTACACACACTTTCACATATCGGATAATTTTAGATACTTTTTGTCAGGTTTATAGTCAGGCCTAACTAGTAATTACATATGTGTGTTGCATGTGTGTGTGTGTGTGTGTGTGTAGGAAATATATATATATATATATATATATATACACACACACACACACACATACCACACACACACACACACACACAGGTGAGTATCCTGTCAGATTGGATTCTATAAGTGACCACTCCCCTACTTACTTCATTCTGGTCACCAAAATTAAACGCCCTCCTCCCAAATACCTCTCTTTCGGAAATTTTAACTGCCCAGACCCCACCAGGCTTCTCGATGACATAAGAGTGTTACACTGGTCTGCCCTTTACCTCACTGACAATGTGTCATCAGCAGTTAGCTTGTTCAACAATGCCCTCAACCGGGTACAAGACCTCCACTTCCCACTCACCACTTCGTAGGGTGGGTGGGAGGCTTCCCCAGATTGGATATCCAAGGGACATACTGGCCCAAATGAAAGCGAGGCCAGCCCAATGGAAAACTTATACAGCATCCCTTCCCCCCAACTCTGGAATTCTTACAGGTGCCTACACAACACCTGCAAACAAGCGGCCAAAACACTAAAGCGCAATTTCCTCAGCCTACAAATGAACAACCTTGGCAATTAGGTAGTGTTTTGTGGGCCTCCAATAAGTCCTACTCCAGTCAAAGACTACTTGGCTAAGTCACACAACTCGCCTCCCCATCAGGCCCCATGACTGACCCCGCTGAGACTGCACAGAGCTTTAACAAAAAATGTACCAACCTCTCTGTCCACCTCAGTAGACTTCCCCCCCAGTCACAATGTAGCCCTAGTAGTCAGGCAGACTGTCTCCCTGCCAGCCACATCCCTCCCTGCCCCCCTTCTATTTAGAGCCATAGGCCCAGGGGTAGCCCTGGCAGTGATGGGTTGTTCCCCTCCTTCCTTAAGCTCATCTCTCCTGCAATCATTAAAACCCTCACCTTCCTTTTCAACCTTGCCCTCTCCATGTCCACCATGCCTGATTCCTGGAAGCATGTTAATGCTGCTCCTATCTTTAAGGCAGGTAATCCCCTTTCTACCGATAACTACAGGCTCATCTCTCTCCTCCCCCACCTGATCAAGCTACTAGAGAGAATTGTGCACTCTCAGCTTTCTGAGCACCTTGGAAAATATTCGCTGCTGTGCCCCCAGCTGCAAAGTTTCTGTAAGCTCCACAGCACCACATCAGCCTTAGCCCATTTCGCTGTCCATGTCCTTAGAAACATGGATTCAGGTAAGACTACAGATGCTGTATTCATGGATCTGACTAAGGCAGTTGACCTATTTGACCGTCCTCTCCTGCACTTTACTCTCCACTGCCTTGGCTGTTCCCCTGAGACTTCCTCATGGTTTTGGAGCTATCTCGAGGGCATGTCCCAGTCAGCTACCATTGGGGTTGCATCCTCCCCTGCCCTGCCTATCTCTACTGGGGTCCCCCAAGGCTCCATCCTTGGCCCTTTACTGTTTTCCATATCTATCAATGCGCTCCTGGCAGAGAGTCTCTCCTGTGAGGCACTTCTCTATGCAGATAATCTTGTTCTATACCATAGTGACAAGTCACTTGCAAACATCTCTTCCACCCTTACCCTTAATTATGGTGCTGCCTACAATTGGTTTACTCACAAAAAGCTCCTGGTAAATGAAAAAAGACCCTTATTGATTACTGCTCCCCCATATATTCCCCCGTGTCGTCAACCCTGCGCTCCAGGCTGGCGTCAGTTTATAAAAGCATCTGCCGCTTTGTCCTCCTCGCACCCTTTTCTACCCATCATTGTGACTTGATCTACTCCACTGCACTTTGCTTATTGTGGACTGTCGCACTGAATTTTGAATATCCGCCTAGTTGTTACTTGATTTTGTTATTGGCGTGCCTTTTTGAAATTACACTTTATATGGTTTATCTGGTAATTTGTCACCTTACTGTATTGTTCTCCATGTTCCTATCATGATGTATATGGACTTGTCGCTAGCCTACAACTTCACCTTGGACCTTATTGTAGTCTCATTTTTGTTAATACCCTCTGTACTGTAACTCCCTGCACCTCATTGTTAATGGCCTGCATTGCAGCCATGTTTCTCCTCCTGTATTCTGTTTTGCCAAATATGCCACGGTTTATGGCCCGGGTCATGCCTGAAAACTGTCCCTTGGATCAGCGCACCTACCCGGTCACCAAAGACATAAATAAATAAAATAATAAATAAAAAGTATATATTTGTTTTAATTAAATAATGGCAGAATGGACCTGGCAGTTGAGAGGCAAGAGAACCACATGTCTCTGGGTTCAGAATAACAGGAACATTTTGCAAAAATGGGGTACCTCCATTATTTTAACCTCTGATACTTTCCAATACAGGGTTACAATTACATGCATAGAAACATAGAAACATAGAAGTTGACGGCAGATAAGGACCGCAAGGCCCATCCAGTCTGCCCATTTCTTTTTCTACCTTATAAATGTGCCATCGGCCTTTGCTATGTCAGTGACCTATCTATTCATAGTCATTTGTATTGCTCCCTTATGCCTATCCCATGCCTGTTTGAAGCCCTGCACTGTATTCATAGCCACTACTTCTTGTGGTAAGCCATTCCATGCATCTACCACCCTTTCTGTGAAAAAGAATTTCCTCACATTCCCCTTAATCGGCCTCCTCTAATCTCATGCTGTGTCCTCTTGTCCTGCTATTTTTCTTACATTTAAACATGTTAGACTCTTTCACCTTGTTTATGCCCTTAAGGTGTTTAAATGTCTCGATCATATCACCTCTCTCCCTCCTTTGCTCAAGGGTATACATATTGACTCCGTTAATCTGTCCTCATATGTCTTCTGATGCAGTCCCTGCCATTTGGTTGCCTTCTCTGGACTGCCTCAATTTAGTTAATGTCCTTGTAAGGTGTGGCCTCAATACTGCCATGCAGTACTCCAGATGGGGCCTAACCAATGTCTTGTACAGAGGATTATTACCTCCCTCTTACGACTGTGATACCCTACTATACACCCTACACCCCCCTAGCCTTACCTACTGCTTAGAGGTCTGCTTGGATGATTTCAGGTCATCAGTGATGATGATGCCCAAGTCTCTTTCTTCCTTTGTGACTGCTAGCAACTCCTCCCCAGCCTATAAGTGGCTTCAGGGTTTCTCTTCCCTATGTGCATGATTTTGCACTTCTTTGCATTAATCCAGTTGCCACTCTTCAGACCATTCTGCTAGTTTATCCAGATCTCTTCTCATTCTGCCCACCCCATCTGGATCATCTACTCTGTTGCAGATCTTGGTGTCATCTGCAAACAGACAAGCCTTACCCTCTAGTCCATCTGCTAGGTCACTAATGAAGATGTTGAATAGGACTGCCCCAGGACTGATCCCTGAGGTACCCACTTGTGACTTGCATCTCTTCTGACTGTATACCATTTACCACCACTCTCTGTTTTCTGCCAGTCAACCAGTTTGCCACCCAGTTGACCAACTTCAGCCCACCCGAGCCTACCTAGCTTATTTATCAATCTTCTATGTGGAACAGTGTCAAAAGCTTTGCTGAAGTCAAGGTAGGCGACATCAACTGCTCCCCCTTGGTCCACCACTCTGGTTACCCAGTCAAAGAAATCTATGAGATTAGTTTGACAGGACCTTCCTTTTGTAAACCCATGCTGTCTTGGATCCTGTGCCCCTATGGATTCCAGGTGTTGCACTATCCTTTCCTTAAGAGTGCTTCCATAATCTTGCCCACTACTGAATGTAAGACTGACCGGTCTGTAGTTCCCCGCCTCCTCCCTGCTACCACTCTTGTGGAGTGGGATCACATAAACCCTTCTCCAGTCTTCTGGGACCTCTCCTGTGCTCAGAGACTCACTAAACAATTCTGCTAATGGCTCTGCTAGTTCCTCCTTTAGCTCCTTAAGTACCCTGGGATGTATGCCATCAGGTCCCATTGCCTTATCCACCTGAGCTTAGCAAGCTCTTGTAGGACCCTTTCTTTTGTGAAGGGAGTAGTGCTCACCTCCCTCCCCCTGTGTCCATGATGCTGAGCTGTGGGCCCTGCCCTCACTTCTCTTCAGTGAATAATGAGCAAAAGTATCTATTTAGGATAGATGCCTTTACAGGGTCCTCCTCCTCACATGCTCCCTTTTCTCCATTAACTAGCAATACCCCTCTGGACTTTCTCCTTCACTAATGTATCTATAGAAAGTCTTGTCACCTTCTTTACTGTTTGTGCTAGTGTTTCCTCAGTTTGGGACTTTGCCTGCCTTACTGCCTTACCTGCTTCCCTTAGGGCAGTTTGGTATACCCCCTATCTTCATCCAGCTGTGTTCCCTTATATTTTCTGAAGGCCAGCCTTTTGGCTCTGACCTTTTCTGCTACTGTATTTGAGAACCAAAGTGGTTTCCTTCTTTTTGCACTTCCTTTTCTGTCTAACACAATGGATGTTGCTTCAAGTATTGTATCCTTAATGCTTGCCCACTTTGCCTGTACCTCCTCACCTGTGTTTCTTTTGCCAGGGCTAGCTTAACTCTGTTGGCCATCTTATCAAAGTCAGCTCCTCTGAAGTCCCATATTTTTGCCTTGGAATGGGATGATTTAGATGTAGTAGCCAAATTGAACCATACCATGTGATGGTCACTGGCCCCAGGTGACCTTCTACCTGGAGATCTGTGATCCCTTCTTTGTTAGTCAGTACTAGATCTAGGATAGCCCTGTCTCTTGTGGGTTGCTGTACCAGTTGTTTGAGGCCCTCCCTGCAGGGAATCCACTATGAGTCTAGTTCTGGCAGATGTTCCTGCTGGTATTGACCAATCTGTATCTGGCATGTTGAAGTCTCCCATTATCAGAACCTCCCTTTAGCTGTCATGTTTTGTATATCTTCTAACAGTAATGTGTCTATGTCCTCCCTCTGGTCTGGGGGCCTGTAGACAACCCCAGTTCTTATGGCTGTCCCATTTCCTGTTTCCAGGGTGACCCACAGTTCTTCTGGCTCCTTATTGTATTCTGAATTTCTGTAGCTTTGATATTTTCATTAACATACAGGCCCTCCTCCCCCTTTTTGCACCTCGGTCTCTTCTGACAATACATAGCCAGGTACTGAAGTCTCCCAAGTGTGGTTACTGGTAAACCACGTCTCACTAATGCTACTATGTCCAGTTTAGCCTCTGACATTATTGCCTGCAGGTCTGGGATCTTATTTCCCAGGCTGTGAGCATTTGTGTACATGATTTTCCATTGGCCAGATTTTGGTGTGTTAGTTGTTGGGTGAGGTTTGGCATTACCCTGTGCATCGTATGGGGAGACAAACCTTTTTCTTACTGGTGATGCAAATGAGCAGCAAACACACTGAATTCCAGTTTGACCACTAGCTGAGGGGAGGGTGTTCTTCCCATTCAGCGTGAGGTGCTGCACCCCTCTCCCCATTGCTAGTTTAAATATTCTGCAAGGCGTCAAACTTCTGCCCCAATGCACTGACTCCTCTTTAGTCAGATGCAGTCCATCAAATTTAAAGAACTTTCGCTCCCAGAACTGTTGCCAGTTCCCTACAAATCTGTGTCCTTTTTCCTGGCACCAGTCCTTGAGCCATGTGTTTAGCTCCCCTATCTCCCCTTCTCTGACCTTCCGTCCATCTGCTCCCTTCTCCCAGACTGGCAGGATCTCAGAGAAGGAGATGCCGGACGAAATAGATGATAGTTTGTCACCCAGCCAAACCCAAGACCCAAATAATCGAGCAGCAACTGTGCATTGTGCCATACTGTGGGAACACAATCAATTGCAATTAAAATTACACACTCGTTTTACATTTGCAGAGTGGTTTGCAGATTCGCATTTTAACAAGCTGAAAAGAAGCACATGCAGAAAATATGCTCTGCCCAGACAGGGCAAGAAGTGAACGTGTTCAGAGACGAGTGATTTAATAACTAACTAAGTGCTGAGAAGAAAGGGTCAGGGGGAGGAAAGGGAAGTGGGAGTTGGACAGGGGACCAGGATCAGCCTAGAGCTAGCCCCTCCAGGATGCAGGGAACCCTGCCAGAGGCTGGGTGCATTGGAGGCCATGAGATAACAAAGGGGGGGGATGAAGGGAAGGGGCAAGACGAGGAGAATATAGAATTGGAGGGGGATACAGAGAGGGTGGATGGGTGGTAGTGGAAAGGGAGTGAAGGAAGAAGCTTGCCTAAAACTGACCTACCCAGGATACAGAGAACCCTGCCAGAGGTCAGATAGGGGAGGACAAGAGTTGGAGTTGGATATGGGAGTACAGAAGGGATTGTGTGTGGAGGGGGAAGAGGTATAATCCAGTACTAGACCCCTCCAGGATGCAGAGAACCCTGCCAGGGGGCAAGAACAAGCATGGGCAAGTTGGTAATGGGTAGGAGGAGGGAGGAACTGGGAGTAGAAAGGTGGGATTGCTGGGTAGCAGGCTTAGGGGGCTATAGAGTGGGGATAGATGTGGCAGCAGTTTAGTCACAGGTACAACTTCAATCAATCAATCAATCAAAATCTTTATTTTGCCAGGGCGAACATCGTTGAGACAAGCTCATTTACAAGATGGACCTGGGGCAAAACAATTGCCAACAGGCTTAAGACATAACAGGTTTAGTGAATGTATATAAGAATTACATAGTAATAATAACATATAACGGTCACAAACCCACTCAGCAGGTCAGCCCTCTACTCCCAAAGTGCCAGCCTCTGAGCATAGAACTGTGAACAGTTTAACAGAACAAGGTAAGCCTCTTGTCTGTTTTGTGGATTTGAGTCACCTTTGTACCAAGTTCTGGAGGGATTCAAACTGACAGCCTCTTGTTAGCATACCCAATTGTCAGGCTCAGATAATTCTATCTTCGGGGGGCCAGATATCTTTGCCTATGGGCACCTAATCAGGTATTACAAAATGAACCCTTAGAACTCTATGCAAGACCTTAAAGAACTCTTATCTGTTTCCCAGTTTGGTATCACAATAAGCACATGCACAGTGTCAACTATAACCATCTAAGCTTCACATATATAAAAAGAAGTTTCAAGGCACACCAGGCAGTTTCTGTTTGTAAAATATATATCTTTATTTTAAAATAGATAAAAATAGGAAAACAGTAAAATACAGAACAAAATATCTCAATACATACAACCTTAAAACAAACAGGTTTAAAAGTGCAAATTCCTACAATCCATACACTCAGACTGGTCTTACTTTCTTAATCTTTCAGTGCTTTGCTGTTCCTCCTTCTCAGTCAGAAAAGGAATGTCATCTCTGTAAGGTCTGCTCAGTATATTCAAAGCAGTCTTGGGACGGCCTTCTCTCTGAAGTCACCTAACTCCGCCTTGGTGTATTAAAATGTATATTTTATAACACAGAATGTCCTACTACGATATTTAAAAAAATACTAGGTGACACAATGAATCGCCTCTCTTTATGACTGGTCAAAACTAGTCTGTGATCTGCTTCACCCAGACATCAAAAGTCCCTTTGATGTAATTCCCTGTATAGTCAAGCAAATGCTTACTGGACTTTCCCAATTTAGTCTGGGACCTGCTTTACCCAGACATCAAAATCTCTTTGATGTATTTAGCTGGCTTCCTTCTAAGAAAGTCCAACCACATGAGTATGTCCTTTTTCATGACACCTAGTACAAATCAAAGGCTTTCCCTTCAAAGCAAAGTAACACAATAATTGCACCTCAGATCTCTGCAGTTTAAGCTACCTCCTGTCCTTTGAACTTACCCGGGGGGGTATTTGATGTGTCAATTTCAGCAAGCCAGCATTTTCTCCTGCTACACAGTCCATCACACATTTTTTTTTATATTTACAAAAAATGACACAGGGATCAGAACCAGCTGACCAAGTGTGACAATAACTATCACATGTGACAAGATACTTGCACCAGAACATAGCAATAGGTTCAACAGGAGGTAGTGCCATTTAAATACAATTGCATGGATACAGATATATGGACGTAAGGTAATGAGCTGAAGTTTATACAGTAAACATCATTGGAGGAGTCATAGTGAGCAGGAGTGGCAGTTCCTCTAGCATCAAAGTGCGAAGAAGATTGAGATGTAAGAGTCCTTTGATAAGTACTGTAGACATGTCCTGGCAAGTGGGCAGGGAAGGGGAAGGGGGTATAGGGAGTGGGGAGGGAAGGAAGGTCAGACAAGACAGGAGAGGGTTGGACATGATGGCCTAGGGAGGAAGGACTGTTCGAAAGGAGAACACGACAGATGCCATAGGCAATGGTTGGGATTTAAATCCAATATTTGAAGCAAAGACAGATCTCAGTTTTCTGTGGTGTACAGGTGGAAGGAAACTGAGACTTTGTGTCCAAACTGTTATTAACTCTTTCGGAGGAGCTAAAATCTGCCCAGACTGCTTAGGATTCTCTCTGAGGAGTTCGCCTGAAGGGGAATGGACTTTTGTTTTATTTTTTGTTAGAAATGGGGAGTGGGGCTGCTGTTTAAGACATTTTAGTGGTTTCAATAGTATTAATCAAATTGGTTGATTAATAGTTATTTTAAATATTTGGCAGCATGTGTTGGGACTGGGCTTCCATGGGCAGGAGCTATTCCCCCTCTAGGCTGAGGGACCTGCGCCCTTTCGAAAGCCCCCCATTGCTACCCGAGGTATATAGGCGTTGTCATGCCTTATGGATTCACGGAGGAGGTGGAGGGGTGGGGGTTCCTCGCTGCGAGGGGGGGGGAGGCGCAATAGGGTGGTGGGGGTCAGGAGAGATGCCCTGGGGCTAAATGGGTCCAGGATAGGGGGGTGCGATGCCTGGTTCCCACACCCAAGCGTTCCACTGAGAGTGGGCAAGTGGCCCGCTCCTCCAAGGCCTCTCATCCAACCCGGGCAGTGTTATGCAATGCCAGATCTATAAAAATCAAGACAGCAACTATTGCTGATCTTGTTGAGTCATCTGACCTGGCCTGCATTACCGAGACCTGGCTGGACGAGAAAGCTGGTCCAATATTGGAGTCAGCAGTTCCAGCCGGGTACTCGGTAATACATCGCCCAAGGTTGGATCAAAGGGGTGGGTGGTCGCTGTTTGTTTTAAATCGGAATTGGGCCTTGTGGGGGTTCCAGTGGTGTCCCCTAGATCCTTTGAGTGTATCATGGGAGCAGGTGTGGGCAGCAGAATCTTACTCATCTACCGTCTACCCGGTGACGAGAAAGTTTTTCTGCAGGAAGTTGCAGACTTCATTGTTGACCTGGTGTTAGAGCCCTCCAGGTGGGGAAACATCAAAACCGCCATCACAGAGGCAACAAGTCTTTGTGTGAAGCAAATAAACAAATCAAAACTAAAGAAAAAACACTATGGTTCTCAAAAGAAATGGCAGGGAAGGTAAGGGAGAAAAAGATAGCATTCGGGAAGTATAAGGAAACACAGAAGGAGCAACACAGTGAATTGTACCAGTCAAAGCAGAAGGAATCGGGGAAGGCAGTCAGAATAGCAAAGGCCCAAACTGAGGAAAAGATAGCCAACTCAGTTAAGAAGGGGGATAAAACCTTGGGCAGAGATACTGAGGCTGAATAAAGAGGAAGGTGGTTGGGCAGACAGCGACAGTGAAAAAGCAGGGATACTGAACGAACACTTTACTCAGTATTCACAATGGAAAAGCAGGGGGAGATACCTAATCCATTCAATAGAAGCACTCTGGATAGGGAGTTTGATATTAGTCCTTTCAGAAAAAAGGGTTCTGAAAGAACTCTTAAAACTGAAGGTGGATAAAGCGATGGGGCTTGATGGGAATCACCCCAGAATTCTAAAAGAACTAAGAGAAGAACTAGTAACACCACTGACTACCCTTTTTAATAAATCATGGGAGGATGGTGTGGTACCTGAGGACTGGAGGAGGGCGGATGTGATTCCCCTTCACAAAAGTGGGAGCAAGACAGAGGTAGGAAACTACAGACCTGTCAGTTTGACCTCAGTGGTAGGGAAAATGATGTAGTCACTTCTGAAGGAAAGAACTGTTGAGTACCTAGGGGCCAGTGGGGCACAGGACCCAAGGCAGCATGGATTCACAGCAGGAAGGTCATGTCAGACAAATCTAATTGATTTCTTTGACTGGGTGACTAAAGTAGTAAACCAGGGAGGGGCTGTGGACATTGCCTACCTAGACTTTAGCAAGGCATTTGACACAGTCCGCACAAAAGATTAATAAACAAATTAGCCAGCCTGGGAGTGGGTCCCAGAGTGGTAGCCTGGGTAAAACACTGGCTAGACAACAGGACACAGCGGGTAATAGTAAATGGAGTCCACAGTGAAGAAAGGGGGGTTACTAGTGGGGTACCGCATGGTTCAGTAATGGGGACGGTCCTTTTTAATGTCTTTATAAGTGACATTGCAGAGGGACTGGAAGGGAAAGTGTGTCTCTTTGCAGATGACACAAAGATCTGCAACAGGGTTGATACGCAAGATGAGGTAGAAAGGATGAAAAGGGGATTAGCAAGGTTTGAGGAATGGTCAAATGTATGGCAGCTTAGATTCAATGCTAAGAAGTGCAAAGTAATGCACCTGGGAAACAAAAACCCTGGGGAAGAGTACACAATGGGGGATGAGATATTGACAACAACAAAAATGGAAAGGGATTTGGGGGTAGTCATATCAGATGACCTAAAGGTGGGCCAGCAATGTGAGAAGGCGGTAAGGAGGGCTGGTTGGATACTGGGATTCATAAGGAGAGGCATCACCAGTAGAAAACAGGAAGTTGTTGGCCCTCTGTACAGACAGTTGGTAAGACCACATCCGGAGTACTATGTACAGTTCTGGAGACCCAATCTCCGCAAAGACATAGACAGGGTGGAGGCTGTCCAGAGGAGGGCACCCAAAATGGTGCAGGGTCTGCACCAGAAGACATATGAAAAAAGACTAAAGGAGCTTAAGATGTATAGCCTCGAGGAAAGGAGGGAGAGGGGGGACATGACAAAAACTTTCAAATATCTCAAGGGAATCAACAAAGTCCAAGAGGGTAGCATCTTTCGGAAAAAGAGATGTGCAAGAACAAGGGCGCACAATTTGGAGCTAGAGGGGGGATGGCTCAGAGGTAATGTGAGGAAGTATTTCTTCACAGACAGGCTTATGGATGCATGGAATGGCCTTCCTGAGGCGGTTGTAGAGTCAAAAACAGTGGGGGAATTCAAGAATGCATGGGACAGACATAAGGCAATTCTAGTGGGGGGGTAGGAGGAAGTAGACTGTTGGTTAACTAGGATCTGCAGCCTATCCGTTAGGTAGGAAAATGGGCAGACTAGGTGGGCCAAGCGGTCCTTATCTGCCATCAAATTCTATGTTTCTGTGTAAGCCTGGGATGCCCTGAGTTATTGCTTCAAGACCAGGTGCCCCAAGTTAGTGCACCGAGCCTGGGATGCCTCGAGTTACTGCTCCAAGCCTGGGATGCCCCAAGTTAGTGCTCCAAGTCTGGGATGCCCTAAGTTAGTGCTCCGAGCCTGGGATGCCCCTAGTTAGCACTCCAAGCTCGGGATGCCCCAAGTTAGTGCTCCAAGCTCGGGATGCCCCAAGCTAGTGCTCCGAGCCCTGGATGACCAGAGTTAGTGCTCCAAGCCCTGGATGCCCTAAGTTAGTGCTCTAAGCCCAGGATGTCAGGAGTGGAAGCCAGCAGGAAGGGCTCAGAGCATCAGCTGGATGCTCTCTTCATGGAGCGGAGCTTGCTGGCTCACCTCACTGCCCTCACAGCAACTTCTGGCAGAGCAATAGGGAAGGTATATTGATGGCGTGGGTGATGTCAGGCAACCCCCAGGCCAGATACAAGCATGTGGTGGTTAGTAAGGCCAGCGGAAATGCCACATTGATGCACTGGATAACAGTCAATGTGGTTCCTCCCACCCCAATGGAATCCCCCCGTGCACTATTAAGAGCTCCTCCTGCCAGCATCCATAAGTGGCATTCCTCCTGTAGGCCAGGGAAGGCTCCTGACACTGACAGGCTGTCAGAGAACTAGAAGGAGCAGTCGTGATCCACCACTAGGCCAGAGAAGGCCCCTGGCAGAGACAAGTCAGTCCATGGGACGTCAAGCACTGCAGGTCTGGTTCTCGCTGGCAGCAAGGGGGTCTGGTGGGCTGAAGGAGCTGATGAAAGTCTTGAAGGAGAGGGGTGCCCATGGACAAAGGGTAAGAGAAGAAGCAGAAGCAGCATAACCCCAGGGGCCCCCATAGCACACAGAGTCCATGAAGAGTAATTCCAGCACTGGATACAGTATGTATGAAAGGCGTTTTATAACACCAATTACAAAAATGGCCTCAGAAATGCTGCAATCTTAGTGACTGTTAGCATTACAAACCCTTACATTAAGTAACCAATAAGACATGATGGGGAGGTGGTTGTAATGACAGAAACACGTGACCAGGTGCATAGTGAGGTCCGAGGCATTTGCGCCGAGGACCTTCGGCACCTGAGAGAGTGTTTGTCCCATGACAAACACTGACCCAGAAAGTCTTATTGTGCTTACAAAATGGGCTTGTAATCACAATGGGTGGGCTGCGTCCTGGTTGCCAGAAGGGTTCCCGGACAGGTTATCGTCCCATTAGGACCTAGGCTCTGAACCCTCTCAGCCAACCAGGATGCAGGAAATTCCCTACCCTTTTTATAATCTGCTCTGCTGTAATGTACAGCCTGATCACCATGGTGCATGAATCTTTCATGTCAGCATTCTATCCTCTAGCACTGCAGAGAGGCTATAATGACGCATTCTGACTCTGAAGCAGCATTCTTAAACAGTTGGTGGACAAACTATTTTATTAAAAATCTCCCTTTCAATGAGGAAAATATTCAAAAGGTTCACATCTAACACTTTTCTTCTGGAGTAATTTTATATAATAGCAATAAGGTACCCCCAGTAGTAAAATTAATAGTCAATCACCCAGTAGAGGCAATATGGTACTCAGCTGCGTCTTGTGCCACATGGCACTCGGCTGCATCTCATGCCACATTACACCCATAGGGGGTGATTAACAGACTGTTAATCTAACCTCAGTCTGGTAAAACCTTATTACCTTTCTGTTCACTAGTGGATCCAGCTATGTGGGGAAGTAGCACCTGCTAACCCCTTAGGCTGGCAAACTGAAACTGTTTTAGCCTAGTCTGAGTTTTTTGTGGGTTTTTTTTGCATTATTTCTTTATCCCCCTACATGCTTCAGGACCCGCCACTCCTTGGGGCCACCGTAATCTGAGTTTTTAAAGGGAACATTTCACTTTTTTTTTTTTTTATAAAATGTGCTGCCCTCTTTACAAAACTACTACCCCCTTAATGGTTCTGTTCCATAGCACTGTGCCTCCTCTAACTGTAGTATCAAACCTCCTCACTGCCACACCTGATATTCTCACCATGTGCCCACAAAACTTGCCATACCAATGTAATCTACATCAAACAGCAGGTCATGTTTAACTTCAGGGGGCTCTGGCTCACGGCTCATGACGGGGACTCTGTGACCTTTTTTGATCCAGAAGTAGAGCCTCTGTTGCCTGAGGCAGAATGGTACATCTGCTTGGAAAAAAGCTATGTGTGCGGCTGAGTGACTTTCACAGTACGCCCCACCTCTTTGTGGCTGGTCTTTAGCTGCGAGCTATTTTGAGATTATAGGTATGTGTCCTACATTGTCTGCCCCTCTGGAGGCTTCTCTCCTCCAATACTAAGATGCCCTCCTACAAAGGAAACAGCAGTGAAATAAGGTGACATTCCCTGGGAGCTGAATCCTCTTCACAATTTACAGCACGCAGCATGGCATCCGTTACATCAGGCTCTGCTTTGAACTACACAATAATTTTTTTATTACAATCTGTCCTCAAAACCAGCCAGAGAGCATAGTAAATCCATGTCACATACTACAAGATGAAATAAACTGCCCTCTCCTTCGTCTCCTGGAGGAAACTTTCATTCAGGATCTCCCATTTGTTAGCTCCACTTTGGAAGTGTTCGATTTCCAATAGAACAGTTAACACTTCCCAACTAAAAGGGAAAAAAAACCCAAAAAAAAACAATGTAATTTCCTAACTTGTTTAAAGCAATGTTCTAAGATAATGAGGTGGAAAAATGTAGGGTTTTTAAATCCAGCCTGGCTTACTTTACTCTAGCGTTAAGCAAATTCAAAGTTCTCAAATAAGTAGCAGAAAAGGTCAGAGCCAAAAGGCTGGCCTTCAGGAAGTAAAAGGGAACACAGCGGGATGAAGATAGGGAGGCATACCAAACTGCCCTAAGGGAAGCAGGGAAGGCAGTAAGGCAGGCAAAGTCCCAAACCGAGGAAACACTAGCACGAACAGTAAAAGAAGGTGACAAGACTTTCTATAGATACATTAGTGAAAGGAGAAAGTCCAGAAGGGGTATTGCTAAGCTAATGAAGAAAGGAGCATGTAGAAGGAGGACCCTGTAAAGGTATCTATCCTAAATAGATACTTTTGCTCAGTATTTACTGAAGAGAAGGTAGGGCAGGGCCCACAGCTCAGCATCATGGACACAGCGGGGAGGGAGGTGAGCTACCCATTCACAAAAGAAAGGGTCCTACAAGAGCTTGCTAAGCTCAGGGTGGATAAGGCAATGGGACCTGATGGCATACATCCCAGGGTACTTAAGGAGCTAAAGGTGGAACTAGCAGAGCCATTAGCAGAACTGTTTAGTGAGTCTCTGAGCACAGGAGAGGTCCCAGAAGACTGGAGAAGGGCTCATGTGATCCCGCTCCACAAGAGTGGTAGCAGGGAAGAAGCGGAACTACAGACCAGTCAGTCTTACCTCAGTAGTGGGTAAGATTATGGAGGCACTCTTAAGGAAAGGATAGTGCAACACCTGGAATCCATAGGGGCACAGGATCCAAGACAGCATGGGTTTACAAAAGGAAGGTCCTGTCAAACTAATCTCATAGATTTCTTTGACTGGGTAACCAGAGTGGTGGACCAAGGGGGAGCAGTTGATGTTGCCTACCTTGACTTCAGCAAAGCTTTGACACTGTTCCACATAGAAGATTGATAAATAAGCTGGGTAGGCTCGGGGTGGGTCAGAAGTTGGTCAACTGGGTGGCAAACTGGTTGACGGGCAGAAAAAAGAGAGTGGTGGTAAATGGTATACAGTCAGAAGAGATGCAAGTCACAAGTGGGGTACCTCAGGGATCAGTCCTGGGGTCAGTCCTCTTCAACATCTTCATTAGTGACCTTGCAGATGGACTAGAGGGTAAGGCTTGTCTGTTTGCAGATGACACCAAGATCTGCAACAGAGTAGATGATCCAGATGGGTGGGCAGAATGAGAAGATCTGGATAAACTAGCAAAATGGTCAGAAGAGTGGCAACTAAGTTTAATGCAAAGAAGTGCAAAATCATGCACATAGGGAAGAGAAACCCTGAAGCCACCTATAGGCTGGGAGGGAGTTGCTAGCAGTCACAAGGAAGAAAGAGACTTGGGCATCATCATCACTGATGACCTGAAATCATCAAAGCAGACCTCTAAAGCGGTAGGTAAGGCTAGGGGGTGTTAGGGTGTATTAGTAGAGGGTATCACAAGTCGTAAGAGGTAGTAATCCCTCTTTACAAGACACTAGTTAAGCCCCATCTGAATTACTCGTGCAGTATTGGAGGCCACACCTTCACAAGGACATTAACAAATTGAGGCAGTCCAGAGAAGGGCACAAAATGGTGCAGGGACTGCATCAGAAGACATATGAGGACAGATTAACAGAGCTCAATATGTATACCCTTGAGCAAAGGAGGGAGAGAGGTGATATGATCGAGGCATTCAAACACCTTAAGGGCATTAACAAGGTGAAAGGGTCTAACATGTTTAAATATAAGAAAAATAGCAGGACAAGAGGACACAGCATGAGATTAGAGGGGGGCCGATTAAGGGGGAATGTGAGGAAATTCTTTTTCACAGAAAGGGTAGTGGATGCATGGAATGGCTTACCACAAGAAGTGGTGGCTGTGAATACAGTGCAGGCAGGGCTTCAAACAGGCATGGGATAGGCATAAGGGAGCAATACAAATGACTATGAATAGATAGGCCACTGACAGAGCAAAGGCCGATGGCACATTTATAAGGTAGAAAAAGAAATGGGCAGACTGGATGGGCCTTGCGGTCCTTATCTGCCGTCAACTTCTATGTTTCTATGTAAGCATTCTGTGGCAAAAGTGACATTTTTATTGTAGCCCTCATTGGGAGTAAAGGGATCGAAAATTGGCCCATGCAAGTGGGCAGCTGATCCCTTCTACTTCCGTCTGCCAGCCATGCCCCATATAAGCCAGGTACATGTCAGTTTGGTCCAGTTAATTTGCTACGTGACAACTTGCACCCTACTATTAGCTCCGGTGTCAATCAGCTCCCTGTACAAATCATTCCCAGACAATTTGCCCCCCCCCGTATAAATTTAATAAAATAAACTCAAGGGGAGGTGCAGTTTGGGAACAAATTGTGCAGGGAGGCAGCTGACACTGGAGCTAACAGTATTGCACGAGTTGTCACAGAGCACATAGACTGCAGCGAATTGATGTGCCACCATATAAGAATATGGGGCTTTTTTAAAATACTGATGTCTATATGTAACTGAAATGTTATATTAACACTATCGCTCAACTAACAAGGGCCTTGTTAGTCGAGCTGTGGTATTAATATACACATTACGTTGCAGTTACATATAGCAATCAGCATTTTAGCAGCCGGCCTAGTGGTGCTGAGGAGCTGACATGCGCCTGACTTCATGTCATGCCGGCGATCCGAACAGCAATGAGCTTGGGTTGTCAAGGTCAGCGGGGTGGGGGTGGGGTGGGGGTAGGGCAGGAGCAGGATCCTATCCCAGGTAGGGGTGGTAGGTTGTCTCAATTTGGCTGACACCTGGTGGAGGCCGGGTGCCAGAACAAGGACGTCGGGAGGCTGACATAATGTCAGGTGGGTGGATGGGGAAGTGGGCTGAGAGCGCGTGCATGCCTCCAAGCACATGCACTCACCACATGCCATAACTCTGGGCTGGGGTGAAAAGTACGGTGGAAAATGGAAGGCACGGCAGAGATGAATGAAGCCTGTGCACCACACCTCCACCTACCACATCACTGGAGTCTGCAGCAATGACTAGATGTGGACCTTGGTGGGGGGGGGGGGTGGCCCTCCCTGTCCTGACCCCGCCATGGTAAAACGGGGGACTGTGGATGGTGGAAAGGGGGTGGTGATGCCAGCTGAAATTAGCCTGCCCCGCCATGGCCTAGGAGCACAGATAAAGGATGTGGGGTGAGAAATCAGTACTTTAAAAGAGCCCCATGGGCTTATATGGGGTGCACACCCATACTCTCCATAGGAACACATCACAAAAGGGATCCATGGTTTGGGATACAGATTGGGAACCTGAATTTCTGGCGTCCAAAGCCATGAAATATTAATTCTGAACCTAAAAGAGGCTTCATTCATTTGCTAACTATGAATGCCTTGCATTAAACCATTCTTTGGGGCCACATTTGCTGTAATATACCTGCTAAGAGCATGTGTCTTGTTTGCAAAAGTTTCTAACATAAGGGGTTGTGGCAAAGAGGGCCAACATTGACAACAAGGGGATTCAAATGGTTTCAAAGGACAGCGAGCAAAAAGGGGCCACAAACCATTACAAAATTGGCCAGTTATTCGGGTGGCAATGAGAGTGAGCAAACAGGACCGCAAACCATTACAAATGGGGTCAATCATTTGGGTGGCCATAGGAATCAGCAAAAACACCACAAACTGCAACAAAATGGATCAGTCATTGTGGTGGCAATGAGAGCAAGCAAATGGGGCCGCAAACCATTACAAAACAGGTCAGTCATTGGGGTGTAAGGGAAAGCCAGTGAAATAGACCGCAAACTGAATGGTTAGTCAATGGGTGGCAATGAGAGCCAGCAAAAGGGACAGTAAACCATTACAAAATGGGTCAGTCACTGGGGTGGCAATGATAGCCAGCAAAAGGGACTGCAAACTTCCACAGATAGTGTCAGTCATTGGGGTAGCAATGAGAGCTGCAAATTGCTACAAAATGGGTCAGTCATTGGGGTGGCAAAGACAGCCAGTGAAAGGGACTGCAAACCATTACAAAATGGGTAAGTCATTGGGAAGGCAGTGAAAAGGGGACTGCAAACCACTACAGAACGTGTAAGTCATTGGGGTGGCAAAGAGAGTGAGGAAACGGGATTGCAAACCATTCCAAAACAGGTCAGTCATTGTGGTGGCAAAGAGGGCCAGCAAAAGGGACCACAAACTGCTATGACATTAAGTCAGTCATTGGGGTGGCAATGAAAGCAAGCAAAAAGGACTGCAAACCATTATGAAATTAGCCCATCATTGGGGTGACAGTGAGAACCAGTGAAAGGGACCTAAAGCGATTACAAAATAGGAACCAGCCTATCGTCACAGCAGTAGAGCTATCACTCATGATGTTGTCAACTCTGGTAAAGGAAAGAGCATGGGTTGTTGTGATCCAGTCAGAAGGAAGTAGGATCGAGAATGCCAGTGGATGCTCTTCTTCTCCTCCGTGGCGGGTGAGTGTCAGTGGCCTCCATATGAGTGTCACATGGGTGACCACAGGTGGAAATGAAGGCAGCCCTGCATGGGAAGGAGGGAGGAGGTTGGTTGGTATCATACTAGCATGCATGCGTGCACACATCTGTGCTCCTTTAGCCACCGACTTCCTGTGGGGTGTGAACAAAAAGTCAGAAAAAAACTGACTGATGCAGGATGGAGATGATCCTTTGCACGCCCCACAATGCATACCCAATCTCCCTCCTTTACCTAAATTCTGTCATTGTGGGGGCTTGGGGCACCCCCATGGCTCGATCAGGGAAGACAACCCTTGGAGGGACCGAGGAGTGGGTAAGTCTGTGAGATGGCGGGTGATGGGATTGGGGGGACTGTTCAATGTAAGCTGGCTGGTGATGAAGGGGGGACTTACACAGCAATTCTGTCAGGGAGGGCAACCCCTAGAAGAACTGAGATTTGGGTATGTCCGGGAGATGGCAGGTGATGGGGCTGGGAGAACTGTCCATTGTGGGCTGGTCAGTGATGGGGGGGGGAGCATGCACAGTAATAAAAAAAACAAACTGGGCAGTCATAGGGTGGAAAAGAGAGACAGCAAATGGGACCTAATACCATTACAAAAGTTGGCAGTCATTTGGGTGGCATGGGGAGCCAGCTAAAGGGTCCTAAAATTATACAGATACATGAAATGTGTTGGTAGAAAAAGACTCAATAGTTAACCCAGCCTGCCCATGTTCCTGCCTATCCCCATCCTTGGCCTAACGTTGGGCTAGATCTAGAGATCCTGGAGCCCTACTGGCTGACCATTACCCCTTCCCCAGGTGTCCCTTCCCCTCTTCTGTCTGTGGGTCCCAGTTGTTACAAAAGTGGTCCGTGACTGGGGTGGCAAGGAGAACCAACGAAGACATTTAGTGACCTAAAACTGTTACAAAACTAGGAACTCACTGGAGTGGCATGAAGAGCCAATGAAAAGAATTACGGCCCCTAAACCATTACAAAACTAGGCTATTACTGGGGTGGTGTGAAGAGCCAATGAAGGTCAGGGACTTAAAGCCATTACAAAACTGGGCAGTCAGAGAGCCAGTGAAGACAATAATGTTTACGCGGCCGCTTTCCGTATTGTCTGCACTGCCCCGACCTAGGGAGGTGACAGCAAGTTGCATTCACACGGACCCTCTCAGCGCTTATGAAACACACACTGGAGAGGGGCCTGAGACAACTGAGAGGCACAGCAGTATACTGGGAGCGTCCCGGCGCATATTGGAGTGAGCAATGCAGCCACACAACTGCTTACACCACTTGCTCTGCAGCATGTTCCCAAGATTGATGCGGCTCCTTGAGAGGCTCAGTGAATGACTTACCGTGATTCAGTAAGTGACCCCATGGCCATTTTAGCAATGTAGCAACCAGAGCGCTCAGGTTGCTGCAGTACAAAAGTGGCCCTGTAAACAGCCCTTACGAGAGGGACCTAAAGCTATTACAAAACTGGGCAGTCATTTACCAGCCTTGATCAACTCAAATTGGTGTGCCTGAGGCTCTGAGATAGTAAACTGGGTAACACATTTATGGAACAACTTGCTCTTCCCAGAGTCACTATATTAACAATCTCCCATGCAAGCTCTGGGAACATAAAAGGTTTCCTTGGGACTCAGACACTTAAAAACAAAGGATCATGCAGCATTAGAGACTCGGCACAGAGACTCAGCATGAAGGCAGTGTGATCTGTCACCCCCGAGGAATAAACCTAATAGAGTTCTGCACAGCCATGGGCCTGAAGGCACAAGCTCATGAATCCAGCATGTCCTCTCCTGAATAGTAATTGTTTGATAG
This sequence comes from Neoceratodus forsteri, assembly GCA_016271365.2. NCBI lineage: Eukaryota > Metazoa > Chordata > Ceratodontiformes > Ceratodontidae > Neoceratodus > Neoceratodus forsteri. The sequence goes on along the minus strand of CM028131.1, from coordinate 1,399,969,850 downwards.
AGAATTTTGAACTGATTTCCTTACAGTGCAAACTATTTCAAGAGAAATATATTAACTCTTGCCTAGTTCTGATTTTTCAGCAGGACAGGTCAAGCAGTATATAAATTAAATCTAGGGTGAGTGTACTGTTTGTGCTTTTTGGGGGACTTTTTATTGCTGCTAGACTGGGAAGTGATTGTACAGTTGCTGCAACCAGTGACTCCAGTGAGACAGTGACCGGCAACTGTCAGTTGATACTGATTTACTTTTTTTGTTTTGTTTCATTTAAAATACTGACTATCAACTACTCTGATTTGTGAGGATGGGAAGTGGGAACTGCCCATGCAGGTCAGTCATTCTGAATGGTGACCGTGATCGAAAGGGGAACAGAACAGTTTTAGTCACCTACTAGAGATAGTCTGAAAGTGAATAGTTCCGATGGCAATGAGCCATCACTGGCATTCAGAAAGTTAGGGAATCTGGGATGTATACCTGTTTTGAACAGCTGCTTAAAAAGGAATAGTCACCACCAAGGGTACACTCCAGCAGGACATCCATAGCGTTCTACACTGGTTTCATGCTAACCAACTCCAGGTCAACACCAAGAAAACGGTGTCTATAACCTTCGGCTCCAGCCAGAAATTGACCAGTTTGTCACATTCCCCTGTCTTCTCCACCCTGGATAGCACCCCACTTGACGTAGTCCCTGCCTTTAGATACCTTAATGTGTAGCTAGATAGTAAACTTGACTTTTCTGCCCACAATGATGCCACCCACACCAAACTCCGCTCTAAACTACATGACTTGTAACGCAACAAGGACTGCCTGTCCCCCCAGGCGCACTGGGAGCTGGTCACCAAAATGGTGCTCCCAATTTCTGACTATGCAGATGTGGTCTATGGCACCACCCCTTCCTCCTCCCTTGCCAGACTGGACATCCTCTGCCATGCTCTCTGCTGCTTCGCTACAAATTCATCCCCTCATACACATGACTGCTCTAATCTTCTCTTTCCATCTTCCCTCTCTCTTCACATCCCCAACTCCACTGCGCCTCATTCATATCTAAATTTTGATTTGGATCCCTCCCCTCCTGGCTCTCCTCACTCCTCTCTCCCATCCCCTCCTCCCACTCTCTCTCTCTCTCCGCTCCAGGGATCCATGAGCCTTCTTCATTCCTCACCCTCACACCTCTGCTGGGCAAGCAGCTTTTCCTGCTGCCTCTCCTCCCTCTGGAACCTACTCCTCTCTTCCATCCCCTTTTCCTTCTCTGTCATAGTCCTTAGATACCACCTAAGGCACCTTCCCAGTCCCACCTGTCGTGGTCAAACCACCCCAACTCTTCCTTCCTTCTCCCATTCACCCCCAGCAATCTCCTCCCTATACTTGGCTGTGACAAAGGCAGACTCCTGTCAGGCTACTACATTACAACCACCTTCTCAAGCACTAAGCACTTTACTCTGCAATTGTATGATTATATGCTACTCACCACGCCCTTGTCATGACCAGTTGATAACTGTTGCCTGTTGTACCTCCTCCAGTTGATGTTACCTGTTAGTGTACCCTGCAGTCTAAGCTGTCACGGTATTGCTCACTGTTGTGGACAGATGTATTCTTTGCTTGTACTCCCCTCCTCCCTCCCCCTGGGTCGCACCTAGTAGTAGTAATTGTTTATTCTTGAAAATCAAGAAAAGAATAGCCTAGTTGAGCTGAATCTCATTTGCAATGGGGTTTATGAAACAGGCATCATAAAATAGGAGCTCTGATTGGCTGCTAGGGATGTGATATTCAGTCTGATGCACAGAAAAAAGGTGCAAGACTGGGTAGTGGGCATTGATATAGGTGATGCTGCCCACTCAGAACATTACCAAAACAAAACGCAGCCATCTTGTTTGTGCCTTAAGTGGTGCCAGCTGAACTGTAACAAAACAAATACCTCTGACCTCCTGTTCAGATTGCTCCAGTGTTTCAATATTTTGATTTGAATAAAATCCTTCTTCCTGTGGATGTAGCATGAAATGAACTGCACACACGCTCGTTCATCGGTAAAAAAAAAAACGGAACAGCCACGATCTGTATACCAGCCCGCCTGCTCACTCTTGAAATTCTTATTTTTATTTCTAAAGTACAGCCGCGATGTCTCTCCCAACCTGCCCGCTAGTTCATCTATTTAAAGAAAAAAAAGGAACCGCGATCTCTCTACCAACCTGCCCACTCACTGTATCTCTGTACCTGCCCGACCGCTTGCTCTGTCTCTATCTCTCTACCAACCCGCCTGCTCGCTCTTGAAGTTTTAACTTTTAATTACAAAAAAACCAAAACAAACACCGCATTTTACTCTTTTTTTCTCTTACTTGTCTCCACACAACATTGGGGGTTGGGGGGAAGGGGTGAGGTGAATACTGCCATGACAACCAGACCTAAAGTACAGAAGCCTTTTTAGGACAAAATTCCTTCAGTGCAAAAAAAAAACAAAAAAAACACAGGATTCTTAGGCAGACGAACTATTTTATTAAAAGTGACACAAACATACATGTTTTTTCCTACTTTAAATTGAAAATTTAACCTACCAAATGCAGTTGCACTAAAGATAGCCATTTCATAAGCGCAATAAGCCACTCCAGGGTGTGCGTTAGACACTTTAACACATGGCTAGGAGGCTGGATGCACTCGGCTGGTGGCCTCGTGCCTCACTACGCCTCCTAGCCGTGTGTTAAAGTGTTTAATGCACACCCTGTCGTGGCTTATTGCTTAACCATCATACATACAGACATACACAACAGTATCAAGACTTTATACAAAAACATTATTAAAGCTTAGAAAATGGGCTTGGTAAATAAATCAATCTCATTGGCTGAAGCGTTTGTTGTCAGATTCATTTATTTTCCGATAGAGCCCGCTTCGTAAAAAGAGCCTATTCGAGGTGCCCTATTTCTAGGAAGATCCTTGGACACCCCGAACATTGATGAGACGTGCCCACCATTTTCCCCTGCTCAGCAAGTAAGTCCGTAAAAGCAGTTGATAGGCCATCATGTCCACCTGACCCCAATCCTCCAAAAAGAACGTCTTACTTGTGCTTCCACAACATTGTCCACCCACAGCAGCTCAGCGACGTCCAATTCACAAACATTGAGACCTGTGACAGCAAGTTACCAACTTGACCGCTACCGATCATGACAGCAGTGGTATTTTCTTGATTTCCTATACCGCAGATGGACGGCCATCTGCGGTATGGAAATCTGAGAAAATACCGATCCTCTGGTGCAACAGTGTCGACGCCTGTGGTAACTCGCTGACAGCATGGCTCAGAGACAGTAAAACAATCAAAAAAATTCAACCAGCAGTACAAGGCTTGCCCAGCTTTGTAAATGGAAAACAAAAAGACACTCCAGTTGTTGTTTTTGCAGTCGGGAGGAGAGAGGCAGTAAATCATTTCTCCCAGCTGCTGTAATTCTTGCTGGCATCACTTCAATACCGCGGTCTCGCTCCCCTTCTTTACATGCAAAAAAAAAAAAAAAGGCAAGATTAAACCAGCAGTTCCCACAGCACAAGGCTTGCCCAGCTATCGCTATTCCCCTTTTTGGATGCAGTCTTTCCCTGCAAACAAAACGCGCAGTCCCACTAGAAAAATCAGCCCCTGTTCAGTAGCTGCATACTGCAGCAAACCACTCATCGGCAACTTTTTTTTTTTAAATAAACTAAGGGAATGGGGAGGGAGGGGAACACATAATGCAGGGATGGGGATGAGTCATTGAACTGGGGCAACCTTTTTTAGTTAAACTAGAGAGATAAAAGTCCCTATCTCAAAGTAAGAAAAAAAAACATCACTCTAAAGCAGGCAGAGGAACTATTTTATTACACAACTTATGTTAAACCTAGTTTTTCTTAACTTTTTTTTATTAAACTTATTTTAATTTACAGTGCTCATTTTCTAAGTGCAATAATACCCTCCAGGGTGGGCTTTATTGGGAAATACCTGACCTTCCAGGGGCTACAAGGCCCTCCGCCTGCGGCGTCGGGCCTCATTACGCCCCTGGGCGGTCCGGTATTTCCCAATAAAGCCCACCCTGTTGAGTATTATTGTTTACTTAAATAAGTTAGCAGCAGGGATTACATAATTTGTAACAAAGTGCAACTTGTTGCAGTGAGGAATTCTAAAAATAAATTTACATGGAAAAGACTAAGATCATTTTATAAAAAGTTGCCTAGTTAACCTTTTTCATTGTAAACACAACAGCTTTTGGATAATGTGGACTTATAAACCAGGCTTTTATTGAGTTCCATGAAACTTTCCCTTTTTTTTTAAACTTTATTTTCATCAGGTTTTTAAAAGAGGTGCAATACCATTCGCATACTTTATGGCATACAATGATAAAAAAACAGCGCCTGTTTGTTACATTGGAATAGTGGCAATACATTTGTAGTGGTGAAGGTGCCTGCTGTATCTTTTGTGTCCCTTGTCTACAGCATACATGTAAGTCCCATTCACATGGTGTCCGCCTCAGATCTCTCTTATTTTTCCCAATGGGTCTGCCCAGAAGAATGGAAAAGAACCAACTCAGGTGTCTCCATCATGAGGTCTCCTTTACTATGCTTAGGAATACAATCATGGGACAAATGTGGGGTCTCTTGCTGAATTATAGAAAACCCAAGACCTCCATCTCAGCTCAAACTGCTCCTTCTGTCCCTTAGCCCCTGCTATCAGTCTCTCCAAAAAATAGTGTTCTACAATCATGTCATGCCAAGTTTCTACCGGAGGTCTGACCTGTTTCCATAATTTGGTTATTACCTTCTTGGCAAGAATAAGAAAGGTAAATAGAAGGGACCATTTTTGTATCTTATACCCATCTGGGGGAATGGACATGAGTACTAACTGTGGGGTCAGTACTAATTCTGGAGAGAAAATCGCCTGAAGGGCCCTCTCAATCTGTTGCCAATAGGTGTGCAATTTAGAACAGCTCCAAAAAATGTGGGCCTGATCTGCCAGTCTCTCTCCACAATGCCTACAGCAGTCTGCACTCAGTGTAAGGGAGATCTTAGCCAGTTTGGCCGGTGTATTAAAATACCTAGTGCGAGACTTCAATGCAAACCCTCTCCAATAGGGGGCCAAGGAGATCTCCAATGAAGGGCGAGCATATTTTACCCAAAGCTCATATGTGACCGTGGAAGACCGTTCCTTATTCCAGGCTTCCAGTGCTGACTGAGAAGAGTCAGATATGAGCTGTCTTATTCCTCTGTGTATTAATCCTATCATATGGTCTTGGTCAGACCTCCGAATGGTTTTAATAACCAGACTCGGAAAGAGAGGCATTGTATTCGGCAGACTGCTTCTCTGTTGACCATTACGTAAAAGATACTCTCGTACTTGTAAACACCTAAAATGGTCTCTATTTTCTAGGGCAAATTCTCTTTGTATTTGACCAAACGAGATCACCCCCTGTGGATCCAGAAATTGAAAAACAAAAGTCAGACCTTTCCTGTGCCGGACCCAAAATGTTAAATCAAATTGATTTGGCAGGAATTGTGTTTCTGCAATTAGTAGCCGCAAAAAGCAAAACACAGTTTCCATAGCTGAGTTAGCTCTAAGTCTATACCAGCTCTGCAACATCTGTCTTGCTCCACTCTCAAAGTCTGTTAATTTTGGTAAGTTAGCAAGGGGATCAAATACTACCCTCTGAGGGTCTTGCAAATCATTAAGAAAGCATTCTATTTTCTTCCAAGGCAGATGAATCTTTGGATTTACCCAGGCCAGCATACAAGTTATTCCCACCGACATGGCATATTGGTTCAGGTCTGGTACATTTAGGCCACCCCTATCCTTCGGTAGCTGGAGCAGAGACCATCGAATCCGTGGCCTGCGGCCTTCCCATACAAATCTGGATAAAATCTTATTCCATGTATCAAAGTATACCTTTGGTGGGAGAAAAGGGACCATTTGAAATAAATATAATAATCTGGGCAAAATATTAGATTGAATGATTTCTATTCTGGTGTACAAGGGGAACCTCATTTGGGACCATTTATGTATGTCTGTTTCCAGTATTTGTGTCTTCGGTTCATAGTTTACTAAGATCACATTGGACTTGTACTCCCAAATATTTTAACTTTGTGGCCCTCCACTTAAATGATATGGTTTGCTTTAATTGGGGAGAGGGAGAAATTTTAAGTACTAGGACCTCTGTCTTCAAGGAATTAATAACATAGAAACTTTCCCTTTTGATGTTTTTTTCAAGAATTGGGGTAATTCATTCCAGGCTCTAGGTCCAAGACCAACAATGGTCGAATTTCCTTTGGATGTTTTCAACACTGGAACTTTAAATTCCAACTTACCAGCTGTCCTTAAACCACTTCTTACTGTACGAATTTGAAATAGATTGATTGGGAGGAGGGGAGGGTGGCCTTGCAGGAGGATCTGGAGGCTCTGGAAAGTTGGTCGGGAAAATGGAAACTAAAATTCAATGCAGGGAAGTGCAAGGTTCTGCACCTGGGAGTCAGAAATCCAGGCCAGGGGTATACCCTGGGAGGAGACATGATTCAAGTCAAGAAGGGTGAGAGGGACCTGGGGGTAGTGGTAGATGTCAAAATGAACAACTCATAGACCTGCAGGAGGGCAGCGGCAAGGGCAAATAGGATGCTGGGATGCATCGCCAGTGGGATTACCTCCAGAAAGGCGGAAGTGATCCTTCCACTGTACAACTGCTTGGTTAGGTCACACCTCGAGTATTGTGTACAGTTTTGAAGACCACATTTAAAGAGGGACATTACACTCATAGAGAGGGTCCAAAGGAGGGCAACCAAAATGATCTGGGGCCTGGGGGAGAGGACTTATGAGGACAGGCTCAAGGAGCTTGACATGTACACCATGGAGGAGAGGAGGGACGGGGGGGGGGGACATGATAGAGGTCTTTAAGTACATGAAAGGGATCAATAAAGGAGGCCCAGCCAGAGTGCTCCAAAGGAAGGAGAGTGGGGCAACAAGAGGTCATGGGTGTGAGCTGGAAGGGGGCAGGCTCAGAGGGGAGAGAAGAAGATGTTATTTCACTGAAAGGGTGGTGGAGCCATGGAATGCACTGCCCAGGGAGCTGGTAGAGGTGGAGACTGTGGACGGGTTTAAGAGGGGATGGGACAGGTACAGGAGGAGGGTATATCTGACCAGGCCCAATACCGGTGGAACATCTGGGACTGGGGACAGTATAACCCAAGGGGGGAAGGGGACACCAAAATCGGCCCTCAGTGTGGGTGCTGAAAATCGAACAGACTCGAGAGACCATTAGGCTTATTCTGCTGGTATGTTAGTATGTTAGTATATGTTAGTATGTTAAATAGGGTGGAGTTTTTTTGAAAAAGATTTTGGTAAGTTAAATTTAAAATATGTAGATTTCTACGTTCAGTCAGACTTAACCATATCAAAGATCTATAAAGGAGACAATGATGAGTTAACCAAGGGGCATCCGGGATGAAATGGGAAAACCTATTTTGTCCAGTTTCTCCACCTGGAAATGAACCTCGGCTCAGGGTGCCTCTCCTAGTTACCAGTTTTCAATAAATAAAATAAATACATATGGGACACTCCTCCTCCTTCACCAGATCCTGATCTATGCTGAGACACCAGAGAAAGGCCAGGCTCCATCGCCTGGATGGAAGGCCAGTGGACACGTTAGAGGAACCCACTTATGGCAGAGTTGAACTTGTAGCAGTATGGAGGGCGGGCTTCAGTCAACTCCATTTTGGGAATAGTATCCAACTTCTGGAAATAAAGCACAAACTTTCATAACAAAGTCAGAGGAAGCACTCAACTCCCAAAAGGGGGAAGAAAATTACTATAGGTGGCATCCTGTTTTGCCAGCGCTGAAGTCGAAAACAGTGATTTTTCTGAAAGTAGGTGTATTTTAACACAGAAACACTGAAGTTGTTGGCAGATAAGGACCATTTGGCCCACCTAGTCTGCCCTAAATTCTCTACCTATAGTGCCATCAGAGACTTTACTTATACCCCCTCTTGCTTCTAATATTCCCTTGTGTCTATCCCATGCAGTACTGGTACCAGTAATATCGTACATTAACTTTACAAAATTGTTCTTTTTGGATGTTTTATAACCTTTATTCATAACTTTACTGAATACAGCGCAGTATATATTCTTTAATTAGACAGATCACACAATATAGCACATCCGCTGATGATGAGCAGTACCGCATTTTTACAATTAGGTTATTTTTTTGCTCTAACATGCACAAGTTACTTCTCATGGGGGGGGGGGGGTTCCATTTACCTTGCCAATTACCTTGCAGATCTCTTTGAATACGGACTTTCAAAATAGCCTACGATAACTTCCCAAGACGACATTCCAGGCCTGGAAGGAATTACTGAACTTCCAAAGACCTGGACTGACTTCCAAATTTGGATCCACTGAATTTTCTTTACTTCAGTAAAGAAGAATTTGGGGGGGACTGAATTCTATCCCATCGAACAACAAGTGACATGGACATGATGAGGTGCTCAGCCCAAGATTAAAGGAAAATGTACAACTAGAAGTCACTATTTACAGTTATCGGGGAATTTTCAAAGGAAGAGCAGAGAAGGAACTTTTTTTTAACTCTGAGAGAAGTATTAGCTTGGAATACTCTCCTGGCGACAGTGATTGATGGTGCTTCAAATGTAATATTCAAACAGGGTGTAGAGGTTGATACAGAGAAAAGGGGTTGAGGTTTCTAATCACTGAAAAGTGATGGAACAACAGGATGGGCATCTCTGCTTCTTTACATCTCTACTACCAATGTTCCATCAAAACTAAACAAGAGTCTTAGCCCTTCAGCATAGCAGTGGCACTACTGAATGCCAGCAACCCAGGTCTGGAATGAGCCCAGACTGGCAGACGGCCAGTGAGGGGGGAGGACTAAGTGCCCTGAGGATGCTCTCCTCTACTGGGGGAGATCATTATGTGCGCAGTGGAAGGCAGACCAGGAGGGTGGACGTCAGCCAGAACTGTGGCCAGGCATGCCACTGTCTGCGCTCCCACACTGAGCCCCATGCATGCTGCCACCGGGGGGGGGGACAGGAAAAAGGCCCCAGCATGGTACCGACAAACTCCAGTACAACCGGGCTTCACATTATCACTACCAGCACTGCCTCCTGAGGATAAATTAAATGTATTGGTGGGGGGGTGAATCTCCCCCCACTTCCCATCCCTGCTTGGGGGTAGAGCCAAGGCTCAACGGAGGACAGCGCTGGCAGGTAGGAGTGTGAGGGTTAGGTGGAGCTTGGGAGCTCCTCAGGGAAGCAGATGCTAGAGAAATAAACAGGGACATAAAGAGAATGTTATAAATAAACAAACAAACAAACAAAATTGTGAATCTGGAGATCCAGCAGACCCATGTTTCAATCCCACACGACCGCCATTTGCATACTGTGTAACCCTGACCAAGTCACTTAACCTCCCTGAACTAATTCCCTTCTGGGTTGCACCTGGAAACGAGCTTCGGCTCGGTGTGTCTTTCCCAGTCAAAATAAATAAACAAGGCTGAAAAGTATAAAGTGCTATCCTGAAGTGTACGAAACAAGAGAGACCTCAGGGTTATTATAGAGAGGAACCGGAGGCCACAGTCTCAACAGTGTGCAGCAGCAGTGAGTAAAGCTAACCGTGTGCTGATGAGGCCACATTTGGAATACTGCATGCAAGTTTGACGTGGATGTGGAACCTTTGTAAACGAGCAGTTCTTGCTCAAAAGTATTTGTAATCCTAGAGTTTAATAAATAAATAAATAAAAATAAAAAAGTTGGCTCACTTCAGTATAAAAAGAAGAGAGAGAATTTGCAATACAATGCAACAAAACTGATCAGGTTGCAGGCTAGAATGTCACTGTCTAGGGATCCTACACTAGAGTAGAGAATAATGAGTGATATACAACATAGAGGATAAAGTATGGGCAACAGTTAACAACAGCACTGTGTATGCTTTGAGAGGTTGCCATGACAACCTGATAGACCTCGAGAGCGCAGCTCGAGAGGTCTGTGGTTGCTGTGCAACCTCAAGAAGCATACACTGCTGTTGTTAACTGTTCGTCCATACTTTATCTTGTATAGTGTATGGTGCGAGTGAGGCAAGTTTTTGTTACTGACTCGCATTTGGATAGCAGCCCCGACACTGCAATCACTCGATTATGCTCACAGACAACCGACTAAATGTTTTAAATTGTTGTCTGATGAGATTGAGCGTTCACTGGTGCCTTCTAAGTACTGAATGCACACGTCCTCAGGCAGGTACAACACCATCATGACGTCTCCACAGTGGTACAACAGCTGTGTATTTGTATTGAATTTTGCCAACAATAATGTTCTACCATACACTATAGCAGAGTTTCAGAAAGGGACAGGCAAGACTCAACTAGGGTTGGGCAAGTCGGCTGTGACCCACTTCCAATTCTGACTAGGGATGGGCAGGTCAGCTGTGACCCGATTCCGAGTCAGACGACAGTTTTTTTCCCCCAAAAGGTTCTAATTTAATCTGATTTGGAAAACAGTGTCCATCTTCTGGTCCTGGCCAGAACCTTTTATTTATTTATTTAAGTCACAGATTAACAACCAATGAGCTAAAGCTCATTTACATAGGTTCCGTGTCGGCAGAAATACACACAAGGAAAAGCAAGTTACATTAGAAAAAGTACAAGACTATAGTTAGAATGTCAGGTCGCAGTATCAAGTTACAATGTGAAGTACATAAAATGCTTGTGAACAACAGGATGATATTTAGTTTTGGGGTGGAACCAAAATACAAGGTGCGTAGGTAGAGGAGTGAAACAGGTGAGATAGTGCAGGAGACCTGAACCAAAGGCCCCCATTGTCAGACTAGGGTAATGTAGGGGGGAGTAGAGGCACTGGGACACAGAAGGGAGGGTGGGACTAATGAGACAGAGCCGGAAATCGGAGCAGCAGTTTCCATTGTTAGTTAGGAAGATAAGATGAGGAGGTGAAGATAGAGGGGGGATGTGAATTAGCTTGGGGAAGGGTTGGGGGAGGACGAGGGGAGGGAGTGGATAGTGGATAGAAGGGGTAGAAGGAGAAGGGAGTGGGCAGCAGGCAGGGAGGAGTAGGTTGTAGGATATGGGGAGGGAGAGAAGTGCTGCTGATTTGAGGATGAATAGAAGTGCTATAATCTGCGGGGCAAGGATGACAGCGCGAGGAGAACAGGTTATTGAAAGCAGGAGCAAGACATTTGATTAGAGTTGTGAGTGTGAAGTTTGGGTTTGAAGGGCCCAATCCTGGGCTCAGTAAGGAGGTCAGTTGGCAGGAAGAACCTTAAGAAGTTTGTTCTTCATGTCATGTTTAAATATTTATTTTATGTTCTTTTCCACCAGTTTTCTTATTTTTAATGAAAAATACGGCTTCAAAATAATTTACGTAGTCTCAGAACCAGGACAGAACCTAGTCACAGGCAGATCCGAACCTAGTCAACAGATCCAACTGGGTCACACCAAAGTCAAGTAACAAATGACTTTGCTTTCCAGAGTCGAGCCAGATTGGCCCAGTCCGGGAAGGGGAGGCCATGACTTGCCACTGACCCTAGTTTATCATATTAAATGGCTATGATATGGTTGATCAAAGTAAGTTGTTACATTTACAGGACCACATGACCAGGGACCACAGCCTAATGATAAGAGAAAGGTACCACGGAAAGACAGGAAACATACATATTTAGGAAAAAGAAGCCTGTGGATCCATCAAGCTCATCCCTCCCTCTCTCCACCAGCTTAGTGGAAATATCCTGTTACCCTGTTTTCTTCAAAGATGTGTTCTTCACTCAGAGGACTGTGACAATGTGGGACAAGGGGAGACAGAACACTATGGAACCAAAGATTACTGTATCTTGGTTATTGTTCAGAAGTTTATTGGTCAAGTTGGAGGGTCTCATATGGATCTAAGAGTGTCACCTTGCATGTTCTGAGGACCAGAGGACTGAGAACCGAAGGTGAGCAGGTCTGTGGTTCTTAGGACACAAAATGAGACACTCTTAGATCCATAAAGGGCCCTCCAAACAGATCCATAAAATTATTATAAATCATTAACTTTATTAAGTAAAAAAAATATTTTTTATTTAAAATGCTGATGGCATGAGTGGTCAATGAGAAGCGCATTACAGTGGCTCAGCGCACGAGGTATTCTTACGGTAGTAAGAGTACCTCACGTGCAACTGAAGGAAGTGCTGTGATCAGTCGGGGACGCTCTCGCCATCTATAATACATTTTGCTTATCCCCTCACTCGTCCTTTCTTTCCTACCCCCTATTGCTTTGGTCAACTCATAGGGTCACAGTCTATCCAAACTCCTTGCTGACCCCCTCAGCTGCCATGCTAGATTGCCACCAACTGCCCCTTCACCCCCCCCCCAAGCACAATGCACTCCCAGGGCAAGGTCTGGAGTGACCCCAGACTGGAAATTCAAATGATCAAAGTGGCAATGCAGGAGGAAACTGGGGGGGGGGGGGATGCTGGGCATACTGAAGTGGGTGTCCTGTTGCCAACCTCATCTGCTGACTTAGCAACTTTTTCCCCTTTTCTGTCCTGCCATCAAAAGACAGGAAAACAAAAAAATCAGCGCACACGCTACCTGATGAAGCCTCATTTTGGAGGCGCTACGTAGGGGTGTTAGCTTCCACTTCCACGGACGACAGCTCTGTCTGCACTTTAAATAAAATCCAGTAATTCAGCAGCTTGTGCTGTCTGACCCGATTGTTCTCTTATCTATTATAAGTGTTGCGATCGGTTGCACCTTTAAAGATCCTGGGGTGCGCTATTTTTGTTTTATACAGCTATCTTGACACCACCCACTGAGGCATGTGCTCACTATGGCATCCTGGGGAGCACATCTCTCAACTATCCCTGATTTTCAGGGATGTCCCTAATTTTGCCTCAGAAATTTTCTTTGTCCCTCCAAAAAATGATGTTTCTATCAATGAAGAGTAAGGACCGGAAGCATAACATACTGCCAGCTATTATAGTTACAGTTCACATCTTCATCTGAAAATGTTTCTCCATATTAAGCTACACATTGTAGGTAGCTTCTTGATCTGATATTATCATTTTTTAAAATTTGTCCTCATTTTGGTAATTTGTCTCTGATTATTTTAAGTCCTGTCCCTGATCTGCGAGGCAGGATGTGGAGAGGAATGCCAGGGAGGGGTTGTGTGGCAGCATGTGGCAAGTCATGCCACCAAGTGCACCTCCACCTTGCCACCCCTGGGAGACCTTCCACAGGGAGGGAGAAGATAGAAGAGAGGAGGAGAGATGGGAGAGGAACCAGGGGAGGCGGGGAGGGGGACGGAGAGGAGAAGAGTGGGGATGGGAGCAGAGAGGAGGAGGGGAGGAAAGGGCAGGGGAGAGGGATTGGGAGACGGAAGTGGAGAGGGAAGGGGGAGAGGAAAGGAGGTAAGGGGAAGAGGAGAGAAGAGGAATAATTTGGTTTTATATAGTACTTTCATATTAACTGTATTGTAAAGTAATTTACAATACAGGAAAGGGAGGGCTGAGAATGTTGTTACTATTGGCAGTGCACAGGGGGGTACAAAGAGTACAGAGTGATTAGAAAAAAAAACGATTAAAGGAAGGTTAAACATAAGTAAGTTAGGTGTCTTCCTTAGGGTCACACTGTAAGTGGCAGGTTTGGGATTCAAACTTGAGTCTCCATGTTCACAGTTCTACGCTACACTAGGCCAAACTGCCTCCATGTAAAGTCAGGCCTTAAGTCAACTGGGGTTAGGAGGTGGGCTTCTGGCCTGAAAACCCTTTGGTTCATCTGGCCTCATATATTGGCTTGGATCACCAGTGCAATCAGCTGGGACGGGTGCATAGGGAGGGGTATCACCAGCAGAAAGAGGGAGGTGGCGTTACCGCTGTTGCCTCTGAACCCATTTATGATGGGGCAATACTGGACCTGGTACTCACTAACAGGGACACTGTTGCAGATGTCAAGGTGGAAGGCCACTTCGGGACCAGTGATCACCGTATGGTGTGGTTCAATATAAGGACAGCTGCAGAATCAAACCACACAAGGGCAGCCGGCCCGGTGGCGCTGAGGTTGAGGCGCTGGACATCACCTCGCGCCACGCCGGTGACCCGGGTTCGGGAATGTGCCCGGGCCTTCGGGGGTCGGCGGGGGGAGAGAGGACTGAGCGTCCGAGGGACTGCTCTCCTCTCCTCTCTCGGGGGAGGGCTCCAGGGGTAACCCGGTGCAGCAGCGGCCCCCAGTGGAGACCAGTGGCACTGCTACGCATTTGGGCTCGTACAGTATGGGGCGATGTCAGGCAGCTGCCTCTCTGATGTGGGTGAGAGCACCTACGTTGGGCTGGGCAGCATTGCACGTCCCACTTGGGGGGGGGCATAACCAGAACAAAGAAAAACACCGGCTCCAGGGATCAGGCGATGGCACCTATCCCCCATGCCCCTTACCAGGTTTCCCTGGCTGGCCTTCAATTTCTCCGGGCCGCTCCTCATCCGATGCCAGAGTCTGCCTAATAAGAGCACCCCAAGTATGAGAGGGGCGACCCACCCTGGATAGGGTTAGCTGGGGGTGCTGGCATTGGTGAGGAAGGAGAGAGAAGGCACAGCTTAGGGATCCTCAGGCGGGCAGGGTAAGGATGGGATGCCTGAGAGAGGACCTCGGAGCCGTGGACGGAGTGAAACACAGTTGACAAAAAAAAAAAAACACAAGGGTGAGGGTCCTGGAATTCTGGAGGGCAGATGTTATAAAGATGGTTGAATGCCTCAGGGATGACCTGGGGGGGATGACTTGGGTGGAGGTGGAGGAACAGTGGGTGAAGATAAATGAGAGCATAGTAAAGGCAACAAACCTCTGCATCAAACAAGTGAGTAAAAGCAAGAGGTAAAAGAGACCACTATGGTTCTAAAATGAGGTGACTAAAAAGGCAAAGGCTAAAATGGTGGTATTCAGAAAGTATAAAGAGATGCAGAGGGAGGAGGATAGAGAGGTGTACCAGGGTAAACAAAGGGAAGCAGGTAAAGCAGTAAGGAGCACAAAGGCACAAACTGAAGAGAGAATATCCCGGGTGGTAACAAAAGGCAACAAGACATTTTTGTAGGTAGGCAAGTGAAAAGAGGAAGACCAAGGCTGGGACTGTAAGGTTAAACAGGGAAGGGGGAACTGTGCAGAAGGGGACCAGGAAAAGGCACTCATCCTGAACAAATACTTTTGTTCAGTGTTCACGGAGGAAGGAGAAGGGGAGGGGACACAAAAACATAACAAAAGCTTTGGAGGGAGGGAGGTGGACACTTGTCCTTTTTTTTGGAGGTGAGAGTCCTGAAGGGACTTGCTAATCTGAAGGTGGACAAAGCAATGGGGCCAGATGGGGTGCATCTAAGGGTATTGAGGGAGAGCAAGGAAATACTGGCTGCACCTCTGACAGTTCTATTTAACAGCTCACTGGAAAAAGGAGTGGTTCTGGAAGACTGGAGGAGGGCTGATTTTGTCCCACTACACAAAAGTGGTAGCAGGGAGCAGGCTGGCAATTATAGGCCACTCAGATGGTGGGACAATTAATGGAATCACTGCTGAAGGAAAGGATTGTGGAACATCTTGAATCCAGTGGGTTACAAGACCTGAGGCAGCATGATGTCACAGGGGGGGGAGGTCATGTCAAACAAGTCTGATAGATTTCTTTGACTGGGTGACAAAAGGATCCATATCAGGGTGGAGCGGAGAATGTCACCTACCCAGATTTCAGTAAGACATTCAATACCATTCCTCATAGGAGACTAGTAAGCAAGCTGATTAGCATAGGAGTGGGTCCAAAGGTGGTAAACTGGATAAGAAATGGTTGGGGGATAGATAACAGCGGGTGGTGGTAAAAGGAGTTCACCCTGTCCCTAAGGAAGGAGGGTGACCAGTGATTTAATGTCTTTATAAGTGACACTGCATAAGAGCTGGAGGGAAAGGTCTGCCTCTTTGTGGATGACACCAAAATCTGCAATAGGGTGGACAATCTTGGGGGGGGGTGGAAAGGATGGGCAGAGATCTGAGAAAACTAGAGGAGTGGTCAAAGGTATGGCAGCTGGGTTTCAATGCAAAAATGTGCAAAATAATACACTTAGGGCACAGAAACCCAGGGGCGGAGTACAAAATGGGTGGAGTGGTACTGACGACCAACAAGCAGGAAAAAGACCTGGTGGTAATCATATCGGATGATCTAAAGGTGGCCAGGCAATGTGACAAGGCAGTAGGGAGGGCTTTGGGGATACTGGGGTACATAGGGAGGTTATCACCAGCAGACAGGTGGAGGTGGTGTTTCACTGTATAGATAGCTGGTAAGACCCCAACAAGAGTACTGTGTCCAGTTCTGCAGAGCACATCTCTGGAAGGATATAGACAGTGTGGAGGTGGTCCAGAGGAGGGCAACTAAAATGGTGCAGGGTCTGCATCAAAAGCCCTAAATGGAGAGACTAAAGAACCTCAGTATGTACACCCTGGAACAGAGAAAGGAGAGAGGGATATGATAGAGACCTTTAAATACCTCACGGGGGAAAATAAGGTACGGGACGGGAGTATTTGTCAGAAGAAAAGGTGCTCAAGAACAAGGAACATGCTGTGAAGCTGGAGGGGGGTAGATTCAAGAGAGATGTGAGGAAATACTTCTTCACAAAAAGAGTGAAGGATTCCTGGAACAGCCTTCCAGTGGAGGTGATGAGGTTGAAAACAGTGGTGGGGTTCAAGAATGCATGGGACAAGCACAAGGGAATCATAGTGGAAAAGAAGGGGCAGGAGGGGAAAAAGCTGTAGATTGGGCGTGGCCTGCAATAATAGTATAAGTAGGGATAAATGGGCAGACTGAACAGGCGAAGAAGTCCTTACCTGCCATCAAATTCTATATTTCTGTTTCCTAGCTTCATTCTTTATAGGACTTCAGTCCACATCCAAGAAACCATCAAAACAGGTATGGCAGGAGTTTGTCCACACAAGCATCTCCTCAAAAACAGAATTGGACCTGAAAGGGCACAGAGATTCATCAACCCGATCACTTTGGAGAAATGGCCCTTCCAGCAGTGATAAGAGATGCACTGGTGAGGTAATGGAAGAGCAGGGACTCTTCACTGACACACCCCCCCCCCCACAGCAGTACCAGGCCAGTCAATACATCTGAGACCTTCAGACCCAAGTGACAGCAACCCCCGCAGTTAGCAGTACTGAATTTAGTATTTCTGAAGATTTTTCTTTTTGCTCCTTCCTGGGGATCTCCACAGCCCCACTCCTTCAGGCTTTCATGCCAGCCTCCTGTGCCCACCGGATGACCCGCTACCATACATCATCCATCAGTGCTCACTGAGTCAGTGAGTTGCCAGGCACACCACAGAACTACCCACTACCTGGGTTTGTCGGGTGGGGGAGGGGCAGGAACGGTGCGCTGTGCAGCCGGGTGGTGTAGGGAAGTCTACCCAAGGCCATCAACTGGTGCTGCTGGCAGCCATTTTCTGCTTTTCTGGGGCTCCACTCACCAACCACCTCCCTCCCTCCCTCTCTCGTGTGGCCACAGTGGCGTCCTGGGGGCGGGAGTGTCTGGCAGCCCATGGTCACCCACACCGCCAAGAATGCCTCCACTAAGCTGCTGCTAGGAGCCACTATTGCAACAGCACATAGCAACCCCCCCAGAGGTAAGTGTCTAAGGGATGCTATTAGCTTCCTCCCTGCGACCAAGGGACACTCTTAGTGCCTTCTCTGCCAGCTATCTCTTAGATTCTGAGGATAAAAAAAGAGCAAAGCTAATTCACTTACGAAGACCCACCGTACCACAAGTTAACAGAAGACTCACAGCTACACAGTGTCACATCTTGAGCAGATTACAGCAGTTGAGACTCTGAATCGAGGAAAACACAGCTGCTTCCACACATACTGTATAAGCCTTCAGCTAGTTCACAGCTACTGGCATAGGCCTTGTTAGAAACTTAGTGGCAGACAAATCTTCCCAGTGGTGTCACAGTACCAGTTATAAAGGATTGCCAAGAAAGCACAGCAAGTGTAACTAACTTCCTGGTGACCCTGGCAACACAATGAAGTAGTTACAGATCCGTCTGCCCTCTCTTCTATGGCAGTCCTGCTGCGTAGGATTTGTTAAGGAAAATCATCCAAGGTGTGTGTGTGTGTGTATATACATACATATGTGTGTACATGTGTACATACATGTGTGCATGTATGTATGTGTGTGTGTGGGTGCATTAAGCCTGCAAATGCCAGTAACTCTGTGCACCTAGATGCTACAGTAAGACCAGGCTGGTTGCTAAACCTTCACTGAGAGGCTAAAAATTACCATACGGCTACTCTAGAGAGCAGTCATTATCCCAGCAGTGGTACACTGGTGGCACATTTCCATCCTACTGGGTCAATCCTGGTTCGAGCCAGGCGGTGCAACGCTAAATATGGTGGAGCTGCACTGGTGCCAGGGCTAACAGCAGGCGAGTCAAACTGTTACTTTGCAGTACATTACAACACAGGCAGTGTACACACTGCGCTCCCACCCGGGAGACAGCGGTCAGCATGGGGAAACCTGGAATCCTACTTCAAGTGACATCATTACTAAAATATCATCAAAATGTGAATTCATTTAAAAAAAGTTATGGTTCTATACATTTCTAACTCTATTAAAAGAAAAGAAAAGAAAGATCTGTGAATATATAATATCCCTCACTATTTAGTCATATGTTGAGGTATAGTTCTTTGGTCATTATTTTCTGATTTTCCTCAGAAAGATTTCTTCACCTTGAGAGAAACTAGAACTAGAAACTTCCTGATGTGGCAATCTTCTTTAATGTTACAACAGCACCCGTGCACGCTGGAGTGTGGACTGCCTTTAAACGGGGAGATAAAACATTCAAACTTAAACAGAATAAGAGGCAAATACTCAGCGTGCATGTAAGGCGTATTCACGCTGATTCTTTGTTTTTATTATCAGGCAGACTCTCATTTATACTTTTAATTATAACTTGAGGCTGAAATTGAATACCAACCTTTTTCCTCCCTCTAGGGAAGGAAAACTACTTATTAGAACACAGTTTGTCTTCCACTTCTAAGAGATGTGCCATTAATTACGGTTTTTTTTTTTACTACGCTAATAACTGTTTTGCTCTCAGTTCTCGATGTCTTTTTCGCCTGATTCTACTGCAGTGGGTGCACAGACCGCTCACAGACTCAGGCTTGCCTTTGTTGTGGGCAGTGTGTCTTTACTTTGTGATTTTCTGTGAACAGAGCCGGTTGCACACAGGGTCATTACTGTTTGTGCAGCAAGAGAGAGAGATGAAAATGCACTCATTACGAGAGGAGCGGTTACAAGTGCCAGAAGGCGTGATTCTGTACACCTATTGCCCAGAACTGTGCAATCCCCTTTTTTGGTTCTTGCCTTGGTTGTCTGTTCGTACTTTTTCTGCCTCCTACTCAGAGAATGGCCAGACTCTCCTTCAGCTTGTTCCATGAGCCCTCCTCACTGTTGTAGAGGCTGCAACAGGCCCCCAGTACTCCCACTACATGTTACAATCCCCTCCACGTGGGGGATACCTAGCTGGGTAGAGACAGTACCTGAACTATGCAAACATGGGAGGGAGGTTAGGGCTTACTAAATGATTCCCAGGTTTTCATCATTATTTTGCACTGTGTTCGAGCACTTAGTGACCCACGCTGTTAGTAAGCAGTTCCTGGTGCATGCTGGGTCATCTTTAGGTGCGTTTACATGTACAGTACCTGACTAATGCATTTCCATCTGTATCACTCGCCCTCTGCTCCATCCGCTCTGCTCGCCACTACCGTTTACACACAAGCAGATATACACCGTTGCAGGGTCAGTGACTCGACTTCCTGTGTCTGCACTGTATTTCAGCTATGGCCAGCATAAGAGTTTGCTATGTTTAGATGACACCCGGCACATGCATTATATTGTAGGAGTATTGATGATATGTGCGTCCATTTGCAAGTGCGTGAGCCAGGATCGGGAGGCAAGAGTCACTAAGCAGGAACTGATTCTCCAGTGCATATTGAAAAAAAAAAGAAAGAAAAAGAAAGACAGGTTCACTTGGCTGATTAGGCTGTATGCATTTTGAAAGTGAATTAATACTGCAGCTGGGATGAGGTGCCTGTAGTAAGTAGCGGAGCTTGTCGTGGGTCGGCAGCCAGTGAGGGTCAGCTGTCAGCTGGCACAGGGTAATGTGGTGTTGTACTGCTGCAGGTGGAGTAGTGTGTTTACATGCTCGGTAAAAATGCCTGCACCAGTACACAAACACTTCAAACCTGTGATCCTGCTGCACCCCACCAGCGTGAGTTACAACACTCTGCAGGCTGTTTAGACAGCCTGATCTGTGCCGGTGCAGCTCATCTGCACCACTTGCACCACTGGTGATCAGGCCATGTAAACGTGCCTTTAGTGACAAGAAAAGTGATAATAAACAGCTGGGGTCAGATATTCGAAAATGGGCGCAAGCGGGGTGCAAAGGTTTTTGCTGCACCTGCATCCAGCCCAGAAGCTGAAATATTCAGTTGGACAACTGACTGGCGCTATCTGACCGAATATCAGTCCATGGTAGCACAGCGCTAAGTCAAACTGTGCTACCCTAACATGGACTTGGGCTGTATCCGGCCCACAAGAAATTGCACCCTGGGACTGGATAGCACCAGCAGTCATTGCATGATATTTAGCTGCATTGTGCAAAGAAGTCTATCAGGCAGGCAAAGCGCTAGGGGGCCATTTGCATGTCCATTATGGACTCATTTGCATTGTGAGCGGTGGCCATTTTCCATCCGTCCAGTGGGCGCCTGCCATGTCATCCTTGGTGGCTAGCGGCATCCCATCCTCCGATCACCCTTGCTGCATACTGAATACCACTCCCTGGTGGCTAATGGCTACCTCAGCCCCCCCCCCCCCCGATTACCCTTGCTGCATACTGAATACCACTCCCTGGTGGCTAGTGGCACCCCCCACCTCCTGGTCACCCATTCTGTATATAGAGTACTGCTCCCTAGTGTCAAGTGGTACCCTCACCACCCCCCGAGCACCCATCCTGACATCCTCAGACAGTTCCCTGGTGTCCAGTGACACCCTCTCCCAAGGTCACCCAACCCAGTTATCATAAACGTTTCCCTGTTGTCTAGTGGCACCCCTGAAACTCCCATGCTGACATCCTTAGACAGTTCCCTGGATTCTAGTGGCACTCCCTACTCCCTGATCACTCATCCCATTATCATAAACATTTCTCTGGTGTCTACTGGCACCCCCCCAAACACCCATCCCGACATCTTTAGGCAGTTCCCTGGTGTCTAGTAGCACCACCCACCCTGATCACCCGTCCTGGTTATTATAAACTGTTCACTGGTGTCTAGTGGCACCCCCAACCCACCCTCTGATTGTCCTGGTTATTATCAACCTTTCCCTGGTGTCTAGGTGCACCCCCCAATCACCCATCCCACTTATTATAAACTGTTCCATAGTGTCCAGTGGCACCCCCTCCCACCTTCCTGATCACCCATCTGGGTTATCATAAACTGTTCTCTGGTGTCTAGTGGCACCCCTCACTCTCCGGTCACTCAGCCCATGTACTCTATACTAGTCACGGTGTCCAGGGGTACCCCCGTCTTCACCCCCCAAATGCTGGTTGACACACGGATCAGTGAACAGTGGTGGTCTAGCACCCCCCCCACACCCTGAACACCACCCATCCAGTCCATCCACCCCGCTTTACCAGCATGGCCGGAGACATGCACTGCATCCTGATACGGCGACCGGCAGAACTCTCCTTTTACCTCCTTGGCTGGCTGCTGTATGAGCTCCACTGGGTGTGCATATGTGTGCACTCTCTATAGCTCATACAGCAGCCAGTCGAGGAGGTGAAAGGAGGGCTGTGCTGGTTGCCATACTGGGATGCGCACTTACTGCAGCCCATATGACATCCGGCCAAGGAGGTGAGAGGAGGGTTGTCCTGGTTGCTGCATCAGGATACATGCTTACTGCAGGTCATACGGCAGCTGGCAAAAGGGGTAAGAGGAGGGATGTGCTGGTCGCCACATCAGAATGCATGCTAACTGCAGTTCATATGATGGCCAGTCGAGGAGGTGAGAGGTGGGCTGCGATGGTCACCATATCGGGATGCATACTTACTGAAGCACATACAACAGCTGGCCGAGGAGGTGAGAGGAGGGCTGTGCTGGTCACTGTATTGGGATGCAGTACACATCCCAGGCCATGCTGGTAAGGGGTGGGTGGGTGGGTGGAGTGGGTTGGATGGCTAGTGTTCAGGCGCAGGTGGGGGGGGGGGCTGCTGGGCTGCCACTGTTCACTGGTCCATATGTCAACCAGCATTTGGTGGGTGGGGGTGTGGGTACCACTGGACATCGGGGATCTTATAGGGCACATAGGCCAGGTGATTGGACAGTGGGGGGGTGCAACTAGACACCAGGGAACAGTTTATGATAACCCGAACAGGTGATAATGGGGTGCCGGTGAGCACCAGGGAACAGTTTTTAATAACTGGGACAGGTGATCAGGGTTGGGGTGTCACTGGACACCAGGAAACAGTTTACGATAACTGGGATGGGTGATGGGGGAGCGGGGGGTGCCTCTAGACCCCAGGGAAAGGTTGATAATAACTGGGACGGGTGACTGGAAAGTGGGGGTTCTACTAGACACAAGGGAAAGGTATATAAGAACTAGGATGGGTGATTGGGGTGGGGGGTGCCACTGGACACCAGGGAAAAGTTTATAATAATCAAGACGGGTGATCAGAGGGTGGGGGATGCCACTAGACACCAGGGAAATGTTCACACTAACCGGGACAGCTGATCGGGAATGAGGGAACCACTAGACACCAGGGTCTACAATCTCGCTGGCATGTCACCAATCGGGGCAGGTGGCTACAGCACAAATGTCTCGCCATCAGTGGGGTGGGGTGCAGGGTTAACACCAGGTTTTTGGAGGCAGGAAATAGTGCCACTTTGGATGCTGATTACTGCCACTGCAAACCTTTGAAATTGCTGCTGTGCCTGTATGCAGGAAGGAACCCCTCATCTGCATGGGAGCAGCATTATGTTAGCACCTAATGGGTTTAGCCTGTGCTACAGAGGCCTCTGAATAACCCCCTCAAAAAGGCACAAACCCAAATAGTGCAGGCAAAAAGCCATAAGTACTGACACTAACTTTAAAATATCTGGCCCCTGGTGTTCAGAAACAGCTGACATATAATAATGAAAACCTAGGGATAGCGAAATTGAACGGAGAGCTCGTTAGTTATTTCAAATTTAAAAGGACTCTTTGCAGTTGCATTGGTCCTTATACAAATAGACAATCAAAGCAGGTGGTTTGAGACCTTATACTGGACCAACAAAACATTTTCAGTACACAAGCTTTCAGGCTATACAGACAGCCCATCTTCAGGTGATCGCAGGTTCAGGGAAGAAGTTGCCATCACCTGAAGAAGGGCTCTGTGTTGCTTGAAATCTTGTGTATTCAAAATGTCTTGTTGGTCCAATTATAGGAATCAAATCACCTACTTTGTTCCAGTGTAAAGGAAATGGGGGAAACTGAATGGCTCACTGGACTGGTTGACTGGATTAAGGAGCCTTTCAGCTCTAGGTCACGGGTTCAAATCCATCACAGGCCAGTAGACAGCGAAAGCCATTATCACTTGAGGGCTGTTCAGTGGCCTATATGAAATAAGCCATGGTGGTCTCAGTCAAGTTCCTACTGGGCAGTTGTCCACATCACAAAAACCACCAACAAAATTGACACTAACTGGCGCCCTGGTTGGCAATCTCACATGAGAGGCCAAGGACTGAAGGGGCATGGAATCTGGACTACCCTCTTACCTATGTGGCGGTCCCTCCCGACAGGTGGGGCAGTGTGGGGAAGCTTGCACTGTGATCACCCGTGCTGTGCCTGTCATGTCGATAAATAGAGGACTTCAGGTTCCAGTGCTGTCAGTCTAGCACCTTTTACAAACAGTAAAATTCACACACAAAAAGCAGACAAACAAACAAAAGTAAAAGAAATGTTAAAGCCGATTTAAATGGGGGGAAGGGTGAAAACTGCATCTTACAAGACGGGAGACTAAGGACACCCCGTAGTACAACAAAAAGGTGCAGGCCAGCATTTTCACTGTTACATGCACTGCTGCTTAAAGGTTTGGGCAAAGGAAACTGGCTGTTTTTGAAAAGGGAAACTCAGTGTCCCTAGCCCAGTAGCCTCATACTGGCCCACCCTTTGCAGATGTCAGACTCGACTTTCTCAATTCTTTCTATATACTATAGGGATAGAACGTGCTCTCTGCACTCCTGATCCACTGATTCGAAATACAAGTACTGCCACTTCAACAACGTGGACAAAGGTTTTTTGTTTTTTTTTAAATAAGAGTTAACATTGTTGCAAGTGCCAGAGGCCTGTTAAAGCAATGCACTCGCTCATACAAAAGTATTTTTCCTGGGGTAGTTAAGGTGCCATGTCTGCACCGAGCCGGCCTGTTCTAAATCCATGAACATGACAATGTCAACAGTGCAGACCAAACTGTAGCGATTCACTACATCTCCCATGAAAGCAGCTGAGAAGTGCCACTGTCCCCATTCTTGTAAGAGGCAATGTCACCGTTTTGATTTTGGTTTAGAATTCCTTTTAAAGTGAGTTTATCACCTTACCTGCTGTTGACATCATGACTGCTGTGATGTTATAGCACAAGCAAACAAGATTGGCGATCAGTGCTAGGGACAGTAAAATAAGCGTGTACATAAACTAATTCATAAAAATAAACAAGTAGACACATACACGACAGCTGCTGTAAATGTTATTAAATGAACCCAAAATAACCATGTTATGTGGCAAAGCAGGATCGCAGCACGCAAGGTATTTGCCATTTATCTGTAAGGTGATGCTGTGCTGTTTATCATCGGAAATGTGCACTCGCACACTCCTAATACAGTCTCAGTATGAATGTAACATGTACAACCCAAAGGTAATTTCAACAAAAAAAAATGTTTTAAATGTTGCTGGTGGCCACCATATTTATTGACTTGGTCATTAATTACAGTTCTAGTAATAAAAAGTATTTTCAAAAATCACGATTCCCACAACCTCCACTTGCATATTGTGTGACCCTGAGCAAGTCATTTCACCTCCCTGTAAATTGGCCTTGTGCCTAGTTGGCCATTCTTGGTTAACAAAGAATAAAAATAAAAAAGAAATAATAAAAAAGTCAGAAATACATTACAGTACTGCTAAAAAGTTGTGGTGAAACATTTTGCCAACTAACAAATACAGAACTGCTGTTTTAATTGCATAGAAAGAACCCATAAAGGCAATGTCAGATGGAGGAGCATAGCTTTGGGAAACTCTGCTTCAGAAGGATTTGATTTCTACAAATAAGATAAACACATACATAGATACACAGACATTAAGGGCAGAAATAGACTCTTGGCCCATCCAGTCTACCCACTCTACCTAACTATGTGGCCTTGCCCCATGTGGCAGTCCTCCCCTTTTTTATTGCCGCCCCCCCCCCTTTTCTAACTAAACCCATCTGCCTGTCCCATCCCTGCTTGAAGCTGCTGATTCACTTGGCCTATACAACTTCTTCTGGTAGCTTATTCTACTTATCCAGTACTATTTCCATGAAGACGTGCTTCCAGATGTCTTTTCTGAATTTCCCCATCGGCTTCAGTAAATTTCCTCTTACGCCTATGCTCAAACTCAAGGAGAATAGTTCTTTGGCATCTACGCTATTTAACCCATGCAGGAATTTGTATGCCTCATCATGCCACCCCTACCCCCTTTTCTAATGGTTATGTCCTGTGGCCTCTTGTCGTATGTCAAATCCCCAAGGCCATGCACCATCTCAGTTGACCTGCGCTATACTGCCTCTGCCTTGCTGTGAAAGGTGTGAGGAGGTGGGAGGGGTTCACACACTAGAGTGGTAGTACATCAGTCCTTTTGTACCTTTTGGCAGAGTTCAGACATCAACATTGCTAGCTGTGCTCTGATATGACATTACGTTATCAATGTCAGTGCCTGGAGGGGACTTCTACTCTGAGGGGTTGTTTTCCATATGGATGGAAAACCAAAAGACAGTGCAGCAATAAAGGGGATAGAATGCTGTTCTTGTCTCCCTTTGAGCCCTTTGACATTTTGGACAGAAATGTTACTGATCCCTTCCAAGTATAAGAAAGATGGAATGCCAAGAAAAAGTTAAGAATACACTGTGTGAAAGGTGTGTGGAGGTAGCGGTTCACACACTAGAGTGTTAGTACATCAGTCCTTTTGCACCTCTTGGCACAGTTCATAGTGCTAGCTGTGTTCTGACATTCTGCCATCATCGCCAGTGCTGGGGAGGAGGGCTTCTACTTGGAGAGGTTGTTTCCCACACGGATGAAAAACCAAAACAGAGTGCCCAAACAGTGTCCTGGTGCTCATGTGCTGAGGCATACCACTGGTGCCACACCTAGTGTAATATCAGTAGTTTCTAGATGTTGAGACACATTGCTTGAGTTGTGTCGGATACTGTGTTTGTTTGGTTATCAGAGGTAGATACGTGCATTGCTCTCAGTGCTGATTTTAATGAATCACTGCTGTTATATGTAGTGTAGCTTTAAGAAATGTTAGACAGTACAGCTTAAAGAAATGTACTTCCTGTGAGCCTTCCTGTGTATGTGCTGAGAACAGATTTCCCCTTATGTCTGTGCCGAATGGAAGTAAACAGAGAAGACTTAGATTTCTGTGTGATGTGTTTTCTTATTACCAAGACCCTAATGTGTTTAAGGTACTTATTTTCAGCCACCAAACACAAAAAACTAGCAACAAGGATGGTGAAAAGTTTCATAGCTCCGGCTTACTGAATTACACCATTTTGTGACTTTCTGCTTGGAGGCAAATAAGCAATTTGGAACTGTGCAATATCATGGCAACTTCAGCCAGCTTTGAGATTTTTTACAGTAACAGACTGGGATACATGGTCCAGACAGTTTGATCAGTAGTTATTACTTAATCCTGCCATATAATCAGCAAATGATCAGCTACAGGGTGAGCTTATTCGAGCTGCTTTTTGTACTTTCTTGGGGAGTGAAACTTTCAAACTTTTATGCACTGGACAGGCTGGAGGATTTGTCATATCAAGAGCTAAAGGCTAAACTGAATGCATAATACAGTTTAACAACTTCTTTAAGGGTTGAACGTTATAAATTCTACAGTTAGCATCAGAAACCAGGTCAGTCATTACAATCTTATTTGGCTGAGATCAACCGCTTAGCTCTCACGTGTGAGTGGAGCAAAGACCATCTTGAATTTAATTTAGCTGATACATTTGTTATGGGGTTGAATAATGAACATTGTATTCAGCAATTAGTTTCTGTAAGTGTCAAGAAATCTGCTGATGAACTTTTACAGTTGGCACTAATGTATGAGGCCTCAGAAAATGAAGCACATGCTAAGATGAACACTAAAAATGAGGTACAAGCAACTGCAGTAAACTCCACATTGAAATAGCTCAAACTTAAGTCTAAACCACTGTTTCAAAGAAAAATTCAACCACTCCACCAAAACTGCATGGCCAGTACAAATGTGCATCATGTGGGTCTTCACAGGATAGCAGGGACCAGTGCAAATTCAGAGAAATTCAGCGTCATGCCTGTAAAACGTCAGGGTCATATTGCTAAAGTTTGCAGGAGCAGGAGAACTGCAGTGATCAGTTCAGAGAGCACAGACAGTGCAGTGGTTCCTATTGCACCACAAATGCAGACTAAAGATGTTCCTCCTTTCTATGTGTTACTTCAGTTGCCACAACTGAAGCGTCAGTTGCGTTTAGTAATGGTAGACTTTGCTTCCCCAGTTACTTTTATTAACCATCAAACATGGTCTGATCTGGATAAGCCGCCACTGTCTCTTTTTAATAAGTTGCTGCGTGCATTTAAGGGCAACCAATTCAGCCACTGGGCTTGTTTACCACTTTAGTACGCAGGACTGATTCTCCTAGTACACCTTTAACTTTTCTGGTTTCAAAAAAGGGTGTCAACATTTTGGGCAGAGATGCTCAGGTTCTTCTAAACATTCATATTGATCCAGCAGATTTTGGCCTACTTGCTGCCATCCAGGTAGCACAAAGCAGTAATCCGCCCAAGCTTGGGGAGATTTTAGACTTGTATCCAGAGTTGTGGAAAGGCCTGGGATGTTGCACAACAGCTAAAGCCAAGCTAGTTACAAAGCCTAATGCAGTCCCTAAGTTTTGTAAACCACGGAAACTTCCTTTTGCCTTAAAACTGGTGGTTAGGGCAGAATTGGACAGACTGGAAAAAGTGAGTGTGCTGGAAAAGGTTTCAAGTTCACATTGGGTTACTCCAGTTGTGGTGGTATCTAAACTAGGTGGTAAGGTTTGGATATGTGAAGATTTTAAGGTGACACTTAATCCAGAACTTAGCACAGATGTATTTCCTTTACCCTTACCTAAGGAACTTTTTCATAGACTGAATGGTAGTGTGTGTGGGGGGGTGTTTCTAAACTGGACCTTGCTGATGCATACCTTCAAGTGGAGTTGGATACAGACTCTCAGAAATTAGTAGTGATTAATACGCACCAAGGACTGTACAAGTACAAACAGTTATGTTTTGGCCTTAGTTCCGCACCTGCTATTTTTCCAAAAGTGATTGAATAAACTGTGGGTGATACACCAGGTGTTGCTTGTTATTTGGATGGTATCATTGTCATGGGCAAGACAGAAGCAGAACATTTACTTAACTTACAAAAGACTTTAGAGAGATTGCAACAGAGTGGATTCAGACTCAGGAGAGAAAAATGCCAATTTTGTCAACCAAGTGTCACGTACTTAGGTCACACTATTGACAAAGATGGAATCTGTCCAAATGATGAAAAGGTGGAAGCCATTGTGCACATGCCAGAACCACAGAATGTTTCAGAATTGTGCTCATTCTTGGGTATGGTGCGCTATTATGACTGTTTCATACCTGGCTTAGCCACTTACTGTGCCATCCTAAATGATCTGTAACATAAAGGTACTCCGTGTAAGTGGACCAAGGGCCACAGTAAGGCAGTTCAAGCCATCAAGCTGTCTCTAACAGATGTGAATAATTTAACTCATTATTTTTATTTATTTATTTATTGTATTCTAGGAATTAAATACCTTTGAGCCAAGGCTCTTTTACAAAGGTTCTGTGTCAAAATTAGGTACAAACAATAGGGTTACAGTGAGTTGCATATTTAGATTACATTGAAGAAATAAACAGTGACATTAAACAGTTAAACATCATATACATTTGTGAACGACAGATAAATTACCAGTTAAACTCTTTCATCATTTAGAGAACATTAGGGAAAGGGAAAGAATAGGTAAGGGAAGTGTGATAGGTAGTACAAGAGAGAGAAAGGAGGGAGGAGCAGACCATGGTTAGAGAAAAGAAACCTCTACCAGGCCTTTGTCAGGTAGGTGGTCGAAGCGGAGAAAAGGAAATAGTTAGGATTTAATCAAGGCAGTCACAAGAGTTGGAGGTGGCAGGTGAGAGAATAGGCTAGATTTAAAAGCACCTAGAGAGTTAGAGGAGGTAATAGTGGTGCTAAGGGTATTTAGCCAGTTGGGGGCACGATAGGCAAATGATCGTTGACCCTGTGTAGTCCAGCAACAGGGTCCTGAAGAGGCTGATTTACTGATCTTCTGGTGGGTCGGACACTTGTGTTCTGGCATAATAGGTCTTGAATGCAAGGTGGGGTGAGGCCCATGATGGATTTCTTAGCCATAAGGCAGGTGAGGTACTTTATGCGGTTTGAGAGTTGTAACCACCCAGTTTCAGAGTACAGCTCGCAAGTATGAGTACGTCGATGAGCACCAGTAAGCAGCCGACAGGCCTTGTTAAGGGAGGTTGTGATACATTTAAGTGCGCTAGAAGAGGCGGACCCATAGACAATTAAGCTGTAGTCGATGACTGAGATGATTGAGGATTGAATAGCTAGCTTCAGTGCTGGTAGGGTAAAAGTTGTCTGTTTCAGTAAAGTATCCCAAGCCGCTGATTAATAGTTTTGGCTATATTATCAATATGTGTTGCATAGACTAGGCCTTGATCAAAGGTGATTCCAAGATATTTGAAGGTAGCCACCTGACCTTAACTTACCTATCACATTGGCCTGTGATGCTAGTCCTGTGGGTATAGGAGTTGTCCTTTTCCATACAGATCCAGAAGGAGTGAAAAAAAGCCGACAGCCCATGCTTCACTCATACACACTGCAGCTGAAAGGAATCATGCCCAGATTCAAAGAAAGGCATTAGCAATTGTGTTTGGAGTCCAGAAATTTCGCCAATACTTGCTAGATCGCAGGTTTTACCTGAAGACGAATCACAAGCCGCTAGTGACAATTTTCAGTCCAGAAAAAGGAATTCCAGAGGCAGTCGCTAGCAGACTTCAACGATAGGCATTAATTTTGTCTGCCTATAATTTCAAGATTACATACCAACCAACCAGCATGGAAATGCGGATGCCTTGTCGAGGTTACCAATATTCCGAGAAATGGAGTTCGATGTGGGACTTAAAGAGGAGCCATTAGTATGCCAGGTGGGGCCAGATAGTTTTCCAGTGCAATTCAAAGATATAGAAGACTCTACTGTTGTGTGTGCAATGGAGCTACAACAGTTAGATCAGCTGCCAGTACTAGCCAAGGACATTGCGAAAGCAACTAGTCAAGATTCAGTTTTGAAACAAGTGTATCAGTATACGCTTGAGGGTTGGCTGCAAAGCACTACTTGTTCGACTGCACTACAACCCTACTATACAAAGAGACAGCAGCTGTCCTATGCTGAGGGGTGTCTTCTATGGGGATTGCATGTCATAGTACCCCAGTGTTATCACTCAAGTATGTTGACTCTTTTGCATGTGGGCCATCCAGGCATTGCTAAAATGAAATCCCTAGCCAGATTTCACATATGGTGGCTTTTCATTGACAGAGACATATACCAGGTTGTACAAAGATGTGAAGGTTGTGCTCTATCAATGGGAAATCCAGCAAGAGCTTCAGTTCACCATTGAGAACGACCTGAAAAACCCTGCAAATGTTGCATATTGATTTCGCAGGACCTTATTTAAATTCCATGTGGTTACTCTTAACTGATGCTTATAGTAAATGGTCAGAAATTCATCAAATGTCTCCGACAACTACTGAGAGTACCATTAAAGTGCTGAAATCTATCTTTGTTACCCATGGTTTTCCGAAAGTGATTGTCTCAGATAATGGACCACAGTTTATGTCTGTTGAATTCCAAGCATTTTGCCAGCAACGTGGTATCTGCCATATTTTCTCACCTCCCTACCATCCAAGTTCAAATGGCGAAGCGGAATGCCTGGTTCAGACTTTTAAAAAGCGTATGGACAAAGCTAATCCTACTACACTGACAGCAATCAAATAGCCCTTTTGGACTTTCTTGCGATGTATCGAACAACATTACATTGTGTCATGGGAATATCCCCTGCAGAATTGTTGTTTGGACGTCAGATTCGAACACAGTTGGACCTTCTGCACCCTCTAGGCTATAAGTCAGTAACTGAAATGCTTCCTAACACCAGATCATTCAAACCCAGTGATCGTGTGTGGGTCAGGATGTATGCAGGCCCAAAGAGATGGATAGAAGGCATGGCAGAAAAAAAGTTCAGAAATGTTGTCTATACTGTTTGACTGACTAACCAGAGGAAAGTGAAAAAACATGTGGGCCAATTATGCACTAGAATTGAGACAGAACAAAAAAGGAATACCCAGAGTCGGGGTAGTTATCCAGCATTAATTGTTCCAGAACAAGAACAGGAAGAGATAGTGGAACCACAGCAATTGAGACAAGATGTGGCTGATGCTAATCAGATTCCAGTGCAACAGCCTCAAGTCCTACATCGGTCAGGATGTATAAGATGTCCACCAAAGAGAATGGACTTGTAGAGATATAGCCTAATGACACAGACTAACTAAAGGGACATTGCAGTAATAACTTTAATAGTTTCATACTATTTTCTGAATTATTGACTTACGTACTTTCTAGCTAAGTTAGGAGGGATTGTTATGTGTAGTGCAGCTTTAAGAAATGTTAGACAGTACAGCTTTAAGAAATGTACTTCCTGTGAGTCTTCCTGTGTGTGTGTTGAGAACAATTTTCCCTTTATGTCTGTGCTGAATGGGAGTAAACAGAGAAGGCCTAGATTTCTGTGTGATGTGTTTTCTTATTACCAAGACCCTGATGTGTTTAAGGTACTTATTTTCGGCCACCAAATACAATAACTGCAATCCTACTGTATGAGACCAGATCCTATAGATACTGGTAGAGGGGTATACTATAGGTTGAAACCAGACCACCAAACTGATACAGATTGGTAAAATCCTGACTGATAAGTCTGGTGCCACTGTTGCTGGTCTGCCCACTCTGGACAAACAGGCTCATCCGGGTTTTATCCTTGCCCAGGACTGGGTGAAAACTGGACTACCAGGAATGAACCAGACCAGACAGTGGCCAGACCGGCAGTATTCCCACAACTTGCACCTGGTTCAGCTGGTCCAGCCAGACCAGCCTGTCTGGATTTAACCGACCTGGTCCAGTCCAGGTCCACAGGTCCATTTTTCACCAAGTCCTCTGCAATCCTAGCATATGAGACCAGATCCCTTACATTACAGCTATCTGTAGCAGAGCGCTGCTGTGGGGATGGCATTCATCCTCATTAAAAAAAACTGCTGTGATAGCTAGCCTGGTGGCACTGAGGGTTGAGGCGCTGGACGCCACACCTCGCTCCACGCCAGCAACCTATATTCAGGAACGAACATGGGTTGCTAGGAGTTGGCCGGGGGGTAGAGGATTGAGCATCTGAGGGACTAGGACTGCTTGCTCTGCCGAATGACTGCCACCAGGTGAAAGCCTGGCAGTAGTGGAGGTCAGGAGTTGCAGAAAGTGGGTGGTGCTGCAGGACTCCGCAGCGTGCGTATGTCTCCACATGTACACGCTGACAAACACGCCTCAGCGTAGGGAACGGGAGAAAATGGAGGAAAATGGTGTCAGGGAAGTCTAGCATGAAGCCCTGCCTGCCGATCCACCACCCACCACATCGCCAGGACCTGGTAGGCCAAGACTGGATTTGTGCCTGGGGGGGGGGTGTCCCTCCCGCTCCTGACCCTGCCACATGGGGGAAATCCATGGGGGTATTCAGGCTGACTAGGTAAGTCCTGGCAGATGTAGGATGGTCTGGGTCAGCAGGGCAGGGCTGAAAGGAGCCCCAGCCTGTCCGAGCCAAGCACATAAAACGTATATGGAAAAAAAGCTGCCTTGATCTTTATCTAGTGCTTCTCTGAAGAGGCAGTTGTCCTCTTTGCAAATGACCCTCACTGTAGACCCAGTGGGCGGAAACTCCTGTAGCTAGTGGACCTACTGTGCTGGATATTCTATCATAGCTAAATCTTTTATTGCTGCCATCACTCAGCTCCTTGACTGACTGATGCATGCTTATGTGTAAGTGTGAGGTTAGTGAAAGTGAAAGGGTTATAGAATAAGGAAAGGGGGGGATGGGCTGATATATACTTTGTGTCGAAGCAAAACACGGTCCTGGCATCAAGTCAAAGCAGTGAGGCTAGCAGGGTTGTTTAGTTTCTTCTGCAGTTGAAAAGTTCAAGCACAGTTGTGAGAAATAGGCAGTGATAATCATCTTTTCTGTTGCAACGACTCATCTGTCAGAACCTTGACTTGTTCCAAAACCTGGTACCATTCACCAGGCAGAGTAAAAATTAGGCCACACCACCCCTGTCAAGATTGCTCAGCTGATAAGAGCAAGTAGAAAAACCTTCCCATCGCTGCTTCTGTTTAGCACCTAATCCAATCGCTGTAAGAGAGTGGTAATGCAGCTTATGCATGTGACTGTTACTGTAACCCCTGTAACGTCACTGTAGCTGCTGTGTTCTTCCTTCTTACACAGAGCAGGGCAAGGCCCCCCATTAAATCACGTTATTCCCTAAATTGATCCTAGTGCTCTCCGCTATGGGAACCACCAGAAGTCAGCAAGAAGGGGGAAACTGATGAATCATTGGATGTTTTTAGAAGAAAACATTACCTCCTTTTTTATTATTATTATTATTATTATTCTTTTGGCAACTGGGTAAGGCCCACTAGGCACAAGTGTCTGTTTTCAGGGGTGACCCAGGAGCACTGGGGAGGTTAAATGACTTGCTCAGAGTCACACAACATGCAAGTGGAGGGTGTGGGAATTGAACCCAAATCTGCGTGATGTACCAAGCTCATGCACGGCTCGTTACTCTTACTTCTAGGCTGTACTGCTACCTTGTAACTATAGTTCTTTTAATCTATTAAAATAAATGTATGCACAGTATAAAGGCATATATGTATCCATCTTTTTTAACTTAGTTACTTACAAGGCACACTGCGCTACAAGAGCTCATTTCCAGGTGTGCCCTGGGGGGAGTGGAACAATGGGATAAACAAGACAGAACAAAGATACAGTAAATAAATCAAAAATATGGAAAATGATGACATCGGAAGGACTTGCTGACCTGGCTGAGGGCCAGAAATGCAGCCAGTGTGGAAATTCGGGCTTCAACAGCTGAACAAGAGGGCAGAGGTCGTGAGCAGAGAGATGCCAGGCTGGTAGTGTTCGGGCACAGTAGCCTAAGGAGCAGTAGGGGAGCAGATACAGGAAGTGTGGAACAGCTCCTGGAAACATCTTTAGAGACCACCATGAGGATGGGAGATAGAGATTTCAGGTTGGTGGGGAGTCTCTAAAAGAAACCCACCTTGTGCTGGTCTTCCAGCGCAGCAGTAGCGCTACTGCCTGTGATATGGATGACCTGGGTTCAGGAACGAGCCTGGGTCATCAGAGGACTGGCTGGGGGGAGGTTATCGGCATGTCCGTGTGGACGCTTTCCACCTCGGGGAGGGAAGGTGCATGGCTGCCACTGCTCTACTGCCTGCTGGGTGACCAGAGGGGAAGGTGTAGTAGGTGCCGTCGGGCCAGGGAGGGGGGACGTGATAGTGGAGGGAGAGGGGCAAAGCTTAAGGGGCCATTCCAGGATGGAGGGTAAAGCATACTAAATTAAAAAAAAATCCACCTCGCCAAGTGACCAGCTACATCTGAGGGTCAAGAAGCAGCAAGAGTTAAAAATGTCTAAAGAGATAGGCAGAGGGTGGGGCAAACATGAATAGGGAGGATATGTATTCAGGGAGGCAGTTAGACCAGTACCTAAAGATCAACAAAGCAAAATGCATGGGACAAGTCGAGGAACCTCAGGGTAAGGCCAGTGCTGAGAGGCGTAGAGGTCACAGTGACGAGTATGAAGCGGAGAGCTTAAGTGCAAAGCGACTGAAAACATGATAAAAGGGTGCAGCCTAGCTAACATGGAGTTGGAGGCTGTACCATAGACAATGTCGCCATAGTCAAAGACAGACAGGATCATTTTCTGGATGCCCTCCTGTCTGGCTATAGCATGGAGACAGGTGTTGTTTCTGTGAAGGGCAGCAAACTTAAGAATGTATTTACTTATTTCGTTTTTGTTGACTGGGAAAGGTGTACTAGGCAATACTGCATACTTTTAGCCTTGGCCTGGGGTGGGAGTGGAGGGTTACAGATGAAAAATAATTGAAATTGAATCAGATTGAGCTGTTGGTATTGTCAGAGAATGGGGAATCTAGCCAGGGTACTGGGGAATTCTCCTCTTGTTTTTCTGCTTACTGTAATGTAGCAGTTCCTGACTTTATTAGGCCACCTTGACAGAAATTAGATAAATGAAAAATGTCCAGTTCATTAATACATTCTTCATCCAGGAAACAACTGTATGAGAACATAATGTTACAAACTGGTCCCCAGGAACCAGAATTTAAATACTGCAGAATTGAGAAAAATCACCTGGCGATTCAACAGCTGGTGGATAAAAGAATCCTTCACCGAATGTGGGATCGTCGAAGGTTATGCACTTATGGGTGGCTGAATGTTCGAGGGAATACTAAACATCAAAGCCCTGGAAGAAAGAGTATGTCCGTACCTGGACTGTGATGCTAGCGTGGAAACAAAGGAACATTTTTTCTTTGACTGTGGGTTTGTGATGGGGTTTTGGAAATACTTAGTGAACAGATGGAAGCTTCTATGGCTGGAAAGATTGACCTAGGCGTGCTTAGTTTTAGGTGACTTCTCAACAACTTTAAGGCAGTATAATAACAACACTTTGGTGGTCCCGTCTGCATGCTTAAACTGTTTATCTATGGCAGGCAAGGCGCTGCTTAGTGCTGCAACAGCTAAGAATGACTTGCTGCATAACACTTGCAAAAATCTGCCATGCTTACGAAAAATAGGAAATTGGACGCCCTTCAACATACCATACTTCCAAACAACCATGAAGTACATAATGGAGTCACTGAACAACACAACACAGATGGGCACCTTTCAGTTGTTAATTTGTCCAACCACACACTGACTACTGGAGAACTAAATATACTTTCAAAGGGCCTCACTTTCTTCCCAACAAAACCACTGGATAAAATACAGTTTTGTGGTGAACTGGAGGAATACTTCCGTAGATTGAGACTTAAGGAATTCTTTCATGGCAAGGAAGAAATCACTGGTAGCGAAGACATAGCAATCCAGGGTTTTATTAAAACTCCAAAAATTGATTAGCGTTTTGCTCATAAAAGTGCTAAAACATTGTGAAAATGCATAGCACTTGCCTCACTGTGTTTAACAAACATAACACTTCTAGAAAACCTATATAAATACTTTCTGTGCAGTTAGCATTGTCCCAAGAAAAAAACTGCTAATCAATTATTTAAAACCCTGCAATCAGTAATAATTTAATGGATAAGAAAAAGAAATCTGAATTTACCCCCTCAAGTGGGTGTAACAAAAAACTAGACAATTACATTCATTGTTTCCACCAGCAAGTCAGTGGTTGGATCCTTACTAGGCAAAAACAGGCCCATTATAACCTTTCTCCACTGGAACGGAGAGCTATAAGGACACTGAAATCAAACCACAACATTGTCATCAAAAAAGCTGATAAAGGCTCTGCAGTGGTGATTTTGAACAGAGAGGATTATATTAATGAAGCTAACAGACAGCTAACACATCTTACATACTACAGAGAACTGGAGAGTAACCCCACTACGAGATATAAATATGAACTAAGTGCCTTAATTAAAACTTTTCCAGACCATGTCCGAAACAAACTAACTGACCTCATCCCTGTTGAACCCAGGCCAGGGACATTCTACATGCTGCCTAAAATACATAAACCTGGCAATCCGGGAAGATTCACAGTTTCTGGTAATGGTACCTTGACTGAGGGGATCTCAGGGTTTGTAGAGACCATTTTGAAACCGCTGGTTATGGAAAGAGACAGTTATATCCAGGACATTATGCACTTTCTGTGTGTACTTTCTGGTTATAAGGATTTACCACCTGATACCATTTTAGTGACAATGGATGTAACATCCCTCTACACTAATGTTCCACACACAGATGGCATTACAGCATGCCTTAAATACATACAGGAGAAAGGACCGGAACAAAACATCAACCCTGAAGTGGTGGGGAAACTTAACGGAATTCATTTTGACACATAACAGCTTCACCGCCAATGGTAAACATTATGTTCAAACTATGTGAACAGCAATGGGCACCAAAATGGCTCCACAGTATGCTAACCTCTTTATGGCAGACTTGGAGGAGGATTTTTTAAGGCAGTGTCCCAATAAACCACTAGCTTATTTCTGTTACATTGATGATTTGTTTATCATCTGGACGGAGGGCACAGATGCACTTAAAGATTTTCATCACAAACTTAATAATCTCCACTCTACCATAAAGCTTACCCTGGAGCATTCTACCACCAATGTTAATTTTCTGGACACCACAGTCACCATTAAGGATGGAACCTTACATACATGTATTTACAGGAAGCCAACGGACAGACAGTGATACCTGCACAAGAAAAGTAATCACCCAAACCACACAAACAAATCTGTCATGTACAGTCAAGAACTCCGATGTCACCATATTTGTTCCAATGAGGATGACAGATACACACATTTGGCTATGTTGAAAAACGCCTTTATTGAGCAGGGACACTCTTCCAGAGAAATTGACAGGATAACAGAACGTGCAACGCAAGTACCAAGACAACAACTACTTCAATATAAAGAAAAGGCAGCTACAGACAGAATACCCTTCATAGTCGCATATCATCCAGACCTTGAACTTCTGCGTAAGATTATTAAAGACCTCCACCCAATATTTAGTGAGGATGAAACCCTTAATTGTATTTTTAAGGAACTCCCACTACTATCTTTTAAACAACCACCAAATTTAGCCAGCCTAATTATTAGGAGCAAACTTTCACCAGAACAGAATACCATGTCACACAGTGGCACAAGGCCCTGCAATCAA
Source organism: Neoceratodus forsteri (assembly GCA_016271365.2). Taxonomy (NCBI): domain Eukaryota; kingdom Metazoa; phylum Chordata; order Ceratodontiformes; family Ceratodontidae; genus Neoceratodus; species Neoceratodus forsteri. The sequence continues at coordinate 1,399,931,460 of CM028131.1, read as the reverse complement.
CGCACCTGTAAGACTTGTGAGCTCATTTCCACCTCGGACTGTGTGGTTACATCACAAAACAGACAATTCAAGGTGTATGGGAGTTATACATGCACATCATGACATGTTGTTTATTTCATTCAGTGCCAGAGATGTCCACAAACAGGTTATGTTGGAGGGACAAGCCAACAGCTCCGCACTAGGATGAACTTGCACAGACATACTATTAGAGGAAAGAAGACTGAAAAACCAGTGGGGCACCACTTCTCCCAGCCTGACCACTCAATTTCAGATATGTCAGTAATGGTCTTAAAAGGAAATCTCAAAAATACACAACAGAGACAAGCTTTTGAGATTAAACTTATTTTACATCTCAACATGGTAGCAGATGGGATGAACGCTGATCTAGGTTTCATGGGACATTACAGAAACTGACATCCAGACACCTCTTCTTCTTCAGACTGGCATATTATAGGACTTCACCTTATGTGGGATGTGGGTGCGTGTGTGTATGTATGTGTGTGGGTATGTGTTGTGAGGTACGTGATATAACAGGTGTGGGGCTTGCTGTCACATTGAGGTAGGCTTCTATTTAGATACATGGAGTTACAGTGTGTTACTACTCTTACTTCACACACATAAAGAACATTTATTCCTCCTTATTTTTTATCTTTGCCCGGGAGTGGGGTTGATTCCGTTACACCAGATTCAGATTACCTAGCCTGTTACTGTACATACAGGAGTGTTATCATAGACTGTCACATATATTTTTTTAACTCTGTATACATTGGGGTGTGAGATCACATTTGCATGGAGGTCCTGGACAGATCTTTTTAAATTAGGCTAATATTGTAGTGATTTGTGGAAATGTAGGTATGTAAGACCTCTAGTCTTACACACATGCTTTATATTTACTTCTAGTTACCTTATCCTGGGGATGATGTTAGGTTTATTTCATTGTAGTTGTATCCAGAATCCTTGGAAGTGTGTGTGTGTGTGTGTGTGTGTGTTGGGGGGGTAGGGTTTATTGTTTGTGGGAAGAGGAGTAGGAGTGAAATTACATTTTTATCTCTTTTCAGATTCCTTAGACAATTCTGGTACATCAAGTTGTTACATGCTCAGTGTATATTGGCATCAGTACATATCAGGCTACATGGACTTAATTCCTTGGAAGTCCACGGCTAGAGTTTTTTGTTTGACACTAATACTGTCAATTTATATTTAAATTATCATTTATAAAGTCCTGACACTACACTAGAGGTTTTTTGAAATTTATGGGGCATGATATCTAGCTGGATAGTACAGCAGGGTGACAGGTCCAGCTAAGTTTTACACATCATAGAGTGTGCACTGATGTTTTTAAGAAAACTTTACTGGTAATTTCTTATCTATAATGCATGCATTGAAACTTCTTGGGAGGCTTTCCCTGATATTATGTGACTTCCTCTCCCGTGTTATTTTTTGTAATTTTGGTCGTAGAGTTTAGGGATAAGAAGTTTCGCCTTATTTTTTTTCTTTATTTTCTCCTTTTTCTTTTGTCTGGTAACCCTGTAGTTTAAATTAGTATGATGACTGCCCTTTATGTATGACCCTGCTAGTGTCTTCTAGAATGAGTTACTTGTTTGTTGAGGAGTTTTCTTTTTTCACTTTTCTGTTTATGCCCCCTTCCATCGCTACAGCCAGCATTCCCTTCTGAGTCCCCTAAGGTGTCCTATGGCTCTGCCTGACCCCAGGTACTGGCGGCCCACACCCCCATATTACCATGATTTACGCCCTGGGTGGGGAAGAAGGGAGCCCGCTCATCACCCTCCTGCTGCAAGCCATGTCATGTTGGTGTCTGCGGGTCCTGGGTCAGCTCTTTGCAGGCACCAGGGGCTCATCATCTGGTCAGGCTGTGGGGCCATTTTCCGTATGTCCCCCCCCCTCCCAGACATCAGCTCGCAAAGAGTTCAAGGGAGCATGGGCACGTGGAGGCATGTCCAAACTGCTTCAGACCCCAGCTAACATCTTCCTTACTTACAGCACCCCCAGGTTGCACTGCCACCCATGGTCACCCAAGTGGCCGTATAGCAGCGGGGACGATGACCCTCCCCCCCAAGCGTCCCCTGGGACACTCAATCCTCCACCCCCCAGCCAGCCCCGACAACCTAAGTCCATTCCCAAACCCGGGTCACAGGTGTCGTGAGTGGTAGCGCTACCACTGTGCCAACAGGCAGCCTGTTGATAAATGAAATTCCCCTACAGTTTTTTCATGAAGTGCCATAGAATGTTTAATGTCCCCCTGAACAATCACCACAACAAGCAGGTAGCACCTCGGTTTAATATCTCAACTGAAGGATGGCACACTCCGACAGTACAGCACCCCTCAAGTACACCACTCGGGTGCCAGTGTTTATGGTATGAGCCCAATCCCGGTGTGGGAACAGAACTCTTGTCTAGTTGGACACCAAGGTACTTGAAAAACATGATGTGGTGCAGAAGAGACTTATCACAGGTCTTAAATAAGGTGCGGGAGGACAGAGCTGCCAGCTCAGGTTTTGAACCAATGGTCATGGCAACATTTTTTGGGGCATTTAGGGTCAGCTGGTTTGAAGGGACATTACCATTGAATGGCATCCAGGTCAGGTTGAATGTTGGATCTGAGGGAGGTGATATCTGGGCAGCTGGCAAATAGAACTACTGTCCGCGTACACATGTATATGAAATGAGGTACAGACCGAGGGCAGGTACCTGAAATATAGAGAAAAGAATGTAATCTTCGTTTCATCTGGTTCACACTTCTCCTCCCAAGCTCATACAGAAGCCCTCTCCTTTGTCTCTTTTTTTTTAAATTTTTTTTATCATTTGTTTATACCCCTGTGTCATCACTGGCCTCCCTTAGCCTCCAGCCCACCCAGTCCCATCACCTGACTCACCATCTCCGGGACTTACCTGGTTGGAGCCAGTACCCAGTCAGTGCTGCGTAGCCTGCAGCAGGCTGGCAGGTGTCATCCTGCCCAGCGGGGTTTCCACCTTGGTTTTCACCCCGCTCCCTGAGGTTAGCACACTTGCCATGGCACACACGTGTGGCGTGTAGACACTGCATGTACTCAACCCCTGCATTTGGCCCTCCAAAAGGTGGTCGCTGCTGTACCACCGACATGCACAGTCCCCCCCCCCTTCCCAAAAGACGGAAGCTGTCTGCAGATGCTCCATCTTCATTCCCACAGCTGCCCCACAAGTAAATCAGGTTCATTCCTGAACCCAGGTCACTGGAGTGCTGGGGGTGTGGCTCTCAGTGCCTCAGCCCACTGCATTACTGAGCAATACCCCCAGAAATAAAACAATTAACACACCACCAATACACTAATTTAATCAATCAGCCATGACATTACCAACAGACAGCTTTCTAAAACGTCTTACTTCAACCTCAAAACCAGAGGATCAGAAAAGGTTTCTCAACAGTTTGAGTTTACCCCCCCCCCCCGTACATTTAAACAGCAACAGACCTTCATAAATCAGTTTTCCAAACAATTTAAAGGGAAACTTTTAGCTGTTTTTTCATTCATCGTTTCTCACACTTATACTCTGGCTTAGCAGATTTACCTGCCTTCAGTCTGGATGTGCAGACATCATGCAGCTCTTGAGTGAAGAGGGCTTTCTCTTATTTATTATTTGTTTCCCCCCTCTATTTCTGTGCCATTGGTCCCCGAGCACCATAGGGATATGGCCGCTGGGACGTAGTCCCTGCATGAGTGTGAGTCATCACACTTACACGATACACAGCATGGCGTGTCCTTCCCTGTGTCCAGTGTGTGCTCTGCCACCAACATGTTTACAGGTGGTGGTAGTGCAGTGGGATGTGACGTGGCCAGCCCCCATGACCCAGGCTCATTTCTAAACCCAGGTACCAGCGTTGCAAATAGCAGCCCTACTGCTGCACTGACGGGCCAGCAATTGCTGATTTTTTGGCCCCATTAAATAAGGATACAAGCACACATCTCAAGATCTGTATCACATATACGCTGTGGCTGCCTATTACAAAATGCTCATATTTTGCTGTTTTATGAATAATCTTACTTTTCTCCATCCCAACTAAATTTCAGGCAGCCCCCACTTCTGTGTGTGTGTACTGTGATGCCGAAGCACCTGTATACTCATGCATGAACTAGTTTTATTTATTTATTTATTTTTTCTTTTCGAATTCTATTTTTTTCTCCCACCACCACCAAACTCTCTCTGGCTACCTCCTGTCCGCCTTCTGTACCTTCCTGCATTGCTTGGTTAGCCCCTTCACTCCTCCCCAGCATGGGGCATCCCCCGGGTCTACCCTCCGGGGAAGGGTTGCCCCCACCCAGGGCGCTCTATCTTTAAGTATTGAGCCACCGGGCCAGAGAAGGAGGGGAGAGTGGAGGGGGGCTGATCCTGACTTCAGGAGTGTGGACCGCATAGGGAGGCGCCATCGCTTATCAGCGGGGTGTTCTTGTTTTACACCCTGTGGAGCCCGACTGTCAAGGCGGATGCACTGCCATGGCTCCACCACCTGGCATACGCCTAATGCTACTGGCTACCCCCAGCCTCTGCCAGAGGTCGCTTGTTGAGTGTTCATTACCCTAACCTCCCCAGGGAAGAGACAGCAGTCCTCCGGACGCTCAATCTCCCGCTGCCTGGGCCTGTTCCCGAACCGGGTCACGGCATGGCGCAAGATGTGGCATCCCATGCCTCAACCCCCAGCGCCACTGGGGCGGCATGAACTAGTTTTATTTTAAGACATAACTGACAAATGAATCGTGGGAAAGGGAGAGCTTTCTGAGTTCTTCAGAGTGACTCCCACTTTAAAACAAGCATTATAATATGCTTAACCTAGTCTTTGAAATTGAAAGCTGTGACTCTGGGCATGTGAATTAGTATCACTCTTACTCCAGTGCCACAACCCCCCCACTCCAGTGTCAGACTGGCTCCAGGAAGAGAGCATCCAATTGTGCGGCTGGCAGAACAAACCACCCTCTCCCAGTTTAAGATACTGCGCTGCAGTGATGGGGCAGGGGCAAACCATATAGACCCCAAACAGCTAAGGGCCCAGGGGCCAGCTGAACAAGACCCGATGCATGCTTATTGGACATATGGGTGGGCAAAATGATTCGTAGAACACGAAGCAAGGGGGAATCTAAAAATAAGGAACCGAACGAAGAAGGCGTCTGGAAGGTAGGAAGTGTTCTCAGTGTAACAGGGGAGGAGTGTGCCAAATGAGAAATCCAAATGGTGGGGATCTTACTTTGACATGTAAGCGAGGCATGATGACTCAGTCTCTTCTTTACTAGACACATTTGGATGTTGAATTTCACAGAATGGAAAAGGCAGCCTATCAAACATAGCCCCTCCTCTCCTGACATTTCTCAGTGTTCCATAATGAAATATATCCTGAGAAATTTGAGAAACAATGTAGGTGATCATTGAATTATGGTGGTTTATTAGTGCTGATAACAGGTGTTTAATTAATAATTTAGTTGCCTGGTTTACTGTTTACCCCCATGTCATGTGATACCATGAAATCTTATATGGCAGTGCCTCACTGTAACCTCATCATTCTGCAAATCTTCTGCCTAGTGCTCACCCAGTCTATACAACCTTTACAAAGAAAAATGCATCATTTAAGTTTTGTTTCTCTTCTTTGCTTGGTAAAGCTACTACTGGTGGGGTGGGGTCACAGGACAGGCACCAGCCTTAGCAATGTGAATTGTGCAATTGTTGGGGGGCTCCTGGCACAAAGGGACCCATAAGAAGCCTAACATGTCCAAAAGATCTCAATTATTTCTGTTTTTCTGTAGCTTTTTCCTCTCTGTCAATTTTTTTTTCCCATATAGTTTTTACTCCCAACAGGCCATCGAGCTCTTCAGCTCCTATACCCCCCCACCCCTCGGTTGGCACCCACCAGCCCGTCTTTGTTCCACCATGGGTTGCCCCCCCCTTGTGGCAGGGGGCCGAGGGGTGAGGCCCTCCCTATTACCCATATCCAGTTCGGCAAAGCCCCACCATGTTAGACTAGCATGTGCACCAGCCCTACTTTTGCACTGCAGTACTTGCCATTCTGTACCATGCAAAGCTCTGTTTCCAATAAAGAGACTGGCTTGCAAATTACCGTCCGAACGCTAACATCACTGTTTTAATGTACAAACCCACCTCCTGCCGCACAAACTGCTACAATATACTGCCCTGAAAGTATTAAACAGGCTACCCACATGCCCAGATTTCCAATTACATTAACAAAGTAAGAAACACAAGGTGTATGTTCCCTCTAGCCCCTAAAATGCTACCACTACTTGTGCTGCGTATCTGCGAATACTACTCTCCCACCGGATGTTATTTCGCTTCCAGAGATAAGGGTAACACTTCAAAAATAACAGAGGAGGAAGCATCTGACTCTCAAAAGGGGGAAAAAAGAAAATTAGGTGGCATCCAATTTTGCCAGCATGTAAAAATGGTAGTTTTTTTAAGAAAGGGGTATTTTGCTGGTAATATTGTATATTAACATTACAGAATTCAACTCTTTGAATTTTGGTATTTTACCAGTAATATGATATGCTGATTTTACAAAATTCATCTCTTTGAATATTGACTTCCAGCATAATGTTAAGTATCACTCAACTGCCAAAAACCTGGAATGAACTTTATAGTTGGAACTCTGAAAGGTTCTAACCCTCCCTCTGGTCAAAATGTTCTCTCAGTTGCAGCTGTTCTGTTTGCTCCGGGGACTCCCCCCACCTCGATGTACCCGGTCCCCAAAAGGATTATGGGACAGACACGGGCTTTCTTTCCCTTCAGGTTATGGTTGGAACCATCTCCCAGACCACCTGAAGCCCTTTCCCTAGATTTACAAAAAAAACCTTTTTCTGTACTTAAGCCAATGTGCCAATGTTAACCCCTTCAGTTTCATTTGTGACTAACCTCCACCTCTTAGTTACTTTGTACCGTTAGTACTATAAATTTATTGCTGTATGCTATTCTTGTGTCTTTATACACACTATACTTGCTGTAATGAGTGACTGTGTTCTGTTTCTCAACCTAGGATGAACCAGGGCACAAACCATAAATGTGTGTGTGTGTGTGTGTGGGGAGGATAGTGTCACTGGATGGGTACACAATGGACGACAGTTGTTACGAAAAAAGAAAAGAAAATGCGTTGTGTACCATTGCTTCTTGATAACCTTTTAAAAGAGGATTACTACATACTATTGTGCACCCTAGAAAAATAATACATTCCTTTTATAAAAAACCTTGGTGTAATATAAATGTTAATTATTTCCTCAAGCTATCGACTCCCTGTTGAGTAACCAGCTTTCACAGATGACAGTAATCCCTGAACAATGAAAGGATACTTTCCTGGGACCGCCTTACCCCGCTCTGTTAACACAGAAAGGCACATTTCTTCACTCAGCAACATTTCTTTGTGTTGCATTTTTGATACAGCATGTATAGACAAATATATATATATATATATATATATATGCGTATGTGTGTATATATATATATATAGAGAGAGAGAGAGAGAAAGATAAATGAGATAGAGACAGATATATAAAACATGGATGAGATTTCTCCCGTAGATGTGATCAGCGGCTACTGTATTTCCCTGTATACATTTTTCTTGTATACGCAACTGCGATTAAAACTAATGGTAACCCCCCAAATGAATATAAAATAAAAGATGGGTAACTCTGCTATACTCAGAAATAAACCCATCAAAGGGGCTAGCCATATCATAATACCATACTGATCTGGTTAGCCCCATCAGTGGGATTATTTCCATGTATGCCACACTTACCGATCATGTATTTTTATACATATATATATATTATATACTCACACACACACACATATATTTATATATAGTATATTGGCATTAGGGTGAAGTTAGTGTTTGTGTCAAAACTGTATTTCTGACAGCTTATAACTTAGCCATCTTAGGACCTAGCAATTTTGTACCTGCCAATTTTCAAAACAGTAGGTTCGCTAAATGCTGTGCTGTAAAGTGATAAAAACAGCAATACTCACCCAGATTAACCCTTACAGGGCCGCGGACTGGTATATCAGTCCAGAACTCCAATACGTTCTAATTCTGTCGGTAGTCTAAGGTTTGACTTTTTTTGTGCACGGAAAACAACAACAAAAAAATACACTGCTTTAAAACCTGAAACTGTCAGTTTCATTAGATATTGGCCCAGAATAAGGCTTTACACTCATTTCCCAATGAAAAAAGAACAATTAAAAAGTTACAGCCGCTTTTAGACCACAGAGTACACAAGCACAAATGGAAAAAAAAGCCAAGAAAACATATATAAAAAATACTTTTTTCTTTTGTGATCGACTTCCAAGTCAGTCACGAATAAAAAAAAAAGTGTGTTTTCCCCCTCCGCCACTGAAACAGAAGCAGTGTTTTTTATTTGTGCTTGAATTCCAAGTCAACCAAGGAAAACAAAAAACACCTCTTCCCCACTGCCTGCCATCGCCACCCCCGAAAAGCGACTGACACTGGCGTCCAGCGCCCAGCCCTGCCGTCAGTCCCCCTTGCCCCTCAATCACTATTACTGACAGCTGGGTACCCAACTTCGCTGCAGGTACTCCCCATTCATTACTAAGACAAACATCACTCCTCCCACTGATTGTCCAGGAGATCCCGCCACCCTGCTCCTCTCACCAAGCCCATACAACCAAAACAACCCCCAACCTTACCCACACTCTAACACCCTTGCCACTCTCTTCCCACCCCTACCCTGGCACATACATGATTAACAATTGTCTTATGGTGGGTGACCAACACAACCCTCCTTCTGCCTCGAATGGTCCAGGTCTTATGTTCCAGTCCACCCCTGCCATTCATAAACCTAAACAAAGAAAACTGACAAAAAAAAAAAAAAGTCTGGAAAAAAAAAACTATTGTGCATGCAATCCCCATGAGGGCTACTATACCTTTAAGACTCCCTTGCTATTCACACATCAAAGGTGTTCACTGAAAACGATGGCGTGGGACCAGTCCACAGTGTTGGTGACAGGACTAGAAATCACTCTATTACTGCAGCGGCTGAACTGGATGTGAGCCCATCCTTGTGCAGGGCTACTTTGGGATGTGGATTCATATTAAAACTGCACTGTTTGTATGAAGAAGGGCTTTGGTGGAGAACTACCATAGGACTACCAACAACTTGGCGGCCATTTTTATCACCTCTGACTTGCCAGACATAGCAATGGGGTCAGAGGGCGATGGGCCACCGGATCAGTTAACTCTACCCAAGGAGAGAACCACAAAGGCTGCTGGACTAGTGACTGACCTAATTAATTCAGGCGCATTTCCATCCGTTAATTGCCTGTCCAGTGACAGATCTCCAGGACTGACTGCCTGCCTTGACTGATAGCTTAGCTGACCAATCAAAGCTGCTGATTCCCAAGTAATCAGCAGGGGCTGACTCTAACCTAATTCAGTCTGCGTATGTCTGCTGGTAAGACAGGCAGCTGAGTGCTGTTGACAGCTTGTGCTGCAGAGGCAAACTGTGCATTTGTCTGCTTGAGATGAAAATGAAGTGAGAGGCTGAGCTCTGGTTTGAAAAGACAGATACGTGCATGCTGAGCACTGAATGATCTCATAGCTGGTGCTACAGCTGAGCAGAGCCTTTTGCTGAACTGCAGTCTGCATCTGTCATGAATCTGCCTAACCAGCACTGCTGCCAGGTGCTGGTTATTGCTACCCCTGCAAAACCGGATGCCAAGACACATAGGGTAGGGTGGAGTAAGGAAGACGGACACAGGAGAAGCCATCCTGTGAACTGCCGAATCTTAGAACCAAGACAGGCATAACCTGCCTCAGAGGGACAACTGATGCCCTCCAACCCCACCCATCACAGACAGGAGAGAGAAGTGCAACCAGATACGAGCCAGATTTGGGGTTTTCGACTGTACAGAGATTTGCTAACAGCTTTATTTCAAGTGCACCACTGCAGGCTGACCACATGCCAGGTCATGGGGCCTACATCGTTAGTAGGGCTGGGTGCCTTGTGAAGCATGGGACGCTCCCTAGATAGAGCTAGGGGTTATAAGGCTGGTATTGCTTTTTGTAGAAGTCGGCACAGTGCTGATGGCGCTCCACGACCAAAGGCATGAAAGAAATAAGTTTTAGAAATAGCAAGCATTTAATAATTCTGATGGACACTGTGTAACTGTATTTTCATATGACTGATTTATTATGCATTCTGATGGGCAGTGTGTCTTCGGGGCCAGAGAGCTTTTTCACAAGTTAAGTGTGAGGAGTTTGCTCGATTGTTTTCAGATAAGGTGTCGTCCATCAGGTCGAAGATCTGTTCAATTCGTTTAAATGAGCACGGTGCAGGTCGATGCGAGGGCACAGACACCTGGTCTGTCTGGACAGATTTTGACCAGCCAGCGATCATGGATATCATGAAGATTGCTAAAGGCTTGCGACCGACTTACTGTAGTTTGGATCCTGGCCCAATGCGCTTCCTTGTGGAGTGTATAGATGTCATTGGACCGATCCTTGCTGAGATAGTCTGGTGTTCGCTGGATCAAGGGGTGTTCCCTGATCCGTTGAAGGAGGTGGTAGTGACTCCCCTTTTTAAGAAACTGTCCAGCGACCCAGACTGTCTTGAGAACTACAGACCGGTCTCTAACCTACCCTTTTTGGGTAAGGTTATTGAGAAGGTAGTCGCTTTGCAGCTTGAGAACTTTCTTACCACCCATGAAGTCTATGATCCTCTCCTGTCTGCTTTCAGAAGAGGCACAGTACTGAGACATCATTAGTTCGGGTGATGAATGATCTCCTGATAGCGAGGGATCGGAGGAGTCGTTCGATATTGGTCCTCCTTGATCTTTCTGCAGCATTAGACACCGTGGATCATGGGGTGCTGTTGGAATGCCTGCGGCTAATCTGTGGACTGTCAACGACGGTCCTCAGATGGTTCCATTCTTTTCTCACAGGCAGATCTCAGAAGGTGGTGTCAGGAATTTTTTTCTCGGCCCCCTTTGTCTGGCCTTGTGGGGTTCCGCAGGGTTCTGTACTGTCCCCCATGCTGTTCACGGTGTATATGCTGCCGTTGGGAGACATTATAAGGCAGTATGGGCTGGGTTTTCACTGCTATGCAGATGATACTCAGCTCTATATGTCCTTTGAACCCGAACAGAGTAGTGTGGTCTCGGTATTTAACAACTGCCTCACTGAGATTCAAGATTGGATGAGTGTTAGCTGGTTGAAACTAAATCCGGATAAGACTGAGGTGTTGGTGGTGGACCCAGGTCACCGGGTAGAGAAGTTGACTCACGGGCAACCGTCCGGCCTGGTGCTGGGGGATGACCAGCTGAGACCTTATGATAGGGTGCAGAATCTGGGGGTTGTGCTTGACAATGAACTGACACTTAAAGCACAGGTGTCAGCAGTTGTCAAGTCCTCGTTTTTCCATCTGAGGAACATCGCCCGGATAAAGCACCTTGTTCCGCCCAATAACCTTCCTGTATTGGTTCACGCCTTTGTGTCCTCTCGTCTTGACTACTGCAATGTTCCATACCTAGGGTTACCAGGGGTGGATCTCCGTCGCCTGCAGCTGGTGCAAAATGCAGTGGCCAGGCTGTTGACAGGGCAGTCAAGATCTTGCCATGTCACGCTTGTGCTGCACGGAATTGCACTGGCTGCCGGTGCAGTGGAGGATCACCTTCAAGGTTGCAGTGCTGGCCTATAAGACCCTACATGGACAGAGACCGGGTTACTTGCAAGACCTCCTTCGGCTTTACCGCCCCCTCCGTCCTCTCCGCTGATGAGGGATTGCTAGAGGTTTCCAGGGTCCGTCTTCAGACTTCAGGTGCTAGGCTTTTGCTTTTGTAGCCCTAACCCTGTGGAACTCTCTACCTCATCGGATTAGAGAGTGCCTGTCCACTGAGATGTTTAAATCCTCTTTAAAAACATATTTATTTGGCCTAGCATTTGGGGAGGATGTTTAGTCTTATTTCTGCTGCCTTTTAATTTTGTGTGTTTTAACTGTTATTGGTTGTTTTAATACTGTATACGTGCTTTGATTTCAGAAAAGCACTTTAGAAATAAAATATGATTTGACATGACTGATTTATAATGAATTCTGATGGGCACTGTGTAACTGTATTTTCATATGACTGATTTATTATGGATTCTGATAAACTGTCGCTCTGTGTGGTTATTTACGACTGGGTCTTTCCGCTGCAACTATATTTACATGTATACACAATGTTTATTTATTTAAATTATGCAGCGGATTCTATCGTCACTGATGTGTGGGGCATGAATCTTCACATTCCTCTGTATTAATATATTTTTTAGCACTGTGTTTTTTTCAATATACATGTACACATATGATGTTAATACTGTGTACCACTTTAAAGTGCAGTATTTGTAGTGATGGTGGTTCTCTGTAACGGGCACTCACTGCTGACGCTGTAGGTGAAACTGGTCAGAGTTTGTGGGGTCCTGCCAGTGTCCTGCTGAACTGTGGTTAAGAGGTCTTGCACCCCTTTTAATAAAGGAGCATATCTTCAACACTGTTTTGGCTGTTGATTTGGTGGTGGGTAGTGCTTGAGTTGTTGGTACTTTGTTTTCCTGGTAGCACACCCGGCCGTGGGGCAGCCTTGACTGTCTTTAAGGCTTAAGGGGACCAGGGAGAAAAACAGAGAATCTCCCATGTCTCTCGTGCCACCAGTGTGACCACCGCCGGTACTCTCGGGCCTCATCCCCACGTGGATCCCCACTGGCCTCAACAGTGGGGAGGGGCAGAGGGTCCGAAAAGGTCTCTGTTATTTTCAGGCCCCACGCACCACATGGATCCCTACTGGCCTCAACAGTGGGGGGAGTAGCAAATGGGGGTGGGAGGCTGTTGGCATAAAGGGCCAGATGGAAGGCGTAAGTGGTGATCCGGGACAAACAGCTATCTGGGAAAAATAATAACCTGTCCTATCTCCCTACTTGCCAGCATCAGTGGATCCAGCTATGTAACAAATGAAACACCTGCTACCCCCTAAGGCCAGCAAACAGTAGTTGGGGTCTAATCTGAGCTTTAAAAGGGAATGCTTTATATTTTTCTGGGGGGTGTACTGTCCCTTTGACAAAATCACTACCCCCTTAAAAAAATTTTGAATTCACTCAGCTACCTGTATGAACTGTTATTAAAAAAATGAGCAAAGGATTTCAAGCAATCTGATTGGTTGTTAGCTGTGCATTAAAAGTGTCTAATGCACAGCTAGAACTAGAAACCCCATGTAGAATACACAGGCCCCTTCTATAAGCGCAATACACCACTCCGGGGGATGTGTGTTAGACAGTTCTGATGCACACCACGTCATGTCTTATTGCTTACTCATGTACTGGCAAATAAAGACTGAATGTATGTTGTTTGTGTTAACCACTAAACAATAAACGCCCAGTTGTTTGGCCAATTCATTTGTCAGAGGTGTGTGGCAGAAATCACAGCACCACAGAATTGTGCCCACACAAGATGATATCCCCTGCAGTGGATCTGGATGTCCTCTGTCATAATACACAAAAACAAATTGTCTACAGATAATGGATTCCTGTGCCCACATGGGAGGGAAATAGGCTTGGTATGCCAACAGGCAGTTAAACAGCTTTATTTGGCCGGCCCACCAACGCAGCAGTAGTTCTATTGCTCATGATGGTCCCGGGTTCGGGAACGAGCCCGGGCTGTCGGAGGGCCAGACGGTGGGAGAAGGACTCGGTGTCCCACAGGATGCTCTTTTCCTTCTCCTCTGGGGGAGGGAGGGAGCCACATCCCACTGCATTACCAACAACTGGGTGACCACAGGTGGTGGTGCAGGGGAACCACGGCTAACAGAAGGGCCACTAGAGCACGACCTTGGGTTGGCTGCGTTGGGCCTTGCTGTCAGCCAATCCAATTATGCCCTCCTGGCGGAGGGGGGGGGGGGGCCAGAACATGGAAAATGGAGGTGCAGGCACAGGCAGATGAACCCTCTGCTGCCCCCCCAATATCCACCTCTGGATGCGCGCCACCATCTTGCAGGGTCACCACCAGTCTTCACCTCTGCTGTGGGTGGTCAGATGTCTGCAGGGAAGAAATGCTGAAGGAACTGATGGTGTACCTGGCCTTGGGGATAAGCCAGAGGGGGTAAGCACAGTGGTGAGTCACAGGTGGGCTGGTGGTCCCACTGGATGGATTGCAGTACCTCAGTCAGATAGGAAAAGGGCATTGGCAGGAGGCAGAAGGAGGTTCCAGCTTGGCCCAGAGCAGGAGGAAGAGATATGTTTGGGGGGGGGGGGAGACAGCTTTCTGTGAGCGTGAACCAAGCTGCTGTCACACTGTCACTGGCATATCAGTGCTCTGTTCCCAGTCATTAAACGGCTGCAGCTGGGAGGATTTTTCACATGCTATGAGTCTCAGAAGAGGTGCTAGAGCTTTGAGAATGCTGCATCATGAGTGACATCTTGGTCTGCAGAATGTGGCAAACACAAGCGGTAAACAGAGCTAGCTCCTTTTACAGCAGCACCTGCAGTCGCCTGTGCTGGCTGCCAGCAAGTCTGAAAACACACTGTGAGTTCCAGCTACAGCTGTTGCGGTACACCTGAATGGAAACCCCTCTGTTTTTCAGCTCATATCTGAGCTCCTTGTTCCCTGGATGGCTTCATCAGCTAGGAGATGTAGAAGTGTACAGGAACCGAACTGTGTCATATTAAAGGGATACTCCCACAATCAATGACTAGTAAGACAGACATTTTTTTTCTTTCTGTAAAAGCTGCTTGGTCCCCAGCAGCCCCCTTCACCTGCTCCAGGCTTGTTGCTCGGCACCCCCACTCCCATCTGTCCCTCCCCAGCCATCACACTGGTGGAAATCCCCAGGAGGTGGGACCCGACAGCACCGGCTCAGTCACTCTATGGTAGCCAATGCACATGCGGCTTTTCGTCCCCTTTGTCTCCGGTTCCCCTGGGGCCAAGCCGTGTGCAATGACATGCATGGTCATGCTGACGCACGACCATGTTACAGGCATCTGCATTGAGTCCCCTTCCCGCAGTGCCTGCGTTTCCATCTCGGGGTTGAGATAACAGCATGGACCTCTAGCGGTTTGCTCTCAAGGTCCATATGCTGTTATCTCAGCTCTGAGATGGAAATACAGGTTCGTTGTGTATGTTCGCTCATACATTACTCTTTATGTAGTCTATTTTTGTATTTATTTGTTTTACTAGAAAAGGCTCCATTGCTCGTATACATGTAGGTCCTGCTGGCCTGCCAGCACAGTGGCAAGATGTCTGCGTGTGACACCGACATCCCAGGTTCCAGAACGGACCCGAGAGTCAGAGGGCTGGCCGGGTGGAGAAGGATTGAGCGCCCAAGGAGCGGCTTTCCTTCTCTGGGGGGGAAGGGGGCAAGCATCCAGCGTGTTAATGCCCCCCGGCAGAGGCAATGATCGGCGCCAAAATGTCATTGGAGGTGGGACAGATGCCGGACTTCACTGCATGTCCTGCCTCCAGGGGAACACTAAGCATTTCAAAACAATCTGGCCCTCCCTATGTATGAAGTCCTGCTCAGCTGCCGTTCCCATTGAAACCAGTATCTGCTGGGGGGGCCGGGCCTGCTCCCATGGCCCCGCCCTAGGGGGTAAGCCAGGACAAGATACCATTGACCTTGGGAGGGGTGCCCGTCCCGTGGCCTGCCCAGGAGGGTAAGCCTGGGCATGATGGGGTGGCGTGCTGGGGAGGGGCTGAGTCTCAGCCCAGAATGGGGAAAGGCCAGGCAAAAAAATAATAATAATACATGGAGGTCCTGATTAGGACAGTCAAAAGGTTCAAAGGTCATAGAGGGGTTTATGGTTGCCCCTTGCTGTGCACAGATTTCCATCCTTATTGAAAAGCTTCAGTACCACAGTTCAAAGGTCAAAGAAAGCTGTTATGCCCTTCTGCGGTATAACAGCTTTTTAAATCAGAATGGAAACGCATGCCATTTTAATTTTTATTTTCCACACATACAAAACCCAGACCATCCCTTAACACAAAATCTTCTGTTGCGTAATTATTTTAAAAACTAGAAAGCTTTACGTCGCTCGAGTGGGTTTTCTGTAGTTGGGAGAGATTTTTTTTTTGAATAATAATTTAAACTGAAGACTTCTTGGGAAGACAAAAGAGCAGCCCTTTTTTTTCAAACCATAGAGTATATTAAATAACACATGAGCAACCACACACAACATGACTGTGGTTCCACCTCAGGGTACTGATGACATCAAGAACCTCTTGAGCTTCGCTCTTGAGGACCCTATGATGTCATCATATCCCCGGGATTGAGACACAGCCTTGTTGTGCATGGTTGCCCATGCATTATTCTGTACATTACTCAAGCTTCATTCTTGAGGTCCTATGAGGTCATCAGAACCCTAAGATGGAAATTACAGCCTTGTCGTGCATTGTTGCCCATACATTATTCTCTATACTGCAATAGTGTGGAACAAAGTCTCACACAGCAGGCAGGAGATGATAGGATCTGGTGTTGTGGGTTGTCTCTACACACAATCCGGCACCACTGAGAGCCGAAAGAGAGGTGCATGCTAGTACTCTATACAAATCAGTAAATAATGGGTAGACTCTAATTGAATGACTGACAGACAGAAAGACAGACAGATTATTTGGTATAGAAGCCGATTTCTAGTCACGACAGGCAGATACGGATCATAAAAAAAAAATCTTAGACCTGTCCAGTTCTCTTAGTTAACACCACCAAGGGGTCTGGTCTAGAGTATTGACTTCCATGCTCCAGAGCAGCGGCTGTGGGTATGCTGCAGAAGCAGCGTGCACAAGCTTCGGGGAGGGAGGGTTGTTGCTATTCGCTCTGCAGCACCTCCTGTGGATCGAGAGAAGTCTTGACATGGTGAGTAATCATGCAGCGTCGGGTCCTCCACACAGGCTGATTTGAACATGGCAGTGGACAAAGGCCACCCATCACTGCACTCACTGACTCTGCCCGCACCTCCTTCTTCATGGCACTGACTCACTACTTGTTTCCCTCGGGTCGCACGCCATGTACTAAATATAACTTGTGCAAGAATAAACAGTTTTACAGTACATAATGTAATGGTATATTTTTTTTCTTTGCACTTTTACTGTCAGCATACTGTGTCTGACATAGAAGCATAGAAGCTGTCGGCAGAAAAGGACCTCTTGGCCACCTAGTCTGCCCCAAAGTCCCTATCTACTGTGCTACCATAGACCCTAACTGATCCCCGGCCTTACACCCCCCCCAGCCCTGTTAAAGGAAAGCTGTCCAAATATTCAGGTCCCCCCCCCAAAGGCTTACTCCCAGATTAAGCTTTTCGCAAGGAAAAACCTTTGTTTTGTGATCTGGAACTTACTTTATTTTACTTTCGGAAACTCCAGGAGTTGGGAAAATGGCAGATGCTGCATGGCTCCATTTAGTGTGACAGTGCGGTGCCGCACCGCTTGCTTCAATACTGCGGTACTGGAGGCGGTGAGTGCCCGGTTATTTTTTGTTACTACTGTTATACACTAGTATCGAGAGCACCGCTGTCCCTGTGTGCACTGTTTCAGTTCTACTGTACTACAATGTCACACAGTGCGTATTTGGCTCTGCTGGGGTTTGAACCTGTGATCTTGAAGTTCTAAAGCCAGTTCACTAACCACTAGTGCGCACTGCCTCCTGTATGCAGGTATTACAATAGAAGTGTTGTGCAGTCCTGCATCTACTACCCTTGTTTCCTTTCCCCATCCTCCACCTTCCAGTGCAACTCTCCCCTCTCCCAGGTCACACTTGGAAACGCGCTTCTCACTCAGTGTGCTCTGCTGGCCAGTATGTGTAAATAAACACAAATGCCAGCAGTATAGCTTAGAGGTTAGAGCAACGAGTGGTGATTTAGCTTGGTACAGCTAGCAGACCTGGGTTTGATTCCCACAATCTCCACTTGCATACTGTGTGACCCTGAGCAAGTCACGTAACCTTCCCAGTGCTCCCGGTCACCCCTGAAAATAGGCATTGTGCTTAGTGGGCCTTACCTGGTTACCAAAGAATTGTTTTTTTTTTTCCAATTGTTTAACCAGGTGAGACACACTAAGCTGAAAGCTTGTTTACAGGTGCAACCTGGGAGCACAAGGAAGTTAAGTGACTTGCTCAGGGTCACACAGTATACAAGTGGGGGCTGTGGGATTCAAACCCAGGTCTCCAGATTTGCAGCTCAGAGCCTTAAACCACTGCGCTATACTGCATCCCACCAAAAGAAAAAACAAACAAAAAAAACAACATCTGTTTGCATCCAGAAGATGGGCAGACATGGGGCTTCAATTTGCAGTTAGACACCTGCACACATAATACACAGTTTGAGTAAGGCTTAATAGAGGGACGGGAGGTAATCTGGGGCAATCTTACAGGTATGCCTTTAGTTAATAACAGTCAGTTGAAAATTCAACCCTTAATCCCTACAAGTGTGGGAGTGACTTCCTTAGCTATGAACCTTCAAGCAGTGTGAAAGCGTAACATGATCTCCACGTATGTCAACCATCAGCCACACCCATAATGTCACCTTCCTTTCAGGGGTCCCTTTTCTTTACACGGTTAATTAGCAATGCACTTACAAGAAGATGAGGCATTAACAATGCAGTACCTAGAGGCGTATCAGCTGGTGCTGCCTGTGGAATGACTGCTTATTGTAAGGCAAGGCAATTATATCTGTATCATTCAGCTTTGAACCCTGGCGTCAATAGGTACCGAAACCCCATTTAAAATCGGGAAATCATATTTGAAAAATATGCTGTGTTCACGTAAATGGAGCACGCCCCAAGCTCGACCTATAAAGACGTCACAAAATGTCGGAGTGCAGGGGCAAATCAGAGAGTCAGGAAGTGAAAAGGGATTGTGCAGCCAGTCCCTTGGGGGCAAATTACAAGCCCTTCACTTCCTTCGGGGACTGTATAAAAAAATGTGCAAGCAGCCTGGAGGAGCTCCTGATGAGTCAAGGGAGCTCCCCGTTTCAAGTTTTTAGATTTAAAAAATATTAAGAAAGGTGCTCTTTAAAGCTCTAAACAGCACCTGTTGCAGTATGTATGATTTCCACTGTTTTACTTTAAAAGGTTGTCCTAACAGCACACATACTTAAAGGCCTCAGGCCCAGCACAAGGCATCACATGTATGCAAATCCAAGTGTAAGGTTCATAGGCCCATGATGCTTTGCTCTGGACTTAAGGCTTTTGAGGGTATTGTGCTGTTTGGAGAGAAATACAAGAAACCATAACAAATGGAATCTGTTTTCTCCTTGTATCCACAATATGGATCCCACATCCTATTCTTTTTCCAGTCTACCTCTCTAATACATAGTTACTATACCCACAAGTGTAATAAATGCCTGAAACACTTGCGAATATCCTGTTATCTACTGTTATAAAATGGGTTGGGAAAATCATGTGTTGTGATTGGTAGAATCTGATCACATGACTGTGTATTATTCCAGCATAGCAGCACGGGTCAAAAATGCCTAACTTTCTAAACCTCAGGGAAGCTATTTTATAATTGCAAAAAGGAACTCCAGGGTGTATGTAACTGTGGGATAACATCACTTCTCGGTTGTGTGGGGCACTCAGCTTCACCTTGAGCCTCACTTCCTGAGGTGTGCTGTTATCCCACAATAACACACATCTGTTTGTATTGTCATCCCACTGTGTTGGGCTAAATGTATGAGGCTGTACTCATCTCAAGCATTCTCCTTGTAACTTATGTGGAACTGTTTTCTTAAATGTCCTTCTGTTCATGTCATTGTACCATGTGCCACCTAGATAGCTTGGGTCATACCTGAATTTTATTTATTTGAAAAAGTGTCACCAGGAAGGACATACAAAACTGCAATAGCTTGTTTCCAGATGTGTCCTGGGGGAAAGAGGTACATAGGAGAACATATACAGTTATTTTACAGAGAACCAATCACATAAACAGGTAAAAAGCAAGGTATGCATATCCAGATATACCATTAAACAAACGAAAACCAGCTCCAGTACAGTCTCATTTTTTACAGAGGAACCACGGCACAAAATACACAAAGTGATTACTATACATTCCAAGACGGGAACGTGGCAGTGAAAGTGCTAGGGCCAACCAAATTAAGTAGTCAGTACAGCCACTAGGGTACGAGTAGAGATCTGTTAGTTAGAATTAGGGGTAGGAGAGAGGGAGAAAGGTCAGCCAAAGGCCTTCACCCCTTCGGGATGCGGCAAACCCCTCAAGGGATAGGCAGGGCAATAGGCATAGAGAATAGGATTAAGCCAAACCTGCAGTGGGCATATATGAGGACAGAAGGGAAGAACAAGAGGGTGGGCGACAGGTCTGCCAAGAGCCTTCAGCCTTCACCCCATCAGGATGTCAAAACCAAGCAAGGGGTAGGCAAGGCAGAGGCAGGAGGGATTGCAGTAAGCCAAAATTGGTTGGGAAATTGTTAAGAGCGGAGGGAAGTGCAAAGAGGGGGAGAGGAGGTTAGGTGCAGTTGCAGATGGCAGCTATGTGATGACATAGAAGGCGGGATGGTGAGCGAGGGGACTGAGCAGAGCAGATATCTAACGGGAGACAGTTACAGATACTTGGGAGGTGGTAAGAGAAGGCAGCACGCCCTGAAGTGGAGGGGGGGGGCGAGGGCCCTGTGGGTGGAGTTATAAAGGGTGTAAATGGGGGTGGGTGACTCAGAGATGAGGGAGTGTAGGTAGGGTGGCAGAGAATCAAACCAGTACTTCCCAATTAAAGAGGCGCTATGGGCAAGGCGCCTAGCACTGAGGGATGGGAAGGAGAGCAAGGTGTAAAGGTCACAGTGGTGGGTGCGAGGTGGACAGCCGAGAGCGAAACGGCAGAATGAGTGAAAAAGAGTGTCCAGTCTGGAAAGGGTGGATTTGGGGGCAGAGCTGTAGACCATGTCTCTGAAGTAAAAGATAGGGAAAATCATCTTTTGGACTATCAGTCTCCGGACTTGCAGTGGAAGGCAGCTGCGGTGGCTGTACAGAGCACTGAGTTTGGGGAAAAGCTTTAGTGGATGGCACCCACATGCATGTGCTGGTCGAGACACAGTCCAAGTGTATTTGAAAGAGAAGACATCTTCCCGTATGCAGCCATCAAGGGTATGAAAGGACAGAGTGGCATCAAGTCTGGCAAGCTTTTGCCTGATGCCAAAGGTCATATGGACTGTTTTTTTGGCATTTAAGGAGAGTTGGTTTGGCGAAACCAGTGCTGGACATTGTTGAAGTTCAGCTGAAGGCTGTTCGCCACCTCTGAGGGGGAAGTACCGGAGGCAAATAACACAGTATCATCTGCGTACATGTGGATGATAACAGATGAGCAGGCATCGGGAAGATTGTTTAGGAATAGGGAAAATAGTATGGGACCAAATATCGAGCCTTGGGGGACACCAGTGTTTATGGGGAGAGGGGAGTAGAGGGAGATGCCGACCCAGACAGACTGGTACCTGCCCATGAGATAGGATCAGAACCAGCTAGTTGCAGATCTGGAAAGGCCAGCCATGGTCAGCTTGCTTAGGAGAAGGGGGTGGGCAACAGTATCAAAGGCTTTGGTCAGATCAATAAAGATGGCAGCAGTAGTACGTCTCTGATCCATGCCTGAGAGAATGGAGTCAGTGAGCCAAAGAAGTGAGATGGTGGTGGAATGGGACTTACAGAACCCAGACTGGAAGGAGGTAAAGAAGAAAGAGGAGTCAAGGAAAGGGGTGAGCTGTGCCAAAGACAGGTGCTCTTGAAGTTTAGCCAGGATAGGGACCAGCAATATAGGGTGTATATTACTGGGGTTGGAGAGATCACCACCCTTCAGAAGGGGGACAACAATGGTGACTTTACAGACAGAGGGTATGGTGGCGAGCGAGAAGAATCGGTTCAGGAGAGTTGCTAGGGTAAGGGCTATGGCATAGGCTGAGAGGTGAAGTAGTTTGGGATCAGCGCTGTCTGGGCTTTTGCCCTTGTGGGGATTTAAGGCTAGCAAAACCCACAGAGTGTCATCGGGGAAACAGGTTGGAAGGAAAAGTGTGATGAAGAGGGGATGCGAGCAGAGAAGGCAGGTGAGGTGGCAGAGGGGGATCGGGAGGCGAGGAGGGAAGAGGCAGAGATGGTGAAAAATTTGTTGAATTTCGCCTCCACAAAGAGGGGATCAGAGACAATGAGGTCCCCCACCTTTAGAACGGGTGGGGGGGGGGTTGGACGAGGGAAAGAATAAAGCATGAACAACCTCGTAGAATGTGGAGGGATTGCTAAGGTTTTCATGAAGGGAGGAACTGAAATACTCCACTTTAGCAAGGCGGATAGCCCTGGTGCAAGAAATGCAGTGAGTGATAATTGAGCAGGTCCTTAGGATCACCAGAAGTTTTATGTGCCGCCCAGGCCTGGTCATGAGCATGCTGGCAGGCTAGCAGCTCAGCTGAGACCCAGGGGAGGTGACTGCCACGTACCCTGGTCTTCCGAAGCGGGCTTTGATGGTTCCAGGCATTCGGGAATTTGGAGCTGAAGTAGCTTAGGGCTGAATCGCCTGAGGAGGCATTGGAAATGGGTGACCACAAAACCTGAAAATGATCCTCTGGACCAGTGTACTTACCCGGTCAACAAATTCATGAATAAAATCTTGTCATGCCTTACTGCTTAATTTATGTAATTATCCTCTGCTGTCACCCTGATTACACTTACTCATGCTTTTGGTAAGTAGTACTGCATTTTTTTTATAAGTGTGTTTTGTATTGTACAAAAAAAGCATTTTCTGCACCCTGCTACACCAAGGGACCATCCCACCATCTGGTTGATTTAAATTTCAAATAAATATGGTCATGTTTTTTTCTGGCCCACGTAAGACTTCTTCATATTTGTTGCAGCTGTTAGATAGCCATGGGGAACAGACTGAGCTAGTGAACAAGTTCAGATACCTTGGTGTGACCATGGACAGCACCCCGTCCTATGAACCTCATATTAACCTACTAGTCAAAACTGCTCATCAAAGATCGCGTGCTTTCTACAGAGTTAAAAACGGCCTCGTACCTGAGTCAAGAAAGCTACAGGTTAGAAACATAGAAGTTGATGGCAGATAAGGACCGCAAGGCCCATCCAGTCTGCCCATTTCTTTTTCTACCTTATAAATGTGCCATTGGCCTTTGCTCTGTCAGTGGCCTATCTATTCATACTCATCTGTATTGCTCCCTTATACTTATCCCATGCCTGTTTGAAGCCCTGCACTGTATTCATAGCTACCACTTCCTGAGGTAGGCTGTTCCGTGCATCCACCACCCTTTCTGTGAAAAAGAACTTCCTCACATTACCCCTTAATCGGCCTCCCTCTAATCTCATGCTGCGTCCTCTTGTCCTGCTATTTTTCTTATATTGAAAAATGTTAGACTCTTTCACCTTGTTAATGCCCTTAAGGTGTTTGAATGTTTCGATCATGTCACCTCTCTCCCTCCTTTGCTCTAGGGTATACTTACTGAGCTCCATTAATCTGTCCTCATGTCTTCTGATGCAGTCCCTGCACCATTTTGGTTGCCCTTCTCTGGACTTCCTCAATTTGGTTACTGTCCTTGTGAAGGTGTGGCCTCCAGTACTGCACTCCTTACTCCAGATGGGGCCTAACCAGTGTCTTGTAAAGAGGGATTATTACCTCTCCCTTACGACTTGGGATACCCCTACTAATACATCCTAACATCCCCCTAGCCTTACCTACTGCTTTAGAGGTCTGCTTGGCTTATTTCAGGTCATCGGTGATGATGATTCCCAAGTCTCTTTCTTCCTTTGTGACTGCCAGCAACTCCCCTCCCAGCCTATAGGTGGCTTCAGGGTTTCTCTTCTCTACGTGCATGATCATGCACTTCTTTGCATTAAATCCCAGTTGCCACTCTTCCGACCATTTTGCTAGTTTATCCAGATCTCTTCTCATTCTGCCCACCCCATCTGGATCATCTACTCTGTTACAGATCTTGGTGTCATCTGCAAACAGACAAGCCTTACCCTCAAGTCCATCTGCAATGTCACTAATGAAGATATTGAAGAGGACTGGCCCCAGGACGGATCCCTGAGGTACCCCACTTGTGACATGCATCTCTTCTGACTGTATACCATTTACCACCACTCTCTGTTTTCTTCCCGTCAACTAGTTTGCCACCCAGCTGACCAATGTCTGACCCACCCCGAGCCTGCCCAGCTTATTTATCAATCTTCTATGTGTAGCGTTTGATGCTAAAAGCTTTGCTGAAATCAAGGCAGGCGAAATCAACTGCTCCCCCTTGGTCCACCACTCTAGTTACCCAGTCAAAGAAATCTATGAGATTAGTTTGACAGGACCTTCCTTTTGTAAACCCATGCTGTCTTGGATCCTGTGCCCCTATGGATTCCAGGTGTTGCACTATCCTTTCCTTAAGGAATGCCTCCATAATCTTACCCACTACTGAGGTAAGACTGACTGGTCTGTAGTTCCCTGCCTCCTCCCTGCTACCACTCTTGTGGAGCGGGATCACATGATCCCTTCTCCAGTCTTCTGGGACCTCTCCTGTGCACAGAGACTCACTAAACAGTTCTGCTAATGGCTCTGCTAGTTCCACCTTAGCTCCCAAGTACCCTGGGATGTATGCCATCAGGTCCCATTGCCTTGTCCACCCTGAGCTTAGTGAGCTCTTGTAGGACCCTTTCTTTTGTGAAGGGAGTAGTGCTCACCTCCCTCCCTCCTGTGTCCATGGTGCTGAGCTGTGGGCCCTGCCGTACCTTCTCTTCAGTAAATACTGAGCAAAAGTATCTATTTAGGATAGATGCTTTTACAGGGTCCTCCTCCTCACACGCCCCCTTTTCTCGTTTAAGCTTAGCAATACCCCCTCTGGACTTTCTCCTTTCACTAATGTATCTATAGAAAGTCTTGTCGCCTTCTTTTACTGTTTGTGCTAGTGTTTCCCCAGTTTGGGACTTTGCCTGCCTTACTGCCTTCCCTGCTTCCCTTAGGGCAGTTTGGTATGCCTCCCTATCTTCATCCCACTGTGCTCCCTTATATTTCCTGAAGGCCAGCCTTTTGGCTCTAACCTTTTCTGCTACTGTATTTGAGAGCCAAAGTGGTTTCCTTCTTTTACACTTCCTTTTCTGTCTAACACAATGGGATGTTGCTTCACGTATTGCATCCTTAACGCTTGCCCACTTTGCCTGTACCCCCTCACCTGTGTTTCTTTTTGCCAGTCAATGGTTTGATGGTTTATTGCTTCCACTTATTGATTAGGGTGTCCTAATCTATCTTTCTGCAGGAGAGGGGGTGCTGCCCAGCGTCAGGACCCTATATAACTCACTCTGCAGTTTTCAAGCCAACCAGACAGCTAGAACGCATCACTGTACCCCGTATAGCCTGGCTAATCGGCTCTCCTTGGAGGATGGAATAAAGTTCAAAACAGCCTCCTTTCTTCCTAAAACAGTCCTCCGTCTCTAGCCTTCTAGCATCGAGTCCCCTTTTTTTATTCACCTGACAGTGCACAGGAGACAATATCATAACCCAGTCTTTTTTTTTCCTCCCTGCTGTGGCACACTCTGGTTTGGGGTATCCAGCTGCCAGTTCTGCCCACCCGGAGAGTTGGGTAGCTGAAACTGCACCCCGGAGGATCCGGGACGGCCGTCACGCCATCCTGCTGGACGGCTCCCCTCTGCTTCTACCAGCCAGGACAGCCCGGATCCTCCCCACCAGGACTCCACCAAAGTCCTCTGTGCGGCTCGAAGCGTGGCCATCAAGCTGCACGGTTGTGCCCAGCCATTTTTCCTCCACTTGGCCCCTTGGAGCGCAGACATGCAATGACCTCCAGCCACAATGTGCCGATGTCCATCACGCTTCCCCTCTATTATCACTGACGCTAGTAGTGCCCCTGGGCATCCCCAGGGGCAGCTACAGCGCGGTGAAGGTCCCTAACCCACCCCAGGACTAGGAGAACAGCCTACGGACGCTCAATCCCAGTCTTCCTCGGCCGACCCCCAATGACCCGGACTCATTCCCGAAGCCGGGTTGCCGGTGTGGCGTGACGTGTGGTGTCCAGCACCTCAACCCTCAGTCCCACTGGGTCAGCATCTTTCTTTTTTAACTGAAAAAATGTATACATAAGACATGCCACATGCATCAATACATTACAGAGCATGTTTATTTAAGAAAAGAAAAAAATAATTGGCAGGCACTACAGCTAAGGCTGTAATGAGTTCACGGGGGTCATGGATTTCACGATTACTGTGAAATGTGCAAATTTGGTTGATGTCGTGAAATCCATAGACCACCATGAAAATCCCTCAAAAATCTCACATTTTTTTGTTCCCGAGGGATTACAAACATGGCCATGCTGACCTGACTCAGGCACCGTTGGGAACTTGGAACTCTGACAGACCAGCCTCACCCCTTCACCCCTGCTACCCTCTAGAGACATTAACACAGGTACTCAGGGACCTCATGCTGATATCCTGCCCCCCTCCTGCATGGAAATAACAACTTCTCCCCAGTCTGAACACTGCAGCATAAATACCATTTCACGTTTAGTAGAAGGAACATCGGAAGTAAGTACGTGCCCTCGGTTGTTCAGATACTCTGTTCCATGTTGTGCTACACAATCTGCATGAGTTGCTCTATCCACCTAGGTGTGAGTCTCCG
The DNA here is from genome assembly GCA_016271365.2 of Neoceratodus forsteri. NCBI lineage: Eukaryota > Metazoa > Chordata > Ceratodontiformes > Ceratodontidae > Neoceratodus > Neoceratodus forsteri. Next base: position 1,399,904,841 of record CM028131.1, on the reverse strand, counting down.
CAGTCAGCCACTGTGTTAATGGGTGGCAATTATGTTTATTTTGAGGAGGGCTGCTGTCAGTGTGCTTTTCCTTGTTGTGGCAAACAGAAAGTAGCTTATCGAAGGGCTAGGGAGAATGCTATACGAAAACAGGGAAAGGTATTTTGAACCGTGGAGTGCTGTGAAATTAAAGTTTTTTCCCCATGCAAGCCCCATGAAATTGGGCAGTTTTTAGCGTGAAAAAATTACAGCCCTAACTATAGCGTAGTGGTTAAGAGCACTGAGTTGCAAACTTGGAAAATAGATTTGAATCACACAGCCACCATTTGTGTAATGTACGACAATGAGCAAGTCACTTAACCTTCCCTGTGCTCCCATGATGTGCCTGGAAACAAGTTTCGGCTTAGTATGGCTTTCCTGGCCCCAAAACTGTAAACAACAGTTGTTTTTGCAACACACCTTTTAAGTACACCATACTTGGCCAGAGGACCCTGCCATTTAGAGCGACCCCTTAGTACAACAATTTCTATCACATCCTGTAACTATATATTGGCAGTAGTTTTAAATATGGCCTTCAAAACTTGTTATCTGCACAGTCTGGTTGCACTTGTTATTTTATTTATTATAAATATTTCTTCATTATTTATTTATTTATTTTTTACTTGCTGTGTATGCCCCTTCTTCTCCGTGCCTGTACCCTTCCTCTGGGTCCCCAAGGTAATCTTCGGCAGTAGTGGTGGTACGGGCTCACCCCAGCCTTGGATAATCCCCCGGGCGGTGTAGGAGGAAGACCCCCAACTTATCCTTCCCCAACCAACGTGCAACTAGTCAGGTGACCCGTCTGTCCCCACAGAGATACCGGGACCTGTCTCCCGGTGCAAACACGGGTCTTTTTCCGCTTTCTTCCTATGGAGACATGGTTGTGCCATGACGTCAATGCTTGCGTCGACACTGTCCACGCTCCTCCCCATACTACTGTGGCACCAAGCTGCTGTTATTTCCCCAGTCTCCACCAGAGGTCAATCTAGCAGTGGGCCTTACCCCCCCCCCCAGGAGAGATAACGATCCCTTGGACGCTCAGCCTCCCCTCTCCGGCCGGCCCTCCAATGCCCCAGGCACGCTCCCGAACCCGGGTCGCCAGTGTCGCAAGCAGTAGTGCTACCGCTGTGCTGGCGGGCCGGCCAATTGTTTTTTAATTCTTTGATAACAGGGTAAGGCCCACTAGGCACAATGCCTGTTCTCAGGGGTGACCCGGGGAAGTTAAGTGACTTGCTCACATTCACACAGTATGCAGATGGAGGTTTGGGGAATCATACCCAAGTCTGCTGGATGTACCAGGCTTATTCACAGCTCATTACTAGGCTATACTGCCAGCCCCAGAAATGCCTTGTATCAAATTTATTTATTTTAGTCAGTTTTTGTTGACTGGGTATGTGCACTAGACAAATTCTGCCTATTTTCAGGCACGACCCGGGGGAGGGGGATACAGATGAATGCCAACTGACCTAAATATGAGTTATGTATGTCTTTAGATAATGCCTAAAGTGAAACTCGCATCCTAATTGGCTGAAACAGCCTGCCACCCGGGCCGTTATTTCTTAACAACGGCCCGCTTCAAACGAGTGCCACTTGGAGATGCCCCATTACCTAGGAAATCCTGGGGCAACCCTGAATGCTGAAACCAATGTAAATCTAGCAACTGCCATGTCTCCCCCACTCGTTTACTGAGATTGACCTCAGCACACAAACCAGTCCAGCAAAGAAACAACAGATGGACATCTTCCTCCTAAATACAGCAACCCATCACAAAATACAAGCCTACTTCCTCTTTCATTGCGTTAAAAGAAAAAGCGGAACAGGAAAGCGACTGCAAGCAACAACACAGCGATACCTCAAAAGAATCGCTCACATGTCTTAGCGCTCTTCCTTAGTTTAGCCACACTTTCCTGCAACCCCCCAAACAATACACAAAACATTCTTTTTTAAACTAATGTACTTTCATTTACAAAACTACTTCCATTCATGCCCGGTGTCAAGTGGCAGTGCGCTTTCAGACATGTACTCTCTGGTCACGGCCCTTTTCAAAGCCCATAAAATTTACCTCTCAGCACACTATCTTTTGCTGTCTTCTAACAGATGCTGATTAAAAAAAAAGTAAAACGAACTGTTCCATATTGATGCGCTTGTGTGTGTGTGTGTGTGTGTGTGTCATCACAATCGCAAATAAAAAAAATATTTTTTATAAAAGCTGCGCCCTCCAGTGGTGACTCCAATACTACAGGCACTACTTTAGTACAAAATTTACATTTTTTTGTTCTGTATTTTTATTAAATATATAGTTTTACCTTGCTATATTTAAAAAAATAAACAAACATACAGCCCATTATCTAAGTGTAATAATACCCTCCAGGGTGGTCGTTATGGGATATAACGGACCTTCCAGGGGCTATAAGGCCCTCCGCCTGCGGCGTCGGGCCTCATTACGCCCCTGGGCGGTCCGTTATATCCCAATAACGCCCACCCTGTTGGGTATTATTACTTACTCATTTGATGTTTGTTATGTCTAACACTGGGCACATGTGAAACAAAGGCTATTAGTTCACTATGTCCTTCCAGTATAATAAATAAAATGAAACAAAATAAACGAATTGAAGGTTGCTTCAGGAGTCAGTGACTAAGCTAGGATTCGAACCAGAATGTCTAGACTCACGGACCTTTATTATAAACATTTGCTCAGGCTGCCTCTAAAAGGACTTTTGGAAATCAATTAACAAATATGTAAGCATTAATCACCGACAGAGGAGGCCTCTGCCAGTTGATTAATGCCTGCTGGGGGTTGGTGCCCGAGGGCGGCTCGAGGTCCCAACCTCTGTGGCGCAGTAATACCAGCTAGCCCAATGCTGGAGGTGATTAATGCGCTTGAAACATAGGCTCGTTGCGACGGCGACGAGCCTATGTTACCTGTGTGTGTCCCTTGGTGCTGGAGACCCTGCGGAGAGACGGAGACAGAGACAGTTTGCAGAGCCATGTTACACAGTGAAATGTTTCCATCTGATTGTACTACAAGTATTTTATTTGACTCAAATGCTGCATGTATGGAGGTCGCATAATGGACACCAGTGGGATGTTAATACTACTAGAGATACCATCATATGATTCTTATTCATTAAAGGGGCGGTGGTTACATTCTGATTGCAGAAACATATTTTCTAGTCCAGCACAAGTTTTTTTTAATTTTTTATATCACTATATGAAGTATTGTATCCAGCTAGTGAGTGCCGCAGGTGGCGTGCCGGGGTGGTGACGGAGCGGGCGCGTCCCCTCTACTGCTGTGGTGGCCACAGGAGGTACTAACCAAGCGGGCGTTAACTGTGAGTTAATCACCACTCGGTTGGTGTCACCTGTGCCACTTCAGCCAATACGGCTCCTCCATTTCAGTCCTCTCTTGTATGCCGTGTTACAATGTGCTCTTGTTACCCACTCTGCAAAGTGTTAAAAGGAATAAATGAGGTGTTTAATTAACAGCGGCAAAGCCCCTGCACATCGTTATACTGATCGAGGGAATTCACTCCCTGGCCACTGTTCTACCATTAACAAGAAACATAGAAACATAGAAAATGTCAGCAGAAAGAGACCATTGGTCCATCCCGTCTGCCCTGTTTCACCCTATCCTACCCCAGGACATAATGTCTAGTTGAGGTTATTGCCCTCATCTCCCCCTCCTTGTCTCCTGCCCAGCTGCCCCCCCGTGTAATTACTGAGCCTTTTAATCGGTCCCAGCCATGTTTGAAACCATTAATGGTTTTTGCACGCACCACCTCTGCTTTCAGCTGTTCCACAACTCAACCACTCTCTCTGTAAAATAACGCTTTCTCACATCCTTCCTGAATCTCCCCCTGCCAGCTCCCAAACACGTCCCTGTGTCCTTGATTCATCAGTCCCACTGAATATTTCCTAACATTCTGCCTTGTTCATACTGTTTCTCTACAGGATTAACTATGTTAGTTATAATACCCCAAAATAAAATGAGTTAGCAATGCAGTTATACTATAACCATTTTGGTAGGAACAACAAGTATTCTAACGGCAGGCTGTCTTGTTTTTTCCACAATGTGTTTCTGTGCCTCCGACCCCTGGTCCCACTGCCCCCCATCCCCATTACTGACCATCTCCTGGACTTACTAGTCATCTATCACTTATCCAGGACCACACGTGGTGGTGAGTGACTTGAAATGTCAGTTATCGTGGACTCTGAGAGCGTCAGGAGTTAGACTGGGGCATTTTTGCCACTGTTTTCCCCCCAGGGTGCTGTCGTGCAATGCTGCACACATGCATGCATGTGGTAGCATGGATGTGTTCATGGTGTCCAACAGCCGACCATTCCCTGCAGTGGGAGTTCACTTGCACTGCCATCTGGCCTTCATCAGGTGGCAGTTGAGCAGTGAGGCGCTATATTTCCCAACCCAAGGGAGGACACTCAATCAATTCTCCTTCCCCTGGCTGGCCCCCCAGTGATCTAAGCTTGTTCCTAAACTTGGGTTGCCAGTGTCGCAAGGACTAGCCCTACTGATGTGCTAACGGGTCAGCTAGCTCGCTTATTTTAATTTTTTTTTGAGTATTACTGTTCTTTTCTTCCCCTATCCTCCTGACCGGTCCCCTTTGGTCCTTCCCCCTGCCCAGTCCCGTTATGCACCATCTCTAGGACTTACCTCACTCCTTGTTCCTCCTGTGGATGACCCACCATGGGACGGACTGCCTGCAGGCAGCCCCATACCCCTGGATAGAGTTGAAGCACTGGTGGGGGAGTGAGAGCCTCAGTTGGCAGTGCAGGGCCTGTGGCAAGGCGACAAAGTATCCAGCTCGGTTGGGGGATTCTTCTGCTTTTCTGCCCCGGCCCCTCAAGCATCAGTGAGCGGTGTGACTGGCGTCACAATGTCAGAGCAATGACACTGCCCTCCTTGATACTGGTTCAAGCCTGTACATCCACCTGTGGTCACCCAGGTGGCAGTACTGCAGCAGAGACCAGGCCCCCCCCCCCGACGGGGTGAGCATCCATGGAACATTCAGTCACCCTCCCCAGGCAGGCTGGCCATCCAGCACCTCAGGCTCATTCCCGAACCTGGGTTCTTTGTGTTGCAAGCAGTAGCACAACCGCTTCGACATCAGGACAACCCTATTATTTTTTTTTATTTTCTGTTTTGCCCTCCTTACCGATTGGCCTGTCTCTCTTCTGAAGTCTGTCCACAAGCACATGATCTAAAGTCTACAGGAATGGTCACCACTGGCCACCCCAGATTCAGAATGCCTATCCCCTCATAACCTGCCCCAGACTGTCCCCTCTGAGAAATATCAACTGGCTGAGATGAAAGCTGGCTTGAACATTTCTTATCAGGGAGGACAGGCAGAGGACCCAGAGATCCAGGCATTATACCTCGACAAGGAGTGTCACCATTCTTTCCACTTGTTTTTTATCTTTTTTATGTTACCACCCCACCTCCCTCGCCAGCCCAGTGAGGAAGAGTTCAACAGGGAAGACCTTTCAGGCCACTCGGAAATGGGATGGGACTAGGCGCACCCAGTGCACACTGAATGATACTCGCTGCCACAGGACTGGATTTGTGGTGCTGATGGGTCATGGGTTAGCATCCTGTGTCATTCCTGCAGCAAACCCCACCCCCACCCCACCACACAGCCTTGTATTCCTTCGCACCTGGCTGTCTCCCCCTCAGACCCCCAAGGACTGTTGGGCAATAGCATGAATCACCAACCCTTGCTGAGTAAGAAAGCATCCAAGACAGACGCACAACACTACCTTTACCATTCAGCGTGCGACAGCCTGGGTGCGGGACTTGAACCTGGGTCATCAGCACAGTAAGTCGCAATGTTCTAAGGCCAAGAAAAAAAAGTAATCCTCAGCTTTTTCTATGCACTTTCCTGGCTTTCAGATTACAATCCAATCGTACATATATAATTTTACATACAGAACGGTACTTATTGTACAGTTCAGTTAACTATTAGCACATCTTATAATCTGTCACAAAAGAAGGCTGAGTGGTATACTTCTAGGGAAATTTCTTACACAGACAATCTCTTAGCAAAATATCACAAAGAAGATGCTTCTTAATAAAGGGCTCCCAAACAGGATAAAACAAATCAAGCTTATTCATTACTGACTGGCTGATTCTTTCACTGAATGCATATTTGCTCCTGTAACAAAACCATTCTTCTATAGATGGAACGAAGCGGGCCCCCATTTAGACAGAATTAGTCTTGTAAAGCATAGACGTGCCAATACCAGCTAATACTGCTGCTGTCTTGCTAAGGAATTCTGTTTAGAACAGTCTCCAAGTACCCTTAGACTGCCAACAGAATTAGAACCTATAGAAAATCTGGACAGATATATTAGTCCACCACACAGCAAGGGTTAAAATGTTTGGTGAGAACTGGATAATTTCTTTATGAGTCACTGACATAACTAGCACAACTTAAAGGCAAGTATTTTGGATAGAGTGACAAGACCAGAGTATACGGGTCAGATTTGCATGCTTTTCTTTATGTCTTTTGTTTAGTGGGGCTAGCCACAGTGATCTCCTGTGACATTGCTAACCCTTTAACTATTCATGTAAAACAGAGTCTGAATAAAAGAAAATGTTTGAAAGTACTATAAGATGAGGCATATCTCAAGGATCAACTTATGTGTTTTTTTTCTGTTACTTTATTTTACTTTTCATCCTGTTATCTCATTTTAGACAGTCTCTTTCTGGACACTGCCTGTGACCACCTTATCCAGCCTCACAGCCCTGCTGAACCCTGAGTTACTTCCTCTCATCTTCAACTCTACTGGTCTCCTCCTCCTCCATCCCCAAGTGTTCAATCTCTCCCACCCCACCCCTACCCAAAAGGTGCGGCACACGCTGGAGAATTACAACCAAAGTCAGAGCTGGAGTTTGGCAGAGCACTTTTATCATCATGCAGAGGACAGGCCATTTTCTTCATTAGAGCACCCCCCACCCCACCAGTCTCCTGCAGTGGTGAAAGCTGCCCGGCTGACACTGTAAGGTCACTCAGCAAGGTTTCTTGTGTCAAAGCCCTTTACAATACAGGACAGTTAAAGCAGACTCAAACAACATGCGACTTCAGAGGGGTTAAGCACCGGGAAGAGAAAGTAACTTCCTCAGGGTCCCACAGGGAATAAGTGACGTTGAGGGGATTCGAACTGGGGTCCGCAGGTTCACAGCTCCTCACTCTCACCACTAGACCAAACTGCCGTCCTAACTGCTACGCCTTACTAGGTTCCATGATTAACCATTCTCATGAGCCACAGCTGTGCACTAACACAATAGCACTTGTGTGATCCTGCAACGTGTCTAAATACTCTGTCTTGTGCGGTTCTGGGCAGCTTGTGTGGTAACTATTAACAGTCTGGAAGCTCTGGCTCAGCATGTCATTGTTTGGCATAGTCCAGTGGTCCTTGTATGTGCTGGGTGGCAAGATTTACAACCCTCTTGCTATAATATACGTTTTTCATGTGCCAAGAAAGGTTATTAAATTGCACAAAAGTCTGGCTTGAGCGATCGAGGAGAGGAACACTGGTTTGGCACAGTCCAGCGACTCCTTGTATATGCTGGGCGGCTAGATTTTACACTCCCCTTATTATAACACATGTTGTTCGTGTGCCAAGAAATGTAAATCAATTGCATAAAAGTCTGAGTTGTGCAACTGAGAAGCAGCACATTGTAACTCCGTACCACAACCTACTTTTTGCATGTCGTCTTTCAGATCATACGTTCAGAGCATGCAGACTCAAGGTGCGAAATGTCACAATGTTACACAGAACTTCTGGAAGCAATGTACACCCACTATACATCAATGCAATAGTATATAGCACCACTGAGAGTAAACAAACTATATTTATTTTTCATTATTACTGAGCATAATTCATCCATTGTTCTTCAGGAAGCAGCAAAAATCAGCCATGAATGGAAAGTCGAATGTAAGGCCAGATCCTCCACAGAAACCTAAATAAACTAAAATGCCTATAAAGGTATGGTGACTACCATATTTGTTTATTCTCTGGACCCACACAGACTGTGGGAAGGGGCCCGAAGTTAGTACTTTGCCTGGACTGCGGGGAGTCAGACAGGATCGAATGTGGGCAGTGAGTCCTCAAGAAAATTAAAATGTAACTTCTTTTACTAACATACTAATTGCCAGCAGATTAGGCCTTATGGTCTAGCGAGTCTGCTCGAACCTCAGATCCCTAGTTGGGTGCCGAGGCCCCCCCACCCCCTTGTGTTCCAGAAACCCCTATCATCCATCCCCACCCCCTGGGCCAGGCCATCATCTGATACATCCGCTTTCTGTGTCTGTCCCATCCTCTTGAAGCCCTCCACTGTAGATCTCTGAACCAGCTCGCCAGGCAGCGCATTTGAGGGTCCACCACCCCTCAGTGAAAACCTCCTCTTCCCCCCACCCTTCCACCTTCCAACTTCAAACCATGCCCTCTGGTGATACCTCCCTGCTTTAGTCTAAAGATCCCTCCATGTTTACCCTATTTATTCCTTGAGGTACTTGAAGACCTCAGTCATGTCTCCCCTGTCTCTCCTCTCCTCTCCTCCAATGAAAACAGACAGAGCTCCTCAAGTCTGTCCTCATACGTCAAATCCCCTAGTCTTCGTATCTCTCCAGGAGCTGTATGTCTCTCTTCAAGTGTGGTCTCCAGTACTGTACACAGTACTCAAGGTGTGGTCTAACCAGTCCATTGTAAAGTGGCAGAATCAACTCCCTGCTGCTAGAGGTGATCCCCCTTATGATGCATCCCAACATCCTGTTTGCCTTGCTAGCCGCTCTCCTGCACTGCTCAGAGTTATTCATACATGCATCCACCATGACCCCTAGGTCTTTTTCCCCTGTTGAGGCCTCCAGCGCCTCCCCTCCCAGGGTGTACCTGTGTTTAGGGTTTCCCCACCCAAGATATAACACCTTGCACTTGGTGATATTGAAATTTAATTTCCATGTGTGAGCCCAGCTTTCCAGGGTGTCCGGGTTCCCTTGCAGTGCCAACCTCCCCTCTTCCCCCTCAACTGCTCCCATCTTGGAGTCATCAGTGAAGAGACTCATTTCACACCCTATACCCTCCCTGATGTCCGATATGTATTCATTAAACAGGATCAGACCCAGGACCGAGCCCTGCGGTACTCCACTACTGACCTCTCTAGGGTTCGAGAGCTCCCCACCGACCACTACTCTCTGGGTGCGTCCAGCTAGCCAGTTTTCAATCCATCTGGCCATCAAAGGGCCTACTCCCAACACCGTCAGTTTCTCCACTAGACCATTGTGGGGGGCAGAGTCAAACGCCTTGCTGAAGTCCAAGAATAATACATCCACAGGCTTTCCCCTGTCCAGTTCTGATGTTACCCATTCGTAGAACTCCACAAGATTGGTTTGACATGATCTACCTGGCACAAACCCATGTTGCTGACTATCCAGACCTCCCACCTCCTCCAAGTACACCCCCAATCATTCCTTTAGTATACTCTCCATTAGTTTTCCCACCACCGAGGTCAAACTGATGGGTCTGTAATACCTGGTACTTCCCTCGACCCCCCCCTTTATGGACTGGCACCACATGTGCCTCTCGTCAATCCCTAGGTATCCTCCCTGTCTCACGTGACCTGCTGAAGAGCTCCGCCAAGGGTGCAGCCAGTATGTCCGCCAATTCCCATAGTACTCTCGGATGAATGCCATCCGGCCCAAGAGATTTATCTTTCTTTAGGGCCTTGAGGGCTAACCACACCCTTTCGGCGGAGACAGCATCATCCGTCCCCTCCACCTTACTGGCCTTTTTATCCTTATCCTGATGTGACACCCCTGGGGTACCTCTCCCTCCCTCTTGCTCCATTCCTGTTGATCCCCTGATCCCACTCACTACCGCTTCTATCCCCATTGTGCCTTGCTTTGTAGATATCCCATCCCCCTCCCTAGTGAACACAGAGGCGAAGTACTCATTTAATACCTCTGCCTGGTCCCTCGCCTCTTCCACCCACCCTCCTTCTGATCTCAATCTACCGAGATGGCCCTTAGTTTTTCTCCGCTCCCCAATGTACTGGAAGAACCCCTTTTCCCCTCCATGTATCCCCTGTGCCAGCCGCTGCTCTTTACTGGACTTTGCCCCCCTCACCATCCGGGTGACTTTTCTAGATGCAAGATGGTACATTTCCTTTTCCCTATCCCCTCTTGTTGTTTTATATTTTTTGTAGGCCGCCTTCTTTTCTCTGACCGCTACCTGAACCTCACTGGACCACCAGCATGGTTTATGTGACCTTGCACCCTTATGTTTCCCCTTAGCGCAGGTCCTGACTGCCTCATGAAGTCCCCGTTTTATGACCTCCCATCTCTTTACCACATTTGTCATTGATGTAATCCCCTTCAAGTGATCCTTGAGAATATTTCCCATGCCCACAAAGTCTGCCCCCCTGAAGTCCACTGCCAGTGTCCTAGATCTCTCCCTCCCCTCCTCCCATGCTTATTTGAAACCAGACAGTATTGTGGTCGCTCCCAGTCAGGAGACCCTCTACAACCAGGTCCCTTACCAGATCCCCATCTGCCAGAACCACGTCCAGGACATGCCCCTCCCTTGTGGGCTCCATCACATGCTGTGTTAAGAACACATCCTGGAACCCATCCAGCAGCCTCTGCTCCTTGGCCACCTTAGAGGATATGGTTCCCCAGTTTGTGCCTGGCATATTAAGGTCCCCCATCAACACCACTCCTTTCCCTTTTGGTCCACACTGGGCAATGATGTTGTCCAGCAAACCATCCTCCAGAACATTACCTATCCCGTGGGGCCTATATACTACACCCAGCTTGACCTTACCTTCTGCTGGGGTTTGTAAGGTGACTCATAAGGCCTCCACGTTTCCCTCTGCCTCTTCTACCCTAGCAATTTCTATGTCATCTCTAATGAACATAGCCACTCCACCCACTCTGCCCTCCTCTCTATCCTTCCTAAGCATAGTGTACCCCTGCATGTTTAGGTCCCAGTCATGGTTTTTGTTGGCCCACATTTTCGTGACCGCTGCCACATCCACCCCCCACCCCCACCGAACAGCATGGCCTGGAACTCTGGCAACTTGTTTCCCAAGCTCCTGACATTTACTAACACCACCCCACCCTTATCCCTGATCCCTTTGTTGAAACCCCAGCCAGGTTCCTTATACTTCCATCCTCCCTCTGCTCCTCCTGAAACCTCCTCCCCAGTCTGTTCCCCCTCCCCTTGGGTTTGAAGGCTACTCCCTCATCTGGAGGAGAGGCTTCTAGTCAGCCCCTTCCTTATCCCTCCCTCCTCACAAGTTTAAACCCCACTGCTCTTGAATGTAGTCAGCCATCCCCTGTTTAAGGACTTCCTTCCCTAATGGAGCAAGATGAAGCCTGTCCTTGGCATACAGTCCCTTATCCTCCCAAACTCCTTTCCAGTTCCCTAACACCCCCAACCCACTCTCTTCACCCCACTTCCTGAGCCAGTCATTAACCTCTGTGAGCTTCTATTTTTTCTCCACTGAGGCCTTTGGTACTGGCAATATCTTCAAAAAGAAATGTTGCATCCATTATCCCAACAGACTCTGGCAAGTTCTTGAACCTTGCTTGGATTTCCAAATGCTATTTCCTCTAGATCGTTAGTTCCCAAATGCACCAGGAAATCCGGTTTCCCTCCACAATCCCTAACCAGTTCGTACACCATGAACTTTGCTCTGTGCACTGTCAGCCCAGAGATATTCACTACCTTCACCAGGCTATGGCATCCACCCCCCTGTCCCTCCCACTGGATACCCCTAATCATCGAGTCTCCCAATAACAGAACCTGAACACCGCCATCATCCTTTTTTTTAAACTTTCTTTATTTAATATAGTTTTCCGGGTCGAAACCCTTACAGGTTACATAGACAACAGACATGTCATATCCATACAAGTTGATTCATTGCCATTATTATCACTGGCCAAGAAATCTAAAGAAAAATGTACAGTACAAAGATTGGATTTATGTTATAATAAGTTACAGTGTCTTAAATATTCCTCTTTAAAACATTTTCGATGTACATCTTGTAATATCCCTCACCTTCAATCCCACATTAATTTCTCAAAAGATGTTCCATCATATAGTAAGGAGGATCAATTGGGGGAGGCGGAAAAAAGAGAGAAGGGGCAAAAAAGGGCGGGGAGCACGGGAAGGAGGGGGGTCCCAAATAAGTAACAATGAGTCAATATAACAAAAGAACCACGGTTCTCCCACCTACATTCTATACAAGTCTCAGTCTATACCCGTTCCTCATACCTTCAGGGAACAAACTCAGGTCTCCTCGCCGCCATGTAGAGAACCCAACGCCGCCACAAAATCTCAAAGGCCGGTATTCCCTTGTTGAGCTTGGCAGTCATTGATTCTAATCTGTATACCTCCAATCATACGGTCTTGCCACATGATTAAAGTGACCTTCCTGGTAGACAGCCAGTTGCTGGTAATCACCTTTTGAGCCACCAGAAAAGAGATTTTTAAGAACTTAATCGTCAGGGGGTTTCGTAGTTCCCTAGGTATTTCTAGGAAAAAGTAGCAGAGGGGGGACAATCCCAATTGAGAATCTATGATTTCTCCTAAAGCCTGCCCTAGAGCCTGTTTGAAGGAGGCCAATTCTGGACAATCCCAAAGTAGGTGGACCAAGGATGCGGATGAAACCCCGCAGTTCCTCCAACAAGCCGCTGAGGTTAGGGTATGGTACCTAGATTGGATAGCAGGGGATTGGAAAAAACGGGCAAAAATCTTCCAGCAAAATTCCCGCCAACTTCCCGAAGAGATACCCCAGTGAATTCTTTCCTGGGTCCAACCCATAAATCTTCTGGGATCAAAACCCCAAGGTCCCTTTCCCAGGCTTTCCTAATATGATCTGTGGAGTCCCTGTTCCAGGATAATAATGCCTGGTATATTTTAGATATTATGTGGGCCTTAATCGGGTCGTTCTCTATTGCCCTTTTAAGTAAGTAAGCAAATTGTGGAGGTGAGGAGCTCCCCAATTTAAATTGTGTTATCACGTTGCTTAAATAATTCCTTATCTGAAAATATCTGAACCTATCCTTCCAGCTGATTCCAAATTTATTAACTAGTGCCTCTAACGAGAGTATCTTATCTCCGTCTAGGAAGTGCCAGATCAGATGTAAGCCCTTTTCCTCCCATCTTTTAAAACCCACATCCCATTTGTTGGGGGGGAAAAGTTCGGGTATGGGACCGAGGTCAGCAAACAACTCCAATTCTTAGCCTTCCTGTCCCCTAGGGTCTCATACCATACGCCCTAAAGTAGTGGCTGTGAACGGGTTTTCCTCTTGGTTTATACTTACTTTCCCCTTCTGTCTTAATAGCAAGTCATTCATGTTCTTACATGATATGTCCTCACTTAACTGCAGGTCCTTCCATTTGGCTGAGCATGTCTGGTCCAACCAGTAGAAGGCAGTGCGTAACTGCCCTGCGTAGTAGTATAATTTGAAATTCGGCAGTGCCAAGCCACCCTCTGATTTGGAAATCTGGAGTACCGAAAGCCGGACTCTAGGTTTGTGTGTGCCCCAGATGTAACGCGACACTGTCCTATTCAAGGAGTGAAAAAAATGCATCTGGGATAGGAATAGGCAGAGACTGAGCTAAATACACAAATTGTGGGAGTATTATCATCTTTATCCCCTCTATTTTCTGTATCATGGGCATCAAAACTGGGGCCCATTTATCAAGTTCTGACTTTATTTTCCCCAATAACGGCACATAATTTAAAGCGTACAGCTGGTCCTTCCGATCACATAGATGAACCCCCAGGTATCTGAACCAGGGTGTATCCCACTTAAAAGGGAACTCCTCCCTGACCCGCTCTGAGGGATCGTAATGTATCTTTAGGACCTCTGTTTTAGTCATATTGATTTTATATCCAGCCAAACCACTAAACACCGATAACTCAGCCCATAGGTGATTTAAAGTACTTTCAGGATCGCTAAGATAAATCAACAAATCGTCAGCATATAAAGCCAGCTTATGCATGTCCCCCACTAAATCTCAACCCCTCACCTGTTCATTCATCCTTAGAGCTTGGGCCAGAGGCTCTACATACAATGCGAAGAGGAGGGGGGAGAGAGGGCATCCCTGCCTCGTGCCCCGTTGTAAGTCTATTAGAGTGGAAGTTTTCCCGTTAATCTTTATATACGCCTTCGGACTAGTATAAATGCTCCTCACAACCCGTGTAAATGGTTCAGGTAGTCCAAAGGCCTTAAGTACCAGCCCCAGAAATTTCCATGCCACTCGGTCGAAGGCCTTCTCCGCGTCCAAACTTAGAACTAAACTGGGGGCCCCCGACCGAGCGGCATGTTATATTATTTGTAGTGATCTTTTAATATTATCTTGGGTCTGCTTGCCGGGGATAAACCCTGTCTGATCTCCATTAATTAAGTCTGGTAAAGCTACTTTTAAGCGGTTCGCCAATATTGAGGTGAATAGCTTATAGTCGATATTCAGGACTGAGATAGGACAGAAAGCACCACACTGCGTGATATCCTTCCCGGGCTTAGGGACGCTCAAAATGATTGCATAATTCCAAGAATTCCGGACTGGTTCCCCGGAGTGTACCCTCTTACATGCCTCCAATAATGGGTCTACGATTTCCTGGCTAAAGAATTTAAAAAATTCAGGCGTGTATCCATCTGGACCCGGAGATTTTTAAGTTTTCAATTTCTTGATCTCCGAAGTTATTTCCGAGATGGGCAGGGAGGCATCAAGAATCTCTCTCATTTCCTTGGTTAAACTCGGTAAGTTTAGTTTGGCTAGATAAGTATTGATTTGCCCCTCGTCTGGGTTTTGTTCTGAGGCATATAGTCTCGTATAGAAGTCTCTAAATCCATTCAATATTTTTCCTGGGGTTTTTAATAATTGACCTGATATCGGGTCTCTTATTCGAATAATCATGGATTTAGCGGTATGTTATCGTAAACGGTGGGCTAAGAGTCGCGATGCTCTGGGTCCAGTTTCAAAGTACTTCTGCTGCAAGCATTGTAAGGCTTGTTCCGTCTTAATATCTATTGGCTTCTGAATTTTCTGTTTGACCATTAGGATGTCTTGGGTTAGAGAGCTGTCCCCCTCTGCCAACCTCCCTTGCAGTCCCAACAACTGCTCTTGAAGTGCTGCTAACTGCTGATTCTGTTGTTTTCTAAAGTGTGCTGCAAATTTGATACAGTCTCCCCTAAATACGGCTTTCACCGTATCCCAGAGTATGCCACCTGGTATCTGAGGCTAACTATTGTCTTGCTGAATTTGTGTCAGCCTCTTTTTAGCCATGTCCGTGAACTCTTTTAGATTTAAAAAATAGTTATTAAATTTCCAGAGAGAATGGCCCCTCTCCCCCTTTCACCACAGCTGCAACAGTACCTGAGAATGATCAGAAAGTACTGAAGGGATATGTTTACACTCCATAGCCTGATCTTGATGTTCCCCCGACACCAGTATGTAATCTATTCTAGCAAATGAGCCGTGGGGGTGTGAATAGTGTGTATACTCCCATTTGTTCTTATTAAGTATTCTCCAGGAGTCCATCAAAAAGGTATTCCTGAGATGTTCCTTAATGAATCGACTAGCCGGGTTCATATGAAACGCCTTCGCATTGGATGTGTCCTTCTGGTCCCACACCTGATTCAGATCCCCCCCCCACTATTAGGATACCTCTTTGCTGCTCAGTTATTTTGTGCAGTAGGTGGCGAAGGGTCTCCTTAGTAGACCCTGGGGGCACATAGAGGGAAGCCAGCATGACTAAAGTTCCCTCCAGCCTCCCAATGACAGTGGCCAGCTGGCCTTCAGGATCTACATAGCTAGATAATTTTTGAAATTGCACCCCTTTAGGAATCAACACAGCTACTCCTCTTCTTTTCCCCTTTCCATATGAGGCAGTCATAACCTGCTCGAACCCAAATTTTCTCAGCTTTTGCTGTTCTGACTTATTTAAATGGGTTTCTTGTAATAAGATAACTGATGGTTTTTGTCTTTTAATCATAGTTATTACCTTGTATCTTTTCACTGGGTTGTTTAAACCATTAACATTCTGGGAGAGGATTCTTAAACTGTTTCTAGCCCCCATCTTTGGGCCGGAAATAGGACCCACTTCTGAAAGTTGACCACACCTCCCAATCCCCCCCACCGCTGCACCTCTCCCCTCCCCAGACACTGCGATCTACCATGTTGCCATAATGTTGTACTGTTGAAAAATGCCAGTGATTAAATCCAAGTACATTCAGAACACAACAAATAACAAAGACATAGACAAACATATACAAAAACCTTCTCGGGTGTAGGAGCCAACTGGGCAATCCTGCAACTGGATTCAAAACTATGTACAAATGCGCGTCCAAGGTAGGAGAGCAGAGCTGTCTGCTCTCTAACCGTCCGAGTTGACACCACTCGGGTGGGAGGTAAAGGTGCCTCATACGATGCACGTTCCTCCTGGGTCTTATGTTGCAAAGGTCCTGGCCCGTTGTCAGGGCGTGGTTTCACCAGCTGTACCCCTGGTGACATAAGGGGCTCCATTCGAATAAACACTTCCCAGTCGAAATCAGGAAGGAGCTTGGTATCCACATATCCCCCCCCCAATTCCCAGGACAAGACACCCTACTGAGATCCTGTTTTCCTTCTGGCTTTGGGTAACTGTTTAGTAAAAGTTTTACTTGGTTCAACCTTAAACTAAATTTTAACTTACAGTTGTTATGTAAATGGCTCGGAGGGAACCTTCATGTCCTAAATCTGGGCTTGTACAGTGTCAATACGCTCCTATTGAGTCTCTTCCCTGGGAGTCTGCTAAATCATCCCCCATTGTATCCCTCCCTATACCCACTCGTCCCTCCCCTTAACGTTTAGATTGAGGCTTCAGGATCTGTAACGTCCCCCTCTTAACATTCTCTATTAGTTTAAATTATAAGATCCTTATTTCAGTAAGTCGAATTTTTAGTAAAAATTTCCCCAATCGGGGGGGGGATCACCTGATGGTTTCTCCCAACCGGGCTTCTGCTGTCTCCGTTCAGTAGAGACATTCTAATGATTTCTCTTATACGCTCCAAGCAGATCTTTAAGCCCAAATTATGTACAAGTACCTAATTTTTTTACAAATATTTTGCTGATCCAGAGAGACATTTATTTAGCCATTCTGCCCTCCTAGATCATTTGGTTACTTCCCTACACCTTATTTTATTTTTAATTCACCCAAGAGCCAGAAAGAGTTGGATGATTAAACCTAATATCAGCCAAGCCTACAAACTCAAGGCCTGGAAGAGAACTCTAGGTAATCTAACAAATCAAAGCCCACTGACAAGTATATGTGGGCCTCCAACTATACGTAGAAGGAACCTCTAGAGTGTCAAGTATGCACAAACAAAACTTTCATCCAAACCCTGTCCTTCATTTCTCAGGTATTTTCCAAGTTCTTATCTGGCTGTTCCTCCAGAGGTTGGAGACTAGAAAGTCTGTGTAAAGTTTCTTTAATCTCTTGGAGTGTAGCTGCAGCTGTTCGTTTTCCTGGCCTATTGGATCGATGAGGCTTGGGCTGTTGCCATGCGAGCTGAAGAGAAGGCTGGCGCTCCTTCCGAGATGCGACTTCTATTATCTCGTACCCCTTATCTTTCACCGCTTGCAGGGCTTCCTCATATGTCTGGTATAACTCTGTGCCCGAGTCCCACCACACCAGAAGACGAGCAGGGTAAGGAGTCTGAAATCTCACATTTGAAGCTTTGAGCTTTCCGCAGTATCGGAGAGTAGGCCAGATGTTGTTGCAAAATCGAGGGAGGGTAATCCTGATCAAAAGAGAGACGAGCTCCGTTGTATTCCACCTTTCTCTGTTTCCATGCGGTACGTAAGATTTGCTCTTTTTCTCTGAAGCTTGCAAACTTTGCTACGATTGATCGGGGCCTTGCGTTCGGGCCTGTTGGTTTGGGTACTAAGGCTCTGTGCGCCCTCTCGATTCTAAAGTGGAAAGACGGCGGGGAGATCGAGAACATGTCTCAGCAGGTCTTCCAAGAATTCATGCATCTCTCCAACTTCTGATGCCTCCGGTAAACCATAGATTCTCAAGTTGTCTCTACGAGACCGCACCTCAAGATCTAAGCACTTGGCAGTAATCTGTTCTTGTTGAGTTATTATATATTCAATAGCCCTTGAGACTTGTACCATATCGTTTTCTGTAGTCGCAATGCGTTCTTCCGAGGAGGTAACTCTTTCTTCCAGCCCTTTTATATCTGTGCGTAATCTGGTAAATTCTTGTTTTGTCTCTGAGCGGAATTGTTTTATCTCAGTGAGGAGAGTTTCAAAACGAGAGCGTGAGAGGGTATCTAGTTCAGATTCTGTGTCCCCTCCGGCCATGCTTACAGGAGATTCTCTACCACTGATTGCTGAGCTGGCTGGGCTCAATCCTCCATCATCCGCTTTCATTTTTTGAATTTGAGGAACGGGATCTTTTCTTTGCCGAGTTCCCACTTAACTTCCTATGCATTTTCTGGTAATTTGTATTATTTAGATTGCGTGGGAGCAATTTAAGTGACCTAGGGGAGGGAGAGCCTCTCGACTAAGCTGCCATGTCGCTGGTGACATCACCGGAAGTCGTCACCGCCATCATCCTTATGGTTACCTCCACTATGTGCTCTCAACCCCATCCCCCTTTTATTGTGATCTCAATTCCATGGGAGTCTTCCTGCCTTATTAGAGACCCCCTTGTCACCTTCCCCTTTCTGCCTCCCTCGTTATTTTGCCCACTTAACTCAGACCCCCAACCCGAACAGGTGTCCCCTTTAACCCTCCCTTATCCAAGCCATTTATCCTGGCCCTGATGGGTTCCCCTCCCCCCCCACACTGCCATCCTCCCCCCTTGTAATAGTACCCCTACCTCCAGAGGTGCTCTGTGGGTCCCCTTTACCTAGGGCCCCATCCTTGGTACAGACCCCCTGCTGAAGGGGGGCCCCTCCCCTGCCTCGTCTCCCAGTTTCTCTCCAGTCGTGCTCTCCTCCCTCATGTCTGCAATATGTTGCATCTCACCCATCTGCTTAACATTTATGTTTCCCCTTCTCCCTCTGGGACTATTTCTATCCTTTCCATTGCCGGTCTGTGATGCCCTATGGGTATCCGACTCCCTCCCCCCGGCCTCTGTATCAATTTCCTCATTTCCACCAACCCCTTCCTCCCCCTCTAGGTTGCTTAGTAGCTCAAATTTATTGTAACACTCTATGCCAGCCTCCGTCAAGTAACCTGAGTTTCCCCCGACTGCCCCTCTAAACTGCCCCTCTTCCTCCCCTCTTGCCCTGTTCTCCTTAGGAGCTCCCTTCCCACAGTCTGCTCTTAGGCTTCCCACAACAGCCCCTCCTGACTCTTCCCCCTCCACTCTCTTTGTATTCAGAATGTTCACCCCGTACGCTTTCCCCTTAGCGTCAACATCCCTATCTAAGGGTCCTCTGTCCCTAATATCCCCCCTCCTGCTTGCTGTAACATAACGTCCTGTAATTTCTGAGCGTTGCCCCAGCCTCCCCTCAGCCCCACCCTTCTGCCACCCATATCTACACCCCTTATCCTTGGACACCCCCAACTCCCCCAGCTTACTCCTTAACCAATATACCTCACTCCTGATACAAGATAGCTGTCTACAGAGTGGGCAGCCTCCCTCTCTCCAGGCCCAATTGAGAATTATTGCCATCCCACAGCCTGTGCAGCCTACAACCCTTCCAAAGATGCCTGCCATGGTGGAATGTGGCCACCCTGTTTGTCCCTCACTGTTCATAATGGCACACACCCCTTTCCTCAGTCCCTTCCTCCTGGAATACAGCCTCTCTCTATACTGACTGCAGTTATTTACGAACCCAATTTCAACCCCACCAATAAAGTTCCCAAGTCTCACAAACACATACAGTCCAGTGTGTGTCCAGTCCCATTAACAGTGTGTGTATGCAGACATCAGGTACCGTATGATGTCACAGGCCCACCAGCTCCTGTTGCTTCAAATTTTAGTCACAAACAGAAATGCACAGCCCTTCAATCCCAACCCCCAGTGGCTTGAGGGGATTCGAACTGGGGTCTGCAGGTTCACAGCTCCTCACTCTCACCACTAGAGCAAACTGCAGAGAAGGTTGGTTGACAAACTTTTAGAAAACTAGCACACGTTTCTCAATCAAAAGACAAACTTTATTGAGACAAAACCCAGATAAGGTACAGCTGACCTGATAGTGCAGTAGCTGTGGAATCACTTGTCATTCTGACAAACTGGGTTTGCAGACCAGGATGCCACTGTGGGCCTGGTAGAAGGATGGAGATTCATCATGCAGGGCACACGCCTCCTCTGCGAAGGACACTGGAGCTCAGACTGGCGTGTGACTAGAAATTTGTCAGAGGGGAGAGAACAGAAGCTCAGCAGTGTCACATAAGTGTACCTGTATGTGCTTTTAGGCATTGGCAGTGGGCCAGCAGCACCTTCTAGGGGAGTGAGGGGTACAAAACGGGAAGGAACTGCTGAAGCCAAAGGGTAAGTGGGGAAATCAGCCTTCAGTGACCATCTGTCTCCGACAAAACACTGTGCTGACCCATGGGGAAAAAAAAGCTGAGCAGCTTTGCTGAGCAAAGGGGGGGACAGACAGGAGTAGACGTCCCACTGGCTGAAGGAAGCCAGAAGACTCCTGGGGGAAATCTGCGTAGAAAATCGAGACAGAGAAGGTTGGTACCCTTACCTGGAACTCTTAACACAACGGCCTCCATCACACTACTGCCACCTTATTCATTTATTTATTTTAAATTCAACAGGTAGGCAAACAGTGGTCAACAGCAGACCCATTTGCAGTTGCGACCATGGAGGGGCAGAAGGTGTTAAATAGGAAACATGAGAACAGAAACAACAAATCAAAATGGACAGAGAACAGCAAATACGGTTACAAAATTACATAAAACGTCAGCAAATATATATATCTTAGTACTACTATCCTCCCAGGCTTATGGAAAGCAGTAAAAAGACAACATATTGAAACTCTAGTCAGGTGTAAGGACACAGCCACATCACCTTCACAAATAGAGGCAAAAACATTAAATTAAGAAAGAAACAACACCCTACATTTCATGAGAGCTGTAATCCATCCATGGCAGTCAATAACACTAATTAAAAACCTAATTAACTATTCACGAGTCAGACTTGTTTTGTGATCGGCTGCTTTGCTGGGCATTAATCTCTTGGAAATGCCTGAAAAGTAGAGACGAAGAAACCACAGCGGCCACTCACTGAAACAAATCACAGCTTGAAGTTGAAGGGACACTGCTGGCTTTTGGCTGATTTTTTAAGCCCTCTTTGAAAACGATACCTGCACATATGTCTATCATTGTGCATTTCTGCTTAAAGTTGAACCAGCATAATATTCTGTGGTGATTTGCATATGCAGCCCATGATGCTTTGCATTGTGGGGGCATGTGTGACTTTGTATTTCTTTGAAACTTGGCTTCCCAGCCAAATGCCCTTTGGGGTAACCGTTGCCTCAGTGCTTGCACACAGAGGCTCCTTGTCTTTTAAATTGTGCATCATGTGTTTGTTTAGGATAAAACGAGCATTTAGAGATGTTTTTTCAATATTTATATTAATTATCATCCAGACTTTATCTTGAATGGAATGCCCACTCCCGCATGTGCACAACTAAGATGGCCACCAAACGTGTGTAAACTCATGTATGCACATGTTTTTTGTTGTTGTTTTTTTGACACGTTTCATCCAAAATGATTTTCTAATAGACGTTGGTCTCCTGAGCACAACTACATTACTCTGCTGCCAAAACAAGTGTTCTAACATATTTAATTCTCTCTTCGGAATTTAACACTGTGTCTCTGGGCATTCGCATTAATATCGAGTAATGTGCAACCCCAGAGTCAAAGCTTTAAATTTCAAAGATAGAATTAAATATGTTATAACACTCATTTTGGCAGCAGAGTAACTCTGTTGTGCTCAGGAGAGCGATGTTGGTTAGAAAATCATTTTTGGCTGAAGTGTCTCATGCGCTTGGTGGCCATCTTAGCAATGGCAAGGCAATTTTATGTATATGACACCCAGTCCTGCAGGCTCAAGGCACCTCACAAAACCAAACCAATAAAATAATACAAATAAAATGATAAATAAGAAGTCAAATAATAAAATAATCATAACAGAACAAACAGATAATAGTAACGCTCGCCAAAACACATATTAAACTAATAGGCCTTCAGCTTAGATTTAAAAATGGACAGGGAAGGGGCACCTCTTATCTCCAGTGAGGGGCACTGCAGAGGAGTGGTGCTGCCACCTCGAAAGCCCTATCCCCTAAGATTTTCTTTTTAACTCCTACGGGGCCCCCCTCCAGCCCCACTCCTTCGGGCTCTCGCATGCTGGTTCTCCCTCTGCCTGTCGGACCTTATGCCCCGCTGCCGCGCCTGTTTCAGCTTCACCCAGAGCTCTGCTGACATTCCCCACTGGTGGTCCAGCTTACCCCTGCTGAAAGCCCTCGCCCCCCCGGGGGACGGTGAGGGAGAGGAAGTGCCTATTACACCAGAAAAAGTCATCCAGGTGCCAGGCATGGTACGCTTAGGCGGTTGGTGGCATGCGGTCATCCTACTGAGGGCCGTCATCTACAGTAGTGCTGCAGGGTGGCCATGTTTTCCACTTTTTCTGGGGTACCCACCCACTTCCCACAATGTGTGCAGCCGTGGTGGCATCCTGGAGCTGGGGGTGTTTGGCAGCGTGTGGTCACCCATGCTGCCAAGAACACCTCCATGAACCACAACCAGAAGCCACTAAGAGAACAGCGCACAATGACCCTCCCCCCACCCCTGTGAGGGAAGCACCCAAAGGATGCTTTCAAATCCCTCCCTGCCAGCCTCTGCTCATGGCATCCAGGTTCAGGGTGCGAATCCAGATTGCCAACGTGCCAGAGCAAATCCCCAAGGCTCAGCACCACAGAGCCAGCCCCCTGAGGATTTTAAATGTGATCTGGGAATGAAAAGAAGTCCCTCATAAACTGACTGAAGAGAGTGGCCAGGAACACATGTGGTCAGGAGGTCCTTCAGATAGGAGGGACCCAAACTGTGCAGGGCCTTGTAAGTCAACACGCAAACTCTGAAGATGATGCATCACCGCACCAGCAGCGAGTGCAGAATGCGGAGAACTGGTATGATATGCCCAAACCAGGAAGACCCAGCAGCCAGTGGGGCTGCCATATTCTGGACCAGCTGCAAGCAACACAACAACTTTGCGGATAGCCCCAGGTAAAAAGTGTTACAGTAATCTACTCTTGACTAGACAAGTGTGTGCATCAATGCTGCTGGGTCAGATGGCTCAAGAAAGGGCTTGATACGGGAAATGTTCCAAAGATGATAAAAGCCACTGCAGACAACAGCCGACACTTGATGTTCTAACATCTGCTTGGAGTCCACAATGCCCCCCCCTTCCCCGATTCCCTACCCTATCTACAGCCTTGACAGTAACACAATCCAAAGACTGCAGAATGGTACTACCACTCAAAACTGATGAACCAATCTGCCCCGGCTCCACCAGTAGCACCTCCACCTTTGAAGCCAAAGTCAGCTGGCCACCATTCAGTCATGAACATCCCTAAGACACCCAGTCAGTTCTAAAACAGCCATCCTGCCTTCAGGGGTACAAGACACAGCTGCGTATCACTGGCAAAACCCAAGCCATATTGTCCAATAATCTCTCTGAATGGCAGCATGTAAGCAGCGGACAACATGAGGGCCAAGACTGGCCCCTGATGCCCGAGATGAAAAAGTCAAATGCCACCTGCTGCTCCCTGCCGGATAAGTAGGACTTGAACCACTGGTGCACCCTCGCTGTGAATCCTATATATAATGCCCCAGACAGGCCAGCAGCACCCCATGGTCCACCGTGTCAAAGGCTGCAGTAAAGTCAAGCAGAACCAACATGGAACTATGTCCATTACCTCTTGCAGGGACAGATCATGGTGCACCTTGACCAGAGCAGTTTCTATACTATGATGAGGCTGAAATCTGGACTGCAAAGTCTCACAGATGTCATATGTCTGCAGGTGCTGCTCCAATTGCACCGCCACCACCTTCTTGATCAACTTCCCCAAAAGGGGAAGGTTCAATACAGGACTGTAATTTGTGAGCATGTCAAGGTCCAAGGATGGTTTCTCAAGATGGGGGTCTCACCGCCACCTGTTTCAAGGGATTACAAAAATTCCCTCCTCAAGTGAACACCTGACAATCTTCACAAATACTGGACCAAGTGTTCCTAGTACTCCGAAAGAAGCCGGGTCAGCCCAGGATCCAACATACAGTAGGTGGGGCACAGACCAGAAACTAACCAGAGAACATCCTCAGCCAACACTGGCTCAAACTCCTCCCACAAAGACAAAGTGCACCTACCCGAGGGCCAGATACTGTCAACCGATGACAGGCCACTTAAGGATATCCCAGCCCCGATAGAGGACACCTTGTCAAGAAAGACCCAATTAAACAGGCCCAGTGGCGCTGAGGGTTGAGGCGCTGGACTCCACACCTCGCGCCACACTGGTGACCCGGGTTCAGGAATGGACTTGGGTCATTTGGGGGTCAGCCGGGGAGATAAAGATTGAGCGTCCGGAGGACTGCTCTCCTTCCTCAGGGTTGGGGGGGGGGTTTGTGCTGCATGCATCAGCACAAAAAAGAGGGTCTCGGCCCATGCTCAGGGTGCTTGACTGCCTACGTGAGGGTAGAGACAGCTGCTGTGCCCATTGCACGGGTGAGGGCACGGGGGAGAAAATGGAAGAAAAATACCGGGGCCTGGCAGGACCCATGATGGCCACGATGGGCCAGAGAATGTACCCTCTGGGGGAGGGTCGTAGCCCCTGCCAGGTCCGTGGATGTGGTACAAACAATGTTGTGATAAAAAAAAAAAAAAAAAAAGAGAGAACCAATTAAACTCATCACACCTTTCTGTGGAAAATGCTCTACAGGACTAGCAACAGATAGGATTTCAATAATTTGTCCACAGTGCTGAAGAGCTGAGCTGGTTGGTTCTTTCGGGCAGCAATCATCTGTGACAGGAACACTATCATTTTCAGAGTGATTGCTTGCTGGTACTCCTCATAATGAGCCCTCTGCACCAATTTATCCCCCTCTAAGTGGGATCTCTGCCAACAATGCTCCAATCTTTGCCCCTCAGTCGTCAACCTGTTCGGATCATAATCAAACCAAGGCAACCTGCAACGAGAAATCAAGTGGCATACAAGGAGAGGTGCTAGGGGGTCATCAGCAGTAGCAAGAACCACACTGTAACCCTCCACGACATCATCAACTCTCATCGCAGAAGCCACCTCGATGTCCGAAAAGGATAGGAGATACTTGCGATCCCCCCCCCCAATTAAAATCCAACACCTGGTCTAGAGCCTCCCTCCCAGGGGGCTCCGCTCTAGGAATACGATATACCTTTTCTTGCTACTGGTGACAGCAGCCACAAAGGCTGTCACTCAAAAGTGGCTACTTGAAGCCTCACCTTCTAGAGATGCCTGGATGGCCAATTGGAATAAGTATTTTGCTAATGGAATGGATGACAGTAAAATTAAGACACACTGTGGAAAAATGAAAGCCAAATGGCTCCCGTATTTTGCATACATGGAAGCACGCACAAACTCCACGACAGTAGAACAGATGGCTAATTTACCCTGAACCAGTCTATCAGTGAGGATTGACAGGAGTACACATGCGGGAATGGGCAGTCCACCCAGGATAAAACCAGGACAGTGACAAATACACAGACTGAAAAAACATCTCTATATGCTTGTTTTATGCTAAACAAACATGTTGTACACAATGGATGGCGATGAAGATATGTGTAGGTATTGTTTTTAAAGGTGGCAAAAAAAATGTGGCTAAAAGCTGATAAATGGACACTGTCAACCCCCCTTTAGCCTCAAGTGACTCTAGTTTAAAAAACACATATTATGGTTGGTCACATTCTGTACAATTTGCTGAGGCAGCTGGTAGTTTGATTCCGAATTCCTTCTGTCTTTTGACAAGTAAAAAACAGACTACCCAGCATAGTGGTGTAACCACAAAAAAACATCTGTTTATAGCCCTTGATCGAAATCCACTGCCTCTTTCCTGGACTTGGGAATACCTCTAACACAGTTTAGCTGCTCAAGATGCAGTGAGAGGAGACAATTGCATCATGAGTGGCTGCACTGTTTGGGGGTGCTCCTAATGTTCAGGAAGTATACAATAAGAGTAGAGCAAGAATTTGAAACAAAACAAGGTTGGATATAATTACATAATTAGCATGTATTTAATTTCTGTTACGAAAAGAAGTAGATAAAACAACTACCCACATCAATGAATTTAAAGAGCTACTGACGCCTCAAAGAAAACTTTACAAAAACATAACTAGGTACGATTTTGCATGCATTCCATTTATATTTTGTATATTTTTCCTCCCCATTATTACTAAGAAAATTTGCATTAATATATGACTTTTATCCCTAAGGGTTCCTTTAGAGTCTCATCTGCTCTGTTGCTATGGAAGTAACTGTGATTTCACAAGCAGTGCTCTATGACTTCAGGTAGGGAGAAAGCAGCAGGACTAGATAAACTCTTCAGAAGCAAAGATCCTGTTTTCATGCAGAAGACTTCATTAATAAATAATGGGGAGGCGGAATACAGCACTAATGGGAAATACAAGCTAGACTGTGTCTAAATATTAGGTTTTGTTAAAAGTTCTCCTGAACGTGTCACCAGCTCTTTAAGGGAAGGTAAGCAATCATAAAATGTAGGTGTTCAAACTAAAAATAATATGATGCATAAAGGGTTAACAGTGTCCCTTTAAACTTCAAAAAACGTCTTTCTGTCAAATTGGCATTTTTTTCTTGGTAAGCTCCATTATCCAAAAATAAAGCACACACATTTACAAACTGTCAAAAAATAAATAAATCTTGTATCATGCAAATGGCGAATGCCCTGGTTTCACCCTTCCTCTCTGCTCACCCAGAGTCTGCCATCTATCTCCCTGCTTCCCAAACAAGAAAAACAGCAAATACACAAAAAACAAAAAAGTGATTAAACTTATAATCATGATAACAAACATACGTATACTGTCAGCACAACCAAACTATCACAGCGAAGACCATTACAGCGACAAATATCGCCAGGTCGCTGTAATGGTCCCGCTGTACACTGGCACTGTTTCTCCCGGTGTTTTGCCCCGACCCCGAAACAACTCTGACTCAGAGTTTGTTACTTAAAAAAGGTGTGTCTGTGGGGGGTGCGGGGGCCAAACCCGGCAAAAAAACATTTTAATCCTGATGGCACAATGCCGACTGTCAGCATTGTGCCTGTCGTTGTTCCGGATGTTGACAACTATGTCGTAGCTGTGGCATGGTAGACTCACGACCATATAGTCATTTTCAGGGGAATTAACACCCGATTTAGGGTCGCCATCAATAATTACCAGCCAGGTGTTAATTTCCAGGACATGATCAGCTGTTTAGTTGTTGCTACTTTTTAACCCCTTATGTGCCCTTGGTTTCAGCTCGAGGACCCAACTACTGTTACAGGCAGATAGCTAGTGGTGCAGACAGCACTACAGGAGATAAGTCCGTCCTGGGTGTGTATTATTGGTGGAACTTTTCCATCCTGGGTGGTGTGGCATGAGGGAAGGCTGAGTGACTTAAACTACCCGACAAGTGTCACTATACCACAAAATACACACCTGGAAGTGCCATGTTTTGATTATACAATGGAACCCAATATTAAAAAGTTACAAAATAACAAGGGGAAATATCATTCTATAAGAAAACAAACAAAAAACAACATCTTAACAGAATATAAGACCAGTGCAAGATTTGAAGCTTCCATTCTAAGCCTCCACTTTGTGCTGGGTTTTTTGTCATCGGCTCAAAACCTCCAATCAGATTACAGCATTCAAATGAGTCATTGTGCAAGTAACCAATAAGACATAACAAGGTGCTGGTTGTTATGAGATGACTGCAAGCCCAGCGGCATCATGAGGCACGAGGCCACAGGCCAAGTTTCTTCAGCACCTGTAAGTGTGATTATCACATTGCAATTCATACCCTAGAGTGTCTTACTGTACCTATAAAATGAGCCATTAGGGAAAAAGCAACTGACTAGAGTGAGGACTTTTAAAAGTGAACTGAAGACACTCATTGCTAATGGACAACATTGTCATTGCTAGTAACTGTATTAATAGTAATGTTTGTTATCGTGTGCTGTCCCATCTGTGTCCTGCTGTGTTCTGCTTGTCCCAGGATGTAACTGAAAATGGGATTGGTCTCAATTTACCCTCCTTGTAACAAATAAACAAGTCAATCAATAAATAAATAATCTTGCCAATTTTATGTTGTTGTTTACAGTTTTATTAGTGTTTCTGTACACAATGGGAAAAAAGTAGTTTTTATGCAGACCCTCCATCCCATCCCACTGCTTGTCCATTATGAAGTAGGCACACCCTGGTCTTTGTGCAAGAGTAAGTTTGTACTGTTATTTACGATGCTTATTTGCCAATTACTTGTATTTAATCGTATTTCTGTATTATCTGGATTATTGTTCTTCGTGTAGCTTACCACTCTTCCCCCTCGGGCATTCATACTGGTGAGGGTGCCCACATCAGAATGTTGGCAAACACAAAAGCAGCCATCTTCTTTTTTCATTACTGGCATCACAGTAAGCTGACAGGAAAACTAACCTGTATGTAACCCCCCTGCAAATGGGGGTTCCCAAAAGACTTCCAGGAGCTTGCTTGAATGCTCCAAGCCTGAATGGTGTTTGGCATTTAAGCCATTTATCAGTGAGTGTTTTTAGAACCTCTGGTACTGTCTCTTTAAGAGCTGTCTGCTTGCAGACATAATTAGTTTGTATGGGGGACTGTGTGTTTCTTTGATTGAGTACCACTCAAGCTGCTGCCAATTCACTTCATTTTTGCAGTCACTAGGAGTGCAAAGGAACCTATCTGAAAGATGTAACTGTTTGCCAGAAATTATTTAGAGTAATAATGAAATTACAGTTTGTCTAACCTGCTTTCTTTGCAGTCAGAACTGTGTCTGCTAGTTCCCATTCTAGTTTTGAACTGCTGAACTGGACCAATCAGTGTGGGGTAAGCTAGCTCTAAAATGGTGCCTTGGACGAATCAGAACTTGGACTCATAATCTGAGCCAGCCACAAGAGGATTGTATGGGCAGTGACTCTGGGAGATGTAGTTTAGACTTCAGTGCCTTTTGGACCAACAGCAGCAGTCTATTGTGTGACAGCCAATCAGTCAAGAACTGGGAGGAACTCAAAGGAAGTGCCCGGTTTTGTCAGTTGGAGTTTCAGTTGAGCTTTGGCAGTGAAGAAGGAAGGAGCCCTGTGCTTTTCAGTGTGCAGTTTTAGTCAAAAACGTGTGTAAGGCCCAGAGTTCCGGTCTGCAGCTTGTTAGGACTGAATCTGTCCTGTGAAAAGAATCAAAGGATCTCTGAAGAGTAGAAACCAGGCTCACCCTGTAGAAGACTGGAAGAATTGCTGAAAATTGACATCGGTCTGTCAGGAACTGAATCTGCTGTGTGTTCTCCGGTATTGTGCAGTAATTGCGATCGGGATACAGATGCAGCCTGCCTGGTATACTGCTTTCTTTATATGGATGTGTGAAGAGGTTTGTGTACCTCAAGTGAGCCCTGCTGACATTGAAGGACCCTATCTTATTTGGAGGTCGTGAGTACTAATTCAGGGTCGCTCCTGTTGAATTGCCACATTAAATCCAAATGGAATTACTGTACTGCTGACTGTTTAATTCTCCTTTTCTCTGTGTGAAAGGGCCCTACCAGCTGCCACGGTTTGGACTAGCCACTAGGGCTTGGGTACCCAGGGACAGTAACTGATAGGGATAGGCCTGTGCACAGAGCCATAGGTAGATTATTAGAGTGATAAGCTAATTAACCTGATTTCCCCTGTCCTTGTTATATCCCCTAAATAAATCAGAGCTGCTTGTTTCAGCAAAGTTATACTGCCTGAGGTATTTGTCTATGTTAAAGTACTGTACTGTGATTGTTGCACTGTATCTCATTTCACAGGAGGTCCCAGTGCGGAACCAGACCTGGGGGTAAGTGTATACTGTGAAGGTAATTCTGATATATTGTGTGGGCCACTAGTGGGAAGAAAGGGGGGTTGCAGTGTCCCAGAGGGCTGACCAAGTTAGTTTAACTATTGCAAACCCTGACCTCTGGGTGGAGGCACCCGCCATTGGATCCAGGCCCCTCAACCTGTTAGTGGCAAATCAGGCAGGGGTAGTAGCCCCTGGGATAGCGCCATCTAGGGGTTACATCTTGGAGGCTCACCGCTGGGATTGTGTGTCCTCTAGTGGCCATATTTACGAACCACTGTTAAGAAAAAAATGGGTACCCCGACAGAAGTGGCTGTGCACCGCTGGTGGAGTGGTGTACTGGGAGGAGATCGACCCCCAAAATGCTATGCTTATCCTGGACATCCCCTGGGTATCAATACGGACACTGTGCAGGAGTACTTTCCAAGGTGGAAGGTTTACAAAACCCTGTGGTGGTGGGTCGGCATGCTAATCTGCTCACCACACTTTCCTGGCCTAGTAGAGTTTAAGGATCCCATAGATAGCTCCAAAGTGTCACAGACCATTACCCCAGAGGGAGCCCTCACTGCTTGGAGAGTGATAACTAAGGACAGTAAAGACCGGGGGAATCAGCCCCACCACTATCTGAAACTTTTGAAGAGAAATTTGCTGAATGGTTGCTGGGAGAGGGGAAACTGTGGAGGACTTGAAGAAACTATTCTGCCACCTGGTGTTCCTCCCCAACACCCTCTCCTGCTCCAGTGCCCGTAATGGTGGCTGAACCAATGCAGACTCCTATTTCTGCACCTGCCATTAGTCACGACTCTTACCGAAGGTTGAGGATCTTCTCTGGCACCTCCCACCCCCAAGGGGAGGATGACTGGGAGACCTGGATGAGACATATGTTGCCCCAAGTGCTAGAATGGCCAATGCTCGGGCGGCGAAAGAGGTTAGTGAGAGCCTCCGAGGGTCCTGCCCTGGCTACCATCCGGTAAAGCAGGCCAGTAACCCTGAAGCGACTGCACAGGCCTATCTTGAGGCCTTGGAGAATGTGTATGGGAGCCCAGATTCTGATGAGGACCTATGGTGGAGAGTAAGAAATGCACAACAGTACCAAGGGGAGTTGTTGTCTGTGTATGTCTCTCGGCTGGAAAAATTGTTGCAAGAATGCCTCAGAAAGGGTAGTTTGCCAGCGATTGAACTGGACCGAACCAGACTGGACAGAATCCTTAAGTCTGCCCCCTTCTCAGAACTGCTGTTGCTTCAGTTACGCCTGGCAAATCGACTGGAATCCCCACCCTCCTATGATGAGTTAATGAGAGAAATTTGAGGAGTTGAGAAAGGCGACTCGGGAGGTACCTGCACCAACAGCTGTGGCTACTACCGAGTGACTGAGGGTGACCCATCAAGTGAAGTTCAGGGGCAGAGGTTGACAGTCAATGAGTGCTCTGACAAGGAAAAAGATATGCCACAATGGGACGAACTGTTGAGAGAGATCCGGGAATTCAAAACAGTCCTTTATGAAGGCCACGCCTGCAAGTACGGGCCCTGACCTATATCCGACTGCATCTGCTATGGGGTGGGGTACCCACCCATGTATCTCCTGCTGATAACAGCTCCAAACTCAATTCCTTGACCATGGAAGTGGAGAAACTGACGAGATGTCTCCAAATGCTTATCACGCCGCAGACAGAGATGGCACCCAGGTTTCCAGTTAGTAATACCCCGCCTCTGGCTCCCAGTGTGGCGCCTCGGCCAGCTCAAACTCAGAAAGTATGTTTTGCTATAATTGTGGGAAAGATGGGCACATGAAAGAATGCCAGTCCCAAAGACACTGACAAAGTTGCATATAGGCTACAAGGAGAGCTTCGGAGAAGAAATCAGTGGTTAGAGGCGCACGACATGATCCCAGTGAGGGCACCAAAAATGCTAATTCACGTCCTTTTGTGGCAAGGTCAGTTGCCCAGGCCCCCACTACCGCCTCTCCAGACTGGTCCAGAATAGTGGGTCCCTCCATGGAGACCACTGTAAAGGTGAATGGAGTGTCTACAAGAGCTGTATTAGACAGTGGCTCCCAAGTGACAATTATGTTCCAGGATTGGTATCAGAAGCATTTGTCAGACATACCTTACAACCATTAGAAGGACTGCATGTATGGGGTTAAGTGAGAAGGCCTACCCTATTCCGGTATATCCGAATTTGGCTGTCTTTCCCCACCTCCGTGGCTGGAGTGGCCGAACAAGTAGAGACCCTAGCCTTAGTGTGTCCCCCACTGGACTGTATGATGGTGTCCCTTTGTTGACTGGAACAAATGCTCATATGTTCGGAAGGCTGGCACAGTTGTGTATGAAAAACAGGGGTCAAAGACTAGTAGAGCTTTAAGAGTTCCGCTTTAATTAAGAAGGCCTATGAGGCACAGAGAGATGCTGAAAAACAGAACCAGAGGAACCGGTCGAATTGTATGGAAGAAGGATCCTGAGTCTCTGATCCTGGCGCCAAATGCCCAGTGTACCTTACAGGAGAGGTCCGTATCAGAAAGGATGTTAAGAATAAAATATTAATGTTGGATGCACCAGGCGATGGAAAATTGCCAGAGGGACTGCTGGTCAAGCCTAGTATTTTGCCCGCTAGAGCCCATGCTTATGCCAGAAGGGTAATGGTCCAAGTTCATAATGTGTCTGAAAGAGACATTCGAGTAAACAGAGGTTGCATCTTGGCTAATGTGCATTGTGCAGACACTGCAGTGCTACCCAGCTGCAAGAGTTCAAGGAAGAATGACAGAGTAACGCCTGACTTGTTTGATTTCAGCGACTCCCGCTGCCAACTGAATGGAAAGTGAGGATCAGCGAAGCTTGCCCAGAGAGACCAGGTGTTTTTTAAAGGAATGGGATGTAGGATGCGTGCAAGGAGCTGAGCACAATATCCGCTGCATGACGAAAGACCATTTTGAGAGGTCTCGACGCCTGGCACCTGCTGACATAGATGATGTGAGACGGCATCTGCAAGAGATGTTAGCTGCTGGTGTAATACAAGAATCCAGAAGCCCTTATGCTTCCCATTGTGGTAGTGAGGAAAAGAATGGAACAGTAAGGATGTGTGTGGATTATCGCACCTTAAACCGCGGACTATCCTGATCAGTACACAATGCCCCGCATTCAGGATGCTTGACTGCCTAAACGGGAGCAAGTGGTTCTCTGTGCTGGATCTCCAGTGGGTACTACCAGATCCCGATGGCCCCAGAGGACCGTGAGAAGACGGCCTTTATCTGTCCGCTTAGCTTTATGAATTCATGAGGATGCCTCAAGGGATTTCAGGTGCCCCAGCCACTTTTCAACGATTGATGGAGCGTGCAGTGGGGACATGAACTTACTAGAGTGCCTGGTATACCTAGATGATGTTATTGTGTTTGGCAGCTCACTGGAGGAACATGAGAGCAGATTATTTAAGGTATTGGACCGACTGGAGGACTTTTGCCTTAAACTGTCCATTGATAAGTGTCAATTCTTTCAAACATCAGTAAAGTATGTGGGACACATAGTATCCACCGAGGAATAGAGACCGACCAAGTAAAGTTGAGGCCTTGACCACCTGGCCACAGCCCAAAATCTAAAAGAACTGCAAAGATTCCTGGGATTCTGTGGTTATTATCGGCGCTCATCAAGGACTATTCAAGAGTGATCCGCCTTTACTTAACCTTACTCAAGGGTATCCCCAACCCACAAAAATACCAAAAGTCAGCGTCCTCAAGACTGAAAGAGTGTATTTTCATCCGAGTGAAGTATTTGGGGCCCGCTGGACTCCTGATTGTGAGACTGCTTTTCATGAGATCATATATCAACTTACCCATGCTCCAGTGCTGGCCTATGCCGATCCAAGAAAACCTTACGTCCCTGCACACTGATGCTAGCTTGCAAGGGTTGGGGGCTGTGTTGTACCAAGAGCACGAGAATGGCCTGAGACCAGTGGCCTTTGCCAGTAGAAGCCTGACCCCATCCGAAAAGAACTATCCTGTACATAAGTTAGAGTTCCTAGCTTTGAAGTGGGCTATTGTTGACCAATTCCATGAGTACTTGTATGGGGCTAAATACTAGTAAAACTGACAATAATCCTTTGACCTATGTGCAGACCTCAGCTAAGTTGGATGCCACTGGCCATAGGTGGCTTTCTGCATTATCTACATATGACTATGCTCTCGAATACCGAGCAGGTCTGAACCACATAGATGCTGATGCTCTCTCCGGAGGCCTGTTCCCCAGAATGATTGGGTCGATTGGCAGAACCTGACATTCGGGCACTCTGCCGGAAGTTTGACAGGGAGGAACAAATGTCCACGGACGCAGTGGACTGCATGGTGGATTGCTTGGGAGCCTGAGAATTGCATACCTGCTGCTTATTGCCACTTTTCTGCAATAGACATTGGTGCACTGCCCTCAGCTGGACAATGACAGTATTCAGTGGCTCAATCCCGCGATCCCATGATCAAAGCAGCTTTAGAAGCCCTCTATGCAGGAAAAGATGTGTCCAAATTATGCTCCACTGATTTGAGAACTGCACTGTTATACAAAGAAGGTCCTAAGTTGAAACTGATCAATAAACTGTTATACAGAGAAACAGTAGACAGAGGGGACAAGTAGACAAACAACAACTAGTGCTGCCCACTGCCTTTCAAGACTCAGTACTGAGGTCCTGCACAACCACATGGGGCACCTTGGTATAGACAGAACACTTGACTTGGTGAGATCCAGATTCTATTGGCCTAAGATGGGGCTGATGTGGAGCAACACGTTCAACTTGTAGTCGCTGCTTACAGAGGAAAGCTTTGCCCCAGAGGGCTGCCCCCTGTTAACATCACCACCAGTGCACCCATGGAGCTGGTCTGTATTGATTTTCTGAGTTTGGAGTCAGATCAAAGAAATATCAGTAATGTGCTGGTGGTCACTGACCATTTCACGAGATATGCCCAAGCTTTCCCACCAAAGACCAGAAAGCATCCACTGTGGCCAAAGTACTTGTAGAAAACTTTTTGTTCACTATGGGGCTCCACAAAGAATCCATTCTGATCAAGGGAGAGACTTTGAGAGTCGTCTGATCAAAGAGATGCTTTCTCTGTGGGAGTGCGAAAGTCCAGAACCACTCCTTACCACCCCCAGGGGGACCCACAGCCTGAACGTTTCAACCGCACTTTGCTAGATATGCTAGGCACCCTGCACCCAAAGGACAAGCCTAGATGGAGCCAACAAATTAGCACCCTGGTACATGCTTATAACTGCACCAAAGTGATGCCACTGGATTCTCCCCTACCGCCTGATGTTTGGAAGAGAAGCTCGACTACCAGTAGATGTGTGTTTGGGGTCTCTCCTGATGGGGTTCAAGCTGACAACTATTTACAGTATGTGCAAAAGTTAAAGGCCCAGCTAACTCATGCGTACAACTGGCTCAAACCATGGCTGCCAAAAGAAATCTGGCCAACAAAGAAAGGTATGATAAAAGGTGAAAGCACAGGAACTCCAGGAGGAGATCGGGTATTGCTAAGAAATCTGGGACTGCATGGCAAGCACAAGATTGCTGACAGATGGCACCATCTCCTCACATTGTAGTGGGCAAACTAGATGATCTGCCAGTGTACAAAGTAAGGCCTGAGAATAATTCAAAGATGTAAAAACAATGCATAGAAATCATTTACTGCCCATTGGACAAATCTTAATTGAGTCTGAGCCCCTAGAAGATGCCCCTCTGGACCAGTGACTAGAGCTGCTGCTAAGAAAAGATCAAGAAAGTCTGCACCTACAGAAGCAAGTTAAAGTGTTCCCTCCACAAGTCCCAGTTGAGCATGACTGTCAGTCCATATCGGAAAAAGTGAGAGTGACTTTGAATACTATCCTTACGAACTGAGTCAATTGTTTGGGGCAATCCCTAGTCAATACTGGAGACAAAGCTGGGCCTTCTGGACTGTCTAAGCCCCAGCTTCATCCCTGGAGCCAATGCTCCCAGAAAGTGAAGTGCAAAGCATCAGATCAGATGAAATGGAATCATTGTGCATGGTTGAACTGTTTGAGCTTTCAGGAGGAAAATGATAGATTGGGGAAGACTGGTGATACACCGAACAAGAAGAGTATTTGAGTGCCCTGACAGTCCACTGCCAGTGTCCAAAGCTCTCCATGCGAGCCAAATGTTGTGGACTCAGAAACTGTAACTCCTGGAGCTGAAAAGTGCCCCAAGTTCCAGCCTCTCTACCCCATGGAGACTCCCTGACAAGTGAGGACAATGCTGAAAATGAGGCTCAGAGTGCAGAGACTATAACAGTTCCCCTAGAAAGACTGGTCGAGCTGTAAAGCCTGTGGTGCACCTCAGTTATGATTCCCTTGAGGCCTGTGGATTTGCCTCTCAATGTTGTCCATAAAGGAGTGTATGTGTCCCGAGCTCATTGCCCAAACTGAGCGTCAGTGCTAACTCAAGTTACTTTGTTGCCCTCTAAGTATGGTGCCCTTGCCCCGTCCAGCCCCAAGGTAACTGATAGGGAAGGGCCCCTCTCTTCAGGTTTCATGTACAAGAGGTAATAACTTGAGTTATGGTACAATGTGTATGTAATACTGTGTAAAGAGTAACGACTGCAATGTTTCAGAAATGTGTTCTTGGTAAAATGATATATTGACTGATGATTACATGCGAGCCTAATGCAAATGTATATGGTTGCAGTTGAAACTTATGGGTACTTGCTTGACGCGACGCAAGCTTTCCCAGGCCAGGAAGGTGTAACCCCTGCAAATGGGGGTTCCCAAAAGACTTCAGGAGCTTGCTTGAATGCTCCAAGCCTGAATGGTGTTTGCATTTAAGCCATTTATCAGTGAGTGTTTTAGAACCTCTGGTACTGTCTCTTTAAGAGCTGTCTGCTTGCAGACATAATTAGTTTGTATGGGGGACTGTGTGTTTTTGATTGAGTACCACTCAAGCTGCTGCCAATTCACTTCATTTTGCAGTCACTAGAGTGCAAAGGGAACCTATCTGAAAGATGTAACTGTTTGCCAGAAATTATTTAGAGTAATAATGAAATTACAGTTTGTCTAACCTGCTTTCTTTGCAGTCAGAACTGTGTCTGCTAGTTCCCATTCTAGTTTTGAACTGCTGAACTGGACCAATCAGTGTGGGGTAAGCTAGCTCTAAAATGGTGCCTTGACGAATCAGAACTTGGACTCATAATCTGAGCCAGCCACAAGAGGATTGTATGGGCAGTGACTCTGGGAGATGTAGTTTAGACTTCAGTGCCTTTTGGACCAACAGCAGCAGTCTATTGTGAGTGACAGCCAATCCAGTCAAGAACTGGGAGGAACTCAAAGGAAGTGCCGGTTTTGTCAGTTGGAGTTTCAGTTGAGCTTTGGCAGTGAAGAAGGAAGGAGCCCTGTGCTTTTTCAGTGTGCAGTTTTAGTCAAAAAGCGTGTAAGGCCCAGAGTTCGGTCTGCAGCTTGTTAGGACTGAATCATTCCTGTGAAAAGAATCAAAGGATCTCTGAAGAGTAGAAACCAGGCTCACCCTGTAGAAGACTGGAAGAATTGCTGAAAATTGCACTCGGTCTGTCAGGAACTGAATCTGCTGTGTGTTCTCCCGGGTATTGTGCAGTAATTGCGATCGGGATACAGATGCAGCCTGCCTGGTATACTGCTTTCTTTTATATGGATGTGTGAAGAGGTTTGTGTACCTCAAGTGAGCCCTGCTGACATTGAAGGACCCTATCTTATTTGGAGGTCGTGAGTACTAATTCAGGGTCGCCCTGTTGAATTGCCACATTAAATCCAAATGGAATTACTGTACTGCTGACTGTTTAATTCTCCTTTTCTGTGTGAAAGGGCCCCTACCAGCTGCCACAGTTTGGACTAGCCACTAGGGCTTGGGTACCCAGGGACAGTAACTGATAGGGATAGGCCTGTGCACAGAGCCATAGGTAGATTATTAGAGTGATAAGCTAATTAACCTGATTTCCCCCTGTCCTTGTTATATCCCCCTAAATAAATCAGAGCTGCTTGTTTCAGCAAAGTTATACTGCCTGAGGTATTTGTCTATGTTAAAGTACTGTACTGTGATTGTTGCACTGTATCTCATTTCACAGGAGGTCCCAGTGCCGGAACCAGACCTGGGGGTAAGTGTATACTGTGAAGGTAATTCTGATATATTGTGTGGGCCACTAGTGGGAAGAAAGGGGGGTTGCAGTGTCCCAGAGGGCTGTGACCAAGTTAGTTTAACTATTGCAAACCCTGACCTCTGGGTGGAGGCACCCGCCATTGGATCCAGGCCCCTCAACCTGTTAGTGGCAAATCAGGCAGGGGTAGTAGCCCCTGGGATAGCGCCATCTAGGGGTTACATGTAAAATGTCTGAAATCCCAGAAACAAGTTTCGATCTCAACTTGTCAGAGAAGGATCGCCTCAATTTCCTCCAAGCAGAAAATGAGCACGCTCGCTCACTCCACAGCTTAACAGCTGACCTGCTGTCTCCATGCCACAATCGCAATCCCACCTGCCCACTCACTCCACGACTTAACAGCCGACCTGCTGTCTTGCAACCTGCCCACGCACTCACTCTGTAACCGAGCAATCATGTGTTCTCCCTAGCGCTGCCTGCTGCCACAACGTATCGTACAGAAATCCTAAAAACAAAGACAGCATAATGGGGGGGATTGAGGCTACCATAACAACCGCATTAGGGAGAAAAAAAATCTAGCTAGCCCAAAAGTCCTAAACTCAAAAAAAACAACAAAAAAAAAAAAACAGTAGGCGGACGAACTATTTTATTAAAAATTAACAGAAGCATTTACTGCAGCCTCGTGCCTCACTACGCCTCCTAGCTGTGCATTAAAGTATCTAACACACACACCCTGTCGTGTCTTATTGCTTACTTAAGTTGTGTGTCTTACTTAGGTTTTTAGGGGTAGCAAGCTTTAACTATAGAGAGGTGAATAATTTTAGTCAACAAATTTTGCTTTGTTGTTAACTTTCTTTGGGGATGTCTACTAGTGCATCTAATTGCCCAAATGTTCTGAGATAGGCCTTAAAGGCGTTCTTCGTACTATAAACTATCTTTTCACTTTTAAGTGTTTCCAACATATCTTGCAGACACTCTTTGTATGTTGGCCTCCTTTGATCAAGCCACAGTTTTAGTATTTGCCTCTTGCCTGCATTTGCTATTAGATACACTATGCATTATGTCCTCTGTTTACTGTCATCTCATTTGTGCTAACATGGCCCAAGATTATATACAGTATATATATGGTGTAAATAGATCTTGTAGCCCCAGAAGGTTGTTTAGGTTACTTCTGATTTCATTCCAGAAAGTCAGTGTCTCTCAACAATCTCATAAGACATGCAGGGGCCAATTCCAAGATGGCCAGCATAATTTGCATGCGGTTGCGAGTTACGCCGGTCACCTCTACGCCGCATTCTAGAAGTGTCAGAGTCCCGGCAATTGCGACATGCGAGATACATAATGCGTGAGGCGGTAGCCCATGCATGGTGTATCGCAACCGCATGTCGCAGCGAGCGACAGGCGGCCCCCCTGGAGCCCCCTCCACCCTGGACCACTGCAGCACACAGTAGGGGGCATGGGAGGCCAGGACAGATGGCACAGATGTCCGGGGGCACCACTGGAATGGACCTCCAAGGGTTCCTCTCCATCGGGGGTTTGGGGGGCCGGAGTGTACATGTGGGGGCCAGGGGGACAGCATCGCTCCATTGCTGTGGTGCTACATGGTTGCATCCAACGGTGCTAGCCGTCGGATGCCACTTATGACAGCTCCGAGCTGTCATAGATTCCCTATGCCACTGCTGCTTTGGGAATTGCAACTGTGGGTTACGACACCCACTCACCTGGAATTGGACTTTGTGCATTTCGTAACCCGCAGTTGTGCCAGGGATCAGCGGGCTGCGGTGTAAGTAATGTCCTTACTTGTGACTGCTGCAGCCCGCAGACGCATTGGCGCAGGGCACCTCCGGAATAGGGGCTGGTGTAACGCTTGGCGTAAGTCGTAAGATATATGCCATGGGGTTTGGCATATCTTGCTTACGCCATCGTAGCCCCTCCTGGAATCGGGCCCCCAATACGGTACCATCTTCCTTGTTGCACTTGTAGCACAGAGGTATGGTTATACTCTTCATCTTACACAACTTGCAAGGTATGTAGCATAAAGTATTATTTTAAACTGTTGTATTTTTAGGTCTTGTATCAATGTAGCTTATAAGGAGAAATTCCAAGATGTCTTTCTGCTTCCATTGGGTTGTATCTCTATTTAAGGTCTCACTCGACCACTCAGTTGTTTCTTCTGCGTGCCGTCTTAAACACAGAAACTTAGACAATGATGGTAGAAACAGACCAAATGTCCATCCATTATGCCCGAGTTCCCTAATTAGCCCTGGGACTTACTGTCCCTCCAGGGTTCTAGACCTCATCATCCTTCTCCCCATTCTCCTCCCAGTTTCTGCCGCCCGAGCCCTGACTATACCCTTCATTCTGTCCCAACTGTGCTTGAAACCACCAACAGTTTTAGCACCCACAACTTTGGCTGGAAGACGGTTCCACAGCTCCACCGCCCTTTCTGTAACATAATACTTCCTCATGTAACCTCTTGAACCTCCCTCCTGTCAGTTTCCATTCATGCCCATGTAACTGCGAACTAGTATTCAAGCTAAATAGTTCCCCACAGTTCACCTTAATTCCGTTTAGGAACTTGAAGGTCTCTATCATATTTCCCCTCTTCCTTCTAGACTCAAGCAAGTACATGTTCAGTGCCTTGAGGCGTTCCTCATAGGACCTGCCCTGTTGTCCCTGAATCATGTTTGTTACCCTGTGCTGCACTGTCTGCAACCTATCCTTATCCATCCTGAAGTGAGTGCTCCAAAACCAGGCACAGTACTCCAGATATGGCCTCACCAAAGACCTATATAAGGGAAGTATTACCGCTTATTCCCCAATGCACCTTAATTACCATACAGGGACTGGCACAATTATAGACTGGACAATCACTAACTGTCCTGACAGAATATCATCCACCACAGTCCTTGCAGATTCCCTCAGTGACCACGCCCCTGTCATCTGTAGATGGTCAAATAAGGCCTCCAAAGCGCCGGCCAAAATTGTCAATATAAGGCTCCTAATGCAGGGCAAACTGGAAACTCTTAAAGCACACCTCAGCCTACAAGACTGGCGCTTTACTGACTCCAGTACTGACAGTGACGTTACCCTAGATAGCTTCATATACAAGTTTAATGAAGGGTACAACATACATGTCCCCCTATCAAAATGCAAGATCCACACCCGCAACAGCCCCTGGATCACTCCCCAACTAATAGCCCTCATGAAGCAAAGAGACGCCCTGTGGTGCGTAGCTAGAAACTCAAGCACCCCAGTAGACTACCAGAACTACAGGACCTTCCGTAATAAGTGCACTTGGGCAGTACGTGAAGCCAAAAACCGTCATTATAAAAATGAACTAACTCCTGGGGTAACAGCCAGTGGTTCTGGGAGAACATCAAGATACTGACCAGCAAACCTAATAACCACCCCCACCAACCTTTCTGAACCATGAAAGTACTCCCATGCAGGACCTCAGTGTAATCACCAATATCTTCAACGAGGCATTTACTGACCTCAGTTGTGTCCTGCCACCCAGCTTCCACCAACCCCCATCCCATAGCTATCCACACCAATACCCTAGGACCCAATCTACCTCCCACTCACCTTTCTACCTCAGAGTTCTCTCCCCTCGTGAGGCAAAAAAAAACAACTCCTAAAAGCACTTGGTAACTCCAGAGACAGCAGCGAACAGCTCGCCCTCAAGCTGGTTAGTCTCAAACTTGACTCAATTC
This sequence comes from Neoceratodus forsteri, assembly GCA_016271365.2. Classification (NCBI taxonomy): domain Eukaryota; kingdom Metazoa; phylum Chordata; order Ceratodontiformes; family Ceratodontidae; genus Neoceratodus; species Neoceratodus forsteri. The sequence goes on along the minus strand of CM028131.1, from coordinate 1,399,862,891 downwards.
TCACTCTCCTCACTAAAATACTAAATATGTCCTTGATAACTGGCAAATTACCACACATCTGGAAGTCAGCAGTGGTTGCACCAGTCCACAAAAGTAGGGACAGAGCTAATCATGCAAACTACCGCCCTATATCCACTCTGCCCCTCTCTCAAAGGCATTAGAGTGCATCATTTCTGACTAGCTAACAGAGTATCTAGATAAGTATAACCTGCAATGCCAGCAACAACATGGCTTTCACAAGCAGCACAGTACTACAACCGCACTAGCTGAGTTCACCAGTTTTATCCACAGTGCCCTCGACAGAGGGCAATTGGTGGGGGCAACATACATTGACATCACCAAGGCCTTCGACACCGTAAACCATAATCTGATACTGGGCCAACTTTATCTTACCGGCCTCTCCTCTGAATTCTTAGCCTGGTTCAGAAGCTACCTCACTGGGAGGACCCAAAAAGTGAAAATACAAGATACCCTCTCAGAAAACCGCTATGTTACCACCGGGGTTTCTCAAGGCTCCATCCTTGGCCCACTGCTTTTCAGCTTCTTTCTAAATGACCTGCCACAGTCAGTAAGTGACCAAGTCCTGCTCTATGCAGATGATGCAGTCCTATACTCCAGTAATGCCAACCCCACAGTGCTTGAAAAGCAAATGCAGTCTAACTTCACCTCGGCTGAACATTGGTTCCTCCAATCTAAATTACAAAAATACAAAGACCATGCTGTTTGCATTATCCCGTAATAAACACCGCTTACAACCCCTACACATCCTTAACAATCAGAATTCCCCCCTTGACATGGTCCAAACCTTTAAATACCTGGGAGTGACACTTGATAGCACCCTATCTTTCAGCCACTATATCGACGTACTTGCAAAATCAGCTAATGCAAAACTGGGCCTACTGTACAAACACCAACAATGTCTTACTTCTGAAGCATTAAAAACAGCTGTTAACAGCTCAGTGCTCTCAGTGATAGACTATGGGCTAGTAGTTTATGGGGCCGCATCCCAAGCTGCCCTAAAATGAATTAGAACAATGCTTAATAAAGCTTGCCAACTAGTTCTTGGAGCACCGCGGCTCACTCACACCTACGAACTTTACAAACATAGAGGGTGGCTGAATCTTGATGGCCACATTCAATATCAAGTAAGCCTACTAGCCAATAAACCCTCACTTGGCCTTACCACTCCAGGTCTACAAAGCCTCCTTAGTCACCCAACCACCTCCAGAAGTACCAGGGGGGCTAAACAAATGGACCCTTAATGTCCCCTTCCATCAGACCACACAAGGGCAGCGGTCCTATGAATACTGTTCCCCACGCTAGACCTTGACATCAGGAAAGAACTAAAACTTGGATCTTTCAAATCTAAACTCCGCAAAGCTTTGACTTCAAACAGCAACTACGACTGTGGGACCTAACCCCCCCCCACGCTCTTGCACTCTTATGTCTCCTAACTTCATTTCCCCTAAATAGTGACCTTCCCCAGCCTTTCCACTCCCCTGCTTACCCTGCTGTCCTCCCCAGCCTCTTGTCAACCCTTTCCCCTCCCTTACCCCCTCCTAGCCCTGGACTGACCCTTTTCTCCCCCCCAGCACACCCTCATTTCCATCCCTCCTCTCTCCCCTCTAGCCTAGCCCCTGCTCCTCCCAGCCCTCCCACCCCTCCTGCTCCCTCTCCTTGCACCCCTGTCCCTCTTCTCTGCTTCTCCCTAGGTTGCACTGGCCCCTGCAGCCTATTCTCTTAACCTCTTCAGACAAGGGAACTGTTCCACCAACATGTTCTGGCATCCTTACTGGTATCGCAATCTTCCTAACTAATAGATTCCCACCCAGTCTGCTACTGGTCTGGACATACCTGTTTTAAGCACTCAGCAACACCTAATTGAACCTGATCATGTATTATGCTGGCATTTATTAATGTAGCTTGCTATGTGATATATCTCATCCTGTATAAAACTTGTCTCAGTTACTGCTACTTTCAGACTGCTGATTATTTTTGTAATGAAAACTCTGTATATGTATTTGTTCTCTGTACCATTGTTATGTTTACTGACATGGAACCTCTGTAAATGAGCCTCTGGCTCAAAGGTATTTCCGATAAATAAATACCTCTTCCCTTCGGCTATCTACTCCCATCCCAATACATCCCAGCATCCTACTCTCTTTCCTATATGCCTTGCTGCACTGACTTGACTCTTTAAGGGAGTCTGATGATAACTCCAAGGTCCTGTTCCTCAGCTGTAGTGCTAAGTCTCACCCCAGCCATCCGGTACTCTGTCCTGGAACTCCTGTTCCCTAGGTGCATTACCTTGCACTTTTTGGCGTTGGATTTCAACTGCCAAACCTTAGACCACCCCTCTAGCTTTTGTAAGTCACTCTGCACTTCTATGATTCTTTCATCGCTATCCACCCTCCCACAGAGCCTAGTGCCATCTGCGATGAGACACAACCTGCCTCAGATTCCCTCACCAATGTCTCTGATGAACATGTTGAAGAGGACCAGGCTCAGGACAGATCCCTGTGGTACCCCACTCATGACCTCCCTCTCTTCTGATTTGACCCTGCCAACCACAACCTTCTGCTGCCTCCCCTGTAGCCAGTTACCTACCCAGTTTACTATGACCTTAGCCACACCCAGATACTCCATCTTCTTAAGCAAGTGTCTGTAAGGCACCAAGTCGAAACCTTGCTAAAGTCAAAGTAGAGCAAATCCACAGTGTGGTCCCTATCCAAGTCCCTCATCACCCAAAGAAAACTATCAGGTTTGTCTGACAAGACCTCCCTGCCATGAATCCGTGCTGTTTACTATGCTGGAGACCACCGTTCTCCAATTAGTTCACGGGGTCCTCTTTGACCAGTGACATCATCAGTTTACCTACAATAGAGGTAAGACTGACAGGTCTGTAGTTCCCTGCTTGTTCCTTGTAACAGCCCCCTCCCCCCATGAAGTGGAACTATGTTCGCCACCCTCCAATCCTTCAGAACTACCTCCGTCCAGCCAGCCCGGTGGTGCTGGAGGTTGAGGCGCTGGTCGCTACACCTCACACCACGCCGGCAACCCGGGTCTGGGAATGAGCCTGGGCCGTTGGGGGTCAGCAGGGGGGAGAGAGAATCCAGCGTCCGGAGACCTGCTTTCCTCTCTCGTGGGGAGGGAGACTTGTCATCCCGCTCGTTGACTGCCCTCTGGCGGCGACTGGAGGGCAATATGGGTTGGGAGGCACGTACCGACGTCCTTACATCGGTAGGGGAGGGGGGATGGGAGAAAGAGGAAAAAGGAGCCTGGTAGGTTCCATGATGGCCCTGCATCCCCGAGGGCCACCCCGGTGTCTGGATTGGGTCTCGGGGGGTGGGGGAGCTGGCGCCCTCCTCCCTGACCCCCCATCCACAGTGGAATTTCCGGGGGGTTGGCAGAGTGGGGACACGCAGGACTGGAGAGTGAGTTCCTCTGTGAGGAGGACCACAGCCACTTGCCAGGGTTCACTGAGGATAAAAACCTACATAGAAAAAAAAAAAAGAACTACCTCCATCCTTGGTGAGCTATTGAACAGACCTACCAGGGGTTCAGCCAGTACCAATGCCAGCTCCCTAAGGAACCTTGGATGCAACCTATCTGATCCCAGGGCCTTGTCTATCTTCAGGGCTGCCAGTCCCTTCTGAACCCTTTCACTCGTAAATATTGTCTGCCTCGTCTCTGGGACTCCCTTTGTGGCCACTCTAATGCCACTCTCTGGCAAGGACCTACCATCCTCCACAGTGAAAACTGAGCAAAAGTAATCATTAAGGATGGCGGCCTTTTGCCCGTCCTCCTGTATCACCCCACCTCCTTAGCTAGCCTTATAATTCCCCCTGCTTTCCTCCTTTTTCCCTAATATTCATTTTTCATCCAGTATAAAATGTTGGTGGACTGCTCTTCTCTGCAGCCGCCCGACGTTGATGTGCACTCATATACTTAAAAAGATGCGGAAGCACTGGCAGGCTTATCCACGGACAGCAGTGTCAGTTTCTGGGTCCGAGAAACTCGTGCATGCATGAGTAGTTCATTGAACTTGTATGAGATTGTTGTATTTCCTTAACACCACCAAACTTAGCAAACTATCTTACAAATGAAACTGAGCGTTCAAACATGCAGAAATGCAGAGCTGAAATCTGAAGCTGTGACTCTGGGCATGAGCATCAGCACGGCATTGATGAAAAATGAAATAAAATATTTCACTACTGAATATCCCGAGCAGATATTTATATTTTAGGGACATTATGAAGGCTGCAGGGAGTGCAGGCACTTGTGCTATAACGGGACAAAAAAGTCAGTGTACAGCTAACAGTGTCCCTTTAAAAAGCATTTTTCAATGTTTTAGGTCCTTTGCTAAATATATGCTGGCAAACCAATTTCTGGACAACAATAGTAACTGTTGAAATAATCCTATAGGGAATCATATACATTTATTTCCTTTAACTTCTGAGTGGGAAGGATCTGTGTAACCTTTTTGTTGAGTTCAGACTACATCTCAAGGGCAGAATGCTCCGTTCTTTTGGGATCAACGCATGGCACTGATCGGGAAAGAACAGGGCATTCTGCTCTTGGGATACGGACCAAACACAAAGGCTGCACACTTCCCACTTGACAGTAGCCAATTTTTCTCCAGCCATGTCCTTCAGCTTTCCCTTAAGAAATAATATTAAAGCAAATCTTTCTGCAACCTGGTACTCCACTGGGCTATTATTTTTACCTTCCCAGTTTAGCTCAATGTTTCTGTAGCTTCACTTAAAGAGCAGTTTTACACCTTAACTGACTCAGGACAGGCCGCTCACGGCAAGGAGCTGCCAGCCTGAGGACTTCAGTCAGCCGTAATTAAAAATTTTGGGGTAAAGTATTTTAACTTACTACCTTCTTAGAGGTACTTCAGAGATTAGCCAAGCTACCGAACACCATCCACATCAGTGCCCCCCAAAACTGTAGTCTAATGACGCAAAATAGGGAAGGGGCTGCAGTGCTTTATATGCACATACTGGGGACTATGCATGAAGTTGTTGGTCACTTTTGCGCTGCAAATCTGCCATGCACAGGCGACCCTATGTCTCTTAGCTGCGCATTGAGGGGGATCCCACCTATTCCCCGCGGCATAAATGAAAGGGATGTGCGTCCCTTCTGCACTCAATCCTCTGGCTGGTTGCGCAGCTACGTGTGTGGCCGGTCTGGGGGTGTGCCCACACTCCACGCCATTCATGAAGGTGTGGAGTGGTGGACAAGGAGGGGCACAGCATATAGCAGTGGGGACCCTGCCATATCCTTTATACGTCCCCATCCAATGACACCCACCAGCTGTGACAGGACAGGAAATCCCTCTATTGTACTACCCTAGCCCACTGGGCTGACAGGGAGGGGTGTTGGCAGCCATTCGGGCACTTGCTCATACTTTACAAAACAGCAGTCCCGCACTGTCCAAGAATCCCCTGATCATGTGGAGCAGGGATCCACTTCGCAACCCAAGACAGGCATCCGTTTCTATGCCTACTTGTGTCTGTCAACCCCACAGCTGCATGCCGAGGGAGCTTGGCCACAGACAGGCACCTTGTGGGTGCGCATGGTTGTGCAAACCGCACACCTTGCAACTGTCCGCAGGTGTGTAGCTACATGGGCCAGGTTACACACGAATCGCACATACTTGACTTGCCTTTGTGCATAGGGCCCATTATGCCACTGGGGGCAGCACTGGCCATTACATGCTGTTATGTTACTTTATTAGTAACTGTACACCCTGGGGGGTGGCTTATACAAGTCATACTACCCCCTTAACATGTACAATTGCCAGTAAAGTAAAATAATTGCATGAAAAGGATGACACTATGCCTGGTCGCATTATATGTCTTTGTACAGTACTGCAGGCCCTTCCCTACTTTGTGTCACCAGAACATGGTCGGGGGGGGGGGTGCTGCAGCAGGTGCACATCGGCTCGACTAATCTCGGAAGTACCACTGATGACTTGGTTAGTTAAAGAACTTTAAGAACACTTTACAAACAATTTATAGGATGGCTGGTTGAAGTCCTGGGGCTTGCAGCTCCTTGTCATGAGTTGCCTGCCTCACGGGAGTGAGCTGCTCTTTAACATCACAACAGTGACTGAGATGCAGAGCTGTTAGCTGGCCAGTGGGCAGCCTCTCCCTTGAAGTATACAGCCTACCCCTGAAGTATACAACCTACACTAAAAGCATGTATACTTTGGACTGCTTAGCAACTGATTTATTTTACATGTTAATACATTCCCTCAAAGGCACTGTTATGCCTATACAAGTGGTGTCACATGGCTTCTCAAAGTGTGAGAACTGCAAACAAAAGGAGTGCAGTTCTGTCACCCCACACCGTGAACAAAAGGAGTGTGGTTTCGGCACCCCGAATTGTGAACATTGGGAGTGCAGCTCTGGCAACCTGAACCCTGAACAAAAGGAGTGCGGTTCTGGCACCCCAAACTACGAACGAAAGGCACGCAGTTCTGGTACCCTGAACCATGAACAAAATGAATGCAGTTCTGGTACCACTAACTGCGAACAAAAGGAGTGAGGATCTGGCACCCTGAAATAGAAACGTAGAAACATAGAATTTGATGGCAGATAAGGACCTCTTGGCCCACCTAGTCTGCCCATTTCCCTACCTGATGGATAAGCTGCAGATTCTAGTTAATCAACAGCTTACTTCCTCCTACCCCCCACTAGAATTGCCTTATGCCTGTCCCATGCATTCTTGAATTCTCCCACTGTTCCTGACTCCACAACCTCCTCAGGAAGGTTGTTCCATGCATCCACAACCCTCTCTGTGAAAAAATAGTTCCTAACATTACCTCTAAACCGTCCCCCCTCTATCTTCAACTTGTGCCCCCTTGTTCTTGCACATCTCTTCTTCAGAAAGATACTACCCTCTTGTACTTTGTTAATTCCCTTGAGATACTTGAAAGTTTCTATCATGTCCCCCCTCTCCCTCCTTTCCTCAAGAGTATACATACTAAGCTGCTTTAGTCTCTCCTCGTATGTCTTCTGGTGCAGACCCTGCACCATTTTGGTTGCCCTCCTCTGAACAGCCTCCACTCTGTCTATGTCTTTGCGGAGATGGGGTCTCCAGAATTGCACGCAGTACTTCAGATGGGGTCTCACTAACTGTCTGTACAGAGGGATAACAACTTCCTGTTTTCTACTGTTGATGCCTTTCTCTGTGCATCCCAGTATCCCCCCAGCCCTCCTTACTGTCTTCTCACATTGCTTGTCCACCTTTAGGTCATCTGATATAATTACTCCTAGGTCTCTTTCGATTTTTGTTGTTGTTATTAACTCACCCCCCAATTTGTGTACTCTTCCCCTGGGTTTTTGTTTCCCAGATGCATTAACTTGCACTTCTTTGCATTGAATCTGAGCTGCCACATATTTGCCCATTCCTCCGACCTTGCCAAGTCCCTTTTCATTCTTTCCACCCCACCTTGTGTCTCAACCCTGTTGCAGATCTTTGTGTCATCTGCAAAGAGACATACCTTTCCTTCCAGCTGCTCTCCAATGTCACTTATAAAGACATTAAAGAGGACCGGTCCCAGTACCGCACCCTGCGGTACCCCACTAGTTACCCTCCTTTCTTCACTGTGGACTCTGTTTACTATTACCTTTTGCGTCCTATTGTCCAGCCAGTTTTTTATCCAGGCTACCACCTTGGGACCCACTCCAAGGCTGGCTAACTTGTATATTAAGTTTTTGTGTGAGACTGTGTCGAATGCCTTCCTAAAATCTAGGTAGGCCATATCCACAGCCTCTCCTTGCTCTACTACTTTGGTTACCCAGTCAAAGAAATCTATTAGGTTCGTCTGACATGACCTTCCTGCTGTGAAACCATGCTGCCTTGGGTCCTCTGCCCCACTGGCCTCTAGGTACTCAACAATTCTTTCCTTCAGAAATGATTCCATCATTTTCCCTACCATTGAAGTCAAACTAACTGGTCTGTAGTTTCCTGCCTCTGCCCTGCTCCCACTGTTGTGAAGTGGAATCACATTTGCCCTCCTCCAGTCCTCAGGTACCACCCCATCCTCCCATGATTTGTTAAAGAGAGTAGTCAGTGGTGTTACTAGTTCTACCTTTAGTTCTTTTAGAATTCTTGGGTGAATCCCATCAGGCACCATTGCTTTGTCCACCCTCAGTTTCAAGCAAGAGTTCTTTCAAAACCCTTTCTTCTGTGAATGGACTGGTATCGACCCCCCTATTCAGGGTTTCTCTTGTTTGCTTTAGGTACCTCCCCCTCCTCTTCCGTTGTGAATACTGAGCAGAAATATTCGTTCAGTAGCCCTGCTTTTTCACTGTCACCTTCTGCCAGTGCCCACATTCCCTCCCCTTTATTAAGTCTCTGTATACGTCCCTTGGTCTTTCTTCGCTCCCTAATGTACCTATAAAAGGTTTTATCCCCCTTCTTAACAGAGTTGGCTATCTTTTCCTCAGTTTGTGCCTTTGCTATTCTGACTGCCTTCCCTGCCTCCTTCTGCTTTAACTGATAAAGTTCTCTGTCCTGCTCCTTCTGTGTTTCCTTATATTTCCTGAATGCTATCCTTTTCTCCTTAACCGTCCCTGCCACCTCTTTTGAGAACCATAGTGTTTTTTTCCTGCGTTTTGTTTTGTTGAAATGCAAACAAAAGGAGTGCAGTTCTGGCACCTTGAACTGCTAACAAAGAAGTGTGGCTATGAAACCCGAACCATGAACAAAAGGAGAGCAGCCTTGTCATCCTGAACCAGGAAGAAAAAGAGGGCGGCTCTGTCACCGCAAACCACGAACAAAAGGAGTGTGGCTCTGGCACCCCAAACTGCGAACAAAAGCATTTCAGCTCTGGCACTCCGAACCGCGAACAAAAGGTCAGCTCTGGCACCCCAAACCATAATCAAAAGGAATGCAGTCTTGGCACCTTAAAAGTGAAAGTAAGGCCAACTGTATGAGTGCATCAGCTATATATTAATATTTAATATACATATATTGAAAATAACATGGCACTAAAGCATAAAAAAAAAAAATCACGATAATAGTATTGCTCCCAGAGTGATAACAGCATACTTATTGACTGATAATACTATCGTTCAGGTGCTGAAATACTATCGTTTGGGACCTGAATGATAGTATTATCAGTACAAGACAACAGCACAAGTGCAAGTTTCCCTCCTGATGTCTTCCACAGCGTGCCTTCTGACTCGCAACTTTTCCTGTGCGGGCGGGCACAAAAATGTTTAAAACATGGCGGCTCGATCTCTCGCTTAGTGAGACTGTACTGCACCCCAGGACTGCACCCTCCACATTTCCCTTCATTTTTCTCTGTTTTCTCTAAAAATGGAATTATCTGGTTGATACTGCATTACCCATAGGTTTCATAGGTTTGTTCAGAGGTCAGAAGACTTTTACTGTCCATACAGCTCACCACTAGAAATTACTGATATCTCAGAATGTTATTTCTAATCAGGAATCTATCCAGATTTGTTTTAAAAGCCTGCATGGTACTACTGGATACTACCTCCAGTGGCAGTCTGTCCCAGATTGGCACAACTCTTACACTAAACCAGTGCTTTCTTTCAGTAATCCTATACCTTTCCCTTGTGAACTGCAATGGATGTGCTCTGGTCTGATATGGCTGTTTACGTAGCCTTAATCCCAACTGTTCCCTCAAGTTACTATCATTAAGGGCCTTAAAGACCATGTACATGTCTCCCCGCAGCCTACGATATTCCAACATATACATCCCTAATTTAGTCAACCTGTCCTGATAGTCCCTACCTTGCACCCAATCGATCATCCATGTAGCCCTTCTCTAAACCCTCTCCAGTGACAATCTCCTTTTTGTAACCTGGAAACCAAAACTGTGCTCAGTACTCCATATGTGGCCACACCAGTGACCCATACAAGGGCAACAAGACCTCCCTCTTCCTACTCTTAATATGCCTATTTATACAGCTCAATATATTACATGCTTTTTTTAACCACCTGGCTACAATGCTGATTAAATTTCAGGTCATTTGAGACCCTTATTCCCAAATCCCTTTCATCATTAACCACCCTTAATATCTGTCCATTTAGACTGTAGGTGGCCCCTGCATTGTTTCTGCCAAAGTGCATGACCGTGCACTTATCCACATTAAAAGCTAACCTCGAAACTTGTGCCCAGCCCCGCCGTTTGATCAGGGTTTCCTGTAATCTGGCAGTTTCCAGGTTGCTGTTTACCGTGAAGCCAATTCTAGTATCATCAGCAAACTTTGCTTCCCATACATCCCCTCCGGCTGTCATGGAATGTATATATACATTAAAGAGGCAAGGAGCCAGAACAGACCCCTGTGGGACCCCACTTCATCACCCCCGACCATCCCAAGCTACATCCCCTGATTGTCAATCTCTGTTTTCTATCAGATAGTCAGGAGCTAATCCAACATGTTATGTTACCCTGGATGCCATGTTCTATTAGGGAGTCCACCATTTCTCCGTGTGGTACTTTACCAAAGGCCTTGGAGAAGTCCCAGAAGAAGAAAAGGTAGGACAGCCTACCAGTTATGGTATACAGTGCTTACGGCGGGGCCTGGGATGGGGGTGGGGGCAAGCAAGACAGACATGTTGAGAGAGACAGAGTGAGGCAGTGTGGCGGTCAGCCAGGACCGAGAGAGTCCTTCACTGAAGCGGCCTAATGCCTGTAACAAAATGCAAGATGGATCCATATGTTAAAAAAAATAACAAACAGGGTAGTGTGCATTGCAAGGCAGTAATTCCATCTCGAGTTTCTAAGGACATGGGACCCTCTCAAGCTTCGCTCTCGAGGTTCCCCATGTACCCAGAACCTCTCAATGGAATTATTGCCTTGTAATGTACCAGAGTCTATTATTCTATTTTTAATAGGTCAAGGTGCTACCAAAATATTTTCTTTTTTTTTTTTTTTTTTGTTTCTTCTTTTTTCCCTCTCCACCCACCCCCCTTCGGGCCTATTGCCCCCGAGGACCCCCACCCCTCTCGGCTCTGCCGCTTGACTGCATATTGCAGCCACCACAGGGTAACCCCACATGACCCTTTGTCGGGTGGGTACTCCTCTTCCAAGGAGAAAGGGCCTGGCAGCCTAGGCATTGGCTCTGGGCGCTGCTGCAGTCGGTCTTAGCGGAGTCCGAGGAGGCACTTGGCCCGGGGCGGCCGTTATCCTGGTGGGTGGAGATGCCATGTTTCTGTTTTTCCTCCTGCTTTTCCCCAGATAGCGCTGCTTCTGTGCTTCCCCTGGTCTCCACTCCACCAGGGGCTGCTACAGAGCGATGCCTTTCCCCAGCCCACCCCAGGAGAGGAGAGTCGTCCTCCAGACACTCGATCCAGCTCCTACCGCTGCCGACCCTCCAGCACCCGAGTCCGTTCCTGAACCCAGGTCGCCGGTGTGAAGAGAGATAAGGCACCAGCGCCTCAACCCTCTGCGCCATCGTGCCGGACCAAAATATTTTCAAATAAAAAAAAAACACTGAATTAGTCTGTTTTTCCAGGGCAGCTGTGCATAAGCGACTTTTAGCAGAACAAGAGTGTCTTACGCACAGGGAAGTGGAGCACTGTGACTGGTCAGGAGTGCTCCCTCAATCTATACATCCCTGACATCTATGTTTCCAAGTATACAATAACATAGTCACAATAATCCAGTGTCTTGGCAGCAGCACACAGCATTGCCGGTCCGGATAACCAGCTGGAGTCACAGATGTACTCTACCTACTTTCTGGATTAGGGGTTGGTTACAGCACATCACCCTATGCCACAACCTGTGAGTACAATACAATAAGGTACTATAGTAATGTAGTAATTTAGGAGCACAGAAACAGAAAATGTCAGCCCATCTAGTCCGCCCAAGCCTGCCTAGTTATGGGACTGTGAATTTAAGGCTGGAAGGGACGCTAGATCTATCATGCCTCTCCCCCATCTCGACTGACCACGACCTGTGCTCCTTACGGCCTTGTCCCAGCTCACAGCACACACTGTTCCAGCAGCTGTTTTAAAACTTTGCACATGCCAGTTACCAGCTTCGGAAAAACTTGAAAGCAGCTTAGTTTTTTTCCCATGTTTGTGTGTGTCTGTGGGAATTTCTAAGGACATAACCAGAAATTACAAGAGTTACCATTTTTTTTTTATATTGTACAACTTATTTACCCAGGATAGCCCAGCTGATATGTTACATCTTATTTTTAGAGTGGTAGCAGTATACTCTTTCAGTTTTATACAGGATAAAATATTTATTAGAGCCACATCTCTGTTTGCAAGGTCATCATGTGTTGGGGTACAATTTACATGGAATACATACTACAGACAAATAAGTTCTACATTCCACAATAGCTGCAGTACATGTTGTTGTAGTTACTGCCAGTGCAACCTAAATGCTCATTTTGTCTGAAACTCTTCCCAAGGTACAGGAGGAGAGTATTTCTCAGAGGAGAAGGTACATGAGAACAAGGGGACATGCAAATGAAGCTGGAAGGGGGAAATTCAGGAGGGATGTGAGGAAGTACTTCTTCACTGAAAGAGTGGTGGATGCATAGAATAGTCTTCCAGCAGAGATACTGAGGGCAAAAACAGTGGTGGGCTTAAAACATGCATGGGATAGGCACAAGGAAAACTTAGTTGGAAAGCGGGCGGGGGGGGAGGTAGCTGGAGAGCACGTAGTGTCTTTGGTGATGGTATAGGCAGGTACAAATAAGCAGAATAAGTGGGCCAAGCAGTCATTATCTACTGACAAATTTTATGTTTCCCAATGTACATATTGCCCTGGTCTGTACATATTGCCTGCTCGAATGTCTCCTGCACATTTGTCTGTATTGTTCCACTGTATTTAGTGCCATCTGGGTGTTCATATTGTTAGTACAATAATACTGTCTGTATTTACTGTCCCTTTCCTCTGAATGTCTTGTTTTCTTGTACCCCTCCCGCCTAGGTGGCACCTGGAAATGAGTCTTGGTTCAGTGTGCTTTTCCCAGTTACCAATCTTCAATAAATAGGGCTCCTGTTTTTACCCTTTTTTAGAGTTTGGTGGAGTGGAACTCTAAGAGGTTACGTCACTATGTGACTTGCTCAGAGTCACACTGTGAGTAAGGTGCTCCAGTGAAGCAGCCGGCCCAGTGGCACAGTAGTAGTGCTATTGCTTGCAGCACAGACAACCCAGGTTCAGGACCGAACATGGGGCGGAGAGTCAGCTGGAGGCTCAAGCATTCGTCAGATGGTGTTCCTCCTCTGGTTGGGGTGGGAGCAGACACTTAGCAACAGTTAGGTTCCTGGTGGCGGCCAGGAGTCAGTGCGTCCAAGTGCCTCAATAGTGCTGTGGACTGGCGGCCATGGCAGATGTCAGAATGCAGTGTACGGGAGCGCATGTTTTGTGCCACTGATGTCACTGCACATCAACGACACCAGGGAGACAGAAACTAAAAGAAAAAACCCTTAGACACAGCACAGTGATGCCCAGCTACTGGTCCCTCTCCTGCCTCCTTGGAGCCCTGGACTGGCATATCCTTACTCTCTCCTGTCTATTTGCTGGGTGGGGGCAATGTGTGGGTCAAAGTGATTTCCCAGTGAGTTTGGGGGGGGGCTGGGAGACTGCAAGGGCTGATGAGGGGTACATCCCCACAGGCTCAAGAGAGCCAAAAATATAATTTTTTTATCCAGTTCTTTTTCTCACCCCTCTGATCCACTGACCTCTCTCCAGCGAAGTCACTCAGCTGTGGCTCTGGCCGCCCACCTGAAGCCTCGGCAGTTCCCCTCGGTCACCAGACACCTCTCCATTCTCCAGTGCCGCCCTAACCCCCTGGCTCTGAGTCCCCGAAGGAAGGACCACCACTCCTCCGGTGCTCTATCTAGAATGCTGGCGTGCGACGTTGGATCAGGGGAGGACCCGAGGAGAGCCCCCTGGAGGCCCGGCATTGGGTGTGGGGCCGTCGCTCCTGGACCTGCCTTCGCCTGTCAGTGGGAATGGGGTTTTCTTGCTTGGTTACACCCTGTCCCCCTCCCTCCCTGCAGAGCCCGAGTGTGCGATGATGCCAGGGACGTCCGTCGCGGCTCTGCATCCCGCTACTGAGCCCTAAGCGTTGCAGTGCCTCTGGTCTCCACCAGAGGCCACTGCGGTGCCGGGCTAACCCTGGATCCCCCCCCCCCGGGAGAGGAGAGCAGTCCTCCGGATGCTCGATCTTCTCTCTCCCTGCTGACCCCCGGCGGCCCGGGCTCGTTCCCGAACCCGGGTCGCCAGCGTGGTGCGAGGTGTGGTGTCCAACACCTCAACCCTCAGCACCATCGGACCGGCCTCCCAAAAATAGAACTGAGGGGAAAAAGGGGGAGGGGCTCTGGCAGTGTGTAAATCTGACTCTCCTAGTTTTCTGTTCTGTAGTAGCTGGACCCTGTTGCCTCGTAATTTCTGATGATGTTGCTAGAAATTCAAGGCAGGCAGTCTTCAGCCTTGTCCCCCATCACATAAAAAGGTGTTCTAGAATTTTCTGGAGCAAACCTACCTACATTTGGAAACGTTTTGAAAATGTATCAATCAATATAAGCATGGGGGCTGGGGGGCCTGGGTAGGGAATGAATGAGTTGCCCCTTCCCCAAAACAAAGCACCAAGAAAAGAAGTGTCGGTGCCTCAGTAGTTAGCTCTCCCAACTTTGGGTCAGAAAGACTGGAAGGCTGTGGGGTCATGTCCCACTCCACACACTTATTCTGCCACCCAACCCTGACACTGCAGTGTTGAACTAAGGAGGTGCCGCGTTGCTTGGGGTGACATGATTTGGAAGATATGTTAAACTGAGGTATCCTCTGCCCTTCTCTGGTGGTTGACCAGGAGGAATTTAAAGATCCCATGGCATGTTCTGAAAAAATAAGGGATCCCTAATGTTCTGACCAACACTGTCTCCTTCAGTTACACTGGTTCTAATGTAATAAGGCCATGCATTAGGTGGTATTGCACTTAATGTACATAAAGTCCCCGCATTGCCAGTATATAACCCATTGCTTTGTAAAGCACTTTGGGATGCAGTGTGTATAAAAGGGGATATATAAATTCAAATCTTGTTCTCTTCTACAGTCCCTGCACTACCAGTATCTAACTCATTGCTTTGTAAAGCACTTTGGGATGCAGTGTGTATAAAAGGGGATAAATAAATCAGAATTCTAGTCTGTTCTACAGTCCCTGCACTACTTAAGCCATAAGGCATGATGGGGTGTGCGTGGAACACATTTTACCGCATGGTCAGGGGCGTAATAAGGCACGAGGCTGAAGGCCGAGTGACTTTAGCCATTAGCTGTGTGGTAAAATATGTTCAATGCACATCCCAGAGTGTCTTATTGCACTTATAAAATGGGCTCCTTTTTTAAAAACTTTTTACAGTTGAGAAAAGCATGTTTATATGTAGAAACAATACATTTACTTGTGTACATTTATGATAAAGTAGTCCTTCCACCCACTACAAATGATGTAATTAATGATGATGTCATTGTATTATTGCCTACTTTCTTCTTCCTGCTTTTTCCCCACATTCAAGATACGGAATGTTTATCATAGAATGTTTACCATGGACTACATGGATTCAAAATTCTGCTCAGTTCCATTGGCAAAATGTTTCTCTCCTAACACTCTGTACACACAGACAACAAAGGCCCGTGTTTCAGACAGAGACTCCGTTATCTCACTGTCAGGGCAAGAAGAATACAGTTACCTGATGAGCAGGTAAAGGCAGAAGGGGGACTTTTCACTGTCAGCAAAGAAACAGTTGTAGTGAAAACTATAAACAATAGTTATTGTTTCTAATTTGTTTATGTACATAAGGAAAGTGTGATAATCAAGGAAACTACAGTTAATTAACTTGTTTTATTTTTTATTTAAGGTAGTTTTATTTTTAGGGCCCAGATGAAGTTTTTTTTTTACAGTGTAAAGGTAGCAGCCATGTTTGTAGTGGAAGATCAGTGCTGGCTGTGAGGGGCTAACTGAAATGCCTGTGTTCCAAATGCCCACTGATCTGGTTTCCAGACTCTTCACAGTCCTTTTTTTTAGCCATGTGTAAACCATATTTTACACATATATAACAGCCAATCAGATTCCATGATTTTACCCTGCCATTTTATAACAGTATCTAACTCATTGCTTTATAAAAACACTTTGGAATTCAGTGTGTATGAAAGATGCTACGTAAATACAAACTCTAGTCTATTCTACAGTCTCTGCATTACCAGTATCTAACTCATTGCTTTGTAAAACACTTTGGGATTCGGTGCAGATGAAGATGCTATGTAAATCCAAACCTTATTATATTCTACAGTCCCTGCTCTGCCAGTATCTAATGTACTGCTCTGTTCAAGCACTCTGGGGTACAGTATGTATAAAAGGTACTATATAAATCCAAACCCTATTCTATTCTACAATCCCTGCACTACTAGTACTTGACTCATTGCTTTGTAAAACACTTTGGGATACAGTGTGTGTGAATGATACTAAGTAAATCTGAATTATATTCTAGAGTCGCTGCACTACCAGTATCTAACTCACTGCATTGTAAAAGACTTTGTGATACAGTGCGTATGGAAGGTACTATGTAAATCACAATTCTATTCTATAGTCCCTGAACTACCAGTATCTGACTTATATATTCTACAGTCCCTGCACTATCAGTATCTAACTCAATGCTTTATAAAACACTTTGGGATTCAGTGTGTATAAAAGGTTATATATAAATCCAAATTCTATTCAATTCTATAGTCCCTACACTACTAATATCTAACTCATTGCTCTGTAAAACATTTTGGGATTCAGTGTGTATAAAAGGTGCTGTGTAAATCAGAATTCCGTTCTACTCTACAGTCCTTGCACTACTAGTATCTAACTCATTGCTTTGTAAAGCATATTGGGATGCAGTGTGTATAAAAGGGGAAATATAAATCCAAATTCTATTCTGTTCTACAGTTCCTGCACTACCAGTATCTCACTCATTGCTTTGTAAAGCACTTTGGGATACAGTGTGTATAAAAGGGAATATATACATCAGGTGCTATATAAATCTGAATTCTATTATACAGTCCCTGCACTACCAGTATTTAACTCACTGCTTTGTAAAGCACTTTGGGATTCATTGTGTATAAAAGGTGCCATGTAAATCTAAATTCTTTTCTATTCTATTCTACAGTCCCTGCACTACCAGTATCTATCTCATTGTTTTGTAAAACACTTTGTGATTCAGTGTGTTTGAAAGGTGCTATATAAATTGGAATTCTAGTCTATTCTGCAGATGCTGCACTACCAGTATCAAACTCAATGTTTCGTAAATCACTTTGGGATTCAGTGTGTACAAAAGGTGCTGTGTAAATCAGAATTCTGCTCTATTCTGCAGCCCTTGCACTACCAGTTTCTAACTCACTGCTTTGTAAAACTCTTTGGGATTCAGTGTGTGTATAAAAGGTGCTATATAAATCAAAATTGTATTCTCTGCTACTGTCCCTGCACTTAAAAGGCACTATACAGTACAAATCTGAATTCCATTCTATTCTACTATCTATACACTACCAGTATTGAACCTGCTGCTTTGTAAAATACTTTGGGATACAAAGTATATGAAAGGCACTACATAAATCCAAATTCTATTCTGTTCTACAGTCTCTGCAGTACCAGTAACTCACTGCTTTGTAAAACATTTTGGGATATAGTGTGCATGAACAACACCATATGAATCCAAATGATATTCTATGTTACACGTCCTACACTATCAGTATCTAACTCACTGCTCTGTAGAAACATAGAATTTGTCAGTAGAAAAGGGCCACTTTGCCCACTCAATCTGCGCAGATGGTCCCTGCCTAGTCTGTCTCCGCAGACCCAAACTAGTCTCCGGTAAGCCTCCTTCCTCCCTACCTTTTTACTAATATTCCACTAAATCTATCCCACGCATGTTTGAAACCCACTACTGTTTTCGTGTCAACCACTTCAACTGGCAGTCTGACCTAGGTGTCTACAACTCTTTCAGTGAAGTAGTACTTCCTCACATTACTCTTAAACTCCCCCCTCCAGCTTCACTGCATGCCCTCTGGTCCTGCTGCTTTTTCTCAGTTGAAGAGACTCTCCTGCTGCACTGTTTACCTCTGTGAGGTACTTGTAGGTCTCTAGCATGTCTCTTCTCACTCTTCTCTCTTTCAGGGTGTACATGTTGAGATCCCTCTGTCTCTTCTCATAGAGTTTTTGGTGCAACCCCTGCACCATTTTGGCTGCCCTCTTCCGGACTGCCTCCACCCATTCTATCTCCTTTCTGAGGTGTGGCCTCCAGAACTCGACACAATACTCCACGTGAGGTTTCACCAGCAAGTGATATAGTGGAAACACCACCACCATCCCTCCTCCTGCTGGAGATACCTCTCCTGATGCATCCCAATATACCACTGGCCCTACCCACTGCTTTGTCACACTGCCCTGCCACTTTGAGGTAATCAGATATGATAACCCCAAGGTCCTTTTCTGCCCTAGTGACTGTTAGTACCCCCATCCTGATACTCCGCTCCTGGGTTCCTATGCCCTAGGTGCATGATTTTGCACTTTTAGCACTGAACCCCAAATGCTACACTCCTGACCACTCCTTGAGCTTCCCACGATCCCTACACATTTTCTCCACCACCTCCTGAGTGTTCACCCTATAACAGATTTTAGTGTTATCTTCAAAAAGGCACACCTTCTTTTCCAGTTCTTCTGCAATGTTGCTTATGAAGACACTGAAGAGGACTGGTCCCAGTACTGAGCCTTGTGGTACCCTGCAGGTCACTATCCCTTCATAACAGTGAGTGCCATCAATCACCATCTCCTGTCTTCTATCCGTTAACCAGTTTCTAACTCAGTTCACCACTTTGGATCCCACCCCTAAGCTACTCAATTTCTTTATCAGCCTCCTGTGTGGCACTGGGTTGAAGGCCTTGCTAAAGTCCAAATACTCTACCAACATTTCTTTTATCAGTGTTTCCATTAATTTGCCCACCACTTAGGTGAAACCTGACCAGCCTATAGTAGCCAGCCTCCTCCCTGCTGTGGCTTTTATGTAGCCCTGTCCACTTTCAGAGCTGCAAGTCCCTTCAGAACTCTTTCCTTTGAAAATGGACTCGTGTTCACCCCCTCACCCCACTTTGTTCCTGCTTCTCCCTGGTGGTTCATTCTACCTCCCTCCACTGTGAAGACTGGGCAGAAGTACACTATTCAGGATGTCTGTTGTTCCTTGGTCCTCTTTTGGACAGTCCACCTCCCTCCCCCGTGTCCCTCCTTATCCTCACTATCCCTCTCCTTGCCTTCCTCTCCTCATTTATGTACCTAAAGAAGTCTTATCCTTTTAGCTACCCCCTTGGCTATCCTTTCCTCCATCTGTGCCTTTGCTCCACTCACAGCCTTTCCTGCTTCCCGCTGTTTTACTTGGTACACCTCCCTGTTTTTACTTACACCACCTGAATGCCACCCTTTTTTTCCTTTGCCACCCTGACCACTTCCAAACAGAATCATAAGTCTCTTTTTCTTTTACTCACTTCCTTCACACAGAGGCTGGTTGCCTTAATTATGTTCTCCCTTACTTTTTTTTTTTGATATTTCTGTTTATCCACCTCCTATGTCCCTGCCAGAGCTGCACCATCGGGAGTCACCCAATAAGCCTGTCCCTGCCAGCGTCTTACCTGCCAGCTCTGGTCCCTCCATCCAGCCTCAGATACCCCCCCCCCCCGGTGGGGCAGGGTAGACCCCAGACTTTTGTAATCTTGTCAGGGTCCTGGACTCCAGGTAGGCACTGGCACATCGGGACCCAGCTTAGCGCTCCGTCCTCCCAGCTCTGGAGGGTTTTTTCCTTATTCTGTGGGCTGCTGTGTGCCTGTCATGGTGCGCACTGACGTCTGCAACCTCCCCCCCTTCCATGAAGGAGCTGCCCCTGGAGCTGACTGGTCCCCAGGCCTACGCCTGAGACCAATCATACTCCAGTGACCCCGGAGTGCTGTCGTGCCCCCAGCCTCTGCCAGGAGTCACCACCTGCCGGACTGAAATCCCCCCCGGGAGAAGGCGAGCTGTCGCCGGATGCTCCAGCCTTTTCCCCAGCCAACCCCTGGCGGCCCCAGTTCGCCTCCCGACCCAGGTCACCATGTGGTGCGAGGTGGCATCCAGCGCCTCAACCCTCAGCACCACCGGGCCGCTATGCCTCCCTTATTTTGCCCCACTGTACCTCTACCCCTCCTTGGCAATCCCCCAACAAGGCAGTGTCTGAAATAGTCTCTCATTTCCTTAAAATCCGCCCTCCTAAAGTCCAGGACCCCCGTCCTCATGTGGTTTTTCTCTGTTCCCATCTTAATTTTAAACCACACGGTTACCTAGGGGACTGCCCACTGTGATGTCTGCAATGCCATCCCTGCTTGTAAGCACCAGGTCCAGCACTGCCCCGTCCCTAGCAGGTTCACTGACTAGCTGCCTGAGAAAAGCCTGTGTAGAGAGTCAAGGATGGCCCTACTCTTTGCTGAAGCTTCAGCTGGAAGGCTCCACCCTTATCTGGCAAACTGAAGTGACCAACTAGCAACACATCCGCCTTTCTTGCCATCTTGATGATGGCTTCCCCAAGTACCTTATCCAACTTCTCCCCCATGCCGGAAGTCTGTATACCACCCTTGTACAGACAGCGGCCCCAGCACCTGTTCCTAGGATGACAATAATAACAATAATAACTTTATTTATATAGTGTAATTCAAATTTACCAAAGCGCTTTACAATAAAACACCATTAAAACACTGTACATCTGTAAAAATCCAATTCAGTAAGAACAGCAAAAACATACATCCAACTGTGGAAAGACTAGTCTGAAAAGATGGAATTTCAGTGTGGCTTTAAATCTCTCCACAGTCTGGCACTCCTGAACCTGACGAGGTAGAGAATTCCACAGGGTGGGTGCCGCATAGGCGAGAGCCCGGGCCCCAGACGTCTTCAGCCACGCTCTGGGAATCTCTAGCAATCCCTCATCAGCGGAGCGGAGTGGGCGGGAGGGACAGTAAGGGCACAGAAGCTCTTGCAGGTAAGATGGTCCCTGTCTGTGTAGGGCACTGTAGGACAGCAAGCCGTCCTTAAAGGTGATCCTCCACCGAACTGGCAGCCAGCGCAGCATGGATGACTCACAGCACCTCCAGCCCTTCCTTTTCTGCCAAGTGCCCATGCACTTCCATGTCCTTGATTCCCTTCCTTACATATAGCACGACCACTCCTTCCTTCCTCCCTTCCTTCCTTCCTTCCCTCTCTCTCCCTCCCTGCCTCTTCTGAACAGACAGTAGCTTGGTATGGCCATATCCTAGTGGTGGCAGTCAGTGCATCATGACTTCTCTGTGGCCACCAAATCCAGGCCAGTCTCCGCCATAATAGACTCCAGGATTGGAATTTTATTTAACAGACTCATTGCACTGACTCACATGGTTCTTCATATCTTACTCCCTCCCTTCCTGCTTCCCTCCACCGCTGTTGTTCTCTGGTTCTCCCCCTGACCCACTTCTTCCCTTTTACCTTCTCCGTTACCTGTCTCCTTTACGCCTTCCTTCTTGTTTCCCTGATTTATACCTCCACGTGTCCTCTGCTCATCCCCACCACTGTCTTCTTGCACCCCTACCCGGGAGTTTACTCCACTGAGGCCCCTCCCTTCCTGCTTGCTTCTTGGGGGGAATGGCCTCCCGTAGTTCTACAGCCCCCCTAGCTTTAAATGCTCATCCAGGTAGCATTTAAACCTCCCACTAAGGACAGTGCCCTCCTTCTGGATGAATGTAGGTTGTCTCCCCTATAGAGGCCCATATCGTCCCAGAGCAGCCCCCAGTCCCCAATGTAGCTGAAGCCCTCCTCCATACACCATCCCTTCAACCAATTATTAAAAGCCCTCTTGCGGAGTGTCCCATCCTGTCACCAGCCAGATACAGGTAACACCAAAAGCCACTGTGCCTACCACCTCTTGAAGCCCCTCCTCAGCTTGCTGAAATTTCCTTGGTCTATTCCTACCCTATGCCTTGCCTGGTCATTTATCCCCAGGTGGACAATGACATTCTAGCCCCCTCCCATCTTGTTGCCCTATCACTATCCATCCTTCCAAGCCAAAGCACCAGGGAGGCACTTTACCCCAGTAGAGCTCTGGGAGACAGTGCATATGAAAGGTGCTTTATAATCCAAAATTCTGCTCTGCTCTACAGTCCCTGTACTAGCAGTATCTAATGCAGTGTCAGTGACTCAGAAGGTTGCACACTCATCTCTAAGGCTGTAAGACTGTAAGGTTGTGGGTTCTAGCCCCACACCAGAAACTTGGGTAAAATCCAATACTGACACTGTAGTGCAGCATGAGGGGGATGCTGTACTCCTGAGGTACCATTTTTTTGGATTAAACATTAAACTGAGGTCCCGTTTGCCTGTTCAGGTGGACTTTAAAGATTCCATAGCATTTCTTGAAAAGAGTTGGGGAATTTATCTGGTGTCCTGGCCAAATTTTCCCCATCCACTAATAAATACTACCAAGACCTTAAACTGGTTCAATTTCACACGCACCCCCCACCCCCCAAAAAGGCTGAAAATAGCCAGAATTGCCTAGCCCTCCTTTCCCAGCTAAACAAAAACTAAATAAATTAAATAATGTATTACTTTATGAAGTGCTTTGGGATACACTGTATACAAAGGGACTAGAGAAACTAAATTCTGTTCTGTGCTTCCCAGTTTATGAACCGTAAGCAGGCCATGAGAAAGACTGTATACTTAGAGCCCAAATACAGCTGCTAAAAATGTCTATCCATCAAGCAACACATGGCCTCTGCAGGTTCTGGTATCGGCTCGGAGAGCCAGTCAATGCAGCATTCAGGGAGCTTACTGTACACTTCCTTTCCAGCATGACTCAGAATTGATAGACTCTAGCAAGATCAGATTTTAGGCTGTCAGTAACTTGCCACATGTGACACCGGGATATTGTATCTAGTCACTGCATCAGTACAGCTACTGTAAGGCAGAAAGTCAGTCGCCTGAATGCCTCAAAAGGCAAGGCTAGTGGCTGGCAGAGTTCTGTCAGGACATGTTTGGAATGACACAATAGCTTAGATTCCTGCTTCTGGAGGAAATTCACATCTTACAACACATCAACTGTTACTGTTTACGGCACTTTACCAAAACATAAACACTGCGGATAAAAAAGCCTCAAAACCGCAACAATTTGCATAAGTAAGAAAAATAATAACCTTTTTTTCTCATTTGACATTCACTGTTGTCTTTTATTTTACAAGTATTTACTCAGGATAGTCCAACTGAGATGCAACATCTCATTTTCATCGGGATCCTGCTTCTCCCAGCTTTGCAGCTAGATAAACTAATGTACCAGGCGGTCAAGTGACTTGCTCAGGGTCACACACAAAAATGAATGGCTTTGGTGGGATTTGAAATCATGGTCTTCATCAGTGACTCCCTTAAACAAACCAGCCAATGTAACAAAGCCTTCAGCAAGGTTAGCAGGATGCTGGGTGCACTGGAGAAGATTCCACAGCAGGAAGCGGGGGTGGGGTGGAGGTGGTACTGTTACCTCTGCTTATATAGGTCACTGGTGAGGCCACACCTGGAGTACTGTGCTCAGTTCTCGAGTCCCTACTTGAAAAGAAGAACGGGACAGGCTACAGATGGTACAATCCAAGGGGACCAAGTTGAGTCAGGGCCAGAAGGACAGCTCTCATGGTGATCGGCCAATGGTAGTGAATATGTATTCACTCGAAACCAGATGAGAGAGTGGGGACATGATAGAGGCCTTCAAGTTCTTGAAAGGAATAAAGTGAACTGTGAAGAGCTATTTAGCAGGAGCAGAAAAGCTAGGACACAGGGTTATGAGCGGAGATGGATGGGGGAAAATTTAAAAAGGAAGTAAGGAAGTATTATTTTACAGAAAAAGTGGCTGGACCGTGGAATGGTCTGCCAGAAGAGGTAGTGGATGCCGAAACCATAAACAGTTTCCAACAAGGCTAGGATACAACCAAGGGTATAGTAACTACTCAGAAGGGCGAGGGAGGTGGAAATACAGAGAACACTAGGGAGAACTGGGTAAACGAAAACCCCACAGGGACAACAGGTCTTGGGGTATGATAGGATAACGTGGGCAGACTAGATGGACTGTCAGTCTTTTTCTGCTGTCAATGTCTATGTTTCAATGAACCTGGCATCAATTGTTTTACAGTGCTCTAGCCCACCTGACTACGTGGCCTTCCTAAAAAAGAGCTTAACTATTCTGAATTATTTGTAGAACTTTGCACAGAAGGTGCACAGGGGGTGACATGCAATTGCTTCCACCGAGAGGTGGCTAGCTCAATGCATTGTCCTCATCTGAAGGTCACTTAAGGGCTGAGTGAATGACAGCTGGGAGCTTTGATGCCTTTGCCTCTGCAGCCGCAGCCCTGCTGTGCCAGCTCAGGCTCGCTGGGTAGGAATGCTACTAAATGGATATGTTTAGCACACTTGACAGATGGGCGGCAAATCATAAATGGTCCCAAGGCACTTTGGCATCCACAGCCGCTAAACAGTGCCTTCTCGAGTTGCAGCTATGCTCTAGAAAAAATACACATTTTTGCTTACTTTTTTGTGTGTTAACATTTTTGGATACAGAGGACTGGACACGTGTAACACTTTCTGTACCTCATACCTTTTTTTGTTTGATATTTGCTTTTCCCCCAGTTGCACTGTGACCGCCTTATTGCTGCCACCTGTACTCCTCCTGTCAATCCAACGCCTGGCCTCTACCCGTCAGCTCTCCTTGCCATGACCTTAAAGCTCGCCTCTAGCAAACAACCTTCAGACTGGTCACCCCACGAGGAGACCCCCCTTCCCCCAGCTGGAGCTTGGCTCAAACCTTGTGTGTTCAACCAGAAGAGGGAGACCAGGCGAGACACACGGTGCAATGACATGGGGACCTTATGCAGACATTACACACATGGTGCACACAGCAAGTCTCCCCCTCACCTCCCCGTGGTTACCCACCCACACCAACAACTGACCTCTGAGCAGAGGGCATCGCGTGGCCCCCATGACATCAGAGCCCTTCTCCAAGCCCACCAGAGGAGGCGGCGGTTGAGGAGCAGGGTGGAAGGATCCTACTCCCCTCAACTCAAGTCCCAGCACACTGCTTCCATAGAGCCTATGTGACTCCATCAGCCGAACAAGCTCCGCTGGGTCCACCGAATCGGGTCTTCAAGTCATTTTTTAATCTAGTTTGTGTTCCATTTTTCATTTCTGTCCCCCATCCTCCACCCTGATGACTGAAGTCATCATAGCAGAAACCTTCCCCAGCCAGGACCGCAGATCAGCGGCTACCACAGGAGCCAATACCAGTGCCTCCCTTCACTGACAATCTGAGGGTACAGGCATGCTGGACCGCCATGCCTCCCACCCTTCTTCCCACAAGAGCTCAGCAGCTGCCTGTGAGATGACATCACATTCCTTCAGCTACTTCGGGGCGCTAGAGAGCCACACTACAGAGAAGGAGTGCTTCACATGGACTCCTTCATCTTGCAGCTTCAAACTATAAACATTGGATGGCTATCATAATATTTCCTAACTGTGAGCACTTTATTCGACGGAGCCCTGAATCAGGATAATCAGGACTGAATTTGGTTAACATGGGATGCACTAAAGGCTCAGGAGGTGCAACCGGGGGGCATGGCATCCTTGCAGCAGGTCCCTGTTGAAACACAGAGCACTTCACAATAAACCAGTCCGCAGCACTTGGGGGAAGCTCCTCCCTAGGGCACTGTGCTCAAAGCGGTTTGGGATATGGACCACAAAACTGAACACATATTAGAACGTGTGGGCACCCAGGATGCTACATCCGCTAAGGATGCAGACGAAAGATCACTTAAACCTGTGTCTACTGTTACTAAACTTGCCCAGGAGAACACTCATCTGGGAGCTCGTTTAGAATTGCTAGAGAATGGGGCTTGTGCGATGAATGTGTGCATTATTAGAGTTCCGGAAGGAAAAGAAGGGGAAAATATTCTTCTTTTTCTGTGTTCCTGGCTTAAATATCTACTACAACTACAGGACACATGGGATGGCTCTGACCTGCGATGGGCATATCATCTGAATCACTGCTCCCCACGGACCAACTCATCACAACCACGCACAATGACACTGATCACCTCTGGGCCTGAGAGCCGCAATTTTCTCCTTGCTGCAGCCCGAGCACTTCATCCTCTTCAGCATGAGAGACAAGACATCAGCATGTTTCCAGATTGGGCCTTCAGTTACTTCCTAGATTTCTACATGTAAACCTTTTAACCCCCTACCTCTCAAATCAGACACACTACTTACTGCAAAATTGGGGATGAAAGCACTGTACCCCAAAGCACTGTCACATTCTCCAACAGACACTGTGCACTTTTATTGAATAGTCACAGGTTTGGCTACATTTCACTGCTATGAGCCATGGTGTTGTTTACCTGCTTGTCCCTGGCGAGGCCCACTAGACACAATGCCTGCTTTCAGATCGACCCCGGGGCACTGGGGAGATTAAGTGACTTGCGCAGAGTCACACAGCGTGCAAGTGCACCTGCTTAACTGTCTGAGTAACTGCGGCTTGATGTTTTTGTAATTTTTATTCTTTCTGTACTCCCCTTTCCCCTCTCCCCCGGGCCGCACCAGGAAACAATCCTTGGCTCAGTGTCCCTTTCCTGGTTAAAAAATTTTAAATAAATAAAAAAAAAAAAATGCATACAATCAGGGAAACAGCTTATTTTTTTTTTAAATCAAGGGACTGACAGTCAAGCATCAAACCAGCGTACAGTACAGATAACATGGCATTGATATTACACGAATACACAGGTGGATGTTCTGACTTTACATAATCTTCAAAACCAGTCTGTGGTGCTCCTGTTGCCGCGAAGAAACAACCAGAAGTAGACTTTTCTGTCACATTTCAATAACGTGATATTTAAAGGAAGGACTCTGTTTTCTTTCTTAATATCATAATACTCTGCAGCTAGCGACTTCATGTCTATGGTATAGGGTAGGGAGGTTCCCATCACCCACGGCCCCCTGGCTTCCCTTCCTAGCTCGATGTGGGCAACCTGGGTGCCCCACAGCAGACGAAGAGGGAAAGGTGTCACCAGTGAGATGAGGCAGCATACAGAAACTGGAGGCTGCAGCCCCCAACAAGCCTACAGACAAGGGGCTGGCATGAGGTTCTATGTGGTGCCGGACTCCACCAAGGGGGACACAGGTTTTTTTTGTTTATTCTTTGGTAACTGGGTAAGGCCAACTAGGCACAGTGCCTCAGGGGCGACCCGAGAGCACTGTGAAGGTTAAGTGACTTGCTCAGAGTCACACAGTATACCAGTGGAGGTTGTGGGAATCAAACTCAGATCTCCTGGATGTACCAAGCTCATTCACAGGTCATTACTCTAACCTCTAGGCTATACTGCCAGCCCAAAGCTTAAAGTGCAGCTGATACGGTTTTATGCTCCAGGCAGGCAACTCATACCATGTAGCTGCCTGCCCTAGGAGCTATTTTAGCTTAAAAAAACTATTGGCCGAGCGGCGCCTGGTGCTGCAGCCCCGTCCCTAAACACAGCATTATGATGACTCATAATAGGGGACATAGGTGCAGGTGTTTATAGAAGCTGTTATTAGGATCGGGAGGGATACCTAAATGTACAGATCTGTACACGCATGTATACATGTATGGGATTTAACATCAGTACATTTAGGCAGCCCCTCCCTGATCCTAACAGTAGCTAATAGAGCCTGCAGCCCTGTTCTTACTATGTGTCATGACAATGTTGATTTAGTATTCATGTATTAGCTATAGCAGTCGCTTGGTCTCAGATTGTAGTTACAAGCCAAGCTTTGAGTAAAATACTTTTCATTCATTGGATAAAAATATTTTATAGCTAAAATAGCTAATAGGGCAGGCAACTACACAGTATGAGTTGCTTGCCTGGAGCTTGTCAGCAGTTTAAAACAAGGTTGCATCAACTCTAGAAGCTGTAACAGCAAGTCGATTGGTGTAAAAGCACTTTCTGAAAGAGAACTTGACAGTAACATTAATTACTGGCATTACTTTATGCTTCAAATCCAAACTCTCAGGTGGTAGAAATACCCAATTTTAGAGGGACAAAGAACATTTTTGAGGAAACGCAGGGACAACTGAGAGGCACAGTATATGTCCATGAATAAGGCCGCAGGAAGGAAGATGTTTTCTTTATTTCTGCATGACCAAACACCTGGGAGGGTGTTTATGTAGCAACAGTACATGACAGGGTGTGCATTATGGTAATATAATTGCGCACCTCAGGTGCGTTGTTAGGCACGAGGCATAGCCAAGTACCATTAAATGCACCTGAGAAGTGCGATAATATCACCATTGTGGCACATCCTGGAGTGTCTTATTTGACTTATAAAATGGCATTTAAATATTTGGAGTTAAAATAAGAATGATAAAAAATAGGACCTTTCATTGGAATATGCTCCCATTTTAACTTTTAAGAGAAAAAACAGTCTATATTCTGGGAAGGGGGTAGCAAGAAACATTAAAAGAGAATGAAAATCACCTGTGGCATGCATTTTTATATAAAACTGTTTACTGCGCATGCTGCATTTTAAAGGCAGTCTTCCTTAGTAATAAATTAACATGATTGCAAAATCTGATAGGGCCATGGCCATAGTGCACCCCCCCCCTCTCCTCCCCATTCCGGCACCTGTGACTGTACACACACAGCAAAGGCCTCATGTGGAACCAGAACATCAGTGTTATCTCTAACAGGGTAACCACTAGTAAGCAGCAGACATTTCCCTGGTAAGCAGATAAAGACAGGAGGATTTTTGCTGTCAAAAGAATGCTGGTAATGAAAACTGTGAGAGGTAATTAATTTTTGTAATCTTTTTATAAGAAGAGTGTGATAATCAGGGAAACAATGTTTAATTATTTTTTTTTTTATTTTAGGTAGTTTTATTTTTAGGGCCTAGTTGAAGGTTTTTAGTGAATAACGTGGCAGCCGTGTTTTTGATGGAAGGCCAGTTCTGGGTGTAGGGGGACTGATCTTCTCATTGTGTGCTGTGGCTACTAACAAATCTGGTCAGGTTTAGGACCAGGACAACTGTGCATTATGCTGTAACAATGCACAGTGACCTGACTGGTTTTACCCAATTAAGTCTGTTTGATTTTTCGACCTAAAAGTTCTTATAAAATTGTCCTAAAAGCATAAAAGTAATGAATAATTGGCTGCAAGCGTCAGTTGTGTGGTTATGCTGAGATAATCAGACACCATGTGACAGTTCAGATGGATAGACAGATACACATATACTGTCAATAGACAGACATATACTGTCAATTGCTAGACAGACAGGAACAGTCGATGGATGGACAGACAGACTGATAGACATACAGACAAAGGCAGAGAAATACATTAGACAGACAAACAGACAGGCAGACAGAGAAACCGTCGACAGATGGTGAGACAGATAAATAGACAGACAGATACACAGACAGAAACAGACAGGCATGCAGACAAATTTATTAATTTATTTAGCTTTTGTTTACCAGGTAGGCACACTGGCCAGTAAGATGCCTATTTTCAGGTGCGACCTGGGAGAGTACAAAACCAAAAATACAAACATTGAAGAGTACGATATTATAGAACATACATAGTGAGAAGATACGTACATAGTAAGAAGATTTGATACGACAGGGTATATTATGGAAATAGGACACATAGCATGAAGATGCAATTAAAACAGAAACATACACTGGCAGGACTAATACATGGCATACAGTGCTACCAATGTTAATTAAGGCAATTATGAAGTACATAATACTTGACTGTATAGTACCCTTGGTGCAAGTAGGTAGATACATACTGCTGACAGAGGGCAAGACAGAAAGACAGACAGATTGATATACACTGGAACATCCAGTGAGGTGTCAGTGCTTGAATACACTGACATCTTCAGTGTGTTGCCTGTGAGGCATGAGATGAGGACGGTCTCACAGTGGTGGTGGGATGGGATTCAAACCCTAGTCTCTAGGTTCACAGCCAACAACTAGGCTACTCTGCCTCCCTTAGGGGACGGAAGTAGCAATCCTATTCTGAGTCTTTGCCTCCCATCTGCATCTTGGCAAAAATCTTTTTGCGAACAAAGCCGCTGAAATCTCAATCCCTGAAGAGACCAAATTTTGATGATGCTGAATCCCATGACTCTGCAGAGGGCCAGACGCTCGTTAGAAACTTATAAATTCTCTTCTGTTTTTGTTTAATTGAAAGAAATGGCACTGCTACACACGTACATGTCGCAGCTTGAAGTTTACAATGAGAGCACATCAGGCCCTTCAAGATGCACTTGGAGTTAATTAGTCTGCAGCAGCATATGGGGCCCTTACAGCAAGGTGTTCATGCCAGCTTGTAAGGCTGCGGCGCACTGTGTTCTTAATTACTTACATTTGCCCTGGTCTATGCCTCTCTGTATCATGTTTATACGGGGTGGGATCCACCCCGGAGCAGCATGGTGCCACCTGAATGGCTTGCAGTTGTGCTGTATTAAGTGTACTGCGAGCAAAGCTGAACCTTGATATAAAATGCACTACCAAGCAGAAATGGAACTCGAACAATGACTCTCAAAGCTCTAGTGACACAGGAATATTTTCTAAGATGGCAAGAACGTGCTTTCTTCTTCTTCTTCTTTCTTTAACAGATGAGAGAGGGTTTCCCTCGAAGCTGGAGCTACAGCTGAGATCCCATTTGATTCTCACTGTAACCTCTGTGATTGAGCAGTAAGGCATGACAAGGTGTGTGCCGTTGTAGGATTTACCCACGCCTCAAGTTTTAATGCAACCAAGATGTGGCTGACCCTGTGCCAGCACACACCAGGGAGTGACTTACTGAGATTATACAACAGATCCCGGCTTACGTAAATTTACAAACATACAAAAAGGAGAATAATACCCATTTATAAAGGGGAAAAAAACAAAACTGACGCTTAAAGGGAAGCATTCATGTACAGTAGCTGCCATCATTTGAAAGCCCATTAAAAGTTTCAAATAAGTTACTGGGCTCACTTGTAGCACTCTACAGATATAGAAGACTGAGTCTGTTCAATATTTATAGTCCACTGCAGGCATTTTTAGAACCTTGTAATGTCACCGACGAAGAAGCAGCACTTGACTCAATGTAGTTAGGCAAAGCTTGTTCCTCTGACATCACACTGTTCTAAAAATGGCCGCAGTGTAGTATTAATGTTGCACAGACTCATCTATATCTCTGGAGTGATTTCAGCTACAGGTGAGTGCAAGACCTCACTTGAAAGAGATTTTTGCAGTGATGAAATTGGAAATGTTTAGGAGGTGGAACTGTAATCTCTACATTTGTAGGAGGCGGAACCATCATCCCGAGGAGATGGAACTCTCCACAGTATTTAATGGAGAAAGGAGTCAGAGGAGGCACAACTGAGTTCCTGTGAGTTCTTGCCCAATCTAACCCCTGGATTTCTGTGGGCTTTTTAAACTATGATGGCCACTGTGTACACTGCGAAATTCCAGCCACGGGATCGTGCTGAGGTTTAGCACAAGTTCTGATCCTCACTGGCCAATCAGGTTGCAGTAAGTAAATTAGCCATTCTGTACTAGTAGATGCACCACTTAAAAGCACCAATTGTGCTAATTTCAAAATCTTTGAGAAGCCCCCCACCTCACACATACACAGGTAGCTTACCTGCACTGGAGTTCTAAATTCCACTTTTAGAATTTCTTGTACTTGAAGGGAAGGTATTGTAAATCCTCTCTCTCGGAGGGCTGGCAGCCCATTCGCTTCCCTTGCTGGTCCCAATGTAGTCCTAGCTGCAATTGTGTTGACCCCCACACTCTGGATGTTTTGTGACATCAGAGTTAGCAGAGCGGGGTGCGCTCCCATTGCTATGAGGGAAGTATCTTTTAAAATATATATTTCAGAGGGTCACTGGGGCATATCAGAGCCCCTGATCAACTAAAAAGTGGAATTCAGAATTCCAGTGTAGGTAAGCTGCCAGTGAGGGACTTCAGGAAAGCACCGAAAATGGTGCTCTTTAATCCCTTCCTCAAAAAAAGAAGAGCTTTCCCTAATATTCTATCACACAAAAAGAGGGGATGGCAAGGGGCCAATGCAAAGCCCTATTTATCAGGCTCAGACTGTGGTGGGTGCTGAAAGCCAACCTTAAAAGTAGACAGAGAGATAGATAGATAGATAAACAGACAGACATATAGATAAAGTCTGTAGATAGACA
This sequence comes from Neoceratodus forsteri, assembly GCA_016271365.2. NCBI lineage: Eukaryota > Metazoa > Chordata > Ceratodontiformes > Ceratodontidae > Neoceratodus > Neoceratodus forsteri. Next base: position 1,399,830,636 of record CM028131.1, on the reverse strand, counting down.
GTCACAGATAGATACTGTACTAGACAGACAGACACTGTCTGTACTGTCTGCAGATAGATACCATCCATAGACAGATAGCGACGCAACAGAACTGTCTGTAGATAGATATAGATAGGTAGATAGATAGATAGATAGAGAGATAGATACTGTTTGTAGATAGATACAGATAGATAGATAAATAGATAGATAGATACTGTCTGTAGATAGGTACAGTAGACAGATGGACAGATACTGTATGTAGACAGATACTGTCAGATGGATAGATAGATAAATGTCTGTTGACAGATAGATATATAGATGACAGACAGACAGAAAGACAGACAGATACTGTCTGCTGACAGATAGACTGACAGACAGCTACACAGACAAATAGCTAGACAGACAGCTAAATAAACAGACACTCAGCAGTCAGGTGTGAAAATACTGCTCAGGGCAGCACTCTACATATAGGGAGAGAGGGGAACATGTTGTCCCATGTGTACAATGATCCCTGTGTCGGGACCTGGAGTTCGCTGGCATATTACATGATGTAACCCCTAGATGGCGCTATCCCAGGGGCTACTACCCCTGCCTGATTTGCCACTAACAGGTTGAGGGGCCTGGATCCAATGGCGGGTGCCTCCACCCAGAGGTCAGGGTTTGCAATAGTTAAACTAACTTGGTCACAGCCCTCTGGGACACTGCAACCCCCCTTTCTTCCCACTAGTGGCCCACACAATATATCAGAATTACCTTCACGGTATACACTTACCCCCAGGTCTGGTTCCAGCACTGGGACCTCCTGTGAAATGAGATACAGTGCAACAATCACAGTACAGTACTTTAACATAGACAAATACCTCAGGCAGTATAACTTTGCTGAAACAAGCAGCTCTGATTTATTTAGGGGGATATAACAAGGACAGGGGGAAATCAGGTTAATTAGCTTATCACTCTAATAATCTCCTTTATGGCTCTGTGCACAGGCCTATCCCTATCAGTTACTGTCCTGGGTACCCAAGCCCTAGTGGCTAGTCCAAACCGTGGCAGCTGGTAGGGGCCCTTTCACACAGAGAAAAGGAGAATTAAACAGTCAGCAGTACAGTAATTCCATTTGGATTTAATGTGGCAATTCAACAGGGAGCAACCCTGAATTAGTACTCACGACCTCCAAATAAGATAGGGTCCTTCAATGTCAGTAGGCTCACTTGAGGTACACAAACCTCTTCACACATCCATATAAAAGAAAGTACTATACCAGGCAGGCTGCATCTGTATCCCGATCGCAATTACTGCAATAACACCGAGAACACACAGCAGATTCAGTTCCTGACAGACCGAGTGCAATTTTCAGCAATTCTTCCAGTCTTCTACAGGGTGAGCCTGGTTTCTACTCTTCAGAGATCCTTTGATTCTTTTCACAGGACGGATTCAGTCCTACAAGCTGTTACACAAGCTGCAGACCGGAACTCTGGGCCTTACACACGTTTTGACTAAAACTGCACACTGAAAAGCACAGGGCTCCTCCTTCTTCACTGCCAAAGCTCAACTGAACTCCAACTGACGTAAACCGGCACTTCCTTTGAGTTCCTCCCAGTTCTTGACTGGATTGGCTGTCACTCACAATAGACTGCTGCTGTTGGTCCAAAAGGCACTGAAGTCTAAACTACATCTCCCAGAGTCACTGCCCATACAATCCTCTTGTGGCTGGCTCAGATTATGAGTCCAAGTTCTGATTCGTCCAAGGCATCATTTTAGAGCTAGCTTACTCCACACTGATTGGTCCAGTTCAGCAGTTCAAAACTAGAATGGGGAACTAGCAGACACAGTTCTGACTGCAAAGAAAGCAGGTTAGACAAACTGTAATTTCATTATTACTCTAAATAATTTCTGGCAAACAGTTACATCTTTCAGATAGGTTCCTTTGCACTCCTAGTGACTGCAAAATGAAGTGAATTGGCAGCAGCTCGAGTGGTACTCAGAGAAGCACACAGTCCCCCATATAAACTAATTATGTCTGCAAGCAGACAGCTCTTAAAGAGACAGTACCAGAGGCTCTAAAACACTCACTGATAAATGGCTTAAATGCCAAACACCATTCAGGCTTGGAGCATTCAAGCAAGCTCCTGGAAGTCTTTTGGGAACCCCCATTTGCAGGGGGTTACACCCTTCCTGGCTTGGGAAAGCTTGACGTCGGCCAAGCAAGTACCCATAAGTTTCAACTGCAACCATATACATTTGCATTAGGCTCGCACATGTAATCATCAGTCAATATATCATTTTACCAAGAACACATTTCGAAACATTGCAGTACGTCACTTTACACAGTATTACATACACATTGTACCATAACTCAAGTTATTACCTCTTGTACATGAAACCTGAAGAGAGGGGCCCTTCCCTATCAGTTACCTTGGGGCTGGATGGGGCAAGGGCACCATATAGAAGGCAACACAAGTAACTTGGAGTTAGCACTGATGCTCAGTTTGGGCAATGAGCTCGGGGACACATACACTCCTTTATGGACAACATTGAGAGGCAAGTCCACAGGCCTCCCAAGTGAATCATAACTGAGGTGCACCACAGGCTTTACAGCTCGACCAGTCTTTCTAGGGGGAACTGTTATAGTCTCTGCACTCTGAGCCTCATTTTCAGCATTGTCCTCACTTGTCAGGGGAGTCTCCATGGGGGTAGAGAGGCTAGAACTTGGGGCACTTTCAGCTCCAGGAGTTACAGTTTCTGAGTCCACAACATTTGGCTCGATGGAGAGCTTTCGGACACTGGCAGTGGACTGTCAGGGCACTCAAAATACTCTTCTTGTTCGGTGTATCACCAGTCTGCCCAATCTATCATTTTCTCCCTGAAGCTCAAACAGTTCAACCATGCACAATGATTCCATTTCATCTGATCTGATGCTTTGCACTTCACTTTCTGGGAGCATTGGCTCCAGGGATGAAGCTGGGGCTTAGACAGTCCAGAAGGCCCAGCTTTGTCTCCAGTATTGACTAGGGGATTGCCCCGAACAATTGACTCAGTTCGTAGAAGGATAGTATTCAAAGTCACTCTCACTTTCTTCCGATGTGGACTGACAGTCATGCTCAACTGGGACTTGTGGAGGGAACACTTTAACTTTGCTTCTGTGGGTGCAGACTTTCTTGATCTTTTCTTAGCAGCAGCTCTAGTCACTGGTCCAGAGGGGCATCTTCTAGGGCTCAGACTCAATTAAGATTTGTCCAATGGGCAGTAAATGATTTCTATGCATTGTTTTACATCTTTGAATTATTCTCAGGCCTTACTTTGTACACTGGCAGATCATCTAGTTTGCCCACTACAATGTGAGGAGATGGATGCCATCTGTCAGCAATCTTGTGCTTGCCATGCAGTCCCAGATTTCTTAGCAATACCCATCTCCTCCTGGAGTTCCTGTGCTTTCACCTTTTATCATACCTTTCTTTGTTGGCCAGATTTCTTTTGGCAGCCATGGTTTGAGCCAGTTGGTACGCATGAGTTAGCTGGGCCTTTAACTTTGCACATACTGTAAATAGTTGTCAGCTTGAACCCCATCAGGAGAGACCCCAAACACACATCTACTGGTAGTCGAGCTTCTCTTCCAAACATCAGGCGGTAGGGGGAGAATCCAGTGGCATCACTTTTGGTGCAGTTATAAGCATGTACCAGGGTGCTAATTTGTTGGCTCCATCTAGGCTTGTCCTTTGGGTGCAGGGTGCCTAGCATATCTAGCAAAGTGCGGTTGAAACGTTCAGGCTGTGGGTCCCCTGGGGGTGGTGAAGGAGTGGTTCTGGACTTTCGCACTCCCCAAGAGAAAGCATCTCTTTGATCAGACGACTCTCAAAGTCTCCCTTGATCAGAATGGATTCTTTGTGGAGCCCCATAGTGAACAAAAAGTTTTCTACAAGTACTTTGGCTACAGTGGATGCTTGTCTTTGGTGGGGAAAGCTTGGGCATATCTCGGTGAAATGGTCAGTGACCACCAGCACATACTGATATTTCTTTGATCTGACTCCAAACTTAGAAAATCAATACAGACCAGCTCCATGGGTGCACTGGTGGTTATGTTAACAAGGGGCAGCCCTCTGGGGTAAAGCTTTCCTCTGTAAGCAGCTACTACAAGTTCGAATGTGTTGCCCACATCAGCCTCATCTTAGGCCAATAGAATCTGGATCTCACCAAGTCAAGTGTTCTGTCTATACCAAGGTGCCCCATGTGGTTGTGCAGACCTCAATACTGAGTCTCGAAGGCAGTGGGCAGCACTAGTTGTTGTTTGTCTACTTGTCCCCTCTGTCTACTGTTTCTCTGTATAACAGTTTATTGATCAGTTTCAACTTAGGACCTTCTTTGTATAACAGTGCAGTTCTCAAATCAGTGGAGCGTAATTTGGACACATCTTTTCCTGCATAGAGGGCTTCTAAAGCTGCTTTGATCATGGGATCGCGGGATTGAGCCCGCGAATACTGTCATTGTCCAGCTGAGGCAGTGCACCAATGTCTATTGCAGAAAGTGGCAATAAGCAGCAGGTATGCAATTCTCAGAGGCTCCAAGCAATCCACCATGCAGTCCACTGCGTCCGTGGACATTTGTTCCTCCCTGTCAAACTTCCGGCAGAGTGCCCGAATGTCAGGTTCTGCCAGTCGGACCCAATCATTCTGGGGAACAGGCCTCCGAGAGAGCATCAGCATCTATGTGGTTCAGACCTGCTCGGTATTCGAGAGCATAGTCATATGTAGATAATGCAGAAAGCCACCTATGGCCAGTGGCATCCAACTTAGCTGAGGTCTGCACATAGGTCAAAGGATTATTGTCAGTTTTACTAGTATTTTAGCCCCATACAAGTACTCATGGAATTGGTCAACAATAGCCCACTTCAAAGCTAGGAACTCTAACTTATGTACAGGATAGTTCTTTTCGGATGGGGTCAGGCTTCTACTGGCAAAGGCCACTGGTCTCAGGCCATTCTCGTGCTCTTGGTACAACACAGCCCCCAACCCTTGCAAGCTAGCATCAGTGTGCAGGACGAAGGTTTTCTTGGATCGGCATAGGCAGCACTGGAGCATGGGTAAGTTGATATATGATCTCATGAAAAGCAGTCTCACAATCAGGAGTCCAGCGGGCCCCAAATACTTCACTGGATGAAAATACACTCTTTCAGTCTTGAGGATGCTGACTTTGGTATTTTTGTGGGTTGGGGGATACCCTTGAGTAAGGTTAAGTAAAGGCGGATCACTCTTGAATAGTCCTTGATGAAGCGCCGATAATAACCACAGAATCCCAGGAATCTTTGCAGTTCTTTTAGATTTTGGGCTGTGGCCAGGTGGTCAAGGCCTCAACTTTACTTGGGTCGGTCTCTATTCCTCGGTGGATACTATGTGTCCCACATACTTTACTGATGTTTGAAAAAATTGACACTTATCAATGGACAGTTTAAGGCCAAAGTCCTCCAGTCGGTCCAATACCTTAAATAATCTGCTCTCATGTTCCTCCAGTGAGCTGCCAAACACAATAACATCATCTAGGTATACCAGGCACTCTAGTAAGTTCATGTCCCCCACTGCACGCTCCATCAATCGTTGAAAAGTGGCTGGGGCACCTGAAATCCCTTGAGGCATCCTCATGAATTCATAGAAGCCAAGCGGACAGATAAAGGCTGTCTTTTCACGGTCCTCTGGGGCCATCGGGATCTGATAGTACCCACTGCGGAGATCCAGCACAGAGAACCACTTGCTCCCGTTTAGGCAGTCCAAAGCATCCTGAATGCGGGGCATTGTGTACTGATCAGGGATAGTCCGCCGTTTAAGGTGCGATAATCCACACACATCCTTACTGTTCCATTCTTTTCCTCACTACCACAATGGGGAAGCATAAGGGCTTCTGGATTCTTGTATTACACCAGCAGCTAACATCTCTTGCAGATGCCGTCTCCCATCATCTATGTCAGCAGGTGCCAGGCGTCGAGACCTCTCACGAAATGGTCTTTCATGCAGCCGGATATTGTGCTCAGCTCCTTGCACCATCCTACATCCCATTCCTTTAAAGAAAACACCTGGTCTCTCTGGGCAAGCTTCTCACTGATCTTCACTTTCCATTCAGCTGGCAGCGGAGTCGCAAATCAAACAAGTCAGGCGTTACTCTGTCATTCTTCCTTGAACTCTTGCTGCTGGGTAGCACTGCAGTGTCTGCACAATGCACATTAGCCAGGATGCAACCTCTGTTTACTCGAATGTCTCTTTCAGACACATTATGAACTTGGACCATTACCCTTCTGGCATAAGCTATGGGCTCTAGCGGGCAAAATACTAGGCTTGACCAGCAGTCCCTCTGGCAATTTTCCATCGCCTGGTGCATCCAACATTAATATTTTATTCTTAACATCCTTTCTGATATGGACCTCTCCCTGTAAGGTACACTGGGCATTTGGCGCCAGGATCAGAGACTCAGGATCCTTCTTCCATACAATTCCGACCCGGTTCCTCTGGTTCTGTTTTTTCAGCATCTCTCTGCCTCATAGGCCTTCTTAATTAAAGCCGGAACTCTTAAAGCTCTACTAGTCTTTGACCCTGTTTTTCATAACACAACTGTGCCAGCCTTCCGAACATATGAGCATTTGTTCCAATCAACAAAGGACACCATCATACAGTCCAGTGGGGGACACACTAAGGCTAGGGTCTCTACTTGTTCGACACTCCAGCCACGGAGGTGGGGAAAGACAGCCAAATTGGATATACCCGGAATAGGGGTAGGCCTCTCACTTAACCCCCATACATGCAGTCCTTCTAATGGTTGTAAGGGCACGTCTGACAAATGCTTCTGATACCAATCTTGGAACATAATTGTCACTTGGGAGCCACTGTCTAATATAGCTCTTGTAGACACTCCGTTCACCTTTACAGTGGTCTCCATGGAGGGACCCACTATTCTGGACCAGTCTGGAGAGGCGGTAGTGGGGCCTGGGCAACTGACCTTGCCACAAAGGGCGTGAATTAGCATTTTGGTGCCCTCACTGGGATCATGTCGTGCACCTCTTAACCACTGATTTCTTCTCCAGCTCTCCTTGTAGCCTATATGCAACTTTGTCAGTGTCTTTTGGGGACTGGCATTCCTTTCATGTGCCCATCTTTCCCACAATTATAGCAAAACATACTTTCTGGAGTTTGAGCTGGCCGAGGCGCCACACTGGGAGCCAGGGCGGGGTATTACTAACTGGAAACCTTGGTGCCATCTCTGTCTGCGGCGTGATAAGCATTTGGAGACATCTCGTCAGTTTCTCCACTTCCATGGTCAAGGAATCGAGTTCGGAGCTGTTATCAGCAGGATACATGGGTGGGTACCCCACCCCATAGCAGATGCAGTCGGATATAGGTCAGGCTCTGCATTTGCAGGCGTGGCCTTCATAAAGGGACTGTTTTTGAATTCTCGGATCTCTCTCAACAGTTCGCCCCATTGTGACATATCTTTTTTCCTTGTCAGAGCACTCATTGACTGCCAACCTCTGCCCTGAACTTCACTTGATGGGTCACCCTCAGTCACTGGTCGTAGCCGCAGCTATTGGTGCAGGTCCTCCCGAGGTCGCTCTTTTCTCAACTCCTCGAATTTCTCTCATTAACTCATCATAGGAGGGTGGGATTCCAGTCGATCTGCCAGGTGTAACTGAAGCAACAGCAGTTCTGAGAAGGGCAGACTTAAGGATCCTGTCCAGCCTGGTTCGGTCCAGTTCAATCGCTGGCAAACTACCTTTTCTGAGGCATTCTTGCAACAATTTTTCCAGCCGAGATACATACACAGACAACAACTCCCCTTGGTACTGTTGTGCATCTCTTACTCTCCACCATAGGTCCTCATCAGAATCTGGGCTCCATACACATTCTCCAAGGCCTCAAGATAGGCCTGTGCAGTCGCTTCAGGGTTACTGGCCCGTTTAGCACGGATGGTAGCCAGGGCAGGACCGGAGGCTCTCACCAACCCTCTTTCGCTTCACCTTCCGAGCATTGCCATTCTAGCACTTGGGGGCAACATAGTCTATCCAGGTCTCCCAGTCATCCTCCCTTGGGGGTGGGAGGGTGCCAGAGAAGATCCTCAACCTTGGTAAGAGTCGTGACTAATGGCAGGTGCAGAAATAGGAGTCTGCATTGGTTCAGCCACCATTACGGGCACTGGAGCAGGAGAGGGTGTTGGGGAGGAACACCCCAGGTGGCAAGAATAGTTTCTTCAAGTCCTCCACAGTTTTCCCTCTCCCAGCAACCATTCAGCAAATTTCTCCTCAAAAGTTTCAGATAGTGGTGGGGGCTGATTCCCCGGTCTTTACTGTCCTTAGTTATCACTCTCCAAGCAGTGAGGGCTCCTCTGGGGTAATGGTCTGTGGCACTTTGAGCTATCTATGGATCCTTAAACTCTACTAGGGCCAGGAAAGTGTGGGTGAGCAGATTAGCATGCCGACCCACCACCACAGGGTTTTGTAAACCTTCCACCTTGGAAAGTACTCCTGCACAGTGTCCGTATTGATACCCAGAGGGATGTCCAGGATAAGATAGCATTTTGGGGTCGATCTCTCCCCAGTACACCACTCCACCAGCCGGTGCACAGCCACTTCTGTCGGGTACCCATTTTTTCTTAACAGTGGTGCGTAAATATGGCCACTAGAGGACACACAATCCCAGCGGTGAGCCTCCAAGATGTAACCCCTAGATGGCGCTATCCCAGGGGCTACTACCCCTGCCTGATTTGCCACTAACAGGTTGAGGGGCCTGGATCCAATGGCGGGTGCCTCCACCCAGAGGTCAGGGTTTGCAATAGTTAAACTAACTTGGTCACAGCCCTCTGGGACACTGCAACCCCCCTTTCTTCCCACTAGTGGCCCACACAATATATCAGAATTACCTTCACGGTATACACTTACCCCCAGGTCTGGTTCCGCACTGGGACCTCCTGTGAAATGAGATACAGTGCAACAATCACAGTACAGTTTTAACATAGACAAATACCTCAGGCAGTATAACTTTGCTGAAACAAGCAGCTCTGATTTATTTAGGGGGATATAACAAGGACAGGGGAAATCAGGTTAATTAGCTTATCACTCTAATAATCTATTTATGGCTCTGTGCACAGGCCTATCCCTATCAGTTACTGTCCCTGGGTACCCAAGCCCTAGTGGCTAGTCCAAACCGTGGCAGCTGGTAGGGCCCTTTCACACAGAGAAAAGGAGAATTAAACAGTCAGCAGTACAGTAATTCCATTTGGATTTAATGTGGCAATTCAACAGGAGCAACCCTGAATTAGTACTCACGACCTCCAAATAAGATAGGGTCCTTCAATGTCAGCAGGGCTCACTTGAGGTACACAAACCTCTTCACACATCCATATAAAAGAAAGTACTATACCAGGCAGGCTGCATCTGTATCCCGATCGCAATTACTGCACAATACCGGGAGAACACACAGCAGATTCAGTTCCTGACAGACCGAGTGCAATTTTCAGCAATTCTTCCAGTCTTCTACAGGGTGAGCCTGGTTTCTACTCTTCAGAGATCCTTTGATTCTTTTCACAGGACGGATTCAGTCCTAACAAGCTGTTACACAAGCTGCAGACCGGAACTCTGGGCCTTACACACGTTTGACTAAAACTGCACACTGAAAAAGCACAGGGCTCCTTCCTTCTTCACTGCCAAAGCTCAACTGAACTCCAACTGACGAAACCGGCACTTCCTTTGAGTTCCTCCCAGTTCTTGACTGGATTGGCTGTCACTCACAATAGACTGCTGCTGTTGGTCCAAAAGGCACTGAAGTCTAAACTACATCTCCCAGAGTCACTGCCCATACAATCCTCTTGTGGCTGGCTCAGATTATGAGTCCAAGTTCTGATTCGTCCAAGGCATCATTTTAGAGCTAGCTTACCCCACACTGATTGGTCCAGTTCAGCAGTTCAAAACTAGAATGGGGAACTAGCAGACACAGTTCTGACTGCAAAGAAAGCAGGTTAGACAAACTGTAATTTCATTATTACTCTAAATAATTTCTGGCAAACAGTTACATCTTTCAGATAGGTTCCTTTGCACTCCTAGTGACTGCAAAATGAAGTGAATTGGCAGCAGCTCGAGTGGTACTCAGAGAAGCACACAGTCCCCCATACAAACTAATTATGTCTGCAAGCAGACAGCTCTTAAAGAGACAGTACCAGAGGCTCTAAAAACACTCACTGATAAATGGCTTAAATGCCAAACACCATTCAGGCTTGGAGCATTCAAGCAAGCTCCTGGAAGTCTTTTGGGAACCCCCATTTGCAGGGGGGTTACAATGATGATGCCTCCAACTGCAGAGGGCTGCAGCAGTGTACACATTGGGTGGGAGGGTGGGGAGGGGCCTGAACAAGGCACGCACTAGCGACTGGGTGCAGTGCTTTGGCATCAGGAGGAATAAAAAACATGTCTCCCCCTTTGGGCATCCCTTACCTTACTGCACCCTCCTTGTAAATCCTGGGGTGCCACCTAGAAGCCCCCATTTATTAAACATTTTGCTCCCATGGATCAGCCTCTGAGATAATGACTCTCATTTACAAAGGGGTCCCAGGGGCAGCAGAACATTTGGTTATATCAGTCATGCATTATAGTATTCTGTAATACATTGTAGCAATTGTATGTCATAAGGATCAGGAAAAAGGTGAAAAGGGGGGACGGGATTCACACAGAGCTGGTGGAGAAGAAAGCATATTCATACGGAGTCGGTTGGGGGGGACAGGGTATTCACATGGAACTGATAGGGGGACAGGGTATTTCCATTGAGCTGGTGGGGAGGGGGGGCAGGTATTCAGACTGAGCTGGTGGGATGGAGGAACCTGAAGGACCAATGGTCCTTTTACCCCTTAAAACAGCAGTGCAACCAAAATTTGTTTTCCACAAAGTTAGTTTCAGCTACAATTAATAAAAAATATTAGCATTCTTAGCATACCTGTCAACTCTACTTTGTAGGTGCCTCCGATGCTGCACATCATGGCCTGGATATTCAAAAGGGTTGCGCATGGCGCAACAAGGATGCGCCATGTGCAACCCACCAATGCGCCCCGGCGTGATATTCAAAGGAGCAAGTTGCGATGTGCAACTCCTCGGTAATGTATGCGGCGCAAGTGCGAGGGGCGTGTCCATGCATATGCAGCACATCCCGATATTCAGCCCAGGGATGTGCAGCACATATGCTGGCTCAAACCCACCTTGCGCCACTCAGAGGGGCGCAAAGATGTGCCTGGTAAAACCAGGAATAAGTCCTGGCCACCCACAGGCAAGCTGCCATATTGAAGGGCGCAACACGGCAGCCGCCAGCCGTGGGTGGCCACCCACCCACCCAGAACACTGTCCACAAGCTCCCTGCCAAAGGAGTGTTGTACCCTCCCCCGCCCCATTGCTCGACCGCGGGCATAAGCATAAAGGTGTTCACTGGTGGTCCAGTGGAATCCCCCATTGACTGATCGCGGGCATAAGTATAAATAAACCCTGGTGATCTAGTGGAACCCCCCCATCACCCGATCGTGGGCAGTAGTAGATTTGAACTCCTGGTGGTCCAGTGAACCCCGTCGCCCGATCGCAGGCAGAAATAGTAAGAGAAACCCTGGTGGTCCAGTGGTCACCCTCCGCACCTACCACTGAGGTTCTCGACACCCAGCACCTCCCAGTCAGCGGCGGCCGGCAGCACCGCGCCCGATGCTGCCCGGCATTACCTCCGACTGACAGCGTACAGTGCGGTTCATAAATAATTATGTCCACTGCGTGGACCAATGGACATGTAGATCACATCAGGACATATAGGTTCGATATGCAACGAACGCTGCTCATTACATATCGGGCCTGTGTAGTACAGTAGGGTTCAGACGCCTACTGGTCCACGAGGACCAATAGGTGTACAGACCGCATTGTACGCTGTCAGTCGGTGGGCGGCTGGGCGGCATGCAGGCGGGTGCTGCCGCCCCGCTGACTGGGGTTGCTGGGTGGCGGAAACCCCAGTGGGCGGTGGGGGGGGTACCACTGACCACCAGGGTTTCTCTTGCTGTTTCCACCCACGATCGGGCGATGGGGGGAGGGATTCCAGGGACCACCAGGGAGTTCAAATTTACTACCGCCCGCGTTTGGGCGATGGGGGAGATTCCACTGAACCACCAGGGAATTTATATATACTTATGCCCGCGACTGAGGGGATTCCACTGGACCACCAGGGAATTTATATTTACTGATGCCTGCGATCGGGTGCTGGAGGGCAGTTCACTGGACCACCAGGGAGTTTCTTTCTACTTATGCCCGCGACTGGGCAAACGGGAGCGGGGACCGCCATCGGACTGCAGGGCATTGGTCCCCGATGGCTGCAGCTTGGCAGGGAACCAGGTGCAAGTCGCCGGGGATCGGCACACCGCATGCAAATGGGGCCATAATGACATGCAAATGGCCCCATTTGCACCTTGCATGCATAATGGCCTAATTTGCATGCCCAGTGCTGAATATCGTGGGTGATGCATATAGCACAACTGCACTTGCGCTGGCGCATCCCCCTGCTCCCGTTCTGCCACTTGCGCTGGTGCAGTGTGTGTGCCCTCAGTGCCATATTCAACGGTGCTGAGCCATGGCGCAGCACCGTTGAATATCACTTGGGCCATGCCCTGGTGCGGCCCAGTTGCGCTGCACCCAGGCTTGCGCCCCTGCCCGGCGCAGTCTGAATATCCAGGCCCATGAGTTTCTATTTTCTCGCTCCCAACCCTTACCTGGAATACAACGGTATTCTATGCCAAATGTGTTGGCCATCTTTTTTTCTTGAGAAAAAACTAAATTCAAACAATTACATAATACTCAAATTTTCATCACAAGTTTTATTTATTTATTTATTTATTTTAACTTTTGGTAACCAGGAAAGGCACACTGAGTCAGGTCTCATTTACAGATGCAACCCAGGGGAAGGGGAAAACAGTAGGAACCAGTATACAAAACGAGTTTTACAAAATAAACGAACATATACTAATACAGTCTGAGTATAAAATACAGAGTGCAGTTCATAAGTACAAGAGTGCAATAACGGGGAAGCTTACATAACAGCAAATAACTAAAATACAGAGAAGGGGAGGGAGAGAGGGGAGGGAGAGGAGGAGGGGAGAGAGAGAGAGAGAGAGAGAGACAGGGAGGGGAGAGGGGAAAGAGGGGAGATGGGAGAGAGAGGGGAGATAGGGACAGAGGGGAGGGCAGTGAGGGGAGAGGGGCAGATGGGGAGAGGGAGGGAGAGATTTGGGAAGGGAGGGAGAGAGGGGAAAGGGAGAGGGAGGAGAGGGGAAGGGAGGGGTAGAGAGGAGGAGAAGGAGGGAGAGGGGGAGAGAGGGGGAGAGAGAGAGTACAAAATTCAGGAGTGCAGTTCACTGATAAAACTGAGCAAAATACAAATTGTTATAAGGCAATAATGTGACCTTCATTTCTTTCTGACTACAACTTGTGATTTAAATTGCTTATCAGTGGCTAACAATGCACCAAGAAACACTTCAGTGTCATCTCAAATGTTGGTGCAACTAGAACATTTTACTACCAAATGAAACTGGAAGATGCCCGGAATCTTCTACAGTGAAAAAAATGAAGGATCAAATGTTATGCCCACTTTTGTTGCACTGCTACTTTAATATATATATATCTATATTTATTTTTTATTTTATTTTAGTCATTGGTAATCGGGTAAGGCCCACTAGGCACAAGTGCCTGTTTTCAGGGGCGACCTGGGAGCACTGGGTGGTTAAATGATTTGCTTAGAGTCACACAGTATGCAAGTGGAGGTTGTGAGACTCAAACTCAGGTCTGTGTATATATACATATATATATATGTATGTGTGTGTGTGTGTGTGTATATATATGTGTGTGTGTGTGTATATATATGTATATATGTGTGTGTGTGTATATATATATATATATATATTATAGTGGCACAGTAGTGCCACTATAGTTAGGGTTGCATGGCCACTTCTATGTTAAACCTCAAAGTTTGTACTTTAATAACTTTGGAACCGTTTGTCCGATTTGCCTGACATTTGGAATGCAGACCCGCCTACCATAGCACTCTGGATCTAGAAATGTTCATTCTGGTTGGACGTATCGTTGCGGAACCGTGGGGAGCTCAAAAAGTGAAAAATCACTCTTTATGTGCATTTTTCGGTAAGCCATATTAGACTGAAGAATGCGTTTGAGTGGCTTCAGATTTGTTTGTCTACATGTGGCCTGGGTTGAACTGGTGCCTTTTGAAGATTTGGTGAAAAAATATTGTTCCGTTCAAAAGTTATTCCATTTTTTCATGGCCCATTATAGCCTATGGAAAAATTTATATGTGCATTGCGAAAACATTCGTAATTACATTTTTGTTGTCAAGCTCCCCTAAATTGTTTTTGTGCTGCCGCCATCTTGTTTTTCAGTTAGCGACAGAGAAAAAACGTTGTAACTCAAAAAATGTAACTTATGTTTTCCTACCTGCTACAGTTCCCGAGATAGTGGCAAATTTGTGTTACAAGGTTTCCTTGCCCCATAGGGCTGCTGTATGGCTCCGTAGTTATGTGTAAGTGGGAGCAGAGGGCCCGGAGGACCTGTACTCCCACAGACACATATCATTATGCAGAAATTGGAAGCTTGGTGGGAGCATGGGGCCCTTCACCAACACATACCATTTACTGTTTATATTACACTTTTTCCAAAAGAAAGGAAATTCTTTGCAAAAAACTCCATTAATGCATCAATTAGGGTTGTTTCTACATCGACAAAAGTGTGGAAAGTCAACGTATATGGTGGTTGCAAGAGGTAGATCCTCCCTCCCAATGAGGGACAAATCCGGACCTTGATGGTCAGGGAAATCCTGGGATTGTGCAGCATGCATAGCCTGCACAAGGGTGAGTCCAGACAGCCGGAAGGAGCAACTGCTTAAGGACTTAAAGAAGAGGAGCACCTGGAGTTCTGAAAGAGATAAAAATAAACAGTTTTCAAAATGGCACAGAGCTAGCCTCTTGGCACAGAGGTACCGCTACTGCTTGTGATGCCGGTGACCCAAGTTCCAAAGCAATCCTGAGTTATCGGGGGCCAGCCCTGGGGGGGGAAGGGATCAAGTATCCTAGAAAATGCTCTCCTCTGTGGAGGGAGGGAGAGTAGACTGCTCTGGTGCATGACTGCTATCTGGAAGAGGCTATGTGGGCAGGGAGATGCTGGCATGTGACACGAACCACATTCTTGCATGCATGTTTGCATCACACCCCCAGACTGGCATCTCAGAACAGTAAGGGAGAAAAATGCAGCAGGCCCAGGGAAGAATGATGGACCAACCCCTCGCAGGTCCCCCACCAGCGACATGGCAGCCCTCCCCAGAACCAGATCTGACTACAGCATTTGGAGCCCTGCCACCCCCACCCCAGGAGGCAAACTATGGGGGCAGATAGTGGAGGAAGCCTACAGGTCTACAAGAAGTCGGATGTTGGGGCGGGGGGGGGGGTCAGTCCAGATGCAGGGCACAAACCTACTGAGTGATAAGGTATATACAGATAAACAACAAAACAAAGTACAGGCTGGTTGCTTGTCTTATAATAGGGGGTACCGAGTTCCACCAATGAAGACGGTAGATATGAAGATAGTGTAAGCCTTCAGGATAAGCTTGGATACATTTCTGCTTACCAGGGGAACCACAGAGTACCCTGGGTAAGCAGAGTGGGTGGGGAACCCTAAAAAGTCTGTATTTGTACAGCATATTTGTTGGTCCCAACTTATAAGGGGACATGATGGACATACAGTACCTTCTAACCTTACTGTGTACCTCCTGTTATCTGGCAATAGGGATTTGCCAGTGGAAGGGTATGAGAGGGTAACTGGAGGCACAATTTTCTGGGTGGCGAGCCCTTTGAGAGGAAGTGGGGAAGGTGTAAAAATAGAGGGTAGAAAAAAAATTCTTGCTTGCTTTTCAGGTACTCAAGTGGGCCACTAACTGAGATGTAAACTGTCCAAATAAGAATTTAACTGGAGTCTGGCTACCCCGGTTTAGTGGCCATGTGGAGTACTGATACAAGGAGTTAAAAAAACATAAAAGGGATATTCAGAAAAACCACATCGCATGGAAGCATTCGATGTTAGGCTGTCTATTTATAAATCTTTCTTGTTTTCCCACAGAATACTTACTAAGGCTTCCAGTTTCTCTGTCTTGGACTGTCTTCTCCATCATTAAAACAGAGCTTTGAGTAGAGACTTTGTTTGAAGAGTGTGGGGGATCCCCTTCCCTTTCTCCCCTTCCAGATTTTCAAGAGGTCGATGCAAACTTGTAGAAATCCTCATCCAATAAAGTACCTTAATCTGCTTGAAAATTAGGACTAAGAACTTGAAGTTGAATGTGTTATCAAACGCTGCATCTCTGGACAACCCCACTCCCTTCAACTCCAACTCAGATCTAGAGTCTCTGGTAAATAAATCAAGGGTCCTGAGTCCTTATTAAGGGCGGGGGGGGGAAGGGTGCTAGGGGTTAACGGAAACACTGTTAAAGGTAATGGTTAATTTTGAAAAACAAAATCTAATTGGGCTGGCAGTATAGCCTCAAGGTTAGAGTAGCCAACTGCGAATGAGCTTTGGTACTTCCAGCAGACCTGGGTTTGATTCCCACGACCACCACTTGCATACTGTGTCACGCTGAGCAAGTCACTTAACCTCCCCAGTGCTCCTGGGTGGCCCCTAAAAACAGGCAGTTGTGTCTAGTGGGCCCTACCCGGTTACCAAAAAAAAAATTAAAAATATAAATCTGCCAGGAGTGTGCTTAAAGACAAAAGGAAAGTACACACAGAAGAAGAAGAGGATCTGGATTTTCAGAGGATGGCGTCATGATTCTTGCACAATTGTGCTACTTGTGATGTGGATATAAGACCACAGAAAATGTGGTCTAACTCTATGCTACAACTGCGAACAGTTGCGTTCTGAAATCAATGCATGCGTCATTTTCATGCTGTAAAGTGAGAAAAAATATTTATTTATTCAAAATTCGGTAACCGGGATAAGGACACTGAGCTGAGGATTGTTTTCAGGTGCAACCCAAGGAATTGGGGTACAATACAACAAAGGGAGAATATAAAGGCCTTATATAAAGACTCATGTGCATCACATACAAAATGGGAAGAGTGACTAAAAGAACACCAGGATGCTGCTGTGAATACGGCAAAATGTTTGAGAGTAGCACGCAAATGTACTAGCACATTTGCCATGATACAAGCTGTACCCAAACCCAGCATCTGCACTTACGTCATGCGCTTTGAAAACCCAGCCTGAGACATTTAAAAAGTCCCTCACATGAAATGGGAAGCATCTGGGAAACGTCATTTATATAATTCAAGTATTCTCTCTACTAAGCTTCCCCTGTTTCATGACAAATATGTACACTGGCCAGCTCACTATCCCCTTGGACTTCAAGACTTTATCTGTTTTGGCTACTTATCTGCACTTGAAGTCATCATTTTGTGTCTATGACATCACGACCTTTCAACCAGCAGCAGACTGTGGTGTGGCAAGCAGGGGACGGTGATGTTGGGTGTAGCCAGTTGCAGACACAACCTAAGAGGGTATGCTAATATGTATGTTTATGAAGACACAATAGGAATGTAAATACCATATCTATGTCAGGTGAATGTTAGTGGCAAAATCATAGGGGTCTCAACTGCAACCACTAGTTACCCCTAAATGGTGTCCCTGGTGAATGCATCTGTAAATGGAGCCAGCCAGGATGCAACCCAATACTGCAGCATACTGCAGCAGAGTTACTGCAGGAAACACAGCAGTTTCAATGGCAGTTAATCCCTTTTGCCATGCAGTGTCACAGGATACTGCGCTGTAGCCTGGCCACTGTATGTGTATAGACAGACACATAGATAGATAGATAGATAGATAGATAGATAGAAAGATAGATAGATAGATACTGCGGATAGATACATAGATAGATACTATGGTTAGATGGATGGACAGATAACTAGATAGACAGACAGATACTGTGGATAGATAGATATTATGGCTAGATGGATGGACAGATAAACAGATAGACAGATACTGCGGATAGATAGATACTACGGCTAGATGGATGGATAGATAGATAGACAGATACTGCAGACAGATAGATATGAACATACGAAGAAGCCAACAGAAGTCCATTTGGTCTATCAAGTCTGCTCGTGTTGCAGGGTCCACAGCTTGAGCTACTGTCCCTGCCCCCTCTTCCTACTCCTCCCACCTTCCCTACCCATGAACCTTACCCTTCCCCTATACCTGTCCCAGCCTCTCTTAAAGTTGCCCACTGTCTTCAATGAGATTACCTCTTCTGACGGCACACTCCAAGTGTCCATCACCCTCTCTGTGAAGAAGTGCTTCCTGACCTCCCTCCTAAACCTCCCACCTTGCAGCTTAAGACTGTGCCCCCTTGCATTATGGTTGCCACTCAGCTTAAATAGACTCTCCTTACCAGCCTTATTTATCCCTTTCAAGTACTTGATGGTCTCAAACATGTCCTCTCTGTCTCTCTCTCTCTCCTGTCTTATACGGAGTACATGTTCAGTGCACTCAACCTCTCCTCATATGCCTTACCCTGCTGACCAGCTGTCATCTTTGTAGCACCTCCTCTGGACCTTCTCTAGCAGGTTAATGTCCTTTTTTGAGGTGTTGGCACAGTACTGAACTCCATACTCTAGATGCGGCCTTACCAGTGATCTGTACAAGGTGTAGAAGATGGATGGATAGATAGACAGATATATAAACAGAGATGTATACAGATAGATAAACAAACATAGAAAGATAGATACTGCGGATAGATGGACAGATAGATAGACAAACAGACAGAGAGATACTGTGGATTGATAGATGGAGAGATAGATAGCTAGATAGATAGATAGACAGACAGACAGATACATAGAGAGAGATATATAGATAGACAGACATAGATAGATAGATACTGTGGATAAATGGATAGATAGACAGACAGACATATAGACAGATAGATAGATACTGCAGATTGATGGAGAGAGAGAGAGAGAGAGATGGATAGCTTTTTTTAAATTGCCATGTGGGGCTTTTTAAGTGTAACATGGAGAACACATATAGAAAAACAGCAAACTGCAAATGGGACATAAAACCAAATCCCTATAATTGGTAGCAGATTTTAGCTACTACGAGCAAAGCCAGCTGATCTTGAGCCGAGTGCTCTTGAGTGCCCTGCTAACTGCCACAGCAGTGCTTCTGCAAAATAGAAAAAATATATATATATCAGATTGAATTGCTTCTGGTCACAGGTACAGCGACCATGACAGTAAGTTTCTCTAAAGACCTACAGAACAAAGCCCCCACCCACCCCCACCCCGAGTTACAGCTCCATTTACCTTGCTGTCAAGTTCAGCTAATTACAGCATCCATACAAGGAAATGCCGTACTAGCAGGAAGTGGAGAGTTAATAGTTTATGGGTGTGTTTTTTTAATGTTACATCACTTGGTGTTTTGAAAATGTACCCAAAGCCACCTCTAAGCCATCCTTTCTTCTTTACCCTTGCCACAGTTCATCACACAAGTGTAGTCATGCAGGCACTGCAAGTGCAACCACAAGCATTCCCCGCCCTCCACCCAACAATAAATGTTTATTTAGAATCTTGTTCCCAGGAGGATCCAGCTGCCAGCAGCTCAGGTTCCGCTTCTTCTGACTGGCACAGTCTGCAGAATTCCGTCCTGTTGGAATTTAAATATTTTACACAGCACTTGTAGACTGTTGGTTCCAAGCCACTGAAGACCAGGCCTAGCACGGCACAGACCCAACAGTCTCTCATCCTGTAGGTCAGGAGCGGAGCCCTGGCAGAGGAGCACTGAGTGTCTGCTGGGATGTTCTCCTCCTTGTGGAAAGAGAGGGGCTGGAATACAGAAACATAGAATTGGATGGCAGATAAGGACTGCTTGGCCCATCCAGTCTACCCGTTTCTCCCTACGTATACTGAGTTTTAAATAAGCTGGAAAAACTGATTAGCAGTTTGACATGTGAAAGTGCTAATCAGTTGTGAAATGCATAGCACCTGGCAAAGATTGATTAGCAAAATTTAAAAAAAATTATATAGTTTGTTTAATGCTGTGTTCTGTGTCATGGACTCACTCAAAAAATGGTTAGCAGTCTACTGCTAAGCATTTCTGAAAATGATTAGCATTACCCCCTGTTTTGCTTAGCATTTTGCTATGCTATACCAGGTATTTAATACTCTTGAGTACACTACAACCGCAGACTGTACCTGTTCTACAGTTCTTTCTCCCTCTCCCCTCCCATTCCACTATGATTCCCTTGTGCTTATCCAACGCATTCTTGAACCACACGACTGTTTTCGCCCCACCACCTCTGCTGGAAGGCTGTTCCAGGAATCCACCACTCTTCCTGTAAAGAAGTACTTCCTCATATCTCTCCTGAAGCTAACCCCCAGCTTCGCAGCATGTCACTTTGTTCTTGAGCATCTTTTCATCTGAAAAATACTTCCCTTCTGTACCTTATTCACCCATGTGAGGTATTTAAAGGTCTCTATCATATAATCCCCCCTTCCTCTGTTGCAATATCTCGCTACATGGAAGATTCCAAGTGCTAGGCAGGGCAGCTGCATGAACAACCAATTATATTACTTCTGCAGAAACAGAAGGAAGCATTGCCTGTTTAGTTTGTTGCAATATAACCTCATAACCTTTTACTCCCTTTTCTTGTAAAGACAGCATCAAGTCCCTACTGCTTTTTTTTTCAAGGTGTTTCTCCCTGCCCCTGTTTCTGGGGATATACCCAGTTTGGGCGACTGTTTCACCATTCAGCTGGCAGGGGATTTTTCCCACCGTTTTCTCCCTTGTTTCCTCCCCCCTTCCTCTGGCACTGGCCATGCCTGTCAGCCTTAACGCAACAGAATACTCCTACAGAAGGACCAAGCTCCCTGGCCCACCCACAGGGGTCGCTGCACTTCAGAACCTGCCACCAGCCCACTTAAGTTGAGGCATGCTGCCCTCTAGCAGCTCCCTGCAGCCTAGTCTGCTTCCCAATGCAGTGATGCACCCTCATCTGGTCCCTATTTTATATCTATGGCACAGTGATGTAGTCTCATCAAGTCCCTATTCGAAATACATGGCACAGTGATGCAGTCTCATCAAGTTCCTACTTTACATCAATGGCACAGTGACATGGCTTCATCATGTCCCTACTTAAACATCTACGGTGCAGTGACGCAGCCTCATCAAGTTCCTACTTGAAATCCATGGCACAGTGATGTGGCCTCATCAAGTCCCTACTTTACATTCATGGTGCAGTGATGTGGCCTCATCAAGTCCCTACTTTAATTCCATGGTACGGTGACACGGCCTCATCAAGGTCCTACTTTAAATCCCTGGTGCAGTGATGTGGCCTCATCAAGTCCCTACTTTAAATCCATGGCACAGTGATGCAGCCTCATCAAGTCCCTACTTTAAATCCATGGCACAGTGATGCGGCCTCATCAAGTCCCTACTTTAAATCATTGGCACAGTGATGCAGCCTCATCGAGTCCCTACTTTAAATCCATGGCACAGTGATGCGGCCTCATCGAGTCCCTACTTTAAATCCATGGCACAGTGATGCGGCCTCATCGAGTCCCTACTTTAAATCCATGGCACAGTGATGTGGCCTCATCGAGTCCCGACTTTAAATCCATGGCACAGTGATGTGGCCTCATCAAGTCCCTACTTTAAATCCATGGCACAGTGATGTGGCCTCATCAAGTCCCTACTTTAAATCCATGGCACAGTGATGTGGCCTCATCGAGTCCCTACTTATATAGAAAGACTGCCTTTAAAGTATATGCAGCAAAGGACATACAACAGTAACAGAACCCTAGTTGAGAGGTGGGACTTGGCAGTGCCCAAAGAAATTATCTCTGTGAGGCAAAGTGAGGCAAAAAAAATTACACTTTTTTGTAGTTGATAATTGCGCATTTTTATGTTGCTTGCACGCATGTGCAAGAAACATAGTGCAATCATCTGAGTTTTCGGCGGTGTGGCAGCCGTCTTCCAATTCAGTAAGTGTGTTTGCAGGCGCGGCCCCAGTTCTCCAATGAATGCTGCTGCTGCTGTCTATGACAGCAGTTGAAAATACAGTGGCATACAGTTGAAAGGGAGAGCTCCGCTTCAATGAGCACAGCTCCTCCCTCACATGCATGCACACATGCATATTGCATGCTCATGCACTCCCCCCCTCATGCACACTCTGTATGGCCGACAGGGGTGCCCAATCCCCCGTCGGCTCCATGCCCCCCCAAAAGCTTTCCAGGTGCCATGTTGGGAGCCCACCCCAGCGTGGCAGAAATTGTTATAGCCGACGGGTTGCCAATCCCCGTCGCCCATCGCCTCCAAAGCTTTCCGGATGCCATGATGGGAGCCCACCCCAGCGTGGCAAATATTTGTTATGGCCGACGGGTGCCCACTCTACCTGCCCAGGGACCCCTCCCAAACAGCTCTTCCAGCTGCCACGCTGAGCCCACCCAGTGTGGCAAACGTCCCGCCGTTGTCTTCCTAAAAAAAATAAAACCTGTAAACAAAAACCTTCCTCGGCGATGGTCTCTGTGCCCCTTCCCCCGCGCCTACCTCTGCGCAGTCTGCCTCCCACACTCCCACCTCATCCCATACTTACCTCCGGAGTCCAGCGCGATCGATTTCCTCGTGGACCGGAACACGCCTGCACCCTTCAAAGCCGACCGCGAACTGAAGAAATGATGGTAAGCTGTATAATGGAATAAATAGAGTTTTTCAACTTTGATGATATCTCAGGCATTTTTGAATTTTGGCATCAAATTTTCAACATGGTGTTTTTGGGACCCCTCCTCATGAATTCTGAAACTGTCATGGCATTAATCGGGCCCGAAGGGTGATTTTGCGGGCACTGCGCAAAATCACCTTTCGGGACTGAGTAACGAAACAACAGTGCCAGTGTTCATAAGGTGGGCTCTCAAAAAGCCTTTGTTGCAAATTTAGTGAATAAATTCCTAAAAATGACTGTTTTACGAGCGTGCGTTGCGCAATTCCTACGCATGCTTGTAAGTTTGCAAATTTTTAATATTTGCACTCCAGATTTTCAACATTGCCATTTTACCACACCTCTTTATAAGCAATACAGCTGTCATTTTTGACATGTAGCTCAAAATGTGTTTCCGCACATGTAGCGCACAATGGCGCAATCAATGTGCGCAATCAATGTTTGGGACAGATTAAGAAAATCACAGTGACACTGTTCATAAGCAGAGGTCTTAAAATGGCTATGTTGAAAATTTGGTGAACAAAGTCCATAAAATGACTGTGTTACGAGAGAGAATTGCACAGTTTCCACGCACCCTTGTAAGTTCATGAATTTGTAATATTTTCAGTACAGATTGCTCCTGTTGGGGGATTCTATGATCAGGGGTATCAAATGGGATAGGGAGGGAGAAGCCTGGCCAGTTAGAACAAAATGCTTCCCTGGATTAACGGTGCACAGGGCTAAGCACGAGGTATATCAGCTGGCAAAGGATTGTGGGGGTTCCCCGGACATACTGGTCCACCTGGGTACAAATGACATTGAGGGAAATAGCGAGCTAGAGATACAGGCAAGGTTCAGGGAGCTTGCCAGGGTCTGTCATGACATAGGATGCACAGTTTCCTTCTCAGAAATCCTGCCGGTGTCAAGGGCTAGTGGGGAACACAAAAGGAAGATTAGGGAGATAAACCAGTGGCTCAGGGAGTGGTGTGAGGCCAGAGGGTATGAGTTGATGGGGGATTGGGGGGAGACCTGGGAGGATAAGGAGCTGTATGCTAGAGATAGACTCCATCTCAATTTGGAGGGGAAGGGAATCCTTAAGTTGAAAGTAGAGGGGTTCATCGTGAAAAGTGGGGTTTAAACTTGTGAAGGGGGAGGGATGGGAGAAAAGGCTGTCAAGGGGGTGCCGATAAAGGAGGGACTCTGTCTCCACCTCCCTGGGAGCTGGAGGATTGCGGGAAAAGGCCGACTGGTAAAGTGCAGACCAGGGGAAAACAGAATCCCCATGGGAACACGAGCAGGGGAAATGGAAGTATAGGGAAAGGGTGGAAGGTAGTCCTGCTAAATGCCAGGAGCTTGGGCAATAAAATGCCTGAGCTCCAGGCTATGCTAACTGAGGGAGCAGTGGATGTGGCAGCGGTCACTGAGACCTGGGCCACTGCAGGACACGACTGGGACCTGAACCTGGAGGGTTACACTATGTTCAGGAAGGACGGGGGGAGGGAAGGGGAGGAGGGGTAGCAATGATGGTCACAAACTGCAGTGGCATAGGGGGAGTAGAGGAGGCGGAGGGAACCATGGAGGAGATTTGGGTCACCTTGATAACAAGGGGGGGCAAGAGAGTAAAAATAGGAGTGGTGCATAGACCCCCTGCCCTGGCGGAGGAGCTGGAGGAGAGTCTGGTGGCAGATGTTGGGAGACACTGCAGACTGGGCAGAGGAACGATGGTGGTGTTGGGGGACTTAAACATGCCAGGAACAGACTGGGAGACTATGACATCCTCTGTCACCAGGGAACAGAGGTTGTTGGATGTCTTTCAAGACGCGTTCCTAACTCAGCAGGTGGGGGAACTGACCAGGAGGCGCTGGTACTGGATGGGTCCTGGCAGACAGTGACCAGATTAGGGCCTGAGATAAGGGACCCATTACGGGAGGACTGCCAACGGTCTGGTTCTGCCTGGACCTAGGAGGACGGGAAGGCTGCACAAAGACGGAGGTAACTGACTTCAGGGGAACGGATTTTAAGGAAATGGGAAGGATCCTTAAGGAGCATTTGGATGTGATTGGGTCAGACATGGACGCTGATAGTAGGTGGGAAATCATCAGGAGAGGGGTACAGGATGCTACCAGCACCTGTGCAAGAGTAAGACGAAAATGCGGTAGGGCCCGAAAACCCTGCTGGTGGACCAGAGAGGTCCAGGAGGTGGTGCGGGGAAAGAAGGCAGCCTATAGGCAATTCAAGTGCTCAAGGAGTGAAAGGGATCGAGGGGAGTATGAGCTGATGGCTGGAAGGGCCACTAGGGTGGTGAGGGTGGCTAAGGCAAGGAAGGAGCAAAACCTGGCCTGGGAAATTAGGAGAGGGAACAAGGGGTTCTTTAGATACATTGGAGAAAAACGAAGGGTGAAGGGGCAGATTAGCAGGATTAAATCAGGGGAGAGATGGGCACAAGACCCAGGGGAGCAGGCTGAAGTTCTAAATGAGTACTTCACCTCAGTTTTCACCAAGGAAAATTGGGGTGCTGCATCATACATGGGAGGAGACAGAGATACTGAGGAGGGGGACCCTCACCGATCGGGCGGGTCTGGGGAGAGGGGAGGCATCACTGGCAGGAGGGGAGGGCTAAGCAGGGAGAAGAGGTACGGAAGTGGAAATCACAGCAGAGAGAGTGAGGGAAGCCCTCAGCTCCCTTAAGACGGAGAAAGCACCAGGGCTGGATAAATTACATCCCAGAGTGCTGAAGGAACTTGCGGATGTCCTGGCGAAACCCCTGGCGGAGCTTTTCATCATCTCTCTGAGGACAGGGTGGGTGCCCCAGGACTGGAAGGTGGCGCATAGTGTCTATCCACAAGGGGGATCAAGGAGGTGGCAGGAACTACAGGCCTGTCAGCCTGACATCGTGGTGGGCAAGGTGATGGAGGTCATTGTCAAGGAGAGGCTGGGGGACCTGGAAAAGTCAGGGTGCCTGGACGATAGACAGCATGGATTCGTCCCGGAAATCGTGTCCAGACAAACCTTGTGGAATTCTATGACTGGGTGAGAAGTGCCTTGGACCTGGGTAGACCAATGACGCCCTCTTTCTAGACTTCAGCAAGGCATTTAACTCTGTTCCTCACATGGGCCTGTTGGATAAGCTGGGAGAAATGGGGTTGGGGAACCAGATGATCATATGGATAGGCAATTGGCTCCAGGACCGGACCCAGAGGGTCGAGTTGTGGATAGTCTCATCCCCAAGGAGGGTCATTAGTGGGTCCCACAGGATCAGTCCTTGGCCCCTCCTGTTCAACGCCGCCTCTGACATAAGGACAGGAATCAGGAGTGAGATGAGTCTCTTTGCAATGACTCAAAACTGGGGGCGGTGGTGGATGGGAGGAGGGGAGGGTGGCCCTACAGGGGGACCTGGAGGCTCTGGAAAGATGGTCTAGAAAGTGGAAGCTGAGGTTCAATGCAGGGAAATGCAAGGTACTCCACCTGGGGGCCAGAAAACCGGGCCAAGTGTACACCCTGGGGGGGAAATGCTACAAGTCTCGATGGCTGAGAGGGACCTGGGGGTGGTGGTGGATGTCAAGATGAACAACTCGGAGACTTGTAGGAGGGCAGCAGCCAAGGCCAACAGGATGCTGGGATGCATCGCTAGGAGATCACCTCCAGAAGGAGGAAGTGATACTCCTCTGATAACTGCTGGTGAGGCCACACCTTGAGTACTGCATGCAGTTTTGGAGGCCACACTAAAGAGGGACATTAAACCCTGGAGAGGGTCCAGAGGAGGCAACCAAAATGATTTGGGGCTTGGGTGGCAGGACCTATGAGGAGAGGCTCAAGAGCTAAATATGTACACATTGGAAGAGAGAGGGACCGGGGGACATGATAGAGGTCTTCAGGTACATGAAGAGGTAAATAGGGAGGAACAGTCAGGGTGCTCGAAGGAAGGAGGAGGGGCCACTAGCGGCATGGGTGGAAGCTGGAGGGGAGATTCAGGGAGAAAAGAGG
This sequence comes from Neoceratodus forsteri, assembly GCA_016271365.2. Lineage (NCBI taxonomy): Eukaryota > Metazoa > Chordata > Ceratodontiformes > Ceratodontidae > Neoceratodus > Neoceratodus forsteri. The sequence continues at coordinate 1,399,803,901 of CM028131.1, read as the reverse complement.
AGGTGCTACTTCACTGAGAGGGTGATGGAGCCATGGAATGCGCTGCCTAGGGGCTGGTGGAGGCAGAGATGGTGGAGGGGTTCAAGAGGGGTGGGACAGGTACAGGGGAAGGGTTCTGGAAGCAAAATCCAATGCAGCAAGAATATCCGGAACTGGGAAGGGAGAAGCCAGAGAAGGCTAGGGTAGCAAGGCAGCACCCAGGGTGGGGGCTGACCAATTGAGCAGACACGAAAGACCATTAGGCCTATTCTGCTGGCATTTTAGTATGTTAGTATGATTTTTACCAGTGACATTTTTCCACACTTCCTTATGAACAGTACAACTGTCATTAGACACAGTGGATGTCTTGGGAGGACGGCATGGAACTATCACTTCCAAATACCTAAACAGCACATACAAGCAAGCAACATTCGGCATTGACAAATGCTTGTTTTATAAACTCCAATAGCTAGCACGCTTTACCAGCCCTGACAGACTTTAGTGAGCGGATTGGTAACCCGAGAGGCAACATGACATAAAACTTCAGGAGATGAACAGTTTTTTTTAAGCTGGAGCAACAAAGCCCAATTAAAATGGTATGCACACCAGAAACTGTAAAAAAGATAAAGCAGCAAAAATACCACTTATAGTGTGGGCTTCACCATGGTACCTTCTTTTATTGCTCCATTTACCTTCAGGCAAGAATGATGTGCAATTTATAAGTAAAAGTGACCAGATAGTGCAAGCCATAGCGTTTCAAAATATAACCTTAGAAACAAATAGTTCAGTGCCAGACCTCAGAAAGTCCCTGGATGCCATGCACTTCACTCGTCCGGAGCTTCCCCAAGGGCCTTTTCCTTTTGATCATGCATACCGGATCACCCCTTAGGAACACAGAGCTTACGTACACTGCCCTGCACTTTCCTTGTCGACTGCTGATTGTTCTGTATTCAGGACACTGCATTAACGCGAGTGTGGGTACTAACGGAGCAACTTCTAGATGAGTCAGTTATTGAGGTGTATTATGATTTGAACTTCAGTATCTGACAGGGGGGAGAGATGGGTCTTCACTGGACTAAAGAGACAGTTGGTACAATATGAATATACCTCTTGCGGTGTTAATGCCTGCCCGCCTTATGCAGTTGTGGGGAAAACCTTTATTTTTGCAAGCCCGAAGAAAACGAGAAAGCAGATTGACTGTCCAAAAGCAGAGCTGGTCCGAGACTTTGAGATGGAAGAATCATGCTTGGAGTCAACCAGAATATATAATTTGGACTCCCTTTTGGACTGTCGTCTAATTTATAAGTTTTGTGAGTGCTGGACATTCGGGCTCTGCCCTGTTTTGGCCTGCCAAACCTGTTATTTTATTTATTTATTTACATTTCAGAAAACGCCTTTGAGCACAAGTGCTCTTTTACAAAGGTTCCATGTCAGTACAGGGCAAAGGAACAAATAGGTATAACACAAACATTCACCAGCTCCAGGAGAGCCTGGTCAGCTACAAGTAGCGGAAAACACAAGGAGAGTTATCACAATACTGCGTAACAGCAGTCCCAAAGGAACATATTCAACAAACAGCTGTGAGGTAGCAGTCACTGTGCTATGGATTTCCAGCACAAATGGAGGGGAGGCACGCTGGTAAAATCAATCCATTAGTTAACCCTCCTGAATGTAATCTCAGTTGTGATAAATATATTATTACTGCACTACATTTACTACTATTCGGCCTGAGCAATACCTGGCTCCAGTCGGATAGTAGCCTTTGGATATCCAGATTCGATATCCGGCAAATCTTTAGATATCTGCCCGCCCATAGGTAGTACCAATGCAGCTTTCAAAGCAGTGAGTCAAGGAGCAACAGGGTAAAGAAGGTAAGAGCCAATTATAACTATAGCTTACTGATTTAAGAGTGAGTTCTTTTTTCAGAGATTTCTTAAATTGTGCAATTTTAGGTAGACCCACTAGTGATTCAGGGTGTTCATTCAGCCATTGGGCAGCACAGACTACAAAGGAGTGCCTAGCCAGGCTTGCTTTCCGGAAGGGAACATCAAGGGCATGTCTAGTCATACTTCTGGTAGAGTACTGGTCGGTACCAGGGCAAAAAAGGTCTTGAACTGCAGTGGGGGTGAGGCCCAGCTGAGCTTTCTTTGCAATTATGCAGGACTGGTAGTTTAGTCTATCCTGGATGGTTAGCCAATTGGTATGTGCATACAGGGAGCAGCTATGTGTGAGTCTATCAGCCCCACTAGCAAAGCAACAGGGCTTATTTAATATCAGCCTTACTGTGTTGAGAACAGAGTCACAAGCCCCATTAACTGGGAGACCACAGTCTAGGAACGAGAGGACTGTACTGGAAACTGCCAAGCACCTAGCCTCAGAGGTAAGATTCAAATGTTGTCTATTGAGTGCTCTTAGCTTTCTATTGGCAACATTTTTTTATGTTGTCTACATGTGTTGCAAACGAGAGCGTATCATCCAAAGTGACACCCAGGTATTTAAAAGATTCAACCTAGGCTACGGTAGCTCCAGAAGCTTTGCAGAAAGCAAGGGGAAGGGTCTTTTTCTTCAATTGTGGACCAGTAAACAGCATGGTTCTGTTCTTCTTATAGTTTTGGACAAGTTTACTTAGTCCAAACCATCCCTCCAGTGACCTGAAGCTGCACTGGAGATCACTGGAGAGTTTCCCATGGCCTGGACTACTATTAAAGACCACCGCATCACAGGTGTAGAGAAGCACCTTCAAAAGAGGGCAGGCTTCTGGGAGGCTGCTTATGAACAGACCAAAAAGGAGACAGACGAGTATTGAACCTTGTGGGACCCCTACTGTGACACCCTTAACGTCCGAATGAGCGTCATCTATCTTTACCCACTGCGTTCGATCTATGAGGTAACAACAAAACCAAGCTAATGTTTCAGAGGAGAAGCCCCTTATCCCCTTTCTTGACATGCACAAATTGCAAACTAAATAAATAATAACACTCTATTTTTAATTTCTAACAGGGTTGGGAACATAGTTACCGGTGCTACTCAGATTCCTTTAGTAATAACTACTTTGGTATAAATTCTGTGTTTGCTTCATTCTGAGAGGTCACGGAAAAATTATTACAAAGGAGTAAGGAGGTACTACAGTCTTAAAGGAAATGCCAAGATGGAGGGTACGTCTTTATATTGTTTAGCACTTTCCCTTGGACGAGAAGGATAGTAGCACAGCTATCATCATAGGAAATTTTGGCACACTTGGGTTTATAGGATAAATTACCCTACAGTGTATTACTGCCTCTTTGACGTTCACAGTGCTCCCTATACTAGTGCAAATGTGTCATGTTGACTTGCTGTTTTACGTATATACATAAAATAAAAATATTAATTTCAGGTTTTTCATACCATATATTACCTGGTTGTGCATTGTTTATCAAACAGATGGTTTTGTGCAGTTACCACTGTTAGGATATGTCCGTCAGCTGGGGCGCTTTGAGATAACTGTGTCATAACACTGGGACACATAAGAACCCTCGGAGGGTTGGTTTCAGAATTTTCAGGTTTTTTTTTTTTTTTTCTGGGCTTTGCACGGCTGCCTTAAGGCTTCACATTTTGAGCCTCAATTGATTATTACCTTGATTACTCCCTCCCCCCCACAACCCTCCCAGAATGTACCAAGTTTGGAAAGGACCAATATCTGGTTTAAAGTATTGCTTTATCTTCAACTGTACTGTGTAAAAATGCAGGGCTTTCATACGAACATACGAAATCTGCCAGCAGATAAAGGCCTAGAGGTCTATCAAGTCTGCTCGAATGTGCAGCTAGCACCCCTTATTCTGCAGCTGCCCCTCCCTTCCACCCTTCCTGGGATTTGTTATTGGTTCGCTGAAAACGAATAAAAAGACAATAAGAAAAGATATAGCACTGGGTACACATATGCATTATTTTTGGGACTGCCCAGTGTTGAAGCATATTTTGGCATTCAGTGTCGAAGGATATTTTGGCAAAATGGGGCCACCCAGTGGACAAGACACCGGTCTCCATGCTTCTAGGCATGGAGGATATGGGGGAGGAGGACTGACAGCAGGACCCTAGATTGGTTATGGTGTTGTTAACTTTTATTTATTTAGTTTTTGTTAACCGGGTAGGTGCACTAGCCATAAAACGACTATTTTCAGGCACGACCCGGGAGAGTACAACAAAAGGAGAACAGTTGAACAACAGCAACATTGGTACAATAATACAAATAGAGGAATAGTACAGCAGTGCTACAAAAATACAATGGGTAGAAACAACAAAAAATAATGGCAAGCGTTATACAGATAATGGCAGTGAGATATATAATAAGTGCAGAAACCATGGACCCGACCTGTGGAGTGAAAGAGTTAATAAGATAGTGAGGTTATATAGAGAGAAATGTGAGGAATGTTCAAACATTAACAAGAAAGACTGACAGAAGGAAGGTCAGGGGTGGTTATTGGCAAAACAACAGTGGATGGTCAGCAACAAGGTTCGAGAAGGAAGAGAGCTAGTAGTCAAGAAGTTATTTACAAAGAGAAGGAGAAATATGGGGAGGGGAAGAGGAGACAGTCTTGGAGCTGGATTAAAGCAGGGTGACATTACTGGTAAGTCTCAGGAGCTTCAGGTTGGGTCAAAGCATGTACAAGCATCAGCTAAGGATAGATAATCATTATATTCACTTTTAAATCCAAAGTGAGACTGAGACAGCCGGAGGTTGAGTGGAAGAGCATTCCATAGCCTGGGAGAGCAGAGAATTGGAAGGCCCCTGTGCCTTTAGTCGTTCGACATCTCGGAACATAGAGCAAGGATTTGTCAGCTGATCGCAGGCCATGGGAGGATGATTGAGGGACCAGCAACGCCGCCAGCTGGGATGGATTTTTTTCCCGGATGATCGAGTCCATTAGTGATCCAAGATAGTATTGTCTACTGGCAGAGTGTGAGAGCCAATTCAGATCCTTGCAAAGAAGGCAGTGATGTTTGAGTCGAGGCGACGAAGAGGCAAATCGGCATATATTGTTATAAGTTACAACCCATTTTAGTAGGGAGGTTTTATGGGCAGAGATAAGAATAGAGGCACCATAAGTAAGGGTTGGGAGCAGAATACCTCGGGCAATTGCTAATTTGGCCGAGGGTGTAAGCATGTAGCTCATTTTGTAAGCTACTCCTAGTTTCAGTTTATAGCTTTGCACGAGGACTGAATGTGAAGATTAAAACTAGGGACTGGTCCAGGAGGATCCCAAGGTACTTGAAGGAAGTAACATTTTCAAGTGGAAATCCTCCTGGGTGAAGAACCTCCAGCAAACTAGAACAGGTCTTAATCTTCACGAGAACCTAGGAGCATGGCTTTCGTTTCTTTTCATTTAGTACAAGCTTACGGTCTAGTAGCCAGTCTAAGACCTTATTGAAGTCTGAAGTAAGTGATGTGTTTATGCAGGCAATACTAGAAGAACTAGTGTAGATGATCAGGTCATCAGCGAGAGAATAGCTAAGCAGGATTCCAGGACCTCAGCTGCATCGTTGATAAAAATTGAGAACAGAAGGGGCCCAAGGATAGAGCCCTTGGGGACCCCAAGGTTGATAGTAGACGTGTTGGACAGGGAGGAGTTAAATTTGACAGCTTGCGACCCGTTTGACAGGTAGCTACAGAACCAGTCCACAACAGGGGTAGAGAAATGGAATTTATGGAGAGTGGAGAGAAGCAGGGGATAGTCTACAAGGTCGAAAGCCTTAGTGAGGTCAATGAAGATGGCACCTGTGAGTTTTCCAGAGTCCATGTTGGACAGAATATCAGTAGTTAGTTGAAGAAGAGCCGTGATGGTGCTATGACCTTTTCTGAAACCATGCTGAGTGTCTGAGAGGAGATTGTAGGGTGTAAGGTAGTCAATGGTCTGTGATGCAACTATTTTCTCTAGGATCTTGTTAAGGACAGAGAGAATTGCTATAGGTCTGTAATTGGCCATGTCCTTTGGGTCACCTTTTTTAAAGACAGGCGTTATTCTTGCAGATTTCCATAGATCTGGCACAGTGCTATGGATAAGGGATAAAGTGTAGATTCTGGCAATCGGAGAGGCAATGAGTGGAGCAGCCAGCTTAAGAAGACGAGGTTCCAGTGAGTCAGAACCAGAGCTGGTATTGGCAGATATGGATCTCAGTAATTTCAGAACTTCCACTCTTGATATAGCCTTGAAATAGAATGGTGGCGCTGGAGGAGCATCATACGATAGGGCAGTATGGTTGTCTGATGGTAGTGTGGTAGGTAGATTGGAGTGCGATCCACTAGGTTGTAAAGTCAAGGTATAGTATAAATGATCAGAGAAAAGATTGTTAAAACTGTTTGAGATGGTCCTAGGGTCATTACAATGTGCCCCATTTATGATCATTTCATCAGGAGTGACCGACTGCGAGGTACCAAGAAATGTTTTGACATGGGCCCAGAATTTCCTCAGGTCGCAGGCTGAGCTTTGTAGAAGGTCCTTGCAGTATTTGCTTTTAGCAACTCTAACTTGTCTCTTACATCTGTTCCTTAGTTCACTATAGACAATAAGATCTGACTGTAGGCCAGTTTGTTTGTAGCGAATCCAAAGCTTGTTGGCAAGAAGGTGTATTTTAAACACATGGGTATCGTGCAGCACACCCTCTTTGTCACAAAGGAAAACATTAGCTATTCAAACTCTAGCTCTGGGGCATTTATTTTACCTCTTGAAAGGAAAAGAACAACAATTTATGGATAGCTGGGGGGGGTGGGGGGATTCCTGGACTCTCTTCCACCAGATTGTTAGGGATTTTATGTATTTTTATTTTAGCGATGTATCAATTTGTTTAATGGTTTTTTTTTTGGGGGGGGTTTTGTATATTTGCTAATTATGTGTGGTTTTATGTGTAGATGTTGAAATGTATAATTTACTGCGATCTGGAACTTCATTGAAAATGAGCTTTGCTCAATTGAATGTATCCTTTTATTCATTGTGAATAAAAAATGATTTACTACTACTACTACTACTACTACTACCAGATGAAGCCCTGATGCTAAGGGAAAGTATATGCTAGGGTTTGTTGAGAGGGAATCTGGGTTGGGCCTGTTCTTGTCTTAACTGTTATTATACATAATGCAGGAGCTGCATCCCATTCAGCCAGATTTCTTACTTTTAAACAAGGCACTAAGGATTTGAGGACATCCTCTTAACGCCTGCTTAACCACCCCTCATTCCTCCATAGGTATGGGACACAGAGCTTTTTCAGTCACTGCCCCAAAACTCTGGAACAGCCTTCCTGCCCCGCTCCTCTCTACTGGCTCCACATCAACCTTCAGCTCTAATCTGCTAAGTTTTCTGCTATTAGCATCAGCCTGCAGGTGCCCTCCCTAACTTCAGTACACTTACTCCTTGATTCTTGCCTGTCCAGATTATCTAGCTGCGAGTCTGTACCCATTCTACGTTTTAGCAAGTTATCACTACGTATCATTATGCAGTTCTGCATAGGCTAGCATCGATTCTAGCACTGTTAACTACTGCTGTTTTGTACCCACAGCTGTAATTCACTCGCCAAATCTTGTTAATGTTGCTCCTATTTCCTTTTACTCTGTTTTACTGTAAATTCAGTTATCATATTCTAACGTTATCATTAGACTGTACCAATTATGCACTCCAGATCCTTTGTACCGCAAGTTACGTGTCAGCCCTCTAATGCTTGGTATGTTCCTCAGGACTCTAGCTTAGTATCACACATGTTAGCACTCTAATGCACTGCTTGTTATTCAGGACCTCGGTATTGTATTCTACGTGTTAGCACTAGAATGCACTGTATGTTCTCTCTACTCATGTCATGTGGCCTTTTTGTTACTGTAAGTGCCATTTTTAATGGCCCAGGTCGTGCCTGAAAATGGTCCCTGGGATCAGTGTATCGACCCAGTCAACAAACAAATAAATAATGTTCACCCATTACGGGACAGCTGTGGCAGCTGTAGGAATGTTTTATTAGCCAATTAATATAATATGTATGTGGAATGGTATGTCTGTTTTTTTCTTGTTTATATGTGTAGTCTTTTGTACTTTGGTGTACTGTTCTGTACTGTTTAATGACATTTTTAAATTTAATAAAGATATTATACAAAAAAAAGATACCTTTGGTAGTTAAATAAACAAACAAACACATGAACTGACCGTTCTGTAGCTAAAGAATATGAAACACATGACAGTGAAGTGACCTGCCCAAAGTTGCACAGCTAACCAGTGGTTATAGCAGGCATTCAAACCAAGTTATCCAGTTTTCTAGTACAGTACCTTGGCTCTCAAACTTCTAAACATGTGCTTTTTCAAACATATACTCCATGTGTGCCAAATTATTGCCCTTAAAACCTTTTCAATGCTTTACTTATGCAATAAGACATAACACAGTGTTAGTGTTGCTGGGATAGTACCGTACCAGGTCAGATACTATCAGACATCATCACTGTGGTCAGATTGCAAATGGCCTCGCATGGTACTAGCATCTGACAAAGAAACCAACCTCCTGGGATTCACTGTAAGTATCTGAGGATGCCTGAAGCTCCAACAATCAGATCCAGGTATTCCACCATCTGATCCATCTATCCAAGGCTGGATCTAATAGATACAACTGAGGATACCAGGATCCATATTCAGATACACAGTAATTCCGACTCTGTATCTGAAATCCAATTTTGGTCAGATTACTGTTAGATTTGGAGGCAAATACCAGCACTATCCTACACAGAATGTTCAAAAGGACTGTCTGAGCACCGCTACAGTGCACGAATTGAGCAGGTGTCAGCGTGGCTCAGTTGACAGCACAGCTGCCTCTGGGTCAGAAGGTTGCGGGGTCTGGTCCCGCACCAGGACTGGGCTCATACCATAAACACTGGCACCCTAGTGCAGTACTAGGGGGTCCTGTACTGTTGGAGTGTGCCATCCTGCGGATGAGGTTTTAAACTGAGGTCGCATCTCTGGTGCATCCTGGTGGGTGTCTAGGTAGAACAGAACCCAAAAGCCCTTTTCCCAAGAAATGGAGATTTTGCCCAGTACACTGACCAACATTCCTCGTGGGTATTGTATACAGCAGTGAAAAATGTAATTTGTATTGTTTTAGGGGATTGCATTCCCCCTCGTACCAGTGGTGCCAGAATACGATTTGACTCTGTATATACTCTCTGTAACTGGTGACTTTGTAAATATACCTTTGTACAGTTGGTGACTTGGTGACTTTGTACACCTCTACTATTATTTCCTGATCTTTTTTCCCTCCCCTCCCTCCCCGTTGCAACCGGAAACGAGCCCATATGGACTCTGCTTGCTTACCTGGTAAAATATGTTACAAATAAATAAAAATAAAATTCCTCGTCCCACAAAATTAAACTGCCCAAAGCTGGCTGTTGGTGGTGATGGGCAAAATGACTCAGCTTCGCTTTGCGGTCCTCTCACCCAAACTTCACGCTCACGGTCTCTTATACCCCCTGCTGGTGGAACCGCTATCCTTAATATCCTTAAATCCTTAACCATCTCTGCCAATTCTGAAGTAATAATCCTTGGAGACTTCAACACAGACTGGCTTTCACCCAAATCGCACAGCCAGAAATCTCTATGCGATGAACATGGCCTTGTCCAGCTAGTCAGTGAACCTACTAGGATCAATACCTCAAACACTGCAAATAGCTCTCTTCTTGATGTTGTACTAACCACCCACCCCATAAAATTCTTCACTCGGTGGTTTTTCACAACGATATGAGTGACCATAGAGTTGTAGCCTGCATAAGATTACAAGCTAAAGTTCGCCACCACCCCAAATGTTTTACCAAGCGGTCCTATTGTAAGTTTAATGCATCAAACTATTTGAATGACTTAAGTAAGGTTAGATGGCAAGATCTCTATCTCGCCAAAATGACTGATGAGGCTGTCGGTGTCCTCAAACGACAACCTCATTACCCTAGCAAATAAGCATGCCCCTTTTATCAAAATTAGGACACGCAATATCTCCCACCCATGGTTTTCACCTGAGCTCAAGGCCACTCTTTCAAACTGAGACAAAATCTGGGCCCAGGCCAGATGCACCAAGAGACGGGTGGATTGGCAGGCCTTTAGAGCAGCTAGGAATGCCTGCGTAAAACGTGTTCGCTCCGCCAAAGCTAACTTTTATGTCTCCACCCTAGAACAGGCAAAAGGGAACTCTCAAAAAATCTGTAAGACCCTTAAGTCTATCGAAGGTCGGCCGGCTGCCCACCCCATTCCACCTAAGATCCACAAAAATGGTACGGTTGTGCTAAAGTAAATAATGACTGGGTCTCTGCTATGGACTCTGAGAAGGCCACGGGAGCTGTCTTCTTAGACCTCAGCAAAGCATTTAATACCGTAGACAACAACTTAATAGTGAGTAGTCTTGCCAAAATAGGCATTACCCTACCTACCATTCAGTGGCTTAGCAATTACCTATCAGGAAGGACTCAGAAAATCAAAGCTGGTGGCTTGTTCTCGGCCTCCCTGCCAATTGTTAGGGGAGTCCCGCAAGGCTCTATCCTAGGTCCTGTTCTCTTCTCCTTATACATCAATGATCTTGACCTTCATATAACCAAGTCAAACCTGCACTTCTTTACAAATAATACAGTTCTTTACACATCTGGCTTAACTTTACCTGAAGTTAGGGACGTACTCCAAGCTGACTTTGCCCAGCTTGAATCTAATCTTATTAATGCCAAACTTCTCTTAATCGCCAAGAAAACCAAGGCCATGATCTTCTTTCCTAATATCTCATCCTCCCTCCCTATCACCCTGCCCAATGATTTTATTGTTACCTCCTTAGGCGAACCATTGGAAGTCACCTCCAAATTTAAATACCTTGGCATCTGGCTAGACAACAAGCTCTCCTTTAACGATCACCTCGATGACCTGTCTAGAAGACTAAATGCCAGGCTAGGTTTCTTCTTCCGCAACAGGTCTCTATTTCCGCTAGAGACCAGAATCAAGCTTGTCCAGGCCACATTCCTCCCCTTATTAGACTATGGTGACACAATCTACTCTTCTTCTGCAATCATCAACCTAAACAAATTGGACATCCTCTATCACTGTGCTCTGCACTTCATTACAAACTCCCCATACTGAACCCACCATTGCAATCTGTACGTGGCGGTTGGCTGGATGTCTCTTACCATTAGACGTATGAGCCATGCTGGTACCTGGACCCTAAAGCTTCTCCTGAATAAACTCCCGAGCTACCTAACATCTCTCATCCGCATCTCCCGCAGTGCTTACTCACTTAGGAAATTGGATTTTATCTTCCTTGACGTGCCTAGGACTCGGACCTCCTTTGGCAAACGTGCCATTTCCATTGCCCTCACAATCACCTGGAATTGGATTCAATCTTCCCTGAAACTATCTAACGTTGTCTCCATCAGCTTCTTTAAAAAGCTAGCTGCTGAAAAAATAAAAGCTGTCTGCAGCTGTTTTTAAGATTCATGTTTCATATTTCTATACTGTTATATCCTAACGTGAGTATTATGCACCATATGGACCGAAACTGCACTTTAATTATTGTTTGGTTATTTACTATATGTACTGTATAGTTTTGTATGTATAAGTGTCCCATATGGACTGAAACTGCACTTTAATTATTGTTATGTTCATCTGCTTTATGTACTGTATAGTTTTGTCTGTATACGTGTCCCAGGACCTCCTTGTGAATGAGCTTGCTCAACGGAGTTTTCCTGCAATAAACTTGAACTTGAACATACCATAAGATACACCCCTTGAAGGCATTATTAACTTACAGTGCATGTACAACAGCCGAAAACATTCTACAGTCAAACAGTTCATGCAGACACTACATTTCTAGGGACGTGGATATGTTGTTCAATCCACACTTACTGGCAGATTCCTTGCCGCTTTAAATCTTGCCGGAAGGTCTTCAAGCTGGTTCCTCCCACCCACCCGGGTGATAAAACTCTCGGCTCCGCACCATGATGCCAGATCTTCCTTACCGCTTGGAAGCTCAGGTTCCCTCCTTTGCACTCTGCGTTTTAGGCCTGGATCCAAACTCTTCGGTTAACCCGAAACTAATTTTAAAATTCACAAGACTTCGGTCTTTTTCTTCCCTCGCGGCTGCGATGGACAAATCGACTCCCGGATTTCGTCAGTGCCCATGTGGGCAGAAGATGTCCCGGACTGATCCACACTCCCATGTGCATTTACTGCTTGGGGCTTGGCCACGACTCGCAGGCCTGCGACTTGTGCAAGTCCTTTTCGGCTTCGGTCTTAGAGGATCGGGCTGCCAGATTACAACTTGGGCGCCCAGAGAAACGTTATCCTCTGGTCAAGTCAAAGGAGGCTCACTGGGCGGTGTCCGCGGCTGCGGGCTCGGCTGAAGAGCCTGAACAGATGATCACCCTCGAGGAGGAGGTGGTCCAGGCTGCATCATCATCGTCCTCGGTCACGGCATTTATCCCGCCCCTTGGGCTCCTCCTACACGGCTTCATTTAGGGAGCTTTGCAATCCCTCTCCACCAAGGGAGAGGGGCCTTCGCGACATTTCTCTCGGTCCAAGAAGAAGGACTCTAAGGGTAAGTCCCACCATCAACGTTCATGAGAGTGAGAGAGGTCCCCTTCCCCGGATAGTCAACACTCTACTTCGGTCGAGGTTGCGGCTAAGGCCGCTGGCTTCACGGTGTCCCCGTCAGGTCAGCTGACCGAGACACCCGTCGATGCGGTTGAGATTTTTCTCGACCCGTCGGACGGTCTGTCGACTGGAGAAGCTGACAACCCCATTTCACCGGGTTCCCAGGGAAACTGAGGATTTGCCTGTGCCTCCTGTGCCAGAGTCCCTGGTTAAGGTCCCTGAACCGAGGGAGGAGTGGAGTTCCCCCTCCCCCTCTCAGACCCACCCTTGGAAACACCAAAGGTCTCGGTCTCGGACCTCTTCCAGGTCCAGCTGATCCCGCCGACATCGGTGGTCTCGGTCTCAGCACCATGGAAAGCAGCGGCGCCACTTATCCTCGTCATCTTCCTCTTCGGAAGATAGGCTCTGGCGCAAACTGTGTCAGTGCTACGAGGATCGAATGTGGCAGCAGCTCCTTTTGACCAGGAATAAGCCGACTCCGTCGCCTTCCCTGGCCATTAAGTGGCTGTCACCAGAGCGGCCGAAACAACCCCTCGTAGTAGTCTCGAGGAGCAGCCAGCACCGGTTGTTCAGCTGAAACCAGCTGCATCACCCATTGTGGTGGAACCCCCGCCTCCACAACCTAAAACTGGGGCCCCGACCAAGGATTCTCAGTCGGGTCAGGGCTTGCCCCATCGGTTGTCGGTCACCCTCACTCCCGATCGACCTCGGCAGGTGGAGGGTGGCTCAGGCGCTCAGCAGCTGTTCACAGACTCCTCGGAGTCTGACGACGACTCCTCCTTGTTCTCCAGGCCGCATGACCTGGAGTCCACCGGGGGTCAGTCAGTGGACGAGAACCCATTCTCGTTCCTTGGAATGCTTCGACTCATCTCAGAGTCCACTGGGATGAAGCTCAAACCCGTTTCAAAACGGGCCAAGTATCCCCTCAAGGAGATACTGGATGGAGGGGATTCCCCCACGGAGGCCTTCCCGGTAGCCAAAGCCATTGTTGGCCTGGCTCTGGAGCTATGGCAGCGGCCAGCTTCTTGTCCAGCACCTTCAGCCAGGATGGCTCGGAAGTAAGCTGTTCCCACCAGTTCACTCTCCGGTTTCTCGGAGCACCCCTCTGCGAAGGGGCTCGTGATTGACAGCATTTTCCGGCATTCCGGGAATGCTCAGGACGTGGACAAGCCTCCCGACAAGGAGTCCAAGAAACTGAACTACTCAGGGCGGAAAGTTTATGCTGCTTCCTCCGTAGGCCTTCATCAGGCCAGCTCAGCTGTCCTGATGGCACACTTTTCACATGCCCTTTTGGGCTCCCTGGATGAGGTGATTCCTCATCTCCCGGCTGACCTCCAAACTACGGTCAAGCAGGTGCGGGTTCAGGAAAGGGTGGCGGCCAAACAGCAGCTCCAGACTTCCCTGGACATCGCTGACTCATGTGCCCAGTCAGTAGCGGCCGCAGTGGCCATGCATTGCTGAGCTTGGCTGCGGATCTCCACCTTTACAGCAGATACCCAGCAGAAGCTGGCAGACGTCCCCTTCCTGGGTACTGACTTGTTCGGTCCCAGGGTGGAGGGTCATCTGCAACGGATCGAGAAGTCCAATGCCACCTTGGACTCGGTCACGTCTGCCCAGAAGGACAAAGGCTGCCAGCAGCAGTGTAAGCCCTTTCGTCCTTCAGCCCCTGCGGCACGTCTGGCCCAGCAACACCAGCATCAGGGCCAGCAGGCTCGCACTTGGCACCCCAAAGCCAAGCCTGCTGCTTCCTCCAGCAGCAAGCCAGGAGGGTAGGGTCCAGGCGGCTCCTCTGCTGGCCCTTCCTTCAAGCCTGCCCAGTGACGGGTTGAGGGGTGTCGCCCCCAACCTCGTCCTCCTCTGAGTCCCCCCCATGGAGGCAGCTCACTTCTTCCTTTCCGCCTGGTCCGATATCACCACGGACCGCTGGGTTTTGGAAGTGGTAGGAAGGGGTCTGCCTCTGGAATTCGAGCAGCCCCCACCCTACCGAGCCGTCGTCCCACGGGGGGCTATGGGGTCCGCAACCTCGCTGTCAGCTCATCGAGCTGACACTGCCCTGCTCCTCCAGAAGGAGGAGATCAGGGAGGTGGTGGATCCTCCTCCAGACCCAGGGTTTGTGTCCAGGTACTTCCTGGTCCCAAAACGGATGGGGGGCTGGCACCCCATTCTAGACCTACACGACCTGAACAAGTTCCTAAGGTCTCGTACCTTCAGGATGGTCACTTGGCTCAGATCATTCCATCCTTGAACGAGGCATGTGGTTCTGTTCTCTGGACCTCCAGGACGCGTTCTTCATGTCCCAATCCGTCTGCCTCACCAGAGATTCCTCCGCTTCAGGCAGAGGGATCCTTTACAAGTTCCGGGCCATGCCCTTCGGCCTCTCTCCAGCTCCCAGGGTCTTCACCAAATGCATGGCAGTGGTGACAGCATTCCTGGGGCGCCGAAGGGTTGGGGTGCACCCTTACCTGGATGACTGGCTGACTGCAGTCCCCTCCAGATTGGAGGTGGAGCGGTCCATAGATCTGGCCCTCTAGGTCTGCTCTCAGATTATCCTCCTCATCAACGAGGCCAAATCGGAACTCGTGCCAACGCAGGTGATTCAATTCATTGGGGCAGAGCTCGACTCTTCGAGCCAGAGCACGGCTCCCGGCGGACAGGGCCGAGGTTCTTTCCTCCTTTGCCCAAACATTTCTGGTTGGGCAATTGCGCCCTGCCCGGGACTTCCTGCACCTTCTGGGCCTCATGGAGGCCTGCACCAGCATGGTCCTTTGAGCCCGCTGGCACATGCGCCCCTACAATGGGGCTGGACTGCCAATGGTCACAGCACTCCAGTCCTCTGGACCAGCCAGTGATAGTGACCAGGAGTTGTGGAACGCCTCCAGTGGTGGATCGCTCCAGCTCATCTGCAAGAGGGTATCCTGCTTATCTGGCCAGAGCAACGGTCACTCTAACGACCGATGCCTCTGATGGATTGGGGTACCATCTGGGGAGCTCAGAGTGCACGGCCTCTGGTCCCCTCAGGAGTGTCAATGCCACATCAACCTGCTGGAGCTTCGAGCGGTCCGACTAGCCCTCACTGCCTTTGCTCCGTTTGTATGGGGTCAAGTGGTCCAGGTCCAGACGGACAACACCACGACCATGTACTACCTAAACTGCCAGGGTGGGACGCACTCCTTGCCTCTGTGCAAGGAGGCTCTCCGCACTTGGTCTCTCATGAGCAGACTGGAGGCGGATCTCCTAGCCATCCATGTGGCACGAGCCTCCAAAACTCTGGCCGATGCCCTCAGCCGGATAGGCGCTGCATCTCACGAGCGGGCTCTCCTGCCGGAGGTAGTACAAGATCTGTTCTCCCACTGGGACACACCTCAGGTGGACCTGTTTGCCTCCAGGGAGAATGCGAAGCTGAGGCTGTTTCATGCCCGCCCCCCTCAGCAGGGCTCGCTGCAGGGGGATACCTTCTTGAGGCCATGGACCCCGGGCCTCTTCTACGCCTTCCCTCCATTTCCCTTGATCCACAAGGTGCTTCTCAAGGTGAAGAAGGACAAGGTGCAGGTGATACTGGTAGCCCCAGACTGGCCCCGTCAGTTCTGGTATCCAGATCTCCTCAGCCTCAGCTCCAGGCTCCCGAGGCGGCTTCCAGCCCGCCCGGACCTGATCTCAGTCAACAAGGGGAAGGTACTCCACCCGGACCTTCAATCCCAGCACTTGATGGCCTAGTTCCTGAGCAGCTAGAGTTCCAGGCCTTGGGACTTTCCGACGAGGTCCTCAACGTGGTTGAGGCATCCCGTAAGGAGTCAACCAGAAAATGCTATGCCTTCAAATGGAAGAGATTCTCCATTTGGTGTCAGGATAAGGGGTTGGACCCTTCCTCCTGTTCCTTGGCTAGCATTCTGGACTAGCTGTGGGCCCTTTCTCAGCTAGGGCTTCGGTCGACGACCATTAAGGTGCACCTGGCAGCCATCTCTGCTTACTGGCGTGGGCCGGGAAGCAGTCGGTGGCGTAGGAGAAGGTGGTCGGGTGCTTTTTCAAAGGCCATGATTACATATCCCCTCCAGTGCGAGAACCTCCACCTCCATGGGATCTACTGCTGGTATTGGCTAAGCTCATGGGCAAGCCATTCAAACCGATGCACAGGTGTGATATATCTCATCTGTCATGGAAGACCTCCTTCTTGGTGGTTATCACGTCAGCCAGAAGGATGGGAGAGCTCCAGGCGCTTTCCATCGAGTCTCCTTATCTGGTCTTCCACAGGGACAAGGTTGTCCTGTGCTCCCAACCGAAATTCCTTCCGAAGGTGGTGTCGGAGTTTCACCTTAACCAGGTGTTGATTCTGCCAGTGTTCTACCGAAATCACACCTCGGAGGCTGAATATAGGCTCCATACTTGGACCCTAGAAGAGCGCTCTCTTATTACAAGGAGCGGACAGCTGAAGTTCGGGGAGAGGTTTTCCAGCTGTTTGTCACCTACGCTGAAGCCGCACCTGGCAGACCTGCAGCCAAGCGGACGATAGGCAGGTGGGTCACCTCCTGCATAGATCTCTGCTATAGGTTGGCGGGCATGGAGCCTCCCAAAGGGATAAGAGCTCATTCTACCCGCCATACCGCTGCTTCGGTGGCTGCTTCCAGGGACGTCCCTATCCAGGAAATCTGCAGGGCTGCTACCTGGAAGTCAGCACACACCTTCATTACCCACTACCACATTGACCTTGAGTCACGCCGGGATGCTGGTTTTGGGACCTCGGTCCTCCAGTCCTTATTTCCCAAGTAGGGGGTGCACGCCTTGCCTCCCTCCTCCAGGAGAACTGCTAGGAGTCTGCCAGTAAGTGTGGATTGAACAACATATCCATGTCCCTAGAAATACAGGTTACTCACCTGTAACAGGAGTTCTAGGAGTGGTATATGTTGTTCACCCACACGACCCACCTGACCTTCCTGGCTTTGACGCGCAACCTAGTTTCCAGCGGGCTAGATCTGGCATCATGGGGCCATCATGGGGCGGAGCCGAGAGTTTTATCACCCGGGTGGGTGGGAGGAGCCAACTTGAATACCTTCCGGCAAGATTTAAAGTGGCAAGGAACCTGCCAGTAAGTGTGGATGAACAACATATACCACTCTTAGAACTCCTGTTACAGGTGAGTAACCTGTATTTACAGGGCTGACGCATAACAACAAATTAGTTAAGAATCAGAAGAAAACCCCATGACTTTTACAACAGAAGGAAAATAACAGAGAGTCATCGGTTAAATATTACTTCCATCACAGGAGATCTGATAGAGCAAGTTACAAACATCAAGTACCTTGGTATCGTACTGGGCAGTGCACAGTCATCTGCCAAGCACAAAGATCATTTAATGAAACAACTAATGTAAGGCTTGGCTTATTATATCAGAACAAAATAAACTTCACACAAGCATTATGAAGATTGGCTGTTCAGAATGCTATCTTATGCCTTATAGATTATGGGTAGTGGTCTATGCTGGGACAGCAGATAGTGTACTGTATAGAATAAGGATATATATATATTTTCCATATACCTGTTTGCCTGCCTATCACCACCTTCTCCTGCCATCGGGCCCCAGGGTAGCCACATACAGCGATGGGGGATATAGTGTTTTCCTGGTTTTCTTTCCTTAGGTCTCTGGGATCCCAGCAGACATGGTCGAGCATGGGCCAGAACTGGTAAAGACCCTGCTCCACCGACCTGGCCTAGCGCCAGCCCCCCATCTGTCTGACACTACCACTGAGCCTCCACCTTGCGGCAGTCAAGGGCTGGAAAGGCTTAACCTCCTCAGTCCGGGAGAGGAGAGCTGCCTGACAGCCTCCACACTGGTTGAACCATGGTGGCCCCAGCGTATTCTCGAACTCAGGTCACCAGCGTGGAGAGGTGAGGCGCCTCAGCACCTCTGCCCTCTATGCCACTGGGCTGGCTCTAGAATAAGGATATTTAAAGGAATTGTATAAGGCTCTGATTAACGTAATTTTACTACAGTAGTGAAGTGCTGACATTTACTTAAAATCTTCATAACTGCAAAACAAGTTTTTCTAAGTCCCCTTTGGTAGGGAAGGGTGCTGTATTTTGTTCCTGAGGCAGCAGCAATCAGCCAATCCTTTCCACTTCCATCTGTCATGCCCGTATGAGATGCTTTGTGAAATCTCACCAGGAAAGCCTTTAGTGAGAAAGGCCCGATAGTAGATCTTGTGGGTAAATACCTCCTGATAAGAGCTGTTAAGATCTTTGTACAGCAGCCATTGATGATTCCTGCTTTAGAACAGCCATAGGTCAAGAGCTTTTCATATTCTCAAAAAACAGTGGAATGATTTAGCTGTCGGCATACATCAACATCAGTTTTGTCTCAAGAATAGATTATCTGTACATTTATATGCTGCTGCTTTGTGCATGCTAATAACATGTTGCTTACTGTTAACATTCTTACTTAAAATCTACGGAATGCCTTCCTGGTTAAACTCTTAAATAAATAAATAAATTATCTTATATTATGTTGCATCTGCAATCACCTGTTTCCTTTTTTATGTAATGTTTGTTAAAGTGTTGAAAACACCTGGATCGGTGCCTGTAGATGGACGGTTTGGTCCAGTGTACCTACCTGATTAACCCATAGTAAACAAACAAACCCAACACAGTCAAGCCACCATGATGCAGTGGGAGGAGGGAGTCTACTGCATATGAGTGCCTATACTCCTTGGGGTGGTCCCAAATTTCAGGAAGTATGCAATACAGGTATATTAAAGAACTGCAACAAAATGAGGTTGGGTGTATAATTATACCATTGGCATGTATTCTGGTTCTACTAAGAAAGGAAGCAGATTAAAAAAACAGCAACATCAATGAATTTTTGAGTAGGTAAGCAATCACAAAATGTGGGTTTTCAAATCAGAAATAATACTATGCAAAAGGGTTGACAGTATCCCTGTAATAAGAACCTTAGATAATCTCTAACAATAATTTCATCACAGGTGGTGAGTTATCATGGGAGAACATCAAACATTGCGTGTAAGCCACCCGGAACTGGCATTATCACAAATGATAACACATACACTCTGGAATGTTTTATTGCTGTATGTATTATGAAATGGTCAATGTTTTGAGAAAATACATTCATTGCTTCGCTTTTGCGCTGACGTGTTATCGTAGGGTAGCTTTTCCTGCTGTGCTCAGTTATACTGCTTGCTACCTTCTGTTGTCCTCCTGGGACACCCATGAAAACAAGACCTGCATCTCATGGGGTTCTCCTGGCTGTAGCAAGTTTCAAATAAATAGATTAAAGGACACCGCCAGCTTTGCCCCTCATTTTGTGATACAATAATGAGTTATTTGTAGGCACAGAACTGCAAGAACGTGGTGCAATGCACCTGCATGTTGCAAATGTTTGTAGTTTACCAGTTTTCGTAATTAATGTATTTGATTGGTGGCGGTCCGATTTTGGTAACCCAAGTTACCGAAGCCGATCGGCATGAGAACGATTTTGCCTATGGGTAGTACTGTTCTCAGGTGTACATTTTGTCATTCTATGCCATAGACCCTTAATCTGCGCTCTGTGCGCTGCTATTTTCTGCTGTTGAGATCGCTGCTACCAAGTGGGTTGGTTCAGCCACTAGCTACTTTTTAAATCTGGTGACCAAATCCCGCGCATGAGCACTAGTGCCAGGAAGAAGATCCCACACACGCACGAGACCGTGGCACTAGTGCGCATGCATGAGATTTGATCACCAGATTTAAAAGGTACTTTGCGACTGTACCAGCCCTCGGTTTTTCTTGGCGGTCACCAGTAACGCTTTAGGATAGGATGCTCAGGTGGATTAAGGGTTTGTGGCATGGGGATATTAAAATGTGCACCTCGGGCAGTGGTGCCCGTAGACAAGCGTTCACGAGCGCGTCCTCAGTGCCGATCGGCTTCCGGAGGAGGGGTTACTTAAAGCTGGACTGCCACTAATCAAATACATTAATTATTTGCGAAAACTTGTAAGCTAGAAACATTTTATAACATGCAGATGCATTGTGCACCATGTTCCTCGCAGCTCTGTGCCTACAGACCAACTCGTTTATTTTTTTTTTAATTTTTTACTTGCTCAGCTCCTCAGCTTCAGAGGGGGCCTTGTACCCCCTCCTACTCCATCCGCCAGGTCTTTACTAAGGCTTCCCCTCCCGGTTTCATAGTGCTCGTAAGGCCGGGGGTGTATGCATTTTTCCTCATTTCTCCCAATCCCTGAGGACGCCGGCACAGAGGATATACGTCCAGACAGACGACATGCTGACGCATGCCGCTGTCAAGCGCCTGACAGCTTCCTCCCCCTCCCTGACTTCGGAGAGCCATGTGCCCCTATTGCCCGTGCTTCCACAGGCATAGGCGCGATGGATGCTGCGAGCTCCCTGTAACTCACCCCAGGAGGAGGAGAGCATCCATGAGGACACTCAATCCTCCTGCCGCCCATCCGACCCCTGCGACCCAAGGCCGTTCCAAAACTTGGAGTGGCCAGCCAACTCTTTTTTTTTTTGGTAATCTATTTTCTCCCCTCCGTGCCCTGAATCCGCCTCTCCTTCGGGTATCCAAGGTCACCAGCACCCCTTCTAACCCCCCCAAACCCCTTCACCTCACATTGCCACCTATCTCGAGGTAGCTTGATGTTACCCTTCGCCGAGTGGGTCCCTCTCCTCCGAGGGGGAAGGCATCAGTTGGGGCAGCCCAGTATGCTATATTTTTTCTCGGCCTCATGTGCTGCTGAGACGGCTGGCCCACAGGAAGTCTTCCGGGTGTGCTGGTAGACCAGATGCCGTCATCCGGCCAATCCAGAGCATTTTTTCCATGTTCTGGTACTTCCCACATTGCAACGCTTTTGTGCAATGCTCCCAGTCTCCACCGGGGGCTGCTGCAGAGAGAAGCGACCCTGGGACCCACCCCAGGAGAGGAGAGCAGTCCTGTGGATGCTCAATCCTCTCCTTCCCCTGCAGACCCCCGAGGACCCGGGTCCGTTCCCAAACCCGGGTCGCCGGTGTGGTGTGAGGTAAGATGCCAGCACCTCAGCCCTCTGTGCCACCAGGCTGGCAGAACTCATTTATTTATTTATTTTTTTAAAACTTTCTTTATTTAAAATTTTTTAGTTCAATCATACAAAACAGACAAAATACAGACATACAGTTAACAAATATGATTTCTTCCTTTTCTTTTTCTTCACAGGCATTTCATCTAATATAGTTTATATTTAGGCCAAACAGTTTACCATCTATAAACAGGGTAACAGCAAGACATACCTTATTTCAATCGTGCTTATAATCTTTAAGTCACAACTAGGTTGATTTCCATTCTATACCTATTTTATGTAACGGAGAGGAGAAGAGAAGTTGAATCATTTATCATCCTGTCAGTTAGGAGACACCATAAGCACTTTATTTATACCTTACAGGTCTCTATAATATATTATATGTTCTAGTTCTGAGGTCTCATTATACTACCTTCTGCATGGAGTTGATCAAGGTATGAAGTCAGGTCTTACCTTTGCCATGTATGGAACCCAGCGCCTCCACAAGATCTCAAAACAGGGGACCCTTTTATTAATTGAAGCCGTTAATGCTTCCATTCTGTATATACTGATCATGCGCTCCTGCCACATGTTTAGGGTGATAAGCTTTTTGAGTCAACCAGTTACTTGTTATTGCCTTTTGGGCTGCTAAAAATGAGATTTTCAGAAGCTTAATTGTCAGGGGGTCTTGAAATTCCTTGGGCAATTCCAGAAAAAAGTAACATGGGGGTGAAATCTTCAGGTTAGGATCCACTATTGCCTGTAAGGCCTGTTGGAGGTCCTGAAGGAAGGGGGCTAGTACAGGGCAACCCCACAGTATATGTGCCAATGTTGCAGGTGAGTGCCCACAGTTTCTCCAGCATGCTGAAGAGTTGGGATTCAGGTATTTCATCTGGATTGCTGGGGTTCGGAAGTACCGAACAAAAATCTTCCAAGAAAATTCCCACCAGCTAATTGCTGATAGGCCCCAGTGGACCCTTGTTTGTGTCCAAGCCCAAACTTCCTCAGAAACCGAATTTCAGATCTTGTTCTCATGCCTTCTTTATAGAAGAGGAAGAACTCTTCCAGGCAAGGAGAGCTTGATATAAGTTAGAGATGATATGAGATCTAACCAGGTTACCTTCTGTTGCCTTCCTGAGAATGTTTGCATCTGTGGAGGAGGTGGGCCCTCAACATTGAGGTGGTGTACCAAAAGACTACCAATATAATTTCTAATTTGAAAATATCTGAATCTGTCCTTCTAGGATATTCCGTACTTATTAACTAGTGTTTCAAAGCACAGGATCTCACTTCCTTCTAAAAAGTGCCAAACCAAATGTAGGCCTTTCTCCTCCCAGCTCCTGAATCCTGTATCGCACCTAGCGGGAAAAAAGGAATCCAGGTATGGAACAGAGAACAAGAGACTCCTCCAGCCCTTACCATTTCTGTCTCCCAGGACTCCATGCCATATATTCAGGGTGAGAGCTGTATAAGGATTGCCTTCTTGACATACGTTTGATCTTTCCCTCTGCCCAAGGAGTGTACCATTTAAGTTTTTAAGGGGGACGGCCTCCCACAACTCAAGACTTTTTCAACTTAGCTAAATAGGCCTGATCCAGCCAATACATGGCTGTTTGTAGCTGTGCTGCTTGGTGGTATAGTTTAAAGTTTGGTAATGATAAGCCTCCCTCTTTCTTCGGGATTTGGGGCCGGAAGGCAATTTAGGTTTTGTGACCCCAGATAAACGGGAGATCCTCTATTGAGAGAATTAAAGTATGAGTTCAGGATAAGAATAGGGTTGTCTGTACCAGATATAAGAACTTAGGAGGATTACCATTTTATCGCCTCCACTTTCTGTACCAAAGGATGGGGATGGGGCCCACTGATCCAATTCCAGCTTAATATTTTTAAGATTGGATAAAGTTGAGAGAGAACAACTGATCTGTTTGGAAACCCATCTGATCCCTAGATATTTGATATGGGATAGATTCCACCTAAATGGGAACTTCCTTCGGATCTGTTCCAGGGTTCATAATGTGCTCTCAGGACCTCTATCTTAGCCATGTTTACTTTGTATCCAGCTAGAAGGCTAAATCCTGTCAGTCGTGCCCAAGGTGTTCCAATGACTGCTCTGGATTTTAAGGTAGACTAATAGGTCGTCCGCATATAAAGCTAACTTATGTTTCCCCTAAATCCCACCCTGTATTGACTCATCCTGTCTTAACGCCTGGGCTAAAGGTTCAAGGTATAGGGCAAAAAGGAGGGGAGAGGGGCATCCTGCCTGGTGCCACGGTATAAGGATATCGGAGTGGAGACTCGCTGTTAATCTTTATATAGGCCTTAGGCTAGTATATATGTTATCTATAATTTTAATAAAGGATTCTGAGAATCCAAAAACACTCAGAGCGAGGCCCAGGAATTTCCATGCCATCCGTCGAAAGCTTTCTCAGCATCCAGGCTCAGTAGCATGCAGGGTGTCCTCGACCCGGTGGCATGGTATAGTACATGCAACGATCTTTTAATATTATCCTGGGTCTGCCTGCCCAGGATAAAGCCTGTTTGATCGTAATTGATTAGTTTAGGCAAAACCACCTCCAGGCGCCCGCCAGGACTGAGGCATATAGTTTATAGTCAATGTTCAGTACAGAAATAGGACGAAAGGAACTGCACTGTGTAATGTCTTTTCCAGGTTTGGGGACACTTGAGATAATTGCATAATTCCAGGTATCTGGGAGCACTTTCCCTGATTGTGCTTCCCTACAAGCCTTCAACAGAGGGTTCTTAATTCCTTTACGAAGAACTTAAAGAATTCAGGGGTATACCCATCAGGGAGAGGGGATTTTTTTGTTTTCAGTCTTTTAATCGCAGAAGCCAATTCTAGGGGGGTAATGGGGGCATCAAGAAAATCTCTAATTCCCTGAGTCAACTTCGGTAGTTTTAATTTGGCTAAGTATGATTCTATTTGTTCTCTGTCTGGTGAATGTTCTGATGCATATAAACTTAAATAGAAGTCCCTAAAGCCAGCTACAATTTTTTCTGAAGATTTTAATAGGTAACTAGTCTTAGGGTCTTGGATCTGGGTGATCATAGACTGGGTGGCCTGTTGTCTCAAGCAGTGGGCCAAGAGGCAGAAGGCCCAGGGCCCAGACTCATGGTATCTCTGGCGTAGGTACTGTAGAGCCTGTTCCGTCTTTACGTCAATTAATTTTTGAATCCGTTGTTTAATGATTTGTATATCCGACAGTACAGAGCAGTCCCCCTCAGCATGTCGTCCCTGTAAATCCTGTAATTGTTTTTGAAGATCTTCCATCTGCTGATTTTGTTGTCGTTTAAAATGGGCAGTGAATTTGATGCAATCCCCTCTAAATACTGTTTTCACAGTGTCCCATAGTACCGTGCCAGAAATCTCAGGAGACATATTATCCTGTTGGATTTGTGTTAGCCTCGCAGTGGCCATGTCTGTAAATTCCTTTAAATTCAAGAGATAGTTGTTAAATCTCCAGAGGGACTGTCCCTTTTTGACTTTCCAATTCAGCTTCAACAACAGCTGTGTGTGATCGGAGTACAGATGGGACATGCTTGCATTCCAAGACCTGGTCTTGGTGCTCCCCAGATATCAACAAATAGTCAATCGGCAAAAGAACCATGGGGAATGAGTAATGTATACTGCTTATTCTTATTTTGCCTTCTCCAGGCATCCACCCAGAAAGCCCCTTTAAGTGGTTCTTGACAAATTTACTCAAGGGACTCTGCCGGAATGCTTTAGTTTTAGAAGTGTCTTTTGCTCCCACACCTGATTTAAGTCCCCACCCACTATCAACAAACCCTTTGTTGCTCGGTGATTTTATGTAGTAAGGAACGAAAGATTTCCTTTGTAGAACCGGAGGGGCATACAGGAGGCCAGTGTGATAGGAGTACCCTCCAAATTACCTGAGAGTATAGCCAGGCCACCTCTGGATCTATGTAACTGGCTGTCTTTGGAACTGAGTCTCTGAGACCAATATTGCAGAGCTCTTCTCTTCCCTTCCCAAATGAGGCAGCAACCACATGATCATAACCAAACTTCCCAACTTCTGGTGTTCGGACTTACTTAAATGTGTTTCTTGTAGTAAGACAAATGAGGGGCTCTGTCTTTTTATAGTGGACATGACCTTATGTCGCTTTACTGGATCGTTCAACCCGTTGACACTGTGGGAGACAATTTTAATAATTGTATTATCCTCCATTTAAAAACCAAAAACCGTATTCCATCAAGTATACCGTCCATACCTTCCCCTTAGCATTTTTTTCTTGCTTTCTCCAATGTCCTCTCCCTCCCCAGCTACTCCCAATACCCTCCAAAAGTTGTGATATTCTATGCCTTCCCCTTTGTTGTTCTGATGTAAATTGCCAATGAAGGTTTTTGTTTATAGTGATAACTTTTAGCTCAACAACAACACAGACATAACATATAATTTTCAAACTCCTATAGGGAGGTGCTAACAGAGCAATCCTCACCCAGAAGGAAAAATTATTTACAAAGTGACTCCCAAGGTAGGAGAACAAAAGATATTGTTCCCTAGGTGTTTGAGCGATCAAGACTCGAACAGGAGGAGAAGGAGCCAATGAAATGGCTTGTTCCTCCTGGACCCTAAAACTAACGGGTCCTTGCCAGATGACATGGCTCGTCGCCCCCAACAGTGTACCGGACATGATGCAGGATACACATAACGCAAACCACCTCAGTATAGCTAATCTGGAACTCAACATTATTATTCCAGAACTCAACCCCCCCCCCATCATATCCGTCAAAATTTTATACTGTGGCCCCGTATTTCCACCATCTCTGAGACCTCAACTGTAGTAATAGACTAACTCTCTATAGGTAATAAAAGAGCGTGAGTTTTCTATCTTATCCATAGGTGGCCTCCAACGATTAACACAGAGTATATAATACAGAACGCTTCACTTCAGTATGGTAGTGTGTTTCATCTTAAAAGAATCACCATTTAACCCAGGGCAAGTGATGACAGTTAAGCCTTTCTCTCTTTTTTTTGTTTGAACAAACTTTCAATTTGGGAGTGATTCCCAACTGCGACTGCATGTGACCATTCAACTATGGCCCAACAACCGTAGCGAGTATTCTCGCAGAGCAGAACAAGGCACAAGAGGGATGTGGAACCAGCGATCTTTCAACCTCCCCGTGATCTGGTGCAGGCTGCTATTTAAGGAGTGATGGCCCTCCAAAAAAAAAAAAAACACAAACCACCCGCCCCGTTATCATAATTTGTGTGTATACTCCAAACCTGAGCAGCATGACCCTCCCTCATACTCCCCATCATAAGGGAAGGAATCCTCGTAGGGGTCACCTCCCAGGATGGGGTTTCCCCAAATTTAGGACATGTTATTGCTGCACGAGAGGGTAACAACGCCACGTACCTTCATATGCCTCCTGCTCACGCTGTGCTAGCCCGAGACCCCTAACTTATTATGGTTATTTCAGTGTCAGCTCAGCCGAATCAAAAATCAGGCATAAGGCAGGTAATATTATCAATTCTTACCCCGAGTAGAGCTCTCAGCATATGCTCTTTCAAAGAAAACCCTGCATCA
Source organism: Neoceratodus forsteri (assembly GCA_016271365.2). NCBI lineage: Eukaryota > Metazoa > Chordata > Ceratodontiformes > Ceratodontidae > Neoceratodus > Neoceratodus forsteri. The sequence goes on along the minus strand of CM028131.1, from coordinate 1,399,776,708 downwards.
GATGGGGTATCATCTCAAAAACAAAACAACAGCAACGAACAAAAGGGGGCAGAACCCAGCCAACCCTACACCACATTATAGCTTGCACAGAATATTATCCGAAAGGGGTGTCTCTCCAGCCAAATCTCCTGCCCTTCAATGCTCTCCGTTGATGTCGGGTCTGACCTGGGGCTTCAGCTATCTAGACCACCACCTCTAACCTCTCCAAGGGGGCAGAAACGTCAAGGAAATCATACTATATACAGGAGCGATATTAATGTGTGTAAAGGCCACCGTACTAATCTAAACCGCTAATTCCTACTAGACATACACGTGGCCCCTTGCTTTATCGAAGTTCCTCCCCCGCCACATCCCCTACCATTTACCAGTAAGGCCCCTGCTTTAGTGCCCACAGTTCTGATGTCAAGAGTCTCGCCTATTTAGATCGTAAGAATAAAGTCCAGTACTCCCACGTAGAGAAGGAGATGCAGGAAAGAAAACTATCCTGGCAGCAGCAACTGTCTCATTTGTCTGGACTCGCCTCATGTGTCCTCCATTCTTTCAGCAAGTGGCTCCTCAGATTCTGGAGGGTGAGTGAGCTTGTATAGCATGTTCTTGATGTCTTGAAGGGTGTTAACAGCCGCTTTTCCCTGTTCGAGTGGGGTTTTGGTGCAGAGCTGGACGCCAGGGGTTTTGTAAGGTGGTCGGTTGTTCCCTATGACGTGGGGCCTCCGGGACCTCATGTCCCTTGCTTCTTATTGCCTGAAGTGCTTCTTCATAACAGTAATATATCTCAGTGCCTGTCTCCCAGAATACTCTCAAGCGAGAGGGGTAAGGTGTCTGGAATTTGATGTTCAGAGCCTTTAACTTCCGAAGTAGCGGAATGTAGGCCATGCGCTGCTGTTGGATCACCGGGGGGTAGTCCTGATCAAAGATCAATCGAGCGCCATTATACTCTACGTGGCCTTGTTTCCATGCTGCTCGGGGGATCCACTCTTTCTCTCGAAAACTTGAGAATTTGGCCACTATTGACCGGGGCCTAGCGGTCGCCGATGTGAGTTTGGGTACTAATGCTCGATGTGCTCTTTCAATTTTAAACTGGAAGGCTTGCAGCAGATCAAGCACATGGCACAGCAGATCCTCTAAGAATTCATTCATGTCCCAGACTTCAGCTGTCTCAGGTGTGTCATATATTCTTAGGTTGTCTTGCTAAGCGGCTTCTAGATCTAGGCATTTGGCAGATGTAAGCTCTTGCTGTTGGACCAAATATTCGATCGCTCGTGAGATCTGGATAAGATCGTCCTCAGCAGTCGATATGCGTTCCTCTGCAGTGGACACTCTAGTTTCCAGCCCTTTTAGATCTGAGTGTAGTTTATTAAACTCCTGCTTCGTTTCTGATCTGAATTGTTTGATTTCTGTGAGTAAAGTCTCAAACCTGGATCGTGATAAAGTGTCCAGTTCTGTTTCAGTATCTCCTCCTGCCATACTCGAGGGTGACTCTCTCCCGCTGGCAGCCGAGCTTGCTGGACTTAATCCACGCTGATCACCCTTTACTTTTCGATTTTTTGAGCAGGATCTTTTCACCGATGTGTTTCCACTTTGCAATCTATGCATATTTGGCAATATTTAAGTTGGCTGTGCTGCATGGAAACGAATCTAGTAGCGATGGAGAGGGGAGCTGCTCATTTAAGCAGCCATGGTGCTGATGACGTCACCGGAAGTTCAGAACTCATTTATTTTTAATACAAAATGAGGGGCAAAGCTGACAGTGCCCCTTTAATCAACAAGTAGATAATGCCACAGCTTTGAATATCTGTTAACCAATCAGATTCTTGAAGTTCTTTTGGGGACCTGAGTACCTTAAAGGTCTCTTGACTTGGTATGCTCCCAATCGACCGCTCCCCCGAGGGTTTTCTTCGTGCCGTCACGAGGGCTCTTCTTAAACTCTCTGGAAAGAGAGTGTCCTTGGTGACGGCCCCGCTTATTTGGAACTTCCTTCTCTCTATCTTAGAGGAGTTCCCCCTTGTGGAGACATTTAATTCAGTTCTATTCTCTTTAGGGGGTTATCCATTGAGATAATTTCATTTGCAATGATGTCCCTTCAGACTGTGCAAAAAGTTTCAATTTTCATTAATACAATAAGAAAAATAAAATACAAACCATGCAATATAAAAATATCAAGATACAAGGAAATGATGTTACAAACAATACAGTAACTGATACACTGTTAACTTGTACAGCAAACCACAGTATACCATGTTATTCACTGATCCCCTGGACAACAAAGACCAAATAGGGGGATGGTATGTTGAGACCAGTTTAGCCGTGCTTTCTTTGGAGGCTTCCTACTCTGAATCACCCTTAAGCTAGCTAGTAGGGAATTCCAAAGCAAGGGGACATAATAACTTAAAGAAATGAGCTGACCTTAGAGTTTAACTCTCGGGGACTGGTAACTCCTACTGACTCGCTGCTCTTAATGACACTGTTTTGGCCCTACCTGAAAAGCACTCCTTAGTTTGGAACTGTGGCTGAAAAGCTATTTATGTCCCAGTACTTTTATTATATTAATATGCTGATTTATGGTTATACTGTATGTTTAAGGTTGTAAGTACTGTATGTGTTCGGTGAAATTTTGCAAAAGCGCGCTGAGCCTTTGTTGAACAGGGTGCAATACAGAAGTAAGCAGATTTGTTTTACAGTAGACGTCGACTCTACAATTCACCACTGTGACCTTTATGCCAGGATTGACCTTTGTGCCAGGATTGACTGGCTAGCTTTTGACCAATGTAAATCTTACTATACTTGCATTCTTGGCTGCTCCATTGTTATGGGCTATGTTCCCTTTGTTCTTCAAGCTCTGATGCCCCAGCCTCTGTGCATAAAACTAGGACACTGAATTTTAAAGCAGCAGTAGTTGTTAGTGACCAAATATATATATTTTTTTTTCAGCAATAGTGTCTCTCTGGGAAAAAGATATCAAAATATCCTGTTTTATTTTTGCTCTCTTTCATTCCCGAACTGAGATATGGAATTTTGAAGTTTTTAAAAGTTCCCACTTCTGTGCCATGGCCACCATGTTAAAAATGTAATATCTTGGTACAGTGTTGCGCTGTTTACCATCAGAAATATGTGGCAGCACTTACCTGGTAGGCCCCTTCCCACGTCTCCCTTTTCCCAAATAAAGGCGCGCACACAAACACATAGATCTTGGAGGAAATGGCCGCAGCCATGTGTTCACTGATATTGTACGCACCATCTTGAGCAGCATGCGCTGCTGGGAGGACGGGTCCCTCAATCCTGGGGGAGGTCATATGCCAAGGCACCCCCTGTCTGGCGCCACTATCCTTGCAGTATCACCTGATGAGGCTGGACCATGACCCCCCTCCCCATATGGATCATAACCTAGCGGTCCCCTGACCTCATGCCAACTGGAGACAACGAGTCCTTCGGGAGAATTGGCCTTGCCCCCCGCTTCCCCCGATTCCTTCGGTCTGCGCTCCTCCCAAGCCACCTCACATGGCTGCGACAGTTTGGCACCCTAAAACTATCATCATCCTGTACTACCACTACCTGAACCACCACTATTAATTCTCTTCCTAATTTAACACCCCTTCAGAGGAGGTGAAAAACTTGGAAAAACCCTGAGGGAAAACCAGGAAAAGTCACTCCCCAACCCCTATTGCAGTCACGAATATTGGGTTAAAGGGGGCCCTACCTCCCTGACCCCCCCACCCTGCTTTTCTACGAGGGCAAGCGGGTAGGGATCTGCTGGATGGATGAGAGAGAGGAGATCTGCTGGCCAAATACTAATAATATCTCCCATTTCCTCCCTCCGGCTGATGCCTCCCTCCCTGAGGGTAGCCTGCTGGGCCTCCTCCTGGGTCATTGCCAGGCCCTATGTCCACCCCAGGAGGCAGCTCCTTCTCAGAAGACCAGGTCCAGGGAAGGGGAGGGCCCCAGGCAAATGGCCAGCTGCTGCTATGGGATGGCAGCTTCTCTATTACCTGGTAGCCTTCCCATGTCTCCCTTTCCCAAATAAACACAGACACACACACACACACACACACACACACCCATGCACGCACACGCACACACACAGATCTCAGAAGAAATGGCTGAAGCCATGTGTTTATTAATATTGTACATGCCGTCTGGAGCAGCGTGTGTGGCTGGGAGGATGCGCCCCTCAATCATGGGGAGGTCATATGGCCAAGGCACCTGCGGCCGCCCCCTGTCCAGCGCCGCTATCCTTGCAGTATCACTTGATGAGGTTGCACCGTGACCCCCCCCATTTGGGTCATAATCTAGCGGTCCCCTGACCTCGTGCCGACCGGAGACAACGAGTCCTTCAGGAAAATTGGCCTCGTCCCCCTGCTTCCCCGATACCTTTGGTCTGTGCTCCTCCCAAGCTGCCACAGGCCGGACTCTGTCTGAACCCCCTAAGCCACTCGCTCAAGACATTCCTCCAAGATACTCCTAAAAGCTAACATCATTTGTGCTGTCTACCATCAGAAATATGTGGCCTCACCATCCTAATATGGCCACATTGACTCTAGCATGTACATTCAACAGGTATCCTCAATGGAAGAGATTTTTTTAAATTGCGAGTGACGGCCATCTTTAATGATGTCATGGGTGAACCACTGAGGGGGGTGAGGGGGTACAGTCCCCTCAACTTTTTAGGCCCTTCCAAATGGCCAATGACATCAGCGTGATAGGCCTGGTACATCCATGTCACCCCACCCTCAACCTTTTGCCATGGCTCCACTCATGAATGACGTGAGTCATTAATTAAAACGTAGCTGTAAAAGCTGCTTTAACAATATCTGAGAAAATCAAAAATAAACTGAGCATGAATCTAAGTATCACAGAAATACATTTTTGGCAAAACTATATTAAGCAATTTTTTTGCCGACTAACAAATACCACTTCACAAGGGCAGAGATCTTTCATCTATGACAAATCTTTTGGAACTCACTGCCAAATACTGTATGACAAAGTGGTAAAAAAACTAAATAATTATTGGGCGTAACACTAAAAGCTCACACTTTATGAGTATGTCGATTATGTGACACCTTGTTCATGCAATGAAAAAATGTAACATATTTTATTTAGTTTTTTTATTTATTTGTACATTTCGGATTTACAACCTTTGAGTCAGAGACTCGTTTACAAAGCATCTCATCACAGAGAGGACAAACAGTGTTACATATTTCAAGATACAAACAGTGTTACATAGATTAGGTACAATCATATTTACAATGGTTACACACGAGCAGCAAGGGGAACACACCCCTGTCATTCATTACAGAATAAGTAGAGAATAAATGACATGCAATGTTGAAGTGACTAAAGACTGCCTTTGGGCCAGGCTACAACATAATGATGACTGGTGACTGCTTGTGCAGGATGTAAGACAGATGTCCTGTGGGGTAGTGGACTATGGATCTGGTGAAGAAAAGGAAGTGTAGAGGTGTCTGAGTATGCTGTTCAGCGGACACTGTCGAAATCTGGAGTGTTATGGTAGGCTAGGCCCCACAGGAAGTCCAAGGGGTGGTGGGAGAACTACAGTTAGTTACATTTACAGCAGTGCATGTCGAAAAGGTGGTTACGAAGGATGGTTTTAAAGGGACCAATTTTGGGAATGTTGGTGATGCTGACTGGAAGGGAGTTGAACCAGGAGGAGGCTCTGTGACAAAAAGACCTCTGAGCTAGGGAGGTCGTGGTTCTGGGCACCAGTAGGGTGGCCTTATCCGAGCTGCGGGTGGAGACAGTAGAGGAGGCATGCTGAAGGGAGACTGACACCCCGACGGGGGGGAGCCTGAGCAGAGTTTTCTTAGCTAGCAGGCAGGTTTGGTAGCGGAGTCTTTCTTCGAGGTTGAGAAGGTTGGCGGTGGAGGAGAGCTGGCAGGTATGGGTGCACCTGGGGGCTCCGGTCAGGAGCATACAGGCCTTGTTGATGGAGAGCTGGATTTTAGTGAGTGCAGTATTGTCAGCAGCTGCATATATAGGCAGGCCATATTCCACTAGGGACAGGACAGAGGAGGTGATGGCCAGTCGGAGTGCATCAGGAGGAAGGCAGTCCCTGTGGCGGTACAGAAGGCGATCCGGGAGTTAGTGGTGGCGAGAGGGCACTGATGTGGGCGTGGAAAGTGAGGGCAGTGTCGAAGGTAATGCTTAAGTATTTATAGGTGGTCACTTGCTCTAAGGGGTGCTGAGTGCTGGGGAGTATCAGGAGGGAGCATTTCTGGCATTGTTTTGGTGGTGGGTGAATAGCATCGACTTAGTCTTTTTTAGATTAATGACTAGTCTGTGTTCAGTGAACCACTTTTCAACTTGGTTGAAGGTGAATTGGTGAGAGGCCTGGAGAGAGGTAGAATTATGGTGTGAGGCGTAGAGAACCGTGTTGTCCGCATATAGGAGAATTTTACCAGAACAGGAGCTGGAAGGTGTTAAGATAGAGACTGAAAGTAGGGGTCCCAGGATGAAACTCTGGGGACCCCGGAGTGGACAGGTAGGGTGCTGGACAAGGCCCCATTGATTTTACGCACTGGGATCGAGCTGAGGTAGCTAGAGAACCAGGCGAGGCGACCAGTGGAGAAACCGATTTGGTGGAGGGAGTCAAGCAAGAGGGATGGCAGACAGTGTTAAAGGCCTTGCAGAGGCCAATGAACACAGCTCTGGCAAGGTTGCCAGTCGAGTGGAGTGTAGGTAGTTAGAGAACTCTAGAGAGCAGTGATGGTGTTGTAGTCCTGAGCGGAAGCCGTGCATGCTCAGGGCACAAAATGTCATACTTAGGTACTTGGTAAGCTGGGTAGCCACCACTTTTCAAGAGCTCTGAAGAGTGGGGGAGGATGGAAACTGGTTGATAGTTATTGGGGAGAACCTATCACCACTTTTGTGTATGGGCATGATGATAGCTGTTTTCCAGACACTGGGAACTGACCCAAGCATAGGGAGCAGTTAAGTAGGCCAGTCAATGGGACTAGGATGACATCCAGGACCTGGTGTAGGATCCTGGTGTCTAGGGGACCATTACTAGGCTATTGCTACCTAGGGCTTTTAGCAGGTACAGTCTGGCTTCTTGGAGTGGATATTGTGAGCAGGTGGAATGGTGGGCATTGAAGGGCAGGGGGCTGAGATGCAGGGACGGGGTCAAAGAAACTGCTAGGGCGGACAGAGCTAAGATCGGTGAATGTGGTATGAAGGCAGTGTGCTATGTCGACGGGGTCTGTGGTAACGGAGCTGCTGATAGAAAGCTGGGAATGAGGGGAGTGAGACTTCCCATTTAACTCTTTCATGCTATCCCAGAAGGTCCGGGCTGACCCCCAGGAGGAGGTAAGGGTGGCCTGGTAATGCTCCGCTTTGGCCTTGTGGATGGACGCGTGGCATTGTAGGCTTGCCTATCTGTCGACTTGCTCGATTCTGCAGCGATGTGCCAGAGGTTATTCTTCTCCTTGAGTTTCTGGATAAGGGATGGGGTGACCCATGGCACATTTTGTTTTTTTGGTGCAGAGCATGGCAAGTGGAGCTAAGAGGCCGAGGTGTCTGTTAAATGCTTGTGTAAAGAGGTCGAGCGCTGAGTCAATGCTAGGAGCGTGGTTGATGGGGACCAGTCAATCTGGGCAAGATATTGTTTAAGTTTTCTGAAGCTGCCTGGGCAGAGGCGCCTGCAAAGAGTGGTATGGGACACCGGTCTGGGGTGGAGGAGGACCAGAGGAAGAGGACTGGGGAGTGGTCACTTAAAGAATTGGGAAGAATATTGATATTCTGGACTTTATGGGGGCGGTTGGATACTGTGATGTCCAGGAGGGTGCTGGTTCTACTTGAGGGGTTGAGTTTCGAGGGCTGGGAGACTAACTGGGTCATATCAAGGGCAGTGAAGGAGTCCCTTGTTTGGGATGCAGAGGTACCAAGCCAATTGACATTGAGGTCCCCTAATATAACTTGCTCAGCTTTGCGTGGCAGAGTTGAGAGGTAGTCAGTGAGTGACAAGATTGATGGATTTTTCTTCCTAGGGGGAATGTAGGAGACCGTGATGTAGAGCGGGACCCTGGTGGGATCTGGGATGAATTTGAGAGTGAGGGCTGGAGCTCTGTTGTCAGGCTTGGGAGCAGGGAACGCATGACCAACAATGGTGTCGCGTATGAAGACAGCACAACCACCCCCACGTTTGCCTACCTGATCCTCCCAGTAGCGGGTGTACCTGGGGAAGGAGACTAAGGAATCGGGGGTGGATTTGGAAAGCCAGATCTTTACTAGGGCAGTGATGTCTGGTTGGTGTGGTATGACCCAACACTGGAGCGCAGCAGATTTTTTGAGGATGCTGCAAATGTTCAGGGAGGAAACGCGGAGACCTGATGAGGAGGTCTTGGGTGGGCTGGTGGGTGTAGGGCCTGGGTTTGGGTGGACATTTCCAGAAACTAGTAGTAACAATGTGATAATTCTAACCAGGGGGCGGTGGCAACTGGCATCCTTAGCTAGGCGCCAAGATGAGGACCTAACCGCTAGGGTACAGGGAATGGGTAAGACATGAAGAATGGGAATAGCAGTGAGCAAATGGGTCTGAGGGGGGGCCGGGAAGGCAGAGGGAGCAGGAGTGCTGCCTGGAGGTGGGTGCTGGGGTGCAGAGATGTGTCCAAGGTGGGGGGAGGTCGAGATACCATGGAGTAGTTTAGAGGTACGGCACCTTGTGTGCCGAGCGTGTGGTCAGATTGGGGAAAGGCCAGCACCAGGAGGGCCACGATAGCCAGGCTTAGTAGTGGGGTGCTGGTGCCCATGTTGCCTTTTGCTGGTAGAGTGATGGATTGAATAAGGCTTAAGGCTGGACTCATGTGAGGGTGACTGCCACTGTGGAGTAGTGGTACGGCTGTGGACTTTGGCACAGAAGGAACCAGGTTCGAGTACCCCAGGGGGTGGGTGTCCTAAAGCCTGGGAAAAATAGTAATCATGGCAGTTGGGAGGCTGGAGAAAGCTGGTTCAGATGCAGGGAGGTGGGGTCAAATAGCGACTCTTAGGCCCTGTACACATTACAACTGAAGATTTGTACCATTTTAAATAACGGTATCAAAACGTTTTCAAACTCACCACAGCAGCCCGTCCACATTATTGTTCACCGAGTTCGAACTCGGTTGTAACACGATAAACTCCCGTCTGCATCAGCAGCAAGTAACGTTTTTAAACCCGGTAATCCTCCGTGATTGTAGCACGGTTATGTTGGCATTGTAATAGAGGGAAAAAGCACACGCCCGTCCACACTACAAGGTAACATGCTTTCCTTCCTTCAAACCGCTTTTAAAAACGGACTTGAGACTAGCTCGCAGGGTTTAAGCACGGTTTCTTAACACGCTTTGGAAACCGCGTTTAATGCGGATACCGGTGGTTTGCGCTTAGTCAAACGCTTTAAGCACCCAAAATGTTTTAACTAGCCTGATGTGTACAGCCAAAGTGGCTGCAGGGAGAATGGATGAGGGCTGGGAGGTGAATAGCAGTGGAGGTTAGTTAAATAGGAGACTAGATGGCAACATAGTTGTGCAGGCTTAAAAACAAAGGTGAGGTAGGAGCAGTGAGGCTGGCTAAAGCAGGGAATAGGAGTTAGGGCAGCTGAAAAGGTAGGAGTGTTGGAGAGAAGCAGAGAGCAGTGAGGTTAAGAGTGGTTAGGTGGCTGAGCAAGGAAACTCCCTCTAGTGGATGGTGAGTATAAGCTGTAAATGGAGAAGTGGAACTTCATAAAATAGCAGCAGGTCCCTTGAGAGATGTTGCTTGTGGACGGCTGGATGCCTCTATTTTATCTCCTGAACAAGGTCACTCCTTTGAAAATAGGCATGTACTGCCAAAGTGTCCCCTGATGAAGCAACAAATTGCAGAGGGTAAGGAGCAGGAAGTAACCACGCGGATTAGATTAGTCTAATCAATGTAGTGCCTAGCAAGCCACTCCATTCTGGGCATTCTGAACTATCTGAAATCCTGGTAAGGCTGTTTTTAAAAAGCAATAACTTTTTGAAACAAATATAAATTTCTAATAGATTGTATTGTGAATATGTTTTTAACAAATATAAAACTGAGGCAGATTGTTTCACTGATAAATTGTAAAAGTCACTAATGAAGTGTATCTCTAATCCACAGGACCACATGAACCCCTGAAAAAGCCGTGGGGGAGGGCAAACACAGGGGTCTAGCAAGTTGCGTCCCACATGGAAGAGAGTGAAAACCTCAACACAAAACTTTTTTTTTTGTCCAGTTTCTTTCCCTTTGGTCACCACCGACTGGGGCCCCTTTGGTCGACCTACCTTATCCCCTCCAGCCTGAGGTTCTCCCATCTGTGCCTGGATACGCAACTCGCCTGTGACACACCTGATGTAGCCAATCCCCTGAATGCACCCCGGGTGAGGCCACCTTCTGCTCCATGGCACTTTCATCTGGCGCCCACTGGTGGAGGTGATGTTGGTCCCAGGACACAGTGGGCAGGATCCGCAGTGGAGGTGGGGTAGGGCGTTCACCCCCCACTCAGTGGGTGGTTTCACTTGTTCTAGTGCGCCCCAGGAGCCTGGACGCAATGCCAACAAGTGCGTTGCCGGGCCCCACACCCAGCCTCGCTGGACGGCCGCCAAGGCTCTCCCCTGCACCTAGCGTGATCCCTGACTGTGGCGCCCCAGCCTCTGCTAGGAGCCGCCCATGCCGGGAGTCATCCACCCACCCTCCCCGGGCGAGGAGAGCTGTCTTGCGGATGCTCAATCCTCTCCATCCCCTGCTGACCCCCGACGACACAAGCTCGCTCCCGAACCCGGGTCACCAGTGTGGCGCGAGATGTGACGTCCAGCACCTCAACCCTCAGCGCCACCGGGCCGTCCTGAACACAAAACTTGATGACTTTTGTGATAGCTTATTTCGGGGCTGCCAAAGAGGGATTCTCATCTCATGCTTGTGGTTGACTGTCTGTTTGGGAATTCCCTGACAGTCTGTTAAAGGACTGAGACCTCACCTCCTAATGTGGAAACAGCAGGGTACAACAGCTTTGTCACCTACACATTCCACACAAAACACAGTCCCAAAGAATGGGCACTGAAGTTTCACTAAGCTAAACATAAGAATTACATAATAACTGGGTCTTCCTTTTGTCGAAGGAAATCTGTGGCATTATTTGCCATAATAAAGGAGTGTTTATTACAGTAAACACATGCATGGGTTTCCTTGTTTCATGTGATGCGCCTCACTGCAGCTCTTTTTCTCCCAGACTGCTTGCCGCCTTTGACTTTCCATAGGAGAAGGAACCGCCACTTGAGTCAGGTAAGTCACTGCCAACAACAAAATTAAAAAAATTAAAACAAAGAAAACATCTCTGGGCACAACCCACAATAAATGACTTAAAAAAAAATTTGAAATAAACAAAATGACTGACGCAGACCGCTCACTCAAACCTAAGCGGACCATGGCGGCACAGGAATGTCTTTTTTAATTTTATGTAATTGCTGTGGCCAAAAAGGAAGACCCAGCAATTATATAAAATAAAATATGGATCAGGGTGTGTAAACTTCAAGTTGACACACCCTGACCCATACTTTATTCTGTATTTAATATTTTTTGCTGCCCTGTAAACTCCATTCCAGTGTGTCCATTAGTTTTTAATTGATTTTACCATTTTCTTTTCCTGGAACAGCACAGCTAAGATTCAGCATCTAATTATCTTCTGTTTTCAATTTCTGCAAATTGTGTAAGAGGCCATTTTCACTATACACTATGAATCTACTACTGAATACTGAAACTCATTAACCGACACCTGGAAGCCGAGGCGAAGATCAACACCGAAAATCCTGACAGTGGGGTTTTGCCCACTGGCGGACTGTTTTTTCATGTTTTGGGGGGCTTTGCCCCCTGTACCTCCCGTAATTATTTTAACTAACTCAGTTGTGGGCAAAATCCCACTGTCGGGATTTTCAGTGTCGGGATCTTCGTCTCGGGTTTTCAGGTGTCGGGCTACAGAGTTTCCGTATTCAGTGGTGATACCTACACTATGCCTGCTTAAAGCAGAACCAATCTAAATAATTTTATGGTGAGCTGCATACACTTGCCATGATGCTTTACTTTATAGCAGTACATGTAAGCCTGTATTTGGTTAAAACCTGGCTTTGTTGTCAAAGCCCTACCTGGGTGACCCTTATTTGGGGGCTTTTGTTCTGAGATTCTTTGTATTTTATATTGCTTTATTATTTTGGAATCACCACGACCCAAAGCTCTAAGACCATTATAGGGCTGGTTTGTCCTTCAGCTGGGTTGAGATACAGATGAGGAACACTGATGAGCCATGAGAAGGACAAAATACATGTCTGTGTCTTCCGTTTTCAGCCTTGGCAGATTGTATGAGAGGCCATTTGGCACCAAACACATCAACTAGAAAGCAGAACCAGTCAAAATCATTTTGGGTTGATTTGCATACACTTCCCATGATGCACTGCATTACTGAGGCATATGTGATTTTGTATTTTTGAAACCTGGCATTATTACCAATGCCATTCCTGGCAACCCTTGCCTCAGTGCTTTGTGCTGAGACACTTTGGGCTTGATTCTCAAACAGGTTAGGCTGCTCCAAGCCCCAAGTGTACCGAACACAAGGCACACGGGACTTGTGGCAGTCCATGGCCAGCAATCAGGATTTTTGATCCTGTGCGCCACATGCTGGAAGTTAGACCAGCTGATCCTGGTCCAACTTAGCGTCCCTTTTTATGGGGTTTGCATCACACATTTGGCGCACGCCGCCATAAAAAGGGTAAAGTGCTGCAAATGCATCCGACCTACGAGAATAGGGTGCACTGTGCGGCAATGTGGTTGGGGCAGTGCAGGGTCCGACACAGGGTTTATGCAAGCCCTGCATCTCCCTTTGAGAATCGAGCCATTTGTCTTTTAATGTAATTATCCATGTGTGTTTGTCAGTTGAGGTGTCTTGCTTCAACCACATTTGCAGTGGTGGTGGGGAACAGAAGCGCTGGGAGGTCAAGAGAGTTGCTTAGGGTCAGACTGTGAGCCTGTGGCTGTGCTGGGATTCAAATCTGAGATCTTTGGCTTCACAGTTCTGTGTGCTTACCATGTGATCACACTACCCACGAAAGCTACAAATAAAGAACTACTGCCCAGAAGGGCCCTGCAGCTGAAAATAGTAGCACTGCACTGTGTAATTTCTGAATGTGCTGGGTAATTATAATTATTCACAAATTGCTCTATGTGTTCCTTTTCATCATAGCAAATGTCTCGCCTCTCTCTGCCTTACTTTGAAAGCATGAATATTTCTTTGTGGTGACTCACAGTTTCTCACTACGGGTCTTTTTGTTTTAATGTTAAGAAGAAAATGTTTTCAGCGGTCAGTGAATAAACACATATCTGTCAGCCATCCTGTGCTATAAGTCAATTTCAGGTGCATTCCAGCCATCTAAAGCATTGCAGCAAATCTGGTATGCAACCCTGTCATCCAGAATATTGAGCTTACATTTCCAGCATCCACAAGAAGAAGTCAATCTGCTGAAAATGTAGTGAGTCGTTGCCAAGGACCATACGTTATTATCTCCAGAAACCATCAGAGTAACGGTTTTGAAACAGAACGGAAACTAGTGTAAATATTTTGGCAGAATGTTGATAACGATCTTTGGGTGGGGGGACAGACATGTCTTAAAATCGAAACACTTGAGATGATTTAAGTGGATGCTAACTAGTATACTTACATTTCTGATGAAACAGTTACATAATGTTGCCCATGAAGAGTTAAAATGGGTTGACAAAAGAAACAGGAGTGAGTTACTATAGATACAGTAGCAGTGTATTCTGTTTGTGTGTGCATGTGTGGATGTGTATTTGTGAGTGCATACGCACGTGTGTGTAAACTCAAAAGATCAGGGTTTGGATAAGGCTTGTCCAGTACATTTTGACATTAACTCCACTTACATGTAGAGTGTTCCTTCAAGAGAAATGTATGCAAATCACGCAAAGCAGTGAGATTCACATATATCTCTAATTAGTGGGTAAAGTGCATCAATTTACCAGCCAGTTGTACCCATCCACTCCTTTACAATAAACCCTACCTCTACCCATTTCAGCCCTGTCCTCCTCTCTACCAGTCCTTACTAGGGGCAGTCCCTGGGTCAACGAGTTTGAAATTAAATACAACAAATGTCCAATATAGTGTGCTTGTCTCATTCTTCAGTCCCACCGCCCCGCCTAATGTTGGTCTCTCCCAGTAGTGCTTTGCACTATTCAGTGAGATACTGTCATTCAGGTCAGACGGTGAGACTGAGAGGATAAGGATTGCAAGCTGCATTGCATGGTTTTAAAATTAATTTTAAACAACTAAGGTGTCTGAAGGGCTGCCCAGGCAAGGACTGGCTGGGGAGGGCGGTGGAGTTGAGATGGTGGAGGGAGAGTTTACTGTTTGGGGACTCTTAACAAGTAAGGAATGGGTGGGGAGCGTGACAGTGCTGAGATGGGTGCAGGAGGGTTCACTTTGTTGTGGGGAGACTGGGACTCTAACCTGTAAAAACTGCGTGGGGAGGGTGGCAGGTCTGAGATAGGTGGAGGAGGGTTCACTTTGTTGTGGGGAGACTGGGACTCTAACTTCTAAAAACTGGGTGAGGAGCGTGGCAGGGCTGAGATAGGTGCAGGAGGGTTCACTTTGTTGTGAGGAGACTGGGACTCTAACTTCTAAAAACTGGGTGGGGAGCATGGCAGGGCTGAGATAGGTGCAGGAGGGTTCACTTTGTTGTGGGGAGACTGGGACTTGTAAAGACTGGGTGGGGAGCATGGCAGAGCTGAGATGGGTGCCGGAGGGTTCACTTTGTTGTGGGGAGACTGGGACTCTAACTTGTAAAATCTGGGTGGGGAGGGTGGCAGGGTGGAGATGGGTGCAGGAGAGTTCACTTTGCTGTGGGAGACTGGGACTCTACTTTGTAAAATCTGGGCGGGGAGGTTGGCAGGGCTGAGATGGGTGGAGGAGGGTTCACTTTGTTGTGGGGAGACTGGGACTCTAACTTGTAAAAAATGGGTGGGGGTTGTGGCAGTGCTGAGATGGGTGGAGGAGGGTTAATTTTGTTGTGGGGAGACTGGAACTGTACTTTGTAAAATCTGGGTGGGGAGGGTTTCAGGGCTGAGATAAGTGGAGGAGGGTTCACTTTGCTGTGGGGAGACCGGGACTCTACTTTGTAAAATCTGGGTGGTGAGGGTGGCAGCTCTGAGATGGGTGCAGGAGGGTTCACTCTGCTGCAAGGAGACTGGGACTCTAAGTTGTAAAGACTGTGTGGGGAGCATGACAGGGCTAATATAGGTGAAGCAGGGTTCACTTTGTTGTGGGGATACTGGGACTCTAATTTGTAAAGACTGGGTGAGGAGCATGGCAGGGCTGAGATGGGTGCAGGAGGATTCACTTTGTTGTGGGAGACTGGGACTCTAACTTCTAAAAACTGGGTGGGGAGGATGGCAGGGTGGAGATGGGTGCAGGACAGTTCACTTTGTTGTGGGGAGACTGGGACTCTAACTTGTAAAAAATGGGTGGTGAGTGTGGCAAGGCTGAGATGGGTGGAGGAGGGTTCATTTTGTTGTGGGGAGACTGGGACTTGAAAGACTAGGTAGGGAGCATGGCAAGGCTGCGATAGGTGGAGGAGGGTTCACTTTGCTGTGGAGAGACTGGGACTCTACCTTGTAAAATCTGGGTGGGGAGGGTGGCAGGGCTGAGATGGGTGGAGGGAGGATTTACTATTTGGGGACTCTAACAAGTAAGGACTGGGTGGGGAGCGTGGCAGGGCTGGGATGGGCAGAGGAGGGTTCACTTTGTTGTGGGGAGACTGGGACTCTAACTTGTAAAGACTAGGTCGGGAGGGTGGCAGGGCTGAGATGGGTGGAGGAGGTTTCACTTTGCTGTGGGGAGACTGGGACTCTAACTTCTAAAAACTGGGTGGGAGAGTGGCAGGGCTGAGATGGTGGAGGAGTTACAAATTGTGGAGTGGGAACCAGAGAGAAGTTCTAGTGGGGAGGGAGGGGTGCTGCAGCAACAAACACTGATATTGGGTACTTCAAAAAATCTGTTTTGAGACCAGCCTGTTGACAGAGGAGTAGTGCTACTGCTCGCAATGACAGTGACCCAGGTTTGGGAAGGAGCCTGGAACAGAGTGCTGGCCAGCAGTGGATGGTGAAGCATACCAATGGATGCTTGCTTCCTTGGGGGTTGGAGGGCTTATGGTCTCTGCCACAGTACCACCACCCTGGTGACCACAGGTGGCAGTGCAGGTTGAAGCCAGTGATTGAGAGCGGGGATGTCGCCACTTTGACGCATGCAGCATGCCTTGCACGTACACTTTGTGTCAGACATGTGATGTCCAAGAGCTGGGGAGAGAAAAAGGAAAACCTCGACTGTGTGGAATGCCATCTGCTGCAGGCCCTGCACTGCTGACTGGCTCCTCCTTCAGTACTGACACTTCAACCCTGCCAGAGGAGTTGGACCAGCCTCCGTTAGCCCTTGCCCTGGGGGGAGAGTCATTCAAGTAGACAACAGAACGGAGGTTAGTCCCAGGGATGGCAGGTGATGGGGCTAGGCAGTGTGGCTGGACCAATATGGAATCGATGTTGGAGAAGGGGTGAAAACTTACACTAAATTTAAAAATATATATCATATATATATATATATATATATATATATATATACGCACACACACACACACACACACACACACACTGTATATGTGTTTTGAGCTGGCCTGCTGTATCCTGGAAATTTTCAGAAGGGTAGAGGAACACAGTGGCATCCACTGAGTTGATGTCACTGAGTTCTGATTCTTGTAGTCTTCTGCTCAACTGATTTCACTGGTTCTGGAACTGCTAAACAATTGAAGTAATGAATATTGGGCAGGAAAAAGGTTGCATTAAGGGGCCCTAAATAGGGAAAAACAAAGTGCTACTTAAGAACAAACATATAAAGCAGTTCTGTTTACTAGGGTGATTAAACAGTCTTCACACATGACCAAATTTACAACTATATGAAAAATGTTAACGCTGCCTTTAAGGTGAAGACGACAAACACGGACAGATAATTGTTCAGGTTCCTTGTGCCACAAGTGGAGTGATAAAGAGCACATTTCCACATATTTGGGATTTGTCAAGTTTCAAGTAACAGACTGTATAGGGGGTGAGAGGAGAGGCTAGCTGGTTTGCTGCAATTCTGGGTTGCATGGGGTAATTCCCATTAGCTCCAGCACTCTTAAATACTGTATATTTAGCCAGCCCAGTGGTGTGAAGGGCTGAGGTGCTGAAGCACCTTACTGTACCGCATGTCATGCCGGTAACGCAGGTTAAGAAATAGACGTGGGGTTGCCTAGGGTCAGCTGGGAAGAGAGAATTGAGCGTCCTGTAGGACAACTTTCCTCCTCAGGGATGGAGATACTGTGGCTTGTCGTGACTGCCTCTTGAAGGAATCCAGGTGTCAGCACAAGCGAGACACACTGTGAGGGAGAAGCACTGGGGCGTCTCTACGGATGTGGAGCTTGCACAGCGTGCTCACTGCACATCCATGGAGGTCAGGGGAGAAAACAAAGGAATATATGGAGGACGGGCTTCATGAAGCCCTACCCATCATGCCATAGCCCGCTTGGTAGCTCTGGGTCTGGTACAGTCTGGATGTGTGTGTCGGGGGGGTGGGTGGCCCTCCTGGCCCTCCCTCCTTTGCCCCACCATGGGAGGAGGGCAACCCATGGGAGATATGGTCCCCCACCATGGAGGAGATCAGAGATGGCTGCGGCTGATGGGGACGGGGCTAATTAAAGCTACCCTTCCTGCCAGAGGAGAAAAAAACTTATATGGAAAAATACCATATGTCAATCCATAAGAATATTCTTAAGATGTCCTCTTGCTTTATTTGCTTAAAGAGCACCTTGTCTGGTACTCCTCCTCACCCCAGTAGGACTTTAACCTCCAACTTGCAGGTTGGATTAAACAATTTATTCTAGTGGCATGCTTGAGGAAGGGAAGGGATCATATGTAACCCAATTCCTTCCACTTCCTTATTCGGAGTATTGGTCCCATGCTAGTACGTTTTGTAATGTAATAGTTGGGAGAGCGTGTGGGCGCGCTCCACTGGCTTCCAAATAGGACCTCTCTTTTAAAGGCCATTTCTGAATTTTAATGGCCTGTTCGAAATATCATACTACCACTCAACTAAGAAGGGCCTTCTTAGTTGAGCGGTGGCCTTGATTAATTCCAACTGGGCCATTAAAATATCGAAATCAGTCTTTAAAATAGAAACCCTATTGAAGTCAATGGAGTGTGTCCCTCCCCTCCCAACTATTACATCACAAAAAATGGTGCGGGGCGGCACTCTGAATAGGGAAGTGAAAGGGATCGGGCTCTCAGCTCCACAGAGCCAAAATATGATATTATGATCCCTTCTTCTTCCTAAAGCATGCTACGAGAAAACATTGTTTAATCAAGCCTGCAAGTCGGGGTGGGTTAAGGATCCTCAGGGTTCTTGGGGAAGCAATTTTATAAAGGGCATGAAAGGTGCTCTTAAAAATGAAGACCAGGCACATCATGGCAGGTTTCTAGCATCCCTGAGTTGAACACTGACTAGATGCAATCAAGGGTGAATCCTGGTGAGTATGGAAGATCAGGTTTAAATTGGTGAAAGATTCAGTGTCCAGTTATTTCTTGGTCATATGTAGTTAATCTGCCGGCGTGGCACAGCAGGGTTAGGTTGTTTTGCTGATCCTTACCCCAGAGGGATCCGACACCTTTCTAGATATTCCTGGATGAAGCAGAATTAGAAGAGCAGCAGTTTGTAAAGTAATTAAGGAGGCAGTATGGCGCAGTGGTTTAAGGCTCTGAGCTGAAAATCTGGAGATCTGGGTTTGAATCCCACAGCCCCCCCTTGCATACTGTGTGACCCTGAGCAAGTCACTTAACTTCCTTGTGCTCCCAGGTTGCACCTGCAAACAAGCTTTCAGCTTAGTGTGTCTCACCTGGTAAACTAATTGGTTAAAAAAAATCAGCTTTGGCTTTTCTAGAGCTACGCAAAATACAAAAATCCGCTAGCACAATTCTGGCATTATTATGATTTTGCGAGAAATGTTGTGGAATTTCCATGAAAAAGGCACATAATTCCATTAAAATGTTAATTTCAGATATTTTTTGTCTTATTTTAAAAAGGCTGATACAAATGTCAGCAAAGTTTGCACATTTAAATGTTCCTTATTATGTATAACAGTGTACCAAGTCTCAGGTCTCTAGCTGCTTAGAAAGGGCCGAGTTACAGGTGACCAAGCATTTCATTAAAATTTAATTTTGTTTCTGTCTGATTTGAAATGACTTACCCAAATCTCTTCAAAGTTAAAATGTTTAACGTTCTGTACATCTCATGAGTGGGTATACCAAGCTTTAGATCTCAAGCTTTAAAGGGGTATGCATTATAGACAGCAAAACATGTTGTCAACATTTAAATTTTCAGTTATTTTCATCTAATTACAAAACATCATATCCAAATTTCACCAAATTTGAAACATCAGATACTATACAACATGGATATATGTACCATGTTTCATGTGTCTATTATGAGTCAGAGTTACAAATAGCCAAACTTTCCAGAAATGTTTGTAAACTGTAAAATTATGAAACTAGAGAACACAATGCCACTAAGCCTGCATAACAGTCCTACTGAAGATGCAAAAAGTTATATAGCATTCTATGCTTCACAAGTCCTTGTATAGCTTGCAAGTAAAAACAGAAAAATTATAGACAAGAAGGAACAATTCATTCCACAGTACATCAAAACATCCAACAGATCACATCAGTACATGGGGTGTAATAATCTAGCATTAACTGGACTATATAGGAAGTTGACTCAGAAGGGAGGCAGAGGACACCTCTGAAGCCACCAATCACCTGGAACCGTACATACGCATATCCATACTTCCCAAATTTATATTAAGCCACTATAAAGGGTTGCCATCTCATCCAAGGTACACAGTTCAAATACATCCCCATGTTCTAAGGAATAATTCCTCTTTCCCCCTCATTATATACGTCAGTCTCTCCATAGCCAAGGCCTGTAGGCTTAGGGCCTTTTATTGATTAACCAAAGGAGCCACACGAGACCCATGTATTCTGAATCCACTGCCTCGCCAAAGTTAGAAGCACTCATGTCTCTCTTGGATAAGGCTCCCGTATCTCCTCCCCCAGATCTTCCATACCAAACAACATTGATAGATGAGTGTATAGGAACTGGTCTACCCAGCATCTCAGAAGGGCCTTAACGTACTACAGTACCAGTAATAATGCTTTATATGTCCCCAGAACATTATGACACCTGCCACAAATAGGAAAAACTGTGGGACAGAATTTATGCACCACACTAGGTGGGCAGTATAGCTTGTGTATAAAGTTGTATTGGGACTCCTTATATTTATTGCATAAGAGCAGGCCCCGCCCATATGCAGTTTTAGGACTGTGCCCCAGTCTCTTCCGAGACAAACATATCCATATTTTTCTCCTACTGGATTTCACCTTACAAAACAGATTGGGGAAAATGTTCTGTCCTGTGGTGCCAGCTTTGCAATACAACCTTTAGTTGAGGCTCTAGAGCCAAAAGTAGCCTGGTCAGAGTGAGTGGTTCTTCCACAGTTGTTCACAAAGCTCTCACCTGCAGGTACCAAGAATAATGAACTGAGAGATATCAAGTAGCCTCTTGCAGGTCAGCAAAGGATCTTATACTCTGTCTTGCATAGAGATCTCCTAAACATAAGATGCCCTTTTCCTCCCATTCCTGAAATCCCCTATCCTCCAGACCCAGTAAGAAATGCGCTTCCCACAATGGGAATTCGGAGTGTCTGGCAGGTTCAAAGACTTAAAAGGAGGTTATGTGTCAACATTTTAATCTCTTGCTTAAAGGATGTCTATGTTATAAGCTGCCAAAAACTGCAAAATAATGTTCAGTACTCAAGAGTTAAATTCCATGAATGTTGTGATTATTATTGTGGAAGTCATATCCATGAATTTTGCCCAGCCATGCACCTGACCTGCCACGGAGAAAAAAAGGAAAAGGTCAGTAAGAGTAATAATAGGTTAGAGTCACAGGGGACCCTGTTGTAAAAGTGGCAGAGAGTTGGAGAGGCATTGCAGGACTTTATGCTAATGCAGGTATACCAACGTGATTTGCCTGCCTGTAGTACAGGTCAAGTAAGTGTGAACCATGGCCACACACCGCAGCTAGAAAGAGAAGCCGACTGCTGGACACATTGTGATAGGCAGTACAAGTTTTGAGGACACAAAGAGGTCATTTATTGAATGAGTCATGTTCTCAAGGGAATGAAGTGCAAGAGATCTTCTCCAATGCCTTCATGGCACTGGGGCCTTTGAGGAATGATCAGACAGAAATTAGAAGCTTAACTTTGTCTAAGAGTCCGTTGAAAGAGGTAATTTTTTTCTGACACATCAGAAGGCATTCTGGAGCAAGAAATGCCTCCATGCTCAGGATTTGCTGCAGTTACGCCAATTTGGGGGTGGGGTCATGCCAAGAAGCAGAAAAGTCTAGGGGATTTAAACTAAAGGTCAGGGCTTGGGGAGGAAATTAGTGCAGGGGGTCACCAGTGGCAGGAGTCAGCTGGATGGGTTTACCAAGACAAGAACATCTGGGCTGAATAGCACAAGAATAGTAGACTCCATCTGGAGAAAGAAAGCAAAGAGGGACAAATCCACTTTGGATGCAGGAGATACAAGGATCACACCCAACAAAACTGACTAGCCTGAGAGCCTGAAGTACTTGTAAGTCTACAGCTTAGAGACACACTCAGAGAAACATAGTTTTTTTTGGGGGGGAGAACATCACTGGGACACCAAGAAGAAGGAATTCTGACTATACCAAAGGGATAGGTCTGGCAGGAAAAGGAGTTGGTGACTCCCTTTTTAAGGGAATGTGACACTTCCAAGAACAAGATTAGGATATGATTGGACAAGGGGTTCCACTGAGTCTAGCTGGTCATGCTAAGACAGAGATAGGAAAAGGAGGGTGGGGCGGGTGGGGGCAAAATAGTTACCCAAGAGAGAACTAGGGTGTGCTGACACAAGTCACTCCCCAGCGCAAACATCAGCACAGTGACAGATTTTGCCTGTCTGCGGCAAGTCGCTGTGCTGGTGCAAGGCAGACACCGGCAGTGCAGCTCCCAGTGTTGCGCCCCCTCCCCAGTCCAACTCCAACTCGGAGTTAGATATTTAGAGACCATTGTGTGAGGGGCAGAGCACCCGATACATCACAGACGCATGCCCGACAGTGCAATGCTGGCACTCAGCATTGTGGCTGTCGCTGTCGGGGATGTCGGTGCTGCGGATGTTGCAGCGTCATAGTAAAACCAGAACTAGAGGACTGCAGACGGCTCAGTTCAGCTTATCAAATGCAGTTGGCATAAGTGCTTTGTGAAGGTTAAATCACACAAGTGAAATTCTAGAGGCATTACATGCTATGCAACTATGAATATGTGACAACATTTTGCCACTAATTTATGCAGTATTTATTTCTATTGTAAAGTTAAAGCAGTAGTGCAATGAAAATTTTTTTTCCAAAAAGCTGGTTTCAGCTACAGTTAATAAAAATATTAGCATACTTGTCTGATTTTCCAGATACCTGCTATGCTGTGCACAATGAGTTCTTATTTTCTTATTTTCTTTATCCTAACCCTTGCCATGTCTACAATGCTATTTCTAAGCCAAATGTGGTGGCCATCTTTTTTACTTGAGAAAAAAATAAATTAAAACATTAATAAAATACTCTGATTTTGGTAGAACTAGAAAATGTTACCATCAACTAAAACTGGAAGATGCCTAGAATATTTTATAGTGAGAAAAGGTAGGGTCAGAGTTTTTGCCCAGTTTCGTTGCACTGCTGTTTTAAAACTACTAAACCAAAGTTCTCCAGCTTTGTCATATATCGGGATCCATTGACCTTGGAGATGCATGCCAAATTTAATGCTCCATACTGGGTCCCATCTTATCTATTGTCCTTAATGACCACCCCTCAGCACGTGTTGGTATTCATATATATGCAGATGACACTGTGCTTTGGGCCTCAAGTGCCTCGGTCTCTGCCAGGGGAAACATCACATCAGTGTGACTTCAACAATGTCCAATGCTGGCTCCAATCCCCCCCCCAGCTTCCGTCAATGCCAGGAAGACAGTGTCCATGACCTCTGGCACAAGCCAAGCTTGCAAGGCCCTCCTCCCTATTCCTTCCTA
The DNA here is from genome assembly GCA_016271365.2 of Neoceratodus forsteri. Taxonomy (NCBI): domain Eukaryota; kingdom Metazoa; phylum Chordata; order Ceratodontiformes; family Ceratodontidae; genus Neoceratodus; species Neoceratodus forsteri. The sequence continues at coordinate 1,399,753,488 of CM028131.1, read as the reverse complement.
CCCTGTATGGCACCCCTTCCTCCGAAGCCATTCCCCACTTCAAGTACCTCACTGTGTGGAAGGATGGAAGACTTGACTTCTCCACCCATAACAATGCCATTCACGAAAAGCTCTGCCTCAAACTTGGTGAACTCTACTGCAACAAGGACTGCCAATTACTCCCGGTCCACCAAGAAACTGCCATCAAGATGTTGATCCCACTGTTTGATTATGTGGATATGGTCTATGATGCTGCCCCATTTCCTCTCTCGTCAGACTGGACACTCTCTGCAATGCCTCCTGTGGTCTTGCCTCTAAAGCTTCCATCCCATACCTATCATTGCTCCCTTAATACTAACCTCTTGATTCTGCCTCTTGCCTGCCACTGATCTCAATCACTGCTCAGCTTTCCTTTCTAAATACTGATTCCTGTCTCTCCTCCTTACCTTCCTCTCTCACCTCTCCTGTCTATGCTGCCTCCAAGCACTTCAATCTACGGACTTTCGACTTCTCCATCCCCCGCCTGTTGACGGCCCCCATCCTCCAGTCTCCCCAGCCCTGTCACCCCTGCATTCTCCAGGGTTTACCTCGCCCAGCCGCTTCTACCAGTGCTTTACTCCCTGGTTAGGTCAGCAGGGTCCCCAAACCCCACCAGAGACAGGATCCGGTTCACATGGACTATTGCCTGGATGGCGGGTGCAGGACCTGTGGGAGATTTGGTGTCATCCTACCGGTCGGTGCTGTATTTTTCCATTTTCTTGCCCTCGGGAGGTGTTGACATGCAATGCCATTATGACACATGCAGCACACTCCCGCATAGCATGCATCGACAGCCGCTGCACATCTCATATGTCTCAAGGCTCAAGTGCTCAACTCCTGGTATCCACCAAATGTCAAGCGAGTGGAGGATCCATGTCCCCCCAGAGAAGCAGAGGAGTCCCTCAGATGCACAATCCTCCTCCCCCTCCCCCCCAGGCGGCCCTCCAATGCCTGAGCTTGCTAGCGAACTCGATTCATCGGCATCACAGGCAGCAGCACTACCACTGCGCTGGCAGGCCAGCTTACCTTCTCAGTTCCTTATTCCAAATCTACTGCAGTGCAATCCCTTCTCCTCCCATCTTCCCAACATCTGGAACAACCTCTCCCCCCCCCAACATACTTCGTCTGTCCTCTTCCTATCATTCACTCAAGCATCAGCTCATACTCCTTTGCGCTGGCCCTGGCTAGTTAGTTCTGTGCCCTCACCCTTCTCTTGTGATGTTTGTGGCCTTTGTGCTCCTTTACCTAATTTACACATGCGGACTACAAGCCTGCCTTGGTTCAGCTAATTTCTAGATACCATTTCTTCACTCTTTCTGACTACATCACAATTGTTGTGCATTTTATTGTACTTACTGCCCAGTACAACTTCTTTACACACACACAACGACCAAAGGGCCACACAGGACTTACACCAAACCCCACATCACCCATGGTGGTCAGCAAAGCTGCACTAACCTCTTTGTTGGCAACCCGCGCCAGCTTCCAAAACAATCTGCATTTGCAATACCTTTACCTTCTTATGAGCAGCTTGTGCCAAATATTTGGCACAAGCTCCTGAAAAAGGGTACCTGAGATTGCCATAAATTAGACCCCAGAAAAGCTAGTCTAACTTGCAGCAATCAGTACACAAGATCAAGAATCCCACCATCGTCGGAATACCGCAAGCCCACTGTGCCACATGTTTGGCGTACCCAGTGCCTGCAGCATTCCAGGAACGCTTTGGAATTGACCCCACCTTATTTTTACCACATATGCTGTCTGTAATTTCCACTGTTTGTTTGTCTTTCAGTTGCTCATACTGTCAGTACATTGTTTTGTTTAGACTGATTGTACTTTACTACGAGATGCATTTGTCTCCCTTTACCCCTCTCTCAGGTCACAGAAACAAGCCTCAGCTCAGTGTGCCTTTCTCCATCACCAGCTTTTAATAAATAAATAAATACCTGGTACAGCACAGAAGTTACAAACATCCACATTGTTAGAAAGTTTTCTAAAAATTTCACAAATAACTACGTACTAAAATTATGAACCCCTGTAACTAAAATTACTATAAATTACTAAACCAAATCTCTACATATTTAGCAATTTCTATGACCCTTCCAGGCTAATTTGCACATAACCAGCTCCAAATGTGGCTGGATTTTAAGCAGAAAAATATGTTTACAAAATTTACTCCATAGATGAGATGCCAGACCTTGAGCTCTAATAAGTTTGAAGCTGCTCACCCGAATGTCATGATATCTGCAAGTCCTTCAGACACCTAACCACAAGTAACCATGTCATATTGCAGGTCTCTGACTCCTGCTCGTGAACAAGTGTACCCTTGGATTGATGCCGCTTGTTAGTACGTGGATGCGGAGGATCATCGCTGCAGGACTAAAGTCTGACCCACCACTCAAGTATTCTGTGTATGAGTCCTTATACAATTTCATGGAATCTAGAGACATGTTTGCATTCTGTGACCACTGCTTTTTCTAAAGGGGTCCCAGATAAAATAACATGTAAAAACTCACTAAGTCACAAAAAGCTGACAGTGTCCCTTTAAATATCTTGGTGCAATGCGGTGCTGTTTGGCATCAGAACCATGTGATAACACCATCTAACACATTCACAGTACGAATCCAGTGTAAACATTAAACAGGTGACTTCAATGGAAGAGATTTTTACAAACTGGGAGAGGCAGCCATCTTTAATGACTTGCGTTATTAATTATAAAATTAGCCATAAAAGCTGTTTTAAAAATATCCAGATTAATCTAAAAAAATCAAAACTACATTTTTACTAGAAAAAACAAACAATATGATAAAATTTTTTGCAAACAAATACACTGCTTTTAAGCCCCCTACAAGGGTCTCTGTACAGTGGTAGAGCTACAGGCTACCAAGCAGTAGTGGGTAAGGGCCTGGGTTTGATTCCAGTGTGGGCCTTTGTTTGTTTTTTTACCCTAGAAGGACAGCAGGTTCCATGGCTAAATAGGGAACTCAGGCAAACTGGATGGACCACGGGTCTTTTTTGCCGTCATTTTCTATGTTCTTATGCTTCTATGTTTCCCCTCCATCACTGACCTGCCCCTTTCCAGCCAGCCCACCATCCCCATCATATGTCTTCTCCAGGTCTTAATTTTCCAAGCTCCCATGGCTTAAGCCCTGCAGCAAGGCCGCTGGGATTGGCAAGAGCCCTTCAGAGACCAGATCCAGTGGATTAGGTGCCTGGTTGACGGTGCAGGGATTACAAAGGGTTGGTTGTCATCCTACTGTGGTTAGGCATTCCCCACTGCTCTTTTCTTCCCCTCTACGGAGGACATCAGTGCATACACTACGTCACACAACCACAGTGACATTAGGCAGCTTCCCCCTCCCTGCATTGTGGCTCCAGTTACACCACTACCCAATAACTTCCAGTTAGTGGCAGCAATATGATGCACACCAGCCTCCCTCCCCAGAGAAAAGCATCCTCTTGAGCGCACAATTCTTCTCTCCCCAGATGGCCGCAGTCTCCAGACATGTTCCCAAAACTGGGTTGCCAGCATTTCGAGTGGAAACCCTGTGCTGCGTTGACGGGCGGGCTCTGGAGAGTTTCTTGATGTCAGGGACTGTGCTGAAGGTGACCGGAGCAGAGGTGAGTGGAATTTGGCTATGCACCTTACATAACCTAAAGAATTTAGGATGGCAGTGGATAGCTTACAAAAGAGTTTGGACCAGACAGTTCCCCAAGTTCTCCCTTGTGGTTCCATTGAGAGGAACAGGAAAAGGACTGTGGTCCAGCCAGTTTAGCACGCTTACGGAGTTTCACCCCCGGCCTGGATTACGCTAACTTCAGCAGCCAAATATGCAAAACATTTGCACTTGTGATCCAGATGCTCCAGCACATTTAGAAACACTGTGTTTGTTTTTTTGTTTGGGGCAGAAAATTAAATGGCTTCCCACATATTTCAGGGACAGCATCAGAACTAAAACAGTTGTTTATTCTATCAATGCCTCTCAGAGAGTCTAAACAGCTCATATTCTGCCCGTCCCACAAAAATGTTCAAACATTTTCTGAATGTTTTGGTAGCCCTCGCCCTGCCTGTGATATTAAATTTAGACTACCTCTGACCACACCCCATCATCCTCCAGTTGTCTGCTGTTCAGACTCTGAAACAGTCCAGTTGGTGTCTGAACACTAGTTTACTACACACAAAGGATTTTCAGGAACTGGCTAGACAAAAGATTAAAGGCTACCTGAGGTGCAACAATATGGCAGATACCGCCGCTCAATCCACTGGGACACCATGAAAGTTAAATTTGGGGTGGGGGTATCACACATTATGTGGTAACATTAAAAAGAAAAAGGTGGCACAGCAATTAAACTTGCAACAGCAGGTCGTAGACATGGAATTTTAACTTAAAATAGCTTTAGATCTAACTATAATGCATAGGCTCGATCACACACGAAGGAACTCACACGCTTGCTAGAGAATAAACTAGAGGGCACCAAGATATTCTCGACAGCATTTTTATGAACATGGAAACAGGGCAGGGAAGGTATCTGCTAGCCAGCTTCAGCAGTAGGCAGTGAACAGAGCTGTCATGAAGCTGAGAAACCCACATTTTTATTTATTTATTTTGATATTAATAACATAGATCAAACATACATTACAGAGTCTATATACATAATCACTGAATTACGCTCAGTAATGCTTGGTGTAACAGTACATGAACAAAATATTATTACACAATGGCAAGAAAGAATCTTGGACTGTGATTGGTCTGTTTAGTGCTGGACCCATGGCGTTATCCCAGCACGTCGCCACGGGTCTAGTCTCAGCACTGTGAACCAATGCAGATGAGCTTTTGATTGATTGTTTTATGGAGCCTGAGCCTTTGATTGATTGTTTCATATTCTCTTAAAAACAAAAATATTTTTCCACACAAAAACATCTTTAAAATTATTTTTTTTTATTCTGTATAACAACGAGCCATTGTATAATAGGAATAATGCACTCCAGGGTGTGTGTCGTTTGGGATAACGCCATGCCTGGGGCATTGGACGCACTCGGCCTGTGGCCTCGTGCCCAACCCCCCCAGGTGCAGCGTTATCCCTGCACGACACACACCCTGTCGTGCATTATTCCTTTAATACAAACACTAAACACATTGGGAAGGGCTAACGATCAGAATTGGATGACTATGTATCACAGGCTGTGCAAACAGAGGCAGTTGTAACAAAAACTAGAGTCACTGATTACAGGGGCAAAGGCTGCATTCCCGCATTACAACTTTGAGCCCTTTCTTAAATACACCAAGTGAATAACAATCCTACAAAACTGATGGCAGGGAGTTCCAGAGGTAAGGTTTGGCAGTTGCAAAGGACCTCCTGCCTGCACTGAATCTATCCCTGGGTACCTCTAAGAGGGTATTGCTGGAGGAGCAGAGCTCTCCTCGAGGATTTATTAGGATGCCATAGGCTGGGGAGGGAGGGACCACTGACTAGCTTCAAGGCCAAGCAGAGGAGAGGGTACTTGCCGCCCATGAGGGCCATTTCAGGAGTGTAACACATCACAGCGCTGCTTCCCATGGGCCCGGAAGCAAGGCATCCACCTTATTGTGGAGAACTCCCTTCCGCCCTCAGGCTCCTCTCCTTGGTTCTCTGACGGATGCTGATATCAGGTCACAAACACCCTGTCTCTAGCCTCCTTACTGCTCCCTCAATCCTCCTCCTATGACCCACGCCAGCTGACCAATCTTTTCTACATGTCCCAAGATGCCTGTGTTTTCTCTCATGTTGCCCAATGCACTGGAACTCCTGCTCCCTTGATATCCATCACCAACAACTCATGCTAAATTTTAAAAAGGAGCTGAGAAATTTCCTAGTCAAATCTGTCCCTTGTACATGCTTTGATCCTACCTAGTGCTCCTCTATCTTATCCTATCACTACTATCCTACCCTTTACCCAGCTTGCCTTAACTTTTTACAAACTTTTGCCTCTCTGAACTTCTCTCCTTGCTCAATTTCTCCGTAGTCTTGACCTCGCCTGTATTTAGCCCCCATCCCTCCTTATCTCTCTGCTCATTTTCTCTTTTGTTGCATGTATCTTGTTCTGCTCCACTGTGTGTCTCTCCCTGACTGGTTTTCTTCCACTGTTAATCTGTACTCCACCCTCCCTTTCCTTACTGTTCGTTATTACGCCGGCACTTACCATTATACTTTCCTAGACGACTGTCCACTCTTTTTGTCTTTTGCAACTTTTTGCTACTACCTTATATCATACCCCTAAATACTACTTTCCAATGTTTTATGTGACTGCATTTTCTTCTATAGGAACTATTTTGTGAAAATATGTCTATGACAGTATCTCATATTATGTTTTTGTCTCTGCCGTCAAATGATACTGTATTCATCAAGCGATACTGTATTTATCTGTCTCATTTTGTATTCTCTCTCTGTATTGTATACTCTCTAATGTAACCTCCCGTGTTGTATCCGAAAATAGTCATCTCTATAGCTAGTGCACCTTACCCGGTTAACAAAAACCAAATAAATAAATAAAACCTGAGCTTGCTGAACTCCGAGTATCTCAGGGATTGTAAGATGGGAGGACCATACTGGAGAAGGGGAAGTAAGGCACTGTTTGTAATGACTAACCGTTGCGTCCTTGGTGAGGAAATTGTGAAGTCGGTAGAGCAGACCCGATTTTTTGGTGGAAGGTCTTGATGGTGGAGGGTCTTGGTAAGATAATCAGTATGGATTCTGAAGGAGAGTTCCAGGTCTAGGTAAACCCCAAAGTGTTTGGTGGACTCTGCCACCTCTATGAGTGCTCCAGAAGTCATAGAGAGGGGAAGTACAGTAGGTACTGTCTGTTTGAACCCAGATTTCTAGTGCCAAACAGGATCGCCTTGGTCTTTTTTGCACTGAGTACCAATTTATTGGCTGCAAACCAGTTTTTAAGTTCCAGAAGGTCCCCGGCAACCTGTGTACTGATATGGCTGGGATCAGTAGAACATCTGTAGAGGACAACATCATCAGCATTGAGCAAACCATTAACGCCCCCACAGTTTACTGACATATCACCTGACATACAGGGAAAACAGCAATGGGCCCAGAATAGAGTCCTGAGGGACACCATCAGTAACAGCTGAAATCTGCCTGTCAGGTAGTGGGAAAACCACTGGAGGGATAGTTCATCAAGGCCAAACAGCTTTAATTTTGTTAGAAGACTATGGTCAACCAAGTCAAAAGCTTTTTTTAAGGTCTATGAAGACCACACCCGTTAAAAGCCCTTTATCCATGGCATCCAGAATGTCAGAGGTCAGTTTAAAAAGGGCAGTATCAGTCCCATGGTGCCTTTTGAAGTCATGCTGTCTGTGAGACAGCAGGGCCCCCGCTCATGGTAGTCAAGAACCTGGTTATAGACAAGCCCTTCCTGTATTTTGGTAAGGAAATTGAGAAGAGAAATGGGGCAGTAATGCTCAACAGGCTTTTGGAACCACCCCTGTGCACAACTACAGCAAGTTTTCCAGCATTTGGGAATTCTCCCCTTAAGCATGAAAACTGGGAGGCAATGACAGGGGCAGCTATTTTTAACAGCTTTGGCTCGTTTGTGGAACCCCACTGAGCTTTCCACCTTAAGTTGCTTAAATAGAATTAGCGCTTCTTTCCAGGCAACCCTGAGAAAGTGGAACTTAGAGGTAATGCTCTCAGTACCAGGAAGGGCAGGATGGTGAGAGGGAGGTCCAGAAGAGGAGGAGAATTTGAATCTGTCCAGGTCAGTGAAAAGTTGTTAAATACACTGGCAGTAGCCAAAAGGGCACTAAAGGCCTTGCCATACGCCACTATGTTACAGTCAGAGGAACTAGAATAGCCTTTAGTAGACCATTAATTTGTGCCCAGAACTTTTGGGGTCTGAAAGATTTTTATTTTGCAGATCAGCTAGGTATTTCCTCTTGGCACATTTGAGATCTTTATTTGCATGCCTCCTGAGTGTCCTGTACTTGACCCAATCTGCCATGAGACCAGTGGAGTTGAAGAACCCCATACTAAGGTTCATACTAAGGTTTAGAAGAAAGCTAGAGCCATGAGGCCCATGTATGCTTCCTTAAATTAGTAGTAACTAAGACAAACAACAGATAATAGTAGTTTATTCAGATGGGATTTAAACAATTGCTTAGTATTGCTACAATAATTTCCAGAGGTAAAGCTGCCCATGGCTTTATAATTGTGAATGTGTAAAAATATTTCCTTGACAGTAGATGCATTTTTTAAATTTTAATTGAAGTGGATGACCCCTAAGGTTAAATATATCATCTTTAAATAGCAGTCCAAGGTTTGTAAGTAAAATGGATCTTTCATAATGTCGAACATTAAAAGGATACCCCAGCCGGCCCGGTGGTGCTGAGGCTGAGGCGCTGAACGCCACACTGTGATAACCACGCCCGGGCGACTCCAGGTTCGGCACGGACTCGGGTTGCCGGGGGTCAGTAGGGGAAGGAGGATCGAGGCCCCACAGATGCTCTCCTCCTTCAGGAGGGATACCAGGTGTTTAATACTTCCTACGTCTGGGAGAGCCAATGGAAGCACCGACTCTCAGGGCAATGGCGGCTCCCATTGGGGGGGAGCCAGGGAGGGGAGGACGCCATCAGGAACTTGGCAGGCGTGCGTACACATGTTCCTGCCCGGGCCGGCATCCTCAGTGGGATGGAGGAAGGGAACCATGGAAAACCGGAAAACCTCCCTCGGTGTTCCAGGATGACGGCCGCTCCAGCCACCCAGTCTACAACCACGGGTAGACCCCGCTGTGCAAGGTGCTCCGTGGAGGAAAAAGAGGCAGGTAGGAGCCACTGGAGGCACTCTAGGGGCAGACTCAGTGAGGGATGGGTGGCATTGAGCAAGCCTGAAGGAGTGGAATGACAAGGGTGATCAGGAGGGGATAAAAAGAAATTAAAAAAAAAAAAAAAGATATCCCCTCTCAGCCTTCTGATATTTAAAGGCATCAGATTTAATGTAATTAGTCTTGATTCATATGAGACATGTTGTAACCCCTTAATAGACTTAGTGTAACGTCTTTGAACTTTTTCTAGTCGAAGGATGTCACTTTTTTTATAAGGACACCACAAAGGGGAAGAAAAGTCCAAATGTGGCCTAACATATGCTATATAAAGTGGCATTAGTACTTTTCTATCTCTAGACCTAAAATTTCTAAGAATAGACCAAATTACTTTATTAGCCTTTAATATTACCGTGTTTATCTAAGAGTCAGGTCTAAAGTCATCAGTGACCAATACCCCCAAGTCTTTTTCTGTATGGGTGACTTTTACTACCTTATTATCTAGAATGTATTGATGTAAAGTGTTAGTGGACCCAAAATGAATAACTTTACACTTATTTTAATTTAATTTCATGCCCCAAAGATGAATCCAATTCGAAATTAAATCTAAATCTGTTTGGATAACAGCAATCTGCTCAAGAGTGGAACATGGCCCTCCAATTTTAATGTCATCTGCATATTTTATAGTATTTGATGAGCAACTAACTGTAATGTCTGATATAAATATTTGAAAGAGAACAGGCCCTAAAACAGAGCCCCGAGGCACACCACTGGTGATGTTTCCCAAACTTGATAGCTTTCCATTAATCATTACTCTTTGGGTTCTTCCAGTCAATCAGTTTGATAGCCATTGGACTATGATAGGGTCCATATTTGTGGAGGATAGTTTTTGAGATAATGCCCAATGAGGGAGAAGATCAAACGCTTTGCTGAAGTCGATATAAATTACATCATATGGTATCCGGTTATCTAATTGTAGGCTAACATCCTCATAAAAGCAAAGTAAATTCATTAAACAACTACTCCCCTTTTTAAAGCCATGTTGTTCTGCATCATGAGATGTTAAAGTGGAAGAAATGTTATCTATTATTACTTTTCCAATAGTGGGGGACAAAATTGTGATTTATACAATACTCGAAAAGCAGTTTGAGGGGAAATGCTAGACTGACTGCCAACAGATACAATAAATGACCAGTTATACCATCGGGCAATATACTCAACTTCCCTTTCAGGGTAATTATTTAGCATGTACCTCGACTAAGGGAATAGTAATATTACCTCTCATGGAAGTAATATTTCCATTATTTTTTTTGTCATTGGAATATATTTTACCAAAATTTGTATTAAATATATTTGCCATTTCCAATGGGTCTTGAACTAAATTATTATTATGCATAATGGACCAACTTAGTGAGTAGGTTTTTGCCTTATCCCTGATCTTTAAGTGTTTCCTAGGTTCTGGGTCCCGCCATTTCGAGTGTTGGCCTTTGACCCTGATTTGTTTTAGGGGGGCACGGGAATTAGCAGCTGACATAACATTTTTGACAAAGAAATCCAGGGTGGATTCTATGTCAGGCAGGTAGTTTACAGTAGCCCAGTGGATGTCAGACAGGGAAGCCAAAAAAGGAGGCAGGATCAAATTTAAAGAAGTAATGGTCCATGAAAATCCTGGGTGGAAGTTTGGGAGCATTGTTCTTCTAAACACAAAGATTGGGGAATGATCACTAAAAGTCTGCAAAAACTCCTGCGGCTTTAATTCTTTCCAGTTTGTAGACAAGGGCCCACCCTATTAAAGTGTGGTTGCCAGACGTATTATTAAGCCTAGTGGATTCATTAATGACTAGGGCAAAGTGGACCTTGAGCACAGCAGACTTTGGTCCACTTTCCATCCCAGAAGACCAATTAGTATTAAAGACTACAAGAAGGAGTAGCTCACCTAATGGCCTGTCTGCAACTGCCTGTCAGACAGCATCAAGAGCGGAAGCAGCCGCCAGAGGTGGGGGGGTTGGGTTTGTAAATGCAACCAATGTAGTGGGGCTTCAAGCTGCAAGCAGAGTTTTTACAATGATGGCCTCACATTCTGACCCTTTAAGGGCAGAGGTATCAACCAGAGAGGCATTAAATGAAAGGTTTCGTATACATCAGGGCACCCTCCCCCTTCTTTCCCACTCTATCCTTTCTAAAATTAGCGCAGTCGGGGAGCTCAACCTCATGAGGGAGCACATAGGGCTTTAACCAGGTCTCTGAGACAGCGACTATGTCAGGATCATACAGGTCTACCCAGCCTTCAAGATCCTGTAGCTTCAGCCTATGGCTACTAATATTCATGTGTACAAGCCTCGGGCCATGAGTTTTAGACTACCCTATATTAGATAGGGAGGATATCTTGAAATTGGAAGGGTTAAGGTTGGGATTCTGCTCAATGTCGCCAGCTAGGAGTAACAAAATAGGTAGCACAGCCCTATAGCAGAGATATGGGACAAAAATGTTAGGCAAACCCCAGGTAGTTAAATAGATTATAACAATTATCCCTGCAGTATAAACCATGTAGTGCTAGCAGGAGGGGGTCGAGACCACAGGGGGAGGGAGCTGAGGTATTGGTAGAGTCTCCAGGTTAGAACGAATAAATAGGGGTGTGTCTGGAGTTATTATAGGTCTAGCACCAGGACAAGGAGCAAGTACAAGGCTGCAAACAACCCTTTTAGGGCCATATCCAGAACAGAGGCAGGATCATAGCACTAAAATGACCAACTGGTGCTAACCACATTCACTACACCCACATAGGGTGGCGGTGGATCTAGGGAGATATGAGGCTGGCAAAATGCAAACCACCTACAAAGGTATTGCACCTATTTGATGAGTCAGTGCATGACGAATCTAGCCAAAGATTATATAACAGCAGACAGCAGTTAAGCAGAGAATACCTGAACAGTGCAAGGCAAAACAATGCTAGGCGATTTCAAACAGCTGCAAATCACAAATTAAGATTTTACAGAACAAGGTGGTAATAACTGTGATCACTCAGCTTAGAAAGTAACCAGTAACACCTCTGGTATGAGAAACAGGGTCAACCTACAAATGCACTGCACCTAACTGAGGAGTCAGAGAAAGATAATTCTAGTCACCCATTATATGTCCGCAAAGAGTAATTAATCAGGCAATACCTGAACAGGGCAGGCAATATTCAAAACAGTGTGAGGCAATACTCAAAGCAGACGCAAACCACAATTAAAATGTACACTCAGTGGCTGGCCCGGGGGCGCTGAGGGTTGATGCGCTGGTTGCCACACCTCGCACCATGCCGATGACCCATGTTCAGGAGTGAGCGCAGGCTGCCGGGAGCTGGCTTGGGGGAGGGAGCTGGATGAGCAGCTGATAGGCAGCTCTCCTCTCCTCTCCCGGGGAAGGAGACAACTTCTCCTCGGCTCATGGCTGCCACTGAGTGGAGGCTTTGAGGCAGCGCCAAGCCATAGGAGTGGTGCCACGCCGAGTGGGGGGAAGGGGTTGTCACCAGGTTCTTGGCGTGCATGTGCACCTCCAAGCACACACAGCCTCACAGTTTGCCAGGGGCCCCAGGATACTGGAAGAAAGAGGTGGGGGGGCGCTGCAGGCTAGATGATGCCCCAAGGGGCTGAGACGTGCTCTCTATGGAGAGCTGAAGCCACCTGCAGAACCCCCTAGGAGGAGCATAAATACCTAGATAAAAAAAATGTACACTCAGCTTAGAGAGAACCAGTAACACCTTTGCTATGAGACACAGGAGCAAAAACATGAGCAGGAGCCAGGTAGCAGGCTAAAGAGCTCTGGTGTCAGCTACTTTAGTGCTGCGACAAGCCCCAGACAGCACAGCACCTACTGGGAATCCTTTCTAACTCAGATAATGTACTCACAGTCACAAACTATGATTAACCAGAGAATCCCTGTAGAAGAGCCCCACAAAACAGAATATCTGGCTGCTAACTGCCTTTCAGACAAGACTCCCAGGCAGATTCCAGTGCTGCCCTTTGCACTCAGCCCATAGCACAGAGGGCCATAGTGCAGAGGGCCACAAGGTACACACAGTTTTTAACATCAGAACGAGGTGACCATCTGCTGGCTGACTGGAAGAACACCGGCTGGCACAGGTCTGAGTCGGGGGAGAGGCAGTAGAGCATCCTTGTTTCAGATCCTTGCTGGCGGGCTTTAAGCTCTGCCTCTATGCAATGCTGAGAGCACTGAGACCCACCCTGCAAAAATACAAGAACTATTTGCAGACTTTTATAAACCTTTATATACCGCTGAGAGAGAACCTATACACGTAGCAGACATAGAGGTGTACCTAAAACTACCCATTCCACAGTTGGGGGATGAAGCTCGAGACGAGCTGAATGCGCCCATTATTCAGCAGGATATAAGTGATAACACTAAATCTGTAAAGAACAACAATGCTCCTGGACTGGATGGTGATCCTGCTGAGAATGATAAAACACTTAGTGAGAAATTCACACAGCATCGCACAGAGGTCTGTAATGATCTTCGCATATGAAATGACTCCGTACCCCCCTCTTGAAGCCAAGCCCAGATCTCTGTTCTTTTAAAACTAGGAAAGAGCTAGCTCTGTGATGCCGAGTGGTGGGGCAACCCGCTTGGCACACTGGGGACCCATGTTCGGGCCCCGAGCCCAGGACGTCAGGAGCGGAGGCCAGCAGAGAGGGTAACAGCGCATCCTCGTGGATGCTCTTCTCCCAGACGAGGGTGCTGTGGAGCACCACTCAGAGAGTGACACCTGGTGGTGTGTGGAGCTTTGCCAGTGTGGGTGACCACACGTCGGCTGGCTCTGCCTCCAGGGTGTTGCCGTGGTGAACTCCAGTGGGTTGTGGGGAGAGGCCCAGAAAAATGGATAACTATAACCTGTCTCAGCCTACCAGATATTGACTGCCTAATACCCCCATGCCACAGTTCCCCTAGTCCACCTCTCCTGTCCCTCCAGCCTCTGCGCACTCCAAGGCCCCCCAGGGATGCTACTCCTCTCCCCCATTGGAAGGGCCCCTGCAGGGATAAGATGGACCTTATGAGAATATGGGAACAGCCTGGGGAGCCTGGTGGCAGGAAGCAGCAGCAAAGTGTGAGACTGGCAGGCAGACAGGGACATTGAGTAGCCAGGAGGAGTGGGAGGTCAGGAAGTACAGGAGAAGAACCAAAAAAAAAAAAAACATGGGAAAGAACCCAATGGAGTGTAGACTGTACCACCCCATATCCTTATTGAATACAGATCTAACAATTTTACAGGAATATTGGCAGACGGTCTCCAGGAATGTATTTCTTGGTTAGTACACTGTAGTCAGATTGGATTTATTCGAAGGTGCTTCCTAGCAGATAATATTTGCCGACTGCTGAACATTATCACAGCACAAAAGAACTCGAGGGCCTTCCAGATAGCCATTAGTATGGATGCTGAGAAGGCCTTTGGTCAACTGGGCCTTTCTGTTTCAAGTTTTACATACATTTTGGACTGGGACCCGAATTCATTGGTGCAGTGTCTGCATTATATCCCGCCCCCAAAGCCCCAGTCCAGGTCAATGAACACTTCTTATGGCGGTTCTCTCTTGGGAGGGGAACTCGTCAGGGTTGCCCATTATCCCCTCATTTATTTGCCCTTAGTTTAGAACCCCTAGCAATAGATATCAGATTGAACCACAACAGAAAGGGAGTAATGGTGGGGGGAGCAGAACAAAAATTAGCCCTCTGCACCAATGATTTTTTGTCTTTTAGGGGACCCTATCACTTCCCTGCAACCTCTTTTGGCCACTTACCAATCCTTTGACAAAATAGAAGACTACACAATTAACTTTCAAAAATCTGAGGCCATGATTCTTAGTGGTACCCCACTGGTACATTTCAAGCACCACTTCCCATTCCTGTGAGTCCCCCTTAACATCTTTAAACATTTGGGGTGTCTGTTTCTGCACATACATCCACTTTATTTCATAATAATTACCAACCCCTGTTACAGACGACTGAGGCAGACTTTGCCAGATGGCAGCTATTACCCTTTTCTTTGGCAGGGAGAACCCATGTTGTTAAAATGAATGTCCTCCCCCATTTTCTTTCCAAATCCTACCTATCAAATTCCCAAATGTTTTCTAGAATGAGCCCCTAAAAGAGGTCAAGACGTTTATCTGGGCTGGGGCCAGGTCTAGAGTGGCAACTCGAGTTGTACATTTACCTAAGCAGAAGGGTGGCCTGAGTATGCCTTACTTCTGACACTATTATTTGGCCTGCAGACAGCCCATATTTGTACATGGGCAAAACAGCGGGCGGAGTCTGGGTGGCACCCCATAGAAAAAGTGATGTCGCCAGTACCTCCTATTTTGACGCTCCCTACAGCTATGCTTCCCTCGAAAATATTGCACTGCATGGGAAATCCATGGACGAAACATACATTGAAAATCCTAGCTAAACTTCGCCAGCTGACACGCACCCCTACTGACCTAGGACCCCTATCCATAATTCGACCTCATGATTCCTGTCTTCTTTCCACACTGGACCCAGCATTGTGATACTTGGAATGAGAGGGGCTAACTTGTTTTGCACAGTGCATACCCTCACAGCGCTGCCTTCCCTTTGGAACCTTACAAACATCGTTTCACCTTAGACAAGGAGATCACTATTGGTTTCTACAAGTTAGACACTTTATTCAGGAGGCAGGTAATATTGAGAAGATAACCAGATCACAGTCACAGAGCAATTTGTTTGTTGGGTCATTAAATTATGAGCTAAGACCAGATAAAACTACGAGCTAAGACCAGATACAGAGCTGACCTCTACTGTATACTAAATGATGCAGGACCACCTTATCTAGGTCGCAGACAAATTTGATGGGAGGAGGAGAGTGACTCCTAGATTTCCATTCCTCAATGGGAAATCCATCTGGACAAAGGGTGGAGGGTGACAGCATCCCTGACATGGAGAGAGAGTTTAATTGGAAAATCTTCACTAGGTTTTTCAGACCCCCATCAGTTATGAAACACTTTGGAACCACATTCTCTGCCAGCTGTTGTTGCAAATGTGAAGACACTGGACTCCAGTTCCATATATTTTGGGCTTGTCCTCTCCTTCTCCCATTCTGGCATCACATTTTACCAAGCAACGCAAACCACATTAGGTATGCAATTTCCAGACTCTTTTACGGAGCTAGTACTAGGTTTTCCACCTTATTGGAAGGGTCCCAGGAAATGGCAGACCTGGATAATGTACTCAGAATAGAAGCTTTGAAATGTATTACTCTGAACTTGTTAACCCCACAGGTACCTACCCTGGAACAATGGAAATGTAAAGTTACAGAACTTGAAACCATGGAATGAACAAAAGCTGACTTGCAGCTGTGTAAAGGCAACCTTTCCGACGTTTGGTCACGTTGACGCCACTACTTACTGGACCTGCCTACCAGTGTTACCAGATGGGGTTAAGAGTGTATAATGCTCTTACATCTATCATAGACTTTTCTACTGCTTATTAAGTTGAGAATCTTTATTAATTCTATACTTTTCAATTCAACGTTTTGCAAGAACTCAAAGATAGAATGGGTAATTTCACCGTACTCGGTGCCATTGTTCTAGGCAATCCAAGGGCCATTCAGCAGTGCTACATGTTTATTAATGTTCTTATCTGAGGTTTATTCTGTTTAAATGTGTTAATCAGCCATGTAAATTGCCACCATTCCCATAGTGATATGAGATATTATCAGGCTGACTTGTACACTTGGAGCTGAAAACAAATAAACTTGAAGTTAATAAAAACAAAAATTTTAGAGCATACCAGATAACATGAGCAAATAGCTATGTGAACTGAACTGAATTTCTGGATGCCAGAGCCGTACAGATACAAACTCTGCCCACTTCCACTGATGGTCTGCAGGAAAATCATCAACTTTGCTGCAGTCTGCATTATGCTGTATCAACAGGGGGCAAGTTAGGTCATTCGGAGGCAGCAGCACAGTCAGAGACCAATATTTGGCTCAGCAGATGGGGATGTTATTATCAGAATGTAAGCCTGAAGTGGTGCAAACAAACAGCAGAAGGATTCCATTTCCATCGACCACATGCCCTTCTGGCCAAACCACTTCTTGTGTAATATAAAATTTTTAGTTTTACAACTCCAGTCAACTCCATACTATTTCCTGTGGAAAATGAAACTCTGAGCCCAAAACTAGATCCTCTGGTTTATGCATTGAGAGCTCCCAAACAAAAGTAGCAGTGGGTTTACACAGGAACAAGACAGATGTTACCAAACTCTGCTGGGCACTGTTTTTGGTGCAAGGTGTTTACCAAAATGTTCTGATAAACAGCGGGTATGCATCTGGCTCCCTGGGAGGGGTAGTGCTCCACATGGCTAATCAACATGGTAGCCAAATTCCCAGCTACACTTCTGTTTAGCTAACTTCACATTTCAGTAAGTGGCCGGCTTAGCTACCTGAAAAAACATGCAACAGAATGTTAAAGAGCACATAAAATCATGTATTTTTATAAAAAAAAATGTATACTTTGGCTTCCTGGAATTTTGTTTTGACTAGATTTTTGATTAGTGGTCAAGTGGCTGTTTAAACAAACAAAAACTTAACAAAGAGCACAGCCAAAGAGGCGTGGGATGGGGCTGTGTGCCTCGCTCATTATAAAATGGATTAAAATAAATCATGGGATGGTGTGTCTTGCTCATTATAAAATGGATTACAATAACCCAAAAAGTGTGATTGGAGGTATGCAGTCACATGACTGTGCATTATCCCGGTGCAACAACGCAGGTCAGAACTACAGGGACATACACTAACCAGATGATAGTTTAATTGTGGAGATATACAGCTTTAATTTGGGAGGTAAACTGCTTTAATTACACAGGCATACCACTTTAATAGGTTTAATTGTGGAGATATACAGCTTTAATTATGGCAGTATACAGCTTTAATTGCAGAGGTATACTGCTGTAATTGGTTTACCTGCAGAGGTATGCAGCTTTTTAACTGCAGTGGTAAACAGTCATAATTGTGGAGATATACAGCTTTAATTAGTTTAATTGCAGAGATATACAGCTTTAACTGTGGAGGTATATAGCTTCAATTGAGGAGGTAAAAAGCTTTAATTGCAGAGGTAAACAGCTTTAATTGGTGTAACTGTGGGGGTTTACAGCTTTATTTTTGGATGCAAACAGCTTTAATTATGGAGGTATATGGCTTTAATTTTCCTTACCTTACCTGGGCAACAAAAACTAAATAGATAAATAAATAAATTTTGGAGGTATACAACTTTAACTGTGGAAGTATATAACTTTAATTGGGAGGTACAGAGCTCGAATTGGGAGGTATACAGCATTGACTGCAGACGTATACAGCGTTGACTGGGAGGTATAGCGTTTTCATTGTGGAGGTATACGGCTTTATTATGAGGTATACAGCTTTCATTGTGGAGGTATGCAGCTTTATTGAGAGTACAGCTTTCATTGTGGAAGTATACAGCTTTATTGGGAGCACAGTTTTCATTGTGGAGGTACAGAGCTTTATTGGGAGCACAGCTCTAACTGTGGAAGAATACAGCTTTAATTGTGGTGGTATACAGCTTTAATTGCAATGGTATACAGCTTTCATTGAGAGGCAAACAGCTGTATTTAGTTTAATTGGCAGATATACAACTTTAATTAGTGAGTTATACAGGAAAATAACAACTAATGGATCTTACGGGGAAAAATCCCATCCATCTATGCATACATTTTATATCTATATATCTGCAATTATGATGCTCCCAACAAATCAGAGCGCTTGTTTGGGCAGCTCATGAGATATTCTTATTTCCTTAAGACTGCCTTATGTGTTGTGCCCTAGCTATAGACTTCTCACGAGAGCTGGTCAAGCCAATGTAAAGGGGCATTTGTGTTAAAAAAAAGAAAGCTAAACACAAATCCGCAATCAGAATGTATAAGTATACCCAAGGTACTCTTACCACAACAGAAACATGGAAACAAAGAATCTGTCAGCAGAAAAGGACGACTTGACCCACCAAGTCTGCCTTGGTGTTCCCTGCCTATTCTGTCCAGGCAGACCCTAACTGGTCTCTGATGACCCTCCCCCCCCTTTTTATTTACCAGTATTCCCCTATGCCTATCCCAGGCATGTTTGAAACTCCCAACTGTTTTTGCCCCTACTGCCTCGGAGGCAGGCTGTTCCAGGTGTCCACCGCACTTTCAGTGTATCACTTCCAGACACCCCTCCTAAACATCCCCCTTCTGGCTTTGCTGTATGCCCTCTTGCTCTGTTGCACGTTTTCATTTGAAACTGGCTCCCTATCTGTACCCTATTCATGTTCACTCCAGTGAGGTACTTGTAGGTCTCTATCATGTCCCTTCTCACCTTCCCGTCCAACAGGGTGTACATGTTGAGATCCCTCAGTCTCTCCTTACACGGTTTCTCATGCAACCCATGCACCATTTTAGTTGCACTCCACTGGACTGCCTCTACCCTGTCTGCCTTTTCTGAGACGTGGCCTCCAGAACTGAACACAGTATTCCAGGTGTAGTCTCACCAATGAACTATACAGTGGTAATATCATCTCCCTCCTTCTGCTTGTGATACTTCTCCTTATGCAGCCCAGCATCCCACTGGCCCTCCCATTTTCACAATGCCCTGTGATTTGAGTCCATCAGATATTATAACCACAAGCTCTCTTTGCTGCTTAGTGACCGACAGCACCCCACCCCCCCATTTTATACTTGGCTACTGGGTTTCTATACCCCAGGTACGTGAGTTTGCACTTTTTGGCATTCAATCCCAGCTGCCATACGCTCGACCACTCCTAGTTTTCTAAGGTTCATACCCATTTTCTCAACCCAATCCTGAGTATCAATCCTATTACGGATTTTGTTTTCGTCTGCAAAAAAGCATTCTTCCCTTCAAGCTCTTCTGCTATGTTGCTTCTGAAAATGTTGAAAAGGACTGGTCCCAGTACTGAACCCTGTGGCACCCCACTGGTTACTGTCCCCTCATTAGAGTGGCTGCCATTTACCACCACCCACTGCTGCCTATCTATTAACCAGTCTTTTTATCCAATTTACAACTCTGGCTCCCGCCCCTGGACTATACAATTTCTTTATCAGTCTCCTATGTGGTACAATGTCGAAGACTTTGCTGAAGTCCAAATAGGCCATATCCACTGCCCTTCCCTGATCTATTTCCCTGATCAACCAGTCAAAAGAAAATCGATCAGATTTGTCTGACATGACCTCTCCCTTGTGAATCCATGCTGTCTTTGGTCTTGCAACCCTCTGGATTCAAGATATTCCACTAGCCTTTTCATTTAACTTGGTTTCCATTGATTTCCCCACAACTGATGTGAGACTGACCAGTTCATAGTTCCTAGCCTCCTCTCGGCTGCCGCTGTTATGGAGCAGAACTACATCAGCTCTCCTCCAATCCTCTGGAACCACTCCTGTATTCAGTGATACAAACATACAAGTTGACGGCAGATAAGGACTGCAAGGCCCATGCCAGTGGTACAGCAAGCTCCTCCATGAGTTCCCTTAGCACCCTTAGATGTAGCTCGTCAGTTCCCATAGTCTTATCCACTTTTTATTGCAAGTCCCTTCAGGACTCTTTCCTCTGTAAAAGGACTACTTTTGTTTACCTCCCTCCCACCATGTTCCCACTGCTCCTTGTTGGTCCAACCTCCCACTGTGAAGACTGAGTGGAAGTACCTGTCCAGGGTGTCAATGAGAGTGGTTTCTTTGCATACTTTTGGGGTCAAAACAGCTCAGCTTTGCTGCTCTCCTGCTCAAATGATTAGCGTGAAACCATTCTTTTTTTTTAACATAATTTTTATTACGAGACAGAAACAAAGTAAATGTACTTACATTCTGGGCAAAAATAAAAGACTGTTACAGAAAAGAAAAATAGCAGGTCCAACCTCTATACAAATAACAATGTCTATCATAATAAAATATTTTTCAAGACTTCTACGATATTCTCGCAGTTTCTCCTTTATTACAAATACAAGCCAACCAATTTATCAATGATCCTGTACCTTCCCACCCCACCCTGGTGGAAGCAGCACCTTACACCAGCCTGCAGGATCGAGTCTTCAGGGGACAAATCCTTCGTTAGTTTGGGATATATATCATATCCACGTCTGCCAGCTCAGGTTAAAGGGAGGAAGTTTATCATTAATATTAGCCAACAGTAGCCGGCCCGCTGGCGCAGCAGTTGGATTTCTGTCTGCGATGCCAGCGACCCGGTTCGAATGGAGCCTGGGCCGCTGGAGAGGGATTGCCGGGGAGAAGGCTGAGTGTCCCACCACTGCTCATCTTCTCCAGGGGAGGGAGGGAGGGAGGGACAAAGGTCTGCATTTGTCTGACCCAAGCAGAGGCTTGGGTATCACAAGTCCTGCAGTCGCAGGAGGGACAGGTCGAGGTGCGTGGTGGACATCAGCATGTAGTCCCTTGATGTCGGGGTGCACACCCCACACAGGGGAGAAAATGGCAGAAAGAAGCACCAGGGTGCTGAGGGGAAGGAGCACCGGCATGAACCCTGACTGCTCCCACCTACCTGACCTCGATTGGGGGACCCGACGAAACAAGAAGTTCTCGGGTGCACAGGCCCCACCTCGCACCCACCTCGTACCCACCTGGGGGGCATAGCCACGGCTCCACGGGGGTTCTCTGGGGCTACAGGTAGGTGGAGAAGCAAGGGGTGCCTAGGCGTGTCCCGACTGAGCGGGGACTCTGGTGCTGGGGGCAGGGGGAGTATAAAGAGACAAGTTAAAAAAAAATATTAGCCAACAGTTTTTCCACTTGATATATGTCCATGACAATATGTCTCCATTCCAGTACAGCTGGAATAACTGGCATCATCCATTTCCTGATAATAGCCTTTTTCGCTGCCAGTAAAAGAACTGGGAGTAAAGTTCTGCACCAGGAGGGGTGATGCTGGGGCATTATTGTTAATAAAACCATTTCATCAGTTATTTCCACCACCTCCCCCAAACAGTCTCGAAGCTCATCCTGCAGGGCACACCAATAAGGAGTCAAAAGAGGACAGGACCAAAAAATATGACTCAAGTCTGCCTTACGGCACCAACAACCCCTCCAGCAAATACCATAAGAAGAAAGCAAATATTTGGTTAAGATCACCGGGGATCTAAAATAACGGTATCTGCATTTCCAGGCGTATTCTCGCCATACTGTTGCTGAGGTTATCTTAATTGATGAGGAAGCAGTTTTAACTAGATGTCTAGTGTGAGACCATTCTTAATAGTGATAAGACTGCCTTGGGCACACGCACACTATTAACACAAAACAACCCTGTAATTCCGATGCAAATAGCTGCCAGTATATCCTATGCATACAGCGGCACCAGCCGGGATGCAATGCAGTACCTTGCAGTATTAACTGTAAAATGCTGCAGTGAACAGTGTAATTCAATGGCAAGTAAGCTCTTTTGTCCTGTAGTATTTTGTGACATCCCATTTATTGCACGTTACTGGGTTGCATGCTGGTTGGCTCTGCTGTACATGCACAGTCTCAGATTTCCTGGAATAACATGTAGCTGTAGATACCGCTGTCGATCATTTTTACCCACGTAGCTGCTTTCCATCTGTAAATACCTTACAGTGTGCAACTGTGATGAATCCAGCATGGCAGACTGTAACCAAGCAAGAAGCATCTGTAACTGACCAGTGCCTAAGGACCCCCACAGAAACGAGATACCACATCTCAAGGGGCTACCCAACAGTCATTTTGAAAGCAAACTTTAAATAAATAAATTACTTAATAACTAAAACTCAGTACACTCAGTTATAAAACTAAAAGCAAGGTAAAGACATCTAATATTTGAAATAAGCAATGCCCTAGAATTCTGCAATTCCACAGCTGTGGAATTTTTCACAGAACTTGCATCATACCACAGAATATACGTAGGGCCTTGGAATTTATTGGAGAATTGTTATTCAGATATACAGGTTTTCCATAAACCTTGCTCCCCTTCCCGCCTGATTATCCTGAAGCCCCTCTGCTATGCTCCAGCACGTGATGTCATCGATGACATCTCATCGTATCATGACCAGTAGCAGGGCTGCATCCTGACACAGAAATGAATAATAAATCACGCTGCAGGAATCAACAAACGTTTCCGCAGAAGCCTAGGAGAACTGCCTCAGAAATCAGAACTGAAGTGCCTGCCAGCTCAGTGGTGTGGAGGACTAAGGCACTGGGCGCCTCACCTCATGCCATGCCAGCGATTTGTGTTTCAGAAATGGATGCAAGTCACTTAGGGGGTGGTCAGGGAAGGAGGATCGAGCATCCCAAGGACTGCTCTCCTTCCTCAGGGAGGGGAGGGGAGGTTGCTGTGGCTTGCTGCTTGACTGCCAATTGGAGGTGTCTGGATGGCAGCACAAGCAAACCAGGAACACAAGTGAAGGGACTCTATTGTCAGGGCGCTGAGGGCATCTCCACGGAGGCTGAGCATGTACACCACGCCCATTGCATGTCCTGTGGGCCCAGGGAGAAAACTGGAGGAAAAACACCAGCAGCTGCAAGATGATCACTAACCCTTCGCGAGGCAGCCCCACAGTACTATGGCAGAGAACAACAGAGGAAAGTAAGCTCCAAAGAAGCTAGGTGACAGGGCTGGGGGTTGATCAGAAGAGGGCAGCCGGGGGCAGCACAGAGTATATAACCTCTACAGAAGAAAAAAAAGATCTGAAGTGTCACAGAGAAATATGGGCCCTGGCAATAAGACCCTCAAAGGTGTGTGCATCTGTAGGATAACCTCCAGTCTCACCTCCCAGGGTGTGCAGGTGTCCCAGGATAATGCACACCTGCTGCGTCTTGTTACTTAGAGATTTTCCAGTTTCCAACACAAAATTCCCAGTTGGCATCAGCAGCACTTAGTTACAAAAAGTTCCCCAAATACTGGAATTCAGGATCTTTCATTTTTTTATTACTAAACACATTTTCGTGATTATAGATTGAGGGAGTGCTCCTGGCCAATTGGAGCGCTCCTTTCCTCTGCACAAGAGACACTTGTATTCTGGGAAGAGTTTTTCACGTGCAGTTGCCCTGGAAATGGGCACGTTCAAGGTAGGTTTTAAAATTTTAATATATTAAATTCTTGATCAATAATGTATTAATACTGCCGCCAAGACCACTCTTAATGGTTGTAAGAAATGGTCTCACTTACATTCGTAGGGTACCAGAACCGCTCCCCTTCGGTTCACGGTTCTTATACCCTAAGAATGCGTGTAAGACCACTCTTAAAACCCTAAGGGTGGTCTTGGCGGCCGTATTAACATACAAAACAGGATCAGTTTCCCAAGGCTTGATCTGTTCAAGTTGCTTGTACCTGCCCTGAAGTCGTAAATCTCTGCTTACGACATCACAGCCTGTTGCCACAGGAATTATTCTGATAAAATAGCGAGCTCAGCAAATAAAAATAATGTAAAACATTTCTTTAGTTACGTCAGTTCACTTCATAGTACTAATTCTGGGCTTCAGTCCATAATAGCAGACGATGTACTTACTGAGGCGCCAGTAGACATAGCCAATATTTTCAACCACTACTTCGGATCTGTATTTTCTGCAAAAAACAGAACACCTAGGGGACATACAAATCGGTGAAGAAGCTGACATAGACATTAGTATTGAACAAATAATAGAAAAAATAAAAACACTGAAAAACACACATGCTGCAGCGCCAGAGAACATCTCACCGAAGATCTTATTTATTTATTTATTTAATTATTTCACCAGGAAAGATGCACTCTGCAACTTAATGCTCCTCTCACGGTATGTCCTGGGGGAAATGGGGAGAGGGATGTACAGAGTGAGAATTCTTAGACACGTACATAACAGATGGTGAATACATACATACATACAATTTCTAAATAGGTTCAAGGCAACTGAGTACATAATAGGTTGATGCAACAGTTACTGTACTGGCAGTTCATAGGAGCAGCATACATAAAGAATCAGTACAGGGTCAAAAGCATAGGATGCAGGGTTGACAATGCGTACATTACAGGCAGTTCACTAGTGATGTAGATGCAGCAAGGGTGAACACATAGGATCCAGACACCTTTTTAAGAGCTACAGGTAGTCTATAAGGGGCAGTATAAGTGCAGGTGGAGTTGGGGGGCAAAAAGTGAGAGGGAGACACCTATGCAAGGAGAGGGTCAGAAGCAGGTGCAGGTGGGAGTAAGGTAATTGTGCAGAGCAGAGGTAAGTGAATATAGGAAGGAGGAGTGACAGATTTGTGGAAGAAGTGCATTCCACATTTTAGGCAAGTGGTAAGAGAAGGCTTTTTAGCCAGAAGAAGTAGTTCTACAGGGGACTGAGAGGGTACGAGTGTCAGCCTGGGATCTCAGAGAATAGAGGGAGAGGGTAGGGGTGCCAAGAGAGGAGGAGATATATGAGGGGAGAGATCCAAGCCAGAATTTAGAGATGAACTTAGCACCATGAAGCACATGCCGAGAGTGTAGGGGAAGGAGGTTGAGAGAGCGGTAGAGGTCACAATGATGGGTGTGGGGAGGGGCATCAACAGCAAAACGACAGAAGAAATTGAAGAGAGGGTCCAGTCTGGATAGGTGGGACTGTGGGGCAGCATCGTAGACTACGTTGCAGTATTCAAAAATGGGCATGATCATCTTCTGTACCAGCTCACGCCTGGCGGCAAGCGGGATGCAGCTGCGGTTTCTGTAAAGAGCCCCAAGCTTGGGCCTTAGTTTTTTTCAGAATGGCATCAATGTGTGCAGAGAAGTAAAGGTGTCTGTCCAGCCAGATGCTGAGCTAGCTGAAAGAGGAGGAGTCCTCTAGAGCAGTTCCATCAACGGTATGAAAGGTGGGGAGGTGACTTAGCCTAGCGAGTCTCTGCCTTGTGCCAAAGGACATGGAGACTGTCTTCTTGGCATTTACAAAAAGATGATGAGAATTAAACCAGAGTTGGACTTTAGCGAGCCTGGTAGTGACATCAGTGACAGTATTGCCAGAGGTAAACAATACTGTATCATCAGCATACATGTGGATGTTGGATGAGCAAACCAGGGGGAGGTCATTCAAAAAGATGGAGAAAAGAATGGGGCCCAGCACTAAGTCTTGGAGGACTCCAGTGGTTATAGGTAGGGGGGGATAGAGATGGCATCAGCTATTCTTACTGATTGTGACCTGCCAGACAGGTAGGCACTGAACCATCCTGTGGCACAGGGGGATAGTCCGGCAGCTGAAAGGCTGTGAAGGAGGAGGGGGTGTGAGACAGTGTCAAAGGCTTTGGCCAGGTCTACAAAGATAGCTGCGGTAATGTGCCCTTTGTTAAAGCCTGAGGAGATGGTCTCAGTTAACCCTAGCAGAGAGGTGGTGGTAGAGTGGGATTTCCTGAAGCTAGACTGGAAGGGGGTTAAGAAAGCAGAGTCAGAGAGAAAGGAAGCAAGTTGGTTGAGGTCTATGTGTTCTTGTAACTTAGCTAAGGTTGGCGGGAGAGAGATAGGACGATAGTTCCCAGGAGAGAAGGAGTCACCCCCCCCCCTTCGGGAGGGGGAGGACAACAATCTTAGAATTACTATCACCACAAATAGCAACCCCTCTTAGATTACTATATAAAAAAGCTATAACTGATAAAGACGTACCTCCTGACTGTTTGCCAGCGGTTGTTGTTGTGCCAATACATAACAAGCATTTGTCAATGCCAAAATTTGTTGTTTGGAATTGATGTAGATATGCACAGATTAGTAGGACTACAGTTCCCAGCAGAAAGAACAAGTTATGCGGCCAAGGCCCCTGGAATTCTGCAGTTCTGCGGTTGCGGAATTTGTCGCAGAATTTGTATCATGTCAGCAGAATATATATAGTGCCGAAGAATTCATTGTTTTTGGTGAATTTTCATATAAATATACTGTTTTTCCACAGTGTCAGGCTTTCTTTCCCACCTCGTTTATCCTGAAGCCTCTCCTCTATGCTCAGCATATGATGTCATCGGTGACATCACATCATATTTAGCCAATGACAGGACTACATTCTGCCAGAGAAATGAATAAATCATGCTGCAGAAATCAGAAAATTCTGCCGCAGAACACCAGGGGCTCTTATGCCATAAGTTCACATTCCTGCTGCAATACAGTGAAGTGCATACCTGTTTCCTCAATTCATGATCTGGCTTTGAAGAGTGAAGATGTACCTGCGGTTCAGAGAAGATAAGGGCACTGGAGCTCCACCATGGGTTGGGTTGGGGGGACGTTATGGTTAGAAACCCTAACGCCTGGGCATTTGTTGGTATTTGCACTACAAATTTTCAACACGGTCTTTTGTGACCCCCACCTCATGAAAGCATTTGGGACCTCTGCTCATAAATAGTGGCACTGTGATTTTGCTACTCTGTCCCGAACGTTGATGTCTCACAGCAACTGCGCCATTCTGCACCAGATGTGCGAAAACACAGTTCAGACAGGATGTGAAAATTACAGCTGTACCATTCACAGGGAGGTGTGAAGAGAAGGCAGTGCTGAACATCTGGAGTGAAAATATTAAAAAGATTGTATGAGCATATGTGGAAACTGCACAACGCACACTCGTAACAGTCATTCAGTGGAATAATTTCACCAAAATTTCAACACAGGCATTTTGTGACCTCTACTCATGAACACTGTCACTATGATTTTCTTACTCTGTCCTGAATGTTGATTTCTCATAGCGACTGTGGCATTGTGCGAAAACACATTTTGGGCAAGATGTGAACAATGACAGCTGTACTGTTCATAAGGAGGTGTGCAAAACTGACAATGTTGAAACTCTTAAGTGAAAATATTACAAATCCTCGACATTATGAGTGTGCATGGAAACTGCGCAATGCACACTCATAAAATAATCATTTTATGGACTTTTGTCACCCAATTTTCAACATAGGTATTTTGGGACCTCCGCTCATGAACAGCATCACTGTGATTTTCTTAATCTGTCCCGAACACTGATTTCCTACAGTGACCGCGCTATTCTGTGCCGGAAGTGCGAAAATGCATTTCGGCCAGGATGTTGAAGACGACAGCTGTACTATTCATGAGGAGGTATAAAAAAATACCAATGTTGAAAATCTGAGTGAAAATATTACAAATTCAAGTTACGAAGCGTAGCATGGAAACCGCGCAACACACATGTAACATTTATGAATTTTGTCACTAAATTTTACCATAGGCTTTTTAGATCCCACCATGAACAGTGACATCAGTCGTTATATTGTCTCAAAGGTGATTCCACGCAGTGACTGTGAAATCACCTTGGGACCAATTAACCAGATAACAGTGACTGAATTCATGAGGTGGGGACCCAAGAACCCCATGTTGAAAATTTGGTGCCAAAATTCTCCAAAATGGCTGAGATACGCCCCAAAGTTGAAAAAACCCTATTTATGCCATTATACAGCATACTGGCATTTCTTCAGTTCGCGGTCGGCTTTCATGAGTGCAGACGTGTTCCCAGTCCACCGAAGATCATCACGTCATGCTCCGGAGGTAAGTATGGAGTGGGGGGTGTGTGGGGAGGTGGGTGCGTAGAGGATGGGTACGGGTTGGGGGAGGGACCACCGGAATCAACGAGGGACAGTTTTCTAGATTACATGTTTCATTTAAAAAAAAAAAACTCGCAGGAAGGTTTTCTTTTTTACAGGGACATTTGGCATGCTGCGGTGGGCTCCCAGCGTGCCACCTGAGTGTTTGGGGGGGCTGTAGCTGACGGAGAATGGGCACCCTTGTTGGCACATACAGAGTCCTGGGGACAAGAGCCGAGGATTGGGCACCCCTCGGCACACAAGAAATCGGGGAGAGGACATTATGCCAATGGGGAGTGGGGTCCCCGTCGGCAAAATAGACGCTGGAAGGGGGCATGCCGACAGTGGGTTGGGCAACCCCATCAGCACATATAAGAGGCGGGCAACAGCCAGTGATTGGGCACCGCACACAACAAATTTGGGAGGCGGACATCATTATGCCGATGGGGAGTGGGTTCCTCGTCGGCAAAATGAACTGTGAGGGGGCATGCCGACAGGGGGAGTGGGCATCCCCGTCATTTTTTCTTTTAACTGTGTGGGGAAGGCCTGGGCTCAACGTGTTCACACTGCTGTAAGCTACAGCAGTGTGAACGTGCAACCAGGAATGCAGCGCAGGAATGCAACTTCAAAGGACCGAGCCGCTCTACTACATAGAAACACAGAATTTGACGGCAGATAAAGACCGCATGGCCCACCTAGTCTGCCCATTTCCCTACCTAATGGATAAGCTGCAGATCCTAGTTAACCAACAGCCTACTTCCTCCTACCCCCCCCCCACTATTGGTGTGGCTCCTGTCCTTTGAAAAGTTGTCCTGCTCAGCCCGAACAGCTGAATGTGAGTCATCGCCAGCCTGCCGACTGATTCGCCTGCCGCTGACCTGCCTCTAGAAACGGAGCTCTCCATTGGGCACACCCTGTAAAGCACCTTACAGCAATGAGTTTGTCTGCGCCTGCGCGCCACAACGAACTCAAAAAGGGAAGCAAGTCTGATCACACTAACTATAGGCCCATTAGTCTGACATTGACGCCAGGAAAAATAATGGAATAATTTTTAAAGAATATAATCCAAAAACATAAGAAGAAACATGGGATCATGGACACTGACCGGCATGGTTTCATATCAGGGAGATCACATGTAACAAATATACTAGGTATTTACGAAAAAATATCAGCTGCTTTAGACAGTGGAAAACCAGTAGACTGCATATACCTGGATTTTTCCAAAGCATTCAACAAAGTCCCTCACAGAGAATCATACATAATCTGATTGATTGCAAACTGGATCACAGGATAGTGGGATGGATCAGAAGTTAGCTGGGAGGCAGAACTCAGAGAGTAAGCATAAATGGTTATCACTCAGACCCGGTGTCGGTGACCAGTGGGGTGCCTCAGGGCTCGGTCTTGGGTCCTGTGCTTTTTCAAATATTTATATCTAAGTATGGACAGAACATTACAGGCTGGTTAAGTAAATATGCAGATGATACTAAATTAGCAAATGTAGCTGAAAATGAAAGAGATCAGTCAAGATAGACTTGGATAGTAGGGTTCAATGGGCGGACTCTGTGGGGATGAGTTTTAACAAGGACAAATGTTGTGTCATGCGTCTAGGATGTCACAATAAGGAAGCAATTTACTATATGAAAGGTTTACCGCTCAGAAAAACAGATGAGGAAAAGGACCTTGGAATTACAATATCCAATAAACTCACATACGGCACACATAGTAACGCCCAGGTGGCAAAAGCTAAGAAAGTGATACGGACAATTAAAAGAAACTTCAAAAGTAGAGGTGAAAGGGTGCTTATGCCGCTATGTAGATCATATGTGATACCGCTACTGGATTATGGAGGCCCAGAATGGGGACCAATCAAAAAGGGCAACTCAGACAGAATAGAAAAAATACAATGACAAACAACTAAAATGATTTATAACTGTAAAAAACTATCATATGAAGAAAGATTCCGAATATTTAACCTGATGTTACTTCAAACAAAAAGGATCAGGGAAGATGTGTTATTATGTTAATATAATGTAAGACAGCCACCTTCTAATGAATTAGATCTGTCATTTAAGAATGATAATATGGGTACCAGAGGGCACCCACTTCAACTAAGACCCCAAAAAATTCAACTCAGAAAAAAGAAGGGCCTTTTTCGCACAAAGAGTGGTGAACCCCTGGAACAGCCTGCCACTGGAAGTCACAATTAGTAAAGATAAAAAAACAATTCAAAAGAAATCTTGACAAATACATTCTAAGTGGAAACAATTTATCGAATTATAGGTAATGCGCTAGGAGCATACATTGGCTCACTGCCTTTTTAGCGCTTTACTCCTTAGTATGCACTTTAGTATGATGTCACAAGCAGAGGGTTATGACTTCAAGGAAAGTCAATGAAACAGAATCCAATGGGTAATAAGACATGCAAATGTCTTGGAATGTTATGAGGTTTGAGTCCTGCCAATGCTATTTTCAGGAAATTAAGACCTCACTTTGAATATATGGTGGTGGGGTGGTCCAGGGGAAATCACGGGACAAAAAAAAGTATAGACGATAATGAAAGTGTCAGCCAGTACAGTGGTGGGGAGGCCTGAGACGCTGAGCAGATTTCCTGCCACCATGCCAATGACTCGGTTTGGGAGCAGATGTGGGTCACTGGGGGGGTGGCACTGGTGGTTGAGCATCCTGTGGACTGCTCTCTTCCGGGTCGGAAGGCATGCCATCTTGGCTTTTGACTGCCATCAGGAGGAGGCCTCGTGGTAGTGTGGATCAGAGCGACATAGAAGGGAGGAACTGCGGTTCCATGGTGCATGCGTGCCTCCACAGGCACATGTTTACGTGCCCCCACAATTGGGGTCATTCAGGGAAAGAAAAAAACAAAAAGGAGGGACATGCGAGCTCCATGAAGCCCTGCCCACTCTCCCTGGCTCGTGCCGCTGCCCAGTCACCAGAAAATCTAGATGACCAGTAAGTACTGAGGAGAAGCAAGTGTCGGTGTGGGGCACATGGGGATAGGGCTGAGAGAGGAGTTTGCAAGCTGCCCACATTGGAGAAAAAGCTATAGGGAAAGCTCTATGAACAGAGAATAATGTATGGGTAACAATGGGTAACAGGGGTTTACGCACCAGAGGTGTATGATACCGCCTACACCACGTCACCGAAGGTTGAGTGATTTATTTGGTATCACAAACCAAGGGTGTATATGAAGAAAAATGAGTTTGACTGTTACCCATATTTTATTTTATATAATTACTGGTTTTATGTTTTCTCATGTAATGAAGTGTGAATGGCTTCCAGCACACCTCAGAGCAGCTGAGGTAGAACACGAAGTAATCTCTGTTACACATACACATGTGTAACAGAGGGGGGATGTAATGGAGATTTATACATATTGGATTTAGGCTGTAATCATACCTACCCAGTAATCATAATAAAATAAACATCGACTGTTCCTGGTTGCATACCATCTTTATTCAGGTGTTGTTAGATGTTATTTCTTGCAGTGCATCAGGCAACAAGGCAGAAAAATCCATAAATTTGCATTTATTTGGAAGGTCTCATTAAATAACTTTTTTAACGTTCCATACCATCAGTTTTTAAAGCAGCATGTTAGCCATGAAAAAAACAACACCGCTTTTTTGTAAAGTAGCATCTAGACAAAGTCCAGAAAGAAAAGGCACTTCAAAGACGTCAGGTGCGGCAGTTGATACTTGACACAGGGAAGAGGAAAAAAAAGCTTTACACTCACATACCAGGAACTACACTGATACAAAAATTGCAGTGAACACAAAGGTGCTTTGTTCAACGTGCAGTCCACGGAGCAACAGGGGGCGATGCTGTTGGAGCTGGCTGTTGCTTCGTGGATTGCATGTTGAATGAAGTGCCTTTGTGAGCACAGCAATTTTTGCATCAGTGTGGTTCAATGTGTGTGTGTGTGTGTGTGTGTGTGTGTGTGTGTGTGTGTGTGTGTGTAAAGCATTTACCTGTTCCTTAGCATCTAGACACAGGACTGAGCTACAGTAATCTAAAAACAGCTGAGGTAAAACAGTCCACAAAGGACGCCTACTGCGGCTGGTCTAGAGCCAGTTTGGGAGCGGGCCAGCTCCATCATTTCTTCAGATCCTCAGAAAACAAATAATGTGAACCACATGGCGTCTGGGGAACCGGTGGGTGGGGGAGACCACCCAACTGCAGCAGGATGAAGCAGTGACCCTCAGCCTAAAGGACACCCGCCTCCAACTGAGCATGACATCCGAAGGGGATTGGGGAACCCTGATGGCCCCACAACAGGAGGTATGCTGTGGGGGACTGGAGGTAGAGAAACAAGCCCCAGTGACAGCGGATGATGGGACTGGGAGGGGGGTCGTCTGTGGACAGGGGCAGGTCGAGTACAGGGAGGAAAAACTGAAATAAAAATGCATCAGTCAATAAATAAATAAACTCTAGTCCACGGTGAGCATCTGTGTATAAAATTCAGTGGCTCTCAAAATGTTGTTTTACCATAGCTCTGATGTCACAATGCTGTTGAACCACAGTACTGACATTAGAACTGTGATAAACAGCTAGGACCCCCACCCCCCCTTTACAGGGTCTCTTTTTTTTTTTTAAGAAAATAGAAAAACTGAAAATAAGCCTTCAAATTATGCCAATGTATAGCCATTACTTATTTTAAAATCCAACGCTGCACAACGATTCCTCACTCTGAAGAGTTTCTGCCGAACTGAGCCATTGCCGTAGCATAAATCGGCAACGCTCAGTGGGGCTAAAGCTGAGAGAGTATGCAACTGTCGTGCAGCATTAGACATTAAAATAAGCAATCAATATATATTTGCAGAGTTTGAAGACTTATTTTTGGCGTCGGATGGGTGGTATATTCGACTGCTGAGTGTTGGGTGGGTTTTAATTCATAGAACTACAGAACACTTCAGTATTTTGTTTCAGGCAGGCAGAGAGAACAGGACGGTCCTTGTCCCAATTTCTTGTTATCGAGGTACCATCTACCATAAATAGGGGGCATGTGATGTGCATTATGAGATATGGAATTTATCTTCATGAGTAGTTAGTGACTTTTTGACCCTCCTGAATGGCAAAGCCACGAATGGGGGCAAAAGGTCACTAACCTCGAATGAAGATAAAATCCATATCTCATTTATAGGGTTGGCGGAATTTGATTTTTATCTTTTTATCATTTCGACAGCTAATATCGGGTTTTATTTTAAAGCTTTTTTCCCCAACTTTTATCGATTGAAATTGTCACAGTTGCACACAATTATGGGGTTTTAAGAATTTTTTTCAATTGTATCAACTCTTGAAATGGCTATCAACCCACACATTGTAACCAACATCGCACTATCCTGCTACCTTCAGAGGCAGAGGTATGGGACAGTGTTCCTGCAGCCCGAGTTGTGTAACCCATGATGGTACTGACATCAAGATGTACCAAGCTCATAAATTATGACTAATTAACTCCCAAAAAATGTTGGCGTGTCTTAGCGAGCGGACAGGAAAATGGTGTATATCCTGTGCTCTTGCTTCTTAGTTAGCACAGAAGCTTCTGTTTTGTGGCTGTTTTTTATAACTAATAGAATAAAAAAGATATTGTGGGGTTTTATCCATCTCAGAGCAGCAAGCGCACTTCATGGTTTTGCCCATCTTGGAGTGAGCGTGCTGGGTTTGCTGCTGCAGCAAAGGGAGGGGGTGAGTGATGCTGTGTTTTCATTGTGACCGAAAGATTTAAAAAAAATTAATAAATCATTAACAGTTTGCCAGTTTTTTGTGTGTTGTCTGGCAAGTATGAATGGTGGTGGATATTTGGTGTGAGCAAGGAGTAGGACTTGATGAGTGCACTTCTGTTTAGGAGTTGCATTGGGACCAGGCAGTCCAATGCAGGCAGGGGAAGCAGTGAACAGTGTCCTGAATGAGAGGACTTACAGTACAAAGCTGAAGGTATTCTTTTAATTTGTGATAAACATTTCAGCCCTAGTTTGTTCTAGGAAGGGAACTGTTGGATTGGGTAGGCTAGTTAGAAATATGGCAGTTTCGGGAAACGTGTGTATAGACTGATATTGATGCGATTTTTTTGTTGTTGGTTTCTAGATCTGTGCCGAATTCGACATTTATCGTTGGTTACCGATTTATATTGAAAACTGGCAAGCCTACTCACAGACTAGCATCATGCGTGCGGTTTATACAACAGACATTAGCGCTTATAATTAGCACTACTAGCAAAGTCTGCAAAAAGGAAACATTTCGCCTTTTGTTTTTCAAAATGCAGTCTTTATAGCTCGCTTCTCTCTTTGCAGTATGTTTTTCGGATGGGTTGTGTGATGTGGTGGGTTTAGGAGGAAGCATTTTGTTGTTAAGAAAGTGAGGATTTTGAATGAACCACAGCTGCCATGCAGTTCACTGAATGAAATACTTGTGCAGTGATGGATCCAGGATATTACAACGGGGGGTGCTGAAGTGGTGTGCATACTTGATATGCAATTTTTAAAAATTTGCATTAATCCTTTATATTGTTGGTTATTATCGTTTTCAGTTTATTTTTGAAAGAAAATACAAATATAATCTATAGTTTTGAATATAAATTTTTGTACAAGCAAGAAATCAGACTTCTTCAACAAAGTGAAATGCAGCAGCAGCAAACAAGTTACAAGGGAGGGGTGCGGCCACACCCTTCACCACCCCCTAAGATCTGCTGCTGTACTTATGCTGAGTTGTGGGTTGCAATAGTCCAAGGCACAGCACTTAGACATACCTTGTTTCTATGACATACCCCAGTATGAAGAGAAATGAAATACCCTACTAGTAAGATAAAAAAGGTATCTGGCTAGCTACGGTTCCATGGTTTTGGCAGCGTTTTTACCTTTGCTAAAAAATGCTAATTTATATTGTATAACTAATACTACTGTATATGGGTAAACACCAAATACAGACAAGGCAGTACAGTCATCTTGGGTTTCTGATGACATCACAGACCTCCCAAGTTCTGCTCTCTTGGTCTACAATGTCATCAGAGATCTTCAACGGAAACACAGCTTTGCAGTCATAATTACCCATACATTATTCTACTTATTTCACTTAAGTTCTTTTAGTACATTAATGCCAGATTCTCCCATGCCCTGCTGTGGTTTAATGCACTTATTTATTTTTTGCTGGTATTTTTCGCCCCCAGTCCAGGTTGGCCATTCTTCCTGCCATCCACCCAGACCCGTCCCCTAACCTTCAGGCACCTACCTTAACTCCCATGGGTTACCCTCCATGGCAGGGTGGTGGGGAGCCCCCAACTCAAACCACAAGGAATGAATCCACTGTCGGGAGGTGCCTTCTCGGGGGTGCTGCCTGCAGCGGACGGCCATCATGCCGCTCGACCCGGACCACTGCTTCTGCTTTTCTGTGGATAGGAGCATGCAAGCCGACAATGGCCAAGCTGAGCGCATGTCTGCATGCAGCACACTGGTCAGCTGCTCCGCCTCAATGCCCCACTGTACAGGACCTGGTATGCCAACACCTAGCCTCCGCCAGCTATCAGGCAGGTGCCGTTCTTGGTTCCCCACCCTCCCTGGGAGAGGAGAGCTGTCCTCCAGGTGCTCGATCGTCTCCCACCCCAGCAGACCCCCGGCAACCCACTCACACCGTGAACATGGGTCGCCAGCGTGGCAGGAGGTAAGACATCGCTGCCTCAGCCCTCCATACCACTGGGACGGCTGGGTTAATGCACTTGTAAAATGGAAAATGTTAAAAAAACTCTTATGGGTCTTTTTATGCTGAAAAAAGGAAAAATATTTAATGTGTCCTTCCACTCTATTAGTTCATTAAAGTAATTCATTATAGTACATCACGGCAATTTCTTTATTTGTGCAAGAATATGTTAAATAAAATAAGTAAACATAACCGTAGTGAAGAGTAATAATTCCTGTTTCTGTTACTTTAAATAATAAATTCCAGTTTCCAACCTTTTCAGTTTGATGTGCATTATTAGTTTCAAGATGTTTTAGCTTCCATTTTTTTCTCAGAATGTCAATTTTATCATCAAAATAGTAATCAGTCCAGTCACTTACTATGAGATGTCCAAACACTGTGAAACTGGGTTCTGGTGTATCACTCATTTTTATGGTTTGCTGAAACAGTTTCTGCAGTCCTTCTCTGAAGTCCTGGCAAACAATGACTCTCTATTGTTTTGGTTTATGTGGTGGTGGTGGTGGCATACTGATCTGGTGTAAGAACAAAGGCTTTTTTCCAAGGTTGACTATAGTTCAGCAGGGTATTGTGTGGTGGTGTTGCATTTATCAATAGTCACGTGATTGATTTCGGCCAATGAAATGTCTGTATTTTTGTGGCTTTTGCCTTGCCATTGCTTAACATCTGATATATCACTGCACAAATTCTGGGATGCACACACACCTGTGAGCGATGCCATCCAAAATAAACGGAAGCAAACAAATAGCAGACATCCCAAGCAATTCCCGAAATGCTTCGGATCACCAGTTGGCCTGGCAGCTCAACTGCTTAGCAATGACTAATGTTGGAGTATGGGTGAATACTGGACCACTGAAACTGGACTTGACCAGACTGGTAAAAGCTGGACCAGGCCATCCGGATGAAGTCTGCACACGGTTTGCAAATTTTGCCAGTCTAAACAGTCTGACCCGACAGGCTGGTCCAGCTTTTACTGATGTGGTCTAGTCTGGTTCCAGCAGTCCGGTTTTCACCCATACCTAGGAACTGGTGAAAACCTGACTACCAGAACTGGACTGGATCAGAGCAGTAAAAGCCAGATCGACCTCTCTGTTCAGACTGGCTGGACTATCAAAATTCATGCAACTTGTACCTCGTCCGGTTTTCACCCAGCTGGTCTAGTTACGAAGGTCCGGTCCTCACCAAGTCCCCTAATGCTGCATCAATAAATTATTACCATCTCAGCTGTTCCGAGCTGCAGGATTTGCAAGCTAAGAAAGAAAGAACGTGACCAAACTGCTGGGGCTCAGGCTACCCAAGTAAACCTCAGAGGTCAGCTGGGTTCCTGGGTTCAGTTCCAGTTTAGGTCACACGATTTCTTTCTCATTACAATTCGTAGCACACTCTCGGTAGTCCAGTGCAAAGGCATATCAGAATCAAGACTTAATATTAAGTTCCGACCCACCCCATTCAAAGACTGGGGAACTCTTCCCTGTGCTGCAGAGGGACCCCCATTCCTGTTTGGGTTTACTGTAACCTGAGGTTGCCTAGGTAATCCCTGGTATCAGATGGGTTAATCTCACTTGACTGGCTAATAGCCAAGCAAATGAGAGCCCCAATACATACACTGTATGCGCTGGGCTTGTGTAGGTAAGTGAGAGTTTTCAGCAGACAAACTGTAGGTAAGGAGTCAAAGGACCATCTTGTGGTTCTGCAATTCACAATCTTTCTGACTTTTAACACTTTCACTTTTAATGTGAACAAAAGTGCTTTTTTTAAATATATATACAATTTATTTACCCATGCTCAGCTAAGACACACCTAATTTCCAGTGGGGTTCTACTTCTGACACATTACCCCAGCTGTGTGGACTGGAGCACTGAGAGGTTCAGTGAGTTGCCCAAGGTCACACAGTAGACCTGTTTACACTACTTGATCTGCACAGTTGCAAGAGGTGCAGATTAGCTGCAACAGTGCAGGTCAGGCAGTGTTATCAGCCTGGGAAGCATTGCAGACAGCTCCGTTGCAGCACAGGGTAATACATATTTTTGTGAGATTGTGTACCACTGCAAGTGTTTATAGCTGGCATGTAAACATGTCACTCCACCTGCAACAGTACAGCCCTGCGCATAGGTGCCGGAACGGGGAATGGGTGTAGCTACTCCACTTTTATTTCTGTATGGCAAAACAGTATAGAAAAAGTGGCCTTTGTACCCTCATAAGTGCCCTTTTGATTCTCGGCCCCCTCAGCATTTACCATCTTCCAGCACCCTTGGCCCTGTGCTGTGCCACGCTGTACTGTCCCCCTGAAATA
Source organism: Neoceratodus forsteri (assembly GCA_016271365.2). Taxonomy (NCBI): domain Eukaryota; kingdom Metazoa; phylum Chordata; order Ceratodontiformes; family Ceratodontidae; genus Neoceratodus; species Neoceratodus forsteri. Next base: position 1,399,715,136 of record CM028131.1, on the reverse strand, counting down.
CACTGCTTGCCTATCAACAAGGTCAACAATATTTGAACAATTAAAATGAAATGTCATTGGCATGCATGGGTGTGTGTGTACACGCGTACACATGTGCCTGTCTTCCAGAATCCATCTTGCAGTCACACTATGGAAACATATGTGTTTACTATCGGGTGGGCAATTGGGGACGGGGGTGGGACACTACACTTCGGAAAGTTTATTTTCTGTTATCGGGTGGGCGATCGGGGACTGGGGTGGGACACTACACTATGGAAACGGAGACTGTTTTACTTTATTTCATCAGGGATCGGGGCTGGGGAAGGAGGACACTACATTATGGAAAAGTGGGGATTGGGGCTACATTTTATTTTAACGTGGATCGGTGCTGGGGAGGGTGGACACTACACTATGAAAAAAATGATGAGGGAGCTACTTTTTTTTGTATAATGGGGATCGGGTCTCGGAGGGAGCTGGTCCGGCACATTCCCCCAGGCGCAGCCATGCCAATGAGCCCATAATGGGCGTGCATGAGGCCCCTTTGCACCATGCCTGCCCAATGAGCTCATTAGCATATTTTGGCTGAATATCACCCTTGGGGGAAACAGCGCATCCAGGTATGCACCACGCATTCCCCTATTGGTGCTCTTCAGTCCCGAACCCTAGATGCACTTTGCCGAACATAACGGCCACCCACTATGTGCTGCGCATCCAGGGTCCGATATTCAAACAGACTGCGTGATCTGTTCCTGTCACGCATTCTGTTTGAATGCCCCATCAGAACTGGCCGGCCCATGTTTTTGTGCGGTGCATCCATTTGCGCCGCACATCCGGCTGGCTCTGAATATGGGGCCTTAAGTCCTTATGTTCCAGCAAAATAAGCCTGTATCCCTTGATAAATTACAGTGCGTTTTGAATTCTTGTTATAAATTTTAACATTAACTTTGGACTCTCCCAAATCCAGTCCCAGTGAGTTCTCCAAAGCAGATGCGTGTTAGTAAGCAGTGCCACAACTGTAAACCCCCCACCCCAACCCCCCGCTGGAAAGGCAGCTGCAACGCTGAAGACCTGAACATGGCTCTGCAACAGTGCAGAGCATCAGCATATAAACGCAGGTCAACCACGGTGCAGACTGAACGGCTGCAGCGATGTGGACGGTAGCCATGCAGGTAAGTTATGTGTAAACAAGCCAAGTAGCAACTATTTGGCTTTACCGAGGTTCGAATCTGGGATCTCTCAGTTCCCAAGCTAGTATTCTAACCACTAGACCACACAAGCAATAATTAGGATTATTATAAAAGTGGATGACAACCTTATACTAAATAAAGGCAGCCCCAGAATGCGCGATCTCTTTGATTTTGAGACACTGGCTGGAAAATGTTACTCCAAGAGCATGGCACATGGCAATCCTAGAGGCCCTACGCATGAAGAAGATGATCGCCAGCACCAGAAATTGTTAGAAAGCACACAAAGCAGGACGGGAAAATGTTCATACGTTACTTCTTTTAAATCAGTCAGTCACTTAAAAACTGTATTTATTCTTCCTTACACATAAACTTCTATCACCTTCAACCTTGTGTTACGATGATAGGGTTAGGCTATGTTGGATCCAAATGTATTTCCCAGTTTTGTGCTACCCCTTTTTTCCCTTGAGAAAACCCTCAAGGGTTTACTTTTTCCCTTTTCTACACACCAATTGTTGTTTGTTCATTGTTTACCATTTCTTGTTGTTTGTTCTATGTTTATTATTTGTTAAAATGTATTACTAAAGTTCACTTTAAAAAAAAAACACAAATGTGCTATTTCTAGCAACCCCACCTGTGACAGTTAAAATATTTCACAAGCAATCTAGTGGGGCCTAGTGACATCTTTTCTGATGTGGAATGATGGGAGGTGGGGGGCTGTGCTAGGAGCGCCAGTCATTCATGCCTTTTTTTGCTGCAGTCTGTAGAAGTCCTGAGTTTGGGGAATGCTATTCTGTAGAAGACAACAGTTATTTTCTGTCATTATTCATGCCATGTCTGCTACATACCTCCTGTACAATGCTGGAAGATTTATGTTACTTGAAATGAAAAAAAAAATCAACAAAAATTTAAATATATTAAAAAATCATTCATGCAATGTCCCCCCGTCCCACCAGAAAGTGACACCTTTGTCAGGGAGTCAGAATGAAGTTTTACACACCTACTTGCTAGCAAGACTACTGGCTTGGAAATGCCACTGGCTCCACAGACACCCCACTGACCCAAACAGTCTACGTACTGAAATACTGCCTTCTCCAACTCAAGCCAGTAGAGCACTTGAAGGAACATTTTACTAGCCTGGCACATAATGTACCAGCATTTGGCCACAGGGGGCCAGTGCCTGTTTCGTACCCTCCTTGTTCCTTGCAGGGGCTGTGTTGGAGAAGGGGTGGATTCAGTCAGCACACTGGGTCCTGTATCTGCAGGGCCTTTCACTGCTGCTTAAGTCACATCTACAGTAAATGTGTTCCATTACAATACCACACATTTATAGCACAACTAAAGACATCTTTATTCTGCAGCCGAAAACAACAAGCACATCGGGCACCTCTTCTGCTTTGGCTCTGTTGCTTTTTGCAGTCACCACCACATGATCCTTTTCAAAACCGACAATCAGCCTCTGCATGTTAGGGAAACAGACCTTCCACGAGAGAGCAAGGGACCCTCGCCATATCTCTCAAATGTCTTTGACTTTCAGGGATGATGATAATGACTTTTCTCAATATTTTCTCAATATTGTCCTCAGTTCCTCTTATATTTGGCATTATGTGCACCCCAAAAAGCAGTGATGTTTAAGCATAATATTGGACACTTGTGTCAGTGTACTTCGGCTTTAAAAAGATAATCTCACACCAGGCGGTTTACACTGAGCAGGTTACTTGAGCTGATGTAACCACTTTTTAATATGTGTCCCTGATTTTGGTCATTTGTCCCCTTTTTTAAACCTTGTCCCTGATTTGTGAGGCAGGACGTTGAGAGGTATGGCCTGCATTCCTTAGCTGCAAGGTGTCATTCCTCGTAATGTAAGCTGCACTGGAGCTTGTCTCAGTACAACCTGCAGAGAGGCGTTCCCTTCTCTCTCTCAGAAAGCACTCTGTAAAACTGCTGCTGTCATTAGCCATTCTTTTTTTTTTTTATCCAAAGTCCTTCTACATCTCAATCACAGATCGCTGTCACTCTTCCCTCTGTTTACCTTTCCAAGGCCACATGACTGTCACACAGCAAAAGCTACACTACCTAGACTGGACGCTGGCGCTGCCTTCATTAATTTGGGTGTACACTCTCAATTCAGCTCCAAGCCACAGTACACCAATTTCTGTCTGGGATAAATTAATATATGTGTGTGTATTTACATACTGCTAGAAACCTTTCTGTCCAAGTCTCATATTTTAGTTCATATCACAGCGCAATGAGCGCATGGCCTTGATCACCATTATTCCCAATATGAGCTGCAAACAGCCTCTGTTTGATCTGAGCTGATTTATTTTGCTTCAAGTTTCTGTTGAAAGACACTGTTCCAATGGAGGGGTGGGGGTGCAGTGAAGAACCAAACCACTGCAAGATACTGAAATATGGAAAATCATGGCATAAAACAGAAATGGAGAACAGCAATTTGGCATTTAGAGCATATTGACAAAAATGCTAATATCTAATTTACTCACCACTTGCATTTTTTCCACAGATAAGATGCTGATACAGCTGCAGCACACCCCAGAGCTCTGAATCATTGTTGACAGCTTGCTCCAGGGACTCCACTGTCATCTTAACTGCCTCACTGTTCTCCTTATCCGAAGGTTTGCTTGGGATCACCCTTGTGTAGACCTCTTTGAACAAGCTCTCCATGCAGGCTGCCAAGTAGATGGCTGCATGCTCATGAATCCTCACAGAAACCCTGCTGTCCACCATCCACCTGAAAAACTTGCCAACGGAGAAGGTGAGGCCACACCTGGTGGACTTGCCCCTGCTGAACCTGTCCCCGGTGCTCATATTGTAGAGAGACAGGGCGCTCAGGGCAGCTGTGATGCAGCTGGAAGAGAGGGTCCAAGACAGCACGATCTTCATCGCGCTCTGGATCTCGTACTTGGTGCACTTGGCATAGCGGAGGCTCAGCCTCTGGGCCTCTTTGGCAATCCTGACCAGTGCCCGGCTGACCAGAGAGGATATCTTGGCAGTGACATCTTTGGGGAGGCAGACTACAGCTTTCTCTTTCTTAAGGATGGCTTCCACTTCCTGCAGGCTCCATGGGACCTCCTCAAGCTCTGGCAGCTTGGAGCAGTGCCCCGTGCACTCCAGGGCCTCCGAGTCTTCAGCCAGGACAGTGTTGACAGTGTCAAAGCTATTGTGTCTGCTGTGCATGGAGTCAGTTAGATGCCAGCAGTTCCCTCCATGGGCATAAACCAGGGGAGAGTCAGAGCAACACAGGGACACGTTGGAGGACCTGAAGGACCCTGCCGTGCCACCATAACCAGAATCCAGGGTTAAGTCTTCCAGGGTCCTCACAACTGTCTTACCCCTTCTTGCCATGGCTGCACCCTCATACTGCACCAGAATGAAATGGACTAGAAATCAAGGAATCGACGGAAAGTCTTAATTACTCTTCCAAGCTGTCTAGTTATCCTCCAAATGCTCCCAGCAGGGTGACGTCTAGCAGTTTCGGGGTTGAGACATGGATTTCATTCCTCCTAAATAGATAGCCCTCTTTCGAAGCAAGATGAAACCATTAAAGTGCAAGGTAAAGTATCCGTCTTAGTATATTTTCTCCTCCCGATTAAAGTCAGCACTGCCGTCTCCGGCTGACTTCTCCAACGAAATGTAGCAAAATAGCTCAGCCTGCAAAGCAGCCCAGCTCACGAGGCGGGGTTATGTAAATTAGCGGCGCGTTGCCATCCAATCAGACGGCGGCGGTCGACCTGTTTCCCGGCTGAAAGACGGGGAGGCGCGGCTCCACCCATTCCAATGGTAATCAGCGGCAGTCCTATTGCGGGGTAACAAAAGGGGCAGGAAGCAGGAGAGAAGCTGCGGCGGGGTAGCAGTTTGAGGCCGGGGGGTTCTGGGTTTGTAATTTTAATTGGCCGTCATGTTTAATCACTTGTACTGTTGTTTTTCATAAGTATATCATTCTTCCAAAAGAAAAGAAAGAAAATATAATACAGTACCTGTGATAATTAGCAATATTGCCAGCCACACCTCAACCTAGTGTAATTGAAATGTGGGACACGCAAACTACAGAAAATGAGGGACACTGGTATTCAGAATGTGGAACACATATAGATCATACAAGCCCTGAACTTTGTGGAAACCAGTGACATTACTTGTGCAAGTTTAATTTTGCTTTGGTGTCTTACAGTGTTATGAATCTCTGCCTCAATTTATTTATTTGTTTACCGGTAAATGCGCTAATCCCAGGGACCGTTTTCAGGCACGACCCGGCCCGGGTCAAAGTCTGAGTTGACACCAGGAGTGCCAATTTTAGTGAACCTTTCTGGGTGCTCACACCCAATAGGTAGTATTTTTCATATGGCTATGTTCCCAAGTAATCCTTTTTTGCAGGTTACCCTAAAAACATTGAGGGTGCTTAAGTCAACTTTGTGGGTGCTTGAGTACCCGAGCACCCATGGTTGACACAGCACCTTTTCTATGTGAACAGCACCTCTTCCATGAAGGATGGATAAACAAGTTGAGCTAGAGGGGGGTAGGGGAAGCATTCCTCCCAGTTGCCCCAGTCTGAGTAGTGGCACACCTCTGCCATTTTCAGTCTCTGTGGGACACCCATAGAGATCACACTTAGCAGCGATAACATTTTGAGTTTGCACTAGTAAACAGATGTGTGCTGTGCTGGCCAGCTGTTGAGCGTGGCATGATCACAGATTGGCAGAGGGGAAGACTGAGGGATTAGTCTGTCTTTCTCTTTAAATGCCCACCCTTCTCCCTCCTGGGTGTAAGAATGCATACGCCAAATAAGCCACAGCTTACAAGTGGCTGGAGTGGGGCCTGTAAATTTCAACTTGCACGCTGGTGGGACCAGGTGAATAACTTAAAACAAGGGCAGTCTTGCACCATTACCAATCGATCAGACACAGTGGTGAGGAGCAGGTAAAGTATTAGACAGAAGGCAGAAAACTGCTGGCAAGAAGGATGGTCCAGTCACAGAGCTCATCGGTCTTGGATTAGGCTAACTGCTCTGTGACCCAAACAAGGCAGACTAACCTGTTCTGTTGGAATCCCCCCAATGCCCTCTAACCCCAAGTCCAGACCCTCAGGATAAGGATGGGACCAAACAGCAACAGGTGGTGCTGGAGTGGAATGGAGCCACGAAATCTGCAACTCCACAGTCTGTTTCTCCTGTATTCTTCTGTTCCTCTTCACGTAGAAGAAGCTGCCTGAATACACCATGCTGCTTTTGCCTTTCTGCAGATATCCATTTTTTCTGGTTTCTTTCCATCTGGTGTGGGCATTTGAGTCTGTTGTTGCTATTGTGGAGCCCCTGGTTAACTGACTTGGGCCCCCAGCTGCCAAACCTGGCTCCGCTACTGAGATGGACGAGGAACAAAAAGTGTAAAATGAGGGATGTACCTCATAAGTGGGACAGTTGTGAGGTATTTTGCCATTTGGTGATGTGTCTTGGGTTACCAAGCAAAGGACCTGGGGTTTAAATCCAGATAAGAACATAACAATTTTTGGTCAGACTACATGGACCATTTTTCCTTTTCTGCCGTCTTTCTTTGTCTCTGTTTTTATGTTGCCAGCTACTGGGTTGCTGCTTCCGCAGATCAAAAAAAAAGATGCCCCCTTCCACCCAAACCCTCCTCTTAGCCCCCCCCCCAAAAAAAATATTCACACTGGTGCATAAAATACTAGTACACACCTTCCCTTCAAATCTTAGTATTGTCTGTGTGTATAAAGGGCAACCCTCAGTGTTAGTGGTTATCATCCACGTATCTGATTGCTTTATGAGCAATTGTCAGGGGTCAAATGTTGTCTACAGGGCTCAGTTGGTGGCACGTCTGCGTCTGGGGCAGAAGGTCATGGGTTCTAGTCCCGCACAAGAATTGGGCTCACACCATACTGCTACTGTAGCACACCATGATATTATACAGGTTTACTGGCCCCAATAAGGACCTTAAAAGACAGGTTGCACAGTAATGGTAAATCTTCTATAACAAAGTTTACAGTACTTGAGCCAACCTGTGGGAATTATTGTTTATTGAAATAAGTTCCTTCCTCTCAATTATCACGTTATGCCCCCTGCAACTGATATTTTTTTTTTTTTGCTCACTTTGCTGTGGTAATGTTCCTCCATCCTTATCCTCTCCTTCCCCAAGCTGGTTTCCCCTGTCTACTCCTCTACCCTCCTTGATGTCCCCTCACTGCACCTCATTCATTCAATAATTGCTAAATTATCTGCCTCGTAACTGTGATCTATTCTTGTGAGGATTCGGCTCCAAGGTTACATTAAATTTCTTTACTATGTTCCTCAGATATGCCACTTGTATTTAAATGCATATTCCACAGGTATGATATATTTAATTGTATGTTATGTCACAAATGTGATTGTATGATTATTTATGGTATTTTTTAACTATATGTCTTATTACAAATGTAATTGAATGTTTAATTTTTCGGATATGTTAAATGGTAAACTGTATGTCTAATTCTTCATCCAACTGTACCCCCAGTCGCACCAGGAGATGAGCAACTTGTTGTTCAGTGTGCCTTCCTGGTGAAACAGTTTAATAAATAAACGTTATCAGTAATGTCACCCATTGTACCCCTCAGAAGCCCTCTAATCCCAGCCATCACACATTACAAGTTACATCAGTCATTTTATCTTTCAGAAGCCCTTCCACGTGGAGGTGTCTTCCTACACTTTACGCTGTGACTTCAAAGGACAAAGTAACAACATTGTAATGACTGAAGAAATTTAGGGCCAGTCTTGTCAGTCCCATCCTGCAGCATGGCAATGACTCTACCCAGTTTTAGTATAGAGTCTGAGACACATTTAGACTTAACAGTTGGAATGCTGCCCGACTCATCACAGTGGGCCCACCATGACTGGAACCCACAACACCACATAAGAGCTGGTTCATTCTCCCCTGGGTTGAGATACAGGTAAGGCACACTGATGAGTCCTGAGAAGGATGAAAACACATATCAGTATCTTCTGTTTTCAGCCTTTGTAAATTGTGTCAGAGGCCATTTAGCATCATACACTCCTGCTTAAAGCAGGAGCAGTCTAAATTTTCATGGTAATATGCAGACACATCACATGATGCTTTGCATTATTGGAGTATGTGCAGTTCTGTGTTTCTTTGAAACCTGGCTTTGTTGCCATCCCTCGCCTCAGTACTTTTGTGGTGAGGTTATTTGTCTTTTTAGCTTGCCCCTACTCATGTTGTATAACCCATAATGCCACTGTCCCTCGGGAATCTGTCTAGTCCTGTGTTACCCCAACTCATGCTGTGTAACCTCCAGTGCCATTCTTCCTCAGGAATCTGTCTAGTCCTGTCTTACTCCTACTTATGTAGCCCAGGTGCCATGTGCCAGTGGGCTTCTACCTCTGCCTATTGGCCCTCCAACAGGTTAAAGGGCCTGAGTCCTGTTACGGTGGTATTCGGGGGTTCTATCCCAAAGATAATAAAAATACTGTAGTGCCTCCACCCAGAGAGAATTAAAAGTGGGTCAGATGACTGGCTGGCACAGCTCCCTGGGATGCTGCACCTACCCACCTCGCCTACCAACCACCCCACACACATGGGAACCCAACCATTCAGTAACACCAATAACCATGAACAGTAAGGATTTGACATACTCAGAGAATTCCTTCACATACAATGTCAAACGGTAAACCGCAGCTTTATTGGGGGTATGGACTAGGGAAGGGATACCTGGACAAAGGATGGCTGTGAATAGAAAACTGGTTAGTAAGAACAAATAACAATAACCATTTGGGCCCTTAGGCCGGTTCACTTCCGGAGGCCCACCCCCCACTGGTACCAGTGTCTAACCTGATAGTCCTTAGGGGGTACCCACAAGGTGCAGGACTGTTCGTTGCCGCAGGTTGGCCGGCTGTTGGGGCCCTGGTAAAGAAGAAAATGATTTGAGGAAGCAATTAAATCCCTTTTACATTCCCTTGCTCGGTTTTCGGGAACTGGGTCCCAGGTAATCACAGTTCTGCAGAACTCAAACACTCCTGGGATGAATGCCTCCAGCTGTCCCAGATCGCGGAATTCTGTGCAGCAATGGGCAGATGGAATCTTGCTTGAGGATCTTGCAGCTCGTCCCCTTGATTGGAGGTCTGGCCGCTTGTCACATTCAGCCGCTTCAGGCCCATTGCAGAGCTCTGTGGTAGGACCACACCAGCCCCAGAAGGCCCAGACCCAGGAGTGGACCCACATCACAGCTCCCCACAATGGATCACAGGTGCCCTAGCACCCCAGCAAGTGCCGTTGTCCTCCTGAGATGGCAAGTCCCACTTGGAAGTGGTTAGCTGATTCCCTTCCTGGCTCTGAGTGAGAACTCCCAAACAGTGGGGGTCCTCTGCAGTCCCTGCACTGAGTTTGAAACCTGCAGAAATTATAGGCAGTGGCTCTAGCAAAGTCCCGTGCCAGTTTGCAGTGTATGCTAGCCCTAGATCAGATGCAGCACAGGTGCAAATCACAGGGGAATCCAAATATGACAGACCCTTGCACACCAGTCCGCACTTTCCAGTTAGAAACTGCCCACAATCCTTTCTTCAGCTGCAGCTGGGACACACCTCTCGGTCACTTTAACCAGTTCACTCAGAAAAAAGTGCAGCACCTGGCTAGCACCCTGATTCCAGAGATGCTTTGCCTCTTCCAAAATCACACTTGCAGTTCCAAACAGGTGAAACAGGTTCTCAGCAGCAACTGTAGCACTCAACTAATCAGCACAATTCAGTCCACCAGTGCAGGGTTTCTGCAGCACTTAGCTTCTCCAATATAATCAAATAGCTCACAGTACCTGGGGAATCGAGGTATTAGTTCAGTCTCTTGCACTCCTTCCCCTGTTGATCCCTTTCCTGAACACAGCAATCCTCACTAGAGACCTGGGAAAGGCTCTCCAGTCCAAATCCACCCTCACAGGAGACCTCTGACTCATACAGAACAGTCTGAAGAGATCCTAGAAAGTCCTTGGGTTTTCACCCCAGAATCCAGTGTTCTGATTGGCTGTTCAAGCCCATCACTCATCAATAACCATAGAGATCAATAATCTTGTTCACCTACTGGGGCATGGTTTATGCACCTGAATTAGGGAGACACCCGCTCCCAGAGTCCTTTGGGTCCAGTCTCCAGTGCCTAAATAGTTGATTGGCTGCTGAACGGGGTTAAAGTGCCATCAAAATGTCTGCCCCATTCAGATCTATGCATTCTGTACCCCTGCCTGCTTGGCGAGTTGCAGGTTAAGGGGCCTGGGTACTGAAACAGGTGCCTCCACCCGGAGGACAGGGTTGTTAGTAACAAGGCTAACCTGGGTACAGCCCCCCGGGACACTGTAACCCCCCTCTTTCCCCTCTAGTGGCCTAGACAACATGCAACAAACATGTTCACAGCAGCCCCTATGCAGCATAGAATTCCCCACACTGTTTGCACTTACCACCAGGGCTGGTCCACCAGTTCGACCCTGGAGACCCCTTGTAAAACAAGGTTAGGCACAGCAAATAACAGTACAGTGCTTTTGGTACAAACTGGAACCACAGCCAGATTAAATGCAAGAAGAGTTAGATATGATTTATTAAGGGGAATTGAACAAGGGAGGGGCGTAATCAGGTTGATTGATTCGAAAACTGATCTGGTCAGGCAATTATGCATGCACTTTTAGTCCCTACACAGTCACACGCTCTGGGTACCCAGTTGGAAGTGAGGTGGGCTAGCCTGGAATGTTGCCCAGGGTAGGCCGGCATCGCAGCTGGTTGGGGTCCTGCGATGAAAAGAAAAAGCATGCACAACCACACCCAATTTGTAATCCAGAGCCTGAAGGCTCAGCTCATGAAAGCAAAAACAGCAATGCAATCAGATGACAACACTTGATATTTAGCCGTTGTTGCAGGGAGCTACCCTGATCATTACTTACGTTACCCAATGCAAGACACAGGAGGGACAAGATGGAGACTGCAGGTTGACAACTGGTATGCCAGGAGAAGCAGGGCCCACATGAATCACCGAGGTGTCGTTCCTGTTCGAGATGTTGAGCAGGGGCTGATCCCCGGGCGAGTCTCTCGTCAATGGTGTTCTCTGCGCCTGAAGTAGCTGGCTGGGCCAGTGTGGCAGGGCCCAGGCTGGGTAAAACAGTCCGGGAAGGTTGGATGCAGCTTCCAGCAAGCATGGCACAGTTAAACAGTGGGGAACCAAATTGCGACCAACTAACAGCACACAGCACATTTATAGTAAAGCAATCACCATACCACAAAGTGGACAGCAGTCCGGCAGCAATATCCATGTGTCTGAGCAAAACTGAGAGTTCTATGATGAATGTATGTCCTGACAGGCCGATCGCGTACAGCAAATGATTGGTCTTCTTTAGATTTAAGCCTGGTCACACTTTAGTAGCTTTTCTCTCACTCGATTTGGATACAGTTCGGAGTATTAAGCCTTTCAAAGGATTCCCTCTCCAGGGACTGCAGGCAGACAGGCCAGACTTGGCCTTTCCACCAATCTCACGCGCAAACTACGCAGGAGCTGCTGCTTGAATCACTCAAGCTGTTTACTCTGCAAACTATAACTCCAGACTGACTGACTGCTGCAGGCAGCTTGGGAATTTCCCTTCAGTCCAAAAGGTTCTGGTTGGCTGAGTCAACTGTCTGTCAAAGCAAGGGCTCCCTCTCCAGCTCTGTTTTGGCGCCAAATTGTAAAAACTACAATTCCTACAGAAATTTGCTCCCACAAGACCCCTGGGTATAGGCTCCATTTTAAAGTCCCCAAAGGTACTGACTGGTGCTGACTGGCAGTCCGAAGACCAAAATGGTGGTGCAATACAGAAAGTTCATGCTGCAAAGAAGGCAGGTTAGACAAACTACAATACTATTGCTATTCTAATAGATAATCAGCAAATAAGTACAGCTTCTAACAGAGCTCCCACTGGCGCAATGCTGGCGGCAACGTGAGCTGTTATCTGGCAGCCCTGGCGAGACTCGAGCATAGAAACAGCCCCCTCCCAGATTAAATAAGCACCACGTTATAGGCAGGGCCCCGATTTTTCTGTGGCACATCGGAGCAAAGTTCTGCAGCAGAGTTCTCATTTGCCACAGAACTTCTGCGGCACTCAGCACCAATTTCTGTGGCAATTCTGCGGCACATTTTTACCCTTAATTTTTTTCCCTTTTTTGTTTTTTTTGGCGTATCTGACACAATGCACGCTCATAGCACAGTCATTTTATGGGCGTTTGTCACCAAAATTTCAACATAGCCAGTTTAAGACCTCTGCTCATGAACAGTATCACTGTGCTTTTATTAATCTGTCCGGAACATTGATTTCGCACACCGACCGCGCCATTGTGCGCTACATGTGCGAAAACACATTTTGGGTGAAATGTGAAAAATAACAGTGATACTGTTCATAAGGAGGTGTAGTAAAATGGCAATACTGAAAGTCTGGAGTGAAAATATTAAAAATGCTCGAAGTTATGAGCGTGCATAGGAACTGTGCAACGCATGCTCGTAACACAGTCATTTTATGGGCGTCTGTCACCAAATTTTCAACATAGCCAGTTTAAGACCTCTGCTCATGAACAGTATCACTGTGATTTTATTAATCTGTCTGGAACATTGATTTCACACACTCACCGCGCCATTGTGTGCTACATGTGCGAAAACACCTTTTGGGTGAAATATGAAAAATGACAGTTGTACTGTTCATAAGGAGGTGTGGTAAAATGGCAATACTGAAAGTCTGGAGTGCAAATATTAAAAATGCTCGAAGTTACGAGCGTGCGTAGGAACTGCGCAACGCACGCTCATAAAACAATCGTTTTGGGGAATAATTTCACCAAATTTTCAACATAGGGTTTTTAGGAACCTACCTCATGAACTGTGACACTGTCATTTCATTAATCATTCCAGAAAGGTAGTTCTGCGCAGTGACTGCGGATCCACCTTTCGGGACCGATTAACGAAATAACAATGGCACAGTTCATGAGGTGGGCCCCAAAAACCCCATGTTGAAAATTTGGTGAAAAAATTCCCAGAAATGGCTGAGATATGCACTAAAGTTGAAAAAAATCCATTTATGCCATTATTCAGCTTACTGGCATTTCTTCAGTTTGCGGTCGGCTTTGAAGAGTGCAGACGTGTTCCCGGTCCACAGAAGATCATCGCGCTGAGCTCCGGAGGTAAGTATGGGTTGAGGTGGGGGTGAGGTGGGGGTGTGGGGAGGTGGGTACGCAGAGGGTGGGTGTGGGTTGGGGGAGGGGGCAAAAGAATCACCGATGGAAGTTTTTTTTCAGGGTTCTTCAGAATTCTCACGCAAGGAGGGACTTTTGCCATGCTGGGATGGGCTCCCAGCATGGCACCAGGCAGCTTGGGGGAAGTCGATGAAGCCGATGGGGGATTGGGCACCCTTGGCAAAGGAAGTTTTGCCACGCTGGGGTGGGCTCCCAGTGTGGCACAGAAACATTTGGGGGGGCAGTGAAACTGAGGGATTGGGCACCCCATCGGCAATGAAGCATTTGCTATGCTGGGGTGGCTCCCAGCGTGGCACCAGGCAGCTTGGGGGTCGATGAAGCCGACTGAGGATTGGGCACCCCGTTGGCAAAGGAAGTTTTGCCATGCTGGGGTGGGCTCCCAGCATGGCACAGAAACATTTGGGGGCAGTGAAACCAATAGGGATTAGGGCACCCCGTTGACAAATAAACATTTGCCACGCTGGGGTGGGCTCCCAGCGTGGCATGCTATCATTTCAGAAGGGCACGTTTGTTCCAAGGATGGCCGTGGAATTCTTAAGGGTGACGGGTAAATTCGGTGGATGTTTCTGCGGTTTGCCGCACCCGCGGAATCATGGAAAACTTGAGGCCATGGTTATAGACAGCTCTTAAATAGACAGAGCACAGAGGCATTAAGGCACTGTCACACAAACACTTTTTTTTTTTAACCCTCCTCTTTTAACCTCCTTTCCTACCCCGGTGTCCACGCCTTCAGACTGCTCATCCCTCTTATGCCACTTACCAGGATCTGCCCCTAGAGTGCCTCTCCCCTTCCTCCTTCTGCACATTGGGGTCTGTTCTGGGTTCGGTGGTCTTGGGTGGAGCCATCTTCATCTAGGACCACCGAGGGGGTTTTTCCGTTTTGCTCCTACCCCCCCCCAAGGACGTCGGCACGCAGGACTGACGTCCAGACAGACGGCGTGCTGACGCACGCCATTGTCAAGTGCCCTCAACGTCCCCCTCCGGGCTCTTGGCCGCCTGTGCCCCGGTGCCCGTGCCACCTGCCCTGGGCGTCGGGTGCATATATAACACCAGGGAACCCACCCTGGAGGAGGAGAGCATCCGTTGGGATGCCTCGATCCTCCTCCCTCGACTCCCGGCAACCCAGTCCGCTCGAACCCGGTCGCCGGCAGGAGGTGTGGCATCCAGCGCCCAACCTCAGCCACCGGCCAGCACACAACACTTTAAAGCGCTAAGACACAGGATACCAGCCTGGCAGTGGCCATTTAGGCACACCCAAGGAAGACTTTTGGGAACCCCCATTTGTAGGGGGATTACACCCTTCCCCGCCTGGAAAAACTTGGTATCCGCATCAAGTCTACACCATCACACTATTGAAGAATCAATATATACAAGACATACGTGACATTAGCATATCATAGAAATACTATCTGATGCATCAGTTAACGTAAACTTATCACATTACTATGCATTTCACTATACCATATCTTCATTGACAACACTTATGCATGTTTCATACACGCTATACTGGTTTTATTATGATTAACATACTATGAACAGTTACCTATGACTTCATTTTATAACTTCTTGTACAGTAAACAATGCAGAAAGGGGGCCCTTCCCTATCAGCTATTTTGAGGATAGATGGGACAGGGACATCATGTTCTGAAGGAAGAACAATTAATTGAGAGGTGGCAGTCAAGCTCAAGTTTGGGCAGTGAGCTCTTGGAAATGTTAACATCTTTATGGACCACATTGAGAGGCAAGTCCACAGGCCTTCCAAGGGAATCATAACTGAAATGTAGCACTGGCTTAACAGGTCGCCCAGATTTTCTGGGGGCAACAGACACAGGTTCTGGGAAGTCAACACTGGCATTGATTTCTTTTCCTGTAGTGGGGATGCCTCTGCACTGGTTGAAATGTCCAGATTGGGAACACTATCAGCTCCTTGCTCGGCAGACTCTGTTTCCACAATACTTTGCTCATTATTATCTTCTGAAGAGGGTCCAGGTTGCTCATTCTGAGGAGACTCTGGCACAATTAGGTTTTGCGGCAGGGAAGGGGTGCTGTCAACACTTTCATATTGTTCTTCAAGTTCTGGTATGTCACCAGGGAGACTCAGACCATCAGCCCCTTCTTTGGGCAAGTCAATCAAAACAGCCATCACAGAGGCAACAAGCCTTTGTGTAAAGCAAATCAATAAAACACAATGAAGGAAAAAAACGCTATGGTTCTCAAAAGAGGTGGCAGGGAAGGTTAAGGAGAAAAGGATAACATTCAGGAAATATAAGGAAACACAGAATGAGCAGGACAGAGAACTTTATCAGTCAAAGCAGAAAGAGGCTGGGAAGGCAGTCAGAATAGCAAAGGCCCAAACCGAGGAAAGGATAGCCAATTCTGTTAAGAAGGGGATAAGACCTTTTATAGGTACATTAGGGAGCGAAGAAAGACCAAAGGAGGGATACTGAGGCTTAATAAAGGGGAAGGAATGTGGGTAGAGGAAGACAGTGAAAAAGCAGGGATACTGAACGAATATTTCTGCTCAGTATTCACAAAGGAAGAGGAGGAGGGGTAACTAAACCAAACAAGAGAAACACTCTGAAGATGGGGGACGTTACCAGTCCATTTACAGAAGAAAGGGTTCTGAAAGAAGTAATAAAATTGAAGGTGGACAAAGCAATGGGGCCTGATGGGATTCACCCAAGAATTCTAAAAGAACTAAGGGTAGAACTAGTGACACCACTGACTACTGTCTTTAACAAATCATGGGAGGATGGGTTGGTACCCGAGAACTGGAGGAGGGCAGATGTGATTCCTCTTCACAAAAGTGGGAGCAGAACAGAGACAGGAAACTACAGACCAGTTAGTTTGACCTCAGTGGTAGGAAAAATGATGGAATCACTTCTGAAGGAAAGAATTGTTGAGTACCTAGAAGCCAGTGGGGCACAGGACCCAAGGCAGCATGGATTCACGATGGGAAGGTTGTGTCAGACGAATCTAATAGATTTATTTGACTGGTTGACCAAAGTAGTAGACCAGGGAAGGGCTGTGGACATGGTCTACCTATATTTTAGCAAGACATTTGATACAGTCCCACACAAAAGATTAATACACAAATTAGCCAGCCTTAGAGTGGGCCCCAAGGTGGTAGCCTGGATAAAAAATTGGCTAGACAACAGGACGCAAAGGGTAGTAGTAACTGGAGTACACAGTGAAGAAAGGAGGGTTACTAGCGGGGTACTGCAGGGTTCAGTACTGGGACCGGTCCTTTTTAATGTCTTTATAAGTGACATTGCAGAGGAACTGGAAGGAAAAGTATGTCTATTTGCAGACGACACAAAGATCTGCAACAGGGTTGATACACAAGATGGAGTGGAAAGAATGAGAAGGGACTTGGCAAGGTTGGAGGAATGGTCAAATGTATGGCAGTTCAGATTCAATGCAAAGAAGTGCAAGGTAATGCACATGGGAAACAAAAACCCAGGCGAAGAGTACACAATGGGGGGTGAGATACTGACAACAGTAAAAATGGAAAAGGACTTGGGGGTAATTATATCAGATGACCTAAAGGTGGGCAAGCAATGTGAGAAGGCAGTAAGGAAGGCTGAGGGGATACTGGGATACATAGGAAGAGGCATCAATAGTAGAAAACAGGAAGTTGTTATCCCTCTGTACAGACAGTTGGTGAGACCCCATCTGGAGTACTGTGTGCAGCTCTGGAGACCCCATCTCCGCAAAGACATAGAGTGGAGGCTGTTCAGAGGAGGGCAACCAAAATGGTGCAGGGTCTGCACCAGAAGACATACTGAAGAAAGACTTAAGGAGCTTAATATGTATACCCTTGAGGAAAGAAGGGAGAGGGGACATGATAGAAACTTTCAAGTACCTCAAGGAATCAACAAAGTCCAAGAGGTAGCATCTTTCAGAAAAAGAGATGTGTAAGAACAAGGGAGCACAATTTGAAGATAGAAGGGCGGCTCAGAGGTGATGTGGGAAGTATTTTTTCATGGAGAGGGTTGTGGATGATGGAACGGCCTCCTGAGGAGGTCGTGGAGTCAAGAACAGTGGGGAATTCAAGAATGCATGGGACAGACATAAGGCAGTCCTAGTGGGGAGTAGGAGGAAGTAAGCTGTTGGTTAACTAGGATCTGCAGCTTATCTGTTAGGTAGAAAATGAGCAGACTAGGCGGGCCAAGCGGTCCTTATCTACCGTCAAATTCTATGTTTCTATGTTTCAAACACTTCGACAGGACACAGAGAGTCTGCAACCTCAGACGTGATACTTTGCACCTCACTTTCAGGGGGCACTGGGTCCAGGGAAGAAGCTGGGGGGTTAGGCAGTTCTGAAGGCACAGCTTCATCCCTACGATTCTGCAGAGGATTGCCTCGAAACAACTGACTCAGCTCATATGAGGGATAATAGGCATTATCACAGTCACTTTCATCAGAGACGGACTAACAGTCATCACTGTCACTCTGGGCCTGCTGAAGGGAAGGCCTTAGTTCTGGAATAGCATGGACAGGTTGGCTCTGTTTCCTCTTTGCAGCAGCATGAGTCACTTGCCCAGGAGTAGTGTCAAGTGTTGGTTCAGCATCAATAATAACTTGGCCGATGGGCAGTAAGTGATTGTGGTGCATAGTCTTAACAGCTTTGGAATTATTTTCTGGCGCACCTTGTACACCGGCAGATCATCTAATTTACCAACAACTACATGAGGAAGATGGTGCTATTTATCAGCAATTTTGTGTTTTCCATGCTTTTCCAAACTGCGTAGTAGTACTCTATTTCCAGGCAACAACTCCTGGGCTTTTACTTGTCGATCATGTCTTTCTTTGTAGGCAAGATTTCGCTTAGCAGCCATAGTCTGAGCTAGTTGGTAGGCATGATTCAACTGATCTTTCAATTTCTGTACATACTGCAAGCAGTTTTCATCTTGGACCCCATCTGGAGAGACCCCAAAGCAGACATCAACTGGCAGTCGGGCCTCCCTCCCGAACATGAGACAGTAGGGGGAGAACCCAGTAGCATCACTTTTGGTGCAATTGTACGTGTGTACCAAGGTGCTGATCTACTGGCTCCACTTATGCTTGTCTTTTGGATGGAGGGTGCCCAGCATGTCTGGAAGGGTGCAGTTAAAGAGTTCTGGTTGAAGGTCCCCCTGTGGGTGATAGGGGTGGTTCTTGACTTCTGCACCATCCACAGAGAGAGCATTTCTTTGATTAGCCTACTTTCAAAGTCTCTGCCTTGGTCAGAATGGATCTGCTGTGGGGCACCATAGTGGACGAAGAATTTTCCACTAGCACCTTGGCCACAGTAGAGGCCTTTTGATCTTTAGTTGGGAAGGCTTGTGCATACCATGTAAAATGATCAGTAACTACCAGCACATTGCCAATGTTCTTTTGATCAGGTTCTAAGCACAAGAAGTCTATGCAGACCAGTTCCATGGGGGCACTAGTAGTGATGTTGACAAGTGGGGCAGCTTTCTGGGGCAAAGCTTTCCGCTGGAGGCAGTGACTGCAAGTTTTGACATGATTCTCAACATCTACCCCATCTTTGGCCAGTAGAATCATGATCCTATCAGGTCAAGAGTTCTGTTAATACCGAGGTGCCTCATGTGATTGTGGAGGGACCTCAGTACCAGCTGTTAAAGGTATGGGTAGGACCAACTGTTGCTTGTCTACTTGACCACGATGATCCACTGTCTCTCTGTATAACAATTGATCATGCAACTTCAACCTGGGGCCTTCCTTGAGCAATAGAGCAGTTCGCAAATTAGGGAAACGCAACTTAGACACATCTTTCCCCGCACGCAGGATGTCAAGTGCTGGTTGAATCATGGGATCTTGACACTGAGCCTACTGAATACTGTCATTATCAAACTGAGGTAGTGCACTAATATCTAAAGCAGAGAAATGGCAATAGGCAGCCAGTATGCAGGTATCAGAAGGGCCCAAACAATCTACTAAGTAGTCCTCTGTGTCTACAGACATTTGTGCACCTGTATCTAATGCCCCTAGAAATGGGGGTTCCCAAAAAGTCTTCCTTGAACTTGCTTAAATGCTCACTGCCAGGCTGGTGTTCTGCATTTTAGCAGTTTAAATGTATTGCCAGACAGTGCCTGTATAGCCTCTGTGTACTGTCTCTTTAAGAGCTACCTGGTTTGCAGTCATAATTAATCTGAGAGGGAGCTCTGTTAGAAGATGAACTTGTTTGTTAATCATTTGTTACAGTAGTAATAATACTGTAGTTTGTTCTAACCTGCCTTCTTTGCAACATGGACAGTTCTGTTTGTTTCCATCATCTTGGTCCTGGACTGCTGGAATGGGCCAATCAGTACATTTGGGACTCTAAAATGGAGCCTGCCTACAGGGGTTTGGTGGTGCCAAAACTTGTAGGAATTGTAGTTTTGGGCTTTTGGCACCTAAAATAACATGGAGGGGGAGCCTTTGTTGTGACTGACAGACAGATCAGCCAAGCGAACACTTTAGATCTTGGGGAAAGTCCCACACTGCTTGCAGTTTCAGTTAGATCTAAGTTGGGAAGTGAAGAAGTAACAGCTCGAGATATTTCAAGCAGCAATCTACGGTGGATTCGCATGGGACATCTCTGGAAAGGCCTGAGTTTGGCCTGCATACCTGCCTGCTGTCCCTGAGAAGGAATTTATGCTTTTTTCGGACTGAATCCAAATTTATAGAGCGAATTAAGCCACTAAATTGTGACCAGGCTTTAACCTGAAGAAGACTGAAGATTTGGTGAATGCGATCGGCCTGTCAGGACTTCCAGCTACCTCTGAACTCCGGGATTGTGCAGAGACTCTATAATTTCGACCGGAGAGCCATTTGCCTGGTACAGTGGAATTTCCTTACATGTGAATATGCTGTGTGCTTGTAGTGGGTCATGATTTGGTTCCCCACTGTGTGTCTGAGCTGTGTTTTGCTTGCTGGAGGCTGTATCCAGCTTCACGGACTGAATCTGTATCCATTTCCATTTGCCTGGGCCCTACACTGGCTCAGCCAGAATACCTGCTACACAGAGAAAGCTATCGATGAGAGACCGGCCTGGAGACCAGCCCCCACTTAATGCCTTGAACAGGAATGTGATTCGTTTGGGCCCTGCTTCTCCGGGCACTCCAGCGCAACAGCCTACAGTCTCGATTTTGTCCTGCCTGTGTCCACTATTTGGTATCGTGAGTAAACATCAGGGTAGCTCCCTGCAACAACAGCTAAATCTAAAAGTGTTGTCATCTGATTGTCTTGTTGCTTTTTCTTTCACAAACTGAGCTCTCTGGCTCTGGATTACAAATAATGTGTATTATGCATGTTGTTTTCTTCCATCACAGGTCCCCAACCAGCTGTATCGTTCCTGGCTAGCCCACCATTTTCCTACCTGGGTATCCAGAGCGTGTGACTGTGTAGGAACTCTGAATTGCATGCATAACTGTCTGATTAATATAGCTTTTAAGCAAATCAACCTGATTACGCCCCTCCCTTGTTCAAGTCCCCTGAATAAATCAGATTTAATTTTGTTTGCATTTAACCTGACTGTGGTTCCAGTTTGTGCCAAAAGTATTGTACTGTTGCTATTTGCTGTGCTTAACCTTGTTTTATAGGGGGTCCCCAGGGTCAAGCTAGATGAACCAGCCCTGGTGGTAAGTGCAAACAGTGTGGGTAATTGCCTGGTGAATAAGGGTGATTGTGAAAGTAATTATTGTATATTGTTCAGGCCACTAGAAGGGAAAGGGGGGGTTACAGTGTCCCGGAGGGCTGTGCCCAGGTTAGATGGACCACTAATAACCCTGACCTCTGGGTGGAGGCACCCATTTCATTACCCAGGCCCCTTAACCTGCTACTAGCCAAGCAGGCAGGGGTAATAGCCCTTGGGACAGCGCCATGTAGGGGTTACATCTTGCAAGCACTGCTGCGATTTTGTGTCTTCTAGTGCCCGAAATTACAAATTATTGTCAAACATAAATGGCTACCCCAACAGAAGTGGCTGTGTACCAGTTGGTGGGGTGGTGTACAGGGCAAGAGATTGACCCCCATAATGCTGTGCTAATACTGGATATACCTATGGGCATTAGTACGGACGCTGCTGAAGGGGCACTTTCTAAAGCTGAATGTTTGAAAAAAGCTGTAGTGGTGGGTCAACAGGCTGATTTAACTGCCCAAACTCTCATGGCCTTTGTGGAGTGTAGTGACCCCCTTGACAGTTCAAAGGT
The DNA here is from genome assembly GCA_016271365.2 of Neoceratodus forsteri. Lineage (NCBI taxonomy): Eukaryota > Metazoa > Chordata > Ceratodontiformes > Ceratodontidae > Neoceratodus > Neoceratodus forsteri. The sequence goes on along the minus strand of CM028131.1, from coordinate 1,399,693,519 downwards.
GCCCCAGACTATAAGTCCAGAATGGTTCCTAGCTGCCTGGAGGGTGATAACCAAAGATAGCAAGGATCCCTTAGAGGATGAGCCCCCACCGTTATCTGAATCTTTTGAGGAGAAGTTTTCCAAGTTGTTACTGGAGGAGGGCAAAACTGTGGAGGAGTTAAAAAAATTATTCCTGCCACCTGGGAGTGTCACCTCCCCACTGTCCACATCCGCCCCAGCACCTGTTCTTTCACCAACTTCTGTACCTGCCTCTGAGCCAGCAAGTAGTCATGGCCCTTACTGCAAGCTCAAGGTATTCTCTGGCATCCGTCCTACTCCTAATGGGGAAGTCAACTTGGAGACCTGGATAGTATATGAATATGACTAGATAGGACATTGACAGAGCAAAGGCCGATGGCACATTTATAAGGTAGAAAAAGAAATGGGCAGGCTGGATGGGCCTTGCAGTCCTTATCTGCCATCAACTTCTATGTTTCTATAGACTCTGCCCCCCTTGCGGTATAAGACTGGCAATGCTCAGAGGCCGAAAAAAGGGCCCACCTGGGGGAAAGCCTCCAGGGACCTGCCCTATGGACTTTTCGCTCCCTGAGGTCCTCTGACCCTGACGCCAAAGCCCAAGAGTACATAGTCGCCCTTGAAAATATGTTTGGGGGCACCAGTAGTGTTGAGGCCTTGAAATGGAAACTTAAAGATATTAGACAACAGCCGGGGGAATTGTTATCTGCCTACAAGGATCGATTAGAAGGAATCCTACAAACCATTTTTCGGAAAGGAGCCTGGGCCTCTAGTGAAGTGGACTGGGTAAGACTTAATCGTATACTCTGCTCTGCCCGGCACTCCAGCTGGGTGTTGCTCAAATTGCAACTGCATCATAGGAAATCTGGTCCCTTGCCCTTCTATGTGTTGATGAAGGAGGTACGGGAAGTTGAAGAGAAGGAAGGCTTTTCGGAGCCCTGCGCAGTCGTGGCTGCTGCAATCCCTGCGCCAGGTGAGGGGTCAGTTGCTGATGGCCTGGAATCACTGCAATCACATGACAGAATCCGAGAACTAAATGTCAGCCCCGGGGAGCCCAGCCAGCGAGGGGCTGCTACAGATGCTCCACCATGGGATGAACTGCTGAGGGAGTTCAGAGAAACAAAAAACAGTCTCTTTATGAAGATCACTCCTGTGAATACAAGCTCCGATCCTTATCCAACTGCATCTGCTATGAGGGTGGGGGTGCACATCCAGTCATCTCCTGCTGACAGCAGCTCAAAAATTGATGTCTTGACTGTGGAAGTGAGAGAATTGATGAGATGTTTCCAAATGCTCGCCACACCACAGACAGAGGTGGAACCAAGGTTTTCTGTTGGTAGTACCCCCGCCTCAGCTCCCAATGTGATGTCTCAGCCACACCAGACCCCAGAAAGCATATTTTGCCATAACTGTGGGAAGGATGGGCACATGAAGAGAGAATGCCGGTCCCTAAAAGACCTAGATAAAGTTGTATACAGACTTCAAGGGGAGCTTCGGAAAGCAAGACCATGGCTGAGGAGGGCCGGAAATGACCGCAGTGCAGGATTAAGAAATCCTACCTCAAATTTTGTAGTATAACCATCTGTCCAGGTCTCTGCTACTGCTCTCCAGACTGGTCCCAGAATAGTGGGCCTTCAAGGAGACTTCTGTGACTCATCAATGGTAAACCATGCTCGGGCCGTGTTCAATAGCGGATCGCAAGTGACCATTGTATTCCAGGACTGGTTGACAAACACTTATCTGATGTGCCACTACAGTCTCTGGAAGGTTTGCATGTGTGGGGCCTGAGTGACAAGTCTTATCCCTACCTAGGATATGTCCGCTCTGGTTGTCTTCCCTCGACTGTAATCTGTGTGATGAACAAGTAGAGACACTCAGCCCTGGTGTGCCCTCATGGAATTAGATGATGGTATTCTCTTCATTGGAACCAACGCCACATGTTTGGAAGACTAGTGCAGTTTAGTCACAAAAAACAAGGGAAACAGATTGGGTGGGCACTGAGAATCCCAGCCCTGATAAAGAGAGCCTATGATCTGCAAAAACGGACTACTGAAGCCGATGGAGATGAGCTGGTGGGGATAGTGTGGAAGAAAGATCCTGATTCTCTGGTACCCCCTCCCAATGCTCAGTACACCATTTAGGGAGAGGTTCACATAAGAAAGGAAGTGAAAAATAAAATATTAATGTTGGATGCACTGGGTGATGGAAAGCTGCCAGAATGATTATTGGTTAAACCCAGCATTTTGCCTGCCCGTGCCCATGCCTATGCATCACGAGTGATGGTCCAGATTCGGAATGTGTCAGATCGGGAGGTCCGGTTGAACAGAGGGTGCGCCCTAGCTACAGTACACTTTGCAGACACTGCTGTATTACCCAGCAACAAGTACTCTGGTGAAAAGGAGAGACCCCGGACTTATTCGACTTTGGTGATTCCCCGTTGCCAGCTGAATGGAAGGCTAGAATTAGCAAGAAACTCACCCAGAGAGACCAAGTATTTCCGTTAAAAGAATGGGACGTGGGGTGTGTCCAGGGTGCAGAGCATCACATACACCTGCATGATGACCGGCCATTTCGAGAGAGATCCCAATGCCTTGCCCCAGTGGACATAGATGATGTTAGCAGGCACCTGCAGGAAATGCTCGTTGCTGGCGTTATACAAGAATCGAGAAGACCATATGCCTCTCCCATTGTGGTTGTGCATAAGAAGAATGGGTCCATGAGGATGTGTGTTGATTATCGAACCTTGAGCTGGCGGACCATCCCAGATCAGTACACCATGCCCCGTATACAAGATGCCCTGGATTGCTTGAATGGGAGCAAATGGTTCTCGGTATTGGATCTTCGCAGCGGACATTACCAGATCCAATGGCCCCAGAGGACTAGGAGAACAGCCTTCATCTGTCCTTTGAGTGCTACAAAATCCTGAGAATGCTACAGGGGATTTTGGGTGTCCTGGCCACCTTTCAGCAACTGATGGAACATGCAGTGGGAGATATGAACTTGCTGGAATGTCTAGTGTACCTAGATGATGTCATTGTGTTCGGACGCACATTACAGGAGCATGAGACCTGACTGTTTAAAGTGCTGGACCGACTGGAAGACTTTGGCCTCAAGCTGTCCATCGACAAGTGCCAGTTTTTTCCAACCTCCGTGAAGTATGTGGGGCACATACTATCTGCAGAAGGAATAGAGACCGATCCCAGTAAGACTGAGTCACTGACTGCTTGGCCCCAGCCCCATAACTTGAAAGAACTACAACATTTTCTGGGGTTCTGTGGCTACTACCCCAGGTTCATAAAAGACTATTCAAAGATGATTTTCCCGCTCCTGAATCTTACCCAGGGTTACCCTCCTACCAACCATAAATACAAGAAAGGGGCTGTCAAAGAACCAGAGAAAGTGTACTTCTGCACGGGTGAACCTTTTGGGCCCTGCTGGACACCCGAATGTGAAGTTGCCTGCCACGAAGTCATATACCAGCTCACCCATGCCCCCATCCTCGCCTATGCTGACCCTATCAAGCCCTATGTGCTGCATACAGATGCTAGATTGCAGGGCCTAGGACCTGTGCTGTATCAAGACCATAAGGATGGTTTGAGACTGGTCGTTTTCAACAGCAGGAGTTTGACCCTGTCGCAGCGAAACTGTCTTGTGCACAAGCTGGATCATTGATCAGTTTCATGAGTACTTCTATGGGGCAAAGATATTGGTGAAGACTGATAATAACCCGTTGACTTATGTACAGATTTCAGCTAAGTTACACGCCACTGGGCACTGGTGGCTCTCTGCCTTATCAACCTATGATTATGCTGTCGAATACAGTCTGGGACTGAACCATATTGATGCTGATGCCCTGTCACAAAGGCCTGCCTCCAAGTGTGATTGGGTCGGGCTGTCTGAACCTGACATCCAAGCATTGTGCCAAAAGTTTGACAGAGATGAACAGATGTCTGCAGACACAGTGGACTGTCTAGTAGATTGCTTGGGCCCTCCTGATACCTGCATACTGGCTGCCTATTGGCATTTCTCTGCTCTAGATATTAGTGCACTACCTCAACTTGACAATGACAGTATTCAGTGAGCTCAAGCCCAAGATCTATGATTCAACCCACACTTGATGCCCCGCGTGTGGGGAAAAATGTGTCTAAGCTATGCCCCTGGCTTGCTGAACTGCCCTCATTGTTTAAAGAAGGCCCCAGGTTGGAAGTTACTCAACAGTTGTTATACAGAGACAGTGGATCATAGTGGCCGTTGACAAGCAACAATTGGTCCTGCCCACGGCCTTTAAACACTTGGTACTGAGGTCCCGCCACAATCACATGGGGCAGCTCAGTATTGACAGGACTCTTAACCTGGTACAGTCTCGATTCTACTGGCCCAAGATGGGGGCCGATGTTGAGCACCATGTAAAGACCTGTAGTCATTGCCTCTAAAGAAAAGCCCTGCCTCAGAGGGCTGCCCCCTTGTCAATATCACTACCAGCGCCCCCATGGAACTGGTCTGCATAGATTTTTTGTGTTTAGAATCTGATCAACTGAATATTGGCAATGTGTTAGTGGTTACGAATCATTTCACAAAGTATGCACAAGCTTTTCCAACTAAAGATCAAAAAGCCTCTACCATGGCCAAGGTGCTAGTGGAAACATTCTTTGTCTACTATGGTGCCCCCCAGTGGATCCACTCTGACCAAGGCAGAGACTTTGAAAGTAGGCAAATCAAAGAAATGCTCTCTCTGTGGAAGGTGCGGCAGTCAAGAACCACCCCTTATCACCCGCAGGGGGACCCTCAACCAGAACGTTTTAACTGCACTCTTCTAGACATGCTGGGCACCCTTCATCCAAACGACAACCATAAGTGGAGCCAGCAGATTAGCACCTTGGTACATGCATACTATTGCACCAAAAATTATGCTACTGGGTTCTCCCCCTACTGCCTCATGTTTGGGAGGGAGGCCTGACTGCCAGTTGATATCTGTTTTGGGGTCTCTCCAGATGGGGTCTGAGCTGAAAACTACCTGCAGTATGTACAGAAACTGAAAGCTTAATTGAACCATGCATATCAACTGGCCCAGACAATAACCGCCAAGAGAAATCTCGCCAAGAAAGAGAGGCACAAAAAGAAAGTACAGGCTCAAGAGCAACGGCCTGGAGAAGGTGTGTTGTTACGCAATTTGGAACTACATGGCAAGCACAAAATTGCTGATAGGTAACATATCACCTTCCATGTAGTAGTTAGAAAGTTGGATGATCTACCAGTGTACAAGGTATGCCTGAGAACAACTGCAAAGCTGTCAAGACTCATGCACCATAACCACTTGCTGCCTATCGGCCAAGTTATTATTGAAGCTGAGCCAGCAGATATTGCCTCCCCTGGGCCGGTGAGTCATGCTGCTGGAAAAAAAGAGACAGAGTCAACCTACCCCAGTAGTTACAGATTTAAGGTTTACCCCGCAGCAGGCTCAGAATGAGGGTGACTGTCTGTCCACCTCTGATGAAAGTGACTATGGTAATGCCTATTATCCCTCCTATGAGCTTAGTCAGTTGTTTCTTGGAAATCCTATGCAGAATCATGGGGATAAAGCTGGGCCTTCTGGACTGCCTAACTCCCCAGCTTCATCCTTGGAGCCAATGCTCCCTGAAAGTGAAGTGCAAAGTACCACGTCTGAGGCTGCGGAATACCTCTGTTTAGTGGAACTGTGTGACTTGCCCAGAGAAGGGGCTGATGGTCTGAGTCTATCAGTGTGAGTCCGGATCTCAAGGCAGCCCTTATAGCTCGAGATAAGCTCTGGGCTAAAGCTAGACATTCCAAAGAATCTTCGGATTGGCAGGCCTTTAGAACAGCCCGGAATAACTGTGTGAAAAAACTTCGCTCTGCTAAAGCTAACTATTATATTTCTACTCTCGAACAAGCTAAAGGTAACCCTCATAAAATATGGAAGACTATCAAAGCTATAGAAGGACAGCCCATGGCCCCCTCTGTCCCAACAAAGATAGTTGCAAGTGGCAAGATTGTGGAAAACAAGTCCCTAATCCTGGAGGAACTTAACTCCCACTTTGCCACAGCTGGATTAGCTTTTGATTCGTCACCTTATGCTGGTGCTGTGGTGAGCCAGCATACTCCTTCCCCTGGGCTGCATCCAGCCCCTTCCAACTGCGTGAGATAACTTATAAAGAAGTAGAAGATTCTTTTCTTAACTTAGACACCAAATAAAGCGCAGGGGACGATGGCTTAGAACCCTTTTTCCTAAGGTCAGGCTACACCCATCTCACTGCCCTACTCTCCACATCTCTCATTCTTTCAGTACATCTGCTATTGTGCCGTCCCTGCTGGAAATCAGCATATCCTCCTCTATTTAAATCTGGTGACCCACGCGATGTAAACAACTATAAGCCTATCTCAATATTGCCTATCCTTTCTAAAGTTCTCGAAAACTGATCCATATTCAGTTAAAATCTCACTTGGAAACCTCTCTCATTAACCCAGCTCAATCCGCTTCCGGCTAATCATAGCACAATCACTGCACTAGCAAAAGTAATCAATGATTGGATCCTCCTATAGATGCTAAGAAGGTAATTGGCAGTCTTTTTGGACCTCAGCAAAGCTTTTAATACTGTTGATCACAAACTATTAGTCAATTGCCCTGCAAAGTTGGGTGCCACATACCATACCACCCAGTGGTTATCTAGCTACCTAACTGGAAGATTCCAAAAAGTAAAGGCGGAAGGCTTTTTTTCTGCTGCCTTGCCAGTTGCAAGAGGAGTCCCCCAAGGATCCATCTTAGGCCCTATCTTGTTTTCTTTGTACATTAATGACTTAGATGCTAACATATCTACGTCCAATCTGCACTTTTTTGCAGATGATACTGTGTTGTATACTTCTGGCTCATCGTTATCTGAAGTCAAGGGAGTGTTTCAAGTGGACTTCGCACAACTTGAGCATAATCTAATAAAGGCAAAGCTTCTGCTCAATGCAAGAAGACTAAAGTGATGATATTCTCCCGCAATGCTGTCACAGGCCCCCAACTACCCTTGCCCAAGACTTCATTGTCACCACCCTAAACGAGCCTCTGGAAGTTGTAACCAAATTTAAATATCATGGGTATCTGGATGGGCAATAAATTATCTTTTCAATGACCCACGTCGAAGATGTCTCTGAAGGTTAAAAAGCAAGGTTAGGTTTCTTCTACAGAAATAGCCTCTTTTCCCCCTTGAAACCTCGAAACAAACTTGTACAGGCCACTTTTCTCCCCTACCGACTCTTAGGCGATGTAATCTATTCCTCCACCACTCTTGCAAATCTAAGTAAACTGGACATCCTTTATCACCAATGGTTACGGTTCCTTTACCAACTCCCTTACTATTCGCACCACTGTGACTTATATGCAGCTGTTGGTTGGACATCCTTACTACTAGACGCCTGCTTTCCATGCTGGGCTATGGACTCTTAAACTGCTCCTGCAGAAATTACCAAGTATCTCTCTCTTCCCTTATTAGTATCTCATATAGTGCATACTCAGTTAAGAAAATCTGACTTTATTATGCTTGACATACCAAGGACGTGGACCTCCTTTGGTAAACATGCTATGCATATGCCCTTCCCCTCCATTTGGAACCAATTACAAACTGTACTGAAACTAACTAGCACAGTTTCAATAAACTTCTACAAATCGCTAAGTTCAGCCAAAATAAAAGACACCTGTAACTGTCATTAAGTCTCTTCCTTCCCATGTGTGCTATATTTATCCACTGGTAATGTATAATTGTTTTGTCTATTAACTGCTTTTTCCTTCCCCTTCTACTCCTGGCTTTTATCTATGCTTAGGCTCCACTGCTACTCTATCAAATCACCCTCCTCCCATATCAGTTGTACTATGTTGTTTGTTCTAGCTGCCAAAATATATGTATTGCACACACCAGTCATCATGTTTCATTTATCAGTATGCAACCTGTAAGTCGCTTCCCTGTCTCATATTAATGTTTACCACCTGCGGTCACCCTATGTGGTACCCTTGTATGTATATCCAGCCTGTATCATGTAACGTGCATTTCTTGTATATACTTGTGTATATGTTTGTACTTTAAGTGTTTATGTCACAGGACCTCCTTGTGAATGAGCTTGCTCAATGGAGTTTTCCTGCAATAAACTTGAACTTGAACTTGAGTCTCTCTGGTGACACACCAGAACTTGAAGAACAATATGAGAGTGTTGACAGCCCTCCTTCAGTGCCACAAAGCCTAATTACGCCAGAACCTTCTCTAAATGAGCCAAGTGTTGTGGAAACCGAGCCTACAGAGCAAGGAGCTGACAGTGCTCCCAGTTTGGACATTCCCATCGTTGCAGAGGCACCCCTCACGACTGAGGAAAGCTCCAAAGTTAGTGCTGAAAGTACAGAAACTGTGGCTGTTCTCCCCAGAAAAACTGGCCGAGCTGTCAAGCCAGTATTGCACTTCAGTTATGATTCTCCCTGGAGACCAGTGGATTTGCCTCTCAATGTGGTTCACAAAAGTGTTTATATTTCTCAGCGTTCACTACCCAAACTGAGCTTAATGGACAATTCCAGGTTACTTGTTTTTCCCTCTCACCATGGTGCCCCAGCCCCAAGTTAGCTGATGGGGAAGGACCCCCTCTTACATTGTTTAATGTGCAAGACGTTATTACCTGAAGCAGTATTATGATGTTACCAATGTGTTAATCATAGTGGAATCAGAATTATCTGTATGAAACATGCATAAGTATTGTCACTATGGATGTAGTAATGTGAAGTATATTGAAATGTATAGTAATGTAACAAATGAATGATATATATGTCTCGTTTATATTGCATTTTCAGTAGTGTGATGGTACAGACTTGAAGCAGACGCCAAATTTTCTCCAGGCAGGGAAGGGTGCAACCCCCCCTACGAATGGGGGTTCCTGAAAAGCCTTCCTTGAGCTTGCTTAAATACTCACTGCCAGGCTGGTGTCCTGTGTTTTAGCAGTTTGAATGTATTGCCAGAGAGTGCCTGTATAGCTTATGTGTACTGTCTCTCTAAGAGCTGCATGGATTGCAGTCATAATTAATCTGAGAGGGAGCTCTGTTAGAAGATGTACTGGTTTGCTGATCATTTGTTAGAGTAGTAATAATATTGCAGTTTGTTCTAACCTGCCTTCCTTTGCAGCATGGGCAGTTCTGTTTGTTTCCATCATCTTGGTCCTGGACTGCTGGAATGGGCCAATCAGTACATTTGGGACTCTAAAATGGAGCCTGCCTACAGGGGTTTAGTGGCACCAAAACTTGTAGGGAATTGTAGTTTTTGGGCTGTGAAACGCCTAAGATAACCTGGAGGGGAGCCCTTGTTGTGACTGGACAGATTGATCAGCAAACCAAACCCTTTGGATCTTAGGAAAGTCCACACTGCTTGCAGTTTCAGCTGGATCTAAGTTGGGAAGTGAAGAAGTAACAGCTCGAGATACTTCGAGCAGCAATCCATGGTGGATTCACGTGGGAAAACTATGGAAAGGCCTGAGTTTGGCCTGCATGCCTGCCTGCTGTCCCTGAGAGGGAACTTGTGCTTTTTTTCCGACTGAATCTGAATTTGAAGAGCGAATTAAGCCACTGAATTGTGACCAGGCTTTAACCTGAAGAAGACCGAAGATTTGCTAAATGCAATCGGCCTGTCAGGACTTCCACCTACCTCTGAACTCCCGATTGTGCAGAAACTCTATAATTGCGACAGGAGAGCCATTTGCCTGGTACAGTGGAATTTCCTTACATGTGAATGTGCTGTGTGCTTATATTGGGTCATGATTTGGTTCCCCACTGTGTGTCTGAACAGTGTTTTGCTTGCTGGAGGCTATATTCAGCTCCACGGACTGAATCTGTATCCATTTCCATTTGTCTGGGCCCTGCTACACTGGCTCAGCCAGAATACCTGCTACGCAGAGAAAGCTATCGATGAGAGACCGGCCTGGGGATCAGCCCCCTGCTCAATGCCTTGAACAGGAATGACGCCTCAATGATTCGTGTGGGCCCTGCTTCTCCAAGCACTTCAGCTCAACAGCCTACAGTCTCAATTTTGTCCTGCCTGTGTCCAGTATTGGGCATTGTGAGTAAACATCAGGGTAGCTCCCTGCAACAACAGCTAAATCTAAAAGTGTTGCCATCTGATTGTCTTGTTGCTTTTTCTTTCATGAACTGAGCCCTCCAGCTCTGAATTACAAATAATGAGTGTTGTGCATATTGCTTTCTTCCATCACAGGTCCCCAACCAGCTGCAGCGTTCCTGGCTAGCCCACAGTTTTCCTACCTGGGTACCCAGAGTGTGTGACTGTGTAGGGACTCTGAACTGCATGCATAACTGTCTGATTAATATAGCTTTTAAGCAAATCAACCTGATTACACCCCTCCCTTGTTCAAGTCCCCTGAATAAATCAGATTTACCTCTGCTTGCATTTAACCTGACTGTGGTTCCAGTTTGTGCCAAAAGTACTGTACTGTTGCTATTTGCTGTGCTTAACCTTGTTTTACAGGGGGTCCCCAGGGTCAAGCTAGAGGAACCAGCCCTGGTGGTAAGTGTAAACAGTGTGGGTAATTGCCTGGCGAATAAGGATCTTTGTAAAAGTAACTGTTGTATATTGTTCAGGCCACTAGGAGGGAAGGGGTGGGGTTACAGTGTCCCGGAGGGCTGTGCCCAGGTTAGCTTGACCACTAACAACCCTGACCTCCAGGTGGAGGCACCCGTTTTGTTACCCCAGGCCCCTTAACCTGCTACTAGCCAAGCAGGCAGGGGTAGTAACCCTTGGAATAGTGCCACCTAGGGGTTACATGTATCAAACTTTTGGCATAATGCTTTGATGTCAGGTTCAGACAGTCTGACACAATTGTCCTTGGCAGCTGGCCTTCGTGACAGGGCTTTAGCACTGATGTGGTTTAGTCCTGGTCTGTATTCGACAGCATAATCATAGGTTGATAAAGCAGAAAGCCAACGGTGCCCAAGTGGTGTCCAATTTAGCTGAAGTTTGCACATAGGTCAGTGAGATATTGTCAGTCTTCACAAACATCTTTACCCCATAGAGGTACTCATGAAACTGGTCAACTATGGCCCATTTTAGGGTGAGAAATTCCAACTTGTGGACCGGATAGTTCCGCTCTGACGGGGTCAAGCTCCTACTGGCAAAAGCTACAGGTCTCAAATCATCTTCATAGTCTTGATATAGCACAGCACAACGCTCTGCAAACTAGTGTCTGTATGCAGAACATAAGGCTTGGTAGGATCAGCATAGGCAAAGACTGGGTCATGGGTGAGCTGGTATATGACTTCAAAGAAAGCTGCTTCACATTCAGGTGTCCACCGAGTCCCAAAAGGCTCACCTGTTCGAAAACACATTTTCTCTTGGTCTTTGATAGCTCCCTTGTTGTATTTGTGGTTGGTAGGGGGGTAGCCTTGGGTAAGGTTAAGGAGCGGTCGAATCTCCTTTGAATAGTCTTTGATGAACCTGCGGTAGTAGCCACAGAACCCCAGGAAACGCTGTAGCTCTTTTAGGTTATTGGGTTGGGGCTAGGTGGTCAAAGCTTCAACTTTACTAGGATCTGTCTGCATCCCTTCTGCAGACATTGTGTGTCCCACATATTTCACAGATGTTTGAAAAAACTGCATTTGTCTATGGATAACTTGAGGCAAAATTCTTCCAAACGATCGAGGACTTTGAAATCTGGTCTCATGTTCCTCTAGCTTGCGTCCGAAAACAATGATATCATTCAAGTTCACTAAACATTCCAGCCAGGTCATGTCTCCCACCGCACGTTCCATCAATCGCTGGAAGGTGTCGGGGCACCCTAAATCCCCCGTGGCATCCTCAGGAATTCGTAGAACCCCAAAGTACAGATGAAGGCTGTTTTTTCACGGTCCTCTGGGGCCATTGGAATCTGATAATATCCGCTGTGGAGATCCAGTACTGAGAACCACTGACCCCCATTCAGGCAATCCAGGACATCCTGAATGCGTGGCATGGTGTATTGATCTGGGATAGTCCACACACATCTTCACGGACCCATTCTTTTTATGCACCACTATGAAGGGGGATGCATATGGGCTTCTTGATTCTTGAATAATGCCAGCAGTGAGCATTTCCTGTAGGTGCCTCCTAACATTGTCTATGTCAGCTGGGGCAAGGCGTTGGGACCTCTCTCAAAATGGTTGGTCATCATGCAGGCATATGTTATGCTCGGCACCATGGACACACCCCACATCCCACTCTTTTAATGAGAACACTTGGTCTCTCTGAGCAAGTTTCCTGTTTATTCTTCCATTTGGCAAACAAAGGGGAATCACCAAAGTCAAATAAGTCCGGAGTCATTTTCTCCTTTTCACCAGAGTACTTGTTACTGGGCAATACTGCAGTGTATGCGGAGTGTACTGTAGCCAGCGTACATACCCAGTTCACACGAATGTCCCTGTCCGACATGTTTCTCACTTGTACCATCACTCGGCGGGCATAGGCATGGGCACGTGCAGGTAGTATACTGGGCTTAACCATCAACCCCTCTGGCAGCTTCCCTTCACCAGGGGCATCCATCATCAATATTTTGTTCTTTACACCTCTCCTTAGGTGGACTTCTCCATGGATCATACACTGGGAGTTGGGGGCCAACACCAAAGAGTCAGGATCCCTTTTCCACACTATCCCCACTGGCTCATCTCAGTCCACTTCATCAGGTTTCTGTTGCAAGTGATAAGCCCTTTTGATTAATGCTTGAATTCTTAGGGCCTGTCCAGTCCATTGCCCTTGTTTCTCATGGTAGAGTTGTGTCAGTGTCCCAAACATGTGGGCGTTTGTTTCAATTAACAGGGGAACCCCATCATACAGTCCGGTAAGAGGGCACACCAAGGCTAGTGTCTCTACTTGTTCATCTACACCAGTTAGAGTCACAGGAAAAGACAGCCAGAGCCAGACATATCCTAGGTAGGGATAAGACTTGTCATTCAGGCCCCACACATGTAGGCTGTCCAGAGAATGTAATAGCACATCAGATAAATGTTTGTCATACCAGTCCTGGAATACGATGGTCACTTGTGACTCACTATTGAGCACAGCCCGAGCATGGATACCATTGACAGTCACAGTAGTTTCCATTGAGGGGCCTACTATTTTGGACCAGTCTGGAGAGACAGTAGTAGGGGCCTGGACAGATGATTTAGCCACAAAAAAGTTTGAGTTAGGATTTCTTGATCCTTCACTGCAGTTGTTGCCAGCGCCCCTCGGCCAAGGTCTCGCTTTCCGGAGCTCCTCTTGAAGTCTGTACACAACTTTATCTAAGTGTTTTTGAGACCGGCATTCTCTCTTCATATGGCCATCCTTTCCACAGTTGTAACAAATGACAGACTCCGGGGTCATCCTTGGAGAGGACATTGTATGAGGGACTGATGCAGTAGCAAGGGATCGGGGTCCAATATCTGTTTTCAGCGACAAAGGTGACACAACGTGTCTTAACAGTTCCTTTAGGGTGACAGTCAATTCTTTGATCTCAGCCTGGGGTCACTTTTGATAGAAGATGCCTGAGGGTGCACTCCCATCCCCATGGCAGTCACGTCTTGAGAGGGACCAGGGTCTTTGTCTGCAGTGGAGACCTCCGTAAAGGCACCTGCTGGTACTTTTCTGACTTCCTTCAGCAGCGCGTCTCTCCACCACTCAGCCCATGATGGAATATTCTTAGTGATCTCCATTTCAGAGAGGTCTTCCTGTGCCATGGTCACTCGGGCTGCGCCCAACCCATAATCACAGTCTCTTTCTTCACCTTCAACCTCCCTGAGTTCTAAGTAGTTTGAGGGTAACATCCACACTGGTATGGCAGGAATCTGCCTGGAAAATTAAACTGAGATATTTCTTGACTCCCTTGAGGCAGGCCAAAATGGGGATATTGACACAAGGAAAATGCTGGAGAGGATGTGGGGATCTCCAAGCTGACCAAATGCATGCACTGTGGTCTTGCCCATTACGCAGAGATTACTGGCATAAAATAGAACAGCATTTAAAGTCCTTGTTTGGGGTGGAAGTGCAGATAGGCCCTGAACACACTCTGCTGGGCATTGTGCCACGGTGCATTCAGGGGTAGGAGGGACAATATTTGTGGGCAATTATGGTTATAGCTGCTCTCAAGGCAATTACAAAGCATTGGCTGCAAACAGACCTGCCGACTCTTTCAGAATGGATCGACCTTATAGGAAAAATACAAACTGTGGGAGAATGACATACAAGATAAACCAGAGAACAGAACAGTTTGTGAACAGATGAACCAGATGGCAATAAAATAAGGAAATTGTGGGATAGGTCTCTTTTTTACTAAGAAGATGTCTGTGCCCCCATATATCGTCTGTGCATCCTTGTTGTCTTTTCCTCCCTTGCCTTGTGGCCATATTGAGCTCTACATAAATGCTCTCCATATAATAAAACATTTATGTAATAGGTGTTATGCTCCTCATAAAATAAAAACTAACAGTAATCAGTTGTATATGATCAAGAGATGAAGCTTGTCAACTTAGTTCTTAAGTTAATTTTTATTTATGGTTTTTACCTGACAGTCTTGACAAATTAATACTAGTTGTATGTACCGAATACTAACTTTTGGTGGAGGAGAGGGGTTGCTGTCTTCCTTCTCTTCTCCCTTAATCATTATAAGAACATGGAATAACTACCATTTTGGTTAATTGTACTTAGCTCCAATGTACTTGTCTGGTTTACAACTGATTGATGTTATCTTTGTAACCCCCCTGCAAATGGGGGTTCCCAAAAGTCTTCCAGGAGCTTGCCTGAATGCTCCAAGTCTGGGCAGTGTTCGGTGTCTGAGCTGTTTAAATGTGGTTCCAAGTGAGTGCTATTTCAGCCTCCACGTACTGTCTCTTTAAGAGCTATCTGCTTGCAGACTTAATTAGTTTGTATGGGGGACTGTGTAATTAATGCTCGAATCCCGCCCAAGCTGCTGTCAATTCGCTCCATTTCTGATGTTGCTACATGTGCAGAGGGAGCCTTGTTGAAAGATATAACTGTTTGCCAGAAATCATTTAGAGTGACTGAGAAAATGTAGTTTGTCTAACCTGTCTTCATTTCAGCACGCACTGTTTCAATGTAGCTCTTTCATTTTGGTTCTGAATAGCTGACTTGGACTAATTAGGATGATAGGGAGACCCTAAAATGGAGCCTGTGGACGAATAGGAACTTGGACTCTCAATTTTGAGCCAGCCACAAGGGGATTATATGGGCAGTGACTGTGGGAAATGTAGTTTTTACCTTGGCGCCTTTTTCCACCAACAGAGGGAGTCTTATTGTGAGTGACAGCCGAACCAGCCAACAGAATGGTGTGGAGCTAAAGGAAATGCCCTGCTCTGTGACTGGAAAGATTAGATCAGTTGTGACTGTGAAGAGAGAAGGAGCTCTGTGCTTCTGCGGTGTATAGTTTCGTGTGGGAAGCGCGTGTAAGGCCCTGAGTTTTGGTCTGCAGCCTTTGTGAGTGCCAGTTTGGACTGAATCCAAGTTGTGAGGAGAAAGAAGCACTAGAAGGGTGGAAACCAGGTTCACCCTGTAGAAGACTAGAGAAATTGTTGAATTGCGCTCGGTCTGTCAGGAACTGAAGCTGCTGTGTGTGCTCCCGGGTATTTTGCAGTAAGTGCTATCGCGATCAAGGAGCAGCCTGCCTGGTATAGTACTTTCCTTTTACATATGAATGTGCATAGTGCTTGTGGGGAATCGTTATTTCCAATCCCCTGTGCTGTGTGCTGTGTGTTGAAGCTGGAAGCAAACCCCAGCTTGTCTCGGACTAAATCCGTTTGCTATAAACTGTAGTGGGGTCCAGTCACAAGGACCTTGTCTCCATGCCCTGTTGTTTCTGACAATCCAGAGAACATCCACCATCTGGTTCTCAGCTTGGGTATTGTTAGTACAAATCAGGGTATTCCCCTGCAGCCTGTTTTCAATCACAAGTGTGTCATCTAATTCTTGTTGTTTCACTGCTTCATGGACTGAGCCATCCGGCTCCGGATTACAATTGGGTGTTGTGCATATATTTTCTTCTACAGGGCCCTATCCATCTGCACCTGCCAGCCAACCCCGGGCAACGGACCTGGCTAGCCCCCCCAACCTGGGTACCCAGAGTGTGACTTCTCAGACCCTTTATGTGTGCACAGTACTGTGATTTAATGCCACCAGTTAACCTGATGTCCCCCTCCAGTGTTACTGTCCCCTAAAGAAATCAGATTTGTTGTTGTTATACTATATACTGTCTGTGGTGTTGGTACTTATGGAAACAGTATTGTATTTCGCTGTGTATGTTGTTTAACCTTATTTTACAGGGGATCCTCAGAGACATGCTGCAGAATCAGTCTCGAGGGTAAATGGTGCTTTATGAGTGAACAGTGTGTATATGTGGGATATTAGGGCTGTAACTCCTGTGTACTGTGTGAGCCACTAGAGGGAACCAAAGGGGGTCACGATGCTCCAGAGGGCTGTGATCAAGTTAGTCTAACCACTACAAACTCTGACCTCTGGGTGGAGGCACCCGCCATAGAACCTAGGCCCCTCAACCTGTCAGTAGTCAAGCAGGCAGGTGTAGTAGCCCTTGGGATAGCGCCACCTGGGGGTTACATCTTGGAGGCACTGCTGGGATTCCATATAGAGCAAAATGTCCAAACCCTGGTGTACTAGGTAAAATCTGTTAAACATAAAATCTGTCTAATGTAACCTGATTCACTGCTTGTATATTGTAAGTTGTTGCATACTTCGGTACATTTGTCTGTAAAATGTAAATGATACTTGCTCTGTAATAACTAAATGCTGTGTACCACATTGCATGCTACTTATGTTGTGCATGTGTGATGCAACTGCTGGGGTTGTGTACCCGGGCTTCAATGTAAATGAGTCGTGGCCCAATTAAATTGCCCCTGGATTAACCATTGGAGTGCTGAATATATTTTGAATGTATTAAGATTCTGGGCATGCGCGCGCGCGCGCGCGCGCACACACACACACACACACATATACACATATACACATATATTTACTTTATTTATTTAAAAATTTGGTAACTGGCAAAAGACACTGAACCAAGGATCATTTCCAGGTGCAACCTGGAGAGGGGGGAAAACAAACATACAAAGGAAAATTACATAATGATAATAAACAAGTGCTATTTACAGATTAAACATACTTCCATACAGGCTATGTTATATATATATATATATATATATATATATATATATATATATATATATATATATGTGTACAGTGCACCTTCTATTATCCACCCCTCTATTATCTGCCACCCTCTTTATCAGTCAGCCTGACCTCCTGTACCATTCTCTCTCTCTCTCTCTGGAAATTCCATCTATTTTCTGCCACCCTCTCTATCCGCCATCGGCCAGCACTTTCTGGTGTACAATCCATATCTTTCTCATGTTATTCTCCCTCTGTTATCTGCTAAAACATAGAAACATAGACTTTGACGGCAGATAAGGACTGCTAGGCCCATCTAGTCTGCCCATTTCCCTACCTACAGGATAGGCCGCAGATCCTAGTTAACCAACAGCCTATATCTTCCTGCCCCCCACACGAATTGCCTTATGTCTGTCCCATGCATTCTTGAATTCTCCCACAGTTTTAGACCCCACAACTTCCTCAGGAAGGCTGTTCCATGCATCCACTACCCTCTCTGTGAAATAATACTTCCTCACATTTGCCCCTAGGCCCTCCTTCTATCTTTTAAATTGTGTCCCCTTGTTCTTGCAAAGTCTCTTTTTCTGAAAGATGCTACCCTCTTGGACTTTGTTGATTCCCTTGAGGTACTTGAAGTTTCTATCATGTCCCCCCTCTCCCTTCTTTCCAAAGGGTATACATATTAAGCTCCTTTGGTCTCTCCTCATCACGGCTTCTCTTGCAGACCCTGCACCATTTAGTTGCCCTCCTCTGGACTGCCTCTATCCTGTCTATGTCCTTGCGGAGATGGGGTCTCCAGAACTGGACACAGTATTCCAGATGGGGTCTCACCAACTGTCTGTACAGAGGGATAACAACTTCCTGTTTTCTGCTGCTGATGCCTCTCCCTATACATCCCAGTATACCTCTGGCCCTCCCTACTGCCTTCTCACATTGCTTGCTAACCGTAAGGTCATCTGATATGATTACCCCCAGGTCCCTTTCCTGTTTTGTTGTTGTTACTACCTCCCCACCCATTGTGTATTCTTCCCCTGGGTTCTTGTTTCCCAGGTGCATTATTTGCACTTTTTGCATTGAATCCTAGCTGCCATCGTCTGACCATTCCTCCAACCTTGCCAAGTCCTTTTCATCCTTTCCGCCTCCTTGTGTATCGACCCTGTTGCAGATCTTTGTGTCATCTGCAAAAGGCATACTTTTTCCTTCCAGTCCCTCTGCAATGTCACTGATGAAGACATTAAAGGACTGGACCCAATACTGAACCCTCACGGTACCCACTAGTAACGCCCTTTCTTCAGAGTGGACTCCATTTACAATTACCTTCTGTGTCCTGTTGTCCAGCCAATGTTTTACCCAGGCTACCACCTGGTACCCACTCCCAGGCTGGTTAATTTGACTAATAATCTTTTGTGTGGGACTGAGTCAAATGCCTTGCTAAAGTCTAGGTAGGCCATGTCCACAGCCCCTCCCTGGTCTACTACTTTGGTCACCCAGTCAAAGAAATCTATTAGATTCATCTGACATGACCTTCCCGCTGTGAACCCATGCTGCCTTGGATCCTGTGCTCCACTGACCTCTAGGTACTCAACTATTCTTTCCTTCAGAAGTGACTCCATCACTTTCCCTACCACAGAGGTCAGACTGACAAGTCTGTAGTTTCCTGCCTCTGTCTTGGTCCCACTTTTGTGAAGGGGAATCACATCCGCTTCCTCCAGTCCTCGGGTACCACACCATCCTCCCATGATTTATTAAAAAGAGTAGCCAGTGGTTTCACTAGTTCCTTCCTTAATTTTTTTAGAATTCTGGGGTGAATTCCATCATGACCCATTGCTTTGTCCACCTTCAGTTTAGGAGTTCTTGCAGAGACCCTTTCTTCTGTAAAGGACTGGGATAGAGCCCCCCTATCAAGAGTGCTTCTGTTCAGTGGATTAGGCACTTCCCTCCTCTTTTGTGAATACTGAGCAGAAATATTCGTTCAGTATTCCTGCTTTTCACTGTCCCCTCTGCCCACCCATCGTTCATTCTATTCAGCCTCACTGCTCCACTCCTTGTCTTTCTACTCGCTGATGTACCTATAAAGGTTTTATCCCCTTCTTAACTGGAGTTGGCTATCTTTTCCTCAGTTTGGGCCTTTGCTATTCTGACTTCCTCCTGCTTCTTTCTGCCTTAACTGGTACAGCTCTCTGTCCTGCTCCTTCTGTGTTTCCTTATACTTCCAGATGCTATCTTTTCTTCATGACTTTCACAGCCACCTCTCTTGAGAACCATAGTGGCTTTTCTTTAGATTTGATTTGTTTATTTGCTTCACACAAAAAGGCTTGTTGCCTCTGTGATGGCAGTTTTGATAATTCCCCATTGTTGCTCCACACCTCCTTCTAGCCTGTTTGCTAGTGCTTTTCTGAGGCACTCTCCCATCTTGCCAAAGTCAGCCCTCCTAAAGTCCAGTACCCTCACTTTTGTATGGCTTGACTCTGTAGCTGAGTTTAACGTGAACCACACTGTTTGATGGTCACTTGTCCCCAGATGGCAACCCACTTCTAGATCTGAGATCCTCTCATTGCCCCCATTTGAGAGTACGAGGTCTAAGATTGCTCCCTCATGAGTGGGTTCTGAAACTAGCTGTCTAATGCCTGCCACCTGTAGGGCATCAAGAATGGCCCTGCTCTTGGATGTGGCTGCAGCAAATGTGCTCCAGTTAACATCTGGCATATTCAGGTCTCCATCAACAGTATCTCCTTTCTCTGCCATTCTAAGAATGCTTTCCATCATATCCTTGTCCATTTCCTTCCCCTGACAGGGATCTATACACAACCCCTGTGCGGATTGTGGTGCCCTTTCAGTCTCCAAGGTGACCCACAGTGCCTCCCTCTCCTCCCTGTTTACTCTTTTGTTCAGTTGCTTTATCCCTTCCTTTACATAGAGAGCTACTCCTTCCCCTCTTCTCCCTGCCTGTCTCTCCTGTGGGTTATGTACCCTGGTATGTTAACATCCAGTCATGGTTCTCTGTGTACCATGTTTCTGTGACTGCTATGATATCCAGGTATCCCTCTTCCATTAAGGCCACCAGCTCAGGGGCTTGTTGCCCAGACTATAGGCATTGGTACTCATTACCCTCCATTTCCTGATGGCCTTACCTCCTTTTGCCCCATCCCTGTCCTTCTTGCCTTTGTCACTTTCTCCATTTACCCGCCCTTCTCTCTGACACCTCCATGTTGGTGTTTGCCACACTTACTACCGTGATTGTTTGGGGGGCTAGGATTTTCCTGCTCCTTTCAGTGCTTCCCCCTTGGCTAGTTTAAAAGCTTACCAATGAAGCATTTAAACCTATCACCTAGGATCCTGGTTCCCCTCCCGGACAGATGCAGCCCATCATGCCAGTAAAGGCTTGCATCACTCCAGGTGGACCCCAGTCCCCAATGAAGGCCAAATCCCTAGGCTCCACACCAGTCTTTCCAACCACTGGTTAGATCCCATGAGTGCGGAACACCCTAGCCTCTCCTATGCCATAGATGGGTAGCACCTCCGAGAAGGTTACCCGTCACGTGCTACTTGACTAAAAGCCCTCCCCAATTCCACAAACTCTTCCTGCACTTCTCTAATCCCTTTCTTAGCCAGGTCATTTGTCCCTAGGTAGACAATGACATCCAGCTCCCTCCCTGTGCAGCTGCTCGGCAATCCTGAGGATTCTCCCTGTCCCTCCAAGCCATGGCGCCAGGCAGGCACCCAACCTCCTCTCCCTTCCTTGCCCAGTTCTACCTTCCTAACAATGGGAGTCCCCACCAGGAGTTGTTTCCTTCCCTGCAACCTCTGCCACCCTCCTGTGGTCTCCTATGTGGGGTTCCCAGCATCCTCCTTGTCTCCACTGTGGGTGCCTCCATAGAGGAACCACACTTTGCCAGAATGGCATAGGAATTGTGGAGGTACAGCTGGAGGGATGCGCCTCTGTTCCACCACCCTCACCCTCCCTGAGCCCACTGTGGTCCAGCCGCTCCTCTTTCTTGGCAGCCTCTGGGGCAGCGGCAGTGGCACTGGTGGTCCCTGGATGGAAGAGGAGGTCCCACATATCCTGGCCAGCTCAGCCTGGAGATGAACAACCTCCTCCCTCAGCCCAGAGAGGTGCCTGCAGATGGGACAACACCGCATCCTCCAGAACACCTCCGGAAGACTGCTGCTCCACAGCCACTGCACTGCACCACTCAATCATGTCTTATTTCTTGGCCCTTAACTGTTTGCAATCCTTACTCTTTCCTTCTGTTTTTCTCTCTCTCTTACTTTCTGCCTGTGTGCCCTTTAAGCTCCTGATTGTCCTGTTCTGAGACAAGAATATCCTGTATTTTCAGTAGACCACTTACTTGTTCAGAGGCAGACCTCCAGCAGCTAGAGGGGCAGGAGAGCTACTCTTGCCTTCTAGGATGGTGGGTCCTTGGTGGTTCTGTGCTCACTCACTTCCTGCCCCTAAACAGGAAGTTCCTGTTGTCAGTCAAATCCTGTGCCTATAAAAATAGAACTAACTTTGGGTGGAGGGAAGGAGGGCAATATAGTCCCAGCAGAGAAGTTCAGTCACACAGCAGTCCTTTCTCCTGGTTTCTTCTGCCAAGCTATTAGCAGAATCTTTCTAAGGCAGTCTTTAAATGTAGCTTCCTTCTAGCTAAGCCACTCCCCCTACTTACCAGATCTTTCTACAAGTAATTTAAACCTCACAGCAGTTAAGTCTTTCAGTCACCTAGGATTTACACCTAGATGACTTTTCAGTTACCCATTCAGTTCAGTTAACCCAAACACACACTTTTTTTTTTGTATGTTAGTTTTTTTACCCTAAATTAAAGGTCCAAATACAAAAGTTCTTCTACTTTAGTCCCAGCAGAGAAGTTCAGTCACACAGCAGTCCTTTCTCCTGGTGTCTTCTGCCAAGCTATTCGCTAAGTCACTGGCACTGACACAGCGCATTATGGTCCCAGTTTTTTTGGTTGTTGTGAATGTCTTAATAAGAAATATTTTATAGTGCACTGTTGAGGACTATGTTACCTTTGAGAATGGAGTTGAAGTTTTCAGCATTATTTATGAAGAGATTATTGAAACTATTAGGGTTACAGAAGAAGATGATTTTATATTAGAAGCAAGGGTATATTATTTTGCTTGTCTCGGGCCTGAACTGGTGCAGCTAACCCTCAGTTTCTCCATTTTGACTAGTGCAGGTCTTCAGTGGCTACCAAACAATGGAGTTAAAAGGTCTCTACTTCAGCAGGATCTAATCATGCTAATCTCCTTACTTGTTTGAGTTGGCCAGCTATGATTAGCAGCTCTTTAAGAGCTACTATTACAATACCTGGCAGTGGAAGGTGGTAACCCCACGAAAGACTCAGTGTGAGTCATTGTCACCCCATAGTTAGAGATTTTGCAGCTAGTGTCCACACTGTGATCATGGGTGGACTGCTGTTAAGTCACTAGTTTCCAATATTCTGAGTTTGTATCTCCATGTGTGTTGATGTGCCCCACATTATTAAGGCCAGTGTTCCTAATGTCCTACATTTTGAGTATCATTGCCCAACATTTCAGTGGCAAAATGTTAAGAGATACATATTGTCTGCCTTGCAGGTGGTGGGCTTTATTCCAGCCTCCTCATAGTCACTCCCCTGGACACCACTGCAGGCCAATGAGAGAGAAGGACTTGGATGCTTAAATGAAATTAATCATGACAAATACCATATAGCCAAACAGATGTCCATCACTGATTACTTTGAAGTTGATTGATGATAAATGAGAAATGAACTTACCTAGATTTTAATAGTCAGTCATACTGTGGTTTTTAAGTATTTTTGTTGCTAAACTGTACACAGATAAAGAAAACGAATACTTAATACCTTAATGAAGTCCTCTGTCAATTTTCCTATATTTTACCAGTGCAACATAACACCCTCTATTATCCACCACCCTCTATTATCCACCAAAAAGTTAGTGCACCAAACTTGGCGGATAATAGAGGGTGCACTGCATATATATTTATACAATAGGGGTGAGTATGTAACATTGAGAATAAAAAGACGTATTCCCACTGCAGTGGAATAACTCTGTGATGACATCACCACTGTGGGTTTATTTCTTGATAAACTCACAGTGTCTACATCACCAGCAAATATTCTCAAAATGGTGATGTCACCAGAGTGAGACTATCTACACTGCAGCATGCATTTAACAGCGTCACAGTCTCTCTTTCTCGCTGAATCCTGCAACTAACTCAATTAGCATTGTAAAAGACAATCACCTGTGTCCCATAGTTATTCTGACACTCCTAGCCCATTACTGTGCTGCTCTAATCTTCAAACCAGCCTCCTTCATAAAGCAGTTTCTCTTCTTGACTGCTGACTGCAACAGTTTCTCTGTCTCAGTGAATCCTGCAACTTACTGAATTAACAGTCTGTTTCTCACTCCTAGCTGCGGGTAACACAATTATGATTCCAAAACACATTCACCTGTTTCTCATAGTGCCTAACAATCCCAGTCCATTCAGAAACACTTACACACACTCAAACCACACACAAACAGTGCTGTCAATATAGCTTAGAGGTTAGAGTAACAAGCAATGAACAAACTTGCTACATCCAGCAGCACAGACCAGTGTTTAATTCTCACAACTACCATTTGAATACTGTGTGACTCTGAACAAATCCCTTAACTGCCCAGTGCTCCCAGGTCACCCCCAAAAACTTACCCAGTTACCAAAATAAAAAACAAAACAAAAACAGAGTAGACAGGGAGAGAACACAGAAAAAAAATGGTCCTAAAAGGTACTAGCCCCATTGTATAAATTGCACACATGATGTGCGACTTGTGGAATATGGCAAACATTTGCACTCGTGCAGAGTGAACTGCAATAATATCACTTGTGCCTTCAGCACTCGTGATATTATCACTGTTCATTCTGCACTTGTGCAAATATTTTCCATATTCCACAGTCGCCCATCATGTATCCCTATATATATATATATATATATATACACACACACACACATATATATATATATATATATATATATATATATATATAAAGATATACAGTATATATTTATACAACACATGTTTTGGGATACATGAATGGATAAAAAGTGATATCTCACACAGGCAGTGAAGATAACACTGATATCTCCATGTTCCTGTACATCATAGTGATATCTCCATGTTCCTATACGTCATGGAGATATCTCTATGTTTCTGTACATCATCCTAATGATAGTGAAACTCTTTCACTTTCCAGCGCTAGTCTCCCTCTGCCACCTGTAAGCAACCCCCTTCCCCAATGCTTCTCAGACATCTATCTGGTTGATCCTGCGTTATAGAAGTCATTAAAAAAAAGTGTGTGATCCTGTCATTACTATTAAACAAATCAGTATTTTTAACACGTATCTGGTTGATCTTGCCACTTACTGCACTTTTGCTTCTCCCCTGAAACATACCACAACGTGACCGAGTGCAATCTACGGTAATACTTGATATGGTGCCAGACGTTTACTACAAGGCACCCTGTGTTACCACGTTTAGAAAATGGTGAGTTTTATCCTCATCTCACTGTTTGTTTGCCTTGCTTCAAAGAATGTGCAGACTGTAGACACTCGAGTGTCCACCGCTTCAGAACTGCAGACAGAAGCGTGAGTGAGTGAGTGAGTGTTGCTATAGCAACACTCGCTCGCGCTTCCCTGTGCAGTGCTGAAGCTGAAACGGTGAACACTCGCTGTGGAGTCTCCACAGTCTGCACATTCTTTGAAAAAGCAAACAAACAGTAAGAGTAGTTTTTAACGTCAGTTTCTAAATGTGGTAACACAGGGTGCCTTGTAGTAAACGTCTGGCACCACATCATGTATCAGTGTAGCTAGCGCTTGGTCACAGCGCAGCATTTTAGGGGGAAAAACAAAAGTGCAGTAAGTAGCAGGATCAACCAGATACATCTTAAAAATACTAACTTGCTTAAAATTAATGGCAGGATCAACCAGATATGTTTTTAATCTCTTCTACAATGCCAGCATTAACCAGATATGTTTTTTAAATAACTTGAACGTGGCAGAATCAACCACATAATATATTTAAATAACATACATCATCTGCTGTGTTTGTGTGTGTGGGAGGGATGTGAGACATTGTGTTAGGAGGGAGCATGGCAGGGTCAACCAGATAAGGTTTTTAAATTACTACGAAATTGCAGCATCAAACAGCTATTTTTTTAAACTACAGCTGCCAGGAGGTTATGCTGGGATAGGGCTACCACCTTTTAAGAAGCCCAAAGCGGGACATTTCTTACTGAAACATAATTTTTCACAGGACAGTACTTAACCTCGACCGAAGCAACAGACTTGTTTTCTCTATATAATCAAAATTAAGGCTAAGTATAGTAGTTTCTTAGTTGCTTCTATTGTTTCTTATCATTTTAAGGTGTTTTAGTTAAGGTATTGTAGTTTTCTGCAACATTTAGTGGAAAGTTAGAAAATGTTTTGTATACTATAAAATCAGGACCTTTAGTATTTTTCATGCTTTTTTGCAGGACACAGCTGCCCAAATCAGGATTGTCCTGCAAAAATCAGGACAGGTGGTAACCCTATGTTGGGATGGCCATCATCATCTCTATGCGGTTGATTGTATTGAGGCTGGGCATGTGGGTTTTTTTGCTGGATTGGACCCAAAACATATGTTGTACAAACAGAACATGACATGACCTGACTAAAGATATCATATTTATCTTTACTGAAGGCCAGCGACATCAAGATATATCACTCGTGGCTTCGCCACTCGTGAGATATCATGATATCACTGGCCTCTCATGAGGATAAATATATCTTCAGTCAGGTCATGCCATATCATATATATATATATATATATATATATATATATATGACCGGTGGGTTACCCCAAGGGTCGGGTTGGTGGTATTTTTGTGTTATTAGTGCTGTGCGGTGCCTCCATATGTAACCCCCTACCTGGGTCCTGGGTTCGGGGAGAAAACTGTTGCTCGGTATCTTGGCTAGGTTTGACTTCTAGTCAGGGGCACCCAAGTAACTCCGGACACAGGAAGCAATAACTGTAATGTCCAATACCAGAAGTTGGGATTCTATAGTGTGGCTTTTATTCACATCCAACAGAATAACAAAGCATAGATGGACCCCCACGGGGCTACACTCCTGGTAATGCAGATTTATGGAGATCAGAACACATCCTCTTTACACTGAAACCCTCAGGTCTCGAAACACTCTGGGCTCTCTGCCCTAACTCAACTGTTTTTCAGTTTCCCTGGCTCGGCTCCGTTGCCAGCCTTTTGGACACTTTTCATATAGCATGGAACATTTACTGGTGGCTCCCTAAACCACCTATGAGCACTTCTGGCTCCATCAGGGAATCTTCCTCATCAATTCCACGTCTGGGTACTTTACTCAGGCACTGGCCAAGTACCTGAGAGAAAGCAACAGGTGTCCCAAAGCAAGCCCGTAGAGGTGAATTTGGTTACTACTGATGGAGAGGTCTCCCACCTCTCGCTCCCATAATTCATACCCGGCCATTTCTCTGGACTGTAACACCTCATCTTTAAAAACACTTTGCAGTGTATATTCTCTTTAAATGTATGTCACATCCAATCTACTGTTTTTCCATCCCATTTGTGCTGAACTTGAACATACTTAAAAAGTAGCTGTGTCCATTACTCTAGACCCCACACAGAGTTAAGCAGTCCAATCCCCACATCTTCCAAACTGTACTTGGCTGTCTTTTCCTGACCCCACGGTAACAGTCACTTTAGTTTCATCTTGTCTCAGGTGAAAACACTTTGGCCCTTTAGCAGAGCGAACTCACCCCTTGGTTGCAGGTGCCCCACAGGCATTTTCTCTTCAATGAAATCTCGTCCAGAACTTCTGGTGCCTCAGCACAAACTTAAACTCAGGCAGCTTCTTGTTTCCTAGCTGGACCGGGGGGGGGTTGCCCCTTGAAACAGGCTGATTCCTTCCCCGCCATCCCCACAGGGATGGGGCCCTGAACCACTGAAAGCAGTGTCTACCACTTCACTTGGTTCCTCTTGTGTTCGTCTCCAGGTGAGAACACACACCTCTACAAAAAATAGCTCTTTAACAGAGCTTAGGACTCTGAGGGCCTGCTTCCAGCAGAGCACCTCCTTCCTCTACTACAGACTACAACAGACTTACTTCAAATTCCCCAACATTCTACTCTAACCTCCAACTGCAACATTCCAGTGTGGCTTATGCAGCTGCGACAGTTCTAAATGATGTCATAGCTCCAGCTCAGCAGACTGAAAACAGAGCAAGACATAGTGAAATCCATTTAACTGGAGTTTCACTAGCTGCCTGTCCCTGCCTGCCACTAGGGATTACTAGGGTTTTAGTAACCCCGGGTAACGGGGGGGGTTACATAGATATATTTATATTTTAGGTCGTCGGGGGCTGGCAGGGGCGGGAGAGGATTGAGCGTCCGTGGGACTGCTCTCCTCTCCTGGGGGTGGGTAGTGGGTTCTTGTCATGCCGCAGTGGCCTGTGGTGGAGACCAGGAGCACTGCTGATGCATGCAAGAAAGAGGGAGTAACTTGAAAAGCGAAAATACCGCTTCACGGTAGCTGGATGATGGCTGCCTGGCGCTCTGAGGCCATCACGGTCCTACCAAGCTCTCCATCTCAGCAGCATCCCTGGGGCTAAAGTGGAGCACTGGTCTGCCCCCCTTGGCTGGTGCCTTCCCCCTCGGAGGAGGGGGACCCATCCGGCGAAGGGTTACGCTGGGTCACCCTGGGAATCGGCTGCGATCTGAGGCGGAATCTCGGAGGACTGCCTTGGCAAGCCCGAAGGAGTGGCTGCTGTGGAGCATGTAGGGGGTAGAAAGAAATAACGCAAAAAAAAAGAAACACAAATGGTAAAAGAAACGCAAGTGCAAACTGTAACACAAACGGGGATGGAAATGCAACTGTGAACGCAAATGGAAACGGTAACAGCAAGCTCATGTAAGGCAACAGTAGCAAAAAGTCTGCATCTTGCTTCGTTTCCAAGATAATGGCACAAAGGTGATGTGATCCAACAGTGGCGAGAACTGTGTATCTCGCTTCATTTCCGAGATAACGGCACAAGGGCGATGTGAGTCAACAGAAGCAAAAAGTCTGCATCTCGCTTTGTTTTTGAGATAACAACGCAACAGTGATCTGAGTCAACAGTAGCGAAAAGTCTGTATCTTGCTTTGTTTTCAAGATAACGGCACAAAGGCGATGTGATCCAACAGAAACGAAAAGTCTGTATTTCGCTTTGTTTATGAGATAACAGCACAAAGGTGATCTAAGCCAACAGTAGCAAAAGGTCTGTATCTCGCTTTGTTTCCGTGATAATGGCACAAAGGCTGATGTGAATCAAACCACAGAAAGACACCTACGTACCACTAAGGCTACCTACACAATAAATTTCAAGCCACTAGCACCATGCATAACGCTATGTGCAAAACGTTACCTGTGACCTGAGACCCCATCTGGAGTACTGCGTCCAGTTCTGGAGACCCCATCTCCGCAAGGACATAGACAGGATAGAGGCAGTCCAGAGGAGGGCAACTAAAATGGTGTAGGGTCTCCAAGAGAAGCCGTATGAGGAGAGACTAAAGGAGCTTAATATGTATACCCTTGAGGAAAGGGGGGGGGAGACATGATAGAAACTTTTAAGTACCTCAGTGGAATCAACAAAGTCCAAGAGGGTAGCATCTTTCAGAAAAAGAGATGTGCAAGAACAAGGGGACACAATTTAAAGATAGAAGGAGGCGTTCAGGGGCAATGTGAGGAAGTATTATTTCACAGAGAGGGTAGTGGATGCATGGAACAGCCTTTCTGAGGAGGTTGTGGGGTCTAAAACTGTGGGAGAATTCAAGAATGCATGGGACAGACATAAGGCAATTCTTGTGGGGGGGTAGGAAGAAATAGGCTGTTGGTTAACTAGGATCTGCGGCCTATCCTGTAGGTAGGGAAATGGGCAGACTGGATGGGCCAAGAGGTCCTTGTCTGCCATCAAAGTCTATGTTTCTATGTTTCTATCACGCAGTATCTCCACAGCCGATTATTGTCCCAGCATGTAAACAGCATGATTCACATCTCCATGAGATTCACTCAGCACCCTCCAAATTTCATTTAAAAGACCAAACCATTCAAGAGATATTCAATTTTAAAGTGTGTGCACCTTTAAGAAGTCTTCCACAACAAAATGGCAGAACTTGTGGCCGAAAATGCGCTAAAATGGCGGACCTGGCGGCCAAAAAATCTTTAACTGCGAGGGGTGCCAACTTCAAATGGCAATAACTCTGGAACGGAACAACATTTTTTTACCAAACAAAAACTGGCATGTTCCTTGAGCAAAGGGCCTTTCTACTTGCCAAGGTTCAGACCAATAAACCACAGAGTGGCTGCGATATGTGTCTCGCAAATAAATAGCAAAAACTGTATTTTTTGCACTTCACTGTGCAAAAACTGTATGTACCAGTGAAATAGAAATTGGTAAATAAATAGATGTACCATTGCACTCCCTGTATACCAAATCTTATCCAAATCTCTTCAACAGTTGCAGAGCATCATGAGCGTAAAACTGTATATGAGTGCTGAAAAATACATTTTTGGCGCTTCATTGTGCAAAAGACTTATGCAGATGTCAAACGAAAATTGGTAAATGCACTGAAGTACCATAGTAGACCAAGTATTGCAAATTACACAAATCCGTTCAACAGTTGTAAAGTTATAATCACACAAAGAATGTGAGGTTTAAGCGCAAACACAAACAGTAACACCAACGGTGACACAAAAAGAAACAATAACGAAAACGGTAACAGAAATGCAAGCAGAAACGTAAATGCAAATGGTAATGAAAAAGCAAACGTTAATGATAACGGAAGCGCAAATGATAATGGAGGCAGAAACTCAAACGCTAATAGTAATGGTGACACAAGCGTAAACAGTAAGACAAACGTTAACGGTGACGTAAACGCAAGTGCAAAAGCAAATGCATATTGTAACGGTACCATAAATGCAAACGCTAATGGTAACGCTAACAGTGATGCAAAAGAAAATGCAAACACAAATAGTTATGTAAATGCAAGCACAAATGCAAATGTAAACGGTAACAGTAACATCAAAAGAAGCACTAATGGTAACAGTAACAGTGATGCAAACATTAACACAAAAAGAAATGGCAACGGAAACGCAAATACAAATGCAAACAATAACAGTAATGGTAGTAATGGTGACACAAAAGGAAATGGTAATGCAAACAGAAACGCAAGTGCAAACACAAGCGCTAACGGTAACAGTGATGGAAACGCAAACACAAATGGTAACGTTAATGTAAACAGAAATGCTAATGGTAATACTAACAATGATGCAAATGGAAATGCAAACACAAACAGAAATGGTTATGTAAAAGCAAGTGCAAACAGTAATGGTAATGTAAATAACGCTAACGGTAATGGTGGCGCAAACATAGAAGCAAACGGCAATGGAAGCATAAGACAAATGCAAATGGTATAGTAGCAGCTAGCATGTGATGCAAAAAGAAACGGTAATTACGAATCGGTAGCGAAATGCCGCGCAACGCTGAACGGTAATAGTAACGGAAACAGAAATGCAAATGGTAACGCAAGCACAAACGGTTACTGTTATGCAAGTGCAACCGCAAATGCAAATGGTAACATACACATTGCCACAAACGTTAATGGTAATGCAAATGGTAATGGAAGCACAAGCAGAAATGTAAATGCAAATGCTAACAGTAACGCAAACACACATGCCTTTTGTCCCAAAAAGGTGCATTCAGAAGCGCAGTGAATAGAAAGAATGTGGCCATAATAATGGCCCTCATACCAGAAAATGATCAGTTGGAATACTAAATTGCTTATATCTCAGGAACTGTATGATGTAGAACAAAATTTAAAATATCATATTATTTATGACTTTCCGGGCTAGTTTTGCACTTAGCCCCATAGCAGGGGACTAAGCATTTTTCTGATGAAAAGTCCGTATCTCGAACCATTTTCGAGATACGGGCCCCGAAAGGCGCGGTGGACGCTGTAATGTTATCCTATGGGAAAAATCATCAACTTTGGAGTGCTGTAACTTTGTAGCCCTCTAATATTTTGTCACCAAACCACCAAAAGGCACATCTGTGGGATATTGGCTTTCTTCCCTCCAAATTTCAGCCCCAAAAACCAAACAGTTCTTCTGCAGCAGGGTGGCAAAGATTCCCTATTGTTTTGGGCATAGTGTCGCATAGTACTTTCGCAAATCACGACACTCTCACAAATGAAATCACAAAAGTGTCTCATATGCGAAAGTACTTTGCAACACTATTTTTTACAAAAATTTTTAAAACATGTTTCTGGGGTGTTTTATTCCCAAAAAAGACATAGCTAGCATCCTCAGGGCTTGACTAGGTGAGGAATTGTATTCCTAGAGGGTCCCAAATTTAAACGCCAAGCATTTCTCTGACCACCAACTGAAAAAAAAATGGTTGAATCATGAAAGCAAAAGGGTCATTTGCGACAGTAAAAACTGCATTTGCTACACTTTTGAATATTTTAAATTTTCCCATTGACTGTAATGGGGAGCCTTTTTTTTATAACTTTTGAACCATTTAATATTTTTTCACGAAATCTTCGGAAGGCACATCAAGGACCCTGGCTGCATGTTCCCTGAAGGATTTGGACCGATCGCACAAACCATGAGACCTGTAGGCGCGAGCAAAGAAGCAAGCAAAAACCCGTAATTTATGCGTTTTTTTGGCACTCTGTAGCTCTGCAACTGTACATCTGACTGTAACGAAACTTGGCAGGTCCAGAGATCTATGGTACCAGACCGTACATTCCAAATTTCAGGCAACTCTGTTACAGGGTTGCAAAGTTATTAAGCTGCCAAATTTCAGATTTAACCTTAAATGGGGTACTCAACCCTAACTATAGTGTGTATATATATATATATATATATATATATATATATATATATATATATATATTCTTTGTAAAATGCTTCATTAATGCATCAGTTAGGTTGTTTCCACACTGACAAAAGTGTGGACATTCAATATTAAGTTACCACCCCACCCCATGCCCCCTCCTCAAAATCCTAACTCGCACCCCCACACATATGCAAGAAAGGGAAGGGCCAAGGCAAGACAACCAACCAGAGACAAGCAGGATCAGGTAACAGAAGTAACATACAACTCTCTAAATGGTGCACAAGACACAGGCATCATCATGGTCCACCAACTGTATGAGTTCTGCTGCTATCCTAGTGCCCTGGGGCATGCTAGGCAGTCGTGGGTGATGGCGCACATTAAGCATTTTTGCAATAGAAACATCAATAACTAGATTTAAGTAGATGTCCATATTTCAGTACTTAACTGATGAAACACACAGTATGTTATCCACACATGGGGCCAGATATTTAGACTGCGCCTGGCAGGAGCGCAAGCCTGGGCACAGCGCAATTGGGCTGCACCGGGGCCAGGACCAGCCGATATTCAAGGGTGCTGCGCTATGGCTCAGCACCATTGAATATGGCAAGTGCGGCACACAGACAGTGCATGGTGCAGTGGCACTGCCACAGCACAAGTCACAGAGATGGAGCATGGGGATGCGCCAGCGCAAGTGCAGTTGCGCTAGGTGCATCACCCTTGATATTCAGCTGGGGGCATGCAAATGAGGCCATAATCCATGCAAGGCGCAAATGGGGCCATTAGCATGTCATTATGGCCCCATTTGCATGCCTTGCGCAGGACTGCTCGGCATGACATGTGTGGTAGGGATCACGGGCAACTTCTGTTTGTAACCGCAAATGTGGAAATGTGTGAGGCACACTCCCTGGTAGTCTAGTGGCCCCCCTCCCTCCCGAGTCCCCAATCGCTGGAATACGGATGCCAGGTTATGCCCTAGTAGTGTAGTGGAACCCCCCTCCCTCCCATGTCCCTGACTGCCGGAATACGGCTGCCAAGTTATGCCCTGGTAGTCTAGTGGAATCCCCCTCCCTCCCATGTCCTCTATCGCCAGAACACAGCCGCCAAGTTATGCCCTGGTAGTCTAGTGGACCCCGCCCAGAACACAATTCCCTGGTGATCTAGTGGTGCCCTCCACCCCTCCCACCCACACAGCACCCTTGCCCACCGCCCCTGTCATCGGTGGCGGCTGCAACCCACATGCATACCGCCCTGGCCATCCGCAATGACAGGTACAGTATGGGCTTGCAGGGCATACTTATACAAGACAGTCCCAAATATGTGAATCAAGTTATTCACATATTTGGGACTATCTAGTCATATGCCCTCCAGCCCATTGATCCACACTGTGGACCAATGGGCCACAGCCCATACTGTACCTGACATTCAGCGGTGGTCGGTGGTATGCTGGCAGGTTGCAGCCACCCGCTGATGATGGGGAGGGTGGGTGAGCAAGGGGTGCTGTGTGAGGGAGGGGTGGGGGCGCCACTAATCACCAGGGAATTGTGTTCTGTGCCTGCCACAATCACAGCAACGGGTGGGGGGGGTTCCACTAGACTACCAGGGCATAACTTGGTGGCCATATTCCAGTGATCGGGGACATGGGGGGGGGGTTCCACTAGACTACCAGGGCATAACTTGGTGACCGTATTCCGGTGATCGGGAACATGGGAGGGAGGGGGCCACTAGACTGCCAGGGATGTGTGTGTGCGTGGACGTTGTTCTGGGTGGGTGGGTGGCCACCCACAGCTGGCAGCTGCTGTGTTGTGCCCTGCAGTATGGCAGCCCACCTGTGGGTGGCCAGGAGTTGCTCCACTTTTACATGGGCTCAACTTTGAGCACCCCTATGAGGTGCAATGCAGGGGAGCAGTGGCATATGCGCCGCACATCCCGGGCTGAATATCGGGATGTGCTGCATATGCATGGGCACGCCTCCTGCATCTGTGGTGCATACACTTACAGTGCGCCTGGCACATCGGGAGTTGCACTGCACCAGGCAGCCTTCTCAATATCCCGCCGGGGCGCACTGCAGGGTTGCACCAGGCGCAACCCCTTTGAATATCCTGGCCAAAGTGTACTAGAAATGACAGTTTGTGTGAGTCTAGCAATAGTCATTGGATGTTTGCATTTTTTTTCCTGATACAGTGAGTCAGTCCTAATAACAAACAGTGGTAGTAATAAAAGTAATTTGTTTGTAGCATAGTTTACAAGTAAGATGTAAAAGCAACAGTTGTAACGTGCAGAGATAACCGTAACATACTGTTAATGAGTATTTCCAGGTAATGCAGCAGTATAACAACATGTGATGGTGATAGTTTCCCACCTGAGCAGTATCTCCAAAGTACTGTATATGTATGAGATATATCTGTCCTGCTACCACATGCCTATGTGGTAGCAGCGATACTTGCAGCAACTTAATTGTTGAATTATGACACATATAAATGAATATTTTGAAAATGTGTATAGACTAAGTGTTGTTGTATTGAGAAGATATGCCAGCAGTAATGTGTCATCATACTGTGCTGGCAGTAAAGAGTCGATCATACTGCATTTGTTCTTTTATTACATAATGTTATGTGAAATCAGTACAGTGTTGTGATTATTGTGCTTACAGATGTGCTGGAGTGGTATAATGTCTTACAATGTTGCATGTGTCTTTGTGTGTGTGTGTGTGTGTGTGTGTGTGTGTGTGTGTGTGTGTGCGTGTGTGTATGGGGGGGATGCAGAGTTAGGGTTTTGAGGAGGGGTGTGGGGTAGTAACCCTAACATTGAATTTCCACACTTTTGTCAGTGTGGAAACAACCCTAACTCATGCAGTAACGACATTTTTTGCAAAGAATTTCCTTTCTTTTTGAAATAACATAATATAAGTAGTAAATGTTATATGTTGGTGGGAGGGCCCCATGCTCCCACCAAGCTGCCCATTTGTGCATAATGATATGTGTCTGTGGGAGCGCGGGCCCTCTGGGCCTTGTGCACCCACTTATACATAAGTAGGGAGCCATACAGCAGCCCTATAAGGCAAGAAACCCTTGTAACACTAATTTGCCAATATCTCGGGAACCGTAGCAGCTAGAAAAAAAATTCAAGTGTCGTAATCATGACAGTTAGTAGCTTTCATAACATAAGTTGACCAGATCCATATCTCGCATCGTTTATGAGATATGGGCATCGAAAAGCACTGTGAATGCAAACTCTGTGGGTGTAATACTTGCCCACGTGCATGAAAATGACCGATTGGCACACTAATTCCCAAATTTCTCAGTAACCGTACAAGGTAGAAAAAAAATTCAAATTTCATGGTATTCATGGCTTTCCAACCTACTTCTGCACTTAGCTCTATAGGGGGACTAAGATTTTTTTTGATGAAAAATCTGTATCTCGAACCAGTTTCGAGATACGGGCATCGAAAGGCATCACGGGTGCCGCAATGTTATCCTATGGGAAGATTTCTGAACTGCAGAATGCTGTAACTATGGGCCTGTTCAATGTTTTCATACCAAACTTCTTTGTTTGTAGTGGCTGCTTGTCTGTGTCTGTAGCTTAGTTTTTGTGGATTTACATGGTTTTCTGCTTGGAGTAACTACACCATTCTTGCTCACTACATCCATGAAAGTCTCCTGAACTGGATTTCTGCAAAACATCACAACCAGGTATCTGCATTTTTCATTTAAAAATCATCTTTTTGGAAGCTATCCCAAGCAAACATAAGGCAAGCAATTAAGTCTGACAAACTCAGTGACTCTAGGTCTGCTTGAATCCACATTTCGTCTGACCTGCTCCATGATCTGTATGTGGCTTTTCAACAACCTCTTTGAATGACAAAGAAGCATGCAGACAAAAGGATTTCACATCCTGCATATGCATGAGCACAGTTCATCACCTTCAGGAATTCTAACACATTCTGTGACTCTGGACCTCAGCCGTTGATAATTTCTTTTGGCTTATGAATTAACCACCAGGTATCTACAAGATGCTGAAATCCTTTCTCCCACAAATTCTCCTTATGCTGCTCCTGCTCTGGAAATGTTCACCCAACCCAGGACCACCTGGGCAGCCAGCAGTGGCACCAAGCAGAAGGACAGGGACACTCACCATGGCATCCATCAATGCCTGCAGCATCCTCAACAAACTTGACTCCCTCCAAACATGGATCCTACAGCACAACCCTGATGTCCTCTCAGTTGTGGAAATATGGCTAAACCCTAAAATCCCTGATACCTCAGTCTCTATCCCTGGCTACTGCATTTTCAGGCAAGACAGGATTGCTAAACGGGGTGGGGCTGTGCCATCTATCTCAAGGATACCCTTATGGGTCACATCATCCCATCCCCTAGCCTGAGCAACTCCTCTCAGGTCCTCACAATCAAAATCCTCCTTGGTGCACATAACAAGGAACTCACTGTCATCTCAGTTTACCTACCCCCAAGAGACCAGGCTGCTGGCTTCCATAGCATCATGGAATATTTAAGGGTCCAGCAACATAATTCTGAAACCATAATCATGGGTGATTTTAACATTAACTGGCTCTCCGCTGAGGCCGCTACCTATAAGGATGTAGCTGCGGTGCATCACCTCACTCAACTGGTCAATGCCCCCACTAGGTGTAACTATAGGACAGGCTCCCTTACGCTTCTAGACTGGATTCTATCTAACCGCCCTGAACGCATCTCCAATGTTTCTGTACTCCTGGATACAATAAGTGACCACTTGCCTGTCATCTGCTCCTGGTCAAACAAATACCACAAGCCCCCTCCCAAGCTTATCTATGCCAGGGTTATCAAACAAGGGCACCTCCAGCTGTTAAAATCCCATCTAACCAGGCTGAACTGGGCAGTGCTTGACTCCCTCAATGACACCAACAAAGCTCTGGACCTATTTATCAAACATTTCAATGAAGCCTATGACATCTATGCACCAGTGAAAAAGATGAAGGTCAAAGGACAGACCAACCCCTGGGTTACTACTGACCTTTTAACTCTGCTCAAGCACAGAGACCACCTCTGGCATTGTGCTTGTGCAACTCCGACGCAAGTAAACATACAATTATACAAAGCAGCCAGAAATGATTGCACTCAAAGAGTACAGAATGCTAAACGCAGCTATTACAAAGAGGCTCTGACCAACTCTTGGGGCCAGGGAAACAAGTTCTGGAACAACATGAAAGAACTCACAGGCAAGGATCCTAAAGCACCACCCACTATGCTCAACCTTCATGGCACTCCACAACTGACCCAGGTATCATCACCAGCACTTTTAATAATACATTTACAAACCTGGACAGTGTCCTTCCACCAAATTTTTCGATGACCTCCCTCAGCTCTCCCAAGTTACCCCCAACTAGAACGTACAACCCCAAAGTTTTTTTTAAGGAGGTCCCACCACAAGTAGCTAGAAAATACATTCAAAAGGCCATTGGCAAACAAGGGTACAGTGGTGACTCCTTGACCTGAAACTGCTGGCACAAGTCTCGATGAAATCTTAGAACCACTTACAAAGATCTTTAATCTCTCGCCAGATTGGGCCATTTCCCTCTCTCTGGAAGAAAGCCACTGTCACATGCGGTTCACAAAAGCGGAGATAGGACACTGCACACCAATTACACCTATCCTCACTCCTCCCCACTATCCAAAGTGCTGGAGCGAATAGTGTCAGACCAACTAGTTGAATTCCTGGATAAGTACAATGTACAGTGCCCAGAGCAGCATGGCTTCAGAAAAGGGCACAGCACCACCACTGCACTACTGGAATTTACAACCTTCATCCATGCCACGCTTGACAAAGGGAATTGTGGAGGGGCAGTATTTATAGACCTTACCAAGGCATTCGACACAGTTAACCACCTCCTACTGCGCAAGCAACTGTCCTCCATTGGGATCGCCAGCGATGCCCTTCCATGGTTCACCAGCTACCTTGATAATCGGATCCAACGTGTAAGGATTGCAGGGATCTCTTCGGATGAGAAACCAGTCCGCTCCGGAGTCCCCCAGGGGTCTATTCTGGGCCCTCTACTCTTCTCCCTCTTCATCAACAATCTCCCCAGTGCCTGCCACCAAAAAATATTACTTTACACAGATGATGCAGTCCTGTTTTCCAGCCACCATGACATTACAGTCCTTGAATCCCAGCTGCAGCTAGACTTCAATCGCATCGAAGACTGGTTCAATTCTCATAAACTTGTCCTGAATCACAGCAAGACTAAAGCCATGTCCTTCTGTAACCGACAGAGCAGGCACAACTCTCTGTCCCTCACCATCAAGAACCAGCTGGGAACCCTCCAGACATGTCAAAGGAGTTCAAGTACCTTGGTATTACCCTGGATAGTACCTCTCCTACACTCGGCATATTGACACTGTTGCCAAGACTGCCAATATAAGGATTGGACTACTACACAAACACAAGCACTGTATGCCTGCGGATGCCCTTAAACTAGCCATCTACAGTTCTGTCACCTCTATCATTGACTACGGCCTTGCCATCTATGGCTCTGCCTCAACAAGTGCCCTCCGCAGGATCTCAATTGCTCTCAATAAAGCCTGTAGACTACTGACGGGTGCAGCCCGACAAACTCACACCTGTGACCTCTATGCACAGGCCAGCTGGCTACCCCTACGCAGCAGAATACAATACCAGACCTGCTTACTTACCAGAAAGATTCTCCTGGTCGCATGCCACCTGGTGTTAGCTCACCCTTACTACCTACAGTGTCACTCCAACAAACACGTGGTGCCCAATCTCTAACCTTTCATGTTCCCAGATGTCGTACCTCCATGGGTCAGCGGTCCTTTATCTATAGAGCCGCTCAATGGTTCAATTCCTTCAATAAAGAAGCACTTTCCTCTACTACACTTGGACCCTTCAAAAGGAATCTCAAACTTTACCTCACCTCTACCACTCAATGTGACTGCTTCTCTGAACAGAGATCTCTCTAAACACCTCCCAGCTCACTCGTGTCTCACAGCCCACCCTTTCTCAATCTCATTCCCTCTGGCACTGGGCCTTCCTTGTGACTCCTTTCCTGCTTCACATCTCCACTGGTACAAGACATTTTCCACCACCATCGGACAGTGGCCCATTAGCCTGCCAACTTCCTCCCCCGGTCGCATGCCTGCAATACTAACCGCCTATGGTGCCCTCTATCTCTTATTGTTACCGGAGCCAGCTGCCTACTCAAGCTGCTTGTTTTATGAATATTATCTCAAAGTATGTTATAACTAAGTATCTTTATTTTTTCTTTTAGTTGTTTTGGTTGTTTATTGTGCATTCTTTTACTACCTCTGTATGTATGTTGACCCTCATCCTTTGACGTGGAACCTTTGTAAACGAGCAGTTTCTGCTCAAAGGTATTTGTAATCCGAGAATTTAATAAATAAATAAATAAAAAACCACCAAAAGGCACATCTGTGGGACTAGGGCTTGCCACCCTGAAAATTCAAGGCACAATCCACCTTGCCACAAAGAAGTGACAAAGAACACAACACATAGTTAAATGTGTCTGTACAGTGTTACCGCGATTACTTTATTGTTATCGTGACACTCCTATCTCCATAATGGGAATGTTATTGTGCACACAAATATGTTGCTGTGGTTACTTTTTTCCCTGAGCGCGACTGTTTTCGCAGCAAAAAAGTTTGCCGCGATCAAAAAATGGCAAAAGTTTAAAAAACATATTTGCGGGCCACCTATTAAAAAAACATAATGCCAGGGGCATGTTCCTCAGGGCCTGATTAGGTAAACACAACTGTTGGTGTTTACCAAAGAGCACAATTTTTTTAATTACAACACTTTTTTTCTCTCTTGCTAACTGAAAACAAGATGGTGGCAGCATGAAAATTTCGGGGAGCTCGAAAACAAAAACGTGATCACAAACGTTTTCGCAGTGCACATATACATTTTTCCATAGGCTATAATGAGACATGAAAAAACAGAATAATTTTGAACAGAGCAATATTTTTTCACCAAATCTTCAAAAGGCAGCAGTTCAACCCGGGCCACATGTAGACCAACAAATTTGAAGTCACTCAAACGCATTATGGCTTACCAAAGAATTTGCAACAGGCATAAAATTTCATTTTTTGAGCATGCTACGGTTCCGCAACTGTACGTCCGATCGGGGCAAAACTTTTTAGATCCAGAGTTCTATGGCAGGCGGGTCTACATTCCACATTACAGGCAAATCAGACAAATAGGTTTAACATAGAAGTGGCTGTGCAACCCTAACTATAGTGGCACTGCTGTGCCACTATTATATATATATATAGTGATCTCCAAATGTCAACATAATGTTATTATCAAGCAAATCAGTGGATGGAGGAGCACTCGGAAGTAATCAATGTAAGAATTTACTGGCAGAAGGGGACCTCTTGAGCCAGCTAGTCTGCCCAGAATACCTCCCCTCCCCTTAGACTATTTCCTTTTTATGCGTAGTGCTTATCAAATGCAAGTTTGAATTCCCTTACATTTTTTTCTTTAACCTGTATTTTTCTTATTAAAAATTGACAAATGTACACTTTGTGCAGGGTACAAAAACAAATAGATCTCTCATTAAAATCTGTAGCATAAGGAAACTATATCTTAAAATATGAATCCCAACTCTTGACTCTTAGCTGTAGGCAGATTATCCATAGAAAAGAAATAAGCAGACCAGTTACTCCAATAGGTGTAAAGATAGGTATCGTTTTACCAGTATTCCATGTCTCCCATTCTAGCGGACCAAACTCCAAACTTTCAGATACTCTGTATTTTCTAAGTATCTGCGGGCACATCATGGGACAAATGAGGGGTCTCTTGCTGAATAATAAAAAAACCAAGAGCGCCATCGGATTTCAAACTGGGTGGAGCCCTTCCATTACTATCAGCTATCAGACGTTACAGTAAATAAAGTTCTACTATCATTTTATGCCAATCATTTATAGAAGGGGGTCTAGATTGCCTCCACAGGTGGGTAGTTACCTTTTTTGCCACCAAAAAGTAAGTAAATAATACTGTGCCCTTTTGAACTTTAAACCCCTCAGGTGGAACAGAAAGATGAACCAGCTCAGGGGTAAGAATAGCTTCCGGCCCTGGTATATCTATTAGGACACTGGAAACCTCCTGCCAGAAAGATCTTAATTTAGGATATGCACAAAATATATGTACATGATTAGCCATCTGCTCTCTGCAGAGCCTCCAACAATGGCCTACTAGACCCAGAGAAAATTTCACCAGTTTGGCTGGAGTATTAAAAAAACAATTACAGGTTTTCCACCCGAACTCTAGCCAATAGGGGGCTAAAGAGATTCCCATGAATAGAAGAGTATACTGTATTTCAACCAGATGTCGTATGGAACAGGATTGGGGATCTCTCTGTTCCAGGCCTCAAGAATACTTCCTGATATAGCCACTAGAAATTCCTGGAGTCCTCGATATAGTAGCCCTATCATATGTTGCCATATGGTTCCCTTGATCGAGGACATCATTATATTCAAAGAAGGGGCAAAGGGTGAGGGAAGTGACTCCTCTGAGGGCCTTTGTGTAACAAAAATGTTTGAACCTGAAGATATCTATAGTATTCCCTGTTAGTAAGATCATGGGCTTGTTGTAGTTGTGTAAAAGGCACTATCCCCTGTGAATCTAAAAACTGAAATGTAAAAGACAAGCCACTTTGGTGCCACCTTCGAAAAGTGAGGTCGAACCGTGTGGGCATAAATTCAGTTTCAGCTGTTAGTAACCTTAGATAATAAAATAAATCTTCCAGGGCTGGAGTGGCCTGAATCTTATACCAAATCTATAGTGTTTGTTGTGCTCCCATAAAATAATCTGTTAGGTTTGGAAGTGAGGAAAGTGGGGCAAATGCCACCAAATGAACATTATGCAGATCATTATGTGAGCATTCAATGTGTTTCCAAGGGACCTGGTAAGCCAAATTTGACTAAGCCAAAATCCAGCTAACCACCACTGTATTACCATATTGTTTCAAGTCAGGAAGGTTCAACCCTCCCTTATCCTTCAGGAGCTGGAAAAGAGACCACCGAATTCGTGGGTGGCGACCCACCCACACAAATCTGGAAATGGTCTTATTCTGGAATGTAAAGTAGGCTGGAAGGGCATAAAGGGTATAGTTTGAAAAAAATATAGTATTCTTACCAATATATTAGATTGAATAGTTTCAATTCTGGACTAGAAAGACAGCTTTAGCTGGGTCCACCTATTAATGTCCGCCTCTAAGGCCTGGGTGAGGGGTTCATAGTTATTCAAACACAAATTCTGTAGGGACTGGGGTAATAGAATACCTACAGTAAATATCTGATTTTGATACTTCTCCATTTAAAAGGTAGGTGGGACTTCAAAGCAGTAGAGGGAGAAAGGTTTAAGGTCAAAACTTCAGTCTTGGAGGCATTTACTACATAACCTGAAATCTCCGCAAATTCCTTCAGTATTCTCCAGACTTCAGGAAGTGACCTCTCCGGTTCTAGTAATGTAAACAAAACATCATCGGCATACAACATTACCTTGTAACATTCCCCTTCCAATTCTATACCCTGTGTCCCTCGGGATGTTCTCACCGCTATTACCAGGGGCTCTATGTATATAGCGAACAACAAAGGTGAGAGGGGCCATCCCTGATGAGTGCCCCTCTCAAGTCTCATGGGGGAGGAGATGGTACCATTCACCCTGATGTAGGCCAAGGGAGCTGCATAAATGTTACTGAGCCAGGTGATGAACTTCTCCGGGAAGCTGAAGGAAGCCAGCACCTTCCATAAGAAACTCCACACCACTCTGTCAAATGCCTTATAGGTGTCAAGAGTTACTATAGTCACAGGTAAAGTATGTCGGGAAACATAGTCCATAAGATGGATAACTCTGCATGTATTATC
Source organism: Neoceratodus forsteri (assembly GCA_016271365.2). Classification (NCBI taxonomy): domain Eukaryota; kingdom Metazoa; phylum Chordata; order Ceratodontiformes; family Ceratodontidae; genus Neoceratodus; species Neoceratodus forsteri. Next base: position 1,399,650,490 of record CM028131.1, on the reverse strand, counting down.
TGAGGTTTGTTTATGTTTTAAAAAATGAGACTGATCTGGATGGACAGTGCCTGGAAGAATATCTTCCACTCGACGGGCCCAAATGGGCATACAGAGTTTATAATCACAGTTTAGTATTGATACGAGTTTCTACGACTCTGGTAAGAGCAGATCTTTACCTGGTTTTAAAATAGTAGATATAACAGCATAGGTCCATGAGACCGGGGGTCTCCTCCTGAACTTCCAGAAATGTCCCTCTCAAAAGGGGAAGAAAGGAGGGCAAAAAAGTTTTGCACCACTCCACAGAAAAACTATCAGGACCCGGACATTTTAATGTTTTTGCCTGGGACACCGCTCTCTTAATCTCCTCCTCCTCTGATATAGGCGCCATTAAGCACTCCCTTTGCCATTGTGTTATTTTGGGACACTGAAGAGAAGACATGAAGCACCTTGTCCTATCCTCCGAAGGGGGGAACGGGTTGGCATATAGTTCTGTACAAAAATTTTGAAACACCAATGAAATATCTGGAGTATTTCCTACTATTCTCCCCGTGGTAGGGTTTCTTAGTTTAGTGATGTGGACTGACAGTCTGTATCCTCTAAGTTTCCTTGCCAGGGCCCTAGCCCCCCTAGGGCCATAATCATAACAGAATTTCTTAAGGTGCTGCAATTTAGTCTGCACCTGGTAGTTTGTTATAGCTTGGAGTTCTGCTAGGACTTGTCTGATCTTAGCCTCATCTGGAGCTCCCCTCGGCTCCCCCAATTGCTGCAGCTCCTTAAGATGGGCTTGCAACTGTTTGTATCTAGTCTCCCTCTGTTTATGCTTATGTGAAGCGTAGGCAATTATCTCCCCATGAATCACTACCTTCAGAGTGTCCCATATTAAAACCGACGGGGTCTCTAGGGAAAGGTTATCTTGGATAATTTGCGGAATCCTTTGTGATATTAATTCCTGAAATTCTTCTTCTCACAGAAGGGACAAATTCAGATGCCACAATGTGGATTTACAGGGTTTCTCTATATCTAATTTAAGCATTAAGGGGATGTGGTCTGATAAAAAACGAGCATTGACTGATAAATCCCTTAGCACATCCAAATGTTCAACTGAAACAAAATAGTAATCTATACGGGGCGAAGTATGAAACTGTGGAGAGCAATATGTAAAGCCCCTTACTGAGGAGTAAAATGCCTCCACACATCCAGCAGCCCAGTGTTTCAATCTGGGTATGAAGTAGTCTCTGGGTAGGGGTAATACGGTGTTTTCGGGGATATAGTTACGTTGAAGTCTCCTCCCAAAATTAGTACTACCCTTTGAATTTCTACCAGTTTGTTAAACAATTGACATAATCAAACTGGGGGGAAGCTGGGGGAAAATACACGTTGGCCAGAGTCACATCCGTACCAAAGTCCCCTGAAGAATCACATAACATCCATTTGGGTCCACATGTTCTACTCCCACCTCTAGAGGTAAGGAGGAGGGCATCATAATAGCCACCCCGTCTTTTATCATTCCTGCAAGAGGATACCACTACCCTCTAACGGCCCCCCTGAGGACAACTTTAAATGTTCTATGGGAGACAATTGTGTCTCTTGAATGTAGATAAGGTCAGGCCCCTGTTTCCTCAAATACTGAAGGAGTCTGGTCCGTTTAACGGGGCTATTAATCCTGTTAATATTCAGTGATAACACAGTGACAGGTGAACTAGCCATCTATAACCGTTTAACAGTGTAGAAAAAATCCCTTACTGTGAATCCTGGACCAGGGCTCCCCAGCCTGAGGTCGTGAGCCACGAGGCAGAGTGGCCCGGCCCAGGTCCACATTCCCCAAGGCCCGCCTGACCTAGTAAAAATTAAATTACCTGGATTGCCCTGTAGAGTCTGCAAAGAAACTCTTATCTGGTTTACTTTATATACCATTTTGCCTACTTATCTGTATTTTGTACCCCTATTCCACATATAGAATGACATTTGTTTGTAAGAATAATAAACTTGTGGCAGCCGTGCCCAGATAAAAAATAGACTCACGCCGTGAGAACACCTGACTTGTATAACAAGTAAAGTTTTCAACCTGAACAAAAAAATTAACTGAGCTTCCAAGGCTGGGAAGGTTACTCCTAACCTCCCCGTGTGTCCCGTATGGTCCCATGTCCATTTACAGGGTTCACCAGGAATGGTGGAAAAGCCCAGGTCAGCCCTGCCTGGAGACTCCTGGGAGTTTATTCTTGCTCCAACATAAAAATATATCAGGACAAAATAAAAAAAACAGGATGGGAAGCAAAAATGCCATGGTGTAAGTGAAAAACATGAATGACCGTAAGTCATAAAGAAACTCTCCTCCCTTATATTCTATAGGAATGGCAGTTTGGGGAGGGGACTAAAGGGTTAGCTGACCCCATTAAAGAAAACATTTCAGTCAACAATAAAATAATGTATCCCATCCCAGCTTACTGGTTCTTATACCATTTCCCCCTCCGGTTAGGATAGTTTTCATTGAACTCAGGCAGTCCAAGGTATAAATTGTTTACATAGCTAAACCAATTGTCCAATCGTTCCTTTTTTTTTTTATTTTCACCCTTTACCACCATCAAAAAGTAAAGGCCGGAGAAGAGTACATTATAGTAAGGGATATTCTTCAGATAACGAATATCACTAGGCCCCAATGAGAAGACTATGGGGGGTTGGGGTTAGGACCCTCACCTCAGCAAGTGGCCACTTAATACTTCAGTATAACAGGCTGTGTTTTACTACTGTTAGGCCTAGAGTCAGGGCAGCATGAGCAGAGGTCCAGGGAATTCACCCCACAACCCCTGCACCTGCTCGTGTCCATGGAGAAAATGTAAAACCTGTCCAGAACTCTCACTTTACAGGTTTTCTCCACAGCGGACGATGTTTCCGTTCTGAGAAATACCGCCAGTGATCTCTTGGGGACTCGAATGTTGCACTTCTCCCCTGGTAAATTCTTAGATTCAGACTGCCATCTCGGAGGTCGGGGGATCGCAACTCCCTCTGTTAGGGAACGATCTGAAAAATTCAGGCCCATTTTTAAAAGTTCCACCTTGGCCTCTTGCGCAGAAGAAAATTCCTTCTTGCCATTCGGGAAGTGCACAACCAATCTGGCCGGGTAAGGAGTAGAGAATTTATGACCAGCAGCCTTAAGTACAGGCAAAATGGGGAGGTAGGCATGCTGGAGCTTCACTGTTTTTGGAGCGTAATCATGGTCCAAGTAGAAATGTTTTTGGCCATAAATACCTTCTGTTTTCCCCAGGCAAGTAACAGTATCTGCTCCTTAGTGGCATAACTACTGAAGCATGCTATGATAGATCTAGGAGGGGCTGTAAGTGTTGTAGGCTTCAGAGCTAATGCCCAATGTACCCATTCTAAATTTAATTGCTGGTCTGTCAGAAGCTCCAAGGCCGTCCGAAGTAGGGTCTCCACAAAATCTTTAATGTCCTTGCCCTCAGAGCCCTCTGGTATAGAATAAATTCTGATATTTTTCCTGCAGGCTCTATTCTCTGTGTCCTCCTGCCTAGCCTCCAGTAGCTCCTATTGTTGTAAAAACTGGAGCTGCATCTCCAAATCATCTACCCGGTTTTCCGTGGCCGGCGCCGCGATCCTAGTATCCAGTCAGGAGAGCCAGCTGGGTGGCAAATTGAGGCCAAGGGCAGGGCGTCATGGAGATGTTCGGGGCAGCGTTTTTCTCCCCTTTTAAGCTGGGGCAGTGACGTGCAATGACGTCCTGCATCTGTTCTGCCCCAGAAGTGTTTTCCGTGCATTGGTGCATGGCGTCAACCCAGCATCCACCAGGTGCCGCTCCTGCACTGACCACAGTGCCCCCCTCCCCCCTGGAGAAGGAGAGCAGTCCTGGGAATGCTCATTCCTCTCCCCCGGGTCTCTGGCGTTGCAAGCAGAAATCCAACCGCTGCACCGGCAGGCCGGCCTTGCTTCCACTTTTATGTAAGGGCACCACCACAGCCTTTTTCCAGTCTAGTGGTATTGTGCCACTTTCCGGTGACTTATTAATAAGGTCAGTGAGCGGTGTTGCAATTTCTTCCCATAACTCCTTTAGAATCCTTGGGTGGATTCCATTGGGTCCCATTGCTTTGTCTACTTTTAGTTTACTAAGCTGTTCTAGGACTCTTTTGCTTGCGAAGCGGAAATCATCTGCTGTTCTACTGTTGCATGCTGCATTTCCCATAGTAGGGCCACTGCCTTGGTCTTCAATGGTGAAGACTGAGCAGGAGAATTTGTTTAGTACGTCTGCCTTGTCTTCATCCTTTTCAACTATCTATCCTTCAGTTGATTTTAGCCTGATTATTCCACCCTTACTCTTTTTTCTTTCACTTATATACCTGAAAAATGTTTTGTCTCACTTTGTTACTCCCTGCACTATTTTCTCCTCTGTCTGGGCTCTGGCTAGCCTAATAGCCTTTCCCGCTTCTCTCAGCTTTGATATGTAATGCTGCCTGTCTGCCTCTTTCTTTGTCTGCTTATACTGGTCGAAGGCCCTTTTTTTGTGTTTTACTATTGTTGCCATTTCTTTGGAGAACCACAGCGGCTTTTTTCTTCTTTTTGACTTGCTGATGTGCTTTGTGCACTGTTCAGTAACTTGAAGTAAAGCTGTCCTCAAGGCTTCCCAGCTTCTCTCCACGTCCCATGAGTTGTTGATTTCCAACAAGTTTCTTAACTGGGGTTTCATGGTGTTGAAGTCTGTCTTGCGGAAGTCAAGTATTTTGAGCTTTGTATAACATATGGTATGAAGAAAAAAAACTTTCACTGTCAGCTCCGGTCTTAAACAGACTCATTTGCAACTACATTTCAAACGTATTCACATTGTATTTCGTACAGATAACTGTAAATCCATTCACCCCGGCTGGGCTATTCGCCTACAAATATTCAGTCACAAACAAAGGGGCACTCCGGTTGAAATAATGCTACGTTATTTACAAAAGGTGAGTTTATTGCTGATAGACAGATTATGTTCTCAACCGAGTTTAACCTCCTAGCAGGCGAGGTGGGGGCTCTGGTACATTAATTATGGTCAATACTACATGCAGATAATATATTAAAAAACATGTAGAGACATTGCCTTGAGTAACCTTTAGAAAGAGTAGAAACTTGGGAGACATTCTCACCTCAAGTCACTTTAAAATAAATAAAAAAGCACCGATTCAGACAGTTTCTAGAAATTGGTTGCCCCACTCCCCCATGGGCTTTTTTTGCGTGCCAAAATTCCTTCTGCTGCATATTTACAAGAAATTATTTCTTGTACATATGCAGCAGAAGGAAAGATCTTCAACAAAAGAGATTATAGGATCACTATAAAATATTTAATTACTTGTAATACATTTTTTGTAGTGTATGCTGCTTGGTGTCTGTGCAATAAGTATTATATTTGAAAAACAGTCCACCCTTTAAAAAAATGGGTACAAAGCCGGCCTGGTGGTGCTGAAGGTGGAGGCGTTGGATGCCTTGCCTCGCGCTTCGCCAGCGACCTGGGTTCGGGAATGACCTCGGGTTGTCAGGGAGCTGGCATGGGGGGAGGGTGGGAGCGGGATTGAGCAGCCTCAAGGCAGCTCTCCCCTCCCAGGGTGGTTGCCCACACTCCCTGTAGTTCCGCTCCCACCGGGTGGAGGTCCGGTAGGAAGCATAGGTGGGAGGGGGTGGCAGCAATAGCCTGGGGTGGGGTGGAAGGGGCTGAGCCAGTACCTGGTGTGTGCGTGCGCCTCCATGCACATGCACGTGTGTGTCTCCCGAGGTCCCAGGTTGGGGAGAAAATGGTGACAAAAACTGAAAAATTACTAATAATTAAAAAAAAAAAAACCAGATACAAGAGCATATAAGGACAGTCTTAAATAAGGATGATAGACATGCCCTAGGGTTGCACTTTAGAAAGTTTCATAATTCAAATGCAAATTTGTTAAAATTCTCAGGGATCGAGTATGTGTCTCCACCAATCAGAGGTGGAGATCGTAAAGAGCTTCTGTTACAAAAGGAGACCAGATGGATTGTGGTTTTAAATACCCTTTCACCAAATGGATTAAATGAAGAAACTGATTTCAAACCATATCTGTAATATTTATAGTATTACTCTACCGATGTCTCTTTCTTTCTTTTTAATAGTTAAACTTTTTTTTGCTTAGCTGGCTTGGTTGTGCTGAGGGTTGAGGTGCTGGACACCTTACCTCGTGCTATGCCAGTGACCCATGTTCGGGAACGAGCACAGGCCACCAGGGATTGGCAGGGGAGGAGAAGGATTGAGCGTCCAACAGACTGCTCTCCTTCTCCAAGGAAGGGGGGTCCTCAGTGATCAGCGCTTGCCTGCTCCCTAGCAGAGGCTGGGGGACAGAGCGCTGCACTGTAGAAGAGGGAGGAGTTTGGGCAGACACTTGGAGGGAGCGCATGCGGATGAGTGCATGCTCCTCTGCACGGGCATCATTGCAAGCCTCAACTCCTGGGGTGAAACCAGGAAAAAAGATGCACAATGGTGGAGGGTGCCTCACAGGCTCTGCTTCCGGCCAGCAACGGCACTGGCCCACTGAATCTGATCTCTGGTGGGGGTAGGGGTACCCTGCCTGCCTCACCGGGTGGGGGGGCAAGCCCTGGGAGTTCAGGTCAGGGTCGGATGGTGGACGCCGGGGGACGGGGCTGGGGACTCCCTCTGGATGACAGCTGGCTCCAGAAAAAGAACTAACGCAACAAAAAGGTTTTATTTTCTTTAGAGGTGCTATTTAATGAACATTAAAAATCCAGTTATCCACGGCTGATCTGGCTAGTGGATGCCCTTGCAGGGTGATGAGGTTATGGTATTGGTAATTTTAATTTATTGCACTCTGTTTCCTTCTATAAAATTTACATTTTTAATTTATTCACTATTTATGGATTATCTATACATATGGGTTACATCTCATAAAAAAAAAATCTGATTTGTTTTTTATCAGGATTTAGAAAAAGGATGCATTTTTTGTATTAGTTTGCAGTTTAAACTTTTAATTGTAATGGTTCTGATTTTATTGAAAACACATGGTGATTGTTAAGAGTGAACTATAAATGTATGGTTGTTCTTTGAGACTGACACACCCGCTAAGGAAGAGCCACATAGTCGAAGCGCCGGGGTCAGTCTTTTGTTTGTCCTTTGTCTGTTAGCAATAAACTCACCTTTTGTTAATAGCAAAGCATTATTTCAACCAGAGTGCCACTTTGTTTGTGACTGTTCTGTTGATAATGGATCTAGGATCCTAGTGTGCACCAGCGCAGATTCCGGAGGTGCCCCACTTTTCTTGTTTTTGTCACCTACAAAAGTTGCAGTTCAATTCATAGAGAACGTGCTCAAGTGCACAACTACCTTAATGTAAAAAGAGGCTTGGAATCCAGACATATAAAAATAGTTGCTTATAGCCCTGTTACAAAAAAACTCCCACAGCTACCAACAACTGCTGCTAAACCTCAGAGCATCACCTTACTCAAAGGCGTTGTCAGGGGGCAGGGTTTAGCTAACAAGCTATCCCCTTTTTTTAGTTATTTATTACTTTTTGTGTGCCCTCAAGCTGTCAGTGTCTGTCCTGGTCATGGACCCCCTCGCCTTCACCTTTGCCTATTGCCTGCACTCCCCAGTCACCCCTGGCTTGCCCCCCAGAGTGCGGGGGTCTCGGAGCTGTGGCCCTTTCAGCACTGAGACGCTAGTACCTAGTCAGGGAGCTGGCAGCAGGGGCTAATCGAGGCCCAGGGACAGGCCTTCATGGAGACAGCTGGGGACACAATGTTTTTTTCCCCTGTAGGCAGGGGCGGGGGCGTGCTATGACGCCAGTGTCCACCCTGCCCCGGTGGTCCTATTTGCCGTCGGTCTGTAGTGGAACACCCAACCTCCGCCGGGTGTCGCCACTGCACCAAACACTCAATCCCCCCTTCCCCCGGAGAAGGACAGCAGTCCAGGGACGCTCAATCCTTCTCCCCCGGCCAGCCCTCCGACGACCCAGATCTGTTCCCGAACCCGGGTCGCCGGCGTCGAAAGCGGAATCCCTACCGCTTTGCCGACGGGCCAGCTAAGCTATCCCCTTTTAAACTCTGTAGCCTCATTTACATATATGATATTACAATGTAAAGACCTATCTTATGGCAAATGCCCAGATGTGCAGCGAATCTGTGCTCCTCAAGCTTTACAATAAAATTGCACGTAATCCAGAGAAGGAAAATACAAGGTAAATACAGGAAAATACAAGGTAGCAAAAAACCCTCATTAGTGATAAAGTGCAGAAAGTGCTAACTTAAAATTCTACTCCATTTACAGTTTGTTGAGTTAGACTGTATCACTAATGCTGCTCAGTCATACAGTGTTTAGAAATAAGTCCGATCCAGAATATAAGGTCCGTTTTTTTTGAATCCATCTGTATCACTTTTTATGCCACTGCTACACAATGTTGATTACATTTGTTTGTTATTATTTATTTATTTATTGAAAACTAGGATTACAAATACCTTTGAACCGGGGGTTCTTTTACAAAGGTTCCGTGTTAAAGCAAGGATAGGTACAATAACAAAACAGGGGTACAAACCAAGGAGGTTACAATGCAATAAGTTTACAAATACAAGCATGTTACAAATTATAATAAAAAGAGGGCAAGCCTGAAAGTGCTCAGTGTAGCAAATATAGCAGTCAGAGCATGACCTAGTAATTGACCTATCTAACACTGATTGGTCATTCATTCAACATGCTTCCTCCATTGACTCGGTCCTGGAATTTTTCAGATCCAATTTTCTCACCATCTGGGACTACTATGCACCTCTCAGAAGAGCCCGTGTAAGGGGCACCCACCTACCTTGGGTAAATGCTCATATTATTGATTAACTCCATGCCAGGGACATGGCCTGGAAATCTTTCAAGGCATCTGGGACACAGACAGCCCTCCAACACTACCACACACTCCGCAACACAAGCACCAGGTTAATTCACCAGGCCAAAGCAAACTACTTTAAGGTCTCTTTCCACTCAAACCTCAACCACCCAGCAAAAATCTCTGCTCTCTCTCTGCTCCCAGCCACCCACCCTGCCCTAAATGTAAATGGCTCCTTGGTAATGCACTCTGGTGAGGTGGCCTCTGCTTTCAACACATTCTTCACTAACTGTGCCTCCTCCCTTCTTTCCACAAACATGCACCCGCCCACGATCCCACATCCACCCTTTCAACCCCCAACCCAATCCCCCTGCTTCTCTTTTCACCTGGTCTCCCCAGCTGAAGTACTAGCTGCCCGGAGCACACTCAACCCTGACAAAGGTAAATGCCCCTCCGGCCTTGACTCCAAGATGCTATACCTATCTGCCCCAGCCATCGCCACCCAACTGGCCTTCCTCTACAGCCTCTCCTTCTCTCTCGCCAAGATCCCGGCAGTATGGAAACATGCCACATTCATCCCTCTCCCTAAAGGTGGCGACCCCTCCTCGTCAGGCAGTTACCGCCCTATCTCCCTTCTCCCAATTCTAGCCAAAGTCCAGGAACAACTTGTTCTCTCCCAACTATCCGCCTTCCTCAACTCCTCCTTCTTTCTCTCACCCTATCAGGCTGGCTTCCGGAAATTGCACTCCACAATCACTTCCTTACTAAGGTTAACAAACGACATCCTCACTGGCATGGATAATGGGCAAGTCACCTCAGTCATCTTCATTGACCTAGCTAAAGCCTTCGACACGGTCTCCCATTCACTCCTGTTACCTAAACTCACCCTAGCAGGTCTCTCGGGGCAGGCCACCAGCTGGTTCCACTCTTACCTAGAAGGGAGGCAACAAGCAGTTAGAATTGGCTCACACACACCTCTGCCCCACTATCTGTCACAATAGGTGTGACACAAGGCTCAGTCCTTGGCCTGATACTCTTCTCTGTCTTTCTAAATGACCTGCCCTCCATGTGTCCTCTTTCGTCCATTCACATGTATGCTGACGACACCATACTATATGCTACAGGTCTCTCCCTCACTGTAGTGTCATCCAAACTCTAGGAGAATTTTAATGCAATCCAACTCTGGTTCCACTCTAACCAACTATTTCTCAACCCAAAGAAAACCGTCTCACTCACCTTCGGGACCAGGCAAAGGCTCTTCCGGGTCCACACATCTCCTTCCTTCCACACCTTAGATGGGACCCTCTTGGAGACCTCCGCCTCATTTAGATTACTCAGGCTCTGGCTTGACCAGCACCTAGACTTCTCAGCCCACATTGACTCTATCCACAAAAAACTTCACCCGAAACTGGGAGCCCTTTACCAGACTAGAGGTTGCATTCCCCTGCCAACCCGAAAAGAAATTGTTCAGAAAATGATACTCCCACTTTTTGATTATGGGGACATAGTTTATAGCTTGGCCCCCAAGTCCTCCCTTACCAGGCTGGACCCTCTCTTCCATTCCTTCAGCCGTTTTGCCCTGGACCACCCGCCCACAACTCACCACTGTGATCTCTATAGATCCTTAGACCTTCCTTCCTTACAGGACCGGAGAATGGCACATTGTGCTAGGATAACAGCAAAATACTTGTCCCAGTCCTTCCCCCCGTACCTTGCTAATACCCTAGCTGCCCAAACTCCTTCATCCTACGCCCTCCGTAATCTCGACTCTAGGCTCCTCACCCTCCCACGCATGTCCTCCACCAACAGTCAGTGTGCATTCAAGTACCGAATGCCTTACCTGTGGAACGCCCTCCCAGCTGAGATTAGACACTCTTCCTCCTCTCTGCAGCTCAACCTCCTCCTTAAACAGCATTTCGACACCACCTGCACATTCAGCTAGCCCCATAAGGTACCCGAATGCTTGTATGCCCGATCATGGTGTGTATATTAGATTACGCCATGTTAACAATGCTATTACTGCTGCACTTAAGCCTCAGTGCGTGCTCTAGCTGCACAATTTATCTTCCCCTGCCAAGAGGCAGGTGTATCTTGTACAATGTGATTTCTCTTGACCTGCATTTGTGTTGCGGCTTGTAATGTATGTTGCTCTGTACACTGTCTATCCTAAATCCCCCTCCCCCAGGACGCATCTGGAATCGAGCGTTGCACCGCTCAGTATGCCTTCCTGGTAAAATGCTCAAATAAATATATAAATAAGTACAAGTATTGCAAATTAGAGCAAAGGTATAGAGAGGTGGGTGGGAAGGAAGAGGGAGAGGAACCGACAACCTAGGAAGCCTATAGCACATATAAGTGAGGGGAGGGAATGGGGAGGGGAGAAGGGCAGAATGGGGGAGGGAGGTGAAGAGGATGAAAGAGAAGGGGCGGGGTGGGGGAGAGGAGGGTGAGGGAGGATGGAGGAGACAGGGACGTGGGAAGGGCAGGGAGGCATTGAGAAGAGGGAGGATAAGGAGGGAGGGGAAATGGAGGGGATGGGGTCATAGGAAGGGGACGTAGGTGCAGTGAAGGAGGGGTAAAAGAAGGAGTAGGGGTAGGTAGAGAAGTCAGCAAGATTATAAACTTGCTCGACAATGAAATCTGTCGGAGTCTGATCTGTGCCTATATATGAATTTATTAGAGTTTAAGCAAGGGTGGGTCTTGGGGGCCACATTTAGCCATTGAATGTTCTGACATATGAATGGAAGCCCATTGAGTCTGTGATTATGAAACAGTATCTGACATCTGAAATGACAGGAAAAGGAAGGCACTCTGTTGTGCAAGCAACATCGTGTGACAGAGGCATAAAAAGTGATACAGACAGATTTTAAAAAAATGGACCTTCTATTCTGGATTGTACTTACTTCTGAGCATTATATGACTGGGCACCATTGGTAATACAGTCTAACTTAACAAACTGTAAATAGAGTAGCACTTTAAGTTAGCACTTTCTGCACTTTATCACTAATGAGGGTTTTTGCTACCTTGTATTTTCCCTCTCTGGATTACATGCAATTTTATTGTAAAGCTTGAGGAGTGCAAATTTGCTGCACCTCTGGGCATTTCCCACAAGATAGGTCTTTACATTGTAACATCATATACGCAAATGAGGCCACAGAGTTTAAAGGGGAATAGCTTTTTAGTTAATCCACCCCCTCTGATGAAGCCTTTGAGTAAGATGAAGTGCTGGGGTTTAGCAGCATTGCTGGTAGCTGTGGGAGATGTTTTTAACAGGGCTAATAAGCAAGTGTTTTTGTATGTCTGGATGCCAAGGCTCTGTTTTTTACACAGTGGCATTTGAGCACTTTCTCTAGGAACTGAAGTGCAACTTTTGTACCCGAGTAGCCCAGCCAGGTGAGTGGATTTATGATTATCTGTATGAAATACAATGTGAATATGCTTGAAATGTAGTTGTACGTGAGTCTTTTTAAAACCGGAGCTGACAGTGAATGTTTTTTTTTTCTTGGTACCATATGCTGATTATCTTGGAGTGCTCTCACACCCTACAGATTTCGTTATCAAAAAGTGTGGCTTAGCCAGTGCATGGGTGAGCACCAATCCTTTTAAACAGTTACAGCCAATCTTTCTTTCCTATTATTTGGTTGTCAAGTGGTTTTAGGTTGAGCGGCACTGTGAGCCGAGTGGAAGAAACCAGTAGTGTAGCACATTTCAAGAGGGCCTGGGTGCATGGGTATGTTATAGGGCTCCCCTGGTTTTGAATAAACATTAAAATTATGATTTGGTCCTCTCACACCTTGTGGACCCGTGTGCGACTGCACCCCTGCACCCTTGTAGCTACACCCCTGGAAGAAGCGCCGGCAATAACAGGGTCCAAAATAATTACCAGCACAGCAGCTGTTATTGTTTCCAGTAGTGAACCTGAAAATCCTGAAATAGGAGCACTGAAGTGCAAGTTCAACTAGAAATCTTACTGGGAGGGATTCAAAGTCTGATTAAAGCACCTATTATCGCTATCATATCAGGGTAATCAGCTGTGCTTTATAATAATTAGTTTGTGCCTTGTGTGAAAGATAGAAAGAGAGAAGACGGTAGAATAAAACAGCCCCATTGGATGTGAATGTTTCTGGTTTTATTTTTCATCAGTTGATCTTTTTTATCAATCAGTCTTTTTTTTTTCATCAATCGATCTGTGTTTTTTTTGGCTACATTTTGACGTTATCACAAAAAACTTAATAAAAAAACAAAAAAAATTCAAAAACTGTCCAATATTTTTTAACTAAACCATCCAAAGGCACACCCTTGGCATAGACCCAATCATCCCTGAAAAAATCAGAAAAAATGCCCGCACTGCCTAGGCTGTAGGTGAGAACAAAAATCCCCATGTTAAGTATAGGAAAAAAAGTGTTGTTGTTTTTTTTCACTTTTTTAATCCTCCATATCTCGAAACTGTACAAGATGTCCTTACTGAACTTTCCACATCTTGAGATTCTGACAGCCTGACCACACATGCCATATTTTGTGCAAATTCTTTAAATGACAGCAAAGTTATTAAGGTGCTAACATTGGGTTTATCATTAAACAGCCTCCTCAACCCTAAGTATAGTGGTGCTACTGCACCACAATAATATACAGTACCCCTGCTGCAGTATAAGGGTTAATAAATAAAATGAAAATGAATGAAAATCTTGCAGTGCCTGCTGTAATGTAGTGACTGTAGTCATGCTAATATTCTTGGCAAATTAAGAATCCAAACACAGTTTAAGAGCAGCGCTCAGTTAGCGAGGGGGTGCTCCTACCAGAGGTTTCTAACCTAAAATACAAATGAAGAAAGAAAGGAGCACTCAAAACATAGTAAATAAACGCTAAAATAGCATTTTATTTATTGCCAGAAATGAAACAGGAACCCCTGCACTCCGGCGTTCGTGCCTTCAAAGTGGGCATGACTAGCTAAGGATACAAAGACTCTTATATACAACATCTGTTCCTTTGTTTTTGTATACAAAATAAATGGATAAAATGTAAAAATTCACTTGCTATGTATATGCTATGATAGAAATTGGGTTTCACTTTCTTTTGTTAATTAAGCTCATTTAGGCACAGGTGTAGTAATTAAGTTTTTCCTATGTCTCACTTTGATGAGGTCAGATGTTGTATATAAGAGTCTTTGTATCCTTAACTAGTCATACCCCCTTTGAAGGCACGAACGCCGAAGCGCAGGGGTTTCTGTTTCATTTCTGGCAATAAATAAAATGCTATTTTAGCGTTTATTTACTATGTTTTGAGTGCTCCTTTCTTTCTTCGATAACATTCTTGGCAGCAGCTTGTGATGTCACAATGTGGATGTCACTGTTTGCTCCAGCACTGGAATTGGCTGTGTTGTGAGGGGAGAAAACTGTTATAACTTCATAGGGATGATTGCAGTGTCCTGTATGGCTACCAAAGGGTCTCCTCACGTGTTTGTTAGAGTGAGAGAACTGCAAACTGAAGGAAAGCAGCTTTAGTGCCCTCAGGACACAAGATGAGACACTCCTATATAACCACAAGAGACACCAACATTCCTATATAGAGAATAACCCAAGAGCAACCATGCACAATGAGGCTGTGTTTCCATTAAGCGGTTGTGATGACATCGTATGGACATAAAGAGTGAAGCTTGAGAGGTCCATGATGTCATCTCAACTGCAGGATGTAAGCTTGAGCCAAGTTGGTCATGGTTGCCCATCTATCTTTCTTTCTTTCTTTCTTTCTTTCTTCCTTCCTTCCTCCATCCCTTCCTTTCTTAGATTTTACAAGGAAAGACATGCTGAACTGGTAACAGCTCATTTCCAGATACATCTGTGGGGAGGAGAAGAGAGGAGGAGAGGAGGAGAGAAGAGATACACAATACAGAGTACAAATTCATAGAATGGGGACTTCCGGTGGAGACATGGTGGCGTAAGCATGCCGGCGGTCAAGCTCTTACCCCACCACTGTTAAAATAGACACTTCTTTCCCAATACAACGACTATCTGCATACAAAAAACAACAGATTTATAAATCTTCATCTTGGGAAAGAAAACTAAACATAATTCATCCCTCTGGGGCATGGCATGACAAGAGAGAAACCGCTACCAGCCCCTGCAAGATCTACCAGAGGAGGAGGAGGACTGCGGCCTGCTGGACGCTGATGCAGCCTCTTGCACTGCCTCTCAATCGGAGAGCAAACGGGGTAAAAGGGACAATGCCTGAAAACTTACAATCGGAGGCGATTCTCACTGCCATATCGGAGTTTCGCACTGAAATGAGGGATGCACTGAAAGAGATTTGCACAGACATGGTTGATTTACAGACACGGGTAGTAGAGGTGGATGTACAAATCTCGGAGAATACAAACAAAATCGCCATCCTGGAACGAGCTGTTCAAGTTCTGGCTGAGGAGCAATTCCATACTTCCATGAGGCAAGAAGACATGAAAAATCGGGGATGATGGAAAAATATTAGGGTGTATGGGATTCCAGAGGGAGAGGAGGGGTATGACCCGGTGGCATTTGCGGACTATTTGCTACGCTTGGTCCTGGATTTGGGCCCTAACTACCAGATCGACATTGCGAGGGCACACAGGGCGCTGGGTCCACGGCCTTTAAAACCTGAGGCCAGACCCAGATCATTTGTCATGAGATTCTCAACTTCTATTAAAAGGATCAGCTACTCATAAAAGCTTGGCGCAAACAAAACGGAATGCTAGGAGACCATCAAATCATTTTTGACAATGATTATGCACCTGCCAGCCAACGCTTAAGAAGAGAGTATTCCTCCCTGTTTCCCTTAACAGCCAAGAATTTAAGATTCTGCACTCCCTACCCAGCAAAATTAATTGTTCAGTTCTCCAATGCTCCCATTACTTACAATACAGCTTCAGAGGCCAAATCGGACTTGCTCCAGCAGGGGATCCTATCTAAAAATGACCCCAAACAAGCAGCGAGGGACCTACCGGCATTTCCAAGGCTTGCTACTCAAGAAAAGCCCAGAGTGGAGATTGGAGATCACCAGTTACAGAAGTTATTGGACAGAGTGCGTCTACTAAGGAACCCGACACTGCAGGCTGATTAGGAGCCAAAATCTACCATAAAGGTACCGGACGGGTTGGGGGGGGTCAGCTACAATAATGGGATTGGGGTTGAGGGCAGGCTGTTGCTCCAGTTGTGGCCTCACTACCACTGAAAAATAATACTAACAGCCTCTATCAGTTATCTGGCTAACAGGTGCGGCCGGTGGAGTGCCTTGCTCTCCCCTTCCTCCATGTGGCTTGACTTGGTTAAACTTTACCCCCTTCAGACTGTGAGACTGAAGGATTTTCTCCTTTCCCCTCATGGACTGTTGAACTTATTTGGAGAGCGCTTTACTGTTCGGCTTTAACACGGAAAGGAACTGGAACTAGACTAACGAAACTAAATGTATTGTTTGCATTTTTACAGCAAGTAATCCAAGTGAACTCGAGTGAAAAAGTGCTGAGATTGTGGGCTCGGGATCTCGCTGCCCTGATGAGGTGGACAAACGAGAATACCTCATGCCAGCAAATGGGAGTGGAGGGGGGTGCATGAGGCTAGGGGCAGGGTTATAATTGATCTGCCACCCCCTGCTGACTTCGGGTTGCCATTGTCAGGCATTTGCTGCCTGTAGTGATAGCCCTGACATATTAGACCTGTCTGTGATGAGGGTGGAGACATGCCCCTCCCTGGTTCTGGGGGCGCCTTCCCCATTTTGTAGGGTAGATATCTGACTGGGTGCCCAACCACGCCTCCTGGAACAAGATCGGACTGAGCTCCCGGATCTCCAGCTTTTGAATGAGGTCTCCCAGCTTGACAACCTAGAGGAGGCCTATAAATTACTAACATAAGGATTTTGAGGAGGCATGATAACCTTTTTCTTTCCCTCCTATATAACAGCATTAAGGCACACTTGGGTTTTTTTCTCCTTATACTCCAAGAGTTAAAGCTGGTTCTATGGATACAGGGAGGTGTTATCTAGAATGGGGCGCCATGCGTATCTCCCCGAATATGGTCTAGATGGTCTAGAAAGTGGAAGCTGAGGTTCAATGCAGGGAAATGCAAGGTACTTCACCTGGGATCCAGAAACCCGGGCCAAGTGTACACCCTGGGGGGGGAGGGGGAAGCTACAAGTCTCGATGGCTGAGAGGGACCTGGGGGTGGTGGTGGATGTCAAGATGAACAACTCTGAGACTTGTAGGAGGGCAGCAGCCAAGGCCAACAGGATGCTGGGATGCATCGTTAGGGGGATCACCTCCAGAAGGAGGGAAGTGATACTCTCTCTGTATAACTGCTTGGTGAGGCCACACCTCGAGTACTGCATGCAGTTTTGGAGGCCACACTTAAAGAGGGACATTAAACTCCTGGAGAGATGGTCCAGAGGAGGGCAACCAAAATGATTTGGGGCTTGGGGGACAGGGCCTATGGGGAGAGGCTCGTAGAGCTAAATATGTACACATTGGAAGAGAGAGGGACCAGGGGACATGATAGAGGTCTTCAGGTACATGAAGGGGTAAATAGGGGAGGAGCAGTCAGGGTGCTTGAAGGAAGGAGGAGGGGCAACTAGAGGGCATGGGTGGAAGCTGGAGGGGCAAGATTCAGGGAGAGAGAGGAGGTGCTACTTCACTGAGAGGGTGGTGGAGCCATGGAATGTACTGCCCAGGGGGCTGGTGGAGGCAGAGACGGTGGAGGGGTTCAAGAGGGGGTGGGACAGGTACA
This sequence comes from Neoceratodus forsteri, assembly GCA_016271365.2. NCBI lineage: Eukaryota > Metazoa > Chordata > Ceratodontiformes > Ceratodontidae > Neoceratodus > Neoceratodus forsteri. The sequence goes on along the minus strand of CM028131.1, from coordinate 1,399,632,939 downwards.
GAGGAAGGGTTCTGGAAGCAAAATCCAGTGCAGCGAGAATATCCGGAACTGGGAAGGGAGAAGCCAGAGAAGGCGAGGGGGGCAGCAAGGTCATCTCCCAGGGTGGGGGCTGACCAAACGAGCAGACACGAAAGACCATTAAGCCTATTCTGCTGGCATTTTAGTATGTTAGTATGTTAATATCACAGGTCCCTTGGCCAAGATATAGCAGGGGATCTTCATTCTCTTCCTGTATGTTTGAGTTAACTCTCTATTTAAACCCCTGAGGGGAATTAGTTATTATTTTTTAAAGGTGGAAGGGAAGCCCTCACCCCCCCAGCATTTTGGGTTATTTAACACCTTGTGAATAATATATAGCATTCATGTCACCACCACCGCAGGAGCAGTTGCTTTTGTAGGACTGTTCCTAGAGAAGGTGTTCCCTCTCAAGTGGGTCTGTATCCATCTTTGGTGGGTTGTGCCCCACTTTCCTAGGAGGAAGGGGTCTCTCCTTTACCTTGGGACTAGGGTCGGAGAGGGTCAAATCTCCCCCAACAGTGGAAGAACAAATGTATATAGTTTTCTCCCAACGGAGACAGGTTAATAGACAAGGTTTATGGTTGCTGATAAGAATGTTGAGTTTTGTTTTTATGTTTAATTCAAAAATGGATGGTGACACAATTCTTACTATGAGTCATAATACCCCCTTCCTGGCCAGATATGCTGAAGACCGGAGGGCTACTGTGTATTGTGATACCGCACGATCCAGGTACACTGGAATTGGTCCTAAGGACCCCCGGATGTGGGGTGGGACACATGGAGTATAATTTCTACCATTTACTTATGCCCTCTAGGTACCCAGCTGTTTTCTAGGCATGCAATTATAATATTTCCTTCTTGGGATTATGGTTAATGTACCAGTAAAAATTTTCTCTCAGAATGTGAATGGCTTGCACTTCCCTGTCAAACATTATAAGATTATGCAATACTTAGGAAAACAGAAAGCAGATCTATATTTTTTGCAGGAATCTCACTTCTCATCAGCTGAACACTTAAAATTGCATTGCGGAGGCTGCTATCAGGTACTGACATCCTCTCATCCAAGAGGACATAAGAGGGAACGCTATTTTAATTCCAGCATCAACTCCACTAGAAATTCAGGATTCCTATCTGGATTCACTGGGTAGATATGTGATCCTTAAAGGGTCACTTTACTCCCAGACAGTAACTTTACTTAATACATATCTTCATCCTCAAACATCGCTCCCTATAATACTTAACCTTCCTGCAGAGGGTAATGGAGAGGCTCAAGGAATCCTGATTATGGGTGGGATTTTAATATTCCCTTCCACCAGATTTAGATTCTTCTAACCCTAAGCTGAATAGGCTTTTAAAGGCAGCTAAACATTTAAAAGGGAATTTGACTTTTTTGGGCATCGAAGACACCTGGAGGAGAATCTTTCCATCAGTCCCAGGGTATACCTTCTTTTCCCGGAGACATAACACATACTCAAGACCAGACTATTTTTTTGTTACAGGGGAGCATCTTACTGTGGTACAAGACATTTTAATTGAACCGAGGGTACTATCTGATCACAATCCATTAATTCTTAAAATGAATCTGGGCAAACAAGAGAGATTCAAGTTCTGGAGGTTTAATGCTTCCCTTCTTCGGGATCAAAAGTTCCAGGATCACCTTAGGGAACGCATTCCGCAAGTAATTCAGGACAATTCTACTCCTGAAGTCTCTCATCCGATTCAATGGGATGCTTTCAAAGCAGTTTTACGAGGAGAGATACAGGAATATGCTTCCCGAAAACAGAAGGAGATGAATGCTAGGCTTAATTATTTAACAGATCACCTAGACTCATACCAACTTTTATATAGACAGGGTGACACGGCCCTTCAATGACGGATTAGAAACTGAAAACAAGAAATACAAAAAATACTAGATTATAGAACTCTCCAGAGCCTGAATTATTTAAGACAATATAACTATGAGGGGGGAACAAGATGAGCTTGGGTTTTTGCTTGGAAATTAAGAGCCAATAAATGGGCCTCTACTATTTTAAAAATAAAATCTACTATATCTGGTACAACTACCTATAAGGAAGAACAAATCAGGCAGGTTTTTGCACAATTTTTTTTTTTTATTTAGTTGTTTAACCAGGTAGAGCACACTAAGCTGGAAGCTTTTTTACAGGAGCGACCTGGGAGCACAAGGAGGTTAAGTGACTTGCTCAGGGCCACACAGTATGGAAGTGGAAGCTGTGGGATTCAAACCCAGGTCTGGTTTGTTGGATGTCACCAGATTTGCAGCTCAGAACCTTAGACCACTGCGCTATACTGCCTCATACTGAGCTATACTGCCTCATATGGCTCCTTATATGCAGCCCCTCAGCCATCCCAGATACAAGATAAAGTAATATCTGAATTCTTGGATAAGCTCCACCTACCTAAGTTAACAGAGTTCCAAATAGGTCTACTGGAGCATCCCATTAGACCTGAAGAGATACTCCAACAGGTAAAAGATTTAAAACCCTTGAGATGTTCTGGCCCAGACAGTTTTGGCCCGGGATGGTACAAAACCTTTATTCCACAGCTACTTCCCAGTTTTCTACTGGCTAGTCAAGCGGTGGCAGAGGGAGAGTCCCCCCCCCACCATCCTGGAGTTATGCTGTTCTTTCTTCCCTACTTAAACCCGAGAAGGACCCTACTCTTCCATCATCCTACCGCCCTATTTCAATTTTGAATGTGGACTGCAAAATATTTATGGCCATTTGGGCCAAAAGGCTGGAACCTCTACTTCTTCAGCTAATTCATCGGGACCAATCAGGTTTTATAAAACAGAGAAGTACATCTGATAATTTACCCCAAGTCCTATTATTCTTGGAATATATTCATGCCAGAAAAATCCCCTTCCCTATTATAAGTCTAGATGCCGATAAAGCGTTTGATAGGGTGGGGTGGGAATTCCTGTGGGCTACCCTTTCAAAAATTTTCTTTCCAGGATTCCTTCCTTACTTGCTTGAAAAATATGTATACCCACCCTAAGGCCTACATTTGAGTTAATGGGTCTTTATCTCAACCAATACACATACAAAGGGGCACGAGACAGGGATGCCCGTTTTCCCCACTACTTTTCACTCTCTATATTGAGCTCTTGGCTGAGACTATTCGGAGGAACACTCGGATAGAAGGGGTCCCTGTAGGTCAGAGAGAATATAAGGTGGCTTTATTCGCCGATGATATTCTGGTGATGGCCCTCTCCCAGGACACTCCTCTTTCTGTGCTGTGGGAAACTCTGGAACACTTTAAAGCTGTTTTGGGTTTTCAGTTACACGTAGCTAAAATACATCTTTTCCCATTATTCTTTACCCCATCCCAAGCTAATAAAAACAAATACCCCATAAAGTGGTATAAAACAAAATTTAAATACCTGGGAATCTTTATTCCAAGCAACTTGGATAATTTGGAGCTGTTGAACTATGAACCTTTATCAGTTCAGACCCAATCCGACTTATCCTGTTGGTCCAAGTTACCATTACATTTTTTCCAAAGAATTGAGACCATTCGTATCTGTCAAAATTATTGTATTTATTTCAAAATATCCCTACCTTCCCATCTAACTTTTATTTTATGTCATCCGATAAAATTATATCGAACTTTATCTGGAACGGTCAGAGACTGAGAATCAGGATGTCTCTATTTCAACTTCCGCTTTCTCTTGGGGGAGCCAACCTACCAAACTTGAAATTTTATGTATTAGCAGCCTTTTTTTAAATATTGTCCTTATGGTTGTCTCCTACATATGAGGCACCCTGGAAAGACTTGGAATTTGTGATAAATGACCTATATGATATCACCAAGGTAACCCTGGCCTCGGTAACCAAGATACCACCCATGCAGGATTTTACACCTTTTACCGCCCAAATTTTAAAATTATGGTATAAGTTAAAATTACATTAGGGTTTCAGGGAACTCTTTTTGTTTTACACACATATCTCAGAAGATGAGCGATTTCTTCTGGCAGCCCTGGACCACACCTTTTTAAAATGGAGAAGGATGGGGCTCCAATTTTTTAAACAATTCTTTTCTCCAACAGGCATTATTCCATTCGAAACCCTTAAAATAATTTATGGCCCATCTGAGAATGACCATTTTAGATATACCCAAGTCAGAAACTATTTATTATGACAAAGAGATGTAACCTCTAAGTTACCAGACCCCATTCCAATGTCCTGGAAATATCTTGAAGATAATATTAACGGTCATATGTGGGGACACCAGGTGGGACACTAATGTAAAATTCTTCGGGAGGGGATGGGTGATTCATCGGTTTCGGTTCTGAATAGCTGGTGTAGGGATCTAGAGTTAGACATCTCTGAACAAGAGTGGCTACAAGCATCCCCACTGGCATGCAGAGTAACCCATTCTACGAAATGGCGTGAATTCACCTGGAAATGTCGCAGTCGATTTTTTCGCTCACTGGTAATTCTAACTAAATACCTCCCCCTCCTCATTTGGCAGGTGTTGGCGGAGATGTTCCTGCATGTTCGCCAACCTTAGCCATGTGTTTTGGTCATGCCCACGGTTAACACCATCCTGGTACACTTTACAACAGGAAATTTCGGATTGCTTAGGAGAGGCGACCAAACTCACTGCTGAGATGGTTCTGTTGTCTCTATTTCCCCCTCATAACCCACCCTGGTATCGACCCCTACTACCTATTTATGTTTTGGCAGCCAAAAAGGTAATAAGAAGATGGAGGTCTCCTACCATTCCAACTGTCACAGACTGGAGGGGGGTGGTGTTTGATATCTACTATATGGAATCCCTTACAGCTAAACTCCATAATAAACACCCTGCGAGCGAGGTGCTATGGAGGCCATGGGTGATGTAACTATCTAGGCATGATCCAGATTTTGTCCCTTGATCCTCTCCATATAAAAACTTTGAAGGTACCGAGGGAGACAAGGTCTTGAGAGGGCCTTAGATGCGGCCTTCACATCTGCTACAACAATCTACTAGCTCAAGGGAGAACTTAATTTGCAATGAACTTATGGGGATAAATGTCTGCAATGCTAAAAATCCAGTCATTCTGTAAAGGTATTGCCTGTAAATGGAGAAAAAAATGAAACTGTTGGATATGTGCTAACTAGGCAATGTTTAACTGAAAATGAACAATGTAATAATATAATACAACGACTGTATCACTTGCTGTCTGTCACATCTAACTAATAAAAAATAAATAAAAAAATCATAGAAGGGAAATAAGTATATCATAAACAAGGCAATAATGCTCAAGAATAAAAATTGCCAAACAATAAGTTAAACAGTAAATTGAAGAACTTAACAAGCAAATCGCTATTAATCAACATATAAAAATAAAGAGCAGAGGGAATTAATGATGCAAGGGAAATGGGAAGTGATGAAAAAATATGATAAGAGTTTCAGGAAAAAGGGGGTTTAGAACAACGTCCGAAGCATCTGCAGAAGTGGGAAGAGAAATCATGGGGGAGAGCTGTACACGCTGGAGACAAGGAGGGAAAGGGGAGACATGACTGAAACTTTTAAATATGGAAAGGGGCTCAATAAAGTGGGAGAAGAGGGTTTACTTAAGAGGAAAGAGGGGGAAAAACTAGAGGGCACAGCTCAGACTGCAAGGAAAAAGATACAGGGGCAATGTGAGAGGGCGTTTCTTCACGAAGAGAGTGGTACAGCCTGGACCAGACAACCAGACAGAGTGGTGGGGGCTAAATCGGTGGAAGAATTCAAGAGGGCAGGGGACAAGCATATGGGGAGGTGGGGGGCTGGCAGGAGGGAGGTGTAGGGGAAAAAGGGCAGACTAGATGGGCTGATATGGTCCTTTTCTGCCATCAAGCTTCTATGATTCTATGAAGAGCAGGAAAGGCTGGAGCATAGCAAATAGAAAGGAAGAAGAACCTTGTAGTTTAGGGAAATGGAATGAAAGCAGCTTACGCCAGCAATAGATTTCATTTGAGAGACAACAAAAGAGTGAGATCAAGTATTGTGAAGAGAGTAAGAGGATGAAGGGGAAAGGAGAGGAGAGATGCAAGATAAAAAGGGAGAGAGCCACACCAAAATTTGGAGATAAAGGAAACACAGTGGTAAAGCACCAAGCCTCGGGGATACAAGGTAGAATGATATGTACGCAAGGGTTTATCAAGAGCAAAGCGACAAAATCAGTCAAACAGGGGGTCCACTCTAGCTAAAGTGGACTTTGTAGCAGCACTATAAACAATATCTCCATAGTCAAAAATAGGCAGAATCATTTTAGTGGAGATGTCTCTCTTTTTTTTTAATAGTACGGTGTATGGTCCTGTTGCATGTCAAAAGAGAAAATGTCAAATTTATATATAGTAAGGACCATCTGCTCCCCTTCCACCAACCCTTCATCGTATTGCTCTTAGTCAGTAATTATATATTAAAGATAAATTATTATGCTGACAGGCACATTTTTCGTGACCTTTGAACTGTGCACAACTTCTCATGACCTTTGAGTGGTACACAATAACTTTTCTCCATACACAACAAGGATTTTGAGTGGATAGAAAACATACACAGCACTTAACCATATATTGTAATTCCATTATAAACCATCAAACTAGGTCTGATTCCTTATACTGGGCAGGATTCACAAAAGGGATGCGCCGGGTGCATCTGAGATGCACCAGCGCATCTCAGAGATGTGTACTGGTGCTATTCACAAAAGGCAGAGCTGCTCCGGCGAATCCCGGATGCGCCGTGCTGCAAAGGATGCGCCGGACCCCAAAAATAATGATATGTGACACATCTGGAGAGGGTGTGTAGCTGCATACATGGCACATCTTCATTCACAAAGCAAAATGAATGTGCATACACAGTGCATCCACCCATATGTGCACTAAGGAGGTAAGTATAAAAGAAGTAGACTCAAGTACAAGCCCCCAGCAGGCAGACTGCAGGATAGCAGCAGCAGCAGCACCAGTATGAACACCAGCAGCAGCACGACAGAGGCCACCAATGTGGATGGTGCACCATTCCTGATGGTGGGCATGTTAATAGGGATGAGGAGATGGGCAAACCACCAACATGGCGGCAGTTGGCACCATTGACGGCCTACCCCGCAGTGGTATTGTGCCAAACTAACATTTGAATATCTGACAGACATAGAAACAGTTGGCTGATACTGCCTGAACAGGGCTATTCTGAGGCAGCTCTGTGAGCTGTGCCATGATGAAATACAGCCGGCACCCACCAGAAGGGGTCATGCCATATCTGTGGAGACCAAGGTGACAACAGCAATGTGCCTGCTCACCATGGGAACCTTCCAGAGGCCAGCTGGAGACACCACTAGCATATCCCAGCTGTCCATTTCCCGTCTCCTCACGCAATTCCTCACCGCACTGCTCCCACATGTTTTGGAGTTCATTTGATTCTCAAGCACACAGGCAGAGTGGACAGAAGCTATGCAGCAGTTCCACAGGATGGCATGCATGCCAGGCATCATAGGGGCCATTGACTGCACCCATGTGGCAATCCGTGCACCACCTGGTGACAAGGCCATGCCATATATGAACCACAAGGAGTTCTACTCCATAAACTGCCAGGTGGTGTGCAATGCCACAGGGTGCATCAGCAATGTCTGCGCCACACACCCTGGGGGTACACACGATGCCTTCATATGGCACCAATCTGCCCTGTGTCACTGGTTTGAGACTGGTGATATTCCCAGTGGCCACCTAGTGGGTGAGTGGGGCATGCATACATGCCCATAAACAGCACACCATGGCGCAGCATGTGTTGGGAGGTAGTGCATGTGTGTGGGTGCCGCGACAGGGACTTCACAAGGGCACACGCCCAGGTGGGACAGTGGAGGAGGGCACGATGACAGGACAGTACACATGACAAGGGGGACAGTGCAGCAGCAAGATACAGCATGGAGGTGAGGTGATGTGGAACAGCAGGAACATGTGGCAGGGCGAAATGGGCCACATGCACCCAGGCATGGGCAACCACTGGGAAATGGAGGGTTATCAATGCTGGATTGGACAGGAGCGGTCAGCCCTTGATGTTGGCATAGTCAGGTGTAGGGCAGATGAGGGCAGCCAGGGTATAGCAGTCGCTGGTGAAAGCATGAATGAGCCATGCCACCATGGAGGAGGGAGTTGCACTGAGAGGTGGGCCACAGGGTCAGAGGTGGACAGGCAGTAGTTGCACCAGTGTGCATTGATGGAGGGGGGCTGTGGTACACAATGCACACACATGCGGGGTACTAACAGACTGCTTTGTCCCCCTACAGGTGATGCAGTGTATCCCCTCCGACCCTGGCTCCTCACCCCCTACCGCCATCCTGGCACAGGGGCAGAGGAGAAGTACAACGAGGCACACTTCGCTACATGCACCATCACGGAACGAGTCTTCGGCATACTGAAGATGCGCTTCAGGTGCTTGGATAGGTCTGGTGGTGCCATACAATATAGCCCAGAGAAGGCCTGTGGCATATTCCTGGCCTGTTGTGTGCTGCACAACATGGCCATTGACCATGAAATAGCTGTCCAGGATGAGGAGGGCAACAGTTTCAGGGAGGATGAGGAGGAGGATGATGATGCGGAGCAGGGACCCCTAAGGAGAAGGTGGTCAGCCACCCCTGGCTCACAGGGACCCACGCCTGGTCACCAAGTCCCAGTAGCACAGGGACACAATAGTGGAAGAGTATTTCAGGGACCAAAGGTGAGTAACACAGGTGGGCGACACTTGGCAGCCCCCCATACCCACCCACACCACAGGTGTGGGTGGGGAATGACACACACATGCGCAGATGCCTACCACACAGTGGGCATGGAGTGCACCTGTGAGGGGTGACAGCAATGCACAGACCCACACACAGCAGGCCACACATGGACAGGGGGGCACGGTGTCTGTGCTGGGGATGGCATGGATCAGTGTACATCTGCTGGCACACATGCACAGCTGACACAGGTCCACACTCATCATGCCCATGTCACACAGCACAACACCAGTGGCCCCGGCCATGCACAGTGCACCACACAAGTGTCCCACACAGGCATTGTCCCAGGGTGGACGTGCACCACATAACGCCTCCCCAGGCACTGTCAGCCTGGTGTGTGGGCCATAATGGGTGCAGGTTACAGAGGCCATGGGAGCTGTCAACCCAGGCATCAGTGGGAGCCACCACAGCTACCATGGACACGTGGGAAGCCATGCCATCACCTGGTGGCCACTGAGTCAGTGCCACTGGCAACAGGGAAGGTGTTCACTACCCCGGTGGGGTACTGAAGTGAGACCATGAACAGGTGCTCTCTGGTGAGTCACTCCCAAGACCCAGGTTGGATCCAGGGGTGTCAGGGATGACCAAGCATGATGATGGCATCAGCAGCAATGGGTTCACCTGACGCTGTGACCTGGGGATGTGTGAGGTACTCCTGGGGGTGTGGCTGGTAGCCTGGCAACCACATGGCTCACTGTTTGCACTCATTGCCTCAATAGCGAGTGCAATCTGCACCAGTGCAGTGGTCATGCCCACCCGCAGCAAGTGAGCCTCTGCCAGCATCGGGGCACACCACACAGCCAATGACTCATACTCCATGACCAGCTGTATCTGAATGCCCCTCAGCTCTGCACTGAGGGATGCCTGCCCATCCACGGTGTCCCACAGGAGGCGTGCATAGCCCTTAACCTCGTCAGCAGGGGATGCAACAGGGGGGTGGTGCCAATGGACAGGTGGGGTTCTGGCCTGCTGCACTGCATCCACCATAGGTGAATGCCACACAGCAGGCTACTGTATGGGTGAGGACTGGGCATGGGCAACCCAGGACACCCACATTATGGTCCCCTGCTGCCTGTTGCTCCACAGCACCCTGCTGAACAGCGGGTCCGGCCAGAGTACCCTGGCCCCCATCAACCATCACTGAGGGTGATTGTGCAGGCCCTGTGGGTGTCCATGGGGCCACAGGACCGCCGACGCTGCATGGTGCCACCTGTGCATGCACATGTGCTTTAGCCGGGCCACTGTTGTCCATGTTCCCCCAAATCTGTGTATCGTAAACATCACTATCATCATACGCTCCCTCCGTTCCAGTTGCCAGCACCAGCAGGTCATCCGTAATGTCAACCCTGGCCACAGGGTCCTTGTCAGCATGACCCAGTAGGTTGATCAGCCATGTGCTACCATGGCCACCAGCTGTGGCACAAGCCACGGAGGTGTCTGATGGCTCTGCACCATCCACTGCCACTTCTTGGGCTGTGGTGGTGTTGGATGGATCTGGCATGGCATCCGCCACAGCCCCAGCTGTGGCACAGTGTGATGGTCCAGCCTCCTCCCCTGCCAGGTCATAGGGGAGTGCACCGGATCCTGCAGCACCCATGAGGTGTGATGGAGCTGAAAGAGAGAAGGGAAACATGGTTACTGACATGTGTAAATGGTGTGTACAGACAGGCATGAACAGGGAGCCATGCACGTGTGCCATAGGTGTGGCTGACATGCCACACAGAGTGAGTGCCGCCCATAGGGACACTGCCACGGCCATACACCAGTGTAGGCAGACATGCACTTTGGCCAGTACAAGCACTCAGGGACATGTGTGGGACAGGCCCCCCTCCATGCCCATCACCCACGGGTAAAACATCTCAAGTGACCACCCCCACGGCAGGCCCCCCCACAGTGCTGCACAGGGGTGGCATGTCATGTGTCAGCAGGACACTGTTGATGGATGGGGTTGAATGGCACCATGCGCAGCACACACCGACACATGGGCACATAGTGGCCCATGGTAAGGCATGTCAGGGAAACCATGACATGCACACAGACCAGCACAGTTCTTGGGACATTTATACTTGCAATGCTGCGATGGACTGCCACCTGTCTGGAAGCCACCACCTGGAACACCCATCACCATGGTCTGGCCCATGCTGGCTACCAGCCTCTCCTCATTCAAGGTGAGGTGTATTGCTGTCTGCAGCCCACCCCTGTCGCCCCCAGAGAAGCCCTGATGGTGGCCATCTTCTCCTTGGCCCTCTGCTTCTCATCGAGGAAGTGCTTTTGGTACTCCTGTGGGGTCCGATTGTAAATGCCATGGGCATTCATGTGTCAGGCAACCTCCTCCCAGGCCTCGTCCCTGTGCTGGTGGCTGCCACCCCTGCCAGACAGGATGCTCTGCCCAAGGAAGTAGGCCTCCAGTAGCACCCTATCCTTATCAGATGTAAAGTTTGGACGTCTCCATCCTGCAGCTTCATCCTGTGCAGACACTGTGGTTCCAGGAGGGGGAGGACAGGAAGGTGAGGTGCCTACCAGGTGCCACAGCATGGAGGGATGGAAGGAAGATCCTGGGGATCACTGGGAAGGCAAGATGGAAGGGTGAGTTGGATGTCATTATCCACCTAGGTACTAATGACCTGGCAAATGGGGAGCCAAAGGAAGTTCAGGAAGAGTTTAGGAAACTGGGGAGGGGTCTCAAGCAAGTAGCTACTTCTGTCACTTTCTCAGAAGTACTACCTGCGAGAGGCAAGGGGAGAGCATAGGTGTGCATGCACCAAGAACTTTAACTCATGGTTGAAGAACTGGTGCTGTGAGGAAGGGTTTGGATTCATTGGTGACTGGGGACCCACCTGGAGGGATGGAGGTTTGTTCAAGCCTGACGGCCTGCATCCATCCTGGAGGGGAATCCAAGCACTCAATGATAAGTTAAATGCTACATTGACAAGCATTTAAACTAGCAAAGGGGGTGGCAGGCCAGCAAGGAGGGTACCTACTTGCTCAGCCCCCACAGCTAGCAGTGGAACCAGTGAACCGGAGGAGTGGCTATCTCTACAAAGCAGTGTGCAAAAGATGGAGATTAGCACCCAAGAGGTGGATCGGCAGAAATGGGGCAAAATTCAGCAGAAGAGCAGACAGCAAGGAGAACCAGGGATAAATGACAACCAAGGAGGGGTCTGGAGTAGAACAGCAAAACAGTCTAGGGAAGTCAAATCATGGAAAGCCATGTGTGCCAATGCCAGGAGCCTTAGCAACAAGATGGAAGATCTGGAGGCTGCCATGATGCAGTTAGACCTGGGACATTGTGGCCATCACTGAAACCTGGTGTAATGATAACCACGACTGGGAGATGGCCATACCTGGCTACAACATATTCAGAAGAGGCAGGGCAGGTAGAAAGGGAGGAAGAGTGGCACTGTATGTGAAAAATGACATAAGGGCTACAGAGATCCAGGAGAAACAAAATGGGGGAGAGATACTGTGGGTTAAGCTGGAAAGGAAAATGGGGCCAGCCATCCACACAGGTTTGGTCTATAGACCACCAGCCCAGGAGGAAGAAACAGATAGGGAGCTGATGATAGCCATCCAAATGATGGCAGACAAGGGTGAGGTAGTACTGGTTGGAGACTTCAATATTCCAGACGTGGACTGGAGCATCCCAGCAGCAACATCAACTAGGAGCAGATTTATCCTGGACTCCCTTCAGGGTGCCTTCCTCAAGCAACTGGTCATGGAACCAACTTGGCAGAAGGCAATACTGGACCTTGTGTTTACAAACAGGGACAATGTGATGGGGGTAACAGTGGGGGAGCACCTGGGGAACAGTGACCACCAGTCATTGTGGTTTGAAATCACAGAAAGAGCAGAACCAAACCACACAAAAACATGTATCCTGGATTTTATGGGGGCAGACTTTGGGAGGTCAGTAAGGGAATCCAAATCTCAGACAGAAGAACACATTGCAAAATCAGTGGGTAGAGGGGACAAAACCTTTTACAGGTACATAAGTGAAAAAAGAAAGGCAAATGGAGGAGTAGTGAGATTGAAGGGGGAGGATGGGGGCCGCGTGGAGGATGACAACAGTAAAGCTGGCATATTGAACAGGTATTTACGAACATACAAACATACAAAATTTGCCAGCAGATAAAGGCCTAGAGGTCTATCAAGTCTGCTCGAATGTGCAGCTAGCACCCCTTATTCTGCAGCTGCCCCTCCCTTTCACCCTTCCCCTTCATTAACCCTCCCCCTTGTCCTGTCCCATCCTCGTTTGAAGCAGTCCACTGTTCTACTGCATACCACTTCAGCAGGTAACTCATTCCACCCAGCCACCACCCTCTCTGTAAAAGTGTCTCCTCATCTCCCTTCTGAACCTTCCTCGCCCAGTCTCATATCATAGCCCCTGGTGTCCTCTCCTCCCTTACTTTGAACAGCCCCTCTGTACCTGTCTTGTTTATTCCTTTCATGTATTTAAAGGTTTCAATCATGTCACCCGTCTCTCTCCTCTCCTCCAGTGAGTACATGTTCAACTCCTTCAACCTCCTCTCGTATGATAAGTTCCCCAGCCCTTGATCATCTTTGTGCACTGCCTGCACCCCTCCAGTAACTTAATGTCCCTCTTCAGATCTGGATGCCAGTGCACATGAGCACTCCAGGTGTGGTCTAACTAATGACCTATACAGTGACAGAATCACCTCCTCCCTCCTCGAGGATATACCCCTTGCAATACAACCCAGCATTTTGTTGGCCTTTGCCGCTGCCTTCCTACATTGTGCCGAGTTGTTCATTGACCCTGTAATGAGCACACCCAGATCCTTCGTCTCCTCTGTCTGGGCTAGCTGCGCTCCCCCTAGCTGGTAACTCCTCCTTGGGTTCTTCATCCCAAAATGCAGCACCTTGCACTTTTTGGCATTAAAGCCCAGTTGCCAGGTGTCTGACCAGGTTTCAAGCTTGCCAGATCATCCTGCAACCCCTGCCATCCCCTAGGTCATCCACCACCGCCTACCTTGGTATCATCAGCAAACAGACTGATCTTGCTCTTGATGTCCCATGATATGTCTACAATGAATATCCCAAACAACACTGGTCCCAACACGGCCCTGTGGAACACCGCTTCGTCACTGCCCTTGGGTGTGAGAGCCTCACCCACCACCACTCTCTCTGTTGCCTTCCTGCAGCCAATTTCCTACCCATCTCACCAGCTTTGCACCCGCCCCTGTGCCTACTAACTTCCTTCCCAGCCTTCCATGTGGCACTGAGTCAAATGCCTTACTGAAGTCCAGATACAGGACATCCACATTTCTGCTCAGTCTTTACTGAGGAAGAGAAGGGTAATGGGTCTGAAGGGAGTACAAGGGGGAGAATGGTGCAGAAATGGACACAAGTCCCTTTACTCGAGAAAGGGTCCTGAAGGAACTAGAAGTAATAAGAGTTGATAAAGCAATGGGGCCAGATGGGGTTCACTCCAGGGTCCTTAAAGAACTAAGAGAGGTGGTGGCTGAACCTCTGGCTATCCTGTTTAGCCAATCACTGGAAACAGGGGAGGTACCCAAAGACTGGAGAACAGCAGATGTAGTCCCCTTATACAAAAGTGGAAACAAAGAGGAAGTGAAACAACAGACCAGTCAGCCTCACCTCGGTAGTGGGGAAGATCATGGAAGCACTACTGAAGGAGAGATCAGTGAACATCTGCTGTCAATGGACTAGAGGACCCAAGGCAGATGGTTTCACCAGGGGTGGTCATGTCAGACCAACCTCATTGAATTTTGACTGGGTGACTAGGAGGTGGATCAGGGAGGGCAGTGGACATGGCTTATCTGGACTTCAACAAGGCCTTTGACACTGTGCCACAAGACTATTACACAAACTGGGGAATATGGGTGTGGGCAGGACAGTAGGTGGTGGGTAGGTAACTGGCTGGGCAGCAGGACACAGGAGGGTGGTGGTAAATGGCTGTCACTCCACAGAGGGAAGAGTGACCAGTGGGGTACACATGAGGGATTAGTGCTAGGACCGGTCCTATTCAACATCTTCATCAGTGACATTCATGAGGAGCTAGAAGGCAGAATTTCACTGTTCACTGATGACACAAAGCTCTGTAATAGAGTAGACACACCAGAGGGTGTAGACAGAATGAGAAGCGACCTGCAGAAACTTGAAAAATGGTCAGGGGTTTGGCAGTTGAAATTGAATGCAAAGAATTGCAAGATAATGCATATGGGGCACAAACACCCTGGCACAATATATCAGTTATGGGGTGAGGATATAGCATGCACCACGCGGGAAAGGGATCTTGGGGTTATCATCTCTGATGACCTCAAGGTAGGGTAACATTGTGACAAGGCAGCAGGTAAAGCAAATAGGATGCTGGGATGCATAGGCAGGGGCATCACCAGCAGGAAAAGGGAGGTCATAATTTCACTATACAAGACACTAGTGAGGCCCCACCTGGAGTACAGTGTACAGTTCTGGAGACCTTACCTACATAAGGACATAGACATGGTAAAGAAGGTTCAGAGGAGGACAACAAAGATGGTACATGGATTGCATCACAAGTCCTATGAGGACAGGTTGAAGGAACAGAATATGTACTCCCTGGAAGAGAGGAGGGAGGGAGAGAGGGGATATGATAGAGACATACAAGTATCTTACAAGGAGGAACAGGGTGCAGGAATACACTATTTTTAAGCAAAAAAGATCTTCCAGGACTAGAGGGCATAGGATGAAGTTGGAGGGAGGACAATTCAGAGGAAACGTGAATAAGAATGTCTTCACAGAATGGGTGGTGGACAAGTGGAACACCCTGCCAGAGGAAGTGGTGGGGGCTGAAACAATCATGGGATTTAAGAATGCATGGGATAGACATAAATGAATTCTGGAGGTCAGGTAAGGGGCAGCAGACTTCTAGGAAAACATTAACTGAACTTACAAGCTCAAATGGGCAGACTGGGTGGGTCACAGGCCCTTATCTGCCGACACTGTCTATGTATCTATGTATCCTGTGGGTGGAAATATGCAGGCATCAGCACAATACAGGCAATTGTGGATGTGTGCCAGCAATGTGGCTGGATGCTGCACAGACACAGCCCCCTGGATGCCCTCAAAACCCCACTGTCAGATGCTGCTGGTGAGCTGTATATGGTAAAATTTAAACAGACTCACCTTCAAGGATGCAATACCTGTCGGTTACCTGTGGAGTGGGGAGATGTGTTCAGGAGCATTTACGGTCCAGGGCATGCAAATGAGATTAGGAGCAACTGCAATCAGATGCAAAGCAGGTGAGATGCCCCTGAATTTGGCAATGAGCTGATTTGGGAGCATTGTTTGTGAACTGCATAATTGCCCCCCAGCTCTTCTTAATCAGCAATGCACAACTGGGGCATTGCGTGCACCCCCCACTGTGCATTTCCTCACATGCGCGGTTGCATTGGGGGCATTTCCTGAATGCAGCACAAGTCGCACAGTGCATCCTCATACATGCGTGATGCATCGTCAGTAGCATGCCATGCATAAGCGCATCCTTTTCGATGTTGGCGGTTGCGCAATTGATGTCAGCAGCACATATCAGTCAACATTTGCTACTGGATCTGCGCTGCATGAATCGTGTTGTGTGGGTATGGTGCATTGGTGTGATGTTGCATCAGTGTGCCACTGCAGATCATGGCGCATGTCTGGCAGTATGCGCCATCCTCAGTGCACTATGAGTGGCAATGTTTGGCATTCACAATGTGGCAGTTCCGTGTGAGATGCACATGTGCGACCTGGGCGTGACCCCTGACCCTTGTCTCCCGCCCATACTGTGAGCATTGTGCATGTGCTGCAATGCGTAGTCGGTGGCAATTGCACATTACCATGCCGCAACCCTGTGATGCATGGTCCAGTGCTCAACAGCCTATCGTGCATGTGGCGCGAATAGGCCATTGCTCACTTGCAGCTTGTACTGTGCATTCCTGCTACCACAGCACTGCATCCCAAAATGCCAGATGCCCAGACAGCTGGACCCAGAGCCATGAACTTGGGGGAGGTGGAGCTTGTCAACCTGGTGGCACTTATGCCACTGGAGGGGCAACTCTTTGGTTCACAGGACCTCAATGAGCCATGTTCTGCAGCGTGGGTGAGGGTGGCAGAGCGTCTTGTGCACAGAACAGGTGTTGAGCACATGGGGGAACAGTGTAGGCACTGCTATAGTGACCTGCAGTGATGGGACTCTGACAGACTACATTGCTTTTGTGACCAGGCATGCAGGGGTGTGGTGCCACGCCCAGATAAGTCACAACAACTTACATCCACTCTAGCAGGCAGATGTTTGGTTCCAGAGGGGGCAGTGTGCTCTGGTGCACAGCCCCACACTCTAACGTCTTCATGGCACACACACACACACACACACACACCGTGTGGCATGCCTGCTGATGCCATGTGGGGTGCAGCCATGGCCACCGTGCGTCGAAGTGCAGCATGGTGTACAACAGGGGGATTGCACTGGCACTGGGGCAGGCACATTGTGGTTTTGACAGTGGCATGGCACACATCCATCCACACAATGCCATGGTGGGCATGGTCTGGGGTGGTGTCTGTTACTACACGCTGTCCAGAGTGCTGTTAAATTGGGTCACTGAGGAGGTGGGTCCATCACTGCATGCTGGCGCCAGTGGTGTTGCTGAGGGCCACTGGTGGGGGGGGTGTTGTACACACCTACTGTCGCCTCATGATGCTCTTTGCTTGTATTTCCCTCACAGGACTGGTAGACAGGTGGAAGGTGGTGGTGGTGGAGGCCAGGCACGCTAGGGCTAGTGCAGGAGGCCGGGGTTCTGGTTGTGTGGGTGCAGGTGAGTATACTGCTTGTGCATCCTCTGTGTGTTCATCGGGGGGCAGGCCATTGCCTGCCTCATGTGCATGTCTGTGTGCTGCATGTTGTGCACACACATGAGGTGTTGCCTTGACAGCGTGTGCTAGGGCCACAGTGCACATGGCTCCTGTGTGTCTGTCCACCATGTACACATCTGCTAAGGACCATGTGCACATTGTGGTGCTCCACTGGTGGTCGGATGGGGCCTGCACTGTTGGCATGCCTGCACATGTTGCTGTGCACATGCTGTGTGGCGACATGGCTGCTGCCCCTCTGCGCACTCTCTGCCATGTGCACTGTCTCAGTACCATAGCATGGTCACTGTGTGGCTCTGTGTGCCAGCCAGTTGCTGGTGTGCAGTGTGCATGGTGGACTGTTGGCCATTGCCATGGGGGCTGCCTCCAGCACACTCGTGTGGTGGTTGGGAGGGGTACGGTGTCGAGCATGGCACTGAGTTCCTGTTGTCTGTGTCTCCACTGTAGGTCCACAGAGAGTACAGCCGGATGTGTTGGGGAGGAGGAGAGGCCGGATCTTCCTATGGCCAGCAGGGATCCAGCTATGGAGGGTGCTCAGGAGAACCATGGCACCACTGTACAGGAGGCAGGGGCAGCTCCTGCAGGTGATTACCCTGCTTGTAAGGTACTAAGTGCAGGGGGCAGGAGAGATGGATGCTGGGCTGCAGCCCATCCTGGACATTAGGCCACTGGGCCATTTGTATATAGCTCTCTTGTTGGCTGACCCTTACCCTCCATGACCATCTCTGTTACCAGCAGTCTTCCCCTGTTCCCTCCATACCGTCCCTTTAATGTGTTCACTGCTTCTTGTTACTTTGTTCATTCTCACACCGCCCTATCCCTGTTCTTTGTTTTTTGTACTTGTGTACATATTGCTTCTGGTTTTCATATTCTTGATTCAGTAAATCTTTTGATATTGATGACGGTGTCTGTGGTCATTCATTATACCTTGTGCTGGTGCCCTGTTGTGCTTGCTGGTTTCCACAGTACCTTTGTTCCCACTCGCACATGTGCCCCTGTGGTGCTGTGCATCCATAAGCCATGTCCACCTTTCATGCACACTACAGTGTGTGCCCTCCATGTTGCGTCTGTACTTTTGAGCGGCCTTCCACTGTGCTGGCTTGCACAGTGCCTCTGTTCTTGTGTGGTGTGAGGTGGTTTGTTCTATAGCGGTGGTCCCGTTGTACTGCTCTTCTTGCTGCCCACAGTACCTGTGGGCATGTTCCACCTGTGCAGGACATGGCCTTTGGCCTGTGTGCCATTGTGCCTGTCCCCCTGTGTGCACCTGTGTTGCAGCTCCCATGTATACCCTGCTGTGTTCCTGTGCACCAGGACATGCGTGGCTCCCTCTGCCATGCTGACCGGTGCACCTCTGCTGCTGTGCTGCACCTTATCAGTCACCTCAGTGATTGGCGTCTGTGCCTGTTGGTCCCCTGTGTTGGGTGTGTGTCTGGTGCTGCCAGGTGTCACCCATGTGTGCTCTGTCTGTGCACCTGACCTAGTCTGCTTTGGCGGGCCACTCTCTGGCCCTTTGGCCCTCTGCCCAGTCCCTGCCGGGCTGTTCACCAGTGTCCCTTGTGTCACTGCAGTCTCCCCCTGTTGCTACTTTGTGCCTTGATGACTCGCTCCTTATTCAGTGTTTTGTGGTCCAGGGTGCTTCTGCGCATCCTGGTTGTGCTGGGGCAACTCTGGTTGTGCCATGGCGCTTCAGTGGTATTCACAGTGGGGATGAGCATAGTGCATCTTCCAGCACATCTTTCTGTGAATACCACTGTTTGGGGCAGGCGCATCTCATTTGCCCCAGCATACATCTCAACTTTCACGCCCGGCGCATCTGCTATGAATTCTGCCCACTGTGTTTAAGTGTAAAAATATGTTTTATTAAATATACTACAAGACATGCCCATGGGAAAACACAGTTTCAAATGCTATGCATTAGACCTTTTTTTTCATATTTAGTATTTATTCACGCACAGAGGTACATCCAAAATACAGTCACTAAAGCATCATATATAGGAGATACAAGGTCACAGCTTAGGCATAATTTCTTTATTATCTATCACACATATGTCAAGCAGTGAAGATGAAAACAATGAAAAGAAAGAGAAGGCTAATGTGTCTCCATAATCTGTGTGCAGCACTTGCATTTTACAGTAAGGGCTGGGCGCTCCAACACAGGGCACTCTCCTATACCACACAATTCCAATAAGTCACCATACAAAGGTGTCAAAATAACCTCTGTCTCCCACAAAAGGCAAAAAGTGAACCTAAAACATTATTTTACAGGGTCCATTGTTCATCTATGGTGGTGTAGTAAAACACCCAGGGCCTCCAGCATAGTCACGTGAGACCTTCTTATGGTAATATGAGGTTCTCACATGCCATCAAATCCTCTACATGGATTGCTTAATTAATCGATCAAATAATTAATTAATGTCTTTGGTAACCGGGTAAGTGAGCTGATCCAAAGGACCGGTTTGAGTCATGACCTGGGCCACAAGGTGGCTAAAACATAAGACCAAAATAATAAAAGGCAGAGAAGTACAGCATACGAACAGACCTCAACATGAGGGCATAATACAGTATTAAACAAAAATTTAATATGTACATAAGGCATCAAAAATTGAAACACAAAAGGCAAAGGGAAACATCACATTTACAGACTTGGTAGAGGTACAGTAGCAGTGGACTAAGCTAACAAAGAGTATCAACAACTATACAGTTCTTGACTGAAATACAGTACATGGATGACTAGGAGTTCAGGACATGTTAGTAAAGCAGATACACAAGTGCATAATATGCTAGGGACCTAAAAGGCATGGGAAAATCAGAGATGAGAAAGGCAAGGGTGGGAGTAAGGGCAAGCAGTGCACAGTTGATCATAGGGCATGGCCGGTTTATGGGCTCTGGTACTGTCCATGGAAACAGCTACAGGTGAACTCAGTCAGGAGCCAGGCTCTTACAGCAGGTTTGTTTTGAAAGATAAGTGGGAGGGGGATGAGCGAATGGATGTTGTAAGTCTATTCCATAAGGTAGGGCAGAGACAGAAAAAGCTTTATTGCCCATAGCTGAAGAGATGCGTGGGGCTTCCAGAGGAGGGATGGAGGATACTCTGAGGTTCCTAGAAACCACCCTATCAGTAAGTAGAGAAGGGCAGGGAGACAGGCGGTTGTTTCTGAGTGAGTTATCTACTAAACAACCTAAGGCATCGTCGAAATGACCCTGGAGAGGGAGCCAGCCTAGGGACAGGTAGAGTGAGCAGTGGTGGGTGGAGTAGGGGGCCTAAAGAGCAAAGTGACAGATGGAATTGTAAGTTGTGTTTGGGCAAGAGCGTAGTGAAGAGAACACAAAGGAGTAGATAGGGGAGCAGTAGTCAAGGATGGGCAGAAGGTTACCTTGCGCAATAGCTAGACGAGCCTCAGGAGACAGAAGTTGTTTGAGATGGTAGGCAGCACCTAGTTTTTGGTGAATTTTCCTCACAGTGTTATTTATATGTTCATTGAAAGTAAGGGATGGATCGAGGGCAACACCAAGATATTAATTTTAAAGGAGTATTAAAGGAGGGGACATTCTGTGTGTGTGTGTGTGTGTGGGGGCTGCTGGGGTGAGTACTAGGAGAGAGGAGTTGGATTTAGCGACCTTGGCAAGGAAAAGTTTGGAGCCAGAGAGCATAGCTTTAGTCTTCTTCTCATTAACTAGGAGTTTACTTAATAGGAACCAATTGTGTACAGAGCCATAGTTTTGTGTGAGGGCAGATTAGATGGATTACAGAGGTTAGTCGCTGTGGTAGAGGACTAGGTCATCTGCATAGAGCAGTGCCTCACAACTTAGGTTTTCTGCAGGGAGTGCATTAATGAACATGGAAAAAAGTAGAGGGCCAAGTATGGAACCCTGGTGAACTTCAGTGTGGATAGGTAGGGTAGCAGAGGAATATTTACCTATTTTAACAGACTGGGACCTGTTAGATAGATAACTACAGAACCATGCAGCAGTTTCCATGGAGCAGCCAAAGCGTAGCAGGGTGGAGTGGAGAAGGTGGTGGTCAACAAGATCGAAAGCCTTCGATAGATCCACAGATACCGCACCCGTGGCCTTGCCCATGTCCATATTTCTAAGAACGTGGTCAGAGAAAAAGGGCCAGAGCAGAGGAGGTGTTTAAATCAACACTTAAATCAACGTTTGCTGATGATTTATAACTTAAACACAAACAATTCATTAATTAACAATAATGGGAAGGAATTAAATATTTTTTCCTTTCAATACAGTAGCCCTTTACTGCAGTGAACCTCACTATAATGAAATCCCAGCAATACCGAACTGGGTGCATGGCTTCCGACAATAAACAACTGTTCCTGTAAAATCATCAATGCTTCACTTATGCTCCCTGACTGTGGTCCTTCCCCCCACTGTGACTCTATCCTGATTGTACACGCCCTCCCAGTTGCTCAGTCCCATACATGATGGAACTTATTCTGTTGGTTGCTTCTTCAGTTCTCTAACTGTGCTTCACAACTTGCAGCTACAGCATAGGCATGGATGGAATAGAGGACGTCAAAATGTAATATCCCAAAGTTGGGATTCCCCAGCAGTTCCCCAGAAGTCTTCAGTCTCCCTGGTGTACCCCAGCAAAGGTGCCCAAATCACAGTCTTAAAATAATGCCAAGCTAAGGTTGCTATGCCAGCACGTGGCAAAAGTAAACATTGTGCCCAGGATAGAATGCTGTGCTGAGCTGCACATGCACAGCATTCTAATTCCAGAACCAGAACCCAGAGTGTTGCTGTTTAAAAAATAAAAGTTGTTAAAAGAGAATTGTGGTAGCTGTACAGGAGAGAGGGCGCAAAAAGCTTGGAGGGGCTAAAAATGGCCCACCTGGAGGGTTGAAGCCATCCCTGAGGGCTTGTCTGCATGCCTCTTCTGCCTTCTGCTACTGAACACTGTCCTGCGGTCCGCGGTGCGTCGGGAGCACCAGAAGAAGTGAAGCTGTCCAGTGCACACCCTCCCCGTCGGAAGGGCTTGGTGCCCCAGTGCCCTATTTTATTGTTTTATTTTAAAATGGAGTTTTCTGTCTGGCGGCGATAGCAGAGCCGCATTGTGTGCACCAGTCTTGGACCTCGTAAGGTCCCCGGTCAACTGAGCAGCTGCCCGAAACCCTCCCTCTGCCAGAAACACCTCCAAGCCTCCCGATCCAGCTCTTTGACCCCAGGCCAGGGCTGTGAGTTGGTGGCAGCACGCCAGCAAAGTGCTGACTGCCAGGAAAACAAACAGAAAATTGTTTATTTTTTTTTTAGTAGTGCTAGGCGCAAAACATAGTGGTCGATGGCCGAGAGCATGAGGGGCTAGAAATTGCATATGGGGCATGTCGACGCCCAGGGCAGGGTCCCAGCCTGCAGGCTCAGAAGGGAAAGTGTTTAATTATTGAAAACAGAGAGGAGGTGGGGTGGTTGAAGAGTGAAAGACAGGCCCTGCATAGGGCTAGCAGATATTTAAAGGGGCAATAAGGTCTGAAAGAGTTTTAAATAGGGCAGCTAGGCCCAAGTTATTGGAGAGGGCATCCAGGCCCGACATTAAAGTGGCCCAGCAACGTAGGCTCAGTGTACTTAAAGGGGCCCAGCCAGTCACGTAGGCTCAGTGTACTTATAGGGCCCAGCCAGCCACATGTGCCCAGTGTACTTAAGGGGCCCAGTCAGCTACTGTAGCAACCAGGCCCAATGATGTCCAAAGGGGGCCCAGCAGAGAAAGCCCCAGAATAGTATAAAGGGGCAATGCCCATGTTATTTAAGGGGGTAATGCCCAGAATAGTAAAAGGGGGCCCAGCAAGCCAGGGCCAACGAGTTATTTAAAGGGCAAGTTAGGCCCACAGTATTTAAAGGGACCCAACCTCACAAGGCTTATCACTTGTCAAGGGGTTAGCTAGCCATATAAGCCCACATTTGTTAAGGGGTTTAGCTAGTCTGTCCCAGTAGGACAGTGGTTTAACTGAGGCCTAGCACAGCTATAAGGGGCCCACCTAAATAGAGCACCCCACAGTCTAAGGAGGTCAGCCAGCGGTCAACTGCCAGTGTACCCACAGTAGCAGGAGAGCCCATTTAGTTAGAGGGACCCACTGTAGTTAGGTCCACAGTTAGCAAGGGCTTCACCTAGAAGGTGACCAGACAGAAGGAACTAAGTGCTTGTTATTTACTGTGATCTATGCATTCAGAGACTGTGATACTGTGCAGGATTATTGGAACTGTGACTTTTAATTACATTAAGCCAGCATCTTGTGCCATTGTGCATTTGAATCAGTCTTCAGCAATTCATCAGAGACATTGCACCCGTGTGGGTTCAAATCAACCTTCAGCAATCTTTCAGAGACATTTCACCAGTGCATTTCAGAATCAGTTCCCAGCAGCTCTGGATGGGAGATTTCATAAGCGTACTCCAGAATCAGCCTGCAGCAGTTTTCCTGAAGAAAAGAACCGAGCCATATTTGCAGTTTGCAGCATCATGTTTGTTGTTTTCCTCTGACAGTTCCCAATGTACAGCTTGGCCCAGTGCAGAATCTGCCATCCGTTTTCTTATTTTGTCATTCGCATCAGAGTGCCATCTGGATCTTCTGTTCCAGTTCTCTGAGTGATGCCCTGTTTGTTGTTTGACATGTGCCCTAGGCTCATCCAGCCGTGGAGCCCCGAACTCTGTCATACTTCGATGCATGGTTTGTTGTTTATGTGTGCCCTTGGTTTCTCTGACCTTGGAGCCCAGAACACTGTCGTTCTCCAATGTCCAGAGACTTCTTCATCTGGACTCCTTCTTCTCGTGGTGTCTGCATCGTCTTCGTCACCCAGTAGTCCAGAAGTGGGCTGTGGCAGGTTGATCTCTATCTTCTTCTTCACCTTTGTCTTCTTCATCCGGCAGTCCAGAAGCGGGCTGTGGCAGGGTGATCTGCATCGAATTCTTCACTTGGCAGTGCAGAAGAGTCTGTGGCCGGGTGATTTGCAACATTTCCTTCTCCGGGCAGTCCAGAAGCAGACTGCAGCTGGATTTTGTGTGTTTCAGTTCTGGCAGCCCTTAGTGGGTTCTTAGCCGGAGAAATCTTGGTACCTGTTCTTGTATTCCGGTGACCCTAGAAAGGTGGGGTGTGGCTGAGAAACTCATGGTCTGTTAAAAATCTTCTCTGCATTCCCCTAGTTTCCAAAAGGTTCTCAGAGTCACACTGGACAGCCAGTCGAGTTGATTCTTGTCATGACAATTCCTTTGATTACATTTTCTTCTCGACAACAGAGAAAATTCAACCGTGCATGAGCTGCCATCCGTAATACATACAGACTCTTTTTCTAGCATGTAGTGGGATTTATAGTGTGGAGTACTCCAGGTAATAGCTAGAGGTGCACCATGGGGTTGACTTAGAAGGTTCTAAATAGGGATTAGAGATAGGACGCTCTTACAGCGTAGCTGTTACATCCAGTTAATATCTTGCTATTTTTATTATAGAGTTACCCCTTACAGGGGTTAGAAATAGGATGCTCTTATAGTGTAGCTGTTACAGCCAATTCCTCCTTACAGTTTTCCTCATACAGGAGACTGGAGTTTTAGTATAAGGCCTCAGGGCAGTAATAAAATAATAGAGGTAGAACTGAATGTTGTTGTACCCTTTTCTCCTGTTCCCTACCCTGTGGTCCATTGTTCAATAAACTGGCTCCTTTCTTAAATCGTGCCTCCTGCCTCTCTGTTTTGGAGAAAGTAACAACAGGTAGCCAAACAGGAAAATAACTGCCTTACCACCTAGTGGATGTACTTTAAAAATTTGATTTCTAATATTCATAATCAATAATTTTCCTCCTCTCTCTCTCTCTCTCTCTTACCACTAAGAGGAGAATAAAAAAAGAAAAACCCTTCAATCCAAAGAAACAATAGGAGATCTTTAGCTCGCTTCACCTGGCATCACCTGGCGTCATGGACAGGATACTTTAATTGGAGTCCAAAGTAGGGAGCGGTTTAGCAGAAATGGAATCCAGAAGGCCAGAAACCTTGAGTGGAGCTGGAGAAGGGGCACAGCTGAACTCGATTATGATGCCATACTACTTTGGTGTGCCCTGGTTGCCACAGTTCTCTGGGAACCCTACAGATTCGTCTACCACCAGTTTAGGAGAGTTCTAAAGTAAAATGCTGCCTATGTTCCAATTACAAACCTTGTTCTACTAAAAGGTCGCCTTGCACTGCTAAAAGCGGAGCTTCAGGGCATCGACTGGACTGACCTCAATGAGGCCAATGACATTTATTTATTTATTTATTTATTTAAACATCAGTTTAACAACCTTTGAGCTAGGAGCTCATTTACAAAGGTACCTCGTCACATAGAGGACAGACAGCAGCACAAGAGACAACAGATAATAACAGTTTAGGAGCGAGTTATCATTCAGGGTTACAGTAGGTTCCAATACATATGATAGTAGATAAGTTAAAGTTCAAAATTAGGGTAGGGAGGGTGTAGGTAGGAGAGGAAGGAGGAAGAGGGGAGTGGCACTGGAGGAGCAGAGAGGAGGTGATGGCCAGGGATGACGGGTGGGTAGAGGGAGGAGGTGTGAAGGAAGGGGGGGGGGAGTGCAGCTCAGCGAGCATTGTCAGTGGGTAATAATTAATTTTTTTTTTTTTGTTAGCGGCAGCAGCATCTGTGTGAGATGAGCAGGTGGTTTCTGAGGCTGAGTTTAAAACTTGCTAATGATGGGGAGTCAGAGATACAGACAGGGAGGGAGTTATACCAGGTAGGTGCTCTGTGAGGGAATGCCCTTTGGCCTTGTGAGGTCCTAGCTCTTGGTATAACCAGAGTTGTTTTGGATGAGCTGCGGGTGTTCACAGTCGGCGTGGCTTCGTTGGATAGCGTCAGTAGGCCAGTATGGAGATAGGCCATGTAGGGCTTTAAAGGTGAGCATGCAGGTTTGATACATGAGCCGCTCATCCAGGGTGAGTAGGGTAGCCAAGGGGTACAGCAGACATGTGTGTAGAATCTGGGTGCACTGGTTATAAGTCTGCAGAGCTTTGTTAAGTATAAAGCGAACTTTGCTCGGGGCTGTCTGATCAGCTGACCCATAAGACCGTGGGCCGTGGTCGATGAGAGATATGACCGAGGAGGTGACAGCCAGGCGAGGGCATCCTCAAGGGAGGCATTTTTGTGCTGAGGAGAATGCTCAGCCATGAGTTGGTGGCAGAGCTCAAGGAGGAGATATGGCCATGGAAAGAGAGGGCAGGGTCAAAGATTATTCCAAGATATTTATAGGACTGCACAGGTTCGATGGGGATATTGAGGGCAGAATGGACAGTGAGGGGAAATTTGCTGAACTTATTTTGGGGGTGGGAGAAGAGCACTGTTTTTGTTTTCTTTAGGTTGACTATGAGTCAGTGCTCAGTGAACCAGGTTTCAGCAGAATCATAGGCAAGTTGGAGAGAGCTCTGAAGCGACATAGGGTTACTATCAGAGGCAATGAGTACTGCATCATCAGCATAGAGCAGGATCTTACCCACACATTTGCTGGGTAGTGAGTTGAGGAAGAGGGAGAAGAGTATGGGTCCAAGACCAGGGCCCTGAGGGACTCCAGAGTGAATAGGGCAGGTGCTGGAGAGAGTTCCACTAACTTTCACACATTGAGAGCGGGCTGAGAGATAGCTAGCGCACCAGGAGACCGGACCAGTGGCAAAACCTATGTGGTCGAGGGTGGTTAACAGGAGTGGGTGCGATACGGTATCAAAAGCTTTAGATAGGTCAATGAATACCGTACAGCCAGGGCACCAGAGTCCAAGGAGGTGTGGAGGAAGTTGGCGAACTCCAGAAGTGCTGTATTGGTACTATGACCGGCTCTGAACCCATGTTGCTCAGGGCAGAGAACATTGTACTTAGAGGTAGTTAGAGATTTGAGTGGCCACAATTTTCTCCAAGGCCTTGGGGGGGATTGAGATGGGTCGGTATCACGGAAAAGTTCTGTCACCACCTTTGTGGACAGGGGTAACCGTAGCAACCCTCCAGACAGCAGGAAATTGTCCAAGACAGAGGGATTTGTTAAAGATGCATGTGATGGGTGAGATGACCTGGTCCAGGACCTGACGTAGGAGGCAGGGATCTAGGGAGTCATTACCGATGGTGTTACCTTTTAAGGCTTTTAGCAGGTGTGGCCGAGCTTCTTTAATGGTCACACAATGCAGGTGGAACAAGGGGCGTGTGATGGGTGGAGCAGAACAAGGGGGTGGAGGACTAAAGAAGTTACCAGGGAGCACTGAGCTAAGATCGGTAAAGGAGTTATTGAGGTGAGTGGCAATGAGGACTGGATCAGAGGAGACAGCACCATTGATGTTAAGAAGTGAGGGAGAGGGAGACCAGGAGTGACCATTCAGCTGCTTGACATTTTCCCAGAAGGACCTAGGGTTCCCCCAAGAGGAGGAAAGGGAGGCTTGATAGTACTCTGCCTTTGCCTTGAGGATACCCCAGGTGCACCGGTTACGAGCTGCAGCATAGGTCTGCCTGTCTGCTGGACGGCCAGTTGCAACAGCAAGGTGCCACAGGTTGTCCTGCTGCTTAAAAAGCCGCCGCAAGTCGGGGGTGATTCAAGGGGCAAATCTCACTTTGGACCTCTGAGCAGTTATAGGTGCGAAGATGTCACAGGCAAGGTTGAAGATGTTGACAAAGAAGGCCAGCGCCATGTCAACGCTAGTTGCATTTATCAATGGGGACCAGTCTGTGTGGGCAAGGAAATGCTTTAGGTCTTTAAGCCCCCCCAGGTCTAAGCCACCTCCGAGAGGTGGTTTTGACAGGGGGTGTGGGCTGAGTGGTTTCCCAGTTGAAGAGAACAGGGGAGTGGTCACTAAGATAGTCAGGGAGGATTTGGATATTGTGGACGTGGCTTGGCCTGTTAGTAAGGACCACATCCAAGAGTGTGCTAGAGCCCCTTCTGGGGTTGACTCTAGTAGGCAGGGAGACTAGTTGGGTAAGATCAATTGCAGTGAAGGCCTCGAGGGAGGAAGAGGATACATAGACATGGCCTTTGACCACTTCATAATTACATTCAACTCTGTCTGTGACAAGCATGCCCCGATAAAGACAAGGAAAATAAAAGGGTATTGCAATCCCTGGATCACCCCGGACCTACTAGATCTGCTCAATGCCAGAGATGTCCTCTGGTAGATCGCAAGAGCGCACAATACCACCACTAGCATCCAAACGTACAAACAAGCCCGAAATAAATGCACAAAAGCCATCCGACATGCCAAAAGCGCATTCTACAAAGAAACCCTCTCCAGCTCCTGGAACAACAGCAAATTGTTCTGGGATAATCTCAATGACATAACTGGCAAAGAACCCAGAAACATAGAAACATAGAAACATAGAATTTGACGGCAGATAAGGACCGCTTGGCCCACCCAGTCTGCCCATTTCCCTACCTGATGGATAAGCTGCAGATCCTAGTTAACCAGCAGCCTACTTCTTCCTACCCCCACCCCCTAGAATTGCCTTATGACTGTCCCATGCATGCTTGAATTCCGCCACTGTTTTTGACTCCACAACCTCCTCTGGAAGGCTGTTCCATGCATCCACAACCCTCTCTGTGAAAAAATACTTCCTTAAATTACCTCTGAGCCGCCCCCTTCTATCTTCAAATTGTGCCCCCTTGTTCTTGCACACCTCTTTTTTGAAAGATGCTACCTCTTGGACTTTGATGATTCCCTTGAGGTACTGAAAGTTTCTATCATGTCCCCTCCTCCTCCTTTCCTCGAGGCT
Organism: Neoceratodus forsteri; assembly: GCA_016271365.2. Classification (NCBI taxonomy): domain Eukaryota; kingdom Metazoa; phylum Chordata; order Ceratodontiformes; family Ceratodontidae; genus Neoceratodus; species Neoceratodus forsteri. The sequence goes on along the minus strand of CM028131.1, from coordinate 1,399,603,581 downwards.
ATACATATTAAGCTCCTTAAGTCTCACTTTATGTCTTCCGGTGCAGACCCTGCACCATTTTAGTTGCCCTCCTCTGGACAGCTTCCATCCTGTCTATGTCTTTGCGGAGATTGGGTCTCCAGAACTGCACGAGTACTCCAGATGTGGTCTCACCAGCTGTCTGTACAGAGGGATAATAACTTCTTGTTTTCTGCTGGTGATGCCTCTCCATGCATCCCAGTATCCCCAGCCCTCCTTGCTGCCCTCTCACATTGCTTGCCCACCTTTAGGTCATCTGATATGACTACCCCCAGGTCCCTTTCCATTTTTGTTGTTGTTAGTATCTCACCCCCATTGTGTACTCTTCCCTGGGTTTTGTTTCCCAGGTGCATTACCTTGCACTTCTTAGCATTGAATCTAAGCTGCCATACATTTGACCATTCCTCTAACCTTGCCAAGTCCTTCTCATCCTTTCCACCCCACCTTGTGCATCAACTCTGTTGCAGATCTTGTGTCATCTGCAAAGAGACATACTTTTCCTTCCAGTCCCTCTGCAATGTTGCTTATAAAGACATTGAAGAGGACCGAATCTAATACTGAACCTTGTGGTACCCTCATCATAACCCTCTTTCAGAGCGGACTCCATTTACTATTACTCTGTGTCCTATTCTCCAGCCAATTCTTTACCCAGGCTGTCATCTTGGGCCCACTCCCAGGCTGGCTAACTTGTATATAAATATTTTGTGTGGGACTGTGTCAAATGCCTTGCTAAAGTCTAGGTAGGCCATGTCACAGCCCCTCCTGATCTACTACTTTGGTCACCCAGTCAAAGAAATCTATCAGATTTGTCTGGCATGACCTTCCTGCTGTGAATCCATGCTGCCTTGGGTCCTGTGCCCTCTGGCCTCTAGATACATAACAATTCTTTCCTTCAGAGTGATTCCATCATTTTCCCTACCACTGAGGTTAAACTAACAGGTCTGTAGTTTCCTGCTCTGCCTTGCTCCCTTTTGTGAAGGGAATCACATCTGCCCTCCTCCAGTTCTCAGGTACCACCCCATCCTCCCATGATTTGTTAAAGAGGGTAGTCAGTGGTGTCACTAGTTCTAGCCTTAGTTCTTTAGAATTCTGGGATGAATCCCATTAGGCCCCATTGCTTTGTCCACCTTCAGTTTAAGAGCTCTTTCAGAACTCTTTCTTCTGTAAATGGGCTGGTATCAACTTCTGTATCAGAGGTATCTACTGTTTGTTTTAGGTACCTCCCTCTTCCTTTGTAAATACTGAGCAAAAATATTTGCTTAGTATCTCTGCCTTTCACAGTCACCCTCTGCCCACCCTCCCTCCCTTTATTAAGCCTCACTATCCCTCCCTTGGTCTTCCTTTCCTCCCTGATGTACCTATAAAAGGTTTTATCCCCCTTCTTAACTGAGTTGGCTATCTTTTCCTCGGTTTGGGCCTTTGCTGTTCTGACTGCCTGTCCAGCTTCCTTTTGTTTTAACTGATACAGTTCTCTGTCCTGTTCCTTCTGTGATTCCTTGTACTTCCTGAATGCTTTCTTTTTCTCTTGAACCTTCATGCTCCATCAATGCTCATGGTTGACAGCACACTATCCTTGGATCAACAGTGAATTGCCATGCTCTTAATGATGCATTCACGGACCTCAGCAGTATACTCTCAGCAGACTACTTTAATCCCTTAATCCCGGCTGACCCTAACACATTCCAGCAACCACCCTCCAAGAGACTGCTCTTCCATTTCAAGGTAATCTCTGAATCTGAAGCAAGAAAGTACCTTGTGCGAGCTCTGGGAAAATCAAGACACAGCAGAGATACCCTGGACCTTAAATGCGTCAGCAAGACACTGGAGAAAGTCCTCAGCCCTCTCACTAAGGTTATCAACCTCTCCGTCTGCCACTCCAAGTTCCCCCTGCGATGGAAATTGGCATCAGTAACCCCTGTGCACAAAGGAGGTGATCGGACTCTACACAACAACTACAGACCTATCTCCATACTCCCCCCCCCTCCAAAGCTCTAGATCAGATTGTAGCAGATCAGTTTGTTGAGTATCTGAACCAGCACCAACTCCTCTGTTCTGAACAACATGGCTTTCGACCAGGTCACAGTACCATTACAGCATTACTGGAAGTTACAGGTTACACCCACCACTCCCTAGACCAAGGCCTTCTGGTAGGAACAACATTTACTAACCTATCAAAAGCTTTTGATACGCTGCACCATGGGCTCCTTCTGAATCAGTTGTCTGCTACTGGGCTCTCTCCAGAATTCATTCATGGTTCAACAGCTACCTTCACAACCAATAGCAAAAGGTCAGGCTAGGAGACACCACCTCTGTTAGCAGGCCTGTCAACTCCAGGGTCCCACAGGGGTCAATTCTGGGGGTCCTACTATTTAGTCTTTTCCTAAACTAACTGCCGGCCTCCTGTCCGACCCAGATGCTCCTTTACTCAGATGATGTGGGTATCTTCACCAGAAACCCCCATCCGGAACAACTAACAGCAGAACTCCAAAGGGGATTCTAATCCACAGAGAAATGGTTTAAGGAGCATAGACTAATCATGAATTGTAAAAAAACAAAGACAATGTTGTACTCCAGCACACAGAGTAAGTTCAAAGCATTACCCCCTTCGATCAGAAATGAAAGCGGTGACACCCTAGAACACGTCCAGTTTTTCAGATACCTGGGTATCACAATAGACTCCACTCTGTCTTATGTCCAACACATTGCTAACACTGCAAAGGCTATCAATACAAGAATAGGGATTCTTTACCACCACAAGCACTGCTTAACCTATGAGGCATTGAATCTGGCCATCAACAGCTCAATAGTCTCCCTTGTTGATTATGGACTGGCTATCTATGGATCAGCAACTGACACCACCCTACAACACATTTCCATCGTGCTTAATAAGGCATGTCACCTTCTCACAGGTGCTGCAAGATTCACGCACACCTGTGACCTCTACTCACAGGCCGATTGGCTCCAACTAAAGGAAAGAATAAGATACCAATCTTGCCTCCTTGCCAAGAAATGCTCTCTCAATCTACTACCGGCAGGGGTCCAGAAACTCCTAACCATGGACTCAAGCTCCTGTTTCACAAGGAACTCCGACACCCAGATCTACAAAATTCCTAAACCTGCACTGCCTTGGCACAATGCGCATTCTGCTACCGTACTCCTCACTGTACCAATGTCTTACCACTGGACATTTCCAGTGCTGCAACTATTGGTGTTTTCAAATACAAATTATGACAGTACCTTATCTCAACCAGCAGCTGTGGCTGCCTCCACTAACACTCCTCCTGTGCCTCAAGGACACCCTAGCACTCTTATCTCATGTCTAACCTACTTGTCTGACGTGACCTATCCTTAGCACTTCAGGTCACCACCCTACCTCACAACCTTTGCCACCTCTGCCCCACCCATTCTGTATACTCCCCCACTCCCTACCCACCCTCTAGCACCCTTACCACTATCCTTCTACTATCATCTCCTCTCATGCAACCCAGTAGGGTGCCCTAACTTTGACTTGGGCAAATTACTTGCTGCCTATGATCCTAAATTTGGTGTGTTCATTATAGAAACTCTGTCTACAAATGTACTACTGTGTCTTACTGTAACCCTGTCTAAAACATGTACTACTGTTTTGATGTACCTTTGTCCTTGTAACTGACATGGAACCCATAAATGAGCAACCACTCAAGAGTGTAATCCAAAAACTCAATAAATAAATAAATAAATAAATAATTAAATAAAATAAAAATATATGAGATTCTTAAGTGACAGTAAGTAGAAATGGTGATTGAACAACTCACCGGTGTGGCCCACCGAGAAGTTAGTACTTGGCCAGAGCATGAAAAGGCACATGTGGAACACATTTTTAACAGACTACGTAGGATGCTTGACAGCCATATGCTCTCCAACTTAAAAATGAAATTTTTCTTGAGGGTGCAAGGAGTTGGTGAAACCTTACAGGAGTATGCTGTCAGCCTGCAAGAGGCCCTCAAGGCAATCGAAAGGTTGGATCCCCATGATCTCCTTGACCCTGATGAACTGTTAAAAGAAAGGTTTATAGAAGGGGTGAGAAGCGAGACTCTCCACCGAGAATTATGGCTGTTGCCAAAACAGAACCAGGACATGCAGTTTCTAAATTTCAAAGAGGAAGCCATTGAGCTGTTGGGACATGAATGTCCTGCTGACAGATTGGCTCTCCAGCAGTGTTGTGGAATAACGCCGGAGAATTGTTGGATGAGACATCTGGTATGGTGTTGGACTGCAGCTACAAATAGCCGACTTGACTGGGTATCAAAAGAGCCCCAGACCCAATAGTACTCAGGAGGACCACAGGGATTCCACAGTTACCGATATGACAGAGATCAAGGTATGGGTGATTCTGCACCAAGAACCTCCAACCATGAGACGAACAGGGAAGGGCAGAAGTCTTTGGAGATGGAACTGTCCACGCGGATGTGGCAGGATATGAAGAGGGAACTACAGAATATCAGGGAGGATTTGAGACATGAAATGAGAGACCAGATGGCTAGAGGACCAGAGTGGCATCTGTCTAGACCCCTAGCAGCTAGAAATATGGTAAGAAGGCCATCTGACCAGTTTGATGCGAATGGGAGCCCCATATGTAGAAGGTGTGGAATCAGTGCCCACATTGAGAGAAGATGTACTCAGGAGGTGAGCACGCCTGCCATGGCTTTAAACAAAGAGTCCCCGGGGTGGCGGACCGAGCCTCGGGACAATCCACAGTAGTCCCATTAAGAAACTCACCTCAAGCCAGGTTCATTGGAAATTGTCCAACCACCACTATAAAATTTAACGGAATTAAGGTGGAAGCCCTATTGGACACTGGCTCACAAGTGATGACACTGCAGGGCAAGACTTTCTTTGAGTACTGGACAAGAGAGCAACTAACCCAACCCCCTAAGAAGTGGATCAATTTGGTTGCCGGCAATGGTCTGGATATCCATATTATCGACTATATGGAAGCGAATATTAAGTTGGGAAAGACTGAACACCCAAACCAGGGGATTCTGATCAGCAATCTCTATGAAGATAACTTACCACCTGTGATCTTGGGCATGGATCTGCTCCAGCATTGCCAAGAGATACATGTTCTGAGAGAACAGACCAGTTCACTTCCATGGAGAGAGAAATGGGCCTTGCAAGGGGCAATTAAGCTGCTCCAGTGTCATCAGCAGTTTGCTAATGAGAAAGGAGAAATTGGAAAAGTCAGAGTGAGGGATGAAAGGCCAGCACAGCTGAAACCTGGGGCCGAAACGATATTGATGTGCAGAGCCAAAGTAGAATTTCAAGGTAAAGATTACACGGCCTTAGTGGAACCAGAGTGGGTCAAAGTAGAGGATTCAGTTGTGGTGGCTCGGAGCCTGGTCACAGTAAAGGGTGCAAAGCCTCTGTCCGCCTGCTCAATTATGGCACTCACCAGTGACAGTGTATAAATGACAGGCCATTGGTCGACTCATGAAGGTCGAATGGGAAGATGTCATAACCCCAGGTGAGGAAAAAGAGGAAGCATCTTGCTTGATCAGTGCCACTATAGCATTACAGGAAGATATAGTCGATGGTGGAACCTCCAAAGCATGGATCCAGGAAATCAATATGAGAAATCCCAAGACAACAGAGGAAGAAATATCAGAGCTGCTGGAAGTGATAAAGAGACATGCTGATGCCTTCTCTCACCATGCCTTAGACTTCAGCTGCGCAACAAATGTGAGACACTACATCCCTACAGAGAATCACCCACCCATTCGAGAATGGTTCAGACCCATACCCCCTGCTTTGTATCAGGCTGGCCAAGCAGTTATTGAAAGAAATGTTGGAGGCGAATGTCATAAGAGAAAGTCATAGCCCATGGGCCGCACCAATTGTCTTGGTCAGGAAAAAAGATGGACAGATACGATTTTGCATCAATTATCGCAAACTCAACCAAACCACGCACCGGGATGCCTATCCATTACCCTACATTGAGGATGCCCTCACAGCATTACGGTCAGCAGCATTCTTCTCTAGAATCGACTTAGCAAGCAGATACTGGCACGTACCCATGGCACCAGAGGACCAAGAAAAGACAGCTTTTGTGACTCCAGTGGGACTATGAGTTTTCACGGATGCCATTTGGCCTTTGTAATGCACTAGGAATGTTTCAGCGCTTAGTGGAACAGTGCTTGGGCAGTGAGAATTTTGACACAGTACTTCTATACCGGGATGATATTATAGTCTATTCAAAAACTTACAAGGGAGCACCTGAAACACATGTAGCTGGTTTTGAGTGCCTAAAGAAATACAGGCTGAAAATCAAGCCTTCAAAGTGTCATTTCCTGAAAGAGGAAGTAAATTATTTGGGACATGTATCCACAGAGGGTATAACTCAAGACCCAGAGAAAATCAAAGTGGTAAAGGAATGGCTCTGTCCTGTCACCATCAGAGATGTGAGACGATTCTTGGGATTTGTTGGATATTATCGTAGATTTGTGAAAGATTTCTAAAAACAAGCAGCTCCTCTACATGAACTGTTACGCCACTCAAAAGGGAGTAAAGTCAGTAAACACAGTCGAGTAAACTGGATGCCAGAGTGTCAAGTTGCATTTGATCACCTCAAAGCAGTGCTCACCACAGTACCAGTACTAGCCTTCCCAGATTATCAGAAACCTTTCCATCTCTACACAGACGCTAGCAACAAAGGCATAGGAGCTGTACTTGCCCAAGTACAGGAGGGAAAAGAATGAGTGATTGCCTATGTGAGTAGAGGATTGAGGGGTTCTGAAAGGAACGACAAACAATACAGTTCCTTCAAGCTAGCGTTTTTAGCACTTGTTTGGGCTGTAATGGAAAAATTTTGACAGTACCTCACTGCTACTTCGTTCACTATACGTATGGGCAACAATCCCTTGGCACATCTTGACACAGCGAAGCTCTAGGCGTTGGAGCAGCGATGGGCCTCCAGGCTGGCCAACTTCAATTTCACAATAAAGTACCATTCAGGGAAGTCTAATGGTAACGTGGACACCCTTTCCAGATTGCCAGATCATGACAAGGAGGAAGTAGTTGAGACAGAGTGGGAAGATTTAGAAATGCCACCATTCATCAGGATTCCAGCAAAGAAAGTACAATTGTGTTGTCAGTACTCACAGAGTGTCGACCACAGCAAAAAAATAACGCCTACATTACCAGCAGATGAGAGAACAGATTTATGGACACAGGTACAGAATCAAAATCCTCTGATCCAGGAACTCAAAGAAATACCAGAACCAAAAGAACAATAAGCGCACAGGAAAGAAAGACTCTGCCTCCAGAACTGACCAAACTGCTGAGACAACGGGAGTACCTCAGCCTAGAGCAAGAAAAGATTGTATGGAAGACTCAAGACCCAAGAACCCAAGGAGAAATTGTTCAGATCCTCATTCCACAGGCGGAAGCAGATACCATACTGGAGGTCTACCACAATGGGTCAGGTCATTTTGGACACCAAAAGACTGAGAAAACAATGATAGATTTTACTGGATCGGCATGAGAGAGGATATTAGACAATGGTGCAAGAACTGCATGGCCTGCAACCTAAAGAGAGAGGGAGACAGTAAACAAAGAGCACCCTTGCACACGATTTTAACCAAAGTACTATTGGAGATTGTTGCTCTGGATCATTTAAAGATCGAACCCAGTAGAAGTGGATTCCAGTATGTGCTAATGATCACTGACCACTACACAAAGTTCATGGTGGCAGTACCAGTGAAGGACTTGTCAGCTCAGATTACAGCTGAAGCACTTTGGAAGCATTTAGTTTGTCCGTATGGGTGTCCAGCTCAAATATTGACTGATCAAGGTGGTGCATTCGAATCAATACTGTTCAAAGAACTGTGTTCCATGTATGGCAGTAAGAAACTGAGAACAACCCCCTATCACCCGCAAACAAATGGATTATACGAATGAGCAAACCGCACCCTACTGGAGCTTCAGAAAGCAAAATGGCCTGAACTGCTTCCTGAATTTTGTTACCTTTACAACAATACTGTTCACTGTTCCACAAGATACAAGCCCTATTACTTAATATTTTTCAGACATGGAAGACTCCCAATGGACATGGTTCTGGAGGTCCAGCTGAGATACAGAAAGACAGAGGAGCCAACCACAGTATGGGTGGAAGAACACCAGTGACAACTCAAAGAAGCAGCTGACATCATGTCAACCCAGATGGGATACACACAACAGAGGCAAAAAGAACAGTATGACTGCAAAGCACATGCTGTACCTTTGTCCGTAGGGGATAGAGTTTTACTGAAGAACACTCATACCAGAGGAGAAAAGCTTTCGACCAGGTGGGACCCTACACCATTTGTGATCACTGAAATTCCATACCCAGGACTTCCAGTATATAGAATCAAATCAGACATGGGAGGACACTAGAGTAAAATAGTGCACCAAAATATTCTGAAGCCTTGTGCGGTGGGTACTCCTAATAAATAACTCCGACTCTTGTAAATGTTGTCATTCGCACCGCATATCAATTTAGCTGCCATGTATACCCAGATTTTCTGGTTGCTTGCTGTGTTGCATTCTGTATTTATACTGTACATATCATTATATATAATATAGCTAATCTTTTGTACTTATTTTTGAAATGGCTGTACTTTGAATTTGTATGTATCCTCCCACCCCCTGCACCCCCCAGGGCCGCATCTGGAATCGAGCGGTAGTCTGCTCAGCATTCCCTCCTGGTAAAACATCTAAATAAATAAATAAATAAATAAACCCTCTGGTCTGGACAATGGGCAGGATGACAAAGAAGACAGATGGGAGAGGCAGGAGCACACAAAGATAGACACGGCTACCCCTGGAGACCCAATAGAATGGCCTTGGTTACCAGGTATCACCATGTTCCGTCCTGTTTCTGCCAAGTCTACTGAAGGTTCTGTACATAACTCTGCATGTACAACAAAGGGTATTCCTCCAAAACATTGGATAGAAGAAATCTAATAATCCCATAAAGATCACCTGTAAATAAAGCAAAAATACAGAACAAAGTTAGAATATAGATTATCTTACAGCTAGAAATATTAAACAGTAGAAGCGTTAAATGATAGAAATGGTAATTGGTAGAAATTAAAAATGTTTAAAGTCTTAAAGTACTGTGTCCTCTCAAGTAGTTTAGAAGGATACATGGGGACATGTATCTTTTAGCGGGGCCAAATATGTAATACCCCAAAGTTGGGGTTCCCCAGAAGTCCCCAGTCTCCCCAGTGTACCCCAGCAAAGGTGCCCAAATCACAGACTTAAAATAATGCCAAGCCAAGGTTGCTATGCCAGCACGTGGCAAAAGCAAACATTGTGTCCAGGATAGAATGCTGTGCTGAGCTGCACATGCACAGCATTCTAATACCAGAACCAGAATCCAGAGTGTTGCTGTTTAAAAAATAAAAGTTGTTAAAAGAGAATTGTGGTAGCTGTAGAGGAGAGAGGATGCAGAAAGCTTGGAGGGACTAGAAAGTGCCTACTTGGAGGATTGAAGCTGTCTCTGAGGGCTTGTCTGCATGCCTCTTCTGCCTCCAGCTACTGAAGACTGTCCTGTGTGTGTTGTGTGGTCTGCGGTGCGTCGGGAGCACCAGAAGAAGAGCAGCCATCCAGTCCCTTACCCCCCATTGGAAGGGCTTGGTTCCCCATTTTATTGTTTTATTTTAAAATGAGAGTTTTTGGTTCCCCTGAGACGGCGCTAGCAGAGTTGCATCGCCTACACCAGTCTTGGACCTCGTAAGATCCCGGTCGACCTACCAGCTGCCCGAAACCCTCCCTCTGCCAGAAACACCTTCCAGCCTCCCGATCCAGCAAAATGCTGACCGCCAGGAAAACAAACAGAAAATTATTTATATATTTTTTTTTAGTAGCGCAAGGGGCAAGACATAGCGACTGACGGCCGAGAGCAGAAGGGGCTAGAAATTGCATATGGGGTGTGGCAATGCCCAGGGGAGGGTCCCAGCCTGCAGGTTCAGAAGGGAAAGTATTTAATTATTTAAAATGGGCAGAGCGGAGGCAGTGTGACTGAAGAGTGACAGACAGGCCCTGCATAGGGCTAGCAGATATTTAAAGGGGCAATAAGGCCTGAAAGAGTTTTAAATAGGGCAACCAGGCCCAAGTTATTGGAGTGGGCATCCAGGCCCGATATTAAAGGGGCCCAGCCATGTAGGCCCAGTGTACTTAAAGGGGTCCAGCCAGCCACATGTGCCCAGTGTACTTAAGGGGCCCAGTCAGCTACTGTAGCAACCAGACCCAAGGAAGTCCAAAGGGGGCCCAGCAGAGAAAGCCCCAAAATAATTTAAAGGGGCAACGTCCAAGTTATTTAAAGGGGTAATGCCCAGAACAGCAAAAGGGGGCCCAGCAAGCCAGGCCCAACAAGTTATTTAAAGGGCAAGTTACGCCTACAGTATTTAAAGGGACCCAACAACACAAGGCTTATCACTTGTCAAGGGGTTAGCTAGCCATATAAGCCCACATTTGTTAAGGGGTTTAGCTAGTTAGTCCCAGTAGGCCAGTGGTTTAACTGAGGCCTAGCACAGCTATAAGGGGCCCACCTAAATAGAGTACCCCACAGTCTAAGCAGGTCAGCTAGTATTCAGCTGCCAGTGTACCCACAGTAGCAGGAGAGCCCATTTAGTCAGAGGAACCCACTGCAGTTGGGTTCACAGTTAGCAAGGGCTTCACCTAGAAGGTGACCAGACAGAAGCAACCAAGTGCCTGTTTTTTACTGTGATCTATACATTCAGAGACTGTGATACTGTGCATGATTATTGGAACTGTGACTTTTAATTACATTAAGCCAGCATCTTGTGCCATTATGTGTTTAAATCAGTCTTCAGCAATCCTTCAGAGACATTTCACCAGAGCATTTCAGAATTAGTTCCCAGCAACCTTGAAAGGGAGATTTCACAAGCATACTCCAGAATCAGCCTGCAACAGTATTCCTGAAGAAAAGAACCGAGCCGTATTCGCACTTTGCAATGTCATATTTGTTGTTTTCCTCTGACAGTTCCCAATGTATGGCCTTGGCCCAGTGCAGAATCTGCTATCCATTTCTTATTTTGTCATCTGCATCAGAGTGCCGCCCGGATCTTCTATTCCAGTTCTCTGAGTGATGCCCTGTTTGTTGTTTGATGTGTGCCCTTGGCTTGTCCGGCCATAGGGCCCCAAACTCTGTCATTCTCCAATGTCCAGAGACTTCTTCATCCAGACTCCTGCTTCCCATGGGGTCTGCATCATCATCTTCACCCGGCAGTCCAGAAGCGGGCAACTGCAGGGTGATCTCTATCTTCTTCTTCACCATTGTCTTCTTTATCCAGCGGTCCAGAAGCGGGCTGTGGCAGGGAGATCTCCACCATCATCTTCATCCGGCAGTCCAGAAGCGGGCTGTGGCAGGGAGATCTCCACCATCATCTTCATCCGGCAGTCCAGAAGTGGGCTGTGGCAGGGTGATCTGCATTGAATTCTTAACCTGGCAGTCCAGAAGCGGGCTGTGGCCAGGTGGTTTGCAACATCTCCTTCTCCGGGCAGTCCAGAAGTGACTGTGACCAGATTTTGTGTGTTTCAGTTCTGGCGGCCCTCAGTGGGTTCTTAGCTGAAGAAATCTTGGTACCTGTTCTTGTATTCCGGTGATCCTAGAGAGGTGAGGTGTGGCCGAGAAACTCATAGTCTGTTAAAAATCCTCTCTGCATTCCCCTAGTTTCCAAAAGGTTCTCTGAGTCGCACTGGACAGCAAGTTGAGTTGATTCTTGTTATGACAATTCCTTTGATTACATTTTCTTCTCGACGACAGAGAAAATTCAACCATACACGAACTGCCATCCGCAATACGTACAGACTCTTGTTCTAGCATGTAGTGGGATTTATATTGTGGAGTACTCCAGGTAGTAGCTAGAGGTGCACCTTGGGGTTGACTTAGAAGGTTCTGAATAGGGATTAGAGATAGGACACTCTTACAGCATATCTGTTACAGTCAGTTAATAATCTTGCTAGTTTTATTATAGAGTCACCCTGTTACAGGGGTTAGAAATAGGAGGCTCTTATAGCGTATCTGTTACAGCCAATTCCTTCTTACAGTTCTCCTCATACAGGAGATTGGAGTTTTAGTATAATGCCTCAGGGCAGTAGTAAAATATCAGAGGTAGAACTGAATGTTGTTGCACCCTTTTCTCCTGTTCCCTACCCTGTGGTCCGTTGTTCAATAAAGTGGTTCCTTTCTTAAATCATGCCTCCTGCCTCTCCATTTTGGTGAAAGTAACAACAGGTAGCCAAACAGGAAAATAACTGCCTTACCACCTGTGGATGTACTTTGAAAATCTGATTTCTAATATTCATAATCAATAATTTTCCTCCACTCTCTCTCTCTCACCACTTAGAGGAGAATAAGAAAAGAAAAACTATCCAATCCAAACAAACAACAAGAGATCTTCGGCCCGCTTCAAAAATAGCTGAATATCGGAGTTGCCAGCTTAGCATTCGTAATGAACCTGTGCTGTCTGTTGTTTCATTTTTCATTTTTTCTTTTTAAAAAACTTTGAACAGGAAGCAGAAGTAAGGAATAATACCTGACAGGGTGGACAGTACTGTGCTATACTGGACTGCCCAGGGGTGTACTTATAGCTCCTGGAAGGTCTGGTACAGCACAATACCACACATCCTGGAGGGTATTATTGCGCTTAGAAAATGGGCACTGTAAAAAAATATAAGTTTAATAAAACATTGTTTATTAAAAAAATTAGTTTAGTATGACTTTTATAATGAGATAGTTTCTCTGCATGGATTTGAATGTTGTGGTTTTTTTTTTTTTGGAGCTGGTTGTCATGGTTACCCTTCCCCAAGACACACACAGAGGAGTCGCTCCTTTGCTTGATGTGCTAGCTTGATTGCAAAATGGGCAAATGATTTGTATAAAATAGACAGAGGGAGCAATACCACTGTTCACTCTAGTGTGTGTGACAGTATGCTGGTTGTGCCTGGCACTTTTACTAACCCGGGCTCTGTTGTATGATAGATGCCCGCCTTGCCAGGGCTATCGGCCTCATTATGCACCTGGGCGGTCCGGTATAGTGCAGTACCGCCCACCCTGTTGGGTATTTTTTTTTACATAGAAGGAGGCATTTGGAGAGACAGGGTGGGGGCACAGCTGAGAGAAGCAAGAGAGAGTGCAGTCAAAGTTACGGACATAGCGAGAACCCCATTTGCAGTCACTAACAGAGCTGCCTGCAGTTTCACATTTTGTTTTTTTTAACTGAACTATTTACTTAACAGAAGCCACATATAGTAATAAAGAAGCCAGCAGGGAAGGGTGACAGAATACAGTATACAGAATACAGTATGTGTGTGTGTTGGGGGGGAAGCCTCCAACTGTTCAACTGCACTGTATAAAACTGTGTCCCTCGATGTAATGAACGAGTTACTATAATGAGTGGTCATTGTAGCTCCTAACTTGTTCATTATAGCAAGGGGCTACTGTAGTACATTTAAAGAAAAATGTTCTTCCTCATGTGAAAGTCTCTTAAAGGTGTAAATCTTTAATTTCTGGACTTTATGGAAACATTTCTATGTGCACAATAAAAGAGAAGGATATTTTTAATGGGTTTCTGTGGTGTACACTGGATTACATCTTTGGTGTTGAAAGAAGGTTTTCATCAAAATGGATACCATGGGCTTGCTCTGTGGTGCCAAATAATGAGGCACCTACTTTTAAGCTTGTGACTCAGGTTTACACCTCACATCCGGGACAGCAGGAGTGGAGACCAGCAGGAAGGGTAAAAAATGTCCTTACAGTATGAGGAAACTCTCCTCTCCTCTGCGGGAGGAATGACTAGGTGTGTATTGCTTCTGGAGCGGCTCCTGATGGTGACAAGTGGAGGTGCACTTGTCAGCGTGGGTGACCACGTGCTGCCGTGTATCCCCCGCAATGCTGCAACACATATGCACATGTGGGGAGGTGGGAGGAGAGAGGGAGAAAACAAGAAAAAGCCAGTCTGCAGTGCGTGGAATGATGACTTCCTATGTACCCACATGCCACTGACCCCTCACCACACTCCCCCCCAACCGCCAGTCATGATGTCAGGAAGCCCCTTGTTCTCTGATAGCAGGAAGGCACCCTAGCAGGGGACACTGGAGGCAAGAGAGAGATAAACAACTTGAGTAGCCTGAAGGTGGGGAACAGTAGAGGGAGGTGCGTCACGTAGGCACAAGGGGACTTGTGGGACCCAATGGAGTGAGGCACCAGGACGAGATGAGACTGAGACTAAAAAAATGAATACCCTGACCCAGTTCAGAGGCACCAGTGGGGTACATTGTGCAATTTCATGTAGAAGACACAGGTTTGTGTCCTGGCCCAACATCCACACTCCAAGCCAGAGCACTCAAGGATGCGCTGCAGGGGCAGCAGGTTCCGGCTCCGGGGGAGGTGAAACCTAACTAACAACAAGTCCAGTGCACACCCCATGGCAAATCTGAAAAAATGAAACATTTTTACTGCCTAAATTGGCTAGTTTCTTACTTTCATCTCCATGGAAAGGGGTTCTCTTAGGCCCTGTCCACACTGACATTCATTTTTAAAACTTTTTGATTTTCGTGTTTGAGCACAGTTGTCAGAGCCTCCACACTGCACTCAACACCCTGCTTGCCTGCTTGAGTTCCCAGGCATAATTGTGGCAGTACTGCAAAGCATTGCGGATGCCACAATGCATGCTAGGATACTTTCAACCGGGCATGGTAATGGATCCGGTTGAAAATGACATCAATTTATTTGGGAGCTCATTGTGAGCTCAAGGATGTAAGTAAATCTTCCCCTTTTCATTATGGTAGCATTTAAAAAGTCACAGAAGTGTGACAGAGGTTGCTTTAAACTGTGTTACAGCACAGTTTGCATCGACACTACTGTTAACACAGTTTAAAGCAACCATGTTGGTCTGAAACAGCGCTAAATCCCTGCTCTGATCAGGGTTTTAGCACGGTTTTATGAAATGGATGTTAGAAAAGCAGCATTCTGATTGGCTGCTAGGAGTGTGATAATCTGTCTAACACCATGGGAAAAGGATCAGGCTGTGCTAAGCGGGCATTGATATGGGTGATGCTGCCCACTCAAAACCTTCAGAAATGAAAACGGAGCCATCTTGTTTCTGGCATAAGTGGTGCCAGCCTTACTGTAAATAAATGAAATTAATAAATCTGACCTCTTGCTCCATTGACCTTGGTCTTTGAGGGTTTCTGTTATACATGCAGCATGTATACAAGCGGAAGAAAAAAAAAAAGTGCCTCAATCTGTCTACCAGCCCGCTCACTCGCTCTCCGTCTGAATTGAAAAGCGCTCCCACTCCCAGCCCGCTCGCTACGATTGCAGATTACAGCCCATGCTTGCTCGCTATCTGTCCGAATTGAAAAGTGCTCCATCATGCTCAGTAGTGCACTGTCTCTTACATCATGGCTACTTACTCAGAAAATGGCCACACGGTGCGCTTTCTCTCTCTCTCGTAATCGCATGCCCTATTTTTCACCTTGCTGATGCAATTAGTCTCTCATTCTAAAAATGGTCGCATGTCTCTCTATCTATCTCGCGCTTTCTTTAAATAACAAAACAGCACCATATAGTGGAATAACAACATTGTGCAACTGACTGCAAAAGTGTGATGGACTCCATGACAAGGGGAGGTGGGGGTGAATACTGTCATGACAACCAGATGTAACTACAGAAGCCTTTGTAGGACAAAATTGCTTAAGTAAAAAAAAAAAAAACAGTAGGCGGAGGAACTATTTTATTTAAAACCAAGACAAACACTAAACTTTTTCTCTTTTAAATACTATACATTTTAGCTATCACATACATCTGTATTTTTGATAGCCATTTCATAAGTGCAATAAGCCACTCCAGGGTCTGTGTGTTAGACACTTTAACACACGGCTAGGAGGCTGGACGACCGCCGGTGGCCTCGCATCTCACTACGCCTCCTAGCCGTGTGTTAAAGTGTCTAACACACACCCTGTCGTGTCTTATTGCTTACTTTAAACACGGTTTGTAGCATGGTTTTACCATGCTGCAGTGTGGATGCAATCCGTGTTTGCATTTCTTGTAATGTTACAAGAAAGCAAGTGTGGACATGGCCTTAGTCATCAGACTGGAATTCCAATATGAACAAGCCAAACCACCAAACATCAAAGTGGAGCCCCACGGTTTAGCCCTAACCATGAAATGCCTGCAGTGGCTACTCTTAAATAGAGTGCAATGCCTAAATTGGCTCCTTTAATGTAAAGTGCTTTTTGCCTAGGTAATTCACGGGTGATCAAAGGAAGCATGCTAGAAGGAGTAACACAAGCTCCCAAACTCCAAACACATTCCAAGGCTAGCATGCGTTAACCTTTGAAATATTCACAAAGTTAAAATCACATTTCTGCTGAGGGGTGCAATCTCGGCTCTAACTCCCTCACTCTGGCTTGGTATGGCTGTGAGCTGGCCATGGCGGCAACATGCACAGGCTGTGGGATAAGAGGGCAGAAGCCACTAGCTCTGTAGTACCTCCTATGGTTAGTGGGGAGCCTTGATGTCACAGAAAAACAGAAACATAGAAATTGTCAGCAGAAAAGGAATGCCTGTTTCACCCACTTTGCCTAGATTTTCCCTGCCTATTCTGTCCCCGCAGACCCTACCCGGTCTCTGTCAACCCTTCCTCCCACCTATTTACCAACACTCCCTTACACCTAGTCCATGCATGTTTGAAGCCCCCCCCACAGTTTTTGCTCCTACCACTTCTGCTGGCAGCCTGTTGCAGACATCCACCACTCTTTCAGTGAAGTAGTATTTCCTCACATCCCTCTTAAACTTCTCCCCTTCCAGCTTCACAACATGCCCACTTGTCTCAGTGCACTTCTTCATTTGAAGCAGACTCCCCTCCTGTACCCTGTTCATCCCCGTGAGGTACGTGTAAGTCTTTATCTTGTCCCCCTCCCTCTTCTAGGATGTTCATGTTGAGATCCCTCAGTCTCTCCTTGTAGGGTTTTTGATGTAACCCATGCTCCATTTTAGTTGCCCTTCTTGGGACTGTCTCCACCCTGTCTATGTCTTTTCTGAGATGTGACCTCCAGAACTGGACACATTACGCCAGGTGGGATCTCAACAGTGCGTGATACATTGGTAACATCACCGCCCTCCTCCTGCTCATGATACCTCTCCCTATGACCCCAGCATCCCATCGGCCCTGCCTACTGCCTTGTCACACTGCCCTGCCACTTTGATGTCATCAGATATGATAACCCCTAGCTCTTTTTTGCTCAGTGACTGTCAGTACCCCCCCCCCATTTTATGCTATGCCCCAGGTGCATTATTTTGCACTTTTTGGCATTTAACCCCAGCTGCCATTCTCTCAACCACTCCTTCAGTTTTCCAAGGTCCCTATTCATTATCTCCACCCCTCCTGGATATCTACCCTATTACATATTTTGGTGTCATCTGTTAAAAGGCATATCTTCCTTTCCTGTTCTTTTGCAATGTTTCTCATGAGTTATGAAGTCATTCATGAGGACCTGTCCCAGTTCTGAGCCCTGTGACACCCTGCTGGTCTCTCTCTCCTCATTAGAGTGAGTTCCGTTTACCACCACCCTCTGTCACCTATCCATTAACCAGTTTTTTTGCCCAGTTTATCACTTTGGATCCCATCCCTAGACTGCCCAATTTCTTTATCAGTCTCCTATGTGGCACAGTGTCAAAGGCCTTGCTAAAGTCCAAGTAGGCCACGTCCACTGCCCTTCCTTAATCTATTTCCCTGGTCACCAAGTTGAAGAAATCAATCAGATTCAGCTGGCATGACCCTACCACCATCCATGAATCCATGCTGTGGGGCGGCAGTGTTCCAGGAGACATTCTGGAGGCTGCGATGTTGCCCTATTTGCAGACACCTCTTTGGTCTGAGGGAGAAGGTTGCCTGTCTCCAGGCTGACCTGGCTAGGATTCGTGAAACCCCACCCCCCACCCAGGGACCACCAGGGCCAATGCCACTACCTCAGAGGTTGCCAAGAAAGAGGAGAGAGAGGCTGGACCAGGGTGGGCTCAGGAGGGAGAGGGTGGTAACAGAGTTGCATCCCTTCAGCTGCACCCTCTCCACAATTATACACTCTTCTGGTGGATAGTGGTTCCTCCTGAGGCACCTGCAGTGGAGACCAAGGAGGATGCTGGGAACCTTCACAAAGGAGACCCACAGGAGGGTGGCATGGGGACCCCACAGGGGAAGGAAACAACTCCTGGTGGGGGACTCAATCATTAGGGGGGTAGAAGTGGGGGAGGAAGGGGAAAGGGAGGTAAGGTTCCTGCCTGGTACAATGGCTTGGAGCGACAGGAAGCGAATCCTCAAGATCACGGGAGCAGCTGCACGAGGGAGGGAGCTGGATGTCATTGTCCACCTAGGGACAAATGACCTGGCTAGGAATGGGATCAGAGCAGTGCAAAAGGAGTTTGTAGAGTTTGGGAGGGGTCTTAGATAAGTAGCACATACGGTAACCTTCTCGGAGGTGCTGCCTGTCTATTGCAAGGGTGATGTTAGGGTACTCCTCACCAGGGAATTCAATGAATGGTTGAAAATGAGTGGAGCGAGGGTTTTGGCTTCCATTGGGACTGGGGAGCTATCTGGAGGATGCAGACCTTGTACTGCACGATGGTCTGCATCTGTCTGGGGGAACCAGGATCCTAGATGAGAGGTTTAAATGCTTCATT
The DNA here is from genome assembly GCA_016271365.2 of Neoceratodus forsteri. NCBI lineage: Eukaryota > Metazoa > Chordata > Ceratodontiformes > Ceratodontidae > Neoceratodus > Neoceratodus forsteri. The sequence continues at coordinate 1,399,584,839 of CM028131.1, read as the reverse complement.
GGCAAGCATTTAAACTAGCCAAGGGAGGAGGCACTGAAAAGGAGCAGGGAAATCCCAGCCTCCCCCCACAAAACATGGTAATTAGTGAGGTAAACACTAAGGTAGAGAAGTCATTAGGTAGCAGGACAGAGGTAAATGTAAAAAAAGGCAAAAGCAGTAAGGACAGGAATGGGGCTAAAAGGGGTAAGGCCATCAAAAAGTGGAGGGTGATGCTTACCAATGCCCATAGTCTGTGTAACAAGCTCCCTGAACTAGTGGCCTTGATGGAAGAGGGTTGCCTGGATATTATGGCAGTCACAGAAACATGGTACACAGAGAACCATGACTGGGATGTCAACATACCAGGATACACAATCTTCAGGAGGGACAGGGAGGGTAAAGAGAAGGAGGAGTAGCTCTCTATGTAAAGGAAAGGATCAGAGCAACAGAACTAAAGAGTAAACAGGGAACAGATAAGGCACTCTGGGTCACCCAGGAGACAGGAAATGGCACCACAGTCTTCATGGGGGTTGTATACAGACCCCCATCTCAGGGGGGGAATGGACAAGGAAATGATGGAAGGCATCCTTAGAATGGCAGAAAAAGGGGAGATATTGTTGATGGGGGATCTGAATATGCCAGATGTTAACTGGAGCACCTTTGCTGCAGGCACATCCAAGAGCAGGGTCATTCTTGATGCCCTACAAGGGGCATGCCTCAGACAGCTAGTATTGGAACCCACTCAGGAGGGAGCAATCTTAGACCTGGTACTCTCAAATGGGGACGGAGAAAGAATCTCAGATTTAGAAGTGGGTAGCCATCTGGGAACAAGCGACCACCAAACAGTGTGGTTCACGATAAACAGAGCCATATAATCAAGCCATACAAAAGCAAAAGTATTGGACTTTAGGAGGGCTGACTTTGGGAAAATGAGAGAGTGCCTCAGAAAAACACTAGCAAACAGGCAAGAAGGAGGGTGGAGGAACAATGGGGAGTAATCAAAACAGCCATCACAGAGGCAACAAGCCTTTGTGTAAAGCAAATCAACAAAACACAACAAAGGAAAAAACGTTATGGTTCTCAAAAGAGGCGGCAGGGAAGGTTAAGAAGAAAAGGATAGCATTCAGGAAATATAAGTAAACACAGAAGGAGCAGGACAGAGAACTTTATCAGTTAAAGCAGAAAGAGGCAGGGAAGGCAGTCAGAATAGCAAAGGCCCAAACCGAGGAAACGATAGCCAACTCTATTAAGAAGGGGGATAAGACCTTTTATAAGTAGATTAGGGAGCGAAGAAAGACCAAAGGAGGGATACTGAGGCTTAATAAAGGGAGGGAATGTAGGAGGGTGACAGTGAAAAAGCAGGGGTACGAATCGAATATTTCTGCTCAGTATTCACAAAGGAAGAGGAGGGGAGGTACCTAAACCAAACAAGAGAAACACTCTGAAGATGGGGGTCAATACCAGTCCATTTACAGAAGAAAGGGTTCTGAAAGAACTAATAAAATTGAAGGTGGACAAAGCAATGGGGCCTGATGGGATTCACCCAAGAATTCTAAAAGAACTAAGGGTAGAACTAGTGACACCGCTGACTACTCTCTTTAACAAATCGTGGGAGGATGGGGTGGTACTTGAGAACTGGAGGAGGGTGGATGAGATTCCTCTTCACAAAAGTGGGAGCAGGACAGAGGCAGGAAACTACAGACCAGTTAGTTTGACCTCAGTGGTAGGGAAAATGATGGAATCACTTCTGAAGGAAAGAATTGTTCAGTACCTAGAGGCCAGTGGGGCACAGGACCCAAGGCAGCATGGATTCACGATGGGAAGGTCATGTCAGATGAATCTAATAGATTTCTTTGACTGGGTGACCAAAGTAGTAGACCAGGGAGGGGCTGTGGACATGGCCTACCTAGATTTTAGCAAGGCATTTGATACAGTCCCACACAAAAGATTAATATAGAGGGTAATGTATGGTCCTCTATCGGTAACTGGTCTCTTAACTGTCGAGAGGTTGCCAGGGCGACCGTGTAAACCTCGAGAGTGAAGCTCGAGAGGTTTAGGTCGCCATGGCAACCTCGAGACGGTCAACAGTGACCGGTTGCCGATAGAGGGACCATACATTATTTTTTATAGTGTATGGTCCCGCGTAAAAAGGAAAACGGCTGCTTACTTTTTGAAATATTGTCACCGCCGTGGCCATTCAGTCCTTCTGTAACCACTCGCGCTCATCCGCCGGTGCCTAGTGTAGTGTTGGTGCAATACGCGCAGACCGGGACGGTTGTTGTTATCTCTATCAGCGTGACGAAAGCATCAATAGGTTAACAACATTTCTACGCCACATCGAGCAGTTAACAACCTTAGTGAAATGATGATTTCCTTGGTTAATACGCTCTGCCATACATTATATACAAGTTAGCCAGCCTTGGAGTGGGTCCCAAGGTGGTAGCCTGGATAAAAAAATGGCTAGACAACAGGATGCAAAAGGGTAGTAGTAAACGGAGTCCACAGTGAAGAAAGGAGGGTTACTAGCAGGGTACCACAGGGTTCAGTACTGGAACCGGTCCTTTTTAATGTCTTTATAAGTGACATTGCAGAGGAACTGGAAGGAAAAGTATGTCTGTTTGCAGACGGCACAAAGATCTGCAACAGGGTTGATACACAAGATGGAGTGGAAAGGATGAGAAGGGACTTGACAAGGCTGGAGGAATGGTCAAATGTATGGCAGCTCAGATTCAATGCAAAGAAGTGCAAGGTAATGCACCTGGGAATCAAAAACCCAGGGGAAGCGTACACAATGGGGGGGGGGTGAGATACTGACAACAGTAAAATTGGAAAGGGACCTGGGGTAATTACATCACATGACCTAAAGGTGGGCAAGCATGTGAGAAGGCAGTAAGGAAGACTGGGGGGGATACTGGGATGCATAGGGAGAGGCATCAATAGTAGAAAACAGGAAGTTGTTATCCCTCTGTACAGACAGTTGCTGAGACCCCATCTGGAGTACTGTGTGCAATTCTGGAGACACCATCTCTACAAAGACATAGACAGAGTGGAAGCTGTCTAGAGGGGGCAACCAAAAGGGTGCAGGGTCTGCACCAGAAGACATACGAAGAAAGGCTAAAGGAGCTTAATATGTATACCCTTGAGGAAAGAAGGGAGAGAGGGGACATGATAGAAACTTTCAAGTACCTCAAGGGAATCAACAAAGTCCAAGAGGGTAGCATCTTTCAGAAAAAGAGATGTGCAAGAACAAGGGGCCACAATTTGAAGATAGAGGGGGGATGGCTCAGAGGTAATGTGAGAAAGTATTTTTTCACGGAGAGGGTTGTGGATGCATGGAACAGCCTCCCTGAGGAGGTCATGGAGTCAAGAAGAGTGGGGGAATTCACGAATGCGTGGGACAGACATAAGGCAGTCCTGGGGGGCGGTAGGAGGAAGTAAGCTGTTGGTTAACTAGGATCTGCAGCTTATCTGTTAGGTAGGAAAATGGGCAGACTAGGTGGGCCAAGCGGTCCTTATCTGCCGTCAAATTCTGTTTCTATGCTGCCTTTGGTCTTTTAACCCACTTGATTCAAGATACTCCACTAGCCTTTCCTTTAACTGGGCTTCCATTAATTTCCATACCACTGATGTGAGACTCACAAGCCTATAGTTGCTAGCCTCCTCCCTCCTGCCACTCTCATGGAGTGGAACTATGTCTGCTCTCCTCCAGACCTCTGGAACCACTCCTGTTTCCAGTGAGTTGTTGAATAGGCCATCAGTGGTGCAGGAAGCACCTCCCTGAGTTCCCTAATAACCCTTGGGTGTATCCCATCCAGTGCCATGGCCTTGTCTACTTTCAGGTTTGCAAGTCCCTTCAGGACTTTTTCCTCTGAAAATAGACTTGTGTTCATCCCCGCCCCACCGTGTTCCTGCTGCTCCTTGGTGGTCCATTCCCTTCTCCCTCCGCTGTGAAGACTGAGCAGAAGTACTTGTTCAGAATGTCGGCTTTTTCCCAATCATCCTTTATGCAGTCTGTCTCTGCCGTCCTCCTTATCCTCACTATCCCTCCCTCCATTTGCCTTCCTCTTCTTGCTTATGTACCTGAAGAAAGTCTTTTCCCCTTTTTGCTACTACTTTGCCTATCCTTTCCTCTGTTTGCACGTTTGCTTCACTCACTGCTGTACTTGCTTCTCTCTGTTTTATCTGGTACTTCTCCCTATCCTCATCCCTCTGTTTTTCTTTGTACCTCCTGAATGCCACTCCTTTTTCCTTCACCTTCATGGCCACTCCCCTAGAGTACCATAATGGTCTTTTTTTCCTTCTCTTTTTGCACGTTTGATTCCCACAGAGTCTGGTTGCTTTCACTATGTCTTCCTTTAATTTCCTCCATTGTTTCCTGTACCCTTCCCCATCAGGTGCTTCAGAGATAGTCTCCCATTTAATCTGCCTTCCTAAGGTCCGTGACCCTCATCTTTGTGTGTAGTTTGCCTCTGCACCTGTCATAATGTTGAACCACGCCCGGCCCAGTGGCGTTGAGGGCTGAGGAGCTGGCACCTTACCTCGCGCTATGCAGGTGACCCATGTTCAGGAACGAGCATGAGCCATCGGGGGTCAGCAGGGGAGGAGAAGGATTGAGAGTCCGATGGACTGCTCTCCTTCTCTGTGGAGGGGCGTTCTCGGTGGTCGGCGCTTGTTCGGCCCCCCCGGTGGAGGCTGGAGGACAGGGCACCGCACCACAAGTAGGGAAGGAGTTGGGCCAGATGTCTGGAGGGTGCGCGTGTGGACGCGTGTGCGCTCCACTCCGTTGATGTCATGGCACGGTCCCAACTCCTGGGAGAACAGGAGGAAAAAGATACTGCCGTGCAGGATGGCGGAGGGTGCCTTGCATGCTCTGCCCCCAGCTAGCTATGGCGCTGGCCACCTAATCCGGTCCTTGGTGGGGAGTTCGACCCCCCCGGCGACCCCACCAGGAGGGGTAAGCCCTGGGGCCAGGTCAGAGTTGGCTGGTGGATGCTGGGGGATGGGGCTGGGGACGCCCTCCTGATACAAGCCAGCGGTAGGAGGAGAGAAAAGTAATAACTACAAAAAAAAAAAAAAAAATGTTGAACCACACTGTATGGTGATTGCTAGTCCCCAGGAGACAGCCCATTGTGATGTCTGCAATATTGTGTCTTTTAGTAAGCACCAGGTCCAGTATTGACCTGTCCCTAGTGAGTTCGCTAACTAGCGGCCTGAGAAATGCTCCCTGCTGGGAGTCAAGGATGGCCCTGCTTCTAGTCAAAGCTGTAGTTACAGTAGCAGGCTCCAATTCATATCTGTCAGACTGAAGTCTGCAACTAGCAGCACCTTCCCCTGTTTTTCCATTATGCTGATGGTTTCCCCTAGTGCTTCATCCACCTCCTCCCCTTGTGCTGGAGGTCTGTATATCACCCCATTAAGAATAATGGCCCCAGTTCCCATGTCCAGGGTGACTCACAGCACCTCCAGTCCATCCTTTACCTATATGTTGCATTGCATTTACGTAACCTTGTTACCCTCCCTCACGTACAACAAAAAACCTTCTCCCCCCCCCTTCCCTATCTCTTCTGAACTGAGAGTAGTCTGGTATGGCCATGTCCTAGTCGTGGTTTTCAGTGCACCACAACTTAGTTATGGCCTCCAGATCCAGGTCCACTTCCACCACGATGGCCTCCAGGTCTGGAATTTTATTTCCAAGACTCCTTGCATTGGCACACATAGCTCTCCAAACCTTTCTCTCTGCCTGCCTGCACCCCCTTCCTTCCCCCTTTCTGTCTGTGCTGCTCCCTGTAACTCCCCCTGACTCCCCTCTTCCCTCGTTACTCTCTCTGTTTCATGTCTCCTCTACACCTCTCTTTCTGCCTCCTTTGTTCTTGTCACCCTTTGTCCTTCACGTTGTCTGCACCCCCTTCATCTTGCGCTTCTGCCCTGTTTTCCTTTTTCCCCTTCGGACCCTCCCTCCTTGTTGCTTCAACTTCCAGAGGGGGCAGTTTATGCCTCCCTTGCTAATGCAGCCTCCCCTTTGGCTAGTATAAATGTTCATCCAAGTAACATTTAAACCTGAGGACTGTGGTTCCCATCCCAGATGGATACAAGCCATCACCTCTTTAGAGGCCCATATCATTCCAGGTTGTCCCCCCAGTTCCCAATGAAGCTGAAACCCTCCTCCCTGAGCCATGCCTTCAACCAACTGTTGAAGTTCCTGGTGCAGAGAGCTCTGTGCTTCCCTTGACCATACACAGGTAGTACCTCCGCGAATGCTGCCATGCACAATGCCTGCTTAAGGCCCCTCCCCAGTTCCCTGAACTTAATCTGCTCCATCCCTCGCCAGGTCATTAGTCCCCAGGTGGACAATAACATCCAGCTTCCTCCCGTGACCTGCGGCCCTAGTGATCCTCAGGATCCACTCTCTACCCCTCGAATCCTAAGTGCCAGGTAGGCACTTTACCTCCCTCTCCCCTTCTCTTCCAGTTGCCAAGTCTATCCCCTCTTGATAGAGTCTCCCACTAGCAGCTGCTTTCTGCTCAGTTGGGGACCTCTTCTTGCCATGTTGGGGCCTCTCCTCTGGGGGACCCCCACATCCTTCCTTGCCACAATGTCGAGTGCCTTCTCCCTGCTGTACTGTCCTACCAGTATGATGAAGGAATTTTGTAGTGCCTAGGCTGAGGGGTGTGTACCCTACCCACCACCCTCCTGAGTCCACCAAGTTCCAGCTTTTTCGCCTCTGTCTAGGCATCCTGTGAGGCAGTGGCAGCAGACTCTGTGGCCCCTGAGTGAGGCAAAAGGTCCTCTGCATCTTTATCAGCTCAACTCGGAGTCTAGCTACCTCCACCCTTAACGCACAGAGGTGTATGCAAATGGGGCAGCACCTCAGTCTCCAGAATGTGTCCCAAAAGATGGTGGCTCCACACCCATTACACTGCACCACTTCCATACTGTTTACCTGCTTTATCTTTATTACTACTAAATGTAACCTGTCTCCTTCTGCCTCCTTCCTATACCCTTTTCCTCCCTTCCCTTTCCTTCCTTTCTCTATTTGTATTTGTATAATAATCCTTCCCTAGGTAGGCTGCTACCTGCTCTTCCTTCTTTCAATATTTCCATCAGCTGAACCCTTCCCATTACCCCACTGCCTCCTTACTCTGTCTTTTAACCTTCCTTCCTTTCCCTTCCTCATTGATAACAGTGCGACATGGGTGACAGTGCGACGTTGATTCCCCCCCACCACAAGCTGGCATGGGCGTAGCAGAGATGCACAATCAATCATCACGTGAGTAAGGGTACTCCATATGGCCCGGGAATAAAATTACTGCCTTGCCCTTAATGAAATCTGGCCCCACTCCACCAGTCCCCACATCACTCATGCCTCCCCTTCTTGCCACTGGCATAGTAGGGAACAGTTACCCATGCCCCTAACCTAGCCCCCAAGAGGGTGCAAACTCTGGGACATCACCAGTGACTGGGGAGGTTTACCCTGAAGAGAGGGCAGAGATGGGTGGTCAATGCAGGAATGCGAGAGAAGGAGTGACCTGAGCGAGTCAGCTACACTGACCGGGTCAGGCAGGTGACAAACAAAGTATAAGTAACAAAGAAAGAAAGAGTACAGATTGCCACTGGCTAAAAACCTTACTGTTTACATTAAAAAATCCTCAAGTGCTCTGTATTTCGTAAAACATGAACTTCAAGCTATTCCTGTTTTCTTTCCTAAGGGTAGGACCTACACCAAAACAGAGCCTTGTCCCCCGTACAGTTCACGTACAGCTCAGGCTTATTCTGGAGCAGAAGTCAGTGTGCCCTGCTTGTGACATTACAATAATTTCCACAGCAAATTAACCAAAAAATGCAGATTTATGCATCTGGAAAAAAAGACACGTGGGCCATAATTATTATATAGGTGATACGCCTCGAACTAAGTCTAAGGAGGGAAAAGACTTGAAAATAGTAATAACTAACCTTTGATACTCAGAACATCACAGGGAGATAATAACCAGGACAAGCAAAATGCTGTTTATTTGAAAATTGGTAACCGGGAAAGACGCACTGAGCCAAGGCTCGTTTCCAGATGTGACCCGGGGAAAGGGGATACAAAGAATATAACACAGAAGTAAAAAAGTGTTCCACAAAAACAATGTGCAGACAGTGATGAGTACGACATGGTACAAGTGCAAATAACAATAGTGGGTGGCAGAGGCTGGAGCTACGAGCAGCACCACTGCCCAATGTAACTGATAAACAACAGGTTGAACGATTCAGTGCAGCAGTATCTGTGAGAATAAACTGACCCTGGAATGGGACTGATAGCTGGAGAGGAAAGGGGACCCAGTTAGGGGACCAAAATATAAGGCTGTATTAAACAACATTTCATTTGCAGAGAAAAAATGTCATATTGCCACTACATAGGAGTATTATGAGACCCCATATGGCCTACACATCCCAATTTTGGTCACCTTACCAAGAGGGGGGGAGATAGATAGATAGATAGATAGATAGATAGATAGATAGATAGATAGATAGATATGTATATATGTATTATCCCCTTAAATCTTCACTCCACCGGGCGAGCTGGAGCTTAGCCGAAAGTGGAGCGCTGCCCATACAAGACGGAGACACGCACGTCACAGGTCTGCTGTGTCCGCTGGGAACACTGGGAGCATTGGGGATTGCCACTTCAAATAATCAAGAGATAGTCTTACTACTAAACATAGTGGCAAATTAGGAATATTTGTTGGTGAGTAACTATAACTTAGCCTTGGCTCATACTAGACAGGAAAAATTAAAAGATAGAAAAACATGTCCGGAATGCTTTATGTTTACGGAAGAAGTCTCAAACCTTGAATTCACATGTGACAAATGTATTAAAAACGCTGCCTTATTAAAGGAGGTACAAGAGTTAGAATTAAGACTGCAAACATGTAAAGATATTTCTTGGTTGGAGGAATACATTAATGAGGCAGTATGCGACATTAGTAATAGACAATCCATGGTAGTAAATAAAACTGAGCACCATGAATATTTAAATGGGACAAATGAAAATAATGATGCATTCTTTCACGGTATGGATATAGTCACACAGCCTAATCCCCCCTTGGAATTAAACAATAGATTTGAGTGTCTAAATATTGTTATACCCGATGTCTTGGATGTATTAACCAATTGTGAAGTATCTGATCCTCCTCACTTGTTAGTAAATGCACCTGTGACATATAACATACAGGAACAGACACATAACCCCTCTAAAACACCTGATAAAAAAACTGAAATTAAACCAACTAGTCCCACTGGCATTGATAGATCAAAGGAACAAAGGTTACTTAAACCCATAGAAAGGGATATTCTGATTATTGGTGATTCAATAATTAAAGGTATAGACACCCAAGTATGTTTTAATAATTGAACATACTACAGTTAGCTCTTTATCTGGAGCTAAATTACATGACATTGTGGGACTTTGCACGGACTGTTTGAAAATACAGTTACACCCTGGTTATCCTACATGTGGGGCAAATGATGGGGAAAAATAATTATATGCAAAGGGATTATAAGTACATTGTTGATTCAGTTAGAAATTATGGAGGGGAAATAATCATATCTGGCTTACTTCCTATGCAGGGTCAAAACACCTATAGAAATAGTCAAATAACTATACTCAATAGCAAACTTAGACAGTTTTGTCTTGATGAAGGAATTGGTTTTATGGATAACGCAAGAACTTTTAACAGAATATCCTTATATAGAAATGACGGTATCCATTTAAATCGTGCAGGTGTAAGGGTTATGGGTAAAAAATTTTTAGAGGTAATCAAGTTCCATTTAAACTGGCAAGTGGGGGCGGGACTGTTAATAACAACTTAAATGGATCCTTATTTCCCCAATTCAATGCCTTGGGATGGAATGCAATTCTTCTTAATGCCCGTAGTTTACAGAATAAATATGATGAGCTTAACATTATACTGCACAAAAATCAAATTCATATTGCCCTGATTACGGAAACATGGTGGAATGAAAATGATTCTTGGGGAAAAAGAAATCCAGGGGTACAAACTATATTCGCATTGTAGAAAATATAGAAAGGAGGAGGAGGAGGGCAATATATTTCAAGAAGATATTGCTTGGAAGATATTAAATGGGATATTGGCCCACTTGAACTCTATGGTTAAATTGCTTCCTATAAATAGTCCCAAAATTATTCTAGGACTTTTATATAGGCCTCCTTCTATGTCACGGGAAAATGACAAGACCTTATTGGATTTTTTTGGAGATCTTGACCCCACTAATAGGCTGATAATAACTGGGGATTTTAATTTACCAAATATTGATTGGGGTAAAGGATTAGGCACATCTCCCCTTGAGAGACAGTTTATCGATGTTATGGATCATGGGGGCTTAAAGCAATTGCTTCTTGACACTACTAGGGGTAATAATACTTTAGATTTGACTTTTACTAATATGGGAGACATAATTAATTCAGTTGAAGTTGGGACCCCCTTGGGAAACAATGATCATTGCTCTGTCCTATTTAATATTAGAGAAACGCAGATGTGTCCAAACCTATTGAACAACTATTATGCTAAATTTTCGAAAGCAGAATTCCACAAAATGAAAACTGAACTAAGTTATTGGGACTGGGAATCAGACTTTGTTAATAAGTCTATACAAAACATGTGGGAATCCTTAAAACTAAACTTCTAAATCTAACCACCGAGTATATTCCTGTTGTCAAAAATATCATAGCATCTAGGACAATAAAGCCTGTTTGGCTTTCACCTACAATCAAAAATTAATAAATAAGAAAAATAGATTATATAAAAAATTAAAACTATCTAAAACAGTAAAAATATTTACTGAATATAAAGACTTCCTTAAGGAAGTTAAGGTGATTATTAGGAAAGCAAAAGCCCAGTGTGAAGTAAACCTTGCGGATAAGGTACTGAATAACAAAAAATCTTTCTTTTCGTATATTAATAAACAGAGGAAGTCCCCAAGTAGCACAGGGCCCTTTACCACTGAATTAGGACCTACTTCTACTAACCAACAAATGGCCAATATCCAGAACAATTATTTTTGTTCAGTATACAATACTAATGATGTAGATTCATACATTATTGGTAGACTTTCTGTACCTGGTTCAATCATATTAAATCCTAACACTATATATAAGCAATTAGCTAGTCTTGATGCTAATAAATCCCCTGGTCTGGATGGAATGCACCCTAGGATTTTGAAGGAGATGGCAGATGAGTTAGTACAACCAATTACTTATATTTTTCAAGCATCTATTGATACGGGAATGGTCCCCAATGATTAGAAATGAGCTAATATTGTACCTATCCTTAAAAAAGGACCCAGAACTTCGCCTGAAAATTTTAGACCTATTAGCCTGACTTCTACATTAGGAAAGATAATGGAGGGATTAATTAAAGATACCCTATTAGAACATCTGGAGAGATGGGATCTAATTGATCCCATTCAACATGGATTCACAAAAAATAGATTGTGCCAGACTAATCTACTGACCTTCTATGAAAAAGTGAATAGGGAGATGGATATGGGAAATTCGGTGGACGTAGTTTTCCTGGATTTCGCTAAAGCATTTGATAAACTTCCTCATAAGGAATTACTGGCAGTTCTGGAAGGCATTAAATTGTCTAGTAATATCTGTAAATGGGTCTCTAAATTGGCTTCAAGATAGAAGGCAGAGAGAATCATCAACGGGAATATTCTGCTTGGGCTCCTATTACTAGTGGTGTCCCACAGGGTTCAGTGTTGGGTCCTAGTTTATTTAATATCTATATATATATCACTTCGATGAAAATCAGAAATAAGAACATTTGGATGTATAAGTTTGCTGATGATTGTAGACTAGGCCTAGTTGTTAATGATGCTGAACAAAAAGCTACCCTACAACATGCTCTGAATTTAATATATGAATGGACTTACTCAAATAAGTTAGTATTAAATAAAACTAAATGCATGGTTATGCACCTTGGAAATCACAATCAGGAAGAAGAATATCTTTTGGATAATACAATTTTGGGGGCAGTAAATGAGGAAAGGGATTTGGGAATTACTGTTACAAATGATATGAAATTCAGATCACATTGTAGGATACAACTTAGGAAGGCAATTCAAAACCTAAATTGTATACTCAAACACATAGGAAGTAGAGATAGGAAAGTACTGATTCCTCTCTACAGTGCATTGGTGAGACCACACTTGGAGTACTGTGTTCAGGTTTGGTCACCTCAAAATAGGGAAGACATCTTATCAATAGAAGGGGTTCAGAGGAAGTTAACAAAGCAGATAAAAGGATTATCGAACAAAAGTTATCATGATAGACTAGTCAGCCTCAATCTTTATTCTTTACATTATCGCAGATTAAGGGGTGATTTATGTTTTCTATATAAGAATATGAATGATGTAAATGTAATGGAGGAACTGGGACTCATGAAAAACATTGGCAGATTAAGTACAAGAAAACATAAGAAACAATTTCTCCAACAAACATGGGAGCATAATTTTAGGAAACAATGGTATAGTTGTAGAGTAGTTGGAGTCTGGAACGTAATACCAACAGAACTCGACAATTGCACCACCATGAATGAATTCAAAAATGGGATCGACAATCATTTTGGTAACAAAAAAATTCTCATATTAAAATTAGGATGGCAAGCCTTATGGGGTAGTATTCTATCCTCTGGCTTGAATACACCTATGATACATATGATTATAGTGGCACGGTAGTGCCACTATAGTTAGGATTGAGTACCCCATTTAAGGTTAAAGTGTGAAATTTTGCATCTTAATAAATTTACCACCATATGATGGATTTGCCTGCAATTTGTCAGGCACGAAGCAGTACCATAGATCTCTGGATCTGCCAAGTTTCGTAACAGTTGGATATACGGTTGCGGAGTTATAATGCAACATTCTGTAGCGCATTTACGCTTTTTTGCTCATTCTTTGCTCGCACCTACAGGTCACATGGTTTGTGCAACCAGTCCAAATACTTCAGGGAACATGCAGCCAGGGTCCCCGATGTGTCTTTTGAAGATTTTGTGAAAAAATATTAAACGGTTCAAAAGTTATTCAAAAAATAAGTTTCCCATTATAGTCAATGGGAAAAATTAACAAAAAGTTTGACAGTGTCGCAAATGCAGTTTTTAGTGTCGCAAATGACCTCTGTAGTGTCGTGAGTCAGCCATTTTTTTTCAGTTAGTGGTCATAGAAAAGCTTGGCATTTAAATTTGGGACCCTCTAGGGAAATAACTTTTTTCTCTTTACCTAGTCGGACCTTGAGGATACTAGCCATGTCTTTTTTGGGGGGTTAAACACCCCAGAAATATGTTTTTTGGAAATTTTGTAAACTGTAGTGTTGCAAAGTAGTGTTGCACATGTGACACTTTCATGATTTTTTTTTTGTGAAAGTGTCGTGATTTGCGACACTACTTTGCCACACTATGGCCAAAATACTAGGAATTCTTTGCCACCCTGCTGCAAAAGAACAGTTTGTTCTTTTGGACTGAAATTTGGAGGGAAGAAAGCCAACATCCCACAGTTGTGCCTTTTGGTGACAAAATATTACAGGGATGCAAAGTTATGGTACTCCGAAGTTGACGCTTTTTCCGCATAGACTAACATTACAGCGTCCGCCGCGCCTTTCGGGGCCTGTATCTCGGAAACGCTTCAAGATACAGACTTTTCGTCAGAAAAATGCTTACTGTATCCCCCCACTAGGGGGCTAAGTACAAAACTGGCTAGGAAAGTCATAATTTATATGAAATTAAAATTTTTTTTCTATGTCGTACAGTTCCTGAGATGTAAGCAATTTAGTATTCCAAGTGCTCATTTGCTGCTCCGAGGCCCATTATTATGCATACATTCTTTGTATTCACTGTGTTTCTCTATGCAGCTGTTGGTGAAAAAAGGGTGTGTGCTTTCATTACTGTCACAGTTAGCATTCCCACTTGCGTTTCCGTAACCGTTTGGGTTACCATTACCGTCTACGCCACTGTGTGCGTTACCCTTGGCGTTTTTGTTTGCGCTTGTGTTTGCATTACTGTTACAATTTGCATTTCCATTACTGTTTCTGTTTGCATTTCATTTTGCATCACTGTGTGCATTACCATTTGTATTTGCGTACGTGCTTCCGTTTGCGTTTCCTTTGGCCTCATCGTTGCTGTTACCGTTAGCATTTGTGTTTCCTATTGCGGTACCTTGACCGTGCGTGTTACCATTTGTGTTTCCATACACGCTTGCGTTTGTGTTTCTGTTTGCTTTACCATTCCCGTCTACTCCACCGTGTGCATTACCCTTTGCATTTTCGTTTGCGTGTGTGTTTGTGTAACTGTTAACATTTGCGTTTCCATTACTGTTTTTGTTTGCGTTTCCTTTTGCGTCACTGTGTGCATTTCCATTTGCGTTTGTGTTTCTGTTTGTGTTTCCTTTGGTGTCATCATTGCTGTTACTGTAAGTGTCTGCATTTCCAATTAAGTTACCGTGCCCATGTGCGTTACGGTTTGCATTTCTGTATGCGCTTGCATTTGCATTTCTGTTTTCATTAACGTTTGTGCTTGTGTTTGTATTACTGTTTGCGTTATCATTTACGTTTGTGTCACCATGTGCGTTAGCATTTGTGCTTGTTTGCGTTGCCATTACTTCACTATTTATAGTGCACAGTCTCAAAGAAGGAAATTTATGGCAAAAACTCCATTTAATGCATCAGTTAGGGTTGTTCCACAGCAAAAAGCAAAGGAAATTCGATGTTAGGGTTCCCACCCCTCTTGCACCCACTCACCCCACCAACAGGCATCAGGTGTGCACTGGAGTTGTTGGTCCTAACTCTCACCTCATTCTCCTATACTGCACCACCTCAGCTTGTTTGCACATGGGATGGGGTGAGAGTTAGGACCGATGACCCCAATGCACACCCTGATGCCTGTTGGTGGGGGTGGTGTGCAAGGGGGTGGAAACCTAACATCGAATTTCAACACTTTTGTCGCTGTGGAACAACCCTAAATGATGCATTAAACAGAGTTTTTTGCCATGAATATATATATATATATTTTTTTATTGAGGTCTTGGATTACACCAGTGAGCAGATGCTCATTTATAGGTTCCACATCACATACATAGACAATACAATACAAATGACAGGGTTACATATGGTACAGGTAAGTTACAGGGTACAACAGCATTAAACAGCTTAGGCAGTATAGCAACTAGCTGGCATCAAAGGTTAACACCCTACTTGGAAGCTCTCAGAGGTGAGAAGAAGGAGGGGTTGCAAACATGGGTAGAAGGAGTAAGGTAGTTGGGAGCATCTGAAGGGGTAGGGAAGCAGGAGCAATGACATGATTGGGGGGGTAGGTGTAACCTAAAGTGCTGGGATTGGAGTCCCTCAACCCAATGAGTTGTCAGGAGGTAAGTGCAGGCAGTTGGCTGATGCTCTGGGAGGGTGCTAATGGTAGCAGTCACAATTATTAGATTTTACTAGGTGCTGCCGGAGTCTGCATTTGAACGCTCTAATAGATGTGGCACTGATAACGTCAGGAGGTACGGCACTGGTCCATAGTGAAGCAAGATAGTAAAAGGGACGTTGTGCCAGGGCAGCACATACCCGGGAGCTTGACAGGGTCCAGAGTAGGGCAACATAGATTATTTCGGGACATGGAGGAAACTTGAGTTAAGGAGTCTGGAGGGCAGAAGACTGGCTGAAGACCTTCTGTACTTCTTTGATGTAGCCCCCCCCATTTGGGGGCTTACCTTGAACATGCCCTCGGGTATTCTCCTACTGCTGCCGACGTCTCTGATCCTCTGTGGCTCCTTCTGCTGCCTGGTCCAGTCCCCTAGTGTCCCCCTGTGTTGGCGAGCCCTGCAGGGCTTGTAAAATCTATTTTGTGAGTGGGCCAGCATGTTGCAGAGCCGCCGCTCGCATGTTCGAGGAGGTGCGCTGTGCACTAGACCGCCGTTGCAGTCAGAAAGCCATTTATGTGTCTCCACCAGTTCCTGGTGCCCATCTAAGTTTAAAAAGGCACCAGGGTCACAGAACAAAGCTGGGGAAATGTTTTAAATTAAATGAATCATCAGGCACTGTGAGTGTTGCCTCCAGGGCACCAGACAACTAAGAGACAAAGGTCAAGGGGCAAAGTGTCAGGGCAAAGAATGCCCTTTATGAATATTCATGAGCTCTCTATGTGTTTCTGGGGGCAGTGTGTTACAGGGGCAGCAACTCCCTGAGGGTGCATATTATTTATATAAAAGTGGACTTGTTCAAAAGAGAACTGTTAGGGCCATATGCTAGTAGGGAATTTAATTAATAAATAATAAACTGCTGGCTGTACCAGAACTTTATGTGTGAGGACAGTAAAATAGACTGCTTTAGAGACTGCCTGCAGCCACCATTTTAACAGCTAATAACCAATCGGAAGCTAGGATTTAACAAAAGGGTTTCTGTGGAAATGCCAGAGACTTATAGGGGATTAAGAGGGACCAATTCTATGCACCAAAAAGGGAGCCAATTAATATCAGGGAAGTGTTTAAGACAGCTTTGGCAGCCAATGGAAATTCTGGAACCCGGCCCCATATAAAAGGGGGTAACAGCTAATTTTCTTCAGATTTGGAGAGACAGCTGAAGAGCTTAGTGTGTGTGCCTCTGGGGAGCTTGCCAGCTCTCAGGGGTTAGGCCTACCAGGCCTAGACTTTTCCAGCCGTTAGTCTGCCGGTCTGAGTGTCCAGTGGCCCATGTTTAGGGCTGCAGCAGCAGGGGATTTAAACAGCATCCAAGCTGAAGAAGTCTCAGGGTCAGCCTGCAAAGCTAGCTGGAAGAACCAGAAGTGGACAGAGTTTTACATATAAATGTACTTAAGTTCGCAAGGTGTTTGCGTGGCTGAGTAGTTTGAAATGTTTCGGTTTGCATGTCCTCGGCCAGTGTTAAGTTGCTCTTGCAGCCTGAAGACCAACATTTTTGACGAGGACCATGAGGGAATTCTCCTCCTGCTTCATCAAGCCATCTGCAGCAGGTCTTATGTCGTCAGATGATCACTTGGTCTGGATAGTGTGAGTACAAACAGGGTCGCTCCCTGCAACAAAGCTGCAATTATTGTGTGTCATCTAATTATTTGTTTGGGTCTGTTTCAATGGACTGAGCCATCCAGCTATGGATTACAAATTCTGGGTTAAAGTGCATGTGATTGTTTTCTTTCCTAAGGGCACCAACAACAGCTGCAATGCTGGCCTACCCCGGGCAACGCTTCAGGCTAGCCTATTCCAACTGTGTACCCAGAGTGTGTGACTGTGACAGAGGGACTCTTATGTATGCATGCAAAATCTGAATGAATCAGATCTAATTCATCAACTGCTAGGTTTACTGCCCCACCCCTGTGCAACTCCCCCAAATAAATCAGATTTTGTTCTTTCTGCATTTAACCTGGCTACAGTGTACCTTTGTGGAGGGGATATTGCATTTTACAGGGGACTCCAGGGTTTTCGCAGCTGATCCAGCCCTGGTGGTAAGTGCACTAAGTGTGGGTTTAATACTGTGTTTGTATGTCATATGTGATTGGTTTTCTGCTATACTGTTAGGCCACTAGAGGGGTGGTGGGGGGTTATAGCATCCCGGAGGGCTATACCAACAGCAGTTATGCTACCCCAAGACCATACCTCCGGGTGGAGGCACCCATTCATAGAACTCAGGCCCCTAAACCTGTGCATAGTCACGCAGGCAGGGGTAGTAGCCCTTGGGACAGCACCACCTAGGGGGTTGCAATGAATATCCTAGGTTGCTCAGAATCTGCTAAACAGAATCTAATTTGTCAGATTCCGATTTTCAAATTTAAGATTTTTGGAATTGCAGTCCAAAATTCCTAAAGTAAATCTGAAAACCTCTTTTTATATACAAAGTTAGGATTTAGGATTCCAAATCTGAATCCAGTTACGATTATGATGTCCTTTTAGGATTTCCTAAAATCCTAACTCTGACAGTCGGATCAGAATCGGCCAGTTTTGAGTATCCCTAAAACATAGACACCAACCTAAAGAAAATGCTATAGATGGAACCAATGGATGAGACACACATAAAAAGGGGCCATAGCAGTAAAATTAAGAGTTGTAATCTCAGAACAAATAGGGGAGCATACTTCTACACTCAAAGAAGTGTGTGTCTGTGGAATGATTTGCCTGGGACAGTGGTAGATAGTAAGGAAAAGAATACCTTTAAAAACAAAATAGACCAATTCTTAATGAGGGACAGGGATTTGAAATTCAGTCACTGAACACTGGGGGCAGTCTAGTTGAGGTGTTTTTTGATTAGTCATATTCCCACCCCCATGACCATTTGAAGTGGTGGAGGGAAGGCAGGGTATTATTTTTCTTTCATAATTCTGCAATATCTCTATGTATTAAATTCAATGCTAATATTTATCTGAGATATTTATAATGGGAGCTGTGCAAGACAAAATGTTTGCCTACTCGCCACGTATCTGCAACGTGTGGACACACCTAAGTTAAGTAGCCACACATTGGGGTCTCACAGACCCCCACGGCATGCAGTACAGGGGTGTGCACCAGTCTCCCAGCTGTTTGCACTGCTATACAGGTGGATGGCCTGGTGGGTGTCTGGGGGAGTGCCTACTCTCTGCGCTATTCACAAAGGCACGGAGTCCAGGGCATGTGGGGGGGCAGGAAATGCTGGCAGAGACCCTACTGTATCTCTTGTGCCCCCTCCACTGAGTACCCACACCTGCCGCAGGACAAGTGAGCCCCCCCACCATGCTGCCCCAGCCCTCCGGTCAGGCAGGAAGGCCTGGCGGCAGCCATTCAGGCACTCACTGAAGATTTTATCATTTGGGGACTTGCACTATCCCACAATCCCCTGCTCCATGCAAAGCAAAAGATCTACTCTCGGACCAAGGTGGACATCTGATTGGATGGCTGCCTGTGTCCTCTGATCAGCACTGATCTGCCCCCCCTCCCCGATCCTGCTTGCTAGGGGGGCAGGGCTGCAGACAGGCACTTGGCAGTAGCTGGTGATAATCAATGCTGGCTCCTTCATGCCTGTCTGCGGGTACAGAGCTGCGCAGACTGGGTATGTGTGAACCGGAATAGTGAATAGGCTCCATTGTTATTCCTGACACATTTGTTTGTAAATATTTTTAATGCACTTCTTTTTCACTTTTTGTATTAAGTGTATCACTTTAAAAGACCACTAGTTAATCTGATGTTTTCTACTCTATTGACAAGCCCCCTGACAAAAACTTAGCACAGGAGATCTAGTCAGTGCTCTCCTTGTTCTATGTGCTCAACAATAAAGTTTTATCTGCGTGTATTGCAGTTTCATCAGTCTTATTGATAAGACTTTTGAGGCCTGGTATTCAAAAATGCACAAAGCAGAGAGCGAATATTTGCACTGCACTTTGCGACAGCTCTGGTGCCAGAAGATGCTATATTTAGTGGAATAGCGCACTGGCACTATTTGACTGAATAGAGGGCCAGGTCAGCCCAGCGCTGCGCTGACATGGCTCCCGAAATAGGGCACCACAATGACTTGCACCTGCGCTAAATTTCCAATATTCAAATGGACCAGTGCAAATGAACCCATTGAGCATGCAAGGTGCTAAAAAGCCATTTGAATCGCAGAATCACAGAAATTTGACAGCAAAAAAGGACCTCATTGGCCCATCGAGTCTGCCCTCCCCTCCCATTCATCTCCACTCTTACAGGCCCTCCCCTTCCCCTCACTACCCATTCTCATGTGTCTGTCCCATGCCATCTTGAATTCTTCCACGGTTTCGGCCTCCACCACTTCTTCTGGTAGTTTATTCCAGGCCTCCACCACTCTCCCCGTAAAGAAATGCCCCCTCACACTGCCTCTATATCTTCCACCTTCCAGTCTTAGGTTATGCCCTCTAGTTTTAGCCCCCTCATTCCTTCTGAACAAGCTCCCCTCCTTCACTTTATTAATGCCCTTCACATATTTAAAAGTTTCAATCATGTGCCCCCCTCTCCCTTCTAGCCTCCAGTGGGTACAGATCAAATTCCTTACACCTCTGTTCGTATGATTTCCCCTGTATACCATGCATCATCTTGGTTGTTCTTCTCTGAACCCTTCCATACTCATCGTTGTCCTTGAGTAGGTGAGGTCTCCAGAACTGGACCCAGTACTCCAGGTGTGGTCTCTTCATGGCCTTGTAAAGAGGCATCAGCACCTCCCTCCTTCTGCTAATCATGCCCCTCCCAATGCATGCCAACATTCCATTTGCCTTCCCCACTGCCCTGCTACACTGGCCACCCACCTTAAGGTTGCTTGTTATTATAATCCCCAGATGCCTCTCCTGCTCTGTTTTCTTTTATTTCCTCTCCTCCTAGACTGTAAGCTGTTCTCATGTTTTTGCACCCCAAATGCATCACTGCACACTTTTTGGCACTGAATTTTAATTTCTAAGTTTCCAGTCACCCATCCAGAGTCTTCAAGTCATGCTTCATGGCCTCTACCCCACCCTGGAGTGTCCACCCTATTGCAGATTTTCATATAATCCGTCAATAGGCATACTCTTCCCTCCAGATCCTCTGCTATGTCACTGATTATATATATAGATTTTTTTATTTTATTTAATCTTTTTGGTGCCGTGCTCAACTTGCCGGGCTATCTGCCTGGTCACGGACCACTTGGCTGCGGCATCCCCATATGAGCCTGCTTTCCCGGGATCCCCTGGATTGCCCCCCAGGGTGGGGACATGGCACCCAGACCTAAGGTGCTACAAACAACGGGATAGGACAGAGGTTGGCCTGGGGAGCTGATTTGCAGCCAAGGGGTGGGCATCATAGAGGCAGAGGGGCAGGCTTGAGTTTTTTCCCCCGTGGGCGGGAGGTGGGAATGTGCAATGACACCTGTGTCCATCCCACCCCCTTGAAACCTTGCTGACACTGGTCACTGTGGCACCCCTGGCCTTCGCTAGGGGTCCCTTGAGCTCCAGCGACATCCCGCACCCTCCTCCTGGAGAAGGAGAGCAGTTCTAGGATGCTCTCCTTCTCCTCCCAGCTGGTCCTCTGATGACCTGGGTCCATTCCTGAACCTGGGTCACCGGCATCACAAGACTGATGTATATATTAAAAAGGAGGGGTCCCAGCACCGACCCCTGGGGTACCCCACTCGTTACCCCCTTCACCGTGGAATGCACCCAATTTGCCACCATTTTCTGATTTCTGTCCGCCAACCAGTTTTCCACCCATCTAATTATTTTCTGCCCCACCATTAAGCTTTTCAGTTTATTTAATAGCCTTCTGTGAGGGGCAGTGTCGAAGGCCTTACTGAAGTCCAGATAGGCCACGTCAACCGCCCCACCTCCCTACTCAACCATCTGCATCACGCAATTGAAGAATTCTGACAGGTTCGTCTGGCAGGACCTCACATTTATGAATCTATGCTGCCTTTTGTCTTGCAGTCTGCTGTCCACCAGGTAGTCCACCACCCTTTCTTTTATTAGTGCCTCTATCACCTTGCCCACCACGGAGGTGTGGCTGATCAGGCGATAATTTTCCGCCGCCTCCTTACTGCCCCCCTTGTGCAGTGGTACCACATCCACCCTCCTCCAGTCCCTTGGCACACACCCTGTATCCATGGACAAGATAAACAGCCTTGTCAGTGAGGCTGCCAGCTCCTCCCTCAGTTCCCAGAGTACCCTCAGGTGTAAGCCGTCTGGCCCCATTGTCTTGTCCACCTTTAACCTGCCCAGTTCCTCCCTTACCTTGCCTACACTGAACACACTAGGATCCTCCTTTTACATAGAAACATAGAATTTTATGGCAGATAGGGACCGCTTGGCCCACCTAGTCTGCCCATTGCCCTACCTGATGGATAAGCTGCAGATTCTAGTTAATCAACAGCTTACTTCCTCCTACCGCCCACTATAATTGCCTTATGCCTGTCCCATGCATTCTTGAATTCTCCCACTGTTCCTGACTCCACAAATTCCTCAGGAAGGCTGTTCCATGCATCCACAACCCTCTCTGTGAAAAAATACTTTCTAACATTACCTCTGAGTCGTCCCCCTCTATCTTCAGATTGTGCCCCCTTGTTCTTGCACATCTCTTCTTCTGAAAGATGCTACCCTCTTGTACTTTGTCAATTCCCTTGAGATACTTGAAAGTTTCTATCATGTCCCCCCTCTCCCTCCTATCCTCAAGGGTATAAATATTAAGCTGCTTTAGTCTCTCCTCGTATGTCTTCTGGTGCAGACCCTGCACCATTTTGGTTGCCCTCCTCTGAACAACCTCCACTCTGTCTATGTTTTTACGGAGATGGGGTCTCCAGAATTGCATGCAGTACTCTAGATGGAGTCTCACTAACTGTCTGTACAGAGGGATAACAACTTCCTGTTTTCTACTGTTGATGCCTCTCCCTATGCATCCCAGTGTCCCCGCAGCCCTCCTTACTGCCTTCTCACATTGCTTGCCCACCTTTAGGTCATCTGATATAATTACTCCTAGGTCTCTTTCGATTTTTGTTGTTATTAATTCACTTCCCATTGTGTACTCTTCCCCTGGGTTTTTGTTTCGCAGATGCATTACCTTGCACTTGTTTGCATTGAATCTGAGCTGCCACATATTTGACCATTCCTCCAACCTTGCCAAGTCCCTTTTCATCCTTTCCACCCCACCTTGTGTATCAACCCAGTTGCAGATCTTTGTGTCATCTGCAAAGAGACATACCTTTCCTTCCAGGTACTCTCCAATGTCACTTATAAAGACATTAAAGACGACCGGTCCCAGTACCGAACCCTGTGGTGCCCCACTAGTTACCCTCCTTTCTTCGCTGTGGACTCTGTTTACTATTACCCTTTGCGTCCTGTTGTCCAGCCAGTTTTTATCCAGGCCACCTTGGGACCCTCCAAGGCTGGCTAACTTGTATATTAATCTTTTGTCTGAGACTGGGTCAAATACCTTGCTAAAATCTAGGTATGCCATGTCCACAGCCCCTCCCTGGTCTACTACTTTGGTCACCCAGTCAAAGAAATCTATTAGGTTCGTCTGACATGACCCTCCTGCTGCGAAACCATGCTGTCTTGGGTCCGTGCCCCACTAGCCTCTAGGTACTCAACAATTCTGCCTTCAGAGTGATTCCATCATTTTCCCTACCACCGAGGACAAACTAACTGGTCTGTAGTTTCCTGCCTCTGCCCTGCTCCCACTTTTGTGAAGTGGAATTACATTTGCCCTCCTCCAGTCCTCAGGTACCACCCCATCCTCCCATGATTTGTGAAAGAGAGTAGTCAGTGGTGTTACTAGTTCTACCCTTAGTTCTTTTAGAATTCTTGGATGAATCCCATCAGGCCCCATTGCTTTGTCCACCCTCAGTTTGAAGAGTTCTTTCAAAATCCTTTTTTCTGTGAATGGGCTGGTATTGACCCCCCATTCAGAGTTTCTTTCTTGTTTGGTTTAGGTACCTCCCCCTCCTCTTCCTCTGTGAATACTGAGCAGAAATATTCATTCAGTATCCCTGCGTTTTCACTGGTACCCTCTGCTCACACTCCTCCCTTTTATTAAGTCTCTGTATCCCTCCCTTGGTGTTTCTTCACTCCCTAATATACCTATAAAAGGTGTTATCCCCCTTCTTAACAGAGCTGGCTATCTTTTCCTCAGTTTGTGCCTTTGCTATTCTGACTGCCTTCCCTGCCTCCTTCTGCTTTAACTGATATAGTTCTCTGTCCTGCTCCTTCTGTGTTTCCTTATATTTTCTGAATGCTATCCTTTTCTCCTTAGCCATCCCTGCCACCTCTTTTGAGAACCATAGTGTTTTTTTCCTTCATTTTTTTTGTTGATTTGCTTCACACAAAGGTTTGTTCCCTCTGCAATGGCTGTTTTGATTACTCCCCATTGTTCCTCCACCCCTCCTTCTTGCCCGTTTGCTAGTACTTTTCTGAGGCACTCTCTCATTTTCCCAGAGTCAGTCTTCCTGAAGTCCAATACTCTTGTTTTTGTATGGCTTAACTATATGGCTGTGTTTATTGTGAATCACACTGTTTGGTGGTCACTTGTTCCCAGATGGCTACCCACTTCTAAATCTGAGATAATTTCTCCTTCCCCATTTGAGAGTTCCTTGTCTAAGATTGCTCCATCCCGAGTGGGTTCCAACACTAACTGTCTGAGGCATGCCCCCTGTACGGCATCAAGAATGACCCTGCTCTTGGATGTGCCTGCAGCAAAGGTACTCTAGTTAACATCGGGCGTATTCAGGTCCCCCATCAACAATATCTCCCCCTTTTCTGCCATTTTAATGATGCCTTCTATCATTTCCTTGTCCATTTCCTCCTCCTGAGATGGGGGTCTGTACATAATCCCCATGTGGATTGTGGTGCCATTTCCTGTCTCCAGGGTGACCTATAGTGACTCATCAACTTCCTGTTTACTCTTTAGTTCTGTTGCTTTAATCCCTTCCCTTGTATAGAGAGCTACTCCACCTCCTCTTTTACCCACCCTGTCCCTCCTGTAGACTGTGTATCCTGGTATGTTGACATCCAGGTCATGGTTCTCTGTGTACCAGGTTTCAGTGACTGCCACAATATACCAACATCCCTCTTCCATCAAGGCCACTAGTTCAGGGAGCTTGTTGCACAGACTGCGGGCATTGGTACTCATCACCTTCCATTTATTTTTTATGGCCTTAAGCCTTTTAGCCCCATCCCTGTCCTTACTGCCTTTTTTTGCATTTACCCCTGTCCTGCTCCCTACTGACTTCTCTACCTTTGTGTTTACCTCTCTAACTACTATGTTTTGTGGGGGGAGGCTGGGATTTCCCTTCTCCTTTTCAGTGTTTCCCCCCTGAAGCATTTAAACCTGTCACCTAGGATCCTGGTTCCCCCCTGGACAGATGCAGACCATCACGCCAGTATAAGCCTGCATCCCTCCAGATGGCTCCACAGTCCCCAATGAAGCCAAAACCCTGAGCTCCGCACCAGTTTTTCAACCATTCATTGAATCCCATGGTGCGGAATGCCCTAGCATCATCCTTGCCATAGACAGGCAGCGCCTCCGAGAAGGTTACTGTACATGCTACTTGTCTAAGGCCCCTCCCCAACTCCACAAACTCCTCTTGCACTGCTCTGATCTCGTTCACAGCCAGGTCATTTGTACCTAGGTGGACAATGACATCCAGCTCCCTCCCTCATGCAGCTGCTCCTGCGATCCTGTGGATTCGCTTCCTGTCCCTCTGAGTCGTGGCGCCAGGCAGGCACCTTACCTCCCTATCCCCTTTCTCCCCCACTTCTACCCGCCTAATGATCGAGTCCCCCACCAGGAGTTGTTTCCTTCCCCTGTAGGGTCTCGTGCCACCCTCCTGTGGGTCTCCTTTGTGGAGGTTCCCAGCATCCTCCTTGGTCTCCACTGCAGGTGCCTCCATAGAGGAACCACTCTTTGCCAGAACAGCATATGAACTGTGGAGAGGTACAACTGGAGGGATGCACCTCTCTTCCACTACCCTCTCTCTCTCTGAGCCCATCTTGGTCCAACCGCTCCTCTTTCTTGGCAACCTCTGAGGTAACGGAGGTGGCCCTGGTGGTCCCTGGATGGGGGAAGAGGTTTCACGAATCCTAGCCAGGTCAGCCTGGAGATGGACAACCTCCTCCCTCAGACCAGAGAGGTGCTTGCAAACAGGGCAGCATCGCAGCCTCCAGAATGTCTCCCGGAACACTGCTGCCCCACAGCCATTGCACTGCACCACTCCCATCTTGACTTATTTTGTGTCCCCTCTCCTGTTGCTTTATATGCTTACTGTCTCCTCTCTCTATGTATTTTTACACTTACTTTCCTACTGCCTATGTGCCCTTACAACCTTTTTGCCTTCTCTGTCCCTCTCCCCCAGATCTCGTCCACTGCCCTTCCCCTCCTTCATGAAGTCTAAGCAGAAGTAGTTGTTCAACACTTCTGCTTTCTCAAAGTCCCCCTCCAGTTGTACTCCTCCTTCCCCCCACAACCATACTATCCCCTGCCTCGCCCTCCTTCTTTCCCCCACATACCTTAAAAAAAGTTGTATCCCCCTTTTAGCCCGCTTAGCTATTTTCTCCTCAGTGTAACCCCTAGGTGGCACTATCCCAAGGGCTACTACCCCTGCCTGATTTGCCACTAACAGGTGGAGGGGCCTGGATTCGATGGCGGGTGCCTCCACCCAGAGGTCAGGGTTGCAATAGTTAAACTAACTTGGTCACAGCCCTCTGGGACACTCGACCCCTTTCTTCCCACTAGTGGCCCACAATATATCAGAATTACCTTCACAGTATACACTTAACCCCAGGACTGGTTCGGTCAGCGTGACTCCGGGGACTCCCTGTAAAACAAGATGATACAGTGCAAAAACCACAGTACAATACTTTAACTTAGACAAATACCTCAGGCTGTGTAACTTTGCTGAAACAAACAGATCTGATTTATTTAGGGGGATATAACAAGGACAGGGAGAAATCAGGTTAATTAGTTTAAACGCATTAATAATCACAGTACTGTGCACATATTTCAGAATCCCAAATGTCCCTAATGTCACTCTTACTGGGTACCCAGGCAATAAGAGGCTAGCCTATTTGGTGCAGCTGGTTGGGGCCCTGAAGATGGAAAATGCATGCACAATACCTAATTCTAATCCGAGCCTGTAGGCTCAGTTCAGTGGAGAAAGAAAGGAAAAGTAATCAGATGGAACACTTGCAATTAGATGATGGCAGGGAGCTACCCTGATTTGTACTCACAAATTCAATGCTGAAACTGAATGGAAGGCAGATTGTCCTGGATTGCCAGGCGGAGCAGACCATGTGGACAAGGTCCTTGTGACTGGACCCCAAGGCAGTTCAGAGCAAATGGATGTAGTCTGGATTAAGCTGGGGTTTACTTGCAGCTTCATGCACTCAATTCACTGTACAGGGGATTTGAGCTTGTAATCCCACTAGCACTACACACATTTATATGGAAAAAGAAAGTACTATACCAGGCAGGCTGCTTCTCTATCCCGATCGCAATTACTGCACAGTACCCGGGAGAACACACAGCAGATTCAGTTCCTGACAGACCGAGCATGATTCAGCAATTTCTCCAGTCTTCTACAGGGTGAGCCTGGTTTCTACTTTTCAGATTTCCTTGATTCTCTTCACAGGTCAGATTCAGTCCAAACAAGCACTTGCACAATCTGCAGACCGAAACTTGGGGCCTTACACACGTTTCCCGACTAAAACTGTGCACCGAAGGAGCACAGGGCTCCTTCCCTCTTCACTGCCAGAGCTAAACTGAAAACTCCAATAGACAAAACCGGGCACTTCCTTTGAGTTCCTCCCAGTTCTTGGCTGGATTGGCTGTCACTCACAATAGACTCCCCCTGTTGGTGCAAAAAGGCGCTGAAGTCCAAACTACATTTCCCAGAGTCACTGCCCATACAATCCTCTTGTGGCTGGCTCAGATTATGGGTCCAAGTTCTGATTCGTCCACAGGCACCATTTTAGAGCTCCCTTAACCCACACTGATTGGTCCAGTTCAGCAGTTCAAAACTAGAATAGAGAACTAGGCAAACACAGTTCTGATTGCAAAGAAAAGCAGGTTAGACAAACTGTATTTTCATTATTAATCTAAATGATTTCTGGCAAACAGTTACATCTTTCAGATAGGTTCCCTTTGCACTCCTAGTGACTGCAAAAATGGAGTGAACTGGCAGCAGCTCGAGTGGGACTCAAGCAGAGAAACACACAGTCCCCCCATACAAATTAATTATGTCTGCAAGCAGACAGCTCTTAAAGAGACAGTACCAGAGGCTCTATCTCACAGATAAATGGCTTAAACTCCAAACACCATTCAGGCTCGGAGTATTCAAGCAAGCTCCTGGAAGTTTTTTGGGAACCCCCATTTGCAGGGGGGTTACACTCTTCCTGGCCTGGGAAAGCTTGACGTCCGCATCTAGCAAGGACCCCCATAAGTTCCAGTTGCAACCATATACATTTGCATTAGGCTCACACATGTAATCATCAGTCAATATATCACTTTACCAGGAACACATTTTTGAAACGTTGCAGTACGTCACTCTTTACACAGTATTACACACACATTGTAACATAACTCAGGTTATTACCTCTTGTACATGAAACCTGAAGAGAGGGGGCCCTTTCCTATCAGCTACCTTGGGGCTGGACGGGGCAAGGGCACCATACCTAGAGGGCAACACAAGGAACTTGGAGTTAGAACTGACACTCAGTTTGGGCAATGAGCTCAGGGACACATACACTCCTTTATGGACAACATTGAGAGGCAAGTCCACAGGCCTCCCAAGTGAATCATAACTGAGGTGCACCACAGGCTTTACAGCTCGACCAGTCTTTCTAGGGGAACTGTTACAGTCTCTGCACTCTGAGCCTCATTTTCAGCATTGTCCTCGCTTGTCAAGGGAGTCTCCATGGGGGTAGAGAGGCTAGAACTTGGGGCACTTTCAGCTCCAGGAGTTACAGTCTCTGAGTCCACAACATTCGACTCACATGGAGAGCTTTCGGACACTGGCAGTGGACCGTCAGGGCACTCAAAAATACTCTTCTTGTTCTGGTGTATCACCAGTCTGTCCCAGTCCATAATTTTCCTCCCCTGAAAGCTCAAACAGTTCTACCATACACAATGATTCCATTTCATCTGACTTGATGCTTTGCACTTCACTTTCTGGGAGCATTGGCTCCAGGGACGAAGCTGGGAGCTTAGACAGTCCAGAAGGCCCAGCTTCGTCTCCAGTATTGACTAGGGGATTGCCCCGAAACAATTGACTCAGTTCGTAAGAAGGGTAGTATTCAAAGTCACACTCACTTTCTTCTGATATGGACTGACAGTCACGCTCAACTGGGACTTGTGGAGGGGAACATTTTAACTCAGCTTCTGTAGGTGCAGACTTTCTTGATCTTTTCTTCGCAGCAGCTCTAGTCACTGGTCCAGAGGGGCATCTTCTGGGGCTCAGACTCAATCAAGATTTGTCCAATGGGCAGTAATGATTTCTATGCATTGTTTTACATCTTTTGAATTATTCTCAGGCCTTACTTGGTACACTGGCAGATCATCTAGTTTGCCCACTACAATGTGAGGGAGATGGTGCCATCTGTCAAGCAATCTTGTGTTTGCCATACAGTCCCAGATTTCTTAGCAATACCCATCTCCTCCTGGAGTTCCTGTGCTTTCACCTTTGTCATACCTTTCTTTGTTGGCCAGATTTCTTTGGCAGCCATGGTTTGAGCCAGTGATAGCATGAGTTAGCTGGGCCTTTAACTTTTGCACATACTATAAATAGTTGTCAGCTTGAACCCCATCAGGAGAGGCCCCAAAACACACATCTACCGGCAGTCGAGCTTCTCTTCCAAACATCAGGCGGTAGGGGGAGAACCCAGTGGCATTACTTTTGGTGCAGTTATAAGCATGTACCAGGGTGCTAATTTGTTGGCTCCATCTAGGCTTGTCCTTTGGGTGTAGGGTGCCTAGCATATCTAGCAAAGTGCAGTTGAAACGTTCAGGCTGTGGGTCCCCTGGGGTGGTAAGGAGTGGTTCTGGACTTTCACTACCCCACAGAGAAAGCATCTCTTTGATCAGACGACTCTCAAAGTCTCTCCCTTGATCAGAATGGATTCTTTGTGGAGCCCAATAGTGAACAAAAAGTTTTCTACAAGTACTTTGGCCACAGTGGATGCTTTCTGGTCTTTGGTGGGGAAAGCTTGGGCATATCTCGTGAAAATGGTCAGTGACCACCAGCACATTACTGATATTTCTTTGATCTCACCAAACTCAGAAAATCAATACAGACCAGCTCCATGGGTTGCACTGGTGGTGATGTTAACAGGGCAGCTCTCTGAGGCAAAGCTTTCTCTGTAAGCAGCATCATAAGTTTGAATGTGTTGCTCCACATCAGCCCCATCTTAGGCCAATAGAATCTGGATCTCACCAAGTCAAGTGTTCTGTCTATACCAAGGTGCCCCATGTGGTTGTGCAAGGACCTCAGTACTGAGTCTCGAAAGGCAGTGGGCAGCACTAGTTGTTGTTTGTCTACTTGTCCCCTCTGTCTACTGTTTCTCTGTATAACAGTTTATTGATCAGTTTCAACTTAGGACCTTCTTTGTATAACAGTGCAGTTCTCAAATCAGTGGGCGTAATTTGGAAACATCTTTTCCTGCATAGAGGGCTTCTAAAGCTGATTTGATCATGGGATCGCGGGATTGAGCCCGGCGAATACTGTCATTGTCCAGCTGAGGCAGTGCACCAATGTCTATTGCAGAAAAGTGGCAATAAGCAGCAGGTATGCAATTCTCAGAGGGTCCCAACCAATCCACCATGCAGTTCACTGTGTCCGTGGACATTTGTTCCTCCCTGTCAAACTTCTGGCAGAGTGCCCGTATATCAGGGTCTGACAATCTGACCCAATCATTCTGGGGAACAGGCCTCCAGTAGAGAGCATCAGCATCTATGTGGTTTAGGCCTGCTCAGTATTCAACAGCATAGTTGTATGTAGATAATGCAGAAAGCCACCTATGGCCAGTGGCATCCAACTTAGCTGAGGTCTGCACATAGGTCAAAGGATTATTGTCAGTTTTTACTAGTATTTTAGCCCCATACAAGTACTCATGGAATTGGTCAACAATAGCCCACTTCAAAGCTAGGAACTCTAACTTGTGTACAGGATAGTTCTTTTTGGATGGGGTCAGGCTTCAACTGGCAAAGGCCACTAGTATCAGGCCATTCTTGTGCTCTTGGTACAACACAGCCCCCAACCCTTGCAAGCTAGCATCAGTGTGCAGGACATAAGGTTTTCTTGGATCGGCATAGGCCAGCACTGGAGCATGGGTAAGTTGATATATGATCTCATGAAAGCAGTCTCACAATCAGGAGTCCAGCGGGCCCCAATACTTCACTCAGACGAAAATACACTCTTCAGTCTTGAGGGACGCTGACTTTGTATTTTTTGTGGGTTGGGGATACCTTGAGTAAGGTTAAGTAAAGGGCGGATTACTCTTGAATAGTCCTTGATGAACCCTGATAGTAACCACAGAATCCCAGGAATCTTTGCAGTTCTTTTAGATTTTTGGGCTGTGGCCAGGTGGTCAAGGCCTCAACTTTACTTGGGTTGGTCTCTATTCCCTCGGTGAATACTATGAGTCCCACATACTTTACTGATGTTTGAAAGAATTTATACTTATCAATGGACAGTTTAAGGCCAAAGTTTTCCAGTCGGTCCAATACCTTAAATAATCTGCTCTCATGTTCCTCCAGTGAGCTGCCAAACACAATAACATCATCTAGGTATACCAGGCACTCTAGTAAGTTCATGTCCCCCACTGCACGCTCCATCAATCGTTGAAAAGTGTCTGGGGCACCTGAAATCCCTTGAGGCATCCTCAGGAATTCATAGAAGCCAAGCGCACAGATAAGGGCTGTCTTCTCACGGTCCTCTGGGGCCATTGGGATCTGGTAGTACCCACTGCGGAGATCCAGCACAGAGAACCACTTGCTCCCGTTTAGGCAGTCCAAAGCATCCTGAATGCAGGGCATTGTGTACTGATCAGGGATAGTCCGCCGGTTTAAGTTGCGATAATCCATGCACATCCTTACTGTCCCATTCTTTTTCCTCACTACCACAATGGGGGAAGCATAGGGGCTTCTGGATTCTTGTATTACACCAGCAGCTGACATCTCTTGCAGATGCCATCTTACATCATCTATGTCAGCAGGTGCCAGGCATCGAGACCTCTCACGAAATGGTCTTTTGACATGCAGTCGGATATGGTGCTCAGCTCCTTGCGCGCATCCTATGTCCCATTCCTTTAAAGAAAACACCTGGTCTCTCTGGGCAAGCTTCTCACTGATCCTCACTTTCCATTCAGCTGGCAATGGGGAGTCACCGAATTCAAACAAGTCAAGCGTTACTCTGTCATTCTTCCCCGAACTCTTGCTGCTGCGTAGCACTGCAGTGTCTGCACAATGCACATTAGCCAGGGTGCAACCTCTATTTACTTGAATCTCTCTGTCAGACACATTATGAACTTGAACCATTACCCTTCTGGTATAAGCATGTGCGCTAGCAGGCAAAATACTAGGCTTGACCAGCAGTCCCTCAGGCAACTTTCCATTGCCTGGTGCATCCAACATTAATATTTTATTCTTGACATCCTTTCTGATACGGACCTCTCCCTGTAAGGTACACTGGGCATTTGGCGCCAGGATCAGAGACTCGGGATCCTTCTTCCAGACAATTCCAACCGATTCCTCTGGTTCTACTGTTTCAACATCTCTCTGTGCCTCATAGGCCTTCTTAATAAAGGCCGGAATTCTTAAAGCTCTACCAGCCCTTGACCCCTGTTTTTCATAACACAACTGTACCAGCCGTCCAAACATATGTGCATTAGTCCCAATTAGTAAAGGAACCCTATCATACAGTCCAGTAGGGGGAACCCCTAAGGCCAGGGTCTCTACTTGCTCTGCTATTCCAACCACAGAGGTGGGGAAAGACAGCCAAATTCGGATACACCCGGAGTAGGGGTAGGCCTTCTCACTTAACCCCCATACAAGCAGTCTTTCTAATGGTTGTAAGGGTTCGTCTGACAAATGCTTCTGATACCAATCCTGGAACATAATTGTCACTTGGGAACCACTGTCTAATACAGCTCTTGTAGACACTCCATTCACCTTTGCAGTGGTCTCCATGGAGGAACCCACTATTCTGGACCAGTCTGGAGAGGCGGTGAGGGGCCTGGGCAACTGACCTTGCCACAGAGGGACGTGAGTTAGCATTTTGGGACCTCGCTGGGACCATTTTGCACCTCTTAACCACTGACTTGTTCTCCGAAGCTCTCCTTGTAGCTGGCTCACCACTCTCTCTCTAAGTCTTTCTGAGACTGGCATTCCCTCTTCATGTGCCCATCCTTCCCACAATTATGACAAAATATATCTGCTGAAGTTTGGGGTGACCGAGGCATCACTGTGGGGGCTGCGGCAGGGGTACTATCGATAGAAAACCTTGGAGCCACCTCAGCCAGCGGTGGGCTGGACATTTGGAGACATCTCTTCAGTTCCCTCACTTCCATAGTCAATGCATCAAGTTTCGAACTGTTGTCAACATGAGGTGCCTGGGTGGGCACCCCCACCCCCATAGCAGAAGCAGTCGGGCAAGTGTCAGTGCCGGTGCTCATAGGAGTATCCTTAATGATGAGACTGTTTGTTACTTTCCTAATCTCCCTCAGCAACTCCTCCCAGTGCGAGGTGTTTACAGCCATCCCCGTTTGGCAGGCACTTAATCCTTGACTTTCATTATGGGTTTTAGGTGATCCCTGGCCGTCAGCAGCCAACCCCACCCTTGGAGCAGAGGTTGTAGCAGCTACAACTACGCAGGGCTCTGAGAAATCCTCCTCCTCAACTTCCCGGATTTCTTTCATCAAATCACAATGATCTGGTGGGTTATCTCTCCTGTCGTGAAGCCTCAACTGAAGGAGCTGCAATTTTGAGTGCTTTGCATGTTACAATATG
Source organism: Neoceratodus forsteri (assembly GCA_016271365.2). NCBI lineage: Eukaryota > Metazoa > Chordata > Ceratodontiformes > Ceratodontidae > Neoceratodus > Neoceratodus forsteri. Next base: position 1,399,551,365 of record CM028131.1, on the reverse strand, counting down.
TGCCCCAACCTCACACGGTTTAAGTCACTGGCGGCCACCCCCCCCTTTCTGGTAGGCCCTCTGTAGCGCTCCTTCCAGACGAGTAACATTTGCAGATAAACTTTCCCCTGGCCATTGTTTTGTACCTTGAAACTTCCACATCAAGCTTTCTCTTGACTCAGTACTCCCAAAATTGCATTTAAGTGCAGTTAGGTACATTTGGGCAGATGTCTCAGGGTTTGTAGACCTCAAAGACTTAATGGCTTCCAGAGCAGGACCTCTCAAGCTCTCTAGGATTCTTTTCCGTTTCTCAGCCTCTGCACACTGCCACTCAGATACCAAAGGGGCAACACAGTCTATCCAGATCTCCCAATCATCCTCCCCTTGTGGGGTGGGGAGGGTGCCAGAGAAAATTCTCAACCTGCGGTAAGAGTCATGACTATTGGCAGGCACAGCAATGGGGGCTTGCACTGGCACAGAAGGAGGGGCAATAACGGGTGCTGGAGGGGAAGAGGGTATTGGTGGAGGAACGTTCTCAGGTGGCAATAATAGTTTCTTTAAATCCTCCACAGTTTTCCCTTCCTCCAACAACAATTTAGCAAATTTCTCCTCAAAAGTTTTAGATAATGGGGGAGGCTCATTCTCCTTGGGGTCTTTACTGTCTTTGGTTATCACTCTCCAGACAGGGAGGGTTTCCCCGGGGGTAACAGTCTGTGGCACTTTAGAACTGTCTACAGGGTCCTTACACTCTATTAGGGCCATGAAAGTTTGGGTGAGCAGATCAGCCTGTCGCCCCTCTACCACAGGGTCCCGTAAAGATTCAAGCTTGGAAAGTACTCCCTCTACGTTGTCCGTACTGGTACCCAGTGGGATATCCAAGATAAGTATAGCATTTTGTGGGTCGATCTCCTCCCCAGCACACCACTTCACCAGCTGGTGTACAGCCACTTCTGTTGGGGTACCCATCTATTTTTTTAACAGTAATTCATAAATGTGGCCACTAGAGGACGCTAATCCCAGCGGTGCCCCCAAGCTGTAACCCCTAGGTGGCGCTATCCCAAGGGCTACTACCCCTGCCTGATTTGCCACTAACCGGTGGAGGGGCCTGGATTCGATGGCGGGTGCCTCCACCCAGAGATCAGGGTTTGCAATAGTTAAACTAACTTGGTCACAGCCCTCTGGGACACTGTGACCCCCTTTTCTTCCCACTAGTGGCCCACACAATATATCAGAATTACCTACACAGTATACACTTACCCCCAGGACTGGTTCGGTCAGCGTGACTCCGGGGACTCCCTGTAAAACAAGATGATACAGTGCAAAAACCACAGTACAATACTTTAACATAGACAAATACCTCAGGCTGTGTAACTTTGCTGAAACAAACAGATCTGATTTATTTAGGGGGATATAACAAGGACAGGGGGAAATCAGGTTAATTAGTTTAAATGCATTAATAATCACAGTACTGTGCACATATTTCAGAATCCCAAATGTCCCTAATGTCACTCTTACTGGGTACCCAGGCAATGAAGGCTAGCCTATTTGGTGCAGCTGGTTGGGGCCCTGAAGATGGAAAATGTATGCACAATACCCAATTGTAATCCAGAGCGGTAGGCTCAGTTCTGTGGAGAAAGAAAGGAAAAGTAATCAGATGGAACACTTGCAATTAGATGATGGCAGGAGCTACCCTGATTTGTACTCACAAATTCAATGCTGAAACTGAATGGAAGGCAGATTGTCCTGGATTGCCAGGCGGAGCAGACCATGTGGACAAGGTCCTTGTGACTGGACCCCAAGGCAGTTCAGAGCAAATGGATGTAGTCTGGATTAAGCTGGGGTTTACTGCAGCTTCATGCACTCAATTCACTGTACAGAGGGATTTGAAGCGTGAGTCCCACTAGCACTACACACATTTATATGGAAAAAGAAGTACTATACCAGGCAGGCTGCTTCTCTATCCCGATCGCAATTACTGCACAGTACCCGGGAGAACACACAGCAGATTCAGTTCCTGACAGACCGAGCGCGATTCAGCAATTTCTCCAGTCTTCTACAGGGTGAGCCTGGTTTCTACTTTTCAGATCTCCTTGATTCTCTTCACAGGTCAGATTCAGTCCAAACAAGCACTTGCACAAGCTGCAGACCGAAACTTGGGGCCTTACACACGTTTCCCGACTAAAACTGCGCACCGAAGGAGCACAGGGCTCCTTCCCTCTTCACTGCCAGAGCTAAACTGAAAACTCCAATAGACAAAACCGGGCACTTCCTTTGAGTTCCTCCCAGTTCTTGGCTGGATTGGCTGTCACTCACAATAGACTCCCTGTTGGTGCAAAAGGCGCCGAAGTCCAAACTACATTTCCCAGAGTCACTGCCCATACAATCCTCTTGTGGCTGGCTCAGATCACGGGTCCAAGTTCTGATTCGTCCACAGGCAAGATTTTACAGCTCCCTTAACCCACACTGATTGGTCCAGTTCAGCAGTTCAAAACTAGAACAGGGTACTAGGCAAACACAGTTCTGATTGCAAAGAAAAGCAGGTTAGACAAACTGTATTTTCATTATTACTCTAAATGATTTCTGGCAGTTACATCTTTCAGATAGGTTCCCTTTGCACTCCTAGTGACTGCAAAAACGGAGTGAACTGGCAGCAGCTCGAGTGAGACTCAAGCAGAGAAACACACAGTCCCCCCCCATACAAACTAATTATTGTCTGCAAGCAGACAGCTCTTAAAGAGACAGTACCAGAGGCTCTAAAAACACTCACAGATAAATGGCTTAAATGCCAAACACCATTCAGGCTCGGAGCATTCAAGCAAGCTTCTGGAAGTCTTTTGAGAACCCCCATTTGCAGGGGGGTTACATCAGTATCCACTTTAGCCCTCATCTTCTACTCTACCACCCTCCTCTTCTCTCTATAAGGTTCCCTGTCCTCCCCCCTTTGTGTCTCATTATATTCCCTGAATACCCTTTTTCTTTTCCGGACCGCCCCTGCCACCTCCCTTGTAAACCAGAGCGGTCTGCTCCTTATTTTGTTCTTACTCTGCTTCTGAATACAAATTTCAGTAGCCTTCAATACCTCTCCTTTGATAGCTCCCCATAGTTCCTCAACATCCCCTATATTGCCCTTCCCTGCCATTTCTTCCCAAAATATCTTCCTCATTTTGTTAAAGTCTGTCTTTCTAGAGTCCATCACCTTCAGTCTAGTCTGATTTGTTTCCGTCTCCATTTTCACCCTGAACCTCACAGTCCTGTGATCACTAGTCCCTAGTCCTTCACCCACCACTACCTCTTCCACACTCTCCCCCTCTGTGAGGACCATGTCCAGCAGGTTATCACCCCTAGTGGGTTCCCTGACCAGCTGTTGCATGAATACCCCTTGTAGCACCTCTAGGATCCCCCTGCTCCTAGCTGATACTGCAGCTGGGATCCCCCATTCCACGTTGGGGAGGTTTAGATCCCCCATTAGCAGAAGCTCTCCCTTGGGAGCCATCTTTGTAACTGCCTGTATCAGCTGTCTATCCCCTTCCTCCCCCTGCGTCAGACGTCTGTAAACCACCCCACCCCGTCCTCAGTGATTCTCCAGTCAGTTTATCAAGCATGACCCACATGAGCTCTGTTTCCCTTACCTCCTCCTGCCCTTCTGTTGCTCTAACGTATACTTTGATGTATAATGGCACCCCATCCCCCCTTACCATCCCTGTCCTTCCTAAACAGTCTGTAGCCTGGGATAACTGTCTCCCAGACATGATGTTCTGTCCACCATGTCTCACTTATCGCTACTGTGTCCAGTTTTTCATCCACCATGATGGCCTTCAAGTCCACCATTTTGTTCCCCAAACACCTGGTGTTGGCTGACAGTCCCTTCCACCAGGACTCCCTCCCCTCACTGCTCTCCCCTACTAACCTTTGCTTGTTCTTGCTTCCTACCAGTATTTTATCTTCAGCCTGGGGGGAGGCTGATAGCTTCCCACCACTCCTACCACTTTGAGTGGCCCCCTTCTTAACCCCCCCAAATCAGTTCAAATTATACTTTCTTTCATTTGCCTGCCCATTATGGCCTTATTTGCATGGGGAGTGAGGCTGGCTTGCATGGTGTGCCCCCCAATTGCCCGGTCCCAGAAGAGCTGTCCCTGGTGATAGTGGTCCCCCCACTCACACCCATGCCCTATATTACATAGCAGTATCCCTGCTGTCCAGTGGTCCCCCGCTACCCAATGCTGTGCCCAATATTAAATATCAATGTCCCTGGTGTCTAGCGGTCCCCCCCCACCTGATGCCGTGCCCAATAGGAAATATCCATTTTCTGGGTGTCCAGTGATCTCTCCCCCCACCCGATGCTGTGCCCCAATAGGAAACATCACTTTCCCTGGTGTCAGTGGTCCCTTGCCCCACCCGATCCAGTCCCTGTACTGAATAAAGCCTGTCCCCCTGTTTGTCAAGTCTCTCCCCCCCACCATGATCACTGGCACACTACCATCGGCATGTGTTACAAGTAAGTCCCCCCATAACAGAGCTCCTGCCCTGTTCCCAAACAGTGATTCAGGCCCCTTCAGACTGTCCCTCGGTGTTGGTTGGTGGCCCCCCTTCCACACATGACACTGACAACCCACTCACCATGGTCCCTCATACCTGCCTATCGGTACCACAGTCAGTGGATGGCGAGTGACACAACCTTCCCACACACCACTTCGGTCCCCTGACATTTGACAGGAGCAGGGAGTGTGCAGCTTATTTATAGGGCTTGCCTGATAAATAAGCTGCATACTCCCTGCTTCTGTCAGATGGTGAGCAGCCGAGGTGGTGTGTGGAGGGCTGTGTTACTCACTGTCCACTGACCGTGGCACCAATAGGCAGGACAGGGGACTGGGGGGGTTGTCAGTGCTAGGTGGGAGGGAGGTCACTAACCACCACTGATGGATGGGCTGGGGGCTCAGATCACTGCTCGGGAATGGGGCCAGGGGTTTGTTGTCGGGGGGTACATACTTGCAAATTTCATGCTGCACGGCAGTGGTGGGTTGGCAATTGCAATGGGGGGGTAGACTTGACTAGCTGGAGGGGCTTTACTCAGTACAGGGATGGGGACTGGCTGGGGGAAGGAACCACTGGACACCAGGGAAAGTGATATTTCCTATTGGGCACAGCATCAGGTGAAGGGAGGGACCACCAGACAGCAGGGACTGCTGACGCATGGGAATACTGTGTTGGGGGGGTGCTTCACTTCCTTCACTAACTGCTAGGGTTGCACGTGAGTAAGTCATGGTCTAGGTTGGTGGTATTTGTGCCGTGCAAGGGGATCACTCAAAACACCCATGCGCTGCACAAATACTCTTAACTATTGGACTGTGCCAATATTCAGGTCCCTGCCCCTTCATTTGCATTGTGCCCCCTCCACAGCTTGTCCAGGCACAAACCCTGTTTGCCCACGCTAACTGCTTTTGAATATAGCAATCCGCACAAAGCCCAATTTATGCATGCAAACTGGGATTTGCGCCTGGGCAAACTTTTGAATATCTGGCCCTTGAGTGCAGTTGCTTCTGTTTTTCTGGATTGTACCTTGGGGCTGGCTACACATGACTGCACCAGCATTCTCTCCAGGATGCACTGCTCTTCCCTGCTTTACCTTAGATGGCCTTCTTTTGCCTACCTATTGTAGTAAATGAACTGTAGCATGAACAGCCTCTGATGCCACAAGTAGTTATTTATGAGTGCAGCTCCTGAATATACATTTATTATCTTCCAACGCTTTCACAGGTGAAACCTGTGAAAGCGAGGAAGAATTGGTACTGCGCTGGGGGGGAACGTGAAATGTCAGCAATGGGGACTAACCAAAATTCAGAAAAAGTGCATAAAATGATTGTTTTAAGTTTTATTTCTTAAAACCATCATGAAATTTCTCCATGTCGATATTAGACAAGCATTTGTCAATGCCGAATGTTGCTTGCTTGTATGTGCTGTTTAGGTATTTGGAAGTGATAGTTCCATGCCTTCCTCCCAAGACATGCACTGTGTCTTTCCTGGGGACATCATGTCAGACAAATCTGGTTGATTTCTTTGACTGGGTGACAAAGGAAGTGAATCAGGGTGGGGCAGTGGACAACGTTTACCTTGATTTCAGCAAAGCCTTTGACACCATCCCACATAGGAGGCTGATAAAGTAGCTGGGTAGGCTGGGCATGGGGGAAAGGGTGGTAAACTGGGTTAGAAACTGGCTAACAGACAGGAGGCAGAGAGTGGTGGTAAATGGGGTCCAGTCTAGGGAGAGGGGGTGACCAGTGGGTTGCTGCAGGGATTGGTCCTGGGGCCAGTCCTGTTCAATGCCTTCATTAGTAACATTGCAGAATAACTGGAGGGAATTATTTCACCAAATTTTCAACATAGCCATTTTAAGACCTCTGCTCATGAAAAGTGTCACTGTGAGTTTCTTAATCTGTCCCCAACATTGATTTCGCACACCAACTGTGCCATTGTGCGCTACATGCGTGGAAACACGTTTTGGGCGAGATGTGAGAAATAGCAGCTGTACTGCTCATAAGAAGTAGTGGTAAAATTGCAATGTTGAAAATCTGGAGTGAACATATTGAAAATTCACGAACTTATGAGCGTGCGTAGGAACAGCGCAATGCATGCTTATAAAACAGTAATTTTTTTGGAATTTTTTCACCAAATTTTCAACATAGGGTTTTTGGAGGCCTACCTCATGAACTATGATGCCGTTGTTTCATAAATCGGTCCCAAAAGGTGATTCCGCACAGTGACCGCAAAATCACCTTTCGGGGCCGATTAACGCCATGACAGTGACAGAATTCATGAGGCGGCATCCCAAAAACACCATGTTGAAAATTTGGTCAAAAAAGTCCCCAAAATGCCAGAGATATGCAGTAAAGTTGAAAACCCTATTTATTCCATTATACCGCTTACCGGCATTGCCTCAGTTTGCAGTCAGCTTTGAAAAGAAGTGCAGATGTGTTTCCTGGTCCACGAATCGCCCTTTGCAGGACTCACGGAGTAAGTATGTGATGAGTGGGGGTGTAGGAGGTAGATGCAGAGGGTGGGCGCGAGTGGGGGAGGGGGTCAGGACAGTCTCGTAGGGAAGGTATTTTCTTTTAGTTTTTTTTTTTATACTTAGATGACGTGGGACTGTGACCCTGGACTTGTGCCACGCTGGGATGAGCTCCCAGAGTGGCAGATAGAAGGCTATTTGGGGGTGGGGGCAGTGGAGCCGACAGGGTTTGGGCACCCCCGTCTGCCATAGGACCTGTTGCCATGCTGGGGTGGGCTCCCTGCTTGGCAGTCGATAGTCTCGGGGGGGGGAACAGTAGAGCCAACAGGGGATTGGGTACCCCATCAGCCATGCAGACTGCTGCCACACTGGGGTGGGCATCTGGAACTCTGTTTGAAGCGCAGCACAGCCAGGATTAGGCACCCCGTCGGCTACACAGTGTATGCGTGGGGCTCTGAAACCTTGATGTGTGCATGTGTGTGTGTGAAGTGCAAATGTGCACAATAACTTTGGAACATGCACAGTAAGGTTTTCAGAATGTGCACAAGGTTTTTGAGCTGCTTGAATTCCGTGCACAAGCTTGAATTCCATGAACAATAAGCCCTAACCATACACTGTAGTATAATAATGACACCATTTCTTAATGGTTGTACTCCAAGCTTTCGTTACAAAAAAAAAAAGTTTTGCGCCCCAACAGTTCTAGAGTTAGACCTTTCAAAATATATTTTCTTTAAAATGTGATAACTTACCAACCAAGTGGCCTGGAGGGCTGAGGTGCTGAATCCCTTACCTACTGCCATGCTGGCAACCCAAGGTCAGGAACGGCCTCAGGTTGCTCGGGAGCCGGCTGGGAGAGGAAGGACTAAGGGTCCCATGACAGCTCTCCTTCCTCAGGGAGGGGAGTTAGTGTGGCACGCTGCTTGACTGTGACACAGTGACAGCTGGATGGCAGCACATGCAGGTCATCATGCAAGGGAAGGGGAACCCACGATCAGGATGCCAGGGCTGTCTCTGCAGAGGTGAAGCTCGGACATTGCATCCATTGCACATCCATGGGCCCAAGGGAGAAAATCGGTGGAAAATACCAAGACTGGGCTCAATGAAGCCCTCCTCGAGAACGCTAATGGTCCGCCCAATCTCGGGTGATGGAAAGAGGATCGGGATGGCCGGTGATCACAGGACACCATGCACGGGAAGGGAAACCCACGTTCAGGACGCCAGGGCTGTCTCTGCAGAGGCGAAGCTCAGACATTGTGTCCATTGCACATCCATGGTCCCAAGGGAGAAAATCGATGGAAAGTACCAAAACTGGGCTCAATGAAGCCCTCCTTATATAGGTACATTAGGGAGCAAAGAAAGACTAAGGCAGGGATACTGCGGCTGAACAAAGAGGAAGGTGGTTGGGCAGAGTTACTTCTGCTCAGTATTCACAATGGAAAAGAAGGGGGAAATACCTAATCTGGTCAATAGAAGCACTCTGGATAGGGGGGTTGATATTAGTCCTTTCACAGAAGAAAGGGTTCTGAAAGAACTCTTAAAACTGAAGGTGGATAAAGCAATGGGGCCTGATGGAATTCACCCCAGAATTCTAAAAGAACTAAGGGAAGAACTAGTAATACCACTGACTACCGTTTTAATAAATTATGGGAGGATGGGGTGGTACCTGAGGACTGGAGGAGGGCAGATGTGATTCCACTTCACAAAAGTGGGAGCAAGACAGAGGCAGGAAACTGCAGACCTGTCAGTTTGACCTCAGTGGTAGGGAAAATGATGGAATCACTTCTGAAGGAAAGAATTGTTGAGTACTTAGAGGCCAGTGGGGCACAGGACCCAAGGCAGCATGGATTCACAGCGGGAAGGTCGTGTCAGACAAATCTAATTGATTTCTTTAAATGGGTGACCAAAGCAGTAGACCAGGGAGGGGCTGTGGACATGGCCTACCTAGATTTAGCAAGGCATTTGACACAGTCCCACACAAAGGATTAATAAACAAATTAGCCAGCCTAGGAGTGGGTCCTAGGGTGGTAGCCTGGAAATAAAACACTGGTTGGACAACAGGACACAGCAGGTAATAGTAAATGGGTCCACAGTGAAGAAAAGGAGGTTACTAGTGGGGTACTGCAGGGTTCAGTACTGGGGCAGGTCCTTTTTAATGTCTTTATAAGTGACATTGCAGAGGGACTGGAAGGGAAAGTATGTCTCTTTGCAGATGACTCAAAGATCTGCAACAGGGTTGATACACAAGGTGGGGTGGAAAGGATGAAAAGGGACTTCGCAAGGTTGGAGGAATGGTCAAACGTATGGCAGCTTAGATTCAATGCAAAAAAGTGCAAAGTAATGCACCTGGGAAACAAAAACCCAGGAGAAGAGTACACAATGGGGAGTGAGATACTGACAACAACAAAAATGGAAAGCGACCTGGGGGTAGTCATATCAGACGACCTAAAGGTGGGCAAGCAATGTGAGAAGGCAGTAAGGAGGGCTGGGGGGATACTGGGATGCATAGGGAGAGGCATCACCAGTAGAAAACAGGAAGTTGTTTGCCCTCTGTACAGACAGTTGGTAAGACCACATTTGGAGTACTGTGTACAGTTCTGGAGACCCCATCTCCGCAAAGACATAGACAGGGTGGAGGCTGTCTAGAGTAGGGCAACCAAAATGATGCAGGGTCTGCATCAGAAGACATATGAAGAAAGACTAGAAACTAAAGATGTATAGCCTCGAGGAAAGGAGGGAGAGGGGGGACAAGATAGAAACTTTCAAATACCTCAATGGAATCAACAAAGTCCAAGAGGGTAGCATTTTTCAGAAAAAGAGATGTGCAAAAACAAGGGGGCACAATTTGAAGATAGAGGGGGGATGGCTCAGAGGTAATGTGAGGAAGTATTTATTCACAGAGAGAGTTGTGGATACATGGAACAGCCTTCCTAAGGAGGTTGTAGAGTCAAAAACAGTGGGGGAATTCAAGAATGCATGGGACAGACATAAGGCAATTCTAGTGGGGGGTAGGAGGAAGTAGGCTGTTGGTTAACTAGGATCTGCAGCTTATCCGTTAGGTAGGGAAATGGGCAGACTAGGTGGGCCAAGCGGTCCTTATCTGCCATCAAATTCTATGTTTCTGTGTTTCTATGTTTCTTCTCGATAATGCTAATGGCTCGCCCAATTTCGGGTGATGGAAAGGGGATCGGGATGGCCGGTGATCACAGTACAGGCTGATATAGCTGCCCAGGCTGATATAGCCACCCAGCCTGCCAGGGGACAGAAAACCCTCTATGGAAAAACAAATGTGATAACTTTGGAACCATTAGGGATAGAGACTTTTTTTTTTTTTAAATGAAAGCCTGGAGTCAGTTAAGTAGATATAGTGTAAATCTGTCACTACAGTGAACATATATCAATATTAAAAACATAAAATGTTTCAAATTGCTTTAAAAAAACAAAATGGTACATTGCATTTTTAAGTTCCTATCATTTTTGACTTATTATATTGACATGTATATGCATGTAGTAACACTGGAGAACTGTGGTAAGTATTTAAATGTTACAGCTTTCAAAATGAAGCTTCAAGCATTATAAAAACATCATATAAGATTATTTTTGGAAATGGTCAGTAGATACTAGTGGTTGATCTGGCTAAGGATAAACACACTCTTTTTTTAGTTTTATTTTAGTGTTTCACACACCAGGGTAGCCCCATTTGGTTGTCAGGCTGCTGTGTGAAGGCCTGGACTTACATTTTCATTTGTAAATTTTAACATTACATACTATTACTTAAAAACTGAGTGATAGAAAATTTAATAAATTGAAAAAATGGTAGGTAGTGTCATGCTAGTTTATGAATTATACAATTACAATGTTATTCCTTCTTTGGAGTTTTCCCTCTTTATAATCAAAGGAGGCCACTTTAGTCCATATTTGGTTATCTGCTGTCAATAAGTAAATAATCAAAGATGACGTTGTCCATATAGACCTTGGTCTGTCTGGGATGAGTTTCAACCTGCTTCTGAGGCTGAGGTGCTCTGGATAGTCTCCAGTCTGTGCCCCACCAACTGTATGCTGGACCTAGGACCAATATGGCTGATTCTTGGCTGTGGCGAGTTCCTGGGTCCAGTGTTCACGGAGATCATGAATGAGTCCTTGAGGGAGGGTGTCTTCCCATTGGCCCTATAAAGGTCTGTGGTGTGACCCCTTCTGAAAAAGCTATCCTTGGACCCTGACGTTCTAGTGAACTATAGGCCTGTCTCTAGCCTCCCCTTTTTAGGTTATTAAGAAGGTGGCGGCATAGCAGCTGACGGACCACCTGGGGTCCTTTTCCATCTATGAACCTCTCCAGTTAGGCTTTCGGTCCTGGCATAGCACGGAGATTGCTGTCATTAGAGTAATCCATGATCTCCTCCTTGTGAGGGACTGAGGGTAATGTTCCATCTTGGTGCTCTTGACTCTCTCGTCAGCACTTAACACAGTTGACCATGGGGTGCTTTTGGATTGCCTGAGGGACTATGTGGGCATCACCCGCACAGTTATTTGCTGGTTTGAGTCTTAAATAACTGGGAGAACGTAGCAGGTCACCCTAGGGAATTTTACCTCAGAAGCCTCTGTGTTATTCTGTGGAGTTCCTCAAGGCACGATCCTAACCCCCGGTTTGTTCCTGTGTACATGCTGCCATTGGGGGAGCTCATTAGATGGTACAGTGCAGAGTTGGGTTTCACTGCTACACAGGTGACACTCAACTGTACCTGTCCTGTTCTCCTGATGATGATCTTGCAGCTTCGTTGCTGAGTCAGTGTTTGGCCAAAAATAAACGACTGAATGGCCTCAAATTGGTTATGTTTCAATCCAGGTAAGACAGAGGTTTGGTAATTGAACTGGGTCGCTGGATCTTGGCTGCTGTGGATGATGTGGTTCTCCCATTAGTTCGCAGCTGATCTCTCATGGTAGCTGATGCAGTGAAGAATGTGGGGGTCATTTTGGATTGCAGATTGATGCTAGAAGAACAGATGTTATCTGTGGTTAGATCTGGCTTTTACCACTTCTGTAACATTGCCAGGATCAAGCTGTATCTAACTCAGGAGGAGCTAGTGACAATCATCCCTGCTTTCATCACCTCTAGGTTAAACTATTGCAATGCTCTTTACCACCAAGGCTCACATTATTGGGCAACAGAGCTTTTGGAGTGGCTGCTCCATTGTTATGGAACCTGCTCCCTTTTTATATGCATATGGCCAACATGGCAGAGGCCTTCAAAGCCTCTTTGAAAACCTTATTATTTTAACAGGCATTTCCTGATTAATTAATGTCTCTATACCTTCAATTATTTCTTAAGTTAAAGTTTATTTTAAATAGTTTCATTTTGATTTTATGTCTGAACTGTGTACAGCGGTCAGAGCCTTTTTTAGATTGGGCGCACTAGAAATAAACTTTGCCTTGCCTTGACATTGCACACATTATTTTGTTTATTCATTCATTTAAAAATTGGTTACCGGGAGAGGCACTCTGAGCCAAGGCTCATATCCAGGTGTGACCCAAGGGAAGGGAAAGGGGAGAACATAGTTACAAAGATTACAGCAAGTCAGATGATGCAGTTACAGTGACAGTGACAACAGAGCGCAATTGCAGAGTGCAGAACAAACAAGAAAGCAAGATCATTGCATATAACAGAAAACAAATAATATTTATTTATTTTTTATTTATCAAGTCTAGGATTACAAATATCTTTGAGCCTTGGCTGTTTTACAAAGATTCCATGTCAGAGAAATACAAATTATGGGGAACATCAAGACAGACATTACAACAATGTGGATATTGCAAACAGAGTACAGATTTATACAGTTCAAGGTTAGCATTGTAACAAGGCAGCCAGCGGCATTTGTCAGAGAAAATGGACAACAGATAAGAAGTGCCAGAGTCATAGGGAAAGGGAAGAGGGGAGAAGGAATGTAGGAAGGGTGGGGAGAGGTTGAAAAGTGCAGCATTGGGTATACCAAGATGTGAGGGTAGAATCCAGTGAGGAGGGGAAGGGGGGCCACTAGAGCAGGGAGGGAAGTGGAGAAACAAGGTTAAGTTGGGCAGTCACAGGAGCTGTTGGTAGTGAGATAGTCTGGGAGCCTAGTTTTAAACATACCAATTGTTGAGGCAGAGGAGATGGTTGGGCTGAGGTCATTGAACCAGAGTGGCGCTCAATAAGCAAAAGAGCGTTGTCCCTGTGAAGTGTTATAGTGGGGAACTTTCAGTAGCTGTTGAGTGGATCTCCTAAGGCACCATTTGTTAATTCGGTGTTGTAACAGAGTTGAGACCCCAGAAGGTGCAAGGCCAAGGTAGATTTTTTTCGCCATGGAGCAGGTGAGAAACTTTATGTGGTTTGATAGTTGGAGCAAGGCCGGTCTGAGTGTTACAGGTCACATGTGTGGGTGAGACGGTGAGCACCAGTGATGAGCAACATGCCTTACTTAAGGCAGTTGAGGCGTCTAAGGGTTGTGGTTGTGGCGAGCCGTAAATGATGAGACCATAGTCTATTACAGAGATCACAGAGCTCAGGACTGCAACCTTCAAAGCTTCTGGCGTGAGGTGTGGTCTGTGTTTGTAGAGGAGACCAAGCCGTGTATTAGCAGCCCTAGCTACATTATCTACATGAAGTCCATAGGAGAGATTAAGGTCAAGCTGTATCCCTAAGTATTTGAAGGACCCCACCTGATCTAGAGTGTTCCCCTGGGTGGTGGAGATAGCCAAGTGGTTTAGCTTGTGTGGGTTATGAGAGCTGCAGAAGAGCATAGATTTGGTTTTCTTGCCATTGAGGACCAGTTTATGATTAAGAAACCATGTCTCAACAGAACTGAAACCAAGTTGAAGGTTGTGTTGAAGAGTTGCAGGATCTTTGTGGGTGGAGAATACAACAGCATCATCGGCATATAGTATGATCTGCTCAGAGCAGTGGTAAGGGAGGGAGTTTAAGAAAAGGCTAAAAAGGAGGGGGCCCAGTATGGATCCCTGTGGGACACCCGAGCGAACAGGCAGAGTGTCAGAAAGAACGTCCGCAATTTTTACTCTCTGCGGCCGGTTTTCTAAGTAGCTTTTAAACCAGAGAGAAGAGTCAGGTGATAGCCCGGCATTCAGTAGTTGGTGTATTACATAACATAACTCTGGTATTGTTTGCATCAATCCTACCTGTACCAGCTTGTTTGTATCTATGTCTTAAGTTACTGTTATACTGTGTATTTTCGTTTGTCTTACTGTGACAAGGTACCTTTGTAAATGAGCCTATGGCTCAAAGGTTTTCCAAACTGCTGTCTAAATAAATAAATATTAGTAGTCCATGGTGTACTGTATCGAAGGCCTTGGATAATTTTCATCTAGTCATTTTCACCAATCCCATGTGCCTATCCCTTCTCTTGAAAGTAGCAACATTCTCCTCACTGACCAGCTCCTCTGGTAGATGGGTCAACTATTCCACCATCCTCTCCATGAGGAAGGTCCTCCTCACATCCTCCCCCTAAATTTTCTCCCCATCAGATTAAAGCTGTTGTCCCATGTAATGTACCCCATACTAAGCCTAAGCAGTTGCTGGTTATCCACCCTGGTTATACAGCTGGCCTAGCTTTCGACTCCTCACCTGCAAACCTAATGAGATCATCACTAAACTTACAATCTACTGAGGGACAAAAGGCTGCTTCCACATTCTCCTTCAAATCAATACCCTTAAAAGAAGTAGAAGACCTTCTATTCCAACTAGATACAACTAAAAGTGCAGGTGCAGACTCCCTGGATCCCTACTTTCTAAAAATAGCACTGCACGCCTTAGCTGCCCCCCTCACTCACCTCTTCAATCTGTCCCTAGCCACTGGTTCTATCCCCTCAATATGGAAGACAGCTCAAGTGTTTCCACTACTTAAGGCAGGTGATCCCATGGACCTCAACAACTATAAGCCCATTTCCATCTTACCAGTACTGTCCAAGATGCTTGAAAAGTTAGTAAACTTTCAGTTAAGTGCCTACCTTGATACCAACAATCTCCTTAACCCAGCTCAATCTGGGTTTAGATCTATGCACAGCACCATCTCTGCCTTAGCAAAAGTTACAAATGACTGGCAGACTGCCTTAGACAAAAAGAATAACACCTGTGCTGTGTTCCTGGATCTAAGCAAAGCCTTTGACACTGTGGACCATGAACTACTAATCTCCTCTCTGAACTCCATAGGCCTTGACTCACTCTCTCTTAAATGGTTCAGATGCTATCTCCGGAAGATTACAACTGGTAAAAATGAAGGTGATCTATCTACCTCTAAACCACTCTAAGAGGTGTACCGCAAGGCTCCATCCTGGGTCCCATCCTCTTGCCATTTACATCAACAATATTGACTCAATCTCTCACAATCTAATATTCACCTTTTGCAGATGATACTGTACTATATGTCAGTAATCCTCACCATCAAAAGCCCATGAGCTTTTACAGTCTGAGTTCTCCTCCTACAGCACAACTTACTAGAAAAGAAATTACTACTAAATGCCAAGAAAACAAAGCTATGTTCTTTGCCACCAAGAGCTGCTCTTCCACTGTCCCATCATTCACCCTCCACAATTATCTACCATCCTTGGTGAAAATCTGGAATACGTGGACAAATTCAAATATCTTGGAGTCTGGATTGACAATAAACTTGACTACACCAGCCACATTGAAGAGCTCCTGAAAAAGCTTAGACAAAGACTTGGCCTATTTTATAGGATCAAACACCACCTGACCAGATATTCCAAACAAAGGCTAATCCTGGCATCATTCCTATCCCTCATTGACTATGCTGACTTCCTCTATGGCCACTGCTCCCTCTCCCATTTAAATAAATTAGACACCTTGTATCATAGAGCTATTAGATTCATTACAGATCTTCCCCAGCACCCATCATTGCTCTCTCTACAATGCAGTCAGTTGGACATCCCTACAACATAGAAGAAACAAAATGCTGCTGTCTGGATCTACAAAGCTCTGACAAACAAACTCCTTCCTACATCTCAGACTGTTTCAACGGATCACATCCAGGCCTTACACCCTAAGGATCAATAAACTCATCATGCTGAAGATTCCTATCACCTGCACCGGTATGGAAGGGCTGCAATCAGCTATTCCTAGCACTTATCTGGAATTCTCTTCAAAGACCTTGAAATTGAGACCCTCATTCCTTTAACATCCTTCAAAAACTGTACACTAGTCTATTCTCAGAATCATGCAACTGGCTTCCATAAGGCCTAGTCCTCTCACACCCCTCCTTCCCCACCCTTTTATGCTACCCCTATTTCTCTATCGTTCTTCTAGCTTGTTCTCCAACCTACTTCATACAAAATGCCCACCAAAGTCCAACTACCGAGCTTTATCCCTACTATTCTGTTTGTTTCTTTTCTTTTAATATGATTTAGGTTTATTGTCATTTTGCCTTGTATATATGTAAATATTTGTTTATCTGTCTCATTCATAAATCATTGTATTTGTGTTTATTCAGTACCATGTTTTTGTGTAAAATTTGTAACCTTATATTGTTATGACCACTCAGGTCCATCTTGTAAATGAGCTATGCTCAATGATGTTCGCCTGAATAAATAAAGATTTTGATTGATTGATTGATTGATACCCCTCAGACACTTGAAGATTTCAGTCATGTTTCCCCCTCTCTCCTGGCCTCCAGAAGTACATATTGAAGTCAGCCCCTCTTTCCTCATCAGTCTTTCCCAGCTGGCCATAAATCATTTTGGTTGCTCTCTTTTGGACTGTCTCTAGGTGGCACTCATTCATTTTCAGGTGAGGGTTCCAGAACTGTTCACATTACTCCCAAGGGTGACCTCACCAAGGACCTGTACTGGGGTAGAACCACTTCCTTTTTTTTGTTTGAAAAGGCTCTCCCAATTCACCCCAGCATCCTGCTAGCTTTTCCATATGCCTTGTTATGATAGACCAAGGTCCTGAGGCTATGGCTTTGCAATCTTCTTGCCTAAACCTCAGGCTAGGAGTCTCTTGTATCACAAGAGACATCCCTCGGAGGCCCTATAAACTTATAATGTATGGCCGGCTTGATGGCGCCGTGGAGGTGCTACCTCTCATGATAACACAACCTGGGTTTGGGAACGAACCCAGAGTGACAGAGAACCAACCTGGGGGAAGTTGGATGAGTGTCATATGGACAGCTCACTTCCTCCGGGGTGGGGGCTGTGATCTCCTGCTGTGCGAGTAACACCCATTGGAGACCAACTGTGCACAGGCTGGGACCATGTATTGCAGGGGCAGAGGGATGGCGGAAGTCTGTGGGATGTGTGTGGGAGCACACATGTCGATGATATTGCACGTCCACACATCTGGGGAATCATAAGCAGAAAACTCTTGGGGACAGCAGCAGGATGACACTCCCAGGGTCCCTACCAAATGATGCCCCAGGTGCAA
Organism: Neoceratodus forsteri; assembly: GCA_016271365.2. NCBI lineage: Eukaryota > Metazoa > Chordata > Ceratodontiformes > Ceratodontidae > Neoceratodus > Neoceratodus forsteri. Next base: position 1,399,533,966 of record CM028131.1, on the reverse strand, counting down.
GCCTCAGCTGGGTCCTCTGGTTGATCTTGGTCTCTCCTCTCCCCACCCAAGGAGCCCCACCACAAGGGGAAGCTGCAGGCCACCCAGTCTGGGCGAGTTGGGGAGGATGTTGGGCGGGCAGTCTAAAGGGCCGAACAAGGGTTATATCCCCACCTGCAGCGGAGAGATTAAACAGAGTTAAAAAATAATGTATGGGCAACCATGCACAACAAGGCTGATGTTTTCATCTTGGGGTGAGATGATATCATAGAGACCTTTTGGGTATCGCTCTCTAGGTCAATGATGTCATCTCATCCGACAATGGAAACAACTTTGCTGTGTGTGGTTGTCCGTACATTATACTATATAATTAGTATGTATTATCGCCTGGTAAACTTGCAATTTGTTCTATGAAGAAAAATGCATACCAACATGTATTATATTCACCAGCCAGTCAGAGTGCAAGATATGAGACACACGGCCTGTGTCCAGTTGTGCTCTTGTACAGACTGATAGGTTGTTCCATCCTCTAACACTGAAAAGGGAGATTCAAATACTCAAACAAATTGTTTTACATAAAATCTTTCAATCTGGAAATAAAACATTTATTTCCTTCTTTCATTTTTTAACCAGGAGTCCTTTAGCATCAGTAACTATAGCAGTTAGCTGGCTAGGTGCAACTGCCCCAGAGGTATGCCTTTAAGAGAATTATAATGAGCTAGGGCATCAGCCAGTCAAAACACAGGAGGTGAGTGTGAGGAACCTGAAGGGGTTCAGAATTTTTTCTCTGCTGACTGAGCAACATTGCCCCTGAGGTGCCTCTCAACTTTTCTTGTTGACAGCCTCCTATTCGCTTATCTTGGTAAAGTTTTCCTCACAAACTTAAATTTTTAGTGTGCTGAGTGTAATTTTACATTTTTTTGTTAGTGGTTGTGTTTTTTTCGCGCATCTTTGTTATTTTTACTGCAACTGCGTTATTTTTATGTTATTTTTACCACATCTGCTTAAATTATATTAGTTTTTTACCGCAGATGCGTAATTTCGACGGTTCTTCACTTTTTTTAATGCAATTCATGAAGGAACCATCACATTTTTCCATTTTGCCTTATTTTCTACCTCAGACCTTGCTGGTCCCTACCATGAGACAACCAATTGTCTTTCAGATTTTGACAATTACTGCTGGGTTCATTGAGGATTGGCAAGGTCAGAGATTCCCAGCACTACAGAAACATGGACCTAAAAATGTCAACTGTCACAGGACTGGCTTAACAGCATTTACAAAAACCTGTGCTCAGTTGTTGACTGTTATTGCTGGGTTCTCTGTAGATTGGCTTGGCAGAGACTCCCAGTACTACAGAATATTGAAAAAACAGAGTGTGCTCAACTGTCACAGGACTGGTTTCACAGCATTTACAGAAACCTGTGCTCAGTAATTGAATGTTATTGCTGGGTTCTCTGTAGATTGGCTTGACAGAGATTCCCAGGACTATAGATTATTAAAAAAAAAAACAACAACAACAGAAAAAAACCTGTCACAGGACTTGCTTCACAGCATTTACAGAAACGTGCTCAGTTGTTTAGAAAGTGTATCAATGGCCACAGGACTGGTTTAACAGCATTTACAGAAACCTGAGTCTCAGTTGTTTGGAAAGTGTATCAACAGCCTTAGGACTGGCTTAACAGCATTTACAGAAACCTGTGTCCCCATTGTTTGTGGTCCACATCTATTGGTCTCTTTGCACAAAAATTGGCAATAAAAGAGCAAAAGAGAACTAGAAAAAATAAAGCTTCTGAAGGAGCTGATGAAGTTCCTCTCAGATTTAAAAATAATAAGTGATGAACTGTCTGTAAAAAAAAAAAAAGTGAAGTGGCCAAAAAGTAATATAAAAACACTCCTGTTGCTCTTGGGAAACCTATTAGTGAGGCAACGGTGGGGGGGGGGGGTGAAAGATAAAGAAAACAACAAAACATATACGGCCACAGCCTGCAAAAGCAAGGCATGTCTTTCAGACCCTGCAAAAGACGGGATCTATGCTTACGTGGCTAGTATACACTCTTCCGTGGTTCTCTCTTCCAGAGACTGTAAGGGTGATACAGATGGTAAAGAATAATCTTATGATGCCCCTGACATGAATTTGGAGGGCCTTGAACCTTATGTGTCCACTACCCTCCTTTTTGGACCTTCCTCTGCTAGCCAGGAGGATTCCCCCTCTAGGCTTAAGTTTATACGAACATACCAAGAAGCCAGCAGAAGAAGGCTATTTGGTCTATCAAGTCTGCTCATATTGTAGGGTCCACAGCTTGAACTAATGTCCCTGTCCTTCCTCCCCACTCCTCCTATCCTCCCTACCCATGATCCTTACCTTCCCCCTATGTTTATCCCAGACTCTCTTAAAGCTGCCCAGTGTCTTCAATGAGATGACCTCTTCTGGCAACGCATTCCAAGTGCCCACCACCCTCTCTGTGAAGAAGTGCTTCCTGACCTCCCTCCTAAACCTCCCACCCTCCAGCTTAAGACTGTGCCCCCCTCATGTTATGGTTGCCACTCAGCTTAAAGAGACTCTCCTTATTAACCTTTTTTATCCCTTTCAAGTACTTGAAGGTCCCAATCATGTCCTCTCTCTCTCTCTCTCTTGTCTTTCAGGGAGTACATGTTCAGTGCCCTCAACCTCTACTCGTATGCCTTACCCTGCTGCCCTAAACATGTTATCCTAAACATGCCAGCACCCTGGACCTCCCTACTCAGGAGTCCATCCGGAATGAGGTTAAAGATTATAGGGAGATGAAACCCCCTCTTCCGTGACAGGGGTTAACAAGCAGGCTGACATAAATAAATAAATATACCAGTTGTTGAGTACCTGTCAGTACATCCCAGCCATGAGAGTATAGTGCAGCAGGTAGCTTACGAGAAAGCTGGGGTTCTCCTTGTCCTCCTTACCCCGGACAAGGACTCCAGAAAATTAGATTTCATAGCAAACTATAAGCAAGCACTGTGGAATTCTGTCCTGGCCATTACACGCAAGAGATTGGATACAGTGGTATAGGAGCTGGTGGATACAACAAAAACTGCCCTGGAAGCTATGTAGTACCAATTCCACATGGCAAATGACAACAAAGATCCAGAGTCATGGCCTATACCATCTTTCTGGGCGCTTTGCCTGACTTAGAACTAACGGTCTCACCCCAGTCACCCAGTCTAAGACCATGGACTTTCCCTGTGATCAAACCATAAAGTTTGTTTCCAGAACAACTGACTTCAACAAGGCCTCTTGGCTAAACCTAAGCCTATTACCCCAGGAAAATTCCACCTGAGGGCAGTAGGGGCCGATGTAGTTTCCCCAGGCCTTACATTCTGTACCCACTGACTTCTTTCAGTACAGGGGTGCTTTCAGATGGTGGGGCAGAAGGGGCCAAGAAATGGCCACTTCTACCCAGCCAGCATCTTCGCAGTCTATCCCTGATGTGAACAGACTAGCCCCAAAGCTCCGGGCTTCCACAACAGCACTGACGGTGCAGGACTTAGAATGTCAATTACTGGAATGTGTGACCTCTTTCAAGTACCTGGGCATCCTGCTAGATCAATTTCTTGATCTTAATCTTCATGTACAGTCTGTTTGCAGAGCTGTCAACTCCAAACTGGGTGTTGCATATAAGACTAGTTATATGCTCATGTCATCGGCTAAAATGGCCATTGCGAGGGGGATTCTGCTCCTCACCCTAACCTATGGGGCTTCCTTATTTGGGGCTGCTCATAAAAACTGACCTACTCAGATGGGATATTCATTATAACAACATATGTCGCTATGCCTCTTCTGCTTCTCGGCTTAAACACCACTGTCAGCTTTATAATGATCTTGGTTGGCTGTCTCCATTAGCTAGTAGGAAATACTACTTTGGCTCTCTTATTGATTCGATAATTTGAAATCAAACCCTAGGTGTCTTGCAGCTATGCTTGTTCCTCAGGACACACTCCATGGTCTCGATCAGCTGACAAATCCTTTCTGAATTTGCAGTGCATACGAGGAAAGGAACTGTTGCATTTGAACATGTGGCTCCACAGCTGTAGAATTCCCTTCCCTCGACATTAGACTTTCTAGCTCCACACATGCTCCAAGAGAAAATTAGCTCAGAATCTGCTGATTGCTGATACCTGTTCCTGCTTTCACCCTATCTAATGACTGAGTCTCTGGCCATACAATAGTATTTCCTCACCTCTATATAACCCTCTTACTGCCTCAACCTGTCGGCTCCCTTTCCCTGCCCATATACAGTCTTGCACTGCAGGCATCTCCCTTACACTCATACACTCATATAATCTAATTTCATGGCCTCCCCTCTTCCTCACTTACCCGACCTTTTCCTTAATGACACCCCTGCTCATAATGGTTATTTCTTCCTTTGTATTACCTGTTTTGTTTTGTGTACCTTGTTTCTGTTCATATGATGTGCCACCTGAAAATTTATTGTCCAAGGTCCTCTCTATTCATTGCATAGATAACCACCTATGAACTTATGAATGGTCTACTCTGTATGTCTCTGATATATTGTATCCACTTTAACTCATTGTATGTAAAGTGCTTTTCTTTGTATGTTCAGATATATTGTATCCTCTCTAACTCATTGTATGTAAAGCACTTATAATTTGTTATCCTGTTAAGTTTCTGCATGTCTGTACTCTCCTGGGTCGTGTTTGAAAAATAGTCATTTTTTGGCTAGTGCACTTACCCGGTTAACAAAAGCTAAAAAAAAAAAGTGCACCTGGGTGTCTAAGCCTCTATCTGCAACACAGGTGTTACTGTTGGAGTTGGAGATACAAACCTTCTAGCTCTGTGAATGGTGGAGAGGGTCCCAGCCCACAAAAAGGGGCAAGAGCCTCTATTACAGGTACTTTCTAACACAAAAGAAACTGGGGAGTGGTGACCTATCTTGCTGTTAAAACCCAAATTCAAGATGGTCACTCTGTCACTAGTCATACAGTCCTTACTGCAGGGAGACTGACTAGCCTCCTTGGATCTAAAGGGCCCCTTTTTTTCCATATACCCATAAGGAGGTCTCACAGGCAGTTTCTCAGGTTTAAACTCCCTGCGGGCTTGCTGCAGCCCTTCAGCTATCCTCAGCCCCTATAGTCTTTACAAAGTGCCTGGCAGTGGTAGCAGCACACTCAGGAAGCTGGACGTCTCTAGCTACACCTATTTTGCCAGTTGGCTCATAATACCAAAGTCTCCTTGTCAGGTCAAGGAGTCCTTTTCCCTGACAGGGTTCACGCTGGAGTCTCTGGGTTCCCTGGTAAATCTAAATAAAGTCTCACCTGGAACCCATGCAGTTACTCACCTTCATATGAGCTCAGCTGGACACCCAGAAAGGATATGCCTTCCTTTCCACAGGTGAGAATTCAAACTTTCCCTCAGTGGCAGATTCTTTTATCCAGGGACAGCAAGACCAGCCAGCAGGTACTTGACTAGGTTTGAATCATCAGCCCCCACTTGTACAGTATATAGCATGATCCTGAGCAAATCACTTAACTTTGGCATTTCCTCAGGCTGTTGGGACACATGTCCTCCTCTCCTATTCTTCCCCCTCCCTACCCTCTACTGATGTGCCCCTTCCACCACCCTCCCAACTTCCCTCTTCTTTTGTTACTGTAACCACAAATGATGCCTTAAGTGCTCTTCTCACCATCAGTCCCTCTAAATGTGCCTCCCCTGATGGCCTTGACTCAAAACTCCTCTCCCTCTCTGCTTTGGCCATTGCCTACCTCCTCTCAATAATCCTAAATCTCCCATTCTCTATTGCCTTGGTCCCCTCTTCATGGAAACATACTGTGGTCCTCCCTCTACCCAAAGGGGATGACCCCCTCATCCCCTGGCAACTATCGCCCCATTTCTCTTCGCCCTACCCTTGCCAAGCTTCAAGAACACATTGTCCTCTTCCAACTCACCACTTTTCTATCTGGCACCTCCTTTTTCACCCCTCTCCAGTCTGGTTTCAGGAAAAACCACTCAACCACCACCTCTCTCCTACGGCTCACAGACTCCATCCTAACTGGGATGGACAATTGCCAAATTACCTCTGCCTTTTATGTCGACCTGGCCAAGACCTTCAACACAATTTCTCACTTCCTTCGCCTCGACTCACTCCCAGCAGCTGGCCTATCTCCCTCTGCCGCAAACTGGTTCAAGGCCTACCTTATTGGTAGAACCCAGTCAGTTAAGATATTGGATGCCACCTCCCCTCCCCTCCCAATTAATACTGGAGTCCCCCAGGGCTCGGTATTAGTACCCCTCCTATTCTCCATCTTCTTAAATGACCTTCTCTCTCTATTTGCTCCCCATCATCCGCTATACATATGTATGCTGATGATATAGTCCTGTATGCATCTGGCTCCTGTTCTGATGAGGTTACAGCCAGCTTACAGCAAGACTTCGACAAGGTTCCGCTCTGGTTTGCTAACCATAAACTTTTCCTCAATGCCAAGAAGACTGTCTCCATGACCTTTGGCACAAGGAAGAGACTTTCTAGGCTTCCCTCCCTACCCACATTTCACACCCTTGAGGGGACTTTACTTGAGGACACATCTTCCTTCAGGTACTTAGGTGTTTGGTTGGACCAACACCTAAACGTCTCTGAACATATTGACACCATCCATAAAAAACTGCACCCCAAGATTTTTGCCCTGTTCAGGAACCACAGTTGCATCCCTCCTACGGCTGGGTGTGAACTTGTTCAGAAGATGATACTGCCCAATTTTGACTACTGTGACGTAGTCTATGGTGCTGCCACTAAGTTCTTCCTGGCCAGACTGGACACCATCTTCAATCTCTTCTGCTGCTTTGCCTTGGGTGCCCCCTCACACCCATTACTGTGATCTTTACCGTGCCCTATCCTTCCACTCTTTTACAAATAGGCGACTCTCCCACTGTGCTAAATTCGCCTCCAAGCACTGGTTGGGTGAGATCCCTTCCTACCTCACCTCCTCCTCCTTTATAACACTCCCCCACCCTTCCATTCCCTTAGATCAACTGACTCCCATACCCTGGTTGTCCCCCGCAGATCCACCCAAATCAGCCAATCCGGTTACTCTCACTGCCTCCCAAAAATTTAGAATTTCCTCCCCCCTCAAATCCAGCACTCATCCTCCACCTACTCCATCAGCTCTGCCCTCAATAATTACCTTGCACCTAGCTGCTCCTGCCATGTCCCACCCTAATTCCCTCCACTAAGCCTTGGACAAACCCTACCCCTCTACCCTCACCTTCATTTTACCCTGTGCACATCAACTCCCCCAAATCTCTAGCCATCCTCCCCTTCCCCCAAATTGCTCCTCCTTACTGGCCTCCCTTGAACTCTCATAGAATGTAAAGGACCGCAAATATTCTCCATGGGTCCCTCTTCTAACCCCCAAGCGGCTTGTATCTCTCATCTACTCCCTTCCCCCACCATTTTAAAGGGGTCTCTCTGGGACACTGCCTTATCCCCTTCTCTCTGGTCCTCCCAGTCCCCTTGCAGGGTTCCTCGCATCCTGAAGGGGTCTTCAGGGACACGATTCTTCCCCCTCCCTCCCCTTTCCCTCTTTTCTTTCACGTAAGCACTTGTTTACTTATTAACCCAGCACTTATTATTGTCCACTCTTTCTACATGTTATGTGCAACACTGTTGTAACACTGTTTGTAACAACTACCTTACAACTGTATGCTAATGTTGCTCTTGTAACTTGAATGTTTAATGCCTCATTCCAGTTGTATCCCCTCCCCCCAGGTCGAACTGGGAGACTTGTTGTTCAGTGTGCCTTCCTGGTGAAACATTTCAATAAATAAATGGCTTCAATGCCTGCAGTGGTACCAGGGTTCAGGTACAGGATGCAACACCTGAAAGCCTACCTCAGAGCTTGCTGGTCTCAAAAAGTACCAATTTTTCAAAGCTGATACCTGTGACAGAGCAGTTCCTTCAGACTCTGCTTTGGTGGAAGAACCCTACAAATCTGGCAGCAAGGATTCCCTTCCAGGCTCCACGTCCCACAAAGGTGATCACCGGAGATGCCTCCCTTCTGAGGTGGGGAGCACATCTGGACAGTGCGTCAGTAAGTGGCACCTAGACTCTCCAAGAGTCACAGTTACACATAAATCTTTTGGAACTCGGCACAATCATTCTAGCTGTCAAATCATTTGCTCCTGTCATAAGAGGACAGACTGTACAAAGTCAAACAGACACCACTGCAATGTTTTACACAAACAAGCAGGCTGGTACCAGACCAGGAATACTCTGTTTGGAGGCCCTGAAGATCTGGTCTCTCGCCTTCTCCCTGGCAGTTAGCCTTTCAGCTATTCACCTTCCAGGCAAGCACATACCCTGGCAGATGCTCTAAGTCACATCAGTCAAGGCCAGAGCAAATGGACTCTGAACAAACAAGTACCAGCACAATGTTCAGGCGGGGGGGGGGAGGGGCACACCAGAAGTGGATCTGTTTGCCTCTCCCCTCAGCTTCCAGCTTCCTCAGTACTGTCACAGGCCCCCAGTCCGGGGAATGCTTCCCCTTGATGCCTTGATCCTGGACTGATCAGGGAAGTTCCTAAATACATTCCCTCCCCTTCCCCGATACTCAGGATATTGCTGAAATTCAGACAAACAGCCAGCATCAATGATACTGGTGGCTCCGGATTGGCCCAGGCAAGCCTGGTACCCTCTCCTTCGCTTGCTGTCTTGCAGCAGGCCCATTCGCCTGCCGCGAACTCACTCTCTGCTGACCTTTCCTCAGACAGGAGTGCATTATCCAGATATATACTCTCTTCACCTCAAGGCCTGGTTCTTGAGGAGTTAGAGTTTCCATCCTCTCAGTACTCGGAACTAACACAAAAAAGACATATGCAGCCAAATGGAAATGGTTCCCCCTCTGGTGCAAGAGCAAAAAGGTCAATCCTCTTACAGCAGCAGACTCTCAGCTGCTGGATTATCTAGTACATCTGCAGGCATCAGGCTTGAAACCCTCTTCCCTCAAGCTACACCTGGCTGCAATTTGGCCTATTTTTCAGTGGGAAAGAAAAAAAGTTACATTTTTTTCCACACCATATTCAAACAATGGGAGGCAGTATAGTGCAGTGGTTTAAGACTCTGAGCTGCAAATCTGGAGACCTGGGTTTGAATCCCACAGCCCCCACTTGCACACTGTGTGACCCTGAGCAAGTCACTTAACTTCCCTGTGCTCCCAGGTTGCACCTGTAAACAAGCTTTCAGCTTAGTGTATCTCACCTGGTTAAACAATTGGAAAAAAAAAACAGTTTGTCAAAGGCCTCTTGCACCAGTCAGGGAGCCCATTCCTCCTTGGAACCTGAATCTCTGCATTGCCAGGCTCATAGGACCACCCTTTGAGCCTATGGCCACTGTACATCTCAAGTTTATGACCTGAAAGCAGGTCTTTCTGGTGGCCATTACCTATACCAGGAGAATTTCAGAGGTACGGGCCTTGTGCAAAGAGCCTAATTACATTATTCCTTGCAATGATAAAATTGAGCTCTGGACAAATAGGAAGTTTCTGCCTAAGGTGGTTTCAGAGTCCCACCTAAAACCAGTCCATTACTCTACTTGTCATCTTTACTGAGAAATCCACTCTTGTGGAGCAAAAGCTCCACAGCTTTGGTGTCAGAAGAGCTCTCTTTTACTGCCTAGAGCATACTAGGCAGTCCAGAGGCTCTTCCACTCAGTTGTTCTTCACCTATGGGGATGTAGGCAGAGGAAGACCAGCTACCAAGAGAGCTAATTCCCGCTAGTAGTAGTAGCAAGTAGTAAAAATTTTATTTTTATACAGGTAATGATATTATTACAACTTTGGGAACATTTCCCAATTTTCAAGATGAACCCTGTTTCACACATCACATCAAGTTATACACAAACAATTTTAAAAAAACAATCACATACATCAGTATAAAAAATCATTATTAACTTACATCCAGATATAATGACTAGTCTACATTATTTCCATATACAAGTTACCGACCCATCCACTTGTTTAGCATGTCAACTGTTACACTTACATTTCATGAGAGTTTCACAATCAACAATTTTGAAGAGGACTTTTATTTGATCAATTTGTTTGCCCCCTTCATCAATTTGGTCCCTTAATTTTGTGACCTTTGCTACAAAGGTCATATTACTAAATTTATTTTTTACTCTTGGTCTAATATATTTTGTTCCCCCTTCCCTCTCAAATTATAATTATATTGATATATAGATTGTGACATCTTATCCAAGAGATATCTGGGACTTTGATTGTGAATCATTCCATGGATCTGCTTTATCCATTTTCGAACCATAATTTGGTCAAATTGAAACCATTGTAATGAAGTAAACATTTCACAGTGGTGAGTAGTATACTCACAATTCGAGACAAATCTAGCCAGATTGTTGTATAATACTTGGATAGGTTTAAACTTAATTTTACTAGTCATACTATACAGTATATATATATGAATTCCATACTCAATGTTGGGTAAAATCAATTGTTTTACAATATCCCCTCTCATTTTTGAGTTAAAGCAGTGTTTTGTCCTACGGAAAGCTCCTAATTTATTATTTGTTTTTTTGACTAACTCCTTTATGTGGGCATCAAAATTTAAATCTTGATCCACTAGGACCCCCAAATATCAATAGAAATCAACTTGACTTAGTATTTCATTATTTAAAGTTTAATGCAAATCTTAGGATAACCCATGTCTACTTTACTTCTACTCTGAAAAACCATTGCATTTGTTTTTTTACTATTTAAGACAAGCTTTGCCTGACACAGCCATAGCTCCATTTGATTAAAATCCTTTTGGATCACCGGCCCGGTGGCGCTGAGGGTTGAGGCGCTAGACGCCACACCTCGTACCATGCCGGCGACCCGGGTTCAGGAGCGGACTCGGGTGGTTGGGAGTCGATCGAGGAGGGAGGAGGATTGAGCATCCCAACGGATGCTCTCCTCCCTCGGAGAGATTCTCAACCCTGAGAATGCGGTGGGAGCACCGGCACTCAGGGGTTGAGCTCCGTTACGGAGTCCGGGGAGGGGACGTCGTTGGGGCGCTGGAGAGAGGCGTGCGCCAGCATCGCCGCCTCTAGGACATACGTCCTGTGTGCCGGCATCCCAGGGGTGGGGAAGTGGGAGAAAAGTGGAAAATGGTAGTCCTTGGTGTCCTAGATGAAGACTGCCCCATCCAGAGAGTCCACCCAGGACAGACCCCGCTGTGCAGGAGAAGGAGAGGTAATGGCACTCTGGGGGCAGATCCTGAAAGGGGGGCTACAGGGATATGTGCAGTCGGAAGGAGGGGGACACTGGGGACAGGAAGGAGAATAAAGAAATAAAGCAAAAAAAAAAATCCTTTTGGAAGCGTCTTTCTACTTCTTGATTCGAACGTCCCTGTGTCAATAAAACAGTATCAGCTGCATACATTCTTAGAGCAGAGTGCTTTACAATCTTGGGTAACTCATTTACATACATTACAAACAGGAGGGGGCCCAGAATCAAACCTTGGGTGACCCCCCTTTTTACAATTTCTGGGTTTGAAAGGACGTCACCAACCTGGACCTGCTGTACTCTATTTTCTAGGTAGGATTTAAACCAGGGAATAGCTTCATCATCTATACCCAGACCTTGCATCCTTTTAAACAGAATCTCATAGTCAATGGTGTCGAAGGCCTTGGAGAGATCCACGAACACCGCCCCCACCGACCTACCCTCATTTACGTGGGTAGCAATGTTATCAGTTAGGTCAGTGAGGGCAGTGTCCATGGAATAGCCCTTTTGGAAGCCCGACTGGTAACAGGACAAGAGAGAACCCTCTTCCAAATATTCTCTCAATTGATTCTGCACCAGAAATTGACCTATAATTTGTTGGTTCCAAAGGAGAACCTCCTTTATGGATTGGTACAATTTTTGCATTTTTCCAAAGTGCTGGGAACTTCCTTTCAATCAAACTCCAGTTAAAAAGTTTAGCTAATATTGGAGCCATTACATCCATGGAGTCATTCAATAGTCTATTTTCAATTAGATCTAAATCTGGGGCTTTCTTAGTTTGAAGTTTTCTTAATTCATCCTTGACATTGCGACAAGTGATGGCTCTAAATCTAAATTTCCTGATTGGGGACCTTTGTTCATACCATGCTTCCTTAATACAACCATCTGAAGGAATAGTTAAATCGGGGAGAGAAGCAAAATATTGATTTCATAATTCTGCAGATTTTTGTGGGGTCAATAATATGTCATTAGCCTTAATCTGAATGGGCAGTTTATCTGTTACAGGTTTTTCAAATGATTTTAATAATGTCCAATATTTATGCGGATCTGTGGTTTGGGCAACCCTATTTTCATAATATTGCATTTTTAAAGTACGAATTTTTGGTTTTAATCTATTTCTCTCTTTTTTATGCTTCTACCAATCCCTTTCTTTCAATGTTTTATTTGCTCTTTTCCATAAATTTTCTTTATATCTAATATTACACTTTATTTTATCTGTAATCCAGGGAGTATTACTAATTTTACTATTATTGTTCTTAAGGGGAGCTATTTCATCACATACTTATAAAAACAAATCTGTAAATTCTTCAATTGCCCAATCAAGCTCAGGAATTAGAACTATCCTTTCCCATTTAACATTTTTTAATCTGCATAGAAATGCTTCTTTACTGTATCTTCTACAACAACGGTGTTTTCCTTCATTTACATTTTTGGTCACTAACGGCCCCTTGTTTATAAGAACCTCACATTCACAAATTATGGAACGTTGGTTAGTCTCTTGTATTAGATTCTGCTATGAAAAGGCTGGTCATCAATTTCCTGTGGGACTCAGGGCCTTCTCCACCAGGGGCACTGCAGCCTCGGTGGCAGCAGTAAGGGACACACTCCATCTGGATGTCTGCAAAGCAGCTACCTGGAAATCTGTGCACACCTTTGTGATGCACTACTATTTAGATGTGCAGCCCAGATCTGATGCAAAATTTGGCTGGGCGGTTCTGCAGAGCCTCTTTCCTAAGTAGGTTCTCCACCCACCTCCCGCTTGGTACTGCTCGGTAGTCTGCTATGGTTACTGATACTAAAGGACTCCTGGGGTAAGAGGGAAAAATTACTCACCGTAGTAATCTTCTTTCCTTCAAGGGGTCCTTTAGCATCAGTAAGCTCCCACCCTTCCTCCCTGGTTCACCTGTTAGGAGAAGGGTGCTGTTCTCTGTTTTCTTACCAATTTTTTTTGGTTTTTATTAAAGTGCTTTCATGCTCAAGTTGTTGTTATCTGTTTTCAGTTTTCAGACATTTTCATGTTTTTGAGTCCTGTTGGTTCACTTTTCGTGGGATTTGTGCCCATTTTCTTTGAAAAAATTCTGAAGCTCTTCAGGCTGCTTTCACTCAGCACACTCCCCTCCTGTGTTTTGATTGGCTGATGCCCTAGCTCATTATAATTCTCTTAAAGGCATACCTCCGGGGCAGTTGCATTTAGCCAGCTAACTGCTATTGTTACTGATGCTAAAGGACCCCATTGGAAGAAAGAAGATTACTACGGTGAGTAATTTTTTCTTATCTGTAATTTATAATAAGAGGCACTGAGATTTGTCTCCTCTTATGGTATAACGGCATTATTGCTTACAGGCGGGGGGGGGTACAAATCAGAAACCTTCCTGGCATAAGGCCTACAGCTCAATGAAATACAAGGCCCTACCTTGCCTGCAGATCTAAGGGCGGTTGAATGCAGATTGTTTTCTCACCCAACAGGCTATAGCTTACCAATAGCTGCAACTTCAGGCTAGGCCAGGGTTGGCAGAGGCTGAATGGTTTTCTTTAGATGAAGAATATCGTTAGTTCATTCAATAATCCCAGCACACACAAAGTAAAAGTACAAATAAAGAAACTGAATTTGGTTTCTATTTAAAATAAATAAATAAGTTGACTGCGCAGCTCCATGGAGCCAGGAGACAAAACAGGCCGCATGGCATAATTGGGGGTACAGACAGTACCACGCTATACAGATGCTTCAAACAGGCCTAAAGGTAAGAGACCAGGTACAGACTCCATGCAGATAACCTGAGCTGGAGTAAAGCTCAAACCTTAGAGTGTATGATGCATGATATAAACCAGTAAATGAAGAGTGCCTTATTCTCCACCCCAGAGTAACCCAAACCAGTGATGTGGCCTTTAAACACACCGCTGTCACCCTGAAAACCTTGCCATAAACCAACCAGTTGATAACCCTCTTCCAACAGAGACCAGATGCTAGCTTAAACTATTGCATGTGTGACTCGGCTCCTTCCTTGCAGTTACTCTTACTTTGCATTTCTTTAATGAGCCTAACACAGGACCTGCCCCAGACACAGGCACGGCAGGCCTGATAAAATGAGATCCCAAAATGCAATCCACCCAACCCATCTAGGCAGCGTGCCACACCGGGAAAATGACCACCTCAGAGCTGCCACCTCCAAGGGGCCCTGCCACAGCCATGACAGCCCCAGTGCCATGCTTTTCTACAGGGCATCAGGTCTCCCAAACCCAGATAACAATGGACTTACTGCCAGGATGCTGTCCACCCAGCTGATAATCTCTCCAGGACCCCAGTTCCCAATGGTTACCATACTCCTATCACACTCCCCAGCAGAGTTGAAATCACGTAGCCATCGATGCTAAAAACAGCCGGCACCTCCAGGGCCGGGGTTTGAAACCCCAGCCTGACTTGCCCTACATTCAGCTTGCTGGCTCCCTTTTCCCTCTGGAAGCCCCCCTATTTAAACCTGGGCTACGAGCAACGCCCCCTGGGGCAGAACATGGAAATGCCCATTAAAGGGAACCTAACCAAAAGGGTGAATATGGCTTAGTAAGCCAGCCCCAAGAGGGGTGACTTACACTCTCCCCCTACTTTAACTCCATTTCCTCCTGGAAATGGGGCAGCTAGCCACCTAAAGAAATGATTCCTGAAACAGGTATGCACACTTTCTGCTCGGACACCCCTCCCTAGGGTGCACCAGTAAACCCACCCACCCCCAGGGGACTACTTTTCAAATATGCTAAGTGGAGCTGCTCCTGCCTGAACAACTGTAGCTGAAACTGAGAGTTTAAAATTATGAAACAGTAATGCCAGGCTGTCACTTAAACAGAGTTATCTAACATGATGTCTAAATGTTGGCAAAAAAGTTCAGGCAGTTTATTATTTATTTATTTTATTTGAATTTTTTTGACTGGGTAGGCCCACTGAGACAAAGCTGTCACTTTTTCAGGGGCGACCTGGGGAATATAACAATTCCATACTTAAGATAAACATTGCTATACAGTGGGGGGAAAAAAATTACACTTATAAGGACCAGAAATTAAAACATCTTGGGCCCAATATTCAAACATGCACCTGGCAATGTTGCAAGTGTGTGCTCAGCGCAACTGAGATGCGCTGGAGCAACAAAGGGATATATTCAAAAAAGATGTGCAATGGCGCGTCTCTTCTGAATATATCAAAGAATGCACGCTGTGCAAATACAATGTGCCGGCGCATCTCCCAAACTGGGCTGAATACAAGGAATGGGAACTGCGCCAGCACAGCAAAGATATACCTTGTGTAAATTCCTGATATGTAAACACTAATATGCAAATGGAGTCATAATGCATGCAAGGCGCAAATGGGGCCATTTGCATGTCATTATGGCCCCATTTGCATGAGTTGTGCAGGGCTGGCCGGTGAATTGTACCTGGTGCCCTGCACACCATGTGGTGCTGGCAGTGGAGGTCCAGAGGTTTCCCACCCCCCCATCCAACAGATCCCATCACCCATACTGGTGAGCATCCAAAGTCCCTGGTGGCCCAGTGGTACCCCCTCTCCACGCGTAGCAGTGATCGCTGCAATGCAGTAGAAATAACTTCTCTGGTAGTCTAGTGGCATCCCCCTCCCCATCCCAAACCTCCAATCACCACCGTATTCATAATTGAAAGAATTATACCCGCCCACATACCATTGAGGCTTCCTGACTAATGACAGCTTACAGTAGGAGCTGCAAGCTCATTGGTCCACACTGTGCACCAATGGGCCTGCAGTGCATAATGTAATACTACACAACTCTGTGAATAAATTACTTCACTCACAATGTTGTGTATTATTACAGTATGCACTGCAAGCCGATGGTCCACAGTGTGGACCAATGAGCTGCAGCTCCTCGCTACGCTGTCAGCTCAGCTGGAGCCGTGGTGGTATGTGGGTGATGCTGTCCGTCGATGACCAGGGGAGCTGGGTGGGCTGTGGGTCCTGTGTGGGTGGGGGTTACCACTGGGCCACTAGGGAAATGGATCTTACTAAATCACTGGCGATCAGAGGGTCGGGCGGGGAGGAAGGGTACCACTGGACCACCAGGGTTCTTTCAGTTATAAGTATGATGGTGGTCAGAGGTTTAGGATGGGAAGGCGGGTACTACTAGACTACATGGACAGGTTTTAATGTTCCATACGGCGATCATTGCTACGGGAGGGGAGGGTACCATTGGGCTGCCAGGGACTGCCGTGTGCTTGAGCATGGTGTTGGGGGGTTGCTACCCACGGCCGGCGGTTGCTGTGTTGTGCGCCGCAGTACAGCTGCCCACCTGTGGGTGGCCAGCACTTGAGCCTGTTTTTATGGGCTCAACTGTGAGCCCAGGTATGCGGCACATTCTCTGGGTTGTGCTAGCAGATGTGCCGCACATCCCGGGCTGAATATCGGGATGTGTTGCATATTTATTTATTTATTAGCTTTTGTTGACCAGGTAAGTATGCTAGACAAACAATTGCCTATTTTCAGGTACGACCCAGGAGAGTACAATAACAGAAAGTACAGTAATAGACAAGTCGATACAGGAACAATAAGAATGCTATACATACATTGCACAGGATCAAGTAGAGTCAAGTGAGCATTGAAATAAGCAGTCAAGTAGTTACACATAATTGGATAGGAGAGAACAGACATAAAAAGCTGAAAAAGAACAGTGCATCTGACAAAGGTCACAGGCCAGAAACATAGGGTAAATACCAATCAGTGCAGTAAATACATATCAGTGCAGTAGTAGACCCACCAAAATAGTACATCAGGCAGAGCCCTGCGTTGGGCAGAGAGAACCAGTACATTATTAAACAAAGCAGCATCCTGAGCCAGCAAGCTCCAACCCTCAGGGCCCACGCAGGGGCCACCATATCGACAGGTGCATAATAGTCCAGTACAGGGGCCTAGATCAATTAAGGTGATAGGGACAGCCACATGCAGAGGGAGTGCCTCAGGTAGGTCCAAAGGGAGCTCTGAAGGCTGGAGTGAGAAGGTGAGGTGTGAACCAGAGGGGGAAAAGAGTTCCAGACTCTGGGAGCACAAACAAGAAAATCCCTATCCCCCATCAGTGTGCGAGTGGCAGGAACCTTGACGACAGCGGATTCCAAGGACCGGAGGGAGTAAGAAGAGGAGGCAGGTACAAGAAGCCCTGCCAGGCACTGGGGGGTGCCAGTTCTGAGCACTTTACCTGTGAAACTGCCCAGGACAAAACTCATGTAATTGACTGCATGCATGGGCACGCACCCTGGAGATGTGCCGCATACATTATCTTTGCACCCCAGCGCATTGGAAATTGTGCTGCGCAATTCCCTCTTCTTAATATTGCCCCGGGGCGCAGTTCTGGGGTTGTGCTGGTGCAACTCCTTTGAATATCTAGCCCATAATGTACACAGATACATTGTGACTTGTGGTTATACTCATTATATCATATAACAAACAGTCAGGACAAGGAATCCAAAAATAGACAAGCTTAACATAATTACACAGGATTAGAGTACTAGGTAGGTCTAGTAAAGGCAGTGTGGTACATGCACATAAATATTGCCTATTGAGCATTCTATACATATATCTAGGAGAATTAAAGAGAGAAAAAAACAATATGTGAGGAGCTGAAGTTGCCATGCTCAGTAAGACATATGGGGTAGAGGAAAGGTGGTTGGGAGAGAGGGCAGGCATAGAAAGGGAGGAAGACCTGAGGGAGGGTGGGAGGGCATGTAGAACAAAGTAGGGATTATTTACAGGCACAGAATGGAGGCTGAAAGAATATTGCTTTGTATAATCTTTTAAATTGTGTAAGAGACATACATGTGACTAGGTCCGGTGGGAGAGTGTTCCATTTTTGAGGTGCAGCAACAGAGAAGTATCTTTTGCAAATAGCTAGTGGATTCTTGGGTAGTTTTAGGATTGGATATTGAGAGGATCATAGGGACCTGATGGGATTCATCCCAGAATTCTAAAAGAACTAAGGGTAGAACTAGTGACACCACTGACTACCCTTTTTAACAAATCATGGGAGGATGGGGTGGTACCCGAGGACTGGAGGAGGGCAGATGTGATTCCCCTTCACAAAAGTGGGAGCAAGGCAGAAGCAGGAAACTATAGACCTGTTAGTTTAACCTCAGTGATAGGGAAAATGATGGAATCACTTCTAAAGGAAAGAATTGTCAGTATCTAGAGGCCAGAGGGCCAGGACCCTAGGCAGCATGGATTCACAGCGGGAAGGTCATGCCAGACAGATCTGATAGATTTCTTTGACTGGGTGACCAAAGTAGTAGATCAGGGAGGGCTGTGGACATGGCCTACCTAGACTTTAGCAAGGCATTTGACACAGTCCCACACAAAGATTAATATGCAAGTTAGCCAGCCTGGGGTGGGTCCCAAGATGACAGCCTGGGTAAAGAATTGGCTGGAGAATGGACACAGAGGTAATAGTAAATGGAGTCCACTCAGAAGAAAGGAGGGTTACTAGTAGGGTACCGCAGAGTTCAATATTAGGACGGTCCTCTTCAATGTCTTTATAAGCGACATTGCAGAAGGACTGGAAGGAAAAATATGTCTCTTTGCAGATGACACTAAGATCTGCAACAGAGTTGATGCACAGGGTGGGGTGGAAAGGATGAGAAAGGACTTGTGAGTTAGAGGAATGGTCAAATGTATGGCAGCTTAGATTCAGTGCTAAGAGTGCAAGGTAATGCACCGGAAACAAAAACCAGGGGAAGAGTACACAATGGGGGTGAGATACTAACAACAACAAAATGGAAAGGGACCTGGGGGTAGTCATATCAGATGACCTAAAGACGGACAAGCAATGTGAGAGGACAGCAAGGAGGGCTGGGGGATACTGGGATGCATAGGAGAGGCATCACCAGTAGAAAACAGGAAGTTATTATCCCTCTGTACAGACAGCTGGTGAGACCCCATCTGGAGTGTGTGTGCAGTTCTGGAGACACAATCTCCATGAAGAACATAGACAGGATGGAAGCTGTCAGAGGAGGGAACTAAAATGGTGCAGGGTCTGCACGGAAGACATATGAAGAGAGAGACTTAAGGAGCTTAATATGTATAGCCTAGGAAAGAAGGGAGAGAGGGACATGATAGAAACGTTCAAGTACCTCAAGGAATCAACAAAGTCCAAGAGGTAGCATCTTTCAAAAAGAGGTGTGCAAGAACAAGGGCACAATTTGAAAATAGAGGCGGCTCAGAGGTAATTAAGGAAGTATTTTTACAGAGAGGTTGTGGATGCATGGAGCAAGCCTTCCGAAGGAGGTTGTGGAGTCAAAATCAGTGGTGGAATTCAAGCATGCATGGGATAGTCATAAGGCAGTTCTGGGGGATGGGGGTAGGAAGAAGTAGGCTGCTGGTTAACTAGGATCTGCAGCTTATCCAGTAGGTAGGTAGGGAAATGGGCAGACTGGGTGGGCCAAGCGGTCCTTATCTGCCGTCAAATTCTATGTTTCTATGTTTCTATGACCTGGTAAAGGGTTTCAGTGTGAGTAGGTTGCTGAGACTGGGTGGGGAAGGCAGGTGGATGAGCTTAAAAAAGGGCAGAGCAAAGGGAATTCAAGGCGGGCTTCAAATGATGGCCAGCCTACGGTATGAAGCACATCGCAGCGGTGAGTACGTGCAGGGACTGACGCAGCAAAATGAGCTATTCTATGATAAGCTTGTCTTAGTCTGTTTAGGTTAGTAGTCTTAGCTGAGTGCAATAGTGAAGTGCATAGAAAAGGCCCGGAAGCAGGGTAGCAGAGGCTAGGGTTCTCCTGGCCTGAGGCTGAAGGTAGGGAGCAGTCTGATATAGGAGGCCTAGCTTCTGAGGTGTGGATTTTGTGACCTTGTCAATATGTGTCTGAAACGATAGGTATTCATTGAGTGTTAAACCAAGGTATTTGAATGAGTTTACCCCTTCTGGAGTCTCGCAGGAAGAGGTCTTGATTACCAAAGGAAGATGGGTGGTCCTATCAAAAGCGGTGTGGTGAAATAACATAGACTTGTTTTTTCTGCTGTTGCGCACCAATAGGTTGTTCTTATACCATGCCTCCAACTGCCGGAAGTTACTTTCTAGATGGATACTGAAGGAAGAGATATCGTTAGAAGATCTGTAAAGTATGGCATTGTCAGTGTAGAGCTGTATTGATGCCTCTCCACAGTTTGATGGTAGCTCATTGATAAAGACGGAGAAGAGTAGTGGTAGAGTAGCATACTTTTTGAAAAAGGAAGCCCACTCTCTCCTCACATAGTCACCGCACTTGCTCATGCTTCATACACACTCTGACTCAACCCTTTCTTTCACAGCATGAGGTAGAAACTTGTATAGCCATTATTAGTCTTCTTCTTTTGGTTCCAACAGGGAACAACCTTTCACTATAACATAGACAGCAGTCACAGTGGGGTAGTTCGAACAGTTCCAATCCCTGAATCTGAGGAACAGTCCTGCAGCACCATCCACTGGGCACAGCGTCATTTGAGGATTCTTTCTTTTAACTAGAAAACAGGCAGAACAAACTTGCTGAACAGTTCTGGCAAATCACAAGTTGCTGGGTGTCTTCCTCTAAATGGCGGGCCCTCCGCCACGGGGAAGTAATAAGCAGGATCTGGCTTAGCAGCTTCATCTGCAAATAAATCAGTAGATATTATGTAGTGTTTCATGTGACAATTGGCCACATCCTGGACAAGGGCAAAGTGCTTGAACAAAGTTAATCCTGCCCAGGGAGATGAGAAGCACAAAGTTCTGGCATTCTGGATGACCACCTGAGTAGGTGGGCCAGACGATTCTGACTGAAGTTCAAGCTTCTGGACCATTCCCCAAAACATTCAGTCAGTACGCTTTTCCTCTGTGATGCCCCATAGCCATTCTGAAACAAGGGTATTCAGCATTCAGATACTTGATGTGGATTCTGCACCTCACCCATATCTCTGCCTGTGACCACTGAGGCAGATCTCACACACTAGTCCGCTGGGCAGTACCAGGCTCCAGCTACACCTGGGTTCTATATGGCCCATTCACCGGGTCACCACTCAAAAGTCTGTCCATCCTGACATGGGTGGCCTTGCACAGCGCCGGGATGCATGGGGTGTTATCCAGCAGCTTTAGAGTAAGGCACACATAAGGATGAGGGATGGCTTGGTATACCTCCTGGTCAGCAAACTGATAAGTTTTAGGAGCTTGTCCAATGGGCAGCACAGCTGGTATCTCCCATGCAACCTCACTCTCCTGTTTTTCCCCTTTCAGCTGGCTTGGAGTACTTAAATAGGGAAACTCTTCAGCTGGGGCACCTGAAGAGCCACCACTGACAGTAGAGGACTTGCGACTGACCCCCCAGGGCCCTGGGGGGTCACTAGTTAGAAGTCCCCAT
Source organism: Neoceratodus forsteri (assembly GCA_016271365.2). Lineage (NCBI taxonomy): Eukaryota > Metazoa > Chordata > Ceratodontiformes > Ceratodontidae > Neoceratodus > Neoceratodus forsteri. The sequence continues at coordinate 1,399,512,356 of CM028131.1, read as the reverse complement.
CCCCTACCTCTCCCTTTGCCAACAGGATAGTCAATGGTGGCAAGTACTGTGGGGCTGGGCAGTTGACTGTGCCCCACAGCACCCTTGCTAGTGTCCTTTTCCACGGCCTCCACTATCACATCTGGAGTCCCCATATTTGCCTCTGCCAGGGGAAAAGGTGGCTTTGATTCCTCCACTGAACCAGATGGCTTGGTTTCCTCAAATATGTCCAGGCTCCCCAGGGATATCAGTGATGCTGCACCTGCTGATGTCACAGCACGGTAAGGCCAGGCATATGTGTAAGGTGTAACTTCAAATATAGTCTCACCAGACGACACTGTACTTGAAAATGTACTAACTTTCAAATATCTGGGAGTTATCCTGGACCAGTCCCTCTCCTTTTCTGATCATATCGCCTCTGTTATCCGCCGTATTGACCAGAAACTTGGTGTGGCTTATTGGATAAAGTCACTCCTGACCAGGGAAGCCTGTTTAGCCATTGCCCAAGGAAACCTGCTACCCTTGATTGACTACTGCTACCCTATTTACTCACACACATCTTCAACCTTGCGTACGTGCCTCTGCTCCACATACAACAACATATGTTGTTTCACTGTCCTGGCACCATATTCCACTCACCACTGCCACCTCTACCAGACTCTTGGCTGGCTCCCACTACACTGCAGATTTGATTATGGGCTTGGCTGCCTCATGCACAGCGAAGCCTCCTCTTTTATGTCTCTCTTCAAGACCAGAACTCCCTCGAGGTGTCTGCTTGCATCCTCAGTGCCCCCCATGGATATCCCGAAAGTCTCCTCAGCTATGGGTAGCACAGTGTTATCTGTAGCTGCTCCCACTCTGTGGAACAGAGTCCCCACACCCATCCGATCTCTGGACTCCCATGTCACTTTCAAGACACATTTCAAATCCTGGCTGCTTGATGAGGATGCATGCCATTGCTAGCTTGGATAACCCCACCCCTACCTTTCTGACTTTTCCCTCTTGGGCTGCTTTGGCCTCCCCTGCCCTCTCTCATTTCTTTGGACTCCTGTCTTACATCCCTCACTGCCTGCTTCTTGGTCTCTCCCACTTGACTATTGTCTTTTATGTTTTTTTTGGTTTGTTTGTTTTACATCATGCATTAATTTGCACTGGACACTTATCCTTAGTAAATAATTGTGTAATAATTGGTGCTTATCATGATGTACTGATTGTTTTTCAGCCTCTCATTAATTTTACTTTCCTATGTCCACATGGCTTGTACTCACTGTATAACCTGTCACTACCACTGTAACTGTCGCCTGTGTGGCCCGGGTCGTGCCTGAAAATGGTCCCCTGGATCAGTGCACTTACCCGGTTACCAAAGACTAAATAAATAAATTAATTAATTATACCACCCCTGTTTTTTACAGGCGTGTTTTTGGTATGAACATTAATGTTACTTAAAATATATTTTTTAAAAATGCTTTGAAGGTAATTCTCAGGAAAGTAAGGCTGCAACCATCCATTGGAGGCATCCTGAGCTGATGAAAAGTCTTACATCTTCGCTGCAATTGGATATCTTTGATTAATAATTGATTGCAGTTCCACAGGCGGAGAGGGAGAAGGCTAGAGGGGGGGAGAGAGAGAGTTCAAAACTGCTGACACGATCTGAGAAGTGACCATCAATCAGACAAGAATAACTAGCTTTTCCCACTGATAGGACTGGTGACCTAGCATTATTTTATGTGTTGCCTTAGTTTGTCTTTGAGCAACAATTGCCCCTATTACACAGTGTGAAAAAAAACTGCTAATAGAAAATGTTTTTTAAAGCAAGCATCCACTAGTCACTTACTGCTTGAGAAATATATTTTCTGGTTACTGTTATTAATTAGATTGATTTTAAAGTACCAGGAGTGTGATCTTTAAAATAGTCTGTACCAGGAAGCAGACTTACTAAGTTCTGTTATCTATTCCCCCTCATACCCCATCAGCATTGCCACTTTACACATTGTGACATCACACATGACCAATCTAGCAGCAGGTGATTGGCTCCTCGTGTTCAGCTGCGATGTAGTAATCAGTGAGGTCACAATGTGGACTAGGTAGGAAGGGAAATAGAATTAGATATGTCAGCTTCCAGCTAGAGTACTGCTTCATGTATTATGTCTAGTGCCATCAGGCAGAACATCGTCAAAGCTGCACAAGAGAAAATGCAAAGTACTTCAGCTATACAAAATAACAGCTACTTGTAAAAGCTAATATTAACTAGCACCCGAGATGTCAGGAAAGCGAAAACAGATTTCTACAAAGAAAAACAGGAAAAAACCTGGAGGAATGGGAAGAAATTCTGGACTGCTTAAAAGACCTTCTTGGTAGTAACACCAAAGCATCCCCAACCATGCTTAACTCTAATGGGAAAGTCTCTGTCACTCCCATAGAAATTGTGGATGTCTTTAATGATGCCATCACAGACCTAACCACAATTCTCCCCCCGGACCGGGCATCAAGGGCCAACAAAGATGATCATACAGGATAAAACAATATACCTGTCCAGATACGGTTCCCCCAAGTTCTATTTTAAGCATGTCACAGAAAAGGAAACCAGCAACTACATCAAAAAGGTTCTGGGGAAACCAAGATAGAGGATAATGCCTGATGTACAGGTGTTAACCATGGTGTAATCATCTCGAGTGGTTGCTAGGGCATCAGTAAACCTCGAGAGCGCAGCTTGAAGGGGTTTACAGTGTCTAGCAACCACGAAGAACTCATTCCACCATAGTTATCACCTATATCAGCATTGTCATTATAATGTATGGGACTTGACATGAGAGTTACACCCCGAACACAGGTAATTTAGTCTTACCTTATTAATGAATCTGCACTACAGCACATGATTCTGTAGGAAAACAATTTATTAGGACACACAGACTGAATGGCAGCGGGCCAAAATAGCACCAGAGTTAAAATCTCTATCACACAGTTGCTAGACTCAGTAACAGTAAACTGAGACAACTGGAATGTTTTGAACACTGTACTGAGGCTAACATAGAGGATTGTGTATGAACAGTCATACATAACAAGGATATTCTTGTATTGAGAGGTTTCCTTGGTAACAGATGACCTCGAGAGCACAGCTCGAGAGGTACTCTGTTACCAAGGGAACCTCAAGATACAAGAATTTCCTTGTTTGTGTATGACTGCTCATACACAATCTTTTATAGTGTATGGGCAGTCACAGCATAGAAAATCACACAAAACCAGCTGGAGAGGACAACAGAGAATAGACATTTTAACATTTTCTTTTCTTTAACTGACACAGTGTGCTGCAGATGTTTCTGCAAGTTCAAGTTTAAAAAAAACAGCAACTTCTGGCTTAACTGGATTGAGGAAAGCAACTGTGTGGCAGCATTCTAAGTTGTTATGCTGCAGTAGTGACATAGCTAGTGCAGCATAACAGCTGTGATGACATAGCTACTGCAGCATAACAACTCCATTCAAGTTATGAATTTCTATCCATAACAACATTCTACCATGCACTATGTAGAGAATACTGGATGGGCAACTATGCACAACCAGTGTGTTCTGCCACAGAGGGGTTCTGATTCCTTCTGTCCTCGAGAGCGAAGCTCGAGAGGACCATGGGAATCAGAACCCCGAGGTGACAGAACACACAGGTTGTGCATAAAGTTGCTCATCCTGTATTTTTTTATAGTGTATAGTAGTATATGTGAAATGTGTGCATTGTGTTTTTTCTTTCTCTTTTTCATAATGAAACTGACTTGTGAAGTCTTTAGAGGTTCTAGAATACTGTCACCACAGAATTAAATAGAGGAAAGCAACAATGTGCCAGCATTCTAAGTGGTTCTGCTGCAGTAGTGACATCACTACTGCAGCAGAACAAGTATATTCCAGGCATGGAATTTCATGCATAACAGCATTCCATTAAATGGCAGATATGAAACTTCTGGCTCTAGCTTTGGACGTATGAACAATCCCCTTGGCCAAAATATTTAACATGTCCTTACAACTCTCCCAGTTCCCCGAAACCTAGAAAGCTGCTATCGTTACCCAAGTCCACAAAAGTGGAGATCGCACCAATGTAACCAACTATAGGCTGATCTCCATCCTTTCCCCCATCCAAGGCCCTGGAGAAAATAGCTTCTGACCAATTGGTCTCCTACCTAAATAAATATAATTTGTTCTGCAAGCAACAACACAGTTTTCAAAAACTTCATAGCACTGGATTCGCACCGGTTGAGTACAGCAACCATTTACACAAGGCGCTTAGCAATGGTCAAATGGTTGGGGCTACTTACATAGACCTGACCAAGGTATTCAACCTCATAAAGCATCAGTTGTTACTGATACAAGCTATCCACACTTGGCCTCTCAACAGAAACCCTCTCATGGTTTAGATGCTACTTTTCAGGGAAGTCACTGAGAGTTATGATCTAAGGAATACTCTTGAATGCCAAAAGTGTCTCTGCTGGGGTCCCTCATGGGTCTATACTTTTGCTGTACTCTTCTGCTTTTTTAGCAATAGTCTTTCAGAAGCCTGCCCACATTCCAAAATGCTACTTTATGCTGATGATGCGGTAATATATAACAGTAGCGCTCAGGTAGCTGATTTCACCAGCGACCTCCAAAGCAGTTTCAAGTCCCTTGAATAATGGTTTACAAGGAACAAACTTGTACTTAACTACAAAAAAAATAAGTTGATGCTGTTTGTGGGGCACCACAACAAAAAGAAGGGCTCCCATCTGGTCATCCTGAATGCACATGGTGCCACCCTGGAACAAGTAGAAACCTTTTAGTACCTGGGCATCACCCTGGATGATACGCTTTCATTTGCTACCCCCATGTTGACAACTTGGCTGACCAGACCAATCAAAAACTAGGAGCGCTCTACTGGCAAAAACAAAATCTTACCTCCAATGCAAGATGAACGGCAGTCTCAGGAATGATACTACCCCTAATTGACTATGGACTCCCCATTTACAGAGTGGCCTGTGAGACTGCCTTAACAGGATACGCTTGGTCCTCAACAAAGCTTGTCGCTTTGTTAATGGGTCGGATAGACTATCTCACACTTGCTCCATGCACTCCCAAACTGGATGGCTCCCACTTCAAGAAAGATTGCAATGCTAGACTTGCCTTCTGGCCAGAAAAGCCCAGTTGGGGCTTACCCCGGCTACAATCAGTGACCTTTTCCGGGCAGGCAAAAATAACTGTGAGACTAGGAGTATGACTAGACAAGCCCTTGAAGTCCCTTATTGTAAAACCAGTCTAAGGATGTGCTGTTTTGCACCCCAAGCTGCCTACTGGATGAATTATCTCCCGGAACCCATATGGGCCTACCCAAGATTTCCCAGTTTAAGTCCTCACTGAAGAGAGAGCTTGAAAAGAAAGCCTCTTGCTGTTGTTACACATGATAAACTTCACCTTGAAACAAATGTTTATCCACTTTTGCCTACAGTCCGTTTAGCTCTCTGCCATCTCATGGCTGCAACCCATCGAACTGAATAGCCTAAAATCCTATGGCTCATTTTGTCTGATCATGACCAATCCCTATGTGGGTTAGCACTGTTCATATCCTTCTCTCCAAAAATGTACAGGGGACCGGGCCTTATCCTAATTGCACTTTTGTTCTGAACATGACCAGGTTCTATCCAGGCCTCTATTGTTAGTGTTCTTTTCTTATTGAATGTATCGTTGACCAGGCTTTTTTTCAGCCAGACTATGTACCCTAAGTGCATTGGAACCTCAGCTGACATGGAACCTTTGGAAAAGAGCACTTGTGCTCAAAGGTGTCATTCTGAAAATCTAATAAATGAATAAATAAATACATTTCAGGTTATTTCTAGCTCTTTAAAATGTTACGTTACTACAAGATAAGTGCAGTTAGGTGGCAAATGAAACAGGGAAGCTTAGAGTGAGACAGCTATCTCAAGGGAAACTGTGAAAAAACATAACAAAAGAGCATGTGCCCTGTATTTATTTAATTATTTATTTATTTATGTCTTTGATTACCGGGTAAGTGCACTGATCCAGAGGACCGTTTTCAGTCACGACCCGGGCCACAGGGTGGCAGGCAGCAGAGAGAAACACAGCAACACATACAGGGAAACTTCAATCTATACTGTAGATTCACACCTCAGGCATGAGGTGGTGTGGAAAAAAAGAAATACAAATAACATAATAGTACAAGGCAATGGCCAGGCACACATAGTGTGAAAGTGGGCCATACATAGCAGTAGAAATAACATGAGGTACTGGAGCCACATTTCATGTTGCAGGAGAGCATATGTAGCATTATAAATTATAAATAAGACATGAAGACCAGTTTAGTACAGTCATCAGTAGAGCTGAACGGGTTCATAAAATTAGAGTCTCACATCAGTTCATGGATTTGAGGTAGCGAGGGAAGGAGGGTTATATAGAACTACAGTGACGAGGGAAGGGATGAACAGAAAGGCTGGGGAGGAAAGGAGATATGGGCATTAGGGTGCCTTAGAGTTACTTACTGGGTGCAGTGACAGTCAGCAGCTGCTAGGAGCCAGGTTTTCAAGGCCTGTTTGAAGGCAAGGTGTGAGGGGGATGTGCTGATGGACTGTGGGACCTTGTTCCATAGAGAGGGGCAGAGATGGAGAAAGCTCTACTTCCCATAGCTGTGGAGACGTGGGGTGTCTCCAATGGGGGGGGGGACTGAGGATGCCCCAAGTGTCCTAGGAGCCACTCTGTCTGTCAAGAGGAGAGAGTAAGGGGATAGGTGTCGGTATTTTAGTGCATTGTCGACTAGACAGCCCATCACATAGTCAAAGCGACCTTATACAGGGAGCCAACCCAGTGACTGGTAGAGAGTGCAGTGGTGGGTCCGGTGGGGAGCTTGAAGGACGAAATGACAGATAGAGTTATAGGCAGTGTTTAGTGTTGATTTCAAGGTGGGGGATACAAGGGAGTAGATGGGGGAGCAGTAGTCAAGTACAGGCAGTAGGTTGCCCTGGGCAATGGCAAGGCATGCTTCATCTGATAGGAGGTTTTTGAGTCTGTAGGCAGTGCCAAGTTTTTGGTGGATCCTCTGCACAGAGTTGTTGACATGCTCAGTGAAAGAGAGAGAGGGGTCAAGAGTGACACCTAGGTATTTAAAAGATGGGACGTTCTCAAGAGGGGGGCCTGCTGGGGTGTGTACGAGGAGGGAGGAGTTGGATTTGGCAGCTTTGGCGAGGAAAGGCTTGGAACCAAAGAGCATGGACTTAGTCTTCTTTTCATTGACTAGCAGCCTGTTGGTAAGGAACCATTTATGAGCAGAGCCATAGTTGTGTGTGAGGATGGAGGAGATGAGCTTGCTGGATTTATCACTGTGGTAGAGGACCAGGTCGTCTGCATAAAGGAGCGCTTGACAGCTGAGGCTATCCCTCGGGAGTAAATCAATGAAACTGGAGAAAAGCAGTGGTCCGAGTATGGAACCTTGGAGGACTCCAGTGCGTACAGGGAGGGCAGCAGAGGAGGCATTGTTGATGATGACAGACTGAGATCGACTGGATAGACAACTGCAGAACCAGGCTGCAGTTCACCCGGAGCAGCCAGAGAGAGACAGGGTTGAGTGGAGGAGGTGATGATCAACAAGGTCAAAAGCCTTTGATAGGTCTATGAAGACAGCTCCTGTGGCTTTTCCTTGGTCCATATTTCTCGTAAAGATATATATCTAAATAAATGAAAGGTTAGGGCTTTTAGATGCCTTTAATATACATTGGGGTGTAAAAACTGACCAATCCAACAACTTCCCTCATTAAAACACAGACCTAACCATTGATTATTTACTTAAAAACCGTACAGTTCAAAACTAACCTATCCTGTACCTGAGGTGCCTGTGCTTCTGCAGCTGTAAGACATATACACTGACTTCTGTCTGCAGACGCACAGGCCCCTGTGGGGCCTACCCTTCTGCTGCTGCATATATAAATCCATGATGCCCAAACTGCAACACTACTTCTGTCTGCAGAAGTGCAGCCTTGTGGGGCCAGTGCTTCTGCAGCAACAGGTACTCATGCACTCCGAAAAGCATACACACAGTTGTGGTTGCAGAAGCACAGGCCCTGCAGCTGCAGATGCAAATCAACAAAGGCAGCACATCAGTGTGCCTGCATTTGTGTTAGTTGGAAACAGTTGCATGTTGTTTGTCTTACCTGATGATGGCTCTCTGTGGCTGCTTGTGTGGCCTTGCCCTTTTGCTGAGTGGGGAGGAGTTAGGGTTGGAAATCCTAATGCCATATTTTCCTACTTTTGTGGCAGTAAGTTGAACTCTAAGTGGTGCGTTAATGCAGTTGCTTTGCAATTAATTTCCTTTCTTTTTGAGATTTTGGAATTGTATAGTACTGCATGCAGGTTCTATCTAGGCCTGCATGAACACATGCAGACGTGAAGGGCCCTCTGAACCTTGTACAAATAGAAGAGTCCATCTGTCTGCAGAAATGCACTTCTGTGCAGCAACAGATGTCAAGAATTTCTGGGGCTGCTTGATGGCTGCAGAGGGCCCTGTGCTTCCATGTGGCTAAAGATACAGATGCACAGGGCAAACAGTCCATCTGTCAAACAAAGTGCAGGGCCCTCTGGCAGCCACAGGTGCAGAGGTGCATGGCCCTATGCCGAGGGAAGAGTTCTCTTCACTATATAGTACTTGGCACCCTACACCTTGCCATCCCAGGCTGGGAGGTGGTGCCACATTGTGGCGGTGTTCCCCCAGCCACAGCCCTTTCAGTTGGCTCACTGAGCTCGCCCCTGAACTCAGCACACCTGCATGGGATCACAAAGCAAAACCCACTGGGCAAAAGGCTGACATTGCACACAATGGCCCAGATATTCAAAAGGGTTGCGCATGGCGCAACGTTGTTGCACCATGCACAACCCACTGATGCACCCTGTCGCGATATTTAAAGGGAAAAGTGCGCTGCACAAATCAAGTGCATCAGTAATGTATGCAGGCACAGGTGGGGGGCGTGCCCATGCATAAACTGCACAGCCCGATATTTAGCCCGGGCCATGCAGAGTTATGCAGGCGCAACCCCTACCTGCACCTGCACAAAGTTACAACTAAAAAAAGGAACAAGTCGAGGGCCACCCACAGGTGAGCTTCCGCATTGCAGGGCGTAACACAGCAGCTGCCACCTGTGGGTGGCCATCACCTGTTCCCGCCGCACCTGGTGGCGCGCCCCCATGCCCCTATCGCGGGCATCAGTAGTCCCCCCCAAGTCCAATATCCCTGGTGGTCCAGTGGACCGCGATTAGCCCAATCACGGGCATAACAGTATCCTCCGAGTAGCCCGATCGCGGGCATAACAGTATTCCTCCGAGTAGCCTGATTGCAGGCATAACTATAACACCCCATTAACCTGATCGCGGGCATCAGAATCCCCAAAGTCCAATATCCCTGGTGGTCCAGTGGTCCAGACAGAGCCCGATCGCAGTAGCATTTCTCACCCCCAAGTCGAAATCCCTGGTGATCTAGTGGACCCCACCCCACCGGCCGGGCCCTGCCCACTCCCCTTGTCAGGCCGGGCGGCACACCACCCGCCTGCTGCCCTTCACGCTCACCGACTGATAGCTCGGTATGGCTGCACGCCCATTGGTTCAGAGCATGAGCCAATAAGCATGCAGCCCATACTGTACTAGTCAGTCCAGATATGTGAATGAATCGGACACATGTTGCAGTCTCGCAGCACCCACCCTTTCTTGTGTCGCTCCCAACCTGCGCTACCCTCAGGCCTCCACTTGGGGGCAGCTGTACGGCAGAAGCGGCACGATCCCTCCCCAGGAGAGGAGAGCTGCCTTGCAGCTATTCAATCCAACTCCCACCCTCCCGGCTGACCCTCGACAATCCAGGCTTATTCCTGAACCCGGGTCATCAGCATAGCACGAGGTGTGGCGTCCAGTGCCTCAACCCTCAGCACCACCGGGCTGGCTCTAATTCAACATTTTTAGGTATGGATGAGCATTAAAGTCCTGGCCTTGTAGGGACTGGGTATAATGAAATCCTGCAAGAGCTGTGCCTTGTATAGAAAATGACCTGTAACATTCTTAAGGCCAAGACTAAACAGAAATAAAAAAAACATGAAAGCTGAAATAGCATTTATCCTGCAGTACAAGATTACTTGATGCTTCATGCATAAAAACAGTGTGGCAAGCAGACTTCGTACACCCTCGATTTCTTTCTACCTCTTTCAGTGTGCCATAGTGAAGTGAAGCAGTGCAATGTAAAGCAGTTGTCATCCTTCATGCATTGTTGCCACAACCTGGATCAATTTTTAACAAGTGACCTAGAGGTGAAACCACTACTGCTATCCATTTTATCCAGTGGTGGGAATGGGGAAAAAAATTCCCACAGGGCCCTAAACTTTTGTGCACAAAATAAAATCTAGAGCACAGGTTTTAGAAAAAGGAGACCACAGTTCAAATTGTACCAGAACTACTTGCTGTGTGACCCTGAGCAAGTCATTTAACCTCTCAGTGCTTCAGTTCGCTGAAATATAACAATGGACAAATCTAGAGCCCCACTGAAAATGAGATATGGTATCTCAGCTTGGCTAGCCTAGCTAAACAAATTACATTTAAAAATCACTAGCGGTTATGAGGTCTCGTTAATAATAGTTTTTTTTTTTTACATTAACAGAAATGTGCAATATACTGTAGCTGTTTCTCACACTACTTTTCTAAATATCTCATTTTGTCATTAATATCAATACAGATATAAACTGTATAGTATAATTGTGGTTACTTAAATTGCAGGATGGTAATTCTATCAAGTACATTTTTTTTTCTAAAACACATGAGCATATCAGTCTCCCTCTGACCTCCGTAACTTCCCAGTGTGAGGAGACTGTGAGGTTATGAATTATGCAGCTCATATTAACACACAGCACTACAAGCTGTAGTGGCAGAGATCAGAGAGAATGAATGCTGGACTATGTCAGTCCATGGTAGCAAAGCAAGGCTGAAACACAATGGCGTGTGTGTGTGAGTGTGTGTGTGTGTGTGAAATTTAAAACCTAGTAGGAAACAACATGGCAGTGATTGATTGAACACAAGACTTTTAACCCTTACTGCCTGCAGACAGAACTGGGATGTTACAGTGCTCCCAGATCGGACAAAGCATTTTCCTGTAGTGCACTCTCATTTTCCCTGTAAAACTAGGATGAAATTCCTGTAGATTTTCCTGTATGCTCAAACCAGTTTATGTTTGCAATTTGCTTCATTATGATGGTCAATAAAATCACTGCAACAAATGTTAAGGCTGTTTTAAGTGTTCTTATTTATTTTACAAGTGAAACTCACCAAAACAGCGTCACATAATTATGCTGCAACTACAAGATCTCTACAAGTAACAACACCATAAGAAAAATAATGGTGGGGGAAACAGTGATGGAGAAGGGAGGGAGGGCTTCAGAAACATTGTCAATAAACTGTGGAATAAATAGATTAACAGGCATGCATACGAATAAATAAGGGATATGTGGAGGGCGTCTGTGGGATAACCAAGTGATCTGTACAGTAGCCTGTGACCTCGAGTAACTTCACATGTGGCGAAGCCACGAGTGAGGTTCACGAGAGGTCACAGGCTACTGTACAAATAACTTGGTTATCCCACAGGCACCCCCGCATATTGAATTTATGCAACAGGTTTCGTTGGTTCTATTTTGTGGGCTTAGTTTTTTAAAAAGTACTGGAGTTTCAGGGGTAGTGAGATGTGAAGCTTTGCATTGCCTTCTTTTGAATGGGGGATTATTGTGGATTGTGATTGGCTGTTTCTTCGTGAATGAATGCTGTGTGTGAAGTTTGATTGGTTGGCTTTATGTGGTGTGTGGTTTCCAAATTGGTTGACATTGGGTAGGAGGCGTGGTGTGCGTGACGTCTGAATGACAGACAGCAGTGGAATGTGATTGTTTGGGGGGAGGGCGTGGTTGTTGTGGGCCAAAGCTTTTTATTGGCTGGAGGGCGTGGCGTTGGGTTGTGGTGTAGTTCAGTTGGCGGCAGCAGGGAGGATCCCCTTGCAGCTCTGGTGGAAGTCGACGGTTCTTGATGGGTGAAGAAGCTTGAGATCATTGCTGAATTTGGGATGAGGACCTCTAGGAGCATCATGGACATTGTGGCCTGGAGTTACTTTCTTCGTTGTGTTCATGGAGGCTTCGAGGAGTTCAGCGTGGCAGATTTCTTTCAATCGTCTGGGGCTTGTCGAAGGATCAAGGATCTTTTTGTGGATTTTTTCATGTTGGATGCTTTTCTTTTTTTTGGGGGGGGGAGCTGTTATTGATCATGTTTCTGGATTAGGACAAGAAGAGTCCACAGCAGAAGTCGTACGGATGGAGGATTCCATGACTGGATTAGGGCATGAAGAGCCCATTTTGGACCTTTTACTGCTTCGGATTGTGTGTTTATTAGGACCATTGCTTGGATTTTTTGTTTTTTGTTGTGAATATTTTTTTTACTTCCATGCAGAAGCACTTTGTGGATTAGGACTTGAAGAGTCCGGTTACTTGCAAAGTGACAAACACAAGGTGAGAAAGGTTTAAAAGTTTTTATTTGCAGGTTAACAGCAAAAACAGGAAAACATAGGAACTTTGAACTGTGCATTAACTGTAAACTGTGGTGTGACATTTTTTAACTTGGTAACCGGTGATCATTGCTGCTTACAGATAGGTTGCAGGATAGAAGAAAGGTCTTGAAGGAGAGTGTAATGTGATAAAAAAGGATGCTTTCATTGTAGAGGAAATGATAGGGAGAGAGTGTTTTGGAACAGTGATGAAAGTTTTTTTTGTAAACATTGCTTTATAATATTCAATATGCATTGCTAGATCTGTACAATTGCAAATTAATTATTCGGAATCAGTCTTAGCCATTCACTGCTGTTTTTAGAATCAGCCTTTTTGCAATGTTAACTGTCTTTAGTGTTGTTCAGTTAATCAGAGTCGCTGTCTGATTCCAGTACCAGAGGTCGCTGTTTAGTTTAGTTGTCATACTTATTTCCTGTCTTTGTCATCTGTTAGCACCCTTTGCAAACTGTGTGAGAGGCCTTTCGGCACCATACAATTCTGCTTAAAGTTGGACCAGCATAACATTCTGTGGTGATTTGCATATGCAGCCCATGATGCTTTGCATTGTGTGGGCATGTGTGATTTTGTATTTTCTTGAAACTTGGCCTCCTAGCCAAATGCTCTTTGGGGTAACCCTTGCCTCAGTGTTTGCGCACAGAGGTTCTTTGTCTTTTAAATAGTTTTTTATTTTAATGGGTTTACCACAACATATCCAAGACACACTGTCTTAGGGTAGCTGGTCCATTCCACTGGGGTGTCAAACAGACGAGGCATACTGATGAGTCCTGGTAGGACGAAACACGTGTCTATGTCATCTGTTAGCACCCTTTGCAAACTGTGTGAGAAGCCTTTCGGCACCATACAATTCTGCTTAAAGTTGGACCAGCATAACATTCTGTGGTGATTTGCATATGCAGCCCATGATGCTTTGCATTGTGTGGGCATGTGTGATTTTGTATTTTCTTGAAACTTGGCTTCCGAGCCAAATGCCCTTTGGGGTAACCCTTGCCTCAGTGTTTGCGCACAGAGGTTCTTTGTCTTTTATGCTTATTTCCTGTTGTAAAGAAAGAGACAGGTCATGAGATTTTTTTGCTGTTATTTGGGGAGGGGGGATGAGGAGGGTATCGGGGTACTGCATGGGCGCATTATGTATTTAATGCATTGTCCTTGTTGATCATTCCAGGTCCACCTTATAAATAAGCTTGTCTCAATGGTGCGTCACCTGGTAAAATAAAGATGATTGATTTTTTTGGGGGGGGCGGGCTTACCTTGGACTATTATGAAGTTGATGGTTCTGGCCTGGATAGATGGTCTGTAGAAGCATGTTCCCAGAACAATAGAGTAGTTCACTTGATGGTGGACAGTTGAGCTGATGGGGGTGCTTGGTTTTTCTTTTGGATGCTTGATTCACTGCTGAGGATGCTTGATATTTGTTTCTGCTTGTCTTCGTTTAATTTTGAGTAATCATTGCTACTTTGGACCTGTTAATGGCCAGAGATTTGCACAATGTCCGTCTGGGGTATTCTGCTGTTCATTAGCTTCTGTATTAAGTGCTTTCGCACCGAATGATTTGTCAGTCTTTGTTCTGTTGTTGTGCAGGATTTGTATACCCTGGTTTTCACTGTAGAAGCAAGTTTATGTATTTGCATGGGCTGGTTCTTAAACCATGAATTCGGTGGGCCTTCTTTTGCATGGTGGTTTGTTGCTAAACAAAATGGTACATCTGTTGTGAGGCTTTGTTGTGGTCGTTTGTCCTGGTACAATAAATCATTTTGAACTGGGCATTTTTCTGGGTAGGTGCTTATCTCATAGGCCTTGGGCTTCACTTTCTGGCAGTCTTTTGGGTTTGCCCTGTCTGGGTTTTTTTGTCTGTCCTTCGTGGTCCAGCTGTATGTAGGCTTGTCCATTTTCATCTTTTCTATATACTATGTCCCCCCCACTAAAGGCTTCGCATTTCTGTCATCCCTCTCGCTCCCAAGTACATACTTGTGATGAGCCACATAGTATTTAAAAAGGCTTCGGGGCTGTAGGGGCCCAGTAGGTGTTCGTCATATGATTTGGTAATAATGTCGGTAAGTTCATCCGCTGTCCGTGGTTTGGAACCTTTGCCTTGACACTTTAGATTTTTTGTTTGGATAGCAGTACTTGGCGAGCTATCTCAAAAGCTGGGGAGGTTGACAGGGGCTCAATGTATCCTTTATTTCTTAGGTAAAGCTCTGCACTCTGGAAAGTGGCTCTCAAAGTGAGTAGCTCATATTCGGTGGCACCTTTTGGTATGTGCCATGGTCCGCGACACTAACCCAGCGACCTACATGGCTGTCGACAAAACTGACAGTTCATCGACAGGTCGCTGTGTTGGTGTGTCTGGAACAGGGGTACACTGTCTTCTGGTCCTGCACCCCTCCCTGAATCAACTCTGATTTGGAGTTGATTATAATAAGAATGTGGGGTGCGGGGGCAGAGACCCCTACATGGGGATTGGTGAAGCCCCTCATTAGAAAAGACGAACTAGGAGACAATTGGGATTTATGTCGACCGCAACTTGCGGTCGACATAAATCCAGTTGCTGTGATGACGGTCAACGAAAGTGTTGTCAAACTGGCATCATTGAGCCCCATCTTTTTTGGTACAATTAATGAAATGGTGGCAAAAATTTGTTTAGTTCTTCTGGAGGGATGTCCTGGAGGAGGTATTGCTCATTGAAGTACTGTTTAAGGTCGTTCCTAAACATGCTGTGCCCACCAGGTTTTTTTTTTTTAGCAGTATTTGGGTTTCTTGCTCTTTCGATATACATTTCTATGGCTTCATTGTCTACGGCACTTGTGTTGCTGTGTTTTTCTGTCAGGCATGAAGCACTTGTACAGGGTTTCAGACTGCCTTCTGAGCTGGCATACATCCTTGCTGGTGAGGTAACTGTAGTGGTTATCTGGCTGTCTGTTGGGTCTGTAAGTGGTTCCATATAATTTTCGAGCTAGGTCATTATTTGCTGCATTTCGAGGTGGAAGCTGGTATTCCCGCCCTGTTCTGTTGCCATTTTTCTTTTTTTTTTTCTCCTGCTAGGCCGTTACAGGATTCTGGTGGCAAATGCTGATTTAGGGTTCCTTTGTTTGTGAGTCGACATGGAACATGCGGTCAGTTGTGAGGTGAGCTGGCGTTTGTGGCAGCATGAGTTTTTGCTGCCATTTTCAAAGTCAGAGTCCTCGCGGTGGGTAAGGGCAGGTATTTAATTGCGATACAGACATCATCAGCCCCTGTCAACAGCCGTGCCACAGCATTCTGCACCAGCTGCAAGCAGCAGATATCAGCCCCCGGAAGCCCTAGGTAAAGGGAGTTACAGATATGATAAGAAGGACACATATGGTATTATAAGAAGGATACAGACACCACACATTTCTGCCTAAGGAGGGCAAATCCATGGTGGTCTGCACCCCTAGCTAACCATCTTTGGCATGTGTATTCCAAAATACACAGCAACTGCTTTACAACATTTTTTTTTAAACCCCGTCTTGCTCTCATGCAGGCATTTTATAATGCATCTTGTACTCTAAAACAGAAAAGGGCACTCAAACAAAGATGTCAAATACGGGTCTGCACAATCCTCCAAAATAAAAAATGATGAGAAAAATATGCTTCATACTGAAAATCATAATAACGGAGAGGTGCTGATGCTTTGATGACAAGTTATGCTTTCCGTATCACACTTGGCCTACTGTCTAGGTACTCAAAACAAACCTAAGGAACCCATCCTGAATATCATAATAAAGCAATCACATTTACTAATTTTGCAATGCAGTGGCTTAAAAATATTACCCTGTTAATAACACAGCAAGCAAGCAAGAATTCAGAGTAAACTATATTAAATACATATTTCTTTTAACATTATGAGCAGGGTACAGATCTTTTTCAACTTTGTTAACACAGAGGCTTTGTGGTGGTGGGCCAGGAAGACTATCCATTTCTGGGACATTTTTTCTGAAAATTAATATTCTCAGCTCATCCCAATTAAATTATTGGACTAAGTTGACCAAAGTTCTCTCCATTCATTGTTTGTTGCATCATGGACACAACCTGCAAGTTTTTTAGCATACAGCCGATCGGTCCAGAGGATTTTAATCAAGACTTAGACTTACCAGACCCCCTTTTTAGCAATGAGCATTGATCTGGTGCCGATTTTAACCAGGCCTGACTTACCCCTCTGTTAGCATAATTATTTGGGTCGGCCCGATTCTTTTAAGGACTGTCTTATAACCAGACACCTATCCCTTTGCGCTCTATGAGAGTCTCGATGGCCATCTTAGTATGGTTTTAATCTCGGGCAGTAATTCTCCTGTAGAGCCAGTAATTCTCCCCGTAGTTTAATCAAAAATGAGATGTCCTCCCCATAGCCCGTTTTTGCACTTCAAAACCTGTAAAATACAGGAATCCCCTTAGATCTGGGAGCACTGAATTCCACAGCCACCATTTGTATATGGTGTGACCCTGAACAAGTCACTTAACTTCATACCACACCCAGGATGACCTGGAAATGAGATTCAGCTCAATGTGTCTTTCCTGGCCAAAACAACTGTATAATAAGCATAAAATAAATAAATAAGGACTTGAAACCTGACTCCTGCAGCTGAGTCCTTATTTATCTGAGTTCTGGAGTGAGGGCTGGATTAGGGGGGGTTCTGATTTAAAAAAGAACTGCCTACACACCCCCACTCAGGTTCCTGCACCCTCAGTCACCCGTCCTGTAGCTCTCTTGAATATTCCTGGTAGTCTAGTGGTCCCCCCCCCCGTAAGGACATCTGATCCTCTATTGACCCACTTACTCAGGATCTTTCTCCCCACAACCCCCTCCTGCTCAGGTCACCTAAGCCTAAGTACAGAAATAGAGACAGCGACCTGCACAGCCCTCTGCTCACCACCTTGGCCTGCCACCATTTGATTGTCAGTGACTGATCATGAGTGCAGTAGAAGCAGGTGTTCATACAATACTTATGATTGCTCAGGGACCGTCAGATGGAAACCAGTTGAGGTGGTGAGCAGAGGGCTGTGTCAGTTATCAGTGTAACAATAGCTGTCTGCTTGTTATTATTTGTATCATAGATATAAATATATGTTTTGGACTTCTGCTTAGGAAAACAGGCCAAGCAGCAAAGCAGCATGGAACATGAGATTTGAACAGAGAGGAAAAAAGTGTCTGCCCTATCCCTGACCTAGTGGATAAACTAATTAAGAGCTTCCTTCTGACACCTACCTGTCAGAAGCCTGTAGTAGCAGCTATAGACCAGGTTGTAACAGGTTGTAAAACAACCACTGCTTTAAACCTAGGAAACTGACCATAACAGACTGCATTTTACGATCTATCAGGAGGAAAGCAAACTCTGACAGTTACCTGTGAAAATCTTCACATAGCTAAGAGAAGTGTCTTTGCAGGATGTTGTTCTGGGAGATCAAAGGGATATTCTGACCTGTCATAAAGCATGCTGCTCACTAATTAGGAAGAATATACTGTATGTATACATTTTAAGTGAAATATTTAGCAGTGTGCAGATGCATGTGACTAATTCAGTATGCAGGAATGAGAGTAACCTCACAGCCAGCATCACCAATGAGCTGTGACCTCACAAGCTGGGTGGGACCTCCCCCCCGATATTGTCAAGTTGCTGAGGGAACATTGCATACTTGTGTCTGTACTTTCAAGAGACACTTGTGTTCTGGACTCTTAAGAAGCACTTCTACCAAAATTAGGTAATTTCAGCACCACTATTTACCAACTGAAATTGGGGTAGGATCAGTTACTCAGTAAAAAGGTGTTTTGTTTTGAAATTTCCATTTCTTTTTTGTTGACTGTACCATTAATGTTAAATGTTCTGTGTTTTGTATTTTATTTACTATTTTTAATTTTAGTAAACTCTGTTTTCTTTGGAATCCTGCCTGAACCATTATTTCATTTTGAGTGTGAATGCTAGGACAGTGTTGATAATTCTGACAGAACTGTTAAAGTGCTTATAGTGTGTTACCATATGCAGCCAGGTAAGAAAATACCTAGGTCTCAATTGAGTCAGAAGGGGAGGGATTGTGAACCAGGTTGTGTGCCCGCTGGGTTAAGTATTGCACTGCTTTCCCCGAAGAGGGTGTGATATTTGTACCTGTTACTGGGCGTCCTAGCAAAAAAGGGTTCATGTTTGACCCCAGGGCTCAAGACTGGTAGTTGATCGGATTCAAAACAGACAAGAGGGTGTGCCTGTTTGTCTCCTGTTCACATATTGCATTTCATGGTTGGGCACTGTGGGAGCAGAGGGCCTGATCCCTGGGGTGCATTTGTGATAATCACTATTGCTGTAGCTTGCATTATATGACCAGGACTGGTGAGGTGCTTGAGAGGGTACCAGACAGCTACACGATGGGTGATCAGGATGCATTTACAATGTATTTTTTCTGGAGAGATCAGCTTACATGCAACATCTGCTTTTTAGTAGGGTTCTGCTGTCAGCCCTGCTTTTACAGTTTTACAATATATATATATATACATATATATATACATATATACACAGGATAGCCCAGCTGAGTTGTGATATCTTGTTTACAGTGGGGTTCTGTTTGATCAAGTATTTACACTGTATTTACCCAGGATAGTACAGTGGAGATGCAAAATTTTTTTTTCAGTGGGGTCCTCCTTTTACCCATTATTATAATGCATTTACCCAGGATAGCCCAAGTGAAAGGCAATTTCTCATTTTCAGTGGGGTCCAGCTTTTACTATGTATTCTTCCACAATAGAGCAGAATAGTGGACTTATTTATTTAACTTATTTAATGTGGCAAAGCAGTAGTGCATGTTTAAATGTCTTCTCCATGAAGGATTAGTAACTTAATAACCTGGCAGTGATAGCTTTGTTCTCGTCTTGAAGTTCGTACTTTTTGTTTATGTAAAAGATAGATCTGCAATCTAGGGAATGTCCTGCAGAAATCCTCTAACCCAGGGAGTGGCTAGCTGTACCTCTGTGACTGGAGATGCTGCTGGTACTATGCGGAGTGCGAGTGGGGAGCAGCCAACTAGTCACACCATGTGAGCCTCTGAGGGATTAATTCTCACAAGTTGGGAGTCCAAACTTGGCTGGAACTGAGTGAGTTAGACAGTCAGTGCCAACAAAATAATATGAAATAATAACCAGCCTGGCTTTATCATAAAAGGAGCAGTGAGATAAGTGTGCTGTTTTGTATTAATTTTGTTTATATTGGATGGCCTTATCTGATGGTGAGGGGCTAGGTTGGGTTGCATCCAGTGACATGAATGATCTCTCTTCCCCCCAGCTTGCTGCTTGCTGCCAGCCTCCCATCCCCCCGCTGTGGGCGAGCATTGAACCCATGAAGTGAAGTCCACATGCATCTGATAGTGGATGGCAATTCTTCAGCATTAAAGGCTGTGCTGCATTTGGATGAAGCATTAGGTAATTGTTTTTTGGCTTTGGTGTCTCGGATGAATTCTGAATGGGTGTTGAGGGTGGGATAAGCCTACCACTGGCATTGCCCCTGCCCTTACTATGTGACTGTGCTGTCTACATGGCACAGAACATGACTGGCATTAAGTCATCATCTGTTACAGTTGGCAGTGCACCCCAGCTGGTTGGCTGTCATGTGTGGGTTGTGCTGGAGTGCTTGATGGTGTTGTGGTTCCAGTGTATGGCATATGGGGATTTGGGAGTTGGCTGCCATATACTGTATATGAATGGGAAACATCATCCTGCTGTACAGCAGTGACAGTTATGGTCATGCCATTGTCTGAAGTCTCACACAGGTTGTAGAACCCTTGCTGTATGTCAAGTCTGTGGGCTGTGATGTCACTGTATATGCCCTGTATTTCATGCAGCTGTCTCTGCTGAGCCTTACCCTCCCTGCTTCAACTGTCTCAGTCCAGGGTACATGCAGATAAAGCAATCATGACCTGATATACATCCTGTGTTGATGCTGGGCCTTGAGGGAACCTCCAGTGGGTCCTGTGTATCAGTTCCATTCTCTGGCATGGATGGTCTGTGTAACTTTCTGCTGTGTGACAGACACATGCACATTCAGGCTAGTGTTTTGGGTGCCCTTCTCACTGCCTTGTATGTCTGACTGTGTGGTGCACTGTTGGGGGGGCAGAGTCTGCTGCTCAGGTTGCAAGGTAACAAGTGCAATGCCTGCTGCAGTGATAGCTGTCTGTCCTCAAGAGAAGTGGTATATAGTTGAGTGTTGGAAGGGTGGCCAGAGTGGGGTTTTTTGCTTTAGTTTTGACTTTTTTTTTATTAAAGAAAATAAAAACTATTTATTTTGATAGTGATATTGGTTGGTTGTAACAAGTCAAGGAAGGCTTTAAAAGCAGCCAAATAGTGTCAAAATGACCATCAAAATTCACCAGAATGCATCTAAAACCTGATAGCTTCTGGGGGCCTAGGTGGCCTCAAGACCTCTGGCCTATGGAGGGGTTGGGGAAATCGAACTTCACGAAGACCCCACACTTCTAAATTTAGCACTACACCACTGCTTGTTCATCAAAACTGAGTTTGTAATGAGACTGCACTGGTCCAGCAGAGATTCAAATTACACTTCTCTCTCTCTGTCCCAAGCGTGTGCGTGTGTGTGTGTGGCACTGTACATAGAGAATACTGGATGGGCAACCATGCTCCACCATTCCTCTTCTCTCAGTCTTTCTCGCTCTCTCTCTCTCTCTAGGAACCAGACTTATACAGGGAAATGCTTAAGAGTGAAGCTGACCAAATTTGATAACTTACTTGACTTTTTTGTCAGCTTAAACTTTTCAATTATTTTCCAATCTTTTACAAATAAAGCTTACTATGTGCACTGAATGGAGGCTGATGGCTTGGATAAAAAAAATATGCATTTCTGAAATCACTGACAGTAATCTACGGAATATTTATATAATGTTCATCACTGCTGAGCTTGATGGAATGCATGGTATTATATGGCCCAGGTATTAGTTTGTTTCAGTATTTTGTTTTGTTTGGTCCTCAAGCCCACATCTCCTTACCCCTCCCCCTAACCACCGCCACACACATTTGTATCTAAACTTGCTCTGTAAACCAACAGCATGTGTGCAAAATGGAACAGATGTGTGCCTTATTCATTTGAATCACAAAACTTGTCATACATAGAAATGTAGCTCTCCCTCTTTGTGTCTAGGGGTATGGATGGAATATATCCATGGGAAGGGGCACCCACAGCAGCAGAAACACTTCCAGTGGCCACGTTACCCAGGCACAGATGTCACACATGGGGTTCCTTTTCCTCGCTGGTGCTGGGTGAAAACAACAAATTAATGCTATGGTCACAAAAATCTGAAGGCAGCACAAGTCCCAGAACAATTCACAGTGCTTAACAGCCCATTATTCTTCACAGACACCAAAACTCTCAATGATACCCACCTCTTTCGCTCTCTCTCTCGCTCTCTCTCTCTGTACTGACTCAGTGGGTTCCCCTCAGAACATGCAAACCTTGCAGCTTGGGGATTTTCAGGTTCCCTCATGACCCCTGCATCCTTTCCCAGGACTGGCAGCAACTGTCCCCCAATTGAGAAGGGGGACACGTTCCACAGAGCTCTAAATTGATTTGCTGTCTGGACACTACACTCCCTGCCACATTCTTGTCCAAAGGATCCCTACACGAATCAACGCAGGCTGCTAGGGTACTCCATGACTTGCTGCTGCTGGCTTCCCTCTCGACTTTAGCTGCCTCCAAGATACTATGCAGCTTGTAGCTTCTGGCTCCAACTTCTTCCTCTGTGTCCCCCCAAGTGCCACTGTCCAGGGACTGGAGCGGGCAATCGACCTGTCAAGCCCTGACTCACTCTCACTCCCTCGCCGCTTACTCCTCTGACTGGAATGCCCCCTCCCACCTAAACTGATGGGCTTTATCCCCCCATGCACTCATGGTGACCTCCCAACCTGTGGGAGGCTCCACCTGAGTACTGAGAAGAATTAACCCTTTTTTCTACTGGGCTGAATTAGGCCACAAAAACCCAGGGAAGGATGAATAGAACTAGTCATCTCCCAAAGGGAGTGGGGTTACATAAACACAGAAACTGATGGCAGATAATGACCGCTAGGCCCATCTAGTCTGCCCTTTTTTAATTATGATCACTTTTGCTGCAGACTCAACTTGCCCTATAGCACTGTCTCTTCCACCCGACTCCTTCCTCCTAGGATTCCTTTGTGCCTATCCCAGGCATTTTTGAAACATACCACTGGTTTCACCCCCTAAGCCTCCCATGGTAGGCTGTTCCAGGAATCCACCACTCTTTCTGTGAAGTACTTCCTCACATCTACCTCCTTCCAGCTTTATATGAAGAATCCTTGTTCTACAGCACCTTTTTCTCTGAAACATATCTCCCTCCTGTACCTTATTAACCCCCAAGAGGTATTTGAAGGTCTCCATCATAGCCCCACCCTCCCTCCTCTCCTAGAAGGTGTACATATTGAACTCTTTCAGTCTCTCCTCATAGGGCTTCTGATTCAGACCTTGCACCATTTTGACAGCCCTCACCTCTCTTCTTGCTACTTTCTCCTTTTTCCAACTGTTTCCCCTTCTATACCTTTCTCCTTCGACTGCTCTTTTCTCCCTTCTCTCTTAGCTAACCCCCTGCTTCCTTGAATAACTTGCATCCTATTGGGACTCTCTCCCTTTGAGATCTTCCTACTGTCTATCTCAGCTTGTGGTGGCCCACTTTCTGCCTCCCATATTTCTTCCGTCACCCCCCCTTGGCTACATTAAATGTTCATAAAAGTAATATTTGAATCGTCTACCGAGACTGTGGTTGCCTCCTGGATGAAAGCAGGCAATCACCTCGGTATAGGATCTTATCCTTCAAGGTTGGCCCACAGTCCCCAGTGTAGACATCCCTTTCCTTCCTGCACCATTCCTTCTACCATTACTCAAAGGCCTTGGTGTAGAGCTCCCTCTCCTTCCACATATAGTATAACACACACTCACCACTCACATTTTAAACACATAGGGAACACAGGATCAACCAGATAAATGATCTACCTTTAGCAAACATTATATTTACACACGGAGATGACTATAGCAATTCATCTTTACGTTTAAGGCCATGAAACTCCCTTACCAAGTTAATGTATTAGCAGCCATAGTGGCTCTAACCAGATTTTGTTTGGTAAAGCTGCAAGCTTGCTTTGTTTGAAGTCCACGGAAGTGGGATGATTGTACTTCTGTTCACCTGGTCCCTAGCTTTTCAGTGTGTTACAATGAGCAGTGCAATTGGTTAAAATGACCAAATTACACTTGTAAATTATGACTGAAAGTGGCCTTTATTTAAATTTGATTTCCTGTCACAATGTTACTGGTAATGTCAGATGAAATGCTTCTTATGTTAAACTTATAGGCCCCCATTTCCCAACAGCTATGTTGATACTAATTATGTTATCAATACATTTACCAGGATGTTGGGTGCTAGTGGCATATAAGTAGTGCCATACCAATAGTGCATATGCTGAATGTACCAGGGGACTGCAAATGAGGGCTTCCTCCTGCACACATTGTGGAGTGGTATATGTTGTAGTTTTCTAAACAGCTGAAGTCATTGCACTGTTTAGCACTTCCAGAACCCTGCCCTTTACAGAGTGCACAGCAGTGTGCATTACACCCTCCCCCCATTGAGTGCCATTCCTGTCCCCTATGGGCATGTATAACAATGACCTATGGTGTCTGCTGGCTCTTCCACCCCTGATCACCAGTCTGATGTCACATAACCTGCATTTTTTTTTTGAATATTCTGTTTATTAACAGTTTTCTAACACAAAACAAAAACAGCTTATACATATTACGTATAACAAAAACAAACACAGTTACAAACATATACAAAAAACAACCCGGTCAACCCCCCCAATACATCTCATACATTCCATATACTTATGATACAGTCGATTTACCAGATAAAATATGGTACAGTGCAATACAGTCAAGTGTGCAGTGTTATCCCTTCATCATTTATGCATTCACATCTCCCCAGATGACTACCCATTATTGTATGCAATACAGGAAGCAAAGTAAACAGCAAGTGTCCGGCCTCCATCCATTTATGTTATACTAGAATGCTAGGACCCCCAAAAAGGACGCCTACTAAACCACGGCTTAACCACTGATCCTCCCCTTTAACCATCTCCCCAGCTGGGGGGTGACCCTGTGCCCATCCAGTACGCTGAGGCTTAAATATTCAACCCTGAGCAGAGCATTACATTTTCAGAGAAGCTCAGAGTCGCCATAAAGGGGGCCCAGTCCCTTAAAAACACCTCCTCCCTATCTCTCACTATCCATGTGAGCCTCTCTAAAGCTAATGTGCGTATAACTAACTTCTGCCAGTCAATCAGCGTAGGCCCACTCCCAGAAACCCAGGTATTCTGAATGCAATGCCTAGCTAACACCAGCGACACCCTTGCCCATCTAGGTAATAGTTGCCACTCGTCTTCTCCTTCTATTCTTTCCATACCGAATAGGCAGATTAGAGGGTCATGAACCAGTCTTCCCCTCATCCCCTTATTCACCTCCTGGATCACCCCCCCCCAATACCTTACCAGAACCGGGCACGTCCAAAAGCAATGGAAGAAGGTGCCCAATCCACTACCACACCTTCTGCAGTTCGGCGAGATAGCAGGGTGTGCTCGATGCACAGTCACTGGGGGCCAATATATTCTGTGTAGAAACTTATAGAAAGCTTCCTTAAATTTATTACATACTGTATCATGATTTCCTCCAGCATACCTAGCACCAAGTCCCAATTTCGCTCCAAAATCTGGAGCCCTAGATCCCTTTCCCACAAGGTCTTCATAGGGCCCATCAGGTTTGGCAGATTCTGCTTATCCTGTTTAACTATTTTTCCAACAAACCCTTTTATGTCTTTCCTAGCCTGACAGACCATCAGCTCCATTCCATTTGGATGCATCCTCCCCCTTCCCCCTATGCCCAGTTGCCCTACATATGTTTTCAGCTGCAAATATCAAAATAGATGGGAAGACCCCAACCCTATCTCCTGCCTAATCTTGTCGAACTCACTCAACTCCCCCTTCTCCAACAGTATCCCCATACACACCACCCCCCCTTCCATTCCAGGAACCCTCTATCCTCCATCCCAGGGAGAAAGAAGGGGTTCCTCTCAATTGGCAGCAAGACAGTCTCCCTCTGGGCCACTCCCTTCCATTGCCACAAATGGTGCCATGCCTCCAGCGTCTCCCGGACTAAAGGGTTACCTCTGCCCGACTCTCTATATGCTCGCAGCGCCCTACTATGGAGGTATGCCGTGAGCCTCCCAGGGGTCCCCTCCTGTTCCAGGCCTATCCAACTAGCCACTTCAGGCTTGTGGACCCAATCCGCTACTGCCCGGATTTGCACTGCTCTATAATATGCCCCTAAATCTGGGAAACTAAGCCCACCTCTATTTCTGTCTGCCTTGAACCTTGCTAAACCTATTCTGGACTTTTTCCCCTGCCAAATGAAGTCCGTGAACCCTCTCTCTAACCGTTTCATCTCCCTCAGCGTAAGCCTCAACTGTAACATTTGCATGGGGTATAGGATACGTGGGATAATGTTCATTTTTATAAGATTTATTCTCCCTATCCAAGATACTGGTAATTGCATCCATCTCTTCAGGTCTGCCAGTACCTAATTTATCTTAGGATGATAGTTCAGCTTATATAACTCCTCCCACCTTCGCCTGATATGTACCCCAAGATATTTGAAATCCGACCTGACAATTCTGAATCCCCTCTGCCTAACCTCTGGACCGACTTCTGGGAACCCCATAACTTCAGATTTCCTCACATTAATCTTATACCCAGAGAATCCAGCGAACTTTTCAATTATATCCATTAGACATCCCATAGAGCTACTCAAGTCCCCTAAAAAAAGTAACATATCGTCAGCATAAAGCGCCACCTTATGCACTCTTCCTTCCCCATCCCTCACTCCCACCACGCCCTCATGCTGGCATATCGCTGACGCCAGCGGTTCAATCGCCAGGGCAAATAGCAGAGGGGATAGAGGACACCCCTGCCTTGTCCCCCTACCCAGACTAAACTTCGTAGACAGGCACCCATTCACCATCATCTGTGCGCTCGGTTTTTGGTACATGGCCCTGACCCACCCTATAAACGAGTCCCCCAGACCAAACCGGGTCATCACTTTGAACAAATAGTCCCATTCCACCCTGTCGAACGCTTTTTCAGCGTCCAATGATATCACTCCCATCTTGGTACCAGCCTGTCCAGCCCTCCATACAATATTTAGCAGACTACGAACATTGTGGTAGGACTGCCGTCCCTTAATAAACCTGGTCTGATCTGGGTGAACTACCTCTGGCAAGATATTCTCTAGACGGGTGGCAAGCACCTTTGCCAGGATCTTCATATCAACATTAAGAAGGGAGATTGGTCGATAGGAGGAACATTCGAGCTCATCCTGACCCCTTTTATGTATTAGGCAAATATTAGCTTCATAGCATGAGTCAGGCAATACCGGGACCTGTCCATCCTCCCCCCCTTTCAAACACCTTCCTCAACACATCCGCCATTTGTCCCCCCAAGATCCTATAATACTCGACATGAAAGCCATCGGGCCCACTGGCCTTCCCCTCCTGCAACTTCTGTATGGAACTCAGAATTTCCTGCCTTGATATGGGCTGGCTCAGCACCTCCCTCTGCTCGTCTGTGATCCTCTGTAGAGGTACCCCACTCAAAAACTCCCGGATATGCTCTTCCTGCCCTGTATATTCTGCCCTATATAACTTTTCATAAAAACTCCCAAAATGCTCTGCTATATTCTTTGAGCTTGTAATAACTTGCCCCCCTCTCCCTAATCCGCAAGATCCTAGTTGGGCACCTGCCCCCCTTCATCATTCTTACTAACATGGGCCCAGGCTTATTCCCCCACTCGAAAACCCTTCTCTGGCAAAAGAACCAAGCCTTCCCTGCTTCCTCTTTTAGGAGAGAATTAAGGGCCTCCCTCGCCACTGTTAGCAACTTGGGGGCTTCTCCCTTTTCTCCTCCACCTACTCGCTTTTCCAGCTCTTTCACTTGCCTTTCTAATTCTTCCCTTTTATCCCTTTTCTGCTTCTTAATCTTGGCCACATAGGCTATTATGGCCCCTGCATATAGGCCTTACCCGCCTCCCATAGGACGGCACTGGACACCTCTCCCGGATTATTTACCTCTTCATAATGCTTCCATTGTTCCACCAAGTATTCCCTGAATGCATGGTCCTTGGCTAAGTATGTGGGAAATCTCCAGGTTGAGGACCTCCTCTCACCCCCCCCCCATAATACACAACATGACCATAGCGTGATCCGAGATGAAGATGGGGCTGTGATATCACTTTTATCCTTCCCACCCAACTTCTAGGTAGAAAAAAGTAATCTATCCGGGACCAAGTCTTGTGGGGGTTAGAGTAAAATGTATACTCCCGCCCAGTGGGATTAACCGGCCTCCAACCATCCACCATGTCTAGATCTGCGATTCCAATTTTCCACTGTCCCATAGCCTCCGTCTCCCGCCCCCTACCCTCCAAATGATCCATCTTCGCGTCCATAGTCCAATTAAATCCTCCCATAATGAGCCCGAAATTGCTCCCTCACAAGCAGGCCCAGCAAAGAGGTATAGAAAACCGGATCATATACTGCCGGGGCGTATACACAGCCAAAAGTGAGTGTCTCCCCTCTCCAAACTCCAGTGACAAAGATGTATCTGCCCTCTTTAGGGTCTCTCACTACCCTTTGCATTTCAAAGAGCAGATTCTTATGCAAGAGTATTGCTACCCCCCTTTTATGCGAGGAATAGGAAGCCGCTAAACATTTCCCAACATAATTTTGCACCAATTTAGCATGCTCCAAGTCTGTCAAATGCGTCTCTTGCAACATTGCCACCTGTGCCCCCTTACGTCTGAGCACAGTTAAAAGTGCGGCCCTCTTCACTGGGCTTGCAATACCCTTAACATTCCAAGATATAATGTTTAAATTAACTGGGTCACCCATCTCGTCCTATGCAACTTTACATTTTTAAGGGATATTATCACTCGACCTTGCATTACATACTTCCAAGCTTTCATATATCTCACATATACCTTCATGTACTTTCCTTGATCTCTGCACACTCGACTGTCACAATTGTGGTACGACCAGGTGATTACACTGCTAACAAAGACAATCAATTAAGTATCTACTCTAACATTTATAACTAATCCTCCCCGGACCCCCCCCAATCCCATCCCTCCCTACTCCTCCCATCACCCTCCCCTTGTAACCTCTCCTCTTCCACCTTCCTCCTACCACACTAATTGCTAACATAGCACTAGTGTAGATTTAAAGACAATGAAAAATGAACACTGCTCCACCATAACCAAGATGCGCGTCCCGACGCTCCCACCACCAGCCAAGGTATCCTTTCCGGAACTCTCCCACTCCCAGGGTTCCCATTAATCTCCATCTCGAGCAAGAGCAATATCCCACCTACTTCGCCCTGATCTCACGAGTTCCCCCCCCGCCCACAGGCGCAGCCCCCGATCTACATCTGCGTCTCATCTGACTGTCCCACCCTTTATCTCCTATTCCCCCAGCCCTTATTCCATTTCTATCCCAGATATCCATTTATTGTCAAAACAAAACATTCCCTCTCCCCAAAATCCCTCCCTTGAGCAGACTCGGCCCCTCCATGTTCCCTTTATCTCCACCCTGACATCGCCTCGGTCGTGACCTGTCCCCTTCCCCTACTGCTAACCACCCCATCTACAGTTTCAGTACCCCGATCTTTTCTACCAGTCTCACACCCGGAATCTGCCAACGTAAGTATCACGCAGCATCCAGCGCATGCGTCCATCAGAGCAGAGAAGAAAGAGAGAAAGAACTCACCTACATATCGCCCTCCAATTTACTCTCCACACCTCTTGCATTTCTCCCCCCCCCCCCACGGCCTTCACCTGTCAAGATATCCCAAAGAGACTCCTAGCCACACGACCGATGAGGGTACTAACCATAACTCTAAGGCCCAGGCTTCCAAGCCATCCCAAAAGAAACCTTCCCCGCCTCCAGCCTACCATACCTTCACCCTCCCCGACGAAAAACAGACCCCCAAATCTCCCCCAGCCCCCATCCCTCCATCCAGATACTCCCGCCCATCTCCCCCAGCCCCCTCCTAAACCTACCCTCCTCCCTCCCAATCAACAGCAGCAGATGGACACATTTTGAATCCGATAGTATCGGGGGGGGCACAGGGGGCTAGGCCGCGCCATCAAAAAACACGCACTAGGCCCTCCCCCGCTCCTACCTCACCAGCGTTGGAGCTCTCCTCATCTCCAAGGCCCTCAGGTCTCCATCTGAGCTTTCACACACCGCCAGTCCATAGGAGAGGGCCCTCCATGTAGGCAAAAGGGAACACACACCAGAGTCCAAACTTCAAACTGCTCAGGCCCCTTTAATCCACGATTCTTCCACCATGCCTGAGCCAACCATCATGTCCTCCGGGATCCACCCTCCTCGGGTAAAAAAAATGGCGCAACGGCACCAACCAGGAACAAGAAACACTCTCACCATAATTCAGTCCATAATCGATAGTCATAACATCAGCACACCACCAGAACCCTCAAGTCCAGACCTCTAACAGCCATCTTTCTAGTTCTTTATATTTCCCACGGTCGTTCAACTCACTCTTCTCTTCAGGCTCTTTACAAACTCCTCTGCTTTCTCGAGCTCCCAGAAGGAGTAGGTCACTCCCTCATGTTTGATTGTCAGTGTGGCGGGATATACCAGAAAGTCTTCCACCTTAAGACCCCTCAACTGTGCCATCAGCCCATTGAAGGCCTTTCTTTTTTTCAACAGATGAGATGAGTAGTCCTGCGAGAGGAATAATCTATGGCCCTCGTAACTCAGAGTATCCTGAGACCTGTAAGCCTTTAATACCGCTTCTCGGTCCTGGAAATTGTGAAAGCGCATAATTATCTGATGTGGAGGCTGATCTACTGCAGGCCGTGGCATTACCGCCCGATGTGCATGCTCCAATTTAACCTTGCCATTTTTTATTTCCAGTCCCAGCAATTCAGGTAGTATTCTGCTGCAAAAATCAAGGGCATCCTTCCTCTCCAGTCCCTCAGGGAGCCCCGAGACGCAAGTTTAACCGCCGATGATAATTTTCTTGGTAATCGTAGGCCTCCTTAAACTCCTCTAGCTCCCTCTGCAAAGCCCGGACTTGCCCTGGGACTGTTAACACTTCGTCCTCCAGTCTGGAAATTCTTTCTTCGGCCTCAGTCAGCCGAGTGCTCTGTTGCGCCTGCTGCTCCAGGACCTCCTGCAGTTTCCCATCCAACTTGTCCTCCAACTTTATTAAGCATGGTTCTAGGGCTGCAATGACCTGCCCAGTAAGATCCTTCCCTAGAGCCACCACCTCCACTGCTGAGAGCGAAATCAGGTCTGCATTTTCTCCTCCTGGGAACGCCATCCCCTTTTTTCTGGTTTTCCCAACCGACCGCTGACTTTTAGAAGGCATCGAGGTCAGGTACTCATCCATTACTCTCTTCGACACCTAAAGCCACCGTTTTATTTACTCTGGGGTGGAAAAAAAAGTTTATTAATCTTTATTTTTGGCTATCTCATCGGAGCCAGTGGGAAACACGGCCTCTCAGTTAGCTGCTTATTAGCGCCCCCTCAACCTGCATTTTAATGATGCCTGGTGTTTAGTTGTCCCCCCACTCCCTCATTATCACTCTGACCCCCCCTCGGTGGTCCCCCACTCACCCCCAGCTGGTAGCTGCTCTCCCGTTGATGGCATAGCCCCTCAGTTTACCACCTTGGTGGCAGCTGGCTGAGGTGATAAGCTGAGGGTCTGTGCTATCAATGAGAGGTACTTCCAGCTGCGGTGAGTCTGGGGGCCCTAGGGGAATGGAGTTCTGATTGGTGAATGGAAGGTGGGATACACCGTAGATGCGATGGATTATTGATGTAAAGCATGACATAGTATTGGACCAGTGATCACTGGTTGAGTGCACCACTAGATGCCAGGAATTGTTAATTTAATGGGTTGTGTTGGATTGGATTGGTGATTGGGGGTTGTGTGCTCAGCTCCCCACAGTGCCTCCACACAGTTCTGCATAGTGCATTGTGCTGAACTGCTGCTTTGGAAATTTCCCCTTTAGGCCCTGCGTATGTGCTTATTAGCATGCCATCAGCTGAAAATGGCTTACAGAAGCAAAGGCACTCCTGTTTTGGATGCACTATCTCCAGTTACTCCTGTGAGTCACTGTGCTGGAGGGGGTGGCCAGCAGCAAGCAACATTTGTAGCACAATGCCTGCACAAATATAGTTTTCTTTTTTTTCCATCTCCCAGTCCCAGCTCCCATCAGCCTGACCATGCTCCCAGCCCAATCACCCATCAACTTGGGACTTACCTCTTCCCTGGCTGTTCCTCCTTGGCTTACCCCCCCAGGGTGGTGTCTTCAGAGGCCAACCTGTACCTCTGTTGGTTCTTGTGCTCGGTTGACTAGGGGAGTGCCATGGTTGATGGTGGCAGGGACGTAGCTACAAGGGTGTAGGGGGTGCAGTGGCACCCGGGCCCACGAGGTTTGAGGGGCCCAAATCATAATTTTGATGTTTATTCAAAACTGGGGCGGGGCCCTGTAAAATCACCTTGCACCCAGGCCCTCTGGGAATTTGCTACATTACTGGATGGTGGGGGGCCTGCGGAGTGCAGCTGGCAGCATCCTGCGGTGGACCAGCTTTTTCCTTCCTGTTTTTCTTAGGGGGCATGGCGTGTGCAAATGACATAGGAGGTGTGTACACTGTACACTTGGCATGTTTCCCAACTAGAGCCAGCCTTGGCAGTCGGACCGCTTGCTGCTGCAAGAGGACAGTACTACACCGGTGGCTTCCTCCCCTTCCCCAGAGGAAGAAAGCAGTCCCTTGGATGCTCAGTCCTCCTCCCCCTGGCCAGACCTCTGACTCCTGAGATTGTTTCCAATTCTGGGTTGTTGGCGTCGCAAGCGGTAGCACTACTACTGTGCCGGCGGACTGGCACAAATGTGTTTCTTAGGCCGGCCTTATGCCTAAGCAACTGAAGTTCAAGGAACGCAGGAGGGAGCAGAGGCACTGTAGGTCACTCCGGAGACAGGAAATGGCACCGCCATTTGCACTGGTGTGATCTACAGACCTCCAGCACAAGGGGAGGAGATGGATGGGGTACTAGTGGAAGCCATCCACAAAATGATAGCCAAAGGTGAAGTGCTACTGGTGGGAGACTTCAGTTTGCCTGATGTGGATTGGAGCACCCAGGTTGCAGCCAAAGCCAGGAACAGAGGCATCCTGGATGCCCTGCAGTGGGGTGTGCCTCAAGCAGCTTGTGGTGGAACCCACCAAAGAAGGAGCAATATTGGACCTGGTACTCACCAATGGGGACAGAGTCACCAATGTAATGGTGGGTAGCCACCTGGGGTCCAGTGATCATTGTACAGTGTAGTTCAATGTGAGAACAGTGGAGGAGTCAAACCACATGAAAGCAAGGGTCCTGGATTTCAGATGGGTCGACTTTGTAAAACTGGGGGAATGTCTCAAGAAAGCCCTGGCAGGGGAAGAAGAAGGGAGGGATGTAGAGAAACAATGAGCTAACCTTAAGGGAGCCATAGCAGAGGCAACAAGCCCTAGTGTTAGGCAACTAAGCAAAACAAAGAGAAAGAAAATAAAACACTATGGTTCTCAAAGGACATGGCCAGAAAGGTGAAAGAGAAAAGGTTAGCTTTCAAGAGGTACAAGGAAACACAGTTGTGGAAGACAGGGAACTGTATGTAGAAAAGCAGAGGGAGATGGGAAAAGCAGTCAGGAGTGCAAAGGCGCGAACGGAGGAAAAATAGCCCAGGCAATTAAGAAAGGAGACAAGACCTTTTTCAAGTATATTAGTGAAAGAAAGAAGACCAGGGGTGGGATTGTGAGGTTAAAAAGTGAGGGAAGGGTGTGTGCAGAGGGGAACCTAGAGAAAGCAACAGTCCTGAACAAATATTTTTGTTCAGTATTCACAGAGGAAGGGGAAGGAGAAAGACCACTATTTGGCGATAGGAGCACCAATGGGAGAGACGTGGACACCAGTCCATTTACAGAGGAAAGAGGCCTAAAGGAACTCACGAATCTGAACGGGGACAAGGTTATGGGGCCAGATGGGCTACATCTCAGAATATTAAAATAACTTAGAGAAGTGCTGGCAGCACCACTATCAGCCCTATTCAACAAATCAGCAATGACAGAGGTGGTTCCAGGGGACTGGAGGAGGGTGAATGTAGTCCCTCTTCACAAATGTTGGAACAGGGAGGAGGCTGGCAACTACAGGCCAGTCAGCCTGACCTTGATGGTGGGGAAATTAATGTAGTCACTACTAAAGGGAAGGATTGTGATATTTCTTGAATCCAGTGGAGCACAGGGTCCAAGGCAGCATGCATTGACAGTGGGAAGGTCTTGTCAAACAAATAGGATAGATTTCTTTGACTGGGTGACCAGGGAGGTAGATCAGGGAGGGGCAGTGGATGTGGCCTGCTTAGATTTCAGCAAGGCCTTCAACACCGTCCCACATAGGAGGTTGGTATATAAGTTAGGCAGCCTGGGAGTGGTCTCTAAGGTGGTAAACTGGGTCAGAGACTGGTTGAGTGACAGGACACAGAGGGTGGTGGTAAATGGTGTTCAGTCCAAGAAAGGAGGGTGACCAGCAGGGTGCCACAGGGATCCGTGCTGGGGCCAGTCCTCTAAAATGTCTTCATAAGCAACATTGCAGAGAGGCTGGAGGGGAAGGTACGCCTCTTTGCAGAAGACACTAAGATCTGCAACAGGGTTGATACTCCGGGGAGGGAGGGAGGGGTGTGTGGAAAAAATGAGAAAGGACCTAAACATTGCCTGAGGAGTGCGCAAGAGTGTGGCAGCTAAGATTCAATGCAGAGAAGTGCAAAATCATGCATACAGAAATCTAAGGGAGGCGTACAAGATGGGGAGAGAGGTACAGATGCCACCAATCAAGAAAAGGACCTGAAAGTAATCATATCTGATGATCTAAAGGTAAACAAACAATGTGAGAAGGCTGTGGGGAGAGCCAATGGGATGCTAGGGTGCATAGGGAGCGGTATCACCAGCAGAAAAAAGGAGCTGGTTATGCCACTGTACAGTTAACTAGTGAAACCTCATCTGGAGTACTGTATCCAGTTCTGGAGGCTGTATCTCCGGAAGGACATAGACAAAATAGAGGCAGTCCAGAGAAGGGCAATGAAGATGGTAAAAGGACTGCACCAAAGGTCACATGAGGAAAGACTACAGGACCTCAGTATGTATTCCCTGGAGGAGAAGAGAGAGAGAGAGGAGGGATATGATAGAGACATTCAAGTACCTCAGGGGTATAAACAAGGTACAGGAGGGTAGCATCTTTCAGAAAAGAAAGTGTACAAGAACAAGGGGGCATGATATGAGGCTAGAGGGGAGTAGGCTCGGGAGCAATGTGAGGAAGTACTTTTTCACAGAAAGAGTAGTGGATGCTTGGAACAGCCTCCCTGCAGAGGTGATGGGGGCAAAAACAGTAGGGGAATTCAAGAATGCATGGGATAGACAAAAGAGTACTCTCACAATAGGGAAGAGAGGGTAAATTGCAGATAAACTAAGATCTGCGGTATTGCATTAGGTAGGGAAAAGGGACAGACTAGGTGGACCACACAGTCCTTATCTGCCATCACCTTCTATGTTTCTATCATGCACCACTCAAGGCGGTAGCGTCACTAACACCCTGCTCTGAAAATGATGGGCATAAAAATTTAGCACACATTGTGGTGATGAGTGTGTATCAAATGTCATTTAACAAATTACAATTTTTTTTTTTTTAGGGTGGTCACAGCCTGCAGCTAGCCAACCAAAATACAGGGCTAGAGCTTAACATTTATTAACTGAATGACTTCATTCACAAAGTTGTCAATGACTAGTACAGTATGCACTGTAAGCCCACTGGTCCACGGTGTGGACCAGAGAGCTTGCAGCAGATACCATAAGCTGTCATTCTGCAGGCAATCATGGAGGTATGTGGCTGATGACAGTGGGGGGGGGGGAGGAGCTGGGCTGGTTAGGGGTCCTGTGTGGGTGGGGGGACCACTAGACTACCAGGGAGTGGATTCGGACAATTTTTCGGCAATCGTGGTTATGATTACCACTAGACTACCAGGGAAATTAAATACATATATTTCTCGGCGATCGAGGTTATTGGATGGGGAGGGGGTTACCACTAGACTACCAAGGAAGTTAAATACATATATTTCTCGGCGATCAGGGTTACTGAATAGGGAGGGGGGTACCACTATACAACCAGGGATAGGCAATATATGTATGTACGGCGATTGAGGTTATGGGCAGGGAGGGGGGAACCATTGGATCACCAGGGATCGTACAATTTTATTATGACGGTGATCGGAGATATGGGCAGGGAGGTGGGAACCACTGGACCACCAGGGAATTTAAAGTTACATTACAATGGCAATCGGTGGCAGGGGATAGTACCTGGTACTGGGACCGCATGTTGTGCAGGGCGCCAGGCGCATTTCGCTGGCCAGCCCTGCATGACTCATGCAGATGAGGC
Source organism: Neoceratodus forsteri (assembly GCA_016271365.2). Taxonomy (NCBI): domain Eukaryota; kingdom Metazoa; phylum Chordata; order Ceratodontiformes; family Ceratodontidae; genus Neoceratodus; species Neoceratodus forsteri. The sequence goes on along the minus strand of CM028131.1, from coordinate 1,399,476,197 downwards.
CATAATGACATGCAAATGGCCCCATTTGTGCCTTGCATGCATTATGGCCCCATTTGCGTACTGGTGTCTGAATATCAGGAATTTGCACACAACGTGTCTCTGATGCGCTGGTGCATTTCCCATTCCTGGTATTCAGACCTGTCTGGGGGATGTGCCGGCGCATTGTATTTGCACTGCGGGCATTTTGTGGTATATTCAGACAAAATACGCCATGGCACATCTCCTTTGAATATATCCCTTTGTTGCTCCAGCGCAACCATTTGCACCATTGCCAGGCACAATTGTGAATCTCGGGCCCATAGATTGTATATGGCTGGGAGGACAGAAGAGTCTGACACTCACACAGTCCCAAAAAGCTTAAAAACTGCAACTGATGCAGTACCAAAATCTTTATTTAGTTACGTCCTTTTATATTGCATCAATTTGAGTTTGTATGCTTTTTGTGTGTTTGTGAGTGTGAGACTGTCCTGTCCTTGTTTCTAGTGTTGGTCTGCCACACCCTGAACCCTCTAGCTGTTTGTTTTACTTGTATATGTAAGCCACCTTTAGGAGCTTACTAGTTAATTTATTGTAGCCACAGTGTCTGGAGCTGGGGCCTCAACCCCACGGGTATAAAAGGGGAGGATTGGATGCAAAGAGGGAGGTCCCTGTGAGAGAGAGAGAAAAGGGAAGAGATGGTTCGTGGAGTGTTTGACTGTGATGGCTGACATTCGGGGCTGGTATGGGCCACTTGCCACCCCACCCCTCTGCTCTCGAAGACTAGTTAAGTGTACTGGGTGGGAGTTTGTGGGGGGTCTGGAGCTTTTATGGGGACCACCTGTGTCTTTGGGGGAGCCAGAGGCCAGGTAGAAAGTCAGTAGCCCACCTCACGATCTCTGGCATCTTGGTGGGGCGGAACAGGTGGGTCCCATTTATTTTCGTCTGTGGGCGAGAGTGAATAAAACCCTGTGCCAGGTTGTTGGGGTAGTGTGGTGGTGGCAGTCTGTACTGCAGGGAGCACAGTGGTGGCAGCCTGTCTCCCTTTTCCAGTGGCACTTTGGCCTGGCCAGGAGGCATCTGGAAACCTACGCAGCCTAAGAGCGGAAAGTGCATGGGTCTCCTGGATTGCCAGAGCCCTTCAGATGTTGCTCTGAGATGTTCGGAGCTGCACTGGCTTAGGATAGAGGGGACCTGGTGTTTTCTGTGGGGACTTTGCTGTTTAGCAGTGACCATCCAAGTGGGAGCTCCAGATTCAAACCACCAGTGCTGGGAGGTACCGCTTAATTTCATAGCTACTCTATATACGAATATACAAACATAGGAACAAACCAGCAGAAACAGACCACCCGGCCTATCTAAGACTGCTCGAGTATGCAGCCAACACACCTAGTTTGCAGCTGCCCCACCCCCCCTTGTCATCCCACTGCCACCTCCCACCTCCCCCATCCTCACTCTCCCTGTTTCTGTCCCATGCCCTTTTGAAGCTGTTCATATGATTTACATGATACCACCCATTCTGGTAGGGTGTTCCATTTGCTACCACCCTCTCTGTGAAATAGTGTCTCCTCATTTCCTTCCTAAATCTTCTCCCCTCTATTCTTAGCCCATGCCCCTGGTGACCCTCCCCCTCCTTAACTTAAAGACTCCATCCGCCCTATCCTTATTGATTCCCCTCAGATACTGGAATGTCTCTATCATAGAAACATAGAAACATAGAATTTGACGGCAGATAAGGACCGCTTAGCCCACCCAGTCTGCCCATTTCCCTACCTGATGGATAAGCTGCAGGTCCTAGTTAACCAGCAGCCTACTTCTTCCTACCCCCAACCCCTAGAATTGCCTTATGACTGTCCCATGCATGCTTGAATTCCACCACTGTTTTTGACTCCACAACCTCCTCTGGAAGGCCGTTCCATACATCCACAACCCTCTCTGTGAAAAAATACTTCCTTAAATTACCTCTGACCCCCCCCTTCTATCTTCAAATTGTGCCCCTTGTTCTTGCACACCTCTTTTGAAAGATGCTACCCTCTTGGACGTTGTTGATTCCCTTGAGGTACTTGAAAGTTTCTATCATGTCTCCCCTCTCCCTCCTTTCTCGAGGCTATACATATTAAGCTCTTAAGTCTCTCTTCATATGTCTTCCGGTGCAGACCCTGCACCATTTTAGTTACCCTCCTCTGGACAGCTTCCATCCTGTCTATGTCTTTGCGGAGATTGGGTCTCCAGAACTGCACGCAGTACTCCAGATGGGGTCTCTCTAGCTGTCTGTACAGAGGAATAATAACTTCCTGTTTTCTACTGGTGATGCCTCTTCCTATGCATCCCAGTATCCCCCCAGCCCTCCTTGCTGCCCTCTCACATTGCTTTCCCACCTTTAGGTCATCTGTTATGACTACCCCCAGGTCCCTTTCCATTTTTGTTGTTGTTAGTATCTCACCCCCCATTGTGTACTCTTCCCCTGGGTTTTTGTTTCCCAGGAGCATTACCTTGCACTTCTTAGCATTGAATCTAAGCTGCCATACATTTGACCATTCCTCTAACCTTGCCAAGTCCCTTCTCATCCTTTCCACTCCACCTTGTGCATCAACTCTGTTGCAGATCTTTGTGTCATCTGCAAAGAGACATACTTTTCCTTCCAGTCCCTCTGCAATGTCGTTTATAAAGACATTGAAGAGGACCGGTCCTAATACTGAACCCTGCGGTACCCCACTACTAACCCCCCTTTTTTCAGAGTGGACCCCATTTACTATTACTCTCTGTGTCCTATTCTCCAGCCAATTCTTTACCCAGGCTGTCATCTTGGGACCCACTCCCAGGCTGGCTAACTTGTATATTAATCTTTGTGTGGGACTGTATCAAATGCCTTGCTAAAGTCTAGGTAGGCCATGTCCACAGCCCCTCACTTTGGTCACCCAGTCAAAGAAATCTATCAGATTTGTCTGGCATGACCTTCCCGCTGTGAATCCATGCTGCCTTGGGTCCTGTGCCCCTCTGGCCTCTAGATACTCAACAATTCTTTCCTTCAGAAGTGATTCCATCATTTTCCCTACCACTGAGGTTAAACTAACAGGTCTGTAGTTTCCTGCTTCTGCCTTGCTCCCACTTTTGTGAAGGGAAATTACATCTTCCCTCTTCCAATCCTCGGGTACCACCCCATCCTCCCATGATTTGTTAAAGAGGGTAGTCAGTGGTGTCACTAGTTCTACCCTTAGTTCTTTTAGAATTCTGGGATGAATCCCATCAGGCCCCATTGCTTTGTCCACCTTCAGTTTTAAGAGTTCTTTCAGAACCCTTTCTTCTGTAAATGGGCTGGTATCAACTTCTGTATCCAGAGTGTTTCTACTGTTTGTTTAGGTACTTCCCCTCTTCCTTTGTAAATACTGAGCAAAATATTTGTCTAGTATCTCTGCCTTTTCACAGTCACCCTCTGCCCACCTCCTCCCTTTACTAAGCCTCACTATCCCTCCTTGGTCTTACTTGGCTCCTGATGTACCTATAAAGGTTTATCCCCCTTCTTAACTGAGTTGGCTATCTTTTCCTCGGTTTGGGCCTTTGCTGTTCTGACTGCCTTCCCAGCTTCCTTTTGCTTTAACTGATACAGTTCTCTGTCCTGCTCCTTCTGTGATTCCTTGTACTTCCTGAATGCTTTCTTTTTCTCTTGAACCTTCACTGCCACTTCCTTTGAGAACCATAGTGGTTTCTTACCTCGTTTCATTTTGTTTATTTGCTTTACACAAAGGCTTGTTACCTCTGTGATGGCAGGTTTTATTATTCCCCATTGTTCTTCCACCCCTCCTTCCTGTCCATTTGCTAGTGCATTCCTTAGGCACTCACCCATTTTGACAAAGTCAGCCCTCCTAAAATCCAGTACCTTTGTCTTTGTATGGCTTGACTCTATTGCTGTGTTTATTGTGAACCATACTGTTCGATGGTCGCTAGTTCCCAGATGGCTACCCACTTCTACATCTGTGATCCTCTTCTCATCTCCATTTGAGAGAACCAGGTCTAAGATTATTCCCTCTCGAGTGGGCTCCAATACTAGTTGTCTAAGGCATGCCCCCTGTAGGGCATCTAGAATAACCCCACTCTTAGAAGTGGCTGCTGCAACTGCACTCCAGTTAACATCTGGCATATTCAGATCACCCATCAGCAATATCTCCCCTTTTTCTGCCATACTAAGTATATTTTCTATCATTTCCTTGTCCATTTCCTCCCCCTGAGAAGGGGGTCTGTATACAACCGCTGTGCTGGATTGTGGTGCCATTGCTGGTCTCCAAATTTACCCACAGTGCTTCTTCTCCTCCCTGTTTACCCTTTTGTTCTGTTGCTTTGATTCCTTCCCTTATGTAAAGAGCTACTCCTCCTCCTCTTTTACCCTCCCTATCCCTCCTGTAGATAGTGTATCCTGGTATGTTTACATCCCAGTCATGGTTTTGTGTTTACCATGTTTCTGTGACTGCCACGATATCCAGATGTTCCTCCTCCATCAAGGCCACTAATTCAGGAAGCTTGTTACTCAGACTACGGGCATTGGTACTCATTGCTCTCCATTTTTTGATGGCTTTACTTTCTGTTGCAGCATCCTCCACTGACCTTTCTACCTCGGTCTTTTTCCCATTTAGTACCCTGTTTTGTAGGGAGAGGCTGGGATTTTCTGCTGCTTATCAGTGCCTCCCCCCTTGACTAGTTTAAAAGCTTGCCAATGAAGCATTTAAACCGATTGCTCAAAGACTTGTTCCTTCCTGGACAGATGCAGACCATCCTGCCAGTATAGGCTGGTGTCCTCCAGGTGGAACCCCAGTCCCCAATGAAGCCAAACCCTGTGCTCCACACCATTTTTTCAACCACTCATTAAACTGCATGGTGCAAAGTACCCTTGCCCACTCATGCCATTTACAGGCAGCACCTCTGAGAAGGATACTGTGTGTGCTACTTGTCTTAGCCTCTCCCCAGTTCTACAAAGTCCTTCTGCACTGCTAGCTCATGTTGAGCCAAGTCATTTGTCCCTAGGTGGACAATGACATCCAGCTCAAACTCCTGTGCAGCTGTTCTCGTGATCCTGAGAATGCGCTTCCTGTCCTAGCCATGGCACCAGGCAGGCACTTTACTTCAGTTTTCCCTGCCCCCAGTTCTATCCCCCTAATAATGGAGTCCCCACCAGGAGCTGCTTCCTTTCCTTGGGCATCCTCTGCCTCCTTCCTGTGGGCCTCCCTGTGACAGGTGTCCTCAGCCTCCCTAATCTCCTCCGTGGGTGCATCCATAGGGGAGCTGTGCTCCCCCAGAATGGTGTATGGATTGTGGAGTGGAACAACTGACTGGGTGTGCCTCTGTTCCACCCTCCTCACCCTCCCTGAGCCCACAGTGGTCTAACTGCTGTGCTTTCTTTGCAACCTCTGAGGTAGTGGTGGTGGTGGCTCTGGTGCTCCCTGGATGGGGGGGGGTTCCTTCCTACCATCCAGTCTGGCCTGGGGGAAGGTTTTCTTACTGCTGTCCAGTGTGGCCTGAAGACGGGCAACTTCCTCCCTCAGGGCAGAGAGTTGTCTACAAATAGGGCAGCATCTCAGCCTCCAGAAAGACTCCCGGAAGACTGCTGCCCCACAGCCATTACATTGCACTACTCCCCACATGACTATGTACTTTTTTTTTTTTTGTGTGTGAGTGCTTGTGTGAGTGATTGGTTTGTTATATAAAAATATATATATATTATACAATGTGTATGCGTATATTTTCAGTGCTGTGTGCTAGAGAGGATATGACATTGATATGCACCTTGCACTCTTGAGGAAATGATGTCAGAACCCTGGTATAAAGGAACTATTTCCAGGGGGTGAGGGTGGGAAGGGGTTGGGCCTAAACTATGCCCTCACAAAACAATCAGCTAAGAGCTCTGACCCACCGCTGCGATGAGTGCCTTCCTGTCTGCAAGATACTATACACAACAATTTGACAGAGAAAATCCCCTGCTACTCAAACAGAGAAAAATCCAGACATTCAAGTCAGACACAGGTAAACCTCCCCAGCCCCAAAACAGCCTGGTGGTTTGTGCTCTGAAAGCAGTCAGCCCCAAAATAAGTGAGCTGTGCTTTGAACTCTTCCTGCACTATCATGTCCCCTTATCCCTTCTATCCTCCAGGGAGTACATATTCAGGTCTCCCAGCCTGCTGTCATAGTCTCTCCCCTCCATTCCACATATCATCTTTGTTGCCCTCCTCTGCACCCCCTCCAGTAGCCTAATATCCCGCTTTAGGTATGGCCTCCAAAACTGCACACAGTACTCCAAGTGAGGCCTTACCCGCGACCTGTAGAGGGGCAAGATCACCTCTCTTCACCTGGATGAAAACCTTCTCACTATGCACCCCAGCATTTTGTTCACTTTTGCAGCCGCTCTCCTGCACTGGGCAGTGTTGTTCATGGTCCCTGTTATCATTACCCCTAGGTCCTTCTCCTCCTCCTCAGTGATCCCCAGCTTAACCCCCCCCCCCAGCCAGTATTCTCTTCTTGGGTTCTTCACCCCAAAGTGCATAACCTTACACTTCTTTGCATTGAACCCCAGCTGCCACCTCTCTGACCACTCCTCTAGCTTGCGTAGGTCCCTCTGCAGCTGCTTCCATTCCTCCTCTCCATCCATCACTGCTCCGATTTTGGTGTCGTCAGCAAGCAGGCTTACCTTGCTCACCACCCCATGTGCAATGTCTGATATGAAGAGCCCAAACAATACTGGCCCCAACACAGAGCCCTGTGGCACCCCACTCATCATTGGCCTTGGAGTTGAGAGCTCCCCTCTCACCACCACCCGTTGCAGCCTTCCACTCAGCCAGCTTGTAATCCAGTTCATCATTTTGCCTACCCCTACACCAGTTAGCTTTTCCCCAAGTCGCCCATGAGGCACTGAATCGAAGGCCTTGCTGAAGTCCAAGTAAAGAACATCCACCGCATGACCCTTATCCAGCTCACCTGTCACCCAGTCATAATATTGTATGAGGTTGGTTTGGCAAGACTTCCCTGAAACAAACCCATGCTGCCTCACATCCTGGAGGCCATTGTCCTCCAGGTACGACACCAGTCTTTCCTTTAGTATCTTTTCCATGAGTTTGCACACTATGGCGATGAGACTTACTGGACAATAATTACCCGGTTCATCCCTTGGCCCCCTCTTGTGTAATGGTACTACATGTGCCATCCTCCAGTCCAGTGGCACACATTTTGACTCCAGTGAGGTGCTGTACAGATCCACCAGCGACTCCGCCAACACCTCCGCCATCTCCCTCAGTACCCTGGGGTGGATACCATCCAGCCCTGGTGCCTTGTCTACCTTCAGTGCCTTCAGTCCCTCTAGGACTCTACTTGCCTCAATTCTTCCATCTGTCACCTCCTCTCCCTCTGCTCCACCCTCCCAGCCCATGCTGGTAGTGGTCCCCCCCTTTCTTCCGTGAACACTGAGCAAAAATATTCATTCAGTGCTTCTGCCTGCTCCTCCCCCTTTTCCGTTCACTCCCCACCCTTTTTTATCCTCACTATTGTCTCCTTGCACTTCCTTTTCTCCCTGATATATCTGAAAAAGTCTTTCTCCCCCCATTAATTCCCTGTGCTAATCTCAGCTCCCTCTGGTCCTTGGCTTCTTTCACTTTTCTAATCACCTCCCTGGACCATCTTGCATATTCCTCCCTGTCCACTTCCTTCCCTGTCCTCCTAAACCTCTGGTGTGCCACTCATTTTTCCCTCACCACCTCCATAATCTCACTGTTCAACCAGCATGCTTTTCTTGCTCTGCTCCTCTTACTCTGTGCCTTGGTGCAGGCTTCTGTTGCCTCTGTAACCCCCCGTTTAATAATATCCCATTTCTGCTCCACGTCCATCTCCTGCCTTATGTCCTCCAGTTTCTCTTTCAGTACTTCCAGCATCCTCCCAAAGTCCACCCCCCTGAAGTTTACCACCCGAGTAACTGATTTCTCTGGCTCCCTGAACATCATGATATTAAACCACACCGTTTGGTGATCGCTGTCGGCTAGTGGGTCCTCTACCTTTATTTCCCTCACTGCCTCCCCATTCGACAATATCTGATCTAAAGTGTTCTTTAACCTAGTTACAGGTACATTAACCAACTGTGTCAGGAGACCCTCCTGGATTGCATCCAGGAACACTTGCTCCCTAGCATTGGAGGTGACCAGAATGCTCCAGACAACCCCCGGCAAGTTGAAATCCCCCACAGTGACCACCTTCCCTTTTCTACATACCTTTTTGATTTGTCCCACTAACTCCCTGTCAAGCTCCTCAGACTGGGACAGCGGCCTGTATACCACCCCAAACCTCACTTTCCTACCCCTTGAGTCTAGGAGCTGCAGCCAGATTGCCTCTGTTCTCCTTTCTTCTCCCTTATCCCTTGTGTATTTGATCCCATCCTCCACATAGACTGCCACCCCACCCTCCGCCCCTCCCACGGTCCTTCCCGTATAATTTGTATCCTGGGATTACCAGATCCCAGTCCTGGTGCTCAGTTGCCTACATTTCTGTGACAGCTGCAATATCCACCCTCCACATTGCTAAGAGTGCCTGTAGCTAAGAGGATTTGTATCCTAGGCTTCTTGCATTCAAGGAGACTACCCTCCCTAATGCCCCCTTCCCTTCACTAGCCTCCATCTCGTCCCTTCTACTCCCTCCTCTTTTGGCTGCCCCAAGACCTTCCCTGCTAGCCAGGGGGGTAGGCTCTGACTCCACTCTATCGGATACCTGCCTACCTGAAGTCCACTTACCACCCCCCCATCTAGTTTAAATCCACCCTTGTCGCAATATACCTCTCCAGTCCTTGCTTTAATACCTCCTTCCCCTCCCCTCTCCACTCAGGTGCAGCCTATCCCTTGCAAACGGGTTATTATCCCAGGTACTGCCCCAGCCGCCCACAACCTCATACCCCTTAGTTCGACACCATTCTACCAACCATGTGTTCAACTCTCTAATCCTCTCCTTTCTCACTGTGCTTGCGCAGGGTACCAGGAGCACTTCAGAGAAGGTCACAGACTACCCCAATCTCCTCGCACAACCTTCCCACATCCTCAGTCCTCTCCCTTGTTATCTCCACCATTTCCCCTGCTAGGTCATTTGTCCCCATATGTACCACAATGTGTGGTTTCCACCTACCACTTTTATGCACCTTAGCATTGCCTGTCCTGCCATGTCTGCCTTTAATCCTGGTATGGACTCCACTCATCTTTGACTGCGCCTCTCCCCCTTACTGCCCCATCTGATCCCCTTGAGTATGGAGTTCCCCAACACCAGTACACCTCCCTCCTCTTTCCTTGTGCCCATCGCCACCCCCCCACCCAGGTTCTCATTTTTGGAGCCACTCAAGACTGTGTTTTTACCATGTGCCCCAGTGTCTTCCCCCCTGTCCCTCCCAATTAAGATCTCTCCCCCTTCTCCTGTTTGACTGCCAACTTCCCTTTCCCTCCTCACCTCTTCGAGTATTATCCCTTCCTTGCCACACCATGCTCAATCTCTCCACTAGTAATGCCCCTCACTCCCTCTTCTTTGTGAGTGCTATCCCTTGCGCAGTCACCTCCTGCATCCTCTTTCCCATGTGTTGCCAGTACAGTAAACATGTTCCCTATCCCCTTTGCCTTACTGTGTGCTTTCTCCTTCCTCCTGCCTACTGCTGCTCCTCTTTTTCTAGGTCCTACTAGTGTCCACCCTTCATCAGCTGGCTTCCTGTCTCATTTTCCCTCTCCACCCTCCCTTGACCCACTGTTCCTTCTCTGTGGTGCCACCCCAATACTCTCAGATGTCAACCCTCCTACTGATGCAATCCTCCCCTCATCATCCCAACCTCCCCAGTTCCCTGCCAAGCCACTGAACCTCTTCCTCGAGCCTCCTTAGCCTGTGGCATATTGAGCACCCTCCCAGCCTCCACAGTATATTCATCCACATTGTTGCCCCACAGCCATTGCACCCAACAATCCTACCCATGGTCCACACCGCCTATACAGCGTCTCCACACTAACTATCCCTGCAGCAAGTAAAATTAACTAATCCTAGCCCAGCCTCTAACAGAAATTTTACCTGATATATTCCAGTTGAAGGCCCTCCACAATATCCACATATCACACTAATCAGCAATTCATTGTGGATGCTGTACTCCTATTTGAGACCTACCTATGCTTTTTCCCTGCCACGTGGCTGCATTATTGGATAGAACTACATGAGCTGCACCTGAAGCCCCTTCCTCCAATTGCAGGGCAGGTGTACCCCTATAAATGAGCTGTGCTCTGGGAGGAGGAGGGTGGGAGGTGGGATTAGGGTCCACACCCGACTCTCACAAGAGTGTGTCAGCCCTATGTCTACCCCTCACTGCACCTCCAAGTATTGCAACCTCCTCTGGAGGAAAGCCCCACACACACACACAAACACTGTATTAAACAAGTCAGCACTCCTGCCCTAAAGTCCACAGACTGATAAAGAATTTAAAGCTTATCCAGCAACTAAAATCCTTTCCCCAACTGCTCAGCAAAAGCAGGTTCAGACAACCTCTGCCAGACCCCCAACTGTTTCTGAAGTACTGCTATGTGAGAAGCCCTGGTATTTAAGCCCCAATGAGTTGTAAATTGATCCCGGCTGAGAAGGACAGAAACTTCCAGAAAGCTGCTCACAATGCCTGTAGAAAAAATAAATGAATATCCGGCTTCCACTATGGATCCCCCACACCACACAACACTATTAAACAAGTCAGCACTCCTGCCCTAAAGTCCACAAACTGATAATGAATTTAAAGCTTATCCAGCAACTAAAATCCTTTCTCCAACTGCTCAGCAAAAGCAGGTTCAGACAACCTCTGCCAGACCCCAAATGTTTCTGCAGCTGCAGCTGAGAGTGTGGTGTGCACCAGTGTGTGTTTTGCATTGAGAGAAGAAAAGAATGTGCATGAGAGATGATTGGGAGCCCTGATTTTTGGCCCATTATTGTTGCTGCTGCCAGGATTAGAGGAGCCTGTTCAGCCCTGAGGGAGCACTGCAGTGTAAGAGCTTTTGGGACATGAACGTTTGCTGCAGACTGTACTGGGCAGCTCACCCTGAAGGTTACCCACCATGTGATTTGCACCCCACAATCAATGGAGTGACTTAATCAAAGTTATGCAATTAAATAATTTTTCTTCTTCTTTTAACCTGGAGTGGACAATGCACTTTATTTATGGCATTGTGAGATCACACTAACTAAGTTTGCCACCACAGCCACTATCACCCCTCACTGCTAAGTATAGCCTGCACCCTCTTGAAGACATCTACTAGGAACCCAGTCTGGGACTGTGTTTCTGGCTGTAAGCGCCCCCTCCACCTAAGTTACCATCTGCATACCTCTAGACACCGAGAGGGGGGCTTACAACATGGGGGCTCATCTGGGATTTTAATTATCATTTTGGGGGTGCAAGAACTGTTCCTGGACTGATATCTTGGGGGTACAGCACTGTGGGAGATTTCTCTGCTTTCAGGCATCATTTTAATCTGTGAGATTTTGCACCTTAAATATAGTGCCAATTTTTGCCAGCATGGACTAGTTAGCATACATTTAATGTATGCAGAACTTTGGGGACAGTATGCCATTAGCTGAAGGTGGCAGAGCTGGGGCCAGAGGTCATGGAGCAGGAACGTCATTTTGTGAAGAGCCACAGTGAACTGCACCACAAATGCTAACAGCTTGAGGAGAAAGTTGCTAGCTAAAGACTCTCTATATTTTGAGTGCTAGCAGAACAAAGAGCTAGGACTGCAGAAAAGGATGGTAGAGGCATCTGGTGATGGGAACAAGATGGTTCCTGTTCCACTTTACTCCTGTCCTGGTTATGGGAGGTGTCACAATAAGGGAGCACCCAGGAGAAATGTGTGGTCTGCCACAAAACTGGAGGCCATGTAAAGGTGCTGCCAGTCTGTCTAAATTGTACTAGCTGTGGGGTGCCTACATCAGCCTAGCCTGCACCTCCCTATCATCCTGCCTGGAGTTGGAACACCACCTCAGCCATGGTGAGCATGGACATTTAAAGCCTCGAAAATTGGGAACAGGTGGAAACTGCAGCTAGTGAGGTAGTTGCTGGGGAGAAGGGCACTAGCCATCTGCCCAGCCCTTCTCCCCCACCGGTGCCTGACCGTCCCCGTGGCAGAGGGAGAGGCCATGGGGTTGCAGGGAAACCTAAGCCCAGAGAGTCCCCTGCCCATGGTACACTCCCCCATAGTGGCAGGTGCCAAGAAGACCACCCAAGGATCTCCCCCCTCCCAGTGCTGCAGGAACTGAAAAGCCAGATATAGAAGTTGAAGAGGCTATCTCCAAGGAAGACTGTAGCACAGTAGAAGACACGGAGGGGAAGGATGCTGTATCCCCTGCTTTGGGTGTCTGCCCTAAGTCCTTTACCTTCGATGATCCTGTTTGGGAGCAAGACATCACAAGGCCTTATCGCTTCCCCAGCTTACTTTTCCCAGATCTCATCCCTTGGCTGCACCAGGTCTGTCAGAAATGGAGGAAGAACGTGGACACCCTCCACCCATCTGATCCCTGCTTCTCCCAGTACACCTCGGGGAGTTGGCTGTGAAAGGGCACTGCCCCTAGGACCAGTGTAAGGAACATACCCAAGTCATCTCAGGCTGAGTGCTGAGTAAGGAAAAGGATCAAAATGGAGTACCCAGGAGAGAACTACCCATATCTGTGGGAACATATATGGGACATCATTGAGGAAAGGAGGGAAGACTGAGCCTTCCAAGGAGCCCTGGACAAAGTAAAGCAGCGAAGCAAAGTGCCCTGGATCTGGGAGGCCACGAGCAGGAAGCCATCAGGAAGGCCAAACAGATGTGTACCTCAATGGTGTGGACTGGTGTGACATTGTTTAAGACTTATAGTCTAGGATGGAGAAGGACAGAGGACAAAATACTACATCATCTGTGAAGACGCTTTGGAGAAGAGGTCACCAAGCCTGATCTGATCCAAAGTTGCACTACACCTCAGAACCCCAGAAATAGTGATGCTTCCTGCCCTAACAGACTGCTAAAAGACTTCCCTGTGTCCTGACTGATCTCCCCCCGATGCAGGCCTTGGCATCGGGTGAACTGGCATGGCTGAAAAAAATATGGCCCCCCCACTGCTGGATGCTGGTTAAGATCAACCCCTTTTTTGTTATTTGTTGTTTGAAATGTTTACAAGTTTTAAGGGGTTGACTCCCCAGTCAGTTGAAATGTGTGTTAGTTTGTTTGAAAAAAAAAGTTCTAGTTAACAATATTAGCAGGAGGAGGCTGGACTGGATTATGCCCCTCTGGGACTGACAGTTAAGCCTAATGCTGTGAGTGAACGTGTAAGTTTAGTGTGAGCGGGTGTGAATGGGATGTAGTGTAGTGTGTGTGTGTGTGTGTGTGTGTGTGTGTGTTGTGTGAGGTAAAGGTGAGAGTAATCTGACATTAAAAATATTGAAACGTTCAAGTATCATATGCATTTGAAGTTGCAGCATTTGCTGTTCCTGTTCAAATGGCTGTGTTGCTTATCTGTTTAATTAAATACTGGCATCTATGCAAAATTAGCAGGGAGGTGTGCTTTAAGTCCTAGCTGGCAGCAGCAACCTTAGGTTTTGTCAGCTTTGGGAGTATGATATTGGGGATGCCACTGCTGTAGTACCTGGCAGTCAATCCATGGGAACCAGCTGGTGGGTCATCATGGGGCCCCATAGGCATATAGTGACTGTAGTAGTAAGTGTAGTGGTAGTAGCAGTGCCCTAAATTAACAGAGTTATTGGGTTCCACCATTGTGGTGGTGTTCCAGTGGTGCTATCCTGGCTTTTGGTGGGGGGGGGAGTTGGAATATCTCCCCTCTGGGAGGTCAGGTGGGCAGCTGGTAGGTATTCACCAGGAGGTGGACATTTTGTGTGGGGGAAAGTGTAAGCCCCCTTTGGGGCTTACTAGTTAAATTATTGTAGCTGCAGTGTCTGGAGCTGGGGCCCTGCCTGCCAGCAGGGGGGCCTCAGCCCCATGGGTATAAAACGGTAGGTTTTGGTGCAAAGATGTAGCCCTGTGAGAGAGAAGAGGGAGGAGATGGCCTGTAGAGTGTTTGGCCATGAGGACTGAGGTTCGGGGCCAGGGTTTTTGTTTTATTTATTTTTATTTATTTATTAGCTTTTGGTAACTAGGTAAGTGCGTTAGGCAATTGGACCGGCCTATTTTCAAGCACGACCCGGGAGAGTACAGAATACAGAGAATCAATATTACAGGGAGCATTAACAGTAGAAAATGGTACAATATGACAAGCAGGACCAAGCAGGGTGGGCTGCTTGCCACCCCAGCCCTCTGCCCACGAAGACCGGTGGAGAAGTGTAGCAGCTGGGAGTCCGTGTGAGGTCCAAAGCTTGTATTGGGACCTCCTGTGCCTTTGAGGGAGCCACAGCCTGGGCAGAAAGTCAGTGGCCCACCTTGTGATCTCTGGCACCCTGGTGGGGCGGCACAGGTGGGTCCTGTGTATCTTCGTCCATGACCGCGAGCGAGTAAATCTCTGTGCCAAGTCATTGGTGCAGTGCAGTGGTGGCAGTCCTTACTGCAGCGAGCACACTGGTGGTAGCCTGTCTCCCTTTTCCAGTGACACTTCAACCAGGTCAGGAGTTGTCTGGAAACCTATGCAGCCTAAAAGTGGAAAGTGCACAGGTTTCCCGAATCGCCAAGGCCCTTCAGATGTTGCCCTGGGATGCTCGGAGCTGCACTGGCTTAGGATAGAGGGGGCTTGTTTTTTTCTGTGGGGACTTTGTTTGCTGTTTAGCAGTGACCATCCAAGTGGGAGCTCCAGATTCAAACCAGCGGCACTGGGAGGTACCGCTTAATTTCACAGCTACTCTATATCCTGTATCTGAGAGTGCAGTGTGCGCCAGTATGTGTGTTGCATCAAAAGAAGAAAAGAAAGCAAGCTTGTGGAGGAGAGATGGTTGGGAGGCCTATTTTTTGGCCCATTATTGTTGCTGCTGCCAGGATTAGAGGAGTCTGCTCGACCACGAGGAAGCACTGCAGTGTAGGAGCTTTTGGGACACAAAGGTTTACTGCAGACTGTATTGGGCAGCTCACCCTGAAGGTTACCCACCATGTGAATTGCACCCCATGCTCCATGGAGTGACTATCAAAGTTTTGCAATTAAAACATTGTTCTTCTTCTTTTACCATGGAGTGGACAATGGACTTTATTTATGGCAATGTGTGATCGTACTAGCTAAGTTTGCCACAGCTGCTGTCACCACTCACTGCTAAATATAGCCTGCACCCTCTTGAAGCCATCTACTAGGATCCCACGTAACAAGTTTAATTTTCTGGGACTGTGTTTCTGGCTGCAAGCACCACCTCCCACTAAGTTACCAACTGCATACCCCTAGACACCGGGAAGGGGAGGATTACATGTATAGTTGTCCATACCAATGTATATTGAAAGAAACACAAATATAAAACTCAGATGTTACTATTTGTTAACAGTTACCTGACTTTGGCTAAAATGACAAGGCTGCTTATGCAGATTATTGAATTATTCCCTAAACTAAAGTTGGTAGTTCCAACAGATGAAATAATGTAACCCCTAGGTGGTGCTATCCCAAGGGCTACTATCCCTGCCTGCTTGGCTAGTAGCAGGTTTCATAGGTTTCATAGGTTTATTCAAGCCGAGGATAGAAATACCATCCTATAAGGCTTGCCTTCCAATTATTATTGACATAAAAATTTACTGTCTCCAAAAAACAGATCTATCCCATTCTTGAATTTGTTCATAGTTGTACTATTTACAGTTTCCTTAGGTAAGTTATTCCAGGATAGCACAACTCTTAAACTGTACCAATATTTCCGAAAATTATGCTCCCAAGTTTGTTGGTACAATTGTTTATTGTGTTTCCTTGAACTAGTTCTCCCTATTTTATATGTGAACCCCAGTTCTTTTAGTAACTTTTCATCTTCCATACTCTTGTATAGGAAATATAGATCTCTTATTCTACGATAATGTAATGAATAAAGATTTAGACTGACCAGTCTACTGTAATATGTTTTATTTTCTAATCCTTTTACTTTTTTAGTAAATCTTTTCTGAACTCCCTCGATATTTAATATGTCCTCCTTATTATAGGGTGACCAAACCCTTGCACAGTACTCCAGGTGGGGCCTGACTAAAGCGACATACAGAGGCATCAGCACATTCCTTTCTCTATGCGCTATGTACTTAAGTATGCAATTTAGAATCTGGTTCGCCTTTCTCAGCTGGTTTCTACAGTGCACTCTGAATTTCAGGTCTTTTGTAACTGTAATTCCCAGATCTTTTTCCTCAGTTTCAACCCCTAAAGTAATATTGTCTATTTGGTAAGTTGCTTCTATGTTGTTTTTCCCCATGTGCATGACTTTACATTTGGTTTTGTTTAGCCCTAACTTATTACTGATTGTCCATTCATGTATTGAGTCCAGTGTGTACTGTAATGCTACTATGTGTTCATCTTTATTTGTGACCACACCCAATCTGCAATCATCAGCAAATTTTTGCATCCATATATTGTTGTTCCTAATCTTTAAGGATGAAATATATATATTAAACAAAGTGGGGCCCAATACTGATCCCTGAGGCACACCACTGGTCAACACGGCCCAGTCAGAGTATTCCCCGTTTATGACGACCCTCTGTCTTCTATCCCACAGCCAATCAGAAATCCATCTGCATATGTTGATGGGAAATTTTGCATTTTCCAACACTAACAATAATTCCTTATGTGGCAATTTATCAAAGGCTTTAGCAAAATCGAGAAAGACCACATCCACAGAGTTGCCAATGTCCAGTTCTCTATTGACTTTTTCATAAAAGGACAGTAAATTGGTCTGGCATGATCTATTCTTCACAAACCCGTGTTGTATAGGATCCATCATGTCCTGTGCCTCCAGGTGTTCTTTTAGAATGTCTTTAATTATGCTCTCCATAAGTTTTCCCGGTATTGATGTCAAACTTATGGGCCGAAAGTTTTCTGGTCGGGTACTAGGTCCTTTTTTTAAGATGGGTACAATATTTGCTAACTTCCAATCATAAGGGACAGAACCAGTATTTAAAGATGCTTGGAATATGTGTGTCAAAGGATGAGTCAGTTCACATGCCAATTCCTTTAGGATTTTAGGGTGCAAACCATCTGGGCTTGGGGATTTGTTTGGGTTAAGTCCAGCTAACTGTCTGAATATGTTATCAGGGTTCAATCTTATCGTCTGTAGTTCAAGAGGTTGCTTTGTGTTGTATGTATCATTTTCGTTTGAATTATAAACTGAACAAAAGTATTTGTTTTGAATAGTCGCCATTTGTTGGTTAGAAGCTGGGGATCCATCATCGATAGTGAAGGGACCTATACTATTTGAAGTCTTCCTCTGATTATTAATATAAGAAAAGAAGGCTTTTTTATTATCCTGTACTCTCTTAGCAAGATTGTACTCATGTATGATTTTAGCTTTCCTAATATTAATTTTAACTTTTTTTTTACAATCCTTATACTCTGTGTATAATTTAGCTGTTTTAAAAACTTTTAGCTTCTCAGTCTATTTTTTTATTTATTAGCTTTTTAATTTTTGTAGTGAGCCAGGCAGGTCTTATAGCTCTGTCCATAGGGTATTTGATAGTTACAGGGACAAATTCTGTAGTTAGTTCCTCCAATTTAGCTTTGAGAGAATCCCACATACTTTGAATGGGTTTATTATCAAATTCAGAATTCCAATCCCAACAGTCCAATTTAATTTTCATATTATGGAAATCAGCTTTCCCCATGTTTAATTTTACAGTAGCTCCCATGGGTTTCCTAATTTCAGCTTCCTTTATATTAAATGATACAATGTTATGGTCACTGCTACCTAATGGGGCACCAACTACCACATAATTAACTATGTCTCCCATATTAGTAAAGATTAAATCTAGAATATTGTTGCCCCTTGTACTCTCTTGGACCATCTGGTCAAGACCCCTATGATCCATTATATCAATATATTGCCTTTCAAGGGGACAGGTGCCCGTGCCTTTTATCCAGTCAATATTTGGTAAGTTAAAATCTCCGGTTATCAATAATCTAGTGTTTGGATCCAAATTCTCAAAAATGTTCAATAAAGTCCTATCATCTTCACGTGACATAGATGGGGGCTTGAGTTCTGAAACGGGTGCCTCCACCTGGAGATCAGGGTTGGTAGTGGTCAAGCTAACCTGGGCACAGTCCTCTGGGACATTGTAACCCCCCTCTTTCCCCTCTAGTGGCCTGAACACTGTACAATAATCACTTTCATAATACCCCTGGTACTCCACACAAGTACTCACACTGTTTGCACTTACCACCAGGGCTGTTTCCTCTGGCTCGACCCTGGAGACCCCCTGTAAAACAAGGTTATGCACAGCAAATAGCAACAGTACAGTACTTTGAGCACAAACTGGAACCACAATCAGATTACATGCAGAAAAAGTTAGATCTGATTTATTCAAGGGGCTTGAACAAGGGAGGGGCAAAATCAGGTTAATTAGCTTAAAGGTTATATCAATCAAGCAGTTATGCATGTGCTTTGAGTCCCCCCCACACAGTCCACCTCTGGGTACCCAGGTGGAGAACAGATGGGCTAGCCAGGACCGATGCCCGGGGTTGCAGCTGGTTGGGGCCCTGTGATGGAAAACATAACATGCACAGTACACAATATTTGTAATCCGGAGCTAGAGGGCTCAATTCGTAAAGGAAACGAAACAACAAGACAATCAGATGACACACTGAGATTAAACTGTTGTTGCAGGGAGCTACCCTGGTATTTACTCACGATACCCAAGACTGGACACAGGCTGGATGAAAATCGAGACTGCAGGTGGTTGATCTGGAATGCCAGAAGAAGCAGGGCTCACACAAGTCGCAGAGGCGTTGTTCCTGTTAAAGCGTGGTGCAGGGGGCTGATCCCCGGGCAGGTCTCTCGTCGATGGCTTCTCTGTACAATGGGTAGTCTGGCTGGGCCAGTCTGGCAAGGCCCAGACCGCATAGAGACAAATTCTGATGCAGTCCGTTTTGGGCTGGACACAGCTTCCAGCAAGCAGAACACAGTTAACACAGTGGGGGACTAATTCACGACCCACTAGCAGCTCATAGCACATTTACATGTAAGGGAATTCTACTGTACCAGGCAAAGTGCTCCCCGGTCACAATCGCAAAGTCTCTGCACACACTGGGAGCTTAGGGGTAGCTGGAACTCCTGACAGGCCGATCGCATTCAGCAAAATCTTCAGTCTTCTTCAGGTTGAGCCTGGCCCACTTCAGTAGCTTACTTTAGTCACACAAACGTGGATTTAGTCCAAAATAATTCTCTTCTCTCCCTCTCAGGAGCAGCACACTGACATGCAGGCCAAAAACTTAGCCTTTTCAGAGTTCTCCCATGCGAAGCCACTCAGGATTGCTGCTCAGAATCACTTCAGCTCCTTCTCATTTCACTTCCCAGCTTAGATCTAACTGAAAACTGCAAGCTGCCCGGGACTTCCCCAAGATCCAAAAGATTTGGTTGGCTGATTTGGCTGTCAGTCAAAGCAAGAGCCCCCTTCAGTTGCAAAAAAGGCGCAAAAAATCTCCAAACTAAAGTTCCTACAGATTTTGAATTCAGACTGCTCCTGTAGTCCGGCTACATTTTAGGTCCCACCAGTACTGTTTGGTCCAATTTGCAGTCCAGGACCAAGATGGTGGAGACAAACAAAACAGTCCTTGCTACAAAGAAAGCAGGTTAGACAAACTACATTATCATTATCACTCTAAATGATTTTCAGTAAATAGTTACATCTTTCAACAGAGCTCCCTCTCAGATTACTTAGACTGCAATTAGGCAGCTCTTAAAGAGACAGTACACAGAAGCTATACAGGCTCTGGTAATCACACTTAAACTGCTAAAATACAGGACACCAGCCTGGCAGTGAGCATTTAGGCAAGCTCAAAGAAGACTTTTTGGGAACCCCCATTTGTAGGGGGGTTACACTAAGAGGCTATGTAAGTATAAAAGTGTTCACTATTAAAATATACTGGAACTTGATTATTGTTTCCAAATAGCATTAAGAATGAAATGTGTCAGTAACCTAAAGCCGGTATAAAACAGTGATAATTCAAATGTTGCCCTTTGTTGTGGTTGTCTCTGTAACAAAACTGTTGGTGGCTCCAGTCAACAGTTTTGTTACAGAGACAACCAGTATAGCATTAAATCAGGTCACTCCCCTTGTTCGTTCCTGCATGCAGTGCTGTGTCTGCAGGAACGAACAAGGGGAGTGACCTGATTTAATGCTATACTCCATCAAATCAAATTTTATTTACCTGGATTCAGTCTTAACCAGTTAGCACTCATCCAACCCTGAATCTCAGCGAGGCAGTTGTAAAGACCGATAAAGCGTCATTTTGTTTGGGTACAAAGGACATATAGAGCTATGTATCATCTGCATAGCAGTGAAAACTCAGCCCATAATGCCTTATAATGTCCCCCAACAGCAGCATATACACCGTGAACAACATGGGGCAAAGCACAGAACCCTGTGGCACCCCACAGGACAGAGCAAAGGGAGCTGAGGAAATAATTTCTGATACTACCCTCTGGGTTTTGCCCGTGAGGAAAGATTGGAACCATCTGAGGACTGTCTCTGACAGTCCACAGAACAGCCGAAGGTGTCCTAGCAACATCCCATGGTCCACGGTATCAAATGCTGCAGGGAGGTAGAGGAGAACCAAGATCGAATGGCTCCTGTGATCTCTCGCTATTAGGAGATCATTAAGAACCCGGACCAACGCCGTCTCGGTACTATGCCTCTTCCTGAAACCGGACTGGAGAGGATCATAGACTTCATGGGTGGTAAGAAAGTCCTCGAGCTGCAACGCGACTACTTTCTCAATAACCTTGCCCAAAAAGGGCAGGTTAGAGATCGGTCTGTAGTTAGCGAGACAGTCTGGGTCAAGGGCAGATTTCTTCAAAAGGGGTGTCACAGCAGCCTCTTTTAGAGACTCTGGAAACACCCCTTGGTCCAAAGAGCACAAGACTATCTCAGCAAGGATTGGTTCGATCACATCCATACACCCCACAAGGAGGCGTGTAGGACTAGGATCCATACTACAGTAAGTCGGTCGCAAGCCCTGGACAATCTTCATGATATCCAGGATCGCTGGCTGGTCAAAATCCATCCAGATAGATCGAGGGCCTGTAGCCTCACATCGACCACCGCCGTGCTCATTTGAACGCAAACTGCGGATCTCTGACCTGATCGACGACACCTTATCATCAAAGAACTGAGCAAACTCATCACACTTTATTTGTGAAAAGGCTCGCCGACCCTGCAGACAGGTTGGATTGCACAATCTGTCCACGGTCCGGAAGAGCTGAGCTGGTCGATTCCTTGATGCAGCTATCTCCCTGGACAGGAACTCTGCCTTCTTACTGGAGATTTCTGATTGATAATTCATGTAATGGGCCATCAATCTAAGTCTGTCATCTTCCAGACCCGATTTCTGCCAGCAGCGTTCCAATCTTTGCCCAACCCTCCTCAACTCCCTCAACGTCCCATAAAACCAAGGGGACCGAGGGCGGAGGGAGAAGGGGCGAACACGGACAGGAGCTATGGAATCCAGAGCCCACAACACCATATTATTATAGTGTACTACTAAGACATCCGGATCCATGCACTCCATAGGCCGACTCGATAGGTTCAGCACCATCATCAGACCCACAGGGGTAACTCCCTTCAAAGGACGGTACTTGGCCATCTCCAAAGGGGTTGGTCTCAAAGGAGGGGCCACGAAATTGAACCTTATGGAGTGATGGTCAGACCACCCAACTGGTTCCACCACCAGTCCAGAGATCTCCATCCCCAGGGTGAACACCAGATCCAAGGAGTGACCCTGAATATGGGTAGCAGCGGTAACAACCTGTGTGAAGCCCAGCAAAATCATCAGTTGGAGGAAGTTTTGGCCAAAAAGTGAGAGTTCATCATCGACCCAGGCATTGAAGTCCCCGAGGACCAACTTCCTGGAGGGCTCCAACACCAGGTCGACAAAGAAGTCTGCAACTTCCTGCAGAAAAGCTTTCTCGTCACCGGGTGGACGGTAAATGAGGAGAATTCTGCTGCCCACACCTGCACCCATGATACACTCAAAGGATCTGGGGGTCACCACTGAAACTTCCACAAGGCCCAACTTTGATTTAAAACAAATAGCAACCCCCCGCCTCGATCCAATCTCGGGCGATGTATCACCGAGTACCCGGCTGGAATAGCCGACTTCAGTATGGGACCAGCATTTCCATCCAGCCAGGTCTTAGTGATGCAAGCCATGCACGAAGTCGTAGAATCCTGCTGGAGGCAGCAGCTGCTCTAGCCACAAATGGTTACCAGGGCACAGGTGGGGCACAACAGATGACAGCCAGGGCACTGATATATTGTTACTATGGGGGAAGCTCTGCACCATATAGGGCACCAACTGGGGCACAGCATTTTTTTACCGGGGCACGTGCCCTGGCAGGCCCTGGTGTACAGCCGCCACTGGCTGGAGGGTGGCACAGGCTACAACCTCAGTCATTCTGTGGTAGCTGCTCTGCGCTCCCTCCATATGGTGGTTGGTGGCCCTACTTTTTTTTTAAATTATTGTACTTTTCCCCTTCCTTGACCCTGACCAGCCCCCATCGACTCAACCTCACACCCAGCCCCGTCATCTGCTTTCTCTGGAACTTACCTCTCCCATGTTCCTCCCTGGCATGCCCCCCAGGATGGGCCTGGGGTCACTGGGAGAACACATCAATTCCTGGCAGAGGTAGCGCGTGGTGTCGGGAGAGTGCCACAGTCTGTAGTGCGGGGCCTGCATGCTAGGCAGACATCATCCTGTGTTGGCCAGGGATGTTTTCTTTGTGCTTCCCTGGACTCCAGGATGTCAATGGCACATGTGACATGTGCACTCACACACACACACACTGACATCTACTCTCCCTGAGCCTGGGCTCTGACTGCACCTCCAGCTATGGTCACCTAGGTGGCAGTATGTGCTGGAGACACAACCCACCCTCCCCCAAAGTGGAGAGAGTCCCAAGGGAATGCTCAACCCCCCCCACCCTCTGACATCACAGGTTAGTTCCCAGTCTGGGTCGTTGGCATCATAAGTGTTAGTGCTACTGCTACACCAGCAGACCAGCTTGGCTGGTTGTCCTGCTTGTCAGGTGGCCACCCCTATACTGCAGGCTCCATCCCTGATATGCTGCAAGGGCTGTAACATAATCCAGAGTGGTACATTATTGCTTAATAGTATAATTATGTATTTTGTTTTATGTCTGAGGGTAGTTAAATACAGTGTATGCAGTCATGGCTCACTTTCCCTTATTTTTCCAGGAACACTTGTTTGACCCTGAGTCAAAGATAGAATACATTGAAATGCAATTAAAAAAACCTGAGAATAAGTCTTAAAAGTGATAAAAGAAAATATGTCTTGAAGAGAAAGAGCAACCAGATGACATTTGAATGCCTTCTAAGTGCTGAACTATCTAGTGAAGAAACAAAAGAGTGGGTTACATTGTTGAAAAGAATACGCTCAAGAACCGAAAATAGGACAACAATATGCAATGCCTTTGAAAAGACTTTTCCTACATGCCGAAAATGAATAAATAATGATAGACCAACAGCAGAGGAAATAATGTCCAAGTGGATGCCCCACTGGCAAGGCTGTTCAACCTGTCCCTGGACACTGGTAGAGTGCCGGAGGACTGGAAAAAGGTGACCGTGGTGCTGGTCCACAAGGGGGAAAGCAGGGAGCTGAGGGAAAACTGCCACCCAGTCAGTCTAACTGCTGTGGTGGGGAAGGTCATGGAATCACCCATCGGTGAAAGGGTAACGAAGTACCTGGAGATGAACAGACTGCTGGATGACAGACATCACGGGTTCACTAGGGGCAAGTCATGCCAGTCCAGTTTGATCGAATTTTTCAACTGGATGATGCAGGTAGTGGACCGGGGGTGCGGTGGACATGGTCTATCTGGATTTCAGTAAGGCCTTCAACAGCATAGGAGGCTGGTCAACAAATTGGATAGCATGGGGGTAGGAGTCAAAATAACAAGATGGCTAGAAAACTGGTTGGCAGATAGGAGTCAGAGGGTTGTGGTGAGCGGGGCGTACTCAGGGATCAGGCAGGTAAGGAGTGGCGTTACCCAGGGATCAGTGCTGGGACCCCTCCTGTTCAATATCTATATATAAGACATTGCAGATGGACTGAAAGGGAGGGTGGCCCTCTTTGCGGATGACACGAAAATCTGTAACAGAGTTGACTCCCCTGGGAGGGGGGGTTGGAGGACATGAGAAGGGACCTGAGAGTAATGGAGGAGTGGGCGGAGACCTGGCAACTAATATTCATCATCAAGAAGTGTGCTGTTATGCACCTGGGACACAGGACCCAAAGGGTTGAGTACATGCTGGGAGGGAGAGAGTCAGGATGACAGAGGACGAGAGGGATCTGGAGGTAACAGTCTACAGCAACCTCAAGGTAGGGAAGCAATGCTCAAGGGTGGTGGAGAGGGCATATGGGATGCTGGCAAGTATTGGCAGGGGGATCACCAGCAGGCGTAGGGGGGTCCTGGTGCCTTTGTATCAAGCCCTGGTGAGGCCACACCTTGAGTACGGTGTCCAGTTTTGGAGGCCTTACCTGCACAAGGATATAGACTCGATCGAAAGGGTTCAGCAAAGGGCAACCAAGATGGTGCAGGGGATGAAGGGCAAACCATATGAACAGAGATGCAAGGAGTTGGGGCTATATACAATGGAGACCAGAAGGGGGGGGAAATGACTGAGACCTTTAAATATATCAAAGGGATGAACAAGGGAGGCCCAGGGAAGTTATTCCACAGGAAGGAAGGAAACATAACAAGGGGGCATGAACTGAGTCTCCAGGAGGGGCACTTCAGGACCAATGTGAGAGGTCAATTTTTCACAGAGAGGGTGGTGGAGAACTGGAATGGGCTTCCAGAGGAGGTGGTGAATTCAGAGACTGTAGAGGGATTCAAGACCACTTGGGACAGACACATGGGGCTAAGGAGGGGATCTCAAGATACAGTAGGTTGGACTAGGGGGGGTTAATGGGAGACTGGATGGGCCAGGAGGTCCTTTTCTGCTGTCACCTTCTATGAGTCTATGATTCTATCCATGGTTTGTGGATGTCATTTCCACAGTAAGTGCAATGTTGCTGTCATTGGGCTGGACCTTCACATCTCAGTCTTAGCTCTGCCACTTGTGAGTTGCTTTCTTGCTCCATCAGTCACAAATTCATGTAACAATGCCCGGCACATAGCTTTATACTTTATGATACGAGTGGAGAAGAGTTTTGCAGTCCTGCTCCTCAGCTTTTTCAAAACACAAAGCATGGAAAGGGGATGCAGATACTTAATATGCATATGACTGGGGGAAGGGGCAATTTAAAGATACTGTTACTAATTTTAAGGCTAGCAGTTCTACATGTATTTTGTTATAATGTATAGTATTACAGGGCCGGCCCGGTGGTGCTGAGGACTGAGGTGCTGGTTGCTGCACCTCACGCCACGCTGACGACTCATGTTCAGGAATGAGCACGAGTTGCTGGGGGTTGGCAGGGAAGGAGGTGGATCGAGCATCTGAGGGACTGCGCTCCATCTCCGGGGAGGGGAAGGCACCTTTGGTCGGTGCACATCTGACCCCTGGCGGAGGCTGGGGGTTGGCGCAGCACTGCCGAAACAAGTGGGCAGCAGCCTGGCAGACACCTGGCAGGGAAGCAAGCAGACACGTGTGGGTGCCCATTGCTGGCATCCTTGCATGCCAAGCTCTTGGGGGGAGAAAATATGAAAAGGCCTTGGTGGCTGGTCATGGCGGCTTGATGGCTGTCCGTTGGTGCTCTGCTCCCTGAGGTAACACCCTGAGCCACATCCTGTTTGGGACAGGTAAGTAGTGGGCTTCCCATTGCCCGCCATGGGGGGTAAGCCATGGGGGCTGCAAGGGTGAGGGCCTGAGGGAAGCGGAGGCCAGGGACGGTGGCTGGATGAGGAGCTGACTAGGGCCAAAGGAAGGAAGAAAAGTGAAGCAAAAAAAAAATATATAGTATTATAGTGAAATACATGACGAACAGCCACCAAAGTTCATACAGGTATCTTTAGACAGACCCTCTCTCACAGAGGAGCTGGAAGGGAAGATATGTCTCTTTGCAGATGACATAAAAATCTGCAGTAGTGTGGACAGTCTGGGGGGGTGGACAGGATGAGCAGTGACCTAAGAAAACTAGACTAGTGGTCAAGGGTATGGCAGGTGGGTTTCGGTGCAAAAACGTACAAAATAAGGCACTTGGGGCACAGAAGCCCTGTGGTGGAGTGCAAAACGGTTGGGGTGGCACTGACAACCGCCAAACAGGAAATATGCTTGGGGGTAATCATACTGGATGACCTAAAGGTGGCCAGGCAGTATGGCAAGGCAGTTGAGAAGGCTAATGGGATGCTGGGGTGCATAGGGAGAGGTATCTCCTGCAGAAAGAGGGAGGTGGTGTTGTCACTGTATATATAGATCACTGGTAAGACCTACCTAGAGTACTGTGTCCAGTTCTGGAGACCAGATCTCTGGAATGATATAGACAGAGTGGTGGTGATCCAGGAGGGCAACTAAAGTGGTGCAGTTTCTGCATCAGAAGCCCTTCAAGGAGAGAACACTAAAGGACCTGCATATGTATACACCAGAAGAGCGGAGAGGGATATGATAGAGATCTCTAAATACCTCACATGGGCAAATAAGGTACAGGAGGAAAGTATTTTTCAGAGAAAAAAGTGCTCAAGAACAAGAGGGAATGATATGAAACTACAGGGGGTAAATTCAGGAGGGATGTGATGAAGTACTTCAGGGAAAAAGTGGTGGATTCTTGGAACAGGCTTACAGCAGAGGTGGTGGGGCAAAAACAGTGGTGGGGTTCAAGAATGCATGGGATGGGCACAAGGGAATCTTGGGGGAGGAGAGGGATAATGGAACAGATATCAAGTAGGATCTATGGTGATACCATAGGCAGGGAAAAATGGGTAGACTAGGTGGGCTAAGCGGTCCTTTTCTGCCAGCAAATTATATATGTATGTTAAGCACCCGGAGCCCCATTTACTTCTTTTGTAATCAAAACACTGATTTTAGGTGCGGGGCTGCAGAGCTCTTCATCTGCTCATCTTTGATGCGGAAGCTACGAGCCAGGTAGTGTTACAAATCACAGTGATATGCAGGCTAACTTATTGCAGTCTCACTGTGTGAGAGATCATATGCACAGGGAGTAAAGCTGATTGTTAGTAATCATAACGGAACATGATCTTTTCTTCATGTTCCTAGATTGGACTTGAATTTGAGAACTATTTCCTGGAAAGGAAGAGAACCTCTTAAGAAAATGGGAAACCTCAACAATACCCAAAATGATGTAAATCATGCAAATTGCAAAGAACATAATAAAGAAACTGAAAAGTTACTAGAATAAAAAGTTACTAGAATAAGTATCCAATGACAATGAAGGTAAACTGATTAGAATACTAAATTGTTCACGATGTCATGGTATGTCATGGTGACTGGTCCCTACAAAAGCATAAGCCTTCCAAAATACTGTTCACACAAATATAACTGTTGCCAAAACAACCAGGGTTGATTGGTGAGGCAGAGGATACAATATCCAGAGGACTGCTATCCTCTCCCAGGTACAAAGGGTTATGGTACCTGGTGATACTTTGGCCCCAGTGTTGGCTGGGGGTAAAGTAACCAAGGGACCCTGACATACTGAGTTGTGGAGGAGTGGTAGTTCCTGACATTCTGCATGCGAGCATGCCCAGGGCTGTCTTTGTTGGCAAGTCACACTGCTCCTCTTCGTGGTGAGAGGACATTGTGAAAAAATGGCTAAAGGCAACTAGATGAAGTCCAGGCACTTACAGAACAGTCACGCTCTGCCAAAGCTGGTCAGCTTGTTGTACCCTCCTCTCGCCTAAAGAGATCTGGTGATACAGCATTTAGAACACCTGCTCCATCTTTGTGGAATTTCTCTTCTGCCTTACATTCATGCAGCCAGCTAGGTTGAGGCATTTGAAGCTTCCTTAATGACATTTTTGTTCAAGAAAGCTTTTAGCTTTATCTGAATATATCTAATTTTAAATTTTGGGGGTGTTTTCTTGTGAAGCGCTCTGAGCCCCTGGATAGGGTGCTATGTAAATAAAATGTGCCTTGCCTTGCCAATGAACAACCAAGCAATGCTACGGGTGCACAGTCATAAGTCCTGGCATAAAGTTGAGGTGATGTGGCAAGAGTGGCCAGCATGATGCAAGGGCTGCTTGGAGCAGGGAGGAAAAAAGCATTTAAGTGATTTTACAACTTTCCTAGAGTCATGTAGTACTGACATTATATGTTACCTTATGCCAGCAAAAGTGTGTTCCTGCCGTTTTTCCACTTTTTTTACAGCCTGTATTTTGATGAAAGGGGTTATAGTTTGGTCCTGACAAGGTGGCCAGTTGATCCCTTCCACTTCCTGGTTCATCTGTCATGCCTCACGCTCAGGCACATAATGACGTGCAGCAAGGGACAGCACAGTGGTGCCCCCCATTGAAGTCATTCGGAGTAGAATTTGATTACTATTTAATACATATTGATGACCAATTGGAGATTAATGAAGGCCACTGCTCAGCTAACAATGACCTTGTTATTCGAGTGGTGGGCTTCCTTACAAACAGTGGTCAAGCTAAAGATCCTACCAAATGAAGCACAAGATGTGCCATCGATTACCTCATAGATAATATTCCAGTAAGTAGCATTTAATGCTGATAATTGTATATTGAATAATACATGGGGTAGTGTGTATAACAAGAATTTTACACACACCCAAGGTGTTGGATGGTACATAAACCCAGAGAGTGAAGTTCGACGAGTTTATACAAGCATCCAACACTGAGGGTATGTGTAAAATTCGAGTTTTACACACCACCCTATGGAATGTTTTATATAATTGCCAGGGAGTGTTTTTTTTTTTTTGCCACAGCAATTATATAAATAGAAACTCATTTCCGTCCAGCTGCGGTCGGGTTGAACAGTAGCTCAAACTTTTACTTTTTGTTTTTTCAAGTTTGTCAGTGATTTCCCCAAAAGTAAAAAAGTACATGGAAAAGAACTGAATTAAAACTTTCTAGCTAGTGACTGTAAAAAAGAACCTGGTAAAAGACTTACTCCGAAGTCCACGTGCGGAGCTGATGAAGTGTGTGGATGAGGAAGGGAAGAATGCAGTAGGTGCATGCATGGACTGAGGAAAACCCAGCGCATGTTTGCCGTTATAACCGGTTATAACGGCGAAGTATAACAAGGTTTTGTTATGGAAAAAAATACTCTCCAGTAATTACATAAGTATAGTTTCATGTAATCATGTGCTAACTTAACAGTGCCTCAGAGGAGCAACCATGATGGCCAATCAGTAGAGCATCGAGCTGCTGTGTACATGACATGGATTCAGGAGCAAGTCGAAGTCGCACAATCATACGGCAGGCAAGGCAGTGTGCCTTTCCGGGGATGGTTGGTGGTGAGCTCTGGTGCCACTGTGACCTCCACAGTCTGGCCACAAAGCCTGCTCCTGCCACAGGGGATATGCTGACTGTATGTGAGGCCACCTTGTGGACTATGCTCACATCAGAGAGGTGGAAGCAGCAAGGAAAAAAACAAGAGCACTCAAAATGACTGTCTATGCTACTGAATCCCTTCTCTCCTACTGTCTAATGGTAAATATCTCCTACTAACTCATTGGGCAGGGGGTCTCTCACTGTACAGCATGCCATCGCTACAGCGACAACTTTACCGTGACTGACACTACGGCGACAACAACGCCAGATCATTGTAGTGTTGGTGCAGAACCCCGGCACTGCTTTCTGGGGGTACTGCAACCCCTTCCCGAAGCAACTCTGACTTGTAGTTGATTAATTTAGTAGCGGGGGGCAGAGCCCCCCACAAGGAGGTGTTCAGGGGCGCAAAGCTCCCCAAAGAAAACACAGTTTGAAGTGACTCTCATTATGCCAACTGCAAATGCGGTCGACATAAAAGAGTCGCTGTAATGCTGGTCAACAACTAAATTGTTGACTGACTGTCATAGATCTTCACCGTACAACACCCCATACCAAGTACATAAACGTAATCACTTGAGTTAGCGAGAGTTATATCTTTACTGTGATAAGCGTAATGGTGGCAATTACAGGTGAATATTGTAGGGACTATTATAGTGGCATCCAGTGTTAAAGCTGTTGTGAAAACCTATCCTCCTACCATCCCAGCCTGAAACCAACCAATAAGGCTTTTAAACCCCCCCAAATGATTTTTACTTCATCTCAGTGTCTTAATATTTGTTCCAGTACACTAGCAGTGATGTAAGCAACCTTGGAACAGCATGACACCATTTAGCATGCTTAGCATGTAAACAACGCCACTCCATATCATATATAGTGGAGCTGAGTCATGCTTAGCATGTAACCAACGCCACTTCATATCATATACAGTGGAGCTGAGTCATGCTGAGCATGTGAGATAGAACTGCGCTGCTTCAGGTTCTTTACAGTACTGCTGGCACATTGGTACACATGTTAAGACACTGAGGTAATGAAAACATAATTTCGATTGCATAAAAGGAGAACTGGGGGGGTTGGTTTGAGGAGTGGGTGTGGGCTGACAAGTATTTTACTTTAATTGATAAATGTATTCGTTAAGTCAGATCAGACTGGATGGACAGTACTTCTTCATTTAAAGATTGCCTTAATATTTATGTCAGACCAAGGCACTATTCTACTACATTCTTTAGGTCAAAGTTAATCTTTCCACATCCGAAGTGTTTCAAGTATGCTATTTTAGTTTGCTTCTGTGTGATTATATTTTCTTTCAATGTTGTGCTGTTAAAGGTGCATAGTACTGGAGTACTGCATCCAGTTCTGGAGACCCTATCTCCACAAGGACATAGACAGGATGGAGGCAGTCCAGAGAAGGGCAACTAAAATGGTGCAGGGTCTGCAAGAGAGGCCATATGAGGAGAGACTAAAGAGCTTAATATGTATACCCTTGAGGAAAGGAGGGAGGGGGGGATATGATAGAAACTTATAAGTATCTCAGTAGAATCAACAAAGTCCAAGAGGGTAGCATCTTTTAGAAAAGAGATGTGCAAGAACAAGGGAACACAATTTGAAGATGGGGGGCTGGCTCAGGGACAATGTGAGAAGTATTTTTCACAGAGAGGGTGGTGGATGCATGAAACAGCCTTCCTGGGAGGTTGTGGGGTCTAAAACTGTGGGAGAATTCAAGAATGCATGGGACGACATAAGGCAATTCCTGGGGGGGGGGGTAGGAAGAAATAGGATGTTGGTTAACTAGGATCTGCAGCTTATGCTGTAGGTAGGGAAATGAGCAGACTAGGTGGGCCAAGCAGTCCTTATCTGCCGTCAAAGTCTGTTTCTCTGTTTCTATGTATATTATTATAGAGAAAATGCATTTTTGTTTTAATGCACTCGCCATGATAACAGTGTTGTATCAAATTTTATAATGAACTGTTTGCTTATAGGAAATTTCTACTTGTTTTATTCAGATTGAAACAAATATATCCACATTATGTCAAGAACTAGAAACTTCATGCAAGCAAATGAGTCATACATAATCATATGTTGTGAGTACTGGACAGCTGTCTGACCCAGAAAAACACTCACCCTTGTACCAAAAGATAAAAGTGTAGTGCCTATTCCAGCTGACATTTGATTCCGCAGCTGATAAACTATTTAAGTTTCTGTGGGTTTGCAATGTAGTCTATCCAATGCCACTTGTAAATCTGTATGCATTCCTCAAGTATATATATGATTTTGGTAAAGCAGCAACTCCAGGCAACAACAGGAAATCTAAACCACTGAGGACAGCATCCCACTGGAGGTTGTCACTGCCTTCAAGTACCTTGGTGTGTGGCTTGACAGCAAGCTTGATTTCTCAGCCCAAATCAACACCATCCACACCAAACTTCACCCTAAACTTGGTGCCCTGCACCACAACAAAGACTGCCTCTTTGTCCATGTCTATGGGGAGCTGGTAACCAGAATGGTTCTCCTGGTTGTTGACTGTGCAGATGTGGTTTATGGTACCACCTCTTCCTCTTCCCTTGCCAGATTGGATACCCTCTACAATGCTTTCTGTTGCTTCATTATGAACTCTCTTCTATGGACTTACCACTGATCCCTATAGTCCTCCCTCTCCATCCTTCCACTACCATCGCGCGCCAATGCCATTGTGCCTCCTTCATTACTAACTACTGGTTTGGGTCCCTTCCCACCTAACTTTCCTCATTCCTCTCCCCTATCCTCTCCTATTCTTACTCTCTCTGCTCCAGGGAATCCTGTACCTTCTCCCTCCCCCTCCCTCCCTCTCTCATGCGCTGGGCACGCTGCTTTCTCCTACCACCTCCCTTCCCTCTGGAACCTGCTCCAGTCCTTCCTCTGCCTCTCCCCCCTCACTCCCAGCATTTAGAGAACTGCAAAAGCATCTTTCTGTTCCCCGTAGCTGTCAACCCCCTCCTAAACTTTCTTGTCCTTCTTTCCTCTCATTTCTACACTCCAATAATACTGTCACCCTCCCCAATAGGCACGGCGTACTTTATTGTATTCTAGCACGTCTGCCTACATATCTTGGCAGTAATCCATGATATTTGTTAATATTTATCTGACTCTCTACACTTGCTCCTACACCCATGATGTTTGCATAACAGAACGATATATATATATATATATAGATATACACGCAATCTGGGCCAGGATTCACAAAGAATCACGCTCACACAAAAAATGCTTTGTGGGATAGATTAATAGTGGCAGAGCAGGGCAGTGATTCACAAAGAAATAGTACCTGTGCCAAACACAGAGTGAATGGGGCACAAAGCTAAGGGTGCAATGGGAGCCTATGGCGCAATGAAACTGTTAGCCCAAGTTTCAGAATAGCACAACGCAGTGCAATGGTGCAGGTGTAGAAGGCAGTAGGCCAAGCACAGGAGAGTGCTACAAGGCTGTGGAGCACAGCAGAGCAACATGGGCCCACAGCAAGGGACAACAGCTGGAGTAGAGCACTAAATCACTAGCATATAACAGGAACTGGGCAGAGCACGGGCAAGACAGTGGGGGGAAATCATTCACAAAGATTGAAAACAGTACAGGTCCCAATATGGGTCCCTGAGGAGCTCCGATCCAGGTGTGGGAGAGAGAGGACTTGGCATTTCCAATCTGCATGAATTGCTGATGCTCAAAGAGATAATTACAGAACCATGTGGTTGCAGAGGTGGAGAAGCCAAGGGTGGACAGCTTGGATAGGAGCAATGGGTGGCCCACCAAGTCAAAAGCCTTTGTGAGATCTACGAAAATCGCCCCTGTAAGAGAGCCTTTGTCCATGGGAAGCTTGACATCATTGTTGAGCTGGATAATAGCAGTGGAATTGCAGTGCCCTCGTCGAAAACCATGTTTATCCAGAGTGAGAAGATTGTGTGAATGGAGATGGTCTGAGACATGGGTGGCTATGATTTTCTCCAGGATTTTGGATAAGGTCAACAGGATGGCAGTAGAGCATTAGTTGTCCATGTTTGTGGTGTCACCCTTTCTGTGGACAGGGACAACACGTGCATGACCTGTAATCAGAGACAGACTGAAGAGGCGTGTTGCTGGAGAGGCAATGAAGGGGCAATGGATTTCAAGAATTTGGGCAGTAGCACATCAGCCCCAGCCGACCCATGGGGAGGAATGGAGTTTAGAAGGCACCGGACTTCAGTTACTGTGACCAGGTGGAGGTTAAAAGGAGGGCTGATCGGTTCCCTGTTGTCGAGAGGTGGTCCAGATGAAGGTGCAGGGGGCGATGCATAGGAAGAGGGGTTCAAGAAGTGAAAGTCTAGAGCATCAACAATGGTGAGAGGATTATTGCAGCTTAATCCGTCCAAGACCACTTTAGTTATGGTTTCACTTTTGTCTCTCCCCAAAATTGAGTTAACGTGACTCCAGAACCCTTGAGAGAGTCACTTACAGAGGTGTGGAGAAGCTTCTGGTAGTAGGTGCTCTTGGCAGATCTTATAGCTGTTTTACATATGTTCCTGAGCCTTTTGTACTCAGCTCAGTCAGCAGGAGACTCAGACAGCTTTGCTTTTGTCCAGACTTTGTCCCTCTGTTTGATAGAGGCCATAAGCTCAGAATTTAGCCAGCAGGTGGCAGCTCCTCGAATTTAGTGCCTTCTCAATGGGACATGCTTGTCCTGCAAGGCCAGGAGCTTGGAGAGGAAGTATTGTGTAGCATGTTCGGTGTCGGAGGTCTGGTACATTGGTGCCCAGTCAGTATTTCTAAAGTCAGACATGAGAGCCCTCTTATCCAGTTTAGAGAAGTCCCAGAACTGAATTTATCTGGGTGGGGGTTTGGGGCCCTAGCTTGCTAGATACAGTAGATTGGAGAATGATCACTGATAGAGTCTGTTAAGACACCCACAGCACTGATCCTGTCAGGTTTGTTAGAGATTATCCAGTCTAGAAGAGACTGGAGACTGCTGTTGCTAGACACCCTGGTCAGGGAAGATATCAACTGGGTCAGGTGGAGCCTTCCCAGCTCAGCAGCATATAGACTGGAGCTCTTGCCCAGCCAGTCAAGGTTTAGGTCACCCACAATAACAAGTTCATCTTTGCCTTTTAATGAGGCAAGATAGCTAAGCACATTAGTCAGACCAGATAGACCATTTTTGGGGGGTTATAGATGCACACAATGCTCAACTTTTTAGTAAGTCCAAGGGTAACAACTGTAACCCCTAGGTGGCGCTATCCTATTGGCTACTACCCCTGCCTGCGTGACTAGGCACAGGTTGAGGGGCATGAGCTCAGTGAACAAGTGCCTCCACCTGAAGGAATGGTTTTGGAGTAGCATAACTGCTGTTGGTATAGTTCTCCGGGATGCTATAACCAGCACCAACCCTTCAAGTGGCCAAAACAGTTCAGCAATAAGACAAACACATGTACCATGTGACAATAATGATATGCTCACACTCCTTGAACTTACCACCAGGCTGGATCTACTGCAATTGCCCTGGAGACCCCCTGAAATGTAAGACCAGTGATATAACAATACAATGGCAGTTCAATATCCCCACCAAGAAGGTACACATTAGCCAGGTTAAACGTAAACAATCACAATCTGATTTATTCAGGCAGATGTGAACAAGGGTGGGGCATGAATCTAGCAGGTGATTAGCAGATCTGATTAAATTCAGGCTGAACAGGCATGCACTGTAAGTCCCTCTGACACAGTCACACAACCCTGGGTACCCAGTTGTTACACAGGCTAGCCTGAAGCGTTGCCTGGGGTAGGCCAGAGTTGCAGCTGTTGTTGTGGCTCTTAGGAAAGAAAACAATTAGCATGCACTCAACCCAAAATTTGTAATCTGGAGCTGGATGTCTCAGTTTGTTGCAATAAACCCAAAACAAGCAAATCAGATGACACACAATGATTGTAGCTTATGTTACAGGGAGCTACCCTGTTTATACTCATGCTACCCAGACCAGGATGCAGGACAGATGAAATGAAGACCTCTGGATGGTGTACTGGATTGCCAGGGGATGCAGGGCTGACACAACTCACCATGGTGGTCGCTACCTGTTTGGTGATGTTGAGCAGGGGGGCCGAATCCCCAAGTGGGTCTTTCGCTGGAGTATCTCTAAATTGGGAGCAGTGGCCTAGGCCGAGGTGGCAGGGCCCAAGCAGAGTACAGTTTGGATGAAGTCCATTTGCAAGTCCTGGAACAGCCTCCAGCTGGTGTAGCAGAACTCAGTGTGGGGAACCAGATCGCGACCACACAACACTTTCAGCACACTTATAAGCACTTTGAATGTTTGGTCACAGGGATAATAGTCCATTTGCAATAACACAGGATCTCTGCGCAAACCATTCGATCTGAGGCACACCTCAGTACCTGACAGGCCGATCGCTTCTGGAGTAAGTCTTCTATCCACTTGCAGGCAACAAATATACACTTTTCTCTTCCGGTTTCAGGTCTCGATTCAATAATCGTATGAAGTCCGACTTTCACCCTCACAGCAGTTCTTCATACTGGAAGATGTAGTGGGCAGACCAGCAGAACCTTCCTGCCAATTCTCTTGCGCTCCTACGCAGGGAGCAGCTGCTCGAAATCTCAAGCTGTTCACTCTCCAAACTCCAACTCACAACTGATACAGTACTGCAGGTAGTTTTGGGCTTTCCCAGTGATCCAAAAGGCTCATTTGGGACTTCCGGTGACGTCACGGAGCTGCTACAAGCCTAATCCGTGAAGCTCCTAGCCTGGCAGACCAAAAATCCCCTAAAAAACAAATTCTTAAGCCTAAAAGATGTCAAAAGGCTTAGGGGGATCACTCCAGAATACCAACAGAGGCAAAAATTGACAAGACCCAAAGCCAAACAGTAAGGATGCATTTAGATTGAGGTCGGGCCCACCAAGTAGATCGTCCTCTCCACCCGGCCTACAGACTCCCGACTATGACACAGACGGAGAAAACGAACAGTTATTGCGCTCAAGATTCGAGAGGCTTTTGCATGAAATAACCGAGTCCAGAAAAGAGAACAAACAGGAGTTCCGGGCCATGCAGGCCCAGTTGGCTGCCTTTGAGAGTCGCATAGACCGGATTGAGGAGAGAGAATCAGAAATGGAAGACACTACTACACAGTTAGCAAAAATAATCCAGACCCTGGTACAGCATACAGAAAGTCTACAGGCTAAATGTCTGGATTTAGAAGGACGCTCTGGGCGAGACAATTTACGCCTGTATGGCCTTCCAGAGAACACTGAAACAACCCCTATGGCACCTTTTCTGGAAAATTTGTTGAAGGACATACTCGACCTACCACCCACATTGAATTTCCATATCGAGAAAGCGCACAGGTCACTGCAGACAAAACCAGCCGACCCAGCTGCACGCCCGCGTTCCATCGTATTCAAGTTGAGCTTCTTCAGTGTCAAGGAGGAGATACTGAGGTGTGCTTGGATGAAAAAAGAGCTTAAATACCTTACGCACAGACTCTTCCTCGATCACGACTACCCCCATGAAGTACAGGTTCAAAGGGCCAAATACTTACCGATTCTGAGAGCACTGTGTGAAAAGTCAATACGCTTTCATACACCCTACCCTTCAAGACTGAGAGTATTTTGGGAGGAGGGAGTGAAGATTTACGCTACAGCGGAAGAAGCCATGGAAGCCCTGAGAGGAAAGAATATCCCAGTGAAAGAGAGAGGGAACCAAGAGATTGGGAATCGGGGGCCCTCTAAACAGCATACAAACAACAAGAAGACAAGGGGAATCAGAAATGAAGCCCACACAGAAGTGATGCGCAGTATCCAGAAGCTCCTCGAAGGAAAGCATCTCAAAGGACTCTTTAACCTGAAGATAGTAGGGAAAAGAACTGTAAAGCAACCTTAAGTGAGATTCGACTGCTTATCTCGACCTCAACTGAAACACTCCTCCTCGTGCTGCATCTTGGGATGAGTATTTTCAAAAAAAAAAAAAAAATACAATAATATATAACTGTATATAACTGTACTGAGGCTGTGTTTTCCCCCCTCATACGGGAGTAGAATACCAAAATACTTCTACTGGAGACTTATTCTTGGGGGGAAGGGAGAGCGATGGAGTCGGACCGTCAAGATGATATGAACTGGGAAATGAGTATGGACCAGCAAGACTGAGAGTATTTTGGGAGGAGGGAGTGAAGATTTACGCTACAGCGGAAGAAGCCATGGAAGCCCTGAGAGGAAAGAATATCCCAGTGAAAGAGAGAGGGAACCAAGAGATTGGGAATCGGGGGCCCTCTAAACAGCATACAAACAACAAGAAGACAGGGGGAATCAGAAATGAAGCCCACACAGAAGTGATGCGTAGTATCCAGAAGCTCCTCGAAGGGAAAGCATCTCAAAACGGCTCTTTAACCTGAAGATAGTAGGGGAAAAGAACTGTAAAGCAACCTTAAGTGAGATTCGACTGCTTATCTCGACCTCAACTGAAACACTCCTCCTCGTGCTGCATCTTGGGATGAGTATTTTCAAAAAAAAAAAAATACAATAATATATAACTGTATATAACTGTACTGAGGCTGTGTTTTCCCCCCTCATATGGGAGTAGAAGTATGGGGCCTTCTACTGGAGACTTATTCTTGGGGGGAAGGGAGAGCGATGGAGTCGAACCGTCAAGATGATATGAACTGGGAAATGAGTATGGACCAGCAGAACTCTGGGCAATGTTTTGGGCAATGTTTTCAGCCCTATCAGGCAACTAAGATATGAGAGCTGTGGCCAAACAAATATAAACAAGAGCTGGCTTCAAATCAACAATCAAGGGGGAACTTAAATGAGACTATGTCTAAGCGAACTGTCTTGCATACCTATATTTAATTCCTTCCCCATCCCTTCCCCATCCTTTCTCTCCCCTGTGGCCAACTCCCCCTTCCCTTTTTTTTTTCTGTCTTTCTCACTCACAGAGAGCCAGATTAAGGTAGTGCCTACAAACAGAGAGTTTGGCCTGACTGTCTAGACTACAGTGCTCGATTGCTTGGGTCACAAAACTTAGGCAATATCTATCTGTCACAGTGGAGTCTGATTACAAGGCCTTAAATACAGTAAATGTTTGGTGGAAAAGCCTCAGTGGCATAATCTAAGGGCAAAATTAAATGTTTGTGGTCAGCCGGGTACGGGGCATACTGTGGTAATAGTAACCCACACTATAATAGTTAGCATAGGAGCTGTACGTTAACGAGGCTCTAGAGGAGGTCCTCCCGAGACGGAGGGGCATGAATTCCTCCTCGTTCTCCTAGTATTAGGAGTTCAAAGGGGTTTGTGAGGTAACCTAGCCCCCAACCTTGGAAGTAAATTTTTCAAGTTAGTGTTAATGGTTGTTCAACTGTTTCTCATTAAGTTTAAGAGTTATACCATGATTGGCATAGCAAGACGTTTGGGAACTATAGGCACTATAAGATACTGGAGTGAAACAAGAGGTCTAAGGAAAAGGAGGTCACCATTATGGGCGAAAGACTATAGATATGTGATTGGGTATAATCCAGAATTGTATGACCAAACATAAAGATGGCGCAATCTTACATCATTTGCACTTATAATGTGCACGGTATAACAAACCCTGTCAAGAGAAGTAAAATTCTTTAGTTAATGAGGCGGCAGGGAGCAAATATTCTACTGTTACAAGAGACACCTCTCTCAAAACGAGCATAAAAAATTCGAGAGGCTGGGTTTCTCCCAGGTGGTGGCCTCCTCATACAAGGGGGGTAGGCGCAAGGGTACAGCTGTTTTGATCAAGCAGGGTCCCCCTTGAAATCAAGGATAAGATTATAGATAGAGAAGGAAGGTTTGTATTTCTTAAGGGCTATCTGGAGGGACAGGTGATTACGATTGCTTCAATATATGTTCCTCCAGTGACTGAATTTCAAGTATATAGAAGTCTCTTCACCCAGCTGGCGAGCTGGGCGGAAGGTAGACTGATTTGTGGGGGGGACTTCAACCTAGATATCACGGGGGTGGGGGGGGAACGCCCCGCTCAGGGCCAAACGAATAAAACCAACAGAAAGGTCCAGAAATTGCTACAGGAACTGGGCTATGAGGATGTCTGGAGGTACTTGTGTGGTCAGGGTCATAGGCATACGTTCTACTCACAGGCACAAGATTCCTATTCCTGCCTACACTTTCTGGTGACTCAAAAAGAGCATTTAAACACCATACAGCAAGCGTGGCAAGGAGACTTTACTCTCTCGGATCATGCACCCATTTACTGTAAAACACTTTCACAAACACCCCATAGGAAAACATTCTGGAGACTCAACCTGTCATTGCTTAGGGATAAGGAAACGATTAAAAACACCATAGCCCAGGCACTGTTAGATAATGACACTCAAGATACTACTATCGCCATGCTCTGGGATACAGTTAAAGCAATAGTGAGAGGAAAAATTATAGCAATCTCCTCATATAAGAAGAAGCAGAGAGAAGAACATAGACTTTCTCTTGAATCTAAAATAGAGGCATTAGAAGAACTGCAAAAAATTAGGCAATGCAAACCTCGATCTCGAGAGCTTACTTGCCTCAGGAAGCAATTGAATGCTATTTTAGACTATGCCATAGAACAGAAATTAGTATATCTCTGGCATAAATTCTATGATGGGGGTCCTAGGTTTACGAGATTGATAGCAAGTCAATTGAGAGCCCGGAAAGTCAAATCTACTATCATAAAAGTACGACACCCAGTCACGAACGAACTCAAAAACAAAATTCATACAATCTCTGAAGCCTTCCATCACTATTACTCTGAACTTTACTCAGAGGGAAATAGTCCCTCAGAAGAAGAGATTCAGAATTTCCTAGCAACCCTGCAGCTCCCTGTACTATTACGGAGCCAAGGTGATCAACTGATGGCCCCAATCACTAGTAAAGAAGTGATAACAGTAATTGGAAACCTAAAAACAGGCAAATGCCCAGGCTCTGATGGGTTGCCTGGGGAATTTTATAAGACTTTTACTGAAACACTGGCTCCTATATTGGGGAGAGTATTTTCCTTTGTGACCTCACAGGAGGGAGAGATTCCTCCTTCCTGGAATGAGGCAATAGTCTCTATTATACCCAAAGCCGGGAAGGACCCTACGCATTGTTCCTCATACCGGCCTATATCTATTTTAAACACAGACTACAAGATATTGACCTCAATATTAGCTAGGCGCCTGGCCCAATATGCCCCAGCTACAATAAAGATG
Source organism: Neoceratodus forsteri (assembly GCA_016271365.2). Lineage (NCBI taxonomy): Eukaryota > Metazoa > Chordata > Ceratodontiformes > Ceratodontidae > Neoceratodus > Neoceratodus forsteri. The sequence continues at coordinate 1,399,435,438 of CM028131.1, read as the reverse complement.
GACCAGAGTGGTTTTATCCCTGGACGTCAGGCCCAGGATAACGTAAGGTGCACGGTATACATCATAGAACATATTCATGTAAATGGAACCCCTGCAGTTCTGTTGGGGCTGGTTGCAGAGAAAGCCTTTGATAAGGTATCATGGAAATACTTGAGAGAGGTATTGATAAAATTTGGCTTCCCGACTCAATTAATAGACACCATCTTCAAATTTTATAAGAACCCCATCGGATATGTAAGAACAAATGGTCATATATCGGATAGATTTCCATTATGCAGAGGGACTAGGCAGGGCTGCCCCCTATCCCCGCTATTGTTTGCCTATTACATAGAACCTTTGACGCAATGTTTGCGGCAGGCCCCAGATATAGAAGGAGTGACAGTGGAGGGGATGGAGCAAAAATTAGCTTTGTTTGTGGATGATATTTTACTATATTTGACTAAACCGAATACATCGTTAGAGGCCCTTTTTCAGAGGATTCAGGAATTTTCCGCACTATCTGGTTTTGTGCTTAATGTGGGTAAATCAGAAGCTTTAGCATTTAATTACGAACCAACACTCCCATTTAAAAAACAATACCCAGCTAAGTGGGATAACGAAAGTATAAGATACTTGGGAATACAAATTCCCAAAGATCCAGACAAGCTATTTACCCAAAATTATCACCCTTTGATTACTAGTATTAAGCAGGATGTGAGGAGATGGGCACTACTCCCATCGTCATTCTATACTAGGAACCTATCTCTAAAGATTAATGTGCTGCCAAGATTTCTCTATGTGTTTCAGTGTGTCCCATGCTCCCTCACTTCCAAGGAACTCCTCTCTTGGCAAAAAATACTGACTGCATACCTCTGGGCCCAAAAGAGGCAGCGGGTTAGCTTCTCGAAACTGACTCTTCCCAAGGAAATGGGGGGAGTGGCCCTGCCATCGCTCCAAAACTATTGGATTGCCTCCCAGATGTGACTGGTGCTGCTTTGGGGCAACAAGTCCTACCAGGCCAAATGGAAGCAAATAGACCTGCTGAGACCATCAGCAGTCCCACTCCCAGCCTGTTTATTCTCCCTGCTACATCTCAAGGAGGTCACCCAGGTAGCCCCTCAGGCAATGGCAACCATCCTGAAAGGATGGCAAATGGGAACAAAAAGTAAATCTGATCAACAGCACTACTGGAAATATAAGTGGTTTATTTTAAGCCAGACATTTGACAACCAGTGGTACAAAAACCAGATTAAAAAAGGGCTTGAGGCCCCATGGCAGCTTTTAAAAGGGAATGCAATATTGGGCTTTGAGGAAGCCCAGAGGAAATATGGATGGTCTGAAAAAGACAGCTTATTTTTCTACCAAATTAAAGACTATATCTCTACACAGATTAGACATAATGAGAGGAGTACCAGACAGGTAGAGGATAATATCCCTTTTAAGCATATTTGGTCCTCGCTCCACGGAGAAAGGGCGATAACAATAATATATAAATTCCTAGTACAGCATGCATCTCATGCAATGACCCAGACTCAAACAAGATGGGAACAGGAGTTGACGCAGACAATATCCTCTAAAGACTGGATTAAAATATGGAAAGGCACTTGGACAACTACCTCCTCTCCTATATGGAGGGAATTTATTTGGAAGATGAGGGTGAGATTCTTTTTAGTCCCCACAGTTATGGCTGTAAGAAATCCAGGAGGTACATCCCAGTGTTGGAGGGAATGTGGTGAGCTGCAGACCACGAATAAACATATCTTCCTAGACTGCCCAAAGATATCAGGTTTCTGGCAACAAGTGATAGGTCATACTAAGTTGATGTTAGACATCCAAAGCAAACTTATGGGCTCTAATTTACTATTGGGGATCCCGCCGGTAGAGGTTAAAGATAAAGCCAAAATATATTTATGGTCAATATTATTAGGCTCAGCCTATAAATCCATTACAAAAAAATGGTTACAGACAACCACCCCACAAATTTCGGAGTGGAAATCAGCAATATTAATTATACAACATAACGAACAGATCTCCCTACAACTCCAAGATCGAATGGAGTCCTATGCAGCAAGATGGACTAGGTGGGAACTCTATCAAGATCAAATAGAGTAGCATACTGAAAATGAAGTTACTAATAATGGATTTACACAAGGGATACGGAGACACGAAAGGGGAGGCCAGACCAAAGAAAAATAAATGGTAGCAAAGGCCTTGTTTAAACAAAGGGAAGGGAGAGCACTCTTATAAGTGCCTAAGTATTAATATCGTCTGCTTATATATTAAAACGAAATAACTTAGAAACCAGGTGTAAATAATATAAAGGAAAAGAAACAAAGGATTGTAAGATATTGTCTTGCATCAAATGCCAAAGTTTCGATGTTGTATTTTAGTTGAAATGGACTTTGACTGGATAAAATTTGTGAAAGCTTTCATATGTAAAAGTATGTTTGCTAAATGATGACATGAAATAAAGGAAGTATAAAAAACAAAACAAAAACAAAAGGCTCGGTTGGCTGAGAGAGCTGTCTGTCACAGTAAGGGCTCCCCCTCCAGGTCCATTTAGGCGCCAAACCTTAACAACTACAATTCCTACAGAATTTAATCCCAGAAGACCTCTGGGGACAGTCTCCATTTTAGGTCCACTGAGGTTCTGATTGGTCCAAACTGGCATTTCCAGTACTAAAATGTTGGCTCCAATCCAAATGTTCGTGCTGCAAATGGAAGCAGGTTAGACAAACTCCTATATTATTACTATTACTACACATAAACAGTAAATAATCACGTTTTGTAACAGAGCTCCCTCTGTGCTAATAGCGACTGCAGAGTAGAGCAGAAATACAAACTGTCTGACTGGTCATGAGCCTTAAATCACTCAGACCCAGCCCAGTCTAATTTTCGAACACAGCATAATGGTTCTCTGAAAGAGACAGGCACGGAGGCTTACTATAGCACTTCTCATGCAGGTGATTTTAAACGGCTGGACACAGAACACCATCCTGACAGTGGGCATTAGGCAGTCCCAGGAAGACATTATAGAAACCCCTATTTGTAGGGGGGTTACACAACTATATGAATAGTTTCGCATAAACAACGTGTGTTGACGGTACACACAGAGATGTCCAGGTTCTTCCTAGTATAGAATATAACACCCCGTCTCCTCTTAACATCGGGACAGTCACACCTGTGGAGCTTATAGCCTTTGCTCGCACATATAGAGTCAGGAGTGTGAGGTTTCAACCAAGTCTCTGACAGACCTAGTATATCAGGTCAATTGTGAGCTATCCAGGCCTCAAGCTGCAGAAAGTTGGCTGTTAGGCTTCTAATATTCATGTGAGAGAGCTTTAACCCCTTGTTTGAGAACCGGGGGCAGAAGCGGCCCCAGCAAAGGGGCCAAGAATAGGGCCTCAACTGATAGGAGGTCCACCTTGCCGACTGGTGACTAAGCTTAGTTTCACACCAGAGATCTGATTTGAAAGACCAAGAGACCCCCCACTCCCCGTTTGGGATAAAATAAGTAAGTAGCCATTTGTGGCAGAAAGCACATTTAATGATTTGTCAGTTTTGGGGGGGGGGAAGGTGTGTAATGGATCTTTTATTTTGTGTACACAATGACAGCATGGCAGACACAGGCACATGATGGGGTGGGGGACTGCATGTGAGAACATGTCCACCTGGTACATGTCAGGACCCGCCCTCCAGGAGTACCATGCAGCCCCCCCCCCACGAACAAGACTGCAGAATGGAATCAATGGTAACAGGCCCATGGGGCCACATCATTTACCCAGTAGCAGCATATTGCACATGTAAGTACCCAGCATGTCAGCAGGCCAGTGGTATACACAATTTCACCGACACAGAAGTACAGAGTGATTCAGCTGTTATATGATGTGCTGTTGGTACTCCTGGGCCTCCGTGCCATGTGCAGATCCCTGCCTTGCATCTGGTGTGCCACCTGCTGCCCCTCTGGCTCCGAGCCTGTGGATGTCTATTCCTCTTGGACCGGCAGTGGTATTCCACGGACATGTGCCACGTTGTGTAGCATACAACCGGCAAGGAATATGCCACAGACCTTCTGAGGTGTGTACCGTAGGGCACCACTTGAGTGGTCCAGGCAACGGAAGTGCATTTTCAGCATGCTAAAGACCTGTTCAATGATGTTTCACATGGTGTGTGCCATGTTATACCACTCCTCTGTCTCGTTTGTGGGGTGGCGGATGGGGGTAAGGAGCCAGGGGTGCAGGGGGTAGCCACTATCACCTGTGGAGGACAGAGCACTCATGTAAGATGGGACATATCTATGGTACACTACACTGGCCCATACTGACTTTTCTCATCCTACCTGCAACTACTTGTGACCCTTCCTCTTTTTCTCCATTCTCCAGTCTTGCCCTCTTCTTACTATTCTGCTATTTTTACTTTATGTATATATTAGAGTGCATGTTATTTTCTAGATGCCTTCCTTTACTATTCTTTTTTTTAACTACTATTTTTCTCACCTGCTGCGGTGGTTACTGGTGCGGGCATCCAGCTGCCGGCTCTGCCTGCCCGGAGAGCAGCAGGCTCACTCACATGATGGGAGATCTGGTGTTGCCATCTGCTGACCCGCTGGAGGGCCTCCCCATACCCTGCCAAGCCAGGCTGGTCCCGGACCCCTGCAGTGTGATTCCACTACAGTCCTCCGGGCAGTGCAGAGCGTGGCCATCAAACTGCACGGTCACGCCCAGCCATTTTCCTCCTTAAGGCCCTTGGAGTGTGAATGTGCAATGATGTCCCGAGGCACAACATGCTGACGTCTGCCACACTCCACCCCTATGTAGCACCAGCTCTATAGCTCCCTCCGGTCATCACCGGGGGCACTGCAGAGCAGTGGCAGCCACCAGCCTTCCCCAGGATAGGAGAGCAATCTCTGGATGCTCGATCCTATCCCATCCCTGATGACCCGGGCTTGTTTCCAAACCCGGGTCACCAGCGTGGTGCGAGGTGTAGCGTCCAGCGCCTCATCCCTCAGCACCACCGGGCCACTTCCTTTACTATTCTGCCATTAATACTTATGATTCTGTTTGTAAAAATATATTATTGTATTGTACCTTGTTCTTTTTTTATTGTTAGCTATCTCCTACTCCCCTCTCCCCCAGGACACATCTGGATACAAGCTGTTTTCAGATCAGTGTGTCCTTCCTGGTTACACTTTCAATTAACTGAATACATAACTAAGTCTTCTGGAACCTTCTGGCATGCTTCTGCATATCCCCCTCCCATACCATATGGACAGGTCCCCTTCATGGGTTTGACAGTCTGCGCTGCCGTGCATTGTCACATTGTCAGTGGCCCTCTGCAGGCCATGTCACATTCCTACTCTTTCCATCTTGGCAGCTATTGCAGTCTTCCCACATTCCAGAACCTTCTTAGGGTTCCCACCTCCTTCGTGTGACACTTCCCTGTGTAACCCACAGGGTGTGCTGGTCACAGCGCACTTGTTGTACTCATCCACCAGGGGATCCATTGGTATTTTGCCTCCCTTGAATTTCTGGAACAACATGGAGTTCTGCCAGGGTAACATGCCACCACGTTGGTGATGCACCCAGTGGCAACGCACATCACCTGGCATTTGATGAAGTGGAAGCATTTCCTGTTAAGGTAGGCATCCGACTCTGGGCCAGGTGGTGTGAGGATGGCCCCATGAGTGCAGTTGATGGCACCAAGTACATGTGGCAGCCAAGCTACCTGGTAGAACTGCTGCATTGTTGCTGTGCGCTACTCTGTGGTGCTGGGGAATTCTATGAATTCCTCAGCATGTGGCAGCAGAGCATCTAGGAATTCAGCCAGCAGGTGCAAAGTGGATGACTGTGACACTCCTGTGGTATCTCCGATGGGGGTCTGGAAGGTGCCTGTTGCCAGGAGGCAAATGGCAACAGTCACGTTCACCTCCACTAACAGGGCTTGGCTGCGATGGGTGGCGGTTTGCCCGGTCTTCCTGTAGGAGTTTGCGCAGCTGCCTGAGCATGGTCTGGTTGAGGTGGTACCAGCCAACCAGCAGTTCATCGGTCAGAGTCTCAAAGGAGACTCTTGGCTGGAATCATCTCTGTGTGGCAGGGTGCCTCTGCCGGCAATGAATGGGCCAAGGGTATCCTCTTTCCTGCTCTTCCCTCTGATCCTCCCCTAGCATGTACAGCAGCTGCGGTGTGCTATCAGCCATTGTCCTGCCTGCTGCAGTTCCCCCTCTGGCCTCTGGGCTTTGCCTGGATTAAAATAATCTTTTTATAGGCGGTAATTTGTGCAGTGCAAAGTGCCGTGCAAAGCACTTTGCCCGATTGAAATACTTTGTGAATTGCATTGCGCCTTTATGCATTGCCAAACCCCTCTCCATTGCACCTTGCATACATAAACACTTTGCATGATTCACAAAGCTTTGTGAATCCTGCCTGTCACAGAGCGTGGGAAATGATGGACCAGGAGACAGTTTGATGAAGTGATTTCAAAAAAAAAATTTCTTTATTCAAACAAAGAGCGTACTGAATACGAAAAAAATATATAAACATTTCAATAACAAAGTATGTACTAGAAAACTCTAGTACTGCAGAAGGCTTGAGACAGCACTTCCTGGTCCGACTCCTTCCGAGTCAACTAACTCACTATCCTGATTCACAGCATTTTTATACTATTTGGACCTCATGTGACTAACTAGCCCCTCCTTAAAACATTTCTAAAACACAAACGCTTTAATTATAAAGCAAATAATCCATTTACATATTTCAATGTTTTTATTTAACAAGACAATGCTGTTTCAGGATACCAAACACTGAATATATAGTCTAAAAATAAAATAACTAATATAAACTGAAATAGTAACTGCCCACCTTAAGCTAGGGTATAAAGTCAACTGATTAAGGGCCGGCCAGCTCCTAACAGGGTGTGCAGGAGAAAAGGGAAGAAGCAAGCAGGACGTTCCTGAATGCCAGCAGTGCAGCAAAAACCCTCGCTCTAAAACCCCACAAAACCAAAAGAATAATCACTTTTTCCACCTCCAGGAGGTATGTACAGCCTATTTCAATAATTTTGCCAAAGAAACGATTCTGTTTGGAGCCAGGATATGGCAAAATGCCATCACAACAGTGCGCACATTTGCGCGGTAATTTTACCGGCGAATTGCACTGTCCTTATGAAAACTCCGCGACTTATCTATGGGAAACAGCTGCAAATTACAAGCGCTTAGAAAGATGAGCCCTACAGGGCTAAAACTAAAGAACCAAAAATGGCTCTTTCTGAAATTTACATGCCTAAAGGCATAACAATATTAAGAAAAACGGGGAGACGCTCACAAGAGCCTTATTTAAAGGGGCAAGCCCTGCCATAAACAGTGAACGTATTTTCTTTTTTTTTTTTTTCTCAGCGCTATATCGGGGCTAAACTAGCCAGATAGTAAAAGGGCATACCTGAAAACCACCAAGAAAGAGGGTTGTTGTATTTACTCTGACAACATTATTTTATTAACTTGAACAAAACGATTTTTAGGATCAGAATTATTGTGGGAGATTGACAATGGTACAGGGAAGTACTGGAAGAAGACACAGAAGCACAAAAATCAGACAGGACACAAAAATTAAAACGAATACAATATTTAAACAAAATGGGTGGCCAGCCCAACAAACAACCATATAACAATCTGACAGAGACAAGAAAGAGAAGTACATCCAGGTCCCATTGTCTCCCTATGGAGGAAAGAAATAGATGTGTTTCCACTCTTTCACATTCCTCCCCACCTAAAACCAAAACCTATGGATCTGGTTCTAGCAAAATTGACCCAAGAATAATTCACCATCAGATCTCTCAGCAGGAGAGATGGAGCCATAGCCCTCCCACACCTAAGGCTCCACCTCGGGGTCCCTTCATTCTATAACAAATCAAAAAAAAAAAACTAGGAGTCGATGACTCCTTCAAATTGTGTTTCTACTTTACGAGGTCTGATGAGAAATTATTTTTGATGTTTTATTTCTATATTTTTCTTTGGTTCCATTCCATACCTTGACAGAAAATCAGCATTACCATGTGCTGCTCCTTTCTATGTTTGATGACAAATCTATAAGGTTGTAAAGCAAGATACCATCGCATTATCGTGCATTTTATCTTTCATTACTTGCAGCCAACATAACGGTTATGGTCGGTCCATAGTTCAAATTCTACGCCCCATAAATAAAAACGAAGGGCCTCTATGGCCCATTTGATAGCTAGACATTCCTTCTCAATCACAGAATAGTGGGTTTCTCTTTCATGAAGCTTTCTACTAATGTAGATGATGGGGTGTTCCTCCTCATCCACAATCTGAGTTAATACAGCTCCAATTCCATACTGTGATGCATCTGTTTGCAGAATGAATGTTTGTGAAAAATCCGGAGTGCGTAATGCAGGGGAGGAACACAAGCTAGCTTTAATGAACTGGAATGCTTCTTCACATTCTTCAGTCCTCCTGACCTTTTCAGGGTTCCTCTTCTTTGCTACATCTGTCAGGGGGCCTGCTAATGTTGAAAAATTGGGGATAAACCTATGATAATAGCTAGCTAATCCCAAAAATGACCTTACATCTTTCTTTGTAATAGGAGTGGGGCTATGTGCTACTGCTGCAACCTTATATATCTCTGGCTTTATACATCCTTTACCAATATGGAATCCCAAATATTTGGTTTCCTGCATGGCGATTGTGCACTTATGTGGATTTATAGTAAGGTCAGCCTCGGAGATTGTAGTTAGTACCGCTGAAAGATGTTTCAAATGTTCCTCCCAAGAGGGACTGAAAATGATAACATCATCCAAGTAGGCCGCACTATAATTTGTATGGGGGGTTAACAGGGTATCCATCATTCTCTGGAAAGTTGCCGGGGCACCATGTAATCCAAAAGGCATAACTGTAAACTGAAAGAGCCCAACAGGCATACTAAATGCAGTCTTGTCCTTATCAGTAGTATTCAATGGAATTTGCCAATACCCTTTGGTCAAATCCAGGGTACTAAAATATATGGCACTTCCCAGATGGTCCAAAATGTCATCAATTCGTGGCATTGGATAGCTGTCACATTGGGAGACTGCGTTTAGTTTCCTGAAATCCAAGCAGATACGTATGCCCCCTTCCCTCTTTTCCACCACAACCATAGGGAAACACCACTCACTGTGCAAGGGTTCAATGATTCCCATTTCATGCATCCGTCTCACCTCTTGAATTACATCCTGCCTTATCTTTTCGGGTAACCTATAGGGCTTTTGTCTCAAAGGCTGATTATTTGTAACTCTAATATGATGGCTAGTGTCTCTAACCCTCCCAGGAATACTCGTGAATATATTTTTAAATTTTTGTAACTCTTTGTCCAGATTAGACTTTTGTATTGTCGATAATTCAGGGTTGATTACTAAATCCGTCATTGTCCCCATTCCCTCCAAACGGTGATAAGCTATGTCTAATTCAGTAGCAGATTCGGGAAGAACATAACTGGACAGGGTACTCGGCCGTTCTACCCAAGATTTCAGTAGGTTGGCATGATATAAATGTTTCCTACCCTTCTTGCCAGGTATTTCTATTTCATAAGTCACAGGTCCAGTTCTCTGGGTAATAACATAAGGTCCTTGCCATTTCATTAATAATTTATGTTCTGAGGATGGTAACAATAATAAAACTTTCTCCTCTTCATTAAATTCTTTATGCCCTGTGCCTTCGTCATAGTATAGTTTTTGTTTTGTTTGCTGTTGTAAGCTAGAGCTATGAGCCTTTTTAACATAAGACATTAGGCGTTCCCTTAACTTTTGCCAGAATTCCAGGGAAAGTGTTCTTTTGAATCTTCTGATTCCTCCCACTCTTCTTTAACTATGTCCAGAGGTCCCTTGGATTATGCCGAATAATAGCTCAAGCGGAGAAAACCCTGTGGATGCCTGAGGCACTTCCTGTGGCGAACATTAAGTAGGGAGATAGGTGTCCCATTGTTTTCCTTCCTCTGTTACAAATTTTTAAGCATGTGTTTTAAAGTCTGGTTAAAACGTTCTACCAACCCATCAGTTTGTGGGTGATAGGGCGTTGTGAACAGAGCTTCTATTCCTAAGGCTTGGTATAGATGCCTGAGTAGTGATGATCGAAAATTGGTACCCCGATCTGTTAAAATCTCTTTGGGTATACCTACCCTACTAAAGATTTTTACTAACTCATCGGCTATCCTTTGAGCAGTAACTGTCCTTAAAGGGATAGCCTCTGGATATTTCATAGCGTAGTCCACGACCACTAGTATGAATCTATTACCTTTCGCACTTTTGGTAATGGACCTACTATGTCCATGGCTACTCTTTCAAAGGGGGTAGATACTAATGGCAAGGGCAATAATGGTACCTTATCTTGTCGCCCAGGTTTGGCTACCTTCTGACAGGCTCCGCAACTTCTACAATATTCAGCGACCTGCTCATGTATACCTGGCCAATAAAATCGATATAAGAGGCGACTTAATGTCCGGTCTCTCCCTAGATGTCCGGCCATAGGTATATCATGAGCTAGTCCTAATAGTTGAGCTCTGAACTGTTGAGGTACCATTAACTGCTCGACCACTTCCCCAGTTTGTGTATTTGTACAGACCTGATGTAATAGTCCATTTATGATTTTAAAAACAGGACCCTTCGACTTATCCTCCTGACCCACCTGTAAAAAAAATGGGGTTAGTGACACATCAATTTTTTGTGCCTCTTTAAAGGCTGGCTCATATTTCTCAATACTTATGTCTAGGTTATTCTTAGAGTCTGAGTTTAACTTATTTTTAGTCCACAGTTGTTTTCTCTTCTTTTTTGGTTTTTACTCCTATCTTTACCAGATACTTCAAAAGATTGTCTTCAAATGGAAATGTGTGCCCCAATACTTCTTCACTCCTGGCCTGTGCTCTAGTTGTTACAGCAGTAAGATTAGTTGTTAATAGAGCTTCAAAATCTTCAAAATCATGTCCAATAATGACATGAACAGGGAGCTGAGGAACCACCCCCACTTGCATTCTCTGGCTGTGGCCGTCCACTTGTACCACTGTCTCTTTCAATGGGTAATGATGTATGTCCCCATGTATACATATAACACCAGTTGTAGGCCCCTCTGATTTTGCACTGGTATCCAGGACTGAAGCATGAACTAAAGTTTGTTTGCTGCCAGAGTCTATAAGTCCTGTTACACTCTTTTCCCAACTTTTACTGGTCTTATAATGCCCCAATTAGCTAGAGCCAAATGTACATCTTCTAGTGTCTTTTAGGGCAGAATCTGGCTATATGCCCTTTGTGTTACATTTGTGACACACAATATCTGGTTTATATAGTTTTACCGGTCTCTGACTTAGTTTAGTCCCAAGAGTATTACTGTCTGTGGTATGGGGTATAGAAACATGAGAGGTGGTCTTACCATGGGTGGAGTATCAAGGACTTCTAGTGGGACGCATTCTGTGAGGTCTTGCAGCTATATAATCTTCTGCCAGTCTTATAGCTACTTCTGCTGTCTCTGGGGTGTTCTTTCACCCATAACTGTACCTCTTGTGGCAGTATATTTATAAATTGTTCCAAACGATAGCTTCCAAGATTTGTGCTGTTGTCTGCGTATCAGGTTGTAACCATTTTACACTAAGTCTTTTAATTGGATATATATATCCTGCGGGTTGTCGGTAGCATGAAACTTCAAGGTTCTGAATCGCTGTCTATATGTTTCAGTGCTAATGTCGTACCTCTTCAGGATGGCCTGTTTTACATGTCCATAGTCATTGATATAGGCAGTTTCAACATGGCTATAAGCCAACTGGGCTTTACCCGTTAGATAGGGGCCAATCGGATGACCCATTGGTCTCTGGGCCAGGCACAGGCAGCGGCTACCCTCTCAAATGTCATTAGATATGCTTCGATATCATCAGCACTAGAAAGTTTGACTAGTTTAATGTCCTTCTGTACGCTCCCTGATGCAGCAGGGGTTCTAGCCGTACCTATAGTTTGAATTGCCCTCAGTGTGTCTGCCCATCTGCCCTGATTTTCTCACTCCATATCCATCTGACGAGTACACAGCCAGCGTATTAACTCTTTCAAATCTTGAGGGCCTTCTTCCATCTCGGAGCTGGCTGCTTGGGCTCCTGCCACAGGTCCTTTCTCGTCTTCCATCTCTGCTCCTCTTCTACTGGTCTTCCTTCTTACCACTGGCTCCAGACTGGTCAATAACGGAAGTTTTAGTTGCTGGACATGGGACCATGTAGCCACTCCACTCCAGACTGCCTCACCTTCTTGCATTCAGGTCCACTGGGTTTTGTGCTCAAAACCGCCACCAAACAAATCCCACTTCTGACACCAAACTGTCACAGAGCGTGGGAAATGATGGACCAGGAGACAGTTTGATGAAGTGATTTCAAAAAAAAATTTCTTTATTCAAACAAAGAGTGTACTGAATATGAAAAAAAAAATATAAACATTTCAATAACAAAGTATGTACTAGAAAACCCTAGTACTGCAGAAGGCTTGAGACAGCACTTCCTGGTCCGACTCCTTCGAGTCAACTAACTCACTATCCTGATTTACAGCATTTTATACTATTTGGACCTCATGTGACTAACTAGCCCCTCCTTAAAACATTTCTAAAACACAAACTCTTTAATTATAAAGCAAATAATCCATTTACATATTTCAATGTTTTTATTTAACAAGACAATGCTGTTTCAGGATACCAAACACTGAATATATAGTCTAAAAAATAAAATAACTAATATAAACTGAAATAGTAACTGCCCACCTTAAGCTAGGGCATAAAGTCAACTGATTAAGGGCCGGCCAGCTCCTAATAGGGTGTGCAGGAGAAAGGGGAAGAAGCAAGCAGGACGTTCCTGAATGCCAGCAGTGCAGCAAAAACCCTCGCTCTAAAACCCCACAAAACCAAGAGAATAATCACTTTTTCCACCTCCAGGAGGTATGTACAGCCTATTTCAATAATTTTGCCAAAGAAACAATTCTGTTTGGAGCCAGGATACCGCAAAATGCCATCACCACAGTGCGCACATTCGCACAGTAATTTTACCGGCCAGTGCACTGTCCTTATCAACTCATGGCGTATCTACGGAACAGCCGCAAATTACAAGCGCTTAGAAAGATGAGCCCTACAGGGCTAAAACTAAAGAACCAAAAACGGCTCTTTCTGAAATTTACATGCCTAAAGGCATAACAATATTAAGAAAAACTGGGAGACACTCACAAGAGCCTTATTTAAAGGGGCAAGCCCTGCCATAAACAGTGAACGTATTTTCTTTTTTTTTTCTTCTCAGCGCTATATTCATGGCTAAACTAGCCAGATAGTAAAAGGGCATACCTGAAAACCACCAAAGAAAGAGGGTTGTTGTATTTACTCTGACAACATTATTTTATTAACTTGAACAAAACGATTTTTAGGATCAGAATTATTGTGGGAGATTGACAATGGTACAGGGAAGTACTGGAAGAAGACACAGAAGCACAAAAATCAGACAGGACACAAAAATTAAAACGAATACAATATTTAAACAAAATGGGTGGCCAGCCCAACAAACAACCATATAACAATCTGACAGAAACAAGAAAGAGAAGTACATCCAGGTCCCATTGTCTCCCTATGGAGGAAAGAAATAGGTGTGTTTCCACTCTTTCACACTGCCCCTGATGTTTTGTAAGTTAAATTTTTTCTTTGTCTGTACTCCTCTTCCCCCCTCCCTCAGGGTCACAGCTGGAAGTGAGCCTCAGCTTAGTGTACCTATCCAGTGGTATCCATTCAAAATCTGGAAACTCACTTGCCGACGCTAATAATCCCAACACCGGGTGCCTGGAACACTGTTGCTGACATTGGGATTTTGCCTGCGGCGTAGTTGGAATCCTTAAGTATGGGGGGGTGGAGCCTCCCACATTGGGGGGTGCAAGGGGCAAAGCCCCAAGCTGTTAAAAATGATTTGCTGTGGGGAAAATCCAGATGTTGGGCAACCGTGTTTCGGGCACCAGGTGTCGGGATTATGAGTGTCGGGCCGGTGAGTTTTGGCCTTTCATAATATATCCCTCCAAGTTACCAATTTTTGAATAAATAAAGAAAATCCCTTTTATTTGAAAATGAGAAGCTCACAAGGAGGTTGCCAGTTAAGTTTAACTCGTATGCAAAACATCGTAAAAACAGAGCAGCACTCTCCTTTCCGAAATGAGTAATGGTGATGGTTATCATGATGTTATACAAAATCATGACTGTACAGCTGAAATTGAAGATGAGGATAATAGCTGTGTAGAGCTTAATTAAGGTTTACATACAAGTGTGACCAAACATACTGCCATTTTTGCAACCAAAATGCTTTTATAATCCAACTTGACATACTCAAACATACAGGATTCCTTTGTCTGCACCAAAGAATTGATTGACCATGTAGTTTGTGGTCTGAAAAGTAAAGTTTGCAATGTATTTCAATACTTTGGCCTATCAGATGAAAAAATTGTGAAAGAGGTGATGCAAGACTTCAACTGCTGCTCAAACATATTTTAAAGTATTGACACCCCTTACAAACAGAAACAATATTTCTTAGAAAACTTCGGTATTATTTACCTAAAGAAATTATATTAGGTCATAGGGAGACACTCATCACAACCAAACAACTGGGGCCCGATATTCAAAAGTTTGCGTGGGTGTTAACGGACCATTGCCCATGCAAACTTCGGCTTGCGCCGGATCCCCATAGGGGCTGTTGCGCAGGCAAAGAGGGTTAGCACCCGCACAAAACATAATGTATGTGGGTGGGAAAGGGGAGGGGTGTGGCCATGAATATCTGTGCTACCCCATATTCAGCGACTTTGTGCTGTGCAAAAAGTTTTAGCACAATCCTTTTGCACAGCGGTAAATACTGCATCACAAAACCTCAACTTAATCCAGGAAAACCTAGTGGCTGGTGGTGTTAATGCAGCCACCAAGCTGGTAGTCCACTGGGGGAGTACACCCGCCATCTGTTGTCCCTGGCACTGCTCCTCTGATTGCCAGCCCCTACTATGCAGATACACTGTCTGGTGCTAGTGATCCCCCCTTCCTCTGATCATCAGCCCGTATGTCCCAAACACAATCCCTGGGACTAGTGGTCCCCCTTCCTCTGATTGTCAGCCTGTATGTCCCAAACACAATCCCTGGTGCTAGTGGTTCCCCCTCCTCCAGTCACCAGCCCATATGTCCCAAACACAATCCCTGGTGCTAGTGGTCCCCCCTACCTCCAGTCGCCAGCCCCTATGTCCCACACACAATTCCTGGTGCTAGTGGGCTCCTCCTCTGATCTCAGCTCAGATATCATTGATTAATCCCTGGTGCTAGTTGTCCTCCTGATCACCAGCCTGTAGTAAAAGTTGCCACCCCTGGGGTTCGTGGTCCCCTGGCACCTGTGGCAGGGAGGATACTGGCAAGGGATTGTGTTTGGACATTCGAGCTGGCAATAGGAAGACTTGAGGGGACTACTAGCACCAGGATTTGTGGAGATTATGGTCTGGTGGTCAGAGGGCAGACCACTAGCACAAGGGATTTTATTTGGGACATACAGGTTGGTGATCGGGGGGGGACCACTAACACGAGGGATTCTGTTTGGGACATATAGGCTGAAGATAGGAGGGAGGGGGACCAGTAGCACCAGGGATATTTACACTGCTGTGGGATGGGGCAATTGGGGGGGCACTGCACTATCCTACCTTGCTACTCATGCAAATGAGCCCATAATGGGCATGCAAATGGCCCCTTAGTGCCTTGCATGCCCAATGGACTCATTTGCATGGGTCTGTTTGAATACTGCAGATAGCACTCCAATGCTATCCATTCTGGCAGTGTACTTCTGGAGCCCTGTTGGGGCAGCGCTAAGTGACTGTACACTGCACCGACATGGTCCTATATTCAGTCAGATAGTGCCAGTGTGCTCTTCGATTGAATATAGCATCTTATGGCTCCCTTGAAATTGCAAGGCACAGTGTAAATGTTTGCAGTCTGCTTTGCCCAAATTCGAATATCGGGCCCCTGGTGTTCACTCTCAGGTATTCGCTTATAATACTGTAACAGCCTAGAGAGAGAGACTGTTCCACCAAGAAAATAGGGACAGCATAGTAGTTTTACTGTATTTAAAAAATAATTAGTTAAGGATGCAGGCTCGAGACCCGAAGTAGGTAGGAGCTGCCAGATAGATGCAGGGTGTCCCCTGCAGTGATAAAAACCTTAGACTTAGAATCCACAATTATACCACATAAGCAATCGGCAGTTTTAAATAGGTTTGGTTACAGAGAATGCTGTCAGCATATCATTAATTGAAATAGTGAGATGCAGCGCAGGGGAAAGTAGAAAAGGATTCCTGGCCCTGGCTTTGCTCACACACATGCAGTTTTACATATAGTTAGTGTGACTGGCAGAGTTTTTGTAGGAAAAACAGTATTTAAAGTTAAAATATTAAATAGTGATATTGGTAGCCAGTGGGCTATTAACTGATTGCCCTGGCCAGTTACGCAAGCGCTGGTAGCCCAGTTCAAGATCTGTATATTTCTTTTTTAAAGTAATTATTTTGGTCTTGAATAAATCGCTCCTGTGGTAAATAGCTGCTCTGTGGATAGGAAAAGAAATGAAGAGTGGCAGCTGCAGGTGCTATGAGCACGAAAAACTGAGTGAGAGTGAACGTGAGAGACCGAGCATCGGTCCCACAGCAGAGCACTTGGCACTCAGTAAGGAATCCTTGGGACTGCTTTCGGGTGGCCACCTCACTCTACAGCCGGTCGGATGCTAGGTTTCTGGCCTAAGCACTTTACCTGCTGCTCACAGTGTCAAGAGGGAGACACAGGGTACACTCCTCTCAAGGCAGGATCAACCAGATAAATTTTCACTTGCAATGTAGTTGGCAGGCGATAAGTGCCAGGGAAACTGTTTTAGGGTCTGGCTGTCAGTAAAATAAATATAATAAAAGGGGGAGCACAGTCTAGAAAGGGGCTCTGGGAGTCCCACATGAAGTAAAGTGCACATACAGTCTGGAAAGCTCTGAGGGAGCCATTTTGTGCATATGGAGGTGCAAATTAAGCACAGGAACTCACAGCTTCACATTCATAAAAAATACATTAAACTTCAATACATAAATAAAATAAAAGCCATGTGGGGGCTGAGGGAGTCCTGATCACACTATAGAAATACTGGAAAGTCCTACAAGTGCACACAAGTAAAAATGGAGCACTTTGAATGCAGTCTCTGTTAAAATATTGTTGCCAAGCCATTTCGTTACAGATATGCTCCAGACTTGGCAGACACATAGGGACGAGTGTCCTACACACAGGAAAAAATAGTTTTATGTGGTAAAAACAAGAAATGTAAGAGTCACTAACCTTTTAAGGGAGAGTGGCTCTTTGGTGACACAAATCCATGCAGGCAGTTACACTAGAGCTGGGGCTTAGCATGGAAAAATGAATATGTAATTCCTGAGTGAAAAAAACGGTTCTGGTCAGCACAATTAAAGGGGAAACAACTATTTTGACTGAAAATTAAACAGAAAAGTGCTTTTAAGTGATTATTTTGTCAATTTAATAATAAAAAAGATGTTAGTCTTGGTGACTATGCTTTCCAAGGGCATATTTTGAACATAAAAAATTCAGCAGAGAGCTTAGGAAGACAGTAGTCCAGTCAATATAATGAAAATCTGCTTACACACTTTATTTTATGTGAAAAATGAAATGTATTTTAATATGGGCTCAAAGTTATGGAAAAAAGGGGAGACTTAGAATGTTGAGGGGGCAGTTGAGATTCAAATCTGAGGATTCCTTTGTGGCTTATGCTGCAGCAGGGAGGACTTTGATTGGCACTGAGCCTCTGGACAAGTCAGTGTCCACTCAGTGACCACAAATTTAAATATGCTAATGAGTTTTGCCTGTAAAAGAAGCTGCACAGCCCGTGTGTAGTCAGTCTGAGCCGGGAGAGCGACCAAGAAGGAAGGTGCCCATGCCAAGGGGTGTCCTGTCTGAACAGGCCTGATACAGCAAGAGCCTGATGGAGACAGTTTAATTTAATTACAAGTGTAAGATTAGGGGATCACCTGAATACCAATGTAGGGTCAGATAGGGTAGTAAGTGAGAACAGGGTGAGGAATAGCAAGCCTGCTGCTTCAAGCGTCTGATGATCCTGTACGGCAAGTTTTCCTTACAGAAGGAGAAAAGCTTCAACTCTGAAGAAATTATCACTTCTGCTCACATCATCAACCTGCCGACTCAAAGGGGGCCCTCCAACAACACCAAGCTACAACATCTTCAACAACAGAATTTCTTCAGCAAATCCAAAGGGGTGTGGTATAGTACAGACTTTGTTGATACAGTTTGGGGACTATTTTAAAAGCACAGTGACATTGTTTTACAGAGAATTTGCCTCAATCCTTTTGATTTAAAGAGTCTTTTGTCAAATGAAGGACTGAACCTGAAGGAACTGAGGAGGATTCTGTCACACCTTTTAATGTATCAGTATGCAATATGTTTGATGCTACTGCCTATTTTGATTGCCTTACAGTAATGAATAAATAGAAATGTCAACTGATTTCCTAATAATTGAGAGTATACAGAAAAATACAGTAATTGTGTAATTGGATACCTGGGAGGGTATCTGGCAGAAGGGGTCAGTGAACTGACTGCTCGGAGGTATGGCCCAGTAGTCACTACATTCCTTAGATCTTTGAGGAACTCTCTTGCAGAAGGTCATAACATGTAGGAGTGTCCAGCCGCAGGCGTAATTTCCTCCAAATGATTTTTCAGCAGTCGACCTGAGACCACACCCGACAGCATCACATGTTTTGTCCTGGCACGCATAAAAAGGGGTGGTCCCAGAGCTCCTCAATTCTTTTCCAACTGTGATCTGTATGTTACATGTTCTCCATCTGAAGTATAGCTACAGTAGATGACTGAGCGTTCATTCCTTAGCGCCGTTCCCAGTATTGTCTCATTCCTTTACCAATTGTCTTTGGATCCCCTGTTCCATAAGTATTCCTGTCACCAGAAGATCATGACTGAGGGCCTCCACAACGTGTGTGTAAGATGCCTAGGTCCTGAACACAGTACCCATGATTGTGTCCTGTGCAAGCAATTTAACAAGGCCAATAAAAGTCGATGGCTCCAGCAACTTCGTGAATACCTCATGGAGCAGAATGTTGCTGTCCTGGAACAGGAAAAAGATTCAAAGTCCAGGGAGTCCTCAATGTCTTTCTTGGGGTCTCACCATTCTGGTGCTCACCCCTTATCAATGGCCCCTCAGGAGAAACCCAGAAAACACTCCTCTAAGAGTAAACATATTACTCCTGTCTCCTCCCCATTGACGATGGGCCTTCCTTCCTCCTCCCAGTCTTGGGAACAGGAACTCCTTAAAATGGCCCTTTCAGAGGTGGTAGCCAAGTTGTCTTGCACTCTTTCAGTGACCTCTGGTGCTTTGGTTTCCCATTTGTCTATGGTTCCCCAGTTGACAGCCTCCACAGGTGTGCTTCAGTTGCAGCTCTCACCACTGCTGCCCCTGTCACAGGGATCTGCTCACTGTCCATTAACACTCCTCAGGGTTCATCGATGATTCCGTCTACAAAGTCTAGTCAAGCCTTTCAGAGCCCTATTCCATCGACAGTTCTGGGGACCTTTGTACACCCCTCATTGACAACTCGATTGCTGACCCATCTGGTCCCAATCTCATCTGTTGTGCCAGTCCAGTCAGTTTATACAGTTCCTACTATGTCCTCTTCCCCACAGCTTGCTATGGTGGATATTCAGACATTGGTGCACACTATTCTGGACCTTACGAAGTTTACTCATTCCCATGAGGGTGCTTTTTCTGTCCCTGTCTCTGCCCCTTCTAAGTGGTCTTCCATCTCTAGGACAGTGAGTTCCTCCCCAGCAGAAATAGACATGGAGGACCCTTTTCTACAGGACTGGGATTAGGAGGATCAGGATGACACTATGGATCAAGAATTGGTGTCTCCGCTTCTGGTCTGTTCGGCTTCATCCATATTGGAGGAGCCCACTCCTGTTCTTCCTTGCCCCCCCCCCCGATGGCCTCAGCAACTTTTGGCTTCCAGGAAATGAAGCAGAATATCTCCCTTAGGAAACTGGCCAATTATTTGGGTCTTCTGGAAAGCCCTTCTCTGGTCATTCCCCCTTTAATGGAAGCTTTTGAAGATGCAATCAGGGTTGCTTGGCAACAACCCTTTTCTGTCAGTTCAGCACCTCGTAAGGCCAACAAGACCTATCAGGCCCCTCTAGATCTCCTTGTTTTTCTTCCCCCCACAAGTTGACTCAGTGGTCATTAATGCAGCTCATGATAGGTCTGCTAGACCAAAACATTTGAGTGTGCAGCTTTCAGATAAGGAATCATGGAAACTTGATATAATGGGGAAGAGGGTATATTCTTCTTTCACTATGACTCGCAGGATTCTGAATTATATGGGTCATCTACTGAAATATCAAGAAAAAATCTTGAAGGCCACACAGTCCCCCGTTCAATCGCTTCTGGAGGCTGTCCCTAGAGAAGACCTTACAGCCAAATTGTCCACTGCTTTGGCAGTCTGCCGTCACTTGCTGAGAGCTACGTATGATGCTGTAGAATCTATGGCTTGAGCCTCATTGGCTGGTGTCTGTTTTAGAAGACATTCTTGGCTTCGGGTCTCTGGGTTTATCCCGGTCATGCAACAACCCATACTTAATGCACCCTTTGAAGGTTACAAGCTTTTTGGACCTCAAATCCAGGATATACTGACCTCACTTCAGAACTCAGGTTGTACCTTGCAGTCTGTTAGGTCTTTGTACCATACCCCTGCTAAACTTTCTTACAGGGGAAATTTTTGTAGATCTGCTAACAGAGGACGGGGACCTCCCAGAGGGCAACCCATTAATAAATGGAAGGTCCAGGTCTCCTTACCAGGTCCCCATGCCAACCCTAAGGTGACATGCTATGTCCCCCCTGCCCCCCAGCAGGGGCAGACATCAGTCTCAGGGCCCTCCTTGCCAGTGGGATTAGAAGCCCATCCCACGGCTGTAGGGGGCAGGTTCTCCTTGCATCTCCAGGGTTGGAAAGCGATAACCTTCCTTGTGTGGGTCCTTCAACTGATTCACTCAGGTCATACTCTGGATTTAATGGAGGTTCCACCCAATATGTCCCCCAGGTGCCTCGCATTACTCCCCAACCAAGAATCTGTGCTAGCAGGAGAAATACAAGCTCTTCTGTCCAAAATGCAATAGAACCTGTTCCTCCTCCCCAGAGGGACCGGGGCTTCTACTCTCATTTTTTCTGGTCCCAAAATGGGCGGGGGATTTATGTCCCATTCCAGATCTCAGACTCCTCAGGTTCTACATAGAGTATGAAACATTTCAGTTGGTGACACTTCCAACTCTATTGCCCCTTCTAAACAAAGGAGATTGGCTCTGTTCTCTTGACATGAAAGATGCGTGTCTTCACATCCTGATGCATCCTGCTTACAAACAGTTTCTCCATTTCTGTTTTCTGGATCATCGCTATCAGTTCAGAGCCTTCCCTTTTGGTTTGTCCTCAGCACCATGAGTCTACATGAAGTGCCTTGCAGTAGTGGCAGTGGCTCTCTGCAGGGAAGGCCTGTACATCTTTCCCTACCTGGATGATTGGCTTCTCAAAGCTCCTTCCAGCTCTCAGTTGTCGGCCGCTTTGTCCCTTATGCTTCAGATGTTCTCCTCTGTAGGGATTACAATCAACATGCCAAAATCCAATGTGGATCTTACCCAATGTCTCCAGTATATAGGGGTGGTCCTGAATATCACTGAAGAGTGGCCTTTCTCCCCAGTGATTGAGCATACAATTTGATCACCCTGGCATCTCACATGGGGGGTTGGTTGGTATGTCTCGGCTCAGGACTACCTCCGCCTCCTGGGTCATATGACAGCTGCCATTTCCATGGTCCGTTCATACATGTTTACACATGAGAGTCCTTCAGTGGACTTTGAGGGTCCAGTGGGACTGGAGAGAAAATGATTTCGGAGCTCCAGTTCTCGTGTCCTCTCCGGCAGTCCAGGAACTCCACTGGTGGATGCCCCTGGACATCTCTTGTGTGGCGTCTCTTTCCAGTCCCTGATCCCTTGTCTCATTCTGACAACATATGCCTCTTTGCTCAGTTGGGTGCCCATCTACATAGAAACATAGACTTTGATGGCAGATAAGGACCACTTGGCCCACCTAGTTTGTTCATTTCCCTACCTATTGGATAAACTGCAGATCCCAGTTAACCAACAACCTACTTCCTCTTACCCCCACTAGAATTGCTTAATGTCTGTCCCATGGATTCTTAAATTCCACCACTGTTTTTGACCCCACGGCCTCCTCAGGAAGGCTATTCCATGCATCCACCACCCTCTTCATGAAAAAATACTTCCTCACATTGCCCCTGAGCCATCCCCCCTCTATCTTCAAATTGTACCCCGTTGTTCTTGCGCATCTCTTTTTCTGAAAGATGCTACCCTCTTGGACTTCATTGATTCCCTTGAGGTACTTAAATGTCTCTATCATGTCCCCCCCCTTTCCTTGAGGGTATACATATTAAGCTCCTTTAGTCTCTCTTCATATGGCTCCTGGTGCAGAACCTGCACCATTTTAGCTGCCCTCCTCTGGACTGCCTCCATCCCATCTATGTCCTTGCAGAGATGGGGTTTCCAGGACTGCACTGTACAGAGGGATAACAACTTCCTGTTTTCTACTGGTGATGCTTCTTCCTATGCATGCCAGTATCCCCCCCAGTCCTTCTTACTGCCTTCTCACATTGCTTGCCTACCTTTAAGTCATCTGATATGACTACCCCCCAGGTCCCTTTCCATTTGTGTTGTTGTTAGTACCTCTCCCCACATTGTGTACTCTTCCCCTAGGTTTTTATTTCCCAAGGTGCATTACTTTGCACTCCTTTTTATTGAATCTAAGCTGCCATACTTTTGACCATTCCTCCAACCTTGCCAAGTCCCTTCTCATCCTTTCCACCCACCTTGTGAATCAACCCTGTTGCAGATTTTTGTGTCATCTGCAAAGAGGCATACTTTTCCTTCCAGTCCCTCTGCAATGTCACCTATAAAGACATTAAAGAGAACTGGTTCCAGTACTGAACCCTGCGGTACCCCACTAGTAACCCTCCTTTCTTCAGAGTGGACTCCATTTACTATTACAATCTGGAAGCAGTTTGCACCCAGGGGACTTGGACCATGGGGGAAGCATGCCTCCACATCAATATCCTAGAAATGAGAGTGGTTCTGTATGCCCTGCAGGCCTTTGAGACTCTTCTTCTTCGGGGCTGTCTCCAGATCTAGTCAGACAGCTCCACGGTAGTTCACTATCTGAACAAACAAGGGGGAAATCATTCTTATCACCAATGCAGGGAGTCCATAAGAGTATGGTACTGGGCAATCCAAAAAGGTATCCATATTTATTGCGGATGTCTTTGGAATCAACAATACTTTAGCGGATGCTCTGAACAGATCCAATTCTTGAAAACATGAACAGGAACTCCTCCAGGAAGTTCTAGAAGATGTCTTCCTGCACTGGGGCTGCCTGGAGTTGGATCTGTACACCTCTCCGCAAAATGCCAAGCTGCTTCGCTATTGCTCACTCGAACCAGGTCCTGGAACTTTATGGCTGGACACATTATCTCATTCCTGGACAGGAAAATTTATTTATGTCTTCCCTTTCTTCACTCTCATTCAGAGGGTTCTACTCAGACTTCTCAAGGACAAGGCCACCATGATCCTCATCATACTTCTGTGGCTGAGACAGGTCTGGTTCCCATTGTTATTGACTGTCCAGGACCCTCTACCACTTCCCATCTGCCCTGCTCTGCTGTCCCAGACTGGAGGTTCTCTACTGTACCCCGACCTTCACTCCCTGCATCTGCATGCCTGACTCCTGAGGACGTAGTCCTCTCCTGGTTTCAGGTCTCCCTGCAAGTTGCAGAAGTTGTCTGGGCAGCCTGTAAACCATCAACCCAGTTTTCCTATTTCATGAAATGGAAAAGGTTTTCCTCGTGGGCTAAAAGTCACAATTTGGACCCATATGCTTGCCCTCCACAGCACATTTTGGACTATTTGCTCTCCCTGTCTAACGGTGGTCTCAAGTATTTCTCAGTTAAAGTCCATTTATCAGCCATTTCGGCTTTTCATTTGCCTGTGGATGACAAACCATTGACTCAACTACAAATTATGAAGACCTTTGTGAAAGTCATTCTTCATCTCACGCCCTCCCCATTTGGGACCCTGTCCCTTCTTGGGACTTGAATTACAGTATATTCTTGAAAAACTGACATCAGGTGCCTTTGAACCTGCAGCCTCCTGTAAGCTGCGTTCTCTCTCCTGGAAACCTCTTTTTTTGGTTGCGATTACATCAGGTCAATGTATCTCGGAGTTATATGCACTGATGTGCAAGAAGCCCTACCTGATTTCCACAAGGATAGGGTCTCTCTCTCCGTACCAACCTTAAATTTCTTCCAAAAGTGGTATCTGAATTTACCTTGAATCAAACCATACACTTACCTATGTATTATGTGGAGCCTGCTAATCTAGGAGAATCCTTGTTCCACACTTCAGATGTACATAGAATTTTATGATATTACCTTCTTCGCACAAAACAAGTGCACAAGTCTGAGCAACTTTGTTTCCTTAGCCCATGGTAAAGAGAGTGTTCCTGTTTCTAAGTAGTGCTTGTCCATCTGATTGGCCAACTGCATTACTTTTTGTAATAGCAAGTACAATAAGCCACTTCCCGGGGTGATAAAACCTCACTCCAGCAGAGGCATGGCTGCCTCAGCAGCATGCTTTAGAGGCATTTCAGCAACTGAAATTTGTGAAGCTGCTACCTGGTCTATTGTGCATACCTTTACTAAGCATCACAGTCTGGATATTGCCTCCAAAAAGCAGACCAGTTTTGAATGGGCAATTCTCCAAGGCCTATTGTACTAAGTCATTATTTTCACTCCTCCTCCTCCCCCAATGCATCCCAGCTGCTGGGGAATCATTCCTACATGTTACAGTATCCTGCTGCAAGAGAGTTCCTTGAAGAAGACAGTACAGTTGCGTAAGAACTTACTGCACAGTAGATCTTTGAGAGAATCTCTTGCAGCAGGTCATGCTGCCCCTTCCTCCATCTCACTTGCTTCCTGCTTTAGGAGGGTGACATGCTCCTTTTTCTCACCAAAAAACTTGGGCTACTCCCTTTTCCTCCTTGGTTCCCCTCAGAGGCCGGCTAGATCATAGTCTCATTATGGTCACTGAAGTGGAAAGGAACCGAGTAGCTTCTGGGACTGCTTCCTTTTATACGTGCCAGGACACAACATGTGGTGCTGTTGGGGGCAGTCCCAGGTTGACTGCTGAAAAATCATCCAGAGGAAATGACGCCTGTGACTGGACATTCCTACATGTTATAACCTGCTGCAAGAGATTCTCTCGAAAATCTACTGTTATGATAAGTTCTTACACAACCGTGTTTTCTAAAGTGTATAAAGCTCAGGGGTTAAGGCCAAGGTGGGTGCTTATCCTGGGACAGTGTGATATCAGGAGGGCTGGTAGGTGGTGAGTGCCTGGCAGTCTCCAGGGGTGGGAATACAAGGAGGTTGGTGGGGTGATGTTGCCCAGCTAAGATCAAAAATAAAGTATAAGGTATAGCTACTTTATGTATTTTGAACTGTCATTTTTCTGAAACTGAGCTGTGCCATTCATGTCTGTTATTGCAGCTATTTCTTGCACAATTTCAGTAAACTTTTACCTTTTTGATCAACAATCCAAATGTTGGTGTCCTTGCTTACAGTGCCAGTGTCTCACATTCCTGCAGATCTTCAGGTCTGTTCGGTGCAGCATTCCCTACTCTTGGCAGCTCTTAGCTACTCCAGTTAGGGAGGTAAGGTGCTGTACTCAGGTAGTACCCAGCTGGGTAAGGGTTGTCACAGGGGAAGGAACAGAGAATCCTTGATGTCACCTATCTCTGTGTGGAATGGTCTCATCTGTCTCCAGAAGTTAATACAGTAGTAGGTGTGTCATCACTACAAGTGGCACCCAAACATGTGACTGCACTGTGAATATTTTCTATTTTTTTGTGTGAGGTTAACACAATAGCAAGACTGACCAATTCCAGGTTATGCCTAACCACGGATTATTCTAAATTGCTGTTTGTTTTGAATTTGGTGGAAACTCTGAAACATTTTTCTGACTCAGGAACCTTAGTGTTATGCTTTACAATAAAGGGGTGTATTTTTTGAGAAATCACTTGTGGGTCCCAACGAGGATAGACCTGCCTTTTACAAATCAATATTTAAAAAAATCTCAGATCTGGGAGAGGGTTTGATAATGTTGGGGGCAGATTTTAACAGTGTGATAAACCCAGGTATCGAAAGATCATCTACTACCTCACAAACTAATAGAGAAATGGGTAAGGCTATAAGGGGAGAGATGACAGAACTGGCCTTACTTGATGTATGGAGGGGAAATTATTTTTTATTTATTTTATTTTATTTATTACAGTCTAGGATTACCATTTGAGCTGGAAGCTCTTTACATAGGTTCCACGTCGTGTACAATAGAGAAAGAAAAAACTCAGAACAATATGAGTAATGTGAACAGTTTCACAGGGAGATAAAGTTAATATAGGATAAAACATCAAGATTAAGGGAGCATAATAGCACATCAAGCAAAATATAAACACGGTTATGAAGGGTTACACTGTACTTGTCAATCCAGTGGAAAGAGAGGAAGTAGAAGAAAAACACTAGAAAATTGGGTGCTCAGGGGAACAGGGCCCCGAGTGTCTTATAGGAGGGAAGCGTAGGTGGGCACCAGAGGGCCAAGGTGGCAAAAGGCATAAAGATCTGGAGAGAGAGAAAGAGCGGGAAGGAGGTGGGTTGAGTGGTGGTAAACGATGCAGATCAGGACGTAGGACTAATGAAGACAGTCATTAAGGGATTACACCTTTTATTCTGCCCCAAATGGGTCATACTCCCGCATTGATTACTTTTTATGCAGTAAACCGGACATTCACAAGATTATAGATTGCAAGATATATCCGAAGTTGGTCTCGGACCATTCAGCGATTTCCCTATCCTTACAGCTGGGGAACTGGGAAAGAAATACCCTGTGGAGGATGAACACATCCTTGTTAGGGAGAGAAGATTTCAAAACACTTATCACCACCACAATAGAGGAATACCAGATGCATAATAAAGTGCAGGATACTGGAATAAAATGGCACTGGGACGGACTTAAAGCAGTCCTTAGGAGCCAAATCATAGCCTTTTCTTTCCGGCTCAAAAGCCAATGTAGGAAGTTACAGGCCACATTAGAGAAACGGCTTGCCCAACAAGAAACTGAGCATAAAAATAATTGATCACAGGAATTTCTAAAACAATTGCAAGAGGTCAGACTGCAAATTCAAGAATTACTAGATAGATAGAATGAAAGCTAAGGTTTTCCAATCAGAAGTACTACGAGCAGAGCAATAGGGCTGGGAAGCTCCTTTCATTTTGTTTCCATAAATCCCAAGCAGATAGACAGGTCAAAAAGCTACTGACTGAGAAGGGAAACCAAACTACATTGGTTTCTTTGGGCAGGACATAGAGCCAGAGTAGCTTGGACAACTTTACTCCGTCCCAAAACACAGGGGAGCCTAAATTCGACCAATTTAAAGAGCCATTGTCTGATGGCCCAACTGGCCCCTTGGGTAACATACCACACAACGGATCCCCAAAACGCATGGGTAGGGATGTATCTCCAGAATGGGGTTGATGCATGTCCATTTGTTGATTTCACTGAAACCCAGAGTAAACTGCAGAAATGTAAACTGAATAATCCCTGGCATAAACAAATGTACATAATTTGGGGCAGAGTAAAGGCAGATTTAGGGACAGACAACTTATTAACTAGTGAAACGGAAATGGTGGCATGTTCTCTTTTTCACCCACCTCAGTTAGACCACTTATATAATAGATGGTGCCAACTTGGTCTAAACTACTTTAGGCAATTTCTGAAACAAGGTAATATCAAGAATTAAAACTGGAGTTTCAGTTACCTAACACACACTTTTTTCATTATCTACAAGTATCACCTTTCCTCAGGCAGGGGACTAATCTGACTAGGGTCCAGCAGGCACCACACCCATTGGAGAAATTAATTATTCAAGCGGCTCACAGCTCAGGGAATTCTCATTTGATCTGCAAATTGACTGAGGTTTATGTGCAGTCAGGCATGATCAAACCTATAAGGTGCCAAACGCTTGGGAGAATGAAGCAAGAAGAAGAAGAAGAATCAGCATTTATATAGCGCTTTTCATACACAGTATCCCAAAGCGCTTTACAAGCAATGCTAGACTGCTAGTGAAGTGACTGAATGTGTGGTGGCGGCCATATCGCACATCATCACCCACACACAGCCTGGATAATTGCATGAACCGGGTGGGCAGGGGTGCAAATTGACCCAAGAACCTGGCAAATCATCTGGGAAGGAGTTTTTAAGACATCAGCCTCCAACAACTGGACAGAATTTCGCTGGAAGTTAGTCAGCAGGTTTTTTTGACACCCCAACCAGGGCGGTACATCATAACCCATCCTGCTCGGTGAATTGTTGGAGAAATTGTGAGAATAGGAGAACACACTATCATGTGTTCTGGGACTGTCCAGTATTAAGACCCTTTTGGATGGAGGTAATTGAAAAATATACAGTCATGGTCGGGTGCACAGACCCCCTTTCATTTGAGCATATGATTTTAGAAAATCCCCCTAGGAAAAAAAGTAATCTAATAACCAAAGATCCTCTAAGGGGACCCTACTAGCCACAGTAGGCAAGGCCATTACAAGAAGATGGCTTAATCCCATGCCTCCAACCTTGGCAGAATGGACTGACATAGTTAAGGAAACTGCCAGGGTAGAAAGACTAACAGCAGAACTACACCTGCAAACAGATAAGTTCAACGGAAACTGGTTACCATTTACAGTATGAACTTTCTAGAAGGGGTCTCAGTATTATCCCAGCAAGCATTCACAACTTGAAGGGTATTATTGTACTTTCAGAGGCTCGGCCTTTTTTTCAGGATAAAAGACCTCCTCCTCAGGGAAGCCAAGAAGAGGCTAGTTCAGACTACATTTCTTTCTCTGCTAGACTATGCCGACTTCCTGTACAATCAAGTGCCTGCCGGAGCGCTCTCTAAACTCGACACTCTTTATCACAAAGCTCTAAGGTTCATAACGGGCCTTCCCTACTCCACCTACCACTGCTTGCTGTACATGACCGTAGGGTGGTCCTCTCTCAACTTCAGGCGACAACGAAATGCCATCATCTGGACATGTAAAGTCATCCTAAATAAACTCCCAAACTACATTTCAGATTGCTTACCATTTTACACTATCAGTAAGTATGCGCTGAGAAGTGCCTCCTATATCTCCTCGAAGGTGTGTAAGGCCAGTACGTGCTTTGGCTGCGCAGCCATTAGCCATGTGTTGCCATCAGTGTGGAGTAAACTGCAAAAATCTCCAAAACTAAACTATGTCATCAGCTTAGGAACGTTCAAAACACTTTACTCCAATCATGTCACTGAACCCTGTGTCTGCCACCCCTGATCATGTACCTCTTTTTTTCTGGAACCATTTCCACCTCGCTGCAACCTTCCCTAATAATTGGTCCAGCCACAGCCTGGGGTCTGTCTCTGTCTCTGTCTCTGTCTCTCTCTCTCTCTCTCTCTCTCTCTCTCTCTGTCTCTCTCTCTCTCTCTCTCTCTCTCTCTCTCTACCGCCTTTTTCCCCTTCTTGGCTTCTCTCCTCCTCTTTCCTCCCCCGACCTGCTCCGGCACTGCACTGGCTTCGCTCGCGACCTGCCCTCCATCCTTCTTAGTTGCGGAAGCCATCTGCAATACTGATTGCCTGGACAGTTTGTTTGGCTATTCACTTTTTCGTATCAACTCCTGCTCTTGCCCCTGCTTTCTTGCTAGTACATTGTAATGTTGTGTATCTCCTTGTTTCCCTTGTGTCTCAAAATTAACGCACTCTGCTTGACCCGAAACATGTTCATTTAACCTGTACCACATATTATTATCTCTGTTTATCTTCACACGGTTTATGCTATTGTATTGTAATTATTGTGTATGATATCTTATTCTGTATTTGTTACATCCAGGTCCACCTCGAGAATGAGCCTTGCTCAACGGTGACCGCCTGGTTAAATAAAGATTTTGATTGATTGATTGATTGATTATATGACCAGGTTATAGGATAATATCAGTCATGGATTGTATATATCCAGTTATTGTTTTACAAAAGAAATGACCAGCCACAGGTTAATTAATTCACTGTTTATTTTTTCTCTTTTTATTAAAGTTGTACTTATATTAACTGCATGATGGATAATATAATATAATATAGTACTAGGCACCATGAACTGAAAAACAAGAAGACAGAGATATCCCAGTCTGGGATGCTTCGCCATGTCATGGTATCCTTTTCTCATGGACTCAGGCCTAGTGGAATAGAGAATTTGAACGCATGTTAATATGAGATAACATCTTACAATAACTGTACCTTTCTCTGCGCTTGTACCAATAGTCAATAAAGCAAGTTTCAAAAAAAAAAAGGAAAAAATTGCTAGGTTGAAAATCACATAACAGGATCATGGTACACCGATGACCACAGCTCAGATTTGGCCATTTCAGGGTATACCACATTATACAGTAGTGTAATGTACACCTTGAAGTTCCGATTGGGCAAGGTGGCCTTCAGGGACTGCGAGAGCAAATACCTGGCCCCTTCTGGCCCCAGCGGCACTTTAATAGCGGGCAAGAGCACCAAAGTTAGCTAGGACAAGCTGTTTGTGCTGGAGTTGAGCTACCCTCAGGTGTTGCTCAAGGCAGGCAATTACAGAAATGTATCCACCCAGCAAGGTAAGGATTAAAAGAAAAACAACCCCATCACTTTGCCTCAGCCCCTCCCCAGTTAAAATGCTATGTGGGTTAGGTGCATCATGGGACTGTGCGGTTGCCATGGGGGGGCCCACAGCAGTGGTTGGAACTTGGGAGTACAGGGTGTCAGCCAGCTATAGTGAAGACTTGGGAATGAAGGTACTGT
Source organism: Neoceratodus forsteri (assembly GCA_016271365.2). NCBI lineage: Eukaryota > Metazoa > Chordata > Ceratodontiformes > Ceratodontidae > Neoceratodus > Neoceratodus forsteri. The sequence goes on along the minus strand of CM028131.1, from coordinate 1,399,404,377 downwards.
GGGGATATTTTCGGGGGAGGGGTGCTTGTATTACAGTGCCTTCTTGACAGACTCATTCACTACTGAAATTAAGAGCTGCTCATCTATGATGGGGGGTACTAAAGCTTTTTTTGTGGGGGGAGCAAAACAAATTTGTTCCTAGAAGGCAAGGCACCACTATGGGAGGTATGTACAACTGCAATACCAACGGCAAACTTTCGGCATTGACAAATGCTTGTTTTTAGGGCTGTGGACGGAGCCTACAGCTCTTTTGGGATTGGCTCGTAGCTTACAAAAACGGCCGATTGTGGAACCTTCCATTGGATTTTTGGAAGTATCCCTCAGAAAGTCCAACAGAGCTATTCCAGGACTTGACTGAGCATGCACGACTCACATGCATTCACAGTTCCATGGTGCTGTCATGTTGTGAATGGCAAAATGCTATTCACAACAACTACGCATGTGCAATTGTCACGCATGCACAGTTGCGTTGCCGCCACCAGCATAAGAACCCTCCCACTGCTGCTGTTGTTCCACGCTAACATCGGGGTTCCCAATCCCCATGTCAGTATTGTGTAGCCCCCCCAACTCATGTGGCACACTGAGAGCCCACTCCAGTGTGCCCAAATGTAGTTCTTTGCCCCATGCTGACATTGGGGTCCCCAATCCCTGTGTCGGCATTATGTAGCCTCTCCAACTCATATGGCACACTGACAGCTCACTCCAGTGTGCCCAAATGTAGGTCTTTGCCCCACGCTGGCATCAGGGTGCCCAGTTCCCATGTCAGCAATATATGGCCCCCCACTGATGTGGCACACTGGGAGCCCACCCCACTGTGCCCAAATTTTTGTTTTTTCTTCCTCCTCCCCCCTGCTGATATTGGGGTGCCCAATCCCCATGTCGGTATCACGTACCCACCCTCCCAACTCATGTGGAACACTGGCAGCCCACCCCAGTGTGCCCAAATGTATATATTTTCTTTTCCTGTAAATAAAGAAAACCTTCTCCCAATGCAATTTTTATTTTTAACCTGTAAAAAGAAAATGGTCTCATCGCCGCCCCAGTCCCCCCTCCATCCCCACCTCCCACCGAGCACCCACCTCCCTTACCCCTCTTACCCCATACTTACCTCCAGAGGTTGGCACTGTCATCTTCTCTAGACCAGGACACATCTGCACTCTTCAAAGCCAAACCGCAAACTGAAGAATCAGAGGTAAGCGTGTATGATGGCACTCTATGGGGTTTTCAACTAAGTTGATAACTCAGCCATTTTTGTGAATTTTGGCCCCAAATTTTCAACATGGGGTTCTTGGAACCCCACCTCGTGACCAATGTCACTGTGATTTCATTACTCAGTCCCAAAAGGTGATTTCGCGGTTGTTGTGTGGAATCACCTTTTGGGACTAATTAACAAAACAACAGTGCCATTGTTCATGAGGTGGGGTCCCAAAAAGCCAATGTTGCAAATCTGGTGAAAAAAATCCCCAAAATGACTGCATTATGAGCATGCATTGAGCAGTTTCTATGCACACTCCTAACTTCCCCAATTTTTAATATTTTCATTTCAGAATTTCAATTGCCATTTTTGCACACCTCCTTTTTTACACTACAGCTGTCATTTACACATCCTGACTGAAACATGTTTTCGCACTGTCACATAATGGCACGGTCTCTCTGCAAATTCACCTTTCAGGACAAGTGAGCAAAATGACACTGGCACTCTTTATGAGGAGGGGTCCCAAAAAGGCCATGTTGAAAATTTGGTGCAACACCTCCAAAAATATCATATACCAAAAAATTGCCAAGTTACACCCAGGCGTTCCATAACTTCTATGCACACATGTAACTTTGGTCACTTGGCAGCTCGTCACAGCCCTATCAGCTCTGGCCAGAATTTGTTTTTTGTGTTATTTCTTTTTGCTTTCCCAAGCCCTCAGCCAATCATTCCTTTGGGTGACTTAGGGCCCCACTGCCAGTCCCCGTCACTATCCCGCCACCCTCAGTACTGCTGCAGCCTGTGTGACCCAACATATCCCTTAGCTGGAAGGGGCCACCTCTTGGGATGGGGAACCAGGAGAGCAGACCTGCCCAAAGGCTTCCTTCAATGCTGGACACACAATGAGGGTCGGCACTGACACTTCCAGGCTTCATGGCAAACGGGGACTGTCTGCCATCATCCAGTCAGCTGAGCAGCTGTATTTTTCCTGCTTTTCACCCCAACGCACCCCCCTACCATGTAGTGGCCAAACCGTGGCGGCATCCTTTGGGGGGGATCAGTGACGTGTCAAGGCTTGATGACGTCATAAATACCAGTCACAAGACACCAACAGGAGCTGCCTAACAAGCAGTCTGGGACCATCCCACCCCCCTCTCCCTGGGAGGGAAGCATCCATAGGGCGCCCATGACTCCCTCCCTGCCGGACTCCACTCCTGACATCCAGGCTCAGGGCACAAATGCAGGTTGCCAACATGCCGAGCAAACACCCATCGCTTGGCACCACGGAGCCAGCCTACTCTGCACTTTTGTGTATTAAGCATTTTAAAACACACGCCTTTTGGCATGCATTGAATAAAGCAAACTTTTTCCTACTTCTAGGTAAGCTGCAATTATTTACTTTAGGTATAGTTTTGTGGCTTTCGGGTAATAGTGCTACAGGACTGGAGGAGGTTTTTTTTTTTTTTTTAAACTTACTGTTTGAACAAGCCTGACCAATCAGGCATCGAGTTTCATCCCAGATAAAAGAGACTGTTTCCAACGATCGTGGCCAGTTCAGTCAGACAGTCAAGTAAGTGACTGTATGTGAAGGTGGGGGCTGATATGCTACAGTCTGTCCAGGCACTGTAGGCCTGGCAGACTGAAAGTGTTTGGGATCCCAGTGAAAGTGTTTGTGTGAAGAGAAGCAGCAGTTTTAATCAAAACTACAGGGTGGAGGCAAGTTTGGAGCTGGGGTTTTCCTGCCCCACCACAGAATTTTCCCCTCTGGGGGATGAGCCCCTACAGCATCTCCAGTTCAAGAAGGCCCCTGCCTTGTTCCAGGTCCCAAGCCTCAGAGAGACAGCAAGACAGAGAGTGTGATGCAGAGAGACGTGACTAGCAATCCTGGGGAAGGAAGCCTGCATCCTAGGCAGGAGCAATTGCATCCATCCAGCCTTCCTGGCAACCCAAACTAGAGGTATGACGTGAGGCATCAAACCATGAGTAAACTACAGGGTTTGGCCTTGCAAATGAGGAAAAAGTTTATTGTGCAAGGAACTGAGGGGAAAGTTCTGGGCAGGACTGTGCCAGTGTAAGACACCCAGGCAGAAGACCTGTGGAGGCCAGCCGGCCACACATCATCCAGAGTACAAACAGGGGCCCATTTGCAACATGTTCTATCAATTTAAAATTTGTGTTCTGCAGCACTTGTGTAAAAAAGTATTTTACCTGCAACATTTAAAAACACAACACCAAGCTCCACCCTGCTAGCAGCACCAGCGTACCAAGTGTGATACCCACTGCAACATAAATAAACTCTGGCCAGAGCCGATAGGACTGCAGGAGAGGAATGTGGGTCATCCTTAGGATATGAGGAGGCTCATAAAGTTACAACTGGCAATAAAGGTAATGAAAAGTATAACATCAAACCTGGTATTAACTACCCACAAGGCATACTCTAACATGGTGGGAAGCACTCACCCTCGCAGCAGCAACCAAAATAAAAAGAGACTCAACACAGTTTTACATATGCCGCTCTTATTTTACTCTCATCAGACCAGCAAAACGGACATGCTTACGTTTCGCCCAACATTTCGGGCCTCATCAGAGATAATGAGTGTTAATTACAAAGTGTTTTTATATGCTTTAACCTGTGACATAATCAAACTCAAGACTGGTATTACAATTAATCCACCAATTTCAATTAAAGTAACCCCAGTTAACAGTATCCCATACCAAGTGATAAGTGCAGATTACCCCACTTGTTGTTCGCCCAGCATTTTCAAAATGAACAATTAAGATGGCTTTTTACATTTTGGAAAAACTTGCGAACCATAGCAGGAGACTTTATTGGCAAAAAAAAGCGATGGAAGCATATCTACAAGTACAGAGAGCCCCACGAGGATTACGTATTTTACAGAGACTGGCATTTGGAGAAACTAGACCAAACTTGGTTAAGAAGTGGAAACGATTATGCATAACGCTTCGCAAGAATTAATTAAACTCGTTATTGAAGATGGAGATGAGCTACTTGTGGAACTCAAACAAGGAACAGAGGAACAAGAAAAATTAGTGGCGTCGTGTAGAGACCATCCTGACTTCCTACACTGCCAACAGAAATTCAGTGAGTACCTTAAGAGTTATGATTCTAAGATTAAAGCCCAGAAACAACGGAAGTTTGTGCGGGACGCTGATGATTATTTAAATGATTGTGTTTTTTCTTGGAAGAAAAGGGGCAAATATACATAACGAAATACTGTTCATTTTAAAAATGCTGGGCCAACAACAAGTAGGGTAATTAGTGATTCTGATGAGGGAGAGACTATAGGGTTACGCTCTATCCTTAAACGAACTGAACATTTATCCACAGAGTATAGCACAGGGGAGAGTGCTTCTGAACCAGACAGTGAAACCGAAACTAATCCTTTTTTAGGAGGTGGGCCATTCTGGACAGGTTCTGCCCAGGAGGAGTACCAGAGTTACCAGGTTCCAGATACAAGAGGATCAAGGGGATCGAGGTCAGCACAGAGAAGAAAGAGTAAGACTAGGCGGGGCCAGAAGAAGGGCAAAAGGGAGAATTTGGAGCCAGCAACGCACCAACCGTTACTGACTGTAATTAATTTGTCTGATGTTTTTCTAACAGAAATTGATTTACAAGTACTAAGCAAAGATTTGACTTTGTTCCATCATTTTCTACTACGGAATTTGATGCATATATAGATATGAATAAATTTGCTAGAAAGTTGAACCTTAAAATGTTTTTTTCAACAGGTGATACTAATGCAGAATCGGATGAGGAAGTTCCAGACATGTTAAATACTCGTAGATTTAGATTGCCCTCTAGTTTTTGGCCCCACACCCACACCCACGGGTTTCTTCTTTTTTGGAATGCTGTACGAGAGATGTAGAGGAGTTATTTAAATGTAATCCTAGACTGCCCTTTTGCAACATGACACAGGAGAGGGAAGCAATTACTAGACTCTCTAATAATAAACAAATAGTTATCAAACCTGCGGATAAGGGGGGAAGTATCGTTGTACAAAATACTACTCAGTATATAGCAGAAGTGGAGAGACAGTTAATGGATACTTTATTCTATCAGCATTTGACCTTTGACCCCACACCCCAAATTAAAAAGGCTATAGAATTGTTCCTGCTTGATTTATTCCATGGAGGGCTCATTATGACAGATTAATTATTTTATCTTACAGTGCAGTACCCAAAAAAAACCCTGCATTTTATACCTTACCCAAAGCACATAAGCACCCTACTATACCACCTGGTCACCCAGTAGTGTCCAGAATAGGGTGGGTGACTGAACTAATCTCTAAATTTGTAGACAGTTTCCTTAGTCCTCTGGTTTCACATTCCAGAAGCTATTTGAGGGACACTACAAGTGTGCTGACATTTTTACAAGAGATGCAAATCGAAGGAGACTGGTTGCTGGTCACCTTGGATGTAGATTCCCTCTATACTAACATTCCCCACCAAGAAGGTTTATTGGCTGTAGAGGAGTGTCTAACTAGATATATAACTCTGTCACAACCATATATTACTAGGTTGGTGAATATGACAGAAATTGTATTAACAAATAATATTTTCATGTTTCAGGAACATCTATATAAACAGATTAAGGGTACTGCGATGGGGGTGACTTTAGCCCTGAGTTTGGCCAATTTGTACTTGACAAGTTGGGAGGAAAATGCCATCTATGATCCGAATGTGAATCCATTTTTTGATAAAGTGGATTTTTACAAATGTTTCATTGACGACATTATATCGATATGGAAAGGCAACAGGACAGAATTAGTAGAATTTGTGAAATATTTGGAGAGCGCAAATTCTCACTTAAGGTTTAAAATGTGTGTAGATGAGAAGGAAATTCATTTTTTGGACTTGACAATAACTAAACAGATTGATGGGACATTACACACAGATTTGTACAAGAAGCCAACAGATAGGAATAGTCTGTTAGCCACCAGTTGTCATCCACATCATGTGGTTAAAAATCTCCCTAACGGTCAATTTTGTAGGGTAAAAAGGAACTGCAGCACTGAACAGCAATATCAGTTCAGAGCCAAAGAACTAACAGAGAGACTGCGGGAAAGGAATTATTTGTATCAAGATATAGAAAAAGCAAAGGAATTAGTGGATGCTATTCCTAGAACAGAATTATTACGAACGAGAGAGGAATAAAGAGTCAGGAATGGATTTTACTTTTGTAGCAACGTTTGGGGGTGGGAGTCAGGAAGCGATAAACATTGTAAGAAAGAATTTGAATATTCTGAGGGGACTTAAACCACTTACCACTTTATTTGACAAACCATTGAAAATATCTTACCGGAGAGGAAGAAATTTGAAAGATTCCCTAGTTCGGAGTTACCAGTCTAGAATAAGGGTTTGGGAAAAAATACAAAAAAATGGTTCAAATCCATGTGGTTTTTGTAAAACATGTTGGTTTACGCAGAAGACCGAAAAGTATTTTAATCAAAAGGCCAACAAAACAGAATGGATTAAAAGCCATATCACATGCAATACAGAGAAGGTAATTTATAAACTCTCGTGTACATGAGGTAAGTTTTATGTTGGGAGAACCAAGAGGAAGATGAGGCTCAGGATGAATGAACACATCTTAGTAATAAAAAATGGCAATATGGAATATGCCATGGCTCTCCACATAAAAAACCATGGTGGGAAGTGAGTACATAAAGTTACAGCATGTGGTTTGGAACATGTAAAAACAGATGTGAGGGGGGTGATGTTGAAGCATTATTAAGAGAGAAAGAACAACAGTGGATTTATAGACGGTGCAAATTGAGACCCTGGTCTGAATGATAAGTTTGAGTTGAAACCCTTTTTACAAAAGGGGAGGCAATAATTTGTTCTCAAAAGTGTGAACTATAGGAGATCATAAGAGAAATAGTAGGATATGATATTCTTTTTTGTTCAAAATTTCCTTTTCTCTCCTTCCTTGCCCACCCCAAAAAACCTTTACGCCTCCCTCTTTCCTATTTTCCTTCTCTATTCCCTTTACCTTTAGGGATTGTATTAATTCATAATGTGTTAGTTTCCTTAAGTTCCCTTTTTGAATTCTGCTTTTTGATATAGTAACTGCTTTGGGATATGATTTTAAATTATGGAGATTTTTTTCTTTGTATAGGTCCTCTACAAAATAAAGCACGAGATGTGTTTGTTATGTGATTCTGGAACCAAAGATGAGCACGAATCTGCACTTATCACTTGCTATGCGATACTGCTAACTGGGGTTACTTTAATTGAGATTGGTGGATTAATTGTAATACCAATCTTTTGATTGGTCTTAAGTTTGATTATGTCACAGGTTAAAGCATATAAAAACACTTTGTATTTAACACTCATTATCTCTGATGAAGCCCGAAATGTCGGGCTAAACGTAAGCATGTCCGTTTTGTTGGTCTGATGAGAGTAAAATAAGAGCGGCATCTGTAAAACTGTGTTGAGTCTCTTTTTATTTTGGTTGCTGCTGTGAGGGTGACTGCTTCCCACCACGTTAGAGTATCTGTATCCTTGGGGTTAGAGCACCGCCATCCCTGTGATCACCTTCATTGACTAATACCCACAAGGCATATTTTCAACAGTTGGTTAGAAGATGAAAGTATTAAAAAAAACTTTACATATAAACCACAATAACAGTAAATATAAATTTAAATCGAAGTCCGTTTTGCACATGTTGGGGTGAAGCACTGAGGATATAAAATGTTTAGGTGTCCATCCATATATATTCCTTCTCTTGAGAGACATTTTCTTTTGCACTGTGGATCCAGTGAACTCTGCAATGAAAAATACAAATGTCAGGCATGTATTCTAAAAAACAATAAAAAGCAGGACATTATTATACCATATGCTCATTTAGTCAATCATACAGTGGTAGCTGTAGAAAAGTGACTCAGTACTGAGGTATACTTAGGTATACTGAGGCAGAATGAGGCAAAATCACATTACAGTCAATGCAGATTGCAACTTGAGTGCCTCAGTGGTACCTCAGTAGTACCTGGAGGCAGGCAACTTTTAGATAACTACCACTATAATACAATAAAAAAAACACACTTCTGCTGCAAAGTATGCCTGCCATCTTTAGATACAGGAAATAAAGATTGTCTATAGAAATCATTCACACCTGGGCTATAGCGAGACCCCAAGGTATAGATCCATTATGGCTGAGCATCTGATATATTAGAAAATGGCAAGAATCAATTCTTAAAGCTGACTGGCTGAGACATGCTCCAAGGTGGGCATTTATTTTTCAATAGATGCCCAGCTAAAAACAAGAGCCAGTCCAAGTGTCACTTCACCGAGTAACATTCTCCTGTGGTGCCAGCCTGTTTTGTCACTGGCTGAAAGCACCCGGTGAAATTTGGAATCCCTGCCATGTTTTTCTCTCGTTTAGCGAGAGCAACTTGGCATTCGGCTGCCCCCCCCCCATCCACACAGACACTTATTTTAAGTTAACATTAAAAAATAAACAGTAAAAACACATTCAAAAAGCTGAAGGAAAAAAAGGAAGCTGTCACTCCAATTGGCTTCATGCAACCGGCAAGCAGCAGAGCGGGGTTTTCAATAAGGCAGCGGCAGTACGAGGGTCTAGCAGGTAAACCTAATTATTATCACATCCAACCACAAATGCAGCCCTGTTACTGAAGCTGCTGAGGGCACTGACAGCAAACTAATGGAGCAGGGCATTGGGTACAGAGAGAGGGGTCAGAAACCAATAGTTGTATTATTTTATTTTCCTTGTGTTAACAAGTGAATTAAAAGTCCTATGGCCGCCCGTCTTCTCAGCTTTCTCCTATACTGTTCCCCCGCCAGTGCGATCATCTTACAGACTGCTTGCTCTACTGAGGTGCCAGTTTTGTTTTGCTTTTGTTTCATAGTAGAAACAAAAATGAAACGTAACTGGCACCTCAGTATAGAGCAAGCAATCTCTCACATGATCGCCGCAAGCTCCCGATATTCTCCCTGTCTTCACTTTCACTGCACTCATCATCTTCCCATTACAACACCGGTAGCTGCAGGGACAGACAAAGGGAGAAAAAAAACACACAACGAACAGAAGACAATTTTCCTGTTCATATAATCTCACACAAACTTGTTTGCTCGTGTGGTATTGCAGCCCTACCATTGATACCCTGTTCTCTTCCTACTGCGGGGAGGGTAAGCATGACAACCAGGACAGAGACTGTACAAGGATAGTATACGCAGAGGAACTACATTATTTCAAAACATATATTCAACTAATTTTTTACAAATATTTTTTACCAAAATTATTTTGTTTTACAATGCCCATTTTTTCTATGCAGTATTACCTTCTCAGGGTGGCATTATTGAGAAATACTGGACCTTCCAGGGGCTATAAGGCCCTTTGGCTGCGGTGTCAGGCCTCATTACACCCCTGGACGGTCCGATATTTCCCAATAATGCCCACCCTGTCGGGTATTATTGCTTATATAATGCTCTTACTTTTTATCTAATGTTTTAGAATAGATTCCTGATATTTGGAATCATTGTACTGCAGAGTTAATTGATTCCACAGTTCTAAAGAAAATGTCTCTCAAGAGAAGTGATATATAAATGATTACCTATCAATTGTATACCCTCATTGCTTCACTCCAACATCCACAAAATGGATTTTTATACAATTTATATTTCCTGATATTGTAGTTTATATGTAAAGCTTTTTTTAGAACTACATGCACTAACCAACTGTAAAAATATGCCTTTTAGGTAGTTTAAACCAGGTTTGATATACATTTCATTACCTTAATTGCCGGTTGTAATTTGTTACGTGCCTCCTCCTATCCTGAGGATGCATCATATTCATTGTTCTAAATTTTTTATTTGTACACATCACTGCTGGTGGATAATATAATAACCGGATACAACAGTGCTACAAATATAGCATAAGGAAAAAACAGCGATGTCTGAATGGCGTACCACAGACAGAGACAGGAATTAAGCAGTGCTGTGCAGTAAGCGCTACCCAGGTTGCTGTCCATAGTACTAGGAAGAAGACAAGGGCTGGAAAATCAAAAATGGTGGATGAGTTGCTCCCGTGGCAGAGAGGACCGAGACATGAAGCTGCTTGGCCACAATGGTGGTGGAGATCAGGGTTCTAATCCTGGCAGTCAAAATTTTGTTTTTCTCCTATAATACAGCTCTAACTCAGAGTTGATTATTTTAGTTAAGGGGGTGTGGAGGGCAGAGCCCCCACTAAACTAAGTGTTTGGACTGGTAGCAGTCGTCGGTGTGCTTTGTGACCACTACCAGTGGCATTGCCTTTACTTGCGGCATTTGTTCCTGCCACTGTTCTGCATAGTGCTGTATGGAAGGTGCTGTTATTGACAGCGCTGTTCATACATGTGCTATTCGGACCTAGTGACAAATAATGTAAGGGCATTTCTGCATTAAGTTACTAACTCTGATAAAACTACTTCTGGAGTGAAACGTTAGTTGTTTTTGCCATAATATGGCGTAGCACTGCTCCCTGATATTCATTGCACTACTGCACTTTTGTTGTTTTTAGTATTCATCCTATGAATTCCCATATGATTTTCTATTAAGCGGGTTAAAGTTTTACTGCTGACTATGGAATAACACTGCTTTTTATCTGATGTACAAGTGGCAAGTACACAAATGTGCAATAGTACAATGAATAGCAGGGAACAATGCTACAACAGATTAATGCAGAAAACAACTAACGTTTCTTTCTAAAACATCACTGTAGATGGGCTCCCATTGTCTGCTTTTTTTCATTGACTGTTGGACTGGGGGGGGCTGGGCACCTAGTGTTAGAATGGGGGGTTGGCAGCACTGGGGTTTGGCTGTCATTGTTTGCTTACTTTTTTACCTTACTGTCTGACTCTAGGTTTAGGGACTTGGTGTCAGAATTAGGGAAGTCTAGTGGCAACAGAGTTGAGCAGCAAGTGGCTACTTGCTTTCATTTTAGTTTACCACCCTACCCCATAATTGGGCACCCAATGTTGGGGGCAGCGAGTGGCATTGTGGCTTGGCTCCTGGTGACTGCCTAGCTGCCTGAATCAGGAGTCACCCAGCTCACCATGCCCACCAAACCAGAACTGCATTGCCATTGCTTGCAAGCTGCAGCACAGATGCTCCCCCAACCCAGCAGTATAGCTCACCTTAAAAGAGCTGTACTCTGCTGTGCTTCTTTTATACAATACTACAGCATAATCTGGTCAGTAATGAGAGAGTGCAGCACCAGCTAGCCACCCTGCCCAGCCAGTAGCTGCAGCACAGAGTCAGACCCTCAAGTAAAAGTCCTGCCCACAGCAAAAACAGCCAAGAAAGAAACTGCCTGCAGAACCAGAGTGACAGGGTTCTGACTGCTTGTGCCTTTTCATTAAGGTAAGTGGATGGTTTATTTAAAAATGTCTCAGTACTGTGGGGCTAGGATGGGGGAGACTCAAAAGAGAGAACGCATGGCCCTTGATCTCCTGGCCTGCCACTGTGGGTGGCCAATCCATTGAGGACCATTTTGGTAGGTGGACGCCCACTGTAAAGGGTTGGGATGGCCATTTCTTCTTGTTCAGCTGATGGGGAAGGCTTTACTTCTCCTGTCCCCGGGAGAATAGCTTTGCTTTTCATGGTGGGGGGGCCCTGATTCTCCCCGCTTGGGGGGGTGAGGATGGCCCTGCTTGTTTGGGCTTGGGGGAAGGGTATCTCCCTGTTTCTCCTGGCTTGGGGGTGACCCTGCTTTTCCTGGCTTGGGGGGGTGGCCCTACCTTCTGGGTCATGAGGCCCAGCTTCTCCTACTAGAGAAAACAGGGAGCAGGGCCACACCCCCCTCGAGCCAGGAGAAGCAGAGCCATCCATCCCAAGCCAAAAGAAGCCGGGCCATCTGTACCCCCACTCCCAAGACAGGAGAAGCAGGGCCATCCCCTGTAAAAAAATAAAATGGAATTTGCATTTTTAATTTTAGAAACATAACATTCATCATTATCTCAAATACTCCAAGAAGCAAGCATGAATATGCACACATGCTTTCCATTCCAGTTTCAATAGGTGCCCTGGCTTCCAACTGTGGTGCCTAGACAGTGCCCTGGTAACCAACAGAAGCAGGAGCTGCACTGTTGCTAGATTTACATGCTGTGAAACTTGATCAAAAGAAATAAAAAATGTAAATTTGGAAGTGGACATTGGACAGAAAAATTAAAGAGGCGAGGAATTTGCAAAAACCACTGCAAAAACATAATATCTTTATGGTACTGAAAAAGAAAATAAAATGTCAACAATTATGTATATAAAAGCACACAAGAAGGCTGAAGATTAATGACCAGCATAATCAAAGGTTAAGACTCAAATGTATTGCAAGGAAATCTGAGGGGGAGCTGAAACCATTAAAATACTAGAAAAGGCACACAGCTTCATTAACTAATTATTATAAATATCTTAGTTTTAAAAACACATTTTGCAGGAAATCAACACATATACTACAGATTCAGGTAAATATGCTAGAGTGCAGGAAAAGAAGTGCTACTGAAAATAAATAATCTTTTCATTGTTTATGGAAGCTAGCTGTTCCATAGCTATTTATCTTACGTGCCCTTGAAACGATGAATGTGTTTCAACATAAATTACAGACATTATCGCCTTAAGCTCTTTTAAGAGGCATAATTATTTAAGGAGCTCTAGAAACAGTGCTATATACTGCAGGCAGGGTAGAAGGATACAGCTGTTTACCAAGTTGGATTCAAATGAAAACATGTGTATCTTATACTCACTAAAGTGCTACAAAGTTGGGGAGGAGAGGTGATTCTCCAGAGCATTTGTTTCTTAATCCCTAGGCTGCCGAAAGAACTAGAATGAAGCTATTTGATTGAGCTCTGGATTGATGTTCAGTTTGAAGCACTGTAAGGGTTAATTAAACTGAAGGGTTGCAAAGAGGTGGAAGGATCAATTGAAAGCTCCAAAGGAAGTTTTCCGAGGTCTGAATCCTGTAGCTCATTTTTAGAGCTGATGTAATAGGGCTGCAGGCTCCGCCTACCTGCAGCCCTAAAAAGAGTGCTCTCACCATGGCCTTTGGGGGTAATTGAGCTGGGTGCACCCATACTTGGGGTTTGAGGACTGTCGGGGGGGGGGAGTCTGTGGGGCAAAGCATTGATCTTGAATTGCCTAAAGTATTGGAATTATGACTGCTTAGACTATAGAGTTACTGCTACCCCCATTGTTCCCATTTTACCCTTCTGCGTGCCCCTTGTTCTTTCTGTACTCTCCCTTTCAAATAAATTATATGTTTGGATTGCATTTCATGGTTTGGGGACCATCATTACTTACTGTATCACTTGTTTTGGGGGTGGAACTGTGTGGGTAGTTTATGCACTGTTTCCTGGTGGGGTAATAATAACCTTGTGTGTCAGCATCCAGGCACCCCCATATTGCCACCCCAGGTGGGGGAACTGCGCCACTTTAGGCCAGTGTACCCAGTTTACCACATCTTTAGGTAACCCAGGCCAGCCCCCTCAGGAGGTGGAGAGAGGTGAACCACAAGGGCCCCAGACGGTCTGCTATACTAGTATCACACATCACCCGGTGGCAGAATTTCATCCCCCATCCCATTATGAAGCCATTAATTCTGCCCAACACAACTCCCTCCACCTCAGTGTGTTTCAGGATCTGCTTCATACTGCCTGTGTCTGGTCCCCTCTCTCTAACTAGTCTCTCTCTGCCCAATGGCTCATCCCGCCCCACCTTGGTGCTGTCCCTCTACCCCTCCACTCCTACCATTAGCTATTTGGAGCTCCCCTCCCTTTCGCTTTGCCTGTGATTTCTACTTTTATGCTGCAATATCCCAATCATGTGGCCTGAACTTATTTCACTGCCAATATTGTTTATTACAAACTGCTGTTTCACATACCTGTTTAATGGATTGCTGCATATTGACTCATGTTTTACTGTTAAGTGTTTGTTTGCATTCACTGTTATTTCTTGTTCTAAATATCTTCCGTATACCCCTCCCCCAAGATGCACCTGCAAACAAAATAAATCAATTAAGCAAAAAGGACTGAGAAGCTAGTCCTTTCAAGGGATTAATGACCAGTTGGTGGCCTTGAGCCATTTCCTTCCAGCTAGTTGTTAATTTATTTATTTGTTTTTGATTACGGGGTAGGTGCACTAGACATAGGAAATGCCTATTTTCAGGCATGTGACAGGAGAGTAATAACAATTACAGTCAAATACAGAGTAGTAGAAGTACATTGGATACAAAGTCTGTGAATCAGTTCAAAGCAAAATAAATAAACATCTCAGTCAGCATAATACACCAGTACAAGGAAATTAGATTGTAATTGCAATTATGAGTTTAATTGCAATAACAACTTTCATTTTTACCATTTATTTTATTTACTTTCAGGTTCTGGGCAGAGTGGCACAAGCTGTGCGTGCTGCACAATGTCAAATGGCAGCTGGAGCAGTCAGTTTTAAGACATTAACCACCAATCCAGTAGCCAATCAGGAGCCTCGCTAGACTCATGAATGTGTAATTAGACTTATAATAAATAATAAATGTTTCCTTTTTTCATATATCTTTTATTATGCAGCCAGCTGCCCCCTACAGGCCTGCTCGCCTACCAGCCCCAGCACCCCACTTATGATCACACTTAACTTGTGGGGACCAGTCGGGGAGTGGAGTGAAGGAGTGCCGGAGCCATTGACGGTGCTGTCACCCTGACTCCTGCCATTATCTATCAGCGCATTTCTTCCCCAGTTTCCCAAGGTGCCTCCTACTAATGTTGCAATGTGCAGGGCTGCAACACTGGGAGACAGTTTTTAATCTTTGGTAGCCTGGTAAGACCCACTAGGCACAAGGCCTGTTTTCCGGGGTGACCTGGGAGCACTGGGGAGGTTAAAGGACTTGCTCATGGTCACACAGAATGCAACTGGAGGTTGTGGCCAGATCTGCTGGATGTACCAAGCTTATTCACAGCTCATTACTCTAACCTCTAGGCTATACAGCCAGCTCAAATCAGATGTTTGCCGATTCCACTATTCTCCCAGTACTAAGTACAGTCCTCTGTGACTGCACTTAGTCCCAGGGTGGACAGCAGGACCAGCAAATAAAAGATCGAAGCTTATAAAAAATTTAACATGCACTGCAGGCTATTGAATATTCCACTGCTGCAGCCCTGCTCTAAAGTTAGCTGCAGAGGATTCTGGGATTTGTAGTTACAGAAAAAGTCGGCTTGAAAGTCACCAAAATCAGTCTGATACAATCTACTATACTGCAGTAAACAGTGAGTAAAAAATATGTTTTTTTTGCAGACAAAGTGCAGACTGGTATCAGCCCCGCACTTGGGTGTGGAACTTAGTGTTGATTGTTCCCTTTTAATATAACTATTTAATGCATATGAAACATTGCTCAGTTTAAGATGTAAGCCCCCCTCATTTGGGGCTTATTTTGTAGGTTATGGCCCCATTGGCATCCCGCTGCCCCGTTGGGTCCCTGTGAGTGGTCCTAGTGGGATCGGGCCATTGGCACCCCGTATAGCTTCCAGAGCTGTGGCTGCCAATATCCAGGTTCCTCAGCACCATGCCAGAAGGGGGACAAGATCCGTAAAGTGTTTCTGCACCTCCGGGTGCTTTGGGAGGCAGTACTCAGTCCTGAGAGCAGTGTGGCATGGACTGAGAGAAAGTATATATTAAAGATGGCCGCAATGTGCCGTGTGCATGAGCCATCCCGTCTTAAAGGAATCACGCCTCCATTTTCAAAGTGCCAGAAAGGACACAAAAGGGGGGGGTATCGGGAGCCCCAGTGGGCTAAAAGGGGCTCCCACAAAGTAATAAAAAGGTGTCCTGGCTCCCACTGGGTAAGTGGAGCCAGGGCATGTAATTATCAGTCCATGAAATGGCTTTAATTAAAGTATTGGGGCTACATTTGCTGGGCGTAGTGTAAATAGTAAATAGGCCCCTGAGACGTGACCTGCAGCAGGGGCTGCTGGGAAAGTGTCAGAGGGTACCAGAATCGCCCGGAAACTGCACAGTCAATCAGAAAGAAAGCTATGAAAATGTACAAAAGGCAGTGAAAATCCCGCTAAAGGAGTTCTCCCAGGATCCAGGCTGGATAGACTCTGCTTGGGCTTCTTAACCCCAAGGGCTGTCTGAGAGCCCTACGGGCCTTATGGCCACACAATCCAGAAAAGAGGCATAGTACCTAGAAGCTGTTTGAATTGCCAGGGAAGAAAGCTGAACTGCTGATTTTATTTTCTCTGCTGAGATTTGAACCTGCTGCTGGTGAGTGTGGACTTGTGCCTAGTAGTCTGCAGAGTTGGGAAACTGCAGGCTGAACCCAGAGAGTGTGAATTTGCAGCCGAGACTAAAGAGTTTCTGCAGCTAAGCAGAGAAAGAGACTTTGCAGCAGAGAGAGTCAAGACATATTTGCAGCTGAAGATAAAGTGTTTGCAGGGAGAATAAAGAGTTTGTGGCAGAGAGTACAAAGACTGAGCAAGCCAGAGAAATTGTGTGTGCTGGGGCTAGACGCTGAGCCAGAGCCCAGCTGAAATTCTGTTTTCAGAAGCTGTATTCCCAGCAGAAAGTCTAGGGGGCACCTGCCTAACCAGTCCCCCAGACCAACAGAGAGATCACCAGAGAGAAAGACGTTGAGAGGCCTGTCAGGTGAACACCGCAAACAAAGGCCCTGTCTCGAAGTTTGGAAAGGCCTGACAGGTGAAGACCAGCATTCTGTATATCTTCAGCCAGCTGCTGCTTTCCTGAGGACTGCTGCTGTGGTGCACCACCAACTTCTGATATCAGCACGGTAGCACTGAAACAGGTTTCTGCAAACCCCCCCCTCCTCCAGACTGTAAGTACCCCTGGTCTGCGGCTCATGGGAGTTCCTATTTTAGCAAGTTAGCTAGGTAGTAAAAGGGGGTTAAGTCCTGGGCAGGACTCTGTCAGTGCCAAGTAGAGACCCAGGCATTCAAACAAAAGTTTTGTGTGTTTAAAAGAATTGGGCCCCAACACAAGTACCCAGCTCGAGCTACCAGACTGTAATCTTCTCTGCACCCCTGGTGTGGTACCCACTGCTACAACTAGACTGTACAGTGAATAGCATTCTGGGAAAAGCCGGGTGCATCTGCAGGTGGGAGGTGGGTATGCTGTGTGGAGTAGTATTGTTTCCACCAGTTATTATTGTTGTTGTGATATTTTCCCAATTTCCCCCTCCCTATAATAAAAAACTGCCATTGGTTCATTACATTCTGTTATTGTAGATTATTGTAAAGTGGGTGCTGTTATTGTGTGGGGGACTGCCTGTGGGGGCAGTTCTTGTATTTTCCTGGGGGTGGTAACCTGCAATTTATCCACCGCATATCCCAGGCACCAGGATTTTGGGTAAAAAAGTGCTTGAAGTAATAAAATTCCATTTAAACTGGATGGGGGGGGGGGGACTTGGTAAAAGATGTCAATAGATGTCCAGACACAAATACTGTTCCCAAAGTATCCCCGGAATGGAAAGCAGTACTCATTAATGCTAGGAGCCGAGTGGGCAAATCTGATGAATTCAACTTGATGTTACTTACACAGAACATACACTTGGCCATGATCACAGAAACATGGTGGGATGGTATGGACATGTGGTAAAAAATGTCCCTGGGTACAATTTGTTCTCAAAATCCAGGACTTACAGGAAGGGGGGGGGGGCATAGCCATGTTCATACATGAATCTATAAAATGCGAAGACATACGGTGGGACATGGGTGACCTAGAGTTACTATGGGATAAATTGTTTCCTTACAAAGGCACCAAAATCATCCTAGGGTTACTGTATAGATCCCCTTCCACTGCTCTAACGGATGATATGGAAATACTTAATGTAATAAGCAAACTGGATCCAGTGGACAGAACACTTTTGGTGGGTGATTTCAATCTGCCTACTATTGATTGGAAGAGGTTGCAGGCCAATAGCAATACAGCTAAGAGGTATCTCGAGATGTTCAAGCAGTTGGGATTATAACAGTTAGTGCAAAAAAGTACCAGGGGATCTAAAATCTTAGACCTAGTTCTTATTAACATGGGTAACTCAGTCAGCAAAGTTTCAATAAAAAGCCCACTAGGGAACAGCGACCACTCTTCTGTCCACTTTAGCATTTCTGAGCCACTTATTAACAATACACCAGGGATGGGTTATTCAAAAGGGTTGCTCCATACGCAATAGGGTTGCGCCAGCGCAAGTCCAAAATTGCCCCATTCTGCGATATTCAGCAGGAGGCAGTTGCACCACAGAAAACACGCTGAGCAACAGCGCAATGCTAATGAAGGTATGCGCAATTGAAGGGGGTGGAACCACGCATAAAGTGTGCAATGCAATATTCAAAGGCTTGAGCAATGCGCAACAGCGGATCAGGCGGAAGTTGCGCCATAGCAGAAATGAGCCAAAATAAAAAGGCTCAAGGAAGAGGCACAAGAACGCAACAGGGAAGCCACATGAGGCAGGGAGACAGAGAAGGCCAGAGCAACAAACAGTGCAGGCCAGGGAGTGCACAGGACAGAAGAGGGGCAAGGGAAGGTGTGTGGGGCCACAGAGTGCAGAGGCCAGTAGGTGTACCCGGTGCAGTGGAGGTAGCAGTCAGGACAGCGGGGGTAACAGAGCAACAACAGCCAGGGAGGGAAACACAAGCCAGGGACATGGACAGTGCCAGCTTCCACATGGAAGCTGTAATGAGGGGGGTGAGAAGGCATGCTGCAGGGGGACGTGGCCGTGGAAGGGCCCGTCGGCGGTACACCCCCAACAGGCAGTACCAAGCCCACATCAGTTTTGAGCTGTATTAAGATGTCGAGATTGTGGGCCGTTACAGCCTGAACAGGGCAATACTGAGGCAGCTCTGTGAGCTGTGCAGTGATGTGATGCAGGCACCCTCACGCTGGAGTCACGCTCTGTCAGTGGAGACAAAGGTAACAGCCTGCATGTGCTTGCTCGCCACGGGTACCTTCCAGAGACCAACAGGGGACACCACTGACATAACACAGTCAGCCACGTCACGCATCCTCACCCAATTCCTCAGCGCACTGCTGCCACATGCTGCGGAGTACATCCATTTCCCCAGCACCGCGGCAGAGCGTACAGCAAACATACAGGAGTTCCACAGGGTAGCACGTATGCCTGGCGTGCTAGGGGTGATAGACTGCACCCATGTGGCCATTCGCATGCCACCTGGCCCTGATGGGGCTGCCGATTGGAATCGGAAGGGGTTTTCCAGTGTCAACTGCCAGGTGGTGTGTGATGCCAGTGGGCGATCATCAATGTCTGTGCCACGCACTGGCGGAGACACGATTCATTCATATGGTACCAATCAGCACTGTGCCATCGATTCGGAGTGGGGACATCCCACAGGACATCTAGTGAGTGAGTATTCAAGTAGGATTGGCAAATCGGGGGCAAGGGTGGGTAAGCCACAGGTGCCATGGAAGTGGCACACAGGGTTAGGGGCAATATGAGCCTGAATATGACACTAACCTCCACTATCTCCACACAGGTGACAGTGGATACCCACTCCATTCCTGGCTGCTCACACTCTACCAGCGGCCCATGACCCCATCGCAGCAACGCTTCAATGAGGCAC
Organism: Neoceratodus forsteri; assembly: GCA_016271365.2. Classification (NCBI taxonomy): domain Eukaryota; kingdom Metazoa; phylum Chordata; order Ceratodontiformes; family Ceratodontidae; genus Neoceratodus; species Neoceratodus forsteri. Next base: position 1,399,384,595 of record CM028131.1, on the reverse strand, counting down.
ACACCGCCACACGCAACATCATCGAGCGGGTGTTTGGGATGCTGAAGGCATGCTTCCAATGCCTAGACACCTCCGGTGGTACCCCTACAGTATAGCCCCTCAAAGGCCTGTGGGATATTCCTGGCCTGTTGTATCCTGCACAACATGGCCAAAGACTGTGGGATAGCCGTACAGGTTGAGGAGGGGGACAGAGCTGGGGACGCTGGTGACGCCGGTGACGATGGGGATGAGCAGCCCCCCCCTTGGATGGCGTAACCCCCGACTGATCTGACTGGCCCAGCTGCACCGGGACACCATCACAGAGGAGCACTTTGCCCAACACAGGTAAGTCATGGGGCCATGTGCAACCAACAGTGGCTAGGGCACAACCCACATACACACAGGGAAACACACCAGGGGTGCATGACGGCGAGGGAAGTGGCAGGGCACAGAAGCACACACACACAACCAGGGAGGGGTGAACAGTAACACGCCACATGGACAGACACACACACACACACACACACACACACACACAAAACAGGCACAAAGTGCACAGGGGTCAGGTGCACAACAGAGCAGGAACACAGACACTAAAAACACACATGTCCACAGGCCACCACCACCACCTGTACGGTCCATGTATGTGTGTCAGATGCTGGGCACCCTTGCACTTTGGTGTACAGTGCAATGCAGGCATCATCATACACACGCACCTGTGGACAGCAGTCGGGAGGGTGTGCAGGTGGTCCATGTGTCTACATGTAGGGCAGGGCACCCACTGGTGCACTGCCCACCGAAAGACACATTGCACACAGGGCAGCACCAGACAGGACCCACACTGGGAGACAGCTCAGTCATGCGGCACAGTGCCACGGCCACCTCGGATGCGTGGGTGGCCCCGCTGAGACCCAGCAGCACTGGCAGGCTGAGCACGGGCCACATGGGGTGGCACCGATGGACCACCAGGGGTCCCACTGCGTGAACGCGACCTTGTCCGCACAAAGGTCTGCAGCATACCGAACATACCTGCACCAGGGGTGCTCGGGATGCCCACAGCTGAACCCAGCATCGACAGGGTGGGTGTCGCACGATGCCGGGAGTGGGGAGTGGATAGCGTACTGCGTGGTGTGAGCGGCACAGGGGCACCTGACTGTCTGCCCAATGTGGCCATGACACCGACCACTGCCTGTGTCAGCCTGTCGATGGCAGTGGTCACATCCACCCGCAAATGGTCAATCCGGGACAGGATCCTCTCGGTGTCCCTGCTGTGCCACTCCAGAGCCACACACAGTGCCTCACGGATGTTGCAACCCGCATCTGCTGCTGTACTGATGCCTGCAGCAGGCAGGTGTGCTCATCAAAGAGGTTGTCTGCCACATTGGCAACCTGTCCCTCAGGGTCTAGAAGGGCGTGATGTACAGCACCCCTTGAGGGTGGCCCTGCTCACCAGGACCAGATATGGGCATGTCCCAGGCAGTGCACCTACATCACCGCTGAGCCCTGTACCCCCAGTCCCGTTGGGTGACTGCTGCTGCTGCCCCTCCGCCTGCTGTGCCCATGGGATCAGTGGTTCCACTGCTATGGCCGCAACAGTGCCAGTGACCTGCACAGCCACCGGTGCTACCCCACCGGTGCTGACAGGCACAGCCTGGGACTGTGCTGACATGCTGGCACACACATCGGAACCAGCTAGATCCATGGGCGTGAGCTGTCCTGCTGTGTGTCCATTCTGTGACACACACATGTCAATGCCCATAGTGGTCGGTGCATCATCGATGGTGCAGGTCTGTGCCACAGCCACAGCCGCAGCATGCTGGCATGCTTGCGTGCCAGACCGCTGAGACACAGGAAGGGCACTCCCCACACCTGTCTCAACATCAGTGAAGGTAGCCAGGCGTGCACACTGGCGCAGTGCACACCGGCAATCTGCGGAGGTGGATGGTCCCTCCTTCAACTACGGATGGCTGTCTGCAGTGGACAGGCCCTCCACTGCTGACCCCTGTAGATGCACAGGATCTGTAACAGAAAAGAAGGACACATTAGTGCATGTGAACTACCTTCCCCCCCGACCATGACATACCATGCAGTGATGGGCTACCACCTGTCTGGAAGCCACCTCCAGGAACACCCTCAATGGCACTGCGCTGCATGCTTGCAGCGAGCATGTCCTCCGCCAGGGTCAGCTGCACCACCTCCGGCTGTCCCCCGCCTGTTGCAGCACATGCCGCCCTGATGGCTGCAACCTTCTCCTTCACCCTCCTCCTGTCAGTCCCCTTCTTCTTTTTACACTCCTGCACAGAGCGCTGGTGGCTGCCTTTCAGGTTGACGGCACATGCCACCCCCTCCCATGCAGCAGCATGGGCCTGAGGGGTGCCCCGCCGTCCACTGAGAAGTGGCTCCTCAGCCAGGTAGGCCTCAAACAGTGCCTCTGTCTCCACCTTCATAAAGTTGGGCCTTCTCTTCCGCCCACCATCATCCTCCTCGCCCAGTCCTCGCTTGGTCATTTCACAGCCTGTAGTGAGAGTGGTCACCTGTGACTGTGCAGCACACAGCAATTCTCTGGGGCCATGGTCCAGAACAGCACAATGCATGCAACTCACCTATCAACTGCAGTAACCGAATATGGCCACTGCAGAACAGTGTCGCATATTTATAGCGCAATGCATGCAAATTAAGACTGGAGCAACTTTAATGAAATGCAAATCGCGCCGCTGCGCCATTGAATGGCTGATTGGATGATTTGCATATGACGGCTGAATATCGTGCTGTTGCACTTTGTGCAATACAGTTGAACCGGCTGAGCCAATGGCGCAGTTCTGTGACTGCGTAGTACACCGCACTGCGCATGCCCAGGTAGCTTACGCAGGCATCTGCCGCGCTGATGGTGTGCTGTGCACGATAGGCAATTCAGGACACGGCCACCATTGTGCCAGTGGCGCTACAGCGACGGTCACTACATGGCGCTGTGGCACAACTGCGCAGTAGTCCACTGTGGCAATGGCACACAGGCGACCAATCGCGCTGGACGTATAGACGTCCAATGGCGCTGTGCGTGGCCTTGTGCCAGAGACCCATGACCCTATGCCCGACCTTTACCCCCTTGGCGCTGTACATATGGCATGTCTGCAGCTCTATCGCGCTGTTCGGTAACAGCGCAATAGGGACTGGCAGCGCTATACGAACAGTGCGATAGGGAATAGCGGAGTTGTATTGCGCAACAGTTCCACGTGGGATTGCCATGCTGCAGAGCGCCATATTGCCTACTATATACATGCAGGGATGGCACACAGGAGAGCCCCACAATGGAGTGCAGTGGAACTGGCAAACCTGTTGGCCATAGTGGAGCCTCACCATGGCCCACTATTTGGGGATGAACCGCTGAACATGGCAAGGACCCATGTGTGGCAGCAGGTGGCCACCACCCTTGAGGAGGCCTCTGGCTGGCGGCAAACCATAGAGCAGTTCAGGCACCAGTACGGTGACCTGCGGAGGAGGGAGCCGGCACTACTGGCACGACTTCGGTCACGTGCCAGGAGGGGTGTGGTGCCTCGGCCAGGTGGGTGAGCCATCTATGCACCTGTATTGTCCGTATGGGTAACACTGTGTATTGTGTCCAGCACATGGGGAGGGTTGGTCTATGGTTGGCTGTGGCGGTGTTTACAGGATATGTGATGTATGGGTCTGGCTGGGTGGGCGGGCACACTCATTGGGGCAGGGGGATGTCTGCTTTGGGATTTCACTGATGTGTTTCTCACCTTTTGTTTCCCACAGGCATGGCAGAGTGGAGGAGGGCCCAGGCTGAGGTGCAGCAAGGGGTGGCAGCGGTGGCTGTGCGTGGTGTTGGTGGTGGTGATGAGCCACGGCAGCAGCAGCAGCAGCTGCAGCAGTATGATGAGGGTGAGTGACATGACATCATGAATGCTATTGCATGCTGTGGGGGGGGCAGGGCATGGCCGCCATCCATGGACAACACTGCCATGTACGCAACATGTGACAGTCAGCACTGTCCAGTAGCACTGCATGTCTGGGAGTGCGTCAATGGTGGTCCATGCATGCACTGGGCACATGGCTGTGGCACTGCCTTCCCACCGCGTAGCCACGTGACTATACAGCCTTGGTTGTGCTGTGCTGGATATGGGTTGTGTGTGTGTGCAGTGGCACACATGGCTGTTGCTGCCTGGTTGGGCATGTCTTGTGCATGGTCACTGTGGGAGGGTGCAGTCCATCACAGGAGCGGGGCACTTGGCTGTATGCCATGCATGTTGGGTCGGCTTCAGGGATATAGACAATCACAGCCATTGATTCTGATCCCTTGTCCTAGGTGTCCAGATCCTGCGGAGGCTTGAGAGGTCGGTCCACCAGCTCATTCAGGTGGCCATGGATTCCCTCGACATCCTGAGGGACCTGCAGCACCATGGCGTTAGGCGCAGGAGGAGGCACTGGGACCAGCAGCAGGCGGATGACGAGCGGGCTGGCAGGCAGTAGCTGCCCATCACCTCCCCCCTTTACCCATCCCTGACACCCTGCCTTACTTCTCCCAGTTGTTCACTCCTGCTCCTTACCCACCCCTACCTTGTACCTGTACCCCCACTCTTGTATTATATATATTTGTATATAGTTCTGGTTGTTTGTATTGTTATTGTTATTATATTAATTGGAAATATATATTTTGTGATGAATACTGTGGTGGTCTCTGATTTGAAGCTGGATATAGGTGCTCAGTTGCAGTGGTGTGCATGGCATCTGGGGTGGTATTGTCTTGGGTATGTGTGTGTGTGGGGAGGTGTCTCTGGTGTGGGAGTGGCTTTCAGTCGGTCTTGCCATGTGCTGCCACCCACTGCTGGGTGCTCATGGTAGGTCTGGCTTGTATGGTTCTGTGGTACACGAGGTTGCAGTGTGACAGGGGGGGATGCATGGGGATTCCTGCAGTGACAGTCACTGCTCATGGGTGGTGTCTTGGGGTCACAGTGAGGGTGTGCTGTGCACAAGGGGGGAGCTGATGTGCACTGGGATGGTCTGCCCCCTTTGTGTGGCAGTCTCAGCTTGCCAGTGGGTGTGCTGGGGCAACATGGCCTAGCTGTGCTTTGTTGGCTTGTCCCCATGGGCCAGTGGATATTCCATCCCTCCCCCACTTGTGCTGTGCTTTGGGTGTGGGGGTGCATTGTTAGTTCTGCAGTGTGTTCCTGTGCCCATCTGTGGCATGGGTGGTTGGCCCCTACCTACCTCCCTGGTTGTGCAGTTCCATTGATCTGCTGCTGGGGGGCTCTCTGCTTGTGCTATGGCACCTCTGGACTGCTCAGCTGGGCTGGCCTTGTTGTGCTATAGCACATCATATCTGCTCAGCTTCCCCTTCCTGGTTGCGCTCTGGGGTTTGCTGCAGCATTTAAACATCCTTCCCTGCAAGATCACCAGCCTTTTATTTTCACTGGGACAATTGTGCAATATACTTTGAGCAGCAGCTATCCAAGAGATCTGTGTTTTTGGAACAGTTTGGCAGCTTGAAAATGACTGTGAGTGCAGCATATGTGTAACTTTGTAACTGAAACTGCTCTGATTTGTTTCATCTTGCTGCTCTGCTGAACTGAGGGGATTACCCAGGTGTGTGCAAGAGGCCATTTACCTGCATGTAATTTCAGCTCAGGGGTGAGCCAACAACAGAGCAGGTTTGCCTCTGTGGGAGGGTTTGCTGCAGCATTTTAACATCCTTCCCTGCAAGATCACCAGCTTTTTATTTTCACTGGGACAATTGTGCAATATACTTTGAGCAGCAGCTATCCAAGAGATCTGTGTTTTTGGAACAGTTTGGCAACTTGAAAATGACTACGAGTGCAGCATATGTGTGACTTTGTAACTGAAACTGCTCTGATTTGTTTCATCTTGCTGCTTTGTTGAACTGAGGGGATTACCCAGGTGTGTGCAAGAGGCCATTTACCTGCATGTAATTTCAGCTCAGGGGTGAGCCAACAATAGAGCAGGTTTGCCTCTGTGGGAGGGTTTGCTGCAGCATTTTAACATCCTTCCCTGCAAGATCACCAGCTTTTTATTTTCACTGGGACAATTGAGCAATATACTTTGAGCAGCAGCTATCCAAGAGATCTGTGTTTTTGGAACAGTTTGGCAGCTTGAAAATGACTGCGACTGCAGCATATGTGTAACTTTGTAACTGAAACTGCTCTGATTTGTTTCATCTTGCTGCTTTGTTGAACTGAGGGGATTACCCAGGTGTGTGCAAGAGGCCATTTACCTGCATGTAATTTCAGCTCAGGGGTGAGCCAACAATAGAGCAGGTTTGCCTCTGTGGGAGGGTTTGCTGCAGCATTTAAACATCGTGCTCACGCATAGCGCGAGCGTGTGCACGAGCGTGAGTGGCGCGAGCGCCACTCGGTGTAAATTTTGCATGGGAATACGTACCCATAAAAGAGTGGGACCTCATTTTAAATAGGTTTTATTGCTTCTCTGGTTTTGTATTTTTTGGTTTTAACTGGTGGGTCTGGTTGTTTTTGGGTGGGAAGGCTTTCTACAAATTTAAGGAGTGATGCTCTTGGAAGATTTAGCTGTTTAGATAAGCTGTCACCTGACTCCTTTTTAGTCCCCTTTTTTTTTTTTTGAGTTAGGATTTGATTTTTTTTTCTTTCTCTTCTTTCCTTATGTATACTCGAAGTGGTAAGATGGTAAACAAAACTGTTAAAGGGGCAACTAAAGGGAAGCAAAGGATAAATCAAAAATAATAAAAAAGCAATTGCTGTGTTTTACGTGGGAATTGGTCATCAACTCGACCCCTAAGGATTTGGTAGAAGTCCCGTGTATCCTACTTACCTCACTCCTTTAAGGAGTTTATGAATGAGGAATGCAGATCAGATTTAGCTGGAGATAATTCAGAATTTAATGGAAGAAATCAAATTCCGATGGCTAAGAGCTGGGATAAGATCAGTCCGAATAATACAAATCAAGAGACTTTGATTAATTCATTGAAGAACCAATTTAGTGGTAGCGATGGGACTAACAGGGAATTTGAGGAATTTAAACAATTATCCTCTTTTGACAATAAGAATATAACTCCGGACTTGGAAGTAATTAGTAACTTAGAGACTGGTATTAAAATTCCGTCCCAAGGGAAAATCACTGATTTCTTTTAAAATAAAAAAACCTTTCCTAAAGCCCCTAATAATATTTTTCAGGATGTTCCAAAAATGAACAGCACACATATGATTTCCAATATAGGAGGTTACGATTGTACCACTTTTGGGGGAAAAAACAAATATAGCGGATCATTCCCAGGTTTTCAGACAAGATGAGTGGATGGGAGAGATAGAAGCAAGTCAGCAATGCATGTCTGGGCAAGGAGATTATATAGATAAAGATGATGGTATTTCATGCTTTCCCTCAGGAATAAAGTTATTTAGTCCATTAGAGATCTCCAGTGAGGTAGGGGTCTGCAATATCGACTCTAAAGAAATTGTGTATTCATCCTTTAATGATGCGCCTGAAGAGTTTTTTCAAAAAATGGACAAACAGGTCCAGGACATCCATTTAGATAAAGATTTTTTGGTTCAGTGTCCGGATACCATATCGAAATATACCATTAAGGCATATAATGGTATTAAGACAGCTTTGGAAACTCTTTCTAGTTTGTGTGCTGTGAAGTTTGCTGCTTTAGAACAACAAATTTCACAATTATTGGGGGAAAAGAAAGTTCACAGATCTAGGCATAATTTGTCATTTTCTCCCCTAAATGTTCAAGAGCCCTCAAAAGGCAAAAGAGGGGTGGGAGGCAGAAAAAGGGGGAAGAAAGCTTGGGCCTGTGGGACTTACTCAGACTCCTAACTTAGGAAAACAGAAAGATGAATTAAACATTAAGGATGAAAAGACTAATAAAATTGGGGTTACAGGTACCATTAGGATAGGAGAGGTACAGAGAGATACAAGGAAGAATCCTGACCAAAAAAACAAATCTATACTTGTGGATGGGACACTTATAAAAGATCAGGAAAAGGATGAGGGTGATTACACTGTGAAACAAAAAACAAATTCTAAGGAGAATTTAATTAAGGTAGATCAGTCTAATAAAGATCTTCGCCCAAATCTCATGTTGGCCAAGGAGGATAGTAACCCCAAGGGGTATGACCTGGAAGCATATAATTTAATTTGTACAGGGAAAGAAGTAGTTTTTAAATTAGATAAGCTGTATTTTAAACATTATGAATCTACTGCAACCCTAACCAGCCTGATAGCCCATATGTTGAGAGCAGAATTAGGGTTACCAACAGTCGAAGATGCTCTTATTATGGTGACTAGAGATACTTCCAACCCTACTAATTCAGTTTACTTTATGCTCCCTAACATGGATATGGCAAAATTGGTCTGGGCTAAGCAAGGCCTGGTAGACTCTTTGGGATTACTGTTATCAACACCAGTGACCTGGTCAACAATTTGGAAAAATGTTTATAATAGGGCAAAAATAGGAAAAATGTTAACATATGATATATTCAAAACTACTCTTGTAACACTGAATTGGGAGTTTGAAGTTTCCCGTGAAACCTCAATGATCTCTATTTTTGGGCTGGATATGTTGGAGGGAGAAACTGCTACTAATTTACCATCATTATTGTGGATGATTTTATCAACTATTATCAAAACCTATATACTTCCAGAAGAATTTGTGGAGGTGAATAGAGTTTGGAATGATAAAGAGGGTACTCAGATTAACTGTATTATTGGTTCTGCACAATTGTTGGTATTACTTTTGAAAATAGACATGTGTTGGATGAGGTGGGTATTTACATGGTGGAATTGAATGAGTGGGAGACATCAGGTCAATCTAGAGCCATGCAACCTTGACTAAGTTTTTTGAAATACAAAGTAATGAGTCCTCATTAGAGCAGGAAGGGGTCAAAAGTAACCCTGGTTATAATGTCCTTAATTGGAATATAGCAGAGACTCATAATAACTTTGTGGATCCACAGTGGGTTGCTTTTATTTCATGACATGAAGTGATTATTTTCCAGAGACATGGGTTTAATATCTCCTTTCCTGAATGGGTTATGAAACTAGTTTTGTGCCAGCAATTAAAGGGAAAAAACATGGGAGGAACAAAGGAGGTCTGGTTACAATGATCAAAATTAGGGAAGGATTAAGGGTAATCAAAAGTTACTCTCCAACTCCCGAGATCCTTATGGTAGTGGTTAACTGGGACCTTTATATGGTTCTGATTGTTAACATTTATATTCCACTATGTTTTCACACTTATTCTACATATGATTTTTGGTCCAAACTATCGATGGAAATGGATTTAATGATACAGTCAAATTGGATAGATATTGTCCTTTTAGCTGGGGATTTTAAGCTAGGATAGCGAGTTCGATAATTTATCATTGTTACAAGAACTATTATATATGGCAGATTTGGAAAAAAGAAATACAACTGACATGATTGTAAATGAGGCAGGGAGATGTTTTAGTACTTTTATCACAGAGAATAATTTCTTGATTCTTAATGGCAGATTAGAAGGGGATCATCGGGGTGATAGCCCTTTTTTCTCCACAGTTGGTAAGAGCGTAATTGATTTTATATTATGCTCTCCTTTTAGCTATCATTTCTGTAGGAGATTATATGTGGCTATGAGGACAGAAAGCGATCATGCAGCAATTTTGCTGACTTTTAGGATTTCTGATAGTGTCATTCCTCCCCCCAATAAGCCCTTGGTGGATATTGAGATTAGTGGGAAAAAAAGGTTAAGATTGAATAATGAGTCGATGCAAGGAGTTTGGAACCTTTTATACTCTTCTATTTTTGTTGAGTTATTTCAGCAGGTACATAATGGCTTCAAAGGTGAAAGGATCAGTGAATTATTAAATATAGGGTATCAACAGATTAAGACACTGATTTACTCAGCTAATAGTGTTAAGCCCCAGTTAGCATCCTGGTTTGATGGGTATTGTAAGAGAGAGAAAAGAAATTTGATGAGGGCCATCAGGCAGACAAAAAAAAATCCGAGTAAGATGGCGATTATAAAATTAAATAAAATGCGAAGGGAGTACAAGGAATTTTTCCGTCAGAAAAAAAGAGAATTTACTGAAAAACAATGGGGTGTTATGTATCGAGTTATTAAGGAGGGTGATATTAAGCTTTTTTGGGCTTTGGTGTCCAAGGGGACAGCTGATCAGAATTCTAGACCTCCCATATATATTCTCAAGGAAACTTGGATATCTTATTATAGTCTACTATTTTATAGACATTCTACCAACGATGATGATGTGATAGAAAATGTTAACATTGAGGGGGAATACACATTTTTAGTGTTTTCATTTGGAGAGGTGGAAGAAGCCATTTGAATTTATCAAATAATAAAGCACCTGGACCTGATTTGATACCGGGAGAAATTTACAAGGGGCACTTAAATTATTGGGTAGTTTTTTTTACTAATTTTTTCAATATCTGTTTAAAAGAGAGATTTATCCCATTATCTTGGACAAGAAATATAATAGTTCAATCCATAAAAGGGCCAACTTCATTTGCCATCTAATTATCGCCAATCAGTCTTATTGACATTAGTGGAAAAATCTTTGCTAAAATAATATTACATAAATTACAAGATTGGATAACTGCAAACTCCCTTTATCGATGTTTCAAGCAGGTTTTTCATAAGGATTGTTCTGATAGATAATATTTACATCTTAGCCCATCTGATAGAAAAATACAGATCATTTCAGTAAAATGAAGCTGTATGCTGTGTTTGTAGACTTTTCTGCAGCATTTGACTCGTTAATAGAGCCAAGTTAAGGGAGATATTATTAAATAGAAGCGCACATTAAATTTATTAGCCCCATTATTAGGTTATATTCTCACACAACATCGGCTATTAGATATGATAATAAGGGCAACATTTCTGACTATTTCAGTACAACTGAGTTAAACAGGGATGTCCTTTGGCCCCTTCTTTTTAATTTGTATATTGATGCCCTTCTGACTTATAAAGATATAGATATTCTTGATTCCCCAAAATTAAGAATATCCCAGTACATTGTCTGGCCTATGCAGATGATCTGATTATTTTTGCTTTATCTGCTCAAGGTTTACAAAATAAAATAAATCAATTTTGCTCTAAATGTAAACATTTGGACTTATTAATAAATATGAAAAAAACTAAGCTGCTGATTTTTGCACCCTTACAGGGATATCAAATTAAACCAAGGATTTATTTAAATAACGAACTTATTGAAGTGGTATCCTCTTATATATATTTGGGGGTGAAGTTTGCTTTGAATGGAAATTGGATAGAGCATTGGAGAGGACAAGTGATAAGGGCAAAACTGATTGTTAGGGCTCTCTTACGTTTTGCTAGGAAATATGCAGGGTATTTGGTCTCGACGGCATTGATAGCCGGTGAGGCCAAAATTAATCCTATTCTTTTGTACGGCGCAGAGGTCTGGAACAACAATGTCTATTCATGGTTGGAGATCCCACTTTCTCTCTACTATAAATATTTATTGCAGGTTCCACTTGCCACTTCTAATGTTGTAGCTAGGGCTGAATTGGGTAGAGTACCTATTGTTACAATAATTGATATATGTCTCATGAGTTACTGGATCAAAATTATTAATCAACCGACTAATATTATGCCTCTACTATGCCTTAGAGAAAAATTATCTTGGCACAAATAGAATTTTAGGTCTCCTTGGGTCAAAAATATCCAACGTATTTTGGGCAGTGTTAATATGATTCATCTTTGGACAAATTGGGAGAAATCAATATCAGTATCTTATGTGTTTAAGGAGTATGTCAAAAAAGAAAATACTTAGGCTTGCCTATGATAAGCAAATGGAGCTCCTCAGAGCTCAACGTCAGGCCAGATGGTTAGCTCAAAATAAAATTGATGTATTTATAGAGAAATATCTTACTCTAGGGCTGACCCTGTTAGAAAGAAAAAATGATTACTTGGGCAAGACTGGGAATCATCTGTTCTAAATATGCTTTTTGTAATAAGACGACTCCACCCAATTCAGGTCTGGAGTTTTGCAGATGTAATAAGGGTTTTCAAGAAGATCTTTATCATATTACGGTACAGTGCCCTTTATATAAAATCCCACGGTTTAATCTGTTAAATGATTTTCTTATTAAATATGTGAATGCAAAATATGATATTTTATTCATACTTCTTCACCCTCAGACATTGGAGGAGGCTAAGATGGTTTCAAGTTTTTTTTATCAGGTGTTGAAACACAAAGAAAAATGTCTGTCTGCCTATGACAATTAATTTGTTCATGGATTTTTATGTGTTAAAATTTTAAATGTAATATTAGATTTAATATTTTTTTCTTCTCTTTTTTGTATATAATTTTATGTGCTTAGTATGTTGTAAAGGCTTGATTGCTGAACAATAAAAACATTGAAACCTGAAACCATGGTGCAGGTTGTGCGATATTCAGACATTGGCTGGTTGCGCAATTTGACTTGCTCCATGTTTGAATATTGCATCTATTGCGCATGTGCGTAATGGACTTGTGCTTGCTCCTGCTATTGCACACATTTTGGGCGCAGTTTGAATATCCGGCCCCAGGTATAACAGCTAAGTTGAATTTCAGTAGAGCTTATTTTACCAGTATCAGGAGGGAGCTTTCCTGTTGGGACTGGGGGAAAGATTTAAATAGTGTCTGCTCAGGATATGTGGGTCTCATTGTTATCTAAAGTGAAACATCTTATAAAGAAATATATACCAAATAGTTATAAATATAACAGTACCAAGAGGAACAAACCCGCCTGGATGAACATCTCTATCAAAAGAATGATTAGTAGAAAAAATAGATTGTTTAAAAAGTTTAAAAGCCACAACACACCTTTAAACTATAAAACCTATAGAGAAAGTGTCAGGCAGGTTAAAACAAAAATCAGAAAAGCAAAAGTGCATTTTGAAGTGACACTAGCAGGCAAAGTAAAAGATAGTAAAAAATCCTTCTATTCATACATTAATTGCATGAGGAAAGGACACAGTATGATAGGCCCTTTTTTGAATAATAAGGGACAGACAGCTACCTCTACAAAGATGGCGGATATCCAAAACATATTTTTGCTCAGTTTTTAATGCTGGTAATTCAAAAACACATTCTGGTAAATACAGTTCAAGCCCTGGCTGAGTTATTATTAAGCCCAAAGATGTTTTTGATAGACTCTCAAAGTTAGATGTCAGTAAATCCCGTGGCCCTGATGTACACCCAAGAGTATTACAGGAACTAGCAGGCATATTGGTGCTTCCACTCACTCATGTTTTTCAGGCCTCTTTGGATTCAGGAAAAGTACCCCAGGATTGGAAAATAGTTATAGTGGTGTCCATTTAAAAAAAGGGGCCCAGGTCAAGACCAGAACATTTTGGACCTGTAAGTTTGACCTCCCTGGTGGGAAAGGTTTTGGAAGGACTAATCAAAGACTTAAATTTTAGATCATCTGGAGATTCATGGCCTGGTGGACCCACTACAACATGGGTTCACTAAATCAAGGTCTTGCCAGACAAATCTTTTGGCATTCTATGAGAATGTCAATAGGGAATTGGACAATGGAAACTCAGTTGATGTGGTTTGTATGGATTTTGCTAAAACATTTGACAAATAGCCCCATATGGAATTATTCAATCTGTTGGAAGAAATCAACCTGGACACTAATATCTGTAACTGGGTTTCAGCATGGTTGCAGGGGAGACAACACATAGTGTCCATTAAGGGAGAAGCCTCAAACTGGGCTCCAGTCACCAGCGGCGTGCCCCAAGGCCTTGTTTTGGGACCAAGTCCTTTTGATATAGATATATATATATATATATAGCCTCACTTCAAACTAACAACCCAAACATATGGCTTTATAAGTTTGCAGATGACTGCAGGGTGGGGGCAGTGGTAAGCAATCAGGATGATGGGACAGCACTGCAGAACACCATCGATGAAATCTCCAACTGGACTGAGACCAACAAACTAGTCTTGGATATTGCAAAATGCAAGGTTATGCATATGGGCAAATCAAATAGACAGATCACTTATAAACTTGCAAACTCTGCACTTACAGATACAAAAGAAGAAAGAGATCTGGGAATTGTAATTAGTGCTGGTCTCAAGTTTAGTCCCCATTGTAAGACTCAGATAAAAAAAGCAAATCAAAACTTTAATTGCACCCTAAGGCATATTGCAAGCAGGGATGCAAATGTACCAACTCCGCTCTATGTAGGCCAAAGCCCTATGTAACCCCTGGCTCACCAGAGACCTACTTAGGTGACTAAAAGCTCAAGACCACCTTTGGGAGATTGCCAGAAACACCGGGAGACAAGTTGATATTGCTAATTATAAACGTGCACAAAATGACTGCACCAAATATATCTGGGATATGAAGACCACCTATTTCTGTAATGCTCTCACTAACTCATGGGGCAATGGTAGGGACTTCTGGAATAACATTAAAGAAGTCACCAGGAAGCAATCTAAATCACCCCCGTCAGTACTCAGCATAAATGGTGAAACTACACTTGACCAGAAATTCATTGCTGCTACATTCAATGACACCTTCACGGACCTCAGTGCTGTACTCCCACAGGGTTTTTTTGATGAGGTGGTTCCCCTTGCCCCCCCCCAGCCACCTCCAGCCGCCCTCCGTTCTACTTTAAAGCAGTAAAAATGCATCAAGTCCGCAGCTATGTTACCAAAGCCATTTGCAACTCCAGAGCCAGCAGTGACTCCCTCGACCTCAAACTGCTATCACTCACACTTGAAGAAGTACTCCAACCACTGACCAGGATTTTCAATCTCTTCCTCAGCCTCAGCTAGTTCCCTGACTTATGGAAATCTGTCACGGTAACCCCAATTCATAAAAGTGGTGACAAAACAGCTACTGAGAATTACCATCCAATTTCCATCCTACCTCCACTCTCCAAGGCCCTAAAATGGATTTTGTCAGACCAGCTCACCGACTTCCTAGACAATCACAACATCCTGTGCAAGGAGCAACATGGCTTCAGAAAAGGTCATAGCACCTCCACAGCGCTACTTGAATTTACTGGTGCAATCCATCACTCAGTCATCTTACCGGGTCCACCTTCTTCGACTTAACTAAAGCCTTTGATAACGTCAACCACAATCTCCTACTTGCCCAGCTTCGACTAGCAGGGCTCTCACCTAACTCCGTGAACTGGTTCAAAAGCTACTTAGACAACCACTCCCAAAGAGTGAGAATTGCTGGCACACTCTCAGACCAAAGACCAGTTCAGTCCGGTGTCCCACAGGGCTCAATCTTGGGCCCCCTCCTTTTCAGCCTTTTTCTGAACTCACTGCCAGAATCCTGCCCTGAACAGATCCTACTCTACGTGGATGATGCTGTCATCCTGGCATCCCACCATGATCCAGTCCATCTACAAGGTAACCTCCAACAGGCCTTCTCTGCAGTTGAAAACTGGTTCACAAAACACAGACTTATACTTAACCAGAAAAAAACAAAGACCATGATCTGCAGCTCCCAAAACAAACACAAACAATATCAGCTCTCCATTAAAACCAAGGAAGGAATCACCCTCGAACAAGTTATACCTTTAAATACCTTGACCCTCGACTGTAATCTCTCCTATGTCCCACACATCAATAATGTGGCAAAAGTAGCCAACACCAGGATAGGCCTATTATTCCAACATAGAAACATTTAACCCCAGAAGCTCTGTCCATAGCTCCATCATCAGCATCATTGACTATGGTCTCATTATCTATGGATCTGCCATAACCTCATCTCTCAGGCGTGTTTCAACTTCCCTCAATCAAGCCTGCTGACTCATTACTGGTTCCCACCGTCTCACCCACATCTGCGACCTCTACTCCAAACAGGCTGGCTGCAACTGAACAACCAAATCAAATACCAAACCTGCATCACTGCTAAGAAAACCATGATGGGAAAGGCACCACCAGGAGTCAGCACCCTCCTCAAACCCAAAATCACCAACCGCAACACCAGGAGCTCTAAGCCCCAAATCCTTCAATTCCCCCGCTGCCGCACGTCCCAAGGTCAAAGGTCATTTGCATACAGGGCTCCGTGTTGCCTGAATGAGCTCTCTAGTGACACCATCCACAGCAACGCTTGGAGCATTCAAAAAAAGCTCCACCACTCCATAACTGGCACCTCCACCTGTACTTGCACCCCATAACATCTTCATTCCCTCAGCTGCTTCTGACCTTATAGGTGTCAGTTTCTGCCCTCTCTTCTTGCACTTACCTATCCAATGCAACTTAATGCACTTGCCCTGTGTCTGTCCTGACAAGGCCCCTCGGCTGCCTCACTCTGACCCCTCACCTATGCCTTCCCCTACCCTCAGCCCCTCCCTTCTTGCCCTCTTCCTCCTGTTTCTTGAGTTACTCATCGCTCAGTCTGATTTTGTCAAGCAAAGTTACTGTCTAAAACCATGTACCTGTAACTGTTTTATGTTTTAGTGTCTGTTACCCTGTAACCAGCATGACATGGAACCTTTGTAAAAGAGCCTTGGCTCAAAGGTACTTTGTAATCCTAGACACAAATAAATAAATAAAAATGAATGTAGCATTGGTGAGACCCCATGTGGAGTACAGTGCCCAGGTTTGGTCACCACAAAACAGGGAAGACATCATTGAGTTAGAGTGGGTCCAGAGGAGATTTACCAGATCGATACAAGGGTTAAAAAACAAACCACATACTGACAGATTAACAACCCTCAATCTTTATTCCCTTTATTACAGGAGGTTTAGGGGCAACATGTGCCTGTTGTTTAGGGTTATGGGTGATGTTAAACTCTGAACTGAGATAGAAATTCAACCTAGAACAGACTGGTATGGTAGTAGAAGACATAACAAACAACTTATATGCTCTAAGTGGAATCATAATGCACGGAAGCATTGATATAGTCAAAGGGTGGTGACTCCCTGGAATGAACTTCCAGCGACTGTAGCTGATATTGGAAGTATGAAAAGTTTTAAAGATAGCTTCCATTTGCGTTTTAGGGATATAACAACTCTGTTTTATTTATTTATTTTTTTGTTTCCAATTGTTTAACCAGGAGTAGCACACTATGCTGAAAGCTTGTTTACAGGTGTGACCTGGGAGCACAGGGAAGTTAAGTGACTTGCTCAGGGTCACACAGTATGCAAGTGGGGGCTGTGGAATTCAAACCCAGGTCTCCAGATTTAACGCTTGGAGCCTTAAACCGCTGCGCTATACTGCCTCCTGTTTTAACTTGGGTCTAAAGGCAAGCTTTAAGGACGTCAGTCTATTTGCTTGAACAAACCTATGTAACCTATGTAATATGACTACCCCAGGTGGGTGCACAACTCCATTTCTTCTCCTGTCCTGTCCACTAGTGATCCCAGGCCGGCCCCCTCAGAGGTGCGTCCAGGTGAGACCCAAGAGCCCGGAAACAGCCAGGGTGAGTCAAGGAGCTGGTACAAATAAATTGTTCTGAAGAAACAGAATATGAAAAGTAGAAAGAGGAATGGGGAAAAAGAAAGGAAGAGAGAGATGAGCTGAACAAAAATAAAGCAAAAGAAAGATACTGTGGTGAGAATATCTGCTAACATTATTTGAGATACAACAGAGAAGGAAAACAGTACAAGAAGCAGAGCACCAGCAACAAAACTGGCAAATAATGAAGGTAACAACAACATTATATACAATGTGCAGTATCAGTTAGATGGGCATATCAAAAATACCCATGAGCACGAAGGAGCACCAGATGTGTGCAGGAGCAGGAACGCAACAGAAGCAGGAAGGCCTTTAATGATCTGCGAAACTGCAGGTGACTAATAGCATTCCACACAGAAAGGAGCAGGGAGTTCCAGGTTTTGAAGCATGGTGGGCAAAAGCAAGCTGAGTATCTTAAATCCAATGGGCTGCAAGATCAAAGGCAGCATGGATTCATGTAGAGGAGGTCATGCCAGACGAATCTGATTGATTTCTTTGACTGGGTGATGAGGGAAACAGATCAGGGGAAGGCAGTGGACACAGTCTATCTGGACTTTAGCAAGGCCTTTGACACTGTGTCACACAGAAGACTGATAAAGAAATTGAGCAGCCTAGGGGTGGGATATAAAGTGGTAAATTGGGTTGGAAACTGATTGATAGATAGGCGACAGAGGGTGGTTGTTAACGGCACTCACTCTAATGAGGGGAGAGTGACCAGCAGGATGCAACAGGGCTCAGTACTGGGACTGGTTCTCTTCACTGTCTTCATACATGACATTGCAGAAGAACTGGAAGGGAAGATATGCCTTATTGCAGTTGCCACTAAAATCTGCCATAGGGTGGGCTCTCAGGATGGAGTGGCAAAAATGTGTAGGAACCTTGGGAAACTTGAGAAGTGATCAAGAGCATAGCAGTTGGGGTTTAATGCTAACTAAGAAGCACAAAATCATGCACCTAGGGCATAGGAACCCAGAAGCTGACTACGAGACCTAGGAGAGACGGCGGGATCTCAACATGTACACTCTAGAAGAGAGGAAAGCGAGAGGAGACATGATACAGGTCCATAATCTTGTCCACTTTCAGAACTGCAAGTCCCTTCAGGACTCTTTCCTCTAAAAATGAACTTGTGTCCACTGTCCTTACTCCCATGTTTCTGCTGCTCCCTGGTGGTCCGTCCCCCCTCAACTCCGCCGTGAAGACTGAGCAGAAATACCTGTCCAGGATGTCTGCTTTTTCTTGATCCACTTCTGCACAGTCTCCCCTGCCACCCTCCTTATACTCAGTATCCCTCCCTTTGCTTTCTTCTTCTCACTTATACAACCCCCTGTTGGGGGGGGGCTTACCTTAATTGCCACCGTTTCCCCGATTTCCCGCATCTTTCTGGTGTCCCCACGATTCTCCAAATAATCCATCACTGTGGCCCAAGTTTGTTGGTGCTCCTTCAATTCAACCCAGTAACTGATTTTAGCCCTGGCTGGGCTTTACTCCTTGTTTGGGAGCCACCACTGCTCTTCTCGAGTCACTGAGCACACTGGGGTCACGCAGGCATGCAGTAGCACCTTTTATGTACTGACTGACAGTTTTGCGGTCTTCTGGGGAGTTCCTCGGCAGTCCCGGAGCCCCTGTTCAGCTAAACGGGGACCGGTGACCTCGAGGAGGCGGCAGGAAGCCACTTTAAAATTTAAATAAAAATTGAAATCAGGGCATGAATGAGGGCTCATGCATCATTCATGAGCCCTTATGAATATTAATAAGGGCGCTACCTGCCACCTAGGGGCATGGTGTTTCAGCGGCATCGACAGTGGAACTATTGGGGCAAATGATATAAGAGTGGGCTTGTTTAAAAGGGAACAGTTAGGGCTACAAGCCAGTGGGGTGCTGGTCAGGGCAAATTAATGTGTTGGGCTGCATCAGAACTAAAAATGGGAGAACTGTGTTAAGCTGAATGGGGCTCCTTATAAATAAATGGGAGCTGACATGTTGGTGACATTTAACCCCCCCAATTGCAGCCAATCGAGTATCTAGGTGCCCAAACTGGACACCCAGGGACTCCTGAGAAAAGGGGAGGACTACTTCTGACTCCTAGATTATGCCCCAATAAATGAGCAGGAAATATTGATCACTATGGATATTGATTATTGAAAGGCTTCAACAGCCAATCAGAGCACTGGGATTTCGAGTGCTATTTCTGGGATTTCTTCAGTCTGTTCCTGGGCTGTGTTTGAGTCAGGAGTACCCTGTGAGAGTGGATTTGGATATCGGGGCATACCCAGGCCCTGTGTAGAGATTGCTGTGCTGGAGATTGGAACTTGCAGTGTTGCAAAAATTGAAGAATGCTGCGTTGAGGAATCTGATTGAGAAGGAGAAAAAAACAAAGAGACTGAACCATGAACCTGTTTTCTCCAGGTAATGAGAAGCTGTTTTGCTGTTAGTGGGAGAGAACAAAGTGTTACAGAATCCCTCCTCTGAGAAGCTGGACTAGTTGAGAAGACTGTGTGGATTATCAATACTGCTACAGTCATTGCTGAGAGGTCATTTGCTTGAGTGGGACTGTGATTGCAATTTTCCTGAAGAGGCAGAGTGTCTCTGGTCATCGGGTTACTAGCCAGGAGCTGTTTGTGTCCTGAGTGAACTGGTTAAAGTGGCTGAGAGCTGAGGTCTTGCTGCAGCCAAAGAAAAGAGTGTGGACATTGCTAAACTGGAAAGTGTGGACTGGTGTGCAGGGGGTTGTTGTTGCTGAGTTTTCCCCTGCTGAATTGCACCTGCACTTGCTGAAATAGAGGTTAGCACCCACTCAAACTGGCACTGGACTTTATTGGAGCGTCTGCCTGAATACTTTTTTCTTTCTGAGAGCTCAGTGTAGGGACCGCAGGAGGACCCTCACCATTAGGGAGTTCTCACCCAGAGCCAGGGAGGGAACTTGCTAACGCCTTCCAAGTGGGACTCACTGTCTCAGGAGGTCACGAGTTTGCACCAAAGTGCTAGGATGCTCTAATCATGGGATCCAGGCTGTGGAGCCACTCCCAGGTCTGGGCCTTCTGGGGCTGGTGTTGTCCTGCCTCAGTGCTCTGCACTTGGCCAGAAGCGGCAAAAGGTGACAAACAGCCAGAACTACAATCAAGGTGACCAGCTGCAAGATCCCTGAGCAAGTTCCATCCAGACAGAGGGATCCTGGCCGGCCTGTTTCTGCTTTGCTGCACTGAATCAAGGAGTTCAATTTTCCCCAGTGCTAAAATCGTCAAACTGTAAATACTCAGGACTTGGTTCCTGGGAGGGAAAAGGGAAATGGTTACGTAATTCTTTTTAAAAGTTTCTTAACCCAGGTCCTTTTCAACTATCTTCAGAGCCCCAACAGCCGGCCAACCCGCGACACCATACCAGGCCTACACCTAGTGGGTACCCCAAGAACATCTGGGACACACTGGTACCAGTGGGGGTGGATTTGGCCTGCGGGCTACAATGTTTGTTGCTGTTGCCTATTTTTTTAACCCATTTTTTTTTTTCACAGCCTCCTTTGTCCCAGTACCCCTTCCTTAGACATTACCCCATATAAAGATGTGGTTTACTGTTTGAAATTGTGTGTGCAGGAATTCTCTGAGTCTTTCAAAGCATTACTGTTCATGGCTTATAGTGGTACTGAATTGTTGGGTATCCAGTGTGTGCGGTGGTTGGTAGGGGAGGTGGGTAGATGCAGCATCCCAGGGGGCTGTACCAGCCAGTCACCTGATCCACTTCTAATTCTCTCTGGGTGAAGGCACCATGCTATTTTTATTATCTTTGGGATAGGACCCCTAAACACCACTGTAGCAGGACCCAGGCCCCTTAACCTGTTGGAGGGACAACAGGGAGGGGTAGTAGCCCACTGGCACACGGCGCCTGGGCTACACTTATGTACCTGAATTACAATGACAAAGGGAAAATGTGAACCACTAGGAACTGAACCTAGGGCCCCTAGCATGCCATGCTTGTACTCTGCCACTGAGCCATGGTTCACACAGCTGCAGCAGCTGTCCCAGACCTTCCTTCAAATTCACATTCCCCTCCTCTGGTGTTGCGTAACTTTGCAACCTAAGGATTACATCAGAACAACAACCAATCAGTTTCTCTCAGTGCAATTTGTGAGCCACTGCAAGGCAAATTTAGATCATGTACTTGAAGAAAGTCTTATCCCCTTTAGCTACTCTTTTGGCTATTCTTTTCCCTGTGTGTACCTTTGCTCCCCTGACTGCCATTCATGCTTCCCTCTGTTTGTTTTTAACTTTATGTTTATTGTTTTCAGT
Organism: Neoceratodus forsteri; assembly: GCA_016271365.2. NCBI lineage: Eukaryota > Metazoa > Chordata > Ceratodontiformes > Ceratodontidae > Neoceratodus > Neoceratodus forsteri. Next base: position 1,399,362,891 of record CM028131.1, on the reverse strand, counting down.
AATGTATATGTAGCCCCTCTCCAGTGCCATCCTGGAGAGAGCCACCACTCCTGCCTGCAGCCCAAGATACAAGTTAAGGGGCATGTGTCCCATAGCTTTAACATGGGAGTCCTTTTTACGGTTGCATGGGCAGAGCCCTGCAGATGTTTTGCATGTAGAAAAGAGCTGACATCCGTGGAACTGTTTTTCCTCCGCCTGGCCCTCCCCAAGAAGCAATCCATGCAGGTTGTTCCTATGGACTGCAGCACTGCACTATATCACAGTGGGCGTTTTTTTTATTTTTTTATGAGCATTTTTTTGGCGTAGCTACCGATACATCTGGTCGAGTGTTTACCTTACGTGGTGAGCAATGGCCCTTTAACAACTCTCCTGTCACGCCCACTCACGGACGCGCACATCTCAAGTACAGTAAAAATCCTAAACTATACATAAGTAAAAGGGGTAAAAAGCCAACCTATTCCCAAGCTGAGGTAAAACTTGGTGTTTTACACTGAACTGTTCGCTGGTCGGAATGAATGAAATTAACAGTAAAAAAAAACAGTCGGGTTGGTCACCACTCTCTCACTGTCAGGTGCCACAGCAAGAGTCTGAGCATCGCTGGAGCACACAGCAGGAGTCTGGAGTGTCTTTGTTGCCTACCGGCTACCTGGACTTGCCTTGGGTGCACACTGACTGACTTTCCGCCTTCAAGCAGCAGCTGCAGGGAGCGAAGTTCACAGGGCAGGTGAGCATTCAACTGGGAACACGGGCAGAATTGCAAGTTTGCATCATGGCAGGATTCAGCTGCAACTCCCAGTCTGTCGCTCTCATTATACTCACTAACCCGCCAGTCAATGCACTCAGGTAATGAGGAGTTTATTTGTTTTTAGTTTCCACTCGGGTAGATACTACTACTGATAGTAATTGGCTGTGGATGGAGAAACTATACTAATGTCCGAGAGCTCGGGAACATTGCTCGCAACACTTCCAATCCAGAAGCTGCTGTCCAGTTAATACTGAGCTGCACCAAAAAAATAAAAGCAGTACCATGTCATCCAGCACTCATCTTACATGGATACCACTCGAAACGCTGGAGAGATCGCCTCCCATCCAGAAGCTGCTGTCCCGATTCGCAAACAGAGTTGAGCGGCTAGCTAGAAGAGACCAATAATATTTCTGCAGCAGTAGTTGATGAGTGTGAGTTCTGAAAATACGTTTTTGTTTTGTAGCTCAGTGTTTCTTTTGTTGTATGTGTCTGAGCTAGTGTGTGTGAGTGGAGCGGGGGGATGTGTAGACATCGTGGTGAAATTAAGTGCAGTGCTGCGAATATTTATTTTTTCCAGTTTTCAACTTAGTGCATCCTCGTACCTCCTGGTAGTTGTGTTTTACAATACTGCATACATGCAGTTAAGTAAAAGAGATATCTCAGTCCATCTGGTTTGGTTGTGGATTGTCTGAAGCAGGATAAACAGGGTGAACCACAAGTATACGGAAATGATGTGCTGACTGCTAGTCGCACTCTGTTGGATCCTGCAGAGAATATAGTTTCATTTCATTTTAGGTCCATTTCCTTTTTTAGCCATTTTAATTCATTCGTGAATGTAAATTATCACTAGCTTTGGCTTGGTTTGGTTGATGGCACTGAGCTGCGCTATGCTGTTTGTAGTAAACTGCTATATGGCTGTGTGTGGAACTCACCTTGTTTTATTTTTTTCTAAATACCATGGGCTGGATATTCAAACTGCGCTATTTTGTGTTGCAAGCCCTTGAGCTGCACAAAATAGTTGTGCAGGGGTGTGGCCCGGGCGATATTCAAAGGAGATGCACTATTGAGCAACTCCTTTGAATATCACCCCCCCCGGCCACAGCCACTGTGCATGGAGCAGTGAAACTTGCACCACCGCAAGTGGTCAGAGTGGAGCATTCAAGTTGCGGTGGTGCAAGTACCATTGCGCCATGCGCAAATTTCTGATATTCAAAAGGTGAAATGCAAATGGGGCCATAATTCATGCAAGGCGCAGGGGGGCCATTTGCATCTATTTATGGCCCCATTTGCATGCCATTAGCATGCAGGTGCACCGCTCCCCGAGGACTTGAGCCTGGCGCCCTGCCAGGCAGCAGCCATCAGGGACCGACGCCCCCACCAGCCCGATCGCGGGCAGCACAGAGTCCCACCCCCCCAGAACATATCCCTGGTGGTCCAGTGGACCACTAAGCCTGATCGCGGGCTGCAAAGTGATGAATCACACCCCCCCAAGAACTGATCCCTGGTGGTCCAGTGGACCGCTAAGCCCGATCTCGATATCTGGACTGCCTTGTACGGTATGGGCTGCATGCCCATCGGCTCTTGCTCTGCACCAATGGGCATGTAGCCCTACCGGGCAGTCAGTCGGCAGGCAGGTGGGATGCTGCGCCCGCCTGGCTGCCGAAGGGAGGGTGGTGGGGCTTCATGGGTGGTGGGGTAGGGGACACTAGATCACCAGGGCTATGGTCTTGGGGGTGTGATTTATCACTTTGCAACCCGCGATCAGACTTAGCGGTCCACTGGACCACCAGGATCAGTTCTTGGGGTGTGATTCATCACTTTGCAGCCCGCGATCGGACTTAGCGGTCCACTGGACCACCAGGGATCAGTTCTTGGGGGGTGGACTGTGCTGCCCACGATCGGGCTGGTGGAGGGTTTATTTAAGCTATGCCTGCGATCAGGCCAGTCGGGGTGGGGGATTTTACACTTTTGCCCATGATCGGATGGGGGGCACAGGGAGTAGGTTGAGGGCTTGCCACAGGTGGCAGCTGCTGTGCTGCTTCGCAATGTAGCAGCACACCTGTGGGTGGCCCCACTTACCTCCTTTATTTTGGCTCAAAGTTGTGCAGGCGCAGGTTGGGGTTACGCCTCACACTCTCGCACAGCCCGCTGAACATCGGGCTGTGCAGTTTATGCATGGTTCCTCCCCTCCAGTTCAGCATGCATTCATTTGCATTGCGCTGTTGCTCAGCTTGCCTTGAGGCGCAACGCTCCTGCTGAATATGGCAGAATGACGCACTTTAGGACTTCAGGTGCAACCCTATTGAGCATGGCGCAACCCTTTTGAATATCCAGCCCCACATGTCTGTTATGAGTTCCACAAAACTAATCAGCATGACAATGAGCAGTGCTGTCTTATCTGTTGTAAACTGCTTTTAAATGCAACATGTTCCACAAATATAATTAACATGGCACTGACTTCTCAGCACTTATTTCAAAGAAGTGTCATGTCTGTCATTATGTTAAATCAGTGTATTATTAACAAACAGTGTGCTTATAATTACTTTTTTAAGTAAATGCAATAAAATGTGTTTTCCTTTATACTTCTGAAGTGCATGTGTCTTATTTCATATAACATGTATGCCTGTTGTGGCTCCTTGGGAAAGGATGCAAACTCATGTGGCTCCCAAGCCTGTTAGGACTGAGTATCACTGCTCTAAAGCCTACTGCACACTGGTCCTAACAGTAATTGTACGACTGTAGGAATAGCAGGATGGGGGATTTGGCTTTACAGCATCCGGTTCACTCCTGCCACCTTGAAGGGAGAGAATGAAATTTTTTCCTGCTCCTGGATAGATTGCAGAAATGCAACCCCACACACTGTGCAGAATGTTCAGTCAGTTGGGCAGGTGGGTGAAACACACCCACGTAAGCATGAGTAACACTAATTTAAGGTCTCAGTGGACTCAACGTCCATCCAGTCCACCATTTGTTTCACAGCCGGGTAGGGACATGCATTCTGTGTAACACACGTGCCAAATCAAAGGGGTTCCCTACTTACACTACTATTCAGGGTATCCAGTGATACTCTCTGCCTGCCTTCACAGCCTATCCAATGATTCCCTACTCTACTAGCCAGGGTATCCAATGATTCTGTATCCAACTACCTAGAATATGCAATGATTCCCTGCCCAGGGTGCCCAGTGATTCTGTATCCCACTACCCAGAGTATACAGTGATTCCCTACCCAGGGTGTCTAGTGATTCCCTCCTTTATTTACTACCCAGTGTGTCCAGTGAGACTTGGTACAGACAGGTACACTTTGCTTTTAAAATTAAATGTATACGCAAGTTAGTTCCTCCTAGGCATACTGTATGTCCCCTAGCCGCCCACTAACTGCCGCCCAGTCTGCTTTTACAAGTTCTTCAGTGAGTGTGATTGGTTGCAGCAAGTTGATTTCATATTGCTCACTGCTGAAGCCCCAAGAAGCAGGAGTCGGAGATGCATTTCTGACTACAGGCACACTGCAGGTACGTCTTCAAGATCTCCCATGATGGCAATCGATCCTTTGACCACAGGCACAGAGAGACTGTAGATCTCCCGGTGATGCAGAATCCATCTCTCTGCAGCATGGTCATGGGGTGTGTCTGTGACAAAGGCATGGGGGTGATGCTCTGACTGCTGGCTGGGATGCCGCAATGTTGAGTAGTTGGGGGGACAGGGTTTCTGCCAGGAGGTTTGCTCAAACTTTGGGGCTGTTCGCTGTGGGGGACCCCTTCCCCCACTCACTGCACAGAAGTGTACCTATTTTAATCTCTGAAATGTTGGAGGGTCTGCTGCAGATCAAGTGGTTTCCGTTTGTCTCTGAGAGTTGGTGCTGTTTGGTTGGGAGAGGGGGGAGGACTTCGAAGGGGGCGGTTCTTGGTGCTGGGAGAGGGTTTGCCGAGAGTGTAATTATTTATTTATTTTACTGACAGATTTGCTTTTTCTGCTGGCACTGCCTGTGAGAAACTAGAGTGAGAGTTAAAAAAATGGCGATGGAAGTGGAAACGTGGTCTGCAGTGTCCGTACCCGAGCTGGACAGTAAACGCAACCTTTACCTCAGGAATTTCTCCTTTCTTTCTCTTCTGCCAGATGGCCTTCCTTGAAAACTCAGGACAGGGACACCAGATGCAGTCATTTCATAATTTACTGTGCACTCCCCTCCAGTGTTCACCAGAAGAGTCTCTCTCCCGCTCTGTTTTGGCGTCCAAACTGGGGGTCTGCCTTCTGTAAATGCAGTCTCACAAGCAAAACGTGTCTCTTGGTTTAAATAGTGCACATTAGATTTGTGCAGAAGTAAGCCCTGAATGATTGTTTTGTTCAGGCCTAGAGGGCTCTGCTCTGTTTGGCCTGGGTGGGGGTTGTGCTGGTGGTCAGTTGCAATAGGGTAGGGGGCAGAAGCGTATGGGACTTTTTATTATGATTACAAATCTCACTTGTGGTCCCTGACTCTTGCCTTCCATATGTTTGTAGTGCACGTCAATATATGCTCCCCCCTCCACTTGATGCAGAAGCTGCGGAACTTTCAGCCAATCCCGACTGCAAATGTGAGTTTATCTGCAGCGTTTTCAGTGAATAAATTCCCTCTGTTCTCTCCAAGGGCCTTCGCTGTCTAAGCCAGTTCAGCCGCTCACCCTTCAGTCACGTCTCCCCGTCCCAGCTTGCACTGTCGTGGAGGACCCGTCTTTGCTGTTTCTCGAGCTCCTATATGGCATACTTGGGACACACCCCTCCCTGTCTTTGTATGGTCATTATTATTATTCTGAATAATAGTGTGCAGGCTATTGTGAATAGTTTGAATCCCACCATATCCACTGACTCAAGCAAGCCGCATAACTTCTCTGGTCTTCAGTTTTCACAGCTGAAAAGTTGGGTTGAGGCAGAACATGCTGTGAATCTAATGGCAACCGGGCTACTCTGCTGAGGACTTTCCAGCTTGGAAGACAGCTGCTCCACTGAATTGGAAATTCTAGGAGCCACTGGGCTACAGAAAACTATAATACCTAAAGAAATCTTTTTATTTTTTTTCTCCCCCTTGCCTCACTTGGCACTGTTGCACCTCTGATCTAGGACCAAAGCAGGACGACAGCTCCTCCAGATTTCTGAAAAGTCCATGGTCAGGAATAGGTGGTCATAACCCTGGGGCTAGTGGTGTATGTGTGGAAGAGCGTGTGGTGCCATCAAACTGCAGCATTTTATTTCTGCTTTTTGGCCCTGCTCACAACCCACGCTGCTTATGAAGTCCTTGCAGTACCAGACCAGGAAGACAAGATACCACATGGTCACCCATGATGTCCCATGCCATTCACAATCCCCATAGGAGGTGCTGTTGCAACACAGACTTCATCACCACTCCTTCCAGAGCCTGGGGGCACTGCGTCCACAGTGCTGCCAAGAATCCCCCAACCCAGACTCTGCAAACATTGCCTCCATAGCACTCCCATGAGCCCATTAGCCCAGAGCCTGAGAGCACAGCCTCAACAGCGTGCACACGAACCCACCAATCAGTGCCTAAGGGCACAGTCTCCACAGCACTCCCATGAATCCACCAACCCAGAACCTGAGAATACAGCCTCCACAGCACTACCACAAATCCACCAACACAGAGCCTGAAGGCACTACCTCCACAGCACTCCCATGAATCCACTGACACACAGCCTCCACAACATTTCACAGATCCACTGTCCTACAACCTGAGAGTAAAACATCCACAGTGCTTCCACAAATCCACCAACCCAGAGCCTGACAACTCTACCTCCACAGCACTCCCTTGAATCCACTGCCACAGAGCCTGAGACCACAGCCTCCACAGCATTCCACACATCCACTGTCCTAGAGCCTGAGAGTAAAACCTCCACAGTGCTTCCACAAATCCACCAACCCAGAGCTTGACAGCACTACCTCCACAGCAGTCCCGTGAATATAACTGACACAGAACCTGAGACCACAGCTTCTACAACATTCCATAGATCCACTGTCCTAGAACTGTAGCCACCCCACCCCACCCTTCTTGCACCCAAGAAAAGCACAAGACTTCACTGAAATGATCCAACCAGGGTGCTGTTAGCCCACAGGTGGGCAAGAAAAAAGCATTGTTTTGCTGATGTCAGCTGCTCTTTCAGCAAATGCCACAGAAACAAAAAATGGGTGTGTTAGATGGACCCCTAGTCACCTTCTGCTGTCACCTTTCTATGTTTCAGTTATGTGTGGTCCAGCATCATGGCAGTAGTAGCATATACTTGGTTGTAGGTGGTGGGGGTTGGGAGGCTTCAATCATACAAGACCTAGGTAATTTTTCAAGGGGGACAGGAAGTGCAGAGAAGGGATTTCATAGCAGTGCTAGTGTTCTCTGGAATAATTGAGCATGTTAATTTCTTTTAATGTTTGCCATTGTTCCAGATGCCCAGGTGTGATTAACGGCTCCTTAAGATCTTGCACCTAGCAGTACAATGTTAGGATCACACAATAGACTAAATACGAGTCTTTAGCACACCATTATCTATCGCCAGCTAATCTCCTGGCTTTCAGCAGGTGATGTTAAGTGTCCTTGTTCTGTAACAATATATTTAATTACATCTAGTCTTGGTGTAATTTAAACAGAATTTACCATCAGAATAGGCAATATGACAGAAAAAATAGCTCTTGGTGTATTAACATTCCATATTTTCTAAAGTAATTGACTTCGTTACCCTCATAAACATACAATTTGATACTAGGTAAGGACCACAGGGGCCATCCTAGTATGCCCATTTTCTTCACAAACTTCATTATGCAGCCGTGGTGGATCTGGTAAAATCTTGTTTAAAGCTGCAAATAAAGTGGCAGTGCCTCCGCCCAGACTACATATATAGTGGGTCAGATTACTTGCAGTACAGCCCCCAGGAATGTCTTACCAACCCACCTCCCCAAACAGTTATCCCAGACATGGATTTACTAAGATTTGAACCCCCCCCCCCCACCACAGTTAGTTAAACCAGTTGCATTTTATACTTTTACTAATACCAGTCTCACTAAAATTAGGCTCTGGAGTCAGTTTTTTTTTTTGCAAAACAGTAACATCACAATTTATTTACCAGGAGAGGGTTAGGTTGGGGTAAGTGGACTAGAGCTTAAACAAACATTTCAACTTGCAGTTTTAAAGATTTGCATTTTTTAGTAATCACATTCCCCTTTTGATTTAAACCCCGCATGTTACCCAATGCAGCCACCAATATTTATCTAGCTAGTTAATTGCTGCAGGTGTACTCAAACCCAGACCCACAGGTCCCAGCCCAGAATGAAGGCTCCAAAATTTTGCCCCTGGGTACTCAGATTTTACAGTTGCAGGCCTGAGGTGCAGCTGGTAGCCGGCGCTGGTGTGCTTTCTTGAATTAAATAACTTCCTCCACCTCATATTCTGTAGGGCATAGTAAGGATTTGGTAGAGTCTAATGAGTACATGCAAATTATGAACATACAAAAATGGCAGCAGAAACAGGCCATAATGATCTGTCAAGTCTGCTCAAGTGTACAGCATGCAGTTTATTTTACTGCAGCTGCCCCCTACTTGCAATCTGACAGATTTATCATCCCACACCCTCCTCACAGTCTTGACTTTCCCATTGACCTAGTCCCACCCCCTCTTGAAACTGCCCACAGTCCTCAACAAGATCACTCTCTCTAGCAATTCATTCCATCTTGCCACCACCCTTTCCATGAAATAGTGCGTCCCCATTTCCCTCTTGAATCTTCCCCCCACCAATTTCAGGCTATGTCCCCTCGTGGTCCCCCTTCCCACACTTCAAGCTGAATATGTTCTCCATCCTAACCTTATTTATACCTTTTAGTTATCTAAAGGATTCAGTCATATCCCCCCCCTCCCTTCTATCCTCCAGAGAATACATGTTGAGCTCCCTCAGTCTTTCCTCATAGGGTTCCCCCCAGGCCTAGGATCATCTTGATCGCCCTTCACTGTACCCCCTCCAGTATTCTGACATTGTTTTTCAAATACAGGCACCAGAACTGCACACAGTACTCCAATTGTGGTCTCACCAGTGACCTGTACAATGGTAGGATGACTTCCCCCCTCCTTGAGGTGATTATTCTAGTGATGCACCCCAGTACTTTGGTTTGGCTACCGCCTTACAGTACTGTGCAGAGTGTTTCATGTCACCATGACAATCACCCCTATATCTTTTCCTCCTCTGTAATGGCTATCTGCACTCCCCCCAGCCAGTAGCTAGTCCCAGGGTCCTGGCTTCCAGGTGCATGACTTTATACTTCTTTATATTGAACTCCAACTGAAATATGCCTGACCAGTGCCCCAGCTTTGGCAGGTCCCTCTGAGCTCCTGCATCCCTTTCTCACTGTCCACTCACACACAGATCTTTGTGTCATCTGTTAAAAGGCAGATTTTACCCTTGATCCCATCACCTATTTCCCCAATAAAGATGTTAAATAACACCAGTCTGAGCACAGAACCCTGCGGGACCCCGCTGCTTACAGGTCTGGGTTTCAATCATTCTCCCCCTACAATTACCCTATGTTTTCTGTCCTACAGCCAGCTCTTGACCCACCCCACCAGTTTCTCCCCAGCTCCCAGACTCCTCAGTTTATTGAGCATCCATCCACGTGGTACCAAGTCAAAGGTCTTGCTGAAGTCAAGATTCAGAACATCCACTGCATGGCCCCTGTCAAGTGACCTTGTGACCCACTCAAAAAAGTCAATTAGGTTGGTCTGACAGGATCTCCCCAAGACAAACCCATGCTGCCATTCATCCTGGAGACCATCTGCTTCCAGAAAGATCACCAGTCTCTCTTTAGAATGGTCTTCATTAACTTCCCTATAATGGAGGTAAGGGTGACCAGCCTGCAGTTACCCAGCTCATCCCTTGGTACACTCTTGTGGAGAGGCACCATATGTGCCATTCTGCAGTCATGGGGTGCACACCCAGACTCCAGTGAGGCACTGAACAGGTCCACCAGAGGGCTAGCAAGGACTTCCACCAACTATTTCAGGACTCTTGGATGGTTCTATGTGATAACGGTGATCATGGAACAGCGATCGCCGTTTGGGTGTGTGTACATCACCGAAAATGAATTATAGCGATGTACACTCACTGCAAACTAAAAGACGGTGACGGATTTTAATGTATGCAGGGGCTGCACCCCCCTACTAAAGGATTCTCAACTCCATGGGGTGCATGTTGGGGGGGGGGGAATACTTAAAAAACAAGCCGCCTGCTGGCACAAAAAAAAAAACACGTCACGCCAGACCAAAACCCTGCACCCTGCATACCCAAACCGACCACCCTCCCCACCATGCTAGCTGGCCAGCTCGACAGCTGCCTGCCACACTCCCTCCCACAGACCTCCTCTCCCCTTCCTCTGCTCCCCCTGGATGGTTCTATGTGATAACGGTGATCGTGGAATAGTGATTGCCATTTGGGTGAGTGTACATCGCTGAAAATGAATTACGACGATGTACACTTGCAGTGAACTAAAAGGCGGCAATGGGATTTTAATGTATGTGGGGGGCTGCACCCCCTACTAAAGGATTCCCAACTCCAAGGGGTGCATGTGAAAGATGAAATATAGAAAACAAGCCACCTGCCGCACAAAATAAAAACGCTCCGTGCCGGACCGGAACCCTGCACACCCCAACCGACCACCCTCTCCACCACGCTAGCTGACCAGCTCAACAGCTGCCCACCACACTCCCTCCCACATACCTCTTCTCCCCTTCCTCTGCTCCCCTGCATGTGTATGTGCACATACATGTGCGTATGCTTCCCATCGCCCTACCTCGCCCACCCAGGTATCCGGTTGCTACCCTGCCAGGTAGCCCTGAACACAGGCACTGTGACTGTGTTACCCTTTTTGAAAGCACTCAATCACAGTCGCTGTGTTCACTGGATACCCTCTTGGTTGCACCCCATCCAGTCCTGGCGCCTTATCCACCCACAGGTTCTTAAGGCCCTTTAAAACCCTGTTCTCTAGGATTTCCCCATTAGTTACTCCTACTCCTCCCTTTCCTGCTCCTATTTTCCCCTGTGGCATAGGCCCGTCCTTCTCCCTGGTGAAGACAGAACAGAAATACTCATTAAATGCCTCTGTTTGGTCCACTCCACTTTCTGCCCATCCCCCTTCCCTCTTGATCCTGACAATCCCATCCTTACAGCTTCTTTTCTCTCTTATGTACCTGAAGAAATCCTTTTCCCCATCTCTGATCCCTTGTACTAGCCTGAGTTCCCTTGCAGCCTTAGCTGCCCTGATCATTATACTCACCTCTCTAGATTTCCTTGAGTGCTTTTCCCTGTCTCTTGCATTGTTCTCTTGTACCTACTGAAGGCTACGCTCTTCTCCCTCACTTTCTGCACTAACTTTCTGCTAAGCCAGCTCAGTCTTTAGGTCATGGACTTCTTATTGTGGGTCTTTGCACACGCGTTAGTGGCCTTAATCAGACCCAGCTTGATAATACACCATTTCTGGTCAGCATCCATCTCTGGCCAGATCTTGGCAAGATGCTCCTCTAGGATGCTGCCCATCTCACCAAAGTTTGCCCTTCTGAAGTCCACCACCCTTGTCTTGGTCCTGGCAGCTTCCTTGCCCAAATTCAGGAAGAACCACACTGTGCAGTGGTCCCTGCCTGCTACAGGGTCCTCCACAACTATGTTTTGGACAATCTTCCCCATCTGACAGCACAAGATCCAGTATAGTACCCTCCCTGGTTGGCTCCATTACCCTCTGCACCAGGAAGCCACCTGAAAAGCCTCCAGGAGAACCTGTTCCTTGGCACTGGAGGTAGCCGGGGTGCTCCCATCGACCACAGGCAGACTCAAATCACCTAGTATGACAATGCTGCCCTTACTACACATAGAAACATAGACATTGTTAGCAGATAAGGACCGCCTGGCCCATCTAGTCTGCCCATAAGTCCTTGTACTGGATTAGTGCTACTGACCCACCCGCTGCTGTACCTCTATGATTCCCCTCTACCTGTTCCAAGCATGCTTGAATCCATCCACAGTGCTCGCTCCCACCACCTTCTGAGGCAGACCATTCCATGCGCCCACCACCCTCCATAAAGAAGAACTTCCTCACATTCCCCCTTAACCTCCCACCTTCCAATTTCATGTCATGACCCCTCATTCTTTTGCTCCTCCTGTATTGGAAAATGTCTCCCGCTGCACCTTGTTTATACCCTTGAGGTACTTGAATGTTTCTATCATGTTCCCTCTGTCCCTCCACTTTTCCAGCAAGTACATATTGAGGTCCCCCAATCTCTCCTCATAAGTCTTGTGTTGCAAGCCCTGTACCATCTTAGTCACCCTTCTCTGGACTGTCTCCAGCCTGTTAATATCCTTACAAAGGTGCGGCCTCTAGAACTGCACACAGTACTCCATGTGAGGCCTGACCATGGTTTTATATACTGGCATCACTACCTCCCTCTTTCTGCTGGTGATACCCCTGCCTATGCACCCCAGCATAGCACTGGACCTCCCAGCTGCCTTAGCACTCTGCTTTTGACATTTTCAGGTTATCTGAAATAACAACGCCCAGGTCATTTTCCTTCTTTGTGACTGCCAGCAACTTCCCCCATCCTGTAGGTTTTCCTCAGGGTTTCTGCACCCCAGGTGCATAATGTTGCACTTTTTTGAATTAAACTTGAGTTGCCAGTACTCAGCCCATTTTTCAAGCTTTCCCAGGTCCCTCTTTATTTTCTCCACCTCTCCTGGGGTATCCACTCTGTTACACATCTTGGTGTCATCTGCAAACAGGCAGACCTTTCCCTCCAGCCCTTCTGCAATGTCGCAAATGAAGACATTGAACAGGCCGATCCCTGAGGCACTCCACTGGTCACCCCCCCTCCCCAGACTGCACCCTATTTACCAACACCTGCTGCCTCCTGTTTGTTAGCCAGTTTCTAACCCAGTTTACCACCCTGTCCCCCATGCCCAGCCTACCCAGCTTGTTTATCAGCCTCCTATGTGGGACGATGTCAAAGGCTTTGCTGAAATCAAGGTAAGCAATGTCCACTGCCCCATCCTGATTTCCTTCCTTTGTCACCCAGTCAAAGAAATCAACCAGATTTGTCTGACATGACCTCCTTGCTGTGAATCCATGTTGCCTATGGTCCTGGGCTCTGATGGCTTTTAGATGCCTCACTGTCCTTTCTTTAAGCAATGTCTCCATGATCTTCCCCACTACTGAGGTGCAGCTGACTGGCCTGTAGTCCCCCCCCCACTGCCAGATTTGTGTAGAGGAACTACATATGCCCTCCTCCAATCCTCTGGTACCACCCCTGTGTTGAATGACTCAGTGAACGTGGCTGCCAAAGGTTCTGCAATCTCCCTTTGCAATTCTCTTAATATCCTTGGGTGTATGCCAGCTGGTCCCATCACTTTGTCCACCTTCAATTTAGTCAGCTCCTGCAGGACTCTTTCTCCTTTGAATGGACTACTGTCCACCTCTTCACCCCCTTGGCAACTGCTGTGGCCCCTGCCCCTTCCCTTTTCTGAGAATACTGAACAGAAATATTTATTCAGTTTTTCTGCCTTTTCCATGTCACCCTTCTTGCATTCCCCTACCTCTCCCTTGAGCCTTGCAATCCCCCCTTGTTTTTCCTCCTTTCACTGATGTACCTGAAGAATGTCGTCCCCTTTCTTAACTGACTGTGTTAAATCTTCCTCAGTCCGTGTCTTTGCTCTCCTTACTGCCTTTCCTGCTTCCCTCAGACACTCTAGGTACTCTCCCTGTCCTACTTCCTTTGGTCTCCTTATACTTCCTGAACCCTTTCCTTTTTGTCCTGACCTTTACCGCCACCTCTCTCAAGATCCACAGTGGCTTTCTCCTTCTCTTGCCTTTGGATACCACAGTCTTCTCATTTGCTTCCCTAGCTCTCTGTCTGTTATGTGTAGTACAGCTTTAAGAAATGGTTACAGACAGTACAGCTTTAAGAGAATGTGCACTTCCTGTAAGTATGCCTGTGTTGGTGCCAGTCTCCTCTTGTTTGTGCTGCTGAATGGAAGCAAAAAGAGAATGCCTAGATTTCAGTGTGGCGTGTTTTTCTTACTACCAAGACCCTTGTGTGTTTAAGGTACTTATTTTCGGCCACCAAACATAACACTGTCCATTTCCTCATTCTGTGAGGGTGGTCTGTATACCACCCCCAATGTAACCTTCTGCCCTACAGAGTTTTGAAGTTGTTTCAGTCTTGCTCTCCTCTCCCTCCTCCCTGGTGCATAAGATCCCATTGTAATCCCTCTGTTACCTGGGGTTACTAGAACCCTAGCTAGATTTAGTGGCAGGCAGGAACAGGCAGCCAGTGAAACTCCAAACTCCAGTTAAATGGATTTCACTGTGTCTAGCTTTGTTTTCAGTCTCTGCTGAGCTAGAGCTATGACATCATTTAGAACTGTCACAGCTGCATAAGCCACTTTGGAATGTTGCAGCAAGGAGTTAGGCTAGAATGTTGGGTTTTTTTGAATCAGTCGGTTGCAGTCTGAAGTCTGAGTCAGTCTGTTGAAGCCTGAAGTAGGTTCAAGAGGGAGAAGGATGTAGATCCTGTAGTGCAGTGGAGGGAAGGGGTTCCCTGCAGGGGCAGGCCCCCCTGCCCTCAGCTCTGACACAGAGCTACCTTAGGGTGTGTGCTTCCACCATAAGAGAGGCACAAAGAACCAACTCCCGGGGCAATCCCCTGGCCTGGGAAAAAGAAAGAATCTGTCTGATGGAGAGTGCTGGGGCACTACAGTTTTGAGGAATAGAGATTCCTACAGAGTTTTGGACACCTGCAACGTGGAGGGTGATGAAGCTTTGACAAAAGGCTAGTGTCATTCACCAGAACAGTGAGTAAATAAGTCTCTGGGGCTGTGGGTCAGTCAGGATGCCGAGTCCAGGGCTTATGGGACAGTGAGACAGTAATGACTGTTGTATGTGGGGGGTCTTCAATGAAAGACAGTTACTGTATTACAAAGTCATGTACAGTCTGCACTACAGTAGCCAGTGGAGTGTGTTTAAGCAAAGGAATGGCCGAGTATGGTCTATGGAACAAGAGGTGGGAGACCCCCCACCTGGCATAACAAGGCTCACCTCTACGGATTCACGTTGAAACACCAGATACCCTTCTTTCAGGTACTGGCCAGTGCCTGAAGAGGGTGCCCAGACATTTGGTATGGAGTAAAGGGTGGTAGTGTGCCAATAATTGAAGAGTCCATGTCATATGGAAACTTAGGATCCAAGATTGGATATGTGTCTGTGTCATCAGCTTATCTGCATTACCAGGAGTGTAGCCCCATGGGGGTTCGTCTGTGCTTTTTGTTCAGAGTTGTTGAATAAAGCCACACTTTAGAATCCCATCTCCTTGTATTGGACATGCTGTTATTGCTTCTAGTCTCTGGATTACTTTGGGTGCCCCTGTGCAGAGTAGTCAAACCTAATCACCATGCCGAGTGACACTTTTCTCCCCAAATATCAGGTTACAAAAATGGAGGCACTGCGTCGTTAGGACCCAAGCCCCTCAACCTGTTCACTAGCTATACAGGCAGGGGTAGTAACCCTCTCAGTTTAGCGCCGACTGGGGGTTGCACCATCCCTCATGTATATAGCCACCCCTCCCTCTCTCCCCTTCTCCCTGTCTTTTCATACAACTTGTACCCGTGGTCCATTTTAGGGATTGCTCCAGAAGTAATCATCTGGGACAAGTACAGATGAATTTCATGTACAGGACACACCTCTCTCTAATATCTGTCTCCTAGCAAGTCAGGAGGGGATAGCGAGGACATTGAAAAGGGGGGGGCAGTTGCAGAGGATTTATAGGGGGAACTGGGGTACAGGGGTCATGTTGGAAGGTGGTGTCCTTGAATTCAAGGAGTCTGGTTAACAAGGCTGTGGAGCTTCAGGCACTGATGGTGGAGGTAGAGGGAGACATAGCGGCTATCACAGAGGATTGGGCCACCCAATACCATGACTGGGACCTCGTTGCAGCTGACCAAATCTTAATGGGGACCTCCATGTCCAGGTCATGCTCCCACTTCTGGATGACCTCATTTAGAGGAGATAGACAGGCACCCAGGAGCAATTTGATTTTTTTGGCAGGTAGTGCTCTTTATTTCACCCCAGACTTGCCCAGTCACTAGGGACCAGCCCCCCCAACCCCGTCACCCCGGCCCTGTACAGACTTACTGTCCAACTCCATTCTTCTCCATGGCTTACCCACCCCCCCATAGTGATGTGACACTCCCCCCCGCCGGGCGGACAGGATCCTCAAACTGGAGGCGTGTCTTGAGATGCATGCGGGGCCTGCAAGGGGTCAGTTCCATCATGCTGGCTGGTCATGTTTTCCTCCTCCTTTTTATATTCCCCAGGAGGGTGGATGTGCAATGCAGCCCAGACATGCCCACGCATGCACTCGCATGCAGGACATTGGTGACCACTTCTCCTCCACCCCTGAATGCTGTCCCTGGATGCCTGACTCCCAGTCATCACTAGGAGTCAGTACTACACTGGTGGAGTAGCCTCCTCCCTCCCCAGAGGAAGACAGCAATCCTATGAATGTTCGATCCCCCCGCCAAACCTCCAACAACCTGAGTTTGCTCTTATATTCAGGTTGTCAGCGCTGCAAGTGGTGGCACTTTGTAAAATTGCAGTAAAGGACCTGACTACTAGTTGGAGATTGTATAGAATAGCTTCTCTGGGGGAGGGTTCGGAAACTGCAGGGACAAGAGTCCTCCTCTGAATCAGCCACTGCCTTATCCTATGGTAGGCAAAAAAAAAAATCCCTGGTTTGGATTTTGTAAAGGTCCCTCAGGGCTGAAAACGCGTGGTGATACCTTCCCTCATACAGACATGCAGTTCTGAACCTAAGGCATTTACATCTCAATACTGCCTGATGTATAAGTACATTTTAGAAAATGGGCAAATGGCAAACTCCATCCTTATTGACTAAAAGCACCAACCAGCCGGGCCAGGAAATACGTAGTCCCAATCTCTGTTGCCTCATTTAATTCTAATATTAATGGTTCAGTAGAATTTTCAAAAAGGCTAATGCCTCCATGTTTGGTTTCTGGCTTAACGAGCCGTAAGCTAGAGGCCAGGTCTATCACCCTTCTTATTTCTCCACTGCAAGATCTTCTAGTGCAAAATAAAGCACAGTACAGCAATACTAAATAATTAAATTGGATGGTTTGAGTAAAAAATGCAGCTTGGCAGCAAAAGTAAAAATTACCCTCAGCGAGAGATAGAGCGGTAGCTCTGGCACCAATACTGTGCATGAGAGGAGCGGTATTTTGTTTTCCATACAAATGAAAATGAAGAAAGTACTGCTCCTCTCATGCACAGTAGTGATACCAGGGCTATCGATCTCTCTCATGCTGAAGGCAGTTAATATGTGTACAGCCATGGCAGTTTCTATTCTTAGTGAAAAAATAGCCAAAATAATGCCACATACCTAAAAAAAGATAAAGTCCCAGCCTAAAGTCCATATGCAAGCATGAGCAATGCAACCATCATTCCAGTCATATTCGCTCTGCCATCTTCGATGGTGGCACTCGTTGCCGCCTGTGACTGCAGTAGGTCACTCTCACTCTGCCCTCCCAAGCCAAAACAGAAACAACTTTTTTAATTTTATTTTTTTTAAATCACCTTGTGCGGCAAAAACGATATTGAGTGTCACCGTCACTCCTGTTCTGTCCACACTGCCATTGCCTGGTGACGACACTTGCTGTCATCCATAATTGTCTTCACGCTGCCATCCCCAGCAACTGCCATATAAGCAAAGTAAACTGAGCACAACATTTAACAAAAAATAAATAAATAAGAATAAAAAAAATTTCTACTAAAACGAGTAAAATTAAAAAAGAATGCTGTCACACAAACTCTGAATAGCCCTGTTACAGGAACGCAGTCTGTATCAGAAACACTCCACACCCAAAGCTTTACCCCCCGATTAGGCTCTTCTGTTAGAAAAAAAGTTTATTTTACATGGTAACTTACTTAAAGTGATTTACCAACTTCCCTCTATGTCATGTTTGCAGATCACCTTCCCTTCATTGAGTGATGCAAAGCTCAGCTGCCCTGAAGTTAAGTATTAAATATAATATGCTTAGTTTTTTAACATTTGTGTCACAGTTGTCTCTGCATGTTTTTTTCTTTGTTTGAAGTTCGCACATTAGCAGTGCATCCACATGCATGAGTGACATCAGCACTGGGAAGGTGTTCCCACTGCACCTTTCTCACTGCTTGTTCATTCATCTTTCCTGGACCCAGCCTCAGTGAGTGCAGATCCAAAACTGAACTGGCAAAAATTACAGCACTGATGACTGAAACGGTTTGTTATATTGGCAGCTGTTATACTTGCTTTTGGGATTGCAGAAGTGGTGATTTCTCCTGATTTTCAGTTTTACTCATCTACTAAGCTGTATGTCCTAGGTCCATCAATTCTAGGAACATCACAATCTACATTGCTTGAGTACAGTGTTACAGTTTTAATAAGTGCTGCAAGTACATAATTATAACAACAAGTCTGTATAAAAAATATTTTTTTTTAACTGAGTAGAGTTATGTAGCGTATTGGGACACAAAAGGATGACTTTTGAACTGGGCAGATCTATAAACTTAAGTAAGCTTTTCAGTATTGGTACATAGAGGTCTGTGTTAAATGGATGACTTTTTCAACAGTTCAGAATTGTAATGTGCAGCAAGAGTATAAGCCCTGAGCTGCACAGTCCAATCCCAGTAGAACAGTGCAAGAAACTGTGTATTTTTGGCAAGTGCTGCTTCCAGTGTGATTGCTTCAGTAAACTGCCTTTGCTGTTGCATTTCTGATTGTCACCATCATTATAGACAGTTTATATTTTTTCCTGTGCTCCTGTGTTTTCTTTGGCTCGTTTGGTGTTCTCACGCAAGCACCATAATACTGATCACCACAGTATGCTTAGATGTGCATGAATAAAGGGACATGATGCACTGAATTGTTCCTCCAGCTTGCCAGCTCCCCGCTAAGTTTATAAATGAATGCAATAAAATCAGTTATATACTGTACATAGTTTACAGTGCATCTCAAAATTAAAAACACTTAGTTTTTTAACATTTTAACATACAGTCTTTATTTATAATTAGGATTATAGCATCATTGTATGTGCTCCGGAGCATCAGCAAAAGAAAAGACTGCAGTTGCCATCCTCTCCCGACACTGTGGTACCAATGTACGGCTTCTATGGTGTTCTATTGCAAAGTGTGCTAGTCAGTTCGGCATACTTAGGGAATAATGTCTGAACCAAAATATGGGCTACACAGCAATGAATCCAGGGAGTCTACACAATGCACCATGACATCGGTAAGGCATGGGAGAAAGTATAGTGCAGCATCTGTTGTATTTGCTGTACACTTTACGCATGTGCATCAGAGACATGGGACAGGCATAAGGCAGTCCTAGTGGGGTGCAGGAGGAAGTAAGCTGTTGGTTAACTAGGATCTGCAGCTTATCTGTTAGGTAGGAAAATGGACAGACTGGGTGGGCCAAGCGGTCCTTATCTGCCGTCAAATTCTATGTTTCTATGTTTCTAGACATCCACTGTAATGGAAAAAATGGGAAAACACAAATGGCTTGACACAGACCGAAGTGGTAATGAAGTATGGTGACATAAGTGAGGAAGAGTGGTTCAAATACAGTCTAACACTTGAGTACCTACCACAAGGATATGTCCCTTTTTGTAGTGGACCAACCAAATGGTACTTAGGCTATCTAAACATAAATGCGGTCTCTTTTTCCATGAGAAGGTATTGGCAGTGTCATTTTTAACCTTGGGGGGTTGGGGACGATCACCAACTGTACTGTGTATTTTTTGCTCAATTCATAATGCACCTGGAGGCACACATGTAGCGGCAATAAGCCAATGCCAGGATGGAATTACAGATGCTTATGCAGACACTAATGACAGCTGCAGTCTGTATAGTTCCTGAGCGCTTAGAGGTAACACAAAGCTAGTGCAATAATTTGCAATTTTAAATTTATAACATGCCGTAAACAGGGGAACCGGTGACTTCAACACGTTACTCAATCACTGATACCTCTAAATGGGAAAGTACAAGCAGGCTCCCCACCCCCAAACACACACATACACAGAGAAGAAAGCTATAGTGTAGACCAGTCGGCACTAGGGCAAAGACAGACCCAAACAGTATAAATAATTTACAGATAATAAAAGTTCTATGCTGCAGCATTTTTCTAAGTGTATGTGTGCAGCTGGGGGGGGGGGGTTGGAGTGGTTGGGGTACAAGGTGCCTGCTTGTAATTTCCACCCTGTGCTCCATCAGAGTGAGTGACTGATAAATCAATTGGCGGGAGGTCACTACTAACTAGTACCAGGTGAGGAATCTGGACAAATTGGATTTGGACAAATTGTGAGCCATTTATCCTGCTCAAGCAATGTCACCAGATCAAGCCGTGCTCTCAGTGTCAAGCTGGAGTGGCCAACAACTCGTTAGCATAGGGAAAGCAATCCCCCTTCCCCCAAAAAAAGAAATATAAAAACCCAAGGTACTATCACTAGCATTTGTGTGGGCACATCGATGCTGGGAGTAACAGAACACACACCTTACCTCAATTTTGCACAGTAAAATGACAGCAATGATGGGAACCAAACCGTAGCACTAAGTAGCAAAATACAATATTAACAGTCTGTGTTGCTTAGTCTGCTCTCGCTGCTATACTGGAATGGATCAGGACTACTGCTGCGACTGCCTGAACTACTGCCCATATCATTCTCGCTGCTGTCATAGGGTCATCCCTATGGGGATCTACTATGCAGTGGCTGTCAAATTGTGGCACTCTGTCAGTGTATCAAAAAGATCACTGTTAGTGCAGGACAACATAATGCTTTCATCATCGGACCCTGAAAATGAACTGTTTGACATTGCTATTGTCGTGCTGCATGCTGCGACCAAGAACTCTGTTATCAAGACAGAATTGCTGTGACCAAGAACTAATTTTAATTGCAGAGCACAGATCTCCCTGTGGTGACATTGCAAAGGTAATGAGTGTTAAAGGTCACCAAATGCAGGCTCCAATACACAAAATGACACTTCCTGGTTTGTGAGGGTGAAAACCTGATTTAATTTGCTAAAATAGGCTATGCATCTATCAAAATACATTGCAAATCAGTTCTATATGCAGTCACCTTGTAGTATATGCGTTCATATATCAAAACTTGGTAAATCACTTTCATTTTAATTCGGCAAAGTCTGCAATCCCTAAACATGGTGGATGGTGTGTGGCTCCATTTAGTGTGACAGTCTGGCACTGCATTGCTCGCTTCAATACATTTGTATTGAAGCAAGCGGTGCAGCGTCACACTGTCACACTAAATGGAGCCGCGCTCTGTCCACCATGTTAAGGGATTGCAGACTTTTCTGAATTAAAATAAAGTAAGTTACCATGTAAAAAAAATGTTTTTCTAACAGAGAAGCCTAATCGGGGGGTAAAGCTTTGGGGAGTGGGGTGTTTCTGATACAGACTGCTTTCCTTTAACAGCAGTACCCTCTAGCAGCAGTGCCCTCTACTGGCAATTCTACCAGTGGAGGGACTACTTTACAAGAATTTTTTTGTATTCATTTTATACATTTTTTTCGTTACTTTTCTTGCATTTATGTTTTTGTAAATATATTCTATATATAGCCCATTTTCTAAGCGCAATAATACCCTTCAGGGTGGGCAGTATTGGGCTATACCGGGCCTTCCAGGGGCTATAAGGCCCTCCTCCTGTGGTGTCAGGCCTCATTACACCCCTGGGAGGTCCAGCATAGCCCAATACCTCCCACCCAGTCAGGTATTATTGCCTATATGTTCTACCTGCTTTTAAAAACTTCTGTAAGGGCTGTTCTCAGTGATACACCTGGTTTATAACTAAAATGTTTATGTGCCGCTATCCAGGTTCAGACTAGATTATCTGTGAAGGGGTTCTCAGTGTCAACAGAAGCAAGCTGATATAAAGCATAACTAGAGGGAGGTAGACTGAGGGGTAAAGTGTGAAAGTATTTTTTCACAAAAAGGGTGGTGGATCCTTGGAACAGCCTTCTGGCAGGATTGTAGGGGCATAAATGGTAAGGGAATTCAAAAACGCATGGGACAGACATAAAGAAACTCTAGCAATAAGAAAGAGAAGGTAAGCCACAGAATCATTTAGGATCTGCAGTATATGAAACAGGTAGGAAAATGGCCAGACTAGGTGGGCCAAGCGGTCCTTATCTGCCGTCAAATTCTATGTTTCTACATAAGCTCACCAAGGCAACTGGAAAGACAACCTTGGCCTATATCCTCCTCCTCCTCCTCCTCCAATCCTACCCATGCAGGTATCGCCAGATCTCTGGCTGTGGGGATGGAAGGGGAAGGGGAAATTGTTTAACCAGGAAAGGCACACTAAGCTGAAGCTTGTTTCCAGGTGCGACCTGGGAGCACAAGGAAGTTAAGTGACTTGCTCAGGGTCACACAGTATGCAAGTGGGGGCTGTGGGATTCAAACCCCAGTCTCCAGGTTTGCTGCTCAGAGCCTTAAACCACTGCGCTATACAGGGGTGTAGCCAGACAATATAAACATGTACACCAGGACCGCGCTAAAGGTAAGCTTCCAGGCCCAATAGTATCATTGCAAATTAGGAAGTGCTCCGCCTCCCACAGCCATAGGAAAATGTTAGATAGTCTGCTGTATGCAGGCAAGTTTATTTTGCCACAGGAATCTATGGATTATGGAGTCTGAAGACTTAAAGAATGCTCCTGGCATGGGTGTAGGTAAGCATACTCCATGTACTCCATGGTGTACAATTTTATTTAAGGAGGGTAGCAAATAGGCACTGAACTGCTTCCTTTGTACATGAAAAAAAAAAAAAAACAGAACCAGCAGAACCTTTCTGTAATTTTATTCATATCAGTCAAAACTAGAGGGATTGGTCACTGATACTGTCTTTGCATCCCAAGGACTGTACAGCCTTACAGGCTCTGGTCTGGTATGTTAGTATATTAAGCAGCAGTGTATGGCATCTGTATTTACCCATGCATGGGGAGGGCAGCAAAGAGTGTCATGAGGTACAAAAGTATTTATTGTGCCAAATGGGGCAAAAAAACACGGTCCTGGTGTACATGTTTATATTGTCTGGCTACACCCCTGCCTCCTGGCACCTTTATTGGGAGGGACTTGAAAAAGGTAAAGGCACTTGGATAGAGTGCACATTGTTATCACATTGACCCATCCTAGCAGGGATAGGGGCAGGGCTCCCCATTTTTGCACTCTGCTTTCAATACCTGTAGCAAGGGTTTATAGTTACTCCCGCTGTCAGGGAAGAGGTGAACACCCAAGTACTTAATACTCTCCACTGTCACTAATCTGAGTGGATTAGCCACAACATAGTCTCTATCCATTTTGCCAACTGGGAGTATTTCACTTTTTGTCCCAATTCACTTTGTAGCCAGAAAGGCTGCCATATTCCTACAGTAGGGAGTGTACTTCTGGAAGGCTGTCTTTGGAGTTTTGGAGATACATAAGCACATCATTGGCATAAAGCAGCAACTTATGTTTGGCCCTGCTCCTCCAATTAGACCCCTGATGGGTGGATTGACTCTGACGGCTGCCACTAGATGTTCCAGAGCCCAAAACATAAAGAAATGGCAATAGCATGCAGCTGGAGGGTACCTCTCATTAAGTGGAACAGGGCTGTAAGCCCACCATTTATTAAGATCTGTGCCGAAAGGGTCTTGTACAGTGCACCTACCCATCAAATAAATTGCTCACCCAGACTGAACCAGCGCAGGGTCTCAAACATATACCCCCACTCCGTGCAGCTGAAGGCCTTTCCGCACCCATAGTAAGCACTGCCGCCACATGCCTAGCAGCTGTTCTCCCCCAAAGCCGAATGATATTTAAGGTATGCCTTATACTGGATTTGTACTGCCTACCTGATTGATCAGAGTGAGTTGCCTCCTGCAAGACAGGCTCAAGTCTCATGGCTATGACTTTAGCCACAATTTTATAGTCAGCAGTGACCAGAGATTGGTTGGTAGGAGGCACGCAGGGTGGGGTCCTTACCTGGCTTGGGAAGAATTGTATTAGTTGGGGACCACGTGGAAAGGGGGAATATGACTGGTAGTTAGGCCCCCTTATACCATATTGAATAAGGGCATACTGAGACCCTGCAAGAAGGTTTTGAACAAAATTAATGGACAGGCCATTTGACTCCAGCTCCTTCTCACTCCTCAATGCACACACTGCCCCAATTATCTCTGCTATGTAGAGCAGTTTGTCCAAGGCTTCTCTGATCTGAGAATTGACAGGCACAGTAGGAGCTTTGCCAAAAATGCTTGGAACTGAGCAGGTGTGGGGGATGCTTTCTTTGTGCAAAGACCCTTACAGAAGGCACAAAAGGCCTGACCCATTGCACCCCTGCTGGAGGTTAGTGTACCCTCTGCTGTCTGAATCTGGGCAATGGACTAGCACTTTCACAGCATTTAAGCTGCCATGCAAGGAGTGTCCCTGTCCTATCTCTGTAAAAACATTGCCCAGCATGATTTAACAGTACAACCCTTTCCAGTGCTGCACTATGGACAGTATTATACTCCCATTTAACTTTCTGTATGCCATAGTATAGAGCCATGGTGGGATTTGCCATGTGATCTTTCTCCAGCTGCTCAGTTTTGCATTCCAGATCAAGCAGCTGTGCATCACTGGACATTTTGTGGAAGCTGCCAAAAGATATCATTACTCTCTCAAGTATGCCTTGGGCATCTCCCATCTGGTGGTATGGGTGGCATCTCCCTCTCTGTTGATTTCTAAGAATTCTATTATCCTTTTAGAAATGTGTTCTCTGAATTCCCTCTTCTCCAGCAATACAGGGTCCAACTGTCAGGATCATGGGGGGGGGATCTACTGAGAGACAAACTGAGCAGCACAGTGGTATGGTCAGAAACACAGAAACATAGAATGTGTCATCAGAAAAGGACTGCTTGTCCCACACAGTCTGCCCAGACGGTCCCAGCCTAGTCTGTCTTCTTAGACCCTAACTGGTCTCCAGCGACCCTCCCTCCTCCCTGCCCATTTCCTAGTCTATCCCATGCATGCTTGAAACCCCCTACTGTTTTTGCCTCCACCACTTCCACTGGCAGTCTATTCCAGGCATCCTGCAGTCTTTCAGTGAAGTAGTACTTCCTCACATCCACTCTTAAACTACCGGCCTACCACTACCGGCTTCATCACTTGCCCTCTGGTTCTGGTATTCTTCCTCACTTGAAAGAGATGCCCCTCCTGCACCCTGTTCTCCCCATAAGATACTTGCACCCTGTTAACCCCCATGGAGTACTTGTAGATCTCTATCATGTACCCTCTCATTCTCCTGTCTTACAGGGTGTACATGTTTAGATCCCTTAGTCTGTCCTCCTACAGCTATTGATGCAACACCAATGCCATTTTAGTTGCCCTCCTCTGGACTGCCTCCACCTTCTCTATGTCCTTTCTGAGGGCTCAGTCTCCACAACTGGATACAGTATTCCAGGCGGGTTCTCACCAGTGAGCAATACAGTGGCAACATCACCTTGCTCCTCCTGCTGGAGATACCGCTTCCTATACATCCCAGCATCCCACTGGCACTACCCACTGCTTTTTCACATTGCCCTTCCACTTTGAGGTCATTAGATATAATAAACCCCAAGGTCTCTTTCCTGCTTAGCGACCGACAGTACCTCCCCCCATCATATACTCAGTTCTTGGGTTCATAAGCCATAGGTGCACGATTTTGTACTTTTTGGCATTGAACCTCAACTGCCACGCTCTTGACCACTCCTCAAGCATCCCAAAATTACGATGCATTCTTTCCACCCCTTCCTTATTGCAGCTTATCCATTAGGTAGGGAAATGGGCAGACTAGGTGGGCCAAGCGGTCCTTATCTGCCATCAAATTCTTTGTTTCTGTGTGTTTCACCCTATTTGAGATTTTGGTATAATCTGCAAAAAGCATAGTTTCCCTTCCAGTTCATCTGCAGTTTCACTTATGAAGACATAAGGGGAAAGGAGGGAAGGCAGGAAGACAACGTAACAGGGGAGGGCAGGATCAGGGTAATAGAGGCGGCAAGGGGGCAGCAGGAAGGGGAGGCAGGTTTGAGGGAGAGAGGGACAAAGAGAATGAAACATAGAAACAGAGAATTTGATGGTAGATAAGGACCACATGGCCCACCCAGTCTGTACTTTTTTCCCTACTTACATTGTTACCGCAGACCGTACCTGATCTACAGCTCTTTCTCCCTCCCCCCCTTCCTTTCCACTATGACTTCCTTGTGCGTATCCCATGCATTCTTGAACCCCACCACTGTCTTCACGCCCACCACCTCCACTGGAAGATTGTTCCTGGAATCTACTACTGTTTCTGTGAAGAAGTACTTCCTAACATCGCTCCTGAATCTACCCCCTCCAGCTTCATAGCATGTCCCCTTGCTCTTGAGCACCTTTTCTTCTGAAAAATAATTCTTTCTTGTACCTTATTCACCCCTGTGTAAGGTATTTAAGGGTCTCTATCATATCCTTCCTCTCCCACCTCTCTTCCAGGGTGTACATATTGAGGTCTTTAGTCTTTCCTTGTAGAGCTTTTGATGTAGACCCTGCATCATGTTAGTTGCCCTCTTCTGGACAGCCTCCACTCTGTCTATGTCCTTCTCGAGACTGGTCTCCAGAACTGGACACAGTACTCTAGATGGGGTCTTACCAGAGATCTATAGAGAGGTAACACCACCTCCCTCTTTCTGCTGGTGTTAGCTCGCCCTATGCACCCCAGCATCCCACTAGCTGTCCCAACTGCCTTGTCGCACTGCCTGGCCACCTTTAGGTCATCCAATATGATTATCCCCCAGATCCCTCTCCTGTTTGGTGGTTGTCAGTACCACTCCACCCATTTTGTACTTTGCCCATGGGTTTCTGTGTCCTAAGTACATTATTCTGCACTTTTTCGCATTGAAACCCAGCTGCCGTACCATTGACCACTCCTCTAGTTTTCTTAGGTCTCTGCTCATCCTTTCCACTGGAGTGTCCACCCTATTGCAGATTTTGGGGTCATCTGCAAAGAGGTAGACCTTCCCCTCCTGCTCCTCTGCAGTGTCACTTATAAAGACATTAAAGACTTCTGGTGATGTCAGCCCCCAATATGGACGCTTAAACCAGAGCTCCATCTCACTGCTGGTTCAACCTATTGTAGTCTGCTGCAACAAGTGATTATCAGCTATAAATACCTCCAATATAGATGCCTAGAAACTCTGAAGAGATGAGTCCACGAAAAAAAACAGGCCAAAAATGTCTTACATAATCGGGAGGTAAGCCAAAAATGCAAAGGGCTCAGAGCCCAAGCCCAATGTCATCTCATGCCTCAGACTATGCGTTGGGGTCTGCTGAGGAGGAGGAAGATTGCAGATCTGAGACTGGGGGCATAATGGATCAAGCTAGCAACCAGGACATAGTCAGACTGCTATACAGAAGAGACCAAAAGGTTTCTGATATTCATAAAGATCTATGCAAACTGGAGCATTGAACTACTGCAGTAGAGGGCCATGTGGACACTTTGCAGGAGGAGCATATGTTATTCAGCAGAGCCCTTGCTTATTTATTCAAGAGAGAGAAAGAACTAACCGTAAGAGCCGAAGATGCAGAAGCCCACTCGAGAAGAAATAATATTCGCATTTTGGGATTTCCTGAGGATACAAAACAACAGGACACAATCGGATTTGTGGAGAACTGACTGAAAACTGAGCTCAACCTGGACACAGACATGGATTTGGGGATCAAGCAAGCTCACCTAGCTATAATTCTGAAATCCAAGCAGGGTGCTCCTCCCAAATCCATTGTAGTAACATTTTTACATTATACCACCAAAGAACAGATTCTGAAAGCTGCATTGAATAAGTACTTGAACTTAGATGGCCGTAGAGTATACATAGATCAAGATTCCTCCCACAAAGGCTGGCACAACGGAAAAAAGTTTTAAATGTGATTACGCATCTTCTTGAAAAAGGTATTAAAGGACACATTTACTACCCCGATAAATTGCTTGTGCTTGCACCAGATGGTCAGAAACTGCTGATTCTCTTCTACTAGCAACCGATTACCTGCAGGCCCAGCAGATTTCACTTCCAGATCTCCATGAAGAAATGGTGGAATCAGAGATCGCTGAACTCCTTTGATCTCGAGCTACAAAAAGTTCTATCAAGACCTTCTCCTGTTTCAAGAAAAAGGCAGATTTCCTGTTTCTGATTCATACATAGCTTATTAAACTAGGCTACAAACTCCGAGAAGTGGATGCTACCTGTTTCAGGGGATTCAGCCTTCCAGTTATACCACTTAACTACATGTTCCCCCCCACACCAATTTGGGGTTTACCTTAAGTGTCTTCCTGGGCTCCATTCATGCCCACTGCCAGGCAGACATCCTTCATAGGTAGTAAATCCAAGGTTGTTTGTTTGGTCCTGTTGATTTACGTGAGAGTGCCATGCTGTGCCTCCGCGTTTGTCCCTTTAAGTCATTATCCAGTATAGTGTATAGTAAATGGTCTGGGCTGGGTCCTGGTGCTTCAAAGCCTGCAACCGGCCAGACGCTGCTTTAATTTGCTCTACTCTGCTGTCGTGATTCCATCATTTTCCCTACCACTGAGGTCAAACTGACAGGTCTGTAGTTTCCTGCCTCTATCTTGCCCCCACGTTTGTGAATGGGAATCACATCGGCCCTCCTCCAGTCCTCAGGTACCACACCATCCTCCCATGATTTATTAAAAAGCATAGCCAGTGGTGTTACTAGTTCTCACCTTAATTCTTTTAGAATTCTGACATGGACTGATACTATTGATTTTAATGTTTATGATGTTTTAATATGATGTTATTTTAATATAATGCGCCTTGACTTCAGAAAGGCGCAATATAAATAAAGATTATTATTATTATTATTATAATCCTGTCAAGCCCATTGCTTCATCCACTTTCAGTTTAAAGAGTTCTTTCAGAACCCTTTCTTCTGTGAAAGGCCTAATATCAACCTCCCTATCTAGAGTGCTTCTATTGACTGGATTAGGTCTCTCCCCCTACTTTTCCATTGTGAATACTGAGCAGAAGTATTTGTTCAGTATCCCTGCTTTTTCACTGTCGCTCTCTTCCCAACCACCTTCCTCTTTATTCAGCCTCAGTATCCCTGCCTTAGTCTGTCTTTGCTCCCTAATGCACCTATAAAAGGTTTTATCCCCCTTCTTAACTGAGTTGGCTATTTTTCCTCAGTTTGGGCCTTTGCTATTCTGACTGCCTTCCCCATTTCCTCAGTTTGGGCCTCCCATAGAGGACCCTATGGGACCACCGAAGAGCACTGGGAAGCTTGGCTATCATGACACACCTCCGCTTTATGGCCTTTCCCTCCTTGTCTCTGAGCAGGGGCCAGATCCCCAAGCTGGTCTCTCACTGAGAAACAGTCTCTGGTGCAAGCACAGTCAGCTTGGGTTGGGTTTGGCAGTGGCCCATGGCTAGATAAACACTTCTGGCAAAATTCAGTCTTTTTGCTGGTGAAGCCTCCAGCTGACTAACAGTCTGGTCACTGGCAGAAAAGGCCTCGACCCACGATAAACTTTCAGCACATTCAACAAGAAACAACGTTACCTTTTCTATCTCACAGTTCAATTTCAGTCCAGTTGCTATTGCAGTTGATTCACTGAGCAAACCTCTCAATCATCACAACTGTCTTTCACAACTCCGGGGCTGAACGCTTCACTAGAGCTTCTTATCGGTCTTCCATATGGAGGTCAGAGTCGGAGCAGAGCCAGCAGCAGGATGGGGTCACGTAACCCACTTGGACTAATTGTCAGGCAGCAGGAAGTGACAGGAGAACTACAAAAAAGCCCACTTCTAACATGTCCCATTCACATTCATGCTCCAGAGTGTGAGTGGAACAGGATTGGCATCTTAGGGGGTGCCAGGCCTCCACAGGGGAAAGCAGGCATGCAGAGAACTCTGCCAGTCCACAAAGGTAAGGTAGAGTACCTGTTTATTTGTTGCTGCCTGTGTAGGAGAGAATAAAAGAAGGCAAAGGGGTAAAGGCAGGGAGGAAATAGTTTATACAAACCGTAACTACCTGTTGTGTGGGAGAGACGGAAACACCCTGTCTAGAATAAGGGCACAAAGGGGTACAGGTAAAGTTAAAAGTAATATCACCTGTGGTATGTGAAAAGAGGTAACACCTTATCTAGGGTAAGGGCACAAGGAGGAAAAGGAAAGCAAAAAAGGGGAAAACTAAATTCACCCTATCTAAGGTCACGATACAAAGTATTAAGTGATAAAAACAAGGGGAAATTAGAAACATTATCTAGGGTAAAGGTACAAAGTAAATGTTAGTAAATGTAGTGAGTGAAGGAATGGGAATGATGGGACTTGTGCAGTGTAGTGGTTGTGGCATAGCAGTTTTCAGAGACCTTCTGGACACTGAGGTGCTGACCCATCTGCTCGCACCTCTCTGCGCTGAGGGAGGAGGTCGCTGAGTTGGCTAGGATTTGGGAGACCTCTTCCCCAACTCAGGGTCCAGTGAGTTTACCACTGTTGCCTCAGAGAATGCCAAGAAGGAGGGCTGGCTGGACTGTGGTGGACTCGGGAAAGGTGGGGGCGATGGGTAGGGGTCACATTCCTCAGGCTGTGCCACGACTCATTCACCGCTCTGGCAGGACAGGCCTGCCAGAAGGAGGCACCCATGGTAGTAGCCAGGGAGGATGTGGGGGTGCTGTGTAAGGGAGGCCCCAAGGTGGGAGTTGGAGGACCGACGCAGAGGAGGAAGCAACTTCTGGTGGGGGAGTCAATCATTAGGGGGGTATATTTGGGAACAGGAAAGGCAGGAATGAGGGAGGTAAGGTGCCTATCTGGCATCTCAGCTCTGAGGGATGGGAAGTGGTTCCTAAGGAACGCTAGGGTGGCAGTGCAGGAGGGGGAGCTGGATGTCATTGTCCACCCGGGGACAAATGACCTGGCTAGGTACAGGGTTGGGATTGTGCAGGCAGATTTCAGGAAGCTGGGGAGGGATCTTAAACACAAAGCATACTCAGTGGCTTTCACTGAGGTGCTGCCTGTCTATGACTGGAGGGAAGATAGAGTTCTCTATACCGGGAGCTTCAATTCATGGTGAAGGAATGGTGTAGAGAGAAGGGGTTCGGCTACACTGGGGACAGGGGACCAAACCTGGAGGATAATGGCCTATACAAGAGTGATGGCCTGCATCCATCTGGTAATGGAACTGCAGTCCTCATTGGATGATTTAAATGTTACTTTGATTAACACTTAAACTAGCTGAGGAGGGTGGCAGAAGAAATCATGGAGGCATAAACTGCGCCCCCCCCCCCACAGACTGAAGCAGAGAGTAGGGAGGACTCAAGAGGACATAAATCCCCTAGGGTGCAAAATAAAGAAAAAAACAGTGTGGTAGAAAGCAAAGGGGATAGGAACATGAACTGTAAAATGAGACAGAAAAAGGAGGCAGGGCAAAAAGAGAAAAAGGGGGTAGCAGGCAGAATGGTAACAAAGTGTGAAAGGACATGTGTGCAAATACTAGAAGTCTAGGAAATAAAATTCCAGATCTAGGGGCCATCATGGTGGAGGCAGACCTGGATATCATGGCAATTACTGAGTCATGGTGCAAAAGAAACCATGACTAGGACATGTTCATACCAGGCAATACTCATTTCAGGAAGGATAGGGTGGGAAGTAAGGGAGCAGTGGTGGTGTTATATGTAAGGGAAGGCATTAGAGCAACACATGGAGGGAATCCAGGGAGAATGGAGGGGTTGGAGGTACTGTGGGTCACCCTGGAGACAGGAACCAGAGCCACTATTCACACTGGCATAATCTACAGGCCTCCAACACAGGGGGAGAAACTGGTTAAGGCACTGGTAGAAGCCATTAGCACAATGGCAGAAAAGGGAGAGGTGCTTCTGGTGGGGGACTTGGATTGGAATCTCCCAGCCACAGCTTAGGCTTAAAGCAGAGACATTTGGGACTCATTGCAGGGGGTGTTTCTCAGGCAGTTAGTCATGCAGACCACTTGTGAGGGGGCAGCACTGGACCTGCTGCACAATAACAGGGACAGTATCGCAGATGTCAAGGTGGGAGGCCACCTGGGGACTAGTGATCACCACACAGTGTGGGTCAACGTAAGGACAGTGATGGAAGCAAACAACACAAGGGCGAGCGTCCTAGGCTTCAGGAGGGCAAATTAAAAAAATAATGTGTGAATGCCTCAAAGACTACTTAGCGTGGGGTGGGGGTGATGACCTGGGTGGGGTGGAGGAACAGTGGACTAAGTTAAGGGAAGGCATAGTGAAGGTAACAAACCTCTGTGCAAAAGGAAGTCAGCAAAAGCAAGAGAAAAAGAGGTTGCTATGATTCTCAAAGGAAGTGGTTGAAAAGGTAAAGGCTAAAAGGGTAACATTCAGGAGGTATAAAGAGACAAAGAGAGACTTGCATTCTGTGAATGAGTTTTGTTTATTTTCTTTGCCCCCTTTTGATTTGATTAATTTTCTGTTTAAAGTAAGGATTCTGCAAGGGATCCAGCCAGCCCTGATTGGGCCAGGAACCCCTCAATTTTTAAACCATAACAGTGGTTCAAAAATACTCTATGTGCTGCAACTCAGTCGAATCTGCAAGGGATCCAGCCAGCCCTAATCAGGCCAGAAACCCCTCAATTTTTGAACCATAACAGTGGTTTGAAAATCATCTGTGTGCTGCATCTCAGCTGATCCTGCAAGGCACTAGCCCTGACTTTGAATTTGGTGCCAGTGAAAGCTGATCTCTGAGTGGCCCACTCTTTCTTCTGCTGCTCGCTTCTCTAGTGTCCCGTTTCCATGAGCAGATTATAAAGATCTGACACTAGACGTACCTTAGTTCTTTTTTGCAGTGTGACTGAAGTAAGAGGATCTTTTACTGTCGACTATAGCCCTCCCTCAATCGCTCTCCGCTGTCCATATTCCTTTGGCAATATGGCGCTTATTATTACTATTATATTATCACTTCCCAGCATGTCCAATGTATTTATTCCGAACGCCGCTCCAGGATTCTGTCCAGCCCTAGAACGCTCCTCATATCCTTCCACTGCCCCCATGCATTGCACTTCCCTATTTCTAGTACGCCGCTCTCCCTTTACCTCATCCTCCCATCCCTCTTCCTTCCCTTTTCACATCTCCTCTCCTATGACTATCAAAGCACTTTCATTAATCTCAATTAATTATTATATTAGTATCCCCTCCCCAAATCCCAAAACCCTATCTTTATCCCAAAAACATGGGCGATCACAAATAAAGAAAGCACTGGTATCTCTCACACGTTTTTTAAAGAAGCTGCTCCTCCTGCTCCTCCTCTGCTCAGGCAATGTGGAGCTAAATCCTGGTCCTCCACTACCTCTCACATCACCCTCTGATTTTGCAACTGCCCCCGGACTCAGAATGATGCTGGTCAACATCCTAAGCTTAACCAAGAAATTTGACCAGCTACAAGCCTGGGCCACTCACACTGAACCAGATCTTATCATCGTTACAGAGTCATTGCTCAAAAAGGGCAATGCTGACCAGCAAATCTTGTTTAGGGCTGATAGAGACTCCAGGGGGGGTGGCTGTCTACTCTAAAAACAAGTGCACTATTAGTGACATCTGCTGTAAATCCAAACCCAAGGAATACGAAATCGTATCCCTGAAGCTCCACCTTCCCTCCACGGAAAGTATCACTGACATCCTCAGTATCCTAAAATCCCTAACCACCACTGCCAACAATGAAACCATAATCCTTGGGGATCTCAATATGGACTGGTTTACCTCTAAATCGTATGGCCTGAAATGTCTTCGCGATGAGCTTGGCCTCTCACAGATTGTTAGTGAACCCACTAGGATCAATACTGCAAATAACGCCAGTAGTTCTCTACTCGATGTCATATTAACTAATCACCCTCACAAAATTCTGCATTCTGCTGTTTTCCACAACGACATGAATGATCATGGGATCGTAGTATGTACAAGATCACAACTTAAGGGTCATCACCAACCCAAGCTAATAACTAAACGGTCCTACCGCAAGTTCAACGCAGTGAATTATCTGCTGGATTTAGATAATTTAAACTGGCAAGATCTCTATCTTGCTAAAACAGCTGATGAGGCTGTCACTATTCTGAATAACAATCTTACTACCCTGGCTAACAAGCATGCCCCCTTCATCAAATCTAGAGTGCGTAGATCCTCTCAACCCTGGTTCACACCTGACCTCAAGGCTGAGCTCACAAACCAGCTCAAAACTTTGGGCTCAGGCTTGGTGTACTAAGTGTCCAACTGATTGGCAGGCCTTCAGAGTTGCAAGGAATGCCTGTGTTAAATGCATTCATGCTGCCAAATCAAACTTCTATATCACTACCTTAGAACAGGCAAATGGGAATTCTTATAAAATCTGGAGGACTCTCAAATCCATTGAAGGACGTCAGGTTGCTCCCGCCATTCCAGCCAAGATATACGCCAATAGCAAGGTCATCGAAAGCAATAGTTAAATCCTTGAAGAACTCAATTCACATTTTGCTACCACTGGCTTAGCCTTTGATTCTTCTCCGTATGCAGGCCTTGCAAATTGTCCCTTGGTCGGGACTATCCCTGAAGTCCCAACCTCGCCTCATCCCTTCCAGCTACATCCAGTCACCTACAAAGAAGTTGAAGATTCGCTTCTCAACTTAGACACTAAGAAAAGTGCTGGTGATGACGGACTAGAACCATTCTTCTTAAAATTAGGCTACTTCCATCTTACAGCCCCCATACTTCATATATTCAGTCTTTCTATTGTCACTGCCACAGTTCCCTCTTGCTGGAAATCCGCACATATCTTTCCTTTATTCAAATTGGGAGACCCAAGTGATTTAAATAATTATAGACCCATCTCTATCCTGCCCATTCTCTCCAAAATCTTTGAAAAATTTATTTACTCCCAATTAAAACGACATATCAAAACCTTCTCCCTTCTCAACCCAGCTCAATCTGGCTTCCGGCCTAATTATAGTACTATCACAGCCCTCGCTAAAGTTACTAATAACTGGGTTTCAGCTCTGGACTCCAAAAAGATCACTAATGCAGTCTTCCTAGACCTCAGTAAGGCGTTTGACACCGTAGACCACAACTTAGTTGTCAGTAGCCTTATTAACCTAGGTGCCACCCCCTCCACTGCTCAGTGGTTTACCAATTATTTAACAGGGAGGTTTCAGAAAGTTAAGGCTGATGGCCTATTTTCAGCCTTCCTCCTGATCACTAGGAGAATCCCACAATGCTCCATTTTAGGCCCTATCCTATTTACTCTTTACGTTAATAATCTTGACCATAACTAATTCCAAATTGCATTTCTCTGCTGATGACACAGTCATGTACACTTCTAGCTCAACTCTGTCTGAAGTAAGAGACGTCCTAAAAGCTGACTTTGTGCACCTTGAACAGAACCTTATTAATGCAAAGCTCCTTCTTAACGCCAAAAAAACGAAGGCCATGATTTTCACTCTCAACACCACCACCACCGCCTCTCTAAACCTGCCTAATGACTTTATTGTCACCTCTCTAGGTGAATCTCTTCAGGTTGTCTCCAAATTCAAATATCTAGGTATATGGCTAGATAATAAGCTCACCTTTAACGACCATATTGATAACTAGACCAGCAGGTTAAAATCCAGATTAGGTTTCTTCTTCAGAAGCAGGTCCCAATTCCCTATTGAGATTAGAACTAGGCTTGTTGAGGCCACATTCCTGCTTTTACTCGATCATGGTGACATAATCTACAATTCTACTTTAGCTTTTAACCTGAACAAATTGGACATCCTTTACCATGATGCACTACGGTTCATTACTAACTCCCCTTTTTGAACCCACCATTGTGATCTGTATGTAGCTGTTGGCTGGACATCGCTTACTACCAGATGTTTGATTCACTCTGGCACTTGGACTCTCAGAATCCTCCTGAACAAACTACCAAGCTATATAACATCCCTTATTCACATCTCCCACAGTTTGTAGTCCCTTAGAAAGTCTGACGTTATCCTTCTAGACATGCCTAGGACTAGTACCTCCTTTAGTAAACGTGCCATCTCATACACACTTCCAACTATCTGGAACCAGCTCCAGTCTATACTGAAACTCTCTAGCATTGTTTCTGTCAATCCCTTTAAAACCTTTGCTGCGGCCAAATTTAAAAATGCCAGCTGCTGTTTCCAGTCCTTATTTGACCATTGACTTTTATATCAAACAACTCAGTTCCCCTCCCTAATTCTTTTACTTTCTAATTCTACTTACCGCTCCTTTTCCTTCCCCACCCTCCCTTTGCTCTTTATTTCAGTCATCCTTACTTTCAGTATTCCTCCACACTTTTCCTCCTTTTCTCTCCCCCTCCTCCCTCACAAGATCCTCCCTCTCTTCTCCCTCTCCACTCCCCTTTGCACCTATGTTATACTCTCCCTTCACCTTATGCATCCTGTTGCTCTTGTTCCAACTTTTTTGCCTGTAGTTTCTCTACTTTTAATGATTTCTCCAGGTTATGTTTATAAATATTACCTTTTTATGTCGTATTTCGAGCACTGTGTTCCACATGTACCATATACCTTTATGTACCAAGATTTTATGTATGTAATTTTATTTGTCTGGTTACATTCCTCAGGACCTTCTTGTGAATGAGCTTGCTCAATGAAGTTTTCTTGCAGTAAACTTGAACTTGAACTCCAAAGTTGAGATCCATAATCCAGGCTGGGTAAGACATAAGACCTGCACAGTGGTAATAACTCACTCGATGTTCTAGAACTAATATCATTTTGAATTCACCAAATAATTTTATTTGCTTCACCAGTACTGTTGTTGACTTGTTGTTTGCTAGAAAAATTATTGGAAATGGATATTCCCAAGTCTTTTTCTGTGTTTGTTATTGCTAAATGTGTGTTACATATAGTATACTTATATTTGATGCTGTTATGTCCCAAGTTCATAGCTTTACATTTGTCCAGATTGAATCGTATATTCGATTTTGTTGCCCAGACTGTCAATTTATCTAAGTCATCTCGTACTTTTTACAGTCCTTGACTGTTCTGATTTTTGTGTCGTCAGCATACTTGATTGACCAACTACACAGATCTTTTTGATAGGTTGTTAAAAATAACTTGTCCCAAAACTGAACCCTTCGGGACCCCATTCAGAAATGCCCCACCTGATGATGGTTTCCCATCAATTACAACCTGTTCGGTTCTACCCACCAACCAGCTGGAAATCCATCTAATTAATACAGGGCTTAGTACAGTATCCATAAGCTTACAGATGATTGCATCATGTGAACATAAATCAAAAGCTTTACTAAAATCTAAAAAAAAAGCATTGCAAGGAATACCTAGATCTAGGTT
Source organism: Neoceratodus forsteri (assembly GCA_016271365.2). NCBI lineage: Eukaryota > Metazoa > Chordata > Ceratodontiformes > Ceratodontidae > Neoceratodus > Neoceratodus forsteri. The sequence goes on along the minus strand of CM028131.1, from coordinate 1,399,325,726 downwards.
TTTACTAAGTCTTTCATAGAAGCATAAAAGATTAGTAACACAAAAGCATCCCTTAGTAAACACATTCTGTGTTTGGTCTATACTAACAATGGTTTATGTTATTTTATATTTGATAATACTTTCAAGTATTTTGCAAATTATTTAGGTAAGACTGATGGCGTGGTAATTCTCTATTAGCTGTCTATTCCCTTTTTTATACAAAGGAATCACACTTGCTGTTTTCCATTCATCTGGCACTTCTCCAGAGTTAAGACTTTTTTCAAATAATATTTTTAATGGATGTAATACATCATTGCACAACATTTTTAGCATAGTACCTGTAATTAAATTTGGCCCTGGGAAACAGCCAGCTTTTAAGTTATTTATTTTGTCTCTTGTTTCACTTTCAAGGATTGTAATGGTATGCTTCTCGAAGGGTCCTACCTGAATATTACTAATATAGCTTTTGTTATAAACACTGCAGAAATATGTGTTAAACATATTTGCCATGTCAACTGTGTTACTAAAAATATTGTTACCTTGTTTCAATGAACCAACATTGCATTTTGATTTTTTTAATGAATGTATATAGCTGTGGAAACATTTAGCATTATTCTTGGATGCAGTCTTTCCAGAAATGTTTCCTAATCAGAGTTTGATTTCTTAATTGTCTGTTTACATTTCTTTTGCTGGATTTTAAACTTTGTCCAGGCTAACTGAGAATCTGATTTTTTGCATTCATTGAACGTTTTCTTTTCCTTTTTTATGAGCCTTTTAATTTTCATGTTAAGTCATTTCGGTTTGCGCCTGTTATTTAGTGTTTTCTTATATTTTGGTATGTATGTGTTGCTAGTTTCTAGAATGACTGTTTTGATATGGTACTATATCTGGTTCATATGACAATCTTTTATTAGACTATCCCAATCAATTTTAGATAATGCTGTGTGAATTCCACGTACATCGGATTTTCTGTAGTTGTAAAATAAAGTTTTGTTTTTATTAATGATGATTGAGTAATTTAATTAAAAGTCCCAGAATTATGGTCACTTGTACCAAGTGGTGGCCCAGTTTTGCAGTTCATGATGTCCTTATTGGATGTGGCGAGAACAATGTCTAAAATGTTCTGGCCTCTAGAGGGATTGGAAACATATTAATTAATATTTAATTGTTTATATAAAGAAATTAATTCATGGCTGATAGTCGACGAAGCAGTATGAAGAGTCCAGTCAGTATCGCCCATGTTGAAGTCACCCATAATCAAAACTTCCCCCTTATCACAGGCTAGCTCAATTTCTGAAAAAATCTGATGAGTTATATCTACAGAGGAGTTTGGGGGTCTGTAATACAGACCAAAAATAAAGCTGTCTTATAAATTGGAGGAAACGTCTACCCAGATTGTTTCTGTTTCTAGGATATTAGAACAGATTTCACTCATTCTATCTATAATCTTAAATTCTCATTTGATATACAAAGCAATACCACCTCCTTTTCTATGTTCTCTTTTGAGATAGCTATAATTGTAAACAGGGAGGTTATTGCCCCATGCATCCTTTTTTGTATGCCATGTTTCTATTATTGCTACTATATCAGCTGCAGTATCACTGACAATAACTTTAAGTTCATCTAATATCTTTTTTAAGCTCCTTATATTGGTTAAGTAACACTCTAGATTATTGCTTTTGTTTGTAGATGGGCTGTTGTTCATGGTTGCTTTAGTAGAGGCCGTTGTTTTGGAGATGCTAAAATGTTCCCCCTGCCTATTTAGTTTAAATGAATTGAGTCCAGCATGGATCTTAGCTATTCGCCCAATACCTTAGCACTTTTTTTATTTAAATGAAGACCATCCTTGGAATATAGTGTTTTATCCAAATTAAAGGTCTCTCAGTTGTCGATGAAGACCATCACTTCTGTTTTTGCCCCATTGAACAGTCTTGCATTTAATCATTGAATAGTATTATTTTTTTCAACCTGTGCTCTCAGTATTGGTAGTAGACCTGAAATAGCAACCATTACCCCCAGAGTTTGATCTTTTCCCCTAAATTTATGAGATCACTGCAAATATCTTTTTCGTGCAGTTTGCCTACATCGTTAATGCCTGCATGCAAAATGACCATAGTATTATCATTGATATCTAGTCTATTAATTCCTGCATCAAGGGCAGATTTCCATGCTCCTGGTAGACATGACACTGTGGTGTTTATCTTGTCATTTTTGCAAACATGCGAATCCACAAAGCTAATGATAGAATCCCCATTTATAAGTTGTTTTAGGGGGTTATTAGCTTTATTGAGTTGTGTTGGAGTTGCAGTAGCAGGGTCCCGTCCAAGTTCTTTATTTTTTGAGACAGAGGTCTGTTTTTATTGGAATCTATTTAATTTGCATCTGTGGAATCTTTATTATAATCAGTTTCTGAATCAGGAACATTGTTAAGTGGCTGGAACAATTAGACTGGGGAAGCTCAAAATGCTTAAATTCTCTTCTACCTTTTTATATGGCTGTTTGGATACAACAGACTATTCTTCAACATTGTCTTCAACTGCTTTCTATTTCCCTTTTTTGATATTTGCATAGGTAAATCAGAGTCAGCACTAGGTTTCCATGGTTGTTTTTTGGTATTTTTTGAGGTATCAGTCTGAGGTTGTACTATCTTGGCCACAGCCTGGTTCAAGTGATGTAATAATTGCTGTCTAATGTCTTGTAATTCAATCTTACAATTGTTATATTCTTTACATTTTGAACACACAAAGTTTTTGGAAACTGATGTGTCCCAGTCCATATCTACTTTGGCGTACATCTCACAAGAACTTCATTTTATTAAGAAACCCTTTGAACATAGAAAGTCAAAAAACATTTCGGAGGGATCAGTTGCTGCCATACTCTTAGCTGGAGAATATTCAAAAATAACTGTGCACAGAGAGATTATGCAACCTTACAAGTTGATATTAGGTTATACAATTTAAACGTAGTTGTAAAAGTATTTAGGGTATGCACTGCAAATGTGCACAGTATGTACAGTAAATAACCAATGTAATAGTTGCACAGTGGAGTACACCACGCACTATGGTAAGTCCACAACTAAAGTCTCAACCCGCTCATGTTGTTTACCAAATACAAAACTTTGTGGACAGGATTCACAAGAGATGCACTGGGCATAGGTTAGATGCACTGGCGCAAACAGAAAATGCACCAGGAAACAATTCACACACAGGGCAGATGCACTGGTGCATCCCAGATGCATTGTGCCGAACTGGATGCGCTGTAGGCGCATCATAATGCTATGTGGTGCAAATACAGGGGGCGGACACATGCATATACAGCGCAAAGTGATTCACAGTGCTAAACAATGGTGCAATGAGAGAGCAAACCCCGCGCAAATACCAAATGCACCATGAAAAGATAAGTATTAAAGAAGCAGACTTAAATGCAAGCCACCTGCAGGTCAGTGGCTGAACAGCAGCATTTGCATACTGGCAGAGAGAGAGAGAGAGAGAGAGAAAGGGAGAGCCGGAGAGAGCCAGATAGACATACAGCACACCACCTCCAGCATCATGGATGCTGCACCATTTGCCATGGTCAGTGTACTAATGAGGATGAGGAGACAGGGAGGCAGAAGGCACCATAGGCGGCCTGCCCCACAGTGGTATCGTGCCAGACTGTCATTCGAGCAGCTGATGGATGTGGAGACAGTAGGCTGATACTGCCTGAACAGGGCCATTCTGAGGCAGCTCTGTGAGCTGTGCCATGAAGAAATGCAGGCACCCACTGCACATGGTCATGCCATCTTGGTGGAGACCAAGGTGACCACACTAATGTGCTTGCTCACCATGGGAACCTTCCAGAGGCCCACTGGGGCACCACTGGCATATCACAGGCCTCCACTTCCCGCCTCCTCACACAGTTCCTCACTGCACTGCTACTGCATGCTTTGGAATACATCCAGTTCCCCAGCACACAAGTGGAGCGTACAGAAGTCATGCAAGTGTTCTACAGGGTGGCACACATGCCAGGCATCATAGGGGCCATAGACTGCACCCATGTGGCAATCTGCACACCACCCGGCGAGGAGAGCATCACCTATGTCTACTGCAAGAGCTTCCACTCAGTGAACTGCTAGGTGGTGTGCAATGCCACAGGGTGCATCAGCAATGTCTGTACCACACACCCTGGGAGCACACACGATGCCTTCATCTGGCAGCAGTTGGCCCTCTGCTAGAGGTTCCAGGCAGGAGACATACTGAGTGGCCATCTATTAGGTGTATGGGATATGGTAACAGCTGCATGACAGGGCACCACTGTCAGGACAAGAGGGGTGTGTGTGTATGTGCAGAGAACAACATGTACAATGTGCAGTAGGCACAGGTGCCATGGGACAGTGGAGGTGTGCAAGAGAACACAGGCAGACACCTGCAGGTGCAGGGCAGCACACAAGCAATGCACGGCAGGTGTAGGACAGTGCCATGGGGGTGCATGTGTGGCAGGGACATGCACACCATGAGCAGACAGTGGCCTGCAACAGCTGCCGGAGTAGGGAGGTAGGAATGCAGGGAAGGGAGAGGCACAGGCAGTGGTGGATGCCATGTGCACACACCAGTGTGGACTGGAGTGGGGACAGGGGGAATGCCACACAGGGGACCAATGTACTAACAACTACTCGATCTCCCCCACAGGTGACGCTGCATACCCACTGAGGCCCTGGCTCCTCACCCCATCTGACGACCCAGAACATTGGAGGCACTCATCACTACATGCACCATCATAGAGTGCGTCTTTGGCATGTTGAAAATGCATTTCCGGTGTCTGTGTAGGTATAGTGGTACCCTACAGTATAGCCCTGAGAAGGCATGTGGCATATTCCTGTCTTGTTGTATGCTACACAACATGGCCATAGACCATGGAATATCTGTTGAGGCCAGTGAGGGTGACAGTTCTGGAGAGAAGGAGGAGGGTGGGGGGGAGAAGCACCACCACAGGGCCACGGCACAGAAGCTACAATGGGCCACTGGGACCCACGGCTGGCAGCACAGGCCAGGCAGTACTGCAGCAGGCTGATGGAGGAAAATTTTGGGAACCACAGGTGAGTATTGGAGATATGTATTTGGGAGGTGCAATATGATGAGAACAGGTAGTCACAGAGCTGTGCAGTGCATGGCGGACACAGGACAGTACACGGACAGGCCCACAGTGGCATGCGCGCGCGCGCACACACACACACACACACACACACATATTCACACACACAGCCTGCAACACACTCGTACCACCATGACTGTGCCAGGAATGGCATGGGTCAGTGTGCACTGCAACCAGCACACAGGCACGGCAGACACTGGACTGCACTCATCACACCCATGCTACTTGGCACAATAGTGGTACACACAGACATGCAGGTGGCACTGCACAGGGAGCCCATGGTGGTGGTGCACTGAGGCGGGTGCCTGCCACACAAACCACCCCAGGCACTGGCCAGGCATGTGGGACACAGTGGAGGTATGGGCCACTGTCAATGGAATGGGAAGCAGGACATTACAGGGTGGCACCCCGGCCACCATGGATATGTGGGTGGCCACTGCCATGAATGGTGGATACCACCACAGCACCACCAGTCACAGGGGGTGTAGTCACCAACCCTGCAGGGGTACTGCAATGAGACTGTGAATGTGTGCTCATTGGTGTTGCAGCCTCTCAGGCCACATCTGGGCCAGGGACGCTGGGTGTTGCGCCATGTAGCAAAGGCATCAGCAGCAGAGGGTCCACCTGACGCCACTGCTGGGGTGTACAGGAGGCACTCCTGGGTGTCCAACTGGATGTCTGATGTCCATGGTGTGCAACAGCTGCAGCTGCAGCCACTGCCTCCTCAGCAGCTGCAGTCCACTCCAATGCTGCAGTCATGCCCACCCACAAGAGGCGTGCCTCGTTCAACATCTGGGCATGCCATGCAGGCACAGACTCGTGCTCCAGGACCATCACTGTCCTGTGGCTCCTGAACTCCACACAGAGGGCAGCCTGCCCCTCCATGGTGTCACGCAGGAAGTGGACATAGCTCTCCATGTCGGCGGCGGTGAAGGGTCACGGTGGCGTCGCCGATGAGTGGGGGGTGAGACAGCCTGCCCGGGGGATCCACTGGCAGTGGTTGTGCCACAGCAGACTGTGGCATGGTTTGGCCTTGGCCATGGCTATGCTCGGCCACTGCATGTCAATGGTTGGTGTCATCACGCTCCAACGGTGCATGCGCGTGCCCCACAGCACCATGACTGGACACCCCAATGGACCAGCCACCACACCTGGTCCTGGCGCAGGGTGCATAGCACCCACTGCTGTGGGCAGCTGAGTGACCACTGCAGCTGCACCACGTACAGCGGAGCCATCAGTGGTGTCCAGGACCACCCGCATAGGCACCTGCGTGCTGCATGTCCCACTGTCGGCTAAGTCCCCCTCAATCAGTGTGACATCGTCATCCGTGGTGACATCACTGTACTCCCCCTGCGTGCCAGTGACAAGCATAAGGAGGGCATCGGCAATGTCCAAACCCTTAATCATGGTCATCATCAGAGAACCCAATCAGACACCCCAGCCATACATCATCCACACCGGCCACCGTGCCTGCAATGGCCAAGGGGTCTGGCGGGCTCGCCATCACTGGGGCTGTGTCTGGTGGGTCCATTGCAGTGGATGGTCCAGGGATGACACCATCCACAGTGGTGACATCAGCCCTGTGTGACTGGCCTGCATCATCACTCGCTAGGCATCATCACTTGCTAGGGCATCCTGTGCGGCCACGGCTGCACCCATGAGGTGTGATGGAGCTGTGGAAAGAAGATGGGAGAACATGGTTAGTGCACTTGAAGAATCAGTGGCAGACAGACATGCAGACATGTACAGAGTGGTGGGGTGTAGTGCCATGGGTCCGCATGCCAGTCCACAGCATGGCTGTGCTGTGCTCACCACGCCACACCAGCCCTGCACATGCTGTGACCAGTACCGTGTAGTGACAGGCCGCAGCCACATGGCACCAAGCATGGCACTGGCAGCACAGGCACACCAATCATGTGTGTCACCCAGTGGCATTGCTACTGGTGGCACCACACATGCCCCACTACAGGCATGGGTGGTGCAGCCCCGCATTGCATGGCATGGGACAGCCATGCACAGCCAAGGCAAATGGCACAGCCCCTGGGTGCACAGTAGCACTGAACGGCACACTGGGACAGGCATGGCAGCCAGAGCACACACGGGGTCAGCCATGCCCTGGCTCCCTGTCTACTTACAGTGCTGCAACGAGCTTCCACTGGTCTGGAACCCCCCACCTGGGACACCCTGCATGGCAGCCCTGGTGATGGTGGCCACAAGTAGCTCCTCACTGGGGCTCAGGTGGACGTCTGAGGGTGGGCCACCCCCTGTCTGCCTCAGAGATGCCTCGATGTGGGCCACCTTCTCCTTTGCCCTCCATCACCCATCATTCCGGCACTCCAGGGTGGTGCAGTTGAATGCCCCCATGGCATTTACCTGGCGGGGAAACCACCTCCCAGCCCTCTGACTGCACCATACGGCTGCCACCCCTGCCAGTCAGGACATCCAGCGAAAGGTGGCATGCCTCGAAGAGGGCCTGTTCCTCGTCTTTAGTGAAGTTTGGCCACCGTCTGCTGGTGGCACTGTTGCCTTCCAACATCGTGGTTTCTGTGGGAGAGTACAGACAGATGTTAGCCATGCTCAGGTGGGGTCCCATGTGCCCAATCCTGACAGGCATTGGTTGTGGTCTGGCACGCCAGACTTGTCGCCCAGGGCCAGTAGGCTGTGCATGTGCATGGTAGTGCATGGTGAGCTGTGCCGGGTGTGACTGCATCCAGCATGTACATTGCAAATGGCACGGAGGGCTGCAGGGCCACGGACATACCACCGGTGCTGCATGCCAATGGACACATACAGCTGTCAGCCCTGCACATGCACTACGCGTACCATGCTGTCGGTGTGGGCATGTCGGCCATCATGCCCCCCCAATGGTGCTGCCTGTGGGGCACTGCTTGGGATGCCATGTCACCCACCAGGGGTCCCTGCACATGGCATGCTGATGATGGGATGTGCGCAGCTGGCCCCAGCATGTGGCATTGGTACAGTGCAACTGTGCCTGTACCCAAATGGCAGTGTGCATCAGACAGTCCTGTAGCAGTCTGCAGTTTCCCCCACCCCTGGGATGTGCCATGGTGTAGGCAGAGGTCCCCATCATCACAGAGCCACTCCACAGTACCTGCAGTATTACTTGTAGGAATAGCTGTATACTCACCCTCAAGGCTGTGATTCCTCTCAGTCACCTAATCTCAGTGTGGGATGAGTTGGGAGCATTTATGGCTCAGGGCATGCAGTTGAGGTCTGGGGCTGTGTTAACAGGATGCTAAACAGCTGGAATGCCTCTGCATGCGATATGAGGCTGATTTGGGTGCATTGTCTGTGAATTGCTTAATTGCCCTCAGCTCATCTCCGTGAGCATGGTGCATCTGCTGAGTTGGACTCATCCATACATGGGGCATGTCCTGCGCATGCACGTCGCATTCAGAGTATGTACCTGAATCGGACTCATCAGCCTCAGTGCACGCTGCATGCATGTGCTGTCCATTATACCCATGGTACATCCCCGCATGTGCATGGCTGTACTGTCGTTCACATTGCGGCCGTGCGGCTGGTGCCCATCGCATGGTGCAGACTGTCCGTGCATTGCACGCCCACCTCCACATTGCTGGTTGATGGATTGTTCACGGATCACGCAATACAGACATGTGTGCAATGGTGTACTGATGTGCATCATGTACGCTCTGTGTGATTGCGCTTGCCACACATAAGATGGCAGCTGCGTGTGCATCATGCATGCCTGACCTGGACATAACCCCTGCAATGTCTTGGTGGTGTGCATTGTGCCTGCACCACTGGGTGCTTGCTGGACCAATCATGCTTCACGACACTGTGCACGGTGCACTGCACAAGGCCTGCTGGCGCACATGGCGCCATCTGTGTTCCACACAGTGCATCCCGTGCTTGCACCACTGGGAAGATTTGTGTTGCGATGCCTAGGACAGGGAGGATTGGGCCTAGGGCCATGAACTGGTCACACCTGGAGCTGCTTCACCTGGTGGCACTGGAGATGTCTGTGGAGGGGCAGCTGTTTGGCCGCGAGGACCAGCAGATGCCCAGGTCACATTGATGAGCTGCCATTGCCTGGAGGCTGGTAAGGTGCTTGGGGGTTCTCCGCACTGGGGAACAGTGCAGGCACCACTACAGTGACCTCGAACGGAGGGACAGGGACCGTCTTCTGCAGCTGCGTCGACGTGTACGCAGGGGTGCACTGCCATGGCTAGGTAGGTGTTGCACATACATGGGCATCGATGGCGCATGCAGGTTGGGTCTGGCCCACAACACATGGACACACCCATATGGGTCCACCACACCATGCATACATGACTGTGGCTGCACCCACTCTGTGGTGCCCTGTCCTGCATGCCACATGGGGTGGGCAATCCACAGTGCTGTGTGTGGGTCTGGTTCACTGTGTATCACATGGGGAGGGACCGCTGTGTGTGGTGTATGCCCATGGGACAGCACCCTGGAGGTTTGGGCACAGCAGCTATGCACCAGTGTGGTCAGCATGGGTGGCCACCAGTGTTGCACTGGCTGGGTACTCCTACACTGCATGTGTACACTGGTGTTGGGGTGTGGTCTGTGCAATGCTGTGTCTCCTCATGGTGGTCTCTGTCTGTTGTGTCTTTTTAGGGCTGGTGGCCAGGCGGCAGGTCACGAAGGCCACTGAGGAGTGATGCCAGGGTGTGGTGGGGGCTCTACATGGTGTCCGTCCAGGAGCAGGTAGGTGCCGCCCTTCTGTGGGCTTTGCCTCTCTGGTGGGGTGGGCTACTGCTTGGTGGAGGTGGTGTGTCTGCCATGGTCCTTAGTATGTGTTCTCTCTGTCATTGCTGTAGGTCCCATGGATCATCATGCTGCGGCTGGTGGTGGAGGAGCCATGGACCGTCTGGGGGGACTTGGACCAGTGGATCGTCCAGGCCATCCAGGTTGCCCTACGGTCGATTCAGCGGACTGTTGGGAGGCTCAGTGCGGCTGTCGGGGTCCTCCGACAGCTCCTACCTGCTCGTGGCCATATGGGGTCAGGGCGCAGAGGTGCGTGGCCACGCTTGTAGTCCCCAGCCATGTAGGGGCCTGTCCCTGTTGTAAATAGCCCACTGTTACCCACCCCCTCCATTCCTCTATTGTTGTTCTTGCACCCTCCCCCCCTTCTGCACCCATGTTCTGTTGTTTGTCCCTCACTCCCCTTCCATTTTGTATGACCTTTGTACATAATTTCCCTGTTTGGTTTTGCTGCTATTGTTGTACATTTTGTGTCTGATTACATTATAAATGTTTCTACACTCTGCTATGGTGTCTGTGGTCATTCACTGTTCCACCTTCCTGGGTGTGTGTACTGTCGGGGAGTCTTCCTTGTCCCTTTCCTGCCATGGCTGTGTGTGCCCATGGCATTGTATGGTCTCCCTTCCCCCACTCTGTGCAGCACTACCATGGTCTGTGCTGTGTGCGTGGCCCTCTGTCCCACTGCTCATGTCCCTGCCCCTGGTCTCTGTGTACATGCTGTGTGTGGCCTGCTTACATTGCACTGTTTCATGATTGCTGTGTACCTGTTTGCAGTTTCCTGTGCTTGGGGTTGTGGCCTGGCTGTGTGGCACCGTGGTGCCACGGTGTGTTGGCTACTGTTCAGCATGGTGTTGCCCTGTGTATCCCCCCCCCCACTGCCACAGTCATGGCCACCTGTGGGGTTGGCCCTGTCCATTGCCCTCCACCTTGCTAGTTGCACCTGAACACTGTTGTGTGCAGCCCTGTCTGCTGTGGTGTGCCCGTTCTGTGTGTCTGCCCTGGACCTATGTGGGTTGTGGGCTTTGGCACTGTGTGCTGTTCTTGGGTCCCTGTCATGGTTCTGTGCCTGTTGTGGCCACTGTTGTGCCCTTGGCCTCTCTGTTGTGTCCCATTGAACCTGTGTCCTCTCTCCTAGGCCCACCACTTTGTCCCCTGTTGCTCCTTCCTGCCTTGCTCCGTATTCACTATGTTGCTCCCCTGGGTGGCTCAGTACATCCTGCTTGCGTTGGCGCATCTCCACTTGCGCCCTGCCCTTTCTGTGTGATTCACAGTGGGGTTGTGTATGGCGCTTCCTGTGAAGCATGCCTTTGTGGATCGCTCGGCTTCTGGTCAGCGCATCCTGTTTGCCCCGGCGCATCTCATTTGCACCCAGCGCATCTGCTTTGTGAATCCTGCCCTGTACATGTAGTAGGGCTGTTAAGGATTCAAGGCTAAACACCTGAAACAAGCGTACCTGTATTTAGGATGAGAGAGTACAGAAACGTTTATAGCCTCTGCCCTGACCTCCACGGCTGACACAGGCAGACGCTGCTTGCCTCTGCCACTGTCACCTCCTCCCAGCACTCGCCTCCGCTCACTGGGCAAGTACCTTTATCTACTTAACATAGAAATATAGAATTTGACAGCAGATAAGGACCACTTGGCCCACCTAGTCTGCCCATTTTCCTACCTAACAGATAAGCTGCAGATCCTAGTTAACCAACAGCTTACTTCCTCCTACCCCCCACTAGGACTGCCTTATGTCTGTCCCATGCATTCTTGAATTCCCCCACTGTTCTTGACTCCACGACCTCCTCAGGGAGGCTGTTCCATGCATCCACAACCCTCTCCATGAAAAAATACTTCCTCACATTACCTCTGCGCCATCCCCCCTCTATCTTCAAATTGTGCCCCCTTGTTCTTACACATCTCTTTTTCTGAAAGATGCTACCCTCTTGGACTTTGTTGATTGCCTTGAGGTACTTGAAAGTTTCTATCATGTCCCCTCTCTCCCTTCTTTCCTCAAGGGTATACATATTAAGCTCCTTTAGTCTTTCTTCGTATGTCTTCTGGTGCAGACCCTGCACCATTTTGGTTGCCCTCCTATGGACAGCCTCCACTCTGTCAATGTCTTTGCGGAGATGGGGTCTCCAGAACTGCACACAGTACTCCATATGGGGTCTCACCAGCTGTCAGTACAGAGGGATAGCAACTTCCTGTTTTCTACTATTGATGCCTCTCCCTATGCATCCCAGTATCCCCCCAGCCTTCCTTACTGCGTTCTCACATTGCTTGCCCACATTTAGGTCATCTGGTATAATTACCCCATAGTCCATTTCCATTTTTACTGTTGTCAGTATCTCACCCCCCATTGTGTACTCTTCCCCTGGGTTTTTGTTTCCCAGGTGCATTACCTTGCACTTCTTTGCAATGAATCTGAGCTGCCATACATTTGACCATTCCTCCAACCTTGCCAAGTCCCTTCTCATCCTGTTCACTCCATCTTGCGTATCAACCCTGTTGAAGATCTTTGTGTTGTCTGCAAAGAGACATACTTTTCCTTCCAGTTCCTCTGCAATGTCACTTATAAAGACATTAAAAAGGACCGGTCCCAGTACTGAACCCTGCGGTACTCTGCTAGTAACCCTCCTTTCTTCACTGTGGACTCCATTTACTACTACCCTTCGCATTATGTTGTCTAGCCAATTTTTTTAACAAGGCTACCACCTTGGGACCCACTCCAAGGCTGGCTAACTTGTGTATTAATCTTTTGTGTGGGACTGTATCAAATGTCTTGCTAAAATCTAGGTAGGCCATGTCCGCAGCCCCTCCCTGGTCTACTACTTTGGTCATCCAGTCAAAGAAATCTATTAGATTCGTCTGACACAACCTTCCCATCGTGAACTCCATGCTGCCTTGGGTCCCAGCCCCACTGGCCTCTAGATACTCAACAATTCTTTCCTTCAGAAGTGATTCCATCATTTTCCACCACTGAGGTCAAACTAACTGGTCTATAGTTTCCTGCCTCTGTTCTGCTCCCACTTTTGTGAAAAGGAATCACATCTGCCCTCCTCCAGTCCTCAGGTACCACCCCATCCTCCCATGATTTGTTAAAGAGAGTAATCAGCGGTGTCACTAGTTCTACCCTTAGTTCTTTTAGAATTCTTGGGTGAATCTCATCAGGCCTCATTGCTTTGTCCACCTTCAATTTTATTAGTTCTTTCAGAACCCTTTCTTCTTCTAAATGGACTGGTATCGACCCCATCTTTAGAGTGTTTCTCTTGTTTGGTTTAGGTACCTCCCTCCTCTTCCTTGTGAATACTGAGCAGAAATATTTGTTCAGTATCCCTGCTTTTTCACTGTCACCCTCTACCCACATTCTCCCCTTTATTAAGCCTCAGTATCCCTCCTTTGGTCTTTCTTCGCTCCCTAATGTACCTATGTAACCCCCAGGGGGCGCTATCTCAAGGGCTACTACCCCTGCCTGATTTGCCACTAACAGGTTGAGGGGCCTGGATCCGATGGTGGGTGCCTCCACCCAGAGGTCGGGGTTAAGACAGTCTGATATGACTTGGTCACAGCCCTCTGGGTCACTGTAACCCCCCTTTCTTCCCACTAGTGGCCCACACAAATCAATCACATTACGCTTGCAATATACTCTTACCCCCAGGATTGGTTCAATCAGCTTGACTCTGGGGAACCCCTGTAAAGTAAGATGCAGTTATACAATAACCACTGTATAGTAATTCAACATAGACACACAGTTCAAGCAGTGTAACTTTGCTAAACAACCAAATCTGATTTATTCGGAGGATAGTAACAAAGACAGGGGGAAATCAGGTTAATTGATTCAGTCACATTAATAATCACAGCACTGTGCACATATTTCAGAGTCCCAAATGTCCCAAATGTCACTCTTACTGGGTACCCAGGCAATAAGAGGCTAGCCTATTTGGTGCAGCTGGGCCCTGAGGATGGAAAATGCATGCACAATACCCACTTTGTAATCCGGAGCCGGTAGGCTCAGTTCGTGAAGAAAGAAAGGACAAGTAATCAGATGGAACACGTGCAATTAGATGATGGCAGGGAGCTACCCTGATTTGTACTCACAAATTCAATGCTGAAACTGAATGGAAGGCAGATTGTCCTGGATTGCCAGGAGGAGCAGACCATGTGGACAAGGTCCTTGTGACTGGACCCCACGGCAGTTCAGAGCAAATGGATGTAGTCTGGATTAAGCTGGGGTTTACTTCCAGCTTCAGGCACTCAATTCACTGTACAGGGGATTTGAAACGCGATTCCCCACAAGCACTACACATATTTATATGTAAAAGGAAAGTACTATATCAGGCAGGCTGCTTTCCTATCCCGATCGCAATTACTGCACAATACCCGGGAGAACACACAGCAGATTCAGTTCCTGATAGACCGAGCGCGATTCAGCAATTTCTCCAGTCTTCTACAGGGTGAGCCTGGTTTCCTCACTTCTGGTGCTTCTTTCTCCTTACAACTCTGATTCAGTCCACAGTGGCACTCACAAACAGTTGTAGGCCGAACTTCAGGGCCCCACACGAGCCTCCCACTCTAAAACTCAACAGCGCAGGAGCCCGGAGCTCCTTCCCTCTTCACAGTTACAACTCATCTGATCTTTCCAGTAGACAGAGCCGGGCATTTCCTTTGAGTTCCTCCCAGTTCAGTTGTCTGGTTTGGTTGTCACTCACAGAAAACTTCCCCTGTTGGTGGAAAAAAGGTGCTGAAGTCCAAACTACAATTCCCAGAAGCATTGGCCATACAGTACATAGGTGGCTGGCTCCACAATGAGAGTCCAAGTTCTGATTTGCCAGCAGCAGACTCCATTTCAAAGGTCCCCCCACACTGATTGGTCCAGTTCAGCAGTTCAAAACTAGAATGGGGGACTAGGCAAACACAGTTCTGACTGCAAAGAAAAGCAGGTTAGACAAACTGTATTTTCATTATTACTCTAAATGATGTCTGGCAGTTACATCTTTGAAAAGTGCTCATTCTGCCCACTTAGTGACGGCAAAAACAGAGCGATTTGGCAGCAGCTCGAGTGGAACTCAAGCAGGGAAACACACAGACCCCCATCCAAATTAATTATGTCTGCAGGCAGACAGCTCTTAAAGAGACAGTACCAGAGGCTCTAAAAGCACTCACAGATAAACAACTTAGATGCAGAACACCATCCCGGCTTGGAGCATTCAAGCAAGCTCCTGGAAGACTTTTGGGAACCCCCATTTGCAGGGGGGTTACACCTATAAAAGTTCTTATCACCCTTCTTAACAGAGTTGGCTATGCTTTCCTTGGTTTGGGCCTTTGCTATTCTGACTGCCTTCCCAGCCACTTTCTGCTTTAACTGATAAAGTTCTCTGTCCTGCTCCTTCTGTGTTTCCTTATATTTCCTGAATGCTATCCTTTTCTCCTTAACCTTCTCTGCCACCTCTTTTGAGAACCATAGCATTTTTTTCCTTTCTTACATTTTGTTGATTTGCTTTACACAAAGGCTTGTTGCCTCTGTGATGGCTGTTTTGATTACTCCCCATTATTCCTCCACCCCTCCTTCCTGCCTGTTTGCTAGTGCTTTTCTGAGGCACTCTCTCATTTTCCCAAAGTCAGCCCTCCTGAAGTCCAATACTCTTGTTTTTGTATGGCTTGATTGTATGGCTGTGTTTATCATGAACCACACTGTTTGGTGGTCACTTGTTCCCAGATGACTACCCACTTCTAAATCTATGATTCTTTCTCCATCCCCATTTGACAGTACCAGGTCTAAGATTGCTCGCTCCCGAGTGGGTTCCAATACTAGCTGTCTGAGGCATGCCCCTTGTAGGGCATCAAGAATGACCCTGATCTTGGATGTGCCTGCAGCAAAGGTGCTCCAGTTAACATCTGGCATATTCAGGTCCCCCATCAACAATATCTCCCCTTTTTCTGCCATTCTAAGGATGCCTTCTATCATTTCCTTGTCCATTCCCTTCCCCTGAGATGGGGGTCTGTATGCAACCCCCATGCAGATAGTGGTGCCATTTCCTGTCTCCAGGGTGACCCAGAGTGTCTCATCTGCTCCCTGTTTACTCTTTAGTTCTGTTGCTTTGATCCCTTCCTTTACATAGAGAGCTACTCCTCCTCCTCTTTTACCCTCCCTGTCCCTCCTGTAGATTGTGTATCCTGGTATGTTGACATCCCAGTCATGGTTCTCTGTGTACCATGTTTCTGTGACTGCCACAATATCCAGGCAACCCTCTTCCATCAAGGCCACTAGTTCAGGGAACTTGTTACACAGACTATGGGCATTGGTACTCATCACCCTCCACTTTTTGATGGCCTTACCCCTTTTAGCCCCATTCCTGTCCTTACTGCCTTTGCCTTTTTTTACATTTACCTCTGTCCTGCTCCCTAATGACTTCT
Organism: Neoceratodus forsteri; assembly: GCA_016271365.2. NCBI lineage: Eukaryota > Metazoa > Chordata > Ceratodontiformes > Ceratodontidae > Neoceratodus > Neoceratodus forsteri. Next base: position 1,399,309,439 of record CM028131.1, on the reverse strand, counting down.
CTACCTTGGTGTTTACCTCACTAATTACCGTGTTTTGTGGGGGGTAGCTGGGATTTCCCTGCTTCTTTTCAGTGCCTCCCCCTTGGCTAGTTTAAATGCTTACCAATGAAGCATTTAAACCTCTCACCTAGGATCCTAGTTCCCCCCCCCCCCGGACAGATGCAGACCATCGTGCCAGTATAGGTTGCATCCCTCCAGGTGGCTCCCCAGTCCTCAGTGAAGCCAAACCTTGAGCTCCCCACCAGTTTTTCAACCATTCATTGAATTCCCTGGTGAGGAGTACCCTAGCATCAGCCTTGCCATGGATAGGCAGCACCTCAGAGAAGGTTACCGTATGTGCTACTTGTCTAAGGCCACTCCCCAACTCTACAAACTCCTCTTGCACTGCTCTAATCCCATTCCTAGTCAGGTCATTTGTCCCAAGGTGGACAATGACATCCAGCTCCCTCTCTCATGCAGCTGCTCCCACGATCCTGAGGATTCGCCTCCTGTCCCTCCAAGCCATGGTGACAGGCAGGCACCTTACCTCCCTCTCCCTTTCCTCCTCCATTTCTACCCCCCTAATGATTGAGTCCCCCTCCAGGAGTTGTTTCCTTCCCCTGTGGGGTCCCATGCCACCCTCCTGTGGGTCTCCTTTGTGAAGGTTCTCAGCATCCTCCTTGGTCTCCACTGCAGGTGCCTCCATAGAGGAACCACTATCCACCAGAAGAGCATATGAATTGTGGAGAGGTACAGCTGGAGGGATGCAACTCTGTTCCACCACCCTCTCCCTCCCTGAGCCCATCCTGGTCCAGCCTCTCATCTTTCTTGGCAACCTCTGAGGTAGTGGCATTGGTCCTAATGGTCCAGGTGGGGGAGGAGGTTTCACGAATCCTAGCCAGGTCAGTCTGGAGACGGGCAACCTCCTCCCTCAGACCAGAGGGGTGCCTAGTTGGGGTCGGAAATGCAGGCAGTCCCCTTCTGGAATCCCCTAGTCAGGATTAAAAGTCTTTTTAAAATCAGTGAATTTATACTGAGACACTGAGACAATAAACTGCCATTAAAACAGCAGGCTGGTGTCCCTGGACAGCGCTAAATGGCTGTTCCAATCTCCATTACTCAGTGGCAGTGTTATCTGCAGCCTCTGTATCAGGGGGTCAGATGGAAGCTTCACAATAAATTTAAAGCTCCCACACAGTGCCCTCCAAGTCATGGCAACAAGTTTTACTGTTAAAAGCTCAGAGTGTATTATGCCTCCACTTGCTGGGCAAGTACCTTTATTTGCTTTGGGGCGGGAAATGCAGGCAGTCCCCTTCTGTAATGCCCTAGTCAGGATTAAAGGTTTTTTAAAATCAGTGGGCTCTATTCTCAAAGCCCCAGTAATGGTGCAAGGTGCCTGTGCCAGACATTAATGGCGCAAGTGGCACCTTGCACCCGAGATGGTCATTGGAGCTATTCTCAAAGGTAGCCTACCTCAAATACAGGCTGCCTGCCCAAAATGGGGCATGCACCACCCATGTGCCCAAAAATGGGCTGCGACCTGGTGCAAGCAGGAATGTGGCAGATGCAGGTTGCCGCATCCCCGAGAATGGTATTCACATAACTCTCCCAACAGAAGAATTTCCAAGTACCCTAAGACCAGCCAGGGCTGGTCTAAGGGTACTTAGATACTTCTCCACTGGGAGAGTTGTCCTCTATGCAGCAATGTGCCACTGTCCACAACCCCCTTATTGCCAACATGTATGAATTAAACCATACCACCCACCCTGGGGAACTAGCGACCCCCCTCCCCAACCCCAAACTTGCCATTAGTGGACAACTGCACCGGTTCCCACATCCCTAGTGGTCCAGTGGCCCCCTCTATCCAGACCCTGAACTGCCTGTATCGGACTAATATTAAATGCCCCACAACCCTAGTGTGGCCCTCCCTCCCCGAACCTCAATCATGCCGTTCTTTCATTACCATAATACATCCCACATCCCTGGTGATATAGTGGCTGTCCACCCTCCCCACTCCAGCAGGCAGTGTCCCCCTCCCTGCCCCCCAATCCATCTCAGAGCCGGCAACCAGCACGGCCCTCCTCACACCTCCATGGCTGGCCACCAATTGAACTGTCAGTGACAGTTCTGTACAGTGTACGTGTTCCATGTACACTTTACAGAACTGTCATCAACAGTTCAGTCGGTGGCCAGCCACAGAGATGTGAGGAGTGGGCTGTAGCTCCAAGCTGGGCTGTGTGGGGGGCAGGGGGGGGCCACTATACCACCAGGGATGTGGGATGTATTACAGTAATGAAAGAACAGCATGATCGGGGTTCAGGGAGGGGAGTCATACTAGGGTTGTGGGGCATTTAATAGTAGTCCAATGCAGGCAGTTCGGGGTTCAGGGATGGGGGCCACTAGACCACTAGGGCTGTGGGACTCTGTCATTACTGTCAATACTGGCAGGATCGGGGTTCAGGGAAGGGAGCCACATTAGGTTTGTGGGGATGTTACTACTAGTTCACTGCCAACATGTTCGGGGTTCGGGGAAGCACTGGACTATGGGGCTGTGGGGAATTCTACCTGCTATGGGTACTGACAGTGGTCAGGGATTGGGGGATCACTTGCCCCAGCCACAGGGAGCCTGCGGCAAACCTCTCTGGCATGCCTTGTGTTTGGCACACAAGAGGGGTTGCTGTAGGTGTTGGGACTTGGGCGCCAGGACCCCTCCTGTACCAGAATCTGGTGTAGGGTCCCTGGTGCACTGGGCTTCAACACAAGCTACTGTTTGCCACAGCTTGCGCTGATCAAAGCCCCCTTTGAGAATAAAGCCCAATTAATTTATACTGGGACACTAAGACAATAAACTGCCATTAAAACAGCAGGCTGCTGTCTCTGGACAGCACTAAAGGGCTGTTCCAACCTCCGTTACTCAGCAGCAGTGTTCTCCACACCCCTCTGTATCAGTGGGGTCAGATGGAAACTTCACACCATAAATTTAAAGCTCACACACAGTCCCCTCCAAATCACGGCAGGAGGTTTTACTGTTAAAAGCTCAGAGTGTACTATGCCTCTGCTCATTGGGCATGTACCTTTATCTACTTGGGGACGGAAATGCAGGCAGCCCCGTTCTGGAATCCCCTAGTTAGGATTAAAAGGTTTTTTTAAATAAGTGAATTTAAACTGGGACACTAAGACAATAAACTTCCATTAAAACAGCAGGCTGGTGTCCCTGGACAATGCTAAAGAGTTGTTCCAATCTCCGTTACTTGACGGCAGTGTTCTCCACAGCCATCTGTGTCAGGGGGTCAGACGGAAACTGCACACCATAAATTTAAAGCTCCCACACAGTGCCCTCCAAATCACAGCAGCAGGTTTTACTGTTAAAAGTTCAGAGTGTACAGGAAACCCTAAAGCCACATTTCCCTACTTTTTTCAATTTAGCCTGAACCCTAAATGTTGCATTAATGCAGTTTTTGCAAAGAATATATATATATATATATATAGAGTTTTGTAAAACTTCATTAATGATTAGTTAGTTATATAGCGACAAAGTGTAGAAATTAACATTATTACCTCATTTCACGCCCCCCTATCCTCTACACACCAACAGGCATCGGGTGTGGGATCAGCCTCAACTCTCACCCCATTCCATGTGTAAGCAAGCTGACATGCTACAGTATAAGAGAATGGGGTGAGAGGGACTGATGACTCAATGGCACACCCCGACATCTGTTGGTGTGGAAGGATGGGGGCATGGGGTGGGGCTGGGTGGTAACCCTAACGTTAAATTTCCACACTTTGTCACAGTGGAACAACCCTGATACATTAATGAAGTTTTTTGCAAAGCATTTCTTTCTTTTAAAAACGATAATATAAGTAGTAATCAGAGAGCTGGTGGGAGCAGTAGGGCCTTTGGGGCACGCGCTCCCACCAAGCTGCCCATTTGTGCAGAATAATATGTGTCTGTGGGACTGCGGGCCCTTCAGGCCCTGTGCTCCCACTTACACATAACTGTGGAGCCATACAGCAGCCCTATAAAGCAAGGAGCCCTTGTAACACTAATTTGCCAATATCTCGGGAACCATAGCAGCTAGGAAGAAAACTCAAGTGTCATTGTAATCATGACAGTGAGATGTCCATGTGACATAAATCAAGCAAATTTATATCTCACATGGTTTATGAGATATGGGCACCAAAAAGCGCTGTGTATGCTAACTCTGTGGGCATAATAGTGGCCCACGGACATGAAAATGAGCAATTGGAATACTAATTCCCAGATATCTCAGTAACCATACAAAGTAGAAAAAATTCAGATTTCATGGTATTCATGGCTTTCCAACCTACTTCTTCACATAGTCCCCCTATAGGGGGACTAAGAATTTTTGCAAACGAAAAATCCGTATCTCGAACCATTTACGGGCACTGAAAGGTATCACAGGCACTGCAATATTATCCTATGGGAAAAGTTCTGCACTTCAGAATGCTGTAACTATGGGTCTGTTCAATGTTTTCGTACCAAACCTCCAAAAGGCACATCTGTGGGACTAGGGCTTGCCACCCTGAAAATTTCAAGCCAATAGCACAATCTACCTTACCACAATGAAGTGACAAAGAAAACAACACATAGCAAAATGTGTTCATGCAGTGTTACCGCAATTACTTTAATGTTATCGCAACACTCCTATCTCTATAATGGGAATGTTATGGCGCACATAAAAATGTTGCCGCGGTTACTTTTTTCCATGAATGCAGTTGTTTTCGTGACAACAAAAAATGTTGCCACAATCAAAAAATGGAAAAAGTTTAAAAAACATTTGCAGACCACCTAGTAAAAAACTAATGCCAGGGGCATGTTCGTAAGGGCCCGATTAAGTAAACACAACTGTTGCTGTTTACCAAAGGGCATTATTTTTTGAGTTACAATGTTTTTTCTCCATCGCTAACTGAAAAACAAGATGGCGGCAGCACAAAAACAATTTAGGGGCGCTCAACAACAAAAATGTGATCGAGAAGGTTTTCGCAATGCATATGTAAATTTTTCCATAGGCTATAATGGGACATGAAAAAATTGAATAACTTTTGAACGGAGCAATATTTTTTCACCAGATTTTCAAAAGGCACCAGTTCAATCCAGGACGCATGTAGACAAACAAATTTGAAGCCACACAAATTTTATTAATTTATCGAATTGATTCTCCAGGAAAGGCACACTGAGCAAAACGATGCTCGACTCCCGGTGCGACCTGGGGGGAAGGGTACAAAGGGAGGATAACACACAGGTTATCATAATAACAATTAGGCAGTTACACAGAAGAGAACGGTAACACTTGGTTACAACATTTGTAACAGACAACTAGAAATGTATACCAGAGGAATACATATAACTGCTATACATATTTACATACATACATTCATAGAGTACAGACTGGTGCAGTAGATTAACACTTGGGGCTAAATCTAGGCAGGCCAGAGAGACAAGAGTAAGTGCTATATTTTATGTAAATATATATATATATATATATATATATATCTCACGCCAGTTTCCAAGGATAGGGCGGTGCCGCTGGTCAGGCAGTGGAAATTTTTTTTTGGGGGGGGGATTAATTCATTGTGGGCAGGCACAGTTTACCGCAAGGTAGTTTGTCAGTGCAGTTGATAGGGAATGGGTAGAGGAAGAGTGACAAATTTGAGGGGGGAGAGCATTCCAGAGTTTTGGGAATTGGTGCGATAAGGACAAATGCATTCTTCAGTCCAATATGGCTTACCGCAAAATGTGCAAATAAATTTGCAAAAATCGCGATTTTTCCCTTTTTGAGTGCCCCATGGTTCTTCAACCATACATTCGATTGGAATGAAAATTTCCAGATCTAGAGATCTATGGTAGGCAGTTGTGTTTTCCAAATTTCAGGCAAATTGGACAAACGGTTGCAAAATTATTACAGTACAAACTTTGAGGTTTAACATAGAAGTGGCCATGCAACCCTAACTATAGTGACACTACCGTGCCACTATACTATATATATATATATATGTATTTTTCTGGTGCAGTAGCATCAGTATAGTCAGGGTTGAATAGGGTATTTAATGTAAAAATCCAAAGTGCAGAAAGCAGCTCTGAGCTGATAAAGCACTAGTGCACTTAACCAAAAAACCTTGCTTTCAGGGTCCCACAATAAAAATCATCAAAAGGCTACCAAAAGGCTATGGCGCTATAAAACATTTTATTACTGCCACATGGTATAACATTAAATAATGACACTGCCAAACCAGCCTGCCTGCACAGCAGTAGAGCTCCTGCTCACGATGCCAGCAGCCTGGGTTTGGGAAAGAGCCTAGGTCACTGGAGGGCTGGCTGGGGGGAGGAGGATTGAGTGACCAAAAGGACGCTCTCCTCCTCCAGGGAGGAGGAGGGTTGCCATACTCACTGCATTACTGCCACCTGAGTGGCCACAGGTGATAGTACAGTTGGGACACTACGAGGGTGAGGAGGACATTGGCTGGAGTTCAAAGCGGCAGCATGTCTCTGCATTGGCATGCCTCCTTGGGCTCCATCACATGCCGGTGTCCTCGGGGGATGGGGGACCTTATGGGAAGCTGAAACCCCCCCATGCATTAGGATCTCCTGGATCAGTGGTCAACCCTGACCCCTGGCATGACCACCATGGGAACGCCATGGTATGGAACCATCTCCCGGGATGGCTCCACTGCAAGGGGATGATCTTTTTTTTTTTTAGTTTTTGTTGACCGGATAAGTGCACTAGACAAATCCTGCCTATTTTCAGGCACGACCCGGGAGAGGGGGATACAGATGAATGCCAACTGACCTTGAACCAGATTAAGCTGTTGGTGGTATTTTTAGTGAATGAGGGAAATTTGGCCAGGACACCGGGGAAATTCCCCTACTCTTTTCGATAAGTGCCATGGGATCTTTAACATCCACCTGAACTACCACCAATCCAGGCAGATGGGACCTCGGTTTAACGTCCCATCCGAGGTGTTGATATCCCATAGTTGGGATGTGCTCTGATGTCAGGGAGGATCCAGGGGTGAAATTGTTGCCTCCATGATAAACAGTTTTTATTTTTATTTATTTAGTTTTTGTTTACCGGGTAGGTGCACTAGCCATAGAGATAACTATTTTCAGGCATGACCCGGGAGGTTACAGGATACAACAGTACAGAGATACAACAATAGGAAGTTACAGCAAGGTATATACAAAGGTGGTCCACGTCAAGTATGTACAGTACAAATTATAAGCAGGTATTTAGTGGGTAGGATACAAGGTGGTAAAACAATATTGGCAATTGGATGATACAATTAAGACAATAGGCCAAAGCAGTGTTATTACAGGGTACAGAGAATAAATAAGAGATACATGGGAATAACAACAAAATAAGAATATAACCAGACAGCAGATATGACCCTATGAGAAGACACAGTTTTTAAGACAAACAAGGAAGATGCAAGAACAATAATTATTGATAAGTGATTTAATTTAAAACAAAAAAAATGACATGCCGGACATAACACAAAACTCAACAGTTTTGTGCCCATACCTGGCGCTTTTGCAAGAATGAATGCATACAGTATTGTGCAGATTTCTGTATCTTAAAAAGCCAGTGCAAAACATGCAACTCCACATACATGTAAAGATAAAAAACATTCAATCAAACACCTTTAATCAATGAATTTATATTATGGACCCCATATTAGTAATGGTCTCTTTAAATTGATGAATGGCGCTCTCGTAGTAAACATGCTCTTTAAGGCATTCATTTATGCTTCTTTGGCCTCATTATGATGTTGTCAGAGCCAGCCATTCAGACACTTCCAATATGTTACTCTGTCTCCATGACAACCTATTATACCTTTAATATGAATCAAATCAAATCAAATTTTATTTATAATGCGCTTTTCAACATATCAAAGAATGACACCAACCACAATAAATAACAACATAAAAATAATAAAAGCAGCAATAGACCTGTTCAAACGCTAATTCAAACAGATAACTTTTCAGAGACAGACAAGAGATTAGTCATGGAAAACACACTATACATTATATAGATGGACCATACTCTGGAAAGGACTGAACATATCAGGGCTGGAATATCACAAAAACAGCAGTAAAGCCCATCTGTCATGACGTCCCTTTCTAGAAATGGCATTCTATTATATCAAGTGTGGGCTCCCTAATGGAGCCTTTGGCAAAGTATGTGGATGCCCATATCCAGACATTAGCTGCAGGCTTTGGATCTTATTTGAAGGACAGGATGTCCTTAAGATCCTGCAAGACATCCACATTGAGAGTCAATGGTATCTGGCTACCCTTAATATTACTAGCCTCTAAACCAGCATCATCATAATGAGGGGTTGTGGGCTATTTAATTCGGACATATATAATGAGTCCCTAGTACAATTTTTTATGTATTTAACTGAAAAGGTGTTAACTTCCGGTGTATTCAGCTTCCTAGGTAGATGGCACCACCAAATTAAGGGCATGACCATGGGGGCTTCACTTGCCCTTAATTATGCTAATATGTATTTGGGCACATAGGAGGCTGAATACATTCAGAATGGTAGTAATAACCTGTATTTTCAGCATATTCAGTGATACCGTTGTTTTATTGATAGTATATTGTTGGTGTGGGACAGTACTTCAGAAGAGCTGCAGTCGCTTATAACTTATTTGGAAAGTACAAATGAAAACTTGAAGTTTGCTGTATAAAGCGATTTGTATAGAATTGATTTTCTGGATATCACAATCATGGAAGAAGAGTGTGGCAGAGTAAAAACAGATTTATATTGGCAAAAAACAGACCACAACTCTGCATTGCATTTCACTAGCTGGCATCCAAGACATCTTGTTCATAATATTCCCTGAAGTCATTTTATTGCTTGAAGCAAAATTGTAGCACTGAGAGTGACTGTATCAAACAGTCAGAGATTCTGAGTGCCCATTTCTGGAAAGGGGTTACTCTTGGAAGTGTGTTTTGGCAGTTAGAGAAAAAGCAAATATGAAAGACAGAAGAGCTTTGATACATGGTGTGAATGCTAATGAAAGTTGGAGCCAACATGTGTGTGGGCAGATCCAGCTACTGTACTAATTGTCTGAATGTTGTTTCTACTTATAGTCTTCAGTCGCACAGCATTGAATAGGTTGTGCTGAAATATCAGCATGTGTTGCAATTAGATGGGTCCTTATGGGTTTATACACAGGCGTGACCTCAATTTGCTTTAAGGACAGGTACAAACATCAAGGACATAGTAGTAAATAGTTTTCAAAGACCACAAATGCAGCAAATTAGACCAGTAAGGATGCCACTGCCCTCAGTGGGGCACTTTTACTGTGGTCACTGTTAATTTTGTAAGCACATGATTAAGAGAAGTACATTTGGTATGGCTGTAGCAGGGAAGGAGTATAATGTTAGACAGTTTATTAACTGTAATGGGAATATGTGGTATACTTAGCCGAATATAATTGCAGTTGCTACTATGTTTGGAAAACATGCCGCAAATTAAAAGTGAAGGTGGGAGAACATTTAAATTGTATAGCCAGACAAGATTCTGAGACTGTGCTTGCAATGCATGTCATGACACATGGGCCAGGACGTTCCTTTACATTTATAGGGACAGAAAAAATATTGGCTGGCCCAAGGGAGGTAGAAATATAGAAACAGAATTTGACAGCAGGTAAGAGCCGCTTGGCCCATTCAGTCTGCCCATTCCTCCCTACCTACACTATTACCAGTGATGTCAATCTGAAGGGTCTTAAGAAAGAATCTAGGCAGATATTTAAACTGAAGGCTATTTCTGGAAAATGACTTAATAATAGTTGGGATTTACTGCCATTTTTCTGATATTCCAGCCCTGGTATGTTCTATGCTTTTCAGAGTATGGTCTGTGTGTGTATATAATTTATATCATGTTTATATACTAATCTCGACTATTTATATCTTCATATTAAAAGGTACAACAGAGATGGCTTGGTAGGTGCACCAGTGCTATATCAGCTCTGAGCTGCTTTTTGCACTTTGGATTTTAACATTAAACACCCTACTTAACCCTAACTGTACTGGCACTACTGCACCAGTAATACACACACATATGTGTGTGTGTGTGTGTGTGTGTGTGTGTGTGTGTATGTATATATGTATGTATATATATATATTATGGCAGCACGGTAGTGCTACCATAGTTAGGGTTGAGTACCCCATTTAAGGTTAAATGGTGAAATTGTGCACCTTAATAACTTTGCCACCGTTCAATGGATCTGCCTGACATTTGGCAGGCACAGGGCATAACCATAGATCTTGGGATCTGCCAACTTTTGTTCTGGTCAGATATACAGCTGTGGAGTTATTAAGTGACATTCCAGGGCACATTTACCTTTTTTTGTGCATTCTTTGCACTCGCCTACAGGTCGTATGGGTTGCGCGACTGGTCTGAACACTTCAGGGAACATGCGGCCAGGGTCCCCAATGTGCCTTTTGAAGATACAGCCATGTCTTTATTTTGGGGTTAAACACCCCAGAAATATGTTTTTCAAATTTTTGGGAAAAGTAGTGTCACAAAATACTGTCGCATTTGCGACACTGTTGCATTTTTTTGCAAAAAGTGCCGCAAATCACAACACTACATTTCAACACTATGGCCAAAATGACAGGAATTGTTTGCCACCCTGCTGCAAAAGAACGGTTTGGTTCTTTGGGCTGAAATTCAGAGAGATGGCAGCCAACATCTCACAGATGTGCCTTTTGGTGGTTTGGTGACAAAATATTGCAGGGATGCAAAGTTACGATACTCCAAAGTTGATGTTTTTTTTCACATAGAGTAACATTGCGGCATCTGCAGTGCTTTTCGGGGCCCGTATCTCGGAAACGGTGCAAGATACAGATTTTTCATTGAAAAAATGTTTAGTCCCTTTAGCCAGGAAAGTCATGAGTCATATGAAATTTTAAATTTTTCTCTACGTCATACGGTTCCTGAGATATAAGCAGTTTAGTGTAGAACCCCCCCCCCCTTTTTGTGCTCCAAGGCCTATTATTACTGTATGCATACATTATTTGTGGTCAGTGTGTTTCTCTATGCAACTGTGAGGAAAACCAGGGTGTGCACTCCAGTTGCTATTACACTTAAGCGTTCCACTTGTGTTCCGTGCCACGTTTGCACCTAAGCGTTCCCATATGCACGCCACATTGCGTTATACCTTTGTATTATCTTTGCGCTATGCGTTTGCATTACTGTTAGCATTTGCATCTCAACTACTGTTTCTGTTTGTGTTTCTGTTTGCATCACCATGCGCATTACCATTTGCTTTTGCAGCCGCCCTTTTGTTTGCATTTGCGTTTCTGTTTTGTTTTGCATCATCATTGCTCTTACCGTTACCATTTGCATTTCCAAGTGCGTTACCGTGCTCATGTGCATTACGGTGGGCGTTTCCGTAAGCGCTTGCATTTGCGTTTGCGTTTCTGTTTCCTTTGGCATTATTGTTGCTGTTACCATTACCATTTGTGTTTACAATTGCGGTACCGTGACCGTGCGCATAACGGTTTCCGTTTCCATACGTGCTTGCGTTTGCATTTCCGTTTCTCTTTCCTTTGATGTTGTTCTTTCTGTTACTGTTACCATTTGCATTTACAATTGTGTACTATGACCGTGCGTGTTATGGTTTGCATTTCCAAACGTGCTTGTGTTTGCGTTTCTGTTTCTGTTTCCTTTGGCGTTATTTTACCTGTTACCATTACCATTTGTGTTTCCAATTGCAGTGCCATGACCGTGCACATTACACTTTGCGTTTCCGTACGTGCTTGCATTTGCCTTTCCGTTTCTGTTCCCTTTGCTGTTATTGTTGCTGTAACAGTTAACATTTGCGTATACAATAGCGGTACCATGACCGCGCACGTTACCAATTGTGTTTCCGTATGTGCTTGCATCTCCGTTTGTGTCACTGTTTGTGTTGGTGTCATTTTGCGCTTGCATTTCTATTAACATTTGCATCACCATTTACGTTTGCATCACCATGTGAGTAACCATTAGCGCTTGCATTTGCATTGCAGTTACTGTTACTATGTCACAAGACATCACGTGGTGGGAGTGCGGGGCACCCACCACCTCATTCTATTCACTATCTATAGTCCTCATTCTCAAAGAGAAGAGAAATTCATGGTAAAAAAAACTCAGTTTAATGCATCAGTTAGGGTTGTTCCACAGTGACAAAAGCAAGGAAATTCGGTGTTAGGGTTGAAAGCCCCCCTTGCACCCCCTTGCACCCCCCAGCAAGCCCCCCCAACCGGCATCAGGGTGTGCATTGGGGTCATTGGTCCTAACTCTCACCCCATTCTCCTATACCTCAGCTTGTTTACACATGTGATGGGGTGAGAGTTAGTGCCTAATTACCCCAACGATACACCCGCGCCGGGTTGGGGGTGGGCTGGGGTGTGCAAGAGGGGCTTTCAACCCTAACACTGAATTTCCTCACTTTCGTCACTGTGGAACAACCCTAACTGATGCATTAAATGGATTTTTTTGCCATGAATGAATGAATATATATATATTCTTGCAAATCCGTTGAACAGTTCCAGAGTTATTAAGGTTCAAAATTTCAGGTTTAACTTAGAAGTCTGCACTCAACCCTAATATAAATGGATATATATATTATAGGGGCACAGTTGCGTCCCTATATTTAGGGTTATGAAGCCACTTCTATGTTAAACTCGAAATTTTGCATGTTAATAACTTTGGACCCATTCAACGGATTTGCATGAAATTTGGTATGCACGGTAGGGCATGGTAGATCTCTTGATCTGCCAAATTTAGTTTCAGTCGGATTCTACAGTTTTGCACACCAAAACGCTTGAAAATGCACTTTTTGGCAAAGTTATGTGGGCAGTTTTTGATTTTGTCCATGGTGTCATGGGTTGCTGTGTGTGTGTGCCACCTGCAACTTGGCACATTGAAAGAGCTTGGGACAAGAAACATGCTGCTTTTTGGTTGGTGAAAATTATTAATCAATTCAAAAGTTATTAAAGTTTTAAGTTCCCATTATAAGCCTATGGGAAAATTTATATAGTTATTTTGCGAAAGAAGAATGGGGTTTTGGCCATCTGGTCCCTCCTCATGATCAAAAAATTTGCAGGCTCGCAATCAAAGAATCTTTGATCATGAGGAATTCTTTGATCACAATGGCCGCCATTCTGTTTTGATTTTGCGGTCGGAAAAAAAGAAATATCTCGGCTCAGGAGTGACTTCTGAAGTAAAACTCTGATGGGTTTTACTCAGGGGTCTTCCCTCTATTGAGCCGTGCCTGTGGTTTCTTCTAATTCTGTCCAAAAATAGAGTTTCAAAGTTTTAAATTCTTTGATCGCGGCTTGCTAACGATCTTTGATCGCGAGCCTTCAAATTCTTTGATCGCGAGATTCTTTGACCACGATCTTTGATCGCGAGGGCGCGACTAGATGGCTAGATAATAAAATAAAATTTCTCAGCCCAGGGGTGACTTATAAAGACAAACTAGGATGGATTTTGCTCAGGGGGTTTCATTCTATCAAGTCATGGCTGTGATTTCATGTATTTATGTGTAAAAATTGAGTTTTATCATTTTTTATTCTTTGATTGCGAGACTGCAAATTCTTTGAATGTGAGATTCTTTGACTGCGATCTTTGATTGCAAGGGTGTGACTAGATGGCCAGATTAAAAAATCTCATTTCTCAGCCCAGGGGTGACTTATAAAGTCAGACTAGGATGGGTTTTGCTCAAGGGGCTTTGTTCTATTGAGGCATGGCTGTGGTTTCATGTATTTCTGTGTAAAAATTGAGTTTTACCATTTTTTATTCTTTGATCACATGCCTGAAAATTCTTTGGTCGCGAGCCTGCAAATTTTTTGATCGCAAGATTCTTTGATCGTGATCTTTGTTCGCGAAGAACAACTTTTAAAATGTTATATCTCGGATACGGTTTGGTCTTTCAAAATTGAAATTTGGAGAGTGTTGAGGGGATGTCCTGTACATGTGTATTATGGTATTTAGGTGTTAGAAAATGAATTTTCTGTGGAGCTATTGCATGACACACTTTACTGTACGTTTTGCATATAGTGTTTTGCATTGTGGTAGTGGCTTCACATTTATAGGGTACCTAGCCTTACTGCCATGGAGGTAATTTTCAGTGGTTAGGTGTCTGACATGTAAACAGGTGTGGAATTATGCCACTCTGATGAATGAAACTTTGTTTTGTTTCAAGGTGGTGGGAGCGTGGGGCCCACCAATACATATGATATTGAGTACTTGTACTGTTAAGTTAGGCAGAAATTTGGGCCCTGTGCTCCCCCAACCTCATGCGACTTCTACTTTTCTATTCTTTCTCAAAAGTAGAGGGCCTTCAGTAAAATCATTATGTATTTAGTTAAATAAAAAGTAAGGAAATTAGATTTTAGTTTCTTCTTCGGTGCCTATTCTCCTGGAGATTGACAGATGATGGGTGTCTTGGGTTGTGAGGCCCAAATGTCACCCCATTCTTCTTTACTGTGGCTTGTGAATATGATTACACATGGTATGGGGTGACATTTAGCCCTCACAACCCCAGTGACACACCCTGTCGCCTGTCAATCTCGGGAGGATGGGGGTACAGGGGAGGGGACAACCTTAAAGGTCTCATTTCCTTACTTTTTGTGTTTTGACCCTAAATGATGCATTAACGAAGTTTTTGCATAGAATATATATATATATATATATATGAATGAGAGGCATTGGCTACTGAAATATCGCTGATATTTCCCCGAGTGCAGTTTGACCTTATGATGTCATGAGTGGTGGAGCGACGACAGTCGTCACAAGGTCAAACTGCACAAGGGGGAAATATCAGTGATATTTCCAGTTGCCCCATTGCATATTTCAGTTATGTAATGCCATTTAATTTGTTTGTTAATTAGTCTAATTTTTTTAATATGCATTTTGAATGCTTCCCTTACTGATTCTTTCATCGGGCTCTTTCTAGTAGGTTGGGATGCTAGCGTGGTTGCTAGGGTCCCTGCTTACATCAGTTGGTAATGTGGCATGTGATTGGCTGGTTGTTTTGTGTAAACATGGCATTTGATTGTCTGATTCTTGTTTGTGGGTGGACTAAACAGTTTTTTCAATATGGCGGTGGCAATTCTCAGCGAAGGGGCAAGGTTTTGGTTCTGAACTTTTGTTTTATTTATATTTTAAAATGTTTACTAACTTGTTGATCCTGATTTCTGTTATCTTCGGCCCATTGACACAGCAGAGGAGGACATTGCGGGCTGATGGAAGCACTGTTCAGCACTGTAGGATGTTTCCGGCTGGCAGATAAACTGAGAGCCGATGAGAGGTTGGGAGAGGAAGTCATGGGTGGGAAGAGACAGAGTTATTGGTTGCATCCTGTGGGCTTTTGGAAGCTTGCAAGGCTTTCTTATGGAAATATTACTTTTTCTGAAAAAATTAAAAAGAACCTCTCAGTGTGAATGCTAGTTTCACACTGAAGAGGTTCAAAGTTGAAGATGTCCTGAGGGTGAATTCGGAGCTCTGTACTGACAGTGAGCTCTAGTTGACTGCAGTTTGTGAAAATTTTGGGGTTAAGTGCAGATAGTGCCTTTGGGGTTACACCTATTGTGTGGATAAATGGCCTACAGTGAGGATAATACGATATCCTCACTGTAGGTCAGACCACAAAGGAAATATCAAAAATATTTGCCAAAATTTATCCTCACTAGCATTACATAAAAAAAAATATATAGATAGATAGATAGATAGATGTGTGTGTGTGTGTGTGTGTGTGTGTGTGTGTATATATATATATATATATACTGTATATACTAATATACAATAAATGATGGCAAAGTGTTGTATACGAGCAAATAATACCATCGAGGGGTTGAATAAGCCATAATCCACAAGCGCAAAGGGCCTTTATGAGCTTGTTCAACCCTGAGATCGTGTTAATGTATTTCCTCACATAGGACTTTGCCATCTTTTATTTTATATAATAGACAAGACTGGACACTTTTTTTGTGTCCTGTATGTTTCCATAGTGTAGTGGTATGTGTTAGTGTTAGTTCTGAGGGACAGCATTGCTTGGTGAGTGTGTATTGGGTGTTAAAGAGCAACTGACACCTTTGGGAAAACTTTGGAGAACATACTATTTAGACACAATTCAGCTTGTATTTCACATGTCTTGTATAGATTGCTCCTCTCCATTATTTATTATTGAACACATGCTAACAAAAGCATGATCTTTATCCCATAGAATTCATCTGCCTTTATAGCCTGTGCTCTACTTGAAATCATAATGCTCTGTTGTGACATCACAGTCTGTTGCCATGGGAATAACTGTGATGTCACAAGCAGAGTATTATGACATCAGGTTGGGAAGAAGCAATAGGAGCTGATGAACCCTCAAAGAACAACTGTCCTGTTTTCAAGCATATGACATCAGTAATATATAAAGGGGATAAGAAATACAAAGCCTTTGAGAAATATGTAAGCAATAAGACATGACGGGGTGTGCAAGGAACAGGTTTTACTGCTCACCCAGGGGCATAGTGACCGAGTACCTCCAGCCCCTGGAAGTGCGATAACATCTGCTCCAAGCACACCCCTGGAATGTCTTATTGTGCTTATAAAATGGGCTCCTTTTTAAAAAAAACATTTTTGTAATTAGAATAATCATTTTTATATGTAGCAAAACAGATGTCCTTATGTGAATTTATGACAAAATAGTCCTTCCACCTGCTACAAAATGATATCATTACTGACATCAAAACAAAATGCCTATTAAGAGCAGTATCTGAATCCCCCCCCCCACACACACACACAGGCTATCCATTAGGAAGATGGCTGGGGAAAAGCATACTAAAAAAACTGAGGCAACGTCTTTTTTATTTTTTTGTAAACGCAGGACTGGCAGCACAATGGGCACAGCGGTAACATAAGTGACATCGTGAAACAGCGACCGGTTGCAAGAGCATAAAGTCATACTCCTGTCCTCTTGGTTGTTTCAAACAAAAAAGCAGCCATGGAGCAAGATGGCTTTTGGAGGAGACTGAAAAAAAACAGCAGACTTGGGGGGAGCGAGCTTTTGGGAGAGAAGGGCTGAACTTATTTACATAGTGCACTCCTACTAAACTGAGCATGGTGGTGTACTCCCCCCCCCACACACACAGTGTAGTAGTGGAGTGTAGCACAATGAGCGGTGCTGTATTGCATCATCCACAGTGTTGCAGGGGAACGGACTCTGTAACATCAATTTAAAGTTTTAGAAATAAAACTTTTTCCATTGTCAATGGCAGGAGCGCGATGGCAGCACAGACAATGGGAGCAGAGGGGAATTGGTGATGGAGTGTCAGAACGAAAGCAGGACATAAGAGTATGCAGTTTTTCATTTTGTTTAAATGTTAATAAAGTACCAGTTTCCTCAACAACAGAAACTTGCCAACCATTTACACAGTAGAGCAGATCTGTTCAGAGATTCTGAATAAAGATTTCCTCAGTAACAGGAAAAAATGGCAGCATTTTAAAAATGTTCTATGGCACAGTGATTTCTTATTTTACCGCTGCAGTCGCTGCTTACAGAACTTGTTTTTACCTGTGCATCAAACGGATTCCATGACTGATAAAAAACAATCAGAAGGCAGGATTTACTCTCCTCATTTTATAAAAGTTGCTTTGTGTCCAAATATTATTCAAAGTTCTTCTCGAGGTGTCAGTGGCTCTTTAATGTGTTCTTCAGGTGTTCATGAGACAGTCGAACCCGATTATCCAAACCACCTAGGGGACATCCGATTGGTTCGGATAATCAGGAGATCGGATAAATGGGAGTGATGTTAACCAGAGTAGCAGTGGAAGACACAGAGCAAGAGAAAAACAAAAAAAGATCTTTATTTAGAAAACTGATTAAAAAGGTTAGAATCGTATTACTATGACTTCATTTTACTTGAAGTAATTTTACTTGAAGTAATCGGTTAAACTTTTTTCTTTTCGTCATGTGACTTTCAGCAGGCTCTCTGCCGCATCACTTGTAGCAGCATGACCTGCACTGGATCACAATCAGGTTGGCTTGCCATGTAATGAATTCACTTGCTAAACAGCTCAAAAGCCTCAGAGTGTGTAGGCTGCACAGGAGCATCATTGTCTTCTTCGTCGTCCGCATCAGTTTCATCAGCCTCTGGATCTGTTGTGTCCTCCTGCTGCATGAATTGGATGATTGCCTCCTCAGACAGGTGTTTGTGTCCCTGTTCCCCCACATCACAATTTTCCCATTCTGCAATCTCATCTGCAGTGAAAGGGTTAGGCAGCAAGGCAGCCAGTGTGTGCAGGTCATCATCAGTGTTCTCAGCCGGCTCATCTAGCTCGTGATCAGAGCATGGATTTGGATTGTCACTGGATATTCTAATCCCACCTCTGATCCATGCCTTCTGAATGCTGTCAGACTGCACACAGTCCCATAGAAACCACATCCTTAAGTGACAGTGCTTTCATTATGTCACTTAGGGCCAGAGCTTGGTTTGCCTCAGACAGCACTGAGTGGAGGAGTTTTTTATCTGTACCCCTGTTTAAAAGTGTCCAGAATGCCCTGATCACAGGGATGTAGCCTGCTGGTGGTGTTCGCAGCGAGAAACATGCATTTAATGTAACCATCCCTCATCCTCACATCAATGAGCTCTGAATGGGCAGGGGAGTTGTCTACGAGCAAAATGGCACTCAAGGGAAGTCCTTTGCTCCTTAAATGCTGCTTCACCTGGGGCACGAACTGATCTTTAAACCACCTGGAGAATATGCTGCTGTCCATCCAGGTATTGTGTTGAGCCTCATATTGCTGAGGTAGTGCAGTCATATTACCATGCTTAAAGAAGCAAGTCTGCCAAGATTTGCCGATCATAACCAGCTTAAGTTTATGTGTCTCTGAAGCATTCACACATCCCAGAATTGCGACCCAGTCTTTGTTTTTTTTTTTTTTTTGTGACTGGAACCGTCCTTCTTTTCCCCCATGTGCCAAAGTCCAGTCTGGTAAGCAGCAACAGAAAAGTCCAGTCTCATCCACCTTGTGAATCTGGTCTGGGATGGCTTCTATAATGTTAAGAAGGTTGCCAATGAAGGGCAAGATCTCCTGCTCAGCAGTGCTGAGCCACTCACCACAGAGTTGAAGCTGTTAGATCCCATGATGCCACTTAAAGCAGTCAATCCAGCCCTCACTGGCAGCAAAGGGAGATGTGTTTCCCAGCTGACCGTGAAACATCAGTGCCTTTTCTTTGAGAAAGGGGCCAGAAATTGGTTTCCCCTTCTCATACTCCTGCCTGAACCACCAGTACAAAGTGGAGTACCGCTGTTCATCTTTACAGGAGCACATATTCTTTCAATCTTCGACACTTGATGCCATGTCCATAGTCAGTGCAAAGTCATGCAGTTTCTCTTTTGCAGCCTTAATATCACTGATGCTGGACTTCCCCACCCTGTATTCACCTGCAAGAATGGCTACCGTTTTGCCATTCTCAAGGCGCTCCATGATGCATAGCTTCTGTGCAACATTCAGAACCACCATCTTTCTCTTGCCTGCCATCTCTGAATCTCCACAACACAAGGTGAGTTACAAGGTGTGAACGTGTGAATCATCGGTGAATCGGTGCTGCTTAAGTAGATCTTTCCTAATTATTGTTAGTGCCAGGTGCAAAGCTGCTAATCAGGGCTAATTGGTGCACCTAACAGATTTCAAAGGGAACCACAATTACAGTGAAGCAACTGCAGCAACTAGACTTAGTTAAATGAGGGGACAGAGGCAACAGCCATTAGATAGGGGGTTCGGATGAGTGGGGGTCGGATAATCGGGGTTCGACTGTACTTTAATTTAGTGTAATTAAGGCCACCAACTCAGTCAGAGGAACTCGATACAGAGCTGGTGGGCAACCTAAAAGTCCACTGTGGTAGGGGGAGAGGCAGAATGGTTGTGGTGGATGATTTCAATATGCCGGAGGGTGGACTGGAGCACTATGGCATCATCATCTGTAAAAAAATCAGAGGATACTGGATGCACTCCAGGACAAATTCCTGTCTCAATTGGTGGAGGAGCCAACCAGAGAAGGAAATATTTTGGACCTTGTTCTGGCAGATGGCAACCAGATAAAAGACATGGTAGTGGAGGACCCATTAGCTGGGAGTGATCATTGCACAGTATGGTTTTCCTTGGACTTGGAGGGGGGGCTAGGAATCAGTCAAACACTAAGGTAGTAGACTTTGGGGGGGGGTGGATTTCAGGGGGATGGCTGTCATCCAGAAAGAGCATTTGGGGGAAATTAGACAGGATATGGATACAAAACAAAGGTGAGAAATGTTGAAATTGGGTCTATTAGAGGCCACTAAAACATGCACTAGGACCCGCTGTAAGAACTCTAGGTCCAGAAAACCCTGTTGGTGACCTAGGGAGCTGCAGGAGAAGGTTAGAGAGAAGCAGGTAGCCTTCTGGGAATACAAGAGGACCCAAGGGGAGCAAGACAAAGAATGAATACCACAGAATTTCAAGGGAGGTCAGTAGGGCAGTAAGATCAGCCAAGGCCTCCAAAGAACTGAGGTTGGCCCAGGGGATCAGGTAGGGGAGAAGGAATTGTTTTGTTACATAGGGGAGAGAAGAAAAGGTGGCAGGCAGATCACCCAGTTGAAAAAAGATGGTGGGTGGGCAGAGGGGGCAGTAGAGCAGGCTGAGGTAACAAATGAGTACTTCTGCTCTGTATTTACTAGGGAATTAGGGGGGCCCATACCTCGGGGTGGTAAGTCTGGGATTGAGGATGGGGAGATCTAACAGATAGGGAGATCCAGGTGAGCAGTGTGTGGGAAGCCCTTAAGGTCTTGAGGATGGATAAGTCCCAAGGCCCAGATGGTATTCACCCCAGAGTCTTGAGGGAACTGACAGATGTCCTGGTGGCATCTCTGACAGAATTATTCAGTTCCTCCCTTAATTCAGGGTGTGTACCTCTGGTCTGGAGGGTGGCACACATTGTGCCCCTCCACAAGAGTGGGCCTTGAGATGAACTGGATAATTACAGACCGATCAGCCTGACCTCAATAGTTGGAAAACTCCTGGAGACCATCATGAAGGAGAGGCTGGTGGAGTTTCTTGAGGTAAATGGATTGCATGATGTCTGGCAACACGGGTTTGTCAAGGGGAGATCTTGTCAGACAAACCTAGTCAAATTCTTTGACTGGGTGACAAGATCTCTGAATGGTGGGTGCCCAGTTGATGTCCTGTATCTGGATTTCAGCAAGGCGTTTGACTCTGTACCACATAGGAGACTACTGGGTAAACTAAGGTACTTAGGGATGGGGGTAAAGATGGTCAATTGGATTGGGAATTGGCTAGGGAATAGACAGCAGAGGGTGGGGAGGAGCTTTAGGCACCCAGAGAGGTCATTAGCGGGGTTCCGCAAAAGTCCTTCCTGGGTCCTCTCTTGTTTTACGCAATTATAGCAGACATTGTAGGGGGAGTCAGGAGCAAAATGTGTTTATTTGTGGATGACTCCAAACTAGGAGTAGTGGTGGATAGTGAAGAGGGGATGAGGACTGTCCAAGAGGACCTGGAAACACTGGAGTGGTGGTCTCACAGGTGGCAACTGGGGTTTAATGCTAGGAAGTGCAGCATTCCGCACTTAGGGGCTAGGAACCCAGAGTACAGCTACCAGCTGGGGGGGGGGACAGCAAAGGTGGAAAAAGATCTGGGGGTGATGACTGATGTCAAAATGAATCACTCGGAGCAGTGCAGGAGAGCAGCAGTGAAGGCAAACAGAATGCTGGGGTGTATGCCAGGGGGATCACTTCAAGGAGGAAGGAGGTAATCCTGCCATTGTACATTTCCTTGGTTTGACCACACCTGGAGTACTCTGTGCGGTTCCGGTATCCTTACTTAAGGAGAGACGTCATGCTCCTGGAGAGCATTCAGGGAAGGGCATCTAAGATGAAATATGGCATGGGGGAAGGTCATATGAGGAGAGACTCAGAGAGCATGTATTCCCTGGAGGACAGAAGGAACGGGGGGATATGATAGAGACCTTTAAATACTTAAAAGGAATCAATAAATACAGAGGGGTTGTTCATATTAAAGGGTGGTGGGTCCACGAGAGGGCACAGCCTGAAGTTGGTAGGAGGAAGGTACAGTACGGAATTGAGAAAACACTACTACACAGAAAGGGTGGTGTACCCCTGGAGTTAGGATCGGATTTCTTTGGAATCAGTAAGAAGCTTCAAGAATGGATGGGACAGGTACATGAGCAAGGTGCAGGTAGGGGGAAGTGCTAAAGGTGCTAAAGGTTTGGGAATTGAGGGGGGGGACATCTTCGGAAGGGGAAGAATAAGAGGAGGGGGGAAGCTGTGGCAGCTGTAAAGTGAGCAGCACACAAGCAGACATGATAGACCATTTGGCCTAATCTGCTGGCATCTTCGTATGTTCGTAATTAGCTACGTGGGGTTGTAATATCCTAATTGGCAGCCAATTAAAAGTCATAATACCCTGATTGGCAGGCAATTAAAAGTCATAATACCCTAATTGTCAGCCAAGTTAAGTCATAATACCCTAATTGGCAACTAGCTGAATTCTCAATACCCTAATTGGTAGCTAATTGAGGTTGTACATCCTAATAGGCAGCTAGCTGGTGTCATAAATCCTTCTAGGCAGCTAGTTAAGGGTCATAATACCCTACCTGGCTGCCATCATATACAGGGAAGTAAATGATGACTGTTTCAATGGGGAAAAGGGCCCAATTATTTATTATACATAGAATAAATGCTAGGCAACTGTGGTATACAAGGATATATATACCAATCGAGGGGGCTAATTGGGGCTATAAGCCAGAAGCCTGAAGGGTGAGTTGCATTATTGCCCTAATTAGCCCCTGAGATAGGATTATAGGATAGGATATAGGAGTATGGAGTTAAGTACTGGTGTCCACACCTCAAAAAGGACATTAACCTGCTGAAGAAGGTCCAGAGGAGGGCTACAAAGATGATAGCTGGTCAGCAGGGTAAGGCATATGAGAAGAGGTTGAAGGCACTGAACATGTACTCCCCGGAAGACAGGAGAGAGAGAGAGAGAGAGAGAGAGAGAGAGAGAGAGAGAGAAAGAGAGGGACATGATTGGGGCCTCCAAGTACTTGAAAGGGGTAAATAAGTGTGATAAGGTGAGTCTCTTTAAGCTGAGTAGCAACCATAACACGAGGGGGCACAGTCTTAAGCTGGAGGGTGGGAGGTTTAGGAGGGAAGTCAGGAAGCACTTCTTCACAGACAGGGTAGTGGACACTTGGAATGCACTGCTGGAAGAGATCATCTCGTTGAAGACAGTGGGCAGCTTTAAGAGAGGCTGGGATAGGCGTGGGGGAAGGTAAGGATCATGGGTAGGGAGGATGAGAGGAGTGGGGAGGGAAAGCAGGGACATTAGCTTAAGCTATGGATCCTGCAGTACGAGTAGACTTGATAGACCAGATGGCCTTCTTCTGCTGGCTTCCTCATATGTTCATATGTAGACTTTGTTTTTGTCAGGAGGCTTATTAGGTAAGGCTGTTTTTTTTTTCAGGAAGCTTATTAGATAAGGCTGTGTTTCTGTCAGGAGGCTTATTAGGTGTGCTAAGTAGCATAGACATTTCTTAACTGGTTCAGCTGGTGTGTTCACTGACATGTTTATTGATTTAATTGGTCATTAAGTTGTTTGTTTTGGTGGTCATAATGTTGGTCTATGGGTGTTTTTTCCCCCCCATGGTATTCAGGTTTTGGTGCACAGGTATGTAGCTTTAATTGGGAGGTATGCAGCTTTAATTGTTTGGAATGTAGGTTAAATTGGTGAGGTATACAGGGAAATACACTATCATGGGCTCCTACTGGGAAAATGTCCCATCCATGCACTATATAGAGATATACTGTAGACAGAGACAGAGATAAAGATAGACACACACACACACACACACACACACACACACACACACACTCACTCACTTGGCACACCAATGCATATTTGGTAATTTTTATGTTTGCTTGCACGCATGTGCAAGAAACATAGTGCCATCATCCGAGTTTTCGGAGGTGTGGCACCCTATCTTCCAATTCAGTCAGTGTGTTTGCAGGCGCGGCCACAGTTCGCCAATGAATGCTGCAGCTGTCTATGACAGCAGTTGAAAATGCAGTGCCGTACAGTTCAAAGGGAGAGTTATGCTTCAGTGAGCAGCGATAAGATATCGCGTGCTCATGCGCTCCTCACACACACACACATTGCGTACTCATGCTTCCCTACCACGCACACATTGTATGAGCTGATGGGTGCCCAATCCCCATCAGCTCTACTACTCCCCACAATAGAGTTCCAGGTGCCACGCTGGAGCCCACTCCAGCGGAGCAACAGTCTGTGGCGGCCGACGCAGGTGCCCAATCCCCCGCCAGCTCCACCTGTTTCCCCAAGATCACTGGGTGCCACGCCTGGAGCCCACCCCAGAGTGGCAATAGTCCGTATGGCCGACGGGGTGCCTCAACTCCCGCCAGCTCCACTGCCCCCAAACAGTTTTCCCAGCTGCCACGCTGGGAGCTTCACCCAGCGGGCACAAGTTCCACGCCGTCCAAGAAAAAACCTGAAAGAAAAACCTTCCTTTGCTGACTGTCCTGAACCCTCCCCCACCCGCTCCACCCTCTGCGCATCCTGCCTCCCCATCCCCACCCCACCCCATACTTACCTCCAGAGTCCAGCGAACGATCTTCGTGGACCGAACATGTCTGCACTCTTCAAAGCCGACTGCGAACTGAAGAAATGACGGTAAGCTGTATAATGGAATAAATAGGGTTTTTTAAACTTTGATGCATATCTCAGGCATTTGGGGGAATTTATTCACCAAATTTTCAACATGGGGTTTTTGGGACCCCACCTCATGAATTCTGCCACTGTCATTTTGTTAATCGGGCCCGAAAGGTGATTTCACAGTCACTGCGTGGAACCACCTTTTGGAACCGATTTATGAAACGACAGTATCACAGTTTATGAGTTAGGCCCCCAAAAACCCTATGTTGAAAATTTGGTGAAAAAATTCCCAAAAATGACTGTTTTACAAGCATACGTTGCTCTGTTCCTACGCATGCTCATAAGTTCACAAATTTTCAATATGTTCACTCCAGATTTTCAACATTGCCATTTTACCACACCTCCTTATGAGCAGTACAGCTGTCATTTCTCACATCTCGCCCAAAATGTGTTTCCGCACATGTAGCACACAATGGCACAGTCGGTGTGTGAAATCAATGTACAGGACAGATTAAGAAAATCACAGTGACACTGTTCATGAGCAGAGGTGTTAAAATGGGTATGTTAAAAATTTGGTGAAAAAATTCCCAAAATGACTGTTTTACGAGCATGCGTTGCACTGTTCCTCATGCAGCTCATAAGTTTGCGAATTTTCAATATTTTCCTCCAGATTTTCAACATTGACATTTTACCACACCTCCTTATGAGCAGTACAGCTGTCATTTTTCACATCTCACTCAAAACGTGTTTATACTTACATAGCACAATGGCGCAGTCGGTGTGTGAAATCAATGTTTGGGACAGATTAAGAAAATTACAGTGACACTGTTCATGAGCAGAGGTGTTAAAATGGCTATGTTAAAAATTTGGTGAAAAGTCCATAAATGACTGTGTTATGAGCGACCATTAGCGAGTTTCCAAGCACCCTCAGAAGTTCATGGATTTCTAATATTTTCAGTCCAGATTTTCACCACTGGCATTTTTCCACACTTCCTTATGAACAGTACAGCTGTCATTTTTCACACCATGGCCGAAATGTGTTTTCGCACTTCCAGCACAGAAATGCGTGGTCGCTGTGGGAAATCACTGTTCGGGACAGATTAAGAAAATCAGAGTGACACTGTTCATGAGCGGAGGTTCCAAAATCCCAACGTTGACAATCTGCTGTAAAAAATCCCCAAACTAATTGCATTACGGGTATACATTGAGCATTTTCTACGCACGCTCGTGACTTCACCAGTTTTTTTAACATTTTCACTGCAGATTTTCAACATTGCTATTTTTTGTACCTCCCCATTAACAGTACAGCTGTCATTTTTCACATCCTGTTCGAAATGTGTTTTCACACCTTTGGTGCCAAATGGCGTAGTTGCTCTGCGAAATCAACTTTTGGCTAACGAACCGATATTGCCACTGTTCATAAGGTGGGTGTCACAAAAAACCCATGTTGAAAATTTGGAGTGAAAATGCCAACGAACGCCTGAGGCATTAGGGTTTCCAACCTTGACGCCCCACCCTGTAGAGATTGACAGGCATCAGGGGTGTAACTTGGGATTCTCACCTGTAATGCTCATACCATTCCACACCCTGCAGCCAGTAACAGGCATCGAGGTGTGCCTTGAACTCTTCAGCCCCAAAGTTCACCCCATTCTCCTATACAGGACCCATCTCACCATATTTCCTGATGGAATGGGGTGAGCATAAGGGCCAAAGACCCCAAGGCACACCGTGACACTTATCAGTGTCTACAGGGTAGGATGTGGTGAAATGGCGTGGCCGTTATTCCTGACGACCCAAAGGCACACCCCAATGCCTGTCAGTCTCTGCAGGGTGGTGGTGGTGGGGTTGGCTTCAGTTCAATACTTCACTGCCATTCCTATTATGCAGCTCTCTAACTCTTACACTACCAATGCCAGCAAGCAAACATTTGGCATTGACAAATGCTTGTCATCACATGGTCCTGAGTGCAAGTTTTTTTGGTTAAGCTGTTTGGTGTTAAACTGCAATTTTTGCACCTTAACAGCTTTGACGGTGCTTGGTGAAATTGCATAAAATTTGACATGTGAGGTCTGGGTGGCAGGTTCTCAAGAAGTAGGAAGTTTCATCACATTCTGTTAACCAGATTCTGAGATTTTGAGAGTGTCAAAAAAAAAAAAGATAAAATCTCACTTTTTTCTGCGTCATTAAGCTGTTTGCTCTCAGCTACAGCCTAGATGGTATGGAATTTTGTTCTGAAACTTTCAGGGTTGAAGGGGCTTGTGTCAAGGTAGTGCCTTTTGAAGGTTTCGTGAAAAATATTAATTGGTTCTAGAGTTATAAGGATTTAAAGTTCTTTTTTCTGTGCATGCTCAGTATGGACGCTACAATTTTGCTTTCACATGCATTTTCTTTTGCAAAATTAGTGTATTTTGGGTCATGAGAAACCGTTTCCGGTTGTGACACATACACTGTAAGAAAGAATGTGTTAAAATGACTAAAATCTAGTTATATTTTTACATACCAGTTAGTGCAGATAGGGAAAACACACTGTGTGCTAAAAACAGCACATTGATTGTGTTAAATGTAAAATAACACAGTGGTGTGTTTATTCAGTAACACACTGAAGTGTTGTTTCTACCATGTATGTTATCAGTAAGTGTTAAAATGTTTTATTTTTTTTTTACTCACCCCGGAGCTACGCTTCTTCGGGAGACACCTAGGTACCACCCCACAACTTGCCTTACCTGAATCCCTAGGGGTTCCCCATGGAGCCATGGATATACCCCCCAGGCAGGTACAGGATGGGACCCCAATGCCCCGATAACTTCAATGTCTTGTCGGATCCCCCGGTGATCAAGCAGGCAGTCGTAATTAGGGTCGGTACCAGTGCTCCATCTACCCGTGCTCTGGCGGTGTGTTTTTCCTCCTTTCTGAGGAAGTGGCCAGCGCCCTGACGTCAAGGCGTTCTTGCCAATGTCCGCCACTCCCAACCCTCTTTTGCATGCTCCTGTGCTTGCTATGCCTCCAGCTTCCGCCAAAGGCCAGCCAAGCACTGAGCAAGTGCCCCTTCCCTCCCGGGAGAGAAGAGCTGTCCATCAGATGCTCAATCCTCTCCCTCCTCCACCGACCCCTGACAGCCTGAGCTCATTCCCGAACCTGGGTCACCGGTGTGACGCGAGGTGTGGCGTCCAGCGCCTCAACCCTCAGCACCACCGGGCCAAGTGTTAAAAATTTTTAACACAATCCAGTGTTAAATATAGGACCCTTATGTGACAGATTAACACTCAGAATGTGCTGATTTAACACGTTTGTGTGTTGATGATTGCACCCTCCTGTGGCAAGTTTTAACACTTTAGTGTGCTAAGCTCATTGCACACGTGTGTGTTATTTTTACACCTCCTCATCACACTATTGTTGAAATTTTAACACACTAAAGTGTTGTCTTAGCACAACATTAACACATATGGGCCACTATTCATGAACAGGCTGGAGGTACACATGAAAGGCACATACCATGCCCACACAGCCCCACATCTGTGGACAGGCACGTACCAGCTGGTATTCACCATCACCATCCGCCTGTCCATGGACCCACCTGGCAGTAGGAATGCAAGGGGTGGATGGGTGTGGAGCAGTGGACCCAGGCAGGCATCCAATCAGATGCCCAAACCAGGGTCCCAGAGTGGATCCCCTGCTCCACAGGAGCAGGGGAGTGTGGGAGGTCACAAGTCAGACACTAATCAAGGTATGGGCACTCACTCAAATGGCTGCCTCCAGTCCTCCCCATCTGCTCAGTGGGCTGGGGCTTCATCAGGGGGTAACCCCTAGTACCGCGGCGGCCAGCAGCTGCCATCCATTGGAGTGCGCAATGGATATGCCATGTAATCCCAGGAATATGTGGCACCCCTTGTGCCTGGCACTCCATGCCTTTGTGAACAGCACAGAGTGCGGGCATGCCCCTGGCATGCCCCAGGACCACCCCTGGTGCAGGGCCACATGGGCGGCCCGGGGATCCAGCATGCAATATGCTAGCTCACCTGTGGTGAATTCCGTGGTGGGTCCTCTGGACTCCCGCTGCATAACTTTCCCACGTAGGGCTGCCTACCCACCTCATTTACCTGGCACATAGGCAATCCACCCTTTAGTGACTCACCCCATAATGTGTTGATTTAACAATGGTATGTATTGCATGCCATTAACTTGTGTGGTAGTCAGCAACACAGTAGTGTGTCATTTTATTACATTCTTCATGAACAAATATGATAGCATACAGTAATTCTGCATACACTAATGTGTCATGAATTGCACATAAACTGGATGGTTTTATGCTGCAAATGTTTACTTATTTTATTTATTTATTTTTATTTAGTTTTTGTTGACCGGGTAAGTGCACTAGACAAATCCTGCCTATTTTCAATCACAACCCTGGGGAGGGGATACAGATGAATGCCAACTGACTTTTAACCAGATTAAGCTGTTGGTGGTATTTTTAGTGAATGAAGGAAATTTGGCCAGGACACCAGGGAAATTCCCCTACTCTTGCTGCACATCGTGCAGTCGCGCTGCAGGAGAGTCGCATGGAGGTTAGTGTGCATCTGACTATGGATGGGGTAGGTCGTATTGAGGAGCGGCCCCGTTTGGAGCGGGAATGTCTGATTGATTTGGTTGAGCCACCGATTTCTGCACCTATGATCCCCTTATCTACTGCACCTTCTACCGCTACGGACTCGTGTATGGAATTATTAGACCCGGAAGAAGAGACCCTGAAACAAGACCTGGAACACCGTAAGCAACAATTGCTGGATTTAATTTCTGCAGCTGAACGGGACTTTTTGGCAAGTAAATTGTCACTGGAAGAACAGAAACGTAAACGGTCTGGGCAAAGTCCTTTACCTGGGGGTAGTAAACGACTGCCCTTGGAGGCTGCTGAGAATTCTTTTTGGTTGGAATTGACTTCCATGGTGGACCGAGACCCGGTTGATGATGTCATCACTGCAGCGCCAGGTTCTGTTACTGAATGGACCCCGGGGCTGGCTTTGCAGAATGCTGGCTGGATTCGAGAGGTGGATAGATGGATTCCTGACCCGGTTGCTCTGTTACCAGGTTCTCCAGCTCAGATGGCCGATTCTGATATGGCTGGTTTTCCTGGGTGCATGATGCCACAGCTAGGGATTCCAGCGCCTACAGTACAGGTTGCGCCCGAGGCGGTTTCCTCAGTCCCTCTGGGTGAGGAACGCGACCACCGTTTGGAAGGCCCACAGAGGTCTAGTGAGCCTTTTGAAGCTGTCTCTCTGGATACATCCTCTACTATGCAAGGTAAGACGACTCCTTCTTCTTTGGGACAAGACATTGCGGCTCCTGTGTTACATGCTGCACCTATGGACCCGCCTAAAACATTTGCAGGACTGTTCCACAAGCCTGCAGAAGCGGCAAAAAGACGTTTTTTGGTACGCCTAAAGTATACAGGGACTGCTCCTGTTATCCCTGATAGGATCTGGGTGGGTAAAACATTGATTAAAGACTCTCTGGGCTTTGCACCCTCTGAGGTGTATGCCTTTATACATGCACCTGGAGATCAGATATATGATCTCAGTTTCTGTTCAATGCAATTACTGGACAACTTTTGGAAGTTATATTATTCTGTTAAAGATTTTGGGGCTTGGCATTATTTTATAGCCATTCCAGTAACAAAACCAACCATTAAAACTGTAACTATTTTGTTTCGGAATGAGGGGGTTTGTATAAATGATATTATGTTTTGGTTAGAAAAAAAATGCAATGTTATGGAACAGCCGAAACCTATTATTGATGAAAATGGGTTTTGGAATGGGGGATGGTTGTTTCGGGTTCAGTTGAACCAATCCGAGTTTGGGATTTCCCATTTGCCCAGCTCCTCTTTTTTGGGTCGAGACCGGGGGGTCCTGTTTTATGCTGGTCAACCCAAGAACTGTTATAAATGTGGGGCCCTCCATCACCTTAATGTTGATTTGTGATCAGATTCGCTGTTTTCATTGTGGGATGCTTGGGCATACAGCCCCTCAGTGTACTGCCCGTCCCTTTTGTAATTTATGTGGGGAAGAAGAACATTCATTTCATGAGTGCCCTTGGGCTGCACATAATTTGGAAGGGGATTCAGACCATGATTATTTACTTGACAAAGCCAAACAACGTTTTTCTGCACCTATGCAGTCTTCTGAAGGTCCTTTTTCTGGTTGAGGTAGAGGCCGGGGTCGTGCTTCACGGCCTGGGCCCCGGGGTGGTGGTTTTGTCCCCCCCTTTTCACATGCAGATATGGTAGTTCTGGGGATCTCTCCTTCTACTTCCAGTACACAACAAGGTCAATCCCAATCCAAATCGGTGGATTCAGTAACTCCATTTGTTACTCCACATGGCTCCCCTGTCCGTACAGTGTCCTTAGCTGATTTTCAGGCGCACCAACATACAGACCGTTCAGTTTTGCCTCCCCTGAGTCCTTCTGGGGCGACTGCGGTTGCTGTTGAGGTTTACCCTTGCTTGGTTACTGAACCTGAAACTGGTATTAAAGCTACTGAAGATGGGTTTGTGCTCCCTTTACAGTCCCAAACTCGGCCACGGACTGAGGAGGTGACTCCCCTTTCTCCTTTGCCCCTGTCTAATCAGTTTTCAGTTTTTTCCTGGAGTGAGCAAGTAGATTCGGATTTACCAATGTCAGGCATTGATCCTGACCCGTTTCCACCTCTTGCTGCTAGTACTGTCACGTCTAAGAAACACCATTCTAAAGCCCAACCAAAACGGGTTACTCGATCTAGTGGTAAACTAGCAGCTGTCCCTCCCTGATGGGTTTAGTTTAAAAATTGCTAGTTTAAATGTCAATAGTGTACTATCCAGTAAAAAACGTCTTATTACATTTGGGATCCTTTCTCAGCTACCCTTTGATGTTTTTTTTCTACAGGATACTAGGATACATTCGTCAATGGACATTGACCAAATTACGAAAGATTGGAAGGGAGGTTTGTCCTTTTGGTCGGCGGGTTTGGATCCTTGTAGTGGGGTTGGGTTTTGTTTTAAGACAATTGTTAATTGTTTTCGATTGGTGGATATAGAACCTGGTTGTGCCTTTTTGTTGGACGTTGAAATTAATAAAGTGTCGTGTAGACTGATCAATATTTATGGTCCTCAATCTAAAGCCCAGAGGATTTCTTTATTGAAAAAAATCCGTCCCTTTTTATATACTAGCAGACTTGTTTTTTTTTGCTGGGGAATTTAATATTAACGTCCTGAAGGACGGTCCTTTAAATAAAGTATACTGCGATAAGGCATTTCTAAGGGACTTAATATCTCAAACGGGGTTGAAGCAAGTATCTGTCAAGTCTTCTCAGTCGGCTAAACCTACTTATTATAGGGGTAGGTTGGCCTCCTGTATTGACATGATTTTTCTTACCAAATCTCTATCATATGAGAATTTGGTTTCTATCCTCATTGAATCATCAGATCACGTTTTGATAGGGGTCTGTATGGAGTCTCCTTCTCGTAGAATAGCGGGCCCAGGATATTGGAAATTGAATTCTACACTTTTAAAGGATCCTATAGTTTTGTCTTCCTTATCCGAGATTCTCCATGATAAATTATCTACGAAGTTTTTTTATGATAATGTGGGGTTATGGTGGGAAGACCTAAAGGCCTGCATACGTGATTTCTTTAAGGCAGTGGGAAAGGATCAACAATTTTCTAAATATTCCAGCTATCTACGATTAAGAGAATATTTGGGTGTTTTACTTACTAAACATCATTTAGGAAGGGAGGATGTATCATTGGATATTCAACAGGTACGGTTTAAGATGGAGTTATATCAATATAATAGGATGTTGTCTTTACAACAGGAACAGAATTTGGTACCCAAGGAAATTGGATCAAGGTAACCCTTCCTGAACTGTCATAAAAGAACAGAAGAAATTGTTCCAGGGTTTAACTCACAAGGTGTTTTGGTTTCGGATAATAAGGTATTATGTCTACCCTGGAAGATTATATTAAACTAGTATTTGGGACTCAGTTCTTGATGAGGGATATAGTGACCAAATTTTGAAATCTGCCGCTTTACCTTATTAAACCTCCTTCGCATGGGATGAATTGCTCCTATCATTTACATCCTTAGAAATGGAGACGGTTATTCATTCCTTGAAGGGAGATACGGCTCCTGGATCAGATGGTTTGACTGCTGAACTTTATAAAGTACTCTGGCGCATTGTTCCGACTGATTTTTTTAGAGGTGTTTAATTTCATGTGATCTGACTTTTATTTACCTTCCTCTATGTATGAGGGATTAATGATTTTTTTGTATAAATCAGGTAATCGGGCTGAGCTTACGAATTGGCATCCTATTACTTTGCTAAATGTGGATTTTAAAATTTTTGCTAAATTGCTTGGTAACAGAATGACATCGCTAATGACTCAACTTATTTTTCCTACACAGTTTTGTTCTGTGCCTGGAAGCCGTATTACTGAGGCCTTACTGCTACTACGAGAAATATTGGACAGTAGGACTTCATTGACGGTACCAGTTGGCGATGGATATATCGTCAGCTTGGATCAGGCTAAGGCCTTTGACGGGGTTTCACACGCTTTTCTTTGGAGTTGTTTGGCATCCTATGGTTTTCTGGATTTATTCATTCAAAGGATTAAATTATGTTATG
Organism: Neoceratodus forsteri; assembly: GCA_016271365.2. NCBI lineage: Eukaryota > Metazoa > Chordata > Ceratodontiformes > Ceratodontidae > Neoceratodus > Neoceratodus forsteri. The sequence goes on along the minus strand of CM028131.1, from coordinate 1,399,276,058 downwards.
CTCTAGCTTGTGTTAAACCATATGAGAATGGATGGATGGGGAAGACAATTTTGATACAAAAAGGAGTTAGACAAGGTTGTCCTTTGAGCCCCATTCTCTATGTGTTTACATTGGACCCTTTGTTGTGTATTCTCCAGAACTCCCCAAACATTCATCCTTTGGGTATGGGTGTTACGTTTTGAACTAAAGTATTTGCCTATGCAGACAATATTTGTTTATTGGTTTATGATGCAAATTTGGTTCGGTTAGCCTGTGCTTTACTTCAAGAATTGGGCAGAATTTCCGGAGCCCGGCTAAATGTGGCTAAATCCTGTTGTTTGAATGTTAAAGGGTTTAATGATTGTGAGGATTTTGTGGGTGATATTCCCATCTCACAAGTGCCTTGTCATATTCTCGGTATTTATTTTGGTGGGGAAGATATGGCACGTATCAACTGGACTCGGGTGTTGGATGCGGGGCATTCTAAGGTTAAATTATGGAACCGGTGGAAACTATCAAAGAAACGTCAGATTTTTCTTTTAAAATCTTTCTTGATCCCTGAATTTTTGTTTGTTAGTTCGATATTTTTTTTACCGTCATGTTTTGTTATTTCATTGATGGGTTGTTTTTTTTCTTGTGTCTGGGGTAGTAGGTTAAATCCTATAAAACGGGAGGTTTTATATAATTCTATTAAATCTGGGGGCTTAAACATGGTACATCCGGTGGTATTTTTTTTCACGATTTTTCTTTATGTTAACATTGTCCCTTTAGTCACTGGTTCTGTACAATTGTGGTGCAGGTGGGGTACTGAAGCCTTACGAGGTGTGATTTTGAAATGGTCTAATAATGCTTTTTTGCATAAAAATAAAAGGTTTCCTCGTCTATTTAGTAGATGGGATGGAGTCATAGATGCAATTAAGAAATGGGGTGTATGGCTCGATGATGTAGTTCATCTGTCCAGAAAAGCAGTTTATGGGCAAATTATTTCCCAATATTTTACCGTGCCTGTCTTTACAAATTTTACTTTACTGGAACAAAAACGGATTTCTGACTATATTTCAGATTCTAGACTTCCAGTTCATTTATGGGATACTGTCTGGTTGGGGTTGCATGGTAGGATAAATGTAAAAGGAAATCATAAACATAAGGCCATATCTGACCGGTACTGTTCTCGTGTTTCTTGTTCCATGAAAATTGAAACAATGGATCATTTATATTTTCATTGTCCATATATTATTGAATTTTGGGATATAGTTAAAAATCAGTGGCAAAGAATTGGCTCTATTCCATCAGCACCGGAGCTATTATTTTTTGGGATAACTCCATCTTTACCAGGTGGTGTGCATTATGGTACTTATCATATTATCTTTGCTCATATTCTATACTGGATATGGATAGGTCGTTGCAGGTTTATTTTGCAACAACAGGTTATTACCCCATGGGAACTTTTTCAAATTATTAATACTGAACTATGTAAATGGAAATTGGAGGATAAGGCGCAGTTTTCTTATCTTCAGTGGTCTGGCCTTTGGAACCACCTTGCTTTTGTAGGCCATTAGATGATGATTTACTACCCAAATATGATTTTTCTTTGGTTATCCTTTCTCTCCCTTTCCTCTCTTTAGTTCAGAGTGGCTTGTATTGTTTTTTTTTTGTACTGCATTATGTATTGTTGTTCTTTCATATCTATTATGTCAGTATGCTGGTTTTATTTCTCCCCAATTTAGGATTCATGTATGGCATTAATACTTATTTTTTTGTTCTCATTTCCTTTTTTTTTTTCCCCTTTTCCTTTTTTCCCTTTTTTTTATGTTAATAAAATGTAATATTGAACTGTATATGATATGTTATGGTTACAATAAAAAATTCCCCTACCCTTTTAGTGGGGTGCATGGGAGGGGATTGTTTCTAATTGGTTCTTTTATTGCATTTGAGGTTACTGTATGAAATAATTCTTATTTATGTTCTTGTTTCTGCCCTTTTTATGATTTTGTATGATGTAATACTGCCTTATCCTTGATTTGTTTTGTTTTGTTACGATTTCAATAACAAATTCCCCTACTCTTTTCGAGAAATGCCATGGGATCTTTAACATCCACCTGAGCTACCACCAGTCCAGGCAGATGGGACCTCGGTTTAACGTCTCATCCGAAAGACGGCACCTCAAAAGTGCAGCACCCCTCTCATGCTGCACTACAGTGTCAGTACTGGGATATTAACCCAAGTGCCAGATGTGGGAACTGAACCCACAGCCCTCTGATCTCCCGGCCTCAGAGGCAAGTGTGCTACCTACTGAGCCACTGACACTGTGGAGTATTGAACAATTGGCAGACAATAAACTGTGCAATTCTTTGTGTCAGTAAAATTACAGATAGAATTCGAGTTACTAGGGCCTCAGAGTGGTGTCTCTTATGGTATAAGAGACACTGATCACAAAGTTTGAGTGAGAGGACCACGAAACTGTGTGGTTCTGTCTGCTCAAACCTCACAATGAGTGTCTTTCTCACATAAGAGACACCCCTTGGAGGCCATATTAACTTATTATAAATCACTCAAGTTTAGCTTATGTGATTTATAGTAGATGTAGTAATTTTTTATGTTGGTTGCATGCATGCTCAAATCAACATACTGTTGCAATACGGGATTTTGGGGGGTGTCGCTGCTGAGCCCATTGCAGTACACAAAATCAGGGGCTTGCAATGGGCTTGGCAGTCGACACCAATGACCACTTGGTGTGGTCCTGACATAATCCGCTGCTAGGTGGGCTGAATGGTCATGCACTTCAAAGGACTGAAGCTGCTACAATAAGAGTGGACTTTGATTCTTTGACTTTCATTAAGCCCACATCAGCAGAGCCAAGTAATCTTGGGAAGACAGGCAATTGTTCTCATGCCCAACTGCCGTACAACAACTTATGCTCGACCTTAATTGCAGAGGATGAGCTGGATGGCTGCAGTGTGTGCATGGCAGTTGGGGGTGAGCTGGAGGTGGTGGTGGTGGCGATGGGAGCATGCCCCCATAACGACGTCCTCACTCCTCACCCCCCCAAAAGGCTTCAACAGTAGCCACGGTGCAGCTTTGTCTCCCGGTCCTCACTCCTGCCCTCCCCTTCAACATTAGCCATGGTGCATCTTTCTCTTAAAGCCGACATTGGGGTGCCCAATCCCTGTGTTGGCAATACAACCCCCTGCAGCGCCACTAAGGGACACTGGGGAGCCCACTCCCAGTGTCCCTATATCTATTATCTGTAATAAAAAAGAAAACGGTCCCTCAACGTTTTCTCCCCCTGAAAAAATGAAAATGGTCCTTTGTCACCTCCTATCCCCTTCCCCAGTCCGACCCTCCCTCTGCACACCTGCCCCCCCACCTTACCCCATACTTACCTCTGGAGGTCGGTGGGTGTCATCTTCTGTGGAACAGAATACATCTGCACTCTTCAAAGGCAAACAGCGAACTGAAGAATCAAGGTAAGTGCCGTATAATGGCAGTCAATGGTGTTTTTAACTTATGTTGATATCTCAGCCATTTTTTGAATGTTTACACCAAATTTTCAACATAGCCTTTTTGGGACCCCACCTCATGAACACTGTCACTGTCTTCTCATTAATTGATCCCGAAGGTGATTTCACGGTCACCGCATGAATCACCGCTTCAGGACCAGTTAATGAAATGACGAATGCCAGTGTTCTGAGTGGGATCCAAGCCCATGTTGAAAATTCGTGCAAATAATATAAACGTCCGAGATTACGTATGTCATTGAAATTTTGCTACGCTCGCACATAACTTTGGCAATTATTAATATTTTCACATTACAAATTTTCAATATAGCCATTTTTTCACACCACCTCATGAACAGTACAGCTGTCATTTCTTGCATCCTGCCTGAAATGTGTTTGCACAGCAGTGGCACGGAATGGTGCAGTTGCTGCATGAAATCACCTGTCGGGACCCAGTAATGAAATGACAGTGCCAGTGTTCGTGAGGTGGGTCTCAAAATGGACATGTTGAATATTTTGTGTGAAAAATACCTAAAAATGGCCACGGAATGAACGTGCCTTGCACAGTTTCTATGCAGGCGCATAACTTTGCCAATTTTTAATATTTTCACTCCAAATTTTCAACATATACACTTTATCACACCACCTCATGAACGGTACAGCTGTCATTTTTTGCATCCTGCTAAAAACATATTTTTGCACCTCTGGCACGGAATTGTACAGTTACTGTGCAAAATCACGTTTCAGGACTGATAAAGAAAATGACAGTGCCAGTATTTATGAGGTGGGGTACCAAGAAGCCCATGTTGGAAATTTGCTGGAAAATTCCTCAAAATGGCCATGTTACGAAGCTTTGTTGACATTTTCCTACACATGCATGTAACTTTGTGCTGTCCTTCCCTGCACCCTCCGTTCCCCATCCCGGCATCCAATTAAACCCTCCCACTCCCTCCCTTTGCATGCTCTCTGCACCACACCATCCATCCTGACATCCAGTTAACCCCCCCACTCCCTGCCTCTTCATACTGTCTGCCCTGCACCCTCCGTTCCCCATCTTGGCATCCAGTTAAACCCTTCCGCTCCCTGCCTCTTCATGCTGTCCACCCTGCACCCTCCATTCCCCATCTTGGCATCCAGTTAAACCCTCCCGCTCCCTCCCTCTGTGTGCTGTCCACCCCACACCCTCCATTCCCTGTTTCAGCATCCAGTTACACCCTCCCACACCCTCCCTCTGCATGCTGTCCTCCCTGCACCCTCTCACTGACTGACTGTAGCAGTGTCTTTAACCCAGCCACCCTGCCCTCATCCTCTACTCCAGAGTCCCAAAAATGACTCTCGATTCTTGGCTTCTCTCTGTAGAAAAACATCAAATTGTTTAACAAGCAACCAATGTTCAGCATTGACAAATGCTTATTTTAAGTTATGCTATCCTCACCCCAGCACTTAAATGAATCATTCTCCATAAGTGCTCCCACACGAGCGCACACTGTACACAGGATAAGATGCAAAGTGGCCATACATGCTGATTTGTCTGAAATCCCGTTCATGATTTATGATAATAGAGAGGAACTTATCAGTAACAAGGATGTAATTCAATCTATGAATTCTGGTGACATCACAATCCATGAGACCAATGCTTGAGCGGCTTGTGATGTCCCCAGAATCCATATATGGAATCACAAGCCTACTGCAGGGTTCCTAATCTGTTGTTTTTGTTTTTTTTGTAATATGTGTAAGACTGTTGTTGTGGAGATGACACATTTAATAAACCTTCCTACATATGTTGAAGCATGGGAAAAAGTAACATACAACATCAAAGGTGCTTCAAACATTGTTTTTTATTAATTTTTCATTTGTTTATTGCTGTCAGTTTAGATACATGTCATGTATAAAACAGTGCAGCATACAAATTTTATGTATAGAATAAAAAAAACCTAATCTCTATGCAGTTAAATAAAAACTTTAGAGCCATACTTTATGAATTGAGAATTGCTATGTTGATATAATTTGACGTTATCAACAGCATCAAGTTATAGATGGGTATTGCAATAAATGGTTTATTTCTTATATCATCCAGAAAGCACCTACCCAGTTGATCTTAACTGCTCTCAATCCAACACCTGACAGCAATTTACTGCATCTGTTTGGACAATGTTAAAGATGAACAACCCTGCTCAATTTTTTAAAAATTCCTCAGACCATACTCAAAGCTTATCTGTCTGAAGGAAACTGTCCAGTTGTCCCATTTACAGAATGTTTAAGTTGTAGAGTTTTGGAGTGGAAGGGATTGTAAGTGGTAATTGCAGTCTGATGTTTTAAATAGGGGCAGATAGTGGTGGTGGGAGATCTAAACCTGCCAGATATTGATTGGATCATTCCAGCGGCCAGGAGCTCCAGAAGTCCGGCCCTGCTGGATACATTGCAGGACTGTCTGCTGGTGCAGCAGGTTAAGGAAGCCACCAGGCAGGCTGCCGTTCTCGATGTGGTGTTGACCAACTTGTAGGTGGTAGGAAGAGTGAGGGGAGGCACTAGGATCTAGCGACATTAACTTTGTATAGATTGTCCTGGCTCTTTGGACAAGTAAGCCCTCATCAAAGACTGAAGTCCTAGATTTCAGAAGAGCAGACTTAAACCAGATGAGGAAGCGGGTCTGGGACAAAGTAGCCAGAGTGGACAGCATCGAGGATGTGGAGGAAATATGGGGGGCCAACAATTCCTGAGGCACCAAAGTGCTTGCATGAGAATGTCAATGAAAAGACACAGGTACAAGAGACCAATATAATTCTCTGGAAAGGTCAGGGAAGCAGTGAGAGCCAAAAAGAAGGCCTTCATCAGCTACAATGAAAAACAAGGGAAGAGTGGTACCAGCCTTTACCCCAGCGAGTAGCACTTTGTGATCCTGTGCCAGTGAGCTGAGTTTGGGGGTGAGCTCAGTGACCCAACTGGATGGACTGAGGCTGGGAGGACAGTGCTATGTTGCGACACCACCCCCCAGCCTGGGAAGGGTAGGCAAAGGCTTGCCCACATGGCCCAAGTAACATTTTGTTAAGAGAACTCTTCTCTTGGCATAGACCCTGCACCTCTGCACCCTTGGGTGCCAGAGAGCCCTGTGCTTTGGCTGAGAGATGGATTCTTTGCCCTCTGCATCTGTGTCTGTGGCCATGGTGTTACTATATGTAAAGTTGCAATAACATATAGAAATAAGCCTTTTAAAATAGCCCCACAGACCTACATGGGGTGTGTTGATAAGATAAAAGTAATCATAGAATCATAGAAGTTGGGTTGAGTTAGTTGACGTTAACTTTTACATAACTTACCACATATCAATAGAAGTATTCAAATCTTAATTTTCCCATATGCTCATCTAGTGACCTTTTAAACACATCCATGATGTTGCTATGGACAATAGTTTCTGGCAGTGAGTTCCATGGTATGAAAATTAATAAATAAAAATGTGGCAATGTTGTAAGTCATATGTACAGAGTCACAGGGCATGTGAGAAGCAGGATGCAAAGTGAGACTGTCTGCATAGCTGCAAAGAACAGTTAGCTCCTCTGTATAATTATGCTGGAATAAAGTGTTGTTAAAGCAGCAGAACTAGTTATCCAACAAAAAATATCATTCTATTTTCAACAGTAATGTATTCCTGATAATTTTAGATTCTTCATTGGGGTATTTTAAATTTAATCAGCTATTTAAGACCGTGTTTAATTATAACTTTTGTAATTTGCATGGCACTACATCAAAAATGGCAGCCCCCAGCAACTTTCAAAATTCTTCTCCCCAGAGAGCACACACTAACTGTGCCCACTGTATTTATAATGCAAATATGCCAGGGTGTTGCCAGCATATGTTTCTGATGGCCTGCAGCACAGCACCATCCTGATTTGCTTTGTATTCATGATTGTTGACATGGCAAAAGACCAATAACTTTTAAAAACTTCAAAATCCTTTGTCTTGTTTCAGGAATGAAATGAAACAAAAAGAAAATCAGATATATTGATGTTTTGGTTTGTCCTAACTGTCCACTAAGTTATATATATATATATATTATGGTAGCACGGTAGTGCTACCATAGTTAGGGTTGAGGAGCCATTTCTATGTTAAACCCCAAAACTTTGCACCTTAATAACTTTGCAACTGTTTGATGGATTTGCCTGAAATTTGGAATTTATGATCAAGAACCATAGGCCTTGGGATCTGCCAAGTTTCATATTGGTCAGATATACGGCTGCGGAGTTATTAAGTGTGATCTGTGCGCGTGTTTACGCTTGGAATTCTGTGGTCGCGCTTCTACAGGTCGCAATGGTTTATGGACTGGCCTGAAATCTTCAGAGAACGTGCAGCCAGGGTCCCCAATGTGCCTTTGAAGATTTCGTGAAAAAAATTAAACGATTCAAAAGTTATTCAAAAAACAGTTTCCCATTATAAGTCAATGGGAAAAGTTAACAAAAAGTTCAACACTTTCGCAAATGCATTTTTACTTTCGCAAATGGGCCTGTTACTTTCGCAAATCGGCCATTTTGTTTTCAGTTGGTGATCAGAAAAATGGTTGGCATTTAAATTTGGGACCCTCTAGCAACCTAATTTTTTTGTATTCACCTAGTTGGGCCCTGAGGATGCTTGCCATGTCTTTATTTTGTGGTAAAACACCCCAGAAATATGTTTTTCAAATTTCTGGAAAAAGTACTTTCGCAAATTACTTTCGTGCTCACGAAAGTGTCGCAAATTTTTGCGAAAGCTTTCACAAATTGCGACAGTAGTTTTCTAGTCTGTGGAAAATGACAGCAATTCTTTGGCACTGCACTGCAAAATAACAGTTGGGTGTTTGGGCTGAAATTTGGAGGAACGCAGTCGACATCTCACAGATGTGCCTTGCAGTGTTGTATTGAAAAAAATATATCGGCGGGCAAAGTTATGGCACTCCAAAGTTGACAGTTTTCCCATAGGATAACATTACGGGCCCAAGCATTACAAGAATCTTTGGCACCTGCTGCAAAATAACAGTTTGGTCTTTTTTCCTGAAATTTGAGGAAGACAGCCAACAGTACACAGATGTGCCTTTCAGTAGTTTGGTGAAAAAATATCACATGGCGGCAAAGTTACGGCACTCCAAAATTGACGTGTTTTCCCATAGGATAACATTACGGCGCCCGACACTTAACAGAAATCATTTGGAGCTCTGCTGCAAAATAACGGTTTGGTCTTTTTTCCTGAAATTTGGAGGGAAGACAGCCAACAGCCCACAGATGTGCCTTTCAGTAGTTTGGTGAAAAAACATTACAGGGAGGCAAAGTTACGGCGCTCCGAACTTTTTTTTTTCCCATAGGATAACATTACAGTCGCCGCCTTTCAGGCCGTATCTGGAAACGTGAAAGTAGATACGGACTTTCGTTGAAAATTTCTTAGCCTCAAAGGCTAAGCTCCAAATTAGCCAGGACAGTTGTAAATAATATGCTTTTAAATTTTTTCTAATGCCAGACGGTTCCTGAGATATAATGTATTTAGTATTCCAAGATCTCATTTTCTGCACCGATGCTCATTATTTTGCATACATTATTTGTACTCACTGTCTTTCTCAATGCAGGTTTTGGGGAAAACCAGCCTGTGCACTCATTACTGTTACTGTTGCCCTTTCCGCTTACTGAATCCGTACCCGTTCACTTACCATTGACGTCTGCGCCACCATATGCGTTATCCTTTGCGTTTTCATTTGCGCTATGCTTTCTGTTTTTTTTGCCATTTCTGTCTACAGTACTGTTTATCTTACTGTTTCACTTTACATCACCATGCCCATTGACATTTCTGTTTGCAGGCACCATGTTACTATGTGACAACACATCGTGGGCAGACCATTCCGTCTACGCCACCATGCAGCATTCTTTCTGTTCTCATTCGTGCTTGTGTTACCATGTGCGCCACTGTTAGCATTTCTGTTTGCATTGCTGTCCCTGTTAGTATGCCACAACACATCATGTGGCGGGGGCTGGGCCCAAAGGGCCGCTCCTCACCAACCCGGCCCTGCGCCCCGCTGCTGCATTACATTCACTATTCTCATTATCATTCTCAAAAGAAGGGAAATTAGAGGCAAAAACTCTGTTTAATGCATTAGATTAGGGTTGTTCCACAGCGACAAAAGTGAGAAATTAAATTTGAAAACCCCTTGGACCCCCCTGCCCACCCCCAGCCAGCATTGGGAGGTGCGCATTGGGATCGTGGGTCAACTCTCACCCATTCTCTATGCTTCTGCTGCTTACACACATGTCGCGGTGAGAGTTAGGGCTGGCGATCAATCATGTCCCGATTGAGGGAGTGGCGGGTGCAAAGGGTTCAACTTAACAGCATTTCTATCGCTAATGGTAACCGATAGCAATTTTTGCCTCGATATATATATATATATATATATATATATATATATATATATATATATATATATATATATATATATATTATTGTTAATCAGTACTGCTGCTTTAAAAGAATCTAAACAACCCTTTGTTTTGATTACTACTAAACAACATATGGTACCAGGAGTAATTTTTTTTTCCTGAGAATATGAAGTTCAATGGGGCTACACAACCAGAGTAGTGTTATGCTTGTGCAACTGTGATAACTGTTTGGCTGTTCACACTTGCTATTCCATGGGGAATTATCACCCTGTAGGGGGTACCAAAGGCTAGGAACCCTCAGAGAGGGTTCACCCCTAGAGGTAACGCGGGAAAGATTCCCTTGGCTAAAGGTATCTTAGGAAGAAGCCCCCAAGGAAAGAGGCATGCCACTAAAAGAGGAAGGGAGGATGGTGGGGCAAAGAAAAAATGCTTCAGAAGGAGGCTCAAAGGAACTGTTTATATAGCTCAGGAAGGGGGTGTGGCTGGTTGCTCCCCCCTTTGAATTACAGGCATAGCCTTTCAATTCCATGGGGCTATGCAACCAGAGTAGTGTTATGCTTGTGCAACTGTGCTAACTGTTTGGCCATTTGCACTCTCTATTCCACAGGGAATTACCCCCTGCAGGGGTACCAAAGGCAAGGAACCCTCAAAGGGGATTCCACCACTAGAGTTGCCGAGGGAAAGTTTCCATTGGCTAAAGGTACCTTAGGAAGGAGCCCCAAAAAGAAGATTGCATAGTAAACATTGACTATGAGGTACAGAATCTCATTGACAGCAATGAGACAGCTGATGAAACACAAATGAGAGGCACACATTGTCAAGAATGCACTGTAGAATGGATTGCACTGATGAGATCAGGGGGCTTCCTAAGGAGAGAGGGAACAGCAAGAAGGGCCACCATCCATCTACTTCCAACAGCAGAAACCTTCCTAAGGAAACTAGGGAATATACTATAAACAACTAATTACATTTTGTGACCTTTGGTGCAGAGGAGAGGAAAAAAACTCTTTTAAAAGGAGGAAGCCTCTGGGGGATCCAAGGCCTAGGTTGCCTTCCCTCCAGGCTGGGGGTAATTATTTAGTGACAGCTCTGCTGCTGCAATTTAGAAACCTAATCAAGGGGGGGATATTGCAATTTGGAGGGAAGCTCTCACGATCGCTTTAATGTGAATGCCGTGAGGGGCTACAAGAAGCCTCTGCAGCAATGGGTACTCTAAGTGAGAGCGGACCCCGAAGGCAGGAGGAGGAGGAGAGTGATGACTGCTGAGGCACTCACGCTGCCTACCGACTAACACAAACTGGATGAACCAGGGCCGGTCATAGGGAGAATAGCTTCTGAAGGTACCATGGTAAAGCCATAGCCAAAGGAGCCCTCTTGGGTCCCACCCCTCAGCAGCTGAAGTCTTAAATTCTGAATCAAGAGGTGCGCCATATGAAATTACATGCTACAGCTCTGCCTGGAGCAAGAACATTCCAACTATGGGCCAGATGAGAAGGGCCCCGCCCCTGAGGTTAACTTGCTCAAGATGTGAACTTCATGAATGCAGAGTAGGACCATTGGCTTACAAGGTGAACCCTGAGCCAAAAAGGTAATGGACATTGTTGGCATGCCTCTAATTTAGGAATGAGAGCATGATTCAACTTTGAGTGCTTGATAGGAGGTGGCCCGACTGGTCTTGAAAGGTTGCGAGTGAACTCTGCAACCACGTGCTTGAAAGGCTACAAGCAAACTCTGCAACCACGAATTGGAAAGGTTGCGAGTGAATTCTGCAACCATGAGAACTACCAAGGCAGGGGCCTGGATGAGGTAGGAGGCCGTAGTTCGAGCCAACGATTGGTATTTCGATAATAGTAGTAACCAGCGAAACCATTATGGAGCCAAATTGATGGTGACATAGAAGGTAGATGTTTAGGCAGTGAGAGGCTGTGATGCCAGTGACTGAATCAAGGAGATTTAGCAGAAATGAATCAATGAGGTTTAGCAAATAGGAAACATGTAGCAGATTTACAACAGCATTTGCCACAGCAATAAAATAGGTGGCAGCATAGGTAAGCATGATGCATTGCATATGAGATAAGCTGAATTACGTATATGCTTAGCCAACCTGTTCCATGAAGGAGTAAATTGTAGTTTACATAAGGCATTGGGTGGTACAGTTTCGGCATGGATAGTGAACTGGTATGATAGCATGAATAGTGATAGATATGATTGGCAGGAATACCTTAAATACCATTAAGGCATCGATAGGTCAATGCAAGATGGTAAGTATTTGCAAGCAGTAATGGCATAAATCACATAAGCACCATTAAGGTGGAGTTAAATTCTGGCAAGGCAGTAAATTTTGCAACGCAGTAATGAAATGCACAAAGTTCTTGAAAGCCACGTAGGCTATGAGGTAAATCTATGTATGCAATGGATAACTGAAAGCCATATAGGCAAGGAGCTATGAAGACAGGTGATTCATTTAACTTACTTAAAGCATGCTCCTGCTACCTAGACCATGATGCACTGCAGAGACACCACAGTCCTCCACCATAGGAATAACAGGGAGCCAGGAGCAAGACACCATAAGACCAGGCAGCCATAAATTATCAGAAAGTGTCAATATAGCTATGCAGCATTTGTCCTAATGGAGATAGCACTGAGCAAACCATGAGCAGAGCTGTAAAACTGCAGCTGCTAGCTAGGCAGCAGAGCCAGGACCAGGTGCAATCAATTAATGAGGAGCAGGAGGCAGCAAACTGCAGTGTGAGTTGAAACATACAATAACAATTGCAGGAAAACTGAGGTGTGGTAGTAGCCTGGAACATAGGCAAGATAAACACAGAGCAAACAAAGGGCAACAAGCTGTTGGGAAAACTAGAAAACCTAAAAAGAAACATAAAAGAAAAACACAGACACAGGAGAACAGAAAAACAGGCATGCAAGAAAGCACACAGCAACAGCTAGAGACAAAGAATACAAACCAAAAGCAGGAGAACACAAAACACAGAAGCCCAGTCAAAAGCACAGCAAGGTTGGGGGGGAGGCAAAGCCGGAGCAGGCCCCAAGGAAGAAGACAGACCAACAGAGTCCCTGGCTGCAAAGAAAAAGTGCTTCAGAAGGAGGCTGAAAGGAACTGTTTAAATAGCTCAGGAAGGAGGTGTGGCTGGTTGCTGTCCCATTGAATTACAGGTGTAGCCTTTCAAAAACAAATTCTGGTCGGATCCAACACAGCTGCATAATTAAGTTAGTGAAGTTGTATGGAATTGTTAAGGAGGTATGGAGAAACAACACAATGATTTGTAAGTAGTAAGATTTGTTTTAGTTTCTGTTCTAAGGAAGTCATATACGTTATTAGGAAAATACATGGAGGTGTACATTTTAATGGAGGGAATAGGAAGCACTGTAGGTTTACAAAAGAAACCCGGAGCAAATGCCACTAATGTATGTGTTATCCCAGATGGTATTGGCCGGACAGCCACATTTTAAAGAAAACACAATTGCACATACCCCAATAATGCAAAGCATTATGGGAAACATATGCAAATTCCCATGATGGTACAGAAGGTGGCAGTACATGAAAAAGTAATGGCTGGCATATGTTCAGCCTTGGGATTATTTACACAGTTTTATTTATTTATTTATTTATTTATTTATTTTACAGAAACAGGGTTTTTGTCCATGAGGTGATGTAAGTTATATTTAAGCAATGTGTTGCTGTCAGGAAGTCGGATGTAATGATGATGGACTGTTAGCAGAGAAAATGTGATAGTAACTTTCTGAAGGGGTTGCTTTTGATAAGGGCAAGTTAGTTATGGTTGTGATAATGGGAATATTAGGAAAGTATGAGGTCTATGCAGAAGTGGAGTACAAATATGCACAGTTTCATAAGTATGTGCTCAGAGTGCAGGCAAATGTGATATGCAGGTTTGTTTTAGAAATAGGTGAAAATAGCGATACATGCAATTGATGGAAAGATAGATAATTGCATAGACATGCAGGCCCTGTCCACACTACACTCGAAAAAGCTGTAATGGATTCAAACTGTTACAGACTGTAAACGTTACAGTGTGTCCACACTGCCAGTGAACAGTGTGGATAATGGTTTGAAAACATTACAGCCTGTCCACACTGAGTGCGATAGTGTGTGTGGTCTCAATCCTGTAGTAGCAGTGCACATCCCATGGTGCACTCGGTGATGACAGCTGCATTTTGAGATGCCCTCCTACATGTCCTATGGAGTACTGTGTAAATGGTACAGTCATATTATGTAAATAACCATATTTCACTGTTATGATACACACTTATGTTGTAGAGGTGACAGAGAGAGGTTCAAGGGAGGGGGAGATCTGTATGTTGGAATCGGGGCTATGTCAGTGAGAGGAAGGGAAGGGGAGACAGCGAGAGAGAGAGAGGGGAGACATGGCATTTGTTCTGCCAGTATTAGGGCACCTGGGCACAACAGATGTTCATGTACTGCTGCTGTATGGCTAAAGGCAGACCCTCTACTACTGTCTTCACTGTTCCCCACTGCTCCACTGTACACAGTGCCACACATCTATTGTCCAATACAGCAGTGCTCCATGATGCACTCAGGAGCTCCACTAATGTTCACTACTGGCACTGCTCTGCAGGTAGTATTGCTGCCACACCACACATGGGCAGGCAGGGTACTCCCAACACCCGGCACAGTGAGAAGAGTAATCAAGGACAGTACACTGATACCATCAGGAGGTGGCCCTCTGGAAGGCAAGTGCAGACAGAGAGGTAGGTTAGGTGGGGACATGGGGGTACACCCAGCGGGGTGTGCATACAGCTGTCAGGTTACTGGGGTATGGAGGCTTCCCAGTATTGCAGCCTACACCCATGCTCCACACTGCCATCTGCATATGTCCTGGTAGCCTCCAATCTCTCTGCATGCAGTGAAACAGTGCTGCAATGCATGCAGGTATAGTGGGAGACTTGAGGCTACATGGTAGAGCATTCAGACACAACTGCAATTAAAAACTGATAAAGGTGTAAAGCTGTAAATAAGAGTGAAATAACCACACTGGTATGCACACCACATAAAGTGGTTCTTGGAAGGATACAGATTGGAGATGGCTCAATTAAAGGAGTAGTCCACCCATAATTTGCAAAAACATATGTTATACAGAGGGTTTTGATTTGTATGTAAAGTCCTAGTGTGTCCTTCCCTCTGTCTGCTGTTAGGAGGTTTTCCTAAATTAGGCTGCTAGCTTTAGGGTAGTTTTATGACGATCACAACTAGGTTTATTGCCCACTGCCTCCTACAATGCACCCTGCCTCATGTGACAGTGATGTAGCCAGGCCCGTAGATTTATCGTATGCCGTGCTTTTTAAAATTAGTTCACAACAGCAGCGCTTTATAACTGTTCTTATCCAGTGAGCACAAATGACAATAGTTACAATTTAGCAGATGCCTGAACGCTACCTAACTGGGGTTTCTATAAGAAAACAGCTACTAAATAGTTCTAATTAACTATTTGTGTTTTTGGATGTGTCATGTCTAGCTAGCAGTAATTCGTGTTTTCATTTTAAAATTTAATTTCATCAAACTACACACAACAATAAAAAGCACAGAAATTGCCCCAGATCATCACTTCTATAATTAGTAAAGACTACAGCAGTTTTCTTACAGAAAACTCACTCAGTTAGCTCTAAATTATTTGCTAAACTGTAAATGCAGCATTCTTGGTTTTTTTTTAGCAGGAGAGACGCACTAAAGCTTGTTTACAGGTGTGACCTGGGAGCACAAGGAAGTTAAGTGATTTGCTCAGGGACACACAGTACGTATGTGGAGGCTGAGGGATTCAAACTCAGGATGCCAGGTTTGCAGCTCAGAGCCTTAGACCACAACACTATACTGCCTCCTTTATTCTACGAGGTAGAGCTGGCAGTCAATGCTGATTTTGCTCTGTGACATGATTTTCAATTTTTTGGGGGGTTACAAATGTGAAGTATCTTTTTAATAAAGTATAAAAATATGTATGTGTGAGTTATTTAGGTTGGAGAATATTTGTTTATTATTTGAAAAAGTGGGAAATGTGTAGTGAAATGAACCATTGTAAAATGGGTTCAAATGTGTAGCTGAAACAATCACTGTCATCCTATTGTTTTCATGCTATACCACACACAGGAGAAAAAGTGACTTTAAAGTATTTTGCAGTTTCTAGGCTCTAGCGTCATACCATACACTTCATTTGCCAAAACAATGAAATTCATGTCACAGAGCAAAATCAGCACTAAGTGTTAATTCTACCTAATAGAATGCTGGTACCTACATTTATAGTTTGCAAATACTTGAACTCTAACTGAGTGGGTTTTCTGTAAGAAAACAGCTAGAGTCTTAACTAATTATAGTGCTTATGATCTGGGCAATTTCTGTGCTTTTATGGTTGTGTATAGTTTGATTAAATGAAAAGTTTTAAAATTAAAACACTCCTGCAAGCTAGACCTGACACACACACAGAAAACAGTAGTGAATTAGAGCTCAATTTAGTAGGGGTTTTCTTACAGAAACCCCAGGTAGCTAGCGCTCAGGTATCTGCTAATAGACTAATTTGGGAAAAACTCTTAATAGCAGACAGAGGGAAGGACACTCTAGGACTTAACATACAAATCAAAACACTCTGCATAACATATGTTTTTGCAAATTCTAAGTGGACTATGGACTACTCCTTTAAAACTGCAAGTTCAGTAAAAAATATACACTGCAGCCTCTTGCTATATTGACATGTTTCAGCTGATGCAAAATACAGAGTAAGGTGGTGGGGCAGGGTTGGAGAACAGGACTGAATAACACCATATACCCACCAGGAGGGACTTTCCATCTCTTAGAATGTATTTGTAAAAATGTATGACCAGGAGAGGAATGTAAACTAAGCCAAGGCTGTTTAAACAAGTGCTGTATAGGGATGCAGTTTCAGGCTTTTTCTTTCCTTCTTAAGCTCTGATGCCCCAGGCAGCTCTGATAGTCCGTTGTTCCAGCATGATAGATCCACCTCATGTCGCTCCCACATGAACCAAAAAAAGGTGGGGTGGATCTTTAGGAGTATCTTGGGTGGAGGTGGAGGTGGATCTTGTCACACTTGGACCACTGATTCTGATTCCTGTATAGTTTTTTGTTGTAAAAATAAGAAATTAATGTATGGTGACTGTGTCAGAGGAAAATGCTGTCTTACTGGAACTGACACATCAAGACCCCCCAGGGATAAATTCAAAGGACAGGACATAGCTAAACTGCAGATATCTGGGGTGCAATTACCTTGTCAATTTGCTTTCATCCCAGGAAATAAGATTAGCCATTCATAATTCCCTCAGGGAAAATCCTTTGACTTGCAATAGTTGTCAGGAAGAACTTGAGAGGGAGGGGTGTCAGAGAGAAGCCAGAATGGATATTGAAGAGAGGTTGATGTCTGGGCCAGGGAGGACCCAGATGAATTTGGAAGGCCCAAAATACATTCCCGGGGAACGCTTGAATTACATCAGAGAGATCGTTAATGTGTAGATTCCAAGGCCCAGCAGAAATTAAAGAGGCAAATACACTTTTGCTTTGAATACAGTGATTGAGATCAAAGAAACTTTTGAGGTGTATGTGTAGCAGAGCACAAACCGGTTTGGTCTGGTTAACCTGAGGGAGGAAAGACAGTGAGGTCACATATTATGTTTTTTTTTATATTTTATTTGGAAATCCTGTATTATAAAGTATAGATTTTTGTTACACCAAGGCGGAGTTAGGTGACCTCAGAGAGAAGGCAGGCTCAAGACTCTTTTTAAGCCTACTGCAAACCTTGAATCACACACAAGACAATATTTTTGACTGAGAGAAGAGAGACCATCAAAGCACTGAAGTAAGGACCTTAGACAAGATTAGTTTGAAGTTATTGTTTGTAGGAATTTGCACTTTAAACCTATTTGTTTTAAGGCTGTATGTGTTGGGATATGTTTGTTCTGTATTTATTGTTCTGCTTTGATATTTTAAAGTAAAGATATATTTTACAACACAAACTGCCTGGAGTGCCTTGACATTTCTTTTTATTTTAAGTGGAGCTTTTAAAAGGTTATAGGTAACACTGTGTATGAGCTTATTGTATACCAAACTGGGAAATGGATAGAGTTCTCTAAAGTCTTGCATAGAGTTCTAAGGGTTCATTTGAAAGCCCTGGTTGGGTGCCCGTAGGCAAAGATATCTGGCCCCCCTGAAGATAGAATGATCTGAGCCTGATAATTGAGTAGCTAACAAGAGGTTATTAGTTTTAATCCCTCCAGGACTTGAGACTAAGGTGACTTGAACCCACAAAACAGACAAGGGGGTTACCTAGTTCTGTTCACTGTACACAAATCATACGCTCAGAGGTTGGCACTTTGGGAGTAGAGGGCTGACCGGCTAAGCAAGTTTGTGACAGATCTTATTTCCCCCAAAAAACGAATGCTGCCTCCCACTACTCAGGTTCCAGTACTTGTACCTCCCATTCAAGAAAGAAAATAGTGCACTGCAACCACTGACTAACATGAAAGCATAATTTATTTGAGGGCAGAAAACATTTTTTGGAGGAGGGTAAGGTGGAGGAGACTATTTACACCTTCAGTCAGTTCCACGGACAGAAAACATGACATCACTCCTTTTATATATGCAAAACGTCTGCAGGCTCCGCCTACTGCAGCCATAAAAACACCAAGAAGGTGAAATCTTGTGGAACAGGAACAGTATTTGCCTCACAGTGATAAGGGATCAAGTGAATGCAGATTTGCTTGCTCATCTTATCGATACTGGAGTCTGCTGAAATGGAGCAGCTGAGACCACCACCAGAGATCAGGTTTGTGGGCAATTTAGAAGAAACATGGAAATGTTTCAAGTAACATTTTAATTTGTATATAAAAGCAACTGGGGGGGGGGACAGATGAGAAAGAGAGTTCACAAAAAATAGCATTATTACTCACTGTGGAAGGCTCAGGAGCTCTAGCTAGATATACAATACTTTTCAGTTGTCTGCAGCTGCTAGTGAGGATTATGATACTGTAATGGCACAGTTTGAAGCTTATTGTGGGTCCACAAAAACTGAGACTTATGAGAGGTATATACAGTATATAGATCCCAAATGCCAAAGGAGCAAGAAACTATAGAAGAATGTTGTTACTGACTTGAAACTAATAGCTCAGGCCCACATATTCAAAACTGAATAGGAAAAGCACACAAGCGCCTCTGCCACTCAGCTGAGATGTGTCACCCCAAAATATTGCAACATTCAGAAAATACGCCAGAGGATGCACCGGCACAAAGTGTTCTGAATATTGTAACAATGCACCATGGTGCAGCTCAACATGGGCAGAGCATCAGGGCAGGACAGAATATGGGAAATGGAGTAAGTAAGGCTGGGGCAGTACAGCAGCAGCTCATGACTGCAGAAGGGAACTGAGCAGTGCACAACAGCAAACATGGTAAGTGAAGACCCCCAAATGCCTGGATGTGTCCAGAACCACAGGGACAGTGCAAAATGGGTACCGGAACAGCACCAGCAGGCACAGTACAAAACACCACATAGTGAGCAGCAGCTAAGGGGGAGTATGTGCCACAGTGTGCATGGCACATAGACAGGCAAGGTGGGAGTGGCACTGCAATGGCATTGCCAACAGTGGCATGGGCAGGCATAGCACTGTGACACCCAACCCAATGTGCCATGCAGGGCAGATGTGTCTGCCATACCAAAGCCACACCATGCCACATGTGCACTGGCACACAGGGAAGGGTGCCACAGGCCACACAGGTTCCCCCCTGCAACACTGGGCTACAAAAAGCATGCACAGCAGCATGGTGACAGGACAACAGCAGAGGCAGGCAGAGGTCATGCCCATAGTGACGGTGTCAGAGCCACAAATGTACACCAGGAAGGACACCCCACAGGCAAACTAGGACAGTCACTACAGGCAATGTGTGGGCCAACATGTGTGGGACAGTGCAGCCATGTGCACAATGGAACATGCACATATGGGCAGTGGGTAGCAAGGTGCAGTGGTAAAATATTGCAACAGAACAGGTGTTGGCATAAGAAGCAATAGAAAGACCACAAATACTGATACTGTCAGGTGAATAACATTTTAATATAAAACACAATAAGAAAATGCAAAGCAACAACAGAATGGGAAACAGCCAGGAATAATTATATACAGAAAAGGGGACAGAAGCAGGGAATGCTGGGAGGGGGGTGTTAACTATGTATCTGGGGCTTGCGTGGGTGCGGGTGTGTGAAGGAAAGGGCTATAAACATGTGCTACATGTGTGAATGGCCTAACTGGCCTGGCCACTGTCAGGGTTGTGTTGTCCCCTCTGTCCACCACTGCACATCTCCCTCAAGATTGCCCTGATGGCACAAAGTATGGCCCCTTGGTGCATGAATATGGCCGCAAACAGGTGCACAGCTGACACCATCCGTCCACAGACAACAGGCCTTCCATGGCCAAATAACCTCTTCTTTGTGCCCAGTCCAGCTTGTCAATGACATATGGGGGTGAGCACAGAACACAACCTCTGTGAAGCAGACCACCCAACCACAACCCCCCCCGGTAGTTGTGGACATGCATGCTGGATGCCATCTGGGCCCCTGCCCAGAGCTGCACCAACAACCAGCACATGGCACATTGGCACTAGGCAGTGCAACAGTGCCACACAGAGGCTGGCATGTAGCACAGGAACAGTGAAGTACGGCATGTGCATGCACTGGACAGTGTCCTGGGACATGCAGACATGCCCTGCACAGTGTGTGACACCTGCCACCATTCACACCACTTGCTCAGGCCCAGCATGTGTCCGTGTGTGGGCACCAAGAGGCACCTGTGGACCTGTACAGCCACAGAGGCCAGGGATCAACACACATAGGAGTAAGGTGCACAGTGGAGATGCAACACGGTGCCAGGACAGTGGTCCAGGTTTGCGTGTCTGGCAACACAGGGGCATGCACGGCATGCTGGCCATGGGTTGCATTGGGCAATGAACCCCCTCAAACCAGGAACATGCTGCACTGTCAGCACACTTACCACCCGCCTGTTGTGTCACATCCCAGATCCACCAGTCCCTGATTCCTCCCTGTCACTGGAGCACCGCAGAGTGAGGCACATGGCCTGTCACTGCTCCTCCCGACCTGCAGAGGGGACAAGAATGGAACATCACTGTGTGTCACATGCATGGACAACAGCCCCCCCCAAGCCAGGGCCGCAACAGTGAGATGATGGCCCAGCACATGGCACAATGCATGCCATGTGCTGGCATCGCACACAGGTACCTGACACGGCCACTGCAAAAGTGATGCATGACACCAGTGCAGCAGGTGGCAGCCATGGATGTGAACGGTGCCATGTGCCACACCGTGCACCAATGGTGATGCCTACCAGTGTGCCGGTAATGCACACCCCTGCTGTACACCCGCAAGTCCACCCAGAACCAGGCAATATCAGCATGCACACTGTGCCTACGTACCTGGGCATGGCACCACCCCCCTGCGTGCAATGTCCTGCAGATGCTGCAAACATCCCATGTCCCTTCTCCGCAGGTCACCATACCTGTGTTGGCACTGCTCCCCAACCATGGCACACCAGTGCAGTGTGTGAGGTGAGATGCCACCCTGCCCCACACCTGGGACTATGACTCCACCAGCTCCTCAGACTCAAAGAGCTGGCCCTCAAGTGGTGCCACTAAGGCCACTGGTTGGCTATCTCCACCTCCCCCAGGTTCTGTGCACGGGGTCTGGTGGCCTGGATGGGTGCAGCACGTGCCATTGTCTCAAATACTGCAGTAGGTGTTGCACTCTGTAATGCACTGTGGGGTGCATATGTGTGTGTGTGTGTGTGTGTGTGCTACACCATATGCACAATAGGCCATCCATGCAATGCTCCGCACAGCATGCACTTGCACCATAGGGATGTGCAATAGCAGCACAACAGCACGTTGCGGTGCATGCATGAAACATGACGTTAGGGCAGGAGCACAGGGTCATGACCCATGCACCACATAGATGCAAACGCGCATACCTTCCATGTTGTGTGTGGTATGCATTGCCACCACAGGGGCCATCTGCACCATGCATCATGGTGGACATGCATGTTCCACGTACACCGTGCAAGTTGGCAACGTGCAGGGACAAGCGTGGTGCGTCGGCCATGACAGGATGAGTTGAAGGCCCTCCTAGAGGCCTACCTCATGTGTGAGGACCTGTTTACCGTAAGACTGGCAACCAGCTGGAGAGGGCACAGGGATGGGATGAGGTTGAGCAGGCAGTCAACGCCCATGGGGGTGTTCAATAGGGCACCCCAGGAATGTATAAAGCAGATGAACAGGGAACACACCAGTGCCAAGGAGTGGCTTGGCATACTTAAGGCATCCCAGCGGGCCATGGGGGGCCATCCACAGTGCCTGACCTGACAGCATGGGAGGCCCTGGTAGCCAACACACTGAACCACACTGAGGTTGAGGTGGTTGAGGGAGTCCCAGGCAGAGTGACTTGATACAGGAGGTGAGTCGTCACTACACTGTGAGAATGCATACAGCGGGTAGCAGTGGGGTCTGTGCATGTGTGCCATGGTGTTGCACACCAGTCCATGCATGCCATGGCACTGTGTATCTAGGGAACACTGTCCAAGCCCCACCATGTGTTGGCAATGTTGCTGGCAGTCACATACAGTAGCAGGTTGTGTCACAATAAATGTCCAGGGCAGCACCTCGTGGTTGTCAAGCCTGCCAGGTGGCATGCCGCATGTTCCAGGGATGGAACAAGAGAACATGGGTTGTGTGTGCATGGCCAGCCATGATGCTTCCTCATGGCACACAAAAGGCCACTGGGGGGCCTCACCCAATGAGCAATTGGTGGGCACACATGGTGGTGTAACACAGTGTCCTCTGTGGGCACACGCGTGCACACACACATTCCAGAGTGACCCACACATGCCAGACATGAGTGTGGCACATGTGTTTCAACAAACACCCATGTGCCCAGTGGAAACACCGGCAGCAACATGGCACACAGGCACACCACATGTGTGCACATGTCATGCATCTACATGGACAACACTCACTGACCATGCACATCCTTCCTCAATTACAGTTCCATTATGCCTCAGGGCTGTCACCAGGTCCAAGAACACTGCAGCCATACAGGAGGCAGATGAACCAAGGGCCTTCATGTTCACTACATTCATGGCTGCTGCAGAAGGGCATGCTGTGCTCAATCTGGGGGTCATACTGGGGCTGGTTGATCACGTCCCCCTGCCCAGTCTGCCTCTACCGGATGATCTTGAGGTTCTGGTGTTGGCCACGGCTAAAGATGATGCTGATTTTGATGATGATGAAGCACAGCTGCAGGGCACCAGCAAAAACACGGCAACCGCCCACAGTGGTCTGGTTGCCAACATGTCAGTGGTGGGCAGTGTATCCCATCCTGAGTCCTCACATGCACCTCCCCAGGCACAACACACGCTGGCTGATGCTGCACCAGCTGTGACTTGCCAGGGCCACGGTGCCACTGTGGGAGCTGGGGGCAGTGCCACCATTCCGCAGAGCACAGTGCAGCGACTGCCTCCAGAGGCACACAGCATGGCCATGCAAGGGCCTTCAGTGCCTATACGTGCACTGTCCCTGGCCCAACAACAGACTGTTGTGTGATGTCCGGAGTTTGCGGATGTGGCACAGCAGCCTGGTAAATCCCCAGCCCATCAAGCGCCCCCCCATAGGCCATGTCTCCTGCCAACAGGCTTCATAAGCACACCCGGCTCCTGCGGAGCTTCGTGGAATCCCAGGTCACACTCCGGGAGACTATACAGGGCCTGCAGGTGCAGGTGGGTCACATGGATGAGCATGCAGCTGCAAGGCATGCACAACTAATGGCCAAGATGCACCATCTGCATGAGGATATGGTTGTGGAGATGTGCCTCATGCAGGCAGACATGACCACTGGCCTCTGCAGGACTGCACAAGCCATTGAGGTGGGTTGTACAGCCCTGGTGCCTCGTGGCCACAGCAGTACCAGCCGCACAACAGCCAGTGCCATGAGTACTCCCACATCATGGTGGCACATGACCACAGTGCTACAGATGCTAACCCCTGCAACATTGCTCATCAACACAGCCAGATCTGGGCAGTTGTTCAGGACCCCCACACCCACACGTGTTCGGCCATGGTTGTGTGTATCCACACCCTCAGGGGCTGAGGAGTCACCCCTTGCAGTGGTTGACCCCCACATGTGGTAACCATGCCTATGTAGTGCTGCCCACATGTCCATGGTGGCCACTATGGTGGGTACTGATGCATGCCTGGCATCACTGGCCTGGACTGTGTACCCTGCGGCAGCTGCTGTGACCCCTTCCCAGCAAATCCCAGGCCAATGTGTGGTGCCTATTGCACATGCACAGGCCTGTGGTGTCCAGTCCACACTGTCCATTTGGCATCCAGGACATGGGTGTAGGGCATGGTGCCATGCTGTGTGGCATGGGCATAATGAGTGCATCCTGTGTCATCCACTGTACATGTGTGCCAGCGACATTCTCTGATCCATGCTATGTTGACACATGCACCTGGGCACCCCCTGTCCTGCGTGACACTGTGGTGTGCACCCATGACCACCTCTGTGTACCTGTCTGTGCTACACCTTGTGTCACTGTGGTAGCCGCACACCTGGCCATGGTGCCCCCTTATGACACTACTGGGTGTGTGTGTATATGCGTGTGTGTGTGTCTGGATGCCCAGTCTGGTCCCCGTTGTACTCACCTGTGGTCACTGAAGTGCTCCTCAACAATGGTGGCCCTGTGCCACTGTGCCCTGGCAGCCAGATGTGGGTCCCTCCTCTCCAGCTGTTCAAGCTCAGCCCCAGCCTGCAGTCCCTCATCCTCCAAACTGTCACCCTCTTTGGCCTGGACAAGTATTCCACAATCAATGGCCATGTTGTGGAGCATGCAACAGGCCAGGAATATGCCACAGGCCTTCTGTAGGCTATACTGTAGGGCACCACCAGACCTGTCCAGGCATCTGAACCACATCTTGAGCATGCCAAACACATGCTCGAGGATGTTGTGTGTCCTGATGTGAGCCTCATTATACCAGTCCTTGGCCTCTGATGAGGAATGCAGTATGGGGGTGAGCAGCCAGGGGCACAGTGGGTACACGCTGTCACCTGTGGGGTAGTAATGAGATATGTTAGTGTCCAGTCTGTGTGCACTGTCCCTTGCTGGCAACCCTGCCTCCTGTCTCCCACCTGTGCCACACTGCCCTGCTGCCCTAACACTGCACACTGCCCACCCCTGCCCTGCCACACCTCCCTGCACCCTTGTTGTGCTGGTGTTTGCAATGCAGCCTGCCTGGCATGCAAGCACACTGCCCTATGCTGCACAGCCTGCTGGTTGTACCTGCACCCCCATTCCTTGTCTGGTGCTCAGGCCAGTACCAGGCACTTTCCCTCACCTTGGTGCATGTGTCATCACATGCCCAGTCACTATGCCAGACATCTTGCCCCTGTCACACTGCACGCCTCATGTTCACCCACCTCAACCATGGGCCCCTGTCTGTTGGTCCCACTGTCACCATTCACCACCCCTTCATTGTTGTCTCTGCCTGTCAGACACCACATGGTCCCTGCCTCCCCCAAGGAACTGCCACCTGCTGTGCTGCAGGCCACAGTCTGGTCTCCTCCAGCATAGGGTACACCCCACTTACCCACTAGGTGACTGCAGGGTATGTCCTAGGACTCAAATCAGTGGCACAGGGCTGAATGATGCCGGATGTAGGCATCATGTGCACTCCCAGGTTTGGTCACACAGACATCAATGGTGAACCCAGTGGTATTGCACACCACCTGGCAGTTGATGGAATGGTAGCCCTTCTGGTTCACATATGCATCCCTGTCAGGGCCAGGTGGTGCCCTGATAGCCACATGGGTGCAGTCTATGGCCCCTAGCATGCGTGCCACTCTGTGGAAGTGCTGCATTGTTTTGGTCTGCTCTGCCTGTGTGCTTGGGAATGGTATGAACTCCAAAGCATGGGGCAGCAGAGCGGTGAGGAACTGTGTGAGGAGACAGGATGTGGCATATTGTGTGATACCTGTGGTGTCACCCACTGATATCTGGAAGGTGCCCATGGTGAGCAGGCACAGTGCAGCTGTCACATTTGTCTCCACTGACATGGCATGACTCCTGTATGTTGGTGCCTGCAGTCCATCATGTAGCATCTCACAGAGCTGCCTCAGCATTATCCTGCTGAGATGGTACTGGCCCACTATCTCCATATCACTCAGCTGTTCAAAACTAACATGGGCATGGTACTGTCTGTGGGAGACGTACCACCTACGGGCCCTTCCAAGCCCCTGTTGTTCCTCCTGCTTCCTCACTCCCCTCATGACAGCTTCCATGACAAAGGCACTGGTGTCCATTGGTGTTGCTGCTGCTGTTGTTCTCCGTCCAGCCTCTAGGTGGCTTGCAAAGTTAGGCATGCTCCTTTTATACCTAACTTTGGGCAGCACATCTTGGAGATGCGATGCACATGCGCCACCCAATTTTGCTGCATATACTACTGTGTGGCATATTTATGGAAATGCCCCCTGTATATGCACTGCATGCATTAACTTTGTGCCATGGTACATCCTGAGATGCACTACACATCTCGCCCTTTTGACTATCGTGTTCTGGCCCATTTTATGTGCTGGGCGGTGCATCTCCTACTTGCGCCATGCATCTCTTTTGAATATGTATGCCTCAGTCCTGTAATTTTGGTGATCTTTGCAATTATTTGATACAAGACCAAATTGTTATGGGCTGTCATGATGAAAAAGTTAAAGAACATTTACTAAGAGACTATGAGCTTACAATAGAAAAAGCTGTTCAGATCTGCCAGGCTGCCGAGCAAACTCGGATGCAAATGGAATCGATTAACAGTACTAAAGTAAAAAGAGACAAAACTGATGTAGCAGCTTTGCATACAGCACAGAAATAAGTGCAAAAGTCTCCTAAAAGTTTAATAAGGCAAGACTTAAAACAGAATGTGAAAGGAAGGACTGCAACCATATGAAGATTTTTATTTGTTCCTATATTCAATATTGTATCACTTTTCCACTTCCCCCATGACACACCTGGAAACGAGCTATTGTAGTTCAGTCTGCCTTTCCTGGTGAAACTTTTCAAAATAAAATAAACAAAACTACTGGTGAAGTCAAGTGAATGGTCGTGGACTGAGTCATGTGACCAAGAATTCAAAGAAATAAAAAGACTTTGACAACAGCACCAACTTTGCACTATTTTGATATCACTTGTCTGATAAATGTTTCCACAGATGCCTCAAAGGATGGCATGGGAGCTGTTCTTTTACAACTGTGAAATAAAAGCTGGAGACCTATTGCCTATGCATCCAGAGCATTCACTAAAATGGAGTACAAATATGCTCAAATAGAAAAAGAAATGTTGGCATCGTAATTCGATGTGACACACTTCATAATTATATTTATAGAACTCCCATTGTGATTGAAACAGATCATAAACCTCTAATTACTATTTTGATAAGAGACTTATGACAGACACCACCATGGATACAAAGACTTTTAATCAAACTACAGAAGTATGATTACCAGCTAGAATACACACCAGGACATCTTCTGATTGTGGCTGATACTTTGTCAAGAACCTGGGATAAAACTCACAGAATCAATTATAAAACTTGGAAACAGAAGTGGATGTTCACATAAATGGAATACAACATTCAGTCACTGCCTCAGTACAGATGTGGAAAAGATTGCAATCTGAAGCTGCAGCTGATTAAATTTTGCAAGCAGTAATGAAAGCTATGTATAGTGGATGGAAAGGACTGTACATTCTACACAGGTATGTGTCAATTTAGGCTGATTTGTCTATGGTTGATGGAGCATTACTGAAAGTTGTTACAGTTGTTGTTCCTAGTATCCTAATAAAGGAAATGCTACATAAAATTCATGAAGGTCATATGGGTATTGAAAAAATGTAAACACAAAGCAAGGGATGTGTGCTTACCTGGGATCACTAAAGATATGGAAAACACAGTTTTGGCTTGTCACATATGTCAGAAATAAGGTCTCCTAAGTACAGTCAATAATGTTTTGTGATGCAGGTAGGCCAAAAAGATCATTTGCCATTCTGTGCAGATGTTATGTCACTTTTACTGTCTGCTGGTGAAGTGACAGGTCTGAAGTGACAGCTCCTGACAGAATGTGGGTGTATAGTGATACTTTTCTATGTTGTGGGGCTTGAATGGCTGTAAGTAGTTCAGAAGTATAATTATGGGTCAATAATTACACAGTTCTGAACTGCTTTCAGCCAATCAAATCACTAGATTTTTTGTAAAAAAAAAATAGCTATTTACTGTTCCCACAATACCACACTATGTAAATTATGAATACAGGCCACTACATTTCTTTACTCACTACAGAAATAGGAGACTACATCTCTCAGTAAAGACATCTTGTCAGTTATATATTGTGTGTACAATGCCTCATTTTGAAAATGAACATCTGAGATCTTATCTTATTGTAACCACTACAGAAATATGAGACTGCACCTCAGAGTAAGGGAAATGAAAGCTAGCTTCATATTATGCCCACAATGCCTTTCTATGTATATTTACATATCTGGTATTTTGCTGCAGTCACCACTACCAAAGTAAGAGACTGCACTTCTGAGTAAGGAAAATTTAATATGCCTTCATAATCTACCCAGAATTCCTTGTTACTGTATGTAAATCACCACATTAGCTGTTATACTGCTGTGTTAATTACCAAAATAAGAGTTTACTGATTTAAGGGAAAGGAACTATTTTGTGACAGAATGCAGTTGCAATACATAGAGTAGAGGATGGTAAAGTGTGTGATATGAGAATTTAATGCACATATGAGGTGTGGGATGCCACATAAACTTCAATGGTGAAGCTTGAGGGGGTTATCAAAGCATCCCACACTGAGGGTGGTGCATTAAATTCTCATATGCACACTTCCTCCTCTATTATTTTATATAATATACTGGTGAGCAAATTTTTCCAGCTCTAGTGCTATGACCTTCTCTCTCTGTCTCTCACACATACATACACACACACACACACACACACACACACACACACACACACACACACACACACCCCTACACCTGGGCTCAGTTTTTATTTATTTTTTTCTTAGTGCGTTTAAGTATTTGGGATTGCGATTTCGATCCCGGTTCAGTAGTGCTGCCAGAAGGTGTCATTCCTGCTCGCAGTGTCACCAAAAGTGACAAATAGCAGGATCAACCACATGAAGCATTTTTGTGTTTATTTAAAAAAATGTAAAGGCAGGATTGACAAGATAGATAATTGTACGGTTGTGGGATGGTGTGGTGGCTCCTTGATAGCAGAGATGGGGAGCCGCCATGATTTAAGAAGTGTTCAGCCCGCCCACACAGAGGAGTAGAGCCAATGGTGGAGCACTCTAGTTTGAGTGACAGAGCGTGTGTTCACTGTAATAATCTGCGGGTTATTACAGCAAATATCAACTGGCTGAGCACATTGGTATTTTTTTTTTTTACAGCTTTAATGATTTTTCTACACGTTATAAGTGGGATAAGACACTTCAGGAATGTTTGATTATGCTGTAGTAATTGTCCTTCACTTCTAGGCATTTAAAGGCACTCAGCTCAACTGCCTTGTGCCTACCAACATCTTCAAGCCGTGCAATTACTATAGCTTAATTACACATTCTGGCGTGTCTTAATGGACCTCAGTTTGCAAGTGCAGAATTTAAAGCTTTCGAAGAATCTTATAGTTTCAATCATATCACCTCAAGTCCCACATATCCACAAGAAAATGGGTTCACAGGAAAATCATTAAGACTTTACTGAAAAAAGCTAGAGGTGCAAACACTGACCCATTAATTGCTTTACTGAACTACAGAGCAACACCATTAGAATGTGACAAATCACCTGCTGAATTGCTCACGGGACACCAGATTTGTACCTGACTACCTAAGCTAAAATGAGAATGTTACATTGGCAATAAACATATACTGAGAAAAAAGACTTTGCAATGTAAGAAACAACATGCTACATATGACAAAACAGCAAAGAGTCACAGACCACTGCAGACTGGAGTAACAATTTGATTGAGAAGTGATGGTTGCTGAGGAGAATTGGCACTGATTGAGACATTTGTGGCTACAAGATCCTATTTGGTACTTACTGAAAGTGGACATTTAATAAGATAAAACGGGAGACATTTAATGCCAGTGGCTGCAAAATCAGTGCACTTTTCCTGTATCAACAGTGACTTTACCTATCGAACTAGTGCATTTGCCTGAGAGACCCATAAACTTATCAGAAAAACAATATACTGAAAGTGAAATGCCCATGAGTGATGTCCCTGAACAGGAAATAAATTCTAATTCTCTAGATAAGACTTTACCTGACTTTTCTGAAATATCAAAAAACAATAGTGAACTGAAAATGTCTAATCTGACTGCTCACACCTCCTGCCAGCACATATGCTATACCATACTCTGACTAGACAGTTCACAGACATTCACAAGCTCCCCACAGGACTTGTATAGCTACCCAATCTGTATAGGACTAGCAGCTTTTCATACCATGCTGTGTACCTTGTCTCCTACTCTCGCTCTTATATTGTATACTGCCTACTACCTCACACACTTTGTTAACCCTGTTGTTAACTCTTTCACTACCACACTGTAATATTTGTATAAATGTATTATAAATGTGTGCCTTCTATTATGTTTTGTACCCTGATGTGGAGCCTTTGGAAATTAATCCCTGACTCAAAGGTTGTAATCCGATATCCTCAATAAATAAATAAAATAAAATAAATTAAAAAATGAAACTGTTAGTGCTAAGACTACTGAACAAATGGGTAGATCAAGATGTGATAGGCTAATTAAAAAGCCAAAAGGCCAGATGTTCAAACCATTGCACCTAGCACAAAACCGTAGTGCTGGAATAGTGCTGGATTTGCGCGAGGTTGCAATATTCAAAAGCCCTATTAGTGCCGGCGCTGTGTGGTAGCGCCGACGCTAATAGGTAATGGCATGCAGGGACGGGGTTAGGGGAGCACCCAGGAATGCCAGCAGCGCCGCATATTCAAAGGTATAGTGCTGTGCTACAGGCATTAGTGCCACCTGTAGCGCAGCACTAGATACCGCCAAAAAAAAGCTGGCAGTAATGTGGCAGTGCCCCCCCACACATTGTGGACCCCCGTAGCCGTGGTATGTCAGTAATCTCCCTGGCAGTCTAGTGGTCCCTTCACCCATCAGCATGAATCCCGACCCCGTTCACAATAAAATAAAACATATTTTCCGTGATAGTCTAGTGGTCCCCCCACCCCCCAGCACGAATCCTGACCCCATTCACGATAAAATTAAAAGTCTTTTCCCTGGTGGTCTAGTGGTACCCCCACCCCCCAGCACGAATTTGCATCGGAGCTTTGAATATGGCTCCCGTTTGCCCTGGGCTAACCAGTTTGCACCAGGCTAATCTGTTAGCACTGTGCAATCAGGTTAGCCCTGGGCAAACCTCACTTCAGCATAGCACAGTTCTGCAGTGTGTGGCTTACATTGTTGTTTGCAGTAGATGTCAGACATCTCTGTGCAGTCACACACAATGTTCTCCAAATGCAACACTGGCTTACTCCAGGGTCTAAAGAGCTGCGGTAGCAGTGTGCACTTCCCTGTTGCTATATTCAGTGCTGTCTTATCCCCGGGCTATTTTTTGCCCTGCACTCCTGGCCCTGTTTGCCCGGCTTCCTTTGCTTGCTATATTCAGCTGGTTTTGCACTGGACTATTCCTTTTGAATATAGCTTGCTTTTTGCTCCAGGCTAGGTTTGCCTGCTAGGCAGTGCTAATTTAGCCACAGGGCAAAGTTTTGAATATCTGGCCCAAAGAGACTTATTGAGTCATGTTAAAATATAGAGTGCTAGCAAATATTTTCTTATGAAAAAAGAGCTGTGGCTTGAATTTTATTTAGAGGGCATGAATAAAAGTAATATGTAACCTCTATGTTAAAAAAAAGTACAGTACCTATATATTTTTTATTAGTAAAAAGGGGATGTGTTGATAGAACACAAGTAAAGGTTTGAATATTGATAAATGCAAATGTGTCAGTGTTGTAAATCACATATAGAGAGTCACAGGGCATGTGAAAAGCAGGATGCAAAGCGAGACAATCTGTCTGCATAGCTGCAAAGAACAGTTAGCTCCTCTCTATGCAGTACAAGTTATGCTGGAATAAAGTGTTGTTAAAAGAATCTAAAGAACTCTTTGTTTTGATTACTACAAAACAAGATAGGGTGTACCCATGCACTCTCCCATTAGGGGACATTTCTTAGGTAACTATTTATTTTTTAGAGTCTCGGATTACAACCTTTGAGCTGGAAGCTCATTTACAAAGGTTCCACCAATGTCCATGTCAATTTAGGCATACAAGGACAGATAGAACAAGCATGTTACAAAAGAGTACATCAAATGCGGTAGCGATAATTCAATAAATTAAGAACATTTTTTAACATTCGGTGGTAGGATCAATTACAATGGTTCTGTGTCAATAGCAAAAAAAACACAACAAGCAGGTGAGACAATTCATAGAAGCATCAGAATTCTGATTGATTCCAAAAATAGGATACTCAGGGGAAAAATTATGGGAGAGGGACATGGAGGGTTACACAGGGGAAGGGTGCTAATTATACTTTAGGTGAGTGAGGTCAAGAGGGAAAAAGAGACTGAAAGTTAATAGCCAGGAACTGAGGCTCCACAAGTTCCCTTTGTCTGGGGGGTGAAAAGATGGGGGAGGAGAGGAGTTCCAGAGAATTTGAGGTCGGGAGAAAGGAGGCTAGAGAAGGGGGAGTGGGTTGAGGTGAAGAGATGCAGTGGGGGAAGGGGATGTTGGGGATGGGAGGTGGGTGAGGTAGGGAGGGTGGGAGGAAGGGGAAAAGAAGGAGGGAAATGGAGAAAGGTTGTGGTTGAGTGGGGAAGCAGAAGGGGAGTCAGGGAAGAGGTGGGGGAGCCTGAAGCGGCAGATTCATTAGGTCAGTGGTGTGGGAAACAGTGACATTCCATTTGGCTAGCCAGGTAGGAGTGAAGTTTGGATTTGAAAAGCACTAGATTGGTCTCAGCTAGCAAGTCAGGTGGGAGTGCATTTAGCCACTTAGGGGCAAGATATCCAAAGGAACGCTGTCCAAAGGCCATTCGACATAAAGGAACCTTATAGAGGTTGTTTATCGTCCCTCTGGTCAGTCTAGAGGGGGTAGTTTGGGTAAGTTTAGATTGGATACCGGGGGGGGGGGCTAGGCCAAGTGAGGTCTTTTTCACTAAAAGACAGGTTTGATACCTAACCTGGTATTTCAGACTAAGGCAGCCTGAGAGAGTATACAGATCACAAGTGTGAGTCAGTTTTGGTGCCCCCAGGAGGAGTCTACAGGACTTGTTTAGGGTTAGAGTGATGCGTTTTATGGTGGCGGTGGAGGCAGCACTACAGACCATAAGCCCGTAGTCGATCCCTGAAAGGACAGAGCTAGTTGTGGCAAGTTTTATGGCATCCATTGTGAGGCATTGTCTATCAATTTTCTTGTTCGCAGATCAGGAGATATCGTCTATGTGAAGCAAGTAGGTCAGGGAACTATCCAAGGTGATACCGAGATATTTGAAATGTTGCACCATGTCGAGGATTTCATTTTTTTTGGTTGAGGATGTTTAGAATGGCAGACCTGTGTTTACTGTGTATGGAGGTAAACAGCATGGTTTTAGTTTTTTTTATAGTTGAGGAGCAATCGGACATTAGAGAACCAGTTTTCGAGTAGTCCGAAATTATGCTGGAGACTTTGTTCCAGAGCAACAGGGTCAAGATGGCTTGTGTAGAGGACAGCATCATCCATGTATAGTAGTATTTTGACATTGCATCCTTTGGGGAGATTGTTTAGGAAGAGACTAAATAGCAATGGACCCAGGATGGACCCTTGGGGGAAGCCTGTACTTACAGTTTGTCTGAGACATTGTCACCTATTTTGACCTGTTGGGTCCCATCCATAGAGGTAGCTACGTAACCAGTTCAGGGAGGTTGGAGACATGGAGGATTCATGGAGTTGAGTCAGCAGTAGTTCATGGTTCACGGTATCGAAGACCTTAGCGAGGTCGATAAAGGTGGCCCCCACTAAGAGCCCATGATCAATAGTGCCCTGAATGTAACCAGTGAACCTAATCAACACAGTCGTTGTGCTATGTAGTTTCCAAAATCCATGTTGTTCCTTGCATTGTAATTGATATTTGTTTAGGTGGTTGATCACAGACAATACATTCCAGGGCTGTGGAGACTGGGGTAGGATGGAAATTGATCAGTAGTTAGTATGGGTTGCCCTATTGCCACTTTTAAATACTGGCGTTACAACTGTGGTTACAACTAGTTAGTTAACTCATTTGTGATTGGTCAGTACTGGATCTGGTGCTCAGTAATAAGGACAGTGTTGCAGATGTCAAGGTGGGACGCCACCTGGGGACCAGCACTTGCTGTACAGTGTGATACAAAATAAGGATAGCTGCAGAATCGAACCTCACAAGGACTATGGGTCCTGGACTTCAGGAGGAAAGATTTTATAAAGGGGGTGAATGGCTCAGGGATGGCCTGGCAGGAGGGATGACCTGGGTGGAGGAACAGTGCACAAAGATAAAAAAGGCCATAGAGAGGGCAACAAGCTTCTGCATCAAGGAAGTGAACATAAGCAAGTGGAAAAAGAGATCGCTATGGTTCTCAAAAGAGGTGGCAAAAAAAGGTAAAAGCTGAGAGGGTAGCATTCAGAAGGTATAAGGAGATGCGGAGGGAGAAGAGTAGAGAAGTGTACCAGAAGAAACAGAGGAAGCAGGGAGGGTGGTAAGGGGGTGCAAAGGTGCAAACAGAAGAGAGAATAGACCAGGTGGTAATGAAACGGACAAGATATATTTTGGGTATGTAAGTGAAAGAGGAAGACCAGAGGTGGGATTGTAAGGTTAAAAAGGGAAGGGGGGGGGGGGTGTGCAGAGGGGACAAGGAAAAGGCAGAACTCCTGAACAGATACTTTTTTCAGTGCTCACAGAGAAAGGAGAAGGGGAAGGGCCATAAAAAAGTAATAGAAGCATTGGAGAAAGGGAGGGAGGTGGACACTAGTCCATTCTCTGTGGAGACAGTCCTGAAGCAACTCGCTAATCTAAAAGTGAAGAAACCAATGGGACCAGATGGGATGCGGCCAAGGGTACTGAGTGAGCTCAGGGAGGTACTGGCTGCACCTCTGAGAGTCCTATCTAACAGCTCATTGGAAACAGGAGTGGTTCTGGAGGACTGGAGGAGGGCAGATGTACTGTAGTCCCACTGCACAAAAGTGGTAGCAGGGGGGAGGTTGGCAATTATATATCAATCAGCCTGACATTGGTGGTGGGAAAGTTAATGGAATCACTGCTGAAGGAAAGGATTCTAGAATATCTTTTTTTATAAATTCAAACTTTTTATTATTTCTTTCTTAAGAACATAAATTACATACAATTTAACATAAACATAGACAAACAACAACCATACATTGCCTAGAACAGAAAATAATTTCTTTTTCGTTTACTACAGACATGGACACTGCTATATTAAGAGTTAATTATAGCTATTTACTAGGTACTGAGGATGTGGAGTACAGGACCCACTGACAGGAGCATGTGGGACTATCATAACTTATATCACATGCTATTTTTTCCCAGGTATTTTGGTTATCCAACATGCTTTTATGGGATGAAACTGGGATCTCAGGCAGTAACATACCAGATCCACCTACTCTATATGTTTCTCCCCCTATCTTACAAACATACAAAATTTGCCAGCAGATAAAGGGCTAGTGGCCTAGCAAGTCTGCTCGAATGTGCAGCTAGCACCCCTTATTCTGCAGTGAATGTGCAGCTAGTACCCCTTATTCTGCAGCTGCCCCTCCTTGTTGACAGACAGTATATGTGAGCATTTCGATATTGTAGCTGTTAACTAATGCTATCCACTCCTGTATGGATGGAATATCCCCCTTAAGCCATTTTTTTGTAATATATTTTGGGGCCATTAGAATTCCCAATAAATATCTGGTTGCTAGGTCTTTAAGGTGCTATGGGTAAAACATAAAAATAAATAAATGTTCATTCAATTGCAGCCGAGGGGTAAATATCAGGATTGTGGAATATCTTGAATCCAGTGGGTTACAGGACCTGAGGCAGCATGGCTTCACAGGATGAGGTCATGCTAAACAAATCTGATAGAGTTATTTGACTGACTGGGTGACCAAGGAACTACATTGATGGGAGTGGTAGATGTAGCCTACCTAGATTTCAGTAAGGCTTTTGACTTTGTTCCACACAGGAGACTACTTAGCAAGCTGAGTAGCTTAGTGGTGGGTCCAAAAGTGGTTAACTGGGTAAGAAACTGATTAGAAAATAGGTGGCAGAGGGTGGTGATAAATGGAATTCATTCCGAGGAAGGAAGGAAGGGTGAACAGCAGGGTGCCTCAGGGATCAGTGCTGGGACCGGTTATCTTTAATGTCTTTATAAGTGACATTGCAGAGCAGCTGGAAAGGAAGGTCTGCCTCTTTGCAGATGACACCAAAATCTTCAATAGGATGGGTACGCTGGGGGGGGGGGGTGGCAAGGATGAGCAGTGACCTGAGAAAACTTGAGGAGTGGTTAAGGGTATGACAGCTGGGTTTTAATGCAAAAAAGTGCAAAATAATGCACTTGGGGCACAGAAACATGGGGGTGGAGTACAATATGGGTGGGGTGGTCCTGACAATCACCAAACAGGAAAGAGACCTGGGGGTGATCATATCAGATGACCTAGAAGTTGCCAGGCAGTGCAACAAGGCAGTTGGGAGGGCTAGTGGGGTGCTGGGGTGCATAGGGAGAGGTATCTCCAGCAGAAAGAGGGAGGTGGTGTTGCCTTTGTATAGATCACTGGTAAGACCCCACCTAGAATACTGTGTCCAGTTCTGGAGACCACATCTCTGAAAAGACATGGACAGATTGGAGTCAGTCCAGAGGAGGGCAACTAAAATGGTGCAGAGTCTACATCAGAAGCCCTACGAGGAGCGACATAAGGACTTGAATATGTGCACACTGGAAGACAGAAGGGAAGGGGGGATATGATAGAGACTTTTAAATACCTAAAGGGGGTAAATAAAGTACAGGAGGGAAGTAAGTTTCAGAAAAAAAGGTGCTCAAGAACAAGGGGACATGTCATGAAGTTGGAGGGGGGTTAAATTCAGGAGAGATGTGTGGAAGTACTTCACAGAAAGAGTGGTGGATTCCTGGAACAGCCTTCCAGTGGAGGTGACGGGGTGAAAACAGTGGTAGAGTTCAAGAATGCATGGGATAGGCACAAGAGAATCTTAGGGGAAAGGAAAAAGGGGAGGGATAACGGACCAGAGATCACGTAGACTCTGCGGTGATATTATAGACAGGGAAAAATGGGTAGACAGGGGGGGGGGGGCAAGTGATCCTTATCTGCTGGCAAATCCAATGTTTCTGTTTCTGTTAGATGTCACAAAACATCTGAGCGCAGGGGCAGGGCCAGCAGACAAGGACGTGAAGGGATTGGCTGCCCACTTGCTCAGGCCAATTTACGATCCCTTCCCTCTCAAAGGGGGCTAGAAATAAATTTTAATTTGGTACCTAAAACAATGCATGCTAGGTAAGGTAAGAAGCCATGGGTTTCAAAACCCCTAGTTTTTTTAAGAAATGATCTTACAACATTTCTTTAAGACAATCATAGCCAAAAATTAAAATATTAATTTTTGAAGGTTACCCTGCATTACGTGGCAGTATGTGGGAGCTAGTATGGCATATTTATAGTTTAAAAAATTACCAGTCATTCACAATAAAACATATTCACCCTATGCAGCTAGTAAACAATTAAAACAAAATTGTGCACAAACTCTTTTAGGTACAAGTGTAAGATGTAATGAATTCTGAAAAGGTAGTATAAAGACCTGCTAACACAGTGTCTCATGCCGATAACTAATAGTATAGAGTTACTTGCCCAAGGAGCTAATTTCTGACACTGCAAAATCTGTAGAGTATTAAAAGCAGGACTTTAATTTGCATGCTCTGTTCATAACTGCTTCATACGAGCTGAGTCACTGCTGAGTGCTGCACAGTTTCCCTAAAAATAACAGTTTTATGACATGATGTAGGGAACCAAGCTGCAGGCACTCTAAATATATAGAACAACAATGCTATGGGGGGTGCACTCTAAACAAAAATACAGTATTTTCCCTCAAGTTAGATGTGTGGGCCATAATATTACAGCCATATACATATCTAACTTGGGAAAATACTGTATGCCTGTTAAGAGGGCCTCCCCCCTTATGTCACTGTTCGACATTTAGAGTGCTTGCAGCCCTGTTCCCTACATCACATCATTAAACTGCTATTTTTAGGGCAGTCGAGCAGCACTCAGCAGCTGATCGGCTCATATCAGGCAGTAACGAGTAGAGCATATAAATGTAAGTCCTGCTTTTCATACTTTATAGAACATTTTCAAAGTGTCCAAGATTAGTTCCATGGGCAGGCAACTCCTTAATATGAACCAGAGCAAATTACAAGTTGGCACAAATACCATTGGTTTAGTGTTATCATTTATTAAGATTCGGTGTGCAGAAATGGAGCTCTAGCGCTTCATGGTAGGAGCCTGCAGCATGTTGCTATAGGCTCACATGAAGAAGGTGTAGGACATCCCGAAATGTAGAATCTCTGTTTTTGCACACTGAGCTGTATAAAATGCTACCACTGTTACAAACCCCATGGTAATAGCTCAGTTTCAACATTTCCTGCAGGTCAGTTAGTGGTGTCCTACTACTACGATATCAGAGATAGAAATTAATTGTATTCCCCTCTTTTGCATATCATTTTCAATGCATAAGTGCCATGTTTGTCGTGCTGGTATTGTGACTGTAATAGACTTTTTCCAACGCACATACTAATCATTGTCTGGTTGCACTGTAATAATTCGTGCACAACTTTTTAATTACCAACAAACATCTATTTTCCAGACAGTAAGGGAAACATGACCAACATATACTAAAAGGTAAACAACCATGGTTGTAAGTTTTGAAACCAGTACACTACACTGAAAATACTCACTCAGAATAACTTTTCATTTGACATTGAATGTGTATCCATCCAGCCTTTCTGAAATGACTTGATAGGTAAGACAAGCATGTCTAATTGCTGATTATGTTTGAATGTAACAATTAGTTCTGTCACATTTGTTTAGAACCTGCTGTGACACTTCTATTTGAAAGTAATCATTCTTCAGTTTCAGTTAACAGTTGATGATCAGTACATTGTGCTATCAAGGCACACTTATAAAATGGGTAGAAAATGTCAGTGTTTCTGACTGGCTGAAAGGCACATTTTGGTGTGTCCTTATACAGCCATAAACTGCCAACCAGCACTACTTTTGCCAAGCACAGCACCATAAGAAATCAATGAATACCATGGCTGTCTCGCTACAGCTGCACACCCAGCAACCAACAGAACTGCAACAGCTGCACCGGGAGAACACTGCCACCGTAATACTGCACCGGGAGAATACTGCCACTGTGATACCAACAGCAACCAACCAAATTGTATTCCATATTAATTTTAGTTTAAAAACATGTAACGTTTCAACATTTAATCAGTTTTAGTTGTACCTCTCATTATGTTAACACAGCCACCATTATTCAAACCTCGGACTCCGATACTCCAGGATCTCAGCCCACCCACCTTGCCATCAGTCAAGTCACCCAGAATATTTCCTAGCCATAAAACAATTGTTTTTGTTGCTAGGCATATTTTAAAAGAAAAAAAAAAGGAAACTACATGTCAGCGCTAGTCACTTCACGGCATGATGAACCCATTGATCAGAAAGCCGCTCGCTTCAGAAGCTTGAAACCGCTCAGTATGGCGGCTGGCAAGTGGCATGCTCACTCCAAGTTAAACCAACGTTTCACTTCCTGTCACACAGGACGTTCATCCAAGTGGAACAAAAAATGAAGAACATCCATAAAAATAAATAAACCTAACTGCCTCTCTCTCTCTCTCTCTCTCTCACTCTCTCGTGGGGCAGGAGGAGAAACATCGTTCACTCACTGTGAAAGCAGTCACTGTTTAGCTCCCTGCACCCATTGTTTAGCTGTCTGCCAAAGACATCCTACGAAAAAAAAAATTATCTGTACCTATGGAGAGTTTGGGGTGCAGGGGGTGCAGGGAGAGACAAGAGACAGACAGAATGACATCAGCTCCCTAAAAAAAAAAAAAAATTGACAGACATCAACGCCCTCTAGTGACTCCATTCCAAGACAATAACAAGGACTACTTTTTATTTTTTGCTACTGATATCATATTCTTTTTACTTTTTTTATATACGCTTTTTCTGTGCATTTTTAAATTAACTTCTTTACTTGGGGACCCATTTTATAAGCAGAATAAGACACTCCGAGGTGTGGCTTATGGCTTGATAAGAGCACTTCCCAGGTACTAAAGGCACTCGGCGCAAGCACCTCATTACGCACATTGGGCGTGCTCTTATCAGGCTGTAAACCACACCTCATTGTGTCTTATTCCTTACATGTTGGAATTCTGCAGCAGACTGTAGGACATTTTTTTTTAAACTTTATTTTATTATAACAAAGGATCGACACTCACAATACTTACAGACATGCTCTACACATAATTTAGACATTACACCTGTGTGAAGTGCCAGTCCTCTGCAAATTTTAGTTTTATAACATTTCCGATACAAATTAATTTACATACTAAGAAAAACTTTTAAAATCTAAGAAAAAGGAAAAAGGAAACAAAGTATAAAACTGACGAGAGTATAAAACTTAATGCTGCTATCCCCTGCCGCCCTGTCTATATACTATGTTTTAGAACTTATTTTCACATGCCTTCCACCATCCACTCAGGTTGTGCACAGCAAATCCTGTTCTTAATGATTTCTTTACTCCTGTTTAGTAGACAATCATCCTTCCTACCCTTCCCACCTTTCTCTGAGCTTAATTCACTTTACTTAACTCTAATTCAATTCATTTCCCCACCACCTCCCTTCCCCTCATTACCTCTAGTAGGCTAAGGCCCTGTCCACACTATGCCTCTGTAACATTACAGAGGGCTCAAACCGTCACCGCAACGTTTTGCGTTTACATCTGTAATGTTACAGAAAGTTTTTAACCGTTATTGAAACCACTTATAAGGTGGTTTGAACAACGGTTACCAAAACGGTTGTGCCCCTGTAACGTTACCAGCCATAGTGTGGACGCGTGAGCGTGTAGCTCCAGTAGTCCCCCAGTGCAGCACAAACTGCATTGTGGGATAGGGTGCAGCTGTAACGTTACAGGGCACCCACAAATGTGGACGGGCAGTAACGGTTCCAAACCGTTATCGAGACTGTTTGCCAGCAGTGTGGACACATTAATGGTTCCGGTCTGTAACGGTTTAGAACCATTACAGACTGTAAGTGGTCTAGTGTGGACAGGGCCTGAATTGTAATGGTGATCGGATTGAACAGGGAGGTAACTAGGGGGATGACACACTCTATTCCGTCCTTATGTTTGAGATGTACATATCCCAACTGGTCCATCTGTTGGTATACCGGGCTTGCCTATGTTGAATTGCAAACGTAATGCTTTCCATTTCCTGTATTGAAGTGATGATGTTGACCCATTCACTCACTTTGAGGCTATCTTTTTGTAACTATAGTTTCGTGAGGGCCTTCAGTGCTGCAGCGCATAATATATCCCAAAAATATTTGGCTTCCTTCCCCTGTAGACATCTTGGTTCA
The DNA here is from genome assembly GCA_016271365.2 of Neoceratodus forsteri. Taxonomy (NCBI): domain Eukaryota; kingdom Metazoa; phylum Chordata; order Ceratodontiformes; family Ceratodontidae; genus Neoceratodus; species Neoceratodus forsteri. Next base: position 1,399,234,358 of record CM028131.1, on the reverse strand, counting down.
ATTCCCAATACCAAACGATCTGGGCCCAACTCCTCCATCCCTACAAATATTGCCTTTAGGTGTCCAGCGACTCACCCCCAGTAGGACCTTAACTCTGGGCACTACCTCAATATAAGGAGGTGTCCTGCTGAAGCCTCCCCACACCCTCTCCAGCAGAAGGGGTTGCCACTGGCACTGAATTTGGCCTGAGCTCTGGGGACCAAGAAGTACAGGAGTGTGGTGTGCATATTTTATGGAACACATACAAACAAGGGTGAGAGAGAATAAGTGCCTCAGCTGGGACCTGAACCCAGGCCGCCCGGAATACCATTCCAATTGCACTAATCAGCTGTGCCACTGAGACAACTGGAACCTGAGATGTCCCTGGGCACATTACTCTTTCTCAAATGCACAACCCAATGGCAACATAAATATTTACGTCTAACAATCACACAGGAGTGTGGTGTGCATATTTTATGGAACACATACATACAAACAAGGGCACTTATTCTTTCTCAGCCTTGTTTGTATGTGGACCAAGAAGTGCCTAATTCTAACTTTCCCATAAATTCTCACCATGTTGGGGAGGAAGTGGTTCCCCAGACTGCCCTCCACATCTTGTCCCATGTATCTTTCTCTATTTTTTTCGCTATTTCTTCTTCCCACCTTGTCTTGACCCTGAGAGTATTATGGCCCAGATCTATCAGAAAGGTATTATATAATACTGTAATCACGCCTCTTCCTGAAGGCAAGGACCACATTTTTTCAAATGGTGGAGGTGGGGAGTCCAGGCCCCTCACTCCCATTGGACTACTTAAACTGGCATTTATCCAATTTCTAATTTGATAGTATTTAAATCTGTCTTTTTTGTCTAAATCAAATAAGGCCTGGGCTGCCTCAAATTAAACTGGGGATCCTCCACTCAGCACCTGCCAAGGTGAGTGAAAGCCACTAAGTGCCTTGCACCGGAACCAAGGGTCATGCGCTGAGGAGCCAAAACCATCCTCCTAGGCCCACCATCTGCACTTCCACATATGTTGTGCTGTTCCTCCCCCTCTGGTACCCCGCTGCCACCCATCTAGTGCCGCTTCAACCCCTGTTGGAAGTTGCGTAGCAGTTCGTGCCTGTAGTTGGCGATTAAAGGAGATGGCCTGCAGGAGAGGAAACCGCACCAGGTGCAGTTCCATCAATTTCCATGAGATGTGTATTGGGTGTGATGCCACATTAGTACAGTCTTCCTCTGCAAGGCTATTCAATAACCCAGCAGGTGGGAGACTGCTAGCCGCCCCCCCCCCCTTGGCAGATATAAAACATTTCTAGCTACCCTCGGCCTTCCGGCACCCCAAATAAAGGATAATAATTGCTTCTGCCAGTTCATTAAAATTTGTTGTGGGACGTTACAGGGGACACTCTGAAATAAGTATAAGAGGTGGGGGAGTACATTCATTTTAGCTGTCTGCACTCGGGAATGAATAGGCAAGGGTAAGAGAGCCCATCTCTTGTAGTCTTGCGTGATCTCCTTTATTAGGGTTGAGTAGTTGTCCTTAAAAAGGGTTGATGGATTTATACCCAGGAACACCCGAAAATATTTTAGTTTATCCAGCCCCCACTTCATCGGGAATCACCTCTGAATGTCCAGGGGGACCTGATATGAGCATGACAAAACCTGTCTTGGTGGCGTTTAGCAAGTTGCTGGAAACCTCAGTGAATTGCTGTATCTGCTTGAATACTTCTGGAAGGGAAGATTCTGGATTACTCAAAAACAGCAGGATATCATCCACATATAGACCTAGTTTGTGTACTATCCCTCCCAGTTCTACCCCTCGTATCCCCAGGTTTAGGCGAATTGCCTGCACTAAAGGCTCCACAAAGATGGCAAACAGCAGAGGTGAGAGGGGACAGCCCTGTCCCGTCCCTCGCTCCAGCTGGATAGATTGCCCCATGTGGCCATTTACCCTCATGCAGCCCCGTGGGTTGTTATATAATCTAGTTATTAATCTACAGAACCCCTCCGGGAAGCCAAAGCCCACCAGGGACACCTGTAAGAAAGGCCAAAGCACCTTATCAAATGCCTTTTCCGCATCTAGGCTCATGACCAGGGCCGACCTCCCTGTCCTTTTCAGGTACACTAGGATATTCACAGCTCGGCGGATATTGTCCTGAGCTTGGCAACCCAGGACAAAACCAGTCTGAACAGCATATATAAGCTGGGGGATGATACTCTCAAGGCACCTGATCACAATCCCAGCCAGTATCTTATAGTCTGTATTTAGTATAGAGACTGGCCTGTAACAAGTACATAGCAAGGGGTTCCTGGCGGGTTTAGACAAGATGGCCACCACTGCAAACATCCAGGACGGCGGAATTGTTCCTTCCTCCGTCAGAAAGGCGTTATATACTCTACCCAAAATTGGAGTGACCTGGTTCCGAAAGAGTTTAAAGAACTCCGACGGGAACCTGTCCATACCGGGGCACTTCCCAGTTTTAATTTTTTTTATTTCAGCTCCTATTTCTGAATCTCCTATTGGTGAGATTAGCTGGGAGCTTCCTCTCTCCCAATCTGAGGCAGGTGCAGTGCCTCAAGGAAACTAGCTATCCTGTCCGCTTCTGGGGCAGAGCCTGCCTTATATAATTCCCGGTAGTAGTCTGCAAATGCCTCAGCTATTTTCTCTGTGTTCATTAGTTGTTTTTTGGTATGTGGGTGTCTGAGCTTACTTATTGTGGTGTTGACCCTTTTTTGTCTTAGTCTGCTAGCTAGCAGTCTTAATGCCCTTGGGCCACCCTCATAATACTTTTACTTTAGATATAGCAAATTTTGTTCTACCCTGTAGTCCAAAATGTTGTTGAGTGCCTTTCAATATATCTGTACCTCTTTCTCCTTGGCAGCCTCATAATTCTCTTTCAAGGAGTTTTCTAGTTCCCTTATCTGGGCCTGTAAGGCCACCCTTTTGGCCTCCCTTTCTCTTTTATGGTGGGCTGCCATTGCAATGAGCTTTCCCCTGACTATGGCCTTTATTGTATCCCATAATACGTAGGGGAAGATTTCTGGTGTATCGTTTGCTATTAGGGCTTCTTTAATCATTTCTTGGACTGCTTTTTGGGTGTTTTTTCCCTGTAAGAGGGATAAATTCATACGCCATAGGGTTATTTTCTTACTTTGCCCTATTTGAAGTTTCATCAGCAGGGGGCATGGTCTGAGAGGCAGATTTCCCCTATCTCCACCTTCCCTGTCTGTGTAATATTTTTCTTAGGCACAAATAAGTAGTCTAGTCTGGAGTGCACTTTGTGTACTGATGAAAAAAAGGTATAATCCCTTTTCTGCCCGTTGTGATCTCTCCAGGCATCCACATAGCCTATCTCCACTAAGAACTTGCTAACCTTTAGGGCCATTCTCCTATCCAACCTTGAGGATGTTGAGGTAGAATCTATATGGTCATTTAATGCAAGATTTAGGTCACCCGCATAATCAGCATTCCCTCTGCCCACTCCATCAGTCTCATAAACAACCTCCTGTAGACATTGAAATCTGAGCCCGGGGGGCATATACAGAGGAAATCGTGACCAACTGCCCATTATATGTTCCTTTCAAGGCTGCTAAGCACCCCTCTGTGACCACCAAAGTGTCCTGAGGTTCAAAAGACACCTTGTGCGGCACCAAGATCAATGCGCCCCTATGGCGACACCGACTCCCTCTATATGAGGAGCCTACAAGTTCAGAAAATCCAAATTTATTGAATTTCTCATGTTTGGGTTTAAAGAGGTGAGTCTCTTGGAGCATGCAGAAGTCTGCTCTGGTTCTCCTAACATAGGACAAAATCCTGCTGCACTTAACAGGGTTTGTGAGCCCATTCGCATTGAGGGAAAGCAAGGTGGTGCTTGCCTTAGCCATAATTATAAAACTTAAGTTTCTCCCCTTTATTTCTCCTGCGTCTACCTCTTATGGTCTTTGTGGAGAGTGACCCTAAATAGGGCAAAAAGCAGGCAGTAGGACAAGCAGCAACTCTCTAAAAACACATGCGAACCATACAAACAGTAACTTTAAAACATTTAACTACCTCGGCCTTAACTGAAATTACCCAGCCAGGCATTTAAAAGAACGGCCAAAAATGCAATTAGCAATAACTTAAGGTTAGGGGGCAAGTAACAATAAAAAACCCCTAATCAACAACCCCCTCTATAACCTGTGCAAATATGAACTAGAACTTGAGATTTCCAAGGTTGAAGGCAAAGTATAGCAAGGCCTTTTAGCCCTTCCCAGTGCCTCCTTGGGAAAAGAGCAGAAGGAGGTGAGAGAATGCCCCACCAGTGGGGCCCCCCCTTCCTGAGTCCACACAAATTCAGTGAGGCTCAGTGCATGTAATTTAACTACCAGTCCAGAGCACACAGGAGAGCAACCACTAAATTTATTCAGCGTACAGTCAGGATTCGCTCTCTTTTCCTCCAACCTGCTCTAATTGTAGATAGGTCTACCAGGAAGATTCAACCCCCTGCACGCTCAATCCACTTTCCTTGTTGTGCTCCAGACCACATCAAGATACCCCCCACAAATAAATTCAAAGAAAGGAAGGGGGAGAACACAAGGACTGCTTGGAAATCCTCTCCCTGCGAACCCTCTGTAAGGATCTGCCATGGCCACAGCCCCATTGGCACAACAGCGCCCCCAGCCCACGCCACATCCCCCTCCGCTGCTAGCACTTTTCCTGCCACAGATGGAAGACATCACATGCCATCCCATCCACTGCCCCACGAGATGAAGAATCCCTAGTTTCTCAGTCCCCGAGCTCTGCACTCACCCAGGGTCGTTGCTTCCCCCCCATTCACCCCACAGAACAATTCAGCTTGTATATTACATATGCAACATAAATTCCATCCCAGCCCCCTCCCTCCAGAGTCCAATCCCTTCAGTCCCATATTATGCAAGACTTTAATTTCAGGTAAACTCGGCTTCTGCAAATACTCCGTGTCCCCTCCAGCATGTTCTAATAGATACATACTTTGCTGATTTAGTTTTCAACCGGGCCAGTATCTGGAGTCAAATGTTATGGATAGCTCAGTCAGGAGAGAGTTCAATGCTCCGTAATATTCGAGGTGAGAAAAAAGGGGCCAGAAATAGGGAATGAATGGGCAAAGGAGGGAGAGCAATATAGAAGAACCATTCATATCTCTCCCTGTTATTCGGGGTGACAGTACTTGAAGGCTTCGTCTATACCTTCATAGGGCACGTAAAAAACAATGAGGAAACCGTAGGCATGACTCACTTGATGGCCTGGGCTAGTCATATGGAGAAGAACCCCCCCCCCAAAGCAACATCTTCCAGCTCCTCAGTCATCCTCAAAAGCCGTGAGATCGCTTTCCATCACTCCTGGCAATTTTTTAAGTAGATCTTGCAGCAAGACGACTGAGCGGGATACACTCTAATTCTGTTGCATTCTGGCTCGTCATGTGGTGACCAGCTGCCAGTCACTGGACATTTCTTTCCTTTTCTGCAGTGCTTGAGTGCGTGGGTCCAGTGGCTCCAGACCGTGCTTCAGCATTGCCTCTCTCGCTTCCTGGGGTGTCTCAAATAATTCAGGACCCTCCGCCCAATGGATCCTGAGCTGTGCTGGATACAGGGTCTGAAACAGGATCTGCCTTTCTTTTAAGACTTTTATCAAAGGACTGTATGCCAGCCTCTGATGTTGGATCACAGTTGGATAGTCCTGGTCAAAGAACAAGCAAGAGAGTCCAGGTACTTAATTTCTTTTTTTTTGCCAGGCCCAGCATAGCACATCTTCTTTAGTGCAGTAACTACTGAATTTAATAATTATAGAGCACGGGTGAGCTGATGCCTCTTTTGGCTTTCGCATTAAGGTCCTGTGAGCCCTCTCTATATGTAGTTCATACGCTGTGGGGAGATCTAACACATCTTTGAGCAGGTCAGTCATGAAGTCTGCCATGCAGCCTGTCTCTGCACCTTCTTTTAATCCATACAAGTGCAGATTGTCACAGCGGGAGCAGCTCTCCAGGTCCACACATTTCTGTTCAAGCTCCATGGTTGATAGCATAGGGCCTGTGTTGTCCTACCCAGGTGCAGCATGCCATCCTCCATCCGCAATATGCAATCCTCGGTTTCCTGGACAAGATGTTCTACCTGGGTCAGCTTTTGCTTTAGGAGGCCAAATTCAGTTTTATTTTCAGCCCTCATTTCTTTCCGTTCCTTCAATATTATGTTAAATCTGCACCTTGAGAGCCTATCAGATTCCTCATCCATATCATAGGCCATAGCTAGTTCCATGGTCCTGGCTGGGGCCACTGCGTGGACAGGAGAGCTGTTTTTACATCCCACTCCATCCTTGTCCTCCTTCATCTGATGCAACCACAACCTAGAGCCTTCGTCTTTTTGCGAACTCCCTCCAGACATTTTACCGATTTTTGATGATTAAACAAGTTTATTTGGGGGGTTGTGTCGCAGGCCGGTGTCAGAGCATTTTCCCTAGTGTCTGTCCTGAGCCATGGCGGAACCTGAAGTTAGACTGTAGGACATTGTTGATGATCACGTAGTAATGGTGATGGTATATCTAGTGTTGCATATCACTATCAGCTATGCCAAAGTTCCATAGTGAATCAGATGATATAGTATTCAAAATCTGAGTGCCCAAGAGCAGTGACTGACCATGACTGTGTCCAAACAATCTAAATGAAAAAAGCATCAGGGATTTTGTTATTAAAGTTTAATGATATGGGATCAACAATCTACTATGTTAAAAACTGTGGAGACTGTTTCAATGAGGTGATATGCAAGAAGTACAAAGAGTGATGATCCCTGGAATATCGTATAACAACAAAATGATAGGGCCAGATTACTGGCACAGTGGCACAATTTAACCCTGTGACGCGGGTGACCTGGGTTCGGGAGCAGACTCGGGATGCTCAAGGGCCAGCTGGGGCAGAGGTGGATTGAGCGGCAATGGCACACTCTCCACCTCTGAAGGGGAGGGGGTAGAGTGTCTCTGGTCCCAGGCTCACGGGTAACCACAGGACATATCAGCACCGGAGCACAAACTATTGTTGGCCTGGGAGGGTGTGTCGGATGCATGGCATGGCTACGCCATGGTGTCCACTTGACACCTCCTCGAAACACCAAAAGTAATGTTAAAAATCCTCCTCAGCGAGCCCAATGATGCCCCCCCGTCCTGTGGTGGACTTGGGTCCCTGTCACAACCGAGACCTAGATCGAACGGGGCTAATAGGGAGGGATCTGGAAGCTCCACCCTGGGGGGCAATCCAGAGGGCACTGTGGCAGGGATCCTGGGATTCACCCGCCGAGACAGGGGGGCCAAGTGGGTGGCCACTGGCGCCAAAAAGAAAGCATAGTTAAAAAAAATTATATGCATAAAGATACGACTGTGCACCATAAGCACCACCTAGTTCCCAAAAGTGATGGCCCCAAGGGCATCGTATGCAAGCAAAATGATATGCATGAAGACATGCTGCAGTATCCAATATGAAGACCTAGGGAGGAGTCAAGCATGTGATGGTCCCTAGATTATCGTATAACAACAATGCGTAAAGCCATGCTGCAGTGCACAATATAAAGAATCAAGAAGGTACAACAAGTGAGGGTCCCTGGATTATCATACAACAATAAAATGATATTCATAAAGACATGCTGCAATGTTTTGGCTGTGCCATTGGCGGATCTCTTTAACTTGTCGCTCCAGACAGGGAGGGTGCCAAGGAATTGGAAGCAGGCACATGTTGTGCCCATCCATAAAGGGAGGATTGAGAGAAGAGCCAGGAAACTATAGACCCATCAGTTTGACGTCAGTGGTGGGGAAGGTAATGGAAAGCATACTTAAGGAAAGGCTGGGAGGTTTCTTGGAGGAGATGGGTTACCTGGATGACTGGCAGCATGGGTCTGTGCCAGGTAGATCGTGTCAAACAAACCTTGTAGAGTTCTATGAGTGGGTGACATCAGCACTCGACAGGGGAGATAGTGGATGCACTGTTCCTGGACTTCAGTATGGCATTTGATTCGGTCCCTCACATTGGCCTAAAGAAGAAGCTGGGAGGATGGGGGTAGGTCCATTGATAATTAGGTGGATTGGAAATTGGCTTTCAGGTCACACTCAGCGGGTAATGGTTGGAGGGGAGGTCTTGTCTCTTAGGGAGGTCATAAGTGGGGTCCCACAGGGATCAGTCCTGGGGCCACTCCTGTTAAACGCCTACATCTCAGATATCAAGGAAGGTATCGGGTGTGAAATGAGTCTCTTTGCGGATGACTCTAAGCTGGGGGGGGTGGTGGAGGGGGAGGAGGGGAGATTGGCCCTGCAAGAGGACCTGGGTACTCTGGATAGGTGGTCCTGCACCTGGAAATTGAAATTTAACTCCTCCAAGTGCAAGATGCTACACCTAGGGGGTGGGAAAACCCCAACTATGTGTACACCGTGGGGTGGGAGATAAGTTGCAGGCCACGGCAGGGGAAAGAGACCTAGGAGTCTTGGTGGATGTTAACATGAATAATTCAGAGCCGTGCAGGAGGGCTGTGGTCAGGGCAAATAGGATGCTGGGATGCATCACTAGGTGAATTACCTCAAGGAACAGGGAGGTGATTTTGCCACTGTACAACAGCCTGGTTAGACCACATCTTGAGTAATGTGTGCATCTCTGGAGGCCGCACCTAAGGAGGGGCATCCAACTCCTGGAGAGGGTTCAGAGGAGAGCAACCAGAATGATCCGGGCCTGGGGGATATGACATATGAGGAATGAGTAGGGGAGCTCAACCTGTTCTCGCTGGAGGAGAGGATGGACCGTGGGGACATGATTGAGGTCTTCAAGTACCTCAGGGGAGTAAATAAGGTAAGCTGAGATAGGATCTTTCGACTGAAGGAGGGTGGAATCACCAGAGGACATAGTTGGAAGATTGAGAGTGGTAGGATTAGGGGGGAAAGGAGGAGGAGGAGGTACTTCACCGAGAGAGAGTGGTGGAACCATGGAATGCGCTGCCCGGGGAGCTGGTACAGGCAGCTATGGTGGAGAGATTCAAGAGAGGGTGGGACAGGTATAGGCAAGGGGTGCAGCAGAGGCTGGTTTGCCCGGAGGGTCAGAACTGGGGGATGGAGTAACAGTGGAAGGAGACAGATAGAGGGCTACGGTACCCGTATCAGGGTGCTGAAGCATGAGCAGACTTGATAGACCAATAGGCCTACTCTGCTGGTGTCTAGTATGTTAATATGACACTCGATATGTACAAACTACCTAAAAAGTCCTAATGCCTGATGTGTGAATTCTAATATGTATGCTACTCTAACCTTGTAGATCAGTAAACATTGCTACTGTTTTATTTTGAAATGTCTGTTTTAGACATATTTGTGTCTTGGACTGACATATAACATTTTCTTTTCATAATTTTCATGTTGATTGATAATCTAATGGACTGCAATCCAACAGATGATCTGTGACAGATACCAGTTTGTAATCATTTGACTTTTCAACAACAACAAAATTGAAATGCATATCAAAATCTTTCACCATTACAATCCTGACATATGCATGTATGAGTGCATCATATTGAATGGGGAACATGTAGATGATCTCAGCAAATTTAGGGTATTGAAATGAATCAAGTGCAAGAAGTTTTCCAGTTTTGTAGCTTGTTCCATGTATTTCTACTGAGTTTGGAAAAAAACACATAATCAAATAACATTATTAACTGAAATGAACTGTGCCGTTGTAGTTGTATTAAATCATAAGAAGCATGTGGTATACAGGCCAATCCCACCATTTCACCAGGACAAATATTAATCTTTTTCTTGGGTATTGTAGATACCCACTGACACATGTTTGTAAGCTGATGGCGAACAGCTAGCGTTCTGCAAATGTTTTTGAAGCTACATACAATATGTGATGATCTTTTCAATGGATTGTGCTTTGCTTCAATGTGCATGCAGCATAGTCTGACAAGTGGGCCAAATTGCAAAGTAATGGATGGGTAACATATCATGACGTGATGCTTTAGAAGTAAATTGTCATTGGGATATAGCTTCATGAATAGCTCTCGATGATCCATAATGACTTGTTTTAAGTATTTTGTTAAACCTGGTGTTACAACTCGTGCAAAGGCAATACTACAAATTTCAAGGAGAAGACAATATAAATACCAGTGAGTATTATCTCTTTGTGTTATATCACCAATTAGAAATGGAAGTTTTCTTAACACATACCACCTATGAGAAACACTTTGCTTTAAACAGTTATCCCGGGAATGTAAATTCACAATGGCACATGGTTTGTGTTTTGCACCTGAATATCCACAGTAAAAGCTACCAATTCATTCATTTAAAATCTCCACTTTGAGATATCCTTGCTCAGTGAACTCTTTCAACAAGAGCTTCACCTCATATTGGCCGACACACTGTAGGACATCATGCATACAATCAACAACAACATTAGTTGTACCATGAAAGTGCTGTAATTAATTTAAATTTGAGTTACCTGTTTCACTTGGATTCATGTCTCTTAGATGTTGGCAGTGACTTTCTACTGCTCGTTTAATGGTTTGATATTCATAAACTGAGACTGAATGTTATGTTTATTGGTGAGACAGAAATGACAAAATTTATTTGCACTGAAGCTTTCAAGGAAGCAACACATGCTATGAATGCCTAGCTTGCCACCACTGAGGCAGCCTCTCGTACCATCACGGGTAAATGTTCTAGGTTCATCCACCAATTTAAATGTCAACCATTTCCAGCATTACTAAGTCACTGATTAATGGTTCTAAAATCTTTTCAAAACCATATTTTTCTCTATTTAGTTAAATATTATGCATAAATGTATGCTAGAAAGCACTGAATTAAAAAAGACAGGATATTTCAAATGATAAAATAAACTTCTCCCAGCTTATATATTACAGTTTTCTATCCAAGAGGATTGGTTGTTTCAACATCATTATAGTATAACTGAATTTGCAAAGCATCTGGATGTCTTTTAAGGAATGATTGATGCTTAAACTGTTGCCCATCACAGTAATCATGAATTTTGCTATCTTCAGTGATATTTTTTGCAAAGTACAGTTGTTGAAAACTTTTGTTTTGGAATAGCATTTTTACAGTCTCATGAATAGAAATATATTGGAACATATTGTAGCGATGACCCGCTACTGTATTAACCTTTGGCCACAGATGGGACCATGCCACACAGAGACAGGTGACATCAAGCAAGGACTCTCTGCTTCTTCCACTCTGACAACCTTTACCCAGTTGGGTACTACCTGAGTACAGTACCTTACCCCCCCAACTGCAGTAGCTAACAGCTGCCAAGAGTAGGGAATGTTGCACTGGACTGACCTGGAGAACTGCAGGAATGTGAGACACTGGCACTGTAAGCAAGGACACCAACACTTGGGATTGTTGAGCAAAAAGGTAAAGGTTTACTGAAATTGTGCAAGAAATATCTGCAGTAACAAATATGAATGCACAGTTAAGTTTCAGAAAAATAGCCGGCCCAGTGGTGCTGAGGGTTGAGGTGCTGGATGCCACACCTCACGCTACGCCGGTGACCCAGGTTTGGGAGCGAACTCGGGCTGCTGGGCAGGGGAGGGCAGGATCGAGTGTTCGGAGGACTGCTCTCCTGTCCTGGGAGGGAGGTGGGTATCGATCCTGGGCTCTGGTAGCTCCTGGTGGTGGCTGGGGGTGCAACAAGCTCACAATCCAGCAACCACCAGGATTGGCTGCAGTGGCGATCCTGTAGGCGCACACAGGAGCATGCGCACCTGCACTGGACACATTGCACGTCCGAGCCTAGGGGGAAAGGGAACTAACAAAGAAAAACCCCTGCTCCTCCGGAAGGTGATGGAAGCCTTCATGAACTGCGGCACTCATGCCCAATACTGGACTTTACTTGGGTCATCATCCCGAGCCCTCACCTCTTCTCCAGACCCGGCTGCTTAGATTTCAGAAAGGTCGCCAAGGTAAGGAGTCAGGTGGTCCTGGCCTGGGGGGGCTTAAATCCAGGAGTCGGCCGGTTCCGGGGTATTCAATATACCCCTGGCAGACCGGGGAGGTTTCAGGTGAGTTGAAGATGCCCAGGTTGAGTGTGGCACCTGAGAGATGCCCTGAGGTTGCAGGTGAAAAGAAGATATAAAAAAGTTTCAGAAAATGACAGTTCATAACACATAAATTAGCTATACTCTATACTCTTATTTTGTTATCATGGCACATTTTCTCCCCTGTCAGTCGGCCCCCATCCGACTGACACCCCCCAGCCCTGACCCCCCGGAATCACTGGCTCTTACCTGCCTGGCCCAGGAGCGGTGCCTGTGGGGGGGGGCAGTCTTCACCCTGTCAACCAGCATTTTCTCTGGTTTTCTTTCCCAGAGACCCCAGGAGTCAGCGTGCATGCACCGGACAGCCTCGGTCACGGCCTCCTTCCCCCAACCCCTGGCCTACTGCCTAGGCCCCCCCTCTGGCCCAAGCTTCCTCCAGCCTCCACTGGGGGTCACCCATCAGCCAAGGGATGCCATACCTCCTCCCCGGAGAGGAGAGCCTGCTTGTCAGCAGCTCCATCCAGCTCCACCCTCCCACCCCGTGCCAACCTCCGATGCCCCGAGCTCTTTCCCGAACCTGGGTCACCAGCGTGGGTCGAGGTAAGGCACCAGTGCCTTAGCCCTCTACACCACTGGGCCAACTGCTATACTCTATTTTTGATCCTAGCAGGGTAACACCACCCCACCAACCTCCTTGTATTCTCACCCCTGGAGGCTGCAGGCACTTACCACCCACCAGTCCTCCTGATATCACACTGTCCCAGGATTAGCCCCCACCTTGGCCTTAATCATTGAACTTTATTCACTTTAGAACTAAGGAATGCAGTGACTACTGGGTCATACCTCCGGGTAGTCAGTCCACTGACCCCTTCTGCCAGATACCCTCCCAGGTATCCAATTATACAATTACTGTATTTTATCTCTATACTCTAAATTAGTAGGAAATCAGTTGACATTTCTATTCATTCATTACTGTAAAACATTTAAAATAGACAGTAGCATGAAATATGTTGCATACTGGTGCATTAAAAGTTGTGACAGAATCCTCCCTCAGTTCTTTCAGGTTCAGTCCTTCACTTGACAAAAGTCTCTTTAAATCAGGATTAAAACAAATTCTCTGTAAAACAGTGTCACTGTGCTTTAAAAATAGTCCCCACACTGTATCAACAAGGTTTGTACTATACCACGCTCCTTTGCATTTGCTGAAGAAATTCTGTTGTTGAAGTTGTTGTAGCGTGCTGTTGTTGAAGGGTCCCCTTTGAGTCGGCAGGTTGATGATGTTGTGAGGAAAAGCGATGATTTCTTCAGATTTGCAGCTTTTCTTCTTCTGTAAGGGGAACTTGCCATACAGGATCATCAGGCACTTGCAGCAACAGGCTTTCTATTCTTTACCCTGTTCTCACTTACTACCCTATCTGACCCTTCACTGGGATTCAGGCGATCCCCTAATCCTACACTTGTAATTAAATTAAACTGTCTCAATCAGGCTCTTTCTCTGCATCAGGCCTCTTCAGACAGGATACCCCTTGGCTTGGGCACCTTCCTTCTCAGTCACTCTCCCTGCTGAGACTGACTGCACACTGGCTGTGCAGCTTGTTTTATTGACAAAACTCGTTAGCATATTTAAATTTGTGGTCACTGAGTGGACAATGACCTGTTCAGAGGCTCAGCACCAATCAAAATCCTCCCTGCAGCTGCATAAGCCACAATGCAATTCTCAGATTTGAAGCTCAACTGCCCCTCTCAACATTCTAAGGCTCCCCCTTTTTAGGGCTGTGGGCAAAGCCTACAGCCTTATTGGGATCGGATTGTAGCTCTAAAAATGGACGATCGTGGAACCTTCCATTGGACTTTTGGAAGTATCCTTCTGAAAGCCCAACAGAGGTTGAACCCCTCCACCACAATCGGCCGCTACAGAATAACAGCTGTACTATTTCGGCTGTTACTTCCGCATTCCAGTGCATGAACTGCGCATGCGTGACTCGCATGATCAAGTGTCCCCTGTATCACAGTGTATGCAGCTGCTCACAGTACACTGAATAAAAGAAAAGCAAAACCCCCGTTTCACAGCCCCAGCTCTTTCACTCACACTGTACCCCGTAATGAATGAAGAAAAAACCCTTATCACAGCACAAGCGTTTAGAAGGAGATGAAAAAAATCCCCAATTCACAGCCCAAGCATCTGTAGCTTCACACTGTGCCCTGTATGAAGACAAAAAATAAAACCTTAACCCAGCACAAGTTTCTGGATAAAACAGTGAAGTTAAAAAGGTCTACTTCCCTGCCGGTCTGCTTGGAGCCCCCTGGAACCAATTTATGAGCTCCGGTGTCCTGCTCCTCCCAGCTGAAGTCCCCTTGCCCTGGTGGCAGTTTCTTCCAATTATGGGACCACTAACCTAGAGCAGCTTTTTAAATCCCCCTTCCTTTGTTAAAAATGGGGCCTTTTTCACTGCGAGCGATTCGTCCAGAGCTCTCTCTTCATCACACGGTGTCACTTTTCTTCTTCTGTAAGGGGAACTTGCCATACAGGATCATCAGGCACTTGAAGCAACAGGCTTTCTATTCTTTACCCTGTTCTCACTTACTACCCTATCTGACCCTTCACTGGGATTCAGGCGATCCCCTAATCCTACATTTGTAATTAAATTAAACTGTCAGTGTCAGTGGCTCAGTAGGTAGCACACTCACCTCTGAGGCCGGGAGATCAGAGGGTTGTGGGTTCAGTTCCCACATCTGGCACTCAGGTTAAATATCCCAGTACTGACACTGTAGTGCAGCATGAGAGGGGAGCTACACTTCTGAGGTGCCGTCTTTCGGATGAGACGTTAAACCGAGGTCCCATCTGCCTGGATTGGTGGTAGTTCAGGTGGATGTTAAAGATCCCATGGTACTTATCGAAAACAGTAGGGGAATTTCCCTGGTGTCCTGGCCAAATTTCCCTTATTCACTAAAAATACCACCAACAGCTTAATCTGGTTCAAGGTCAGTTGGCATTCATCTGTATCCCCCTCCCCCGGGTTGTGCCTGAAAATAGGCAGGATTTGTCTAGTGCACTTACCCAGTCAACAAAAACTAAATAAACATGCAGTTCACTCAGGTAATGCAATGAGCAATACTAATCCCCACACCTAGGAGTGAAAACAATCAGTCCAGTGCAGTGAATGTACAACTAATACTACATGCAGTGCACAAAATAGCACTGCACAGCTGAAAATCAAGTGCCCCCCCCATATCACAGTGTATGCAGCTGCTCACAGTGCACTGAATAAAAGAAAAGCAAAACCCTGTGTACATAGCTTCAGTTTTTATATATAAAAATCTGTTTGCACCTGCTGCCTGATGGACCAGCAGGAAGCACATTCCACTCCAGTGGTGGTGACCAGAACTCAAAAAGCTGGCAGTGGGGCCTGGGGCTGGTTGACAGCACTATAGCATGGCAGTACTCCCAGATTAAGGACGGAGAGAGGGAGGGCATCACAGTCTGCAACTTGGGCTGCCCCCTATGGCTCAGGTGGGGAGCTGCTGTTCTGCAGGAGACACCATGCATGATGAGGAGGACTGTAAGGGCTGTGTGTGATGCAGAGAGGTGGGTAGACAGAAAAGCAATATGGAAAACTCTATAAGGCAGAATGATGCCTCACTGTCTTTGTAGGCCCTACACCACAGCCAGGTCCCAGGCTCGGGAATCTGGTTGCATAGCTGGCAGGGAGGATGGCCCCACTAGTCCTGCCATGGTAGACTAATCCATGTATGATACATGCCAAGACTGGTAAGCCTGGGAGAAGGTAGACAAGAGGGGTGCAGTTTGCACCAATTTACAACCACACTTGCTTCCAAATTTGTGTAAAACACCATTTTGTGGCACATTTTTAATGCAAAACATGCAAAGAGGGGCAGGTAGCAGATACTGCACTAGCGGTCAGGACAGGTGTTCACCCCCCCCCAACTCATGAGGCACATTGGGAGGCCACCCCAGTGTGAATATCTTTTTTTTTCTTCCCACATCCCCCACCAACATCAGGGTGCCCAATCCCTGTGTTGGCATCCTGCACAACCCCCCAGTCATGTGGCACAGTTGGAGCCCACTCCAGTGTGCTCAAATGTTTTGTTTTTCTGTAAACAAGCAAACAGTCCCTCGTCGTCACTCCACTCGTTTTTTTCCCCCTGTAAAAAAGAAAATGGTCCCTCATCGTTGCTCCAGTCCCCTCCCCATCCCCACCCTTCCACTGAGCCTCCACCTCCCCATACCCCCATCCCATACTTACTTCTGGAGGTCGGCACCGTCTACTTCTCTGGACCGGTATACGACTGCACTCTTCAAAGCCGAACTGCAAACTGAAGAATCTAAGGTAAGCATGCTATAATGCCATTCAATTGGGTTTTCAACTTATGCTGATAAATCAGCCATTTCTTGGAATGTTTGCCCCAAATTTTCAACATGGCGTTCTTGGGACCCCACCCTGTGAAAACTGTCACTGTCATTGTGTTACTCGGTAGCGAAAGGTGATTTCGCAGTCACTGTGTGGAATCACCTTTCATGACAGAGTCACAAAATAACAGTGCCACTGTTCATGAGGTGGGGTTCCAAAAAGCCCATGTTGCAAAGCTGATGAAAAAGTTCCAAAAAATGACTGCGTTACGAGCACACATTACACAGTTTCTATGCACGCTGCTAACTTCGCCAAATTTTAATATTTTCACTCCACATTTTCAACATTGCCATTTTTGTATGCCTCCTTCAAAACAGTATAGCTGTCATTTTCCACAACCTGCCCAAAATGTGTTTTCATACCTGTGGCACAGAATTGCACGTTCGCTCTGTGAAATCACCTTTTGGGACAAGTGAACAAAATGACACTGGCACTCTTCAAGAGGAGGGGTCCCAAAAAGGCCATGTTGAAAATTTAGTGCAACACCTCCAAAAAATGGTCACATTACACATGGGCATTGAATACTTCCTACGCACATGTGTAACTTTGGTCACTTGGTAAAAATGACCACGTTACACATGGGCGTTGAATAATTCCTACGTACACGTGTAACTTTGGTCACCTGGTAGAGCTTCACGGCCCTATCAGTTCTGGCTAGAGTTTGTTTTGATAACATTGAGCCCGTTTTAAAATACATCTCCTTTGTCACATAAAATAAACATTTTCCCAAGGTTTAAGCAGGTTTTCATTATACTGACTGGACAGCTGTCTTCCTAAGCTCTCTGTTGAATTCCTTTCTGTACAAAATAGCCCCTTGGAAAGCACAGTTGCTAAGACTAACATTTTTTTATTATTAAATTGACAAAATAATCACTTAAAAGCACTTTTTCTGTTTATTTTTCAGTCAAATAGTCATTCCCCCTTTAATTGTGCTGACCACAACAGTTTTTCCCACTCAGGAATTACATATTCATTTTTCCCATACTAAGCCCCATCTCTAGTGTAACTGCCTACATGGATTAACTTCACCAAGGACCTACTCTCCCTCAAAAGGTTAGCAACTCCTACATTTCTTGTTTTTACCACACAAAACTATTTTTCCTGTGTGCAGGACACTCTTCCTTGTGTGTCTGCCGAGTCTGATGCATTTCTGTAAATAAAACAGCTTGGAAACACGATGCTGAATGTGGCAAATGTATTGTGACTTACATAGCTTTATTTTAACAGAACCTGCATTCTATGTGCTCCTTTTTGCTTGTGTGCACTTGTAGGACTTTCCAGTATTTCTGTAGTGTGCCCAGGACTCCCTCAGACCCCACATGGTTTTTATTTTATTTTTTTATTGTAGTTTAATGTATTATATATATATATCTATATATATATATATATATATGTGAAGTCGTGAGTTCCTGTGCTTAAATCACAACTCCATATGCACAAAATGACTCCCTCAGAGCTTTCCAGACTGTACGTGCACTTTACTTCATGTGGGACTCCCAGAGCCCCTTTCTAGACTGTGCTCCCCTTTTTATTATATTTATTTTACTGACAGCCAGACCCTAAAACAGTTTCCCTGGCACTTATCACCTGCCAACTACATTGCAAGTAAAAATGTATCTGGTTGATCCTGCCTCGAGAGGAGCGCACCCTGCGTTTCCGTCTCTACACTGCGAGCAGCAGGTAAAGTAGTTAGGCCAGAAACCTAGCATCTGACCAGCTGCAGAGTGAGGTGGCCACCTGAAGGCAATCCCAAGGATTCCTTACTGAGTGCCAAGCACTCTGCTGTGGGACCAAAGCTCGGTCTCTCACTCAGTTTTTAGCATTCGTAGTGCTCACAGCTACCACTCTGCATTACTTTTACTATCCACAGAGCAGCTATTTACCACGGGAGCGATTCATTCAAGACCAAAATAATTACATTAAAAAAGAAACATACAGGCAACTCGGGTAGACCAATTCTTGTACTGGGCTACCAGTGCTTGTGTAACTAGTCAGGGCAATCAGTTAAATAGCCCAGTGGCCACCAATACCACTATTTAATATTTTAACTATAAATACTACATTTTTTCATACAAAAACTCTGCCACTCACACTAACTATATATGAAACTGCATGTGTGTGAGCAAAGTCAGGGCCAGGGGTCCTTTCCTACTCCCCCCCCCGCTCTGCATCTCACTATTTCAATTAATGATATGCTCACGGCATTCTCTGTAACCAAACCTATTTAAAACTGCTATTTACTTATGTGGTACAATTATGGATTCTAAGTCTAAGGTTTTTATCACTGCAGGGGCCACCCTACATCTATCTGGCAGCTCCTACCTACCTACTCCGGGTCTCGAACCTGCATCCTGGACTAATTATTTTTTAAATACAGTAAAACTACAATGCTGTCCTTATTTTCTTGGTGGAAGAGTCTCTCTAGGCTGTTACAGTCTGCCCCCCAGAAGGGCAACAATGTTGTCCTAGGCCTACACTACTTAGAAAGCCTTGTTACTTTAAATTTTACACATACAAAATGACTGTAGCACATTTAATATATACACATTATATACATATTATACTTTTACTGTTTCCTGATGCACCTTGGTGGGTGTAGCTGATCCACTAGGACTGAGTATCCTCAGAATGTAGGATTTCATAGTCCACACACTTCCCAGGCCTAAAACTATAACTCCATGTACTATGGCTTTCAGGAATTTGCTCTCCTCCTGGCTCTTCCAAAGAAGTTTGTACATCTGGTGCACCCCAGAATTCATACCGGTGTAGTTTGTCCTATCTCTACTTCTGAACTTCGTAAGATTACTAATATGGTCTACCCCCCTGTCTAGACCAATAGATGGGTCTCTCAGAAGGTATGTGACCTCCAAACATTTTCTGGCAACAACATATTGTCCTTCCCATCAACTTGCAAGTTTGCAGAAAATTTCCGAGTCTTATCCGATTGTGGATGGCTTTTTAACAGTGCCATCTCTCCACAAGCTACATCTCTTTTGTTTTGGTCATAATACTGTTTCTGGTGCATCTGGGCATTGTCCGTATTGCGCTTATCAATTTCCCAACATTTTTGCACATTGTCTGTTAAAGTCTTTGTATACTGTGGTATGTCTTCCACCATTTCTAGTTTGCCTAACAACTCTCTGCCGGTGTGTAGCATTACTTCTCTTCCATACAGTAGTAAGGCTGGATTACATCCTGATGAATCTTACACTGCACCTCGTAAGAAGGTGCAAGACTTGGTTTGCTGGCCAAGGCACCTAGCTTCACCTGAACTCTTTCCTTCTAAGACTGCTTGAAAGGCAGAGTAGAGAAACTTACCAGAGCAAGGGAGAAGGATTAAGACTTAGTTTGGCTAAGCAGATTTACTGTGTGGTGGTGTTTTTATTTTTTACTCACAGGGATTGCTACTGTTTGTTGCTAACATTTCATTGCTTTATTTTTTCTCTGATTCAAATTGTTGTTGCTGGTATACCTTCTTCTGCATTATTACAAGGTGTGCCTACAGGTGTGTGCTAACAGATTACTGCTGTAATCTTCTGATTCAAATTGTCTTTGCGAAGGTATATCTTCTGTTACTGCTTTATTTTTCTCTGGAGCAAAGTGTTTCTTACAGGGTATATCTTCTCTGAAATTATTACAGGTGGTGCTTTACAGGTTTTACAGTTTTATCTAACATTAGGATAAGCTTTCAGGGTTACTGCATTTGTTGTTGACTGATTGTTTCTGCTCTTACCTCCTTGTTCTTTCGTCCGTGGTTCTTCTTTTTAGGCAGGGGAAGGGCCCAGCCACCCACCCCCATCCCCAACCACCCCACGCTACACTCCTTTAATAGGGTTCCACAGTTGTGACATTTCCTGTGGCAGAGCAGGAAGGGGCGGATCAGTGGGGCCTCCACAAGGTGATCTCATTTACAGGGCACTAGTAATTTAACTTGTTATAACAAGTTAAACAAAGCACAATTAAACCATTACTTGCTTTTTTTTTTCCTTCTAATTACTCTGACTAGGTTACAAACCCAGCAACTTATTTGGAATGGATTTCATTAACTGCAGGTACTGTGGAACAATTTTCAGAAGGACAGTCTTACAGGATTTAGGACACTGTCCTACATGCTGGGCCTTTGGAGATCTTAGGTCTCAGCTCGGCAGCATGGGCAGAGATTGCACGCCTCAAATTTCATATTGAAGAGGAAATACATTATAGGAACCACCCGCCATTTCCCCAGCATCCAACAGAAAAACCTCGACCAGTAGAGGGTAGTTGGTCCAGGAGGTTGGCAGGTGGTTAGGAGGAGCAAATCAGGTGCCCCATCACTCTCTCCTCTCCAACACATTACCTCCAAAAACCATATAAACACTACAAACAGGTATCTGCCTCTATCTCTGAAATCAAATAAAGAGGCAGAAGACACTGCAGAGCAGGACACTGCGGCACAGGAGCTAGCACAACAATACTCACCCAAATCAGGAACCAAAACTAAACAAGCACAAAGGAAATCAAAAACTTCTGATCATAGGAGACTCCATGATTCGGGAGTTGATACCATCTCCAGCCAGGGTGATGGTCAGATGTCTCCCAGGTACATCAGCATGGAGAGACACTGACCGCGATTGCTAAAATTGTTCACAAAGCAGGAGAAAACATTGATGTCCTAGTACACATAGGGACTAATGATCTCGCCAGCCGGTCAGTTGTGGAGACCAAGGAACACCTGGCTAGGCTGGGTGACAAACTATCATCTATTTCGTCCGCATCTCCTTCTCTGAGATCCTGCCAGTCTGGGAGAAGGGAGCAGATGGACGGAAGGTCAGAGAAGGGGAGATAGGGGAGCTAAACACGTGGCTCAAGGACTGGTGCCAGGAAAAAGGACACAGATTTGTAGGGAACTGGCAACAGTTCTGGGAGCGAAAGTTCTTTAAATTTGATGGACTGCATCTGACTAAAGAGGGAGTCAGTGCATTGGGGCAGAAGTTTGACGTCTTTGCAGAATATTTAAACTAGCAAATGGGGAGAGGGGTGCTGCACCCCATACGTCGAATGGGAAGAACACCCCTTCCCCCTCAGCTAGTGGTCAAACAGGAATTCAGCGTGTTTGCCATTCATTTGCATCACCAGGTAAGAAAAAAGGTTTGTCTCCCCATACGATGCACAGGGGTAATGCCAAACTTCACCCAACAACTAACACTTCAAAATCTGGCCAATGGAAAATCATGTACACAAATGCTCACAGCCTGGGAAATAAGATCCCAGACCTGCAGGCAATAATGTCAGAGGCTAAACTGGACATAGTAGCAATTAGTGAGCGTGGTTTACCAGTAACCACACTTGGGAGACTTCAGTACCTGGCTATGTATTGTTCAGAAGAGACCGAGGTGCAAAAGGGGAGGAGGGCCCTGTATGTTAATGAAAATATCAAAGCTACAGAAATTCAGAATACACATAAGGAGCCAGAAGAACTGTGGGTCACCCTGGAAACAGGAAATGGACAGCCATAAGAACTGGGGTTGTCTACAGGCCCCAGACCAGAGGGAGGACATAGACACATTACTGTTAGAAGATATACAAAACATGACAGCTAAAGGGAGGTTCTGATAATGGGAGACTTCAACATGCCAGATACAGATTGGTCAATACCAGCAGGAACATCTGCCAGAACTAGACTCATAGTGGATTCCCTGCAGGGGAGGGCCTCAAACAACTGGTACAGCAACCCACAAGAGACAGGGCTATCCTAGATCTAGTACTGACTAACAAAGAAGGATCACAGATCTCTAGGGTAGAAGGTCACCTGGGGGCCAGTGACCATCACATGGTATGGTTCAATTTGACACTACATCTAAATCATCCCATTCCAAGGCAAAAACATGGGACTTCAGAGGAGCTGACTTTGATAAGATGGTCAACAGAGTTAAGCTAGCCCTGGCAAAAGAAACACAGGTGAGGAGGTACAGGCAAAGTGGGCAAGCATTAAGGATACAATACTGAAGCAACATCCCATTGTGTTAGACAGAAAACGAAGTGCAAAAGAAGACGGAAACCACTTTGGTTCTCAAATACAGTAGCAGAAAAGGTCAGAGCCAAAAGGCTGGCCTTCAGAAAATAAAGGGAACACAGCGGGATGAAGATAGGGAGGCATACCAAACTGCTCTAAGGGAAGCAGGTAAGGCAGTAAGGCAGGCAAAGTCCCAAACTGAGGAAACACTAGCACGACAGTAAAAGAAGGTGACAAGACTTTCTATAGATACATCAGTGAAAGGAGAAAGTCCAGAGGGGTATTGCTAAGCAATGGAGAAAAGGGAGCATGTGAGGAGGAGGACCCTGTAAAGGCATCTATCCTAAATAGATACTTTTGCTCAGTATTTACTGAAGAAGGTAGGGCAGGGCCCACAGCTCAGCATCATGGACACAGGGGGGAGGGTGAGCACTACTCCTTCACAAAAGAAAGGGTCCTACAAGAGCTTGCTAAGCTCAGGGTGGATAAGGCAATGGGACCTGATGGCATACATCCCAGGGTACTTATGAGCTAAAGGAGGAACTAGCAGAGCCATTAGCAGAATTGTTTAGTGAGTCTCTGAGCACAGGAGAGGTCCCAGAAGACTGGAGAAGGGCTCATGTGATCCCACCCACAAGAGTGGTAGCAGGGAGGAGGCGGGGAACTACAGACCGGTCAGTCTTACCTCAGTAGTGGGCAAGATTATGGAGGCACCTTAAGGAAAGGATAGTGCAACACCTGGAATCCATAGGGGCACAGGATCCAAGACAGCATGGGTTTACAAAGGAAGGTCCTGTCAAACTAATCTCATAGATTTCTTTGACTGGTAACCAGAGTGGTGGACCAAGGGAGAGCAGTTGATGTGCATACCACTTGACTTCAACAAAGCTTTTGACACTGTTCCACATAGAAGATTGATAAATAAGCTAGGTAGGCTCGGGGTGGGTCAGAAGTTGGTCAACTGGGTGGCAAACTGGTTGACTGGCAGAAAACAGAGAGTGGTAGTAAATGGTATACAGTCAGAAGAGATGCAAGTCACAAGTGGGGTACCTCAGGGATCAGTCCTGGGGCCAGTCCTATTCAACATCTTCATTAGTGACCTCGCAGATGGACTAGAGGGTAAGGCTTGTCTCTTTGCAGATGACACCAAGATCTGCAACAGAGTAGATGATCCAGATGGGTGGGCAGAATGAGAAGAGATCTGGATAAACTAGCAGAATGGTCAGAAGAGTGGCAACTGGGATTTAATGCAAAGAAGTGCAAAATCATGCACATAGGGAAGAGAAACCCTGAAGCCACTTATAGGCTGGGAGGAGTTGCTAGCAGTCACAAAGGAAGAAAGAGACTTGGGCATCATCATCACTGATGACCTAAAATCATCAAGCAGACCTCTAAAGCAGTAGGTAAGGCTAGGGGGTGTTAGGGTGTATTAGTAGGGAGTATCACAAGTCGTAAGAGGGAGTAATAATCCCTCTGTACAAGACATTAGTTAGGCCCCATCTGGAGTACTAGTGGCAGTATTGAGAGCCACACCTTCACAAGGACATTAACCAAATTGAGGCAGTCCAGAGAAGGGCAACCAAAATGGTGCAGGGACTGCATCAGAAGACATATGAGGACAGATTAACGGAGCTCAATATGTATACCCTTGAGCAAAGGAGGAGAGGTGATATGATCGAGACATTTAAACACCTTAAGGGCATAAACAAAGTGAAAGAGTCTAACATGTTTAAATATAAGAAAAATAGCAGGACAAGAGGACACAGCATGAGATTAGAGGAGGCCGATTAAGGGGAATGTGAGGAAATTCTTTTTCACAGAAAGGGTGGTAGATGCATGGAATGGCTTACCACAAGAAGTGGTGGCTATGAATACAGTGCAGGGCTTCAAACAGGCATGGGATAGGCATAAGGGAGCAATACAAATGACTATGAATAGATAGGTCACTGACAGAGCAAAGGCCGATGGCACATTTATAAGGTAGAAAAAGAAATGGGCAGACTGGATGGGCCTTGAGGTCCTTATCTGCCGTCAACTTCTATGTTTCTATGTTTCTATGTAAGGCCATTAATATTCTTGGTAAATACTGATCCCACCTTGATTGATTGTCATGTACATGTGCTAATAAATAGGTTTTAATATTTCTGTTAGTTCTCTTTCAGTCCAGTTACTTTGTGGATGATATGGTGTCATGCACATAGATTTGACTCCAAGCTTTACAGAATTGTTCCCATTGTACAGACCTGAACTGTGGCCCATTGTCAGTTACTGTATGTTTTGGGATTCCCCATCTGCAAAATATTTCCATTTCCATTTTTTGCACTAACTCATCTGTATTGGTTCTGCATAAAGGAAAAGCTTCCACCCGTTTGGTGAATTGATCCACAACTACCATGAGGTACTTAATTCCCTTGTTTGTCTTTGGCAAAGGTCCAACTAAGTCTGTGGTAGGTGTTGTCCACGGTCCACTGGGATGATTTACAATCATTTTCCCCATCATTTTTTGGTTACTTGCCTTTGACTCTTGGCATGTATTGTATGACTATACATATTAACATACTAACATACTATTTGCCAGTAGATTAGGCCTTACGGTCTATCGAGTCTGCTCGAACCTTAGATCCTTAGTTGGGTGCCGAGGCCCTCCCATCCCTTGTGCTCCAGAAACCCCTATCATCCATCCCCACCCCCCTGGGACAGGCCATCATCTAATACATCCACTTTCTGTGTTTGTCCCACCCTCTCTTGAAACCCTCCACTGTGGATCTCTGAACCAGCTCGCCAGGCAGCGCATTCCAAGGGTCCACCACCCTCTCAGTGAAAAACCTCCTCCTCTTTTCCCCCCTCACCCTTCCACCTTCCAATTTCAAACCATGCCCTCTGGTGATACCTCCCTGCTTTAGTCTAAAGATCCCCTCCATGTTGACCCTATTTATTCCCTTGAGGTACTTGAAGACCTCAATCATGTCCCCCCTGTCTCTCCTCTCCTCCAAAGAAAACAGGCAGAGCTCCTCAAGTCTGTAGTCATATGTCAAATCCCCTAGCCCTCGTATCATCTTAGTTGCCCTCCTCTGTACCCTCTCCAGGAGCTGTATGTCCCTCTTCAAGTGTGGTCTCCAGTACTGTACACAGTACTCAAGGTGTGGTCTAACCAGTCCATTGTACAGCGGCAGAATCACTTCCCTGCTCCTAGAGGTGATCCCCCTTACGATGCATCCCACTTTCTCATATTGTATCACATCTTGACGCATTTTGGGCCACTAAAATCATGCTCTCAGTCTGTCTAGTGTTTTCTTACTGCTCATATGTCCTGATATAGTGCAATCGTCCATCAGTCGCATGTCTTTCTCAGTTTCTTGGTAAGATCACTTTCCATTCCTCTGGACTTTTAATGTGTAACATCAGTATGTTGTCTACCAGCACATATTGGTGCTCTTCACTCAGCACTTTCCATTTGACAGGTAAACTTTCTATGTCTTCTCCTTCCTGGATTATCTCAATCAATCTTTTTAACTCTGTATCACTTTTCTGTGCTCTTCCGACTTCCTTTCGGTTGAACGGTAGCAGTTGCTCTTTGTCCTCTTCGATATATTCACTTCTTGTGGTCATGACACTACAACATAAATCGGGAATTATTCTCTCCATGTCAGTAACATCTGGTTCAACTTCTTCTTCCTCACTTTCTGTGCTTCGTGATAGATAATCTGCCATTACATTCTCACTCCCTTTGCAGTGTTGTATTTTGAATGTGTATTCTTGTTAGAGTAATGACCATCATCCTAACTTTTTATTGGTGTCTTTCATTGTGAATAACCAGGTCAAGGCATTATGTTCAGTGCACAATGTGACTGGTTTGCTGTCTAAGTATCCTCTGTACTTTTTGATAGCCCACACAATCGCTAAGCATTCTTTCTCTGATGTGTTATACTTTCTCAGTTGCAGTTAAAGTTCTACTAGCATACAAGATCACCTTCTTCTTTCCATCTTCCTCTTGGTATAGCACTGCACCGAGTCTCTTGTCACTTGCGTCTGTAGCTAGATAGAATGGTTTGTCAAAATCTGGAAAGTATCATTTCTCGACTTCTTCTATCTTTTCCTTGATAGTCTGAAATGCTTTTTCTTGGACAGGTGCCCATTCCAGTTTGGTTCTTTTCCTTCTTAACTGGTTCAGAGATTCTGAAATATCTGCCATCTGTTGAATAAATGGTCAGTACCAAGTACATAGTCCAATACCTTTTTCAACGTCTTTTACTTTCTTTGGTTTTGGGAAATCTCAAATGACTTGCACAGTAGCTGGTTCAGGCAATATTCATCCATCAGTTACTATGTGACCCAAAAACTTTATCTGACAGTAAGAAGCTGCATTTCTCCCTTTTTATGGTAAGTCCATGTCTCTTGAGCCTTTGTAATACCTCTCTCAAATGTTCCCAATGCTCTTCCATTGTTCTTGAATCGATGATCACATCATCCATGTAAGTGAAACATAATCGGTATTGAATTCCTCTCAACACTTCATCCATCGTCCTCTGAAAAGTATTAGGTGCATTCTTTAATCCAAACGGTAATATACTGAACTCATACAGTCCTTCACGTCTGATAAAGGCTGTCTTACACCATTCTGTAGCTTCTACAGGTATCTGCAAATATCCACTCCTGAGATCGATAGTCAAAAACACCTGTGCTCTTGTAAGCGTATCTAAAATCTCCCTCATATTCTTCATAGGCTAGGCATCTACTATTGTCACAGCATTTAATTTTCAGTAATCCACACAGAATCTTGTGGTCCCATCTGTCTTTGGTACCAACACTACTGACGATGACCAGGCTGACAAATATAGCAGGATGATTCCTTCTTCCAACATCTCATGTACCTGTTCCCGAATAATCTCTCTTTTGGCAGGTGACTAGGCATATGGTCTACTTCATATAGATTGTGCATTTCAATTCTCTGTTGTGCAGTGAATTAGATCTGTACAGTCAATTCTTTTTGTAAATACCTCTGGAAATTCACTAAGTACTGTCTCCAGTTGTTCATCTTGATTGATGTCTGGTTCCATCAGTCCTTCCAGGCATGGACTTGTGAACACCTTGATATCTTGCAGGATATCCTCAGCTTCCATTGCAATTGCAGTTGAAATCTGGGACTCCTCAGACACACTGCCTTCTGTGGATTCAGGTACTGTCTCAGTTTCTTCTTTCTTTTCTGTCTCTTCCAGTGGTTTATCTTCAGTCGGTTCAGGACTAATCACTGTCTTGTTTGCTATATTGATTGCCATCTGCAGATCTTTGAACATATCGGTTCCAATGATCACTTCAGATACAGCCATGTCAAAGATTATGACTCTCCCTTTCCATGGGATGGCTCAGATACTGAGATTCACTTCTCCCTGTCCCCATGGACTATATGATTTTTCTGACACCAATATGAGCTCCCTCTCTGGTTTCTGCTGGAACCACGTCCATGAGTCAATACTTTGCTTTAGCATTGGCCTTGATATTATGGAAGCAGTTGCTCCAGTATCCTCCAAACCTTGGGTGATCATGTCTCCCAACTTGACTGGCAAGTATAGCAAATTTGAACTCATGACAGATGCTACTATCTTTAGGATACTCTTTTCTTCAGTTATTGCCATTGGTTTAGGCTTCACCTTTTTCTCGTCTCAAACTAAAGTGTTTTTTTCTTTGTTAGCATTCACATCCAGCTTTCCTTTTGGACAATCATGTCTTTTGTGACCTAGCTCATTACATCCATAACATCTTAGTTCTGACGGGTTAGTCCTTCTAGGCTGATATCTCTGTTGTGTCGGTTTGACTGAATTATCTGGCATTGCATTCAACTGAGCCTCAGGTCCTCTCCCCTGGAACCTCTCTCTCCTCTCATAACTATGATCCTCAATAGGTTTTGTTTGACTCAAATTCTCTTGCGATGTTCTCCCTTTTTGGATCAGCTCCTCGATAGTTCTCAACATTGCACCATTAACAAGTTTTATAGCTCAGACTGAAAAGTTCCAACAATAAACTCAACAATTTCTCCTCATGAACATGTGGATAAAGTTGCTTGTACATGTCCCATTTGTCTAGGACTAGCATATCAAGTTGATCTCCGTATCTCTGTGGATAGTCCAACACTCTTCTTAGGTGCTGTCTACTATGAGTTTTGTCAAAATATTTCAAGCACTGGACTCTACATTGTCTCCATTCTTGTATTTGATCCTGCTTGTAGCACCATCATTTACCCACAACACCTCTAACAGCACCTTCAAAATGTTGTACCCACATTTCCTCAGACACTTGAGTTTGGCATAAAGTACATTCAAAATTCTTGAGAAATTCAGAAGCATCTTCTTTTCTCTCTCCACTGAACACTGGAAGATTTCCACCAATCCATGGCACAACTATGGAAATTATGGGCGTTATAGCTCTCTCATAGGTCTGCGACATAGTCTGCCTCCTTTGTGGAGTTTCTTGGCCTTCACATCTTCTCATTGGGGTTTCAGGTACTTCATGTATTCTAGTTACATTTGTAGCAGGAGTACTTTCTCTTCTTTCTGGCATACCATTTAAGTTCTGAAGGCTATTCATTATCTTGTCTATGAATACTTCTAGCTTTTGCTCCATGCACCTTTCTAACTTGCAACTCATTCTCCTTTCAACCTCCTCAGCATCAAATGACATATTTTCCATAGGCATTTCTCTGGGAAAACCTCTACCAAATCATAGAGGCATCGTTATCCTCTCTGCCATAGGTGATTCACTGTTTTTTGGATTAAATTCTGGTGTTTCCACAGAAGGAAAATTCGCTCCATAGATGTTTATTAAGTGTACCCTTTGGTGAAATATCCTACCTGTAACTGATACATATCTCCCTTCAAATGCAGCAATCTCCTGTTTCACCTCCAAAGGAGTGTTTTTTTCTAAGGAGAACCACCACCCCTGCTTTCTTGCTGGAGGGGTGTGAAGAACCCACCACTTTTCCCACCCATGAATGGCAGAGTTTTTGATGCTCAATGTCTGACAGTCTTGTTTCCTGAAGAAAACAGATATCAGCTCCCAATCCATTAAGACAGTGTAAGATTTTCGCTCTCTTTGTGGGTGAATTGATGCCCTGGACATTTAAAGATGTCACTTTAATCGTACCCATGGTGACTGATCTGTTTGATAATGCTGTCTAACCCTTCCACATATGTCAGATTTTCTGGTCTGTCTCCCCCTCCCGAGCACCCCCCAAACAATCCATGGATTATATCGCAAGCACAGCCAATACTATAATACTTTACCATTACTAAGTCTACTTGCCAGTAATTTGTGTTAACTAGTACAACCAGTACTGTGGAACGAAAACAAAGTATAACCATTTTTAACATTTAAAAAAGAGAAAAAAACCAATTTTTGTTAACTTTAACAGTTACTTCCTAGGTATATAGATGGTAATTTGCAGTTTGCGAATAGTTCGTTAACCGTAGCTATGTTGCCTGTATATAAATACAAAACAGGCCTGACCCTTGAGGTGTCAGCAATAAAAAGATACGTTACAGAGCAGCAGGTGTGGTTAATTAGGCCTGAGGCCCACTATTTCAGCTCAGTGCTGCCACTAGGTGGTTCCCCTACTATGTTAGGGGCCTGGGGAGCCACAGCTTATAGTAGAGTAACCCATCCTCCCCTCACCTCACCCCTCATACCCTTCCCAGACAAACTTAGTCTTACTTTCTTATTAAAAATAAAATCATTAAACCGCCAGGGGAAAGTGTTCTCCCCTCTGATGCAGTCAATATATACCCATGCTCTGAATCTTGCCCCTACACTTCTTGAGAGAATAGTGTTGTTAAACTCTCTGCGTTCTGTAAGAGCAAGGTTTTCAAGACCCTAAGTTATTCAGCGTGCCTCCATGGGGTGAATAATATCAGGGAAAGTGTTCAAAGCAGAGGGGCATAGGGGATGTTTGGAGAGTTCAAATGAAAAGATTGTCCATCATTTAAAGGCGGGTTTCATCCTTCAAGAGTTATAAAAGATAAGTCTCATATGCAAGTGTTCAGGTCTGGGATCCCGTAGCGTGGCCCACCTCTTCTTCCGTTGCGGTAACTGTTTCCCTGGAGAGGAGCTCTTGTAAATTGGCGCTGAGGTGGGAGGGCCATGACACAGCCGTGAGGTAAGATCATCAAGGGCAGCCAACCCTGCACCATGCCACCCAGTTAATGTCCTGCTCCAAGGCCACTGAGCGAAGCTCAGGCACCCAAATCCACATCTTGTCCAGAGTTGGGGCTGCTTCGTAAAGCGAGTCAAACATCTGAGACCCCTTCCCGGAGAAGATTTTTAGCCGAGCTGGGTACTGTAACTGGATTTTTATGTTTTTTTCCTTAGCCGCTCTGATAATATCTTCGACCTGTTTTCTCTTAGTATTCAGGAGGTCTGAGAAATGTTGGTCGAAGGATATTCGTTGGCCATCTAGAGTTAGGTCTTTCTGTTTCCATGCTGTATGCAGTACGAGCTGCCGATCCTGAAAGTTAAGCATTCTCACAATTATGGAGCGGGGTTTAGCATTCTGCTCCTTTGGATTTTGCACCAGAGATCAATGAGCCTGCTCGATAGTCAATGGATGATCTGTAGCCACTTTTAAAACGGAGTCCAGTATGTGTGCCAAAAAGCTCTCCATGCAATCAAAAGAGTCCTCTAAGCCTTCCAATACTCCAAAAATCTGAAAATTATTCCATCTTGAGCGGTTCTTCTGGTCATCTATTTTTAACTGCAGCTCTTTTTCTTGGGTAAGCAGATAGAGTATAGCCCTGTCGTGCTGACTGCTCGAATAAGCCAACTCTCCCACCGCTTGTTCAGTAGCTGTGGTGCGTTTATCAGTATTTTTCAGATCAGCTTTAACATCTGCTACAGAGGACTCTACATGATGGAGTGTTTTTAAATTATTCCGTCCAGCTTCTCCATTATTGCTCATTGATCCATGGGCTCTGCTCCCTCTTTGGAAATCACGATACTTGAGACAGGGGATACGGGTCGGGAGTCGCATGGTAGGCCCTGTTTTCTTTCTGCCATCATTAATGCTTTAATTTTTGTGGACTTTGAATTTTTTTCCTGATTTTAGTTGTAGCCATCTCTCTCTCCCCTGGGCTCTAAGTTTTGGAGAGTTGGAGGGCATTGACTTAGCTGATTTTTTGATTTAATTAATAGCGGTGGCTCATGGAGCTCTGAGGTTATGCTGCCATGGGCTCCGTTACATAACTGCAACCTAGCAATTTCTTCACAGCACCTCATGAACGTGACAACTGTCATTTTTCAAATCCTGGCCAAAATGTGTTTTTAAACCTGTTCACAGAATGACATTTTGCCAGGGATTTGAAAATGTTCACCTACTGCATTCGTTAAGTGGATTAATAAGAAGGCTATGCTGAAAATATGGTGTAGAAATATGGTACAATGCCCGGTTTATGACTGAATGTTACACTATTTCAGCGTTCACTCATAACTTCACTAATTTTCAATATTTTGATTTCAACCTTTCAACATAGACATTTTTCAACACCACCTCATAAACGTGACGTGCCATTTTTAGAATCCTGGATGAGATGTGTTTTCATACCTCTGGTGTGAAATAACATTTTGGCCAGTATACTATAAATGCCACATATGATGTCTGTAAGGCGAGTCCTAAATCAAGTATCTTCAAAATCTGGGGACAGAATTGCAAAAAAACCAAATTGTTTAACAAGCAGCCAACATTCGGCATTGACAAATGCTTGTTATAATAGCAATAAGATACTCCCAGGGGTTATGGTAATGTTCAAGTTAATCACCCCCTGGGGCAGTATTTATTTAAAAATGTTTCACCAGGCCGGCCCGGTGGCACTGAGGGTTGAGGTGCTGGATGCCACACCTTGAGCTATGCCGGTGACCCGGGTTCAGAAACAGACTCGGACTGCTAGGGGTCGGATGGGGGGAAAAGGATTGAGCATCCCAACAGGTGCTCTCCTCTCCTTCCTCCTGGGGTGGGTCACCGTGGTGTATATAGCACCCATAGCTCCTCTGCTGGTGGAAGCACGGGCAGTACGGGGCACACAACTCTCTGCAGTCAAGTGTAGGGAGGACGCTGTCAGGCACTTGATGATGGCATGCATCAGCACATCGCTCATCTGGACCTAGTCCTCTGCACCGGCATCCTCAGGGGGTACCAGGGCGAAAATGGGGAAAAAATACATACACCCCGGCCCATTGAGCAACATGAAACTGGGGGGGGGGAGCCATGAATGGACCTAGCGGATGGAGTAGGAGGGGGTACGAGGCTCCCTCTGAAAGCCCAAAAGGAGCCGGGCAAGTATAAAAAATAAAAATAAAAAAAGCTTTCACCGGGAAGACTCACTGAGCCGGGACTTGTTTCCAGATGCAACCTGGAGGAAAGGGGAGGGGAAGATACAGCAATGAAAAATTTACAACAAAATATACAGAAAACCATATTTACAGGAAAACACTGTAAAGTACTGCCCATTGTAAAGTAACTGCTGATATATGGCAAAAGAAAAGTAATGGAGGGAGGAGACTGGGAATAAAGGAAGGGGAAAATTGAGGGAGAAGGTATGGAAAAAGTGTTAGGTGCAGGAACAGATGGGGGAGGAAGTTATGAGGAGAGAGGAAAAGAGCAGCAGGGGAGGGCAGCAGAGGGAAGAGCAGCAGGAGGAGGGACATGGACTGAGGGGCAGAGGGATGGAGTTCCCCAATTTTGGCAGGTGGTGTGAGAATGCAGATTGACCTTTAGAGGTAGATCAGATCAGGTCAGTTCTGGGGTGATCCAGGGGAGGTGATTTCCTTGTACTCTGATCCATCTGAGAGGGGCTAACTTATTCCATATGGTTGTGAATTTGTTGTGTAAGAACTGCTAAGCTGAGTCAATGGAGGATGTAGAAGTGTTGGGGGACCAGTCAGCAGTTGATAGCTCAGCGAGAACAGGATTAAAGTCTAGTGATTTGTAGGAGTGGGCCACAATGTATCTAGCAGCGATGACACAGTGCGGGTGGGTAGTGAGGGCCCAATCAATAAGTGTGTGATTGAGGGATTTATTATTATGGTGGTTGTGATTGGAGATGAGTTGGGTCAGGTTGAGTGAGGAGATGTCGTTATGAGTTTTAGTATGTTGCTGGGATAGCCAATTGAGATTAAAGTCACCAAGGACATGTAGTTCCCCTGTGAAGGTATAGGGCAGGATGGTAGACATGAAGGCAGTTACTGAGGAGGTTAAGCTAGGGCATCAATAAACACCCAATACAGAGATACAGGTGGAGGAGGGAGAGTATGTTTAATGATGAGACGCCATATGGTCGACAGAAATGGATGTGTGTGTAGGGAGAATTTCAGGGAAGTGGCTATGTACATGGCCACACCTCCGCTATGACTGGCTCTGTCTATAAGGCACTTGGCTGTGACTCATACCGTGTTACACTCACACGGGGTGATTAACTTGAATATTAACATAATCATAATCTCTGGTCATACCTTACTGGTTGATTCACATACACACTATAACAGGTGCAGCCAAATCATTACAGTTGACCCAACAAGTGTAGGTAACATGTTGAGAGTGTCTTACTTTGGTACTACGGAGCCAGAAGTAAGACTTGAAGGGATGCCATCCATTGAACCTGTAAAATAAAATATAGGAAAAGGGGTCACAAAGGATCCATAGTTCTTAGGGGGTAGATAGAAAGGATAGGACATGCTAGACGTAGAGTGATATTTATCTGATGGGAAGGGAGTCAGCATCCTGTTGGACCTGTTAAAGTAATGGGGAAAAAAAGGTTAAAATGAAGAAAGTACAGTAGCAAGGACTGAGACAGAGAGCAGAGAGATACGAAAGGGGTATAATGACAGCATAAGGAGTAAAGAAAAAGGGGGCTTTAGATAAAAAAGTTACAGACAGAATACAGCAAGAAGATGGAAATACAGAGAAAAGAAATAAAATAATGAACAGATAAGAAGCTGACCCACTGGCACAGCAGTAGGACTATTGCTCACAGTGCCAATGGCCTAGATTTAGAATGATCCAAGACAGTCAGAGGACCAGCCTGGAGAAGGAGGACAGGACACTCTTCATCCGGGGAGGGAGAGACTCACATCCCACTGGACTCCTGCCACCTGGGTTGCCCACAGTTGGTGGTGCAGGGGATGCAAGAATGAGAGGCAGAGCCGTTGCAGGACACCCACAGGTTGGCTGCACCAGGCCTCGCTTTACAATATGTGTTCCTGGTGGGGAGGGGCATGGAGAACATGGAAATAGTACACAATGACCAGGCAGAAAAAGCCACAGCAGCAGTCCCTTCCCACATCAGACCCTAGCTGTAGCACTCTTGGATCTGATCCACACCTTCACCTGCCCCCTTCCTGGGTAGCCAGAAAACTGTGCAGAAAAAATGTGAAAGACTGATGGCATACCCGGCACCAGGGGGTAAGCTTGGAGGGGGGGGCAGCACAGGACTGTGTCGTGTCGCAGGGGGGTGTGAGGACCAGGATAAGCTACAGTAGGGTCTCAGTAGGGAGGGTAGCTTGCTTAGGAGGAAGCAGAAGGAGGTTCTCATCCTTAGCCAAGGGAGCATAAGGAATGTTTAGAAAAATATTGCTGGGGGGCAAAAATTATTTAAAACCCTAGATGGCCTAGTGCCAATTAGTTAAAAGCAGTAACCCAGGTGGGCTACTGGGGACACCTGGCTACTGGGGACACTTGGGCTAGCTGTCCCAGCTAAATTTAACATTGGTGTTCCAGGGTGCCATAGCTGTCCCACATGGGGCCAGTAATTTATATAATACCCCTGGCTGGCTGGTTTCCCTGGTGACCAATGCATTAAAATAATGATTTCCCTGGCGTCGAGTTCCCTGAGCCCTGATATTATTTTGGCAGGAAGGGAGGTAAAAAGACGCACTGGAGCTAGTGCAGCAGCTAGATCAATGTAGTAGTTAGAGTGCCAGGCAGCACTTTGCACTCCAGCCGTCGAACTCGGGCTGTGGCCTGCTCTGTTCAGGCAGGAGAGTAGGTCAGGAACTCATCGGGAGGAGAAAGGAGCGCTTGCCTTCATGTAACAAAGCCACCACTCCGGCAGCAAATGTAGTTGTCCTATTGTCCTAGGAGGCTGTGAAGCATGAAAAGTGGTGGTAGGCTGCAATTCAGAGAGAGACTGAGACACAAACATGTCAGATTTTCAGTCTCCTCAGCTCCGCACCATGGCTACATGTGCCCTGTGGAAGATTTTGTTGTTGCTCCGGGGGTGGGTAACATCGGGAGGCAGCAAGAGCCTTCCCGTTAAACAAATAGGAGGCACAGGTAAGTTGTATGCGGATGCTCTCCCTAGTGGGAGCAACAAGAGAAGCCCTGCTGTGTTCCAACCCCACGTCCAAGTATCTGTGACAGTAGGAGGCGGCAGGTGGGGGGTTATGAAGGAGCTGAATATGGCAGGCTGTGCGCCGAGTATTGGGGTCTGAGTATGAGATGGGGAAGGGGTGAGGATGTAAGGAGGGCTGAGTATGAGACAGAGGAAAGAGGGGTGAGAGTGCTGCACAAGGTGCGCAAAGCAAGAGATGTGGTCCTTGGTGCCACTGAAGTAGCACTTATGGGGCTCCGACTGCAGAGACCAGTGCATGGGTGACAATGATGAAGCAGTGGGTTCTCGCTGTCACTGGTAATGTCACCCTAGCTCTAGTAATCAGCCAGGCTGATCAGAACAGCTGTTTGCTGGCGGTGTCCTGCAGATGAAAATAAAATGCTGCCACATGATTAGTGCAGCATTTTCTTTTCAAGTACAGACCACTTCAGGTAAAACAGCATCACAATCAGCCTGGCCGATGATTCGTGTGATACTGTTGAGCCCCTTGCAGAGCACTCTGCACTGGATAGACAGTGTCACACCCCTAAAAAGCAACTAATTTCAAGAAGTTTGCTGCGTGAGCGCGCATGGCAAACTTAAAAAGTGCAGAGTGCAGAGTCGTTAGTGGTGGGAACTTTAGAATTCAAACATGAAAATAAACATCACACCAGCACTCTGAGATAGTGCTTCCTGATCCAGTGAAGACCATGCAGCTGATGATCCAGTGTGCGTGACGTGGGGTCACACATCAATCAGCTGACATTTCGGCATAGTCTTTATCAGAGTTCTTTTGGCATGCATTGAATAAAACAAACTTTTTCCTACTTTGAGGCAAGCTGCAATTACTTTGAATGCAGTTTTGTGTCTTTTGGATAATAGTTCTACAGAGGAGTTACTGTTCGTGCAATATTTTCTCTGCCTGCCTAGCACCAGGTTGGTACAGCCATTGAGGCTGGAGCCCCTCACATGCTTTTGTTCTATTCGGTCAGGCTTGTTCCCAGGCAAGCAGTCTCTGGTACATGCTGCCTCCTGACTGGCTGAAATTTGCAGGTAAAGTTGGTTCCTACCTACAACCCATTTCTACAGTGCTTTGCAGTCTGTGCAGTTTATCTTTGTTTACTGCTAGTGTCCCAACTTTGGCATCTTGCTGCTGGTTTAATTCAAATACCACAATGCTGCCTTCACAAAGTCCTAGCCCCACTGACTGTTCTGGGGCCAGGGATGTGTTTATTACACTGGGCACTTAGCCCATGTCTCTGTTGTGTGCGCCACAGTGGAAGGTGGCCACATGGCATCACTCTTGGCACTGGCATCCATACATCTTTTCCATCTCAGCCCTGCTGACTGTCCTGGGGCCAAGAAATACCTTGCTGGGTGCCCAATGGCACAACTGACCTTGAGAGCTGGCTCTGCTTCCTACCCTGGAGCCAGAACCCTATTTTGGAGCAGGTGCACTGTCCAATTGCTGCCACAGAGCTCCAGCACTGTTATGCACACAGTATGCATACGCAAACAGTGCAACATGGCACCGTGCTACTCTGGCTCCATTACCTGGCCCCACTGTGTGTCCTGGTCATGGGGAACCACAACTGATGCTGCTCTTTCTTTTCCTGCCCCCACCTCAGTACAATAAGAGGATAGAGAGGCCCGAGAACAGGGGGACTGTGTGGTGACGGCTGCAGAAATCTCAAGTGGAGTTTGAGTTTAAATCCCACCAGGGCTCCTGCCGGTCCCCACCTCAGCAGTCCTGGGGACCAGAGGGCAAAGACAAGATTCTGGTGCTGGAGGAGGCAGTAAAGGTAAGTCCCAGATTTGGGGGGGGGGGGAAGCTTACAGTAGCATATGATGTGGCAGCATCATTTTTACAGTCCTGTACCAGGGAGTGTCATTTGGAATGTGAGGGCTGAGCCTGGTCCCAGCACTAATTCAAAGCTGGAAAGGTCTCCCCGCCCAGTTGCTGTGCCCAGACAACCCCCACACACACTCACACACAAAGTCAGGACAATTCTGACTAACTCTCCTCTGGACCAGCTAGCCCCTTGAGGTAAGCCCATGACAGCATATAAGGGGACAGGCAGTGAGTACCAGGGGTCACTGGTGACCACACCCTAGGTCAGAGGAGCTAAAAGAGAGCCTTTAACTACCAATTAAGGACTGAAAATAACAAAGGTAAGTGGTTCAACACACACATGGATAATGAGCATTTAATAACTGGCCAACCATTTTTTACTGCTGAAAAGCGGTGTGTAATTTTTTGTTATTACCAACTGGTTATAATAGCAGTCGCTCCACAGAAAAGCTGTTTTCATTGTCTCCAGACACTACATTCTCAACTCCACACACAGCAGTGTGCTAAATCAATAAATAATGTTAAATCAGAATAAAAAATAACCTTGGAGTTTATATCCACTATAGTCTCTTAGAAAAAGCATACAAGTACTAAGAATACCACTTCAGGCACACACATTTCTTGACCTAAAAGATTCTCATACAGGCACTAGATCAGAAGTTGCTAGGTAATGAATTCCAAGGACTTTCCAGCAGTCATAAAACTATCTTTGGCCCTTTCTCATTCCAGCCATCAGAACTGATATACAGTATATATATAAGGATCTTTCTTTCTTTCTTCCTTCCTTCCTTTCCCAGGATAGCCCAGCTGAGATGCAACATTTCATTTTCAGTGGGGTCCTGCTTCCACACATTTCCACAGCTAGGTGGATTATAGCACGAGGAGGTTTGGAGATTTACTCAAGGTCACACAGTGGTATTGTGCTCTAGTAGGGTTTTTTATCAGTGTATTTTTATTGATTTTAAATTATACATACAGTTACAAATATATACAATATAATAAAATAGACAAACATAACAGATGTATGAGGGGGTTTGAACCTGTGATCTCCCGAACTATTCCTTTTTTTCTTAAACTTCTTTGTTTCAAGGTGGTAGTCATAGACAGTACATTCCATTACTCAGTGTGGGACTATGGTACATAACGTCCTAGTCATTCCTACTGAGATAATAAAATAAGTGATACACATTTTGAATGCTTGTTGCTAATGCCATAACTGTAAGTGGTGGTAAATCATAGAATGGTTATTGTTCATGGTTCACCATAGTCAGTCTGGTACAACTGAATAAAGTTCGTAGCGCCTGCTCCAAGTGCCTCTGTGTGTCATTTCACTCCAAAGATAAACATCCAGTCATTTTGAAATAGTCCATGAAAGAGAGAAAGAGGAACATAGAACTGTTTCAACCCAGTGTAGCTATAACAAAGAACTGGGCTGTAACACAACAAACAGATAAGCTGATATTGTGTACGAGACGAGCAGTTACGGTGATGGTAAGCTGGGTGACATGAATTCCCTCGGTCCAGCACAGGAGTGAATACAAGGTGGTTGTGAGCCCATTCCTCAAGGGTTTCCTACTACCCGTTAGCCTGTTGTGAGAGAACCAATCTACCCTCTAATTCTTCAGTCAGTGTCATAAGGGGCAGCCATACCCCCATGAATTTGATCCGTCTGGAGTCTGAGGTCTGCCGTCATTGTTTTCCAGCCTGTACATACCTTTCACTGTAATGATCCAGTCCTCCAGTCTGGGACTCGTCTGGGAGAGACACCTTTTAGTAAAGGCTTTACCCACTGCCGCCAGTAAGATACCCAGAAAGGCTTTTTGGTGGTTGGTTCGTCTGCCTGGGGGTAGTCTGCCTAGTACCAGGGCTTCAGTTCCAGGGGTACTGGTCATCCCTGCCACTGTTCCAAATTTTGGACCTAGTTAGTCCAGAAGGGCCGAATGACTGGGCAGTCTCAAAATATATAAGGGGTCCCTACTGCCCCACAACCCCACCAACACTGATCCGTGTGACTCCCAGTATAGCATTTAGTCTTAGAGGGTGTGAGAAAGAAGTAGTTAACAAGATTTCACCTGACTTCCATCGAGCTGTTGGAGGCTGAAGAATGGAATACTCCCTCGCAGAGACCCTCCCAGCCTTTTGGGATAGTGTCAGGCCAGCCTCACTTTCCCATGCTGTCTGGTAAGTGTGTGTGTGTGGGGGGGTGGATCTCCCTGCTGCTACATATAGCTTTGAACTAGGTGAGAGATTCAGTGCAGTTCAGTATTTGGCTCTCCCCAGCATGTTCTGTTACACAGATTAAAGGATGTAGGTCACATAGGATAGCCCTGATTCTATTGCCCTCTCTAAAGAAGGATGATACTTGTAATTACTTAAAGAAATCAGATCTATGTAAAGTAAATTCCATTTGCATTTAGCAAAGGGTTTGATGACACCATTGTGTAAAACTTGTGGAAACCTAAGCAGTTTCGGACCCCTCCATCTCTGAAAGGCAATATCTGATTAGGGCGGGAGGAACTGTACACACCTATCTCGTTATGTAAAACAAGGTACTCTTGGTATTTGTTTTTTTTTCAGACCTGACCCTAGTTAGAATAAAGCTATTTGAGCCATGGATTTGTTGCGGAAAGGGCCACATGTTTTCCGGGTGAGTGCCAAACATCTCATGGGGCTTACTGCCTATAATATCGCTATTGTTCTCTATTGTTATCCACATATTTTATGGGCTGTCTTATTTCTAAGCTATCCATGGGAGGAGTTGGACCATCTGATAGTATATTCTTAGGTCAGGTAAGCCCCCCCCATTGCCCGAGGCATCTGCAAATCTCCCCATTTTATCCTGACTTTTTTACTCCCCCCACCAAACAAAGTGGTGCAGGGCTTCAATGAGCTTTACCCAGTCTGTAGGGAGGACCTTAAGGGGCAATATGTGGAAAAGGAACAGGGAACATGGTGACACATTCATCTGAATGGAGTCCACTTTGCCTAGTAGGGATAGGGGAGGACACTGCCAGCGCTTCAAATCTGCTAGGACCTCGTAAATCAGTTTTCCATAGTTCGATCGGTACGTCCCCACAAGCCCCGCCAGCAAGTGGACCCCAAGATATCTGATTGTGGTGGTCACCCAGGTGAAAGGAATCCGCTGTCTCAGCTCTGGCATCAGTGCCCAATGATCAGGACCACCGCTCTCTTCCCTTCATTAATTTTAAACCCAGACACTATCCTGTAATCCTGTAGGACCTGCTGCAGAGCTGGAAAGGTGAACAGTGGATTCTGGAGGTAGAGAATGGTGTCATCTGCATATAATGATATCCTGTGTTTCTCCCCTCCCACCCGAATACCTTCCGAATGACTCCTAAGTTGGTGCTGTAAACACAAAACCCCACTGCCTCCACCTTTTAGAATAAAAGGCTTTAGAACCTTTAGTCTCAAACTGGAATTGAAAGAGGGCAACTCATCTATGGTTCTGCTTTATTTGATGGGAAACAGTGTGCAGTTTCCAGTTGCAGATATTGTTAGGGGAACTCTTTTTGTGAGGCGTGATGTCTCTCTTCCATGGTGGATCAGCACACAGGATTCTGTTTTGGAGTGGCTGCAGCAGGTGCAAGGTGGTAAACCACTCATACAGTACCTGCTTTCAAGATAATCAGGACTGTCCACTGTAACCTCTACATAAGTGTTCCCACTGTGACCTGTAACCATGTAACTCACCATAGTGTACTGCAGCTTAAGCCCTTTGCACCCTACACGTACCAAGGACCCCGAATAAAAACGAGGTATCACATCAAATAGAACAATCCAGCCATATGCATTTTTTTACTTTCTGTTAATTAATCCCCCTCAGCCAGCCCTAGCCCATCTCAGAACCCAATGCTGTCCCAGCCTCCTCACCTCCACCATCCCCTAGAACTAAGAAACATAGAATTTGTCAGCAGAAATAGACTCCTCGATCCATTGACTCTGCCCTGACGTCCCTTTCCTAATCTAACTTGGCAGAACCTAACTGGTCTCTGGTGATCCTCTCTGCCTCTTTGCTAACATTCCCCTATGTCTATCCCACACATCAGTGAAGTAGTCCTTTTTCACATCCCTCCTAAACTAATTCCCTTCCACCATCACTGTATATCCCCTGGTCCTGGTGCTCTTTCTCATTTGAAAGAGACTTCACTCCTGCACCTTGTTTACCCTTATGAGGTACCTGTAGGTATCTATCATGCCCCATCTTGCTCTGCTCTCTTGCAGGGTCTACCTGTTTAGATCCCTCAGTCTCTCTTTGTAGGGCTTCTTGTGCAAGCCCTGTACCATTTTAGTTGCTTTCCGCTGGACTGCCTCCACCTTGTCTGTGTCTTTTATTCAATTTCAATTAAATTTTATTTTTTTTCACCAGGAATAAACCATTAAGAAAAACTCATTTGCAAGGAGGTCCTGGGAGGACAACATAAAATACAGTAGAGAACAAAAACAATTCAAAAGCAATTCATCTGGTACAGTCAGGTGAAACAAGTACAATAGGGAACACAGCAATTCATAGGTACAGTGCAGGAAGAACAGGAACAATGCGATCCAGGGCAATGCTAAACAGAAAAGGGAACAGAACAAGTTTTGGGGAATTACAGTAACAATGCAGTCCTGACAGCTACACAAAAATTAAAGACCACAATGTAACCCCCCCTACAAATGGGGGTTCCCGAAAGTCTTCCTTGGGTGTGACTAAATGCCCACTGCCAGGCTGGTATCTGGTGTCTTAGCGTTTTAAAAGTGTTTGTGTGAGAGTGCCTTAATTCCTCTGTGCTCTGTCTCTTTAAGAGCTGCCAATAACATGGTGCTTATTTAATCTGAGAGGGGGCTGTGTGTTTCTATGCTCGAGTCCTGCCTGGGCTGCCAGATAATCGCTCCGTTCTGCCATCGCTGTTTGCGTAGAGGGAGTTCTGTTAGAAGCTGTACTTATTTGCTGATTATTTATTAGAATAGTGATAATATTGTAGTTTGTTTAACCTGCCTTCTGTGCAGCATGGACTTTATATATTGCACCACCATCTTGGTCCAGGACTGCTTATTTGGACCAATCAGTAGCTTTGGGGACTCTAAAAATGGAGCCTGTCCCCCAGGGTCTTGTGGGAGCAAATTTCTGTAGGAATTGTAGGTTTTACATTTTGGCACCAAAACAGACCTGGAGGGGGAGCCCTTGCTTTGACAGACAGATGGATCAACCAACCAGAACCTTTTGGACCAAAGGGAAATTCCCAAGCTGCCTACCGCAGGTAGTCAGTCTGGAGTTAGAGTTTGCAGAGTAAACAGTTAAAGTGATTTGAGCAGCAGCTCCTGTGTAGTTCGCATGGGAGATTGGTGGAAAGGCTGAGTCTGGCCTGTCTGCCTGTAGTCCCTCGAGAGGGAATCTTTTGAAAGGCTTAATAATCTAGAGTGTATCCGAATTGAGTGAGAGAAAAGCCTTTGAAGTGAGACCGGGGCTTAAACCTGAAGAAGACCAAAGATTTGCTGTATGCGATTGGCCTGTCAGGACATCCATTCACCATAGAACTCCCGGTTTTGCTCAGAGACACTGATACTGCTGCCGGACTGCTATCCTCTTTGTGGTATGGTGGTTGCTTTACTATAAATGTGCTGTGTGCTGTTAGTTGGTCACAATTTGGTTCCCCACTGTTTAATTGTGCCACGCTTGCTGGAAGCTGCATCCAGCCTTCCTGGACTGATTTCCAAACTGTTTTACCCAGTCTGGGCCCTGCCACACTGGCCCAGCCAGCTACTTCAGGCGCAGAGAACACCATCGACAAGAGACATCTCGAACAGGAATGACATCTCGGTGATTTGTGTGGGCCCTGCTTCTCCTGGCATACCAGTTGTCAACCTGCAGTCTCCATTTCGTCCTTCCTGTGTCTTGCATTGGGTAGTGTGAGTAACAATCAGGGTAGCTCCCTGCAACAACAGCTAAATCTCAAGTGTTGTCATCTGATTGCATTGTTGTTTTTCCTTTCACGAACTGAGCCTTCAGGCTCTGTATTACGAACTGTGTGTGGTTGTGCATGCCTTTTCTTTTCATCACAGGGCCCCAACCAGCTGCGACGCCGGCCTACCCCGGGCAATGTTCCAGGCTAGCCCACCTTACTTCCAACTGGGTACCCAGAGCGTGTGACTGTGTAGGGACTAAAAGTGTTCGCATAATTGCCTAACTAGATCAGTTTTCGAATCAATCACCTGATTACACCCCTCCCTTGTTCAATTCCCCTGAATAAATCAGATCTAACTCTTTTTGCATTTAATCTGACTGTGGTTCCAGTTTGTACCAAAAGCACTGTACTGTTGTTATTTGCTGTGCCTAACCTTGTTTTACAGGGGTTCTCCAGGGTCGAACTGGTGGAACCAGCCCTGGTGGTAAGTGCAAACTGTGTGGGGGATTGTATGCTGAATAAGGGCTACTGTGAAAGTGTTTGTTGCATATTGTCTAGGCCACTAGAGGGGAAAGAGGAGGGTTACAGTGTCCCGGAGGGCTGTACCCAGGTTAGCCTTGTTACTAACAACCCTGTCCTCTGGGTGGAGGCACCCGATTCAGTACCCAGGCCCCTTAACCTGCAACTAGCCAAGCAGGCAGAGGTAGTAGCCCTTTGGATAGTGCCACCTAGGGGTTACAACAATATTAAGTGCAACAATTATGGCTTAGGAGACGAGAGGAAGGTGTACGGAAGGAGGCAAGCATTGACAAGGAGAACATGAAGAGGGATGGGGAGAGAAGAAGAAGAATCAGCATTTATGTAGCACTTTTAATATACAGTATCCCAAAGCACTTTACAAGCAATGCTAGACTGGTAGTGAAGTGACTGAATGTGTGGTGGCAGCCATATCGCACATCATCACCCACACACAGCCCGGATAATTGCATGAACCAGTTTATGGGAAGTGGAATGTTGGCCAGGACACCGGGAATGTTCCCTGCTCTTTGTGAAGAGTGCCCTGGGTCCTTTTATTTCCACCTGGACACCCACCAGGACAACACCAGGATGGGCAGAAGGGACCCCGGTTTAAAGTCTCATCCGAAGGACAGCACACCCCAGCAGTACAGCACCCCCCAATACTGCACTCGGATGCCAGCGATTTTTAGGTGCAAGTCCAATCCCAGTGTGGGACAAGAACTCACAACCTTCTGGTCTAGAGGCAGATGTGCTACCAACTGAGCCACAATGACACCGACAGGGGGGATAAGAGTTCTAGGACTAGATGGGAGGGGATGAGGGGAAGGTGACTAAGGGGATGGGGGAGATAGGGGGAGTAAGAGTAGGCAACCTGTGAGAGCTAGGTGGAGGAGAGTGCTAAGGGCAGAGAAAAAAAGGGGGAATAAGTGCCATAGAGGACCTTGTGGAG
Source organism: Neoceratodus forsteri (assembly GCA_016271365.2). Taxonomy (NCBI): domain Eukaryota; kingdom Metazoa; phylum Chordata; order Ceratodontiformes; family Ceratodontidae; genus Neoceratodus; species Neoceratodus forsteri. The sequence goes on along the minus strand of CM028131.1, from coordinate 1,399,189,360 downwards.
AGGGGCTTATGAGTAGCATTGGCAATTTTCCTTCAGCAGGGGCTTTATAAGCAATTTGAATGTGGGAAGACTAACAAAGTGGGACAACTTTACGATCCTTTGGAGGGAGTTCCACAATGTGGGTAGGAAGTGGCTAACAGAGAAGGCGCCAAAGCGTGATCTGATCCAAAGTGTATCAAGCAGAATGTAAGCATATTTTCTAGGAGCATAAGTGCAGGGTGTGAACTTAAAGATAACAGATATGTACTGGGGGAGTCTGTTCCTGATACCTTTGTAAGTCCATATAGAGGCATTGCACCACCTTCTAGTCGCCAACGAGGTCCAGCCTAGCTGGGCGTTTAGCGAGCAGTGGTCAGGGGCGGAGGAATAGCTGGTGCAGTGGCACAGGGGCCCGACACACTTAGGGGCCCATTTGTAAAAATCAACTTTTTCTCAGTCACTAACTTGACTTGTCTGTACTGCCTGACAGCCCCGGCTGACTCACTAACTGAGAGCTGTCATCCATAGCCTGCCATGGCCGGTGCCACTTCTACTTCCGTACTGCAGATGGCAGCACTGACAGAGTTGTGGAACTTGCAGGTCGGGAAGGAGTCGGGAGCGTGCCGCGCAGCCAGGCAAAGCAAGTGGGCGAGACGAGACGTGGTTCTCACGCATCACGCAGCGTGCACTTTAGTGCACTACTCAGGCAGCAGCAGCCCCCCCCCCCGAACCACACCGTAGTGGATGTAAGTATTGGATTACTGTGTATATTGTAATTTGTCATTGTGTACTTACTGGTGATGACAGGACAGGTGTTTTTTTATGGACGGACAGCCAGGTGGTGACGGCGATGCATTGTGGAGGAGGAGGAGGATCATGCAACTTGCAAGACGTTGCTTCTTGCCTTATTCTTCTGAGTCTGCTCTAGCCTCTCTCCCCTAACTCAGTCTCGCACTGCGTGCTCCATGGCTCACCTCACTCGCTCCTCGTTGCTGCTGTTGTGGCTCTCGTGATGCCTGCTGCTGCTATGCCCAATGCCCATTGCCTCGCAGCCTCCCTCGTCTCTCCGTCCTCCGGGGGGCCCCCCCCCAAACGTGAACGTGTGTGCTGTGGGGGCGGTGGGGGAGTGGAGGGTTGAAGCGCCGTGGTGGGGGTCGGGGCCCAAACTTACAACCTGCAGTGGGGCCCATCTTTCTCTTCCTCCGCCACTGGTAGTGGTGGGTTTTGTACGGGGCACTGGTCATGAATTTTAGAGCCCTGTGGTATAGAACGTCCAGTCTAGCAAGAGTGGAGTTTGGACAGTTGCTATAAAGGAAGTCTGCATAGTCAAGAAGAGGGAGGAATGTTGCTTGCACAAGCCTAGATTTAGCATTAGCAGGGACTAGTCATTTAATATGGAAGAATACCCCCAGCCTTTGTTTCAGTTTTTTGGCCAGCTCCTTGACATGGGGGTGAAAGAGAGAGAAACAGCAGTCCAACCAGAAGCCTAGGTATTTAAACTGATCCACAGCTTCCAATGACTCACCAGACATAGTAATTCCGATGTGTGCAGAACGAACTGGCGTGGACATAGGCCTGGACTGCGGGGAGATGAGCATTATCTTTGTTTTTTTTGCATTGAGGAGTAGTTTCATTTGAAGCAGGTTTATCTGCAGAGTGTTGAAGTCCTGTTGTAGCGCCCTACGTGCAGACTCAATGGATGGCTGAGTGACATAAAGAACAGTGTCATCCGTGAATAGATGAACACATACAGTACTAATGTAACCCCTAGGTGGCGCTATCCCACCGGCTACTACCCCTGCCTGCTTGGCTAGTAGCAGGTTAAGGGGCCTAGGTTCTGCAACAGGTGCCTTCACCCGGAGGTCAGGGTTGTTAGTGGTCAAACTAATCTGGGCACAGCCCTCCGGGACACTGTAACCCCCCTCTTTCCCTTCTAGTGGCCTGAGCAATATATGATAATCACTTTCACAGTACCCCTTGTACACCATACCAGCACCCACACTGTTTGCACTTACCACCAGGGCTGGTTCCTCTGGCTCGACCCTGGGGACCCCCTGTAAAACAATGTTATGCACAGTAAATAGCAACAGTACAGTACTCTTGACTGGAACCACAGTCAGGTTAAATGCAGAAAAAGTCAGATCTGATTTATTCAGAGAACTTGAACAAGGAAGGGGCGTAATCAGGTTGATTGGCTTAAAGGCTATATTAATCAAACAGTTATGTATGCGCTTTAAGTCCCCACACAGTCACACACTCTGGGTACCCAGGTAGGAAAACGGTGGGCTAGCCAGGAACTTTGCAGCTGGTTGGGGCCCTGCGATGGAAGAAAGCAACATGCACAACACACACTACTTTTAATCCAGAGCCGGAGGGTTCAGTTTGTGAAAGAAAAAGCAACAAGACAATCAGATGACAACACTTTAGATTTAACTGTTGTTGCAGGGAGCAACCCTGATGTTTACTCACAATACCCAATACTGGACATAGGCAGGATGAAATTGAGACTGCAGGTTATTGAGCTGGAGTGCCCGAAGAAGCGGGGCCCACACGAATCACCGAGGCTTCATTCCTGTTCAAGTGTTGAGCAGGGGGCTGACACCCAGGCAGGTCTCTTGTCGATGGCTTTCTCTGTGCAGCAGGTAGTTGGGCTGGGCCAGTGTGGCAAGGCCCAGGCCCAATGGAGATGATTTTGGATTCAGTCTGTGGGGCTAGATGTAGCTTCCAACAAGCAGAATACAGTTCAAACCACAGTGGGGAACCAAATCGCGACCCACTAGCAGCACACAGCACATTTACACGTAAGGAAATTCTAATGCAGCTTCCAGCAAGCAGAATACAATTCAAACCACAGTGGGGAAGCAAATCATGACCCACTATAAGCACACAACACGTTCACATGTAAGGAAATTCCACTGTACCAGGCAAAAGGATCTCTGGTCGTAATTACAGAGTCTTTACACAATCTGGGAGTTCAGAGGTGGCTGGAAGTCCAGACAGGCCGATCGCATTCAGCAAATCTTCGGTCTGCTTCAGGTAGGAGCCTGGTCACAATTCAGTGGCTTACTTCACTATCCAAGTTCGGATTCAGTCTGAAAAAAGCACAAGTTCCTGCTCAGGAACAGCAGGCAGGCATGTAGGCTAAAACTCAGGCCTTTCCACAGTTCTCCCATGCAATTCTATGCCAGGGCTGCTGCTTGAATCACTCAAGCTGTTAGCTCTTCACTTTCCAACTCAGAACTGAAACTAGCTGCAAGCAGCCTGGGAATTTCCCCAGGATCCAAAAGGTTCGGTTGGCTAATCTGTCTGTCAGCCATAACAAAGGCTCCCCCTCCAGGTTATTTTAGGCACCAAAAGCCCTAAACTACAATTCCTACAAGTTTTGGCTCCACCAAGCCCCTGTAGGCAGGCTCCATTTTAGAGTCCCAAATATACTGATTGGCCCATTTCAGCAGTCCAGGACCAAGATGATAGAAACAAACAGAACTGATCATGCTACAAAGAAGGCAGGTTAGAACAAACTACAATATCATTACTACTCTAACAAATGATCAGCAAACAAGTACATCTTCTAACAGAGCTCCCTTTCAGATTAAATATGACTGCAGTCCAGGCAGCTCTTAAAGCGACAGTACACAGAGGCTATACAGGCACTCTGGCAATATATTTAAACTGCAAAAATGCAGAACGCCAGCCTGGCAGTGAGCATTTAGGCAAGCTCAAGGAAGACTTTTTGGGAACCCGCATTTGTAGAGGGGTTACGCTAATGTTAAGGGTAACATTGTCGGTGTATAAGGCGAATAGTAGGGGGCTCAGGATTGATCCTTGAGGGACCCCTCGGGGGGGAGTGTTTTACTGGGAGACAGGTCACCTTGTGATCTCACTTGTTGAAGTCTGCCGATGAGGTAGCAGGAGAACCAACTTAAAGCAGCGTCATCTAGGCTAATGGTTTTTAAAAGTGACAGTAAGAGACCATGGCCCACTGTATCAAATGCTTTGCTTAAGTCAAGGAATAGTGCTGCTACATGTTTTTTTACATTGAGAGAATTTTGCCAGTCATTGGTTACCTTGGCTAGTGCAGTGACAGTACTGTGGTGTGGCCTAAATCCAGACTGCAGGGGATTTAAAAGATGATGGTATTCTAGGAATTCTCTTAGTTGGGCGTTTATGAGGTGTGGCCTCCAAAAGTGGACACAGTACTACAGGTGGGGTCTCACCAGCAGGTGATACAGTGGCAACCCCACATCCCTCCTCTTGCTGGACATACCCAGCTCTATGTATCCTAGCACCCCACTAACCCTAGCCACTGCTTTGTCACACTGCACTACCACTTTGAGGTCATCAGTTATGATAACCCAAGGTCCCTTACTTACTTAGTGACTATCAGTACCTTTCCCATCCTATATTCTGCTCCTGGGTTCCTATGCCCTAATGTGGATGATTTTACTCTTTCTGGCATTGAAAGCCAACTGCCATGCTCTTGACCACTCCTTGAGTTTCCCAAGATTCCTGCACTTTCTCTCTATCTCCTCTTGAGTGTCCACCCTATTACAGATGTTTTTTTCAACTTTTACTCCTTCACAGCTCGAGGGAACTCTCTCAGGCAACCCATCTCTGTGCTGCTCTGCCTGAGCATCGCTGCGACCTGTGCTTCCCCCCCCCCCGCACAGCTGGCACCCTCGGTTTAACCCGCCCAGGGAGGGTAGCCCAACTCCTTACCTTGGGCTCCTTACGAGACAGACTCCAGCATGCAGGTGGGGCCTGGGTGGAGGATGGATGAAGCCGGCCGAGACGAACTCCGGCGCAGGGCATGGAGGATAGCTGCCATCGCCTATCCCTCCGAGCCGCATTTTTCCTTGTTCTCCCAACCCCTCCCCTGCATGTGCACCCCCCGATGCTTGGCGCCTGGCAAGCCTGCCAGTGTCGGGCACACCATTACGTGCCGCCCACGGTTCTGCAGCACCTCATATCTCCACTGAGGGGTCGCTGGAGAACCGGGCGTCCCAATGCCCTCCCCCTGAGATCGGAGAGCAGCCTTACAGGCACTCAATCCACTCCCTCCCCTGCCAACCCCTGGTGTCTGAGCTCGCTTCCGAACTTGGGTCACCAGCATGGCGCAAGGTGTGGCGTCCAGCACCTCAACCCTCAGTGCCACCGGGCCCGCCCTATTACAGATTTAGGTATCATCTGAAAAAGTCATACTTTCCCTTCCAGTTCTTCTGTAATGTCACTTACAAAGACACTGAAGAGGACTGGTCCAAGAACTGAGGCCTGTGACACTCCGCTGGTCACTCTCCCATCATTAAAGTGAGTACCATTAACCACCATCTTCTGTCACCTATACGTTAACCAGTTTATTTCCATAGAGCTTTTTGGTCCTTCAAGCACTGCCTTGCTGCTTTTGTTGGGTCCCTTGCCAACGCTCAGCCTTGCCTGCTGCTCCCCCCACTGTCATGCCAGGCAGGGATCTACACAAAGCAGGGTCCGAGACTGAGAAGACCACCATTAATGGTGGTTGAGGCACATATTTTGTGGTTTTCTCCCTCTTACCCTAGTCCATCTGATCACTCTATGATGGGGACATAGCCTGTGGTGGCCTCAATGATGGCAGTGTGCACTAGACTGACTCCACCCCCTTCTGAGAAAGCTAGCTTCCTGGCTCACTGTGGAGGGCTGCTGCTGCACTGGAACCAGGCAGGCTCCCCATGGGAGCACTTCCCAGCCATGGCTGCCCAATTTCGGTAACCCCAGGCTTGCTACCGAATCCAGGTCACCAACATGGAAGCAGAGTGTGCTTTCACTAAGCCACTGGGTGGCCCCCCGTTAACTAGTTTCCAACTCAGTTCACCACTTTGGATCCCATCCCTAGGCTGCTCAATAACTGTATCAGTCTCCTGTGTGGCACAGTGTCAAAGGCCTTGCTAAAGTCCAGATAGGCCATGTCCACTGCCCTCTCCTGATCTATTTCCCAGGTCATCCAGTCAAAGAAATCCATCAGATTCATCTGACATGAGCTCCTACCCTCCCCCCCCCATGAATCCATGATGCCTGTGGGTCTTGCAGTCATTTGGATTTAAGATACTGTACCAACCTTTCCTTTAGCAGGGTTTCTATTAATTTTCCCTCACTGAAGTAAGACTGACCAGCCCATAGTTGCTAGCCTCCTCCCTGGTGCTGCTGTTATGTCGTGGGACCATGTCTGCTCTTCTCCAGTCCTCCAGAACCACTTCTGTTTCCAGACAACTGTTGAATAAGGCTGTCAATGAAGCAACTACCACCTCCCTGAGTTTCTTTAGTACTCTTGGGTATATCCCGTCTGGTCCAATGGCTTTGTCCACCTTTAGAGCTGTAAGTCCCCTCAGGACTCATTCCTCTGACAACGGACTTGTGCCACCTTGCCACCCCCCCCCACACACACACACTTTGTTGCTGCTCCGTGGCAGTCTGTTCTCCCCTCCCTCCACTGTGAAGACTAAGCAAAAGTACTTGTTACAGATAGCAGCTTTTTCTTGGCCATGGCTGCACAGTTTTCCCCTGCCACCCTCCTAATCCTCAGTATACATCTCCTTGCTTTCCTCTTCTCACTTATGTATCTGAAGAAAGTCTTATCCCTTTTAGCTACCCCTTTGACTATCCTTTCTTGTACCTGTGCCTTTGCTTTCCTTACCACCTTACCTGCTTCTCTCTGTGTTACTTGTTATACCTCCTTGTCCTCCTCCCTCTGTAGTAACTTATACCTCCTGAATGTCACCCTGTTTTCCTTAACATAGAAACATAGAATTTGTAGGCAGATAAGAACTGCCTGGCCCATCTAGCCTGCCTGTAAGCCCTTGTACTGGATTACTGCTTCCGACCCACCCACTGCTGTACCTCTATGCCTGTCCCAAGCATGATTGAATCCATCCAGAGTGCTCGCTCCCACCATCTCCTGAGGCAGACCATTCCATGTGTCCACCACACTCTCTGTGAAGAACTTCCACCACACATTCCCTCTTAACCTCCCACTTTCCAATTTCATGTCATGCCCCCTCTTTCTTGTACTCCTCCTGTATTGGAAAACATCTCCCCCTACACCTTGTTTATACCCTTGAGGTACCTGAATGTTTCTATCATGTCCCCTCTTTCCCTCCTCTCTTCCAGCGAGTACATATTGAGGTTCCTTAATCTCGCCTCATAAGTCTTGTGTTGCAAGCCCTGTACCATCTTAGTTGCCCTTCTCTGGACCATCTCTAACCTATTAATATCCTTATGAAGGTGCAGCCTCCAGAACTGCACACAGTACTCCATGTGAGGCCTGACCATGGCTTTACATAATGGCATCGCTATCTCCCCTCCTTCTGCTGGTGATACCCCTGCCTATGCACCCAAGCATGCCACTGGCCCTTCCAGCTGCCTTAGCACTCTGCTTTGACATTTTCAGGTCATCTGAAATAATAACTCACAGGTCCCTTTCTTCCTTTGTGACTGTCAGCAACTCCACCCCCCCCCCCCCATCCTCTAGCTTTCCCCAGGGTTTCTATGTCCCAGGTGCATAATTTTAAACTTTTTTGAGTTAAGCTTCAGTTGCCAGTCCTCAGACTATTTTTCAAGCTTCCCCAGGTCCCTCCTCATTTTCTCCACCCCCCCCCCCGGGGTATCCACTCTGTTACAGATCTTGGTGGCATCTGCAAACAGGCAGACCTTTCCCTCTAGCCCTTCTGCAATGTCGCTAATGAAGACTTTGAACAGGACTGGCCCCAGGACCAATCCCTGAGGCACCCCACTGGTCACCCCCTCACCCCAGACTGCACCCCATTTACCACCACCCTCTGCCTCCTGTCTGTTAGTCAGTTTCTAACCCAGTTTACCACCCTGTCCTCATTCCCAGCCTACCCAGCTTGTTTATCAGCCTCCTATGTGGGATGATGTCAAAGGCTTTGCTGAAATCAAGGTAAGCGACGCCCACGGCCTCACCCTGATTTACTTCCTTTGTCACCCAGTCGAAGAAATCAACCAGATTTGTCTGACATGACCTCCCCACTGTGAATTCATGTTGCCTATGGTCCTGGGCTCTGATGGCTTCTAAATGCCCCACTATCCTTTCTTTAAGCAATGTCTCCATGATCATCCCCACTACTGAGGTGAGGCTGACCGGCCTATAGTTCTCCACCTGCTCTCTACTGCTGAATTTGTGAAGAGGGACCACATGTGCCCTTTTCCAATCCTCTGGTACCACCCCTGTGTTGAATGACTCGGTGAACATGGCTGCCAGAGCTTCTGCTATCTTACTTCACAGTTCTCTTAATATCCTTGTGTGTATGCCATCTGGTCCCATTGCTTTGTCCACCTTCAATTTAGTGAGCTCCTGCAGGACTCTCCCCTGTGAATGGACTATTGTCCACCTCTTCACCCCCTTGGCAACTGCTGTACTGCTGTGGCCCTGTGCCCCTCCCCCTCTTCTGTGAATACTGAACAGAAACATTTATTCAGTATTTCTTTCTGACTTTTCCATGTCACCCTCCTTGCATTCCCCTCCCTTTCCCTTGAGCCTTGCAATCCCCCCCCCTTGTTTTTCCTCCTTTCGCTGATGTACCTAAATAATGCCTTGTCCCTTTTCTTAACTGACTATGCTAAACCTTCCTCAGTCCATGGCTTTGCTCTTCTTACTGCCTTTCCCGCTTCCCTTAGACACTCTAGGTACGTCTCCCTGTCCTCCTCCCTTTGGGTCTCCTTATATTTCCTGAACCCTTTCCTTTTCCCTGACCTTTACTGCCACCTCTCTTGAGAACCACAGTGGCTTTCTCCTTCTCTTGCCTTTGGATACCAATCTGATGCATTGGTTTGTTACTTTCAGTAAAGCTTCCTTTAGATGCTTCCACTGTTCTTCCACTTCCCCTCCTGCCCTGTTCTCTCCAGGGCTTTTTTGATACCCCTTCCCATTTCAGCGAAGTCAGCATTTTTGAAATCCAAAACCTTTGTCCTAGTATGAGTTGAGTGAGTCTCTGTCCCTATGCTGAACCACACAATGTTGTGATCACTGGATCCCAGTTGCCCTTCTACATAGAAACATAGAAACATAGAAACATAGAAGTTGACGGCAGATAAGGACCGCAAGGCCCATCCAGTCTGCCCATTTCTTTTTCTACCTTATAAATGTGCCATCGGCCTTTGCTATGTCAGTGACCTATCTATTCATAGTCATTTGTATTGCTCCCTTATGCCTATCCCATGCCTGTTTGAAGCCCTGCACTGTATTCACATACTACTTCTTGTGGTAAGCCATTCCATGCATTTACCACCCTTTCTGTGAAAAAGAATTTCCTCACATTCCCCCTTAATCGGCCTCCCTCTAATCTCATGCTGTGTCCTCTTGTCCTGCTATTTTTCTTATATTTAAACATGTTAGACTCTTTCACCTTGTTTATGCCCTTAAGGTGTTTAAATGTCTCAATCATATCACCTCTCTCCCTCCTTTGCTCAAGGGTATACATATTGAGCTCCGTTAATCTGTCCTCATATGTCTTCTGATGCAGTCCCTGCACCATTTTGGTTGCCCTTCTCTGGACTGCCTCAATTTGGTTAATGTCCTTGTGAAGGTGTGGCCTCCAATACTGCACGCAGTACTCCAGATGGGGCCTAACCAATGTCTTGTACAGAGGGATTATTACCTCCCTCTTACGACTTGTGATACCCCTACTAATACACCCTAACACCCCCTAGCCTTACCTACTGCTTTAGAGGTCTGCTTGGATGATTTCAGGTCATCAGTGATGATGATGCCCAAGTCTCTTTCTTCCTTTGTGACTGCTAGCAACTCCCCTCCCAGCCTATAAGTGGCTTCAGGGTTTCTCTTCCCTATGTGCATGATTTTGCACTTCTTTGCATTAAATCCCAGTTGCCACTCTTCTACCTGGACATCTGCGATTTGATCCTTGTTGGTCATTACTAGATCTAGAATTGCCCTGTCTCTAGTGGGATCAAGTACAAGCTGCCTGGGTCCAGCATCCTGGAGTGAATCGAGGATGCCTCTGCTTCTGGCTGAAGCAGCTACACTGGTATTCCAATCCACATCTGACAAATTTTCTATTTTTTTTAATAGACTTCCAACCATTTGCACTGACTCATCCATAGTATTATACGCGGATGATGCCATGCTTTATGTAGCAGATAAAAATATTGACAGACTTCAGGAGAATTTGAGTAAAGATTACAATAATTTGACTTGCTGGTTAAGTGACAATCGTCTTGTCCTAAACCAGAAAAAAACTAAAAGAATGCTCTTGTTCCTTTTCAAAGTTTAAAAAATTACAAAATGCATTTACTATCACAACCAAGGATAGCACTATTGTTGAAGTTGTTTCAAATTGTAAGTATTTAGGGGTGACTTTAGACAGTGAACTGAGTTTTCAATTATATACTGACAGCATAACTAAGCAGTTGCACAGAAAACTGGGGGCACTTTAGGCTGTTAGGGATTACTTGGCTGATGACACCAGGAGAGCAATTGCTACCACCTGTTTGTTGCCTGTATTAGATTACAGAAGTCTAGTTAGGGGAGGTGCGTCTGAGAAGATCAGGCACCATAGAACAACTTTGTATAATACTATCTGTAGGTTTGCCTTAAGGGTAAAGTCCAGGGAACACCACTGCAGTCTATATAATAGATTAGGGTGGACCACAAAGATACATTCTAGAAATTGTGCTTTGTGTACAAAACAATCCATTGCTGTGGATCAAATCCTATGCTAAATTTATTTCAACAGAGAGTGCTGCCTAAAAGGTTACGATCTGAAAATTCGATCCAACTTTTAGCCCCAACCTGTAAAACTGTTAAATATCAAAAATTATTCAAACAAAGTACCATAACAATTTGTAATGAACTGGCAGCTGAAACACAAATTATCCCAACTTTTTATCAGTTTAGGAATATTGTAAAGAACGATCTTTTTTAAGATCAGTATGTTCTTGCACATAACTCAGATGATTGAATTGTTTTGTGTTACATTTGTTATTCACCATTGTCCTTGCCATGTTTTTATTTCTGTATAGTTGTACCTGTATTTGCACTTTACTGTATTTTCATTTGTTGCAACATATTCTTTAAGTATCTTTGACTCTCACCGGGTCAAGCCTGTAAAAGGGCCATGTGGCCCAGTTGCTTTTTTTACCCGGTAACCAAAATAAAAATGAAAATGAATGAATGACTGAAATCCCCATCAGTAGAATTTCACCTTTCATTGCCATCCACTAGCTTCCTCTCCAGTTCCTCGCCCTGTTCTGGAGTGTGTATATCACCCCTGTGCATATTACTGTGCCATCTCCAGGTTGAAGGGTGACCAACAGTGCCTCGGCCTCCCCCTACCTACCCTGTACCTGTGTTACCATTATACCCTCTCTGACATACAGGGCTACTCCCCCTCCCTTTTGCCCTCCCTATCCCTCCTGAATAGAACATATCCTGGTACATTTGTTTCCCACTCATGATTAGCTGTGTACCAATTTTCAGTTATTGCTACTACTGTATGTTCAGGTCTTCTTCAGTTATTAAGGCCTCCATGTCTGGGATTTTATTTCCCAGGCTGCATGCATTTGTCACCATGACCTTCCAAGTTTTACTGCCTGACCTCTCTCTCTTCCTTTTTTTGTTCCCCTGCATCTTCCCCCTTTCCTGATATTTTTCTCATGTTCCAGATTCTTTTCCTACTCCATTTCTGCCCGACTCTGATGACTTTGATATCAACTCCTCTTCCTGCTCCATTGTTCTGCTTTCCCTACCATGTGGGGTGGGCTGCCTGAGCATACCTGCTCCTCTTGCCCTTCCCCCTGGCTAATTTAAGTACTCATCAGCAAAGCATTTAAACCATCCATTGAGGGCTGCCTTCCCCTTGCTGGACAGATGCAGTCCCCACTGTACAGGGCTACATCACTCCAGGTGGGTCCCCAGTCCCCAATGAATCCATACCCCTTCTTGTTGCACCAGCCTTTCAACCATGTGTTGAAGTTACTAATGTGGAGATCCCCCCCCCCACGGTGAACTGCTAGCACCTCCGAAAATGTCACAGAGCTTGCTACCTTCCCCAGGCACCCTCCCAACACTGTAAAGTCTTCCTTCACTTGCTCCAAGCTTGCCTTATCCTTGGATAGGTCATTTGTCCACAAGTGGATAATGACCTCCAGCCCTCTCCTCCTTGCCACAGCTTCGGCGATCCTCTGGATGTGCTCCCCCTCCTTCCAAGCTGTGCCTCCTGGAAGGCACTTGACCCCCCCTTTCCTCTCTACTATCTGTGCCCAAATCCATTCCCTGGACAACTGAGTTCCCCAACAGGAGTAACTTCTTCTTCCTACGGGGTTCTCTTCCTCCCACCAGTGGGTCTCCCTGCTGGAGGACCCTCACCTCTTCCCTTCACCACCTTTACTACTTCCCTAGGGAACCCTAACTGTCTCTTCTTCCATCTGCTTTTACTCACTTCCTTCAGACAGAGGCTGGTTGCCTTAATGATGCCCTTGCTTATTGTTCCCTAGTGTGCCTGTACCCTGGCTATCCTCCCCAAGAGGCAGTTTCCGAGGCAGTCTCCCATTTCTTTAAAATCTGCTTTCCTTAAGTACTGGACTCTCATCCTTGTGTGGTTTGCCTCTGCCTTTGTCTCTATGTTGAACCTCACTGTAGGGTGATCTCTGGTTCCTAGGGGACTGCCCACTGTGACATCTGCAATGCTGTCTCTGTTTGTAAGCACTGTAAACACTGCCCCATCTCTAGTGGATTATTTGACTAGCTGACTGAAAGAAAACCCTTATAGAGAGTCAAGGTTGGCCCTGCTCCTTTGCCAAAGCTGCCGTTGGAAGGCTCCATTCCATGTCTGGCAGACTGAAGTCACCAATTAGCGGCATCTTCCCCTGACTTGCCAGTCTGATGATGGCTTCCTCAAGTACCTTATCCAACTCCTCTTCCTGTGCTGGAGGTCTGTACAGTACACTGCCCAGCTATGAGCAGTGGCCCCAGAGCCTTTCTCCAGGATGATGCACAGCAGCTCCAGTCCTTCTTTTTCCTCTGGGTGACCCTTTACTTTCATGGCCTTGAATCCCTTCCTCATGAGCCTCCTCTTCTCCTCCCTACCCTGTCTCTCCAGAACAGCGAGTAGCCAGGTATGGCTATGTCCCAGTTGCGGTGCCCAGTGCACCACGACTCCATTATGGCCACTAAATCCAAGCTAGCCTCCACCATGATGGCCTCCAGGTCTGGAACTTTGTTTCCCGGACTCCTTGCCTTGGTGCACATGGCTCTCCATACCTTACTTCCTCTCTGCCTGCTTCCCTGCTCCCCAGTAATAAGGCAGATGCTCCGCTCCTGCACTGTCTCACTTATGCACTGGGACAAGAGTGTGATGGGGTATGCTGGGTTTTACTCGGTTTACCTCCCCTTCCTGCTTCTGGGTGTTCCCTGATTGCCTGCTACAACTAAGCCTCTGGCAGCTCCACCACCCCCAGTCACACACCTGATTCACAGGGCTTTCTCAATCTACTCACTCTAAGATTAATTTCCTGAGCTAGATTCCCCACACTGCCTGTTACAAGTTTAAAGAAAAGTCTCAAAGTGCCCCAAACACTGACTAAAAATCTATTTCTTCCACCTACCCACTTACACTGCTACTTTAAGTATGGAGGAAAAAAAGACAAAAAAATATAAATGTATTCAATGTATGTAGGGATTCCACTACTTAAATGAACACATTATTTTCCCAAGACTCTGGCCCAAGTTAAAGATAAATGATGTTATTCACCCAATGAATAAATAGCACTGTTCATTTTCCCTTGCCTACTTCACAATCAACTTGACTGGCAGCCCATTCTGCCAATCCCATGATGAATCTGCCCTCAGTTGTCACAGAGAACAGACATTGTATACACAGACCGTTCAATGGCCTGTATTCAAATATGACATTAATTTCCATTTGTGAGGGGGTGGGACTTTCATAACTCACTCGTGGCATCGCCATTTGTGAGTTACAGTCCCATCTCCTCACTCATGGAAATAAATGGCATATTTGAACATAGGCCATTGTATATCCTCTACACACACACACACACACACACACACACACACACACACACACACACACACAGTGATAGCGGAAAAAGACCAATGGCCCATCCAGTCTGCCTGAGTTCCCTATCTAGCCATGGGAACTACTGTCCCTCCTGGGTCCGAAGTCACAAAGTAATTTCCAAACCATGAATAACTGCCATTAGTCATTAGGGGAGTACAAGGAGGCAAAGAGAGAGGGACAAGCTGTGAAAAAGTGAGAGAGACAGAAAGAGAGAGGGAGAACAAAAGCGAGAGAAAGAGACAGAAAGACAGAGGGAACAACAGAGAGGGAGAGAGATGGGGAGAAAGAGGGAGTGAGAATGAGAGGGAAAAAGAGGAAGGGAGAAAGGCAAGGTGTGATAGAGGAGGAAGAGACAGCATGAGAGAGAGGGAAAAAGAGAAAGGGAGAAATTGGGAGAGAAAGAAAAAGACAGAAAGAGACAGGGAAATCAACAGAGAAGGAGGACAAAAGAGAGAGAAAAGGGGAGGAAAAAGTGAAAGTGAGGGAGAGGTTGAGAGAGAGGAAAGGAGAAAGACAGAGGAATGGGGAAAGAAAGAAAGAAAGAAAGAGTGAGTGAGTGGGAGAGAGATGATAAGTGTGCTAGGAAGAGAAAGAAAGAAAGGGAGAAAATGAGATAGGAAGAGAGAGAGACAAAGATAAAGAAAGAGAGAGAGGTCCTGTGCATTAAGGATATCCTGCCCCTACATGCTTTTTATGCAACACATAGGGCTGAGCTACACATATTCTGGGTGTCCAGTCTCCCACAGATGCACTAAAGGTGCACACTCACTTCGCACTGCTGCCCGGGACCATGCACAGGAGATCCCATGCAACTACATGGGCAGGTCCATGCAGGGGGCGGGAGTGGATGTGCCCGTGGAAGGCCAGTAGAGCATGGCATGCACGATGCCATTTGCCCTCCACCATGTTGGTGTCTGGGGCTGTCCCATTATGCCAGCAAGAAGACTGCCATAATGGCTGTGCACTCCCCGAACTGGACCTCCTACAGCATCATGGCTTCCCACAGCCAGAGACCACTGTGCCCCTCAATGCCATAGAGGGCTAGGAGGTGGTGGCAGGCTGTGGGGTGCTGACTTTCACATTTGTACATTTTTTAAATTGCCAGTGGGGACATGTGGGCTGCCATGTCCCATAATCTCCTGACCCACTGTGGGGCCCAGTAGGGGCTTCTGACTGGAAGCCTCTGGTCCACCCTTGGCCATCCCCCAGACATCAATGCCTCTAACGTGAAGATATGTGGCTGCACTCAGAGTGCCCAGACCCCCTCAGGGGCATGCATGCTGACCACATGCATCACAAGAGGCTGATTATATGTCATGCAATTGCATGGCCTGGTACACCCCCCTAACGGAGTGTATAGGGCCTATTAATTCATGAGAGAGAGAGGGGATGTTAACACAAACAACAGTGCATGTTACAGAGAAAATCTTGTACCTGTACTTTTTTAATCTATTTTAGATTACTCTTTCTCTCCTGCCTTGTAAGATGCCCTATCCCCCTTGCTTTGAGTCTCCTTTAGAATTTTTTTTTACATTTGAAATAATGGAGCATTCGCTTAACTATGGCTACCCTCAGGGTTTCATCAGTACTCTCAGTGGTTTTTAGCTCCCGTTGTTTTACATCACTTTTCTTTTGATTAAAGTGAACTTGCATTCAACAGACACCGTTCCCCACCTTGTGGGGCAATGGGCTATATTCAGGAACATTACCTTTGGCGTTATCATTGCTTTTTATTAACTAACCCAGTTCTGCAGTGTGCTATTGAACAACATGACTGCTGAATCCAGTTAGTAAAGGCAAAGTAAAGCAATGTTTCTGCCAGAGATAATATTCATGAATACAGGCAATGGGTGTAAAAACAGCTGTGAGTAATAATAAAAACCTGGGTTTAGCCTTATCAAAAGGACATTCTTTTAATTATTTAAAGGGCAGCTGACACTTACAGCAGAAGTTTAATAAAACATACTATTTAGACATAGTTGGCTTATATTTCACATTAGTTCCATATTTCTTCTCCCCATTATTTGTTACTGTGGCCATTTTCAGGAAAATAGGATCTTTACTTCTGAAGAGTTCATCTATTCCTAGTGCTTTCTCCCTACCTGAGATCATAATGCACTTCTTGTGACATCACAGTTACTCCTCTGGCAACAGATTGTGATGTCACAAGAGAGGATTATGACTTGAAGTACAGAGTAAGCTATAGAAGCAGATGAACTCTAAGGGATAAAGACAATTTGCTCATGCAAATTTCCTCAGTAATAAATAATGGAGAGGAGAACTCTATAGAATATATAAGGCGTGATAGTAGAATTGTACCTAAATATAATTTTTTTCCAAATTCTCTTTGTGGTGTCAGTAGCTATTTAAAATCCAATTGCAACAGCCCTTTTTTGACTCTCCTCGGCTGTTTCCGGGGCCTTCGGGTCCTTGCTGGACACATCTTGAGGGGACGACCTAGGTTCTTTGACAGACAAGTGGTACTGGAACAACAGGTGTGTGTGGTGCCTCCACCTGGGTTAGTGATAGGGTATACCTGTAGATTAATTGCAGGTTAACAACCACCAGAAAAATATAGTAACTGTCCCCACTGCACCTTCCCCACACAACAATTCCCACTTTTAACAAAGAGTCAATGGACCAGAAAGTAACATTAACAATGGACAGTTTTATTTTGGGGGAAAGGGGGAAGGGAGATAAACAATACAACAGAATTAAAAGCTGTCTCAACACTCTTGACCCACCAAATCCCACCTCAAGCTTACGAGTGGAACTGGTTTCCCAAATGGCAACTTCCCACAAAGTCTATCAAGTTCCTTGGGTGGGTACCACACCGCCAATACAGAAGGCACAGTGGATCTTTCGTCGGGGCCCAAGTAACTTTAAACAGATGCAAAATTGTTTAACTTTTGCCTGGGCACATTTTTAACCTTGGCACAGTCCTGCCCAGGGATTAAGCAAGCAATAATCCACCTCTGGAATTAAATAATAGATTTTAGTGTCTAAATATAGTTCCACCTGACGCCTTGGATGTATCAACCAATTGTGAATTATTTGATGATCCCCACCAATTAGTAAAAGCACCTGTGGCATATAGTAAATGGGAACAATCACATGACCCCCCCAAAACACCTGATTACAAAGAAGTAGTAAGCAATAATAACAGTATTCCTAATAAAGAACCAGGGGATACGAATAACTTAAATCTTATCAAGTCAAATAGTACCATTGGTACTGATATATTTAAGGAACAAAGGGCACCTAAACCTATGGAAAGAGATATCCTGATTATTGGAGATTCAATAATTAGGGGTATTGATACTCTAGTGTGTTTTAATCGAAAAGAACATACTACAGTTAGTTCATTGTCTGGAGCTAAACTACATGATATTGTGGGTTTAATGGATGGACTGTTTGAAAATACAGTTACCCCCTTGGTCATCCTTCATGTGGGAACTAATGATGTAGGGAAAACAAATTGGTATTGTATGCAAAGGGATTACAAGTACATTGTCGATTCAGTTACAAAACATGGAGGTGAAATTATCATATCTGGCATACTTCCTATGCATGGTCACAAAGCTTACAGAAATAGACAAATTATTGACATTAATTGCAAACTTAGGCAATTTTGTGTTGAAGAAGGGATTGGCTTTATGGATAATGCAAGAACATTTAACAGAACTTCTTTATGTAAAAATGATGGTATCCATTTAAATTACGCAGGAGCAAGGGTTATGGGTAAAAAAGTTTTGGAGGTTATTAAGTTCCATTTAAACTGGCTCGGGGGGGGGGACTCAGTTAATAATAACTTAATTGGTTCCTCATCTCCTCTTCAAAACACCCTCGGATGGAATGCAATCCTTCTTAATGCCCGTAGCTTGCAGAACAAATATGATTAGTTCAACATTATATTGCATAAAAATAAAATACATATCGTCCTTATTACTGAGACATGGTGGAATGAAAATGATAATTGGGAAAAAGAAATCGAGGGGTATAAGCTTTTCTCCCACTGTAGAAAATATCGGAAGGGAGGAGGAGTGGCAATTTATATTCAAGAAGATATAGCTTCGGAGGATATTAAATGGGATACAGGCCAACTTGAACTCTTATGGGTTAAATGTTTGCCCATAAATAGTCCCCAAATTATTCTGGGACTTCTTTACAGGCCCCCATCTATGTCACGGGAAGATGACAAGGCCTTGTTGGATATTCTTGGAAATCTTGACCCTACTAATAGGTTATTGATAACTGGGGACTTTAACTTACCCAATATTGATTGGGGTAAAGGTATAGGTTCATCTCCCCTTGAGAGACAGTTCATTGACGTTATGGATCATGGGGGATTTAAACAGATGGTACTTGATAATACAAGGGGTAATAATATTCTGGATGTGTTATTCACTAATATGGGTGATACAATCAATTTGGTTGAAATAAGTGCTCCCTTGGGAAATAGCGACCACAGCTCTGTCCTATTTAATATTAGTGAAACTCAATTGTCCAAACCCACTGGAACAACTACAATGTATAATTTTCGTAAAGCAGAGTTCTATAAAATGAAAACTAAACTAAGTTGCTGGGATTGGGAAACAGACTTTGTTAATAAGTCTGTACAAAACATGTGGGAATCTCTTAAAACTAAAATCGATAACTTAACCACTGAGTATATCCCTGTTACAAAAAAATATAATAGTACTAGGGCTATGAAACCTGTTTGGCTCTCATTCACAATCAAAAAACTAATTAATAAGAAAAATAGATTATATAAAAAAACAAAAACATCTAACTCACCAAAAATACATGCCGAATATAAACAATGCCTCAAGAAAGTAAAGGTGAATATTAGGAAAGCCAAAGCCCAATGTGAGGTTAACCTTGCGGATAGGGTACAGGATAATAAAAAAATCCTTTTTTTCGTATATCAATAAACAGAGGAGGGTCCCTAGTAATATAGGGCCATTTACCACTGAGTTAGGACTTATTTCTTCTAACCA
Source organism: Neoceratodus forsteri (assembly GCA_016271365.2). Lineage (NCBI taxonomy): Eukaryota > Metazoa > Chordata > Ceratodontiformes > Ceratodontidae > Neoceratodus > Neoceratodus forsteri. Next base: position 1,399,170,297 of record CM028131.1, on the reverse strand, counting down.
ACAAATGGCTAATATTCAGAATCAATAGTTTTGTTCAGTATATAACATTAATGATGCAGATTCATACGAAATTAGTAGATCTTCTGTACCTGGTTCAATTATTTTAAACCCTAATACTATATATAAACAACTGACTAGCCTTGATGTCAACAAATCCCCCGGTCCGGATGGAATGCACCCTAGGATTTTGAAGGAGTTGCAGAAGAATTGGTCCAACCAATAACTTATATTTTCCAAGCATCTATTGATATGGGATTGGTTCCTAGGGATTGGAAATTAGCTAATATTGTGCCTATCCTAAAAAAAGGTCCCAGAACTTCACCTGAAAATTTTAGACCAATTAGCCTGACTTCAATACTGGGAAAGATAATGGAGGGATTAATTAAAGAAATCCTAATAGAACATCTGGAGAGACAGGATATAATCGATCCCAAACAACACGGATTCACAAAAAATAGATCATGTCAGACAAATTTATTGTCTTTCTATGAAAATGAATAGGAGATGGATGTGGGAAATTCTGTGGATGTAGTTTTCCTTGATTTCGTCAAAGCTTTCGATAAACTACCCCACAAAGAATTATTGACAGTTTTGGAAGCCATTAATTTTCCTATTAATATCTGTAAATGGGTTTCAAACTGGCTTTTGGATAGAAGGCAGAGAGTAGTCATCAATGGGGAATACTCTGCTTGGGCTCCTATAACTAGCAGGGTTCCTCAGGGCTCAGTGTTGGGTCCCAGTTTATTTAATATATACATCGCTTCACTAACAATTAGAAATAACAACATTTGGATGTATAAATTTGCAGATGATTGTAGATTGGGCTTAGTTGTTAATGATGCTCAACAAAAAGCTACCCTACAACATGCCTTGGACTTAATATACGATGGACTATCTCAAATAAGTTAGTATTAAATAAAACTAAATGTAAGGTAATGCACTTTGGTAAGAACAACAAACAAGAAATATATCTATTGGATAATAACACCCTGGGGGTAGTAAAAGAGGAAAGGGATTTGGGGATTACAGTTACAAATGATATGAAATTTAGATCACACTGTAGGAACCAACTTAGGAAGGCAATCCAAAATCTTAACTGTATCCTCAAACACATAGCAAGCAGGGATAGAAGGGTATTGATCCCCCTTTACAGTGCATTAGTGAGGCCTCACCTCGAATATTGTGTTCAAGTTTTGTCACCTCAAAATAGGGAAGACATTCTATCAATAGAAGGGGTTCAGAGAAAGCTAACAAAGCAAATAAAAGGAATAACGAATAAAAGTTATTATGAAAGATTAGTTATCCTTAATCTTTACTCATTATATTATCACAGATTAAGGGGAGATCTGTGCTTTCTATATAAAAACATGATTGATGTGGATTTAATGGGGGAAATGGGGCTTACAAAAAACCTTGGTAGAACTAGTACAAGGAAGCATGCGAAACAACTATACCAACCAGCATGGGAGCACAACTTTCGGAAACAATGGTATAGCTGTAGAGTTGTTGGGGTTTGGAATACCTTGCCGACAGAACTTGTTAATAGTACTACCATGAATGAATTCAAGAATGGGATCGACAATCATTTTGGTAGCAGAAAATTTTTATTTTAAAATATGAATGGCAAGCCTTATAAGGTAGAATACTATCTTCCGGCTTGTATATACCTATGATACCTATGATAATAATACACAACAGGGTGGGTAGTATTGGGCTATACCAGCCTGCCCAGGGGCGTAATGAGGCCTGACACCACAGGTGGAGGGCCTTATAGCCCCTGGAAGGGCAGGTATAGCCCATACTGTCCACACCGGAGGCCATTGTGCTTTAGAAATGGTCTGAAGGAAAAGAATGCCCTTTGCAGATGACACAAAGATCTGCAACAGGGTTGATACACAAGGAGGCATGGAAAGGATGAGAAGGACTTGGCAAGGTTGGAGGAATGGTCAGAAGTATGGTAGCTTGGATTCAATGCAAAGAAGTGCAAGTAATGCACCGGAAACAAAAACCAGGGAAGATTACACAGTGGGGGAGGTAGTAACAACAACAACAACAAAATGGAAAGAGACCTGGGGGTAATCATATCAGATGACCTTAAGGTTGGCAAGCAATGTGAGAAGGTGGTAGGGAGGGCTGGGGGGATACTGGGATGTATAGGGAGAGACATCACCAGCAGAAAACAAGAAGTTGTTGTCCCTCTGTACAGACAGTTGGTGAGACCCCATCTGGAGTAGTGCATCCAGTTCTGGAGGCCCCATCTCCACAAGGACATAGACAGGATAGAGGCAGTTCAGAGGAGGGCAACTAAAATGGTGAAGGGTCTGCAAGAGAAGCCATACGAGGAGAGACTAAAGGAGCTTAACATTGTATGTACACCCTTGAGGAAAGGAGGGAGAGGGGGGACATGATAGAAACGTTTAAGTACCTCAGTGGAATCAACAAAGTCCAAGAGGGTAGCATCTTTCAGAAAAAGAGATGTGCAAGAACAAGTGGACACAATTTGAAGATAGAGGGGGGACAGCTCAGGGGCAATGTGAGGAAGTATTTTTTCACAGAGAGGGTGGTGGACGCATGGAACAGCCTTCCTGAGGAGGTTGTGGGGTCTAAAACTGTGGGAGAATTCAAGAATGCATGGGACAGACATAAGGCAATTTTTGTGGGGGGTAGGAAGAAATAGGCTGTTGGTTAAATAGGATCTGCAGCTTAGGTAGGGAAATGGGCAGACTAGGTGGGCCAAGCGGTCCTTGTCTGCCATCAAAGTCTATGTTTCTATGGTCTTTCAGTACTTCTTTTTATTTTTTATGATTTTATATGAGAAAAAGAGGGCAAAATAGTAATAAAAACAATCAGAAACAGAAGTTTCTGTAAAATAGTCCCTTTAGTTTTGTTATGTTAAATTGCTACCAGAGGGAGCTGTTGCTTATGAGACCAGTTTCTTGATGTGTCACTTGTTTTACTATACTTTTTAGTTAACCTCCTCCCCCCTCTACACACACAGACACACGATTTACTGATATATTTTTTTTTAATTAATGTAATGGGTTTTGTTGCACATGAAAAGAGAGGGAGTGATCAGGTGAGTGGTGCCGGAAGTAATGCCCCCTCAGCACGATGTTGTATGTTTTGAAATTTCCACCGACAGTGTTTTCTTATCATTTTGTTGTTTAAAATAACTGTTTTCTGTTGTTCCTAAGTTTTTTTGGGGCTTAGAAGACTGTTTGTTAGGCACACGATCTTGCGTGCATGTGGTACATGAAACATGGAAGTGGAGAGGAAGTAGTGTGATCCGATACAGTAGCGGTAGCACTTTAAAGCTGATAGCAATAAAGTCCATCTATGCTTTAAAAGAAAAAAAATGATTCACGTTTTATCAGGGAATGAGCCGGTGAGCACCTGTAAAGAAATGATGTGGCGCCGTTTACATGCGGTCGGATAGCAGCAACACTGTGAAGAGTGACAAGTTCCTGGGGAAGAAATACTGTTAAGTGCATTAGGTTTTATTTTTTTAAAAACAGAAAAATGGTACTTGGGGGTTCTGAGTGCATGTGTGATGTGGGTACGGGATCATTCATTATTTCACTGGGTAACAGATAAAAAAAAATGTGGGGGCTTTCCGTTTCAAAATAAAGTTGCCATTCTGAGTGTTGGTTCGTAGCATTTCTCGCTAAGGGAGAGAAAAAAATGATGGAGATTTGAATTGGAAATGAGGGGTTTTAACCTATTAGAGAGCTGGCTGGGCACCAAGATTTTGGTGATGGGGCTGGATGGGCTGGTACTTTTAATAGGTGGGCATCTGTTGTCTGATAGATGCCCACCTAGAGAAGTGTCTCAGCCAATCAGAAGGCTCAAATAGCTTTCCCCATTTTCTAATCCCCTTTATTCTGACTAGCTAGCTAGCTAAATAAATATTTCCCCAAAGCTGCAGCCCAGGGTACTTACAGTTCTGGAGATTCTCAGTGGGGTTTGCAGATAGTTGATTTCACTGTACCGTGCTAGTGTCAGTTTTTTTTTTTTTTATGTTTCAATTTTTATTGAAGAATATAATAAAGAAACAAGTGAGCCACATAGTATAATACAGTACTGAATAACTACCACACAAGATTAATCAATAAAAACTGAAAGGAAAATAATACAACAATACACAGCAGCAAGAATACATAAAAATCTTAGTTAATATGCCACACACTACAAAAACAGAGGTTCGTGAAGTAGGAACTGGATGAGCAATCGTCCATGAATCACTAGCCATAGCAGCTGGTATGTTCAAGCTAACTGTAAAATCAAATCTGATAAATAAATCAAATGATTATGACCCCAAACCCACAACATAGTAATGAATGTCGATGGGAGGCAGTATAGCGCAGTGGTTTAAGACTCTGAGCTGCAAATCTGGTGACATCCAGCAGACCAGACTTGGGTCTGACTCGCACAGCTTCCACTTGCAGACTGTGTGACCCTGAGCAAGTCACTTAACTTCCCGGTGCTCCCAGGTCACACCTGTAAAAAAGCTTTCAGCTTAGTGTGCTAGTCCTGGTTAAACAACTAACAAAAAAAAAAGAATGCCAATGCCATGGTTTCTCACCCATAATCAATCAGAAAAAAAAAATTTCCCCTGGAAAAGGTAGACTACCAAAATCGATAAATAACATAGAGAGATGAAGGCAAAGGGGAAGCCCCCCCAATACAGTACAGGGGCCTACTTCCATCTCCATCTCCCACCAGCCTCTCTACCCAGCATAGTATATTCAGCCCCCTATTCTGTGGGATTCACCAGTGGTCAAGGGACAAAATCAAGATAATGATCCAGCTGGTACAGAACCCGAATCAAGTTAAATAAGTCCACCAGCCTTTCTCGGAAAGCCTCATATAATGAACTAATTATATGGGCACTCAGCATACCCTCTATACTGGTGTCAGGAGTTGATCATGCAACAAACAGCAAACAGCCACTGGCTGAAGCAATGATGAAGGACGGTCTTCACCTGCCAGGTCTTTCCTATCTTCACCCCTAGGGTCCTTTGCATGCGGTGTTCACCTGACAGGCCTCTCGATGTCTTCCTCTCAAAGGTTTCTCTCCAGGTCTGGGTGACACACTCTCCCCCACCTGGGGGGGGAGACATACTTGCAAATCACTTTTATCTTAGCTGGCAGACACTGTGGATTTTAGGTAGCTGCCTTTACAGTCTCTGAGATCCAGCTGTAACTTTCAATGACACTTTCTGCACTGTAGGATAGTCCACTACTACTGGGCAAAGCCTCCAAGTCTCTCACTTGAACTGTGGGGTCTTCCTTCCACAGCCACAGCTTCCAGTTTTAAAGCAGCTGTCCAACTTCAATGGCAACTGTCTCTCCACTACAGGTTCCAATCTTGGCAGTAACTTCCAACTTCTCCACAATGGGTTACAAATTCAACAGCAAATTTTCTCAGGACCCGGCTCACTCTCTGGAGCCAAATTCACTCACTGCAGCAACATTCATCTGCCACAGGTTTATCTCAGATGCACTTTCTCTCACTGCAGCAACCTTCATCAACCACAGGTTCAAATCTCAGAAGCAACTTTCCTCACTGCAGCTGCTTTCATCAGTCGCAGGTTCCAATCTCACAAGCAACATTTAAAGTCTCCAAAGCAGTTTCCACTCAGTGCAGCTACTTTTCTCAGCCACAGATTCAAATCTCACCCAGGGGATCTCTTTCACAGAGGTACTCTTATCTCTGGGGCTAACTTGCTTCTCCAGGCGCAGTGCAACTTGTCCTGTCCTGAGACCAACTAGGCCATGGAGTGAACACACAGGCCCTCAGGGCTAGTCAGCCCACATCATTCTCCCTTCTTGCTTACTGGCTGGACTCACAGCCTCCAGCCAAAGACCCCTTCTGTTGGGCAAACAGTCCTATTTATTAGCTCTCTAGCAGCCCTTTCTCATTGGCTGCCTTACTTGTCCAACTAGGCAAATTAATATTCAGCAAACATATTTGACTCCCTATTGGTTCTTCAATGGGCACCAAGAATTATCCCTCCTTTTACTTCCAACGGTCCTCTGGCAATCCCACCAGCCTTCTGCAAAACCCCTGCATTCTGATAGTCTGTGGCAGGGGCTGAAGGGAAACATCATGGCTACTGCATACATAGTCCCAACAAAGTCCCACTTTTTAGAAAACTTTTGCAACCACAGTAACAATTTTTAACCTTCAATTCTCCCTATATCCATTAGTAGCCCCCTCAGCCCCTTAACCCCACTGCAGAGTTTAATAATGAACTGCTTTCTCCTGTCTGTCATTGTGGCCGAAATATCCTGTCCCCAAGGCAGCAGGCAGGCTCATTAATATTCATATTACCAGCTCATTACTATTTATAAGCCTATTCCTTAGCGTTCATTTGCACTCGTCAACTAAATCATTTTGCCAGTTCTACAGTGCCACCTCTGTGTCTCTGTACCATGTTTTCCCTATCTAGGGGTCCAGAAGCACTGGTACTTGCCGTTGTCATTGCTCATAAGACTCCCTTACCTTTTTTCTCTCCTAGGGACCCTGTCAGGGTTCCCTCCCCTTTGACCATTCTATCGTTCTGATGGCAGCACTTCACTAGTATACTTTTCATCTGTTACTCATGTCTCGTATCCTTACTAATCTCTACCTTGCACAGTAACTTGTTGATAACTAAGACTGTAACCAGCATTCTAACCATCGTATACTTGATATCTGGTACCTAATTTTGTCTTGTTCTTTGTATTTGAACTTGTACTGTTATCCTGGGTCACCCCTGAAAAAGGGACCTTCGGGGCTCAGTGGGCCTACCCAGTTACCAAACTTTAATAAATAAATAAATAAATACCTGTGCCACCACAGTAGCTGAAAAACTGAGCTGTACAACTACGCATGTGCCAGCCACCACCTCACACATTTGTGAGGAAATCTTGTGGAGGTTCTGCAGCTGCACTCCTCCAGCCCCTTTCTAAAGGGAAAAGCAGTACAGAGGCCAGATGGAGATTCAATGGGCACTCTGGACCTGGGAAATGTGGCAGTGAGGACAAGGGGGAAATGGGAGCCACCACCAAGGTAAGCCCAACAGAGTTGGGGGGCTTACACAATAAACGCTAAAGCAGAAAGTGGGGAAAAAAAAGAACTTTTTTCCAGTGAGGAGAAAAGAGCAATTTAAAATAGAGTAAAAACTAAAGTTTTAGATACAAAATTTATTTCTCATAGTCACACAGTGAATAAGTGACTCTGGTAAGAGTCAAACCTCAGTCTCCAGGTTCATAGCTCTGTGCTTTAATCTCTAGGCTACGCTATCGCTTGAAGAGCATCATATGGAGAATACACTTGGCCTAGCTTAGCTTGCCCATCTTGGGTCTCACCAATCAAGACCTTCCTCACCTTTTGTGGCCTCTTACTAGCTGCTTCCCAGCAGGTCATGGTGCTACCCCTCCCCCCCCATTCTTCTCCTCCACTTGAGTTCTTTCCAAGCCCTGCTTGTGACCTGTACCTTCCACCTTTTAGTCTTATGTACAAATGTAACAAATCTTTCCTTTCAGATTTAGATAACACATTTAACAAGATGTGCAGTGCCCAGAGGCTTGCTGTCAGATCGAGTAACATGATAGTGTGGCAGTAGAAAATGGCTTATACTAAGGTTCATACTAAGGGTGCATTAACAGCAATGGGCTAAGGCCCATAATACTCTAAATGTATACCTGACATGATTAAGTCGTCTAACTTGGTTTTAAAAGATAACTTGTTTTCACTTCTAATAATACCAGCTGGTAAAGCATTCCAACAGTTTACAATCCTTTGGGAAAAAATAACACTTTCTCCTTAAGGTATTAAAATGTTTTCTCTTAATCTGGTATTTGAGCCCTCTAGTTGTATTACAGCCATGCTGAACTTCAAATCAATACTAATTTATGTCATCATTAACAAGTACCCCCTCAAACGTCTTTGTTCAAGTGACATAAGTTTTAATTGTGACAATCTCTCTGCATAAGTAAGATTTTGCAATACCACCATTTGCTTAGTAATTCTTTTTTGAACTTTCTCAATTTGAAAAATATCCTTTTGGGATGGATGTATGCCCTGTACAAAGGGGTCAATATTGCAGGATCTCTGGATGTTATATTTCCCCTCATTGACCATAACACTGTATTTGCCTTTGTGATGGCTTCATTAATATGCTTCGCTGGGTACAGATCACTACTGACCAAGATCCTTTTCTAGCTGCATTTCAGACAGTTGGCTACTGCACAACAAATAAGCCTGTTTCTTATTCCTATCTCCTAGGTGCACCACATTGCATTTGTCCACATTGTACTGCGTCTCTCAATCAGATGCCCCCTTAGAGATACTGTCAAGGTCTTTTTGGATTTAATGTGCTTCCTCTACATTATTACATGGTCCACCTATTTTGGAATCATTGCCATATATAATATGCCAACTGTTTAAATCCTTAGTTAGATCAGCTAAAAATATTTGAAAAATAAGATGGCCCATACTGATCCCTGATACACACCACTTGACATGTCTCCATCCTCAGACACAAAGCCTGTAATCTGTAACCTTTGTGTTCGTCCTTCCAACCACTTGGAAATCCAAGCAGTGAGAGTTGCTTCGACATTGTAAGCATTTAATTTTTTCACTACTGCCCGGTGCGGCACCAGGTCAAATGCCTTGCTGAAATCTAGAAATATTATATCATTAGGTATTTTATTATCCAGTTTGCTACTTATGTTTTCATAGAAACATAGTAGGTTAGTCACACACAATCTACCTTTTTTAAAAATCATGCTGATCAGCGTTTATGTCGCCCAACATTAAGGTCATTCTGTGTTTAATAATGCTTTCCATCATTTTCCCTGTAACTGATGTTAAGTTTATGGGCCTATAATTTTCAGCATGATGTTTCTCTCCCTTTTTAAACAGCAGTGTCACAAGTGCTGTTTTCCAGTTGCTTGGAACTTCACTATGGTTTATGCTGTTTTTAAAGAGTATTTTAGATGGCTAATCAAATGGGTAGACATCAATTTTATCCTACTTCCCGTGATCTTATCCAGGCCTGGTGCAGTGTGTGCTTTAATATTTTTAATTTTATTCTTTATTTCTTCTTGAGAGATCTTCACTTCTGTGCCTAACTTGATTTGACAAATATCAGATTTTCTGACATTTTTTGAAAACACAGAACATAAATATTCATTATAAATATTTGCCATTTCCTTTGGGTCATGAACTGCTCCATTCTTCTTAATTATAGGGCCTATTACATTTTTTCCTTTTTTTTAATGAGGAAATATAGCTGTAAAAGAATGTGCAATTATCCTTCTTAGCATTAATGGCAATGTTATATTTTATATTTCTTTTAGCTTTGTTTATTGTACTTTTACATTTTCTTTGTAGATTTCTATATTTTTTCCACAAATGATTACAATTTACTTTCTTAGCCCCATTTGCTGCATGGCAAGGACTATATCAAGTTTGATTACAACCACATCCAAACTTCTCAGCCCAGCTTCTTCCCCTGCTCATGCTGTGTAACCCTCAATGCCATTCCCCATCAGGAATCTGTCCAGTCTTGTGTTACCCCTAATTCATGCTGTGTAATCCTCAACACCATTATTCCTCAGGAATTTGTCTAGTCCTGTGTTACCCCTGTTCACACTGTATACCCCTCAATGCTTTTTTCCTTTAGGAATCGGTTCTCTCCTGTGTTACCCCTACTCATAACATGCAACCCTCAATTGACATGATATGTAACCCTCAATGCCATTCTCCCTTAGGAATCTGCCTAGTCCTGTGTTACCCCTACTCATAACATGTAACCCTCAATGACGTTCTCCCTCAGGAATCTGCCTAGTTCTATGTTACCCCCTACTCATAACATGTAACCCTCAATGACATTCTCCCTTATGAATCTGCCTAGTCCTGTGTTACCCCTACTCATAACATGTAACCCTCAATGACATTCTCCCTCAGGAATCTGTTAGTCCTGTGTTACCCATACTCATAACATATAACATTCAATGAGATTTTCCCTCAGGAATCTGTCTAGTCCTGTGTTACCTCTACTCAGGGTAACCTCAATGCCATTCTCCCTCAGGAGTCCGTCTAGTCCTGTGTTAACCCTATTCATTCTATGTAACCCTCAATGCCATTCTCCCTCAGGAATCTGTCTAGTCCTGTGTTGCCCCTACCCATGCTACGTAACCCTCAATGCCATTCCTACTCAGGAATCTGTCTGGTGCAACTTCCAAGGCCTGAACAGTGCTTGCTTCCACAACCTCACCAGTCATCAGGCAGGCCACGCCAGTGTTAACCATACTTTGTGTGAAGTAATGTTTTCTAGTGTTTGCCCTTATTGTGCCCCCCCCCAGTTTGTGCTATCCTTTATTTCTGCTAGCACCCAGTAGCTCAAACAACTGTGTATACTCCACTTTGCCCATCCCCTTAGTATTCAGAACACTGAAACCCATGTCTCCTCTCAGCATTTTCTTCTCTAGGCTAAAATATTGTCATTTGTGCATGTCTAATATCTCTCATAGCTCTTGCCCCTAAACTGCTAAATGTCTTGGTGGCACTATGCTGAACCTTATTGATCTTGTCAATGTCCTTTCTGTGCTGCACTAACCAGAACTTGATGCACTACTTCAGGCTTGGCTACACCATGGCCTTGTACAAGGAGGATCATATATCTTGACCTGCTCCTTAACCCGCCCTACTCTACCCCACCCTACCCCCTTAAAATGTATTCCAACATTGCATTGGCTGTCTTTACTGCAACCGCACATTACTGTGCTCCCACATTCATCACTGTTCCTTTTACTACTCCCAGATTTATTACTATCCCCTTTACTCCTCATCATTCATCACTGTTCCCTTTACTCCTCCTATAGTCATCCTTGTTCCCTTTACTTCTTTGACATTCATCACTATTGCCTTTTCTCCCACATTCATCACTGTTCCACTTACTACTTCAGCATTTATCACTGTTCCCTTTATTTCTCCCACATTCATCAGTTTCCTTTACTTCTCTCACATTTATCACTGTTCTCTTACTCCTCTCACATTCACCACTGTTCCCTTTCTCAGACATTCATTACTGTTCCCTTTTCTCCGTCAAAATTTATCACTGTTCCCTTTATTTCTTCCACATTTATCACCATTCTGTTACTCTTCCCACATTCATCACCGTTCTCTTTTCTCTCATATTCATTACTGTTCACGTTAATCCTCCACATTCATCACTGTTCCCTTTACTGCTCCCACTCTTGCCCCTCCCCTAAAGGCAGACACTTCTCTCTCTCTCTGTCTTTCTTTCTTTCTTTCTTTCTTTCTGTAGTTCCCTCAACTCCAAATTCTATGTTGGATTTATACTCTGCTGTCTCATCTTTGTTATGTACTGTACCCTCACCTTCTTCTAACCTTCTTGTTCTCTTTTCCCTGCACTAAGACTTCTGGGGCCAGATATTCAAAAGTTTGCCCAGTGGACAAAGTGATTGCCTGCCATCTGCCCAGGGTTTGCGTCTGTGCACAATATTCAAAGGGGTCAGAGGAGCTCACAAAATAGGTTAGCGTGCTCACAAAGAGTGGTACACAAAAGGAAGAGCAGGGACATGAATATGAGTACAGCACAACATTCAGCTTGTCAGCACTGTGCAAAAGGAATAGCGGAGGTCAACTTGCACTGCACAATTACCGTCAAGAAGAAGCCAGACTTACTCTGAGCAACCCTAGCGGCCAGAGGAGCCAATGCAGCCAACAACCGCATTGGTAGTTGGGGGAGCACACCTGCTCCCTGTTGTCTAGTGGCAACCCCACCCTCTGATCCCCATTAAAAATGAATAAGTCTCTGGTGTCCAGTGGTCCCCCCACCCTCCAATCCCCATTCCCATTAGAATTGAATTATCCTCTGGTGTTCAGTGGTCCCCCATCCACTAGTTCCCGGGTCCTGTTAGAACCAAATTATTCTCTGGTGTCCAGTGATTCCCCTTCTCCTTCCGATCCCTGGCCCAGTTAAGAAGAGCACAGTCCTGATATCTAGTGGCCCCTCCAGCTCCCCAGCCCTGTTGAAAAGAGAGCAGTCAGCTGGCCCAGTGACGCTGAGGGTTGAGGCACTGGATTCCACACCTCACAGCATGCCAGTGACCTGTGTTCAGGAGCGAGCACAGATCACCAGAGGTCAGATGGGGAGGAGAAGGTTTGAGCATCTGATGACAGCTTACATTCTCTGGGAAGGGGAAGGTCAAAGTCTCCAGCAATAGCATGCCTCCCAGTGGGGGCTGGGAGGTAGTGAGTTAATAGATGTCTGCATACGTGGAGATGGGCTGCGGCGGATGTTGGAGTGGTGCGCAGGGGAGCATGCATGCCTCTCAGGACATCATTGCATGTCTGCGCTTGCTGATGAAGAGAAGGAACACAGAACAAGGAAAAGCCCTGGCTGCCATATGGAAGACATTGCACCAGTACCATGCCTACTGTCAGTTCCTGCCCTACTGGATGCTGATGCCTCCTATCTTCACCTCCACCCTCAGGTACTGTATTTCATATACAGGAGCAACATGATGCTGAAGGTGGCCCTGCCCCAGGGGGTGCAAGCCGGAGGGTTAACCTGAGGGTGTGTTGCAGGTGGGTCAGGAGTCAGAGGTTACAGTCAGAGAGGTACTCAGACAGGGCAGGATCAGCTGGGCAACCGAGGGAGTTCTGGCAACTGGGGACTGAAGGGAAAAAGAAGGGGGAAAAAAGACAGCAGTCCCTGCAGTGAAGTGGTACCCCACACCTGCCGATCCCTAGCCCTGGTACAAAAACCCAGTCCCTGGTGTCTAGTGGTACCCCCTGATCTTTGATCCCCAGCCCTGGTAGAAATCAAACCTTCCCTGGTATCCAGTGACACCTGTCATCCTCCAGTTGCTCACTGTAGTTTTGCGAAGCATGTAGCCACAGCGATGCAACTAGAGTGAATCAATCACAGTGACACAAGCATAGTGACTGGAAAGTGAGCACCAGGAAGAACATGCTGACAGGCCATCCAAAGTGCTGACAGGTGTGTAGACAGGTGCATTGCATAGTCAGGCAATAAAGGCATGCGATGGCTGCTGGATTCCACATGCGTTAAAGGATGCCACCAGAATATGTGCTGAGTGCGAGGTGGAAGGAGTTGCTCGTTGGTGGTGGGTATGTCTACCAATGGGAGCAGTGCCAGGGAACTGTAGTATACTGGAAATGCATCAAACACAGTGCTGGATGGTGTATGGGGTGAGCCAGGACAGCCATTGAGGATGACGTGACTCTTGTCAGGCTGGCACAACCATGTGCCCAACAATATCAGTGTGGGACTGCAGAGGGTGTGAGCAGTGGTAAAGAGGAGGGCACTGGAGATGAATGAGAGAAGCCAGCAGTTGGTCATGGCATGCTGCTCTGGAGTGACCGAAGCTGTTGGAGGCAGCCTGCTGCCAGGGGTACTGTTGAAATGGGCCGCACAGAGGGTGAGGAGGGGTGCACAGAGGGTACCAGTCAATCCAGTGTACCTTGCTGAACTAAGCATACTGAAGGAGTACTGTGTGACCCAATCATGTGAGCCCTTTCTGCTGTATGATTCTGAGGGCTCAGACAACAGCTTCCTACTGTTTAGCACAATCCACAATCTTGAATATCTTGCCTGGAGCACCTCCTGGTTCGGGTATGGGACCTTTAAATGCTGTCCATGGCTGTTCCAGCAACTCTACACACTGCATGGTGTGGAAGTGTCTGCCGTGCTGCCAGTGGTATATGTCTTGATGACCAAGAGGACAGTGGCTGCATACTTGGCGGTATTTCAGAAAATTGTGAAGTTGTGCCCTGTCAGTGAGCCATGGTGCATGATCATCGACTTTGAGATGGTAGCCTATAAGGCATTGCAGACTGTGGTCCCACAGCCGGATGTCCATGGCTGCTTTTTCCACCTATCTCAATTTGTGTGGCACCAGATACAACAGCATGGCAATGTCATGCAGATATATGTAATGTATGAGCAGTTTGCCATGCATATGTGCATGCTACCTGCATTGGCATTCATTCTCCAGAGGATGTGTTGCTGCCTATGAAGAGGTGTGGAGCTGGGAGTTCTTCGAGCACCATTAGGAGGTGCTGGCACCAGTCCTCAATTATTTAGAGGATACCTGGCTCAGGAGACCAGTCTGGAGTGGGAATTGCTGTAAGCCTCTGTGCCTGTTGGACGTGTGGAATTGCTATGCTACCATTTAGGAGGGGGGATGCCGTGCACGAACAATGTGTTTGAAGGGTGGCATAGGGCCTTCAATTCCCTGCTGGGCGCCAAGCATCCAACACTGTAGAAGTTCATCGACGTGTTGAAAGGGGGAGTAGCACCTCACAGAGGTGAAGATGCAGCAGGTGGTGTCTGACAAGGCTGTCAGTGGCTCATGCAGAATGTGGAGGGACAGTGTACAGCGCTTAGTGGACATCGTTGGACAGTACGGGGTACAGTGCCGGAGGGACTACCTGATGGGCCTTGCACTCAACATCAAGCTACAGGTGTGATGGACTTGGGGGGGGTAACTGATTTGGTACTATTGTGTTAATGTGTGCGCTATATGGTGGTGGAACGGTACTGGCTTGGGGTCTGTGCAGTGTGTGCTATACATACGGTGATTACATGGCACTTCAGCAATGCATGTGTGCCCTCCGTCCTTGGTGTGCTCTGCTTTTTGTGTTCTCTGCGTGATTATCCAGTCTCCCACTGTCTATGCACTGTGGGGTGGGTTGTTTTCCACATGGAGGGGTATGGGCTAGAGTGGTGTGCGTTTGCTATTGTGGTCTCGCTGTGTCATGCTGTGCATTGCTGTGCTGGCCATCGTTGTGGTGCCTGTTGGGTTTCTGGTCATCAGTGTTGCGGTGCTGCAGTGTCACTGTAATGGGTGTCAGCAGCAATGTTGTTGCTCCGCTGTGGTGGAACTGCAGTTTTGTACAAGATGTCCCTGGTATCTAGTGGCCCCCCCCGCACTGCCTGCACTGGGTACACCACCCTGCCTCTTTAACCTTACCATACTCGTTGGCACAGCAGGGAGCACGTATAGTGACCGGCACAGCTCTACTCTCACCGCCTCAGCTGGCCGCTCTATGCAATGACAGGGAGTGAGATCCTGCGTAGAGTAAAGGGAGCACACAATTGTCTACAGTAGACATCATCTTTGTCCCCTGCTGTCAGTTGTTTTGTCAGTAGCAGCCTTTCTAACTTAACTTATTCCTGTTATGACTGCACAGATTTTAATTACTTTTGTATAAAGTTCAATGGTCCCTTGCTTCAGAAATTTTTAGAGCCTGTTGTTTGCATTGTTTTTCATTTTGCACTGTACCAATGCCTCATTGTGCACTTCTGGTTCTACTTTTAAAATTCTGTGCTCTTTATTGTACAGTATAGTTAAAATTTTCACCCCGGTAACCTTCCCCAAGGGTGCATTTGGGAAAAGCTGTTCTCAGCACAGCATGCCTTCCTGGTGAAACAAATAAATACATAACTACATCAATCAATGAATTAATTAATAAATCAATAAATACTGAATGAGATTTGCCTGCCTGACATAGCTTGCTGTCAACAGTTACCTCTAGGCCCCGCTCCTCAGATGTACACACCACTGTTGCACCATGCTGGATGTGGTTGTGACCCAGATTCCTGTCTCCTAGGTGTACTACTTTTCATCTGCCAAGGTTTAAATCGGAGCCCGCATTTCTCCACTCACTCCCCTTATGTGTGCAGCAGGTGCCCCCCTCGGTGCATTCCCATCTGCCTACCATGTCTGCTCTTTTTGCCAATTTAATGTCATCAGAAAACTTCGATAACCTGCTACTGACCCTCTCCGCCACATTATTGATAAACATGTTAAGGAGCAAAGGACCCGGACTTGAGCCCTCAGAGTACTGCACTCAGAGCATCCCTCTACTCTGAATGGTGACCTTCCACCACCCCTCTCTGCGTCCTACTTGTCTGTCAATTTGCTATCCTCCTGTATACCAAGGGCTGCATATTGTGCCACTTGCTGTAGACGTTTTCCATTCAGTACAGGGTCAAGGGGCTTGCTGAAGTCCAGTTATATGACATGGCACTTGTAGCAGGTAGGTACATTAGACACATAAATGCCATGTAGTACATATATTACATATAGTACATCTAATACATATCTTCTTTCTCAGATGGATGTCAAAAAAAGTGCAGGTGCAGACGCCCTTGATCCCTATTTTCTAAAGATTGCAACACACGTACTTGCAGTTCCATTAACACACCTTTTTAATCTCTCTTTAACTTCTGGTTCTATTCCTGCAACCTGGAAAACAGCCCATGTTATCCCATTACTGAAATCAGGGGATCCAATGGACCTTAACAATTATAGACCAATCTCTATCCTTCCTGTGCTATCCAAACTACTAGAAAAACTAGTGTGCACCCAACTTAGGGAATATCTTGAAGAGACTAACCTTCTAAATCCAGCACATTCTGGATTTAGAACTAGGCATAATACTATCTCTGCTTTGGCCAAAGTAGCAAATGATTGGCAAATAGAACTGGATAAAAGAAATAGTGTTTGTGCAGTATTCCTTGACCTAAGCAAGGCGTTTGATACGGTGGACCATGAACTGCTCCTCTCTTCCTTGCATTCCATAGGCCTAGATCCACCCTCCCTTAGATGGTTCAGATGTTACCTTACGGGAAGGACACAGCAAGTGAAAGCTGATGGAGACCTCTCCACTCAATCCATTGCTAAGAGGTGTTCCACAAGGATCCATCCTGGGTCCCATCCTCTTTGCTATTTATATTAATAACATTGACTCAAACCTTACCAAGGTGTCTGTACACTTGTTTGCAGATGACACTGTTTTATATGTCAGTAACCCTTCACCTATTACAGCCTGTGAAGTCCTGCAAGCGGAATTCCACATCTTGCAACATCAACTATTGGAGAAAAAGCTCCTTCTAAATGCAAAAAAAACAAAAGCTATGTTTTTCTCCACCCTTACTCAGACAAGGCCCACCTCACTAAACAATCTCCCCCAGCTCTCCACTATACTTGGTGAAAACCTTGAATATGTGGAAAAGTTTAAGTATCTGGGGGTATGGATAGACAGCAGACTTAACTACATCGTTCACATCGAAGAGCTTCTAAAAAAACTTCGACAGAGGCTTGGTCTCTTTTACAGAATAAGGCACTTCCTAACCAGAGACTCTAAGAAGAGGTTGGTCCAGGCTTCTTTTCTCTCAGTACTTGACAATGCAGATTTCCTTTACAGTCGCTGCCCTGTTTTCTATCTAAACAAATTGGACACTCTATACCACAGAGCATTGAGGTTTATAACAGACCTACCCTTCAATACTCATCACTGCTCTCTATATGCGGCAGTCGGATGGACATCTCTCCAGTTCAGAAGAAACAGGAATGCTGCAGTATGGACCTACAGAGCACTGACCAGAATGCCCCCAAATTATATCATAGACTGCTTCACACAGGCCAAAGCTAGTACCTATGCCCTAAGAAGCCATGATCTCATCATGCTTAATGTGCCTAAATTCAACACCCAGCTTGGGAGATCTGCTATCAGCTACGTACTAGCCTCATCATGGAATATGATTCAGAAGACCCTGAGGCTGAACAACTTTATATCATTAGCATCCTTTAAGCATCTATACCTATGTCTCTTCCAAGAAAAATGCAACTGCTACCACTAGTACTAGTATACTCAAACTCCTAACCTTCCCCTCCTCAGGCAGCCAACAACAGATGACATTACACCTTCTAATCATTCAACTCCATAATCCCCGTACATCCTGTCTATAGTCCTCTCCCATTACTTCTTGGCTCTTACCGTAGTCCTCATCCCTACTACACATCGCCTGGGGCTAGCCTTGGCTCTTACTGTAGTTCTCATCCCTACTACACATCACCTGGGGCTAGCCCCAGCCCCTGCCCAGGCCACCCCTACATCTTATCACTGCGTCTCCTTGTCCCTTATGGTCCCTAACCCCTTAGTATTGAAATACTGGATGCTTTACTTAAGAGACTTACTAATGAACATCCCTTGTTGATATGTATATATATTATGTTAGATAGTGTACATCCATGTGTCCCTACTTGTCTTTATGTCTAGGCAACAATGTTTTTGGTATATTGTATATAAGTGCTCTTAACATACCTGTATGTGTAATTACTATTGAACCTTGACCGTATCAGGTCCATCTTGTAAATGAGCTGTGCTCAATGATGTTCGCCTGAATAAATAAAGATTTTGATTGACTGATTGATTGATTGATATTATAGGGGTGCGGTAGTGCCCCTGTAGTTAGGGTTGAGTAGGATTTTTAAGTTAAACTCTAGTTTTTGCACCTTAATAACTTTGGCAGTGTTTGACACAATAGCACCAGTTGTGGCACATGTGGTCAGGCTGCCAGTGTCTCAAGATGTGAAAAGTTTTGTGAGGGCATTTTGCTTGGTTTTTGAGATATGGAGCATTACAAAATGGGGAAAAAACATTTGGTTTCCCTATACTTAACACTGGGTATTTTTTTACTCTCACCTACAGCCTAGACGGTGTGGAATTTATTCATGAAATTTTCAGGGTTGAAGGGGCACATGCCAAGACTGTGATTTTGGAAGATTTAGTGAAAAAATATTAATCTTTCCAGAGTTATAATGATTTTTTACTTAACTGAGAAATGCAAATGATAAAAAAAAGAAAGATTGTGTGTGCTTATTTTCATGCTTTACCTCTCATGCAGAAAAAAATACCAGTTATGTCGCCCACCATTTTTTTCTTTTTAAACTCACAAACATTGAAAATATATGAAAATGATCTCTTAAAAAACACCTGAACCTAACTAAATGGGACCTGTTTAGCTAGATTCTACTGTTTATTTATTTTTTTTTAACTTGCCAGAAATAGCTTTTTGGGCACCCCACAATCCATGGTGCCCAGCTTAGTGAGAGTCGCTATTCATCCACATTCTCTGTATGACAATAGTGGGAGTTTCTTAAGTTCTGCTGCAGCTGGAAGTCATGCTATGGGCTGCAGTGAGAGCAGTGAGCCGCCAATCCCCTGTTTTCTGTTTGTATCTATATATCTGTCTGTCTGTCTCTTTCTTAAGTGGACTGGGGTGCCTATCCCCAGTACTGCTTCTTTCTCTCCCCTCCCTCCAGATTGCCCACCCGCCAGTCCCTATCTATACATATTTATTGTATGAGCAGAATGGGGTGCCCACCCCGGTACCACTTCTCATCTTCACCTTCTCTCTTCCAGGTCATCCGCCCATTCCCACTAAATACATAGTTGCACCAGGATGCCCACCCCTGGTGCCGTCAAACAATAGCCTGACTCTAGGGTGCCAAATCCCCAGTGTCAGAATGTACCCTGCAGTTCCCCTGTAATAAACTGCCCTGGCACTGATCTGACACTCCACACCCTCCACCCACCCCACCCTGACCTCCCACTCAGCACCCACCACTCCACAGATCCCCACACCCCCCACATTCCCTCATTTACCTGAACATGTCCCAAGGGGGAGATCCACTCTCCAATCAAAAGTATATCTTTCTGCTGGAACCGGCAACTGTGATATGAGAAACTAAGGTACTGTAAGTGCGGTTTAATGTATTTTAATGGAGTTTTGAACTTTGATTCATAACTTTGTCATTTTTACATATTTTGACCCCACATTTTCAACATGGTCTTTTTGGGACTCCCCTCATGGCCAATGGTGGTGGAATTATGCAAATCAGGCCCAAGGCCAACCCGGGTTTGGGAATGGACTCGGGTTGTCGGGGGCTGGCTGGGGAAGGAGAGGATTGAGCATCCAGAGGACTACTCTCCTCTCCTGGGGTGGATTGGGTAGGAAGTCTCACGCTAGTAGTGGCCCCCAGTGGAGCCTGGGGGTACTACATGCAGTGATGCAGGAGGCACAACCAGAAAGCTGGAAAACAACTTCTGCTCCTGCCAGATGATGGCATCCATATATCTTCCACACCCCCAGAACCTCCAGGAGCCAGCTCCTCCACAGCAGCACCCTTGAGTTCATAAGGATAAAATAGAGTGCTGGGGTTTCCCCATCCCCTGGTGCCTTCCCCCTTGAAGGAGGGGGGGGATCCACCCGGAGATGGGTTACTCCAGGATGACTTGGAGGGTTGGCTGCAATATGCGGTGAGAGCAGCGCTCAGGAAGAGGATGGCTGGGAGTGGAGAGATACTAGGAAGGGCCTGAAGGAGAGGTGGGAGCAGGAGCGTCAAAGGAGGTAAAAAGATAACTCAAAAAATATATATATCAGGGGTGAAAGGTGATTTCACAGGATTTGAAAAATGTCACTGTTCTTGTTTATGAGCTCGGGTCATAAGAAAGTTATGTTGAAAATCTGGGGTCAAAATATGTAAAAATTGCAAAATTATGAGCATATGTTGAAATTTTAAATATTTTGACTTCAAGATTTTCAACATACAGTAGCCTTTTTTCACACCACCTCATGAATGTCATAGCTGGCAGTTTTCAGATCCTGGCCAAAATATGTTTTCGCACATGTGGTGCAGAGTTATGTTTTGGTGGTGCAGAATGACATTTCGGCAGGGATTTGAAAATTTTCACCTAGTGTGTTCATGAGGTGGGTTAATAAGAAGGCTATGCTGTAAATCTGGTGTACACATATGGTAAAATGCCCAAGTTATGAGTAAACATTGCTGTCTCTAGTAGGGTTAGAGATCGAGGGGAAGGGACAATTCTCATTCTCCTTTATCTCTCTTTAGCTTTTGACACTGTAGACCATTGTGTGTTTCTCAAATGCCTGAGGGAATTTTGTGGACTTGCCAGCACTGTCATCTGCTG
The DNA here is from genome assembly GCA_016271365.2 of Neoceratodus forsteri. Lineage (NCBI taxonomy): Eukaryota > Metazoa > Chordata > Ceratodontiformes > Ceratodontidae > Neoceratodus > Neoceratodus forsteri. Next base: position 1,399,149,470 of record CM028131.1, on the reverse strand, counting down.
GTTTGAGTCCTACTTCACGAATAGGAGGCAATGGGTAGTGATTGGAAACTTCTCCTCCTCCCCTAGCCTCCTGGCATGTGGAGTACCTCAGGGTTCAGTCTTGTCATCAATATTGTTTGCCGTCTACATGCTGCCCCTGGGAGAGATCATTCGGAAATACAGGCTGGGTTTTCACTGCTATGCGGATGATACCCAGCTGTATCTTTCCTTTGCCCCGGGACATCCAGTGCAGTGGAAGTGCTAAATAACTGCCTTGCCGAGATCAGCGACTGGATGGTCTCCAGCTGGTTGCAACTGAATCCTGATAAGACAGAGGTGCTGGTTGTGAAGTTGAACAGGTGGCATGACAGGTTGGCGTCTGGTGCAGAAACAGGTTTATTCCTGGGAACTGTGCCATTGAAGGCCTCCTCTAGGGGGTGTGTGATCTTGGTGTGACCTTTGACAGTGGATTGACATTTGAAGCCCAGGTGTCATCTGTTGTCCAGACCAACTTTTACCATCTTAGGAATATCACCAGGATCAGGCCCCTAGTTCCACCCATGGACCTTCCCACTTTGGTATATGCCTTCGTGACGTCAAGGCTTGACTACTGTAATGCACTCTACCTCAGGGTCTCAGGAGATACCCTCCACCAGTGGCAGCTAGTGCTGAATCTGGCTGCTAGGTTGTTGATGGGGCAGTCAAAATACTGCCACATCACTCCAATGCTGTGTGGAACTGCACTGGCTGCCGGTCAGGTGGAGGATCCTCTTCAAGGTGGGCTTGCTCACCTTTAAGGCCCTACATTGGCTGGACCCTGGATACTTGTCTGACCTTCTTACACCTGCACCTCAGTCTGCTCCCTCTGTTCTTCTTCTAGAGACCTACTTGCAATTCCCAGGATGAGGTTAAAAACTGTTGGCGACAGAGCATTTAGTGTCGCCAGCCCTGTCCTGTGGAATTCACTTACACCATTTGTAAGGGAGACCCCCTCAGTTGAAATATTCAAGACCTGTCTCAAGACCCTCTTGTTCAGTCAAGCTTTCCCAGACACTGTCTTTTAAATCTTATTTCTGGGATAGCCCTATTAGCAACTGTTTTTAGTTCAGATTTGCTTATTTATATGGTTTGTTTAATTTATTAATACTGTTATTTTTGTCTTTGTTTTTATTTTAATGAATAGTTTGTATTTTATGTATGGCACCTGGAGCCTCTGGGATTGGATGCCTTGAAAAATAAAACTTGTCTTGCCTAGCTTATTTCAAAGTTCACTCGTAAGTTCACTAATTTTCAGTATTGTGACTCCAAACATTCAACATAGCCATTTTTCCACATGCCTCATAAATGTGACAGGTGTCATTTAAAAAAAAAATGTAGTAGACCCCACTGCTGATTCACCAAGACTCTGGAGACCCAAAACCCTAATATTTTTTCCTTTGGTTGCTTGGTGTGTGGGGACAGGGAGCTAGGGTTGGAAACCCCAACACCGCATTTCTCCACTTTTGTGGAGCTGTTACCCTAACTAGTGCATTAATGCAGTTTTTTGCAAAGACTATATAAACTTACTTAATGCATCACTTAGGGACAAAGTGACAAAAGTAGGGAAATGTGGCATTAGGGTTTCCAACCCTAACGCCCCATCCCCCACCCTGCACAGACCCACAGGCGGGGGGGGTCTGTCTTGGGCATAGTGAACACTAACACTTACCCCATTCCATTACAAAATTAAGTGACATGGCAACAGCATAGGAGAGTGTGGAGAGCATCAGAGTTCATGGTGCCCAAGACAGACCCTCCCCCCAGTCTGTGGGTCTGTGCAGGGTGGGAAATGGGGTACTAGGGTTGGAAACTCTAACACCACACTTCCCTACTTTTGTCACTTTGACCCTAACTGATGCATTAATGAAGTTTTTTGCAACTTATTTTCTTACTTTTCAAGATAGTATAATAGTATCCTTATTTTATGGTGGGAGCGCAGGGTCTTTTGGACCCTGCACTCCCATCCCTCCATCTAGGCAGTATAACGGCATTCTTATTATATGGTGGAAGCATTCCCATCCTTCCATCGAGATAGTATAACAGTATCCTTTTTTTACGGTGGGAGCGCAGGGTTCAAGGACCCTGTGCTCCCAACCCTCCATTGAGATAGTATAACAGTATCCTTATGTTACTGTGGGAGTGCAAAATCCTTTGGACCCTGCACTCCCATCCCTCCATCGAGACATTATAACAGTGTCCTTATGTTATGATGGGAGTGCAGGGTCCCCCTCCATTGACAAATAGCCATTTTTACTCATTTCTACCTCAAATTTTCAACACAGCGGTTTCATGACCTCACCTCATGTACCCAGTACAGAACATTTTCAAATCCCTGTCAAAACATAATTCTGTGCAACTGCATACCATTCTGTGCCACAAGTATGAAAATACATTTTGGCCAGGATTTGAAAAATGTCAGGTGTCACATACATGAGGTGGGGTAATAACAAGGCAATGCTGAAAACATGGGGTGAAATTATAAAAAATTTCCAAAGTTACGAGCTTGTATAGCAAGATAGCAACAAATGCTCATAACGCAGCCATTTTTACATTTTGACCCAAAATTTTCAACATAGCCTTCTTATGACCCCATCTCATGAACAATATAACTGTCATTATGAAAATCCCACTGAAAAGGTGATTTCACCAACCGACTGCGAAATCTCCTTTCCAGCATGAGTTGCCTAATGACAGTCATATTGTTCATGAGATGGGGTCCCCAAACAGCCATGTTGGAAATTTGGGGTCAAAAGGATGAAAAACAGCTGAGTTATGGGCAAACATTGAAACACCCCCATTGAAATACACTAAAGCACATTTACCTTCGTTCATATTACAGTTGCCAGTTCCAGCAGCAAGACAAGTCTTTGATCAGCAGAGTGGGTCTCGAACCTGGGACCTCTGGAGGTGAGTGAGGGTGTGTGGGGACATCGGAGGTGTTGGGAGGTAGCTGCACAGTGGGTGGTCGGGTGGGGGGTACAGGTATGATCAGCAATTGATGATTTTCTTTTGCAGGTTATAAATGAACTAAAGACAATGAGGGACATTTTCTTCTTTACAGAGAAAAAAAATGAAAATAAAAAGGGACCATCAGGGAGGATACCACTGCCACCAGTGAATACTGGGGCAGGGGAGGGTGGGGTGAGGGGTATAACTAGCCACCAGGGAGAAAATAGGACTTTGCCCCCAAAAATGAGTGCGACAAAAATTAATAAAACAAAATTTCTCTCTATATATATATTTATATTAAAAAATAATGTATGTGTGTGTATATATGTGTATATAGATATATATATATATATATATATATATAAAATATATATGGGGATTAAGGGTGGGGGGTGCCACTAGACACTGTGAATAAATGGCAGAGTGGCAGAATGCCACAGAATGCCACAATGGGGGTAAAGTAAGACAAGATGGCTGTGTTCTGTTCCTTTTTCATGACTTATCCTAATTCTTTTTCGTCACTCAGTTCCTTTGTCGTGAGGTGACAGAATCCTTTTTCGTGATGCAAAAAAGGATTAGAACTTGTCCAACTAGATGGCCCTGCCAGCCATCCTTTTTTATGAGTTGGTATAGTCCTTTTTCATGATACAAAAACAGGATTATGACATCTCACGAAAAAGGAATTCATCTGATGAAAAAGGATTACCGGCAGGGCCAACTGGTTGGAAAAGTCCTAATCCTTTTTTGCATGATGAAAAGGGATTATGACACCTCATGAAAAATGATTATGACACCTCACAAAAAGGGATACTTTTTTTAATCCCTTTTTGTAAGATGTCCTAATTCTTTTTTGCCAGCCAATTCCTTTTCGTGAGGTGTTATAATCCTTTTTAATCATGCAAAAAAGGATTAGGACTTCGAACAGATCGCCCTGCCAGTAATCCTTTTTAGTGAGATGTCATAATCCTGTTTCATAATGCAAAAAAGGATTATGACATCTCACGTAAAAGGAATGGAAGCGAGTTACAAAACAAGATTTTTTAAATTAAAAATAAGAATTTTTAGGCCACAGAAAATTCAGGTAAAAACACAGCACATTAAAGGATGTACCAATGAACAAGATACATGTTTGGATGTCTTCAGAAGACATCCCTGAGCAGAGTTATGATAGTTTGGGCTTAAAAAAAACACACACAAAAAACAAGATAGCGGCTGATGAAAAAGGAATTTTTTCTCACAAAAAGGGATTCTAAGGATCCTTTTTTGTGAGGTGCTAAAATCCCTTTTTGTTGGACCAAAATCATTTTTCATACCATGTAGCTATCCAAAAGACTGAATTGTGCATGTTCAAAACCCAAAATTTCAAAATGTATTAATTTTGGAATGGATTAAAATTGTTTTCTCTAAACCAATGCTGGTTTGTTCTTTGGGGCAAGCTCTGTCCATCCTGAAAATTTCAGACCAAAATTCCAAACAGTTTGGCTGCAGTGTGATGAGGAAAAAACAGCCCAAAAAAGCAAATGTTTGCATTTTTTCACTATGCACAGTACACAATCTGCCACCCCAATCAAAATGAAGCTTGGTACATCAAGCAATCTACCCCATGGAACAGAACATACCAAATTACGTGCAAATCTGTTGAATGGTTGCAAAGTTATTAAAGTGCAAAATTTGAGGTTTAACATTAAACTACCTACACAACCCTAACAATAGGGGCGTGACCACACCCCTATAATACAGTATATATTGCTCCAGTTAGGGTCAAAGTGACAAAAGTTGGGAAATGAGGCATTAGGGTTTCCCTAACACCCCACCTCCCAAACCAGGCAGATGAGCAGGTGTTGGGTGTGCTGCGGGCTTCTCAAGGCTAACACTCATCCCATTCCATCTGTAAATAAGGTTAGATGTGCAGACTTTATGAGATTGGGGTGAGCGTTAGGCTTGAGAAGCCCAAGACACACCCCACACCTGCTCTACTGCCTGGTTTGGGAGGGTGGGTGTTAGGGAAACCCTAACTCCTCTTTTCCCAACTTTTGTCACTTTGACCCTAATTGGAGCATTAATAAAGTTTTTTGAAACTTATTTCCTTACTTTTTGAGATAGTATATTAGTATCCTTATTTTACCAAGGAGGCTCTCATCCCTCCGTAGATGCGTATATATATATATATATATATATATATATATATATATATATACACACACATATATATATATATATATATATACACACACACACACATATATATATATATATATATATATATATATATATATCTGTAGAAGCACTGGCCCTCCAGACCTTGCACTTCCATTTATAGTACAACAGTGACCAAACTGTCAGCAGAGCCTTCTTATTACCCCACCTCATGTACCCGTTACAGAATATTTTCAAATCCCTGCCAAAATGTAATTCTGCTCAACTGCAATGCCATTCCACACCACAGATGTGAAAACACATCTTCTGCAGGATTTAAAAATGAGAGCTGTGACTTACATGAGATGTGGTAATAAGAAGGCTATGTTGAAAATCTAAGGTCAAAATATTTAAAATTTCAAAAGTTACAAATGGGTGTAGTGAAATTGCAACAAATGTTTATAACTTTGTAATTTTTTCATATTTTGACCCAAATTTTCAACAGTCTTCTTATGACCCTACCTCATAAACCCCATAGGTGAAAATTTTCAGATCCATGCCAGAGCACCATTCCATGCCACAGGTGTGAAAACACATTTCGGACAGGATGTGAAAAAATGACAGCTGTACTGTTAATGAGGTGGTGTGAAATAATGGCTATATTGAAAATTTGGACAAAAAAATTGAAAATTACCAAAGTTATGTATGTGCATAGAAACATTCAAATGAACACTCATAACTCTGCCATTTTTAGGAATTTTTTCACCACATTTTCAACATGGCCTTTTGGGAGGCAATGTAGTGCAGTGGTTTAAGGCTCTGAGCTGCAAACCTGGAGACCTGGGTTTGAATCCCACAGCCCCCACTTGCATACTGTGTGACCCTGATCAAGTCACTTAACTTCCTTGTGCTCTCAGGTTGCACCTGTAAACAAGCTTTCAGCTTATTGTGTCTCTCCTGGTTAAAAAAATAAACAAACAAAGAGCCCACCTCATAACAACACTAGTAGTGAAATTTCGTTATTCAGTCCCAAAAGGTGATTTCACGCAGTGACCGTGAAAATCACCTTCCAGACCCGAGTAACAAAATTACGGTGCCTGTGTTCATGAGGTTGTGTCCCAAAAAGACTATGTTGAAAATTTGGTGAAAAAATTCCAAAAATGGCAAAGTTATGAACATAAGTTCAAAATGCCATTGAAATACATTATATGGCACTTAACCTTTATTCTTCAGTTCACGGTTTGGCTTTGAAGAGTGCAGATGTGTCTCGGTCCACAGAAGATGGCAGCCTATGACCTTTGGTGGTAAGTATAGGGTAAAGGGGACTGGATAGGGGATGGTGACGATGAGGGACTGTTTTCTTTTTTTCAGGTTTTAAAAAAAAGATGTCGGGGATTCTTTTCTTTTTACAGGATTTCATTAATGAAGTATTTCAGGACACTGGGAGCAGGCTCCCCAGTGTCCCACACTGCTGGGGAGGGGGCTCTAAATGCTGACACAGGGATTGGACACCTCAAAGTCAGCCAATAAATTAAACAATGGGCTGTGGGGGGGCATCCGACACAGGGGGTGGGCATCCCAGTGTCAGATTCTATATAAATAAATAAACAAGGGACTAGGGGATGGTGAGTGGAGGGTGAGGGGTGCCACTAGATGCCAGGGAGACATCAGAACAGTGATCGGAGGATGGGGGTGCCACTAGACACCAGGGAAACATTGTGGACAATGGTCAGAGGGTGTGAGTACCACTAGGCACCAGGGAAACATCAAGAACAGTGATTGGAGGGTTGAGGTGCCACTAGACACTAGGGAAATTAGTTTTATCATGGGTATAGTGATCAGAGCATGGAGGGTGCCCCTAGACACCAGGGACATAATTTTTATTACAGGAACAGCAAATGGAAGGTGTGTGGAGGGGTGCCACTAGACACCAAGGAAATGAAGGGGCAGGGGCATTGGAGGATGGGGGTCACTAGACACCAGGGGAAAAGAGTAGAGTACTGGGAAGGGCAATGGCAGGGACAAGCAAAGATTCTCGAGTGACAAAAAAGGACTCTTTTTTGTGACTAAGTGATACTAAAGGATTCTTTTTTTTACTTGACGGTCATGAAAAAGTTTATAATATTTAAAAAAAACACATTTCAAGGGCATATTTCTAATTTTGAAATGCAGATTGCACCTAGCAGTGTCCTGATGAGCCAGCTAGGTGTGGTAGTCTCTCTCCGGGATATCATTTGTGTGACTTTCGAAAAAAAGAAATTTAAGAAAAAACAGAAACAAGATGTTGGCTCGTAGAAAAGGAGTTTTCTGTCATGAAAAAGGATGTTATACTCATGAAAAAGAAAATGATCTTGAGAGATTGAATTATTTTTTGCAAGATCAATTCCTTTGTCGAACTTTTTATCTCTATTCTGAAAAATGATATTCCCATAGGAAATAATGGGAACTGAAAACTGAATAACTTTGCAACAAGTTAATATTTTTGCACCAAACACTAGCAGTTCTTTTACCCAAGTTCTTTCTACCATAAAAAATCACCCCAAAATTCCACACCATCTGGGTGCAAGGCGATGAAGAAAAAACTGCAAAAAGTGGTGACTTTTAACTTTTTTACACTATCTGAGATCTCAGAATGTGCACATTCAATGAGAACAAATTTGCCACGTTAAGAGATCTACCCTACAGGACAATGCATACCAACTACAAAAGAACCCCAGAGCAAATGCTCTGAGGCATGGGTTATCGTGGAAGGTATTGGTCATACAGCAAAGTTTTAAAAGAAACACAATTGCACATACCCCAATAATGCAAAGCATTATAGGAAACATATGCAAATACCCATGAGAGAATTTGGACTGGCTCTATTTTAAGCAGAATTGCATGGTGCCAAAAGGCATCACAGTGCAATCAGCAAAGGCTAAGAACTGCAGACACATACATGTGTTTCATCCTCATTTGGACTCATCAGTGTGCCATATCTGTGTCTTAGTCCAGGGAGAGGAAGCCAGCCACCCCTTAAGGGGGATGTTATTTGTTTGGGTCATGGGGACCCCAAAATAGAGAAGGAAAAGAACTACAAAAGAATCCCAAAGCAAATGCATACCAAATTTTGTGCAAATCCATTAAAGGAGAAGTCCACCCAGAATGTGCAAAAACATACGTTATGTAGAGTGTTTTGATATGTATGTCAAGTCCTAGTGTGTCCTTCCCTCTGACTGTTATTAGGAGTTTTTCCTAAATTAGCCTGCTAGCTGTATAGTAGTTTTACGACCCCCTGGGGATCGCCATCACAAATAGGTTTATTGGCTTTCTTTCTCCTACAATGCACCCTGGCTCATGTGACAGTGATGTAGCTATGCCCTTAGATTTAGCAGGGTCTGTCACAGTTCATCCACAAAGATAATACTTCGTTCAGAGAAGTCACACTGCTAGATTTTGGGTGAGTGTAATCATTATTATTTTTTGATATTAGTACCTTGTCCTGCTATGTTACAACCTATGAAGTGATGTTCAAATTTTGCTGCTTAGTACTGGTGCAAAAACTGAAAGTGACTGAGAGGAATAGAGTAAACAGTGACATGAGTCAAACAAACACACAAACACACAGCAGAACATAGCAGGACAAGGTACTGATATCAAAAAATAATAATGATTACACTCACCCAAAATCTAGCAGTGTGTCTTCTCTGGAAGAAGTATGTTCTCTGTGGCTGAGCTGTGACAGATCCTGTAACAAGACACTGGCTTCCTGCAGGGGCGATTAGACATCATACCAAAGGGCACTCTGGGAAAACTATCCGGGATAAGAGGCCATAAAAGAAACCAGAATGGCAACCTCCAAGGGCAATAAAACAGTTAGGGAACGTTAGAAAAAACATCTCTCACAGCCAGAGGAAAAGAAAACACTGGGAACTGGTTAGAACACAGAAAAAAAGACTACTACATATCTTTTTCTGATTTTAACATGGAGTTTTCCTTTAAATGGTTGCATAGTTATTACAGTGCACAATTTGAGGTTTAACCTTAAACAGGCTACTAAATCCTAACTATAGGGGCACGACTGTGCCCCTATAATATATAAGATATGCAATGGTGCTGAGTTAAATGATGTACATGCACAAGAGCAGTTTGACCATGGGTTACCTCAAGAGTGGCATAAGCCACGAGTGAGGTGTCTGAGACCAAACTGATGGAGTGCACATAAATAATTTATTTAACAAGTTCCCCACTGCATATTCCATTTATGCAACAGGGAAGGAGATTTTTAGGATGGTCATTATTTATTTTTTAATTACTTTATCATTTTTTTTGAACTAGGAAAGACTTATTTTGTGCTGTTTTGTGTGTTACTATGCCCTGTACTGCAGATTTCTAAAGATGGTAGCCCTGTTGCTTAGGGCATGATGCCCCAATGTTTTCAGGGTGCTACTCCATTGGCTGACATTTCTATGTGGTAGAACTGAACAGTTTGTCAAACATGGTGGCTCCATTTCTCACTTAGCGAGGGGCCCATACAATACTGGCATGGCATATTCTTTTTTTATTTTAATAAAGTGTTTATCTGGTACCATGCTTTTAAATTAATTTATCTGGTTGATCCTGTGCTTAGAGATGTGGTTCCTGTGGATTGAGGAGAAGAGCAATGAAATAATAGTGGTAAGCTGCGAGTAGCTTTGAGAATGGTACCATAGCGTGTAGCTGGCAGCCGTCGGGTATTACATTTTTTTTAGCTGTTTTTTTTTTAAATCAGCTGACTAAGATGGAAAAAGTGTTTTTTGCAGGTAGAAGCAGTGAGATAGGTAAGAGAGATAAGGGGACAGACAGTCATGTGTGCTGTATGGGTTTAGCGAGTGGCTGGAAGTTTTCCAGGCAGGTTGGATGCGGCGGGTGGAAGAGTGTGACTAAGTGGGTAGGGAAGTGTGGACTGCCATCCTGAAAGAGAAGGAGAGGGAGAGAGAGAGACAGAATGAGTGCTGCTCCATCCGATGTATTCCACGAGTGAACTGGAGAGAAAAAAAAAGTTAGAGTTTGCTGGGGATTTTTGGCCGGCTTTGCTGTGGTGTGTACAAGGAATGCATCGGGATCTTAGATCCTGAAGTAGGTGGAGAAGTGTGGAGCAGTGTGCTAATGAGAGGAGTTACATCAAGGTATTACTATTTTGTAAGAGGTTACAGGAGCAGTAGTTTATTTAGGGAGGTTACTTTTGGAATGGGTGGGCTAGTTTGTAATGCAGCAGTGTTGGGGACAGGGTGTAGCAGTGACAGCATGTTAGACAGTATAAAAGTGAAAGTAAGGGAAAGTAGGTCTGACTGGCGGGGACGGGGGCAGTGACGTAGTAACTGCGTACATAAATGACTGATGTAGCTATGTATATAAATGTATATAAATTAAATTTATGTGCCGCGGTCATGCCCCTATAGTTAGGGTTGAGTAGGCACTTTAATGTTAAACCTCAAATTTTATGCATTAATAACTTTGCAACTGTTCAACGGATTTGCACAAAATTTGGAATGTGTAGTCTGGTATGATGGATCTCTTGATTTACCAAGTTATGTGAAATAAGTACAGTGTTGTGATTATTGTGAAATTCAACTTTATTAGTTTAGGAGTTACAACAAATCAGAGGTTTCATCCAGAACTATACATAGGGTGACAAATAACTTCCCTAAATAATAATAGAAAAAAAAACAAAAAAAAAACCAACACACCCCTATAACTATATAACTACCCCCTTCCCCCCAACCCTAACCCTCCCCGAGTGTGCTTATTTTATTAGTAATGTGGTATTAATACAATACCATTAGACAATAGGGTTGATCTTGGGATAAGTAGAGAAATAGAGCATCAGAGACAGAGCCAATAGATCACCGATGCAAATACAGTGTGTACAGTTTATCCCATCTTTGTGAAATAAATCCATGCAGTTCTGAGGAACTTAGCGAGTCTCTCCATATTAAAACAGGCTGATAGGTCTTTCAACCATTCGTATATGTTATGGTTAATTGGTCAGTCCAATGTTTGAGGACCAGTCTTTTGACCACCATAGAAATTAATGCAATATGAAATCTGAGCTCTTGGTTCTCAGCTTTGGAGTAGGTGCCCAGGATGCATATTTCGACAGTGAAAAAACTGTCCAGACCCAAAAGAGGATCTAAGTTGGCCTGGATAGAGCGCCACAAGGGGCTCACTTTTTCACATAGCCAAAAAATATGGAGCAAATTCCCTTCTGATTGTAAACATCTGGAGCATAGGGGGAGAGGTAGTTTCCCTAAACCAGCCAGCTTGACCGGAGTGTAGTACATGTTGTTTAGTATGTGATATTGAGTAAGCCTGAACCTGTCTTGGGTATGGTATTTGTGTAAATCTGTCCAAATCTGTGGCCAATTAGGGGCAATGTCCGGTAAGAGAGCAGTCCAGATACAGGAGCCTGTGAGTGAGCTCGGGAATTTAAGGTCCAGAAGGTAGGAATATATTAATGAGATGCAGTGAGGTTTGAAGGTTAAGACTTGAATTTGGGAAAGGAAGGGGCTGACCTGTGAGCTGCGGAATTTGGGACCAAAATTAGCATTAATAAGCTGTCTCAGTTGGTATATCTTAAAGATCTTATTGTTAGGGAGGTCAAACTTGGCTAGAATATCCGGAGAGGAGAGAAGAGAGTCTTGAGAGTATAAGTTCTCAACTATTGCCTCTTGGATTTGAGGAAGCCAGTCTGGGGTAATTATTGAGCCGCCCAACCGAATATTGGGATTCAGGATAAGGGGTTGTGCCATGTCTCTTTTAGGGGAGATTTTGAGATAGTGAAGGCACTGAGAGAGAGAGTTTTGAGAGAAGCGATGATGGCTGGGTTCAAGATTGAGGGTGGAAGTGCTGCCCTGGGAATGAAAAAAAATTGTCTGAGAGCAGAGATTGGCCTCCTGGAGTATCCGTCTTTCAATCTGGAGCCAAATCGGGGGAGGTCCTTCTGCCTTACTTGGGAGCCATCTACCCAGTTTGGAGAGGTGAGCTGCCCAGTGGTAAAATAGTAGGTTAGGAAGACAAAGTCCTCTCTTGTCCTTTGGAAGGCATAATTTAGAGAAGGAGCATCTGGTAGTTTTGTTTCACCAGATAAATTGAGAAAAGATGGAGTGGAATTGTTGTAGATATGAGAGAGGCAACCAGGGGCCCAATAAACTGAGGGGATAGAAAATGCGGGGGAGGACATTCATCTTAATGATGTTAATCCTGCCCCAAAGAGAGATGGGAAGTTTGGACTATCTTTGCAAATCTAACTGAATGTTAGACTTAAGGTCATCTAGGTTAAGCTTCTTAAGTAAAGCTGAGTCAGAGGTAAAGTGTATACCCAAGTACTTGATTGATTTAGGAGACCATCTCATACCGAATCTAGTAAAACAGTGTTTGTGTGTGAGGGAGTTTAGAGGGAACACTTCTGATTTTGCAGTGTTCAGCTTGTAGTGGGAGAGGCGACCATATTAGGTAATCACCTGGAGAGCGTGCGATAGTGACTTTTCAGGGTGGGCCATATGAAGTAGGACATCGTCCGCATATGCAGAAAGAATCAACTCCTGTCGTTGCACTGGGCAGCCCTGAATATGTGGGGAACGTTTAAGATTGCGAAGAAGAGGTTCTAAATACAAATTGAACAAAAAGGGGGAGAGGGGACAACCTTATCTGGTATCAGTAAAGAGGCAGAAGACTGAGGAGAAGACTCCATTGCAATAGATCCTAGCCAAGGGAGATTTGTATATAACCTGAATCCACCTAATGAACGTAGGTGGGAAATCAATCTTGGCTAGTGTTGCCCACAAAAAATCCCAGTTAACTTTATCAAACGCTTTTTCAGTGTCTAAAGAAATTAGAGCCATTGGAGTATGTGATGATTGGGCAGCATGTGAGATATGAGAGAGGGTTCTAAGGTGGTCTGCAGGAGAGCGCGCTTGCACAAACCCTACCTGTTCTGGGCTCAGAAGGTGAATCCAGATTTTTTTAATCCTCTCGGCTAGGATCTTAGATAGGATCTTCATGTCACAGTTTAAAAGAGAGATGGGATGGTAACTCGCAGGGTCTTTGGGTGGTTTGTCTGGCTTAAGGATTAACACGATCGTGGTTTCCAGTGATGTAGGGTCAATAGTATCGGCTTCAAACATGTAGTCATAGAGCTTAAGGAGAAGGGGGGCTAGTTCCTTGTTAAAGGTTTTGTAAAAATTAGAAGGGTAGCCATCTGGACTGGGTGCTTTGTCAGGGGCAAGGGAAGCAATGGCGTCCTCGACCTCAGACAGAGTGATAAGGGAAGCGAGCGCATTTTTGTGGTGTGCAAGGAGGCGGGGAAGCTCAAGATCTTCTAGGTAAGTCTCGATATCTAAAAGGGGTACTGGGGGGAGTGACTGCTGTAAAGCTTTTTGTAAAATTCCTCAAAAATCTTGGTGATTTCTCTGGGGGTGGTTTTAATTAGTCCCTCTGGGGTTTGCAGCATCTGGATTAGTCTCAAACTCTCTGTTTTGCGCAATCTTAGAGTCAATAACCTACCAGCTTTTTCACCCTGATCGATATATTTGGATTGGGTTTTTAAAATAGCATACTCAGCCTTTTCTTTGAGTAAATCCACATATTCGTTCTTTATTTTTAATAGGGATTCAAGAGAGACCAAGGGGGAGGAAAGGACATATGAGCTTTCCATTTCTTTGATTTTGGCCAATAACGAGGCTGCACGTGCCAGTCTACATCTTTTCCTCGTGGAGGCTAATTTGATTAGCTCCCCTCTGAGGTAACATTTCAGGGAGTGCCAAATTGAGTCCACCCTCGGAGTGGAGTTCATGTTGAGTTCCAGAAAATTAGAGATGAGGTCTTTGATATGGGAGACCATCTGGTCTTCCTTGAGAAGTTGAGTGTTGAGTTTCCAAATAGTATCTCGTTGAAAGTTGGGATCCGGAGAGACCCTCGCCCAGACTGTAGCATGATCCGACAACACTATCGGTTCGATGCCCGTCTGGAGGAGGCCAGGGAGGAGTGACTTACTGGTCAGAATGTAGTCTATTCTAGACCAGGAGTTATGTACTTGGGGAAAAAAAGGAAAAGGACCGGAGTGAGGAGTTAGTAAGTCACCAAGGGTCGCAAAGGCCCAATAGCTGCATGAAGTCCAATAGGGCCTTTTGAGCTGGAGTTGTTGGCCTCTTTGGTTCGTGGGATCTGTCAAGAATTTGACACGGTGGGACATTCCAGTCCCCTTCTAATATTAGATTTGAGGGTAGGAAAGTACCTATTTTATCTGCTAGGGTCATAAAGAACTCAGGACTCCCTCCCACTGGACCATAAACAGAACCGAGCACAACCTTACAGTTGTTGAGACACCCTTTAACCAGTATAAACCTGCCCTCTGGGTTTGTCAGCTCTTCTTCCTCCAGGAAAGAGACATGGTTTTTAATTAGGATAGTCACACCCTTGCTAGCCCCAGAGCCACTCGCTGAAAAAACTTGGGAAAAGCCAGATCTGATTAGCCAGATTTTTTCATTATTAACCAGATGGGTTTCCTGAAGCATAAGTATGTCAATCCTTAGTAAGTCACAATGGTTGAAAACCTGAATCCTTTTGGCTCTATCTCTGATCCCCCGTACATTCCAAGAAGCTGTTTTAACCGACATCATAGCCATTTCTGAACCATTAAATTAAGAAAAGATAGATTATTATATCTTCGGAATGCAAAATAAGGGTAGCACACTCTAACCCCCCCCCCCCATAAACCTGTCCGAACTATAAAGGAAAGAACATTCGAATCTCTGATGTGCAGAAATTGGCCAATAAGAGCAGGTAACAATATAGGACTATTGAGAAATAATGCCACAAAACCAGAAACAACCTCCCCTCCTCCCCCCAATAAGAAAAAATCCCAACCAACTGTATACAAGATGATTCCAGGCTTGGACAAGTAAACCATGAGAAAACAGACAGCAGGAACCTGAACCAAAACCCCAATGGCGAGACCCAGGACTTTCATAGGCCAGTACCAATCGACTATAAAATTATTACAGGGAAGGAGACATGGGCTGTTTGTGTGAACCAGCCAGCAAAATATGGAATGGAATCCCCTGTAATAGGCCTGAGGGTCGCCATATCCCCCCCCCTTAATAAGCTTGTGAGGCAGCTTCCTCTGAGCTTGTCGCAACTCCGGGGTCCTCCCCCATCCCATCTAACTATGGTGAAATAGCAGCCACGCGTAACAGTGGTCAACAGGAGAAACAAAAGGGAGAGACCAAACTAGGTTAGCGATTTCGGTCAGCTCCTGCATAAGGTATATAACACACGCCCGCTGACTATTATGACCAGACGCTTACCTTAATCTGCAGAGGTCTACTACCAGAGAGAGACTGGTCTCCTGTGTGGGAAAGAAACAAGAGGTAACTGCTCCCATCTATCATTAGGCAAATAAGTGATCCAACATTTAAACGGGGCCCTGGGGGACATGATATGCAGTGGGACCAAAGTCAGTCCACAACCAATCCAGCCAGCCGGAACAAGAAAACCCCATCCCAAAGGTTCCGGGACCATGCTAGATGAATCAAGGGGAGCCGCGGCCTGCCAGGATCAACATCGGGGGCGTCCCACGCTCCTCACACCCCGCAAGACCCAATCTCCTCCCACCCAAACCAAACAGGTAGGCATTATGTCAGTCTCATCTTTATAACAAGAAAGAACAAACAGCCATAGTGACAACTGATCCCCTAGAGTTCAGTTCATTTCTCTTTAAACAAGTTAGGAAGCCTGGAGGTTAAGTCTTTAGTGGCCTGGTCGGGGGACTTATAGGTAAATGTGGAGCCTTCAATCGTGACCTTCAGGGTAGCTGGATAGAGCATCCTGAAATGGATGCCTGCCGCGATGAGCTTTTGCACCACAGGATGAAAGGTGGTTCTCTTCTGCCTGGTCTCGATCGGGAGATCCTGGGCGACTCTTATCTTGGATGTTCCCCAGGTTATTGCTTGTAGCTCACGAGCCTTGGTGAGGACATGTTGTTTCTCAATAAAGCTTAAAAACTTGATAATGATCGGGCGGGGAGGAGAATCCGGTGGGGGCCTTGGTCTCAAAATTGGTGAGTCCTCTCAAGGTGATATTGGGGGTTGAGAGGTGAGGGGCCAACAATTTTAAGCAGACATTTTTGTAGGAAAGCGATGGTATCTGGCCCTTCCTCCGGCTCCGGCAACCCAATAATTAGGAGGTTGTTTCTCCTACTGCGCCCTTCCAAATCCTCCATTTTGAGCTGGAGCTTCCACACTTGCTGCTTCAGTGAGGTGATTTCTGGCTCCACTATGCCCCTCCATTTTTCCTGAGATATGAGCCTGGCTTCTGAATCGATCATCCTGCTTTTAAGGGAGGTAAGGTCACCCTTAATAGATTTTAACTTGGAGGTGATGCTTTCCAGCGCTTCCCAGAGAGGTGATACCTCCTGGAGAAATCTTTCTTCAGAAAGAGGGACTGCTGAGGGAGCAGTGTTGCCCGATTTGCTTGGATTGCCAGAGGCCTGGTTCCTCGCTTTCTTAGGAAGCTTTTCCGGCATGTTGGGAGGAGTGTGCCACATCGCGGCCTGCTTCATCTCTGCCTCCATCGCTGTGATAAAGCTGTGTGATGCCGGGGAAGACAGATGAAAGACAAAAGGCAGAGATTAGGAGAACTCTGACTGCTATTATTTGCTGAATTAGGAAGCTAGTATTGATTTAAAATCGATTTGGAGCTGATGGGTGGTGGGAGCCCAGAGACTGCACAGCCTTCTGGCAGCTTGCATCACGTGACCTCCTTGTGATTATTGTGGTTGCAGATGTGACTAAGGTGCAAAATTTTGGGTTTAACAAAAACTTTGTTAATGCATCAGTTAGGGTTGTTTCCACACTGACAAAAGTGTGAAAATTCCACGTTAGGATTACCACTCCCCCACCCCACCACCCTCCATACACCACCAGGCATCAGGGTGTGTGGTGGGGTCGTTGGCCTAAGCCTCACCCCATTCCATGTGTAAACATGCTGTGGTGGTGCAGTATAGGAGAACGGGGTGAGAGTTAGGCATGACCACCACACTGCACACGCTGATGCCTGGTGATGTGTGGAGGGTGGGTGGTGGTGGTGGGGTGTGGGAGTGGTAACCCTAACGTGGAATTTCCACACTTTTGTCGATGTGGAAACAACCCTAACTGATGCATTAACAAAGTTTTTGCAAAGAATTTTCTTTCTTTTTTTAAAAGTGTAATGTAAGTAGTAAATGGAATACGTTGAGGAGATGTGGGGCCCTTTGGGCCCTGTGCTGCACCAAGCTACCCAGTTCTGCATAATGATATGTGTCTGTAGGAGCGCGGGCCCTCTGGGCTGTAACTATGGACCTGTTGAACATTTTCAAACCAAACAATTGAATGGCACATCTGTGGCAGTAGGGCTTGCCACCCTGAAAATTTCAGGGCAATATCACAATCGAGCTTTCCACAATCAAGTGACAAAGCAAACAACTGCCACAATGCTATCCTATGGGAACATTTGCAACTTTGGAATGCTATAACTAGAGACATGTTGAACGTTTTTGAACCAAACCATCAAAAGGCACATCTGTGGCTTGCCACCCTAGAAATTTCAGGCCAATATCACAATCCAGCTTGCCACAATCAAGTGACAAAGAAAACAGCATTTAGGAAAATGTGATTGAGCTATTTTACTGTGATAACATTTATTTTACCATGATTGTCCTATCTCTATAATGGGAATAGTATCACGGTAAAAAAAAAAGAATCGCGGTTATATTTTGAAGCGACCGCGGATGTTTTCATGATCGAAAAATGTTTTCGTTATCAAAAAAGAAAAAAAAATTAAAAAACATATTTAGAGACCAGCTGGTGAGAAACTAATGCCAGGGGCATGTGTGTCAGTCCCACCCCGAATAGGTAAACACAATGGGTGGTGTGTTGAAAAGTGCAGTATTTTTTGAGTTATATCATTTTTTCTCTCTCGTAAAAAACAAGATGATGGAAGCTCTACATTATTTTTGGCAAGCTTGACATAAAAAATGTGATTGTGACAATTTTTGAGCTGCACATATAAATTTTCCCATAGGATATAATGGGACACTAAAAATGTTATAACTTTTGAACGGAACAAGATTTTTTTCACAAAATCTTTGAAAGGCACCGCTGCTATCCAGGACCCATGCAGCCAACTCAGTTTGAACCCAGTCAAATGTATTCTTCAGGGCATTATGGGTGGACAAAGAAAATGCAACATTAGGGATTTTCACTTTTTGAGCATGCTACGATTCCACAACTGTACATCCGATTGACACACAGACTTCCAGATCTAGAGATTTATGATAAATCTTTCTATATTCCAAATTTCAGGCAAATCGGACAAATGGTTCAAAAGTTATTCAAGTTCAAAATTTGAGGTTTAACATAGAAATGGCTACACAACCCTAACTATAGTGGCACTACCGTGCCACTATAATATATTTGTATATTATAGTGGCACGGTAGTGCTACTATAGTTAGGGTTGAGTAAGCACTTTAATGTTAAACCTCAAATTATGCACCTTAATAACTTTGCCATCGTACAATGGATTTGCCTGAAATTTTGCATGCATGGTCTGGTACCATAGATCTCTGGATCTGGCAAGTTGTGGTATGGTCGGTTGTACAGTTGTGGAGTTACAGAATGCCAAAAAACACAAAAAACAAGACTTTTTGCGTGTTTCTTTGCACGTGTCCACAGCCCGCATGGTTTGTTCGTTTGGTCTGAAATGTTCAGGGAAGATGCAGTATTGGTCACTGATGTGCCTTTCAAATATTTGGTGAAAAAATATTAAACTGTTCAAAAGTTATTCAAAAAACAAATTTCCCATTATAGTCAATGGGGAAAATTAGCTGTGCATCACAAAAGTTTCACAAATGCCATTTTTACTTTCGCAAATGGCCCTATTACTTTTGTGATTCCACCATCTTTTTTTCAGTTAGTGACACAGACAAATGCCTGGTGTTTAAAATTGGGACCCTCTAGGTAAACATGGACTGTTGTGTTTACCTAGTGGAGTCCTGAGGATGCTAGCCCTATCTTTTTTAGGGGTTAAACCCCCCAGAAATGCCTTTTACAACTTTGAGGAAAAAGTACTTTCTCAAAATACTTTTGCAAATGTGAATGTTTGGTGATTTTTTTGGTGAAACTTTCAAGATTTAAGTATTTTGTGAAAGTATTTCAAAATAACTGCAAATCTTTGCCATCTTCCTGCAACAACATGGTTAGGAATTTTGGGCTGAAATTTGCAGGGCTGCAAGCCCTGGTCACACAGATGTGCTTTTTTTGTGGTTTGGTGCCTAAACACTCAAGGGGCCCAAAGTTACAGTGTTCCGAAGTTGAGAAATTTCCCATAGGATAACATTGTGGAGCCTGTTATGTCTTTCGGCGCCTGTATCTCGAAAACGAAGCAAGATACAGAGTTTTCGCTACTGGCAGCTTGGTTTACCTTACTGATCCAACAAGTTTGGAAATAGTAGATAACATCTGTAGAATTTTTTTTTTGTACTTGCTACAGTTACAGAGATATTGGCAAAAACATATTCCAAGGGTTTGAAGGGTGCCTTCTTGGTGCTTTTCGGTGCCCGTATCTCAGAAACAATGTGAGATACAGATTTGGTCGACTATATATATATATATATATATATATATATATATATATATATATATACTGTGTGAAGTACTCACTGTCATGATTACACCAGCACTGGAATTTTTTTCCTGGCTTCTATGGTTGCTGAGATATTAGCAAATTACTGTTACAAGGCTTCCTTACCCTATAGGGCTGCTGTATGGCTCTGTACTTATGTATAAGTGGGAGTGCAGGGCCTGAAGGGCCCATGCTCCCACATACGCTTACCATTATGCAAAAATATGGACAATGTAAAGGGAGCGCAGGACCCACCCCACCACCCCACTCCACACCCCCATCCTCAAACCCCTAACTCTGCATTCTCCCCCGCCCCCTCACACACACATGTAAGCAGGGGAAGGACCAAGGCAACACAACCAATCAGAGACAACCAGCATTAGGTAACAGAACTAGCACAGAACTCTCTAAATATAGTATAAGACACACATCCATCATCATGGTCTAGCAAGAAGGGGAAATTCATTGCAAAAAACATGTTAATACATCAGTTAGAGTTGTTTCCACAGCAACAAAAGTTTGGAAATTTGGTGTTAGGGTTAACATCCCGCCACCCCACCCCCACGACCCCATCCTCAAACCCCTAACTACGCATTCCTTCCCCCCCACACAGACACATGCAAGCAGTACAAGAGACATCTGTCATCATGGTG
The DNA here is from genome assembly GCA_016271365.2 of Neoceratodus forsteri. NCBI lineage: Eukaryota > Metazoa > Chordata > Ceratodontiformes > Ceratodontidae > Neoceratodus > Neoceratodus forsteri. Next base: position 1,399,129,037 of record CM028131.1, on the reverse strand, counting down.
CAGCAACTGTATGAGTTCTGCTGCCATCAGAGTGCAGTAACATTCAGAGCTAACCATAACATGCCGCTTATGAGTATTTCCAATTAATGCAGCAGTATTAGAACATGTGATGGTGCTAGTTTCATACCTGAGCAGTATGTGAAAAGTACTATGTGTGTGTCAGGTGTGTCTGTACTGCTACCACATGCCTATGTGGTGGCAGCGATACCTGCAGCAAGCCAGTCATTGAATTATGACAAATAAAATGCAGTATTTAGAACATTTGTGCAGACTAAGTTTCACAGTATGAAAAAAGATATGCCAGCAGCAATGTGCCATCATACTGTGCTGGCAGTACAGAGTCGATCATACTGTATGTGTTTTTCATTACATAGTGGTATGTGAAAGGAGTACAGTGTCCTGATTATTGTTCTTACAGATGTGACTGTGGGGTGTTAACCCTAACACTGAATTTCCAAACTTTTGTTGCTGTGGAAACAACTCTAACTGATGTAGTAACATGTTTTTTGCAATGAATTTCCCTTCTTTTTCAGAAAGGTCAATATGAATAGTAAATGGTATGTGTTGGTGGGAGCATGGGGCCCCTCCCACCAAGCTGCCCATTTGTGCATAATGATATGTGTTTGTGGGAGCATGGGCCCTCTGGGCCCTGTGCTCCCACTTACACATAAGCATGGAGCCATACAGCAACCCTATGGGGCAAGTAACCCATGTCACACTAATTTGCCAATATCTTGGGAACCGTAGCAGGTAGAAAAAAAAATTTCAAGTGTCATAATTATGAGAGTGAGTATGTCTTGCAACATAAAGTCGATCAAATTCATATCTCACATCGTTTCTGAGATACGGGCACCAAAAGGTACTGTGAGGGCATAATGCTGACCTAGAGACATAAAAATGAGCAGTTGGAACACTAATTTACCGATATCTCAGGAACCATACAAGGTAGAAAAAAAATTTGAATTTCATGGGTTTCATGGCTTTCCAACCTACTTCTGAATTTGGAATGCTGTAACTTTGGGCCCCTGTACTGTGTTGGCACCAAAACACCAAAAGGCACATGTGTGGGACCCTGGCTTGCTACTCTGCAAACTTCAGCCCAAAAGACCCAACCATTTTGTTGCAGGAGGGAGGGTGTCAAAGATTTGCAGTTATTTTGGGAATACTTTTGCAAATCACGAAAGTTTCATGAGAAAACCTCACAAAACTTTTACATTTTTGAAAGTATTTTGTGAAAGCATTTTTCAAAAAAATTTAAAAATGCATTTCTGGGGGTTTAACCCCCACCCCCAAAAGATATGGCTAGCATCCTCAGGACCCAACTAGGTAAACACAACAATCAGTGTTCGCATAGAGGGTCCCAATTTTAAATGCCAGGGATCTTTTTGTGTCACAAACTGAAACAAGATGTCTGCCTCATGAAAGTAAAAGGGCCATTGCGACAGTAAAAATAGCCTCTCACGAAAATTATGTGATTTTTGCTAACTTTTCCCATTGACTAAAATGGGAAATTTGTTTTTTGAATAACCTTTAAACAGTTTAATATTTTTCACCAAATCTTCAAAAGGCACATCTGTGACCAAGACTGCATGTTCCCTGAAGGTTTTGGACTGAATGGACAAAGCGTGCGAGCTGTGGGCACGAGCAAAGAAACGTTCAAAAAGTCAGTCTTATTGTGTTTTTTTTTGCATTCTGTAGCTCTGCAACCGTATATCCGACCGTAACACAACTTGCCACATCCAGAGATCTATGATACCAGACTGCACAGGTAAACTTTCAGGCAAATCCGTCATATAGTGGAAAAGTTATTAAGTTGCAAAATTTGAGGTTTTGCATTAAAGTGGCTACACAACCCTAACTATAGTGGCACTATCGTGCCACTAATATATTTATATATTATGGTAGCAAGGTAGTACTACCATAGTTAGGGTTGAGTAGCACTTTTAATGTTAAAGGGTCAAATTTTGCACCTTAATAACTTTGCCACCATTCAATGGATTTGCCTGACATTTGGTATGCATGATTGGGCATTGTAGATCTTGGGATCTGCCAAGTGTTGTACCAGTCGGATATACGGCTGCGGAGTTATTAAGCGACAACCAATTGCGCAATTACACTTTTTTGTGATTTCTTTGCTCTCACCTAGAGGTAGTACGGTTTGTGCGACCAGTCCGAAAACTTCAGGGAGCATGCAGCCAGGGTCCCCCATGTGACTTTTGAAGATTTCGTGAGCAAATATTGAATGGTTCAAAAGTTATTCAAAAAACAAGTTCCCATTATAAGTCAATGGGAAAAGTTAACAAAATATTCAACACTTTCGCAAATGCACTTTTTAGTGCCGCAAATGGCCTTAGTAGTGTCGCAAAACCACCATTTTGTTTTCAGTTGGTGATCAGAAAAATGCTTGGTATTTAAATTTGGGACCCTCTAGGGACACAATTCTTTTTGTGTTCACCTAGTCAGACCCTGAGGATGCTAGCCATGTCTTTATTTTGGGGTTAAACACCCCAGAAATATGTTTTCAGATTTCTGGAAACAGTAATGTCACAAAGTAGTGTCGCAAGCACGACACTTTCGAAAATTTTTGTGAAAAGTGTCTCAAATTGTGACACTATTTTTCAGGCTATGGCCAAAATGACAGGAATTCTTTGCCACCCTGCTGCAAACAAACTGTTTGGTCTTTTGAACTGAAATTTGGAAGGAAGGCAGCCAACATCTCACAGATGTGCCTTTTGGTGGTTTGGTGAAAATATATTGCATGGCTGCAAAGCTAAGGTAGTCTGAATTTGGTGTTTTTTCTCATAGACTAACATGGTGGCGTACGCCGTGCATTTCGGGGCTCGCATCTTGAAAACGATGCGAGATACAGATTTTTTGTTGCAAGTTGCATAGCCCAACGGGATATGTAATAGCAAAAACCTAGCCAGGAAAATCAAGATTTATGTGAAATTTAACTTTTTTTCTATGTCGTGCAGTAGCTGAGATATTAGCAATTAAGTACTTCCAATGCTCGTTTTAAGCTTCGATCCCCATTACAATGCATACATTCTTTGCACACACTGTGTTTCTGTATGCACCTGTTTGGCAAAAACAGGGTATGCACTTCCAATACTGTTACAGTTACTGTTTCTACTTGCATTTATGTCCCCATTTGCATTACCGTCCTGTGTACGACACCGTGTGCGTTACCCTTTGCGTTGTCATTCGCGCTTGCATTTTCGTTACTCTTACATTTGCATTTCCACTACTGTTTCTGTTTGCATTTTTGTTTGCATCACCGTGCGCATTGCCATTTGCGTTTCCGGCAGCCCTTTCGTTTGCGTTTCTGTTTCTCTTTCGTTTTGCATCTTCCTTGCTGTTACTGTTACCATTTGCATTTGCAATTGCATTACTGTGCCCATGCACATTACGGTTTGCGTTTCCATATGCGCTTGTGTTTCCTTTTGCAATTCTGTTTCCTTTGCTGTTATTGTTGCTATTACCATTACCATTTGAGTTTACAATTACGGTACTGTGCCCGTGCGCGTTTTGGTTTGCATTTCCGTACGCGCTTCTGTTCCAGTTTCTGTTTCTCTTTCCTTTGGCATTATTCTTCAAGTTAACTTTACCATTTGCATTTACAATTGCGGTACCATGCCTCTGCGCATTATGGTTTGCGTGTACATGTGTGCTTGCATTCACGTTTCCATTTCTGTTCCTTTCGTGTTCTTTTTCCTGTGACACTAAACATTTCTATTTAAAATACCGCTGCCATCACTGTTCGTGTTACCAGTTGCATTTTTGTATGCGCTTCAATGTCCGTTTGCATCACTGTTCGCTTTGGCGTCACTTTGCGCTTGCGTTTCTATTAACATTTCCTTAACCATTTACGTTTGCGTTACCATGTGTGCCACTGTTCACACTTCTGTTTGCGTAGCTGTTGCTGTTACTATGTCACAAGACATCTTGTGGCGGGAGGGCCCCTCGCTCCCACTGCCACATTACATTCACGATTTCTCGTCATCATTCTCAAAAAAGGGAAATTAGAGGCAAAAAACTCCGCTTAATGCATTAGTTATGGTTGTTCCACAGCGACAAAAGTGAGGAAATTTGGTGTTAGGGTTGAAAGCGTCTCTTGGATCCCCCACCCAATTTCTAACTGGCATTGGGGTACGCTGGGGTCTTCGGTCCTAACTCTCACCCCATTCTCCAATACCTCTGCTTCTTCTCACATGTGATGGGGTGAGAGTTAGCCAACAACCCCAACGGCACCCCCGATGCCGGTTGGGGTGAGCTGGGGGTCCAAGGGACTTTCAACCCTAACACCGAATTTCTCACTTTTGTCACTGTGGAACAACCCTAGCTAATGCATTAAATGGAGTTTTTTGCCTTTAATATGTGTGTGTGTGTGTGTGTATATATATATATATATATATATAGTTTGCAAAAAAGCTTTGTTAATGCATCGGTTAGGGTTGTTTCCACAGCGACAAAAGTGTGGAAATTCAATGTTAGGGTCACCACCCCACCCCCACGTCCCCATCTTCAAAACCCTAACTCGGCATTCCCCCCACCTCCCCTACACACACGTGTAAGCCGGGAAGGGTCAAGGCAACACAACCAATCAGAGACAACCAGCATCAGGTAGCAGAAGTAACATGCAGCTCTGTAAACCTATTGCAAGACACATCCATCATTATGGCCCACCACCTGTATGAGCTGTGCTGCCATGAGAGTGCCTTGGGGGTACACGCACATGCTGGGCAATCATGAGTGATGGCCCACAGTAAGCATTTTTCTGTTACAAACATCAAAAACAAGATTTAAGCAGATGCCTATATTTCAATTGTTAAATGATGAAAGTCACAGTATGTTATCTATAGATAGCTATATTGGGAATGAGAGTTTGGATAACCCTAACAACATAGAAACATAGACTTTGACGGCAGATAAGGACCACTTGGCCCACCTAGTCTGCCCATTTCCCTTCCTATTGGATAAGCTGCAGATTCTAGTTAACCAACAGCATACTTCCTGCAACCCCCCACTACAATTGCCTTATGTCTGTCCCATGCATGTTTGAATTCCCCCACTGTTTTAGACCCAACAACCTCCCAAGGAAGGCGGTTCCATGCATCCACCACTCTCTCTGTGAAAAAAAATTTCCTCACATTACCTCTGAGCCGTCCCCCCTCTATTTTTAAATTGTGCCCCCTTGTTCTTACACATCTCTTTTTCTGAAAGATGCTACCCTCCTGGACTTTGTTGATTCCCTTGAGGTACTTAAAAGTTTCTATCATGTCCCCCCATCCCTTCTTTCATCAAGGGTATACATATTAAGCTCTCTCAGTCTCTCTTCATATGGTTTCTGATGCAGACCCTGCACCATTTTAGTTGCCCTCCTCTGGACTGCTTCCATCCTGTCTATGCCCTTGCATAGATGGGGTCTCCAAAACTGCACACAGTATTCCAGATGGGGTCTCACCAACTGTCTGTACAAAGGGATAACCACTTCCCTTTTTCTACTTGTGATGCCCCTTCCTATGCATCCCAGTATCCTCCTGGCTCTTCTTACTGACTTCTCACATTGCTTACCCACCTTTAGGTCATCTGATATGACTACCTCCAAGTCTCTTTCCATTTTTGTTGTTGTTAGTACCTCCCCTGCTATTGTGTACTCTTCTCCTGGGTTTTTGTTTCACAGGTGCGTTACTTTGCACTTCTTTGCATTGAATCTAAGTTGTCATATGTCTGACCATTCCTCCAACCTTGCCAAGTCCCTTCTTATCCTTTCTACCCCCCTTGTGTATCAACTCTGTTACAGATCTTTGTGTCATCTGCAAAGAGGCATACCTTTCCCTCCAGACCCTCTGCAATGTCACCTATAAAGATGTTAAAGAGGACTGGACCCAGTACTGAGCCTTGAGGTACTCCACTAGTAACCCCTCTTTCTTTGGAAAGTGTTCCATTCACTATTACCTTCTGTGTCCTGTTGTGCAGCCAGTTTGCTACCCAGACTACCACGCTGGAACCCACTCCCAGGCTGGCTAACTTGATTGTTAGTCTTTTGTGTGGGACTGTGTCAAATGCCTTGCTAAAGTCTAGATAGGCCATATCCACAGCCCCTCCCTGGTCTATTACTTTGGTCACCCAGTCAAAGAAATCAATTAGATTCATCTGACATGACCTTCCTGCTGTAAATCCATGCTGCTTTGGGTCCTGTGCCCTGCTGGCCTCTAGGTACTCAACAATTCTTTCTTTCAGAAGTGATTCCATCATTTTCCCTACCACTGAGGTCAAACTTACAGGTCTGTAGTTTCCTGCTTCTGCCTTGCTCCCCTCCCACTTTTGTGAAGGGGAATGACATCTGCCCTCCACCAGTCCTCAGGTACCACCCCATCCTCCCATGATTTGTTAAAAAGTGTGATCATTGGTGTCACTAGGTCCTCCCTTAGTTCTTTTAGGATTCTGGGGTGAATACTATCAGGCCCCATTGCTTTGTTCACCTTGAGTTTTAGGAGTTCTTTCAGGACTCTTTCTTCTGTAAATGGACTGGTGTCAACCCCCCTACCCAGAGTGATTCTATTGTCTGGTTTAGGTAACTCCTCCTCATCTTCTTTTGTGAATACCGAACAAAAGTATTTATTCAGTAGCTCTGCCTTTTCACTGTCTCCCTCTGCCTACCTCCCCTCTCCTTTATTAATCTTGACTATTCCTCCCTTAACCTTTCTATGCTCCCTAATGTACCTATAAAAGGTTTTATCCCCCTTCTTAACTGAGTTGGCTATTTTTTCTTCGGTTTGGGCCTTTGCTATTCTGACTGCCTTCCCCACTTCTTTCTGCTTTAATTGATACAGTTCCCTGTCGTGCTCCTTCTGTGATTCCTTATACTTTTTGAATGCAGCCTTTTTCTCCTTAACCTTCCCTGCCACCTCTTTTGAGAACCATAGTGTTTTTTTACTCTGCTTTGTTTTCTTTATTTGTTTCACACAAAGGCTTGTTGCCTCTTTGATAGCAGTTTTGATTTTTCTCCATTGTTCTTCCACCCCTCCTTTTTGGCCATTTGCTAGTGCATTCCTCAGGTATTCACCCATTTTGCTAAAGTCGGCCTTTCTAAAGTCCAGTATCCTTGTTTTTGTATGGCTTGTCTCCATGGTTGTGCTTATTGTGAAGCACACTGTGCAGTGGTCACTTGTTCCCAGATGTCTACTGACTTCTGAATTTGTGATCCTCTCTCCATTTGAGAGTACCAGGTCTAGTATTGCTCCCTCCCAACACTCATTGGCTGTTTGCGCATTTTTTTCTGATAGAGTGAGTCAGTCCTAATAACAAATGGTAGTAGTAATAATAAAAGTAATTATTTGTAGTATAGTTTACAAGTAATATGTGACAGCAACAGTTGTAACATCCAAAGCTAACCATAACATGCTGCTAATAAGTATTTCCAGGTAATGCAGCAGTACAACATGTGATGGTGCTAGTTTCATACCTGGGCAGTATCTGAAAAGTACTATGTATGTTTCAGCTCTGTCTTTCCTGCTACCACATGCCTATGTGGCAGCAGCAATACCTGCAGTGAACCAATTGTTGAATTGTGACACATAAAAATCAATATTTAGAAAATTTGTACAGACTAAGTTTCATTGTATGAGGAAGATATGCCAGCAATAATGTGTCATCATACTGTGCTAGTAGTATAGCGTTGATCATACTGTATTTGTTCTTTCATTACATATTGTTATGTGAAATGAGTACAGTGCAGTGATTATTGTTCTTACGGATGTGACTGACTCGTACAGTGTCTTACAATCTTGCATGTGTCTTGCGTGTGTGTGTGTGTGGGGGAATGCAGAGTTAGGGTTTTGAGGATGGGGACGTGGGGGTGGGATGGTGGGGTGGTAACCCTAACATCGAATTTCCACACTTCTGTCACAGTAGAAACAACCCTAACTGATGCATTAATTAAATTTTTTGCAAAGAATTTCCTTTCTTTTTGAGAAAGTGTAATATAAATAGTAAGTGGTATGTGTTGGTAAGAGCGCAGGGCCCTTTGAGCCCTGTGCTCCCACCAAGCTGCCCATTTCTGCATAATGATATATGTCTGTGGGAGCACCTCCGGGCCTTCCGGGCCCTATGCTCCCACTTACACATTACTACGGAGCCATACAGCAGCCCTATAGGGCAAGGAAGCCTTGTAACACAAATTTGCCAATATCTCAGGAACTGCAGCAGCTAGGAAAAAAATTCAAGTGTCGTTGTAATCATGACAATGATATGTTCACAAGACATAAATGGACCAAATCCGTATCTCGCATCATTTTCAAGATACGGGCACCAAAAAGCGCTGTGAATGCTGACTCTGTGGGCATAATAGTGGCCTACGGACATGAAAATGAACAACTGGAATACTAATTTCCAAATATCTCAGTAACCATACAAGGTAGAAAAAAATTTTTCATCGTACTTAGTTCCCCTATAGAGGGACTAAGATTTTTTGCGATGAAAAAATTTGTATCTCGAACTGTTTTTGAGATACGGGCACCAAAAGGCATCATGGGTGCCGCAGTGTTATCCTATGGGGAAATTTTTCAAATTTGGAATGCTGTAACTATGTCCCTGTTCAATGTTTTCATACCAAACCAACAAAAGGCACATCTGTGGGAATATGGCTTGCCACCCTGAAAATTTCAGGCCAATACCACAATCCACCTTGCCACAATGAAGTGACAAAGAAAACAACACATTACAAAATGTGTATGAGCATTTTTTACTGTGATTACTTAAAGATTTCCATGACAGTCCTATCTCTATAATGGGAATATTGTTGGGCAAACAAAAAATTTTATTGCGTTTTTTTGTTTTTTTTTATTGCGGTTGTTTTCACAGCAACAAAGAATGTTGCCATGATCAGAAAATGGCAAAATGGTGGAAAAAGTTTGAAAAATATATTTCCAGGCCAGGTGGTGAAAAACTAATGCCAGGGTCATGTTTCTCAGGGCCTGATTAGGTAAACACAACTGTTGGTGTTTACCAAAGAGCATTATTTTTTGAGTTACAACATTTTTTCTCTCTCACTAACTGAAAACAAGATGGCAGCAGCACAAAAACAATTTCGGGGAGCTCGACAACAAAAATATGATTGTGAAAATTTTCACAGTGCACATATAAATTTTCCCAAAGGCTATAACGGGACATGAAAAAATTGATCAACTTTTGAATGGAGCAATATTTTTCCACCAAATCTTCAAAAGGCACCAGTTCAACCTATGACATGTGTAGACAAACACATTTGAAGCCACTAAAATGCATTCTTCAGTCCATTATGGCTTACTGAAAAATGTGCAAAAAAGTGTGATTTTTCACTTTTTGAGTGTCCCATGGTTCCACAACCATACATCTGACCAGATAAAAACTTTCAAGATCCAGAGATCTATGGTAGGTGGTTGTGCATTCCAAATTTCAGGCAAATCGGACAAATGGTTGCAAAGTTATTAAAGTGCAAACATTGAGGTTTAAAATAGAAGTGACCATGCAACCCTAACTATACTGGCCCTACTGGGCCAGTATTATATACATATATATATATATATATATATATATATATATATGTGTGTGTATGTAAAATGGTAAGAAAAATCTGTGAAAACCCAGTATCCTGACTGTATGAAACATGTCACATGAATGTGCATTATTCCACAACAACTGCATGCCTCCCGGTACGACCACATGTCTGAACTACTTGTCAGCCCTCCAAACCTTCTCACCAACAGTAAGATCACTCCACACCTGGCACACACACACACACACACACACACACACACACACAGCTGGCACTCAGACTGCCACCCACAGACAATATCAAATTAATATACCAGTACCACAGGGCACAAATTATATAGTTGATCCTGTCATAATTTTTCAAATAACGTAATTTAAAAACGTTATCTAGTGCATCCAGCCACTTTTAGAGTGCCTTATATACAACCACATTTTATTGTTGCCATGAAGTGTGAGCGAATGCTCACAGCGCTGCAAATGATGGGCTTCCAAATGATTAAAATAAGATAGTTTCTGTTCAAAAACTAGAAACACGTTGGTTTTGTGGTTATTTTACTTTATCTGTGAATGGGGCCACCGTCTCTACATACACAAAAGTGAGCGCAGAGCACTTTCATTTTATCTGTGAAATATAGCATGACCGAGTGGTGTAAATGACCACAAGTGAAGTGCTGGCTCAAGTTTAAAGTAAGCCCCTCTGTGTTAAAAAATTTAAGAAAAGTGCACCTTTTGTTCTAGTTTTACTTTGCTTCTTGTAAAAGAAGCTGGTGACTGTACTAAGAGGACAGCATTAGAGTGAGTAAGTCGGCAGTTTTGTTAACTTCACCAATCCTGTATGTTGTAAATTGTTGATCTCATTTGTCCTCCTGTATTCTCAAAAAAAACTGTACACTGTTTCTCTGTACCAAGTTGTTATCACTGTATTGTCCTCTCTGTGATGAGGTACCTTTGTAAATGAGCCTCTGGCTCAAAGGTTGTAAACTGATGCTTAATAAATAAATAAATAAATAAAATAAAAAGGCAGATGGAAACCAGAGCAATTGTTGCTATAGCTACACTCGCTCTGACTTGCGTCTGCCTTTCTCAAGCTACCGACTCACTTGCTCTGATGCTCTCCTCTTACTACATGCCAACGACCCGTGTTCGTGGTGCAAGCAGGTTGCTGGGGGTCAGCCGGGGAGGTAGAGGATTGAGCATCCAGGCGACAGCTCTCCTCTCTCAGGGAGGGTAGAGACCATGGACCAGCATTTGCCTGACACCTTGCGGAGGCTAGCTGTTGGCATGCCAAGTCCCACACATTGGGGTGTGGAGGAGGAGCAGCTGACTGACATGCAGTGTGTGGATGCACATTCTGCATGCCATTGTCAGGATTGCACACTGCCCCTCCACAAGAAAAGTGCAAAAATGGACCCCGGCTGAGCGGCATGAAACCGTCCCCCAGAGGTGCCGCCCTAAGATGGCACCTCCCTGGAACTGGATCTGTTTGAGTGGGTTGAGTAGGTTCCCACCACTCTTCCATGAAGGGTAAGTCATGGGGGCATGAGGGAAGGGGGGTCTGATGCTCAGGGATGGTGCTGTGGGGACGGTAGAGAGAGAGAGAGAGAGAGAGAGAGAGAGAGAGAGAGGGCCGGCTGGGTCCGTGGGGAGAAACAATACTGAATAAAAAAAAGGGAAACTCCTACACTAACACCCTGAAAATGGCAGAATCAACCAGATAAGACTTTTACATGATCTGTAATTTAAAAAGTATGACGAAATCAACCACATTCTGTATATAATACTTACAACTTAAACCTACCACAATTATGACAGGATCAGGATCAAACAGATCAGTTATTATAAATGAAACACTTATTTGTGCCACATAGGGACTACTTTTGTCCCCCAGTACTTGTGGCAATTTTATAAGATAGATAACCCACTACAGGGCATGCAGTCACACTCTGATATACACACACCTTGGGTGGTTGAACGCACTTGGCCTGTGGTCTCTTGTGTCACAACACACACCAAGGTGTGTGTATATCAGAGCACGACCGTACTTCCTGTAGTGAGCTATCTATTACATATATTCAGTGCAAAAAACTCTGTTAATGCATTAGTTATTAGCATTAGTTCATATTACAGTGACATGTGGTGTTAGGGTTTCCACCCCCAAACAACCCTACCACCCCAACCCCACCTTGCACACACCAACAGGCATCGGAGTGTGTCTTGGGGTCATCGACCCTAACGTTCACCCCATTCCATATGTATGGAAATTGAGACGGTACAGCATAGGAGAATGGAGTGAGTGTTAGGGTCAACAATGTCAACTCACCCTGATGCCTGTTGATGTGTGAGGGTGGGGGTGGGTGGGTGGTGGGGTTGGTTTGGATGTGGTGTTAGGGTTGAAAATCCTAACAAAACATTCCTATACCTTTGTTACTGTAATATGAACCCTAACTGATGCATTAACAAAGTTTTTTTGCAATGAATTTCCTTACTTTTTGTGAACGTATCACCATAGCCGTAATTATTTATGGGTGCAAAGGGCCTGAAGGGCCCTGCTCTCCCATCTATCCATAAGTGTAGAGACATTGTAATTCACCTTCATCTCCCTGTTGAAGCACAGGGCCTGAAGGGCCCTGTAATCCCATGCTCCATGATTTTCCATATTTTATTGTGGCAACGCAGGGTTCTTTGGACCCTGTACACTCATCCCTCCATAGATGTGTGAGCAAATTATCACCATAGCCATTTGATTACCCCATGACATGTACCTGGTACAGAAAAGTTTAAGATCTTCACCAAAGTATAATTCTGCACAACTGCAATGCCATTTCATGCCACAGGTAAGAAAACACGTTTTGGCCAGGATTTGAAAAATTACAGCTGTGACATACATAAGGTGGGGTAATAAGAAGGCTATGTTGAAAATCTGGGGTCAAAATACTGAAAAAAATGTCCTTAGTTATGAGTGGGCTTACTGAAATCGCAATGAATGGCTTTAACTTTACAATTTTTTCATATTTCTACCCCAAATTTTCAACATAGTCTTCTTATCACACCACCTCATAAACCCCATAGGTGATGATTTTTAAATCCATTGCAAAGTGCCATTCCATGCTACAGGTGCAAAAACATGTTTCAGGCAGAATGTGAAAACTGACAGCTGTACTGTTCATGAGGTGGTGTGAAAAAATGGCAATGTTGAAAACTTTGGAGTGAAAATATTACAAATTGCCAAAGTTATGCTCATGTGTAGAAACATTTCAATGACTGTGCACAACTCGGGCATTTTTAGGTGTTTTTGCTCCAAATTTTCAACATGGGTTTTTTGGGACCCCACCTCATGAACACTGCCACTGTCATTTCATTACTCAGTCCCAAAAGGTGATTTCATGCAGCGACTGCACCATTCCATGCCACAGGTGCAAAAACACATTTCAGGCAGGATGTGAAAAATGACAGCTATACTGTTCATGAGATGGTGTGAAAAAATGGCTATCTTGAAAAGTTGGAGCAAAAATATTAAAAATTGCCAAAGTTATGGGCGTGCGTAGAAAAATTTCAATGACTGTGCATAACTCAGGCGTTTTTTGGTATTTTGCACCAGATTTTTAACATGGCCTTTTTGGGACTTCTCATGAAAACTGGCACTGTCATTTTGTTACTCAGTCCCAAAATGTGATTTTGCGCAGCGACCACAAAATCAGCTTATGGGTCCAATTAATGAAACGACAGTGACAGTGTTCATGAGGTGGGGTCCCAAAAAGCCCATGTTGAAGTTTTGATGCAAAAATACCAAAAAGTGGCTGGGATATCAACATAAGTTCAAAATGCCATTGACAGGCATCATACGGCACTTACCTTGATTCTTCAGTTTGTGGTTCGGCTTTGAAGAGTGCAGACGTGTCCTGGTCCACGTGCAGACGTGTCTTGGTCCACAGAAGATGACAACTGATTGGCTCTGGTGGTAAGAATAGGGCAAGGGGTGGTGTGTGCTCAATGGGAGGAGGGATGGGAGGGATGGGAGAGACGACGAGGAACCATTTTCTTTTTTCAGGGTTTAAAAAAGATGTTGGGGACTGTTTTCTTTTTTCACAGGTATGATTGAAGGAATATTTTGGGACACTGAGGGTGGGCTCCACAGTGTCCCACAGTACTGGCAGGGTAGGACATAACTGGGGACACTGGGAGTGGGCTCCCCAGTGTCCCATGCTGGTGGGGTGGGGTTCTAGTGCCAACATGTGGATTGGACACCCTGATGTCAGCAAAAACTTTCATTTTATGAGTACTTGGGGGAGTACAAAACTGGGGACACTGGGTGTGGGCTCCCTAGTGTCCTACACTGGTAGGGGGTGACGGTTCTAGTGCTAACACGGGGATTAGGGACCCCGATGTTGGCAAAAACTGTTTTTGAAAAATAAATATTTCAGGACATTGGGAGTGGTCTCCCCAGTGTCCAGTACTGGTGGGAGGGGGGGTATTTCTACCACCAATATGGGGATTAGGCACCCTGATGTTGGCAGAAACATTTTTTAGATAGAAAACATGCTTCAGCCCCTTGGAGGCAATAAAAGGACAACAGACCCTTCTATTAGGTAAACATCAGTAGGTGTTTACCTAAATGGGGGCAGAAGAGTATGATAATGCAGTTATTTTGGCCAAAAAATGGCCTGGAAAGATTTTGTTTTTTTTTTTCACAAGGGCCGATGTTTTTTTAAATTAAAGTAGTGCTGCGAATTGTGCCATTTTTCATGAAACAGTGTCGTAATTTGTGACAGTTTTCATGCAACATTGCCATTTGTTGTGCAAAAACTGCTGCAATTTGCAGTATTTTCACAAAAATAGTGACCCAAATTTGTGGCACTACCAACAGCCAAGTAAAATAAAAAAAAATTCTGGCCACTTTTTTCACAAAATAATGACAGAATCATGTTCCTTAGGCCCTGATTAGGTAAACACAGCTGTTGGTGTTTACCATGTGGCAGTATTTTTTGAATTACAGTGTTTTCCCCCTCACTAACTGAAAACAAGATGGTGGCAGCACGACATTAATGATCCATTTGTGGCATCGAAAAGTGGTTTTGCAAAAGCAGAAACTGCTTTCGCACGGAACATATATTTTTTCCCATAGGTTATAATGGGAAACTTAAATGTTTAATAACTTTTTTATGGATTAATATTATTTCAAGAAACCTTCAAAAAGCACATCTGTGACCCAGACCCCATATACCTTAACAATTTCAGGCCACACCACCAAGTCATTTCGGAGATGCAGAACAGCAAAGGAGTTGCACCTAAATGGTAATTTTTCACATTTTTTGACACTACACTTCTCTGCATCTGCACATCCGACCAGGCCAAAACTTGCCACATCAAAAGGTCTATGATATCTGATGGTGCGTGAAAAATATTGTATACATCAGTTGTATGGTTGCAAAGTTATTAAAGTGCAAAATTGTGGGTTTAACGTAGATGTGACCATTGAAACCTAACTATACTGGCAGTACCGTGCCCGTATAAAACAAATCTATCTATCTATCTATACTGTATATATGAATATATGTATCTGTAACTGGTTTTGATCTGCAGCCAGAAGTGGGTGTGTATGTCTTACAGTGTGCATGTGCATCTGCAAAAGCACTGGACCCTGATAATGGATGTCTTTTGTGTTATCTGGAAACAGTTGTATGCTGTTTGCCTTACATGGTGGGGGTTGGGGTCTTAGGGTTGGAGACCTTGACACTACATTTACCTACTTTTGTGGCATTAAGTTGTATCCTAACTGGTGCATTAACACAATTTTTCACAAATAATTTCCTTTCTTTTTGAGAAAGTTAAAAAACTGAAATTACAACAGTTAGTACATCCTGCTGTAGAAGCTTCCGCAGATAGATACACTTTCAAGAAATACATAGCCACTTCTGGCTGCACATAGAAACTGTACTTCTGGCTGCAGATGTGCTGGCCTCTATGGGGCCAGTGCTTCAGCAGCCACAGATAAACACTGAGAGACAGAAAGGCAACACATCTCAGGAATGCGATGGGGGTGCAGATGTGGGCAGCTAACCCAAGCAAAGGTAGGAAAACAAAAAAGCTGCAAACTGGTGATGAAGTGATACTGGAAACAACTGAATTGACACATAAAGCAGAGTTTATTGCTCACAAAGCCAGAGAACTCACTAGCCTTAGTGTTTTGACCTATGTAGGTCCTCTTCAGGGGACATATACAAGAGGTACACAGCCACTTCTTGCTGCAGATAGAAATGTATGATACCCAAAGTACTGCCCACTTGTGAGCACAGAAGAACAGCTCCATTCATGCATGATGTTGGTGTGGGATTTGCATAAATACAACATCCTCACATACATATAAAATTATACATGGGATAGTGTGCATTATGAGGATTTAATACACACCCGAGGTGTGTGATGCTACATAAACCCCGAAAGTGAAGCTCAAGGTTTTTTTATTATTATTTATTTAAGGTCTAGGAATTACAACTCTTTGAGTCAGAGACTCATTTGCAAAGGCTCCATGTCTTACAAAAAATGGATTAGAACACAGTATAATATGGAATATACAATTTAGACATCAGATCTAGTACAAAAAATGACAGTAACATACTGAGATGAAAGAAAAAAATACATAAGCACAGACATGGGACATCAGCAGTTGTGAAGTACTAGTGCATTAACATTTTTTAGAATTTCATCTGCAGTCACAGTGGGAGTTAGACATAATATGATTAAGTAACTCAGGTTTAAAAGGCCCAAGCTTGGGGATTGATAAGATAGAGTCAGGGATTGAGTTCATCCAGAGTGGGGCCCTGTAGCAAAAAGACCTTTGGCCAGCAGTGGTCTTCACAAAGGGGACACGGAATGTGGCGGTGTCAGAGTGTCTAGTGGAGCAAGCCGGAAGGTTCTTTTGGAGGAGTTGAAGACAGCCTGGGGGGGCTAGGCCCAGCTGGATTTTTTTGGCCAGTAGACAGGTCTGATACACTAGTCACCCCTGGAAGTTTAGCCAAGATGACAGTAGATAGAGGTCACAGGTGTGTGTAAGATTATCACAACCTATGGCCAATCTACAGGCTTTGTTAAGGGCACGTTTAATGCTGGACAGTGCTGTGTCAGAGGTGGCCCCATAGATGATTATGCCGTAGTCTACCAGGGAAAGGATGGAGCTAGAGGTAGCTAAGCGTAGAGCTTCCAGAGGTAGACATGGCCTCAGCCTGAAGAGGAGACCAATTCTTTTGTTTATTTCAGTGCAAGTTGACGCGATATGCTCATGATAGGTAAGGGCGGAGTCTAGAGTAACCCCTAGATATTTAAAATTGGAAACAGGTTCCAGCGTGGTGCCCATCACATTTTGTATAGACAATTTTGTAGTGCTGTGCTTATGTTGTGGGTGGGCGAATAGCATACCTTTCATCTTTTTTGTGTTGAGTACGAGCTTGTGTGAGGAAAACCAGGCTTCAATTTGAGTGAAAGAGCCCTGCAAGGATTCTTGAAGTTGCGTGGGGTCAGGGTGCTGACTGAAGATCACAGCATCATCTGCATAAAGGAGAAGATGCCCAGAGGAGGCCAGAAGTAATGAGTTCAGGTAAAGTGAGGAAAGGAGCGGACTGAAGAGAGACCCTTGTGGGACACCCTATCAGACGGGAAGGTTTGTGGAGAGGGCGTTTCTTATCACCTGTTGAGCACGGCCAGAGAGATAACTGGAGAACCAGCTAGTAGTTTCATTGGAGATGCCGGCAGAGAGGAGGGAGTTTATGAGCATGGTGTGATTGACGGTATCAAATGCCTTAAAGAGATCTATAAAGACTGAGCCAGCCAGGTCTCCATGGTCCAGAGCATCATGAACAAAGGAGGTGAGTTCTAGTAGGGCAGTGGTGGTGCTGTGACCTTTCCTAAAGCCGTGTTGTTGTTGGCAAATTAGGTGTTGTGCATCTAGATCATTAGTAAGTTGATCAGCCACTATTTTCTCCAGTGCTTTTGAGAGTGGGGGGAGTATGGAGATGGGCCTGTAGTTACTAGTTGAAGTATGTGCACCACTTTTATGTACTGGTGTAATCCTCGCCTTTTTCTACAAAGACGGGAATTGTCCTAGGCAGAGGGACATGTTGAATATTTCAGTGAGAGGTAATAGAACAGTATCGAGGGTTAAGGATAGCAGTTTAGCATCTAGTGAGTCACCACTATGTCTGGTCTTTCCTAGGAACCTGGAAATGTATGCACGGGCATCACTAGTGGAGATAGTTTTAAGACGAAAAGGATGGGGGGAAATATCCCGCATCAGTACTGAAAAAGTCGGGAGGGACAACAGAACTTAGGTCTGAGAAAGATATATTGAAAGCATCATGCACTGATAGTGTGTATTAAACTAAAGTAACCACACGGCTCCATGATTTATTTTATATAACATCTATCAATGTTTTCTCACTCCCTCATGTTAGTCATGCTGGTTTGTTTTCCATTACATTTTGTGCCAGTGAAATCAAATTTGTAAGGAAGGGAACCACTTACCCTATAAACTGCCAGAATTATGTGTTCCTTATAACCCCAGAACAGCATCAAGGGTCAGGTAACATCCTCATAGTAAACTGCAATGCCATTTCTTTTTTTTTTCTTATTTACAGGAGCCAAGTCAGATAGCAGCATTGAGTTTTTTTTTTTTTTAAAGAAGATTCAGGTCAGATATGAGATAGACCTCTGATAATGAATGCTATTGAGGAGGACCTGTTCCCACTGTAAAGTAACCTTTTACTTTGTAGTTTACTTCTGGAAATAAAAATGAAAGCTGTTTTATTTACTGAATTTTGTTAACTGGGTGAGTGCACTGGAGACAGAGGTCTCTTTTTCAAGGGCAACCCAGAATTAATTACCGACACTATATACAGAAAGTTGACTGATACTATGATGATATAGTTACAGACAGATATGCAGACAATAAACAGGTATATATTACATGGTATTTGAGTACATTAATAGTTCTGATCTACAGACATAGAACATACAAGGCAAATACAGTTAACTGTTGGAACTATAGAGCTTAATAAAATCACACAGTGCCACACAGAACAAGGCACAGATAACATTATGATAAGGGGCGATAGAATGGAGCAAGGATTAGAAACAGAACATCTCTAAGAGCGACATGGTTAAGAGGACAGGGAGCTATGGCCATCATTCATTGATAGTAGGAGCAGCAACAGCTTTCTAGTAGAAGGGTTTTCAACCCTTTTTTAAAACCTCTGAGGGAAGAGGAGTTTTGCAGTTTAGCTGGGAGTGAGTTCCAGTAAGAGGGCACAGAGCACATAACGGACCTAAGACAAAAAATAGGGGTACCTCCAGCAGCACTTGGTGTCTTGTCACAACGAGTTAAACTGTGTAAAGAAATAAAAGTAAACCGCACTCGGGAGATTTCGTGCAAACAATTCCTAATAACTTTAATCTGCAAAAAAAGCCCCTTTACAAGCCATGCTTGCCCCCCCCCCGCACAAAACGTCAACATTTCGTGCTTCCGCGCTTTGACAAGAAGCTAAAGTGCTCACAAACACATCATACATATTTATACTCATTAAGTCAATTAATTCATTAAGTAAAACCCCGTGTTTAAAGCACAACGATCAATTTAACCCACCACAAAGTGCATGTGCATTGATTGGAACAATAACATAACAATGTAATACATTTTGCACTAATGTCACTGTTTACCTGAACTGCTTAAAAAACAGTATATACATCACTTTGTGACCTATTTAACAACAGTAAACAAGCATACTGATCGCTGGCCTTAAATAAAATTGCACTACTTCTATGTAAACACAGTAACGGTCTATAAATAGGGTGTTATCTCAAATTTATCATTTAACCCTCTTATCACTGCACCATAGCGAAAAATCCAGTAGCCTTCTCTGCATAATAGTTTGTTTTGTATATTGCCTCCCCTGGGTCCCAAAGATGCATGTTCAATACCAGTAAAACTCCATTTATGTGCACTTGTATTTGTACTGGCCTCAACATGGGCTGCTGTAGCACATGTCATATTACCGTTTGCTATGGCCCATATGTGGTCACCTACTCTTTCCTTTAATTTGAGCTTTGTTTTTCCTATATATATATATGATACCACATGAGCAGGTCACTAACTAGATAATAATATATGTATCACAGTTAATAAGCCTAGCTATTTTAAGCACCTATTCCCCACTGGTAAAGGTTTTAGTGTCAGGGCAAACTTTGCAATGGTTACATTTAAAACATCCTGGGGGCAGTAAAGGTAACCAACTAGTCTGGTTGGCAGGGATATAGCCAGGGATTTCAGATCTGCACACCAAGTGGACTCAGTGCTAACCCCCACCCCCCACCGGTGTAGCCAGACAATATACTAATGTATACCAGGACAGTGTTTGTTGCCTCATTTGGCACAATAAATACAACTTTTGTATCTCACGACAGTGGTTGTTGCCATGCATGGGTAAATACAAATGCCCAGAGCCTGTAAAGTTGTATTGTCCTTGGGATGCAAAGAGAGTATTAGTGACCAGTCCTAGTTTCAACTCCTGTGAGTAAAATTACAGAAAGGTTCAGTATTTTCTTTGTTAGTTTTCATGGAAAAAGGAAGCAGTTAAGAGCCTATATGCTACCCCCCTTAAATAAAATTGCACACCATGGAGTGCTTGGAGTATGCCTGCCTACACCCATGGTGGTTGGACAGAGGGCTGCAGACTATACGCGACAATGTTTGCTATATTCCGATCCCTTTTATACACCATATTGGGAAAGGCAGTAGTCCATTTGTCCAACTTACGCTCGTTCTGTAGAATATGCCAGTTGTCCCTAACTATATTTTCAATTGCTGAGGATCTAACATTGTATGTGGTCACAAAATGATACCTATTATCCACCAAAGCTGGCTTCTGACATGGCTGTAATAACTCATCTCTATCTGTCAGACTCGCTCTTTGTTGTACTTTACTAATACTCTGCTGTTTGTAACCCCTATTCTGGAAACGTGCAGCCCTCTCAGCAGAGTGGGACGTAAAGGATGCCTCTGTACTGCAGTTCTTACCCGCAAACACTGACAGGAATGTTATCCACGATATGCTGTGGATGGCATGAAGATGCCATTAAAAGTGCATTCCGGTCTGTACTTTTACGAAAAAGAGATGTGTCAGTACCATTTTATGAGTTTTTTGTTAGTGCCACATCAAGAAATGAGATACTACGTGTACTGTAAGTGAGAACCGCACATTTTCATTGGTCGTGTGTAAATATCTAACACAATCTTGTAATTGTTCTTCACTACCCCGCCATGTAATAAATAAATCGTCTATATAACGACAGTACAGGGAAATATAGTCAAAGAACAACTTAGTCTCCTGGTTGTATATATAAGACTCTTCCCATCTCCCCAAATATAAAATCGCATAATTAGGTGCGAAAGTGGCACCCATGGCGGTGCCACTTATTTGCTGGCAATATTCACTTAGGAAAGTAAAAACATTAAATTCTAATACAAAAGGAGCCAGCTGGACAAGAAATTCTGTAGGGGGAAGTGTGTGTGTATGTGTGTTGGGGGGGGGTCGTGTAACATGGATCTACGATCTAAAATGTAGTTAATACTTCCAAACCCCCGGCGTGTGGAATTACAGTATATGGCGACTCAATGTCGAGCATGACAAGAATGTCTGTCGGCTCCACGTAAAGATCATCTATCACTGCCAACGTTTCTGTCGTGTCTTTTATAGACTGTTACTGTGTTTATAAAAAATGTAGTGCAATTTTATTTAAGGCCAGCGATCAGTATGCTTGTTTACTGTTGTTAAATAGGTCACAAAGTGATGTATATACTGTTTTTTAAGCAGTTCAGATAAACAGTGACATTAGTGCAGAATGTATTACATTGTTATGTTATTGTTTCAATCAATGCACATGCACTTTGTGGTGGGTTAAATTGATCACTGTGCTTTAAACACGGGGTTTTACTTAATTAATTAATTGACTCAATGAGTATAAATATGTCTGATGTGTTTGTGAGCACTTTAGCTTCTTGTCAAAGTGTGCAACCATGAAACGTTTGAAGTTTTTTTTTTTTTGGGGGGGGGGCAAGCATGGCTTGTAAATGGGCTTTTTTTGCAGATTACAGTTATTAGCAATTTTTTGCGGGGAATCTCCTGAGTGCGGTTTGCATTTATTTCTTTACATGTGTAAAGGACCTCTTACCTGTACTTGATTTTACCCTGGGGACTGCAAGCAAGTACCAGTTTGAAGACTGAAATAAGCACCTCTCAGGTTTGGGAGCTAATATACTAGCTAGATTTGGAGGGGTATAAACTTTGATGAGCTTTAGTGTAAGGCATAACAGGGAGTAAGTACATCATCCTCCCCTCCAGGGAGGGCCAGTTAAGGGGAGGAGAGGACTTCACTTTGTTTCATTCATGTCCATTTGAGCCAAGCAGTGCTGAGCCACTGAATGCAGCACAATACAGCTACTGTTTAGTGAGTAGGTGTTTGCCATAAAAACAGCCAATTACTGTGGCAAATAATAACTGGCCATCTCTACTGAAAATAATTGATGGCCAGTTATTATTTCACCTTAATGCACATTTGGGCCATACCGTGTGTACACAGGTTGCATAGCACACTTTGGTCTCCAGGAGTATTCCCTACCATGACGTTAAGTGCATGTTCTGAATTTGTACAAGTATTCTGCCTTGTTCATGAGATGGGGTCCCAAAACACCATGCTGAAAGTGTGGTGGACAAACATTGCAAATGTATGTAGTTATGAGTGAACATTGAAATATTTCGAGGTTCACTCGTAATTTGGTAATGTTACCATATTTTTTGACCAAATTTTCAACATAGTCTTCTTATGACCCCACCTCATGAACCAAGTAGGTGAACATTTTCAAGTCCTACCAAAAAGGTAATTTCGTGGAGTGAATGCGAAGCTGACTAAGAGGAGAGCTGGCTGGATTGTGATGGACTCTGGGAGAGTGGTGAGTCGAGGGCACATTCTTCAGCCTGTGCCACTATGAAACTTATTCACCACTCCAGCATGATGGAACTGCTGGGAGGAGGTATCGCCTGGTAGTGGCTTTTGAGGATGTGGAGGTCCCCTGTAGGGTAGGCCTCAAGGTGGGAGTTAGGGGACCCCAACAGAGGAGGAAGCCACTTCTAGTGGGGGACTCAATCATTAGTGGGGAAGATTTGGGAACAGGAAGGGAGGAAAAGAGGAAGGTGAGGTGTCTAATTGGCACCTTGGCCCAGAGTGATGGAAAGTGGATCCTAAGGATTGCTACTGCAGTGGGGCAGGAGAGGGAACTGGATGTCATTGACCACCTGGGGATGAATGACATGGCTAGGGATGGGGCCAGGATTATGCAGGGAGATTTTAGGGAGTTACAGAGGGGTCTTAGGCAGATGGCATGCTCAGTGGCTTTCACTGAGGTGCTGCATGTCTATGACTGGGGGGGAGACAGGGTTCTCCACACCAGAAACTTCAAGTCATGGTTGAAGGCATGGTGTGGAGAGGAGGGGTTTGGCTACACTGGGGACTGGGGACCAACCTGGAGGGATAAGGGCCTATACAGGAGTGATGGCCTGCATCCATCAGACAGGGGACCACAGTCTTCAGTGTACAGTTTAAATGTTATTTTGATGAACATTTAAACTACCTGAGGGGAGGTAGCGGAGGAAACCAGGGATGCTTAAACTGCCCCACCAGACTGAAGCAGAGAGTAGGGAGGACTCAAGGGGATGTAAATCTTCAACGGTGCAAAATAAAGGAAAAAACAGTGTGGTAGAAAGGAAATGGGGCAGGAAAAGGAAGCAGGCAAAAAGGTAAAAAAGAGAGGTAGGCGGTGGAATGGTAACAAAGTGTGAAAGGCCCTGTGTGTAAATGCAAGAAGTCTAGGAAATAAAATTCAGAACCTAGAGGTCATCGTGGTGGAGGAGGTCATCGTAGTGGAGGAGGTCATCGTGGTGGAGGCAGACCTGGATATTGCAGCCATTACTGAGTCGTGGTGCACCGGAAACCATGACTGGGACATAGTCATATCAGGCTATACTCATTTCAGGAAGGATGGGGGACAAGGAAGGGAGGAGGGATGGTGCTGTATGTAGGGGAGGGCATCAAAGCGATGGAGACACAGGGAATCAAGGGGAGCATGGAGGGGTTGACGGTACTGTTGCTCACTCGAGAGACAGGAACCAGAGCCACTATTCAAACTGGCATAATCTGCAGACCTCTAACACAGGGGGAGAAACTGGATAAGGCACTGGTGGAAGCAATGGCAGAAAAGGGAAAAGTGCTTCTGGTGGGGGACTTCAATCTGCAGGATGTAGAATGGAGCTTCCTAGCCGCAGCGTCCGAGACTAAAGGTAATTCATCTAAATTTTGGTCTTTAATAAAAGACTTAAATGGTACTTCCAACCATAGACATATTATTAAATAATCTTCTGAGGAATTATTTGAGCCAGATTGTAATGACGCTGATAGGTTTAACAGATTCTTAGTGAATCTGGAAACTTCTTTGGTAATAATGTCAACCTCCTGTATGTCCCAGATACCCCTAACCAGGGCACTAATTTACCCTTTTTTCCTTCAAAGAAATTGAATATCATGAAGTGTTGGATAAACTGTTAGGCCTTACAGGAAAACTGCACCCTCATATCTTCTAAATGTCATTTGCTTCCATGTCAACAGACAACTCTTTTCATGTAGCTGTTAAAGGTGTATGCAATTGCTTCTGTTAGTTTTCACACTTCATACTAGGCTCTATCACTCTCCTGGGAGGGTCCATTTCATGGTTGTTGAAATCTCATTGTCCCTGAGAGCTGCATTAGCATATGAGAATGTGATGCGTAATCAGCCTTTAAACTCCTCAGTATACCTGTCTGCTTAAGTAGTTTTAAAAGAACCAAGTTGCAAGAAGCTGTGAAATACCACATTTACCTTCAATGAGTTTTACAAGCTATCTGAGTTATAATGCAGTTTTTTCCCTTTAAAACTCCATTCAGTTTATAAGTTTCCAGAGAGTTTTTGCAGGGTATTTGTTATTTTAGCATAGAGATACATGATATAAATGGGTGATCTGACATCATGTTCTCATATGTTAATGCAGCTCTCAGAGACAATGAGATTTCAACAACCATGAAATGGACCCTCCCAGAAGAGTGACAGGGCATAGTATAAAGTGTGAAAACTAACTGAAGCATTTGCATACATCTTTAACAGCTACATGAAAAGAGTTGTCTGTTGACATGGAAACAAATAACATTTAGAAAATATCAGGGTGCAGTTTTCCCTTAAGAACAGTGGAGGCAGTGGTCCTGATGGCCTTTCCACTAAAATGTTGAAATTTTCTGCTTTAATTATACCCGGCCCTTTTCCCACCTGTTCAACCAGTCTGTGGCTCTCCCACAAGTTTGGAAGTGTGCCAGGGCTGTCCCTATTTTTAAGGGTGGCAGCCCTGGTTTACTTTCCAATTATGGACCAATATCTGTCTTCCCGATTGTTAGTAAGATCTTAGAATGTACACTGGTGGAACAGATGGTTG
Organism: Neoceratodus forsteri; assembly: GCA_016271365.2. Taxonomy (NCBI): domain Eukaryota; kingdom Metazoa; phylum Chordata; order Ceratodontiformes; family Ceratodontidae; genus Neoceratodus; species Neoceratodus forsteri. Next base: position 1,399,103,944 of record CM028131.1, on the reverse strand, counting down.
ACTATTTGAATGAGCGGAATCTCTTTGATGAGTTCCAGTCTCATTTTTGCAAAGATCATGGTGCAGTGGTTTCCGTGTTGAGGGTCTTGGACAATATAGTTAGAGCAAATGGCTAACAGAAATATACAGGAGCTGTATGGATATACTTGTCCAAGGCTTCCTACATGGTTGAACACCAGTCCTTACTGTACCAGTTATCTGAAGTAGGGATGAGCAGCTCTGCTGTGGCTTGGTTTTGCTCATATCTGAGTAACCAACACCAGTTTACTAGGGTCAATGGTCTGGATTCACTGTCTTTGGAAGTGGAAAGGGGAGTGCCCAGGGCTCTGAGTTGGAGCCATTCCTTTTCCTGCTTTATTTAAAGGGCATTGGGGAGAGCATGGGTGGGGGGAGACTATAACCTCTATGCGGATGATATGATTCTTTACTATTCAGATAACTCACTTGGGGATACCCAATCTGTATTACAGGCTAGATTGGAGTCAGTACAAAAATATTTTTGTCAATTGAAATTAAAGTTAAATTCATCTAAAACAAAAACATTACTATTTGGACCACCATCCAAAATAACATCAGATGTTACACTAGAGATTTTGGATTTATCTGGTACATGTCTGGAATCAGTTAAAATGTATAAATATTTAGGCTATTGGCTGGATCAGCTAGGCATGGGGAATGAACATGTTGACAGACTGGTTGGACAGGTGGTCCGGAGGGTGGGGCTGTTTGTATAGAAATAGAAAATGTCTTGATTTTGATGTTATGAAAAATATAATTCAAGTCCAGATTCTACCGTTAATTGATTATGGTGACATACTATATGGTAATGCTTCTCTAGATAGATTACATAAACTAGATAGTCTTTATAACAAATTGGGTAGATTAATTTTGAATTGCTCTACAACTATACATCATTGCCATCTATACCACTCCTTAGGCTGGGTTTCCCTGGCCACTAGAAGAAATATTCATGCAAGTCTGTTTGCATCTAAGTCTGGCCTGGGACTAATTCCAAAGTACTTAGGGGACAGATTAACTTTCAGGAAAATTGATCCTTCCCTGAGAAATTCCCATTTTTCCCAGTTAGTAGTACCTAAGCTCTATACTAAAAGGTCTTCACATAGCTTTAGTATTATGGTCCCAAAAATTCTGGAATAAACTCCCTTTTCATTTTAGGGATCCTTACTCTAAACCCTTGCCAGTCTCTGCTGTAAAGAATCACCTGCTTTCCAGTATTCATCCATGTGAATGTTTTCATTGGTTGTGGTAACTTATTATGCTGTTTATTGTATATTTGAGGCTTGTAAGGAAACGAATGATTAATTGTTGAAACTGTTTTGTAATATTGTTTTTTTATGCATCTGTGTATCTGTATTTGTGTAATAAGGTCACCATTATGAATGAACATAAGCTCAATGGTTATACCTAAATAAACAACAAACAACAACAACAAGCTTCAGCTAGAAGCAGGGACATCCTGTACTCCCAGAAGAGGGGCATTTCTCAGGCAGCTAGACCGAAAGTCCACCCGTAATGGGGCAATATTGGACCTGGTGCTCACTAACGGGAAGAGTATTGCAGACGTTAAGGTAGGCAGCCACCTGGGGACCAGTGATCACCGTACAGCGTGGTTCTACATAAGGATGGTGGTGGAAGCAAACCACACAAGGAATCAGGAGGGCAGATTTAAAAAAATAGTGAATGCCTCAGAGATGACCAAGTCGGGGGGGGGGTGACCTGGGTGGAGTGGAGGAACAGTAGGCTAAGTTGAGGGAAGGCACAGTGAAGGCAACAAACCTCTGCACAAAGGAACTGAGCAAAAACAAGAGAAACAAGCACCTATTGTTAGCTGCTTGCACAGCTGTTTGTACTGCATTCTACCTGTACACCTTTTTACTATATATTTACCCACAATAGACCAGATGAGATGTAATATGTCATTTGCAATGGGGTCCTGATTTTGCACAGTTTTATACTGCATTTACCCAGGATAGTAGAGGTGAGATGTAATATCCTGTTTTTACTGTGATTCTGCTTTTATAGTGTATTTTTCTAGGACAGATCATTTTAGATGCAACATCTCATTTTCAGTGGGGTTCTGCTATATGGTCCTGCTTTTACATAGTTTTGCAAAGTATTTACCAGGATACCCCAGCTGAGATGCAATATCTCATTTTCAGTGGGGTCCTGCTTTGACACATTTTTGCTCTGAATCTACCCAGGGTACCACAGCTCAGATGCTATCTTGTTTTCCTATCCTGCTTTTCCCAGTTTTTACACCGTATTTACTCAGGATAGCACAGTCGAGATGCAATATCTCATTTCCAGTGGGGCCCTGCTTTTACCCATTTTTATAATGTATTTACCCAGGCTAGCCCAGCTGAAAGGCAAGTTACATTTTCAGTGGAGTCTGGCTTTTACAATGTATTTTTCCCAAGGTACAGCTGCATAGATAAACAGTTCAGTGGGGGCTCTGCTGTACTGGGGTCCTGCTTTTACACATTTTTACTAAATATTTACCTAGGATACAGCAGATGAGATGCAATATGTCATTTTCAGTGTGTCCTGCTTTTACACCTTTTTAGATTGTATTTAACCCAGGATAGGCCATCTGAGGGGCAATACCTAATTTTCATTGGGCTCCCATACTTTGACCCCAAATTTCAAATATAGTCTTTTAAACACCTGATGTTATGATCAAGACAGGTGAAATTTTTAAAATCCCATCCGAAAGGTGATTTTGCTGTGTGACTGTGAAAACGTGTTTTGGAGGGGATTTGAAAAATGACGCCTATCAGGTTCATGAGGTGGCTAACACAAGAGATATGTTAAAGATTAGAGGCCAAAATCTGCAAAAGTAAAGTTATGAGTAAACGCTGGAACATAGATACATAGATGTTGTCAGCAGATAAGGGCCTTCGGCCCACCTAGTCTGCTCATGAACTGTACTTCTTCAAGTTTCCTTGGAACTAGGTTGTCCCCTTTCCCCAACTACCAGGATCCCCCTATACCTATCCCATGCATTCTTAAATCCTGTAATCGTATCTGCCCTTATCACCTCTTCTGGCAGGTTGTTCCATTTGCCCACCACCCTCTCTTTGAAGAAGTACTTCCTCACGTTCCTTCTGAACCTCCCCCCTCCAGTTTCATCCTATGTCCCCTTGTCCTGGAGCATCTTTTTCTTTGAAAAATTGTATTTTCTTGTGCCTTGTTCTTCCCCATAAGGTACATAAATGTCTCAATCATATCTCCCCCTCTCCCTCCTCTCCTCCAGGGAGTACATATTTAAGTCCTTCAAACTATCCTTGTATGGCCTGTTATGTAATCCCTGCACTATCTTGGTTGCCCTCCTCTGAACCACCTCCACCGAATCTATGTTTTTTTATAGGTAAGGCCTCCAGAACTGGACACTGTACTTGAGGTGTGGCCTCACTAATGTCCTGTATAGCAGAATTATGACCTTCTTTCTCCTGCTGGTGATACCCCTGCCTATACATCCCAGCATTCTGTTTGCTTTTCCTGCTGCCTTGTCGCACTGACTTCCTACCCTGAGGTCATCAGAGATGATAATCCCAAGGTCCCTTTCCTGCTTGAAGCATTCTGTACCCTCCCCCCCCCAGCTGACATGCTGTTCCTTGGTTTTTGTGCCCCATGGGCATTATCTTACACTTTTTTGTGTTAAATCTTAACTGTCAATCCCTTGACCAGTCCTCAAGCTTCTGCAGATCTCTCCTAATTTTATTGTCTACCCTGTTGCAGAGCTTCATGTCATCAGTGAACAGGCACATTTTCCCTTCTAGGCCCACTGTAATGTTATTAATAAAGATATTGAATAGGACTGGACCCATCACTGATCCCTGAGGTGCCCTACTGGTCACTTTTCCCTCTGTGGAGTGACTGCCATTTACCTGATATTTTCTGTCAAGCCCGTAGTGTAACTGACATTAATAGAGACCTTGCATCCGGCCTAACCTCTATACAATCTTGGCTCAAAGACAATAAGTTCCTCTTGATCCACCCTAAGTCCCAGGCCATGCTCTTTGGGACCCCCTATAAACTGAAATATGCATCCACACCTTTAATTGTGACAGCTGATAATGGCACCTCCCTTAAAACAATTACCCTGTTAAGATACTTAGGGATCTATCTGGACCCCACATTTGACTTTGCCTCCCACATCCACTCCATGTGCAAAGGTATCAACTCTAGCCTAGGCATTGTGTACTGGGCCAGGAACAATCTCTCCCCCCCTGCACACTTCACAATTGCGCAATGCCTCCTCCTTCCCAAACTGTTGTACGGGCTCCCAGTGTTTGTCCACTCCTCCAGTTCCATGTGTCGCAAATGGACGGTGTGCTATAACAATATAAGTTGATTTGCCCTATCCTGCAATTGACTAACTCACCACTGTGTACATTATAGCAAATTAGGATGGTCCTCCACAACCACCCTGTTGGACTCCTCGCTAGTCAAGGGAGTACATAACACTACATCAACACAGAAGCCAATTTCACTTGCCCCCCTTTTAGTACCTTGGTCTCACCAATATGCCCTTTGGTCCTCAAACGAAGGCAACTAGTAATCCCCAGATCACACTCCAAATTTGGCTCCATGGCCTTCTCTGCCACTGCTCCCACTTAGTGGAATTGCCTCCCAGCTGCCCTTTGCTCCTGCCAGAAACCTAGCACTTTTAAAAGGCAGCTACACTCCTTACTGTTGGACCGCTTGATATGTGTCTGTCCCTAGTCAGATCACCTTTGACCTGTTCTCTTTGCCTGCACAGCACTATCCTGCTACCTTGGTCTCATACTGTTCTCAAAAGCTTTGTATTATAATTTAGTTGCGCAGTTTCTGTTAAGTGATGTACTCCATCACAATGTAATTACTTTTTTACTTGTCATTTGTTACCTGTATAATCTGCCTATTCCCTGTTTGACTGACTATGTATGTTGTGTTTTGCTGGACTTGTCATCCAATTATGTACTATATTCTCCCGGGTTGTACCTGAAAATAGGCACATGTGTGCCTAGTGTACCTCACCTGGTAAACAAACAAGCTAAAAAATAAATACCACCACCCTCTGTGTCCTGTTAACCTGCCAATTCCCCACCCACTTTGCCACATAACAATTCAACTTTTCTTCATAACTTAGTTTTTTCACATTTTGACCCCACATTTTCAACATTGTCTTTTTATGACCCTTCCTTCTGAACATGACAGGTGTCATTTATAAAATGCTGGCTGAAATGTCATTTCATGCCACAAGTGTGAAAACACATTTTGACAAGGATTTGAAAAACGACACCTGTCACGTTCATGAGATGGTGTTAAAAAAATACTATGTTGACAATTTGGGGTCAAAATATTGAAAATTACCAAAGTTATGAGCATGCGTTGAAAAACTGAAATGGAACTAGCTTTGTTGTTTTTTAATATTCTGACCCCAGGTTTTCAACATAGTCTTCTTATGACCCCACCTCATGCACCCAGCAAGTGAAAATGTTCAAATCCTGCCTGAAAGGTAATTTTATGGAGCGACTGTGAAATCACCTTTTGGGCCAGATTTGAAAAATTTCACCTACTTTGTTCATGAGGTGGAGTCCCAAGAAGGCCAGGTTGAACATTTTGGGGCAAAATATAAAGAAAATGGCCAAATTATGAGTACAAGTTCAAAACACACCTACCTGATTTCCTCAGTTCCTGCTCTGCGTTGAACAGTGAAGACATGTCTCCATTCTAGAGAGGATTACAGCGTTATACCCCGGTAGGTAAGTATGGGGTGGAGAGATATGGGGTGGTGGGTGCCGAGTTGGGGGGGGCAGATGGCGGGAGGGTAATGACAGTGGGGGGAATGATGTTGGCAACAGACATCAATGGACTGTTTTCTTTTTTTGCTGGTTTTAATTTGAATTAATGCAATGAATTGACTTATCCATTTGTTTACTCACTGCCACATATTTAGTCACATGATCTGGTACTGAAATAAAATCTCACCCATTGGTACTTATTCAATCACATTAGGAAGTTGCAATGCAAAATGAGTGCATTGTGGCACTTAGGCCCCAACAGTTACAAACGCTCACTTCCGGGTGGGAGAATAATCAGACATGGTGCTAAATGCAAAGAAACAATCTAAAGTTCATAGTCACTTTAATCGCTCAATGGTGGTCCCAGTTGCAATGCACTCACAGTATGCTAAAAGGATTCTACCAAAAGGACCAGTTTTACCTCGCCTGCCACACTCTTCTAGGTCCACTCTTTATTTTCTTTACAGATACATTATCCATCTTCTGGCGCTGCTTGCAATTATTCTCATCCAGTCACTCACACAGTGGTACACTGCAACGTATGTAGCATGTAGCTAACATTTCGGGTAGCTCTGGAGAAGGCATGTCTGAAATGTTAGCTATGTGTTGCATACATTGAAGTGATGTCTACACACCCACTGGCAAGGTTCAGACTAAGGTTCATACTAAGGTGGTTAAGGTGCAAGGGGGCTGGAGGGACCATAACTGCACCTATTTAATTATAGTATCCAGTAAAAGCCCCAGTAAAGATGAATGTATCCAGTCGATTTTTGAACTCTGACTTGGTTTTGCTTGAGGTAGTCTGTTAACTACAACGGAGGTGTTTTCCATTTATAGCACTGTGTGAGTGACTGCAGTATAAAAATCTAGATACAGAGAATGAATTGATAACAGTCCAAACTGTTATTTTTCATAGACGGGATAGTGTGCCTTTAAATAATGTAACAGTGTCAAATTGTTTCACTACTTTCCTGCCACTCAAAAATGGCAACAGTGAGAGCACGCATCATGCAAACTCAGCAAATACTTTTGTTCAGTCTTCACAAAGGAAGGAGAAGGGGATGGACTGACGCTGGTGACTTGGGTTCGTAAGTGAACTCGGGATGTCGGAGGTCCAGCTGGTGGAGGAAGATCAAGCATCTGTTCAACTGCTCTCCTCCACCAGGGAAAAGGCAGGCAGAGCCTGGTGCTTGTCTGGCCCCAAGTGGAAGCTGGGGTGAAGGCAGCCTGGGCCAACACCTAAGGAGGTGGCATGGTAGATGTTGACACATGTCTCCCAAGTGGACAGCAAAATGGGAAAAGCTGGTGGCAGGATGGTGCTGAGCATCTGCAGGCCCCGCACCTGGCTAGCTGAGCATGCAGTCAAAACCAGATCCATTTGATGGTGGGGTTGGGGAATCCTACCAGAAGGACAAGCCCTGGTGGAAGACAGCAATGGTAAGTCCCAGTGGAAGACAGGGAGATGGGGTTGGGGCGAAGAGGCTGATAAGGGCTAACCGGGAGGAGAATTAAAAAAAAAGCAACAGAAGCACTGGGGGAAGGGAGGTAGGCACTAGTCCTTTTACAGAGGAGACAGTCCTGAAGGGACTCACAAATCTGAAAGTGGACAAAGCTATGGGGCCAGATGTGGTACACCCTAGTGTGCTGAGCGAGCTCAGGGAGGTACCTATTCATCAATTTGCTGGAAACAGTAGTGGTTCAGGAGGACTAGAGGAGGGCAATTGTAGTCCGCTTCATATAAGCGGTAGCAGAGAGTAGGCCAGAAACTATAGTTTGATCAGTCTGACATCAGTGGAGGGGAAGTTAATGGAGTCATGCTAAAGGAAAGGATTGTGAAGTATCTTGGATCCAGTGGGTTACAAGACCTGAGGCAGCACAGATTCATGGTGGAGGGGGGTCATGTCAGACAAATCTGATAGCATTCTTTGACTAGGTGACCAGGGAAAGAGATCAAGGTGGGACAGTGGATGTGGCATACTTACATTTTACTATGGCTTTCAACACCATTCCACATAGGAGACTCATAAGGAAACTGGGCAGCTTAGGGGTGAGTCCTAAGATGGTAAACTGGGTAAGATGTTGGTTAAGGTATAAGTGACGGGGGGGTGGTAAACGGAGTTCACTCCAGACAAGAGAGGGTGACCAGCAGGTTACCTCAGCTTGGTACTGGGACCAGTCCTCTTTAATGTCTTTATAAGTGACATTACAGATGAGTTGGAAGGGAAGGTATGCCTCTTTGCAGATGACACAAAAATCTGCAGTAGGGTCGACATTCCTGAAAGGTGGAAAGAATACGCACAAACCTGAGAAGACTCAAGGAGTGGTCATGGCAGTTGGGTTTCAATATGAAAAAGAGCAAAATCATGCACTTAGGATAACCCAGAGGCAAAATGGGAGAAAAGATATTAATGAAATCAGAAATGAGATTCCATCTCAGCACCAACTTTTTATTTTTTTGACAGGCCTTTATGCAATGTTTTGCCTAGACAGGCCTATTCATGGTAGGTCCTCTGTTTTATGCCATTTATTTTTATCATCTCTTTTATATAATTTTTAAACATTTGTTATATTCTGGTACTATTGTATCCTATGGGCACATTTCTGTCATGGAGTCTGGCTCTTGGTTTCCAAGCTGTCCTTGCTATTTCCATTTTATATTGGTAGCAAGGGTGATGTGGAAAACAAGAGCTGGGCTCCATGAGAGAAATGTGCCCGTAGGATATGATGATACTGGCATGGAAAAAGAGATGGAGTCTTATTTGTGATTTCTTTGGAACTGGGTTCAAAGTTGCAGAATTGGCAGACTCTCTCAAATAAAGAATGTTATTATTGTTTCAAGTTAGATATTTGGCATACCAAATATACTGGAGACAAGAAGAGGTGTTGATTGTCAGAAAACAGGAAAGGGACATGGGAGTAATCATATTGGATGAACTCAAGGTGGCAAAACAGTATGACAAAGCAGTTGGTAGGGCTAGTGGATGCTGGGGTGCATAGGGAGGGGTATCAACAGCAGAAGGGAGGAGGTGGGGTTGCCACTGTCTAGATCGCTGATGAGACCCCACCTGGGGTACTGTGTCCAGTTCTGGAGACCACATCTCAGGAAGGACATAAAATCAACATATACAGAATGGAGGCTGTCCAGAGGACAGCAATTAATATGGTGCAAGGGCTGTATCAGAAGCCCTATGAGGAGTGACTGAAGGTCCTCAATACATACACCCTGGAAGAGAGGAGAGAGAGAGGGGGACATGGTGGAGACCTAAATACCTCATGGGGTAAAAATGGTACAGGAGGGGAGGATTTCTCAGAGGAAAAGATGCACGAGAACAAAGGGACATGCAATGAAGCTGGAGGGGGATACATTTAAAAGGGATGTAAGGAAATACTACTTTGCTGAAAGAGTGGTTGTAATGATAAAAGACAGCTGCATTGTGTTTTCTATCTTTAAATAATTCAAGCCACACAAAGTGAATGTTTCCCTCTAGTTTATTTTCTTTGCAATTCCATCAACTTCATCAAATACATGTATTATTGCTTCTGTTTGGTGCTGCTTATTCAATTTTATACAGTGCTTATATAAAGTTTTCTTATCTTAAAAACTACTAACTCCCTAGTATAGGCTAATCATATAACAAAATAACCTATTAATCTTAGGGTGTGGTGAATAACAGTCAAAATATAGATAAGCTGTATTTCCTTCATAACATCACAAGGTGTTTATCACATTTCTTACACAATCTCATAAGTGCTGACTGCACTAAAAGAAGGTTTTCTGTGTGCTTACCTCTCTTTAATAGGTAAACATTATCCTAATAAGGGCACACCATCCTGTGTAAGTGTTATTATAGGACATTTAAATGCTTACCACTGTAAAATCATAAGGTAAAGTGTTGTGTAATCATAAAACTATCACAAGACTGAGACATCACAAGACATTTAACTAGGTCTTGTGATAAACTGTATTACATCACAGCTAACTACCTGAGTAAACACATTTGGTTATATAGTATAAGAAATTACACTGAAGCATTCTGTTAAAAGGCTATACTTAAACACTCAGCTTAACTATTATAAAAAGTTATACTGAAATAAATGTTATACTACAAAATGTTACGCTACAATATCCCCCCTTTGTGACTCTCTATACCTGGAGATCACACAAGACGATGTTGTCATTATAACATTTGTATTTGTCAAACCATGTGTTTCATTTTACGATACAATAACAATTGTATAATAATAAGAACACATATCACTGCAATACCGCAACCCACCACTATGAGGGTTGGACTACTACCCAAAACAGCCGATCCCAGTCTCACCAGGATATAATAGGGATATATGATGACTGTTTCTTTACCTCTTTAGCAGAGGCCTTTTGTGTCAAAATAAGTCCTTTTGTTTGTTGACGATACAACAAGGCACCAAGTGTCATTTTATCAAATTTGGGTAATTCGAAATGAGGTGGAGTTGCCAAATCAGTGCGTAAATCTAAGGCCATACTGGAACCATCGATATGGGTAACATTTGTTCGGCTATAGGCAGGACGTTCCCGAAGGGTCCAATTTGCAACCCACCAGGTCTTGTCACTACACCCCCATACATTCCAAGGTTGACCTGCAATTACACACCATGATTGGTTCCATCTCATAGCTTGGCAGTATTGATTTGCAGATGTTAAGGTAAATTTACATTGTTCAGGAAACCATGGGGTGGTTGATGTCTCTTCCCCACATATTAAGGTTTCATGTTCTTGTACACACTGTTGTTTAGGTAAGACAACATATTCATTGTGTACTTTAATAATAGTATCACCTGGTATTTGGAGTCTCATGAGCTGGTCATGTATTAATACTCCCAAATTACTGATTTGCCACAATATTTTTGGTGGGTTAAAACATACAGGTATTATCACTAGTATGGGAATTACATGTCACAGCACTTGTGCATATTGATTTGGTGAATTCCATACTTTTACCATAGCTAAGGGTGGTAGAATTACATCAGAATGATCCAGTAATCTAGTCACATTAGTTCTACCAGTTCCTAAAGGTAACCTGTTGGTTTCAATCCTATTTAACTCATTAACTAAATAAGCATGCGCTTTTAGCAGCTAATTGCGAGCAAGCCAGTTCTATATAACTTTCTTTAGACATATTAGAAAGTGAGTTGCAAAAACGGGGCTGCTATCTGAGCAATAATTTTAAAATTTTGTAAGGTTTCTTTAAATGCAAACCAATCAATTTCTTCATTATCAGGCCGCTAATCTCACATTAGCCGATAATGGTCCAGTAGCCATATTCTTTAAAGTTGTTTCCAAACAGTGAATATGACCCTTTAAAACCACAGAATCAATACCATTAGCAATTCCTAATCCTGAACCTAACCAGCCCCACACGTCTCTTTTATGATGGAATAAGCCTGGTGTTGCTTCTGCAGGAGTTTTAAATGACCACACTCTATGTCTAGCATGGTATTGATTCAAGGTATTATTATAATACTGTTGCCACAATAATACCGAAGACCGATTCTTACATTGAAGCGGTAATCGTGGAAAAGGCAAATGTAGCAAAACATTATAATACTCTAACTTACATGGATAATATAAAGCATATACATTTTGTGTCAAGATAATACCATCTGACGGGGGCAAGAACTTTTGCCCTGATATACCTTGTTTTTGATACACTATATTCCATGCCCCAAAATTATGCCATGCTGTTAAGTTAACATTACAGGCCATTCCTGAACCAATGTGCCTTTGAAAAACATGCACATATGTTAACAATAGACATACATTTATTAACGGTAATACTGTAAAAAATTGCTTTAATCCTAAAGTATATATTCTAGATGTATTATATAGAAAATGTCACATATTAGTCTCGAACCATGAGAATAATTTAACGCAATTGTATTTAATGGATATTGTAACATGTCCTTTAAGTTCATTCAAAATAAATTTTGTTCTTCTCTTGTTAAATTCATAGTATCTTCCAATGTGGAGGGGATGTAGATCCCTCTCTGGGCTGTTGTGTTCACTACACACATCGCCGTGCCAGGCCAGGCTTCTGGTGTGCATCCCCATGTCGCACTTTGACATTGTCCACTACAAATAAAGTACCATTTGACAAGGAGATATCCAGTATGTTCATGTCATTCTCCCAACAGCACTGGGAGACCCCATGCAGTACAATTTGTGACGTTTGGGCTGTTCAAACTGTTCCAGATATGGCCCGGACATCCATTTATGTCAGGAGTTACTAGGGTCAGTAAGGTACTACACAGTATAAGTACAGGAAACATCATTGTACTTCACCTATTGGGAGAAACAGAGCAGTATCAGTTGTTATCATTTAAAGGCTGATACAATTTACATTGGTCCACATGGACCCATTTGGTCTCTGTAGACCCTTGTCAAATTCATCGGACCTGAATGACCCATGGCCCCAAAACATCAATGTGGTATAGGGCCCCATCTAATTAGCATCCCATGGTCCTTTTTGACCAAAATCTTTCACCATGACATGATGACCCTATTCAATGGGCAGTATCACTTTTTCGTCATGTCTCTGTTTGTTTTTCCAATGAGTCTGTGCCATATTCCAGGCAGCATGGGGCAAATACAGAGCTAACTGTTTTTGTAGCTGTTGCAAAAACACATTCATTTTGATGTGGTCCAACACTGGTGTTGATGGATCTGGATCTGAAGGATAATACAGCCGCATATCTCGTCCAGTCATCAACTGATATGGGCTATAGCCAGTACTCCTATTTTCAGTACCTCTAATGCCCATTAGGATTCCTGGTATGTGCGTCACCCACCCTTTACCAGTATCCAACACCCTTTACCAGTATCCAACACTGCCTTTTTCAGTGCATTTTTCAGAGTGTGATTTAACCTTTCTACCATTCTGGATGATTGTGGATGGTAGGGTAAATGCAAACGTTGAGTGATACCCAAAATATCACACAAAACTGTCATTACTTTCACTGTAAAGTGAGTTCCTCTATCACTTTCAAGTATTCTGGGAAAACCCCATCATGAGGACACCTATTCCCATAGTGCTATTGCAGTAGCTGTAGCACTATCATTTTGTATGGGCAATGCTTTTACCCATTTGGAAAATATGTCAGCAATGACTATTAAATATCAGAACCTCCCTTTTGCAGTAGGCAAGGGCCCCACATAATCAATGTGTAAGCTGGACCAAGGACCGTCCAGTAAGGGTATACGTCCTAACGGAACCCTCTTACCAGGCACTGGAGGATTCATCTGTGCACAGATGAGACAAGCCTCCAGGCATTGTTTGACATCTTTTCCCAATTTTGGCCACCAATATTTTTGTGCCAACATTTTACAAGTTTTGTGGTGTCCACAATGACCTCCAATTCGATGATTATCCATGATAATATCTTTTCTAAATGAAGTGGGTGGTATCCACTTCCTAAACCCAGGTTGTCGTTCCCATACTACCATATCTTCCCATACGGTAACATGCTTGGATGCACACTGTCCAGTGTTTTTCCATTGGTTCCAACAACCCACTATCCAAGCATCTGTATCTTGGATATGCCCCAAACTTGGGACTTGTGAGATGGCAGCTATCCATTCAATACAGTGTTTGTCAAATTTGTCCATCTCCCACAATTGTGTAGAGTCACCTTATAGAGGGTCTACCCATAAAGTTGTTTGTTTGGCTGCCAATTTGGCAAGATTATCTACATAACCAATAATTAGCTCATGTACATCCTTTGGGTTTCTTTGATGAGCTCGGACTTTACAAATGGTTATCCTTAGAGTGGAGTGGAGTCTGAACACCAATATTCCATATATGTTGCAATATGGGTGCATATTGTATTGCTTCACCACTCACTGTTTTCATACCCCTTTTTGCCCAAATGGGGAGAAAATAAAGTAATGAGTTAAATACGAATGCTGAGTCAGAGTAGATATTAATATCCCTAGCTGTGTTAACCATAATAGCCCCTCTTACCGCTTCTACTTCAGCTCATTGTGCTGAAAATGAGGAGGGACACCTAACCAAAATTTCTTGATTAGTACTGGGTGTCCAAGTGGCATATCCAGTATGGAAATGTCCATTCTCCCATTGTCTTGATCCATATACATATACATCCCTAGCCTCTGGGCTGGGTTCTGTAGCAAAAATGGGTTTAAAATCGGTTCCCATAACAGTTCCATAATCATGTGCCTCTCCCTCCCATGCCATTAATTCAACTAACATAGGTGAGGTACATTTTTCTACAGCGAAATTTTTCCCTTGTAGAGCTAAAGCCCATTTAACCAACCACTGTGAAGACACACCTCTCACATCCCTTTCAAGCAGAAATTTCACTGGAGTGTGAGATGTTTGCAGGATAATTTTATTAAACCCCACAATATGTTATATGGATTGTATAGTCCAATATAAAGTTAACAGATGTTTTACACATTCCTCATATGTCTCTTCCACAGGTGTTAATACACGAGAAGAATATCCCACAGGATGTAACATCCCTGCTTTCTTTTGTAACAGTACTGCATTGATTACCTGATCTGTCGTATGTACCTGTATTACAAAATCAGAGGATTCAGAAGGACTAATAAGAGCCGAAGCTGCCATTAGTGCTTGCTTTAGAGCCAGAAAAGCTATCTGATGTTCTGGTTCCCATCTGAGGATGTCAGTTTCATTTCCTCCCTTCAGTAGATTATACAGAGGTTTTGCCATACTAGAGAAAGCTTCAATAAAATCTCTGCAGAATCCAACCATGCCCAAGAACTGTCGTAATGCAGTTTTTGTCTTGGGTCTCGGTAACTGCTGTATTACCTGATTTTTATCAGGATCTACAGTTCGTCCTTCTTTGTTAATACATATTCCCAAAAAAGTAACTTGTGACTGTCCAATTTGTGCTTTGCTAGGGTTCATTTTTAACCCTCCTTTACCTAAGACTGTTAGCAACTCGTTCAATAAACTAACATGCTCTTGGTATGTATCAGTCTGCAATAAAATGTCATCCACGTATTGTATTATTGCTTCTGGCACTAAAAAACCCAATAATATTTCCGCTAAACATTGGTGAAATAAAGTGGGTGATGAGTGAAGGCCTTGTGGCAAACATTGGAATGTGTATTGCTTATCCTGAAAGGTAAAAGCAAACTTATACTGACTAGCTGGATGTACAGGGATAGACCAAAATTCATTTGACACATCTAGTACAGTATAGATGGTTTCAGTGGGAGACAACCGAGATATTAAGTCCGGTAGTCTAGATACCACTGGGATGACTAAAGGCGTTACCTTATTTAAGACCCTATAGTCTATAGTCAGTCTTCAAGTACCGTTCGCTTTATGAACCAGCCAAAGAGGGAAATTGACAGTTGAACATATCGAGCGAATTACCTTTTGTGATTGTAACTGTTTCAAAATAATTCCTACCTCTTTCTGTGCTTCCTTTGGAAATGCATATTGCTTTTGTGGCGGTGGGTCTGGTCCCTCAATTTGGACCTCCATATTAGACACTCGTCCACACTCTGTAGCATTTTTAGCCCAAATTGATTCATGCTTTTGTACAATAGATTTTATCCATTGTGGCACCTGCTTCCATAAATCACTCATGTGATAAATCTTTAATGACTTGATTGTAGTAAAAGTAAAGGAGGAGGAATCTAAGATGGCGGCCACGCTGGGCAGCCATCTGTGAGCTCTTCGTTTTGCTCCTTGTTTTTTTTGGCTCTAAACTGCTTAAAACTGTTTAAATTGTCCTTTTTTTTTTTTTGGTCCGTTTGCCCGTTTACCGTTTGCCGTTTAGGCTATATCGCACTTTATTTTATTATATTGCATCACCGTTTTATTGTTTGACTATTGTTCAGTACCGACTGAGCTTAGCCATTTGGAACTTGAAGTAACGGAAAGTGACTTAGGAAATTGAGAGGACTTGCCTGCATTGAGTCGTGGTCAGCCGGCGAGAGGTCATATTGCTGGATATTGATTGCTGGCCGTTTCGCTGGGTGCAGTGTGTGGGGTCCGATTTTTGACTGTTGTTGCCGTTGTGGAAGTCTTGGTTGCCGACAGTCCGTTGGTAACCGTGCCTGTGCTGGAGGATTGAGAGGAACGTTTTGCGGTGGAGCACCGGTTTCGATCTGGGAGGAAATTCTGCTGGACTGCAGGAAGAGGAGGTGACCGGTTCCACATTGTGACTGGACCTGCTGTGGAAGGAAGTATCTGTGGAGCAATTGGACAGTGGAAACGGTTGATTACTTGGAACTGAGTGCCCAGATTCCCTGGACCAGACAGGGCAGTGGGTTTCTCTGCCTTCGGAGGGCGGTGGGGTTAGCTCTGCTTCCTAGTTGAGACAGGGGAACCACCGGAGGGTGATTCAGCCTGCCTCATCGTAGCGAGGGCTAAGTTGAGTCTGGACTGTCAGCTGGAGCTGGAGCTTTCTGTTGAATGCCTATAGGATTTTGGCACTGAAATTGAATCTATGAGGATCGTGGTGTTGATTACTGACTTGATGATGTATATTTGAACTTTTTGACAGTTTATGATACTTTGGGAAAATGACTGGGAGAGAGACTAAAACTTGAGTTTATTAGTTCAGTCTTGTGAGAGGAGACTGACTAAAGCTTTGGGCCATACTAGTGGTGAGAGCACAAGAAGTGTGGACATCAAAAAAAAAAACAAAAAAAACCTTGAACCCCTGTTTTTGGTTTTCCTTTGGGTAAATGAGAGCATTGAATTTGGGATTACGGAGATTTAAACTTTGAGTCAAAATTTTATAATAAGGGTTCTGTATGGGTGGAGCTCCTCCTTTGCAGTGGTGAGCACTGTGGGTGAGGCAGATGGATAAGTGCTTCTGATAAAATTAATGTGTAAGCTCTAACACATTGTTAGGAAAATGGTTTTGTTTTGTTTCTAATTAATGTATTTATATTTTATATTTTGAATATAGTGTGGTTAATTTTATTTGTATTGTTAGGGTATAATTGTGTTTTGTAGTATTTATATTTTGTTATTTGGGTGCTGTGTTTTAGAATTTCTGTTATTTATATAAACCGGTGGGGTTTATTGTAATTAGTTGTGTTATTCATTATGTGTTGGAGTGAAAATAGGACAGTCGGCTATTATTCCCCCTCCAGGCTCAGGGAGCTTCGTCCTTTCTCCTGTCCCCCGTCACTGGGAGCCTATAGAAGGTGTAGGGCTCTGGGGATTGTGAGGGGGAGGAGGAGGTTGGGCTGGGCCTGTGGGGGGAATGGAAAGGAGCGGGTGGATAGGGATAGTGAGGTCAAGGAGATGCCCTGGGGTGAAATGGGCACAGGAGAGGGTTTTTTCCTGTCTTGTGCCCATACCCAAGGGTTCTGGTTATCAGCAGGTAAGACGGTCATCATCGGAGGTTCATCCTGCTCGGGTGGTGTTGTGCAATGCTAGGTCTATTAAAAACAAGACGGCCATTATAGTCGATCTTGTTGGGTCAGCTGACCTAGCATGCATCACCGTGACCTGGCTGGATGGAAATGCTGGGTCAGTTTTATCCGCAGCGGTTCCAGCCGGGTACTCGGTGACACACCACCTGAGGCAGGATCGTAGGGGTTGGGGCATTGCCATTTGTTTTAAATCAGAATTGGGCCTGGTGGAGGTACCGGTGGGAGTCACCAGATCCTTTGAGTGTGTTTTAGGCGAGAGTGTGGGGTGCAGGATACTTCTCGTATACCGTCCACCAAGTGACGAGAATGTTTTCCTGCAGGAAGTCGGAGATTTCATTGTCGACCTGACGTTGGGGTCCCCCAGATGGTTGGTTCTGGGGACTTCAATGCTTGGGTCAACGATGAACTCTCACGCTTTGGTCAAGACTTCCTCCAGTTGATGTTATCACTGGGCTTCACACAGGTAGTTTCCTCCTCGACCCATATTGGTGGGCACTCATTGGATCTGGTATTCCTTCTGGGGATGGGGCTATCTGATTTGGTGGTGGAACCACTCGGATGGTCTGACCATCACTCCATTAGGTTCAATTTTGAGGCCACCCCTATTAGGTCAGCCCCTTTGGAGATGGTCCGGTACCGCCCATTAAGGGGTGTGTCCCCAGATGACCTGATGGTGGTGCTGGACCTATCGGACCTTCCGATAGGTTGCTTGGATCCAGGTGACCTAGTACAGGCCTATAATAGAGGCGTTCACGGGGACCTGGATTCTATCGACCTGTTCGTGTTCGTCCTCTCACTCTTCGCCCCAGGTCTCCATGGTTTGATGAGACCATGAGGGAGTTGAGGAGGGTTGGACGAAGGCTGGAGAGGTGTTGGCGGAAGTCTGGTCTGGATGATGATAGACTTAGTTTGATGGACCATTATATGGCTTATCAATCCACAATCTCTCATAAGAAGGCAGAGTTCCTGTCCAGGGAGATAGCGGCTGCACAGAATAGACCAGCTCAGCTCTTTCGGACTGTGGACAGACTGTGCAATCCAGTCTGTCTTCAGCCTGGAAGGGCCTTTTCCACAGAATGGTGTGAGGAGTTTGCTCTCTTCTTTGCAGATAAGGTTGCCAAAATCAGATCAGACGTCCGTTCTTCCCTCTAGAATGGGAGCGGTGATGGTCGGCTGGAGATGTCGAACACCCAGTTGGCATGGTCTGACTTCAGCCTCCCCAAAATCGATGATATTGTGATGGTCATCCAAGCATTGCGACCAACCAGCTGTGATTTGGACCCTGGCCCCATACGCCTCTTAGTGGATTGTGTGGATAAAATTGGCCTAGTCCTGGCTTTGATAGTTTGGAAGTCTTTGGAGAGGGGGATCTTTCCAGATCCCCTTAAAGAGGCTATAGTTAAGCCTCTTTTAAAGAAGTCCTCCTTAGACCCAGATTGTCTAGCAAATTACAGACCAGTCTCTAACCTACCCTTTGTGGGTAAGATTATTGAGAAGGTGTTCGCAGGGCAACTGGAGGATCATCTGACCAACAACATATCTACGATTCTCTCCAATCTGGATTTAGGAAGAGGCATAGTACCGAGACAGCACTTGTTTGGGTACTAAATAACCTCCTAATAGTGAGAGATCATAGGACCCGTTCTATCTTGGCACTTCTTGATCTCTCAGCAGCATTTGACACTGTTGATCATGGTGTGTTGTTAGAGCATCTGCGGTCCATCTGTGGATTATCTGGTATGGTCCTCAGGTGGTTTAGATCTTACCTCGAAGGTAGGACTCAGAGGGTGGTGTCGGGAATTTTTTCCTCGGCATCAGTCTCCCTATCTTGTGGGGTACCGCAGGGCTCTATTCTAGCGCCTATGTTATTTGCGGTGTATATGCTGCCATTGGGAGCGATTATAAGATGATACGGTCTGGGTTTCCATTGATATGCCGATGATACCCAGCTGTATATGTCTTTTGTGCCCGGCCAGGATGCTGCCTTGTCGGTATTTAGTAACTGCCTTGCAGAAATCCAAGATTGGATGAATGGGAGTTGGTTGAGGTTAAACCCGGAGAAAACTGAGGTGTTGGTTGTGGACAAAGGTTGCTGTGAGGCGGGTTTGCCGGCTGGATCGCACTCAGGCTTATGGCTTGCAGGCATTCCGCTGACGACCTCAGATCAGGTGCGGAATCTTGGCGTAATAATTGACGACCACTTGATGCTTAAAGCTCCGGTGTCAGCGGTGGTCAAAACTTCCTTTTTCCATCTGACGAATATCGCCAGGGTGAAGCACCTGGTTCCTCCAGAAGATCTCCCAACATTGATCCACGCCCTTGACCTCCGCCTTGACTATTACGCTCCCTGTACCTAGGGGCTATCGGGGTTGATTCGCCGTCTGCAGCTAGTGCAGAATGTGGTGGCCAGGTTATTGACTGGTTCTTCTAGATCCAGCCATATAATGCCTGTGCTCCGCGGACTGCACTGGCTGCCAGTATTTTGGCGAATCACCTTCAAGGTCGGTTTGCTGACCTATAAAGCCCTACATGACCAGGGACCTACTTACCTGAAAGAGCTCCTTTGCCCCTACTGTCCCTCCCACCCCCTCCGATCCACTGACGAGGGATTGCTGGAAATTCCAGGATCCGTTTGAAGACCTCAGGGCTAGAATCATTTAGTTTTATGGCCCGACCCTGTGAAATTCTCTACCTCGTCAGGTGCGAAATAGTCCGACTGTCCTGAGTTTTAAAGGAGCCTTGAAGACCCACCTTTTTAATATAGCTTTTATTGATTTATAATAGTTTTAGATTCTGTTTATTTACTGTTTTATGAAATTGTACAGGCGCTTTGGTTTTGAGAAAAGCGCCTTTTTAAAAATAAAGTTTGATTTGATTGATTTGATTGTGTACACACTATGTGAGTCATCCACATTTGGTCCTAGGTTAGTAGTGTTTCCTTTCCATAAAATCATGTTACTAAGATCTACTACTAAACCATGTTGTGCTAGAATGTCCATACCCATGATGGTACCTTCATGTGTATTACATTTCCAAAACATACATTTCAATTGTTGTTCACCTATCTGAACCAAAACTGTTTTTGTCAAATATGCTGTTAACACACCCCCTGAAAAACCTTGCAGATTAATTTGTTGTTTCCCATGAGTTGTTAAAGGCATATCGCTATCTGTTATACTAACGGTAGCACCAGTATTAACTAATATCACAGTCTGGCAGCCCCTAACCATTGCTGATATTGTTGGATGCCCTTCCCGATCCTCTTGTAATTGACCAAGGATTTGGAAGGTGGGGGCTTCGTTCCATCATTTCTTTGTCTTCTCATCTCTAGCGAGAAGCTCTTCTTTATCCTCTTCTTCTTCTTCACTATCACTAGGCGCAGTAGGTTCCTTTTGAACCGCTGCAACTGTCTTAGTATTAATCAAATTACTAAGTACTTCAATACATTTTTGTAAGTCTGCCTTACCACCAGGTTTAGCATTATTATCCAGATTTTGAGCGCATCTTCTCTCTAAGACTTGTTGCTTCTTTCCTTCCATATCTCCACCTTTTACCCAACAATCACATTTAAAGTGGCCTACTTTATTGCAATTGTGACAGGTAAACCCACCTTTGCCTTCCGTTTTGACTATGGTGGCTACCCTTCGCTTGTCCTTTATTTTTTCTGGGCTTTCATCTTGTTACATTCTCCACCCATCTGTAAGCAATTTCTCCTTTCCTGCAGCTCTACCATCCCATTTACATAACATCCGTATGGAGGTGGGAACGTTAGTCGCTTGCCTATCTATTAGGCTCAAGAAAGGCTCTTTGTCCTTACTTGGGGCTGCCACTCCTCCATATGTTGCGTAGGCAGTATATAACTTATTTATGAACATAACCGGGGAGTCCCCAGGTTGGAGGGTGATTTCATAACTCTTACTCCAATCTGTATGGGAAACTCCATGCATAGACTGTAACACAGTCGGTATTTCATCTACATTAGCCCAGTTTTCATCAAGATCTGGTTATGCCTGAGTCCCTATCATTTTTGCAGGGAGACTTTGCAATAATACTGCTGGCAGGGACAAAGTCACTATTTTACAAGCATCTTTATTGGTCAAATTAAAATTAGCTACTAACATTTTTAACTTCACACAATAGGTAACAGGATTTTGTCCCGGTTCCCATTTTCCTAACTGTTTCACCAATTGCATAGATTCAGTAATGGACAAGTCCCTTTGGGAGGTAACTGTTTGTACCTCTACTTCTTCTTCCTCAGCTAGTAAAGCTGCTAACTTAGCTTGCCTTTCTTCATCTCCCTTAATAGTAGCTTCATCCCGCTCTATGAAAGCTTTTAATTCTTGCATGAGTTTCTTTAGGTGATCCTTATCTGACTGTTCTGTAGCAGCCCCATACTTCGTTTTTTTTTGGTTGGCCAATAAGGCCTTGTTATCCACTATATTAGCCAATAGTTTTCCCCTCTGTCTATCTGTGAGAGTTTTTGGGCGGGGTTTACCTTTACGTTTCCTACCTTCCTCTTTAACTTTCACCACTACTGGTGCCATCATGGGTTTTCTACTTCTCATACTACACTCTTCCTCGCTAGATTCCTTAGAGTTGGTATCAGAACTGGACTCGAACCAATGTCTTCCCCCTACACAGGTACATGGTATAGTTCTATCCTTTTTTTACCACTTGCACTGCTGCTTGTTTACATTTTTGTACTTCTTGTTGTACATCTTGTTGTAGCTCAAGTGATATTTGACACTGCAGTTGAGCCTCAGAACATACTGTATACATCTCTTGTTCTATATATGCTAATTCTTGAGCATGTTCTTGATTAACATGATTTAATTTTTGTATGGCTTGCTGTAGCTGTCGAGATAGATCATTAATCTGGGCTTGATTTTGTTTATTAATAAATTTAATATTTTTTTCCAATTGGTTATTCTTAATTATCAAGCCACATACTTCTCCTTGAGAGACATTTAATTTGTATTCACTGTTCTTAGTCTCCGTGACATATGTGGCTATATCTAAATAATGAGCATCATCTTTGTCTAACATTTCTTTCTTCAATTGACACATCCTAACAGTTATTTCTAACTGATACTGTATATACATTTGACATATGTTAGCTAACTTGGTTTTATCTGATTTACTTTTCTTATTATGGTCTGTACATTGTTTAATTAAACCTAAGTATGCATCTTCCTGCTGTTCAGGAGAGCTGTACAGACCTTCTTTAAGGTTTGTCTCTAAAAATTTACGTAATATGGCATCCATACTTACGTCATAGGTTCACTGGCAAATCACGTCTGACTTTGCCTCAGCTTCCTTGTTCGTCTCTCCGACCTCCCTCCATACGTGAGTTATTAGTTCAGGTATAGTAGGCGTTCCTCGCAGTGGCTTCCTTTTCGGTTCATTTGATGTTGTCAGCAACCGTATAGACTGTCTTCGGACATCCGAGTCACGGCACCAATTGTAAGGATAAAAGATAGCTTTGTTATGTTTTCTATCTTTAAATAACTCAAGCTACTCAAAGTGAATGTTTCCCTCTGGTTTATTTTCTTTGCAATTCCATCAACTTCATCAAATACATGTATTCTTGCATCTGTTTGTGGTGCTGCTTATTCAGTTTTCTACAGTGCTTATATAAAGTTTTCTTATCTTAAAAATTACTAACTCCCTAGTATAGGCCGATCATATAACAAAATATCCTATTAATCTTAGGGTGTGGCGAATAACAGTCAAAATATAGATAAGCTGTATTTCCTTCATAACATCACAAGGTGTTTATCACATTTCTTACATAATCTCGTAAGTGCTGACTGCACTAATAGAAGGTTTTCTGTGTGCTCACCTCTCTTTAATAGGTAAACATTATCCTAATAAGGGCACACCATCCTGTCTAAGTGTTATTATAAGACATTTAAATGCTTCCCACTCTAAAATCATATGGTAAAGTGTTGTGTAATCATAAAACTATCACAAGACTGAGGCATCACAAGACATTTAACTAGGTCTTGTGAAAAACTGTATTACATCACAGCTAACTACTTGAGTAAACACATTTGGTTATATAGTATATGAAATTACACTGAAGCATTCTGCTAAAAGGTTATACTTAAACACTCAGTTTAACTATTATAAAAAGTTATATTGAAATAAATGTTATATTACAAAAAGTTACACTACAGTGGTGGATGCCTGGAACAGACTTCCGGTGTAAGTGGCAGGGGTGAAAACAGTGGTTGGTTTCAAGAATGCATGGGATAAGCACAAGGAAATTTTACTGAAAAGAAAGAGGGGGCCGGAGCCAAAGATCAAATAAGGTCTGCAGTAACCATAAATAATAATAATACTTTATTTATAATGCGACTGTCGAATAACAAGGCGCAGCACAATTAAAACAGAT
This sequence comes from Neoceratodus forsteri, assembly GCA_016271365.2. Lineage (NCBI taxonomy): Eukaryota > Metazoa > Chordata > Ceratodontiformes > Ceratodontidae > Neoceratodus > Neoceratodus forsteri. Next base: position 1,399,080,315 of record CM028131.1, on the reverse strand, counting down.
AAAGCAGAATCATCATCACATTAAAATATAAAATACAAACTATATCAACCATCATCAACACCGTAAACGTAGGGAAATATTAGGTAGACTGAGTGGGCCTAGTGGACTTTTTCCTGCTGTCATATTCCAAGTTTCTATATTCTATGTTTCTTTCACCTTTTGGGACAGATTCTGGACAAATTTGAAAAATGTCACCTGCTTTGTCCATGAGGTGGGGTATTAAAAAGGCCATGTTGAAAATTTGGTGTAAAAATATTTTTAAAATGACAAAGGTATGAGTAAACAGGGTTTTAAATAATTGATTAGCAGTTTTTTTCTTGGGACAATGCTAACTGTACAGAAAGTATTTATATAGGTTTTTTAAAAGTGCTATGTTTATTAAACACAGTGAGGCAAGTGCTATGCATTTTCACAATGTTTTAGCACTTTTATGAGCAAAACGCTAATCAATTTTTGGAGTTAAATAAATCCCTGGTAAACAATACTCCACAATCACTTCCCTGCTGTGCATCACCGACTTCATCTTCTCTGCAATGGACCATAGCCTAATCACTGCTGCTATCTTCATTGATTTGGCAAAAGCTTTTGACTCTGTTTCCCACTCATTTCTCCTTCAAAAACCTAATTCCTTCAGTTTTGCAAAACCTGCAGTAAACTGGTTCTGCTCAAATCTACTCTTCTCCCTGTCCTCTCTGGGGTCCCTCAGGGGTCCATCCTTGGTCCCATCCATGTCTCTCTTTTTATTAATGATCTTCCTTCAGTCTGTCACTCCTCTAACACGCACTTGTACGCTGATGACACTACCAACTATGCCTCCAGCCCTTCCCACAACAGCGTTCTCCCCATTCTCCAAAACAATTTCAATAGAGTTCAGTCTTGGTTCCAATTAAATCAATTAAAACTTAATGCCAAAAAGACAGTTACCATGATTTTTGGTTCGAGACAAAAGCTGGCCTCCCTTCCCGCCCCCTTCCCCAGTGATCACCACCCTGGATGGTTCCCCCTTCAAGTACCTGGGTGTCTGGCTGGATAGCCACTTCGACTTGACAACACAAATCAACGCCATCTGCACCAAACTCTGACCCAAACTTGCACTCCACTACCACCACAAAGCTAGCCTCTGTCTCCCCACTCAACATGAACTAGTACTTAAAACAATCTTGCCAGTGCTGGATTATGCTGATGTAGTCTATGTCACTGCCCCTGCCTCCTCCCTATCCAAACTAGACACTCTTCTGAACTTCTGCTGTTTTGCCTCTGCCTCCCTTCCTCTTACCCATCACTGTCTCCATTATGCTGCACTCTCCCTCGCTCTGCTATCTCACAGGAGAACTGTCCACTGTGCCTCCTTCATTGCCAAATATTGGTTTGGCTCCCTTCCCCCTTATCTCTCATCCTGCCTTACACCAGCCAAATCTACACCCTACACTCTCCGCCAAAGAGACTCACGCACTTTCTCCATCCCTCATCCTCACTCCACTGCAGGCCAGTCTGTTTTCTCATACCATCCCCCCCTTCTCTGGAATAACCTACCCTCAGACCTTCATCATGCCTCCCCTCTCTCATCCTCAAAGTCTCCTCCACCTCCTCCCCTCTCCTCAGTGCCCCAAATGCTCACAATCGCCAGCGTCTCTCCCCTCCTACACCTGCCTTCCCCTCTATCCCCTGGTGGATTGCAATGTGCTCTCCCCCTCAAATCTCAATCCATGTTTTCCTTCATAAGCCTCCTGTTTTGTGTTACTTAGTCTCTGCTGGCCTGATCTGGCTTATCCTCCAGTACACAAACTTAGCCCCTGCCTACTCCAGTTCCCTTCAAGGGGTCTCTTAGCATCCTAGGATTTAGCTGTTAGTTACATTTATGTATTTCTTGCCTAATTTTACTTGTGTCTTACCTTTGTACATATTGTGCTCCTACCACATTGTTCTCTGTATATTTCTATACCACATTGTATGCTGTAAAAAATTTTGTTTTATCCTTTTACTGTTACGATGTTAAACTGCTGTGCATACCTTGCACCTGGGTCGCACTTGGAAACCAGCCTCAGCTCATAGTGCCTTTCCTGGTCATCAATTTTAAATAAATAAATGAAAAATAAATAAATAAAAGATCAAAATGCATTGAAATACATTTAACCAGACTTAGTTTATATCTTCCTATTGCAGTTGCGGTTCATGGAGAAGGTCTTTTGCATCAGAGAGTGGATCTGTGATGTGGGACCCTATTTAGATGAGTCAGGGTGTGTGTTGGGGTGTGTGGGGTGGTGAGTGCTGAGTGTCAGGTCAGGGTGGGGTGGGTTACAGGGCACAAATCTGATTGACCATTTTCTTCTTCTGGGTTCCCCCCCCCCAAAAAAAAGATCAACAAGGGACAGTTTTCTTTTTTGTAGGGCCAGACCCAACACTGGGGATTGGGCACCCCAGTGCCAACATTTAGTGTTCAGTGGCACCGGAGGTGGTGACACCTATGTGTTCAGGGGAGGGGGGATGTGAAGGGGGGTTGTGAGTGGTACTGGAGGTTGGCTGCATGGTCTAGTTAAAGAAAACAGTTATCCACCACTGGGAAAGAGAAAGGAGGGCTGGGTGAGCTTGGGAGGGGAGGAAGAGCATGGAACATTCAGTGTTTTGGGTGTCTTGGGGGGAGGGAGAGCATGGAACATTCAGTGTTTTGGGTGTGAGCCAAAAATGCCCATCACAGCAATCTATGTGTGACAGGGGAATTGCTGGCTCATGACCTCAAAAATGGCAGCTCTCGCTAATCTGGGCACTCAGGATTTTGGTATTTCTAGACCAAATTGGAAAAAAACAAACATCAGAATCTAGCTAAATGGGTCCTGTTTACCTAGGTTCAGGTGTCTGTTTATTTTTCAAAATTCATAATTTTTATGTATTTCCCATGTTCTTTGTCAAAAAAAAAAAAAACACAAGATGGCAGCTGTCATGACCTGAAATTTGTTCTCACGACCAGAAAAACACTAATTGTCATGAAAGGAAAATGCTCAGAAAAGTAACATTTTAGTGCATCACAATGTTCTCCTAAAACCCTACTGATCTTGCTCAGAAAAAAAACTTTCAATCCTTATAACTCTGGAACTGATTCATATTTTTGCACAAGACCTTCAAAAGGCATTACCTTGGAACAGGCCCCTTCCACTCTGAAAGTTTCAGAAAAAAATTCTATGCTGCCTACACTCTAGATGAGAGCAAAAAAATGGTTTAATGAAGTAGAAAAAAGTGGGATTTTATCATTTTTTTCACACACCGGATCTGGTTAACCAAATATCACAAAACTTCACGTCTTGAGAACCTGCCAGCCAGGCTGTGCATGCAAAATTTTGTGCTATTTCATGAAATACCGCCAAAGTTATTAAGGTGAAAAAAATTTGGGTTTAACATTAAATAGCCCACTCAACCATAACTATACTTACTGGTGCTACTGCACAAGTATAATATATAATATCTATTGCTTGGCCCTCATCGACTGCCTTTGTGATCCAATCAAATAATTATTGCAAGTCTGTCAAGTTTGTTTGGGATGATATTAGTGACAAAACCCATGCTGCCTCTCATCCTGGAGCCTGTTGGACTCCAGCCATTCTAGTATATGCTCTTTTATAAGGGAGTCTAGCAGTTTTCCCAGGATTGAAGTTATTTTGACCACTCTTCCATGGGTCCTCCCTACTACCACTTTTGTGGAGTGAGCCAAATTTTGTCTTCCTTCAACCTGCTGGAACCTCCCCTGTTTCTATGGAGCAATTAAAGTGGTTAGTGGTTCCAGAAAGAATGAGACAACCTCCCTTACCTCCCTTGGGTTATCAGATTATGAACAGCATCCCCGATATCCAAAATACTGACACCCCATATGGACTTCCTCCCATCTACTCCTTATCATCCTTCTCTGTACAATTAAAATAAGCACCAACACTATATTTAAATATTTTTTTCTCACTATGGCAAACAGAGCCATCTCTAGAATGTGGGAACCTCCCCAAAGCCTAACTATCACATAGTGGTACTTTTTTGTCTACAAAACAAATAGAAAAATCAGAGATATTCTTAACCATAAAAAGATTGAACTCAGCAAAAATGGACATATTGGGTTCATTATATTATGACTCAGAATCCAGATTTTGTGCCATAGCTTGAAGATGGTCCTGCTTGGCTGTTTTCTCTTCCTCTAGTCAGGAGTGCCCCACTGTTTTCCCTTTTCTTCCTTGGTGTTCTGAACCTGCAAGGAAACCATCAGTTACTTACAAGGTAGGAGAATGTTTACATAGGTTATATGTCCTGTCTACATTGATTACGCTGAACTGCAAGTACTTGCTATATGGACTGTTAGGTTACTGGATATCTAGATGAGGGTTCTGTGATTAAATTTATCTTCTGTTTTACAAAGATCCATTCATTTAGGTCACAAGATAACAGAATGTTTATATTACCTGTAAGTACAGATTGCATTGATTGAACTGAAATGCTGTTACTTGTTATAAGCAGGACCCCCAGCTCTCAGTGGCACTTCAGTCCAGATATTTGCTGTTTTGCTAAGCTTCTGTGGTACTGTTCACTCCGTCCTAATGTGTGAATTATTCATTTCTGTGGAAAAATGCAGCCCTGCAATTGGCTAAACTATGATATGATGTCATTGATGACTCCACATGCTGAGTAAAGAGGAGGAGCATCAGGATAAATGAGGGGAAAGGAGTCTGGCACTGTGGAAAACTTGCACATTTCAAGGAAAAATCCACAGGAACAAGAAATTCTATGGCACTACATATATGCTGTGGCAGGATGCAAGTTCTCCAGGTAATTTTGTGGGTGTAAAATCACAGAATTCCAGGGACTTGATTATATGGAGAGTCATATTCCTGGAAAGTTGACTGCACTGTATTTATAAATCAGACCTTGATATATTTATTTATTTATAAAAGTTTCTGAATTACAACCTTTGAGTCAGAAACTCCTTTGCAAAGGCTCCACGTCAAAACAAACATACAGATTTCTTTGCGAATGATTGAACATGCTTCATAACTAAGGATTATACGTTAGTACTTACATAATTACATTAAACATTTACAGTATTTGGTTAGTCTCTTAAGGATTGATTATAACCCTGGGTCGGGTTGAACATGCCTCATAAGAATAATATGTTGGTACTTTACATAATTGCATCAAACATTAACAGTACTTGGTTAGTCTCTTGAGGGTTGATTATAAACCCTGGGTCGATGTGGCGTAGAGTGATTCATTGCAGCTACACATCTCGGAGTCTATGAGGTGTCTCTTGATTCTGGTTTTAAACTGGCCTAGTCTTGGGGCCAGGGAGACGGGAGGAGGGAGTTCATTGAGCCAGATGGGAGCCCGATAGCTAAAGGACCTTTGTCCTAGTGCGGTCCTTCGGTGGGGAACAAGGATGGGCATGTTTGCTTGGTGCCTTGGGGTATTCCTGTGGGGGTTAGGTTGGATGAGGGAGTGAAGGCCAGTGGGTGCAAGCTTCAAGAGTATTTTTTTGGCTCGGAGACAAGTATGGTATTTTAGCCTTCCTTTGAAGGTCAGCCAGTCTGCTTTTTTGTAGAGGTCGCAAGTGTGGGTAAGTCGGTCACTTTCTGTAAATCCAGTTGGCAGGCTTAGCTTGAGGGCAAGATTGATTTGTTTCAGGGCCGTGAGGTCAGCCATCCCATATATTATAATCCCATAGTCTACCAGTGATATGACAGAGCTGGTTACTGCCAAACGTAGGGCCTGTGGTGGGAGGCATTGTCTGTGCCTATAGAGGATCCCTAGTCTGGTGTTTACTGAGGAGGAGAGATGGTTGATATGCGTGTGATAGGTAAGGGAAGCGTCACGTGTAATGCCAAGGTATTTGAAGTGTGGGACCTGGTCAATTTGGATGCCCTGGTAGCTAGAGATGTTAAGGTGGGAGCTACTGTAGGGGTTTTGTCGGTGCGCAAATATCATGGATTTGGTTTTGGTATAGTTTAGTATTAATCGGTGATCTGTGAACCAGTCTTCTAGTTCATGAAAGTAACTTTGAAGCTTGTGTTGGAGGGAGTTGGGGTGCTTTCTTTCCAGTAAACTACTGCATTGTCTGCATAGAGCAGAAGCTTACCATTGCATGCTTTTGGGATGGAGTTCAGGAAGACGGTGAATAATAGAGGTCCTAGGATTGACCCTTGTGGTACGCCCGCCTGAACTGGATTCTTGGCGGATAGGGTGGTGTTGATTTTGACTTCTTGTGTCCGGTCTGTGAGATAGTTCTTAAACCAATGTATTGTGTCCAGGGTGAGATTGAGGGAGGGGAGTAGGTGGATAAGTGTATAAAAACTCATCAATAGAAATATAAGCAAAATGCCAGCCCACTGGTGCAGTGGTAGTGCAACCACTTGTGACACTGATGTCTCATGTTCAGGAGTGAGCTCGGGCTATCAGAGGGTTGGCTGGGGGGGGGGATTGAACATACAGCGGACTGCTCCTCACCTCCGGGTAGGGGCTGATGTGGAGCCCGGTCTTAGCCTGGCCCCTAATCGTGGCTGGGGGTTAAGGTGCAGGGACTGCTAGAGTGTAGCGTTGGAGTGGCACAGGTCCGATGTGCTACGTATGAATTCATGCATGGTGATGTCATTGACACTACTGCATGCTGCTCCAATGAGGAGGGAAGAACACCAAGGATAATTCCCAATCACCAAGATGACTTCCAACTGCTCACAGGTCCCTCACTCGATGACGAGGCACTGTCATGGAACTGGAGCTGCTTGGCGGTAGGGGCCGGAGAACCCTGCCACCCCAGGCAGTGGGTTAAGTCCTGGAAGAACACGCTGGCAGGATAAGTCCTGGGATATTGGGTTGATGAGGCCAGGGGGGTTAGCACAAAGGGGGCCATCGAGTGCTTAGGGGGTAACTGCAAAAAAAAGAACCATGTCCCCACTGGGCCTAATGGCACCTGCAGGCTGCATGTACTCCCATGCGGGAGACACAGGGCCCCACAGCAAGTTCAACCTACTCAGCTGAGTCTATGGAGTCATGTAGGTATGTAGAAGCAGCACAACCCAACTCAAGGGGGAGGGAGGGAGAGAGTCTCTTCTGGTGGGACTGACAAGTGACTTTGACTTTGTGGGTGACCATGCAGCTTTGGCCCTCCCTCAAAGTCAGTTTATACTCCTGTATTTATTCACGCTCCAATATAAAGCACTTTGCTGTGTAAATGCACACCTCTGTGTAAATGTGCTCCCCAGTGTAAATGTACACCAAAGTGTTAATGCATTCATCTCTGTAAATACACTCCCCTGTGTAAATACACATCCGGTGTTAATGTACTTCCCTATGTAAATACACTCCCCTGTGTAAATGCACAACTCAGTGTAAATGCACTTCCCTTTGTAAATGCACACTCCAGTGTTAATGCACTCCCCGTGTAAATGCACTCCCTTGTAGAAATGCATGCTCCTGCATAAATGCACATCCCTGTATAAATTCACACTCCAGTGCTAATGCACTCCCATGTTAATTTATACCCAAGTGTTAATTCACACCCCGTGTAAATGTAGTCCACTTTGGAAGTACACTCCCGTATAAGTGTATAGCCAGTGTAAATGCACTCCCTTGTGCAAATGCAAACCCCTGTGTAAATGCATGCCAGTGTCAAGTCAGTTCATGCCTCTGTGTTAATTCACACCCCTGAGTAAATGCAAACCCCTGTTTAAATGCTTCTCATACATGCACATCCCTGTGTAAATGCACCCCATGTGCAAAGGCATATCCCTGTAAAAATGCACTCCCTTGTGAAAATACGTACCACAGTATAAATGTGTGCCCTGTGGAAATGTAGACTCTTGTCTAAAAGTCAGTTTATGCCAATGTGTTAATTCACACCTCAGTTTGAATGTAATCACATGTATAAATGCATGCCCTTATGTAAATGCACACTCCAGTGTAAATGCATGCCCCTGTGTAAAGGCACACCCCAGTGTAACTGCACGCCCCTACGTAAAGTCAATTGATGCCTCCGTGTTAATTCACATCCCAATGTAAATACACTCCCCTGTATAAATGCACTCCCCTGTGTAAATTAACATCCCTATTTAAATGTACTCCACTGTGTAAATGCACACTCTGGTGTTAATGCACTCTCTCGGATAAATGCATGCCCTGGTGTTAATGCACTCCCCTGTGCAAATGCACACTCTACTGTTAATGCCCTTCCCTGTGTAAATGCACTCACCTATGTAAATGTATGCCCCAGTGTTTATGCACTCCCCTGTGTAAGTGCACACCCCGATGTTTAATGCACTTCCCTGTGTAAATGTACTCGCCTGTGTAAATGTATACCCTACTGTTAATGCACTCCCCTGTGTAAGTGCACACCCTGGTATTAATGCACTCCCCTGTGTAAATGCACACTCCATTGTTAATGCACTCCCCTGTGTAAATGCACCTGCCTGTGTATATGTATACCCTTGAGTTATGCACTCCCCCGTGTTAATGTGCTCCACAGTAGAAATACAGTCTCCTTGTGTAAATGCACCCCCATGTAAATGCACACCCCTGTGTAAATGCACACCCTGGTGATAATGTACTCACCCATATAAATACACTCCTCTTTGTAAATGCACACTCCAGTGCAACTGCACTACCCTTTGTAAATGCTCACTTCAGTGTTAATGCCCTCCCCTGTGTAAATGTACTCCCCTGTATAAATGCATGCACTTGCACAAATGCACACCTCTGTATAAATGCACCTCAGTGTAAAGCCAGTTCATGCCTCTGTGTTAATTCACACCCCTGTGTAAATGCACCCCATGTGCAAATGCACATCTCTGTGTAATTGCACACCCCTGTGTAAATGCACCCCGTGTGTAAATGCACACAATAGTATAAATGTATGCCTCATGCAGATATAGACTCTCCTGTGTAAATGCACATCCAGCACTCCACTGTTTAAATGCACACCACTGTGGCACACCCCTGTGTAAATGCACCCCCCCCCCGTGTAAATGCACACAATAGTATGAATGGGTGCCCCATATAAATATAGACCCTTGTGTAAAGTCAGTTTGTGCCATTGTGTTAATTCACACCACAGTTTGAATGTAATACCATGTGTAAATGCATACCCCATGTAAATGCACCCTCTGTATAAATGTGCACCCCATCTGTATAAATGTGCATGTAAATGCATGCCCCTGTGTAAATGGACAGCCCACTGTAACTGCATGCCCCTATGTAAAGTCAGTTGATGCCTCAGTGTTAATTCACATCCCAGTGTAAATACATTCCCGTGTATAAGTGCATTACCTTATATAAATGCACTCTTCTGTGTAAATGCACATCCTACACTCCACTGTGTAAATGCACACCACTGTGGCACACCCCTGTGTAAATGCAATCTCCTATTTACATGTGCTACCCTGTGTAAATGCACTCCCCAATGTAAATGTACTTCCCTGTGTAAATGTATACCCAAGTGTTACTGCATCCCCTGTGTTAATGTATTCCCCTGTGGAAATGCACTCTCCTGTGTAAATGCACACCCAAGTGTAAATGCACACCTGTGTAAATCCATGTCCATGTGTAAGTGCACATCCTAGTATTAGTGTATGCATCATGTAAATGCACTCCCCTGTGTGAATGTACTCCCCTGTGTAAATGCACTCCCCTTTGTAAATGCACACCCTGATGTTAATGCAATCACCTGTGTAAATGCACACCCCAGTGTTAATGCACTCTCCTATGTAAAAACACATTCCAGTGTCAATGCACTCTCCGGTATAAATGCATATCCCTGTGTTAATGCACTCCCCTGTGTAAATACACACCCCAGTGTTAATGCAGTCCCCTGTGTAAATGCACACCCCAGTGTTAATGCAGTCCCCTATGTAAATGCACACCCCAGTGTTAATGCAGTGCCCTGTGTAAATGCACACCCTGATGTTAATGCACTCCGCTATATAAAAGCACACTCCAGTGTCAATGCACTCTCCTGTGTAAATTCACTCCCTTGTATAAATGCAGACTGCAGTGTTAATGCACTCCTCTGTGTAAATGCAGTCCCCTGTCTAAATGCACTCCCCTGTGTAAATGTATAGCCTAGTGTTAATGCACTCCCCTGTGTTAATGTACTCCCCTGTGGAAATGTGCTCCCCTGTATAAATCCATGCCCCTGTGTAAATGCACACACTAGTATTAATACACACACCATGTAAATGCACACCCTAATATAAATGTGCATCCTGTAGAAATGTAGATCCCTGTGTAAAGTGAATTTTTGCTAATGTGTTAATTTTAGTTTGAATGCAATCCAATGTGTAAATGCATGCCTGGTGTAAATATACCCTCTGTATAAATGCACACTCCAGTATAAATGCATGCTGCTGTGTAAATTCACACCCCAGTGTAACTGCATGCCCCTGTGTAGAGCCAACTGATGCTTCTGTGTTAATTCACATCCCAATGTAAATACGCTCCTCTGTGTAAATGCTCTACACTACAGAAATGCACTCTCCTGTGTATATACAGTGCACACACTCCCATGTGTTAATGGGCACTCCAGTGTCAATGTACTCATCTGTGTAAATACACAGCACTGTGACACACCCCTGTGTAAATGCATTCCCCCATGTAAATGTGCTCCCCTGTGTAAATGCACCTCATGTGTAAATGTATACCCCTGTGTAAATGCACACCCCTGTGTAAATGTACAGCCTAGTGTAATAATTAATAATAATAATTCTTTATTTGTAGTGTGCCTTTCAAAACCAAGGCGCATAACAATCAGAGCAATTAAAACATATAAAAACATATGTAAATGCACTCCCCTACGTAAAAGCACTCCTGTGTAAATGCACATCCTTATCTAAATGCATGCCCCCTGTAAATACAGGGCCCTGTGTAAAGACAGTTTATACCCCTGTGTTAATTCACATCCCAACGTAAATGCACTTCCCAGTGTAAATGCACACCTCAGTGTAAAGTCAATTTATGCTTCTGTGTTAATTCATGCCCTGATGTAAATCCATTCCCCTGTGTAAATGAACGCCCTCTGTAGGCATTGTAAGGTACATTTCATTTGTTAAGCACCCTATCCAAAATGCTTAGGGTGCTGTGCATAAAACAAGTCTTATTAAAACAATAAAAATAAAACAAACTAAGAGCTTTAAATTACAACCAGAGGTACAGAGTAAACAGCATCAGATTCCATGCCATATGCCAGTTCAAAATGGTAGATTTTTAGGCACCTTTTAAATGCCTCCACTGAGGGGGAGCTCCTCACATGGACAGGCAAGGAGTTCTGTATTGTTGGGGCAGCCCCCAAGAAAGCTCTATTGCTTGATTTTTGTAGGTGCAGTCTTGGGATTTCTCTGTGTAAATGCACACCCTATGTAAATGCAAACCTCTGTGTAAAACCAATGTATATACCTCTGTGATAATTCTCACCCCAATACAAAAACATGCCCTGTGTAAAGCATTCTGCTGTGTCATTCCATACCCTTGTGAAAAGCTCATGCCAATTGGCAGATTTTGCCACTTTACAGCTAGTTAAGATTTTGTTTTCTCATTTGTTTGTTGGCAGGTTTTGGCAAATTGTGCTGAAGGGTAATCCTAAGTGTCACCATCAAAACTCAAAACTTACCCGGGTGAGATTTTTTTTCACAATCTGGTGGTTAAAACGGTGAATTTTTCTAGTTTTACACTGTATGTGTGTGGTGACTGGGGGCAGGAGGGAGAGGCTAGATGGGTTGGGGGAAGGGGGTACAATTTCACATTGTATATGTGGTGGCTGGGGAGGAAGACAGTGGGGTGCTTAGTGGGTTGGGAGTATTTATTTCTTTAAATTTTTTGTGTGGTGGCTAGCGGTAGGAGGGTGATGGTGTGCTGCTGTTCCCCTGACATTTCATGCTCCTCCCTCTGCCTCTAAGTGACCAGGTGATGGGGCAGGGTCGCATTGGATAATTTGGTTGGATAACAAGTACTAGATCTGAGCAAATGATCTGACTTTCAGTCTGAAACCAGATAAAGGTGACTAATCTGAATATCCATTGGATCAGATATTGCAGTGTCTGGGCATCACTACACCGCACAGGTCATGTGAAATGAGTCTGACCTTGGGGAAGGGTGCCTGATGGCGCGTAGTAACCCAGGCAAGTCAGAAGTACCTCAGCCATGCCACTACCAGAAGCTGCTATGTTAGCTGTGTGACCAACTCCCTCCAGTCCACCCTCCTGCCTGGGAGGAAAGCATCCTAAAGGACACTCTAACCCTCCTTGCCAGACTTTGCTCCTGTCAATCTGGCTAAGAGCATGACCCTGGGTTGCCAGTAGGCCAGAGCAATCTTCCATTGCCCAACATCACTGAGCTGACTGTTGCTGTTTTTTTTAAATACCAATCATTCAAGATGTGTGATTTATTTTTTTTCTATTATTTCTTTAACCCTCATATTTCAGCGAGCCACCACCCTTCTTATGGTGACTCTCAGCCACATCTCTCTCTCCAGCCTGGATCTTACCCCAGCTGCTTGCTTACATAAATGAGTGGGTCAGTGCCACAGGTGGTATAGCAGAACCTGCGGGGGAGGCGGCCATCATCCTGGTGCTCAGGGGACTTTTCCTCCTTGGTTTTTGCACCTGTTCCTGAGGTTGGGAATATGTGCCATGGCAAGGGCATGTGGTGTGAAGCTGCCGTATGTATTCACACACTCCCCCCCAGCCGTCTAGGAAACATCTGCTGTTGCTATGCCATTCAGCCTCCACTGGGTGACAATCAAGCAGTGGCTCCCTGTGTCCCCCCGCCCTCCCTGATGGAGGAGTGCGGTCTGTGGATGCTCAGACCTTCTTCCCTTGGCTGATCTCCAGTGATCCTGCTCCGTTCCTGTACCAGGATTGCCAGTGTGGTGGCTGATGTGGCACACAGTGCCTCAGTCTGCCACACCACTGGGCTCTGTGATGTGCAGTTTCAGTTAGTTTATTAGCCCAGTGTATGCCAGAGGCTAATCCTAGGAGTAGCCTTAGAAGTGGGGATTTACTGGAGCAGAACTGCAGCTGAAGAGAACATACTGTATGGTAGTTATTGGTCTCCCTGCTCTTAGGCTACAGTTCCCTCTGCTGACAAGGAGATGGAAGTACACTAAAATCTAAACTGGGAAGTGAAAATAAGAAATAGGTCAATGTTGAAACTAAGCGATAGAAAATGTACTGACCTCAAATCATGTACTGAATAGGACATGCTGATAAAGAACATTGGTGGGTTTATTTACTGTCATATAAGGGTCATCTTGAGTCCCTAGTCTAAGAAATGTAGTAGCACTAAAAAATTATGCCTTGCAGATTTTTTGCAACATGTAAGCTTTCTGATCTCTCTCGCTTTCTCTTGTTTGCCGTAGCAGTTTCAGGTTGCATGAAATGCCATACCCTTAGGTCATTTCTTGGATACAGGGCATGATACTTTCAGGCTTTAAGCTGCTTGCAAAAACTGCAAATATTTTGCACACACAGCAAAGGATAGGAAAACCACAGCCACAGATCCAGTTTTAGGACCACTTCATATCAGCACTGAAACACAGTTTTTGTACATGTTGCAGATGCCAGACAACTATGGGAATGAATCTGATTAGCGGCATCAATTACTTTTTTAATTGGTGAAAGGCAGAGTTAACAATAACATAATTAAGTCTCATAGTTCACTGAATCAAAAACCATCACGAATAATGTCACATAAATATTAGAATGACAGGGAAAAGCATTAAACCATGGAATTACATTGCCAGTTAAATTACATATGTAGTAAAGCTACTGTTTGTGAAAGAAAGATGTTAGGATTCAATCAGGAAGAGTAGTTTGACATCATAGGAACTGTCAATGTTCCAAGGCATATTATACCTAAATACATTGTTATTGACTAGTTACCCAATCTATCGTTATGTTGTAAATGACTGTCTAAACAAATACCACATTTTGGTATACAGTATCCCTTTTTATGGCTAAATAGTGAACTTCTTCTATGTTATGTATCGAAATTATAAAATTCAGCCAAATAGCATTGTCAGGTGGCTGGCTACCCTTCCATAAGCAGAATGCACTTCTTAGCTATCATTACCCCTAAATAAAATAATTTACTTTCATAGTTAGGTATATTCCCTTGACCAAATATTGTGGCCCAGTAATAGCATCCCTGTATCCTTTGGCAACTGAATTGCAGTGGTTTTGCAGAAGGTATGCAGGAAAACAAAATATTACATACTGTACATGAAGTGTTAACAGAATCTTAATAGAATATTGCACATTAAAATCAGCAGGCAATATCTACAGATTGTGAGATCTCATCTTTAAGGGGCTCACAAGCTTGTGTTTCTTATTTTTGTGTTGTATATGGTCTCAGCTGATGGTTTCACCTACGTATCCTCTTTATCATATTACCTCCGCAGTATGAGGATGGCCTGAGTCTGCCACCCAGTTGCCTTGACAACGGGAGAGAATGCAAGGCCTTTTACCTGTATCTCTGAACATGTCTTGCCTACTACTTCCAACAACCTGCTATGTTTAATGTAATATGATACGCAGGGTGATTTGTATCATGTGATTTGCATGTTTAGTAATCTGCTTGTTCGTACCTGCAATTACTTTCCTCAACTCGATTTGTCCTATGCAGTTGAGCTACCCAGGGCTGGGCTTCTAATTGTATTGTTTTACTTACATAGCGTAACTACTGCAGCTAAATTTAACATTACCTTGCTAGGAAATGTGTGTGAATACTTCTATACATTCTAGTGTCACAGGCAGCTGTTGTATTTGCTGCTGTATTCTGCTGTTTATCTGTTACTAATTACTGACTTCACAATTTCACTGCACTACTATGCTTAGTGTTACTGCTGTTATATTACTGCCAGTACTGCTTCACAGTCCCTTGGATCTACTCTAACTTTATGTTGCTCTAGTCTTGTTACTGTTGATGGTTTTCATGCACATATTTATGTCGCCTGCTTGAATGTGTATTTTCCAGTAGAGAAACCTAGCCCCTCTACTACCTCTCATCCACCCCTTCTCTTTGCTACTTCCCTCTTCCTCGCACTCTGCTGCTCTCCATCCCCAGGTACTGCCATACCTGGCAGGATCACTCCACCAGGGGTGGGAGTATTGCCATTTACCTTTCCTCCACCATCCATTTCACCCCATACTCTATCACTTACATGTTCACCTATGAACTAGTGCTTTTAAAGATCTCCTGCCCATTCTCCCTCCCCATCTTTTCAGCTGGCGTCTACTACTGCCCTGGACTCTCCTCCTCCTCCTCTGTCACTGATCTCCTCACCACTATATCCACCCATGCTTCTTCAGGTGAATTGCTCATCCTTGGGGACTTTAATTTAAACTGGCTCTCCCTTTCTCACACCAAAATCCACTGTGACATCTTATCCCATAATCTCACACAATTGATCTCTGATCTCACTCGACGCAACCTTAAATCACTCAAGCACACCCTTCTGGACTGGGCACTCACTTCACACTCCCATGAAATTATTACCACTGGCACCCTCCTGGACACCCTCAGCGCCCAGCACATAGTCTACTACATTTGTAAAATTCATTGCCCCAAAGCCCCTCCCAAACTCTTCCTGATCTGCTCCTTCAGGTCTTTGGACCTATCTTCCCTCCATGAAGACCTGGCTGCAACTGACCAATTGTCCATCTCAATCTCCAGTACCATCAATTCTGCCCTAGAATATTTCAAGTCCAAATTCCTGACAGTTTGGATCGACATGCCCCCCTCTGGAAAACCAGTGTCAGAGGCTCCCTCCTCCACTGGATCTCAGCAGAACATCTGGCCTGCCTGCGTGCATGGGATCATGCATGGAAGGCTCACAAATCTTCATGCTCCCTTGTGGACTTACACAAATGCTGAGCCTTTCATAAATGCCTGCACCAGAGTCTCCAGGTTAGCTAAAGCTGAATTCTTTTCCTCTGCCTTTCAGTACAACATTACTTACCCCTCAAAGTTCTGGAAGGTTGTTCATGCCTTATTCTCCCTCACAGCCCAGTCCACCATCCCAGTCCTCAAGGCAAGAGATACCACCATGTCTTTCCCCCTCTCAGTGACTGGTGAGTTTAATACTTTCTTCACCTCTTGCATCTCCTCCCTTCATTCCTCCTTCCCCATCCCTCCGCCTCCTTCTCCTACCCCACCCACCCTCCCTAATGCCCCTCTTCTCCTTTGCTTCTTTCGCACCTGCTGACACCATCAAGGCTCTACTAGCCCTTACTCTTCACAAAAGCAAAAGCCCTGATGGGCTTGACCCTAAACTCCTCCATCTCTCTGCCCCTGCCATCACTCTCCCAAATTCCTCCCTTCTAAACCTCTCTTTTGCCCTTGTCTCTGTCCCTGAATCACAGAAACATGCCACTGTTATACCACTCCGCAAAAGCGGTGACTCCTCCAATCCAGGCAACTATCATCCTAGCTCTCTTCTCCCCACCCTTGCCAAACTCCAAGAGCATTTGGTGCTATCTCAACTCTCCCCCTTCCTTGACTCTTCCTCCTTTTTCATCCCTTTCCAGTCTGGATTCAACAAATCCCACTCCACCTCTTCCTCTCTCATACAGCTTACCGACTCCATTCTCTCAGGAATGGATTAGGGCCATATCACCTCAGCCATCTTTGTTGATCTGGTAAAGGCCTTTGACACAGTAGCCCACTGCCTTCT
This sequence comes from Neoceratodus forsteri, assembly GCA_016271365.2. NCBI lineage: Eukaryota > Metazoa > Chordata > Ceratodontiformes > Ceratodontidae > Neoceratodus > Neoceratodus forsteri. Next base: position 1,399,063,634 of record CM028131.1, on the reverse strand, counting down.
CCTAACTAAGCTTGCAGCAGCAGGGCCTTCCATCTCTGCCACTGATTGGTTCCTCTCCTACCTTGAGGGTAGAACTCAATCAGTTAGAATTGGCAACTCCATATCCCCCCAATATACACTGGTGTCCCCAAGGTTCCACCCTTGGTACAATATTCTTTTTTGTCTTCTTAAATGACCTTCCTGTTCCTCGGTGTCCATTCACGTGTACACTGATGACTTCATCCTTTTTGCCTCTGACCCTTCCCCCAGTGATCTGATGATCAGACTCCAACTAGACGTTGGCAATGTTCAGCTCTGGCTCCACTCTAATCAGCTGGCCCTTAATGCCAAAGAAATTGTCTCTGTGACCTTTGGCACAAGGCAAATGCTCTCTAGGATTACTGGTCTCCCTGCTTTCACACCCTGTATGGGTCCACTATCAAGGATGTACCCTCCTTCAAGTACCTTGGGTCTAGCTTGACAGCCACCTTGATTTTTCTGAACATTTGGATGTTGTCCACAAACAATTGCATCTCAAATTGGATGTGCTGTACCGCAACCATGGCTGTATCTCGCTACTGACCCGCAGAGCCGTTGTTCAGAAAATGATTCTCCCAATATTCATCTATGGTGATATAGTCTACAGTGCTGCTCCTAAATCCACCCTATTCAAACTGGGCACCCTCTTTCACTCCTTCTGTCATTTTGCTATGGACTGTCTGCCCTGCATCCACCACTGCTCTCTCCACATTTTCCTCTCCTTTCCCTCCCTTGAAGCCAGACGCCTATCCTACTGCTCTTCCTTTGTAACCAAATACTGCCTTGGCTCTTTCCCTTCTTATCTCACCTCTATCCTCTTCTAACTCCCCCCCCACCTCTTACACCCTTTGCAGCTCTAACTTTCACACCTTGGCTCTACCCTCTGGGACTTCCTCAGCTGGCCAGGCTGCTGTCTCCTACCGCTTCTCTAAACTCTGGAACTCCCTTCCCTTACCCATTCATTCTGCCTTCCTTCTTCACTCTCTATCCTCTCTTCTGCTTAACTTCACCTCTTCCTCCTGTAACTGCAACTGATCCCTGCACTATCTACTCTGCTTTTCCCTCTTGATCTACTCCCCTTCCTGTCTCCCTCCTGACTTGCCTCGTCTTCCCTATACCACCTGCTTCTCAATCCCACTCCTTTTATTTACTTGCATCCTTCTCTTCCCCCACCCTTGCTTCTCCCTATCTAATTATTGCTGCACCTCCATGCCAGGTCAACTCGCTCAATGCACTTTAAACTTATGTTGTCTTATATCCTCTGTTGCTTCCGTGCTTAGCGTATATAAGAGGTGTTAGGCCAATTCTCGTTACTGATTGCTATATTACATTGTAATTTGTACCTGTACCACTTATAAATTGTTTTTTGTACACCTACTTGTCTCCTCTTCCTCTTCTCCCCAGGGCGTATCTGGAAACAAGTTGTATTCAGCTCAGTATGTCTTTCCTTGTGAAACTTTTGAGATTAATAAATAAATACATTACCGAGATATAGTATGTCTTTCCTTGTGAAACTTTTGAAATAAATAAATAAATTACTGAGATAGAAGTTACCACAGGACTGTGCAGAAAATATTTGTGGAAACTACATTTAAAACATCAGTATTTGTTAGTCGGAAAATAATTTCATCATATAAGTTTTCTTGTAGCAAAATTGTATTTCTGAAATCCTAAGATCCATGTTCAGTGTAATTTTAGTTTTCTCAGGCATAGTTGAAACAGTTTTTACAGTTCATTTTGTAATTAATGGCTCACATCATTAAAGATGGCTACCACTTGCAATTTTAAAAAACCTGTTCGGCTGAGGTTACCGCTTTAATTTGCATGCTAGATTCATATTGTAGATATATTAGGGTGGTGCTACCGCATCTTTCTGATGGTAAACAGCACAGTTCTGAACCAAGATATTTGATTCATGGCATGGGAGTAGGCACTTATGAAAACTTCAGAATCCCCTATCTTGGTTCAGGAATGAAAGAAAACAAAAAGAAAAATGTGTGTCTGGATATTGTTGCTAGATGTACATCACTGCTGAAAGAAAAACTATACGGTTACTAACAAATACTGCAGCATTTAACTGCAATTAATAGACTTCTTACTTGCACTTTGTTTATATTCCTCTGCTTGATCTGGTGGCTTTGTTAGTTACAGGTTTCTTAGCCTTAATTGTACTGTCTGGCCCAGATATTCAGACTGCGCCAGGCTGTGGCGCAAGCCTGGGTGCAGCGCAAATGGGCTGCACAGGGGCATTGACAGGGTGATATTCAACGGAGCTGCGCCATGGCAAGTGGCCAGAGTGGAGCAGGGGGATGCTCTAGGCACAACAACCGCGATATTCAAAAGTGCACATGCAAATGGGGCCATAATGCATGCAAGGTGCAAATGGGACCATTTGCATGTCATTATGGTCCCATTTTCATGCAGGTGCGCTGATCCCTCGCGACTTACGCCTGGCGCCCTGCCAGGCTGCAGCCATCGGGGACCGAAGCCCCCTGCACAGTGTGGAAAAGTGCCCCACTGCCCGATCGCGGGCATATGTTGTCAGAAGTACACGTCCAAAATCCCTGGTGGTTCAGTGGACTGCTCGCAGCCCGATCACGGGCTTAAGTATAAACATAATCGTCCCATATCCCTGGTGGTCCAGTGGACCGCTTGCAGCCCGATTGCGGGCATATGTTATAATTTAAATGTCCCATATCCCTGGTGGTCCAGTGGACTGCTTGCAGCCCGATCGCGGGCATATGATATAATTTAAATGTCCAATATCCCTGGTAGTCCAGTGGACTGCTTGCGGCCCAATCACGGGCATATGTTATAATTAAAATGTCCAATATCCCTGGTGGTCCAGTCGACTGCTTGCAGCCTGATGGAGGCGTCAGTAAAACATTAATGCCACAGCAATCAAACCCTGGTGGTCTAGCTGTACCCTCTCCCACCGGCCACTGAGCCCCACTGCCCCACTCTCCAGTCAGCGGCGATGGAGCCCCTCACCTTGCTGCCACCGCCATCCCGACAGTTACGGAGGGTTGTATGCTCATTGAAACACAGGTGAGCCAATGGGCGCAGTAGCCCATACCAGACATAGTTCCAGATATGTGAATGATCCATTCACATATCGACTGGTGTAGTACGGTATAGGCTGCACGCCCATTGGCTCATGCTGTGGACCAACTGGGCGACAGCCCTACCGGTGACGGTTTTAGTCGGCAGGCAGCAGGGCAGCAAGCAGGTGGGAGCTGCTGCCCGCCACTGGACCGGGGAGCGGGCGTGGGCTCAGTGGGTGGGTAGGAGGGGTACCGCTAGTCCACCAGGGTTCGCGCTGTGGCATTAATGTTTTACTGACGCCCGCGATCGGGCTGCGAGGGGTCCACTGGACCACCAGAGATATTGGACATTTAAATTATAACATGTGCCCGTGATCAGGCTTCAAGCAGTCCACTGGACCACCAGGGATATTGGACATTTAAATTATAACATATGCCTGCGACTGGGCTGCAAGCGGTCCACTGGACCACCAGGGATATAGGACGATTATGTTTATACTTAAGCCCGTGATTGGGCTGCGAGCAGTCCAATGGACCACAGGGATATAGGACAACATTACAGCTGCTACAAGCCCATGATCGGCATGGGGGCCGCCACGTAAGGTGCAGCCGACTCGGGTGGCCACCAGCGTGGCAGCTGTCGGTTGTGCCCTCGCATCATGGCAGCTCACCTGTGGGTGGCCAGCCATTGTTCCTATTTTATTTGGCTCATCTGTGTGCACAGCAAGTAGGGGTTGCACAAGGATGGGCTCAGCACATCCCAGGCTGAATATTGGGATGTGCAGAGTATGCATGGGCATGCCTCCACCTGCGCGCATTATTATTGACGCCCGCGCATTGGGATTTGTTGCAGGCACAATCCCCGCTTCAATATTGCCGGGCATCAGTGGGTTATGCATGGTGCAACAGTGTTGCGTCATGTGCAACGCTTCTGAATGTCCGGGCCTCTGTATAATATATTTTTTAGTGCCCCTCCTGTGGTTTTTGTTATTGTATTTAATATGGCTGAGGAATTTTTCATGTGTTTTTAAAATGGAATTTAATCATTTTAATTACATAGAGTATATAATCACCACCAATGGGGGGCACTATTATGCCTTGATAAAGCGCATGTTACAGCGCAAAACATTGGCTCTGAGGTGGCTATCTCCTCGCTGTACTACAACAGTATTAAAGCCATTTTCATGCCGCTTCTGAGTTAGGGACTGCACTTGCCTCCATATGAATTTTACCTTGCAACTGCCACTTTGGACTTGGAATGAATGAACCTTGTCCTGGAATACCAGTATTACAGCCCTACTCCTGGCACTCTGTTAGCACTTTGGTGTTGAGATACTTTGGCACTGCACATGGATGGACTCCTACTATAAAGTAAGCACTTTGTTACTAATTTTGGGTACTGTTATCATTATATGTGTCCTTGAGTGCAACAACTTTTTGGTTGTCTGGTCTTCATGTTGGACTAAGCCACCCCTGTTATTAGCACCGCCTGGCACCACTTGTATCGTGGTTACAAACCTTTTTGGTCCATCCATTTCATATTTGTTTCACCACTGCTGCCTGTAATAATTTTTATCATTTTCATATCTGAGTTTTTATAAATAAATAGAATTTTTGCTACATGCAAGTGTTTCTGTGAAGTGGTGTAGCCTTGGTGTCCAACTCTTTTGAATTTTTTTGTAACTGTGTTGTAGCCCAGCTGTTCCTGGAACAACTGATTTCGTGTTTTGGACATTAAAGATCTCATGGCGTTTCTTGAACAGAGTAGGGGAATTTTCACTTGAGATCAAAAACTGCACAAATAAAAAATTACAAAGGTATCAAGAGAGGTTTACACGAGAACCCAAATCAAACCAAACAAAAACGAGGACCATACATTCCTCCTTCTGTTGTTTTTCATAAAAAATGCATAAAAGGAAAAAGAAAATAAACATCCCTCAGGGATCGGTCCTTGGGCCCCTCCTGTTCATTGCCTATGTCTCTGACATAAGGAAGGGTATCAGGAGTGAGATGAGTCTCTTTACAGATGACTCAAAACTGGGGGCAGTGGTGGATGGGGAGGAGGGGAGGGTGGCCCTGCAGGGGGACCTGGAGGCTCTGGAAAGGTGGTCTAGAAAGCGGAAACTGAGGTTTAATGCAGGGAAATGCAAGGTACTGCACCTGGGAGCCAGAAACCCGGGCCAAGTGTACACCCTGGGGGGGGGGCAATGCTACAAGTCTCGATGGCAGAGAGGGACCTGGGGGTGGTGGTGGATATCAGGATGAACAACTCGGAGACTTGTAGGAGGGCAGCGGCAAAGGCCAACAGGATGCTTGGATGCATCGCTAGGGGGCTCACCTCCAGAAGGAGGGAAGTGATAATCCCACTGTATAACAGCTTGGTGAGGCCGCACCTCGAGTACTGTGTGCAGTTTTGGAGGCCACATTTAAAGAGGGACGTTGAACTCCTGGAGAGGGTCCAGAGGAGGGCAACCAAAATGATTTGGGGCTTGGGGGACAGGACCTATGGGGAGAGGCTCGAAGAGCTAAATATGTATACATTGGAAGAGAGAAGGGACCGGGGGGACATGATAGAGGTCTTCAGGTACATGAAGGATAATAGGGGAGGAGCAGTCAGGGTGCTCCAAAGGGGGGCAACTAGAGGGCATGGGTGGAAGCTGGGGGGGGGAGATTCAGGGGAGAAAGGAGGAAGTGCTACTTCACTGAGAGGGTGGTGGAGCCATGGAATGCGCTGCCCAGGGGGCTGGTGGAGGCAGAAACAGTGGAGGAGTTCAAGAGGGGGTGGGACAGGTACAGGGGAAGGGTTCTGGAAGCAAAAACCAGTCCAGCGAGAATATCCGGGACTGGGAAGGGAGAAGCCAGAGAGGGAGAGGGGTGCAGCAAGGTTAGCTCCCAGGGTGGGGGCTGACCCAACGAGCAGACACGAAAGACCATTAGGCCAATTCTGCTGGCATTTTAGTATGTTAGTATTTTAATAGTTCATTATTAAGATAGCTTACATCCGAAGTCTGTCTGAATCTGTTATCCAGGGCGTATTTCATGGTCGCCATCAATCCTTTAGAGTGCTAGGAGAAACATTCCTAAATTCAGAAGCATATATGCCACACACTTTATGAACAACCTTCATAAACATGTCATACTACTCTGCTGTTTCTGTTGCAGAGAAAAGTGACACCTGTTCAACCATGTACCTGTATGCCATTTAAAACAAGCAAACATTATATTGACGGAGCTTGAATCCCATTTCTTCCATGCAGTCAATCAATCAATCAAACTTTTATTTCTATAAGGCGCCCTTCCAATGCTCAGGGCACCTTTACATTATAACATTAAAAACTCACCACATATCATTAGACACATATAAAAGCATATTAAAACATATCTGTAACCCCTAGGTGGTGCTATCCCAAGGGCTACTACCCCTGCCTGCTTGGCTAGTAGCAGGTTAAGGGGCCTGAGTTCTGAAACGGGTGCCTCCACCCGGAGGTCAGGGTTGGTAGTGGTCAAGCTAACCTGGGCACAGCCCTCCGGGACACTGTAACCCCCCCTCTTTCCTCTCTACTGGCCTGAACATTGTACAATAATCACTTTCACAATACCCCGGTACATCACACAATTACCCACACTGTTTGCACTTACCACAAGGGCTGGTTCCTCTGGCTTGACCCTGGGGATCCCCTGTAAAACAAGGTTATGCACAGCAAATAGCAACAGTACAGTACTTTGAGTACAAACTGGAACCACAGTCAGATTACATGCAGAAAAAGTTAGATCTGATTTATTCAGGGGACTTGAACAAGGGAGGAGCAAAATCAGGTTAATTAGCTTAAAGGTTATATCAATCAAGCAGTTCCGCATGCGCTTTGAGTCCCCCCACACAGTCCACTGCTGGGTACCCAGGTGGAGAAGAGATGGGCTAGCCAGGACTGTTGCCCAGGGCTGCAGCTGGTTGGGGCCCTGTGATTGAAAACACAACATGCACAGTACACAATATTTGTAATCCGGAGCCAGAGGGCTCAGTTCGTAAAGGAAACAAAACAACAAGACAATCAGATGATACACTCAGATTAAGCTGTTGTTGCAGGGAACTACCCTGGTATTTACTCACAATACCCAAGACTGGACACAGGGTGGACGAAAATCGAGACTGCAGGTGGTTGATCTGGAATGCCAGGAGAAGCAGGGCCCACACAGGTCGCAGAGGCATTGTTTCTGTTCAAGCGTGGAGTAGGGGGCTGATCCCCAGGCAGGTCTCTCGTCGATGGCTTCTCTGTGCAGTGGGTAGTCTGACTGGGCCAGTCTGGCAAGGCCCAGACTGCATGGAGACAAATACGGATGCAGTCCGTTTTGGGCTGGATACAGCTTCCAGCAAGCACAACACAATTCATGCAGTGGGGAACTAACTCACAACCCACTAGCAGCTCATAGCACATTTACATGTACGGGAATTCTGCTGTACCAGGCAAATCGCTCCCCGGTCACAACTGCAAAGTCTCTGCACACACCGGGAGCTTAAGGGTAGCTGGAACTCCTGACAGGCCGATCACATTCAGCAAAATCTTTGGACTTCTTCAGGTAAGCCTGGCCCACTTCAGTAACTTACTTTCGTCACACAAACTTGGATTTAGTCCACAATACTTCTCTTCTCTCCCTCTCAGGAGCAGCAGGCAGACATTGCAAGCCAAACTCAGCCCTTTCACAGTTTTCCCATGCGAATCCACTCAGGATTGCTGCCCAAAATACACTTGAGCTCTTCTCATTTCACTTCCCAGCTCAGAACTAACTGAAAACTGCAAGCAGCCCGGGACTTCCCCAATATCCAAAAGATTTGGTTGGCTGATTTGGCTGTCAGTTAAAGCAAGAGCTCCTCCTGCAGTTTCAAAAAAGGCTAAAAAAACTCTAAACTATAGTTCCTATAGATTTTGAATTCAGACAGCTCCTGTAGTCCGGCTACATTTTAGGTCCCACCAGTACTGTTTGGTCCAATTTGCAGTCCAGGACCAAGATAGTGGAGACAAACAAAACAGTCCTTGCTACAAAGAAAGCAGGTTAGACAAACTACATTATCATTATCACTTTAAATGATTTTCAGCAAATAGTTCCATCTTTCAACAGAGCTCCCTCTCAGATTACTTAAGCTGCAATTAGGCAGCTCTTAAAGAGACAGTACACAGAGGCTATACAGGCTCTGGTAATCACATTTAAACTGCTAAAATGCAGAACACCAGCCTGACAGTGAGCATTTAGGCAAGCTCAAGGCAGACTTTTTGGGAACCCCCATTTGTAGGGGGTTACACATCCATATAACTTCAAATTTCAAAACATTCCTGAGAAGGCCTGGTTAAACAGATACGTCTTTAGAAAATTTTTAAAACCCTCTATGGTCTGGCTTTATCGTATCTGGTGAAGTAGAGAATTCCACAGGGTAGGAGCCATAAAGGCGAAAGATCTTCCTCCTGATGTTTTAAGGGATACCCTGGGAATCTCTAGCAATCCCTCACCAAAGGATCAGAGTGAGCATGAGGTACAGTAAGGACACAGGGGCTCTTTCAGATAGTGGCGGCCCTGCTTGTGTAGGGCCTTATAGGTCAACAACACAACCTTGAAGGTAATCCATCATTGTACTGGCAACCAGTGCAGATCATGCAGCACAGGTGTAATATGACTGGATCTAGAAGTTCCAGTCAGCAACCTGGCCGTCGCGTTCTGCACTAGTTGCAAGCGGCGGATATCTACCCCCAGTAGTTCTTGGTAAAGGGCATTGCAATAATCAAGACGACTGGTGACAAAGGCGTGGACCAAGGTCAGAAGATTTTCGGGCAGAACCAGATGCTTCACCCGGGCTATGTTCCGCAGATGGTAATAGGAAGATTTGACTACAGCCGAAACCTGCGCCCTCTGGGTCAGGCCTTCATCAAAAACAATGCCCAGGTTTCGCACCTGGCTAGAGGCAATAAGCGGGATCCCACCAAGATTTAATCCTGATGGTTTTCCCGACCATGCTCCTATCATCCTATGACCAGGGTCCACAACCAATACCTCAGTTTTTCCGAGTTCAACCGAAGCCAACTGGCACTCATCCAGTTCTGAATCTCTAGTAGGCAGTTATTAAACACCGTAACGGAATCTAATTCCTGGTCGGGTACAAAGGACATGTACAGTAGAGAATCATCAGCATAGCAATGAAAGCTCAAACTGTACCGCCTTATAATGTCCCCTAATGGAAGCAAATACAATGCGAATAACAAGAGGAACAGCACTGAGCCCTGTGGAACCCCGCAGGGCAGTCCATGAGGGGCCGAGAAATAAATTCCCGACACCACTCTCTGAGTCCTACCCTCGAGGAAGGACTTCGCCCAGCTGTGGACCGCCCCCTCAGTCCACAGAAAAACCACAGGAGCTTGAGCAGTACCCCATGGTCCACAGTGTCAAATGCTGCTGAGAGATCAAGGAGGACCAAGATTGAACAGGCTCTCTGATCTCTCGCCTTCAGAATGTCATTCAGTACCCTCCCCGGGGTCATTTCAGTGCTATGCCTTTTTCTGAAGCCAGACTGGAGAGGGTCGTGGATATTGTGCTTAGTCAAATGATCTTCCAGCTGCAGTGCGACCACCTTCTCAATAACCTTCCCTACAAAGGGTAGGTTCGAGATTGGTCTGTAGTTAGCTGGGCAATTGGGATCAAGGGAGGTTTTTTTTTTTAAAAGGGGGCGAACTACTGCCTCCTTTAAGGGATCTGGAAAAATCCCTCTCTCTAATGAAACTTCCACTATCCCAGCAAGGACCGGGCCAATGACCTCTACACACTCCACTAGTAGGCATGTAGGGCCCAGGTCCAAACTACAGTAGGTTGGCCACAGAGTCTGGATGATCCTCACTATATCCACAACTACTGGTTGGCTAAATGTGGACCAGATCGGCTGGGCATTAGTACCACCCAGTTGACTAATACAAGGACCAATGGAAAGGCACTGACTGATCTCATTCCTGATGGTGGACACCTTATCAGAAAAGAACTGCGCAAACTCCTCACACTGTTTTTGTGACAATGCTCAACCAGAGTGAAGGCCTACATGTATGGGGGCTAAGTGACAAGGCTTATCCGTATTTGGCGTATATCCGGATCTGGTTGTCATTTCCTACTTCTGTGGCTGGGGTGGACGAGCAGGTGGAAACTTTGGCTTTAGTCTGCCCCCCCACAGGACTGTATGATGGGGTACCCTTGTTGATTGGGACAAACGCTCATATGTTTGGAGGATTAGCCCAATTGTGTTCAGAAAAGCAAGCATTTAGAACTGGGCGAGCCCTAAGAATACCCGCTGAGATACAAAAGGTCACTGAAACTCGGAAGAAGGTCAGCCAGGAGGAACCTGAAGGCCTGGTGGGTGTAGTATGGAAAAAGGATCTGGCACCGGTGATACTTGCCCCAAATGCCCAGTATGTTTTGTAAGGGGAAGTCCGACTGAGAACAGATGTTAAGAATAAGCTGTTGATGGTGGATGCCCCTGGGGAGGGAAGATTGCCTGAGGGACTGCTGGTCAAACCCAGTATCTTGCCGGTTAGAGCCCATGCTTATGTTAAGAGGGTGATGGTTCAAGTTCATAATGTGTCCGACAAGGAGATTCGAATAAAAAGAGGGTGCACCTTGGCAAGTGTACATTGTTCAGATACTGCAGTGCTGCCCAATAGCAAGGGTTCAAGGAAAGATGACAGAGTAACTCCTGACTTGTTTGATTTCAGTGACTCCCCATTGCCTGCTGAATGGAGGGTGAGGATCAGTGAGAAGCTAGCCACCAGAGACCAGGTATTTTCCCTAAAAGAATGGGACATAGGGTGTGTGCAAGGGGCTGAGCACCACATCCGGCTGCATGATGACTGGCCTTTTAGAGAGATCTCGGCTGCCTGGCCCCGGCTGACATAGACGATGTGAGGCAGCATTTGCAAGAGATGCTCGCTGCTGGTGTGATACAAGAGTCCAGGAGCCCCTATGCTTCTCCCATTGTAGTAGTGAGAAAGAAGAATGGGGCAGTTTGGATGTGTGTAGATTACCGTACTTTGAATCGGTGGACCATTCCCGACCAGTATACCATGCCACGGATACAGGATGCCTTGGATTGTTTAAACGGCAGCAAGTGGTTCTCTGTGTTAGACCTCCGCAGTGGGTACTATCAGATCCTGATGGCCCCAGAGGACTGAGAGAAGACTGCCTTCATTTGCCCTCTAGGTTTCTATGAGTTTATCCGGATGCCTCAAGGGATTTCAGGTGCCCCAGCTACTTTTCAGCACCTGATGGAACGTGCTGTGGGGGACACGAATTTGCTCAAGTGTTTGGTCTACTTGGATGATGTCATAGTGTTTGGCCACTCGGAAGAGCATGAACGCCGATTGTTCAAGGTCCTGGGTCGGCTGGAGGACTTTGGTCTCAAACTATCTATAGACAAGTGCCAATTCTTCCAAACTTCGGTGAAGTATGTGGGCCACATAGTATCCACTGAAGGCATAGAGACTGACCCCAACAAAGTGGAGGCTTTAACTACTTGGCCTCAGCCAAAGAACTTGAAAGAGTTGCAACGGTTCCTGGGGTTTTGTGGATATTACAGGTGGTTTGTCAAAGATTATTCTCGAGTGATCCACCCCCTCCTCAACCTTACTCAGGGTTACCCTCCCATGCACAAAAAGTATAAGAAAGTTGTGCACTCTGAGGCAGAGAAGAAGTATTTTCGGCTCAATGATGTGTTTGGAAACCGCTGGACTACTGAGTGTGAGGAAGCTTTTTATGACATCATATATCAACTCAACCATGCCCCCGTGCTGGCCTATGCTGACCCGGCCAAGCCGTACATTCTCCATACTGATGCCAGTCTACAAGTATTGGGGGCTGTATTATACCAGGAGCACTCGAACGGTCTGAGACCTGTAGCTTTTGCCAGCAGGAGTCTGGCTCTTTCAGAAAAAAATTATCCAGTACACAAACTAGAGTTCCTGGCTCTGAAGTGGGCCATTGTTGATCAATTTCATGACTATTTGTATGGTGCCAAGATATTGGTAAAGACTGATAACAATCCTCTGCCCTATGTGCAGACCTCAGCCAAGTTGGATGCCACCGGCCTTAGGTGACTCTCTGCATTGGCCACATACGACTATGCTGTTGAGTACAGAGCAGGCCTAAACCATATAGATGCGGATGCTCTTTCTCGGAGGCCTATGCCACAAACTGACTGGGTCAGGTTGTCAGAACCTGATATAAGAGCCCTTTGCCAAAAATTTGACAAAGAGGAACAGGTGTCTCCTGATACTGTAGACTGCTTGGTGGATTGCTTGGGGCCTTCCGAGAACTGCATACCTGCTGCCTACTGTCATTTTTCTGCATTAGACACTAGTTCGCTGCCCCAATTCAATAACAATAGTCTCCAACAGGCTCAATCCCAAGACTCCATCATAAAACCAGCTGTGGAGGCTTTGCAGGCTGGGAGGGACATGTCCAAGTTGCGTTCCACTGACTTGAGAACTGCTTTGTTATGCAAAGAAGGGCCAAAGTTAAAGCTGGTTAACCAACTACTATACAGACAGACGGTGGATAAGGAGGGCCAGGTAGACAAACAGCAACTGGTGCTGCCTGCTGCTTTTAGAGAACTGGTTTTGAAGTCCCTGCATAATCACATGGGGCATCTGGGCATAGACCGAACTCTTGACCTGGTACGGACCCGATTCTATTGGCCAAGAATGAGTGCAGATGTGGAGCAGTATGTCAAGACCTGTGGCCACTGCTTGCAAAGAAAAGCCTTACCTCAGAGAGCCACCCCCCATGGTCAATATTACTACCAGTGTCCCTATGGAACTGCTCTGCATTGATTTTCTGAGTTTAGAACCAGATCTAAAAAACATCAGTAACATATTGGTCCCCACTGATCATTTTACCCGGTATGCACAGGCCTTTCCTACTAAAGATCAGAAAGCAACCACGGTGGCTAAAGTACTTGTTGAGAACTTCTTTGTCCACTATGGGGCCCCCAGAGGATTCATTCCGACCAGGAGAGGGACTTTGAGAGCCGCCTGATTAAAGAAATGTTATCTTTGTGGGAAGTGCGAAAATCAAGAACCACCCCATACCATCACCAGGGAGACCCCCAACCTAAAAGATTTAACCGCACATTGCTTGATATGTTGGGCACACTGCAACCCAAAGACAAGCCTAGATGGAGCCAGCAGATTAGCACCTTGGTTCATGCTTATAACTGCACCAAAAGTGATGCCACTGGATTTTCTCTGTACAGGCTGATGTTTGGGAGAGAGGCTAGACTGCCAGTGGATGTGTGTTTCGGGGGTTTCCCCTGATGGGGTGCAAGCAGAAAATCATCTACAGTATGTACAGAAGTTGAAGGCCCAATTGAACCATGCCTACCAACTGGCCCAGACTATGGCTGCTAAATGAAACCTGGCCAACAAGGAGAGGTATGATAAGAAAGTGAAAACCATGGAACTGAGAGAAGGGGGATAGAGTGCTATTGAGGAAATTGGGACTGCATGGCAAACATAAGATTGCTGACAGATGGCATCACCTCCCTCATATTGTTGTGGGAAAACTGGCAGATTTACCTGTGTATAAAGTGCGGCCTGAGAACAATCCAAAAGATGTGAAAACTATACACAGAAACCATCTGCTGCCAATCGGGCAGATCTTGATTGAAGCTGAACCTCCCAGTGCCCCCCCCCCCCAGGCCTATGACTAGATTTGCTGCCAAGAAAAAACACAGGCCACTTGATTCTTCAGCAAGCCAAATAAGAGGGCATTGTCCAAACCCCTCTGATGAGGATGATCGCCAATCCGTGTCTGAAGACAATGAAAATAATATTGAATACTATCCCTCTTACGAACTGAGCCAACTGTTTCGGGGCAATCCCCTAGTTAACTTTGGAGATGAGGTTGGGCTTCTGGACTGTCTGAGCCCCAGCTTTGTCTCCAGAACCAATGCTTCCAGAGGATGAATTGGTAGCAGCAAAGCCCAAGGGTGGTCCTTGAGCCTGCTGAACTGTCTGGCCTGGCTGAACTATCTGACTTTGCAGAAGAAGAAAGTGATGTGGGGGAACAAGCCAGTGATATGCCGGAACCTGAAGAATATTTTGAATGCCCTGATGGTTCCTTACTAATGCTTGAACAGTCCCCAGCTGAGCCAAGTAGTGTGGGTCCTGATATAGAGGGTCATGCCCCAGAAAGTACTATGAGCACTGGGTCCCTTTCCCCTGTGGAGGTTTCCCCTACTAATCTCAATGAGGCTGAAACAGAATCGGGGCCTGTAGCAGGGTTTTCTGAGACCCCTAGACGATCTAACCGAGAAGTACGGCCTGTAGTAAAGTTGAATTATGAGTCTCTAGGTCAGCCTGTGGACCTGCCCTTAAATGTGGTCCATAAAGGGGTGTATGTGTCCCCGAGCTCCTTGCCTAAGTTAGCCTTGGGGGATAACTCCAGCCTGTTAGTACTGTCCTTCAACTGTAGTACCCCTACCCCAGTTAGTCCGCCAGTAGCTGAAAGGGAAGGGCCCCCTCTTTTCAGGTGCCATGGGCAGAGAGTAATGACCTGATTTAAAAAGAAAAAGGGTTATGTGTGTGTGTAATGTTGCATAAACCATAGTAAACTGTGAATACAGCATCCATGCATGTAATCTAAAGTGTGATATAATGTTAATTGAACTGTTTGCCTTAAAGTGATTTAAGGGTAACTACTTGATGTGGATGCCAAGTTTTTTCCAGGCCAGGAAAGGTGTAACCCCCCCTACAATTGGGGGTTCCTAGAAGCCTTCCCGGAGCTTGCTCAAGTGCTCACTGCCTGGCTGGTGTTTGGCGTAAGGCTGCTAAATGGGGGGTTGTGAATGCTTTTGAAGCCACCAGTACTGTCTCTTTAAGAGTTGCCTGCTCACAGAGTTGTTGATGTAAAGGGGGCTGGGGTTTCTGTGCTCAACTCCCGCCCTGGGCTACTGGTTAATTGCTCCATTCCTGCTGTCGCTAGAAGCGCAGGGTGAGCCCATCAGAAAGATGCAATTGTTTCCTTGAAAACAGTTAAAGTAATGGTAAAAATGCAGCCTGTCTAACCTGCCTTTCTTACAGCTGGGACTCTGTGTGCTGTGCCCCTCCATTTTGGACCCGGACGTCCTGAAGGGTCCAATAAGGTGCCAGGGCAGTAAATGTGAAGGATTAAGCGACCAGCCAGGATCGGGACTCTAGATGGAGCTGGCTGACCAATGGGGACTTAGCTAGTAATCCTGGGAAGTGAAGCCTGAACAAGGGCGCCTTTTTGCACCAATCGAGACAGGTCTCATAGCCTGGTGTCTGCAACCCACCTATGGGATCAGGTGGCGTGCAACTGAACTGCCTGAGGGGCAGAGACGTTGTGGCTAATAGCGAGGAGGGAGCCTCTTGCTCCTGTGGTGTTAAGTGTTCACACGGGAAGCGCATGAAAGACCTGAGGTGGCCGTTTTTGCATAGCCAGAAAGCTTCAGACTAAATCCGCCGGTGTGCGGTCAGAGGAGGCTGTGTATAAACACAGCTACCTACCAGGCTTCACCTGAAGAGGACTGGAGAATCTGCTGAATCGCGCTTGGTCTGTCAGGACTTTGAAGCTGCAGTGTAATGCCCACAATTGCTGTGAGTTTGTTTGGGTCCTGGAAGCAGCTGCCTGGTATGGTACCCCGCTGTTGTTTTCCATATAAATGTGTGAGGAGGCCCTTGAAGCTCAGACTCAGCCCTGCAAGTGGCAAAAGAGTGGTTTTCTGTTGGGGTTGTGAGTACTGAATCAGGGTAGCTCCCTGTTAAAGGTTACAAACAAAGGCAAAATCATTTTGTTGCATTGCAGACTGTACTAATTGAGCTTTCTGGCTCCATTCTGATCTGCTCAGGAATCAAATGCTCATTTGTGTCAGGGCCCCAACCAGCTGCACCGAGGAACTAGCCATTAGGGCTTGGGTACCCATAGACAGTACTTATTAGGTCAGGCCTGTGCACAGAGCCCTAGGTAGTTAAATATATTTTATAGTGGTAAGCCAATCACTGATTTCCCCCGGTCCTTGTTATCTCCCCTTCAATAAATCAGATTGTTTGTTTTGCAAAAGTACCCTTGCTGGTTTGTGTTTTACTGGTGATATACTGCACAGTGAATATTTGATAACTGTACCTTACTTTCCAGGGGGTTCCCGGAGTGAGCTGAGTGTTTCAAGCCGGGGGGTAAGTGTTCAGGGTGAGAACATTGTGATTAAACTGTGTGAGCCACTAGTGGGAAGAAGGGGGGTTGCAGCAACCCAGAGGGCTGTGACCGAGTCAACCTTGACTGTTCTAACCCCAACCTCTTGGTGGATGGAACCCGTCAACAGATCTGGGCCCCTCACCCTGTCACAGCTGAGGCAGGCAGGGGTAGTAGCCCTTAGGATAGCGCCCCCTGGGGGTTACATAAAGACATTAAAAAGGACCGGTCCCAGTACTGAACCCTGTGATACCCCACTAGTAACCCTCCTTTCTTCTCTGTGGACTCCATTTACTACTACCCTTTGCGTCCTGTTCTCTAGCCAATTTTTTATCCAGGCTACCACCTTGGGACCCACTCCAAAGCTGGCTAACTTGTGTATTAATCTTTTGTGCGGGACTGTATCAAATGCCTTGCTAAAATCTAGGTAAGCCATGTCCACAGCCCCTCCCTGGTCTACTACTTTGGTCACCCAGTCAAAGAAATCTATTAGATGCGTCTGACACGACCTTCCTATCGTGAATCCATGCTGCCTTGGGTCCTGTGCCCTACTGACCTCTAGGTACTCAACAATTCTTTCCTTCAGAAGTGATTCCATCATTTTCCCTACCACTGAGGTCAAACTAACTGGTCTGTAGTTTCCTGCCTCTGTCCTGCTCCCACTTTTGTGAAGAGGAATCACATCTGCCCTCCTTCAGTCCTCAGGTACCACCCCATCCTCCCATGATTTGTTAAAGAGAGTAGTCAGCGGTGTCACTAGTTCTACCCTTAGTTCTTTTAGAATTCTTGGGTGAATCCCATTAGGCCCCATTGCTTTGTCCACCTTCAATTTTATTAGTTCTTTCAGAACCCTTTCTTCTGTAAATGGACTGGTATCGACTCCCGTCTTCAGAGTGTTTCTCTTGTTTGGTTTAGGTACCTCCCCCTCCTCTTCCTTTGTGAATACTGAGCAGAAATATTCGTTCAGTTTCCTGCTTTTTCACTGTCACCTCTACCCACATTCCCTCCCCTTTATTAAGCCTCAGTATCCCTCCTTTGGTCTTTCTTCGCTCCCTAATGTACCTATAAAAGGTCTTATCCCCCTTCTTAACAGAGTTGGCTATCCTTTCCTCGGTTTGGGCCTTTGCTATTCTGACTGCCTTCCCAGCCTCTTTCTGCTTTAACTGATAAAGTTCTCTGTCCTGCTCCTTTTGTGTTTCCTTATATTTCCTGAATGCTATCCTTTTCTCCTTAAACTTCCCTGCCACCTCTTTTGAGAACCATAGCGTTTTTTTCCTTCGTTGTGTTTTGTTGATTTGCTTTACACAAAGGCTTGTTGCCTCTGTGATGGCTGTTTTGATTACTCCCAGTCATTATGGCGGGGGGCGGCGGTTATAGTTCTCCAATACACACCATAGGTAGTTGTGATACCTGGTCAGATGCCTTACACTGATCCAAAGAAAATAAAAAAACAGTCATTCTTCCTGCCGTCCCGCTTTTCACAATCTCTCTTAAAGGCAAAAAGTGGTCTTAGGAAAAGAGTAGGGGTACTTTATTAAAAGGAAAACAAATACAGATCCAAAGCATTATATTTAACAAAAAAGAACTCTTCCATAAAGAAAAACTAATGTAAGAAACAGAACTTCAACCCCCCAAAAAAAACCTGCAGTTCTTCTTAAACAAATATACTTTTCAAGAAAAGTAAACATTAGATGTAACAAACATGCTCCACTCTCAATAATAATCCAGATGCCCCGAAGTCAGCCCCTTACACAAAACCTCTCAACCTCCCTCTCCTTATAAACGTTCCTCCTATAACAAATATTCTGCCTACGTCATAATCAGATGGAACACAGAAACATACAGAACCTGTCTGACTATACACCCTCTGTCTCCTATGTGTTAACCGGTTTCTAACCCAGTTCACCATCCTAGTACCACTGCCAGGCTGTTCATTTTCTCTGTCAGCCTCCTGTACGGCACAGTGTCGAAGGCCTTGCTAAAGTCAAGACAGGCCACATCCGCTGCTCTCAACTGATCTATTTCTCTGGTAACCCAGTCAAAGAAATCTGTCAGATTTATTTGGCATAACCTTCCCCCATGAATCCATGCTGCCTGTGGTCTTGCAGCCCTGTAGATTCCAGATACTCTACCAGTCTTTCCTTCAGCAGGGTTTCCATTTATTTCCCCATTAATTTCCCCACCACTGAAGTGAGTCTGACTGGCCTATAGTTGCTAGCCTCCTCCCTGCTGCCACTCTAATGCAGAGGGGCCATATCAACCCTTCTCCAGGCCTCCAGAACCAAGCCTGCTTCCAGTAAGCTGTTCAACAAGGCTGTCAGTGGGGCAGGTAGAACCTCCCTGAGTTCTTTTAGTACACTTGGATGTGTCCCATCCGGTCCCATAGCTTTGTCTGCCTTCAGAGCCTCAAGTCTCTCCAGACTCTTTCCTCTGAAAGCAGAGTTGTGTCTACTCCCACCTCCCCTCCCTGTTCCTGCTACTCCATGGTGGTCCAGCTCCCCCCCCACTGTGAAGACTGAACATAAGTACCTGTTTAGGATGTCTGTTTTTTCTTAGCCCTGTTCTGCACAGTCACCTCCCTCCACCCTACTAATCCTCACTAGCTCACCCTTTGCTTTCCTCTTCTCACTTATCAGGGTTTTATTTAACTCCAAAAATTAATTAGAGTTTTGCTCATAAAAGTGCTAAAGCATTGTGAAAATGCATAGCACGTGCCTCACGGTGTTTAACAAACATAACACTTCTAGAAAACCTATATAAAACTTTCTGTACATTTAGCATTGTCCCAAGAAAAAACTGCTAATCAATTATTTAAAACCCTGCTTATGTAGCTGAAGAAAGACTTATCCCCTTTGGCTTTCCCTTTGGAGATTCCTTCCTCTGTCTCCACCATTGCTCCCATCACCTCTTTGCCTGCTTCCTTCTACTTTACTTGGTATACTGCTTTCTCCTCCTTCTTCTGTATTTCCTTATATCTCCTGAATGCCACCCTTTTTTCCCTTCACCACCTTTGTCACTTCTATGAGAATGATAATGGTCTCTTTTTCCCATCTGCTTTTACTCACTTATATCACACAGCAGTCGGTTGCCTTCATTATACCCTCCCTTATTTTTCCCACTGTGCCTCTACCCCTCCCTGACAATCTCCCCCTTTGAGGCAGTTTCTGAGGCACTGCACTGCAACATCTCAATGTATTTTTATGTATTTTATTTCATTATCAGCTAGACCTCTGTAGGTAGTTCAGCTGGGGGTGGGGGTGGGGGAGAGGTGTAACTTTGAAAATACAGTCCTGGCTTCTCAGAGAGGTTGGGTGTGAACAGCAATAGTTCTTTTGTTCTACTTAGAGTCAAAGGCTGGGACCTTCTTAGCTAAAAGGTTTCTGTTTTTTGGGAACTTCAAAGGACTATATTCCTTTCATTACCAAAAAACAGGTTATGCGGTTAACCAGGGCCAGGTCCAAAGAGACAGCGTCCCATGGAGAGGGCAACTGGGAGGACAATAGGATTTAAATTGCAATCTGCAAAACCAGGGTATGGATTACAAATCCATTTTGAACCTGTTCTCAAGATGGACGATTTCCCCTGGAATAAAGGGATGGTCAAACCTATGATGTCAGAGAGACGTGTACAACGATGTGACATGGTGGGCTGGCCAACCAAAGTTATTTGTGGTCTACGTGTGGCCTAAGAAGTCAGTTATGATATGGGACTTTGAATGAACAACATCAATGGTTCGAGTCTGTCATAACTCACTAGTTGAGTTAAGCTCCTGCTTTACTTAGGATTTAGATAGTAGTGAGTTAGGTTCTTCTGTGTATACTTGATTTTTTAATTATTTATTTTTATCTCTGTAGATATACTGTATTTTCCATAGTTTTATTGTGTATTATCCTCTAACATATGTAACTATCTTGGAGTATTAAACATTGCTTATACATATGTCATGTTTTCTGTGACTAAGTCATTTCATGTATAACCATGGTGTTTTGGCAAGGCTGTGATATGTCTTGAAAGAGGCAGGATACAGTTGCAGTTATTCTATTTACAGCAAAAGTGTACTCCAATAACAGAAGGGGTGGGTATTTTCCCTTTGTGTGTGATCACTGGCCCTGATGAGATTCAGACCTATAGATACCTCAAGTGAGGTTGCAGGGAGTGGTGACAGCATACTAAGGTAACTCTTCAGGCATCTGAGAGGCTGAAAAGCTGGTAATCATTGCAGGCTGAGTCCTGGGAGAGAACTTGTGACAAGGTACCTTTGTAAATGAGCCTATGGCTCAAAGGTTTTCCAAACTGCTGTTTAAATAAAATAAAAAAAAATAAAATAAATAAACAAGTATGTGACAAGCATTCTCCCACTTCATTAAAATTTGTCCTACTGAAGTCCAGGATCCTCATCCTTGTAAGGTTTGACTCTGTTCCCATCTTCATGTTAAACCACACTGTTTGGTGATCACAGATACCCAGAGGACTGCCCATTATGATGTCTGCAACACTGTCCCTGCTTGTAAACACCAGGTCTAGCATTACCCATCCCTAGTGGGTTCTTTGACTAGCTATCTAAGAAAAGCCCCTTGTAGGGAATCATGGATGGCCATGCTTCTTCCTGAAGCTGCAGTTGGAAGGTTCCACTCCATGTCTGGCAGACTGAAGTCACCAACTAGCAGCACCTCCCATTACTTGCCATTTTGATGATGGCTTTCGCAAGTGCCTTATCCAACTCCTCTCTCTGTGCTGGAGGTCTGTACTTTACTCCAGAATGAACAGCCGCTCCAGAGCCTGTCTCCAGGATGACCCATGGCACTTCTAGCCCCTCCATTTCCTCCTAGCTGCCCATGTACCTCTGTGGCCTTGAATCTTTCTCTCACTTATAGTACAATTTCATTTTCTCTCCTCCCTGTCCTGTCTCTCCTGAACAGAGAGTAGCCCGTTATGGCCATGTCCCAGTCATGGTGCTCAGTGCACCATAACTCCATTATGGCCACTAAATCCAGGTTAGTCTCCACCATGATGGCTTCCAAGTCTGGAATTTTGTTTCCAAGACTCCTTGCATTGGTGCACATGGCTATCCATGCCTTCTTCCCCATCCCCACCTGCTTTTCTGCTTCCCCCTCCCACTCCCACTCTTTCCTATGCTGTTTCCTGCAGCCCCCCGACTCATCTTTTCACTTTTTACCTTTGCGTTTCCTTGTCTCCTTTGAGCCTCTACCCTTGCTTTCCTGAATTATCCGCCCTTTCCTTCTGTCTTGTCCCTGTCCTTGCCTATCTGCTCCCTACCATAGGGGAGTTTTCTCCCCTTGGGACTTCCCTTCTTGAAATTTTATCATCTGGGGTGGGTTTTACTGCCTCCCCCCAGCTAGTTTAAATGCTCATCCAAGCAGCATTTAAACTTCCCGATAAAGACTGTGGTCCCTTTCCTGGAAGGATGCATGCCTTCTCCCTTACAGAGGCTCATATCCTCCCAGGCTGGTCTCCAGTCCCCGATGTAGCCAAAGCCCTCCTCCATGCACCATGTACCATGCCTTCAACCAGTCACTGAATGTCCTGGTGCAGAGTACCCTTGCCTCTCCCTGACCATACATAGATAATGTCAGGGAAAAAGCAAGTGTATGTGCCATCTGCTTGAGGGCCCCTCCCAAACTCCTTGAAGTTACTTTGCACTACCTTTACCATACCCCTTGCCAGGTCATTCATCCCCAGATGGACAATGACAGCAAGCTCTCTCCCAGCTCATGCTGCCCTATGATCCTCTGGACACATTCTCCAACCCTCCAAGCTGAAGCACCAGAGAGGCTCCCTATCCTCTCCCCCACCACTCCTAAGTCTATATCCCAGACAAGGGAGTGCCCACCAGCAGCTGCTTCCTCTTGGGCTGGGGGCCTCTTTCTCTCTCTCTCCTTCCTTGGGGCCTCCACTTCTAAGGACCCCCCCACCTCCTCCCTTCCCACTGTGATGGTACCTCCTCTCAGGGACTCCCCTTCTAAGGGACCCCCACCTCCTCCCTTCCCACTGTGATGGTACCTCATCTCAGCTGCCCTATCTCACCAGTACAGTGAAGGAGTTCTGCAGTGGTATAGGGGGAGCAGTGTGCACCCTTCCTACCACCCCCACCCTTCTGAAGCCTACCAAGGTCCATCCACTCTACCTAAGCATCCTCTGAGGGAGAAGCAGCAGACTTGGTGGCCCCAGTGGGGCAGAAGGTCTGCTGTACCCTTACGAGTTCAGCCCAGAATCCAGCAACCCATGCTCACAACCCAGAGAGGTGAGTGTGTATGGGCAGCCCCTCAGTCTCCAGAAGGTCTCCTGAAAGACTGTGGCCCCACAACCATTGAACGGCACCACTCCCATGATCTCTCCTTCCTTTTCCTAGTATGTGTTCAAGTTCTGCTGTACCCTTCTACTTCCTTCTTACTCCCTTTGTGCTCCTACCTCTCTCTTTTTCTCCCTGCAACTGGTTTTGTAACTATCCTTGAAACTGATTTGTTACCCTACCGTAGATAGGGTGTCTCTTGCTTTCCCCTTTTTTAACCCCTTTACTTGTTTCTACCTTTTCCTGGGTATCTACTACCCCTTACACACTTGTAATGTCTACCAGCTGTAGCTACCTGCCCGATAGCTGATTTTCACAGTATATAAGAGCAGTTATATGGCACCTCATACCTTATCCTGGTGTCTCACCTGCAGAGACTCCTGTAGCCTGGAATCATCCTGTGGACACCTTGCAGATGCCTCTAAGGCAGGTACTTCACTCCTGCTCTGTCCCACTCACTTTATGGGACAGAAGCATGATGCGACATGCTGGGTGTAAGGGAGTTTAAAGCTGGAGCCACTTTCCAGTGTTCCTTGATTGGGCAACATGGTCAGAGGGTCCCATGTTGCCTCCTCCCCCAACCAACTGGCACTCCCTCCCAGAGCACACAAAAAGTTAAATGCCGGTTATTTAAGTGTGCAAGCAGTAGGATTTGCTGTTCGCCTCTCAGAGTGTCCTGGCACTTACTCACCTTAGCCTAAAGCGCCCAGCACCAATTAAGTACAGCAAACAATGTGTCAACAAAGAATGTAGAAGAACTGTACTGGTGGAGCAATAAATATAACCAACAGCTGGGGTGCAATTTATTTATTTATTCAATTGACTCACCAGGAAAGGCACACTGAGCAAAAAGATGCTTGTCTCCCGGTGCGACCTGGGGGGAAGGGTTACAAGGGGAGGATAACACACAGGTTATCACCATAACAATTAATCAGATATACAGAGAAAAATGTAACAATTTGTCACACAGGTTAACAGACAACCAGTATCAGATACAGAGGAAAATGTAACATTTTGCCACATAGGCTAACAGTCAGCTAAAAGCGTGGACCAGAGGCATGCATACTTACATAAATACATGCATACATACATGTAACCCCTCACCCCTGCCTTTTTAGCAAAACGACAGGTGGCATGTTGTTGAAGCTGACAGCAGTACCTGGTGGGGACTGGGTTCGGGGAGGATGAGGTTACTCGGCACAGGAGACCTAGGTTTGGCTACTCTGCAAAGGGGCACCCAAGTAAATCCGAACACAGGAAGCAATGACTGTAATGTCCAGAACCAGGAATGGGATTCTCCAGTGTGGCTTTTATTCACTTCCAAGCTGAACAATCAAAGCATAGACGGACCCCCACGGGGCTACATTCCTGGTAATGCAGATTAGGGACAACAGAACACTTTATCACTATTTCCAGCCCTCAGGCTCTGAACCCACCAGGCACATAGCCCGGACTTGCACGTAGCTTTGGGTACACAGCCCCACTTGTACACTACTTGGGTTTTCCCCACGGGCCCGGCTCCCCCGCCGGCCACTTGATCCGCAGTCCATTTTGGGAAATGAACCAATTATCCTGTTGTGGCTCCCCAAACCACACTAGAGCCTTCGACTCCTAGAGGGAATTTTCCTTCCAATCCCATGTCTGGGTACTTCCCTCATCAGTGTCCAAGTGCCTGAGGCAAAGCAGAAATCCACAGAGCAAATCCGTAGAGGTGGATCTGGTCACTAAAGATGGGGAGGTCTCCCACCTCCAGCTCCCACAGTCCATACCCGGCCATTTCTCTGGAAACTAAACAATTCCTTTACTGAAAACTTGCAAATGTAGATTCCTGGGTAGACGTATGTCACATCTCCTCTACATATCATTTTGATTTCCCAATAAGCACTGGACTTGAACCTACTTTTACTCTTTGGCTAAGCCTATTACTCTAGGCCTCCCACCATTTCAGTAGTCCAGTCCCCACATGTCACACAAGTCCCAGGGTGAAAAAACATAGGCCCTTTCAGGAAGAGCAGACACTCACCCTCCGGTTGCAGGTGCCCCACAGGCGATTCACAAATCTTCTTGTTTTCCCAAAAAAAACTCTGGAACAAATAGTCAGCTTCTCCATTACTAGCAGAACTAGGGGGTTGCCCCAGGAATATGCAGGGAACCCTTTCCTGCCCCCATCCCCGGAGGGAGGGAGGGGGCACTGAGACCCGAAAACAGCGGTCTCCACCACTTCAATTATCTTCTGTGTCTCTCTTTTGGTGGAGACACACACCCCTTTTTACCTAAAAGTAGCCCTATATCAGGGCTGAGGCTCCTAGAGCCTACACAGAGCTGCTGTGCTGCTTTCACAGCAAGCTCCCAACACCAACTGACCTACAGAATACTGTTCAAACCTCTCAACATTCTATTCCAACTCCCTTGCTGCATATTCCATTGTGGCTCATGCAGCTGCGATAGTTCTATTGGTGATGTCATCCCTCAGTCTCAGCTGAGACTGAGAACAGAGTGAGACAGTGTGAAATCCATTTAACTGGAGTTTCACAAGCTGCTTTCCCTGCCTACCACTAGGTCTTACTGGGATTCTAGTAACCCCGGGTAACAAGGGGGTTATATACATGCATGCATACATACATACATACATACATAGAGAGCTTGCTGTGGCAGATAGCCGCATCTTATATTATATAAGCCAGCTTCCAAGGGAAGGGCATAGCCACTGGTCAGGCAACGGGAATTTTGAGGGGTGGGACAACCAGAGTTAGTGAGTGCAGGTACAGTTTACCATGAGGTAGTTAGCCAGCGCGATTGATAGGGAATGGGTGGAGGAAGATTGGCGAATCGGAGGGGGAAGAGCATTCCAGATTTTTGGGAATCGGTGCGAGAAGACTGTCTGTCCAACAGAGGTCTTTCGTCTGGGGATATTTCGGAGCCGGTTGCTAAAGGACCAGCAGGCATGAGGGGGGGTGGGAGCCGGCAAGAGTATGGTGGTGAGGTAGGAGGGGAAGGCACCAAGTCAGAATTTTGAAACAAATTTGGTGCAATGCAGTTGTCGGCGATTTTCGAGAGATGGGAGGGTGAGAGAGCAGTAGAGGTCACAGTGGTGGGAAAGGGGGAGCATTGAGGGTGAAACAGCAGAAGGCATTGAAAAGGGGGTCTAATTTAGATAAGGTGGATTTAGGTGCTGTGCTGTAGACTATGTTACAATAGTCTAAGGAGGGGAGGATCATCTTCTGCACTAGTTCCCGCCTAATCGGAAAGGGAAGGCAAGAGCGGTTCCTGTACCAGGCACCTAGCTTGGGACGCAGTTTTTTTATGATTGCATCAATGTGGTTAGAAAAGGTAAGGTGACGGTCGAGCCATTCCCCTAGATAGTGGAAGGAAGCAACGTCCTCCAGAGTTGTCCCATCCAGAGTGTGGAAGGAGAGGAGGGAGGGGAGTCGGGATAGCCACTGACTCATACCGAAGGTCATGATGACAGTTTTTTAGCGTTGAGAGAGAGCCGGTGCAAACTGAACCAATGTTGAACATTATTGAAATCGGACTGGAGATTGAGAGCTACTTCTTCTGGTGGGGAGCTGGTGGCGAATAGGACGGTGCCGTCCGCGGACATGTGTAAAGATGTGGTTATACAGATTTGTGGCAGGTTGTTCACGAAAATGGAGAACAGGATGGGGCCAAGTACCGACCCTTGGGGGACACCAGTAGTCACAGGGAGGGGGGAGAAAGTGGCATCTGCAATTCTTGCTGATTGTGTTCTTCCTCAGAGGTAGGCACTGAACCAGTTAGTGGCTGAGATACTGAGGCCTGCATCCGAGAGGCTTGTTAACAGCAAGGGGTGGGAGACCATGTCAAATGCTTTAGCAAGGTTGACAAATATTGCCGAGGAGATCTGCCCACTATCCATTCCAGAGAGGATGGTGTCAGTGAGTCATAATAAGGAGGATGCAGTAGGGTGACCCTTTCTGAACCCAGACTGAAACGGCGTGAAAACGTTAGAGTCGGAGAGAAAGGAGGTAAGTTGGGCGAGCACCAGGTGTTCTTGTAGTTTAGCAAGGACTGGGAGGAGAGAGATAGTGCGGTAGTTTGAAGTGGAGATGGGGGCCCCCTTTAGGGAAGGGGATGACAATGGTGTGTTTGCAGGCCTGTGGGACAACAGCAGTGGTAAAGGAGAGGTTTTGGAGATTGACAAGAGGTGTCGCTATGGCTGGCGCAGAGAGGTGAAGGAGTTTCGTGTCCAGCCCGTCAGGGAAATTACCTTTAGGCAGGTTTAGGGCCAGTAGGGCCTCAAGGGCTTCAGTTTGTGTGATAGCTTTGAAGGTGAAGGAGCATGGCCCCAGTGAGTTCGAGACTCCCACGGCAGGGTTGGGAGGAGCAGTGGGGGGGGTAGGAAGGAGAGAAGAGTTGAGGCGCATGAGGTAAAATATGTATTGTACTCAGCAGCCACCGCCCTGGGTCAGACAGGAGTGAGTTGTTTACTTTTAGGAGCGGTGTGGGGTTTGCAGCCAGAGGGGAGAAGAGGGAGTGGATGACCTTCCAGAATTTGGATGGGCTATTTAAGTTTGACTGGAGGGAGGAGATGAAGTATTCCACTTTAACGAGCCGAGTTGCTCTGGTGCATTTGTTACACAGCATACGGTATGTGGTGAAGTGTTGTGGGAGGCGTGAAGATTTATGCGTTCACCATGCTTTGTTATGGGCATGTTGGCAGGCTATAAGTTCTTGGGTAATCCAAGGCAGGTGGTTACCATGTACCCTTGAGCGACGCAGCTGGGCATGCATATTCCAGACATTGAGGAATGTGTCTTGGAAGTGTATGAGGGCATCTACTATGGAGCAGACAGTAGAGGGTGTGATCCAGTTAGTGAGGGCTAGGTCTTCGAGCACAGTGACTAGGTTGAGGGATTTATAGGACCATTGGATGACAAACTTTGGGGCAGATGTGAGGCAGTGGATTCTTCTGACTAGGTATGTAATGTGGTGGTCACTCAGGGAGTCAGGAAGCAGACCAGCTTGGATGACCTGGTGAATGTGGGTGGTAAGTGCCCAGTCTATTAGTGAGTGGTTTCCTGATCTGAGGTTTAGGCGGGTGGGCTCGGTGATGGATTGTGACATGTTTAGTGCTGAAATATCATCACAGATTTTGCTTAGAGAAGGAGATAACCAGCTGTGGTTAAAATCCCCCAAAATATACAATTCCCCCTTTGAGATTAGGGAGGAAATTTGTGTGAATAGGTTGGTGACAGATGATGGTGGAGTGCCCGGCCGGCAGTATACCCCGGTGATGTAAATCAGGAGGGGTAGAATTACCCAGGCCAGGACAGATTACTAGTCAGCTGGAGTAAATAGGAAAAGAGTGAGGGGACAGGACGTAATAGCCAGGGCCATGCAAAGAGTAAGATGGGACAAAGAGGTGCTTGAGCTGATATTTGAAAGAATGATAGGAGGGAGACAGAAGAGGTGGGGTGGAGGGGAGAGGTTGTTCTAAAGGGAGGGAAGATGGGAGGAGAATGTGGGTTTTGCCCAGCAGCAGTCTTGAAGTAGGAAATGGAGAAAGTGTGGGAGCCCCTGGAGTGAAGTTCATAAGAGGCAGA
This sequence comes from Neoceratodus forsteri, assembly GCA_016271365.2. Lineage (NCBI taxonomy): Eukaryota > Metazoa > Chordata > Ceratodontiformes > Ceratodontidae > Neoceratodus > Neoceratodus forsteri. Next base: position 1,399,035,450 of record CM028131.1, on the reverse strand, counting down.
ACGGTTGGGAGAGGAGAGAGGTAAGGAGGTAGTGATGAGAACAAGTATAAGAGGGAGCATTGGCAGCAAAGCGGCAGAAGGCATTACATAGTGTCTAGTCTGGCAAGAGACGAGGAAGGGGCGGTACTGTAGATCATCTGCATAGTCAAACCCCTGAAGCACCATCCTGGTGATTGTTTCCCAGTGGACTGGGAGTGGTAGGCAATCCTTATTGCAGTTGAGGGCACCGAGTTTGGGAAGAGTTTTCGGTGGATGGCATAAATGTGGATGGAGAAGTTGAGTCTTCCATCTAACCACAGACCTAGATGCTTGAAGTTGGGAATGGCCTCATGCGAAGTGTCATCAAGGGCAGAAAAGACCACAGGGTGGGGAGCCTTGCAAGGTTATGGCTTATGCCAAAGGTCATGGACCCTGTCTTCCTGGCATTGGCTTGAAATTGGTGGAACTGGAACCAGCACTGAACATTATCAAAGTCATATTGAAGCGAAGTTTCCAGGGCTGTGGCTGAGGCACTTGAGGCAAAAAATACAGTATGATCTGCATAAGTACTATACTATTGTCAGTACTATTGCCTGTAGGGTAGTATTATGGGTAGTGACCCATTGAAAACTACCCCCTACTACTTAGTGGTAATGTCCATTGTAGTCCCCATGATTGTATCCACCTTTTCATTAAAATATTTTTGGAATTGCTGTTCACTAGAGTTTCAGGTAAAGTATTCTATAGTTTGACTATTCTTATTTTATATTTAAAATGTATTGAGATCTTCCACATAATATCACAGATAACAAAACAGTACAATAACAACCACAGCAAATAGAATAATAGATGGTCTGCCATTTACAACTAGCTCAGGATTTCATTGAGGGTTCCTGATGCAATCAATGACCATGAGAACACAGCTCGAGTGGTCTCCAACTTCATCAGGAACCCAGAATGGAATCTGGAACTTCTTGTACATGACTGGCCATCCACTATTTTTTATAGTATAGGAGCAGCCTCTGTTCAGTACCACAATTCAAAAGAAAATACAAAAAGGTACTTATGCTCTGGAGGTAGTCAAGAAGGCTTCGATCGGCAATCAGCAAGTTCCAGATTCAGATTTTAAAAGTCAATCAATGAAAGAAGTGGAAAAAACAGGAAAAAACATTATGAATCAAAAACATAAAGACAGTCATTAACGGACAGCCGCAATGCAAACACAACTGGCAATGGAAAGCTGCAACACAAATTCAATTGGTGGCAAAAAGAAAGTGCCTTTTTCCAAATTCATGACAGCAATGAATTTCGTTTGTTTGCTACGTGTATTGCCGATAGTGACAGCTGCCATTTCGTTCAGTTTGACAGTTGCCGTTTGTTCCGTTTAAGCGCTGATGACTGATTCTTGTTTTTTAGAACTTGGCACTGCACTGCTGATGATAGCTTGCTGTTGTACCATCAATCTGATGTCAGATCGATTGTATAACAGCAGTGTGATGTCAGATCGATGGTATAACAGGATTTCAGCTCTCATTGAATTCCATATGTAACCCAGAGGCTGATCATATATTGTAAGAGTAGTAGACGGAGTATACATAAGCAATAATACTCGACAGGGTGGTCGGTATTGGGCAATACCGGACCTCCCAAGGGTGTAATGAGGGCCAACGCCACAGGTAAAGGGCCTTATAGCCCTTGGAAGGTTCAGTATTGCCCATACCACCCACCATGAAGGGTATTATTGGGCTTAGAAACATTTTTCATAAAATTCAATAAAAAATGTAAAACAAGTATAATAAATGCTAAAAAAAAAAAGAAAAAAAACTTGTAAAGTAATCCCTCTACTGCTGTTATTGGCCAGTACAGAGCACTGCTGTTTAGGGGCTGTATTTCAGTACAGAGTCATAGCTGTCCCATGGTTTCATGGGAGTTGTAGTTTGTGCAGTGGCGATTTAGTTTGCAGCTTGTTGTCGCACGGTCATGGAAGAGAGGAGCAAGACTTTAATTTTTTTTCTTCAAGTTTGGCAATGCTACTTTTTTATTTCTCTTTTTTTCAGTTCTCTTTGGTAGTTTGCTTGACTTCGGTCGGACAGTTGTGAGGATGGTGGGGCAGATAGTATGATCATGGGAGTGCTACGTTTCACATTTTTCAGTTGTCTTTGGCAATGTGCTTTGAACGGAATGTTGCGAGGATTTTATTTATTTATTTACTTTTGTTCACCGGGTAGGCCCAGTGGTCCCAAGAGGTCCCTTTTTTTAAGGGTGACCCGGAATTAGTTACAGAGAAATATTTGGGTACAGGACACTGCAAATACATGACAGTATTAGGTACATTCATAATATATAGCACAATGCATAGCAGACGAAAAACACAGTAATACTGCAGTACAAAGCAAGTTCTCAACAGCAAAGGGGCATATCCACAGTACACTGCAGACAAAAATACAACAATTTCAACTAAATAGACACATTTCATGGGGTAGCCCTTGCGGCACTTGGTCATCTGGTTATGATTATTGGATGATATTGGTATTATAAATCCATGGTCTGTGTATCTAATTGTCTCACATAAGTCAGCCTGTGCTGCTGTGGGTGCCTCCCCCCCCCCACCCCCACAGGTTTCAGTGAAGCTACAAGATATGAGAAAAGACCAGAGGAAATAACTAATTTAACTGCCTTCCTTCCAGAAGTATAGTTTATGGCCTTCATCACCTGCTGCTACCTTTGATGTTGGAAACTAAATACGAGTTTTATGACATCAGGGAAAGGACGTCATTTGACTGATTCCTGTTGGCTTTCTCACACCTTAGTGACAAATTGTAGGGTTGTAAACCAGCCACCAGTTCAAAGAGAATGCTTGAATCAAAAGGATGTCAACCAGCCACCAGTTCAAAGAGAATGCTTGAATTAAAAGGATGTCATATGTGGGAAATGTTTTTTGCTGATGTTAACATTATTTAAAATGCATCCTTGTAGATAATTTTGTTATGAATTAACTCCAAGGGAGGGTCAAACTGACATCACAAAAGGGGAGGGGAGATGCCCACTGAAATGAAACATTGTATCTGGGGAATGTGTCATATCATCTTTGGGCTCTGAGGTTCTTTAACTCTGAAAGCATGTTTATAGATAGAAAAGATCTTAAGTACTGTGGGACGAGTCTTTGTTCTGTAATTTTCCCATTTTCTTTTGTGACTGTGAGCTCATGCTATTTGTTCTGTATTTTATTTCACCTATTTTTTTTATTTAAGATTTTTAGTAAACAACATTTTCCTTAAGATACTGCCTGTGTCTCCTCAGTCATTTTTGCATGTCATTGCTGAACCGATATTAAGTCTGATAGCTGTAAGGGCTTGCATGGTGTTACTAAGCTGGAAAAAGGTAAGAATATACCTAAGGTCTCTTACAGAGTTTTAAGAGTTCATTTTGGAGACCTGGCTGTGTGCCTCTGGTGTAAGATTGTACTGCAGTCCCGAAGAGGGTACATATCTGAGCCTGAAATTGGGTATGCTAACATAAGGTTCACAGTTTGAATCCCTTCAGAACTCGAGGCTAAAGGTGATTCAAACCCAAGGCATATAGGAGGGTTACCTTGTCTGTTACCTGTTCACACTATTGCACTCTGAGGTTGGCACTGTGGGAGCAGAGGGCCTGACCTGCAGAGTGTGTTTGTGACAGATTTGGTTGGCAGCAGTGTGATTTAAAGTATTGGTAACACAAGCTTTAACAGTTCTGTGTGTCAGCTTAATACCGTACAGCTCACTTGTAAAATAAGGAAGTGATTTATTTTGAAACGGTAAACAGAACTATATCATTTTGCTTACAGTCAATGTTCCTATCTGTTTTATTTTTTTTCCAAGTTCAAATTAGAGTAGCCATTGTTGGGGAAGAAGATGGCTTCCAACTACAGTGGGTACACTGTAGACTATCTGAGGCAGTTGTGCCAGGACAGCGGAGTCCAGTACGAGGGGAAAGCCAACAACTAGACCCTCATAGATGCTCTGATGGCCACTGATGCCCAGAGCATTGAGTCACAGTTCATGACCGGAAAGGACCAACCCTTGGGTGTGGAGGGGCCAACGACCAGTGCAGTGTCCAGATCTGATGAGGAGGACAGCAGGGCCAGTGCAAGCCAAGGGACACAGCAGTGGGGGAAGGTCACCAGCATTCTGGAGCCAGAAGCAATCAGGCTGCAGATAGAACTGTGGAGGATGGAACTGGAGTTCGAATGGTGGAAGCGGGAATTGGAGAGAGAGGAGAAGTGAGAGCAGTGAGCTGCAGAGGAGAAGAGGGAGTGAGAACGGTGAGCCACAGAGGAGAAGAGGGAGCGAGAACAGTGAGAAGCTGACCATGAAGAGTGTGAGCGCCAGAGGCAACATGAACTGGAGAAGCTACGACTCCAACCACCAGCACCAGAGCAGGTAAGTGGCTGGGGTGTAACTGGAACTACAGGACTGGGTTACAAATTAAATTCCAAATTGATAGCTAAATTTAAAGAGGGGGAGGATATGGATGCCTTTTTAAATTCCTTTGAAAAAGTTTGTATTCAGACAAATATTCCTAGATGGTCCTGGAGTTTCCAGCTATCCCCGTTACTTACTGGGAAAACTCGGGATGCATTGGGTCACATGGACGATGAGGACAATAATGATTACAGCAGACAAAGCCACACTTTTAAAAAAGTATGAATTAACTGCAGAAGCATACAGAGCTAAATTCTGTAAGCTCAGAAGAAGCCCTGACATGAGCAAGTCAGAAAACAAAGTCACTTATTAAATGTTGGTGGGAAGGAATTGAAGCAAACTCTGTAGATAAAATTGAAAATGTTATATTGTTAGAGCAGTTTTTTTGGGCATGCCTAGCAGAGCTGAAGACCGGCTGGAGGATCAAGATTCCAAAACAGTACATGAAGCTGCTGAGCTCTAGGACCGCTATGCCAAATCAGACCTGCTCTGAGAGTGAATGGGGTGGGCATGGCAGCACAGAAAGGGAAAAGAGCGCCTTCAGGGCAGCTAAAACCCTCACTGCCTCCACTGAAACCAGTTAGCCCCAGGTTTCAAAGAAAATATTTTTCTGAGAAAATAAATGAATGTTGGGTTTGCAAAGAAACTAGGCATATTACCAGACAGTGTCCCAAAAGGACGAGCAATAAGCAAAGTGGTGCTAGAAAAGAAGTGTGTTGTTTGTGTGTCCCTGAAAGCAAGCCAGTCAACATGAGGGAACACATGCACCCAGTCACTGTGAATGGTGTGCAGACACAAGGGTTAAGAGACACAGGGGCATCCCTGACGTTGGTAAAAGGGTATCTGGTAGAGCCTGGTCAGCTTATACCCAATCAATTTGTAACTGTACGAGGATTCACTGGGGAGGAGAAAACCTTGACATTTGCTAGTGTCCTTCTAGACTGGGGTGAGATGGGGGACTGTACAAAAGGTTGCTGTAGCCAAAACTTTAGCTGTTGATGTAATCATTGGCAGCAATCTCAAACAGGGGATGGTGTGTGCAGTTACCTGCAGCCAAGTGGCAAAGGAAAACTGTGGTGCTCCGGACCCCATAGAAGTCACTGTGGAAACCACTGGGAGGCTCGTTCCCCAGCCTGGGTCTCCTGATATGGAGACTAATGAAAGGGGTGTAAAAATGTCCCCAGTAGCAGTTAACCAAACAGCTACGGAGGGTTACTCCGAAGAAGGAGGGGTGACCCACTGTCAGAGAATTAGGAATGGCAGTGATCCTGAGTGCCTTGATGCTAGTGCTAGGGACCCTAGTTTAGACACTGAAGGGGACCTGTCCCATACCTTGGGAATGTGTAAGGAGTTTGCAGCTGCTCAGAAAAGTGACCCTAGTCTAGAGAACCTGAGGGCTTGGGCAGACTCTGATGGAGTGCAAGGAGGTGACGGGAAACATAAAATTCATTGGGACAATGGACTGCTGTACATCCTGGATGCTAAGACAGAGGGAGGGGTGATAGGCAGGCAGCTTGTCATTCCCCAAGGGTACTGTGCACAGTTGCTCAATATTGCACACAATATTCCCATGTCTGGTCACCTGGGAATCACGAGCACTATGCAGTGACTGGCCCAGAATTTCTATTGGCCTAACTTCACCCAGCAGGTGAAGGAGTACTGCAGGTCTTGTCACTGGTGCCAAGAAATAGGGAAGGCAGGTAAGAAAACCCAAGCTGCCCTATTTCCATTGCCCATCATGGAGGAGCCATTCCAGAGGGTGGAAATGGATATTGTGGGGCCTTTAAATACCCCCACATCCACTTAGAAGAGGTTCATCCTGACTGTGGTGGATTATGCCACCTGGTATCCTGAGGCAGTCGCCCTATCCTCACTGAGGACAGACAAAGTAGCAGATGCCTTACTTGGGATTTTCTACCGTGTTGGGTTTCCACAGGAGGTTATCACTGATCGAGGGGGTTCCTTCATGTTGGACCTGATGAAATGTTTGTGGGAGAAGTGTGGGGTGGTGCAGAGATGTACAACACCTTATCACCCACTAGCCAATGGGCTTGTGGAAAGATTTAATAGTAACCTTAAGTCGATGCTCCAAGTGTTTGCTGAACAGCATGGGAGGGACTGGGAGAAACACCTTCCCCACCTGTTGTTTGCATACAGGGCGGTGCCCCAAAAATTGACAGGGTTTTCCCCCTTCAAGGTCTTATATGGACGCCGTGTACGTGGGCCCCTAGACTTGATCCAGGAAGACCGGGAAGGCAAGCACACACCCCCAGGGAACTCCCATAGTGGATTATGTCCTTAGGTTTAGGGAAAAGCTGAAGGAGCTTATGAGGATAGCCCAGAGCAACCTGGCAGCTGGCCAACAAAATCAAAAAGTGTGGTTCGACTGCAGAGCCAGAGCTCACTCATACAAGGTGGATCAGGAAGTCACGGTCCTCATCCCAGTCCGGAAAGACAAGCTGCAGGCTGAGTGGGCAGGACCATACAAAGTAGTCAGAAAGGTAAATGACGTAAATTATATTATAGAGTTACCTGACAGACGACAGACACAAAGAATGTATCATGTCAACATGATGACACCATATGCCAATAGGGCTGACATGGTGTTTGCAGTTTGTAGTCCTGGGGAGGGGATGGAAGAAAGAGACCCTCTTCTGGACTTGGGAAGAAAGCAAGTGGGGGTCCTCTGTGGGGGCAATTAAATTGTCAACACAGTTGGCCCCAGACTAGATCCAGGAAGTAAGAGAGGTTTTAGCAGACTTTGCCCCACTGTTTAGCGCCAAGCCTGGACTAACCCCCTTAGCCACACATGATGTGGAGACAGGGATGCAGGCGCCCTTACGGTGAACAGCATATCGGGTGTCAGAGGCTGTCCAAAAGGACATTAGGAGGGAGGTGGAGGAAATGCTGGATTTAGGGGTAATCCAGAGATCCCATAGTCCCTGGGCTCACCCATTTCCTTGTGCCCAAGCCAGATGGCTCTACTCATTTTTATGTGGACTATCATGGACTGAATGCAGTCATGAAGTCAGACGCCCACCCGATGCCACAGATGGATGAACTCCTGGACAAGTTGGGAGTGGCAACCTACCTTACGACTATTGACCTGACAAAGGGGTACTGGCTGGTAGAGTTGACTGCTAGAGCTAGGGGGAGAGGTCAGCATTCATCACTCCGATAGGGTTATTTGAATTCAAAGTAATGCCTTTCAGAATGAATAACGTCCCAGCCACTTTCCAAAGGTTGGTGAACCAGGTGTTAAATGGTGCTGAGAAGTATGCTGTGGCGTACCTGGATGACACTGCCATCTTTAGTGCCAGCTGGGAGGAACGCCTGTCCCACCTTAGGGAAGTGATGGGCAGGATGCAGAGGGCAGAGCTCACTATCAAAGCAGAGAAGTGCCAGGTGGCCATGGCTGAAGTGGCATACCTTGGGCACATTGTCGGACGGGGACAGCTCCGTCCTAACCAAGCGAAAATAGAGGCAATCAAGGCATGGCCCAGGCCAGAAATGAAGAAGCAGGTCAGGAGTTTTCCTAGGGACAGCAGGGTACTACAGGAAATTTGTACCCAATTACAGTGCCCTGACTGCTCCCCTATCTGACCTGGTAAAGAAAAAGATGCCTAAGAAAATCACCTGGGAACCAGCCTGTGAAAAAGCCTTTACCAGACTGAAGGAGGCACTGTGCAGTGCTCCTGTATTTTTTTTTTAACCCTTCTCTCTGCCACGGTGGAACTTCCTCAGGGAGCCCTAGACTGTGATCCCCTAGTCCCTCCCCGGGTATCTCCCGTGGTGCCACTCGGACCTACCTCCATGCTGCCTCAGCCTACCCCCCCAGGGAGGAGGGGGAACCCCTTACCCCCTCCAGTCCATCAATGTGTGTGTCAGGAGGTCCATCTGCGGCATCCACCGGGAGCCAGGTTATGGGTTATCTGGGGCAGTCAGGTCCCATCTCCATCCTCCATGACAAGGTCCCTTTTTCCTGGTTTTCTCAGCCCTCCCTCTGGATGTTGGCAGTCTCGGAGGGCCTAGGGGTGGAGCATGCAGTGGCATGCATATGCTCTGGCTCTCGGCCGTCCTCCCTCCCTCCCTTCTTTCTGCTATCCAACTGCACCTCCACCTGTGGTCACCCAGGTGGCACAAGCACCTCCCCCCCTGGAGGAGGAGAGCAGCCTCTGGGCACTCAATCCTCCTCCCCCGGCCGACCCTCCAACCATCTGAGTCCGTTCCTGAACCTGGGTCGCTGGCGCCGCAAGCAGTAGCTCTACCACTGTGCCAGTGGGCCGGCCTGCAGTGCTCCTGTATTGACAAGTCCAGACTATAGCAGACCCTTTATAGTCCAGCCTGATGCCTCAGATGCCGGTATTCGGGCAGTACTGAGCCAGACATCCAACCAAGGGAAGGATCACCCCATCGTGTACCTAAGTAAAAAGTTACTTCCCAGGGAGTAGACTTACTCCACTGTGGAAAAAGAGTGTCTTGCCATGGTGTGGGCCCTTAAGAAGTTACAGCCATACTTACACGGGCAGCATTTTGAGGTACAAACTGACTACAACCCACTGGTTTGGCTGGCACAAATGGGTAAGGCAAATGGTAGACTATTACGATGGAGTATTGCCTTGCAAGGGTATGACCTGATGGTCTCACACAGGGCAGGGTCAACGAATAAAAACGAAGATGGCTTGTCATGTCTATATGAGGAATGAACTGACTTAAGGAGCTCATCCTATGCAAGGGATAGACCCCCCAAATTCAGTCTTGGTGGGGAGGATTGTGACGCTTGGCCATCTGGTTATGATTATTGGATGATATTGGTATTATAAATCCATGGTCTGTGTATCTAATTGTCTCACACAAGTCAGTCTGTGCTGCTGTGGGTGTCCCCCCCCCCACACACACACTCACACAGGTTTCAGTGAAGCTACAGGATATGAGAAAAAACCAGAGGAAATAACTAATTTAACTGCCTTCCTTCCAGAAGTATAGTTTATGGCCTTCATCACCTGCTGCTGCCTTTGATGTTGGAAACTAAATATGAGTTTTATGACATCAGGGAAAGGATGTCATTTGGCTGATTCCTGTTGGCTTTCTCACACCTTAGTGACAAATTGTAGGGTTGTAAACTAGCCACCGGTTCAAACAGAATGCTTGAATTAAAAGGATGTCATATATGGGAAATGGTTTTTGCTGATGTTAACATTATTTAAAATACATCCTTGTAGATAATTTTGTTATGAATTAACTCCAAGGGAGGGTCTAACTGACGTCACAGAAGGGGAGGGTAAATGCCCCCTGAAATGAAACATTGTATCTGGAGAATGTGTCATATCATCTTTGGGCTCTGAGGTTCTCTAACTCTGAAAGCATTGTTTGTAGATAGAAAAGATCTTAAGTACTGTGGGACGAGTCTTTGTTCTGTAATTTTCCCATTTTCTTTTGTGACTGTGAGCTCATGCTATTTGTTCTGTATTTTATTTCACCTATTTTTTTTGTTTAAGATTGTAGTAAACAACAACATTTTCTTTAAGACACTGCATGTGTCTCCTCAGTCATTTTTGCATGTCATTGCTGAACTGATATTAAGTCTGATAGCTGTAAGGGCTTGCATGGTGTTACTAAGCTGGAAAAAGGTAAGAATATACCTAATGTCTCTTATAGAGTTTTAAGGGTTAATTTTGCAGACCTGGCTGTGTGCCCCTGGTGAAAGATTGTACTGCAGTCCTGAAGAGGGTACATATCTGAGCCTGTAATTGGATATGCTAGCATAAGGTTCACAGTTTGAATCCCTCCAGAACTCGAGGTTAAAGGTGATTCGGACCCAAGCAGTCAGGAGGGTTACCCTGTCTCTTACCTGTCACACTATTGCACTCTGAGGTTGGCACTGTGGGAGCAGAGGTCCTGACCCGCAGAGTGCATTTGTGACAGCCCTAGCCTTGTGTAGGACAAGGATGATCTTACTGAAGCACATTCGTATAGTCTGTACGTGGACATCATCACATGTAGGGCATTGCAGCTATAGATAAGGGCATAGTTCTTAGGGGCAACTTTCCCAGAGTAGTGTAGTCCACTAGGGGTCAGGAGGGTCACAGGACAGATAGCCATTGACAACTGCATTACCTGTGTTCCCGTTGCCTTTCTCGGAGTCCTGTTTTAAAGGAGGTTAGTGAACCAGCACTTTGCAGCTGATCAGGGAGATTGTTCCATTGGGTAGTAGCAGCGTGGGCAAAGGACTTATGCCCTGCAGCAGTGCATGTCCTAGGGACCTCCAGTAGCTTCCTAGTTGAGGTGCAGAGCAGCCTGCTTGGGTGTTTCAGGACCAGTATCCCATTTAGGCCAACTGGGTGTGGGTTGTTTATTATTTTATAGGTGGTGCCCAACATAGGGAATTGGAGCCTTTGAGTAAGGGACAGCCAATTTAGTGAGTCAAGTACCTCACAGTGGTGTTGCATTGGGGGTGATTTGGTAGCAAATCTCGCAATTGTGTTATAGAAAACTTGCATCCTGCTCATCTCTCTACCAAATAGTGCCTGGATGATGGGAGCTGCATAGGTTAGGTTAGGTTATCCAGGAGGATGCTGTTTGTGATAGCAACCTTTGTCTCAGATATAGGTTGTGAATTCAACCTGTATAGCAGCCCAAGTTTTTGGTGGATAGTTCTAGTGACCTGGTCCACCTGATGCGCAAATGTTTGGCCTTGGTTGAGGACAAGGTCAAGGTACCTAAAAGAGCTCACCACTTCAAGTGGTGTCCCTGAGGACGAGACAAGTGGAAGTAGCAGGGACCTGTCAATGCCTAATGACCTAGGTCCAAAGACCATGACTTTTGTTTTTCTGTCATTTAGCAGTAGCCTGCTCTCCAGTAGCCACTCTTCCAAAGTGCCGAAGTCCTCCTGTAGCAGAGGCTTGAAGTCCGATATGGTATCTGCGGTTCTGTATAGGATAGCATCATCTGCATACTGTATTACAGAACTCCCACCACAGTTATTACTGAGGTTGTTGATGAACAGTGAAAACAGGAGGGGCCCCAGGACAGAACCTTTTGGCACCCCCTCCTTAATGGGTAGAATACCTGATAATGATCCATTCCACTTATCCCATTGGAAACGACTGGAGAGGTAGCTCTCAAACCATGCCAGGGAGTGGCGGTCCAGGCCTATGTTTTTTAACTTGTCTGTCAGCAGACAATGGTTGACCATGTCAGAGGCTTTTGTGAGATCTATGAAAATGGCTCCAGTGGTGTAGCCATTGTCAAGAGCCCTGAGGGTGTCAGTTGTGAATTTGTTCAGGGCAGTGTCAGTACCATGGATTGGTCGGAACCCATGCTGGTTTGGTACTAGTAGCTGGTGCATATCCAGGTAGTCCTGGAGCTGGTTGTAGACAAGTCACTCCTGTATCTTGGCCAAGATACAAAGGATTGAGATAGGCCTATAATTCCCAATTGGTTCCTTCAGTCCACCCGTATGTACAGGGACAACATGGGCCTCTTTCCACCTGGCTGGGACAACTCGTTCTACTAGGGACCGGTTTATTAGCCAGGTAATGGGAGAGGTAATGGCAGGTGTGGCCTCTTTCAGCAGTCTGGGGACCAGGCCATCTGATCCTGCAGATCCCCTGATCTTTATTTTCCTTAGTAGAGTGAGTACCTCCTTCTGCCCCACCATTTTCAGGTGGAATTCAGGGTGTGGAGGTTCTGTCCTACTTGAGCGCCCATGGTCAGAGGGTTTGGGAGGTAATTTAGCCTTGTGTTCCTCCAGACCGGTAAAGAATGTATTGAAGGCATTGGCTGTCTCTAGGCTGCCATTAATAGTGAGGCTGTTGGAGACTATCCTTACAGAGGTTTAATCTTGCCTTTCAGTAGACCATTGATATGCTGCCAAAAGCACCTAGGGCCAGCTAGACTGGCCTGCTGCAGGTGCTTGATATATTCTCTTTTGGCAGTTTTTAAACATTTTTTGCTTTGGTTCCTCAGTTCCCTATAAGTAAGACAGTCTGTGGGTGAACCAGATGACTTGTGTTTCACCCAGGCCATATCACGTTGCTTCATGAGGGGTTTTGTCTCAGGAGTAATCCATTTGTAGCATTGTTCCTTAACTCTGAGTTTCCTGAGTGGGGCATGCTTGTTAGCGGCTGACAGGAAGCAGTTCCGGAAGTAGTCCAGGGCATCGTCTATGGTGGAGAGTAGCTGAATACAGCTCCAGTCGAGTCTGGAGAGATAGGACTAGAAAGCAGGTGCTAAGAACTTAAGAGTATTATCTAGCAATGAAGACCCGAGGTGAGATGTTAGGGGGCCTGTTTTTCTATATACAGAATATGGGTGAATGGCACTTAACGCATATGGCAGGATGCCTGCTGCCTGTACGTTCTGGAGGTTTGAGGCAAGTGTCCAGTCTATGATCGAGTGATTGCCTGATTTGGTATTTTGCGTTTTGGGGACAGTGATGAGCTGGGTGAAGTGCACATCTAGCAGCCACAACCTGAACCTCTGTTCAGAGTCAGTCTCCCAGTGGAGACTGAAGTCTCCCAAGCAGAGCACTTCTGATGGTGCGTAGTCAGCCAACATTTTTGTTAAGGCCTCTAAGGCCAGCTTGGCTACTTTGGGGGGGGGTTATAGAGTCTCCTAGGAGCAGGGACTTGGCATGTATTATTTTTATGAATAATATCTCACTAACAGAGCACTCTATGGTTGGGAGGGAGGCTAAGGATACACACAAGGTGTCTCTTGTGTATATTATTACCCCTTCCCCTTGTTTTCCCCTATCCTTCCTAAAGATAGTGTAGCCCAGAAGGACAGCTTCACGTGTTAAGGCAGTAGGTTTAAGCCATGTCTCTGTCACTATCAATATGTTCGGTTTATACAGGTAAGCCCAGCTCTGGACCTCGTCTATTTTGGGTCTCAGGCCACAGGTGTTCATGTAAACTATTCTTAGTCCCTTTGGGGATAGCTAATTTGGGTCATGATGGGAGCCAATGGTATAGCTTACCCTAGCTGGACCTGGATTTGTTTGAATATCCCCAGAAAGAATTATTAATAGTAAGGAGACCAGGGTCAGTTTAAGGCCAGATTGCAATGATTGGGTTAGGATGGTGGAGCAGACAGTGAGTGTGATTGCAGGAGCGCTACATTTGTCAGGAGAGGTGATTTATCATGTTAGGCTGTACTGTACTGCTTTACCCTTCACCAGGCTGCTACAGCAGCAGCAGTAGAGTGAACGAGAGGCTGGATAGAGGGACCATAACTCTGGGGGGGGGGGGACTCTATAGACTGGCTGATAGGTGAACTGCTGTGTATTTTTTTTATTTATTTGAGTTGTTTATAAAAAGAAAAAAAAAAAGAAAAATAGGGTTATCTTTCTGAATGTTTTCTGAGTTGTGTTTCACTTTACAGTAGCGCTGAGGACGTGACAGACATGCTAGTGCTACTGTTTCTCTGAAATAAAAAAAATATATATATATATTTTAGTTCTTTTTCAAATTTGAAGTTGTTTGTGTGTGTGTTTTAAATGTTACTTTTCATGGAGACACTCAGGTTTTAGAACGTGTGGGGGCTCTGCTTACATGCTAAGTGAGCTAAAAAAATGGCGGCGTTTTCAAATTCGTGACCACTGCCCAGTGGTGTCTTTTGGCCAATGAGAAAGCAGGGTTGGTATAAGGATACTTGAGTGGGTAAATGGGCACTTGGGCTGGTACTTTTTATTTCCTGGGAATCTATTGAAAGTTAATGTATCCCTCTGGCAAAGGTACCAGTCATTCAGATGCCAGGAAATAAAAAGCCCATTTTCTAAAATATCTTTAGCCCCATATTTTTTTTTTTTGTATAAAATAATTTTATCTGTCCTGATTTTTTCTCCTCTTAGGTTGTTGTGGCCTGTCAAGTTGTGACTAAGCTCATTTTGTTTGAGTCACATAGCCTTCATTGGTGACTCATCTCTAATGATATCACACATCAGTAATGTATCTCCCCTTATTCTTCTGGTCTCCAAACTTTGTAGGTTTGCTATCTGTAGTCTTTCTTCATATGTATTGTTTTATATATATATATAAATATATATATATATACAATATACTGTATATATATATATATATATATATATATATATATATTATAGAGCAGTCACGCCCTATATTTAGAGTTATGAAGGCACTTCTATGTTAAACTCTAACTTTTGCGCGTTAATAACTTTGGACACGTTCAACGGATGTGCATGAAATTTGGCATGAGCAGTGGGGCATGGTAGATCTCTTGATTCGCTAAATTTTATTTCAGCCGGACTTACGATTTTTGCGCACCAAAATGCTGAAAATGCACTTTTCGCCAGTTATGTGGACAGTTTTTCAGATTTTGCCTGTGGTGCTGCACGGCTGTTGTGTGCTGTGCTGCACTGTGACTTGGCTCATCTGGAAGAGCTTGGGTAAAGGAACATGCTGCTTTTCGTTTGGTGAAAAAATATTAATCCATTCAAAAGTTCTTCAACTTTTAAGTTCCCATTATAAGTCAATGGGAAAATTTATATGGTTATTTTGCGAACGAAGAATGGGGTTTTGGCTATCTGGTCCCTCCTCATGATCAAAGAATTTTCAGGTTCATGATCAAAGAATCTTTGACCCCAAGAAATTCTTAGATCGCGATGGCCGTCATCTTGTTCTGAGTTTCTGGTCGGAATAAAATTAAATATCTTGGCTCAGGGATGACTTCTGAAGTAAAAAATATCATGGGTTTTACTCAGGGCTCTTCCCTCTATTGAGCCATGCCTGTGATTTCTTCTACAAATGTCTAAAAATAGAGTTTTGAACTTTTTAATTCTTTGATCGTGGCTCACTAACAATCTTTGATCGCGAGCCGGCAAATTCTTTGATCACGAGATTCTTTGATCGCGATCTCTGATCGTGAGGGACGGACTAGATGGCCAGATGAGAAAATTAAATTTCTCAGCCCAGGAGTGACCTAGAAACACAAACGAGGATGGGTTTTGCTCAGGGGGCTTCGTTTTGTTGAACCATGCCGGTGGTTTAATGTATTTATGTGCAACATTTTAATTTCACCATTTTTTATTCTTTGATCACGAGCCTGCAAATTCTTTGATCACGAGCCTGCAAATTCTTTGATCGTGAGATTCTTTGACTGCGATCTTTGATCGTGAGGGAGGGACTAGATGGCCAGATTTGAATGCAACAGATAGGCAATTTTAACAATCTTTGGAATTAAAAATCTTGGAAATCGTTTGGTCTTTTTACTTGAAATTTGGAGGGTGTTCATGGGGTGTCCTGTACACGGGAATTATGATGATTACGTGTTGGACAATACATTTTTTGCAGAGATATTGCGTGGCGCAGTTTACATTTTGTGAACAATGTTTTCCATTGTGGTAGTGGCTTGAAATTTGTAGGGTAGCTGGCCTTACTGCCATGGATGTACTTTTTAGTCGTTAGCTGTGTAACATGTTAACAGGTGCAGAATTTTGCCACTCCAATGAATGAAAATCTCAAACTTTGAAATGTTATATCTTGGAGATGGTGTACTCTTTTACATTGAAATTTGGAGGGTCTTCAGGGGATGTCCTGTGCATCTGAATTATGGTGTTCCGCTGTTGCAAAATTAATCTGTCGCACAGATATTGTATAACACTCTTTATGTTTTCTGTATGGTGTTTTGCATTGTGGTGGCTTCACATTTATAGGGTACCTAGCGTTACTGCCATGGAGATGATCTTCAGTGGTTAGGTATCTGACACATAAACAGGCGTGGAATTATGCCACTCTGATGAATGAAACTTTGTTTTGTTTCAAGGTGGTGGGAGCGTGGGGCCCTTGGGCCCCACACTCTCATGCATATGCGCTACTACCAATAGATATTATATTCAGTTGTTGCACTGTTACGTTAGCCAGAAACGTGCAAGTTGGTGGGCCCCATGCTCCCACCAACTTGTGCAGCTTTCTACTTTTCTATTCTTTCTCAAAAAGTAAGGAAATTCTATGCAAAAAAACTGTGTTAATGCATCATTTAGGGTTAAAGCATAAAAAGTCAGGAAATGAGACCTTTAGGGTTGCCCCTCCCCCCTTTGTGTAGCCCCTCCTCCCAAGATTGACAGACGATGGAGTGTGTCATTGGGGTTGTGAGGCCTAAATGTCACCCCATTCTTCATTACTGTGGCTTGTGAATATGATTACACATGGAATGGGGTGAAATTTGAGCCTCACAGCCCCAATGACACTCCCATCTGTCCAATCTTGGGAAGGAAAGGCCATAAGGGAGGCGAGCAACCTAAAGTCTCATTCGACTTTTAACTAAATATTCGTGCTGATTTCGTTATAGAATATGCATATTTGTAAATCTGCACCGTGTGTTTTTTTCTGGTTTAATAATATCATTCTTTTTATATGGTAACTAGAACTGTGACCCGAAGTTCAAATGACGGTGTATAAATATACAGAAAATTCTGCGCCAATATTTTATTTCTTGTATTTTTTTGTGTATTATAAACTATGTAATTCACCTTTTTATGATACTATTGTACTGTGAATTCATGCTGAACTCCTTGTCAATTATAACACCTAGATCTCTCTCACTTTCTTTACTACTAATTTGGTTTGATCTCCCAAGTAATAGCCTTTTGATTATTCTATCCTATATGGATCACAGTGCATTTTGAAACATTAAACATCAATCCCCATATGTTTGCCCAACTCAGTAATTTATCCAGATCCCTTTGTAAAGTTCTATAGCAGTTTCAGGGGTAGAAACATTACCTGTTTTATCATTTGCATAGGCTATTTGGTTGAATGCAGGAGCTGCTGTTGGAAAATCAGAGCAGAGTGGAGAGTGTAAGATATCAAAACAATGTGAAATGTCAATAACATCTCTCTCTCTCTCTCTCTCTCGAGCCCCTTGCAGGTCCTGTGCAAAATGTCCAGGAGCAAAAGGCTTACACCAGCAACTGAATTGGTCTTTCAATCCCTGCCTGGTCATTTGAATTCCTAGCTCATTGATAGGTTATCTGGTGGAGTGCAGGAGCTGCCACTGGAAGAGCAGAGCAGAGAGGAGAGTGCAAGATGTCAATACCAGCTGTCTCTCTCTCTCTCTCTCTCTCGTCCCTTACAGGTCCTGTGTAAAATTATTTAAGTTCTCCAGTTAACTGTTGGATATGTTATGGTATTTTACTGTTTGTATACGGAAATTAAATATTCAATTACTTTTCATCACTAATTTTCCAGTTTATTTTAAGTGGTCCAATATCACTATTTCCCAATTTTGATGACTTTATATAATGCTAAAAAATTTCCTTCCTCTGTCCAAATTTTTTCTCAAGTTTTGATTTTCTTTTCTGATTTGCATTTTTCAATTTCTTAGTGCAGTTTTATATTTCAATTTTACTACAGTGCTTCAACAGCGCTACGCACGACATCCCCACAGCGACAGACACAATGCTGAGTGTTGGCATTACTATAATGGGGATGTCAGTGCATTCCATCGAGGCTGTACTTTAACCCCCATGTGGGCTCCACTCCCCACGTCCCCTGGTCTCTAAATATTTAGCTCCAAGTCGGAGTTGGACCGGGGGGGGGCGCAACAGCGGGAAACGCACCGCTGGTGTCTTCCTTGCACCAGCACAGCGACTTGCCACCGACAGGTGAATTCTGTCCCTGTGCTGGTGTTTGCTGTGCGGGTGTCGACCTTGTGTCAGCACACCTTATATTTAACCTATCATCTTTGCTCTTACTATTTGAAAAACTTTTGCATGCTTTTTCTTTTACCCTTAGTTCCCTCTTCACTATTTTAATTTAACTAGAGTGGAATTTTCCCATTCTTCTTGTGTGGAACATTTTTGTTCTTTAATTCTAGCAGTTTGTTTTCAAATGTGTCCCATGTCAACAGTGTATCCAATGTGTTTAATGTCTCTTCCTAATACCATCATTTTAATTCAGTCTTAAACCCTTCCCAGTTTGCAATGCTATAAGTTATAGTACTGTATTTCCTTTGCAAATATTATTTGACTTGCACTCTGTAGTGAAAAATATAGTGTTATGGTCATGTTCCTAGTGGTGATTTTGCAACACGGTTTATAATAGTTACCCCTTGAGATGACATAACTATATCCATCAGGTTCTTGCCTCTAGTTGGTTTATTTAAATACTGTGTGAGGCTATTTTCTATGGCCATTTCACAAAAATCCCCATCATGTTTTCAAGAATTTCCCAGGTAATTTCAAGCAAGTTCAGGTTGCCCATGGCTAAGACTTTACCCAGTTTGGAAGCATTATTGACCTCTTTGATGATATGGAGTTTGTGCAACTGATTGCTATCAAGCGGTCTATATATTAATCCGATAATTATAGACCTTGTTGGTAATGGTTTCATTTATATCTGTAATGATTCAGTATTCAAATCCTTGCCCTTTGTTTTCTCTGATATGTCATAACTTGAAATGTTATTTGATATAAATAACGCCACACCTCCCCATTTCTGTTTACTCTATCTTTTCAATAACTGGTGAAACCATCAATAGTGGTATTCCAGCTGTCATCCCCCTTTCCCTCATGTTTCCGTTATGGCACTCAGTGACAGTTTTTCCATACTTATTAAAGCATGAAGTTCATCCCATTTGTTCCTTATGCTTTGTGCATTGATTAGTACACTAAGCGTACCATTAGGATCTATGTGATAACGGTGATCACTGATGGGCGATCACCATTAGGGTGATGGCACATCACCGAAAAAATATTTTGGTGATGTACCCCCCCAGCACACAGCAAAATGGCACCAGGGATGTGGGATTTAACGTTTTATGCGGGGGGCACACCTACTTAAGGATTCTTAACTCGGGGGGGGTGCATGTTGGGGGGGTGCAAATGCAGCAACAAAATATGTTGGGCCAGGCACAACAAAAGGTACCCGCACCTGGACCCAGTACCATTCCCACCCCATCCCTGAACTACCCACTACACCATGGAAGCAGCTCGGCAGCTCGCCACGGTGCTACCCCCTGCAATCCCTCCGTCCCCTCCCACCCCATGTTCGATGTGCTCACCCCCCCCCCCATATGCGTAGGCATGTAGTGACAGGATGTTGCTATTTCATGCACCCCCATCCAGTCACCCACCTTCCCCAGTCACCCCAGTGACAGGCACTGTGATTGAGTCACCCTTTTGGCAGGCACCCAGTCACGGTCGCCAAAGTCATGGGATACCATGCCATTACGTTTTGACTCCCAGGTTGGTTTATTGGCTACTGAGACTGCCCTATTCTTTATCTCTTTACCCCTTTCCTGAGTTTGGATACTGTATTTGTCCCCCCACCCAACCATAGCTGTTTCAAGTGTTAAATGCATGGCTCCTAATCATATTACTCAAGTACCTTACCCCCTTAAAACTTCAATGCAGACCATTCTTAGCAAACAACTCTCTTTTGCCCGAAATGTTTTCCCATTTTCTAATGAAGCCCATGCTTTCCTTTGATCATGTTGCAATTAACCAAGTGTTCAGATCCTTAATAAAATTCTACCAGTATTCTGATGCTCTGGGGACTGGCAGCATTTCAGAGACAGTTATATTGCAATTGTGCTCCTTTAGTTTGCCAAATGAATATTTAAAGTCCATTTTAATTTGATTTATAGTTTTACGGCCTATGTCATTTGTTCCCACGGGTAAAATTACTAGTGGGTTTTTGCCCAAGTTTTTTGTGATTTTGGGTATGTGGGGTATTAGGTTGGTAACTTTTGCCCCCTTGAAAACTGATACCATAAATTGTTCCTTGTCGGTTTTACAGATATCAGCATCACAATATTTTATAGTGGAATCCCTATCATCACCACCTGCCTATCCTCAGTAATGTCGCTTTCAGCTACAATAACTGGCTGATCATCGAGAACAATACTTGGATCCCTATCCATTCCAATATTCTGTTTTCTGTGACATATTTTACATTTTTTTAAATATATTTTTATTGATAGTTTCTGTAAGACACACAGTTCATTGATTAACATATCAGCATGTTAAATAGAAAGACAGCTATACCTCTTCAATCCAGTTAACAGGAGGTGGTGGTTATTCTTGACAATGTATAAAAGTATTCATATCCATTTTAAAATCATTAGAGAAAATGAAAGACAATTTTGAATTCGTTTGAAGATAGGTAAGGTAAGCTATTACAGATGTCCTGCAATAGAGAAATAAGGAACACCAATATCATGCTGTTACCATCCCCCGTGAGAGCTGCACCCACCTCCCCAAGAAAACCAGACAGTTTTCATTTCTTCCTAAGCCCCTGGATGAATGAACAATCATCCACTCAGCATTATCAGGTGTTCCTTATCTTCCTCCCAACCACCTTTTTGGTTTCTTTGCACTTATTTAGAATGGTTATTTCACATGATCCCATTGTAGTTTGGTCAACAAAATTCTCTAGCTCCCAGTGCCTTTCATATTTTCCAAATCATTTTTGATTTCATTATACAGTTTCTCTAATTCCATGTATTTTTGGTACTTCTGCAGTTTTCATTCTCAGGGTAGCAGTTCACTGGGTTTGTGTACATATCAGACAAGTCACACATCTGAACAATGATATCGCAGTCATAATTATTTCCTCCCCCAAGTTTGTAGTGCAGGAGTTCTCAGTTAAGGGTATGGGCAAGTCACAGTGTCCTAAAACATGTGACAAAATAATAGTAAGTTTTATGCTTTTACCTTATAAATGAAAATGTGGACTTCAAAGTATTCTGGCCTGCTTCCCGCCTCCCTGACTGACTCCTTCCATGCCCGCTGATGCTTGCACAGGCAGTATATCTTATAGGGTTGAAACTGACTTCTGTTTTTGGTGCTGGAAGTCTGGTTTTGGCAAGTAGAGACCTGAGAAAACTCGAGGAGTGGTCAACAGTATGGCAGCTGGGTTGCAATGCAAAAAAGTGCAAAATCATGCACATAGGACACAGAAACTCAAAGGCAGAGTATAGAATGTGGGAAGAGGTACTGATGGTCACTAAACAAGAAAGGGACAGGGTAATCATATCTGATGACCTCTAGGTGGTGAGGCAGTGCAACAAGGCAGTAAACAAGGCCAGCTGGATGCTGGTATGTATACGGAAGGGGTATCACCAGGAAAAGGAGAGAGGCGGTGTTGCTACTGTATCGATCATTGGTGAGACCTCACCTGGAGTACTTATCCAGTTCTGGAGAACGCATATCGGGAAGGACATGGACAGGGTAGAGGCTGTCCAGAAGAGGGCAACTAAAATGGTGCAGGGGCTGCATCATAAGCCCTATGAGGAGAGGCTGAGGGATCTCAATATGTACACCCTAGAAGGGGAACATGACAGAGACCTATAAATACCTCGCAGGGGTGAATAAGTACAGAAGGAGATTATTTTCCAGAAGGGAAGGTGCTTGAGAAGAAGGGGGTATGCAATGAAGCTGGAAGGGGAGAAATTTAGGAGGGGTGTAAGGAAGCACTTCTTCACTGAAGGAGCGGTGGTTGCCTGGGACAATCTTCCAGTGGAAGTGGTAGGGGTGAAAACAGTGGTAGGCTTCAAGCATGCATGGCATAAGCACAACAAAATCTTGGTAGGAAAGTGGGGGCAAAAGAAGTAGCCAGAGATCAAGTAGATTCTACAATGACAGTATAGCAGGGAAAATAACAGACTGGGTGGGCCAAGCAATTCTTATCTGCCAACAAATTCTATGTTTCTGTGCTGTCCCAAAATGCTAAAAACTATGCTGGGGGTGATTTCTATTCTGGGGTCCTCTCAGTGCAAATCTGTCCTTGTGCGCCGACGCTCACACAAGTAGTGTTTTTTATAGGGCTGAAACTGGAAGTAGTGGTCGTTCTGACTTATGGTTTCAGCACTGTCCCAACATGTTGAAAACTAAATGAGAAGCATTTTCCCCTGGCTTTAAAAGTACGACTATGTGCACAAAGTAGCTCCTGCCCTTAAAGAAACGGGTTTACAAACTCCAAAGTCAGCTTTAGTGTAAACAAAACCTGCCTCCTCAGTCTAGCAGTCCTCTTAGTACCCAGAATGCCCCTACCAACAATAGAGTAGGGAGAGAGAGGAGAGAGTTTTGTATTTCTTTTGTTTTCGTTTTTTTTTGTTTGTTTGTTTTTTAGAAAATAGAAACATAAGCTGGGGGGGTAGTTCTATGCTGGGGGATGATTTCTATTGTGGGGGGGTCCTCTCAGTGCAAATCTGCCCTTATACCTATGAGTATGCAAACTGACATGGACAGAGGGGAGGTCACTAAGAAAGATTTAGAAAAGGATGGGACCCAGTATGGAACCTTATTCCCGGTATACAGTGCAAAGTATGGTATGTTTTTTAAGGAAAGACACAAGATTATGTCCATATTTGGGGGCTCAATAACTTTTCCACAGCTTGGGGGAGGCTCACTGTGACAAAGTCTGAGATCTAAGGGTATGGGGCAATATCACCTCCCGCCTCTGGATGTCAGACCCTCCCTATACAGCCCAGCATCTTTGATGCCTTACTGTACACTTTGTTGTATGTTAATACTGCTGCCGAGACAACTCTAATGGTTGTAAGAGTGGTTTCACACTCATTCTTAGGGTATGAGAACTGCAAACCTCGCAGTGGTAATAATATATCATTGATCAAGCTCAAGCAATAATATTCTATTTTTTTAAACCTTTCCCAAATGTACCCATTTGCAGGACAGTTGCATGTGAGACACTCTTCACAGAACAAGAGTGCCTCATGCGCAAAAGAAAGGAGTGCTCCAATTGGTCAGGAGCACTCCCTTGATCTATAATACAGTTAGCAGAGGTTTTAAAACTATTACTTATAATCACCCCAGGTCCCTTTCCTCTGTGGTTTTGGCTATCTGGACCCCCCATCCAGTCTATGGCTGGATTTTTCTTTGTCAGACTGCATCACCTTGCAGTTATTGGCATGAACATCAGTTGCCAACCTTTAGTCCACTTTTCCAGCATCTCTAGGCCCTTCCTCATTTCTCTGACTCCCTCCATGCTGCTCATCCTGCCACAGAGCTTCCTGTCATCTGCAAAGAGACACACATTGTCTCAGATTCCTTCTTCGATGTCACTACAGAACATAGTGAATAGGATGGGACCCAGAGCCAAGCCCTGCAACACCCCACTTGTAACCCACTGTCTTCTGATTCACCCCATTTACCACTACCCTTTGCTTTCTTCCTCCCAGCCAGCTCCCAATCTACCTGACGAGCCTTCATCTATCCCAAGGTCCTCCAGCTGTTTTAGGAGACTCCTGTGTGGAGCCAAACCAAAGGCCTTGCTGAAGTCTAGATATAGCACATCAACCATCTGCCCCTTGTCCACTGCTCTTGTCATTAATCAAAGAACTCCAACAAGATGGTCTAGCATGACCTATCTGCTGGACCTATGCTGTTTGGTGTCCTGCAAACCAACTGGTCTCTGGGTATTCCACTCCTTTTCCTTGACTACATTTCCAGGAGCTTATCCACAACTGAGGTAAGACTAAGTGGCCTGTAGTTACCCAGGTCCTCCCAGTCTCTCCTTTTCTGCAGTGGTACCATTTCTGCGTATCTATAATCCTTGAGGACATTTGTTTTCAGGGAGCATCTTGGTAGATCTGCCAGTGGTGCTGCCAGTTCTGGCCCAAATTTCTTCAACACTCTGGGGTATAGACCATCAGGACCTGGAGCATTTTCTACTTTAAGGGCTGAAAGCCCTTTGCGGACCCTATAAATTGTGAACTGTACTCTTTCCATTTTTCAGTACCCCTTTCAGATACCATCAAACCACAGTCTGTCAGTGCCCTCCTGTCTTCTACTGTAAATACTGAGCAGAAGAAGTTATTTAGTACTGTGCCCTTTTGCCCAACAGTCCTGACCACCCCTACCCTTCTTCAGCTTGACTACCCACCCCAGTGTAGAGTCAGTAGCCAAAATGATTCAGGGTCAGCAGGACAGAGCCTACAAGGATGTGCTTAATATATATATTTTTATTTATTGAAATGTTTCACCGGGAAGGCACGCTGAGCAACAAGTTGCTCATCTCCTGGTGATACCTGGGGGGTAGGGGAACATGAGGATAGTATACAGAGATTTGATACACAATATAGGTATACAGTTTGATTACATTCAATAAAGTGAGCAGAATACACAGAAGTACTGAAAAGGAGGAACGCTAACAGGTATGAACTAGATGGCTACGATGCTAACAGTCTTGAACTAGATAGATACGATAGCACAAATATATTTGGCAAACACTTGGTGGGACACAGCTTTGTAGTTAGAGAATGGCTGGATAGAAAACAAGGAGGTTGAACTAGGGCAAGATTGCGAGGAGAGACACAGACAGAACAAAATTTGCAAGGTATAACAAAAGTGCAAGGTTGAATAAGTGCATTAGAGATTAGGGGTTAGCCAATAACTACGGCTGGGGGGCAGGTGGGGGATGGGGGACAAATAGGCAGAAAGCAGGGGGTGGAGGGGAAGGCAAGGGGAGGAGGAGAAGGGTCTGCTAGGGCCTGACCTCTCCAGAATGCTGGGGACCCCGCCTGCACCAGACTGAGGTCAAGCATGAACAGGAGGGATGCAGGTTGTAGGCAGTGGGAGTTAGAGCATGTCAGGAAGGAAGAGAGGGGGAAGAGAAGGGTCTGCCAGGGCCTGGCCCCTCCAGTATGTTGTGGACCCTGTCTGCACAAAGCAAAAGTAGAGCACAACAAGAGGGAAGCAGGTTGTAGGCAGCAGAGGTAGAGCACGACAGGAGAGAAGTAGGCAGCGATGGGGAGTAGGCTTCAAAAGGACTAAGAGAGAGAGAGGTGGGAGAAAAGGATGTGCTTAATAGGGCTGTGCAAGTTGGCAAATTTGGCCCGACAGGCCAATTTCGAGCTGGGCTTGGAAAAACTTGAAATGGCCCAATTTGGCTCAAAATTAAATGCCAAATTTGCCAACTCCAGTCGCACAGCGCTAGTTTCCCCGCAGTGGCGATATCTCCCCCCTCCCCGATGCCCAACCCTAGCCAAGAGTTCGACTTGGATGAACACAGCAGGGGGCCTGAAGGTGGGACAGGGACAGAAGAATCCTTTTGTCTTATGAGCTCAGTTATTAAATTTAATAATAACCAAGCTCACTACTTAAATACAGTGCCATGCATGTAGGTGGATGGTGAGGAGACTGGGTGCATTTTGTGCTCACGTCGAGAAGGGTCAGACTGACTGGGACTAACAAAGTTAGGCTGGCTGGTGGGAGGGAGTAAAATTGGGCCCCAGTAGGCAGTGACACTCATTCCTCATCTCAAGGGATGCAGCAGAGCAGACACTCCATGGTCTCCAGTCCACATGTAAAAAAAAAGAAACAAATACATACCTCTGTATATGTTGGATAAGGGAATTCCAGATTTTCTCCTTGAAGCGGGAGACAGATGGCATCAATTTCCTGACACATCGGCGGTTGTTTCGGGCTGCTCAGGCCTAAAACAAAACACTCACTGAGTCAGTGGCAAACACGCTGCTGCTTTCCTCCTCCAACCTCCACTCATAATCAGTCTGCACAGATGCATGCCCATTTTGCTGAACTGGGAGGGACAGGGGAGATAAGACCAACTGGCAGCTGGCTAGAACGTAAAAAAAAAAAAAAAAAAATGCCGCGCTTTGAATGGTACACAGCTGTGCTCCTTTACATGCAGTGTGGGGGAAAACTGTGGGTTTAAATTTCAGGTTTCCATTTTGGGTATGGCAGTGTGAAACTCGATTCGGACCATTAATTCTGAACACTGCCAAACCTGAATGGGCCAAACTTCTGATCCGACCAGATGCCCAGCCCTAGTGCTAAAGGCTCTGGACATGCACTTGCTGGAGGCCAGAAGGGAGAGGGGCAATATGATAGAGACATTCAAGTAAATGAAAGGAATGAACAAGATAGAGTGGGTCCCACCTAGAAATGTGCTCAGTGTGCCTTTCCTGGTTATCAACTTTTAAATAAATAAATAAATAGACTGTGAGGAACTGTTCAGCAGGTATAGCAAATTCAAAAACTTGGAGACATGAGTGGAGGCTGGTGGGTGGGAGAGATTTAGGAAGGATGTAAGAAAGTTTTATTTCTCAGAGAGAGCGGTTGTGTTATACTGCCTACTGGCAGAGGTGGTGGGTGCAAAAACCATTAATGGTTTCAAACACAGCTTGGACCGTGTAAAGGCTTAGAAGTTACTCAGGGGGTATTGGATGTCAGTAGAGCAGTGGGCAGTAGGGGAGAGGCAAGGGCAAAAACCCTGACTAGGCAGTAGGTGCCAAGGCAGGATAGGGCATAAAAGGGCAGACTGGATGAGCCAATGGTCTTCTTTTGCTGACATATTCTATGTTCCTACCAACATATTCTGTGTTCCTATGTTACTCTTTCTCCCTTTCCACTGTCCGCAACTCTGCCTCTGCATTCATGAACCAAAGATATATATGATGACAGGGACTCTCAGGAATGCTGTGTGACATTTCCGTCAAGGAATGGGGGCACAGTTTTTAGAAAAAACGACTTCAAATTGGAATCTGTTTACTGACTGAAACATGAATTAGCTCACTGCTCATTTTGCTCAGCTGCATCGACCTCCCCTGCAGGAAGCTGTGAAAGAGCAGTCTAGGAAAAGGTCAGGCTTTGATGCTGACCTATTAAGATGTGAAACAGAACCTACTAGAATGGCTTCTGTAGAGAGTTTCACCCCCCTGGGGATGAAAGAGCCTGTTTACGCTATGAATGTTGATGTAGTACAGTCACCACAGTGGTAACACAGTGAAACAGTATTGTGGTGGCAATAACTAAGGCTTCCTCTTGACTGCCTCCATTGCCACATGGCAGTTATCACTATACTCCATGCTTAGCACTGACACACATTCAAGCTAACTGCCAGAATTTTGTCCCCTGCTCCTGCCATGTAACCCTTGATACTACTAGTCCCCCCTCAGGAAACTGTGTAGCCCTGCTTTAAAAGCCTGAACAATTTTAGCTTCTACAATCTCACCAGATAGACTTCTTCACTTGCTGATTACCCTCCGTGTGAAGTAATGCTTTCTGATTGTTCCCCTTGTCCTGCCCTGCCTCTGTTTGAATGCATGCTCTCTAGTTCTGCTTGCACTCACCAGCTTGAAGAGTTGTAACTGGAATCCTTAGGAGGATGTTGCCTTTTGTGAGGAGGCTGGTTAGGCAAGGACACATCAATTCATCCTACTCCCTTCGCTCTGTGACAGCTCGCCCCAACTATTGGCTCCAGTGTCAATCAGCTCCCACATCAGTTCATCCCCGGACAATTGGCTCCCACTACACATTGCACTCTACTCCAACAACAATTACAGTATGATTTTCACTTCTACAACCCTCAAGTACATTAACTCACCTGGTGGGAGAATTGCAACGACCTGGAGTTTATTTTGCAATATTTATGCTGCATGCAAAATGTCCGGCGATGAATTGACGTGGGAACCGATTGATGTCGGAGCTAATAGTCTGCAGCGAGTTGTCATGGAGTGAAATGACCTGGATGAATTGACATATAACCAGTCAGGGCTTGCTACTGGCTATTGTTAGTCTACATATGCTGGGTAGGCCTGTTTTTTTTTACTTCACACCAAGCTGTCTTCCAGATACAGAGACCACACCATTCTGATTGTTCAAGCAGTGATACACTTTTCTGTGATACAGCACACCCACTGATTGTGTCATCGAAGGCTCATCAAACCTCTTAATTGCCCCTATTTACAGACCCCATCATGGAGCATGCAGTCTATTCATGAATACACACTTCCTGTAAAACAGCACATTTTCACTCTATCTTAGTCCCATAATGAACTGAAACACATTTCTGTAACTTAATTGGCCCTGTGCTCTGACATGGTAAACTCCAGTGACTCTTTTCAGTTGACATAGAAACAAAGAATTTGTCAGCAGAAAAGGACCGCTAGGCCCACATAGTCTGCCCAAGGGTTCTCTGCCTGTTGTAACCTCTGCAGATCCTAACTGGTCTCTGAAAACCCTCACCTCTCCCTGTATCCATACTACTCTGCCCATGTGTCTATCCCATGCATGTTTGAAGCTTTCCACTGTTCTAGCCTCCACAACTTCGCTTGGCAGTCAGTTTCATGCTTCTACCACCCTTTCTGTGAAGAAGTATTTCCTCACATCCTTCCTGAAACTTCCCCCTCCAATTTCATTACATGTCCCCTAGTCCTGGCGCTGGTCTTCCTTTGGAAGAGGCTTCCTCCCTGCACTCTGTTCACCCCTGTGAGTTACCTGAAGGTCTCAACCATGTCACTCCTCACTCTCTTGTCCTAAAGAGTGTACATATTGAGATCCCTCAGCCTCTCCCCATAGGGCTGCCCTTATAATTCCTGCACCATCTTGGTTGCTGTTCTGTGAACCGACTCCGCACTATCAATATCTCTCCTGAGGTTCAGTCTCAAGAACTGAACACAGTACTCCAGGTGGGGGCATACCAGCAAGTGGTACAGTGGCAGCACCAGCTCTCTTCTCCTGCTGGTGATTCTCCACTCTATGCACCTCAACATAGAATTTGTTGGCAGATAAGTACCACTTGGCCCACCCAGTCTGCCCCCTTTATTTCCTGCCTGTACTGTCACTGCAGACCCTATCAGATCTCAGGCTCCTCCCCCATTCTTGCTTCTCTACCAAGATTCCCTTGTGCCTATCCCATGCATGCTTGAAGTCCACCACTGTTTTCACCCCCACTACCTCCGCCGGAAGACTGTTCCATGCATCCACCACTCTTTCACTGACGAATTACTTTCTCACATTACTCCTAAATTCTCCCCTTCCAGCTTTATTGTATGCCCCCCTTGTTCTTATGCACCTTCCCCTTTGAAAAATACTCCTGTCCTATACTTTACTCATCCCCATGAGATATTTTTGGGTCTCTATTTTGTCCCCACTCTCCCTTCTGTCTTCCAGGGTGTACATATTGAGATTCCCTCAATCTCTCCTCATAGAGCTTTTGATGGAGCCCCATACACCATTTTGGTTGTCTCCTCTGAACAGGCTGTACCCTGTCTATGTCCTTCCTGAAATGTGGTCTCCAGTGGCAACACCACCTCCCTCTTTCTGCTGGTGATACCTCTCCCTATGCACCCTAGCATACCACTAGCCCTACCTACTGCCTTGTCGCACTGCCTTGCTGCCTTGAGGTCATCCAATATAATTGATCCAAGGTCCCTTTCCTGTTTGGTAACTGACTCTTCCCCAATTTTATACTCCACTTCTTGGTTAGTGTCTTAGGTCCATGATTTTGTACTTTTTTGCATTCAAACCCAGCTGCCATACCTGTGACCGCTCCTCAAGTTTTCTCAGATCTCTGTATATTCTCCCCATCCCCTCTGGGGTGTCTACCCCATTGCAGTTTTTGGTGTCATCTGCAGAGACATATCTTTCCTTGCAGCTCTTCTGCAATGTCACTTATAAGGACATAAAAGAGGACTGGTTCCAATACTGAGTCTTGAGGCTCCCTGCTCGGCACTCTCCCATCTCCCATGTGAGTGCCATTTACCACTACCCTCTGTCACCTATCCATCATCCAATTTTGTACCTAGTTTACCAACTTAGGATCCACCCCCAAACTGCCCAGTTTCCCTGTGAGCTTCCTATGTGGTACGGTATCAAACTCCTTGCTGAAGTCTAAGTTAGTCATATCCACTGCCCCACCCTGATCTATTTCCCTGGTCACCCGGTCAAAGAAGTTGATCAGGTTCATCTGATATGACCCCCCGTGAATCCATGCTCCTTGGGTTCCGTAACCCACTGGAATTCAAAATACTCCCTAAGCCTTGCCTTTAAAAGTGTCTCCATTAACTTCCCCACCACTGATATCAGACTGATTGACCTACAGTTGCCAGCCTCCTCCCTGCAGCCACTTTTTTTATTTTAGTCTTTGGTAACTGGGTAAGGCCCACTAGGCACAAGTGCCTGTTTTCAGGGGTGACCTGGGAGCACTGGGCGGTTAAGTAACTTGCTCAGAGTCACACAGTATGCAAGTGGAGGTTGTGAGAATCCAACCCAGGC
This sequence comes from Neoceratodus forsteri, assembly GCA_016271365.2. Classification (NCBI taxonomy): domain Eukaryota; kingdom Metazoa; phylum Chordata; order Ceratodontiformes; family Ceratodontidae; genus Neoceratodus; species Neoceratodus forsteri. The sequence continues at coordinate 1,399,005,009 of CM028131.1, read as the reverse complement.
CTTGTCTGCTGGATGTACCAAGCTCATTCACAGCTCGTTACTCTAACCTCTAGGCTATACTGCCTAGAGGTTAGAGTAATGGGACTACATCTGCTCTCATCCAGTCCTCTGGAACCACTCCTGTTACCACTGAGTTGTTGCATAGGGCTGCTAGAGGTGGATCCAGTACCTCCCTGAGCTCTCTCAGCACCCTCGAGTGTACCCTTTCCGACCCCATAGCTTTGTCCACTTTCAGCTTGTCTCCTCTGTGGATGGACTTGTGCCTACCTCCCTCTCCCAGTGTTCCTGTTGCTTGTATGCAGTCTGTTCTCCTCCCCTTCTACTGTAAAGACTGAACAGATGTATTTGTGCAGGACATCTGATTTTTCCGGATACTTCTCTGCACAGTCCTCCTTGCACTTCTTAACCTCACAACCCCTCAACTTGTCTAATTCTTTTCACTTTATGTACTGAAAGACAGTCTTTTCAAAGTCTTGTCCCCCTTTGTTACCTCTTTGGCTACCCTTTCCTCAGTCTGTGCCTTTGCGCCACTCGTCACTTTCCCTGCTTCCCTCTGCTTTCTTGGTACACCTCCCTGTCCTCTTCTCTTTGCATCCTTTTGTAATTCCTGAATGCAATCCTTTTAGCCCTTGCAGGCACTTCCCTTGAGAATCATAATGATCTCTTTCCTTCTGTTTTTGCTCACTTCTTTTCCACAGAGGTTTGTTGCCTTCACTATACCATCCATTAATTTGGCCACTGTTCCTCCACCCACCCATGCCCCAGTTGGGTCATCTCTCATCTCCGTAGCATTCACTCATTTTTTATCAAATATGCCATCCTGAAGTCAGGACACTTGTCTTGTGTGGTTTGCTTCTGCTGCCATCCTTATGCTGAATAATAATAATAATAATTTTATTTATAGGGCGCCTTTCAAGTATCAAGGCACTATACATAATAACAATTAAAACAGGCATCATAAAAAATACAAGCAAACCAAACAATTAAAACGATCAATATTCAGGGAATGCTATTTCCCATAAAAAGGTCTTTAGACCCCTGTTAAAACCCTCCACAGAAGTGCACTCCCACAACCGATGGGGTAGAGAGTCCCAAAGGGTGGGGGCAACATATGAGAATGCCCAAGCACCAGAAGATTTTAAATCCCCCCTTGGAACCTCTAGCAACCCCTCATCGGCTGAGCGGAGAGATCGATCAGGGTGATAAGGAACCAGAAGTACTTTCAGATAGGCTGGGCCCAGATCATGTAGGGCTTTGAAAGTCAGCAAGCCAACTATAAAGGTGATCCGCCACTGAATTGGCAGCCAGTGCAGTTCGCGCAGCACCAGAGTAATATGACAGCATCTTCTAGACCCCGTCAAAAGCCGGGCTGCAGCATTCTGCACTAGCTGCAGGTGACAGATTTCAACCCCAGAAAGCCCTAGATAAAGGGAGTTGCAATAATCCAGGCACGAGAACACGAAGACATGGACTAAAGTAGGCAGGTCAGCAGACGGAACAAGATGCTGAATCCTGGCAATATTCCTAAGATGATAAAAGGAAGTCTTGATGACTGCTGACACCTGTGAATGCAGTGTCAACCTATCGTCAAGCACTACCCCCAGGTTCCGCACCCGTTCAGAGGTTGGGAGAGAAACGCTACCAAGAAAAATTGCACAGGATGCAACACTACCCGATCCCCCCATCTGTCAGCCTGGGGCCCACAACCAGTACCTCAGTCTTATCCGAGTTCAACCTCAGCCAGCTGGAATTCATCCACTCCTGGATTTCTCTTAGACAGCTATTGAAGACCAAGAGAGCTCCCTCCTGGTCGGGGGCAAAAGAAAGATAGAGCTGGGTATCATCTGCATAACAGTGAAACCTCAGTCAATAGTTCCTTACAATGTCTCTGATGGGTAGCATGTACACCGCAAATAACATGGGTGACAATACTGAAACCTGAGGCACCCCACACAACAAAGCCGTTGAATCTGAGGAAAAAACCCCAGACACAACCCTTTGTGATCTCCCAGTGAGGAATGAAGTGAACCATCTTAAGACGGTTCCAGATATTCCACAAAGCAGCCTCGGGCGTTCCATCAACATCATGTGATCTACAGTGTCAAATGCTGAAGAAAGGTCGAGGAGAACCAAGATGGAATGGCTCTTCCGATCTCTAGCCATCAAGAGATCATTGAGCACCCGAACCAGCGCTGTCTCAGTACTATGTCTTTTATGAAATCTGGACTGGAGGGGTTCATAGATGTCGTGGATGGTCAAATGGTCCTCCAGTTGTGCAGCCACTACCTTCTTGATCACCTTCCCAACAAAGGGAAGGTTAGAGATAGGTCTGTAGTTTTCGAGACAGTCAGGGTCCAAGGTAACTTTCTTCAAGAGGGGTGTCACCACCACCTCTTTCAGGGAGCTAGGAAACTCACCAGATTCCAAGGAGCACCTGACTATCTGCACAAGGACAGGACCGATGGTATCAATACAACCCAGAATAAGGGAGGTCGGTCCAGGATCCAAACTTCAGCATGTAGGGCGCATATGCTGGATGATACTCATGACATCCATGAACTCCAGTTGGCTGAAGGAGCTCCAGGAAAACCGAGGCACTGTGATCTCACACCAGTCCACGGCCGCTCCCCTAGACTGTGATGGCAACAGTTCCGCCCTAATGTCAGCCACCTTATTTGCAAAGAACCGAGCAAGCTCATCGCACTCCAATTGCGAAAAAGCTTTCCGAACTTGCAGATAGGCTGGGTTGCACAGTATGTCCACAGTTTGAAACAGCTGAGCTGGTCGATTCCAAGCAACCGCGATCTCCCTGGACAGGAATTCTGCCTTCTTACGGGTGATAGCAGATTGATAGACCGAATAATGATCCATCAGTCTAAGGTGGTCAGCATCAAGGGTGGACATTCGCCAGCAACGCTCTAACCTTCACCCCTGTCTCTGCATCTCCCTCAATGTCCTATCAAACCAAGGGGACTTGGGGCGAAGGGAGAGGGGGCGAACGTGAACTGGAGCAATAGAATCCAGAGCCCCCACCACGGCTATATTATAAGCTGACGCGAGGGTCTCTGGATCACTGCTTGCCAACGTGGGAGACAAGAGGTCAAGCACTGCTGCAAGGCCTTGGGAATCTATGTCCCGCAAAGGGCGGTACCTAACCAACTCCACAGGGGATGGCCTTCTAGAGGGGGTGCAAAAACTAAACCCCACGGTGTAATGGTCTGACCACCCAATGGGTTCCACCCCCACATCGGATGCCTCGACCCCCAGGAGGAAGATCAGGTCCAAAGAGTGTTCAAATTTATGTGTAGCGGAGGAAACCACCTGTGTAAGGCCCAGCGTTGAACCACAATGTATGGCGATTGCTGGTCCCCATGTGACATCCCACCTTGATGTCTGCAATACTGTCCCTGTTTGTGAGCACCAGGTCTAGTATTGCCCCATCATGGGTGGGCTCCGTAACTTGTTGCTTGAGAAATGACCACTGCAGGGAATCTAGGTTGTTCCTGTTTCTTGCCAAGGCCATGGCTTGGAGGCTCCAATCTACATTCGTCAAACTGAAGTCCCCCACTAGTAGTACCTCTCATTTTATTGCCATTGTGCTGATGGTTTCCCCCAGTGCTTTATCCAGTTCTTCCCCATGTTGGAAGTCTGTATATCACCCCAGTTTGAAAGGTGGCTCTGGCTCCTGTCTGCAGTATGACCAACAGCACCTCCATCTCCTCCCCTTCCCCCTGGTCTCCTTGCTTTCTGTCACTTTGATACCCCCCCCCCCCACATACAGTACATTCCTTCCTCGCTTTTCCCACCCTGTCCTTTCTGAACTGAGTATAGCCTGGTATGGCCATGTAACAGTTGTGGTTGCCGGTGCACCATGACTCAGCAATGGCCACAATATCCAGGTCTGCCTCTGTCATGATGGCCTCTACTGTAGGTCTGGAATTTTATTTCTAATACTCCTTACATTTGCACACATGGCCCTTCAGCTCTTATTCCCCCTTTACAAACAGAGGTGAAAAAGAAGTAAGTGCCTCAGCTGGGACTTGAACCTAGGCTGCCCAGAATACCATTCTGATTGAGCTAACCAGCTGCGCCACTGAGACAACTGGAACCTGGGCTGTCCCTGAGCATGTTACTCAATGTGGTGTACATATTACTCAGCGTGGTTTGCTTATTTATGGAACACATACAAACAGAGGTGAGAAAGAAGTATGTGTTCTATAAATATGCACACCACACTCCTGTATGATTGTTACAAGTAAATATTTGTGTTGCCATTAGGTTGTTCATTTGAGAAAGGGTAATGTGCTCGAGGACAGCCCAGGTTCCAGTTGTCTCAGTGGTGAAACTGGTTAGTGCAATCGGAACAGTATTCCAGGTGGCCTGGGTTCAAGTCCCAGCTGAGGCACTTACTTCTTTCTCACCTCTGTTTGTATGTGTTCCATACTTATTTCCCCATTGTCTGCAACCCCACTTCCTCCACTTGTGCCCCGTCTCCTTTTCCCCCCTCTCTTTTTGCAACTTTTGTTCTGTCCCCCTTGTCCTCCACTTCACTGCTGTTCCCATTATCCTGCTCCCTGGGGGATCCTCCTCCTCCTCTCGACTCCTCCCTTCCTACTGCTTCAGTCTGTGGGGGGCAGTTCATGCTTCCCTTTCCTTGTGCCACCCCCCCTCAGCTAGTTTAAATGTAAGCCCCCCCTTCTAGGGGTATCCAGATGGTAAAAAGGTGGGGGGCAGTATACAACCCTATCAACACAGTCCAAAGGCAGAAGAAATGTGCTCATTACCTGGTTCTTCTGATGGCAGTGGGTGGACCCCACTTCAAAGCGAGCAGGAGCACTTCTTAGATGTAACTGTTGGGCTGCAGAGGCAAGGGTGGTTAGCAGGCACAAAATGCACAGTTAAAATTGATTAAATCCACTGTCCGCTCTGGAATCAAAATGCAACAAACAGGTTTAATGAACAAGAAAGTTAATGAACCACTCCATGGAGCATGGGGGGTAACACATTCAATTGTGGCATCCACAGGCAGACACCAGAGTTTTCTGCAACAGTCCTTTGTGCTAACAGACTAAATTATTTCATGCAGTAATCCCTCACGCCAACATGGCTACATTCCTGGCAGCAGCAATGCAGCGGGCCGAAACAGGCCACACGTACAGGTAGCTTGTACTTTCACATCACATTACATTCCTCTTCCCTTCCAGTTCTGTACACAGGCCTATCTGGCTCACTTTCCATTCCTTGCTTCTCAAACACTATTCATTCCACTAAGGACTATGATGGCAAGAGATGTTTCTACTGTTCCAATCCTTCCCATACACTTTCTTCACGGGGGTGGGTTTACTATTCACTTTATGGAGCATTTCTTCCAATTCAAGGTCTTAAATCAATCAAAACTGGTGTTCTTTTGTAAAAACAGAACCACCAAAGATCTTCCGGATACCCAATCACTGAAGCCATGTGCCTAGAATGGTTCCCCCAGAGTCTATCCTGGCCTCGAAACCAATAGCACTTCCTCTTCTGCAGCGATTCCAGTTTCTGGACTGCCTTCACCCAGGGGACTAATTGCCATGCCACACAGAGCACCCAGACAGTCTGCCACCCCACTGGGGTCGCAACCAACCATTACCCACATGGACCTTTCCCTGCCTCCACAGGCAGCTCAGCATGGGAGTTCCAACTCTGCGGTGGCCTCCAGCCAGGGAAAAAAGTGTAGTGCTGCCACCACTACACCAACAGTTCAGGCTGCCACCTCTGGACTGTGCCACAGGCCCAATCTGCCATAGCAGGCCCACCCACAGTACACACTCTGACTCCACGTTCTGCACTCGTCCACGGGTGATGCACTACTTCAATTACAAGGCTCCATTGGTGCTTACCCTACCAAGGTGCTGAAGTTCATTTGGCGGGCCTTCAAAATTGTTCTACTCCCCGGGCTTCAGCTCCCAATCGCACCGGCAGACCCTAGTCCTTCAGCTCCAACTCCTCCCTCTTCACTCTCATTTCCCAAACTGCCGCACTCCTCATACGCGGATCTTCAAGGGAGGAGGGCAGAGGTGGCAAGCGGCCCACCTCGGCCCCGCCACAGCCCTCTGGCTGAACTTGAGGTCTGACCCCCCGGACTCTTCTCCCCTCCCCAGGTCTCTCTCTCTCTCTCTCTCTCCCCCTTTGGAGCCAAAATCCCCCTCTCTATATACCTCTAAGGATGGGGCCCCCTGCTGCCAGCAACATGCCCTACATCCCAGACCTGATGGCACCACACTCTTTCCCTCACTCCCTAGCTACATCTAGCAACCAGAATTAACTAGTAAGTGAACAAAGGGTGCTTACATAAATGTTCATCAAAGTACAATTTAAACCTTCCACTGAGGACTACAGTTCTCCTCTCAGATGGATGCAGGCCATCAACTCTATACAGGCCCATATCCATCCAGTTTGGTCCCCAGTCCTCCATGCAGGCAAACCCCTCTTCTCTGCACCATTCCTTCAATGATGATTTGAAGATCCTAGTATGGCGTACCCTATCCTCTCCCCACTGGTCGTAGGCATGCAGCACCTCAGCGAAAGCCACTGTGTGTTCTACTTGCCTTACACCACTCCTCAGTTACTGAACTCTCCCTGCACAACCACAGTCTTCTCCCTTCCTAGGTCATTAATCCCCAGGTGGGCAATGACATCCAGTCCCCCCACCCTAGCGATCCTTAGGATCTGCTGCCCATTCCCTCCTAGCTGTGGCACCAGGTAGGCATCTTACCTCTGTAAGCCCCCTCTCATTTGAGAGGGGCTTAGGCTCATCTTAGGGACCCCTCCTCCTTCTTTTTTTCCCCTGGAGAGTTAGACCTTTTAGTGCTTTGGGGGAAGTAATTCCTGCTGGCTGCCACTTGGGGCAGCAGAGATGTGAGTATATATAGAGGGAGCAAAGAGAAGTTTGGGAGTTCGGAGTTCGGAGTTCGGAGAGAGAGAGAGAGAAGAGGAGAGCCTAGTGGGCATTGCAGCAGGACAGTGTGAAGGGGGTGGGTTCCTCCCCTTCCACTAGGTAGGTCAGCCAGTTCAGCGGTGAAGCACCAGGTTCCTGGGTTCTGGGCTTCCGATGGAGGTGGTAGGTAGCTACAGATGTGGCTGTTTTGGGTCCAGGATCAGGGGTGCTGGGGGGAGGAGAGCAATGTCAGGTAGAGTAGGTAGGGCCCTGGGGGACGGCTATGGGACTCAGGTCAGTGGTCCAGCTTCCTGGGCTGTCAGGGCTGCAGAGGCAGTGGCAGTGCTTCTGCAGAAGAAGGGGTCTGGTGGCAGCAGTCCTCTCTTTTCCCACATGGCAGGGCAGCCCAGATGTAAGTGAAGGGGCTGGGGGAGCCTTTACCAGATGTGGAGTCTGTTTGGAGAGACAGGCCCCAGGATGCTGGATGGATTTGCCCAGGTGGGTTCTCCAGGGTATGGAGGCCCTTTTGGTTCCCCGTGTTGGTCAGCTCTTCTCGAGCACAGGAGGAGTATGTAAGGGAGATTTTTTGTGACTGGTGGAGCTACCCTGGTCAGTGGGTTAAGCAGGGGCGGCCTTGCGGTGGTAGCCAGGAGACTGAGAGGCTGCAAAGAATGGAGTGGGCCTGGGTGAGCTGGTGTAGGCAGGACAAAGACCAGGACTTCAGAGTGTTTACAAGGTATGATGGTAGCTAGGGTATTAGCAGGCTGCACCATCCATGTCCCTTGGGCTGGGAAAGAGAGCCAGGAAACAGATTATGGAGAAGCTTTCTGCTTTTCAAGGCAGAGAGTGAGGGAGTTCCTCACTGAGAAAAGTGGAGAGCCCTAAGGAGAATAAGGTGAAGCTTTAAGGCAGGTACTTACCAGTGCTGCAGGGGTTTAGGTTTATGGAGCTTCACGGTCTGAGTTATCTAAGAGTCTTTGTGTCCTCGGTAAAAGAACTGGCGCTGTGTCTTGAGCTGTAACAAATCTTTCTCTGCCTAGGACACAGTCTGAAAGTAATGTCACATTTCAAACTGGGATCTTGTAAAATGTTTATGTAACCCCTACAAATGGGGGTTCCCGAAAAGTCTTCCTCGAGCTTGCCTAAATGCTCAATGCCAGGCTGGTGTCCTGCTTTTTAGCAGTTTAAATGTGATTGCCAGAGAGTGTCTGTATAGCCTCTGTGCACTGTCTCTTTAAGAGCTGCCTGGATTGCAGTCATAACTAATCTGAGAGGGAGCTCTGCTGAAAGATGTAACTATTTGCTGAAAATCATTTAAAGTGATAATGATAATGTAGTTTGTTTAACCTGCCTTCTTTGCAGCAAGGACTGTTTTGTTTATCTCCACTATCTTGGTCCTGGACTGCGAATTGGACCAATCAGTTCTGGTGGGACCTAAAATGGAGTCAGACTACAGGAGCTGTCTGGAGTAAAAATCTGTAGGAATTGTAGTTTTGGGCTTTTGGCACCTTTTTGAACCGGAAGAGGTAGCCTTTGTTGTGGCTGACAGACAGATCAGCCAACCAAACCTTTTGGATTCTTGGGAAAGTCCCTGGTTTGCTGGCAGTTGAATCAGATCTCAGTTGGGAGCTGAAGAAGCAGGAGCTTGAGATAGTCTCTGTGGAAAGGCCTGAGTTTTGGCCTGCATGCCTGCCTGCTGCCCCGAGAGGGAGAAGAGAATCAGTTCGGACTGAATCTGAGTTTGTGAGAATGAAGTAAGTCACTGAGTTGTGACTAGGATCAACCTGAAGAAGACTGAAGATTTTGCTGAATGCGATTGGCCTGTCAGGATTTCCAGCTGCTTTTGAATCCCTGGTTTGTGCAAAGATTTTGTGATTGTGACCGGAGAGAGGTTTGCCTGGTACTGTAGAATTTCCTTATGTGTAAATGTGCTGTGTATTGAAAGTGGGTTGTGATTTGGTTCCCCACCGTGTGAACTGTGTTCTGCTTGCTGAAAGCTTTATCCAACCTAATCGGACTGAATCCGCGTTCATTTCCATTCGGCCTGGGCCATGCTATGCTGGCCCTGCCAGACTACCCCACTGCACAGAGAACGCCACCGACGAGAGACCTGCCTGGGGATCAGCCTCCCTGCTCCAAGCTTGAACAGGAATGACGCCTCGGCGAATCATGTGGACCCTGCTTCTTCTGGCACTCCAGATTAACCACCTGCTGTCTCGATTTTCATCCAGCCTGTGTCCAGTATTGGGTATTGTGAGTAATCATCAGTGTAGCTCCCTGCAACAACAGCCTAATCTAAAAGTGTGTCATCTGATTGTCTTGTAGTTTTCTTTTCACAAACTGAGCCCTCCAGCTCCAGATTACAAATAGTGTGTGTTGTGCATGTTGTTTTCTTCCATCACAGGGCCCCAACCAGCTGCAACATTCCTGGCTAGCCCACCATTCTCCATCTGGGTACCCAGAGTGTGTGACTGTTTATGGACCCTGAAGTGCATGCATAACTGTTTGATTGATAGAGCCTTTAAGCAAATTAACCTGATTACGCCCAAGTACCTTAAACAAATCAGATCTAACTCTTTTTTGCATGTACCCTGACTGTGGTTCCAGTTTGTGCAAGAGTACTGTACTGCTGTTATTTGCTGTGTATAACCTAATTTTACAGGGGGTCTCCAGGGCCAAGCCAGAGGAAAGCCCTGGTGGTAAGTGCAAACAGTGTGGGTACTTAGGTGGGGTATCAGGGGTATTGATCATTTGGGGCTCAGGTGAATAAAATTGACTGTTTTTGGTGAAAGAAATTTGGAGTCACAGTTTTTATTTGTAAATAACGATCTAATCGAATAATAATTCTTAAGTTTCAACATTCCCCATGAGTTTGCTTTCAGAGGTTTATTTGAGGTCCTGGATCCTTGCATCTCTGAGGCCTGTGAGGGTCCAAGAGGCTGAGATATGGAGAAGAACTAGAGCAGCGGTCCCTCTTTTCAGTGAATCCTGGAGTGTAAGTGCCAGTTTCCTGCTAGAGAAGCCTGGGGACCAGATGATTAGAAGACGTCCCAAGGTAGGCTGCATTTATTCCATGAATTTTATTGAGAAAGTCTGGTGAGATTTCTGTGCTGTAGACCCCCTTCCCTCGGAACAGTGGAAGCCTAAATGATTGGGGGAAGGGATTGCTACACATGGGGGCTCATCTGGAATTTCCTACACCCCAGAAGATAAATTTGCCCGAAATTCCAGAGTGGAGGTGCTGGTGGGCCATCCCACCATTTCCAGGCCATGTGGCGCATTAAAAAATACAGTGGTGGTGGTGTGGGGTTTAGGCCTAAACTGAAGATAGGCCTCAGCTCTCCTGGTGTGGTGCCTGCACATGTTCCTGCTGGTCACATGATGCTGTCCAACCTTGTGATTGGCTGGTGGCCTGTGAGGAGGAGAACAGACCTATGGTTCAGGCACCATCTTGCAGCGGTGGATTGGAGAGAAGGTGGTTGCTGCTTGGAGAGCTGAGAGAGGAGAAAGAGCAAACTGGAGAACTGCTTGACAGAAAAAACAACAACAATTTTCATTGCCCTTCTTGGGAGTAAAGTTTTGAGAACTGTTTTAGAAGGCAAAAAGAGAGAGATCAGTTGAGCAATTGGATGGAACATTATTAAAGGATGACAAGCAGGGGTTTCAAAGTGGAAGAAGAAGAAGAAGCTTCCCTCCTGGAGAAACCATTAGCCACGGTGCCGGTGTCGCTCCTGTCATGGCTATGGCAGGCAGGAGGAAAGGGACATGCTGAGGACCGTTGTATCAGATGTGGGTACAGGGGGAAGGCATACTGAGACTGCCTGTGTGTTCTTTATGCTCCAGCTCTTCCCCGGAGGAATTTTTGACCATGCACCGCCAGTTTGCCATTGGGGATATCCTCCCAGCATTTCAGAAGGGTCTTCTTGAGTGTGGTCACAGGAAAGTGTGCAAGATGTAGCTATGGAGAGGCTCTCACTTCAGGATCCATCCCAGGAGGATCCTAGGCCCAAAGTTTCCTCCTCAGCTGTGGTGGTGGAGGCATAAGAGGAGAACAATGTGGCTGAGGCAGTGAAGCCAGAGGGTGGTGAGGAGCACAGCTGTCTGCCCTACTCCTTGCCACTGGCTGCCAACTATCCCCATGGCAGAGGGAGGGAGGGGAAGGGGTCTGAGAAGTCTTAAGCGTGATCCCCCTGGGTTCAAGGGAACCCCCTCTGAGGCCCCTGTCTGGTGGCAGCCCATCGGCCCAGTCAGAGAAGTCGGAGGTCTCAACTCCACCCAAGACTAGTACAGTGATTAAGTTGAGTGGACCCCCTTGTGAATGCCAAGCATGTTCATCATGAGAAAGGAAATTCCAGCAGATGAGGAGGACTTGGATGATGAAAAGTGGCTTGGCAAGAGGTTTGAGTTTTCTGAGTATGAGATCTACAGAGTCATCCGTAAGCCATATCACCGGCCTGTGATCATGTTAACTGACCACACCCCACACCTCCCAATCCGTGCTAAGGCCCTCCGGACCAGGATGAATTATCTGAATAAGATTGACCCCTTAAATATTGTCTACCAAAAAGGGGTCTGGCTAGAACCAGGTATGGCTTGTAGGGCCAGCGTGAGAGATTTGTCAGAATGGAACCAGGCAGAGAGATGGGCCAGAAGGAGAATGCATATTGAGTAACCATCTCTGGAATATCCCCATGTATCCAAGTCAGTGTGGGACATAATTGAGGAGATGACAGAAGAGTGGGTGTATAAGGAACAACTGAAAAGACTCAAGCATCACCGTGGATATGGAGGTCGTCCTTCTCAACAACTGTTCCAAAAGGCCTGGGCAATATGCCATACTGCACCGTGGTCTGGAATGACTTTGTTTAAAAACCTTGCCTTGGTGCAGGACTTGGCTGGGAGTCATATGAAGCACTGTATTGTGGCCAAGGGTTCTTTAGGAGATAACACCACAAAGCCAAATCTAGACTTCTATTTGCCACGTGGCTGGGGTCCTGCCACCTGAGCCCCCGTGAAAGACTTATAGAATGTGCCAGGAAGAAGGCTCACCAGAATGGTTTATGGTAGCCGCATGGTAACAGACTGAATTAGTAATAAACAGACTGATGAGTGTCCATATTGCTCAAGGAAGATTTAATAATAGCTTTAAAATCTTTACACTTAAGATGGTGTTTGCTGGTATGACTGTGAGTGTGAATGTGTGTGTGAATGGAGAATGGTTTTTGAAACTCTTTTATTATAGCTAGGTAACATGTTTGTATTGGTGGGAGGTATAATAAGGGGTTTAAGGGAGAAGTGTTACTACATGTTTCTACCTCACTTGTGTATATACTGTAAATGTTGATTAAGATGTTCTTCTTAGGGCTAGATGGTAACTGTCGTCTTAAAAGTGGGAAAAATGTTCTACTATGTTTTTTTTTTTCAAATGTTTTAGAACATCCTGGCACAGGTAAGGTAGAATATATTTTATATTTAGGTAAAGTTAGGTACGTGGTGTCAGGGAGGGCCCTCCCATGGGCTAAACTGTAGTGGGAACCCTCTCAGCAGGCCGGGGAGATGTGCATGCCTGGTTTGTTGGTTGGGGTCTACTTGGGCCCTCTGTTATCATTCCCAGGAGGGAATGATTTCTTGAGTGGGTGGAAGAGTGTAAGCTCCCTCTCATATGAGAGGGCTTAGGCACACCTTAGGGACCCCTCACCCTTACTTTTTTCCCCCCTGGAGAATTAGGCCTTTTAGTGCTTTGGGGGAACTAATTCCTGCTGGCCACCACTTGGGGGCAGCAGAGATGTGTGTACATATAGATGGAGCAAAGAGAGGTTTGGGAGTTCAGAGGGAGAGAGAGAAGAGACTGGCAGGCACTGCAGCAGGGCTGTGTGAAGGGGGGGGGGGGCCCCTTCCGTTAGGCAGGTTGGCCAGTTCAGAGGCGAAGCGCTGGGTTCCTGGGTTCTGAGGGTGGTGGTAGGCGGCCACAAATGCGGTCATTTTGGGTTCTAGGTCCCTGGGGTGCTTGGGGGAGGAGTACAGTCTCAGGTAGAGTAGGTTAGGCCCCAAGGGATGGCTATGGTACTCAGGTCAGTGGTCCAGCTTCCTGGGCTGTCAGGGCTGCAGAGGTAGTGGCAATACTTCTAGAGAAGAAAGGGACTGGTGGCAGTGGTCCTCTCCTTTCTTGCATGGCAGGGCAGTCCAGGCATAAGTGAAGGGGCTGGGGAGCCTTTACCAGATGTGGGGTCTGTTTGGAGGGACAGGCCCTGGTGTGCCAGATGAATTTGCCCGGGTGGGTTCTCCAGGGTATGGAGGCCCTTTAGGCTCCCCATGCCAATTAGCTCTTCTCGAGCACAGGAGGAGTATGTGAGGGAGACTTTATTTGGCTGGCGGAGCTGCCCGGGTCAGTGGGTTGAGTAGTGGAGGCCTTGCGGTAGTAGTCAGGAGATCAAGAGACTGCAATGAATGGAGTGGGCCTGGATGAGCTGGTGTAGGCAGGACAAAGACCCCTTCCTATACTCAGCCCTGGGGATTCTGTGCCCTAGGCACATGATCTTGCGCTTTTTGGTATTGAATTCCAACTGCCATGTCTTTGACCACTCCTCTAGTTTTCTGAGATTCCTGAGCATTGCCTCCACTCCCTTTTGGGTGTCCACCCTATTGCAGATCTTGCTATTGTGTGCAAAAAGGCAGACCTTCCCCTACAGCTCCTCTGCAATGTCCCATATGAAGATATTGAAGAGGACTGGTCCCAGCACTGAACCCTGTGGAACCCCACTGATCACCCCGTCCTCTCTGAGCATGTGCCGTTTATCACTACCCTTTTTTCCCCCACCTCTAAATTGGTCAGTTTCCTAGTCAGTCTACTATGCAGCACAGTGTCAAAGGTCTTGCTGAAGTCTAGATAGGTTATGTCCACTGCCCTCCCCTGGTCTATTTCTCCCTTCACCTAACTCTATTAGATCCATTTGGCATGACCTCTCCCCCATGAACCTGTGCTGCCTGTGGTCCTGTCTTCACTTAGGTTAACCCACCTGCTGGACCCTAACATTGAGGCCCTGTACACATTAGCAAGTAAGATTTGTTCTGTTTTTAAAAACATTTTCTAAACATTTTTAAACTCACCACAGCAGCCTGTCCAGATCAGTCTTCAACCGAGTTTTAACTCTGTTATACCACAGCTGACTCCCGTCCGCATCTGCCTCCAGTAATGTTTTTAAAAACGGGTCCTCCGCGACTGTAACCCGCTTCCTAGAGGAGCAATATACAGACATACGTCCGCATTATCAAGTAACACGATTTCGCATCATAAAACATTTTTAAAACCGGATTTAAGCCTAGCTTTCTTCAGGGTTTTAGCACGGTTCACTAACACACTTTCAAACCGTGCTTTAATGTGGACAGGCACCGTGTTTGCGCTAGTTAAAACGTTTTAAGCACCTTAAAATGTTTTAATTAGCCTGATGTGTACAGGGCCTAAGCCAAACAGCCATTTTCATACTTTACTTTATAACATGGCTAAGAACATAGCCACCTGGCTGATAAGGTAGTTCATAGCTTTTAGACAGCAAGAAATATGTCACGTGGCACATGGTTGCCCAATCTTCCTATTGGCTGCCTTTCTTTTGGCCACTGTTAGTTTTGTAAGACCATTCAAAAACAAGTCACTTTACAAGTGTAAATGTCCCAGTTTCATTTAAAATAGCAGGTTTTATGAATTGTAGCAAACAAGGTGTAATATAGCCTGCTACAGGAAGTGCAATGCATTTTATACAGGAACAGCATGCCGTCCTTTCAATTTTAGGGTAGGTGAACACTTGAGGACTATTGCCAAGGGCAATCCCAATAATGCCTTGGTAAATCATATAAATCATATAAATTAATCAAGGGATAATGAGGACCAAATTTTCAAGTTTTGTGGGATATAAAAGGTTCACCACACTCTGGGAAAAGAAGTACCTCCTAATGTTACCCCTGAATTTACCACCTTTGAGCATCAGGGTTTGTCCCCGCATCCTTCTGGAGTGCACCAAGTCAAACATTTCTGTCTGTTCAACCTTGTTGATCCCCTTGAGTATGCAGAAGACTGAAATTATGTCACCCTCAGCCTCCTTTTCTCCAGCAAGAACAAGATAAGGGGCCCCACCTTCGTGGCTTTTATCCTCCATACCCCAGATCATTTTGGTGGCCCTGCGTTGTACCACCTCGACTGCCTTAGTGTCTTTTTGTATTGGGAAGCCCAGAACTACACACAATACTGCAGGTGGGGTCTAACTAGGGCCTTATAAAGTGGCAGGATTACTACCCCTGACCAGTGACTTGTAAAGTGGTAGAATTACTTCCCCTGACCAGGGTCTTGTAAAATTGCAGGATTACTTCCCCTGATCAGGGCCTTGTAAAGTGGCAGCATTACTTCCCCCTAACCAAAGCCCTGTAATATGGCAGGATTACTTCCCCTGACCAGGGCCTTGTAAAGTCACAGGATTACCTCCCCCTGACCAGTGCCTTGTAAAGTGGCAGGATAATTTCTCCTGACCAGGGTCTTGTAAAGTGGCAGGATTACCTCCCCTAACCAGGGCCTTGTAAACTGGCAGGATTTCTACCCCTGATGAGGGCCTTGTAAAGTGGCAGCATTACTTCCCCTGACCAGGGACTTGTAAAGTGTCAGGATTACTTCCCCTGACCAGCGCCTTGTAAAGTGGCAGGATTACTTTCCCTGACCAGGACGTTGTAAAGGGGAAGGATTACTTCTTCCTGACCAGGGCCTTGTAAAGTGGCAGGATTAATTCCCCTGACCAGGGCCTTGTAAAATCACAGGATTACTTCCCCCTGACCAGCGCCTTGTAAAGTGGCAGGATTATTTCCCATGACAAGGGTTTTATAAAGTGGCAGGATAACTTCCCTTGAAAAAGGTTTTGTAAAGTGGCAAGATTACTTCCCCTAACCAGTACCTTGTAAAGTGGCAGAATTACTTTCCTTGACCAAGGCCTTGTAAACTGGCAGGATTACTACCCCTGAACAGGGCCTTATAAAGTGGTAGGATTACTCCCCCTAACCAGGGCCTTGTAAAGTGGCAGGATTACTTCCCTTGATGAAGGCCTTGTAAAGTGGCTAGATTATTTCCCCAAACCAGTGCCTTGTAAACTGGCAGGATTACTAGCCCTGACCAGTGCCTTGTAAAGTGGCAGGATTACTTCCCCTGACCAGTGCCTTGTAAAGTGGAAGGATTACTTCCACTGGCCAGGGCCTTATAAAGTGGCAGGATTAATTCTCCTGACCAGCACCTTATAAAGTGGCACTGTGGCAGGATTACTACATGTGAACAGGGTTTTGAAAAGTGGTAGGATTACATCCCCTGACCAGGGCCTTGTAAAGTGGCAGGATTACTTCCCCTGACCAGGGCCATGCAAAATCACAGGATTACATACCCTGACCAGGGCCTTGTAAAGTGGCAGGATTACTTCCCCTGACCAGCGCCTTATAAATTTGCAGAATTACGTCCCCTGTCCAGGCCCCTGTAAAGTGGCAGGATTATTTCCCCTGACGAGGGCCTTATAAACTAGTAGGATTACTTCCCCAAATCAGGGCCTTGTAAAGTGCAATCCCCAAGGAAGTGGTGTGCCCTCAAACAAAGAACAAGGAGACAAAAATCACAGATCCCCACAGGACCCCCTTGAAAAATCGGACAGAGTCGAGGCGCTAGGGCCAAGCATTGCACCATTGTTACCTGCTCAGTCACTAGACACTTCAATAAACCATTTGGTTTTGATCTGTGATTTCTGCCTCCATGTCCTTCCTTTGAGTGCCTACCCCGTACTTGGGAATTGCATGTTGTGTAAGAGGTGAGCCACCTCTGTTGGTTTTGCACCGGATTCTCTTTTCTCTGCTCGCAGCTTTCCTTTGGAGGGCCTTGTGAAGTGGCAGGATTACTTCTTCTGAGCAGAGCCTTGTAAACTAACAGGATTATTTCTCTTTACCAGGGCCTTGTAAAGTGGCAGGATTACTTCCCCTGACAAGAGCCTTGTAAAGTGGCAAGATTAGTTCCCCCGAGCAGGGTCTTGTAAAGTGGTAGGATTACTTCCCCTGAGCAGGACTTGTAAACTGGTAGGATTACTTCCCCTGATCAGGGCCTTGTAAAGTAGTAGAATTACTTTCCCTGACCAGGTCCTTGTAAAGTGGCAGACTTATGTCCCCATACCAAGCCCTTGTAAAGTGGCAGGATTACTTCCTCTGACCATGGCCTTTTAAACTTCTTGGATTACTTTCCCTAACCAAGGCCTTGTAAAGTAGCAGGGTTACTTTCCCTGACCAGGGCCTTTTAAACTGGTAGGATTACTTCCCCTAACCAGGGCCTTGTAAAGTGGCAGGATTACTTCTCCTGAGCAAGACCTTGTAAAGTGGCAGAAATACTTTCCATGACAAGGGCCTTGTAAAGTGGCAGAATTAGTTCTCCTGATCAGGGCCTTGTAAAGTGGCAGAGTTACTTCCCCTGAGCAGGGCCTTGTAAAGTGGCAGGATTACTTCCCCTGACAAGGGCCTTGTAAAGTGGCAGGATTACTTCCCCTGACCAGGGCCTTGTAAAGTGGCAGGATTACTTCCCCTGAGCAGGACCTTGTAAAGTGGTAGGATTACCTCCCTTGACCAGGGCCTTGTGAAGTGGTAGGTTACTTGCACTGTCCAGAGCCTTGTAAAGTGACACGACTACTTTCCCTCACCAGGGCCTTGTAAAGTGGCAGGGTACTTTCCATGACCACAGCCTTGTAATGTGGCAGGACTACTTCCCCTGACCAGGGCCTTGTAAAGTAGCAGGATTATGTCCCCTGACCAGGGCCATGTAAAGTGATAGGATTACTTCCCCTGACCAGGGCCTTGAAAAGTGATTGGACTACAGGGCCTTGAAAAGTGGCAGGATTACTTTCCTTGCCCAGGGCCTTGTATAGTAGCAGGATTACTTCCCTTGA
This sequence comes from Neoceratodus forsteri, assembly GCA_016271365.2. Lineage (NCBI taxonomy): Eukaryota > Metazoa > Chordata > Ceratodontiformes > Ceratodontidae > Neoceratodus > Neoceratodus forsteri. The sequence goes on along the minus strand of CM028131.1, from coordinate 1,398,987,150 downwards.
CTAGAGCATTGTAAAGTGGCAGGATTACTTCCTCTGCTCTGCTAGTCACCTGCCTTTTAGTGCACCCAGTATTTTTCCAGCCTTCTTAACAGCAGTGTTAGGGACCGATTCTACATGTAACCCCCCCCCGTGGGGCATGCCTTAATTTCCCCTGTTCGCCTGTTTGTCTCACGATTGCCTGGCAGTTTCTCCCATTTCTCCCCTGAATGTGCACCACCATTTGGCCTGAGTCCTAAAGTGCCCCTGTTCCCTGAATAGCCCCTTCATTTATTTTTGCCCATGATGGGCTTGAGGAGCAGTAGCAAAGCCGCTGCTTCTCTCCCATACACGTCAACGCTGGTGAGTGGTTCATGCATGTGCAGAAGTGTGCTTCATTTTCCGACCACAATTGTGGTCAACCAGGTGGCTTCCTGTTTGGTTCCGGTCCCTGTAGGCAGCTGGTCGGGGACCAGAGACCTGAACAAGGCCACTGGGAGGCCTCCATACATTTTAAATAAAGAGGGCTAATAGAGCTATGTTTCAGGGCTCTTGAATACTAATTAAGATCCATGAATATTTATGAGCTGCCTGCTGCATAGGGACACTATATTTCAGCAGCAGTGATAGGCTATGGACTGCAATAAAATATTTACTTTTTGCAGCATTTAAGAGGGCACAAGCACTACTTTGAAACTGGGGGGTTATGTAAATAGAAATATTTTCCTGCTGGCTGCACCAGAACTTTAAAATGGGGACACTGATGGACTGCTTGGGGACTGTAGCTAAACACAGTCATATTTGTAGCCTTTGACCTATAAGCAGCCAATTGGAAAGGCAGGATTTATACAGAGACTTTTGGGGACTGTGCCAAGACTTATGGGGAAAAAGCAGGGATACTGCTTGGCACCTAAAGAAAGAGCCAGGCATTGAGGGAGTCTAATGAATGTTAATTTTTAGAAGAGACCATGGAATCAGCCAATCAGTAGCTGTAAAACAGATCCCAGAACCCCAGAGACTTTTCAGTCTGGAGTCAGTTGGATGTGAGCCCCTCGCTAAAGGAGAATGGGCCTGTAGTTCAGTTCATTGAGAGCCCCTCCACAGGGAGGGGGGCTCAGGCCCCTTGCTAGAGAAATGTGACTGCAAAGAATTGGAGTCATTGGCCTATGGGTTCCAGATATTTGTCACCCAGGGCTGGCCTTTTGCCTTTCTACATTTAAAAGAATTTGTGAGAGAAATCTGAACAACTTCAGCTGTGAGAGACCTGCAAGAAGCTCTGCCTGCAGTTGTGAGAGAGCTGCAAGAATGTTCTGCCTCAGCAGTGAGAGTGCTGATGAATTCTGTGATTTCGCTTAAGAGAAAGCTACATCTAATCCTGAGTAAGTAAACTTCTACTGAATGTACAAGTTATTTGGAGAACTTCTTGGGGCCAAGCAGCCATGAATTCCAGAAGGTGCTCAGTTTCTGTCTGTACACTGTGTTTATCCTGTGCCAAGAATAGGATGGACGTCTGCTTATTCAAGTGACCAAAGAAGGGGCCTGTGTTTGTGAAATGCTTGATGTGACTGATTAAGGGGCCTACAGTAATGGACTGGAAAGCATCATGAGGTTGGAACTTTGCCTGGAGTTGCCTAAGAGGACTTTATGATGTGATGTTCTGTTTGGAGCTGCAAAACACCAGCTGGCCGAGGAACTGTTCAATTGTGATCCTACCTATGGGAAGCAGAAGACTGAAGTGTATTGTCTGTAAGTCTGAGTGTGCTTATCTTGGTCAGGGAGTCTCGCCATAAGCTCCAGTATTTTCCTTTAGAAGAGAGGAGAGAGCGAGAGAGAGAGAGAAACACTTGCCTACTATGAAAAAGACTGTGCCTTCTGAGAGAGCCCCAGCGGTTATGCTAACTGTGTGGTTGGAACGAGTCAAGTTAAATAAATGTGCTGTGATGTGTACAAGAGAGAAAAAGAAAAAAAGACTGTGCTTAGAATTAGCATTGGGAGTCAGCCTGGTAGTGTGCCAGCTAAGCACTGCCATATGCACCTCCCCCAGAGGGGCATAGCCTAGACTAGGGGGTCTGAGGCATGCTGGTCCTGGTCCCAGTGTTGGTTTTTCCTTATTGTGACTTCAGCCATTGAAGAAGGGCAACTGCTAAGAAGCTGAGAGAAAGTGCCAATCTACTAAAGCTGCAAGAGTCTGCAGTCCAGTGAGGGGTCCTGCTGCAAGCTTTCACCTTGCATCTCAGCCCAGCCTCAAGACTACTGAATTGTGTCCACTGTAAATCTACCAAATCATGAGTAAATGCAGACCTGGTTCTGCCCCACCAGAGGGAACTGTAAATAGTTATTCCTAGTTCTGCTGAGTACAGAGGTCAAGTCTAGAATGTAAAGATTAAAGTTTTGGATTAGAATTAGAGCAACAAATATAAGATGCTGAAGCCGAGCATAAGATTACACTTAACCCTCAGGTTAAAGAATAGTTAAAGGCCTACAGGGACAAGCTTACTAAATTATTAGAACAGAAGATAGAAGGGAACCTGCATTACACGCAACAGTGCTACTGTGAATCTGGGAATAGAGCTGGAAGATTGCTGGCTTGGCATATTTGGCAGCAGGTGACTAACAGAGCTGTCCTTAAAATAAAAGATGGACATGGGGTTGGGGATATACACCAATCCATCAGATATTTCCAATGCCTTTGCAAAATATTATACTGGCCTATATGCGGGATCAATGTTGGGAGGAGGAGGATGTAAGACTTGCTGATTTTCTGTCTTCGGTTACCCTAAGCTGCCTGTTAGAGGAAGACAGAAACTAACTGGACTCCCTAATAACACAGGCAGAAATCCTCTCTACCATTGCAAATTTAAAAAGTAGTAAGGCACCGGGGGTAGATGGGCTTCCAGATGGATTTAATAAGGAATTTAAGGAGATACTGACACCTATACTTCAGACCACTTCCAATAAAGTCCTGGATGGGGAACTGGCTCCGGGCTCATTACCGTCCTCCCCTAAGCGGAGAAAGCCCCCTAGTTTTGTGGCTCATATAGGCCGATATCCCTGTTGCCATGAAAATATTTACTTCTATTTTAGCAAATAGACTGCAGATCTGTGTGCAGGGGCGTTAGGTGTGGATCAGACAGGCTTTATAAAAGGGAAATTCCTGCAGCATAACATCAGGAGAGTCCTTAACATCTTTTCCTCCCAGCAGGTCTCCACAAAGAAACAACTGACCCTATCACTGGAAGCCAAAGAGGCCTTTGATAGGGCCTGCTGATGATATCTCAAGGGAGTTCTGCAGGCAATTAATTTTGGACCAGGCTTCCAGGCAAGCATAAATGCCCTTTATAGGGCCCCTGAGGCTGTTGTAAAGGTAAATGAGGTTAATTCAGCCAGGTTTCTCCTTCCCAGAGGTAAGAGGCAGGGGTGCCCCCTGTCTCCCCCTCTTGTTCGCCCTATACACTGAGCCTTTAGCGATCAGGGTGTGAGAGGCAGAGGACATTCAGGGTGTGGAGGTGGCAGGGGAGGTACATGAAATCTCCCTCTATGCTGATGATGCCCTTATATTCCTGGGAGACCCTGGTGCGTCTGTGTCTGCTCTTTCCCATCTATTACATGAATATGGCACAGTATCAGGCTATAAAGTGAATTACACTAAATCTGAGGCAGTTAAAGTTAGTGGCAATTTTACATGAGCTGATAAAAAACAGTTTCCATTCACCTGGGCCAAAAATAATGTGATACGGTACTTGGGAGTCCATATTACTCCCAGCTTTGGGAAACTATTTAAATTGAGCTATGAGACGTTGTATAGGGAGGTTACATCAGACCTGGCATGCTGGCACATGCATCCACTCTCACTGTCTGGTCGAATCAACACCATAAAGATGAACGTGTTACCTAGATTCTTATTTTTGTTTCAGACCCTGCCATTGGGAATACCGGTCTTCTTTAGGGCCAAATTAGATAAACAAATATCACCATTCATCTGGGGCCATAAGAGACCGAGAGTGGACCGGAAAAAGCTTGCACTCCCAAGGGTGGAGGGAGGGTTGGACTCCCAGATTTTAAAGTATATTATATTGTAGCCCAGACTCCCTACCTGATTACTTGGGCTAAGAGGAACATAGATTCAAGATGGTACCAATGGAAGCAGGGGGGTATGCCTCTCCCACTACATGCTCTCCTCACCACACAGATTACTCCTCAACTGAAGTGAAAGATTAAGAATAGGTAGATCTTACATTCTCTATTTTACATAAAATTAGGCTCCTAATGGGCACACTGAACAAGACTGGCCCTTTCTCTTTGATTATAGGGGACTGGCAGTTTGAACCCGGGAATCAAGACAGGGGCTTTAGATCTTGGAACGCACAGCGGTTGACCAGATATGAACAACCTTTGTAGGGGGATCACTGTGTCTCCTTTCAATTTCTGTGCACTAAGTATCAGTTGGGGAAGTCAAGATTTTTACGCAGTTACCTGCTAGACAGGGATAGATTCTGAGCTGTCAGTAGAGCTAAGACCCAGTGGGAAGAGTTTATTTACTGGTCTGTCATTTTGAAGGACAGAACAAAATATATCTCCATGATGTATACATTGCTATTAAAAGCACAGGGAGTCACTCTCCTTCACATTAGAGATGAATGGCAGGTGGAGGCTGGTTTACCCATACCGGACATGCAGTGGGAAGAATGTTTGTGGGGATGGCGGGTTTCGACCTCTCAAAATTGGAGACAGTTTAGATGGAAAGTCATTACCAGATTTTTCTGTTCCATCCATCACTAAACACTTTGGAACAACCACCACGGATAAGTGCTGGCAGAACTGTGGAGCCACAGGAACCCATTACCACATTCTATGGTCCTGTCCCGCATTGGCTGGTTATTGGGGACAGATCTGCCGTGAGCTCTCTCTGGTTTGGGGGGTTCCAGTGCTGGACCATTTTGCTCACTATTTGTTGGGTGTCAAGGTTCCAGGGATTCAGACAGGTAAGCAAAAAGAAGTTTTCCAGTTTATGGTCCTGGCGGCCCTCATAGTGGTGACATCACACTGGCTTTGCCCAGAGGTACCAGAGGTGGAGGAGTGAAAACAAGGGTAAACCAGATTAATCAAATGGAATACCTCACCACCAAAGTTTGCTTGGTTGAAGACAAATTCAGGGATTACTGGGAGGTGTGGACCCGGATACGCCACTGGGGGGTAGACATAACCAGCCAATTTTCATGCATGGGCTCGGAGTTCATGGAGGTGGGATGATCGGGGATGGATGGGAGGTACCTCACCATGCCCAGTGCCCTGACAGACATGCATACGGGCAGCTGACAGATATATGTTAAAGAATAGGTACACACACGCACACCACCATTTAATTGTTATTAAAGTTAATTCAGGTTACCATGTTTGATTTATGTAACCCCTAGGTGGCGCTATCCCAAGGTATACTACCCCTGCCTGCGTGACTAGGCGCAGGTTGAGAGGCCTGAGCTTGGTGAATGGGTGCCTCCACCCCGGAGGGATGGTTTAAGGGTAGCGTAGCTGCTCTGGGTTTAACCCTCTGGCACACCGATATCCCCCTCTAACCCCTCTAGTGGCTTACACTGGTCATTAGAGGAACCATCACATTTAACATCAGAATACAATATTGAACCCACACTTGGCACATGTACCACCAGGGCTAGATCAGCTGCACTGGGCCTGCAGACCCCCTGTAAAACAAGACCTGCAATAGAACAGTGCAATGGCAATACAGTATCCCCTTCAGAAAGGTACACACCAGCCAGATTAAATGCAGAAAGAATAGAATCTGATTTATTCAGGGGACGTGAACAAGGGTGGGGCAGCAATCTGGCATTTGATCTTAGATCTGATTTAGTCAGGTTAACATGCATGCACTAAGAGTCCCTCTAGCACAGTCACACACACTCTGGGTACCTAGTTGTTACTCAGGCTAGCCTGAAGCGTTGCCCGGGGTAGGCCGCCATTGCAGCTGTTGTTGGGGCTCTTAGGAAAGAAAACAATCACATGTACTTTAACCCAGAATTTGTAATCCGGAGCTGGATGGCTCAGTCCGTTGTAACAAACCCAAACAAATAAGCAGATGACAAACAATAATTGCAGCTTTGTGGAAGGGAGCTACCCTGTTTGTACTCACACTACCAGACCAAGTGATGATCTGACGAAATGAAACCTCTTGCAGATGGCTTGATGAAGCGGGAAGAAAATTCTCTTGTGGTGCTCGTCGAGATGCTGGTCTTCAGAATGCAAGAACAATTTTCACTGGTTAAAAACACACACAGCGGACGTCACGAGCTGGTCGGCAGCACAAATACTTTGGCAAACTAAATACATTTATATCTAAGGCTCTGTCCTTCTCTGGTCCTTCCAGCTAGCTTGCAGGCTGATTCTTCTTTATTTCAACTTGGATGCTGCTTGAATCCCCAGATGCTGTAACCACTACGTGGGCCAACTGGACACTTAGACCCGTGGACTGACGGCCGGAAAAGTCTAGGCCCAGTAGGCCTAACCTCTGAGAGCTGGCAAGCTCCCCAGAGGCTCACACTGAACTCTGGACGATCTCAATTCTGAAACAAAATGAGCAGTTGACCCCTTTTATATAGGGCCAAGTTCCAGAAATACCATTGGCTGCCAAAGCTGTCTTAAACAGTCTCCAGATGTTAACTGGCTCCCTTTTTGGCACCTAGGAAGTGTCCTAGTTAATCCTCCATAAGTCTCTGACATTTCCCCAGAAGCCATTTTGTTAAATCCTAGCTTCTGATTGGTTATTAACTGTTAAAATGGTGGCTGCAAGCAGTTTCTAAAGCAGTCTGTTTTACTGTCCTCACAGATAAAGTTCTGGTGCAGCCAGGAGCAACATTAATTCAACTTACTTTCCCCACAGGCATATAGCCCCAATAGTTCTCTTTCAAATGAGCCCACTCCTAGAAAAATAGCTTGTACCCTTCGGGAGTCATAGCTCCTGTAACTCACCACCCCCAAAAACAAACAGTAGCTCATGAATATTCATGAGGGCATTCTTTTGCCCTGGAGCTTGCCCCCTGACCTTTGACGTGTGTCCTGGAAGCAGCACTTATGGCATCTGCCTGTTTATTTGATTTAAAAACATCTCCCTCACTTTGTCTTGCCCCTGGTGCATGGCATGGCACCGGGAACCAGGAAGAAACACACTTTTACTTTTTTTGGACTGCATGGTGGTCAGACGCACTGGGCGCCTTCTCAAACATGTGAGTGGTGGCTTAAGGCATGCTAACTGCATGCATACTAGTTTGTGAGCCCCGAAGGGCTCAATTAGATAGAGGGACACCCGGGGAAATGGCTTGGTGGCAGAGGATCGGTCAGATGCCTGGAGACAGTGGGAGACACCCGGAGGCATAGTAGGTAAACTCCCAAATTGGGGGGTTAACTCTTCCTGCCTTGGAAAGCTTGGTGTCCGTGCCAAGTGTAAAATATATTACCAACCACTAACACATTCTTAGATGTACTCTTACTAATACTCTATTACAACAGACATATCTGAACAGCCTAACTATGCATATAACTATGTACAAGGTAGCATACTCTCAGTTTAGTCTTACTTAGCATTGTACGACATTTTAATTTCAATAGGTATACTTTAGCAGTTTAGAATTCTCTTTGCATTAGACAGTATCACATTTTTTAATAACATTATATTCGCCACATTTTATTAAAACACTTTACCTTATTGCCATCTTTTTAACTTTATACCCCTTGTGACACTGAGTAGGCACCTTAGCTTCCGTGGAGGCCTTTTTTTGGGTGGAGGCAGTGAACATAATTTTTTGCAAGGAGTTTGGAGTGACATAGACTCCTTTGTGCACAACATTCATGGGTAAGTCAACAGGCTGTCCTGGGGTGTCATATGTGAGCTTTAAGATTGGCTTTACAGATCTTTCTGAGCGATGTGACAAAGGTGGCCCTGGCACTTGCACTTCTTGTTGAAGCTCACTGTCACTTGTCAAAGGTATTTCCGCAAAATCAGAATAGTCCAAAACATATCTTTCTGGCTCTTGAACGATACTTTCATTAGCATGAAACAGTTCACTTAGCCCACTCAGTTCATTAACACTTACACATTCACTTGTAGGTTCACTATATGCTTCATGGGGTTCAGATTGAGGGATTTCCATTAATTCTACCATACACAGGGATTCAACCTCTTCAAGGTCCACACCGTGAGCATCACTTCCTGGAGGCTCAGGTGCCATGAATGAATTGGGATCTGTTAAATCAACTGGAGGTTCAGTCATCACCACAGTTAATGGAAGGAATTCCCTGGAACACTCTCTCAGGTTCAAAAGATGGGTAGAAAGCAGGATAGAATTCACTTTCAGCATTTTCAATATCTGCAATGTCTACAGGATTGGAGACGTTAGGAGCAACAGGCTGGGAAAGTAGAAGTCTGCTGATTTTATTACTTAGCCTTGGTAGCAGATCTAGTTACAGGCAGGGCCCCGATTTTTCTGCAGCACATCGGAGCAAAGTTCTGCGGCAGGGTTCTCATTTGCCACAGAACTTCTGCGGCACTCAACACCAATTTCTGTGGCAATTCTGCGGCACATTTTTACCCTTAAATTTTTTCCTTTTTTTGTTTTTTTTGCCATATCTGACACAATGCACGCTCGTAACACAGTCATTTTATGGGTGTTTGTCACCAAATTTTCAACATAGCCAGTTTAAGACCTCTGCTTATGAACAGTATCACTGTGATTTTATTAATCTATCCGAACATTGATTTAGCAGACCGACCGCACCATTGTGTGCTACATGTGCAAAAACACATTTCGGGTGAGACGTGAAAAATGACAGTTGTACTGTTCATAAGGAGGTGTGGTAAAATGGCAATACTGAAAATCTGGAGTGAAAATATTAAAAATGCTCGAAGTTAAGCGTGCGTAGGAACTGTGCAACGCATGCTCGTAACACAGTCATTTTATGGGCGTTTGTCACCAAATTTTGCAACATAGGCAGTTCAAGACCTCTGCTCATGAACAGTATCACTGTGATTTTATTAATCTGTCCGGAACATTTATTTCGCACACCGACCGCGCTATTGTGCGCTACATGTGCAAAAACACATTTTGGGTGAGATGTGAAAAATGACAGTTGTACTGTTCATAAGGAGGTGTGGTAAAATAGCAATACTGAAAATCTGGAGTGAAAATATTAAAAATGCTCGAAGTTACAAGCGTGCGTAGGAACTGCATAGCGCTTAGCGCTAAATAAACAGTAAATTTTAGAGAATATTTTCACAATTTTCAACATAGGTTTTAGGAGCCTACCTCATGAACTGTGACACTGTCATTTTCGTTAATCTTTCCGGAGAAAGGTGGTTACGGCGCGGTGACTGCGGAACCACCTTTTAGGACAAACTAACGAAATAACAGTGTCTGATTCATGATGAACAAAAACCCCATGTTGAAAATTTAGTAAATTCCAGAAATAACTGAGATATACACTAAAGTTGAATAAAATCCATTTATGCCATTATACAGCTTACCGGCATTTCTTCAGTTCGTAGCCAGCTTTGAAGAGTGCAGGCGTGTTCCGGTCCACGAAGATCGTTGCGCTGGGCTCGGAGTAAGTATGGGTTGAGGTGAGGGTGTTGGGAGGTGGAGTACGCGGGGTGGAGTGCGGGTTGGTGGAGGGGCAAAAGAAGCAGCGATGGAAGGTTTTTTTATTTCAGGTTTTATTTTTTAATAACACTCTAGGAGGGCGGTGAAGCCGACAGGATTAGGCACCCGTCGGCAAAGAACATTTGCCCGCTGGCGTGGGCTCCCAGCGTGGCATGTAAGCATTTGGGGGACAGTGAAGCCGGCGGAGTTGGGCACCCTGGCGTCGGCAAGGGCGTTTTGCCACGCTGGGGTGGGCTCCCAGCGTGGCATACCAAGCTGTTGGAGGGGACAGTGAAGCCGGCGGAGGTTGGGCACCCCGTGGCAAATGAAGGGGCGTTTGTTCAGCGGGCAGCTCTTTAATTCCACGGGTGATGGCAAATTCTGGTATTTCACGGTTTGCAGCATCCGCGGAATTGCGAAAACTTCGGCCCTGGTTACAGGGCATCAAGGGGCTTCAGTCTCTTGAACATTACTGATTACTATCTGGCCGATAGGTAACAAATGGTTTCTGTGAATGGTTTTAACAACATGAGGGTCCCCCTCTGGATGTACTTTATACACTTAGCAAATCATGCAGCTTACTGACTACTATGTATGGAACGTGACTCCAATGGTCTGCTATTTTGTATTTACTGGGAAGTCCAAAATTTCTCATCAGTTCTCTGTCACCCGGTTGAAGCTCTTGGGCCTTAACACGCTTGTCATGATGGGTTTTGTTGGCCATGTTTCTCTTTGCTGCCATGGTATTTGCCAACTGATATGCGTGATCCATCTAAGCTTTCAGGTTTTTAACATGCTACAGGTAGTTCTCAGACTGAACACTATCAGGAAACACTCCAAAGCACACATCCACTGGGAGATGAGCTTCACTGCCAAACATAAGGTGGTACAGTGAAAAAACAGTAGCATTGTTCTTGGTGCAATTACAAGTGTGGACAAAAGTGCTTATCTGTTGTCTCCACTTTGGCTTATCTTTAGGTTGCAGGGTGCCCAGCATATCATGTAGGGTTTTGTTGAACCTCTCCGGTTGCGGATCTCCTTGTGAATAATAAGGGGTTGTTCTGGATTTTCTTACACCCCATAGGGACAACAGTTCTTTGATAAGTCTGCTTTTGAAGTCCTGGCCTTGATCTGAATGGATACACTGAGGTGCACTGTAATGTACAAAAAACTTTTCAACAAGGACTTTGACTACAGTTGAAGCATTTTGGTCTTTGGTTGGGTAGGCCTGCGCATATCTTGTGAAGTGATTTGTGACTACCAGGACATTTGCAATGCCTTTGGAATCTGGCTCTAGATGAAGAAAATCGATACAGACAAGCTCCATTGGAGCGCTTGTGACAATATTGACCAGAGGGGCTGCTCTTTGTGGTGGAGCTTTGTGCTGAAGACACCTACTGCAGGTTTTAACCTGGTGCTCAATGTTTAGGCCCATTTTAGGCCAGTAGAAATGTAATGAACCAGATCAAGGATTCTCTCACTACCCAGATGCCCCATTTGGTAGTGCAATGCTTTTAAAACAATATTTTTGAACTTAGCTGGCAGTACTAGCTGTTTTCTCACAAGTTCACCCTGGCTGTCAGTAAGCTCTCTGTACAATAACTGTTCTCAAATCTTGAGCTTGGGCCCCTCTCGGAGAAGTAAGGCAGTCTCGGGGGACTTGGGACTGCATTTTGGAGATATTTTCCCCTTTTCTTAGAGCTTCAACTACTGGTCTGATCATTGGATCGTAGTACTGTTCTTTGTGAATGTCAGCTGGAGTTAGCTGGTGTAGGAAACTCAAGTATAAAGCTGCGAAATTACAGTAAGCAACTGGTATACAAGTCTCTGGAGGTCCCAAGCAATCTGCCAGACAGTTCACAGTTTCAGAGGTCAAGGTTTCTTCCTGGTCAGACTTGTGGCATAGTGTTTTCACAGATTGCTTAGGGATATTAACCCACAGTTGATCAGAAGGAGGTCTTCATGAAAGAGCATCAGCATCTATGTGGTTTAGGCCTGGTTGGTACTCCACTGCATAATCATTTAGCGGTGGTTTGCACATATGTTAATGGATTATTATCAGTTTTGACAAAGATGTTAGCATCATACAAGTATTCGTGAAATTGGTTGACTATGGCCCACTTGACAGGGAGGAATTCTAGTTTGTGCACTGGATAATTTCTAAGGATGTCAGGCTCCTGCCAGCAAAGGTTGCGGGACTCAGTCCTTCCAGATATTCTTGATGGAGTACCGCCCCGAGACCACTCAAACTGGCATCTGTTTGTAACACATAGGGCTTGGAGAGATCAGCATAAGCAAGTATGGGAGCAAGAATCAGTCTGTATATTATCTCTTTGAAGTCAGTGTCACACTCGAGAGTCCATCTCTGCCCAAATGGCTCATTTGGTCTGAAATAGGCCTTTTCAGCATCTCTGTCAGTGTCTTTTGTAAATCTTTTTTGGGTAGGGAGATACCCTTGAGTTAAGTTTAATAGAGGGCGGATCACCTTGGTATAGTCCTTGACAAATCAGCGATAATAGCCACAGAATCCAAGAAACCTTTGAAGCTCTTTTAGAGTTTTAGGCTTTGGCCAGCTGGTTAATGCTTCCACCTTACTGGAGTCTGTTTGTATGCGCTCTGACGACACAGTGTGGCCCACGTATTTGACAGAACTCTGGAAAAATTGGAATTTGTCAATGGATAACTTAAGATCAAACTCCTCAGGTCTGTCCAGTACCTTGAATAAGCAAGCCTCATGCTCCTCAAGAGTTCTTCCAAAAACTATGATGTCATCAAGGTATACGAGACATTCCAAGAGTTTCATGTCTCCCACTGCACGCTCCATTAGACATTGAAATGTTGCTGGTGCACCTGAAATGCCTTTGGGCATGCAAAGGAACTCATAGAAGCCCAAAGGACAGAAGAATGCAGTTTTTTCCCTGTCCTCAGGAGCCATTGGGATCTGATAATATCCATTTCAGAGGTCGAGGATGGAAAACCATTTACTCCCATTTAGACAGTCCAGGGCATCCTGTATGCATGGCACTGTTTATTGATCAGGCACAGTTCTTTTGTTTAGGGTCCTGTAATCAACAGACATACAGACAGAGGCATTCTTTTTCTGCACCGCTAACATCTCTTGTAGGTGACGTCTGACATTGTCTATGTCGGTAGGAGCTAAGCGTCTAGACCTCTCTCTGAAGGGTCTCTTGTCATGCAGGCAAATGTGGTGTTCAGCACCTGTGACGCAACCAACATCCCATTCCTTGAGAGAGAATACCTTGTTTCTCTGAGACAGCTTGTTACTGATCCTAGTTCTCCAGCTGTCTGGAAGAGATGAATCTCCAAAATCAAACATATCAGGTGATACCTCACATCCCTTTTCAGTTTTGCACTTGGATGGAAGCACAGCACTGTCAGTACAATAGACTTTAGAAAGGGTGCATCATCTAGATATCATGATATCTCAGTCTGCAACATTTTCTACTCAAACTACCACTCGTCTAGCATAAGCATGAGCCCGGGCCGGAAGCAAACTGGGTTTAATCAGCAGTCCTTCAGGTAATTTCCCTTGTCTAGAGTGTCCAGCATCAACATTTTGTTAGTCACATCTCTTCGCAACCGCACTTCGCCACTGATACTGCATTTGACATTGGGAGGTAACGTGATAGTAGCAAGACCCTTCTTCCAAATCATCTCCACAGGCTCAGCTTTGTCACTTTGCTTGGGGTGCATGTGCTTCCCATAGACCTTCTGGATAAGGGCGTGGATACGTAGAGCTTTTCCTGTCCTTTTCTTCCGCCTTTCTTCACATAGCTGGGCCAGGCGCCCAAACACGTGTGCTTTGGTACCAATCAGTATGGGGATACCATCATAGAGTCCAGTGGCTGGGCAGACCAGGGCTAGCGTCTCCGCAGAATCTTCTACGCCAGTCACAAAGGACGGAAAAGAAAGCCATACCTTTTGGTAGCCAAGATATGGGTAGGATGTCTCCCTTAACCCCCCACACATGCAGTCCATTGAGAGGTTGTAATGGGTGATCAGACAAATGCTGCTCATACCAGTCTTGGAAGATTATTGTGACTTGAGACCCACTGTCCAGAACTGCTCAGGCTGGGATCCCATCTATATGTACAGTAGTTTCCATTGAATGGCCCACCAATTCAGACCAGTCTGGAGGGACATTAACAGGAACCTGGACGGACGATTTAGCCACAAAGAAATTGGAAGTTGGAGTCCCTGAACTTCCACTGCGATCGTTTCTTGCACCCCTCTGCCATTGGTTTGCCTTCCAAAGCGCTCCTTGGAATCTGTATACCACTTTATCTAGGAAGACTAGGTTTGCTGGTAAAGACACCTAGCTTCACCTGAGCTCTTTTCTTCTAGGTTTGCTTGTAAGGACGAAACAAGGAACAACATTATCAGAGCAAGGAAAAAGATTAAGGCTTCTTTTTGCTAGGCAGGTTTACTGTGTGTTGTTATTTTCTTTTGTGGTGTGCTTACAAGATTTGATACTGTTTTTGCTTACATTTTACTGCTGTAATTTTTGATTCAAATTGCTGTTGCAGGGTATACCTTCTGCTGCATTATTACAGGGTGTGCCTACAGGGTTGTTACTGTTTTGTGCCTACAGAGTACTGCTGTAATTGTCTCTCATTCAAGTGTTGTTTTTTTTTTTGCAAGGTATATCTTCTGTTACTGCTTTATTTTTTCTGTAGCAAAGTGTTTTTTGCAGGGTATATCTTCTGTGAAATTATAATAGGTTGTGCTTTACAGGATTTACAGTTTTATCTATCATTAGGCTATGCTTTCAGGGCTACTGCATTTGTTGTTGGTTGATTGTCTCTGCTCTTACCTCTTTGTTTTTTTCATCCATGGTTCTTCTTTTTCGGCACGGGAAGGGCCCACCACCCACCCCCAATCGCCAACCACCCCATGCAACACTCTTTTTATAGCATAGCACAGTCGTGACATTTCCTGTAGCAAAGCAGGAAGGGGAGGATCAGAGGGGTATCCACACAGTGACCTCACTTACAGTGGTACAAGTAATTTAACTTGTAACAAGTTTTACACAAATAAAATCAAACTTTTGCTTTCATTTTCCTTTTAATTATTCAGACCAGGTTATAAAGTCAGCAACTCAAGTGGAATGTATATTATTAACTGCAGGCACTGCAGGATACTTTTCAAAAGGACAGTTATACAGGATATAGGATGCTGTCCTACATGCTGGACCATTGGAGATCTTAGGGCTCAGCTCCAGGCAGCATGGGCAGAGACTGCATGCCTCAAATCGCATATTCAGGAGGAAATATAAGAACTGCTTGCCATTTCCCCACATCCAAATGAAGCACCTCGACTGCAGATGGTAGTTGGTCCAGGAGGTTGGCAGGTGGTTAGGAGGGGCAAATCAGGTGCCTCCAATGTATCACCTCCACAAACCATAAAAAAACTACAAACAGGTATCTGACTATCTCCAAAATCAAACAATGGGGCAGAGGACACTGCAGAGTGGGACACTGCAGCACAGAAGCTAGCACAACAAAACCCACCCAAAACAGGGACCAAAACAAAAAGCAACACAAAAAACACTTCTGATCATAGGAGACTCCATGATTCGGGGAGTTGATACCTACATCCAGCTAGGGGTAATGGTCAGATGTCTCCCAGGTACATCACTGTGGACAGACACTGACTGCATTGCTAAAATAGTGTAGGAAGCAGGAGAAAACATCGATGTCCTGGTACACATAGGAACTAACGATCTCTCCAGTCAGTCAGTTGTGGAGACCAAGGAACACCTGATCAGGTTGGGAGACAAACTGTCATCCATTTCATCCGGCATCTCCTTCTCTGAGATCCTGCCAGTCTGGGAGAGGGGGCAGATGGACGGAAGGTCAGAGAAGGGGAGATAGGGGAGCTAAACATGTGGCTCAAGGGTTGGTGCCAGGAAAAAGGATACAAATTTGTAGGTAACTGGCAACAGGTTTTGGGAGCAAAAGTTCTTTAAATTTTTTTTTTTTTTTTAAGTTGTTTAACCAGGAGTAGCACACTAAGCTGAAAGCTTTTTCACAGGCACGACCTGGGATCACAGGGAAGTTAAATGACCCGCTCAGGGTCACACAGTATGTAAGTAGAAGCTGTGGGATTCAAACCCAGGTCTGGTCTGCTGGATGTCACCAGATTTGCAGCTCAGAGCCTTAAACCACTGCGCTATACTGCCTCCCTAATGGACTGCATCTGACTAAGGAGGGAGTCAGTGCATTGGGGCAAAAGTTTGACATCTTTGCAGACTATTTAAACTAGCCAACGGGGAGAGGGGTGCACCACCTGATATACTGAATGGGAATAACACCCCTCCCCCTCAGCTAGTGATCAAACAGGAGTTCAGCATGTTTGTAGTTCATTTGCATCACCAGGTAAGGAAAAAGGTCTGGCTTCTCATACTATGCGCAGAGGAAACGCCAGACCTCGCCTAACAACTAACGCATCAAAATCTGGTCAATGGAAAATCATGTACACAAATGCCCGCAGTCTGGGAAACAAGATCCTAGACCTGCAGTCAACAATGTCAGAGGCTAAACTGGACATAGTAGCCATTAGCAAGACATGGTTCACCAGTAACCACACTTGGGAGGCTTCAGTACCCGGCTATGTACTGTTCAGAAGAGACCTAGGTACAAAAAGGGGAAGTAGCCCTTTATGTCAATGAAAATATCAACGCTACAGAAATTCAGAATACACATAAGGAGCCAGAAGAACTGTGGGTCACCCTGGAAACAAGAGATGGGACAGCCATACGAACTGGGGTTGTCTACAGGCCTCCAGACCAGGGAGAGGACATGGACACATTACTGTTAGAATATATATAGAACATGACAGCTAAAGGGGAGGTTTGGATAATGGGAGACTTCAACATGCCAGATACAGATTGGTCAAAACCAGCAGGAACATCCACCAGAACTAGACACATAGTGGATTCCCTGCTGCGGGAGGGCCTCAAACAACTGGTACAACAACCCACAAGAGACAGGGCTATCCTTGATCTAGTAATGATCAATGGGGAAAAGATCACAGAACTCCAGGTAGCAGGTCACCTGGGGGCCAGTGACCATCACATGGTATGGTTCAACTTGACCACTAGAACTAAATCATCCCATTCCAATGCAAAAATATGGGACTTCAGAGGAGCAGACTTTGATAAGATGGCCAACAGAGTTAAGCTAGTCCTGGCAAGAAAAAATACAGGTGAGGGGTACAGGCAAATTGGGCAAGCATTATGAATGCAATACTTGAAGCAACATCCCATTGTGTTAGGGAGAAAAAGCAAGAGCAAAAGAAGGAGGAAATAAATTTGTTTTTCCAAAACAGTAGCAGAAAAGGTCAGAGCCAAATGGAATGGAATTCACATATCTGGAATGTGTAGTACGGTATGGGCTGCATGCCCATTGGCTCATGCTGTGGACCAATGGGCGTACAGCCCTACCGATCATCAGTTGGTGGGCAGCGGGCAGCAGGCGGGTGCGGTGCTGCCACCCGCCGCTGACCGGGGAGCGGGCAGTGGGGATCAGTGGGCGGGTGGGGAGGGGTCCGCTGGACCACCAGGGATATAGGAATCATTATACTTTTACTGAAGCCCACGATCGGGCTGACAGCGGTCCACTGGGCCACCAGGGAAAAGGAATCTTCTTTTATTTTACTGAAGCCCACGATCGGGCTGACAGCAGTCCACTGGACCACCAGGAAAAAAGAATCTTCTTTTAATTTACAAATGCCTGCGATTGGGCTGACAGCAATCCACTGGACCACCAGGGATATAGGAATCTTTTTTTATTTTACAAATGCCCGCGATCGGGCTGTGGGGAACATTGCCGTGCTGCAGGGGGCGTCAGTCCTCGACGGCTGCTGCCTGTCAGGGTGCCAGGCGCAAGTCGTCGGGGATCGGTGCACCTGCATGCAAATGGGGCCATAATGACATGCAAATGGTCCCATGTGCGTCTTGCATACAATATGGCCCCATTTGCACGTCAGCTTTTGAATATCGCAGTTGCTGTGCCTTGCGCAATGGAATTTGCGCTAGCGCATCCCCCTGCTCCACTCTGGCCACTTGCACTGGCACAGTGCCACTGCACCTTGTGCACTGCGGGTGGCCAGGGTGCGATATTCAATGATGCTGAACCATGGCGCAGCTCCGTTGAATATCGCCCAGTCAATGCCCCTGCGCAGCCAAGTCGCGCTGCGCCCAGGCTTGCGCCACAGCCTGGAGCAGTTTGAATATCTGGGCCAAGGGGGCTTAAAATGTCCTAATTTCATTCTATACTATATGGCATCAGATACCAATAAATACCTAAAGTGGATTAGTGAGGAAAATAGTCCTAACCAATATTTTCCTATATGGGCTCAGATAGAACAGGATATATTTAAAAAACATAATTTATTTCCTAAATCAGTCTTTTACATTAAATTTAAAGCTACTACCTAAGAATTTAAAGCATTCATTGATCGGTACCTCCCTAAAGATATACAGTCAAACATGTAGATATTTAGGTATTAACCTTGAAGCTAGCATTAACCAATCTATTATCAATAATCCAAACTTTAAAGTGCAGAACACTTTGTTTTCACCTGATTTACTACCATGCAATCAAGATAGTAAAGTAGTAGGCTGGCCCGGTGGCATAGAGGGCTAAGGCACTGGCGCCTTACCTCGACCCATGCCGGCGACCCGGGTTTGGGAACAAGCCTAGGGCGTTGGAGGTCAGCAAGGGGGGGGGAGGGCGGAGCTGGATTGAGCTGCCAACAGGCAAGCTCCCCTCTCTGTGGAGGAAGCGCAGTGCCCCTCAGCTGAGAGGAAGCTCAGGACAGAGGGGGCCTAGGCAGTAGGCCATGGGGTAGGGGAAGGAGGCTGTGACCGGTGCTGTTCGGTGCATGCGCGCATGCACGCTAACTCCTGGGGCCTCCGGAAGAAAAAAATTGTAGGACAAATACCGGTCAGCAGGGTGAAGACTGACCCCCACAGGCACCACTCCTGGGCTGGGCAGGTAAGAGCCAGTAATTCTGGGGGACGGGGCTGGGGGGGGTCAGTTGGATGGAGGCCGACTAGCAGGGAAGAAAAATTGTGACATGATAAAAAAGATAGTAAAGTAGTAGATCTTCTATCTGATGGTCTTCTTTCCCCCTTATTGCTGATTTGTAATACCCTATCATTAAGTAAAAAATACACTCAAAATGTTTTTATATTAACATTAGCCTTAAAAGCGTATTTTGCCTCATTTCCGTGGTTTCATTATAAAGATGATCTCATCTCAAATTTAAGTAACTCAGGATCTAATAAATACCCAATTTCCAAGTTATACTTGCATCTGTCCAATATCAAGGATAATGAAATTTTATATCAAAACCCATTTTGGAAATCATCCCTCAATTTGGAGAAACGGAACTGGAAAGCTATATAGTATAATATAAGCAAATTTCTAGTACTGGATAACCTAAGAGCTAGTCAGTTTAAAACCATACATAATGGATACCTAACCCCTTGCAGATTATACAAAATGGGGTTACAAGAAAATGATAAATGTTCAAAATGTCAAGATGACAGAGGCTCGCTAGAGCATATGATGTGGCATTGTACACAAATTCAAAGCCTATGGCTTTTAATTAAATCTAAAGTATTGGATTACCTTAACACGTGGGATAGTAGGACTTTTGTTCTGGTGGATTTCACAGAGGATATACTAATTTCAGATAAATATATAATAAATTTAGTAGGAGTTTCAGTTAAACAAATCATATTGAAGCATTGGTTGGACCCAAACCCTCCTACCTTCAAGGAATGGTTAACACAAATTAAGCAATGTTTAACACTTACCAAGGCAATTCATTGTTTGAAGGGTAATATTAAACATAATGAAAAAGTGTGGAATAGATTATCACTGATACTCCAGTCTATATAGTTGAAATAAGGGATCGCATTCTTTAGATACTTTTTGAAATATCTGTACTGTTCATTGTTCCTTCATGAGTCATTGGTATCTAAATAGAGGTTTTATATTTTTCCCCATATATTATTTTAACTTTGCCCCGGTGTTGGGGGACCAACTATATTATCTTCAAATGTCAGTTTCACATAAGTTGTTAGCAATTAACTATTTCTTTTTTAAATACTATACTGTTGGGGAGGTTATAGGGGACAGACAATATCAACCTGTTATTATACTCTGTCACTCAACTATGTAATGCATTAGTTATCTAGTTGTTTGCATGGTTTGTTTTTCCATTTGAAAATGTAATAAAGAATGGAAAGTTAAAAAAATAAAAGAAATTTGTAACTTGCTAAAGACATTTAACAGTACTTTTACCACAGTACCAGGCCGAGCAAAAGGGGTATAGCATGTAATAGTGACAAGGAATGCTTGCCCTATTAGACAAAAGACATACAGATTACCAGAGTGGTTAAGAGCAGTCGTGATTAAGGAAATACAAAAAATGAAAGAACTGAGTATCATAGAAGAGTTGAGAAGTGCTTGGTCATTACCAATGGTGATTGTAAATAAAAAAGAAGGGGGTATAAGAATCTGCCTTGATTTTAGGAAACTTAATCACGTGTCAGAATTTGACAATTATCCTTTGCCCAGAATAGATGGTTTGCTGGACAGACTGGGGAGTGCCTTGACCTCACCAAGGGTTATTGGCAAATCCCCCTAGCTAAAGAATCCAGAGACAAAACTGCTTTTGTCACCCCTATAGGATTCTATCAGTTCACCACCATGCTGTTTGGTTTACATGGTGCATCCGCTACATTCCAGTGGTACATGGATGTAATTTTATGCCCTCACACTGGTTATTGTGCTGTGTACCTGGTTGATGTTGTGGTGTACATTCCAGACTGGAAAAACCAGCTGGAATACCTACAAGCAGTTATCCAGTCAATAAAATAAGCATATCTGACAATTAATCCTACCAAGTGCACATTGGGCATGCAGGAAACCAGATATTTGGGCTATGTTTTGGGAAATGGAGAAGTCAAGCCAGAGGTTTCCAAGATAGAAGTTGTAGCTAACAGCCCTGTCCCCAAAACCAAGAAACATGTCAGGCCATTTTTGGGGCTGGTTTGTTATTATCAGAGATTTGTTCCCAGCTTTGCTGAGGTTATCTACTCCCCTCACTGAACTCACAAAGAAATGGTTTCCGGATACTGTGAAATGGACCCCAGAGTGTGACCAGGCTTTTTGGCTCATTAAGGCTGCATTATGTTCGGCCTGTTTTAAGACGTCCAGACTTTGAGAAACAGTTTTTGTTACAGACAGATGCATCAAAGATAGGCTTAAGTGCAGTCTTGAGTCAGCATATAGATGGGCAAGAACATCCTATTCTATATATCAGTCAGAAATTGTACGACAGAGAGAAAAGGTACTCTGCCATTGAAAAGAATGCCTTGCGGTAAAGTGGGCCATATAGTCCCTTAAGTTTTACTTACTAGGAGCTGACTGTACTTGTAACATATCACAATCCTCTCTATTGGCGTAACCAAATGAAGGATAAAAATTCTAGAATCACACGGTGGTACCTGCCACTACAGCCATTTAAATTTAAAGCGATGCACAAATCTGGGAAAGAGAGTGGCAATGCTGATTTTGTGTCTAGATATGGATCAGGAATTGAGAATTCTGAAGGGTGAAAAAAACAAAACGTGTGAATTGAAACTTCTCTGTTTGCTATGCTGCATATGCACTGAACTGTAAAGTTAATAAGCTACTGTTAGATGGGAATTTCATAGAACATTTTGGAAACTTCTTTGGTAAAACAGGTTCCCTCTTAAGGAGTGTGTGTGCGTGTGTGTGTCAGGGCTGAATAAGGCCATGCCCCATCTGTTATACAGAAAGAGTTTAACACAAAGGTCTGTTCCATCCTCTCATTTTCTGTCTCGTCTGTCTGGTTGCACAACCAAATTTTCTTGTGAGACCTAGGAACTAATCACACTGATGGTTTTGCAATTCTCCACCTCTCGCTATCTCTCTGCCTTCCCTTGCTGTTCTGTCTTTTCTCCCCCCTTGCATATCTGCGGGTATAAAAATATATGTGAAACTGGGATCCTTTGTTTAAAACTGTATATAGTTATACTTTTGAAATAATTGCAAAAAGCTATTTAGAACTCAAGGGATTAACCTGAGATGCAGTTTATAAGTCTTTTGCAGAGTAACAGACAAGAGGTCAGTTCTGGGATACCATGTACTGTTTTGCTGCACCTGCAAAGAATGAAACTTACAAGAACATTATGTAAACTTACAAGAACATTCTGTGAGAAGCAGGCTGTCTGAACAAGTTCCCAGACAAAGACATAAAAAGTGCAGCAATGTTTTTGCTAGAGAAACAAGGAGAGTGAGAGACTCAGAGACTAAAACTTGGAATTAAGAGAAGAAACACTCATTTTCTCTATTTGCCCTGCCTTTGCAAATAGTTATACTGAATAATTAAAATTTTTTATTTTGCTGGAATTGAGAAAAATAAAACGCTATTTGCGAATTTTGAAACTGCTCCTGGTTTTCCTATGCTTCCTGCCGTGAACCTCGTTGACAGGGTCCCCAAACTACTCAATGAAATCAAGAAAGTCTTGACCTGTCTGAGGAAGCTCCACCCACATACGTTCTTGGTGTGGTCTCAGATTATTCCTCAACAACAGTGGTGAGCAGCTTGGAGTGTTCTGGCAATAGAGAAAACATGTAAGGAAGTAAACAGAGAGGTGTCTCAGTTCACTCTCTCATGTGGTGTGGAAGTCCTTAGACAGTTCCATATCACGAAAGCATGTGGTGTTATATACAGCAAAGATGGTGTACATTTATCAGAAATAAATCATGACATCTTTAATACAGCATTGCAGGACATATGCAAAATCATTTTATGAGGACAGGCAAAGACCCCTGGGCCATTTTTTTAAAATTTATTTATTTATATTCTAGGATTACAATACCTTTGAGCCAGGGCTCTTTTACAAAGGTTCCACGTTAACTTGGGAAACCATACAAACATGACAAGCTTTGAAATAGCCAATTCAAGCAGTTGAATACAATACATTTGAGGGGGCAGAAGGTACAACACAGAAATATGTATGAACAATGCAGTACAAGGGATTGAACAATGTAGTACAAGAGATTCTAAGCAGTCTGAGGCAGCTTGAAAACAGCCAGAAGGGGGAAGGAGAGGTACCAGGCCAGGGCAAGGGTTAATAGGGAAGGTTGAGGGATTGAGGGGACAACAAAAGCAGAGGAGCAGCTAAGGGCATTGTCAGGTTTAAAGTGCTAAAGCCAGGGGATAGGGGAAAGGTGTCATGGAGAGGGAGATGTAAGTGCAAGAGGGGATAGCACATTAGGAGTGACAGTCACAGGAGCTGGAGGCCGAGAGGTGGAGGTGAAGGTTGGTTTTGAACTGGCCAAGCCTTTGCAGCGAGGTGATGTCTTTGTTGAGTCCATTAAACCAGGAGGGTGCACAGTGCACAAATGACCTTTGTCCCTGTGAGGTGTGGCACCGGGGGATGTGCAGAATTTGATTTTCAGAATCCCTGGTGAGGCGGGGATGCGTGCTGTATGTAGGAGCGCTTGGACTCCTGGGGGGTGCAAGGCCTAACATGATCTTCTTGGCCATTAAGCAGGTATGAAGCCTAATATGGTTGGATAGTTGGAGCCAACTCGTTTGGGCGTAGAGTGCACATGTGTGGGTGAGACAGTGGGATCCAGTAATGAGACGGCAGGCTTTGTTTAGGGCCAAGGATAGGCGTCTAAGAGCTGTGTCAGTAGCAGAGCCATAGACAACCTGCCCATAATCAATTAGTGAGACCACAGAGCTCTGCACAGCTATCCTTAAGACATCTGAGGTGAGGCATTGCTGTTCCTGTAGAGAAGGCCAGTGCGCTTGTTAATAGCTTTGGCAACAGTGTCAGTGTGGATGCCATAGGTTAGGTGGCTGTTGAGAGTGATGCCAAGATATTTAAAGGAGTGTACTTGGTCTAGGACAGCACCATGGCAGTTTGCAGTTGTGATGGGTTGAGACCTATGCTTGTTGCAAGAGCCACAGAAAATCATCACCTTTGTTTTCTTGTAGTTGAGCACCAAGCTTTTGTCTGTTAAACCATTTTTCAACGGAGGTGAAACCCATCTGGAGCTTTTCTTGGAGTAGTAGGGGGTCATGGTGAGAGGCGTGGATAACTGCATCATCTGCATATAGCAGGATTTGTTCAGGACAGGATTGTGGAAGATTGTTCAAAAAAAGGCAGAAAAGGAGTGGCCCAAGAATGGATCCCTGTGGAACTCCTGAATGGATGGGTCTAGCCTCAGAGATGATGTGAGTGATTTTCACCCTTTGTGAGTGGTTTTCCAGGTAGCTCTCAAACCAGGATGTAGCCTCAAGGGAGAGCCCATCATTTTGAAGCTCAGTGATGAGTAGTTGGTGATGGACGGTGTCAAAAGCCTTAGGCAGGTCAATGAAGACTGAACCAATTAGTTGATTATTGTCAAGGGAGTTGTGAATTGCTCCCATGAATTCTAGGAGGGCCAAGGTACTGCAGTGGCCTTTTCTGAAACCGTGCTGCTGCTTACAAAGGATGTCATGCTTAATCAAGTATTCCGTCAGTTGGTCAGAGACAAATCGCTCAATGGCCTTGGGGGGGGGGGATATGGATATAGGCCTATAGTTCCCAGGATGGGCCTTGTCCCCACTTTTGTGTACAGGGGGTAACAGTGGTGGATTTCCATCTGTCGGGGAACTGGCTGAGGGTGAGGGAGAGGTTGAAAATATGTGTAGGCAGAGATAGCACTTCATCTAGTGTGAAGGACAGTAGTTTAAGGTCAAGAGTGTCCCCACTGGTTCTTGATCCTGTGATTTCTTTGCTGATATATTTGTGCACTACATGCATCCTGACTGCTCTGAAGTAAAATGGTGGTCAAGGCGCACAGGGGGGCGGTTTGGTGAGAGGGGGTGCAGCAGAGGGATCGACGTTAAAGAAGTCATGCGGGAGCACACTACTGAGGTCCGAGAAAGTCTTGTTAAATGTATTTGCTATGGTGGCTGGGTCCAGAGTTATAGTCCCATCCACTTCCAGCATGGTAGGTGACGTTTTGGGCAATTTCCCCATCATTTCTTTTAGATTGTCCCAGAAGAACTTCTCTTTACCCCAGGTGTTTGTAAGAGCATCTTTGTAGTAGTTGCTTTTCTTTAGGCATATTGCTTTAGTGCAGTCATTTCTAGTATGTTTGTAGTTTTGTATGTCTACTTACCTACCTGTGTCCTGAGCCCGAGCCCAGAGGTGGGCCCTAGATGTCATCAGTGCTAGGAGCTCCCCTGAGAATCAAGGGTTGCACAGCCCTTTGACTTTCCTCTTTTTATAGGGGGCATAGGAGTCACAGGCAGCGTTGAAGGTGTTGATAAAGAAGTCAAGTGCAGAGTTGACATCTGTTGCTAGGAAAATAGGGGACCAGTCTTGTTGTCTGAGGTGGGTTTTGAGGTGCTTCAGTTGGCCACGTGGGAGGATTCTGCTTGCAATTAGTTTGGGCCGTGGAATGTTGAATTTATTTGACCATTCACAGGTGACTGGGAAGTGGTCACTTAACGAGTCAGGTAGAATGGAGACATGAGAGATGCGGGATGGGTGGTTAGTCAGGACCCAGTCCAGAAGGGAGAAGGTGCCAGACTTATAGTTTTGCCTAGTGGGTGTGACGACTAGCTGGGTGAGGTCAGTGGCTGAGATAGCATCTTTGAAGCCATTTGTATCTGACCCAAGCCAATTTATGTTAAAATCACCCATAAGGATAGTCTCGGAGCCTAGGGGTTGTGAGCGGATGAAGTCCAGGACGTAGTTGAGACCTTTACCATGTTCCTTTGGTGGGATCTAGACAGCAGTGATAGTCAGCACCTTATTGTGGGCCCTGAGAAGAATTCTGATAGGTAAAATCTGGGCAGTCGAGTCCGAGGCGGGGGTTTGAACAGGGTGTCCTAGGAGGGCATCTTTGAGGTAGATAGCACAGCCACCACCTCTTTTAGAGGTCCTGTCTAGTCTGAAGACGTTATATCCTGGAAGAGCAATTGCACTGTCTGGAATTTTAGGAGTGAGCCAGGTTTCAACAACCACAAGAACATCAGGGTTGTGTAGGTGGGTAAATATATGCAGGGCATCAAGTTTCAGTAGGAGGCTACAGACGTTGAGTGCTGCAAAGGTGAGAGCCCCAGAGAGACACTGTCTGTGCCCGTTGCCTGGAATTGAGGGGCCAGGGTTTGGGTGTATATTGCCTGATCGTAGTAGAAGGAGCAGGAGTTTCAGGGTGCACCAACGTAGATTTTTGAGGGAGAATTTCTTCGTCTGCCTCTTACAGGAGCGAAAATTCTGTAATTGATTATGATCCCTAAGACAGGCAATGTGAGCCAGAGGTGAGAGTGGGAAGAGACAAGCGTAAATCACCTTGCCATGATTCCAGGGGTGGTACCAGCTAGTCCTAGTGGAGGGACAATAATGGTAAATTCCCAAGTCGATGGTTCCTGAGTGCTGGTAGTTGTAATCCAATTTGTAGCTCCGAGGGAGTTTGGAGAAGCAGGCTCCAGGCAGGTTAGACAATGGGATCAAGGAGGTGAGAAAAAATAGACAGAGGGGCAGAGAGGAGAGGGCCATTGTGAATAGGGAAGGGAGGGGGGCAGGGAGTTAGATAGTCTGAGGGAGAGAGGGAGAGAGCAAATCAGTCAGGGACAGGCAGGCAGATGTGAAGGGGTGAGTAGAGAGATAGCTACAGAGTACTGAGTCTATGCAGACAGACCAAAGAGCGGAAATTTAGAAGGGTAACGTAAAAGTCAGAAGAGAGGGGTACAAAAGAGGCACCACCAGGGAAGCTGTAAGTACGAGGTGAGAGGTGGGCAGGGGGATGAGAGGAGTGTGGGAGACAAAGGGTCTCCTTGGCTAGGATGTGGGGTGAGAGGGGCGCTGACAAACCAATAGGACTGGAGGTAGCCGAGAGGGGTGGGGCAAGGAGAGTATTTAAAGGAGGCCTGGGAGGGGGAAGGGGCTGGGACAAAAACCCTAGAAGCTATAGGATCCCAAAAGAAAAGGCAAAAGAGCCTAAAAGTCAATAGAACAGTAAGGAGAAAAGGCACTCCAATCTGCGGCAGCCTATAGAGGAGGCGGACCAATCAGACTTAGCTACCTAAGCTGCACCAATCAGAGGCCTCCCATTCGAGATGGCTCCGAGAAGTCTTCAGCGGTAGTACATGGGTGGGGGATCCGAAGAAAAGTTCCAGGAGGGCGGTCAAGAAGAGGCGCTGGTGTCGGTGGCAGCAGCCGCCTCGGAATGGCAGCATGGCAAATGAGAGCACCGCTCAGGCGCGGGTCCCTGGAGGGGAGGAAAGAAACAGAGGATTAATAAGGAGGCAGAGATGCAGGGGGTGGGTGTCTGGCAGCAGGCATCAGTGGGGGGGAGATCTGAAAGACACAAAGGCAGGAGACTGCAGGCAGGCTGGGTGGTGTCTGAGACAGAAAAAAGACAAAGGGCAGTGGGTGGGGGTATGAAATAAAGAGGTGCAGGTCGCAGGGAAATGAGAAGGGAAAAATTAGGACAGAGAGGAGCAAAAGGAGGCAAGGAGTAGAGATAGAAGGGGGGCTAGGATTGGTGGCTAGAGAAGGGGGCTAGTGGTGGGCAGAAGACCTTGATAGGAGTACAAATGAGAAATGTAGGCAAAAGGTAGTGAGGAGAGGAAGAACTTAGAGCAACAGGAGGGTCAAGAAATAGAAGCAGTAGCTTAGCTGTACACAATGCTTACAGGCAGGCTAACTTTAAATAAAACAATGAAGATGGCTTAACTTTAAATAATAATTCGTACTTTATAGGCTGGTGGACTACACAAGTCATAAACATTTTTGGAAACAGGTCACAGTACAGTGCAATAAGCAGATAGAGGCAAAAAAAAAACAACCTAGAAGCTATAGGATCCCAAAAGAAAAGGCAAATGAGCCTAAAAGTCCATAGCATAGTAAGAAGAAAAAGCACTTCAATCAGCGGCAGCCTAGAGAGGAAGCAGACCAATCAGACTTAGCTACCTAAGTCGCACCAATCAGAGGCCTCCCGCTTGAGATGGCTCCGAGAAGTCTTCAGCGGTAGTACCTGGGTACGGGATCCGAAGAAAAGTTCCAGGAGGGCGGTCAGGAAAAGGCACTGGTGTCGGTGGCAGCGGCTGCAGAGAATGGCCGCATGGCAAATGAGAGTGCCGCTCAGGCGCGAGTCCCTGGGTAGGGGATCCAAAGAAAAGTTCCAGGAGGGCGGTCAGGAAGAGGCACTGGTGTTGGTGCCAGCAGCAGCGGTGGCCATGGAGAATGGCCACACAGCAAATGAGAGCACTGCTCAGGTGTGGGTCCCTGGGTAGGGGATCCAAAGAAAAGTTCCAGGAAGGCGGACAGGAAGAGGTGCTGGTGTCGGTGGTGGCAGCCGTGGAGAATGGCCACATGGCAAATGAGAGTGCCGCTCAGGCGTGGGTCCCTGGGTAGGGGATCCGAAGAAAAGTTCCAGGAGGGTGGTCAGGAAGAGGCGCTGGTGTCGGTGGTGGCAGCTGTGGAGAATGGCCGCATGGCAAACGAGAGCGCCACTCAGGCGTGGGTCCCAGATCCCAGCATTGGTGGGAAAAGGGAGATAAGCACATTTAAGTGGCAGTAAATTCATTGCAGACCCACCTAAAAAATAAATTGTTCCAGGCAGGAATTGGAGCAAGTTTGGATTTGGTGCTAGCTGTCCAGAGGTTCGAGCCTGGGTGGGCACGCTTCACGGAAAAGGGGGCAGTTACATAATTAGAGTGTGTACTAGAATGCAGGGTGGGCAGGACGTGTAGGCAGGGAGGGTGGCCCTGGGTGGGCATGCTCCTCAGAAAGGGTCATGGATCTCCAAAAATCTGGCTGGGAAGGGGAGAGAACTGTCTAATGGAGAGACATGGTCCCAGGCAGGTCTTTCCAACCTATGGGCTGGAGTTCCCCTAAGATACAACTTTTTGTACCCAATCAAGATGGTGTGGTGTGTCTTGTTATGGTAATGGAGTTCTGTTTGGGCAATGACCCACCCCCCACCTCTCACCTGGTAGGGGGAGATGGCTTTGCACATGGCCACCATTTCTAGGGGGATGAGCTGCCTTTGCCTTCAGGCAAAGAAGCAGTCCAGGGACCAGAAAAGCTCAATCAGGTGTTGAAGTACCCGAGGGGGCCGGCACAGGCCACTTCAGTAGTGGTGGCTTGGGCCACTAGAGAAGAGCTTGTCCAGAAAGAGCTCACCCTCTTTGGACCAGCTCTGCACAGTGTATTTCCCACACACCCATCACCCACCCACCCACCCTTTGCTGCCAGGCTGTAGCATTTGATAAGCTGTAGTGCAGCTAGTCACAGCATGAATTATAGTGTGATGTGAAAGTGGTAAACTCATGGCCGACCCACCTAAAAAAGAAATTGTTCTGGGCAAGAACTGGAGCAACTTTGGATTGGATGACATCTGGCCAGAAGAGGGACCCTGGGTGGGTATGCTTCACAGAAAATGGAGGCAGTCACATAATTAGGGAATGCACCTGAACACAAGGTGGGCAGGACCTGCAGGTGGGGAGGGCAGCCCTGGGTGGGCATGCTCCTTGGCAAGGGTCATGGAGCTCCCA
Organism: Neoceratodus forsteri; assembly: GCA_016271365.2. Taxonomy (NCBI): domain Eukaryota; kingdom Metazoa; phylum Chordata; order Ceratodontiformes; family Ceratodontidae; genus Neoceratodus; species Neoceratodus forsteri. Next base: position 1,398,957,898 of record CM028131.1, on the reverse strand, counting down.
GAATACAGCTGGGAAGGGGGACTGTCCAATGGAGAGACACGGCCCCAGGCAAGTCTGTCCAACCTATGGACCAGAGTTCCCCTGGCATACAGAAAATGGAAGGGTAAGAGTCAAGCCAAAACTGCACATGAATTTGGTGCCCCAGGGGTCTTTCATGAAAAAAATGTACTTGTGTATGTGGATGTTGTATATATAGTATATACTGATTTCTACAAGGATATTGATGATTGCAAATATGTTGATGAATCTTGAATTTAAGTAGAAGCTGTGGCCTTTTTTACCCAAGTAAAGATGGTGTGGTGTGTCTGATTATGGTATATGGGGCCCATTTGGGCAAAAAGGAAGCCCTTCCTTTAGCACTAGATCCTTAGCCAATCATTTGCCTGCCTAACGATCTGCTCCTGCTCCTCACTAGCCCCCAGGACTGGAAGGATCTTGGAAAAGTCCACCCTGGATCACTTTCCCTTCAGGAATATCCTTAAAGGGGAACAGTTAGCACCAAGGGCCCCCACACTCAAGTGTGGGGCTGGTCCCAATTTGCACTTGTGTGCAAAAACATTTTACTTTACTCACTGTTTACTGTAGTACAGTAGATGGCATCAGACTAATTTTGTTTACTTCTAGGCTGACATCTTCTGTCACTACAGTACAAATCCCAGAATCCCCTGCAGCTGACATCACAGCAGTAGGAAGCAGTGGGAGATTCAATAGCCTACAATGCATGTTAGCATTTATATATGTTCTGATCTTTTGTTTGCTGGTCCCGCTGTCCTGCCTGTACTTAGTCCCTGGAGAAAAGCAGAACAGGAAAACATCTGATCAGAGATTATAGCACTGCAGGCTGTTGAATCTCCTACTGCTGCCTACTTCACTGATGCCAGCTGCAGGGGATTCTGGGATTTGTAGTAACAGGAGATGTCGGCCTAGAACTGGGCAAAAAGTAAACCAATCTTTGACAAGATGTTTTCTGGGACTGCTTTTCTCCAGGGCCTAAGTACAGTCAGGTGCTAACTGTTTACTTTTCATTCCATTAATGATCTCTTCAATTCCTTGGGACTTCTGGACTTATCCCTATGTCATACATGCCAACATGCAGAGTTGGGTAGTAACGCGTTTCAAGTAACGTGTTACCGTAGTTAGATTACATTGCCCAGTAACGTGTACTTGTAACTTATTACTTATAGAAAAATATAATACAGTTGTTACTTATTACATTTTTCTACAAGTAATGTGTTACTTGTAACACTATTTTACATATTACTTTGCCGCAGCAGCTAATAAGAGGAAGAGTGTACATGAAGGAGGAAGACAAGTGTCAAGCGAACAGTGATTTAATTTCTCACTATGTTATTCTGTGTTCAGTGGGCCTCTCTCCCTTTGATGTCCCCCCCCCCACAGGGTGCCAGTGCCAGCAGTAAGATAAATGGTCATCCTTAGTTCACAATGTACAACTTTAACTGCAGCAAGGAGAGTGGATTTATCGCACACCAAATGCTATCATGCCCCGACCAGCCTTTGCTAGTCTCTGTCTGTTCACTGCTTAATGAAGAAGACCAGAGACATGCAGCAAAGGCATGATACAGGGGTCTATACAAATAATTAGCTTAGGGTAAGAGTGATCACTGGTGGTGGGCTCTGCAGTTGGCTTTAAATAAATTACCTTTAATGTGAGGTACCAGTTTCATTTGCCATCCCGTTTGTGCTGTTGTGCAGTTGTGTGCCCTGTATGAACCAATCCTGCCTTAGTTCGGATGTTTCTGTGAGTCCTAGGTAGAGGTCAAGGAGAATATAAAATGTAAACTTGTAGTCAAAGCCTGCGGTACCAGGAGCGGTGTGTCCTGCTGTGTGTGGCTGACTGACAGTGACACACCCACTCGACTCCCTGACCTGAGTTTGATTTCCAGAAGAAATTCTACAACAAAAGAAAAAAGACAAAACAAACTGGTAAGTGTACTCTGTAGCCAGGTTGGGAGTGGGACAAGGCAAGGTAGGCATGGTTGGATATAATATATAATAAATAATAACAACAATAGTGCACTCAGGGTGGGATCATATCAGTATCAGTATCAACCTCGCTCCGGGTGCATTATTTTTATTTCATTTTGTTAATTTTGGTAACCAGGTTGCCCTGTTGGTGTGACAGGATGGGTTCAGCAAAGTGGGTGAGGTAGGTAGGGTAATAGCATGATCTCAATCCTGAAACCTGGAACATAAGCATAGCACTAGTCTGTTCAACTTAAAATGTCTAGTTGTGGCAGAAACACACATAAAGACACGAATAAATGAGCCACACAATGAACCATTATAATAAAAGCAAAGGAAAAAAAAGCCCTTAAGTGTACTACCATAAAACATTTCTGTTTAGTTTTTTTTTTCCTTTTTAAAAATGCAAGCGTAAACAAACGTACTTTTGCTGCAGAGTATCCATTTTAAAAAAACCGCACTTGGTACATTGCAGCGTCTCTGTCCAGTCATGTTTCCCTTTTAAATGTAGATCCAGAAGCAAATGATTATTTACCTTTTAATGGACCAACATAGATGTAACAACAAGAACAAAGTGCTCTAGCTTTCGAACCAACCAGTCCTTCTTCAGAAGCTAATGGCAGTTGTTTAGAAAATACTGTACAATACTTATAACAGCTAGGTCATGCGGAAAAAAACAGAAAAAATTCCCATTGGTTTAAAATACTCATTTAAATAAATACAGAAGATGATGTCAGAGAAGTTTAACAGTACCATACTGCCTTCAGCCAGGAGGGTCCTCAGGTCAAAGGTGCTTGGTGGAACACACATACAAAGAATCCTACTGCATATAAATTTAATTCACATAAGATAACACTGCTGAAGCAGATGACTCTTAAATCAAGCTATGAGTGTCACAGTTTGTATAAGGATGTGATTACTGAAAGGCAACCCCCACCCAGATTAAAGACAAACTAAGACTGTCTTAGGGCTCCAAGAAGTTTCAATGACTGCATTATAGACAAGAATTTATCAGTAAAGTTGTCTTAAAAACATCAGTGCACACTGTGTGATATGTAAAACCTAGCTGGACCTGTCATAAATGTGGCACATCAAATGAGCCCAGCAAAATTTTAAATAAGGTTTGAAGTTTTGTTTCATTCACGTAAATTGTTAAAAGCTATTTGTGAAGCTGAAGCTGTCAGTTCCAAGTTACGGTTTCCTTATCCCGATCGGTTCCCCGACAGTCGCACTGAATGCCTACTTTCTGCCCCTTACCTGATTAATGACGTGGATACAAAAAAAATCTGTACAGGTGATAGTGATTTCTGGGTGAAGAGGGTGGTTCACGGTGGCACTGGTGACAGTCTGATAGATGAGCTGCAGCAGGGTGGTGCCCAGCCTGCACAACAAGGTAATAGGCATGGCCAGACAGACTGGGCAGTGTCAGTGGACTTGATAAACATGACACTGGTCTGAGCTATTTCTGGACTGGAATCCAGCAGCATCACCAATTGGAACAGAAAGAGATAAAAAAAACCTGTCATACCTGTACCGTGTTTCCATAAAAAAAAAATAGATAGGTACTAGAAGTTAGAACGTAATCAGTATTTCCAAAATATTGTATTTGACAAAAAGGAACAAATGGGTGAAAACATTTTGTAAAAAAGGCCATTAATGATATTAAGTTTATTTTAAAAGTAATTATTGTTAATTTCCACCAGAGTACCCCTTCTACTTCTATTTGAAACTGGCTCAGTATTTCTCTGGGGGAATCCATAAGGCCATTATTAAAGATTATATATCAAAGCAGTGTCCTTCTTTACCCCTGAACAGTGATTTTTACTACTCATCTGAGAAAAATGTGCTGCCCCTTTGATCAAGTCAGTGTTGTTCTAACATTGGCCTGTTCCTGATGGCCTGGGACAGCTGCTCCTTTTCTCCTCCTGGTTTCTATCAGTTTGACATTTGAGAGTATGTAACTGTCAGTGGAGGGGCTCAAAGTTTGTTTTTCAACCTATTCTGGAAACTCACAATTGCATACTTTTATCTGCGGATTTACTTAAATATAGAAAAAACAATACCCTGCTTGAGCCTCCTCCCCTCAAAGAGACACTATTATTTGGTGATTTAAACCTTTGTGTAAGTACAATCCAATTATGTGTATTAAAAGGAACACAATGATGTGTTCATCCAAATGGGGGCTCTGTGAAGCAAACCTAGCTATTTGGTTGTATTAGACCCTAAACCTAGACAGCACACTCTCCCCAGCGGCAACATAAAATAAAATACCATAATCAATACAGAAGTAAAACAACTTTGAGAACGTAATAATCTACTGGAGAGAAGCAAAAAGGAATTCACTCTATAAAGGTTCCACTCTTTGATGCACAGTTTGTGGCAGAACTGCATTCTGTCAGTCCGATAACCCTGGTGGAGTGATGCCTTTTCTATCTTCTTTATCCTACCAAATCTGTTGTGCAACACTGTCCTCCTATACTATACTTTACCTTTTTCCACCCCTGGCATAGGTTGGCCACCTGTCAGTCTTTTCTATTTTCTCACTAAATCTTTTTTCCTACTACTTTTATTTCTAGTTTCTGTATATCCATCTCTCACCAAGAACTCCCCAAAATAATACACCAGGTTAAGGCCAGCTGGCAGGAATGGAATAAGGTGCATTTATGGCATTAAATGCAAAAGATATAAAGTGCCTTTAAGTATATAAGGTGCTGGCCAGCCCAGTTGTGCTGAGGGTTAAGGCTCTAGATGCCTCACCTCGCGCCATGCCGATGACCCGGGTTTGGGAACGAGCCCAGGAAGTCGGGGGTCAGCAGGGGCAGGTAGGGATGAAGCATCCATGTGGTGGCTGTCCCTTCCCAGGAAGGGATGTAGGGTTAGCGCACTCCTGAGCGACCCCTGGCAATGACCTGGGGTGGCCAGGAAGTACGCGATGCAGCCGGAAGGCACCGGAGCAGAGCTTGGCGGACGCTGGTCATCATTGCACGACCAAGCTCCGCAGGGGGTGGGACAGAACAAGTGAAAATCACTGGCGCACCTGATAGGCGATGTCAGGTCCAGTGGTTGGTCCCCACGTCCAATGCTCAGCATCCCAGCTCCACGGGGGGCACTCCCTCCGCTCCCTGGTTGCCCCTCTAGAGGAGTTGGTGGTCCTTCCCACAGGGGGACTCAGAGCTGGGGGGTCAGGCAGCCAGGTGGTGCAGTAAGGGGGGTGGAGTCTGGGGCTTCAGGCGTACAGGACAAGACCATACCAAGTGCCTGCCAGAGAGAGTTCAGGTCACCGGTGTAGGAGGTATAAAGGAATTAAAAAAAAAAAAGTATGTAAGGTGCTGGTTGAATAAAGTGCATTTTTTGAAATAAAGTGTTTGGAGTGCATTTAGTGTGCTTTGATGAGTTTAAAGTGCTGCAGTGCTTAATTAAGTTAATGCAAATGCCATTTTTATGTATATGGTGTAGGAATGTTTAAAATGGCAGTTATATACAAAATAAAGTCCAGTTAGGTGGATTATGGCTACAAACCTCATGGCATTATACTTAATGTTGTTTGAATTATTTTGCTGCCACTCCATTGTTATGTAGAATGTTATGCCAAAGAAACTCTGCATCAAGCCAAACTTTTACTTTTGCTGCCGCTCGGTATCTGTGTAAATAATTACTGATGCCCCTGTATTATTAGGACTCCTGGCTGCTGGCTTTGTATAAAATGTGCTGTAGAACTGTGCCAGCTAGCCGTGGGGGAGTCAGTGGCATGTGTGCAGCCAGTCCAGGCTGCTAGAGAGGCAGGCTTCCCCAAGTTATCTGCGTGCTCTGAAAAGTGAGTTCTTGAAAATAAAAAGGGACTATGCTGTCCCTGGACATAGAAGTTATACAGAGCCCCAAAGCAGAGTGGCTAGATAACGATTGTTTAGCAGTCTGCCGCTCTGTATAACATAAAAAACAAATGATTTAAAGGGACAGGAATGTCCCTATGTATGTGGAAATGCTATACAGTTGAAGTAGCCCTCAAAATAAGGAGAGGGCTGCAAAATAAACTAAACACAATAAAGAAATTAAACAAAATTAAAGAATAAAGAGATGCTGCATATCTCTAAAGCAGTCCCATTTTATATATATATATATATATATAGCTCTGAGATATACAGCTCTAGTGTCCATATACTATAACAACACAGCACATGTATAAATACAATACATGTTTGCACTATTTGCATATATAGAAAATGAGGTGCTGACTTGGCAGCAAAACCTCAGGAAGGGGATTTCCTATAGAGGAACTTCCCCTAAATAAAATCTCATTATGTAATAGAGGAGGAGTTTCCCTATTTGGGGACCATTCTAGAACTACTGTAATTGGATGTTACGAGAGGGACTTTCCCATAAGTGGGAGGGCTTAAGGAGGGCTATATAAGCCCTTCCCAAACACCAAGAGTAATGAGTGAGCTGAGGAGCTAGTCTCACTTGCTTGGAGTGAAGGCAAGAGGAAGGATCTATACCTGAACAGGTATTGACAATATCACAGTAGGACAGCAGAAGTATTGAATTGTCTTTTGAAACCTGAAGTAAGGTGATTTTGTTTGAACATACTGTAGCACTGGGCTAGTTTCTTTTGTGAATCTTTTTATTTCTATTTATTTGCTTTTTATGCTGCTTATGTATAAAAATAAAAGCACACTGCAGTGTGTTGTACTGAATTACTGTGTCCTGAGTTATCCTTTCCCACAAAGCTATTATACAGTTTCTGGTAAAAATGAGGAATGAGAACATTATCTTCTTTAAAGCTGTGCTGGGCATGAATTTGATCCATTCATTTAAGTCTGGAGCAGACTTTTCTTTCCACTCCTGCTGAGTTATTCTTGTAAAACCTGGTGCTGCAAAAAGAAGCAATTTTTTCTCATCTTTAACTGGAAAATGGAAGTTATAACAGTATCTCCTAGAATAAAAATCCTGGGATCAAGTTTGTTGTATCAGTATAAAACCTGAAAGCACACATTCTTTGTAACTGTCCAGCCATGAGACATACTAGGACAGTCCCAAACCATATGCACTAAATTGGCCTGATCTAGGTTACACCTCCAGGATTTATCTTCCCATCTTATACAGTCTTTGTAGGGTACAGAAGCATAAAATTTGACAGCAGATCAGGAACACTTGGCCCACCAAGTCTGCCCTTTTTTCCCTACCTACATTGTAACCACAGACCTTGTCTTATCTTAAAAGTCATTGACCTGGGTTTTTCGCTTGATAACTGTACCAGACACAATGAGCTCTGCCTAATAACATTCATTTGTCCTGCTGTTTATATTTAAAGAAACGCTAATTTAATTTACTTTAAGTGCAGGGGTTCTTTCTACATCCTATTTATCTCAAGTTACTTTTTTTTAAATGTAGCCTTAGGCTTACACATGATTTGTTGCTGATTCTCTCAAGTGCTTTGTTTCAGTTTTTCTTCTTGCAGAACACGGTTGTGATTTGCTTTTATTTAATTTATTTTTAGATTACTGAGTTAAAAATCACAAGTAATCCATTTGTGAAAGGGTTTAGAGACTGTGACCCTGAGGACTGGTTAGTGGATTGCCACTTTCTTTACTATTTTATGTTGGTTTCTTTTTGTAATCAAATAATTTATTAACTGCCTCATGTTTTAAATGCCACATGCAATATTTTTATGTGCAGATACTGTGAAAATCGGACAGGTAGTGATGTTACTAGATTTTTTTGGAATGTATAGTGCTATAGGTCCACCATTTGTCCAAACATGTTACATTTTGAAAAAAAATTAAAAATACGGGAGAAGACCAGCAATAAGGCCTTGATTCTCTTTAAGATAAACAAGAATGTTCTCCAGTGTTGCTAGAGTGGCTTAATAATACTGTATGTTCCACAAAAATAGTGTCAGGTTCGACAAACATCTCAAGGTCAAATACATTTGGGTAAGAAAAAAAATCTTGTTCTTAGGAGGGGATGATTTTTAAGGGGAGGGCAGGGGAACATGTCTCCATTTGAATGATAAAAGGCCATGCTAAGAATTCCAATATCTGAATAAATCCCAAATGTGATTCTTTTTTCTGGGAGCTTGTTCCACCCCATCCCCATCCCTCCCCAAATTGGGCCTTTTTATATAGTCATGACCTGTCCAAAAAAGATTTGATACTGTCTAGGCGCCTTAATGATGGTCCTCTTCATATGTAGACTTGTACTTGTATTCATGAAGTTAATATTAAATAAAGAACCTACAAAAACCCACCACAGACTTTTTAGTAGAAAAAGATTTGTTTTTGGACAGACTAAAATGTACAGATAGTTTGACATGATATACTGTCAGCTCCTATTGAACCAAATTAGTGTACTGTAGTCTGTAGCTGATGTGAAGTCATCAAGTACAGCTCCACTTTACACAACAATTTATAGATGTGCTGTAGGACAGGTGTAATACCATATCTTTTTGGAAAGACAGATGAAATAGAAACTATAATTCAAATATGTATGACTATGATGATCTCAGCCAGCATGCACAGATATATTTTGAATTTCATATACCTTTCAATTATGCTGAAGTTGAGGAAATTGAAACTTGAAAGAAGTTAATCAAAATGATGGAAGACAACCTGTTGTTGCTCAGCTCCACATTTTGGTACTGCCATTGAGTAACATGATATTTCATCAGAGCAAAGTTATTTTCAGTTACAGTGTACTTACTGTAACCCTCCCCCTTGGGGGCTTACTTTAATTGCCCCCATGTCCTCCGGTTCTTCCGTTTCTTCCCGTTGCTGCCTGGTGTCCTGTTCCTCCCATTGCCACAGCCCGATTGCTCCTGGTACCCAGTAATTCCTCCTGTTGTAGCCAGTTTCATTAATTTAGCTGAGTTTGGGCTTAATCTTTAAACCGCGATCCTCCTGCCTGGTAGTGCACCGAGGTGCAGTGAGGATATGCAGGTGCGAACGGCGCCTTTGATCTGCCGACCAGTGATTTTGCCATTGGTGGGAAAGTTGTTTTCAGTCCCAGTGCCTCTTCTCTGCTATATGAGGGTTGTGACCAGAGCAGTGTGGCTTAAACACTGCTTGGGCGGGGGCTAACTTTAAAAGTTAAAACCTGGGCTACTAGCCGGCTCATTAATATGCATGAGCCTCACATAAATATTCATGAGCTGCTGCCAGCCACCTGGGGGGTTAGTATTACGGCAGCAGTGACAGCAAAAGTACAGAAGATATTGAAATGAATGTGGGCTTGTATGAAAGGGCGCAGATGGTGCTACATTACTGTGGGAGAATTGTAAAATAAAAGTATATTCCCAGGCTGCACCAGAATTTAAGAGGGGACACTGTGTGTACTGTGGGGAGACTGTATACACAGTCACCATTTTGGGAGTGCATCAGCCAATCACAAGCCTGGATCTCATCAAGAGACGCATGGGACAATACAAGAGACTTGTGGGAGAGAAATCAGAGAAAAATCCTTGGTGCCAAAGATCCAGCCAATTAAAAGGTTAAGACTGTAATTGACAGCTTGGGCAGCCAATCAGATTGCTGGACCTTTGCCACTTATTCCAGAGGGACTATTTGAATTCTGTTCAGTTGGAATTCAGCCTTAGACATCGAGGAGAGGGGAGTCTGTGTGGCTCTGTACTGTGTTTCCACAGGGGAGGCCTGCATCTCCTTCTGAGAGTAATCCTCCAGTCCAAAAGGGGATCAGAACTTGGAACAGCCCGTCAGCAGACCAGAAAGGGTTGTTCAGCAAGTTGGCTGAGATTTCAACCAGCCAGGAACCGAAAAGAGGAGAAGTTTGATATTTCTTTAGCCAGATGTAATGAGGCCTATCGCATGTGTGGAGACATTGAACCAGGGACTCCTGTGCCAAAGTTCAGGAGCCATCCCAGCCAGAAGAAATGTTTCTTTTAAAAGCCCAGCTGGAGGGTTCACCAATGCGCAGAACAGACTTAACCGTAAAATAAACATTTTCTTCCTCTGGGTCTGTGCCAACGGCCAAGGCAGACTGTTTCTGTACCATTTTCAGCATCTCGGTGAGAGATCAGACTTGGGGAGTCAGCCCCTGCGCAGCAATCTATCGCAGGTTGTGGCCACCTACAGGGAAAGGCCATGAAGAGGAGGTGAGTCGTGTCAGCCCAGGTCCCCACCAGCTTCCAGATGGAGCACCAGGTCTTCATTTCGCCAGCCTTGTCATCTGCTACCTTGGATACAGTGAGTAATATCAGGGTAGCTCCCTGCAACAAATCCTCAGTTGTTAATGGTACCATCTGATTTGTGTTTACCAGTTAATGTGCTTAACAGTGACTGGGCCATCCAGCCCTGGATACAAATAGTTTATGGTTTCTAAATGTGTCACTCTCATATAATCACCCTTCTTTCCACCAAGGGCCCCAACATCAGCTACAATGCCGGCTAACCTGCGGCACTGCCTCAGGCATGCCTATGTTCCATTCTGGGTACCCAGTAGTTGCTAGACTGAAAATTCAGGACTTTAAAGCTATGACAAATAACCTAGTATGTTTTAATTATAGTAAAGTAATCATTTGCTTAAATTCTCACCCCTTCCTTGTTCACGTCCCCCTTAATAAATCTGATTTACTGTTTTGATGTTAACCTGGCTTGTGAGCATATAATTACCTGGCCTAAAGTAACTTAAGTACTGCAAAGCATATTGAAAGTGCATGCTTGTATTGCTGAAACTGTGCATGACATAACTAAAACTGTAGAACGGCAGTGAAGAGTTTAAATATTATATACCTTTACTACATACAGTAGGTATCGTCTGTAGGAAAAGTGTGCAAAACTGTTTCCTAGCACCTTTAAAAGTTGAAAGGAATACTTGTAAATCCATAGTGCTGTTACTGTACAAGAATGTGTTAATTTACAGGTACAGCAACTCTCTCTGGTCTCTCCTGTAATTGCTCCCGTAATGTTCAGGGAGGTAGTATACAGTAAGAGTAGGGCACTGTTTATGAAACAACAAGGTTAGGTATAGGTACTACAGCAGTGGTACTCACTGTAGAACACATATGGCAAACTGGTCTGAGCCTGCATACAATAGCTTCTTTTAAAGGTTCTTTACAACCCTACAGACAAAAAGACAAGCAAAGACATCTGCCAGAGGTTATATTAATGCAGCTAACAGCACTAGCAGCACTGTGGGGAGGTGATCTGAAAATGTATCCATCATCTCATCACCATCGTCAACAAGGCAGACATCAGAATGGAAGAAGCATATCTAGTTATATGCCACATCAGGCCAGGAGGGGCAGGCCACTAAAAAAACTTAAATGACACTATTGATTTAATTTTCAAAGTCTACTTTTTTCAGAAACTGAAGAACATTTTGACTTTTACAGTCATATAAGCTGTCAGAACAATCTACTGTCCAATTGGGGTTCAGACATATCAGAGTTACTTCAGTAGACTTTCAGGTCTCTACCAACACCTGCAGGTGAATAGTATCGAGATACCAAAAAGATATGTCACATCATCACCCCACCCACCCTTTCTACACCTAAACTATTTATTCTACCTATCCTATCTACCCCTTCCCTTTATGGCCTAATTGGGTTGCTTAACAGTGAAGGAGAAGAAAACCTATTCAATATATTACTACTTAAAAGGTTAACCTATGCATAATCTACTAGATTCCATCGAACACGCAGACAGGCCTAGTTGGGCACTTGCTTACATTTGATTTGTTTGCAGTAACTGTATTATAGGGTTCCAGATCCTACTGAATTGTCTCTCTTGTCCCTTATTGCCATAATGAATACTTTCCAAATTCGTACAAACTAAGACCAGGTTTTTCCATAACTCATAGGTTGGGGGTCTACATTTTTCCAGTTCCTAGCAATACACGCTGGAAATGAGCTTGTCTCAGTCGAGTTTCCTATTCTTTTGCTTGTCAATTGAATAAAATTTTTACTTACTTTTTACTTTATACACCTCCTATCGTTCAATAATGCAATATGTAATGTCTTCCATAAAGGACCAGAAGGTAATTTTTGTATTGAACTTGTACTTAACATACAAAGTTCTAATTCCTTCTGGATATTTATATCTGGTATATTATTAAGTGTTTGGAAAATCTTATCCCAAAAATGGGCAATTTGGGGGCAGGAGCCCATCACATGTTCCAAGGTCCCTACTTCCCCACAACCCCTGTTACACAAGGAAGAAACGTTCAAACAAAATGTATTCAAGACATATGGGCCCAGATATTCAAACTGCGCCATTCTGAGGCGCAAGCCCCTGCGCTGCTCAAAATAGTTGCGCAGGGGTGTGGCTGGGGTGATATTCAAAGGAGTTGCGCTATTGAGCAACTCCTTTGAATATCACCCCCCAGCCACAGCACTTGCGCATGGCGCAGTGGAACTTGCGCCACCGCAAGTTGCCAGAGTTGAGCATTAAACTTGCGGTGGCGCAAGTACCATTGCGCCATGCTCAAATTTCCGATATTCAAAAGGTGACATGCAAATGGGGCCATAATTTATGCAAGGCGCAGGGGGGGCCATTTGCATCTATTTATGGCGCCATTTGCATGCCATTAGCATGTAGGTGTGACGATCCCCGAGGACTTGCGCCTGGCCGCCCTGTCAGGCAGCAGCCGTCGGGGACCGACGCACGCTGCAGCCCGATCGCGGGCAGTATCTCTGTAAGTCTACATTCCCCCCCCACACACACACATCTCCCGAAGCCCGATCGCGGGCATTACAGTTACAGGAAACCCCCCACCCACACATCTTCCACAGCTTCAGCGGGCATTACAGTTACATGAACCCCCACATCTCCACAGCCCGATCGTGGGCAGAGCATATATGAACCCCCAGTGCCCACGATTGCGGGCAGAGATGGCACCCCAGCGGAATATCTCCTGGTGTGGTCCAGTGGACCGTAAAACCCGATTGCGGGCAGAATGTCATGTTACAACCCGCCCCAAACATCTCCTGGTGTCTAGTGTCCCCCACCCGCGAAGCCCTCCACCCGCTCCCCCGCGAGCCAGCGGGTGGCAGCATCCACCGCCTGCTGCCCGCCGCCCGCCGTGACTGTCCGGTAGGGCTGCATGCCCACTGGTGCAGGAGCTACAGCCAGTAGGCGTGCAGTATACCGTATGACGAGTCAGATTTATGAATGAGGACATCATTCACAAATCTGGACTGCCGTACTCTGGATATGGGCTGCATACCAGTGGCTGGAACTGCAATCACGGACAGTCGGCTCGGCGGCGGCGGCACAGGCAGGTGGGATGCTGCCGCCCGCCCGCGGGCAAACAGATGGAAGAACTGAACACAGAAGATGGTGAACGCGAGGCGTGACATTCTGCCCGTCGAGCTGCGATCACTGAACCCCAGACGAGGTTGTGAGGGTTATTCTGCCGCGATCGAGCACTGAAGACGTCATCACGTCTGCCACAATGAAACCCGAGATGTGTGGGCAGGGGGTTCAGTAACTGTAATGCCCGATCGGGCTTCGGAGAGGTGGTGGGGGTTCAAGGTTACGCTATGACCACGATCGGGCTGGTGGGAGGCACAGGACCGAGGCTGGGGGCCAGCCAGGGGTGGCAGCTGCTGTGTTGCGCCCTGCAATACAGCAGCTCACCTGTGGGTGGCCCTCAACTTGATCCTTTTTTTGGCTCAAGGTTGTGCAGGCGCAGGTTGGTTGCGATGCACAACTCTGCACAACCCGACTGAATATCAAGCTGCGCAGGTTATGCATGGTTCTTCCTCCTGTTGAGCATGCATTCATTTGCATTGCTCTTTGCGCAACCTGTTGTCAGTGGAGCAACTGCCTCCTGCTGAATATCGCAGAATGAGAATGGGGATTTTATGCGATGCGCAACCCTGTTGCACATGGAGCAACCCTTTGAATATCTGGGCCATGGGTATAGTACAGTCTATGAAAATATGAAATTGAATTTGGTTAAGTCGTTATTGATAGTAGTTGAGATTCCTGAAATAATGGTTTCCATTTTTAGGAGTAATAGGTATACGAGTTCTGTTTCCCATTTATGTTTTAAAGCTTGAATAGGGGAAGCACTTTTATTTGATAATATTTTATAAGCTTTAGAAATAAATTTACTTTTGTCATTTGATAAACAATATTGCAGTTGTGTCACAGGGGTGGGTTTAACTCAGTTCCCAATTTTATTGTGAAAGGACCTTATTTGCAAATAAATAAAAATTTGTGTTCCAAAATATGATATTTTTTCGAATGGGGTAAATGAGAAAAATTGTCCATCTGGACCATACATATCTTTAAGACATGTGATACCTTTCAACATCAAGCTTCTATATATTTGGGAATTAGGGGTTCTTGCCAGGCATTATTATAGATGGTAGTCTCAAGACTGATTCTCAAATTTTCTTTGGAAAGTCTATGGAACTCCACCCATACTTCTGTATTGAGTTTAAGGAAGACATTAAAAGTTTTGGCTAATCCTACTTTCTTAATTCTGGAGAAGATTGTCTGTATGGGACTAACAAATTCACTTTCCATATTTTCATATAGTACCCACCATGCTGGATCATTTTTATAAAACTCCCCCACTTGACAAGCCCTACAAGCTAACTAATATCTTTTAAAGTCTGGCAAATGCAGACCACCATTTACTTTTGTAGTTTTCAGTTTTTCCAAACTAATCATTGGCTTTTTATTTCTCCAAAGGAATTTTTAAATAATTTTTTCCAATTAGAAACCAAGCATTCTCTAACCTTATAGGTAAGGCTTGAAACAGATAAAGAAATTTAGGAAGGATACACAATTTTATTGTTTGCACTCTACCCCAAAGTGACAATGGGAGGTCCATCCATGAGTCCAAACTGTTTTTCAGAGTGAGTAAAACTGGTGCATAGTTATAATCAAATAACTTATTTATATCTCAAGCCAAAAAAATGCCCAAATATTTCAGTTTCTCTCTTTCTACCTTAAATGGATAAAGACTTAAACTCTGAGGAACTTTATTGAGATGAATAGGAAACAGAATGGATTTGTCCCAGTTTATTTTAAACCCTGAGATTTCCCCCAAAAGCTTAATAGTTTCCATAATCTGTTGTAAGTTACTATCAGGATTAGTAATATATAACTGAAGGTCATCTGCATATAAGGAGATTTTAAGACATTCTTTAGTATTAAATAGACCCCTGAGAACCAAATCAAAATGGATCCTCCTCCCCCTCCTCTTCATCCATCCTCTCCACTTCTTTAATACTTTGTTACTTTAATACAGTCTTCCATTTGTACCAAAAATCTGATTTAAATACTGAAAATAACTTTTAAAATTAACCTCAATAGACTTGCATTGATGCAGTCCCGCACTGGTCCTACAGTGACATCACAAAACAAGGAGCGTGGGGGTGGTGTAGGCAATCAGGAGTGGAAGGGATCGAGTGGCTAACCCCTTCGGAGGCAAAATACTATGCCTTCCCTTCCATGGGGGGCAAAGCTGATAATTTTAAAAGTGCTACGGAGGAACTCCTCTGCAGGTAAGTGAGCCTCCAACTTGTTTTCTCATGCCAATCAATCAATCAAAATCTTTATTTATCCAGGTGGGCACCACTGAGCAAGGTTCATTTGCAAGGTGGACCTGGTCATGAATACATCAAAGTACAGTACAGAAGCAGCTATACAAAAAGCAATAATATACAAGGAAGAAAAAGTATATACAGTGTATACAGTACAGTACAAGGTTGAAATAAATAAATAAATAACCAGCATTATTTTACAGTTGAAGAAGTCCGCAGATGTACAATCAACCATAGGCATACAAGGGTTATAAGTAGAGATCTTTTGAGTGAGGCAGCCGGCAACTACACATATAGGGGAAAGAGGCCGTGTATGGGGTGGCAGGTTAGAGAGGTAAAGAAGAGGAGGGATATATTACTGATGACTGGGGGAAAAATTGAGCTAAAACCACAGAAAGTGATGATGGCTGTCGTGTACTTGTTTATTATGATAATGACGGAGGAGGGGTAGATAATTGGGACACTGCTATGGATGGGGTGGGACTTTAGCCAGGCTGGAGTGGACAGGAAAGGGTGGGTGCAGCAGGAAGAGTTAATAGGGAAAGAGTGAGAGCCAGGGGTAGAAACATGGCGAGCATCAGGATGGAAAGGGGAGTTGAGGAATTAGTGGGCTAGCGGTGAGGAAAACATTTGCAAGGTGCTTTCATGTAGCGATCGAGGCGCCTTGAAGATATTCAGGCTAATAGGGCAGCTGGCTTCAAGTTCCTTTGTAAACGTTCCACAATGTGGGTAAAGAGAAGCTTAGAGCAGTTTTGCGAAACAAGTTTGACCCTTGGAACTTGGAGGGCAATTAGGAATAGCTCCTTAGAGCATAGGTGCCCAACACACTCTGGGGAATACAATCTGAGACATATGAGGGAGCTTGTTGGTCACCACTCTGAAGGCCCATAGGGCGGTTCCTATTCCTTCTATAGTGAAGGGAAGTCCAGCCTAACGAAGTACAGGAGCAGTGGTGTGTGGAAGAGTGGAGGCCAGTAATGAACCTGATAGCTCTGTGGTAGAGGGTGTCCAACTTAGCCAGTGCAGAGGCAGTGCAGTGGCTGTAAAGCAGGTCTGCGTAATCTATTAAAGATAGGAAGGTAGCTTGAACCAGTTGAATCTTGACCTCCTTTGTGAGCAAGTGGTTAATTCTGTAGAATAGTCCTAATCTTTGCCTTAGTTTCTTCTGTAGTTCTTCAAGATGGTCAGCGAAGGAAAGTTTATGATCGAGCCAAACTCCTAGATATTTGAATTTAGCTACATACTCTAGTGTTTCTCCAAGAACAGTGGTAATTTGTGGGATAGCTCCCCCCCCCCCAGCAGGAATTGCCGAATGCAAGGAGGGGGAGAAGAGCATGGCTTTTGTCTTTTTCACATTGAGAAAAGCTTTTTGTTTATGAGCTAGTATTGTAGAAGGTTACATTCAGCTTGGAGGTCTTCACAGGCTGCTTCCGGCGTGGGACGACTCAAGTACAGTACAGTGTCATCCGCAAATAAGTGGATATTGGCTTTTTTGATGGGGTCATTGATGTTGTTAATGTAGACTGCAAAGAGGAGGGGACCAAAGATAGAGCCCTGGGGCACGCCCTCAGCATAGGTTTTAATGGAAAAGATCACCTTCAGCTTTAACCTGCTGTTTCCATTCTCTGAGGTAGTCTGCAAACCAGCACATAGATTTATGGTCCAGGCCTAAAATTGCTTAGTGGGGAAAGAAGCAGGCTGTGATCGACTGTGTCGAATGCCTTACTAATACCCAAGAAAACAGCACAGACATGCTTCTTGTTGTCACGACCTAGGAGCCAATCATTGGTCACCTTAGCTAGGCTGTTATGGTGCTGTGCTTTGCTCTGAATCCAGACTGAACCGGGTTTAATAGGCTTCTGGATTCTAAGTATACCCCTAGCTGGCCACACACTATTTTTTCTAGTAATTTAGACAGGGTGGGGAGGAGGGAGATCGGTCTGTAATTATGTAGATCGCAGGGGTCACCTGCTTTTAATAGAGGGATGACATGGGCTATTTTCCATTGAGGGGGGAGGCTACCCTGGGAGAGTGACGTGTTGAATAGGTGGGTGACTGTCACCACAAGCACATGGTAGGCACATTTCAGATAGTATGGCTCTATGGAGTTGGAGCCTGCTCCCTTCCTGGTGTCCAGTTGCAGCAGTAGGTCTTCCACCTCTTTTAGAGAGACAGGCAGGAGGAGAGGCCTCCTCGGTGAGGAACTCGTGGGTTGGTGGGCCCTGAGCTGTGCGGAGATCCTTGGCAGGAGAAGTATCAAATGCTAGCCCTGCCATTGCAAAATGGTTATTGAGGGCTTCCAATATCTCCGATCGGTTAGCGATAACGCTGCCACTGGACTTAATTTTTGCTGGAATGGAACTACCAGGTGCATGTCCAGACATGTCTCTTAATGTTTTCCAGAGCTTTGAAGGATTTCTTGAGGCAGAGACTAGCTCCGAACGATAGTAGGCGGCCTTGGCTGCTCTGACCAACTTGGTGCACTTGTTACATGCTCTCTTAAAAAGACACCAATCTGAGTCATTCTTGCTTCTTTGGGCTTTTTTCCATAAAGTATCCCTTTCTAACAGGGAAGCTTTGAGCTCAGGTGAGAACCAACGGCAGGTGCTGCTCCTGACCTGCACCTTAACCAAGAGTGATGCTTATTTAAAGCCTCACTTAAAATATCATAAAAAATAGTATATGCCCTGTTAACCGTTTTGGCTAGGAAGAATTCCTGCCATTGTGGTGAATGTTTCAAGTTGTGGAAAGAACTGGAAGGGGACAGGATCAGTTGTGTTCCAGGACAGTAGCTGCTGCTGTTGTTTTCACAGGGTTCTTGTGGATTTTACTTGGTAGGTTAGTTATTTTCTTTCTTACTTCTAAGGGGCTAGCAGGGTATTGTTTTGGGTGCTGCTGGATGTTTGTAAACTGATTTGCTGGCTGTAAGTGGGGCTCATTTTGTGGATGTTTCACTGTGTAACAGGCTGCGCTGGTAGAGGCCTATTTCTTCTGATTTAAAACCTATTTGGAGGGATTTGCTTGGAGATGGTTATTTGAATTGGAGAGCTATATCTGTTAATTTCAAGCCTATTTTGATGTGTTAGTGAAGCTGATTAAATTGGAGTCCTGTTTCCTTTGGCAGCAAACATATTTTGGGGGCTTTGACTTGAATTTTGATTCCTTGTGCTGACTCCATTAGCTGTAAAGGTTACTGCATAGTGGGGAGGGTGTTAATGGTCTGGCCAGGTCTCACTCAGCCAATTGATTGGAGGCAGAGCTGAATCAGATTGAGGTGTTAGCTGCTTTGTCTTCTCAGAAAGAACTGGAAGGGGACAGGATCAGTTGTGTTCCAGGACAGTAGCTGCTGCTGTTGTTTTCACAGGGTTCTTGTGGATTTTACTTGGTAGGTTAGTTATTTTCTTTCTTACTTCTAAGGGGCTAGCAGGGTATTGTTTTGGGTGCTGCTGGATGTTTGTAAACTGATTTGGTGGCTGTAAGTGGGGCTCATTTTGTAGATGTTTCACTGTGTAACAGGCTGCGCTGGTAGAGGCCTATTTCTTCTGATTTAAAACCTATTTGGTGGGATTTGCTTGGGCCTGGTTCTTTGGCTGCTGGGCTTGGAGGGGAGACACATGGCTGATACACTCTCTCGAGTCAGGTGTCTGCCCAAGACCCTCCTCCCCACCCTCCCTCCCCAGAAGTCTGCAATTTATGGGGAACACCTGCCCTGCAATTGGAGGAAAAGGCTGCAGGTGCAGCTCATGTAGTTCTAGCCACTGGGGGTAGGATTTAAAGGCTGGGAGAGAGGAGCTTTGGGAGTTGTTCATTTCCCTTATAAGTTTAATGTTTTGTACTGCACCTAGTAACAGGGTTACTGGTGTACAGTGGACTGTCTCTAAGATTATGGGTGACCTGATTGGGCAGTAGGGGTATCTTGGACTAGGGAGGAACCTGGTGGCTCACCCAAGGAAACCTATTTGGAAGGGAATGGAACCACACATCATTAGGGCCGCATCTTTGGGAGGGTGGTGGGGTGCACAGGATGTGGAGCAGCCATGATACTGGACTGGGCTTGGAGTTCGGTGGTTGCCCAGTGTGCTACCAGCTAGCACAGTTTAGGGAGGAGGTTCGGGGATTAGGAGAAAGCTGGGGAAGGGGTGGTATGGTTGGGGAAGGGGGCTGGGAATCTCCCACAGGGTTGCACCAAGCAATGGGGGTGGGGGCATAGGGAAAGGAGTGCAGGAGAATACTCAGGGGTCACAAAGGGAACCTGGCAGAGGGGGTCCAAAAGGACACTACCAAGGAAGCAGGCAGGTAACTGGGGGCCCTCACAAAGGGGACGGAGGGACAACATTCTCAGGGAAGTAGGCAGATGGCCAGGGCTGGACAGAAGGAAGCAAGGTGGGGAGGTGGATCAGACCTTACAGTCAGTAACCGCTTCAATTCTCTTCTTCTGCTCAAGGATGAGGGGGGTGATGTAGCCACGACAGGGGTAGTTAGAGATGGAAAGGGAGTGGGAGGCAGGAGGCAGGGGCCAGATAGCAGGAAGAACAGGGGGACCTGGAATGCAGGAGAATGGGGAGCAGTGAATCAGAGCAGGAGGGCAGGGGAAGAGGGAGGAAAGCGCAAGGAGAAGGACCAGTTGGGAGGAAAGGTAAAAGAGAAGGACCAGAAGTACAAGGAGGATTCAGTAAAGGAGCTGGAGGGTTTAGGCCAGGGGAGCACGACTAGCAAGGAGGAACTAAATGGAGACAGGAAGGAAGGAGGATGAGCGGGCTAGTTTAGCAGATGGGGGAGAAGGACCAGTTGCGAGCAGTGAGGGGAATTAGCAAGGAACAGAAGGATACTCAGGAGGAGGAGAGCATAGGATTGAGGAGGGGTGGCCATGGTAAATAAGGAGGGGTGGCATGTGGCACCCAGAAAGGGGAGGAACACAGAGCCAGCTGGGTGGAGGGGCCTGTAGAAAGGATGAGGGGCATGGGGGAATGGAGGAAAGGTGGTCAGAGTGCTCCTGCCGGGGATTCTATGATCAGGGGTATCAAATGGGATAGGGAGGGAGAAGCCTGGATTAGAACAAGATGCTTCCCTGGACTAACGGTGCACAGGGCTAAGAACGAGGTCATCAGCTGGCAAAGGATTGTGGGGTTCCCAGACATACTGGTCCACCTGGGTACAAATGACATTGAGGAAATAGCGAGCTAGAGATACAGGCAAGATTCAGGAGCTTCAGCCAGGGTCTGTCATGACATAGGATGCACAGTTTCTCTCAGAAATCATGCCAGTGCCAAGGGCTAGTGGGGAACACAAAAGGAAAATTAGGGAGATAAACCAGTGGCTCAGGGTGGTGTGAGGCCAGAGGGTATGGGTTGATGGGGATTGGGGAGACCTGGGAGGATAAGGAGCTGTATGCTAGAGATAGACTACATCTCAATTTGGAGGGGAGGGGAATCCTTAAGTTGAAAATAGAGGGTTCATTGGTGAAAAGTGGGGTTTAAACTTGTGAAGGGGGGTGGGATGGGAGAAAAGGCTGTCAAGGGGGTGCCGATAAAGGAGAGACTCTGTCTCCACCCCCCTGGGGACCAGGAGGATTGCAGGAAAAGGCCAACTGGCAAAGTGCAGGCCAGGGGAAAACAGAATCCCCATGGGAACACGAGCAGGGGACATGGAACTATAGGGAAAGGGTGGAAGGTAGTCCTGCTAAATGCCAGGAGCTTGGGCAATAAAATGCCTGAGCTCCAGGCGATGCTAACTGAGGAGCAGTGGATGTGGCAGCGGTCACTGAGACTTGGGCCACTGCAAGACATGACTGGGACCTGAACCTGGAGGGATACACTATGTTCAGGAAGGACAGGGGGGAGGGAAGGGGAGGAGGGGTAGCAATGATAGTCAAAAACTGCACTGGCATAAGGGGAGTAGAGGAGGCGGAGGGAACCGTGGAGGCGATTTGGGTCACCTTGATAACAAGGGGGGGCAAGACAGTAAAAATAGGAGTGGTGTATAGACCCCCTGCCCTGGCGGAGGAGCTGGAGGACAGTCTGGTGGCAGATGTTAGGAGACACTGCAGACTGAGCAGAGGAACGGTGGTGGTGTTGGGGGACTTAAACAAGCCAGGAACAGACTGGGAGACTATGACATCCTCTGTGACCAGGGAACAGAGGTTGTTGGATGTCTTTCAAGACGCGTTCCTAACTCAGCAGGTGAGGGAACCAACCAGGGAGGCATGGGTACTGGATGTGGTCCTGGAAGACAGTGACCAGATTGGGGGCCTGGAGGTAAGGGACCCATTGGCGGGGAGTGACCATGCCACGGTCTGGTTCTGCCTGGACCTAGGAGGGGTAGAAGGCTGCACAGAGACGGAAGTAACCGACTTCAGGGGGGCGGATTTTAAGGAAATGGGAAGGATCCTTAAGGAGCATTTCGATGGGATTGGGTCAGACATGGACGCTGATAGTAGGTGGGAAATCATCAGGAGAGGGGTGCAGGATGCTACCAGCACCTGTGCAAGAGTAAGACAATATGCTGTAGGGCTCAAAAACCCTGTTGGTGGACCAGGGAGGTCCAGGAGGTGATGCGGGAAGAAAGCAGCCTATAAGCAATTCAAGTGCTCAAGGAGTGAAAGGGATAGAGGAGTACGAGCTGATGGCTAGAAGGACCACTAGAGTGGTGAGGCGGCTAAGGCAAGGAAGGAGCAGAACCTGGCCAGGGAAATTAGGAGAGGGAACAAGGGTTCTTTAGATACATTGGGGAAAACGAAGGGTGAAGGGGCAGATTAGCAGGATTAAATCAGGGAGATGGGCACAAGACCCGGGGAGCAGGCTGAGGTACTAAATGAGTACTTCACCTCAGTTTTCACTAGGAAAATGGGGATGCTGCATCATACATGGGAGGAGACAGAGATACTGAGGAGGGGGGGACCCTTACCGATCGGCAGGTCTGGGGAGAGGGGGAGGCATCACTGGCAGGTGGGGGGAGGGCTAAGCAGGGAGAAGGGGTACCGGAAGTGGAAATCACAGCAGAGAGAGTGAGGGAAGCCCTCAGCTCCCTTAAGATGGAGAAAGCACCGGGGCCGGATAAATTACATCCCAGAGTGCTGAAGGAACTTGCAGATGTCCTGGCAAAACCCCTGGCAGAGCTTTTTACCATCTCTCTGAGGACAGGGTGGGTGCCCCAAGACTGGAAGGTGGCGCATATAGTGCCTATCCACAAGGGGGGATCAAGGGAGGTGGCAGGGAACTACAGGCCTGTCAGCCTGACATCGGTGGTGGGCAAGGTGATGGAGGGCATTGTCAAGGAGAGGCTAGGGGGACCTGGATAAGTCAGGGTGCCTGGACGATAGACAGCATGGATTCATCCCGGGAAATCGTGTCAGACAAACCTGGTGGAGTTCTATGACTGGGTGACAAGTGCCTTGGACCTGGGTAGACCAGTGGATGTCCTCTTTCTAGATTTCAGCAAGGCATTTGACTCTGTTCCTCATTGGGCCTGTTGGATAAGCTGGGAGAAATGGGGTGGGGAACCAGATGATCAGATGGATAGGCAATTGGCTCCAGGACCGGACCCAGAGGGTCGAGTTGGTGGGATAGTCTCATCCCCAAGGAGGGTCATTAGTGGGGTCCCACAGGGATCAGTCCTTGGGCCCCTTCTGTTCAACGCCTATGTATCTGACATAAGGACAGGAATCAGGAGTGAGATGAGTCTCTTTGCAGATGACTCGAAACTGGGGGCGGTGGTGGATGGGGAGGAGGGGAGGGTGGCTCACAGGGGACCTGGAGGCCCTGGAAGATGGTCTAGAAAGTGGAAGCTGAGGTTCAATGCAGGGAAATGCAAGGTACTCCACCTGGGGCCAGAAACCCAGGCCAAGTGTGTACACCCTGGGGGAAATGCTACAAGTCTCGATGGCTGAGAGGGACCTGGGGTGGTGGTGGATGTCAAGATGAACAACTCTGAGACTTGTAGGAGGGCAGCAGCCAAGGCCAACAGGATGCTGGGATGCATCGCTAGGGGATCACCTCCAGAAGGAGGAAGTGATACTCCTCTGTATAACTGCTTGGTGAGGCCGCAGATCTTGAGTACTGCGTGCAGTTTGGAGGCCACACTTAAGCGGGACATTAACCTCCTGGAGAGGGTCCGAGGAGGGCAACCAAAATGATTTGGGGCTTGGGGGACATGACCTATGAGGAGAGGCTCGAAGAGCTAAATATGTACATTGGAAGAGAGAAGGACCGGGGACATGATAGAGGTCCTTAGGTACATGAAGAGGATAAATAGGGAGGAACAGTCGGGGTGCTTGAAGGAAGGAGGAAGGGGCCACTAGGGGCATGGGTGGAAGCTGGAGGGAAGATTCAGGGAGAAGGAGGAGGTGCTACTTCACTGAGGAGGGTGGTGGAGCCATGGAATACACTGCCTAGGGGGCTGGTGGAGGCAGAGACAGTGGAGGGGTTCAAGAGGGGTGGGACAGGTACAGGGAAGGGTTCTGGAGGCAAAATCCAATGCAGCAAGAATATCCGGAACTGGGAAGGGAGAAGCCAGAGAAGGCGAGAGGGACAGCAAGGTCAGCACCCAGGCTGGGGACTGACCAAACGAGCAGACACGAAAGACCGTTAGGCCTATTCTGCTGGCATTTTAGTATGTTAGTATGTTAGTAAATCAAAGTTGCGTTTGCACCTCTTGATAGAGAACTTTGCCACAAACTGTGGGTTGTGCACGGATCTAATGGTGGTGATTATAAAATGATCGCTAATGTCTGAGAAAAATGTTCCGACATGAGAGAACAGGTGTGGCTTGCAAACCAAAATTACATCTAAGAGGGAGCTGTTGTTAAGGTTCTTTTATTTGGGTGAGTAGGTTTGCCAATGAGTTGCACCAGCCCTAGAGTGTCACAAAAGATTTCAAGGAAGCTGATGCACTTGATAGCCAATCGTAGTTCAGGTCGCCATGAATAATGGTTTCAAGGAACTGAGCCCTAGTATGAAATTGAGGTGAGACAGGAGATGAGGACCGGCAGAAGGGGGCCTGTAGCAGCCTATTATACAGAGTGCACTGGAAGGAGAAAGTTCGATCTTTAGGGTCAAGCACTCGAATTCTTTGGGGGAGGACACTGCATCTATGCATGCGGCTGAGTATTTGTCCCTTACATAAATTGCCACCCCACCTCCTCTTGATTGCCTATCCGCTCAGAAGAGTAAATAATTTGGGATATTGATTTCATTGTCTGGGGTGGCTGGCCAAGTCAGGTCTCAATGATCACTAGGATGTCAGGTAGGGTGTGGCTCACCCAAGCCTGGATAAGGTGAACTTTTCAGCAAACTACAGGCATTAAGATGCATAAAGACATTCCTTTG
This sequence comes from Neoceratodus forsteri, assembly GCA_016271365.2. Classification (NCBI taxonomy): domain Eukaryota; kingdom Metazoa; phylum Chordata; order Ceratodontiformes; family Ceratodontidae; genus Neoceratodus; species Neoceratodus forsteri. The sequence continues at coordinate 1,398,933,082 of CM028131.1, read as the reverse complement.
ATACCTGCCAGGTCTGATGGAGAAGCAAGGGTGTCTAATGGTCCTGGGTTGAGTTCGACATTGCCTGAGCACAATAGTAAAAGAACAGGATTCTTTTAAGGCAGCGAACTGTAATTTGTAAACACTATTTTTTGACGATAGGGAGGCGGTGTTGATGGGTAGGCCTGTACCCACTCCTGGTGTTATACTGGCCTAGTGTTGCAGCCACTAGTGTCCTGGCGAAATTTGCCATGAGCAGGAAGTCTCAAGCCTGGATGGGGAGTAATCTGCAGAGGCAGCTCGGAGATGTCCCACCCCCGCAGAGACAGCTGAGAAGCCCAATAGTCCAGAATGGCTACCTGAAAGGAGCTGTTGGACGAGGACAGGGAGAAGCGCAAGGTAATTCCACTTTAGGGAGGGATGAGGGTTCAAGAATTGAGCTGAGTGCTAGTAAAGCTAGTGACACACCGAGGAACCAGCCGTAATTTCCCATGGTAGATCTAAACGCCACAACAGCCGGCAGTAAACGACACTAGAAGCCTAAACCAATCGGTGATCAGGTGTCATAAGTTCAAAATCCTTTTGTTGGCTGAGAGGCAGTTTTGGCGCTGAACGTACCTGTGGAGCAACTCTTTGCAGCTGAGCCAGTGAGGTGGTTCAAGGTTGCAATCCAGTGTGGCAAGATTGGTCTGTAGCTTTCGTTTCTATTTCTGGCCCTGCTCCACCAGTACAGAATGGGAGTGGGGGTAGACGTTCAAGACTTGCAGCCTTAGTGGATGAGCATGGTTTGGCCTGAGAAACAGGCAAAAACCCGGGAAGGTCCTCAGAAAGAGAGGTATACCAGATCCACTAGAGCAGAACAGGATAGAAAATATAATGTGTGTCCTCCTTGACAGAAAGACAGCTGTTGTAGCCCTCTAGTGGCTATGTAGTATAATTTGCAAATGAGAAAGTAGACAAAAAAAAATGAAATTCTTGCTTTATAAAAAAGGATAGTCTCCCAGGGTCAGCAGTGCTGATAAACTTCTCTAATGAAGCCAGGTAAATTGAGACCAGCAGGAAGAAGTCAGTGAGGCTGAGATCCTCCAATCAGAGTGCTGGCACTGAAAATTCAGAATGTCCAAAAGCGCCAAATATCAACGTACTCTGAGGTGGTATACTGCTTTTGGCTGTTTCTGTAGATTTCTGACCTACAACGAACCGGAGTTCGAGGATCCCGGGCGGCAGTTTCAACAGGGAAGAAAGCCTCAGGGTCTGCTAATTTGTAGCAGAATCATCAGTTACGATTGCTATCTAATGTCTTTAGGCTTGATCGTAAGTCAAAAGAGGTGGAGGTTGTGCATTGTACCTGAAAGACACCATCTTGGGCCATCAATTTGAACCTACCCTCTCGACCTCCCCAGCACAGATTCTTCCCATCAGAATCCTGTTAAGTGCTCACAATAAAACCCTCACAGTCATTACTGTATATATTCCTTCTAAAGAGCAAGGATTGGGACTAACCACTGTCTTGGACCTTGTCAGGTGAAGACCACCTGACTCTGAAACCATCCTTCTTGGTGACTTCAGTGTCAACTGGCTCTCTGCTGAGGTGTGGGCTCTTAAGGACTCTTTCTTATCGGCCAACCTTACCCAGATGCTGGACTCCCCAACCCAGAAAGAACTATAAAACAGGGACCAGTACTCTTCTGGACTGGATTCTGACCAGCCACCCTCATGGATCACTAACTCCTCTGTCCTTCCTGACTCACTGAGTGACCATTTCCGTTAGCTGTACCTGGTCCAACAAATTCCACAAACCACCCCTAAAATCATCTGCAGCAGAGTTCTTCCCCATGGTCAGTTAACTCACCTCAAATCCCACCTCCTCTTACAAGACTGGTCTCCTATCTTCTTGGCAACTGACACAAATTCTGCATTGGACCAATTCATCCACATCTTTAACAAAGCCTGTAACTTATTCGCTCCTCTCAAAATGAGCAAAGTTAAAACTCTCTGCAACCCTTGGCTATCTGGTGATCTGCTAAAAAAGTTAAAATCCAGGGACCAGCTATGAGAACTGGCTAGATCCACTGGGAAGCTAGCTGACATCCAAAATTATAAACAAGCACGAAATGACTGCACAAAAACCATTCGGAAGCAGAAATCTGACTACTACAAGAAGGCACTGCTTGACACCTGGGGTAATGGCAGAGATTTCTGGAACAATTTAAAAGAAATCACTGGGAAGCAGTCCAAATTCCCACCAGCCATGCTCAAGGTAAATGGGAATACCACACTTGACCTAAAAATCATTGCTGACACTTTCAACACTGCATTCACTGACCTCAGCAGTGTTCTTCCCTCCGATTTCTTCAAAGATGATGATGCTCCCTCAACCCTCAACTCCACTACACCTGCCAGTCACCCTCCCTTCTACTTTAAAGCAATAAATAAGAATGATGTCCGCAAGTGCGTTCCAGATCAAGCAATGATACACTTGACCTCAAGCTTCTGTCCCTCACTCTAGAAGGGGTCCTGGGGCCACCTACCAAGATTTTTAACCTTTCCCTCACACTTAGCCAGTTCCCAGAAAAAATGGAAGTCAGCCACTGTTACCCCAATCCACAAAAGTGTGAACAAGACTGCCCACTGGAACTATCACCCAATCTCAATCCTGCCGCCCCTCTCAAAGGCCCTGGAACGTATAGTATCGGAACAGCTCACAGACCATCTGGATAAACACAATATCCTCTGCAGGCAGCAACATGGTTTCAGAAAAGGCCATAGCACTGCTTCCGCATTACTTGAATTCACTGGTGCAATCCACAGCTCTCTGGATAAAGGGCAACTCACTGGTGCTATCTACATCGATCTGACCAAGGCCTTTGACACTGTCCACCACCGCCTCCATCTTGGCCACTTTCAAAATGCTGGGCTCTCCTCCCTTGAATCTACTACATGGTTTAAAAGCTACCTTGAGAACAGGTCACAATGTGTAAAAATTGTGGATGTGCTCTCCGAAGCCAAACCTGTTTGCTCTGGTGTTCCACAGGGCTCCATCCTGGGCCCACTCCTCTTCAGCCTGTTCCTCAACACACTACCGGACTCCTGTTCTGAACAAATCATACTTTACGCCGATGATGCGGTAATCCTAGCCTCGCACCAGGATCCGAACCTGCTGCAAGACAGCCTCCAGCAAGGCTTCTCCTCAGTTGAGAACTGGTTCATAAAGCATAAACTGATCCTTAACTAGAAAAAAACTAAGACCATGATCTTCAGTAGCTCCCCACAATAAACATAAGTACCACCACCTTTCCATTAACACCAGTCATGGCGGCCCATTGGAACAGGTCCTAGCTTTCAAATACCTTGGGATCACCCTCGACTCATGCCTCTCCTACACTGCCCACATAAATAATGTTGGCAAACTTCCAACTCCAGACTAGGCTTGCTGTTCCACCACAGGAGACACCTTACCCCCAAAGCCCTGGCAGCTGCCATCCAGAGCTCCATCATCTATGGTTCTGCTACTGTCACCCCGCTCAAACGTGTAACCACCTCCCTCAACAAGGCTTGTCGCCTCATTACTGGCGCTCAACGTCTTACACACACCTGTGACCTCTACTCTCAAACCAGCTGGTTGCAACTTGACAAACGTATAAAATACCAAACCTGCGTGGTTGCAAAGAAAATACTGATGGGTCTTGCCCCTCCTGGAGTCACTGCTCTCCTACAACCTACAAATAGCAGCCGCAACACCAGGGGGTCTAAGCCGCAGCAGTTCCAAATCCCCAGCTGTCACACAACTCAAGGTCAAAGAGCTTTTGCCTACTGGGCTCCTAGCTGGCTAAATGGCCTCTCTAATGATATCACCACCACCACCACCACCACCACGCTTGGTGCCTTCAAAACCAGGCTCCGCCACTCAATCATTGCCTCCAGCACCTGTGACTGCAATGTCTAATAACAGACCACCCATCTGGGACTACCCAGATAAAGAATGGATTCTCCACTCTGAGGCTCCCTTTGTTTATTTGCAGACCTGAGGGCCACCTGCCTCTTAGCACTCCCCCTCCCACCTGCCCCACTCCTGCACTTCCTCTTTCTCTGACAATGCCTCCTGGCTGCACCCCTCCATGCTCCCTTCCACCCACCCCAACCTCTACCCTCCCTCCCGACCTCCACCCACCTTACCTGTACCATCCCCTACTACGCTCCCCTTACTTCTTGTCTCTGTTCACCCCCACCCCCCTTCTTCCTCATTCCTTTTCTCTTCTAAAAGTTACATCAAGCTCTGTACCACTAATGCTCTCTCTATGCACCTCCTTCAATGTTCTAAATGCCATTTATGTTTTGTCCTGCTGTAACTCATGACATGGAACCTTTGTAAAAGAGCCTTGGCTCAAATGTATTTGTAATCCTAGACCTAAATAAATAAATAGAGGTTAGAGTAACAAACTGTGAACAAGCTTGGTACATTCAGCAGAGCTAGGTTTGATTCCCACAACCTTCTCTTGCATACTGTGTAACCCTCAGCAAGTCACTTAACCTCTTCAGTGTTCCCTGATCGCCCTTAAAAACAGGCCTTGTGTCTAGTGGGCCTTACCTGGTTACCAGAAGAATAAAAAAAAATTATAATAATAATTTGAAATACGCAGTTGCAACCCAGGCTCGTTCATTTTGTTTCAGTTAGGTTCAATGTAATTTGCATATTTTACAGAGGAGGCATTCAATAAGGGGGCCTTTATTAACTTGTAAGCAGTTTAATGCTTCCTCAGATATTGTCCAAAAAGGGAATTTAATTCATTTAAAATGTTTTTTTCCCCTTACCCCATTATAAACAGGAATCTTTGGCTTCCAGGTTTTAGACATAAGTACGAGGTAAATTTGTCTACCACGTCAAGGAAACCCCTAATAACTCATAAATTCTCCCCAAGCAAGTCACTTATCCTTAAACTACTTCAGCCCACCCAGCTATGAAAAGGTGTCAAAGCAGGGCCCTACTAAAAATGAGATGCTGCATCTCTGCTAGGCTGTCCTGGGTAAATAAATCTCATAAACAAATTGTAGTAAGTCCTACTCCAAGTAATATTTCATTTTTTTTTATCCCATTTATTTTAAAGGGACACTGGCAAACTTTTTTTCATGATATTGGGCCCTGTTTTCAAAAGGTTAGCATGGCATAAACCCGGTTTGTACCACGCTAACCTGAAATAGTGCTAGCTGACGGGGGTATGTCCATATTCAAAGGACACAGATGCACGGTGCACCCCCGACAGTGCCGTCACTCACAATATTGTGCTGCCCCTATGCAAATGAGGGTTCCCCCCTGCATATGCGGCGCAGCACAATATTGAAAGAATTCAGAAGCACTAAATGGCTGCCAGCAGTGGCGCAGTTTAAAGCTTCTGAAACTCAGCACTTAGTGCGCAGACCCATCTGCACACTGTCAAGTGCTAGGTACCCTGGTGGTTCAGCGTGCCTCCCTAACCCCGATCCCTTCCTTGGTAATGTCTGTATATGCCCTGATGGTGTAGTGGCCCCTACCCTGCCCCAATCCTAAAGGAACTAAAAAACTGAAGGTAAGTAAGGCAATGGGGACCGGATGGAATACATCCCAGAATTCTAAGAGCTTAGAAAGGAGCTAGCAACACCACTGACAGCCTTGTTCAACAAATCATTAGAAACAGGTGTGGTGCCGGCAGACTGGAGGAGGGCAAATGCTGTCCCTCTCCATAACAGCGGGGGTAGGGAGGATGCTAGTAACTATAGGCCCATCAGCCTAATCTCAGTGATGGGAAAGTTGATGGAATCATTGCTCATGGAAAAGCAATACAACAGGCAGCAGGATCTGAGACAGCATGGCTTCACGGCAAGCAGGTCTTGCCAAACAAACCGAATAGAGTTCTTCGACTGGGTGACAGGGGAGATACATCAAGGAGGGGTGGTATATGTAGCTTACCTGGTTTTTAGTAAAGCTTTTGATACCATCCTATATAAAGGCTAACAAACAAATTGAACAGCCTTAGAGTCAGATCAGGAGTGGTAAACTGGGTTAGAAATTGATTAAGTGGCAGGACACAAGGGGGGGGGGGTTAGTGAGTGGAGTTCTGTCTGCAGAGAGGGATGCAACCAGTGGGGTGCCTCAGGGATCGGTGCTAGGCCCACTTCTCTTTAATGTCTTCATAAGTGACATTGCTGAAGGGATGGAGGATAAGACGTGCCTCTTTGCAGATGACACAAAGATTTGCAATAGGGTCGACAAGCCGGGGGAGGGGGTGTAGAAAAAGTAAGAAGGGACCTGGGCAAGCTAGAAGAAATACATGGCAGCCAAAATTCAATGCAAAAAAGTGCAAAATTATGCACTAGGGGCACAGAACCCCAAGGGAGGAGTACTCAGAGGGGGGGAGGCACTGTCCATCACCAAACAGGAGAGGAATCTAGAAGTGATTATATCTGAGGACCTAAAGGTAGCTGGACAGTGTGAAAAGGCAGTAGGAAGGGCCACTGGGATGTTGGGGTGCATTGGGAGAGGCATCACCAGCAAAAAAGGGAAGTGGTGATGCCACTGTGCAGATCATTGGTGAGCCCTCATCTGGAGTACAGTGCCCAGTTTCGGAGGCCTCATCTCAGGAAAGACATAGACAGGGTAGAGGCAGTACAGAGAAGGGCTACTAAAATGGTACAGGGGCTGCACCAGAAGTTATATGAGGAGAGGCTGAGAGACCTTAATATGTATTCTCTGGAAATGAGGAGACAGATGGGGGACATTATAGAGACGTTCGAATATCCTACAGAGATAAATAAGGTACGGGGGTAGCACCTTTGGGAAAAGAGGATGCACCAGAACTAGGGGACATGACTTTTACATTGGAAGGAGGTAGAGTCAGGGGCAATGGGAGGAAGTACTTCTTAACAGAAAGGGTGGTGGATGTATGAAATAGCCTTCCCGCAAGGGTGGTGGGGGCAAAAACGGTGGAGAAATTAAAAAATGCATGGGACAAGCTGGTCGGTGGCACTGAGGTTGAGAAGCTGGACGCCACACCTCGCGCCATGACGGCAACCCGGGTTTGGGGATGGACTTGAGTGGCTGTGGGTCAGCAGGGAGGGAGGGATGGAGCATCCAGAGGACTGCTCTCCTCTCCCTGGGGAGGGATCTGGGACTGCTCGGTGTCCTGGCAACCCCCAATGGAGATCGGGGGTAACAGGCACACCAGCTGACGTGAGGGGAGGAGAGCGGCAGATGCCAGCAGGGAAGCTGTGCATGGATGTCACTGCATGTCACTCTGCTGCGGCAGCCAGACACGCAAGAAAAAAATACCCTGCCAGTCGGGTGAGATGACGACGAACCTCCAGGAGCAGACACTGCGCACGCCCAATATCGGCCGTGATGCAGACTCTACCCTGGTGATCCCTGGCCTTCTCCTCTGGGGCCGGGAGAGGTGGGGATCCTGAACCTGATGTCCTGTCAGTAGATCGGTTCAGGTGGGCGGTAGAAGCTGACGCCGAGTGAGCTAGCCCGAAGGATGCCCCAGTCTGGTAAGTGCAGAAAAATAATGTGCAAAAAAAATACTTGGGACAGACACATGGGAATACTAGAAACAGGGAAGTGTGAGAAAGCTGCAGATCAGCTATTGTCTCCAGAGTAAATAAAGGTAGGAAAAATGGGCAGACTAGATGGGCCAGGCAGTCCTTATCTGCTGACAAATTCTATGTACAGTATCTGTGTATCTATGTTCCCTTCCCCGGTGATTCTGTCAGTCTCAGTGGTGATCTGGTGGTCCCTCTTCTGCCCCGATTCTTTCCCCGGTAATTTTTTAATTCTCAGTAGTGGCCTAATGGTCCCTTCCCTGCCCTGATCCCTTCCCCAGTAATTATTTCAGTCTCGGTGGTCTAGTGGTCCCTCCCCTGCCCCAATCCCTTCCCTGGTAAGTCCTTTATACACCCTGGTGGTCCAATTGTCCCTCCCCCCTCTCCTGTTCTCTGATCGCTGTCCTGACCCAATGCAATACATTCCCTGGTAGTATAGTGGCCCCTCACTCCGGCAGATAAGTGGCCCACCACCCTGCTCCCCCCAACCCGACCCATGCCAGCAACTGGCACAGCCCTCCTCACACCACCACGGCCAGCTGCCGAATGAACTGTCAATAAGCATGCACAGTACATAGTATGTGCTCATTGGATCCATCTGAATCAATGGATGACAGTGACTAGATACGAATGGTTACTGGAGATTATAGAGAAGGGTCATGCTCTGGAACTTCCGGACAACCCTCCAGACCATCCTCAAGTTGTGACAACATACCCACCTGGGCACATGTCCCTATTGCTAGAGGAAGTACAGACCCTGTTTCAAAACCGGGCCATAGAACCTGGACCTCCCAGGCAGAGGCACAAGGGGTTTTATTCCAGATACTTCCTTGTCCCAAAGTGGACAGGAGATCTGAGGCCAATTATAGACCTCAGGAACCTAAACTTCTTTGTAGAATTCAGGAAGTTTCAGATCATCTCTTTTCAGGATCTCCTTCCCCTGCTGCAAACAAGGGATTGAATATGCTCCCTGGATATGAAGGAAGGATGCCTATCTCCATATCAAAATTAGGAAACCTTACATGAAATATCTGAGATTTCTGTTCCAGGGGGTCATTACCAGTTCAGAGTGTTGCCCTTTGGTTTGCCTTCTGCACCACGGGTCTTTACTAAGTGCTTGGCAGTAGTGGCGGCAGCCCTTCACAGGGAAGGCCTGTATGTCTTCCTTACCTGGATAACTGGCAGGGACCAACTACTGCAGACCTTAGCTCGAACCAGACAGATGTTTGATGCTTTGGGAGTGACAGTCAACATACCAAAGTGTACTGACACACTGCCAACACCTGCAGTACATAGGGACAGTTTTGGATACGGTCCGAAGTTCTACATTTCTGCCACTGGACAAAGCAGAACAACTGATTGCACAAGCACAGTTTGTACACTACAGCCGCTATGCCTCAGCAAGGATGTTTCTATGTCTTTTGGGCCTTATGGTGGTAGCAACTGTCACAGCGGCACTGGCCAGGCTGCACATGGATCCCACAGTGGACCTGAGAGCCCAGTGAGGTCAACTAACAGACAATCTACAGCAAATGGTTCTAGTAACATCTCCCTTGCGAAAAGCACTCAAGTGGTGGATGGAATACAGCAGTCTTCTCAAGGGCATCCCATTCTTTATTCCTATCCCACATCAGATCCTCACTATGGATGCCTCGGGAACTGGATGGGAAGCCTACCTGGGACACCTTTAGACAATAGGCACATGGAACTAGGTGGAGCACGCTTTGTATATAAATGTGCTAGAAATGAGAGCAGTCCTATATGGGCTCCAAGTCTTCTAGGACCAGTTGTCCCCCAGTCCTCTGTTAATACAGACAGACAGACAATGTCAGTGTGATGCATTACATTAACAAACAAGGGGGGACTCACTCTTACCCGCTGTGCAGGGAAGCAATGAGAGTTTGGTACTGGGCTCTGGAACACAGTCTAGAACTATCAGCAGTACATGTTCCAGGTGTCCAAGACATCTTGGCAGACAAGCTAAGCAGGTCACAGTCCAGGATGCATGAGTGGGAACTGCTGATCTCAGTGGTCAATGACCTATTTGCAAGATGGGTTCATCCAGAGTTGGACCTTTCTGTGACCTCACACAATGCAAAATTGCTGCATTTTTGCTCACTCACTCCAGGAGTTTTCTGGAGAGACACATTGTCCCTGTCCTGGAAAGGGTGGTTTCTGTATGCCTTCCCCTCCCTTTCAGCTCATTCAGAGAGGACTACTCAAGCTGAAGATGGAGGGGGAAACTCTAATACTCATTGTTCCTCTATGGTCTCGAAGAATATGATATCCCCTGCTGCAACAGCTGGGAAGCGGAGCCCCCAGTACCTTTGGCCCTGCGCAAGGGTCTACTGCTACAGGAACAGGGAACCCTAGTCCTCTGGACCTGAAGTCCCTACATCTGCATGCATGACTCCTGAAGACATAGCCACAGCTTCCTTTGGGGTATCACAGAAAGTTGCAAATGTTCTGGTGGCTACTAGAAAACAGTCCACCAGATCCACTTATTCTATGAAGTGGAAGTGGTTTGCTTTATGGGCCACTTCACATAACCTGGATCCATTTACCTGCCCAGTCAATCAGGTTCTAGAATATCTGCGGTCCTTATCGGATTAAGGCCTACAGTATTCCTAAGTCAAAGTGTCCTTGGCTGCTAGATCAGCTTTCCATGTGCCTATAGTTGACCTTACAGTTGCTCAGCTTGAGGTAGACTGTGTTCTTGAGAGGCATTTTACACATAAAGCATTCCATTCATAATCCAGTCCTGGCTTGGGATCTGAATTTTATTTTGGAAAAGCTGGTGGTGGCTTCTTTTGATCCAGCTGTGCACTGTGGCTTACTCTTTCTTTCTTGGAAAGCATTATTTTTAGTTGCAAACATTTCTGCTTGAAGGATTTCAGAGCCGCAAGCTCCAATATGTGGGTCTCCTTATTTATTTTCTACAAAGACAGGGTGTCTTTGCATATTAATCCTAAATCAAAGGTGGTGTCTGAGTGTACATTAAATCAATCCAGCCACCTACCAGTGTATTATCCAGAGCATGCCAACCAGGGGAAGCATTGCTCTGTACCTTAGATGTGCATATAATTCTCAGATACTACACACCGTACAAAGGACTGCAAACAGTCCTCGCAGATTTTTGTTTCGTTCACCCCTGGTAAAAGAGGGTGCTTCAATTTCTAAACAGTGTTTGCACAAATGGCTAGCACACTGCATTATGTCCTGTTACAGGAAGTAGGGTAAGGAACTTCCTGGTGTGGTTCATGGTCATTCCACTAGAAGCATGGTCACTTCTGTAGCTTGTATTAGGAATGTTCTGCTGCCGCCATATGGAGTACTGTCCACACCTTCTGTAGCTTGTTTTAGGAATGTTTCCACTGCAGAAATTTGTGCAGCTACCACATGTAGTACTGTCCTCACCTTCACTAAGCATTACAGTCTGGACACTGTCTCTCATAGAAGAGCAGGTTATGGCCTAGCTGTTTCACATGGCCTACTCTCATAAGCCTATAGGCTGCATCCACCCAGAATGTTAGGTTTTGTACTGCTTGGGGCTCATTCCAAAAGTGTAGCCCAATGAAAGAGATATCCTCGAAAAAGATAGAACTGTTAAGTAAGAACTTACCATAACAGTACATCTTTGAGAGAATCTCTTTCACCAGGCCATGCCATCCCACCCTCCTTCCCCCTTCAGGGTTGCAACAAAGGATTTTTACGTTGCTGTTTCCATTGCTGTCTTTGCCAGTGCTCTATCTCATCTGGTATGCAGAGTGCTGTCATCTCTCCTGGTTCCATAGAGTGAAGTCCTCTGAGCGTGATCTCTGGTGGGGAACTGAGGCAAGGAGGGGCTGCAAAGTTTCCATGGGGTCCTAGTGCTGATGCTGGTATAAGTCCAAAGGTGCGGCCTGATGAAAGAGACTCTTGCAAAGATCTACTGTTATGTTAAGTTCTTACATAACTGTTTTTTTTTTTTTTTAACTAGGGACAGTTTGAAGACTTAGGAGGTTTACAGTATCCCTTTAAGCTGGAGTCAAGCTGCATTCTCTTTTCTTGCCAAGCCACTCTAAAGGTTCTAATTTTTTCCTAATTTACATAGTTCTGCTCAAAGGAGTGCCTGGTTATTAATCAGGGAACATGCCAGTAAGAATTGGCCCCCCTCGGGGGTAGGTTCTAACATGGTAAATTGGGTACAAAATTGGTTGATGGATAGACAACAGAGGGTGGGGGTAAATGGAATTCACTCGAAGGAGGGAAGAGTGACCAGCAGGGTACCTCAAGGCTCAGTGCAAGGTTCAGTCCACTTTAATGGCTTTATAAGTGGGAATGCAGAAGAGCTGGAAGGGAATGTATGGCTCTTTGTAGATGACACCAAAATCTGCAATAGGGTGGACACCCCAGAAGGGCTATAGAGAATGTGCAGAGACCTGAGAAAACTACTAGGAGTGGTCAAGGGTATAGTGTCTGGGTTTTAATGTGAAAAAGTGCAAAAACATGCACCTAGGGCACAGAAACCCACATGTAGAGTATAATGTGGGGGGAGATATGTTGATGGTCACCACTAAGGAAAGAGATCTGGGAGTAATCATATCTGATGCAGTGCAACAAGGCATCTGGTAAGGTCAGTGGGCTGCTGTGGTGCATAGGAAGGGGTATCACCAGCAGAAGGAGGGAGGTGTGACCGTGTTACCATTGTATAGATCATTGATGAGACCACACCTGGAGTAATGTGTCCAGTTCTGGATACCACATCTCATGAAGGACATAGATAGGGTGGAGGCTGTCCAGAGTAGGGCAACTAAAATGGTGTAAGGGCTGCATCAGAAGCCCAATGAGGAGAGACTAGGAGATCTCAATACGTACGCCCTGGAAGAGAGGAGGGAGAGGGATATGACAGAGACCTATAAATACCTCACGGAGTTGAACAAGGGACATGCAATGAAGCTGGAAGGGGGGAAATTTAGGAGGAATGTGAGGAAGTACTTCTTCACAGAAAGAGTGGTGGATTCTTGGAACAGTCTTCCAGCAGAGGTGGTGGAAGCAAAAACAGTGGTGGGCTTCAAGAATGCATGTAATAAGCACAAGGGAATCATAGTTGGGAAACAGTGGGGGGGGCGAAGGATTAGGTAGGATCTGTGGTGAAAGTATAAGCAGCAAAAAAGGGTCAGACTTGGTGGGCCAAGAGGTCCTCATCTGCCATCACATTCTATGTTTCATGACTGCTGTCAGCTACAGAGGAGCTCCATACATCATCTAAAACATATTCTAATGGAATTTCAAACTATGATGTGCATCGTTTATTGAACGGTGCATGTCATAGTTTGAAATTCCATGAAAATATCCTTTCTTTTTCATTCTATTTTTCCCCTGGCTGGTGCAGGCTATTCTTTTCATCCCCCCCAGCCCTGTTACCCGGCTTTCTCAGGGACTTACCTTGATCCCGGTGCTTCGCCACAGCTTGCCCCAATGGTGAGAGGTGTCGACTCCTGCCTGCCAATGAAACGGATCCAGTTTCTGGGAGAGAGCCCTGTAGCCTGGATGCTGAGACTGTGAGGGGTTGGCATCATCCTGCCTTGCACCAGCCATTTTTTTCTACTTTTTCTTCGCTGGAGGAACAGATGTGCAATACTGTCCAGATGTACTTACGCACACTGCCGCACGCCTATTCTCCTATCCCAAAGTTGCAGTTCCTAGCTGCCTGTCCCCCTAACCACCATTAGAGGTCAGATGAATGCTGGGACCAGTGTCCCTCCGCCCCAGACGAGGAGAGCAGTCCATTGGACACTCGCTTCTCTTCTCCCCAGTCAACCCCCAGTGACCCGAGCCCATTTCCGACCCTGAGTCGCCATTGTGGTGGCAGATGAGGCACAGTGTCTCAGCCCTCCACCCCCTCCCGGGGGAAATATCTTTTAAATAAGGCATTGGGCTCCTCTGCAGCTGGCAGCAATCCAGAGATACTGATGACTATGTCTTCCCCATATTGATAATGCACTGCCACCATTTTAGAACCTTATGATGTCATACAGTTCAAGCAGTGCTCTGCTGCAATGTGGTTAGCCACAGCTTGATCATCAGTAACATCACAAGGTTCTAAAAATGGTGATTAGCTCAATTTGATTAATTTTGTTGATTATGGTGATGCCCAAGTCCTTTTCTAGGCAGCTAGTAGTAATTTCTACACCATAAAATGCAGTTGGAAAAAAAATTAACTTGACTGGCAAAGACTGAACACTTGACTGTGTATCAATTTCGTACTGATGCATGTCATCGTTTTGGATCTCCTTTTTATAATCCCAAATCCCATTTGTCAAAGCCAAATGGTGTAACGGTTCGTTGGTGTTTTTTGAGGGGAATGGTTCTGAATGCATTTAGCCATGGAAGGTCAGCTGAGATGCAGTATTGTATATCATTTTCAGCTGGGTCCTGTTTATTTTGTATTTTTTTGCATATAGATCTTTTATCCTCCATAGCTGCCCTGGCTGCTCCAGTCTGACTGCCCCCCCACCACCTCCTGTCACCCTGCTTCTGCAGGACATACCTTCCACCACTGTCCTCTGCCACAGGACTGTGTGTGTGGGGGGGTGCGGGGTCTATAAGGAGTTGGTCATCCTCTTGCAGTTGGGGTGTTTTTCCATTGAGTTTTTGCCTAGGGCCCAAGGACGTGCAGTGGGAGCAATGTATGAGCTTTTGGGGGTCACTATACAGTATGTATGGCATTGTGGGGAAATTTTTATGGTGATCCTGCCCTGTCCTTCTCTGCATGTTCATCACAATTTGTTTTGCTACCGTGCAGGGAAGGGCTTCAAGCCCCAATGCGCACAGCACAGCAGGGCCACAAAGCAGCCAGTGTCATCAAGTAGACACAGTGATCATTTGTGACACTCCCTTGAGTCCCTGTATTGGGCACCAACAGTGTTGTGAAGCAGTGTTTTTCCATATCTGTAGTATATACTGTACCAGTACGTGCTGGTGTGAGTATCAGTACTCCTGAAAAGCATTTTGTGAAGAGTATTTCCTCAACAATGGTGAGTAAAATAGTAACACAGAATTGAGAAAATGGAATGGACTTAAGTATGTCTGGTCTGTTCCTCCTGCTGCACAGCAGTGAAGATGTCCATTTGAGTATAGACACACATCCAAACTCAATAACCGGAATGTTACCCCTACACATATGGTGTAACCCTCAGTGTCATTCTACCTTAGGAATCTGTCCAGTTCTGCTTGATAGGGGCCAGGTTTTTTGGCTGACCCACAACATTTGGAGCAGAGAGTCAAATCACAACCCCCTTTACTGCTTCTAATGCAATCCCAGCTTGGTTCCCCCAGTTATACAGCTGGCAGGACTCTCTGGATCATATGGTGATTAAGTACCTGTGCTGGGATTTGAACCTGGCTCTCCTTGCTCCCAAGGCTCTTCTCTAACCACTACATCACATTAACCAGACTCCCTCTAACAGATGGACACTAGGTTAGCGGGGGGGGGTGGACTCCCTAGAGGATGGGGACAGGATTAAGGAGAACCTAAACAAGCTGGCAATTAATCAGGCTCCTGGAGTTTCAGAGTTTGTGTAGTGAAATATAAGGGGCTACAGCAGAGGGAAACAAGCATTTGTCAATGCCAAATGTGTGCTTGCTGGCATTGGCATTGGTAGTGTAGAAGTTACAGAGCTGCATAGTAGGAATGGCAGTGAAGTACTGAACTGAAGCCAACCCCACCACCACCCTGCAGAGAGTGACAGGCATTGGGGTGTGTCTTGGGGTCGTCAGGCATAACGGCCACGCCATTTCACCACACCCTACCCTGCAGACACTGACAAGTGTCACGGTGTGCCTTGGGGTCTTTGGCCCTTATGAACACCCCATTCCATCAGGAAATACGGTGAGATGGGTGCGGCATAGGAGAATGGGGTGAACTTTGGGGCCAAAGAGTCCAAGGCATACCTCAATGCCTCTCACTGGCTGCCAGGTGTGGAATGGTATGAGCATTACTGGCAAGAATCCCAAGTCACACCTCTGATGCCTGTCATTCTCTACAGGGTGGGGCGTTATGGTTGGAAACCCTAATACCTCAGGCATTCGTTGGTATTTTCACTCCAAATTTTCAACATGTTTTTTTTGTGATCCCCACCTCATGAACAGTGGCAATATCAGTTTGTTAGCTGAAAGCTGCTTATGCACAGCTAATTACGCATTTAGCACCACAGGTGCAAAACACATTCCGAACAGGATGTGAAAATGACAGCTGTACTGTTCATGAGGAGGTGAAAATGGTAATGTTGCAAATCTGCAGTAAAAATATTAAAAAAACTGGTGAAGTCATGAGCGTGCATAGAAACTGTGCAACGCACACCTGTAATGTAATTAGTTTGGGGATTTTTTACAGCAGATTGTCAACACAGGCATTTTGGGACCTCCGATCATGAACAGTGTCACTGTGATTTTCTTTATCTGTCCTGAACAATGATTTCCCACAGCGACCACGCATCTCTGTGCTGAAAGTGTGAAAACACATTTTGGCCATGTTGTGAAACATGACAGCTGTACTGTTCTGTGAAGTGTGGAAAATGCCACTGGTGAAAATCTGGACTGAAAATATTACAAAGTCATGAACTTACGAGGGTGCGTGGAAACTGTGCAATGCTCACTCGTAACACAGTCATCTTATGGACTTTCGTCACCAAATTTTCAACATAGCCATTTTAAGAGCTCTGCTCATGAAGAGTGTAACTGTGGTTTTCTTAATCTGTCCCAAACATTGCTTTCGCACACCGACTGCACCATTGTGCACTACTTGTGTGGAAACACATTTTGGGTGACGTGAAAAATGGCAGCTGTACTGTTCATAAGGAAGTGTAATAAAATGGCAATGTTGAAAATCTGGAGTGAAAATACTGAAAATTCGCAAACTTATGAGCGAGCGTAGGAACTGCTCAACGCACGCTCATAAAACAGTCATTTTTAGGAATTTTTTCACCAAATTTTCAACATAGCCATTTTAAGACCTCTGCTCATGAACTTCACTGTGATTTTCTTAATGTGGCCCATACATTGATTTCGCACACCGACTGCGCATTGTGAGCTACATGGGAGGAAACACATTTTGGGCAAGATTTGAAAAATGACAGCTGTACTGCTCATAAGGAAATGTAATAAATGGCAATGTTGAAAATCTGAGAAAATATTGAAAATTACATAAACTTACAAGCGTACATGAATTGCACAGCATGCCTTCGTAAAACAGTCATTTTGGAATTTTTCACCAAATTTTCAACATAGGCTTTTTGAGAGCCCACCTTATGAACAGTGGCAGTTGTTTCATTACTCAGTCCCAAAGGTGATTTCACGCAGTGACTGCGAAATCACCCTTCGGGCCTGATTAACGCCATGACAGTGAGAGCATTCATGAGAAGGGGTCCCAAAAACCCAATGTTGAAAATTTGGTGCAAAAATTCCAAAAAATGCCTGAGATATGCAGCAAAGTTGAAAAAACCCTGTCTATCCCATTATACAGCTTACCGGCATTTCCTCAGTTCGCGGTCGGCTTTGAAGAGTGCAGACGTGTTCCCGGTCCACCGAAGATCGTCACGCCGGAGTCCAGAGGTAAGTATGGGGTGAGGGGGGGTGGGGAGGCAGGGTGCGCGTGGGTGGGCTGGTGGGGCAGAGACAGTGAGGGACCCGTTTTGTGTTTCAGGGTTTTTTTTTAAAAAGGCGATGGCAGCAGAACTTGCCACGCTGGGATGGGCTCCCAGCGTGGCACAAGAATGGTTGTTTGGGGGGCATGGAGCTGATGGGGGATTGGGCACCCTTGTTGGCGATAGCATCTGTTGCCACGCTGGGGTGGTCTCCCAGCGTGGCACCCTGTACTCTGGGGGTCAGTGGAGCCGGCGAGTTAGGCACCCCGTCAGCTACTCTGATTTGTGCGTGGGGCGACCACACAGTATGCGTGTGTGTGCATGTGTGTGTGTAGGGGGAGTGCGCATGAGCAGGCAATATCTTATCGCTGCTCACTGAAGCATAGCTCCCCCTTTCAATTGTACTCCACTGCATTTTCGACTGCTGTCATAGACAGCTCCAGCAGCCATTGGAGAATTGCGGCCACACCTGCAAACACACTGACTAAATGGAAGAGGGCTGCCACACCTCCGAAAACTCGGATGATGGCACTATGTTTCTTGCACATGCGTGCAAGCAAACATAAAAACAGCAGTAGGACCCACAGTACACACTGTGTGCAGGGCTCCTTTTGCTGCAATTGAGGAAGAAAAGGATCTGGAGGTCATAATAAATAATGGGCTAAAGAATAACAAGCAGTGGGTGGCTGCTGACAATATTCTGTGATAAAACACATCCTGTCATCTATTATTGCTTAAATAAAAAGCAGCTGACACCTTAGGGGCAGGCATCTTATGGCAACGAGGTGCCTGCCCCAGGACCTAAATAACATAAATTGAATTGTTTTACCAAAGGGTTTTGTAGGAATTTAACTTACTATAATTACTATCTCACTTCCTCATAGTCTGCTTGCTGCCGAGCACCCGCTGTAGCCCCGCCCACAAAACCACATTTCAATGATGTGATGTACGGAAGGGGCTGCAGAGCTATAGAAAGCATTATAATGCTATCATGGGCAGTGGCAGCCTTTAGGTGATAACCTGTACTATTTGTAGGCAATTGTACATTTAAGGGGGAGTATTACATGTATATACACTCCTTCTTACATGCGCAGTAGCCTACAAATAACACAGGCATCACCTAAAGGTTGCCACTGCCCCTGATAGCATTATAATGCTGTCTATAGCCCTTCAGCCCCCTTCATATTTCATGTCATTAAAACACAGTTTTGTGGGCGGGGATGTGACAGGTGCTCAGTGGCAAGCAGACTATGAGGATTTGAGTTTGTGGTGATAGAAAGTTAAATTTCTACAAAACCGTTTGCTAAAAAAATTCAGTTTATGGATTATTTAGGTCCTCGCCTACCCCTACTGAAATGATGTATCAGCTGCTCCTTGAACAAATAACACAACGGGTTTCCATAGTGTTTTGAAATTGCATCTTCATGTTTGATGGCGTGTCTCTTATTCTGAGGGCCAGTGTCCCCACATTGTTCCTTCTTTTGAGTGTCTGTGTCCCTCATTTCTGTGACAAAAAGTTGAGAGGTATTAGCATACCATTCAACTTTTAGTCACTGAAATGTGACACTGACACCAAATTTGAGACAACGGGGACACTAGCCTCCATAATGTAGGACTAAGACACATCATTAAATATGGAGATACACTGGACACTCTGTAAACCATAGAGTTTACCTGTGAAATGGAGGAGGATGAGGGACTTAACCTCACTAAAAAGTGGTAGGGAATTCTCTTGAGGCAGAAAATCTAAACTTCTGTTCGGGGCTATGTAGGAGGATGCTTTGAAATGTTATGTTCCAGTTTATTGTTCCTTATTTAGATTATACCATAAGATACGAGTGTTACATTTCACCCTCCTTTTTCTTTAAAGGGAGGTCAATATTAATAGGATTAACATGTTTGTTTGGTCCTAGAGTAAAAAGGAAAAAGAGGGAGACAAGAGGAGTAATGTAATACAGCACCATGATAATTTACTCATATTCTACTCATTTCATCTCTGCTATGCCAAGTGTATCAAGTCTTACTGAAATTGGACATTGGGCCTAAGGACCAGATCAAACAATGGAGAAGGCGTCCCTCCAGTCTTGGTGGGATCCATTCTTGAGGCTGAAAACAATGCCAATAGTGGCCTGTTGTTTATCCATGGACCATTTCATTACCAATTATATTAAACAGAGTGCTGTTAGATATTAATCCATAAACTAGTCATGGTAGTACGATATTATGAGGACAGACTCTCTCTATGACATCGTATGAGAATGATATGATCCATCTGTGGCCTTACTTGTGATTTTGGATATTGTATTTTTAATGCATCTTAATAAAAATGTCTTGACGTTTAAAACAAAAGTGATAGGGAAAAGACGCTGTCTGATTGGCTGATAAAGCTTTCTGGCCATAAGATTTTTTTCTGGTGTAGCACAGAAAACAGCAAGCGCCAGCACGCAGTGACCACCTAACATAAAATATCCCTGTACCAGCCTGGCACCCTGGCAGAAATGATTTGAGCACTATTTTTTTGTTAGCGAGCTGCTCGTCCTAAACCTCCCATCCTCCATTAACAGCACCACAAACATAACAATTAGAAATCAACTGTCTGTAACCCTTTTTTCTCTCCCTGATTACACTGAACAGTAAGGAAGTCACCATGACCGCGCTGGATCACTTACTGTCCCTCACAACCCGCAAGTCAGCAGGCGAGATGGAAACCACCAAGACTTTTGTTAAACTCACCACCGCAGATGGTAGCCTGCTGGTGGCAAAACCATAAAAATCTCAGTCTTGCCTGTGGCCTAGCACCTCACTGCAGTCATGCTCACGCTCACTCCCCTCCCACCCACACGATACAGTGGAAAAAAGGAAAGAAAAAATGAGAATAAAAACCAAACACTCCTGTCTGAGTTTCTAGCAGTCTCGCTGTCTCTCAACCCAGCACTCTCACTGTTCATCACCATAGTGGTACAGCACCACTAGTGATGAAATAAAGTGGAGAACTATTTAGCATACAAAAGAGAAATTCTTACAATATAGTGATAATACCATAGTGGTTTGGGTTTGCGGTGTAATAACTAAACCAGGGATAATAAACACACGCGGCCAGAGGTGAAGGTGTTTATTAACCCCTGGTTTGGTTAGTACTGAGCAAACCCAGACCACTATAGTATTATCATTATTATACTAAAAATGAAAACAAATTGCCAGATCTGTTTGTCGTGCTACAGCATGTCTGTGAAAGATCAGGAGTCGTTCTCACAGAAGTGTTGTAGCATTACTAGAGGTCTCTAATAGGCTGCTGCATGCTGAAGTGGGAGAGCAAACTGGACTTGCTCTCTCACTGGCTAAGTGCACACACAGCAGTCAATCAGAATACAGAACCACTGTCCTATTATTGTTCTTAGCCAATCAAAATGCAGAGCCACTGTACCATTTGTCACTCTACTGTTCAGTTATCAAAAAATAATCGGACTGTAACTGGGCATTCTGATTGGCTAAAAGGGGTATTTTCCAGTGTAACCCCCCCGGTCAGGGGCTCACCTTTGATCCTCCTTAAAAGGCTAATTTTTCCTGGGGTTTTCTTCAACCCCCCCTTCTTTTTTTGGTTCTCCTGGCTTGTCCTCTGGCTTCTCCTGATGGCCCCACATGGTTTAAGAGAGAGTAGCGGGGCTGGAGGACCCATAGTGTGGCCACCGGTCTATTTTGCACCTCCAGGTGCTGGGGTGAACTCTGTGCATGTGCAGAAGTGCATTTTGGACGTCGTTTTGGCGGCCTTTCAGTGTGTCTCTCCGTGGTCCCGGTCCCGTTGGGAAATGAGAGAAGGACTGGGGATGCAAGCGGAACCCGAGAGGTGGCAGGGAAGTGGCAAAAGTATTTTTTGAAAGTGCCAATCGAGCTGTAGAGATCGGGAGCCGACTCATGAATATTAATGAAGCAGCGCCCCTTTGAAGAGTCGAGTCCTGTTTAGCGCTTGAAAAGGGCATAGTGTGTAGCACTAGGACAGCGGAAAGGAAGAGGAATTAAATAAATAAAATAAAGGTGTAAAAAGAGAGGCTGCCAGTCCATGGGGGAGATAAATAATTAAAATGTGTCCACGGACTGCAGCCAAAGCAAAGGGCTGTGTGTGTGTGCTGTCTATGGGTTTAAGGAAATGACAGCAGTGACTGCAAGACAGCTAAATAAAATATGTAAAGTGTGCAGTCGGATAACTGGGCACAGGTGTGACTACTAAATGCTGGGGACAGACATAAATGAAAGTAAAAGGTTTGGCTGCAGGAACTTTTGGAACATGGGACTCTGTATCAACTGGGGACACTGTTTACATCCAGCCACCATGTTTGGGCAGCCGTGTGACATCAGCCAGCCAACCACTGAGCCGGGGTTCTTGCCAGGGACTCTGGGACTGATTGAAAGGACTTTTGGCGGAAAATACCGGGGAAAATCTAGGCACCTTTTTCTGCACCAATGAGGCATCAAGGGAGCCTCATACATATTAAGTTTTGTCTAAGTACAGTGACTCCAGCCAATGGGGAGCGAGGACAGAGCTCCCAAAAGTTGAGGACTGTTGGACTTTGAGTTAGTTCAGTGGGAGCTCCTCCAGAGGCAGGGGACTCCTGCCCTTGGAGAGAGTGGGCTATGAGATGGACCTGCCTGGAGCTGTCAGCAATTTGTCCCCATGGCAGGGGAGTTCCTGCCCCATCGGGAATAGGAAGACACAGCTTGGCAGAGAGATATGGAAAACCTGCAGGGTGCTGAAAGTTCTGTGTTGTTCTGAAGTTGCACCACAGCGATGAGAGAAGCGAGTTCGAATGGAAAAAGGAAAGATGCAGATTGCAAGAGAGGTTGTGTCCTGTACCTGAATAAAAGGACAAAGTTTGGATCTAAGCCTGGGAAAAGTCCAAGCATTCTAAGCCTGGGAAAAGACAGAGTACAGAGGATGAGGAACAAGAGGATACAAATGTGCTGAGAAAAGGAAGAGTAAGCCTCTTCGATCCAGTACCTGCACAGTGAGAAAAGGGACTGTGAGTGCTTGGGAGGCTGTTTGGGGCCAGACATGACAGTGAGGGGACAGAAAGAACACAAAGCATGACAACACCATGTTGTGCCGCTGGCTCAGCTCCTTGCTCATAAGTACTGTCATGATCAGAGTACCTGGTCAGTAGTCTATCACTGCTGAGACCACTGCAGCTTGTGCTTCATTGGACCCGAAAGTGAGACACTTCGAAAAAGTGGTTCTTGCAACAAAAACGCCATTTCCTGCACATGCACATGCAAACACAAAACATATGCTGTGATTGCTCATGTTCAGTAGAGATTGCTGATGCAGCTGATTGTTTGATTCTGATTCCTTTTTTCCTTTATAAACGTGAAAAACAGACTGCCCACCATACTGGTGTTACCACACAAAAACATGTTTACATTGCTTGATCAACTTCAACTGCATCTTTCCTGGACTTGGGAACATCCCCAACAGAGTCTAGCCACTCACTGATGCAGACTGGAGGAGAGGAGAATATTCTATCATGAGCGGCTGCACTGTTTGGGGGTGTTCAATATGTTCAGGAAGTATGCACTAAGAGTAGATCAAGGATTTGAAACAAAACAAGGTTGGGTATAATTACACCATGTATTTCAGTTCTACCAAGAAAGAAAGAAAGAAAGAAGATAAAAAAAAAACAGCTACATCAGTGAATTTTAGAGAGGGAAAGCAATCATAAAATATGGGTTATCAGCTGTATACAATATGAAGCAAAAAGGATTGATGGTGTCCCGTTAATCTAAAACAAGTTGCTGATTTAGTATAGTTTATTTCACCAGGATAAGGCTCCATTGAACAAGCTCATTTACAAGGAGGTCCTGGGTAGGACAGCATACAATAAAAACTAGATACAATAATTAGACCAATACATATATAGCACAAAGGATTGCCAGAAAAAGTATACAGTGCAATATGCATAGATTATAGTATTGTATTATATAACGTATAACAAGATTTAGATGCCTATCAGCAGCAGAAATACAGATAGCATTTAAGAAGCTTAACAAGGGTAAAGCACCTGCCAAAGATGGTTTACCACCTGGATTTTATTTACCTATGTTGCAGACTATGGGCAGGATTCACAAAGAAGATGCGCCCAGTGCATCTCGGCTGCCCCAGCGTAGGGGAGATGCACTGAGTGCAAAATGGGCTATTTACAGAGGAGGCACAGGGAGATGCCCACAGTGCAGCCCCTCTGTGAATAGCACAGGTGCACCCGGCCCAGGATGCCCCGGAGCATCCCAGGCTGCTCCGACCCATCCCCATGACAAGCTGTGAGCCCATTGGGGCAGGGCTTCTCAGGATGCCCTGAGCCTAAAAACATGATTCACAGCCAGGGGTATGCAGATGAGGCCATTAGGCATGCATGGTACAATGGGGCCATTAGCATGCCATTATAGCCCCATTTGCATAGCGCCGGCTGGGATGCCCCAGCAGAATGTGCCGAACTATGTCCACTGCCCCTCCCCCACCTGACCCCAGCCCACGCCATGACACTCCCAGTGGCGTCAAAAGTAATGAATTCCCCCCTATGCCTCCGTAGGAAGCCGCACCCTGCGGCAGCAAAGATATTGGCAACCCCATGCCCACGTACAAAGCCGCACATTGCAGCTGTGGCGGTAAAGATAACTCCCCAGCACCTGTACAATGCCGCTCCCGGCACAGAATGTAATAGAACCCGCCTCCCAGCCCCAAGCCCTCGGTAATGCCGCCTCCGTGGCAGTGTGTCGGTGCAGTCAGGCCCCCCCAGCACCCCACCCTTAGGATCACTGTGGGCGGGCAGCTCAACCCCTCGCATACTGCCACTTCCACCCGTCGACAGAGCTATCTGGAAATGATAGCAATCGTACAGCCTGTCAGGCCAGGACAACGTTTTTATTTAAAGAGGCAGTATAGCGCAGTGGTTTAAGACTGTGAACTGCAAATCTGGAGCCTTGGTTTGAATCCCATAGCCCCCACTAGCATACTGTGTGACCCAGAGCAAGTCACTTAACTTCCCTGTGCTCCCAGGTCGCACCTGTAAACAAGCTTTCAGCTTAGTGTGCCACTCCTGGTTAAACAATTGAAGAAAAAAAAAAACTTGTTTGCGCTGATGATTCATTAGTAACTAGTACTAACCCAAAGGCATCATGTCCCCAATTACTGCTGTTACTCAAAGATTTCTGTAGTTGTTTGGCCTTTGAATGAATACTCACAAAACAGAAGTGTTACCTATGAGTCCTAATAGTGATGGTACACCATTCATTCAAGCAGACCTAGACTGGAAAGTCTCTGATATGGCATACTTGGGAATATCCACATACTAGCATACAGTATCTGGCATTCCAAGGGCAAGTATTTTCCCAATCTTGAAGGAAATAGAACAATATTGTACTAGATGGTCTAAACTATTCCTTTCATTAGGAGTAAAATATCAGCTCTTATAATGCTGGCTATACCTACTTTCCTGCTCATCTCCTACCCAACCTCTGCCCCCTATCTCCACCCACCATCCCTTAACTCCTCCTCTTGCAGCTCCTTCCTCTGACAAGGCCCTTGGCTGCCTCCTCTTGATCTCTCCTCAATTCTCACTCTCCTCACTCTCCCCACCACTCCACCCTCCTGCCTGCCTTCCTCCTACCTTCTAATAAGGCCTCCTGACTCCCTCCTTGTTCTCTCCAGACCTTCCTCATCTGTGCCCACCTAAGCCTCCCATGCGTTTCTTCACTCACCCCACCCTAACTCTCTCCCCCTTGCCCTCCTATTGGCCCTTTTATTTCCTCCACGACTTTGATATGGACTCTCTTGGCTGGCTCCTCCACCATCAATCCTTAGCCTACCTCTTATTTCTTGTCCTCATCTTCACGAAACCAACTACCCAGCTCTAGCCTTTCCCACCTCTGCCTGCCTCTTCTTCCTGTTCTCCCGTCCCTACCTCCCATACTCCTAAGGTTGTAACTTCTTCAGCATTACTTAGCTTTTAAGCTCTGCCATGCCAATTTTTCTCTACCTCTTGTAAACTACCTATGAATCACTGTATAACTCTCAACCTGTGCGATGTACTGAAACTCAACAAAATCTGTTAACCCTTCTATGTTGAACTTTCATAACCTGTTGTATTATCTTTGATTGGTGTATAACCCTCTATGTTGTGTATAATATATTCAATGACGTGAACCTTTGTAAATGAGCTTTTAGCTCAAAGGTGTTATTCCGAGATAGCTTTTAGCTCAAAGGTGTTATTACAAGATGCAAATAAATAAATAAATAAACATACCTGCTCTCATATATTCTTTTGAAGATAGAAAAAGTATGTCTTACTATAGGGCAGGATCTTTTCTAAGTTTATAGGACCAAATAAAAGAAATTAAAAGCCTACTGGAAAATGGAGGTGGAATCTTCCACAGGCAGAAGGATATCATTGGCATATCTAGCCAAACAAGCTCTTCAATGTTTATGTCATGATTATAATAATCATAATACCTCCCTGTATGGGTGGGGCTAGAAAAATGATTTGCTTAGAATTTTAATGCTGCTAAGTTTCTATTTGATCCTTTGATTCCCATGCAGAAACAACTTAAAACTATCAGTATTACAAAACACACATGCCAATTTTGTTTACAGAGCCCGTCACCTTTGGGAAAACATTGCAAAATGTCAGTTTTAGACACAATTCAGTTTATATTTCACATATACAGTACTCTTGAATTCTTTCCCCTCTTTTCTTTACTACTGAGGACTGCTGCATGGAAGCAAGATCACTGTCCCCTAGACTTTATCAGCTCTAGTTACTTATCTACACCTGGCCTCATAATCCCCTGTTTATGGCATCATAATTATCTCCGCACCAACAGACTGTGATCTGTCATAAACAAAATTGTGTTGTCAGGTGTGGACAAGCAGCCAGGGTGTACAGGACAGAGATCCTGTTTTCATGTAAGTGTCTTCAGTAAAAAGAAATATGGGTGATAATTACAGTAAACAATTTGAAATATAAGCTGAATTTTGTCTTAGTGTTATTATTTTCAAAGTTGTCCCAACAGTGTCAGAGGCTGATTAAAACAATGTTTCTAGGGTGTGGATACAGTTCACTAGCCACACTCTGGCAGTTCCACTGGAAGTACTGATTCATTGGACATCATGAAGCTAAGCTTCTCCCACCGAGCCAGGTGGTATATCCCCAGACTCTGCCCTGTGACATCAGATCTTTCTTTAGATGGTAGAACAGGTCACCTTCTTCGCAGATCTCACTTAGGATTTAGTGCCCATAGGCTAACCTGTACTTTTGAAGTTTTCAATTTAATTAATTTCCATGGTTCCTTTGACTCCTCTGCTTGATCAGTGATGGAGCAATGGAAGCCAGGTTCATGTTCTGAGTACAGTGCCAGCAGAAGATATTGGTTACCGACCTGCACATAACGTGAACCTGTACTGCATAGGGAGGCAGTACAATATGGCCAGATGTGGTCCTGTCTCTCAGTGCTTGCAGAGTTCCATGAGGATCAGAAGCATCAGCTTACCCTTGGACAGCCTTCAGAGCAAGATCCAAAAGACCACCCTAAGAGTCGCAAGAGGACCTCAGCAGCTGCCAGGTCTACATCACAGCTTGTGGCCCTTGAGGAGGAAGTAGAAGCCACTGTGGTGGGCACCTTCTTGTGTCTCAGTGCTGCTCCTAGCCGGGGCCAATGACAGAGGATCATTCACAGAAGGGTTCTTTGAAATGTGCTTGGCCCTCCAGACCTTGGGGGAAGGGCTCTGCCCACCATGTCAAGAAACATAAGTGCCACTGACGCTGGTCGTGGGACAGGGAGAGATCAAGGTACTCCTGATCCCTCAACTCCACCAACTGCTTGGTATGGTTGAGGCCCCAGTTGAGGGAAGGTGGACAACTATTCAATAGCCCGTCAAGCTTGTCAACCTCAATTCCAGTCAAGCAGGCCAAGGAAATCTTTCTCAAGCCTGTAAACAGGTTGTCAGACAAGGTCAAGGGTTCTATCTCCCAGAACTCAGTGCTCTGGGTTCTAGCTCAGAGGACATGGACTAGTCAGTGTCTCCAACTGGTCATCTCAGTAGTAGCCTCCACCGGTGGTCATGTCTTCCAGACCTGTCCTCCTTAATGTTGCCAGACATGTGGTCTACCATAACCAGCTGGAAAGCCCTCCTTGACGCCAACATTCTGGTCACAGTTGAGGTCTCGACAGAGGTGCTCTCACTGTCAATCCTGCTCAAACAGGAAGTGTCACTGCCAATGCTCCTCAATCTCCTCATCACCGGGTGAAGAGAGGCACCAACTAAAGATGCATCGGTGCTGTGAGGAGGTTCTGTGACAACAGTGGGCCATTGCAGGTTGGGGTAGGGCTCTATCCCGGAAGAAAGAAAAAGGCAGTGATTTAATTTTAAAAGGAACAGAACTATATCCCTTGGCATGCAGTCAAGTTCCTACCTTTTTTTTTTTTTCCTAAAGTGCAAGTCAGAGTAGCAATAGTTAGGAAAGATGACTTCTGACTACAGCAGGCACACTGTAGATTACTTAAAGCAGTTGTGCGGGGACAGAGGAGTCCCGTTCGAGGTGACAGCCAAAAAGCAGAACCTCATAGATGCCCTGATGGTAGCAGATACCCAGAGCAGCGAGTCACGGACCATGACTGGAAAGGACCAAACCTTGAGTGTGGCAGGGCTAGCGGCCAGTGCAGTGTCCAGATCTGATGAGGAGGGCAACAGGGCCACTGTCAGTGAAGGGTCACAGCAGCAGGGGAAGGTCACCAGTATCCTAAATCCAGAGGTACTCAGGCTGCAAATTGTATTGTGCAGGATGAAGCTGGAGTTCCAGGAGAAGAGGGAGCGAGAGAAATGAGAGGGCAGACCGTAAGGCAGAACAAGAATGCCGAGACACAGACTGTGAGGAGCATGAGCATCAGTGAGCTGCAGAGGAGAAGAGAGAGGAGCCCCAGAGGCAACACTAACTGGAGAAGCTACGACTCTGACCAGCGGCACCAGAGCAGGTAAGTGGCTTGGGTTAACTGGGACTGCAGGACTATGTTACAACTTGAATTCCAAATTAATAGCCGAGTTTAAAGAGGAGGAGGATATGGATGCCTTTTTAAACTCTTTTGAAAAAGTTTGTATTCAGGCTAAAGTTTCTAGAGAGTCCTGGAGCTTCCAGCTATCCCCGCTACTTACCGGGAAAGCTCGGGATGCATTGGGTCAAATGGACAATGTGGACAGTAATGATTACAGCAAACTCAAAGCTGCACTGTTAAAAAAGTTTGAATTAACTGCTGAATCATACAGAGCTAAATTCCATGAGCTCAGGAGAAGCCCTGATATGAGCTACGAGGAGCTAGCCATGAAACAACATCAGTTTTTAAAACGTTGGTGGGAAGGACTTGAGGCAAACTCTGTTGATAAAATTGAAAATGTGATTTTATTAGAACAGTTTTATTGGGCTTGCCCAGCAGAGCTAAAAACCTGGCTAGAGGACCGAGATCCCAAAACAGTGCAAGAGGCTGCTGAACTCTCGACCGCTATGCCAAGAGCAGACCTGCTCTGAGAGCGAATGGGGTGGGCAGGCAGTGCAGAAAGGAAAAGCTTACATCAGTGCAGCTAAACCTCACTGCCTCCACTGAAACCAGTTAGTCCCAGGTTTCAGAGAAAAGATTTCTTTGAGAGAAGAAATGAATGTTGGTTGTGTAAAGAAACTGGGCATATTGCCAGACAGTGTCCCAAAAAGGCGAGCAATAATACACAACCGGTGCTAGAAAAGAAGTGGGTTGCTTGTGTGTCCCTGGAAGCATGCCAGTGAACATGAGGGAACACATGCATCCAGTCATGGTGAATGGTGTACAGACGCAGGGTTAAGGGACACAGGGGCATCCCTGACCTTGGTAAAGGGGGATCTGGTACAGCTTGGTCAGCTTATACCCAATAAATATGTCACTGTACAGGACTTTGCAGGAGGGGAGAAAACATTGCCCCTCACTAGTGTTCTCTTAGACTGGGGTGAAACAGTGGGAACTGTGTAACAGGTGGCTGTAGCCAAAACATTAGCAGTGGATGTGATCCTGGGCAACAATCTAAAATAGGGGATGGTATGTGCAGTTACCCATAGCCAAGCGGCAAAGGAAAATTGTAGTTCCCTGAACCCCACAGAAACCATGGTGGATTACGTCCTTAGGTTTAGGGTAAGGCTGAAGGAGCTTATGGGGACAGCTCAGAGCAACCTGGCAGCTGCCCAACAGAAACAAAAGGTGTGGTATGACCACAGAGCTCACTCGTACATGGTGGGTCAGGAAATCATGGTCTTTATTCCGATCCGGAAAGACAAGCTGCAAGCTGAGTGGGCAGAACCGTACAAAGTGGTTAGGAAGGTAAATGACATGAACTACATTGTGGAGTTACCTGACCAAAGGCAGACAGAAAGGATGTACCATGTCAACATGATGAAGCCATATGCAAATAGGGCTGACATGGTGTTTGCAGTGTGTAGTCATGGGGAGGGGACGGACGAAGGAAACTCCCTTCTGGATTTGCTGGAAGAAAGTAAGTGGGAGTCCTCTGTGGAGGCAGTAAAAGTGTCTCCCCAGCTGGCCCTGGACCAGATCCAGAAGATAAGGGAGGTTTTAGCAGACTTTGCCCCATTGTTTAGCGCCAAGCCTGGACTAACCTCCTTAGCGACACACGATATGGAGACAGAGACACAGATGCCCATACGGCGGACAGCATATCAGGTGTCAGAGGCTGTCCAAAAGGACATTAGGAGGAAAGTGGAGGAGATGCTGGATTTAGGGGTAATCCAGAGACCCCCAGCTCTGGCCTCACCCTTAGTCCTTGTGCCAAAGTCAGATGGATCTACTTATTTCTGTGGACTATCGTGGACTGAATGCAGTCATGAAGTCAGATGCTCACCCGATGCCCCAGATGGACAAACTCCTGGACAAGTTGGGAGGCAACCTACCTTACGACCATTGACCTGACAAAGGGTATTGGCAGGTAGAGTTGACAGACAGAGCTAGGAGAGGTCGGCTTCATCACTCCAATAGGCTCATCTGAGTTTAAAGTAATGCCTTTAGGAATGAAGAATGCTCGCCACTTTCCAAAGGTTGGTGAACCAGATGTTAAATGGTGCTGAGGAGTACACCGTGGCATACCTGGATGACATTGCCATCTTTAGTACCAGCTGGGAAGAACACCTATCCTACCTTAGGGAAGTGCTGGGCAGGATACAGAGGTCCAGGCTCACTGCAAAAAGTCGAGAAGTGCCAGGTGGCCATCGGAGAAGTGGCATACTTCGGGCATGTGGTAGGCCGGGGACAGCTCCATCCTAACCAAATAAAGATAGAGGTGATCCAGGCATGGCCCAGACCAGAAACACAGAAGCAGGTCAGGAGTTTTCTAGGGACAGCAGGGTACTACAGAAAATTTGTACCCAATTACAGTGCCCTGACTGCTCCCCATCTGACCTGACAAAGAAAAGGATGCCAAA
The DNA here is from genome assembly GCA_016271365.2 of Neoceratodus forsteri. NCBI lineage: Eukaryota > Metazoa > Chordata > Ceratodontiformes > Ceratodontidae > Neoceratodus > Neoceratodus forsteri. The sequence continues at coordinate 1,398,902,412 of CM028131.1, read as the reverse complement.
GAAAATTACCTGGGGCCCAGCCTGTGAGGAAGCCTTTTCCAACTAAAGGAGGCACTGTGCAGTGCTCCTGTTTTGACAAGTCCTGACTATAGCAAAACCTTTATAGTTCAGACTGACGCCTCAGACATGGGTATTGGGGCAGTTCTGAGTCAGACATCCAGCCAAGGGACAGATCACCCAGTAGTGTACCTGAGTAGGAAGTTACTTCCCAGGAGCAAGCATACTCACAGTGGAAAAGAATATCTTGCTATAGTGCGGGCCTCAAAGAAATTAGAGCCATACTTATATGGGCAGCATTTTGTGGTGCAGACTGACCACAACCCCCTGGTTTGGCTGATGCAGATGGGAAAGAACAATGGCAGATTGCTAAGATGGAGTCTTGCTTTGCAAGTGTATGATATGACAATATTACATAGGGCAGGAGGAAAAAAAAAACAACTCAGATGTCCTGTCTCGTCTCTATGAGGAGTGAACTGATTCAGGAAGTTCATCCCACGAAGGGGATAGAGCCGCCAAATTCAGTCTAGGTGGGGAGGATTGTGACGTGGACAGCCAGTTCTGAGTGCTGTATCATTTTTTTTAAATATAAAAATGTATTACTGATTTGTCTCTGATGAGAAATCTGGTGCTCTTGGAATGACCTCACTCCCCCCCCCCCAGGTCTCTGCTAAAAGATGAAAGCCATGAGCTAATTACAGACCAGGCCTTAATCAAGGATCTCCTGTTTGTCTGAGTTAATTATAGCTGTAGTTGTTAAGAGAGAAGATCATATCCATTTTATAACACTTGGAGGGAAACCCAGGTTATTACACATGGGTGTGAAGTTGTAAATGCTCCTTTGAAGCCTGTATGAGAGAGGATGCAGCATAAGATCAAAGAGAGACATTTGAAGAACATGAGTTATGCTGAGGTTGCAGAATTTAATACTTGGAAAAGACATCCTGTTTTTATATAGATTTTTATATATATATTCTGACAGAGGAGGAGGAGCTAGGTGACCTCACACAAAGGGGCTGGCAAATACAGTTTGCTTTAAGGAATATTCTGTTTTCCTTCAGAGTCTTTTATCTAGACTCTGACCAAGAAACATCTGTGAGCACTTTAAGCAGGTATTTAGAGAGAGAGAGACAAATCTAATTACTGTAGTAGGAACTGCACTGTTAAAACCTGTTTTGTTTAATAGATTTGTATGTCTTGTGATATAATAGTTCTGTATTTTATGTGTTACATATATTTTTATCTATTTTAGTAAAATACTCTAATTTTAGAGCATAATTGGTCTGTCTTTGATTTCTTTCCTGTGCAAGTAGAGTATATATGGTTACAGCAGACACTGTGCATAAGCTTGAATGGTGATACCAAACTGGAAAAAGGTAAGAATAATCCAAGGTCTTTATTTAAGTTTTAAGGGTTCATTTTTGTACTCCTGGTTAGGTGCCCATAGGCAAAGATATCTGGCCCCCTGAAGATAGAAATATCTGAGCCTGTGCATTGGGTATGCTAACAAGAGGCTCACAGTTTGAATCCCTCCAGAACTTGAGACCAAAGGTTGGTTTGAACCCACAAAAACAGACAAGAGGGTTACCTTGTTCTGTCAACTGTTTACAAGACTACGCTCGGAGGTGGCACTTTGGGAGTAGAGGGCCTGACCTGCTGAGTGGGTTTGTGACAGTCCATGGTGAGAAATGGCCGAGGGCAGTTTCTGAGGAGTCCTCGGACAAGTCACATCTCTTGTCCATGGCCTTTTCTGGGACTCACCTCCTCTACTGGGGCTTGGTCAAGAAACTGTCCACCGACCATGGGCCAGTGTATTTTGGGCTCTCATCCGATTAATATCAAAGCCCATGCATATCTCTCTGGAGTCTGTCCAAAAAAGGACCAAGTACCTTTTCATGGACATTTTGGAAGGGACAAATCCCCAGGGGTTGCCTTTCCTGTGGCTGAGGCCATACTGGGACTAGCCCTGGAGCTTTGGCAGTGTCCAGCATTCTGCCCAGCATCCTCCATCTGTATGGTCTACAAGTACACGGTCTCTACTGGGTCCCTTTCTGGGTTCTCAGACCACCCTTTGGCCAAAGGACTGCTTTCTGACTCTGCCTTCTGCAAAGCCAAGGGTGAAGGAGACATGGACAAGCCTCCAGACAAGGAGTCCAGAAAGACTGATCATGCTGCAAAAAGGTTTATGCTGCAGCATTCCTGGGTCTCCATTACATGAGTCATTCCATCATGATGGCTAATTTTGGTTACTCCCTGTTGGGAATGTTTGATGAGATCCTCCCGCACCTCCCTGCCAACCAACAGTTACCAGTGAAGATAGTTACAGACCAGGATCAATCGCTGTCTAAACACCAGCTTCAGATGGCCTTGGACATGGGCAACTCCTGTGCCCATGCCATGGCAGTGGCCGTCACCATGCATCACAAGGCCTGGCTGTATCTGTCCACCTTCATGGTGGACACCCAGAACAATTTAAAGCCAAATCCCCTTTTTGGGCACCAGTCTCCTTGGCCCTGTGGCAGAAGGTCATCTCATCTGTCTGGAGAAGTCCAGTGCCACCCTTAACTCTGTGGCTTCATCCCAGAAGGACCAGAAACAAAAGCCTTAAAAGAAGGCTTTCCAGTTCCAGCCCTTTCAGCCACAGCCCCCTCAGCAGCAGCCCCAGCAGGGTCAGTATTAAACTTGGCATTTGAAAACCAAGGGGATGGCCAGGTCCCCAAGAGAGGCAGGGGCAGGGATAGTGGTTCCCTCCAGCTGCAGTGGTCAGTGCCCCTGCAAAATCTGCACAGTGATGGGTTGTGAATGTCATCCCTCCACTCACCCTGTCCCTGTCTGCATTACCCATCAGGGGTTGGTTAAGTCACTGTTTGCCATGCTGGTCCACTATCACAATGGACAAGTGGTTGCTAGAAGTGGTAGGCAGAGGGCTGCCTCTGGATTTCAAAACTCTCCTGGGTTACCGACTTCACACTTTGTGGGAGTCCAGGGTGTCACAGGACACACAACTCACCCTCCTGGAGAACACTGCTCAGCTCCTCACAAAAGGAGCTATAGCCCATGTTCAAGACACCCTGGCCAGTTGGGGTTACATGTCCAGGTACCTCCTGGTTCTGAAACAGATGGGGAGCTGGTACCCCATACTGGACCTGCATGATCTGAACCAGTTCATATGGAAGCACAAGTTCCAGATGGTCACTTTGAATCAGATCATTCCTCCTGTGGAGCAAAATGTGTGGTTTTGCTCCCTGGCTTCCAGGATGGGACATCCACATCCCAGTCCGTCCATTCCACTACCGGTACCTCTGGTTTCATGTGGAGGGGGTCCTGTACCAGTCCCAGGTCATGCCGTTCAGTCTCTCCTTGATGCCCAGGGTGTTCACCAAGTGCACTGCAGTGTTGGCAGTCTTCCCACAGCACCAAAACATCAGGGTGTAGCTATACTGCACAACTGGCTGCTGGCCAGGCCATCCATAGAGACCGTCAAGAGGTCCAGAGATCTGTCTCTCCAGATCTGCAGAGACTTCGGCCTGCAGGTCAACCCAGACAAGTCCATGCTGATACCCTTGTAGGTGATCAAGTTCATTGGGGCAGAACTAGACTCCTCGCAGTTCAAGGCCCACCTCCCTGTGGAGTAGTCATTGGACCTTACCTCCTTTGCCTGATCATTTCAGATTGGACGCTTGTGCCCTACCTGGGATTTCCTGTGGTTTCTGGGATACATGGCATTTTGCACCAGCGAGGTCAGATGGGCCCATTGGCAGATACATCACCTGCAGTGGGTGTTGGGCTGTCAGGTATCCCAGCACCTAGGCCACACTTGGACCAGCCAGTCACAGTGACCCAGCCAATGTGGGATGCCATCAGATCCTAGAACATCTGGAGGAAGGAATCTCATTTGTCCACCTTCAGCCGACAACAACGCTCAGGATGGACATGTTTCTGGTGAGGTGGGGAGCACATCTGGGAGATCACAGAGCCCATGGGTTCTGGTCACCCCGGGGAGTCCCGTCTCCACATAAACCTGCTGGAGCTCCATGCAGTGTGGCTTGTTCTGATGGAATTTTCTCCTCTAGTCATAGGTCAGGTTGTGCAGGTCCAGATGAACAACACCACAACCATAATCTTCCTGAATAGGTGGGACAGAACTCACTCCCTTACCTTGTGGTGGGAAGCCTTCCACACTTGGACCCTCGTGCACAGCCTGGGTGCAGATCTCCTGGCAATCCATGTCACAGGAGTGAACAGTCAGCTGACAGATGCTCTCTGCTAGGTAGGAGCAACATTGCATGAGTGGTCCCTAAATCAGAAGGTGATGAACCACCTGCTCTCACCGTAGGGCACTCCTTTGGTGGATCTGTTTAACTCCCAATAGAATGCCAAACTGAGGCTGTTTTGTGCCCACATCCACAATATGGGACACTACGACGATGCCTTCATGAGGCCTTGGACCCCAGGCCTCATGTACATCTTCCCTCCCTTCCCCTTGATCCAAAAGGTGGTGGTCAAAGCCCAGAAGGACAAGGCATGGATGATGCTAATAGCTCCGGACTGGCCAAGGCAGTTCTGGTACTCAGATCTCCTCAGCCTCAGCAGCAGCAGACCTCCATGGCAGCTAACTCTTCACCTGGATCTGCTGACCAGACAACAGGAGATGGTCCTGCACCTAGACTTAACATCACTGCACCTCACAGCCAGGTTCCTGAACAGCTAGAATTCCAGGACTTGGGTCTATCAGAAAAAGTGCTCCTCATTGTGGAGGCCTACTGAAAAGATTTGACTTGCAAATGCTATGCATTTATTTTCTTTGAACTTGCATAAATTTTATTGATAATTCAAAGTACAATCATATATTAGGTAGAGCAGGTCTCCTTGCTAAGAATAGACAATAATTATTTATATACATGTATTTACACTCGTTGTCTGTTGTCATTTACAGGTAGATATTCTCATCTTTAAGAGCAAGCTTGACTTAAACCTTCTGACGTCTGCAAGATAGACTGCTCCTCTGATCCATTCCTAGACTTTGTGAAGAAGACAACTCTTTGGATCACATTTCTGCCTTTGCAACATATCATTGAAATATGATTTAAACTAATATAATATCATGTAGCAAAATCCTTAACATTTAAATGGAAGAGGTTCTCCATTTGGTGCTAGGGCAAAGAGCTTGATCCCCATGCCTGCCCTGTGACAAGCATCTTGAAATATCTGTGGTCTCTTTGTCAGTTGGGACTGCAAGTGACGACCATAAGGTGCACCTGGTAGCCATCTCTGGATTTCCAGCCATGGACCTAGTAAGAAGCGAGGGAGGCCCAGAAGAAGGTGGTCAGGCACGTTTTCTTTTTTTTTTGATTAATACTTACTTTATAGAAATGAAAAGCACACAACAGTACAGTTCATCGCACAGTGAATAGGCTTAACAATGAATACAGGTCAAACTTGCTACTGTGAGAGCACGTCGCTAGCAGCACCATACAGACACATACTTAATTTTATAATATTAACAATAAAACATCTGTTAAACACTCAAATCACTAGGGGGCATGAGGAAGTACTTAAGTTTTACTTACTTGGTTCCAAATATTATTTATTTTATTTATTTAAAATTGGTGACCGGGAAAGGCACACTGAGCCGAGGCTCATTTCCAGGTGCGACCCGGGTACAAGTAGTACAAGGTGGGAGACAGAGAAATACAAGCAAATATCAAGTAACAGACAAATAATACAGTATAGCAAATAAGCCTATGCACAGGTGTGAGATGTCTCACCTGTCATGGAAAATGACCTTCTTGGTGGCTGTTACATCAGCCAGAAAGATCAGTGAGCTCCAGGTGCTCTTGGTGGAGTTTCCATATCTGGTCTTCCACAAGGACAAGGTCATCCTTCACCCTCAGCCAAAGTTCCTCCCAAAGGTAGTAGCAACATTTCACTTTTAACCAAGTGTTCAACGATGTACTTTACCAATCTATCTTCGTAGGCCAACTGCAGGCTCTGTACTTTGGACCTGTAGAGGGTGCTCTCTTATTATAAGGAGAGCATGGCTGGAGTTCAGGGTCAGGCTCACCAGCTGTTTGTAATTTATGCTGAAGCCTTGCCTGTCAGACTGGCAACAAAGTGGATGATTGGCAAGTGGATCATATCCTGTATGACCTCTGCTATAGGTTGGCTGGGAGGGAGCATCCTGTAGGGTTTAGGGCTAATTCCATCAGACATATTGATGTCTCAGTGCCTATTTCAAGAGACATCCCTATTCAGGAAATCTGAAGGACTACTACCTGGAAGTCAACACTCACCTTCATTTCCCATTACAGCATCAACCTTGAGTAATGTCGGGAAGCTGTTTTTGGGACCTCTGTTCTCCAGCCTCTGTTCCCCAAGTAGGGGTGTGCACTCTGCCCCCTCCTCCTGGAGAACTGCTAAGAGTCTGCCAGAATGTGGATAGTGAACTGTATCCATGCTCCTAGAAAAATAGGTTACTCACCTGTAATTGTAGTTACTAACATCCTAACATACTAAAATGCCAGCAGAATAGGCCTAACAGTTTCTCGAGTCTGCTCGATTTTCAGCACCTGCACTGCTGGCCGCTTTTGGTGTCCCCTCCCCCTTGGGTTATACTGTCCCCAGTCCCAGATGTTCCACCTGTATTGGCCTGGTCAGATTTACCCTCCCCCTGTACCTGTCCCATCCCCTCTTAAACCTGTCCACAGTCTCCACCTCTACCAGCTCCCTGGGCAGTGCATTCCATGGCTCCACTGCCCTTTCAGTGAAATAACATCTCCTCCTCTCCCCTCTGAGGCCGCCTCCTTCCAGTTTACACCCGTGACCTCTCGTTCCCCACCCTACTTCCTTTGGAGCACCCTGACTGGGCCTCCTTTATTGATCCCTTTCATGTACTTAATGACCTCTATCATGTCCCCCCTGTCCCTCCTCTCCCCCAGGGTGTACATGTCGAGCTCCTTGAGCCTCTCCTCATAAGTCCTCTTTCCCCAGGCCCCTGATCATTTTGGTTACCCTCCTTTGGACCCTCTCTAGGAGTGTAATGTCCCTCTTTAAATGTGGTCTTCAAAACTGTACACAATACTCGAGGTGTGGCCTAACCAAACAGTTGTACAGTGGAAGGATCACTTCCACCTTTCTGGAGGTAATCCCCCTGGTGATGCATCCCAGCATCCTATTTGCCCTTGCCACTGCCCTCCTACAGGTCTCTGAGCTTGTTCATTTTGACATTACCACTACCCCCAGGTCCCTCTCACCCTCTGTGACTTGAATCATGTCTCCTCCCAGGATATGCCCCTGGCCTGGATTTCTGACTCCCGGGTGCAGAACCTTGCACTTCCCCACATTGAATTTTAGCTTCCATTTTCCTGACCACCTTTCCAGAGCCTCCAGGTCCTCCTGCAAAGCCACTCTCCCTTCCTCCTCATCCACCACTGCACCCAGCTTTGAGTCATCTGCAAAGAGACTCATCTCACTCCTGATCCCCCTCCTGATGTCTGAGATATAGTCGTTGAACAGGAGTGGCCCCAGCACTGATCCTGGGGAATCCCACTAGTAACCCACCTTGGGGGTGAGGCTAACCCTCCAACCACCACCTTCTGAGTACGCTCAGACAGCCAATTTCCTATCCATCTTAACAACTGTCTCCCTACCTCCATTTCCTTCAGCTTAGCCAGCAGGCCACTGTGGGTTACCGAATCAAATGCCTTTACTAAAGTCCAGAAAGAGGACATCCACTGGCCTACCCTGGTCCAGGGCCCTCATCACCCAGTCATAGAACTCAACAAGGTTTGTCTGGCATGATCTTCCCATGGCAAAGCCATGCTGCCTATCGTCCAAGTACCCAGTTTGCTCCAGTAATCCCCCTAGCCTTTCCTTGACAATACCCTCCATCACCTTGCTGACCACCGATGTCAGGCATGTAATTTCCTGCCTACTCTCTTGATCCCCTTGTGGATCGGCATGACATGGGCCACCCTCCAGTCTTGGGGCACCCACCCAGTCCTCAGAGAGATGTTGAAAAGTTCTGCTAGAGGGGCTGCCAGGACATCCGCCAGTTCCCTCAGCACCCTGGGATGTATCTCATCTGGCCCAGGTTCTTTCTCCATCTGAAGGGACCTGAGGGCTTCCCTACCTCTCTCTACCAGGATTTCAGCCTCCATATCCTCACCCTTTTCACCCTGCACTGCTGGGCCCCCACCTGTCTGTGGTGGCCACCCTTCCCTAGACCCATCAGGGCCCTGGTCTCATCGGTCCCACCCCTTCCTCCGTTTGCCCCTGCCCCTCGCAAGACATAGCCCTTCCATCCCCTGGTAAAACTGAGGCAAAGTACTCATTTAGGACTTCTGGCTGTTCCCCGCCTCCTGTGCCCAACCATCCTCTATTCTTATCTTGCTGATCTACCCCCATACTTTCCTTTTTCCCTTGTGTATCTAAAAAAAACCTTGTCCCCCTCCAGATCCCACTGGCCAAGGACTGCTCCTTTTTTGCCTTAGCTGCTCTCACCACTCTGGTGACTCTCTTGGCTGTCAGCTCATATTCCTCCTAATCCCTTTCACTCCTTGAGCACTTGAAGCACCTACAGGCCGCCCTCTTTTCCTCACCACCTTCTGTACTTCCCGGTCCACCAGCAGGGTTTTCTAGCCTACCAAACTTATGCCTTCCCTTGAGCAGGATCTGGTAACCTCCTGTATTCCCCTTCTAATGATCCTCCACCTGCTGTCAGCATCCATATCCGGCCTTATCTTGTCCAGATGATCTTTAAGGATCCTTCCCATCTCCCTGAAGTCTGCACCCCTAAAGTTGGTTACTACCGTCCTTGTCTGGCTTTCCTTCCCCCCTAGGTCCAGGAAGAACCAGACTGTGCCATGATCACTCCTCGCCAACGGGTCCCTCACCTCTAGGCCCCTAATCTGATTGTTGTCTGCCAGGACCACGTCCAGTGTCTGTGCCTCCCTAGTTGGCTCACCCACCTGTTGCATCAGAAAAGCATCCTGGAAGACATCCAGCAGCCTCTGCTCTCTGTCCACTGGTGATGTAATAGTCCCCCAGTCTGTTCCTGGCATGTTGCGGTCCCCCCATTACCACTACCCTTCCCTTTCCCAATCTACAGTGTCCCTCAAGATTTGCCACCAAACTTTCTTCCAGGAACTCTGCCAGTGCTGGTGGTCTGTATACCACTCCGACCTTTACTCTCTTACCCGCTGCATCAGTAAGGTGACCCAAATAGCCTCCATGTTCCCCTCTGCCTCCTCTACCCCTCCAATACCCATGCCATTTCTGACTAACAGTGCTATACCACCCCCCTTCCCTTCCCCTCTATCTTTTTTGAACATAGTGTAGCCCTCCAGATTTAGGTCCCACTCATGCCCTTGAGTGGCCCAGGTCTCAGTGACTGCTGCCACATTTATCTCCCCCTCAACTAGCATCACCTGGAGCTCAGGCATTTTATTTCCTATGCTCCTGGCATTTATCAGGACCACTCTCCACCCCTTTTCCTCCTCTCCTTTCTCCCCCTTGAACTCCCATTTCTCAGCTCCTGCACCCTACCTGGTGACCCATTTCCATATCTCCCTAGAACCCCTAGAGGAGTGGAGACCATGTCCTTCATTTATCGTACTCTGCTGGCACTGCCTTTTTGATCCCTCCCTCCTTCACAAGTTTAAACCCCACCTTCACTGATGAACCCAGCTAGTTTGAGCTTAAGATTTCCTTCCTTCCAAATTAAGGTGGAGCCTGTCCCTAGTGTACAGCCCCTTATCCTCCCAGGTCTCCAACATCTTCATCAGTGACATTGCGCAGGACCTAGAAGGCAGAATTTCCCTGTTTGCTGATGACACAAAGCTCTGTAACAGAGTAGACACACCAGAGGGTGCAGACAGAATGAGAAGGGACCTGCAGAAACTTGAAGAATGGCAAGGGGTTTGGCAGTTGAAATTCAATGCAAAGAAGTGCAAGATAATGCATATGGGCCACAAAAAGCCTGGCACAAGATATCAGTTGGGGGGCGAGGATATAGCATGCACCAAGCAGGAAAGGGATCTTGGGGTTATCATCTCTGATGACCCCAAGGTAGGGAAACAGTGTGACAAGGCAGCAGGTAAAGCAAATAGAGATGCTGGGATGCATAGGCAGGGCATCACCAGCAGGAAAAGGAGGTCATAATTCCACTATACAAAACACTAGTGAGGCCCCACCTGAGCACAGTGTCAGTTCTGGAGATCTTACTACGTAAGGACATAGACAGGGTAGAGAAGGTTCAGAGGAGGGCAACAAAGATGGTACATGGATTGCATCACTAGTCCTATGAGGACAGGTTGAAGGAATTGAATATGTACTCCCTGGAGGAGAGGAGGGAGAGAGGGGATATGATAGAGACATAAAGTATCTTACAGGGAGGAACAGGGTGCAGGAATACACAATTTTTAAGAGAAAAAGATGTTCCAGACCTAGAGGGCATGGGATGATGTTGAAGGGAGGACGATTCAGAGGAAACGTGAGGAAGGATTTCTTCACAGAACGGGTGGTGGACAAGTGGAACACCCTGCCAGAGGAAGTGGTGGGGGCTGAAACAATCACGGGATTTAAGAATGCATGGGATAGACATAAAGGAATTCTGGAGGTCATGGTGAAGGGGAAACAGACTTCTAGGAAAATATAAAGTGAACTTACAAGCTCAAATGGGCAGACTGGGTGGGCCGTAGGCCCTTATCTGTCGACACTGTCTATGTATCTATGTATCCTCCCAGTCCCCCACCAGGCCATATCCCACTTCTCCACACCACTCCCTAAGCCACTGATTTATCTCCCTAATCTTCATCTTGTTTTCCCCACTAGCCCTTGGCACCATCAGTATTTCCGAAAAGGAGATCTTATAGCCTTTGGAAAGGCATACTCTGGCCAACTCCCAGAACCTTGCCTGAATTTCTAGTTCACTATTACCATTTAGGTCGTTTGTCCCCAAGTGCACTAGAATGTCCGGGGTCCCCCCGCATTCCCTTGCCAGTGAATACAACTCATGCTTGGCCTTGTGCACCATCAGGCCTGGGTGGCATTTGGTTCTGATCAGACAGGTTTTACCTTCCCCCTGCCACTGGATGCCTCTGATCATGGAGTCCCCCAATAGCAGTACTCTAACCTCCTCCTTGCCTCCCTGTTCACCCCTCGGTTTCCCCCTCCTTCCATGCCCCTCCTCATCCCTTCATCTGGATTCTCCCCCCAACTGGCTCCTCGCACCTCCCACAATCTGGGTGTCGAAAGTAGCCTCTTCACTATTGTCCTTGGTCACCTCCTCTACCTGTGTTCTGGCCTTCTTTATCCCCCCCACCCGAGTATCTTTCTCTGTATCTCTTTCCCCACTCCTTACTAACCCATCCATCCTATCTGTTTGCCTACTTGGCTTTCTGCTTGGTATCATCCCATTTACGTCCTGCACCTTCCTGCCTGTTGTGCTCCCCTGTTCCATACCATCAGCCTCCTCCTTGTTCACCTGAGCCTCCTTTTCTTCCTCCTACCCCTCTTCCCATCCTGTCCGGGACCCTCTATTGCACCCTGCCTTCTTGCCCCTTCACCCTTTCTATCCATCCTGCCCCAGCTTCACCAGCAGCCATCATCATCATCATCTTCCTCCTCCTCCTCCCCCACACACCCCTCTTCTACCAATGGGCGTACAGGGTTATAACAATTTGTGAGCCTTAGCCCATCCCCCAGTGCCCCCTGTCCCCTACCGCCCCTCTTGATTTCCTTTGGACACCCCCAGACTCTTGCCAACTGCTGTGGAAATTCCCACCTTTTGGGCCCCACCTGCCAGGGTCCCCTAGAGCCCCCTGTGTACCCCCTTCCCTCCTCTCCTAGTGTGAGCACCTCTCTTCACTCCTCCCCCAGCTTGGGAGGCCCCAGCACCTGGTGTTTCCATGTAGGTGACCGCTTGCCTCCTACCTCTCCAACCCTCCCCACCAGCACTCCCAGCTGCCTTCGAATCCCCTCTACCTCCTCCTTGCTGTGCCAGCTGGTAGCACACTGGGCATCCCCCAAACTTCCAAGCCCAGTCCAGTATCATGGCCGCAACACACCCTGTGCACCCAACCACCCACCCAAAGATACCTGCTGTAGTGATATGTGGTCCCTTCCCCATCATCACAGCAGTCTTTTCTAGGCTAAATTACCAACTCAGTGGCTCTACAGTTTTTCGAGCTACCAGTACCTATACCTAGGTGATCCCCCCCATACAGCATGCAGACTTTTAAGCTTGCAACTCTTGAGTGGCTGAACTTTTCCCCACCTGACTATTAGCCTTAAGAGTTAGCTCATAGGGCAAGTTTACAACTCCTTAAGCTCCTCCCTCCCAGCCTTTAAAGCCAGCACCCAGTGGCTCTTCCGTATTTAAGAAAGGCAACACAAGGTGGGTGGAGAGCTTCCAGAAAGATTTTAAAGAGTTAGGCCAAATTTAAACACAACAACAAAACTTACAAAAATATGACAAAGATAAGTTAGCTCTCCAGAACCTCACCACATCTTCAAATTTCCACTGCTACCTCTGCCCACAGCAAGAAGATTTAAGAATTAACTAATCCTAGCCCAGCCTCTAACAGAAAGTTTACCTGATATATTCCAGTTGAAGGCCTCACAATATCCACTTATCACACTAATCAGCACCATTGTGGATGCTGTACTCCTATTTGAGGCCTAGCTATGCTTTTTTCCAGCCCCATGGCTGAATTATTGGATAGAACTACATGAGCTGCACCTGAAGCCTCTTCCTCCAATTGCAGGGCAGGTGTTCTCTATAAATGAGCTGTGCTCTGGGAGGAGGGGTGGGGGAGGGTGGGATTAGGGCCCACACCCGACTCTCACGAGAATGTATTAGCCCTGTGTCTGCCCCTCACTGCACCTCCAAGCACTGCAACCTCCCCCGGAGGAAAGTTCTACACAACACTGTATTAAACAAGTCAGCACTCCTGCTCTAAAGTTCACAAACTGATAGAGAATTTAAAGCTTATCCAGCAACTAAAATCCTTTCCCCAACTGCTCAGCAAAAGCAGGTTCAGACAACCTTTGCCAGACCTCAATTGTTTCTGCAGTACTGTTATGTGAGAAGCCCTGGTATGTAAGCCCCAATGAGCTGTAAATTGATCCTGGCTGAGAAGGACAGAAACTTCCAGAAAGCTGCTCACAATACATGTAGAAAAGATAAATGAATATCCAGCTTCCACTATGGATCCCCCACACCACACAAACACTGTATTAAACAAGTCAGCACTTCTGCCCTAAAGTCCACAGACTGATAAAGAATTTAAAGCTTATCCAGCAACTAAAATCCTTTCCCCAACTACTCAGCAAAAGCAGGTTCAGGCAACCTCTGCCAGACCCCGACTTTTTCTGCAGTGCAAATGCAGGTTCAGACAACCTCTGTCAGACTCCAACTGTTCCAGCAGTCAAGAGAGCATTAGTGAAAGGGAACATTGTTTAACCAGATGCGACCTGGGAGCACAAGAAAGTTAAGTGATTTGCTCAGGATTGCATATTATGCGCCTAGGCAGCTGTGGGATTCAAACCCAGGTCTCCAGATCCACAGCTCATAGCCTTAGCCCACTGCGCTATACTGCATCCTTAGTGTCTAAAAATAGGCTACTCACTTGTAGCCGTTGTTCTAGGAGTGGAACATAGTTCACATCTACACAACCCACCCACCTCCCCAGCAGTTGCCACACAAATCACTGCTTCCAGCATGCAAAGATCTGGCATCACTGGGTGGAGTTGGGGGATATACCACCTGGGTGGTGGGAAGAGCTTAGCTTCAAGATATCTGATGAATAAGCACTTCCAGTGGAACTGCCAGAGTGTGAATGTGAGCTGTATACCATTCCTAGAACAATGGCTACAGGTGAGTAACCTTTTTTTAGACACTAAGGAGATTATTCCACCTTTCCATTATATGCCTCTATGGCATAATCATTATATCCAGCTTGAGGGTAAACACTGTACTGGGAACCCTGGCTCAGAAAGCATATTTGTATTATAAAGAATCTCTTTGACCCCATAACAAAGATTCTTATATCCTTTTGTCAACTTCATCAGGAATTTGCTGTTCCTTCCACAGACTTTTGGTGTTATTTACAAACTAGAAATGCATTGTCTGTACATTCAGATTCCTCTCTGCATTTGAAAAGTAGTCCAATCAATCCACTATTCAAGGGCTGGCAGTATAGACTAGAGATTAAAGTAAAGAGCTGTGAAAGAGCTTGGTACCGGCAGAAATGGGTTTGATTCCTACAACCTCCACTTACATACTGTGTGACTCTGAGCAAGTCACTTGACCAGCCCAAAGCTCCCAGGTCACCTCTGAAAACAGGCACTTGTGCCTAGTGGACCTTACCCAGTTAACAAAGACTAAATAAGTATGTGTCTCAGGTAGCAAAGGTACAGCAGGTTTAATTTATCAAAGCATGCTTAATCTGTATCCTGACATTATACAATCCAATAAAATGGAATGGGAAAATTAGATAAATGTTTCTATCTCCCCTTAAGAATGGCCATTTACCATGACTACTGCTAATAAAGGAAGTAGAGATACGAAAATTAAAATTATACAAAAGGAGAGCCTGAAAAGATGGAAATGGACACCTCAAATACTCTGACAAAGGTCTGCTACCAGATTCCAAATATTGGAGATGTGATAACTTAACTCACATACTATAGTCATGATCTACTGGAACAAGATTCTGCAGACTTGTTCTCAAATAATTTTTAAATGTTTAAACATATATTGCACTCCCCACCTAGAGTACTATTATGCGTCTTTCCTACAGACCTCAACATTCCCCGTATCCCACACAAAGAAAGACAGCATGGTCAAAATCACTCCATCATAATCGTGCAGATGGAAATTTTGCCTCAGACATTTCTTTCTTGATGCGGTTGTAATCCTGTCTACGTGCTTCTTTATTTCACGTTATTTACCACACTGTGGATTAATCATACTGTCTTTGCGCAGTTTTCACATGGAACAAACATTCCAAAATGCCACCAAGACTAGCTTTGAACGCCCATTATTGTCGTGAAGCAAAGATGTCAAGTCTCATAACTAGAGATCAGCTATTTACAATCCTTTGACAGAATGGAAGGGTGCCTTAAGAGAAAGATTATCACACCTGATATTTACAAGGTGGGTACATTTCAAATGAAATGGGATAAAAAAATTCTCATCACATCTATGTAGGGTAGTAACTCACAAAAGTAATTAAACCCTATTATGTTTACCAGCTGTTACTCTAGGTAAAGTATAAACTGTGACTTAAAATGGAACAAAACAACAAGGTGCTGCATCAGTCTGTGGTCTGAAAAAAACCCAAAATGATAACATTAAATGCACACTGAAAATAGAAAATAGAGTTAGAATCGACGTTTCGACCATAGGTCTTCTTCAGGAATTATCTAAAAGAGAAAAAAACAAAGTTACTGGATAGGTAAGGAGAAATAAGGGATCCATATGTGAGGGAAGAAAATAGGGGGAGGCTCTAGGAGAAAACGTGATCATAGACAAGGTAAGAAAAGAATCTGAGGAATAAAAAGGCATATAGTAAGAGTGAATCAGCTGGGAAGTCATCAAGTGGGGCTAATTAACAAGGTCTAGTAAGAAGGCTGAAAGGTGAGATGTGTGGGGGGGAGGAGACAGAGAAGGAGACTTGTCACCTTTCAGTCTTCTTACTAGGCCCTGTTAATTAGTCCCCACTTGAGGACCTCCCAGCTGATTCACTCCTACTATATGCCTTTTTATTCTCATCATCGCCTTTTTGTTTTTCAGATTCTTTTCTTACCTTGTCTATTATCGCTTTTTCTCCTAGAGCCTCCCCTATTTTCTTTCCTCACATGTATATCCCTTATTTTTTCTCTTTTATGTAATTTCTGAAGAAGACCTATGGTCGAAATGTTGATTCTAACTCTATTTTCTATTCTCAGTGTGCATTCATTATTACCATTTTGTTTTATTACATATGACTATTTATAGATTTGGTAGCAGCGCTGATTTGGTAGGGGCGCAGGAAGCGGGATCGGGGGGACAAACTCACCGATCGCTCAGTTGTGTAGCGGGCTGTATTTGTTCTGGGTTTCTTAACTGGGTAGAGGGCTCAGTGGGTGAAATCACGGGGCGGGGGTTCAGAAGGAGTAATTGTGACTGCAGAGGGAGGAACGTGAGCACAAAGCAACTGGATCCTGTAACGACACGGTGGAGCTGGAGAGGAGCTCACAGGAGGATATTGGCTCCACAACAGGGAGAAGGGAAGTGATTTTGTTTATTTTTATGTAAACTGCTATTGATGGGCAAAGTACTGGGGCTCCTAAATGAAAACCATATCATGAGGGACTGACGGTTTTCTGGAGCTGGGCGCTGCCCTCTGTTGGGGGACTGGATTACTATTAAGGGGCAAAGTGCTGCAGTTCAGTTTATAAACAAAATAAACAAAAAAGGTAATCTCATTGTTTTGTACTTATTTTTCTGTTCTGAGCGCTGTCCTTTATTGAGGGATAGAAGGGGCTGGGAAGAGGTGAGGAAAGGGGCTGAGTCGAACACTTGTGAAAGGGGCTGATTGACTCACAGGAGTCAGGGTGATAGGGTCTGATTGGCTCACATGGGAGTCGGGGTGAAAGGGGCTGATTAATTCACATGGGAGTCGGGGTGAAAGGGGCTGATTGACTCACACAGGGATCGGGTAGACCCAACCACCCCTCCCATCCCTCTCACCCCAGGCTCCTCCACACTTATAAGGGAAGGGCTGCGCTGCGATTGGTGGAGTGCACAACCGGGTGCAATCACTCATGTGTCATACTCATAACTCATCCCTGTGATTCAGAGGGAGTAGGAAGACAATTATAACAACGGTAATAGTCCTATAAGTGGACATTGATAGCTATCAGTGGGGGAAGGGGAAGTGAGATTGTACATTAACATGGACATGCCTAGAAGTGTGGAAAGGCTTAGGGGATGGGGCAGGCAACCATCAGCTGTGGGCACAAGGGGGAGCTGGAGGGCTGGAGGGTGACATGGAGAGCAGGTGGGTGCTTGGCATGCAGACAACTTGAGCAGCTTAGAGGTGAAATTGGTTGGTTAAGGGCGGAGATAAGGAAAGGGATGGAGGCAGCGAGGGTGTACCATCTGGGACCTGGGGAACACAGGAGAGCCCCAGAGGTTAGCAGACATACCAAACTGAGGAGAGAGAAGGGGAGAGGGGTAAAGGAGCCAACATTGCCCCAAACTCAGGAACCTAGGGGAACTGAACCCAGGGATTCAAAGAGGATAGGGAATGGGGGCAGGAATGGCCCAAGAACCAGCAGTAAAAGTAAGTCTTGGTACAGTGTGCCAGGGATAGCTCTGAGCAGAGTACAGGGGTCAAACAATAGGTACTCAGTGCTGGCTACACTGGAGGATATGGAGGGAGATGGAATAGTGGATGGGGAAGAAAGGAAGGGGGACACTGACAACCCAGAGGGCGGACGAAGGGAATAGGGATGCATCAGGTAATGGGAAAGGGAAATGGCTAGGACAGTGGGAGGGGGACTAGCTGGGGAGGGACCAAAGTTGGGAAGGGGGAGATAAGCAGTGGGTCAGTGGTGTTAGGAGGAAGAGAAATGAAGCAGGGAAAGCAGTAGGGGGAGAGGCATGTGGGTCAGCTAAGGAACACAGTGGAGGGGGAGTCGGGGCAAGGGAAGTAGATGGGGAAAGGCAGGTGGGGCAGTGGACAACAAGGGTATGATAGAGGGGGAAGGAGTCAGAACTTGGGCCAGAAAAATGATAAAAGGCTGGGGCAGAAGCCTGAGAAGGGGGGGGTGGGGTCTTAGTTCTGGGTGACTCAATACTCAAAGGGGTGAGATGGGGAAGTAAAGGAGAAAGGCATAGTCGCATATGGGTGGAGTGCATGCTAGGAATGACAGCGATAGGGTGGGGCAATTTATTCTTAAGTATGCAAAGAGGGGTAGGGCAAAGCCCCATATAGTGATGCAATTGGACACAAATGATTTAGAGGGAAACACATTCAAGGAGGTACAGGAGAGATTTATGGAGCTGAGGAAGATGTGTAAGGAGGTAGGGCGCTCAGCAGCTTTCTCGGAAGTACTCCTAGTACCCACGGCAAGTGCTATGAGGAAACTGAGAATTGAGGAGTTTAACACTTGGCTGGGAGCATGGTGTCACGCAAAGGGGTATGGGCTGGTGGGGGGATGGGGTAGAACTTGGGACAGCAGCATCCTGTATGCCCAGGACAGGTTGCACTTGAGCAAGGAGGGCTCAGGGGTGTTAAAGCATAGACTGGGGAATACATAGCAAATAAGGTGGATTTTAGCTAGATGTGGGGGGAAGCAAGTGGGTGGAACTCAAACAAGGTCTCCAAAACAGGGAGCCAATCAGGCATACCCCCCCATACCAGTAGGGAAGGAACAAAGGAGGGTTCATACAGTGTTGATATTAATAGTGTTCATAAGGGGAGGACAGATGGGAAGGGATCATATTGGAGGGTAGTCTCCCTAAATGCAAGGAGCCTGGGGAACAAAATGGCAGAGTTGCAGGCTCTCATGGTGGAGGAGGAGGTGGACATTGCTGCTATCACCGAAACTTGGGCCACCCAATACCAGAATTAGGATATGGTGATCCCAGGGTACAGGATATACTGTAGGGATAGAGAAAAAGGGAAAGGGGGTGGGGTGGCAATCTATGTGAAGGAGGGGATAAGGTGTACCAGGGAGGAGGGGGAGGAGGGTAGAACAGAGGCATTATAGATACAATTCCGTGATTTGAGAAACAGGTCACTTATGATGGGGTGGTGTATCAGCCACCATCTCAGGCAGATGAATTGGACAGGAACTAGCGGAGCAGTTAAGGAGGACCAGAGGAAAGGGGAACATCGTGATCAGGGGGACTTAATTCACCAGGAGGGATTGAGCATCCCAGCCACCTCTAGTGCAAGGGAGCAGGTCCTCCTTGAGGCCTTCCAAGACAGTTTCTTAGTACAGATGGTAAATGAGCCAACCAGGTTAGGCAACACCCTAGACCTAATACTGTCTAATGGGGAATTTGTCCGAGAGCTGGGGCTGAAGGATCTGCTGGCAGAGAGCGATCACCATGTAGTGTGGTTCCTAGTCACAATGGGTAAGGAGGCTGTGGGAACAGGGACCAGGGTGTTGGACTTTAGATGGGCTGACTTTGGGAAGATATGGGAATTAGTGTCCAGGCACCTAACCAAAATCCAACCACACATGGATGCTAACCAGAAATGGGGGGTTATAAAGCAGGGGCTCATGGAAGCCACTAGATCCTGTACCAAGTCACAAAGCAAAACGGTTAGGGCCAGGAAACCAAGTTGGTTAAGCGGGGAGGTGTTGGATAAGGTGAGAGAAAAAAGGGCAGCCATCAGGAGATTCAAGAGAACCAGGCAGGAGGAAGATAGAGAGAAGTACCTGAAGAAATCAAGGTAGGTGACCAGAGCAGTTAGGGTAGCCAAGGCTTCCTGAGAACTCAGGTTAGCATAGGGACATCAAGGATGGAGAGAAGGACTTCTTCAGGTACATAAGGGAGAGGAGGATCTGCAAAGATCAGCTAGTAAGGATCAGGAAGAATGGGGGTGGGCAGAAAAGGAGCTGAGCAGGCGGAGCCTGAATGAATACTTCTGCTCTGTATTTACAAAGGAGAAGGATGGGTCACTGCCCCAGGGGTTGGGAGGTAGGCACAGGGAGGAGGGTGACAGATAAGATAATCACAGTGGACAGGGTGCTAGAAGGGTTAAGGGCACTGAAGGTGGATAAGGCGCCAGGACCAGACTGCATACATTCCTGGGTACTGAAGGAATTGGCAGAGGTCCTGGCAAAGCCACTAGCAGATTTGTTCAATACCTCTCTGGAAACAGAGGACGTACCACTCGACTGGAGGATGGCTCACATGGTGCCCCTCCACAAATGTGGACCCAAGGATGAGCCAGGCAACTATAGACTGGTATCCTCACATCCATTGTGGGAAAGTTAATGGAGACAATCTTGAAGGAGAGGTTGGTAACGTTTCTGGAAGGTAATGGATTCCAGGATAGAAAGCAGCATGGGTTTGTCTCAGGCTGATCCTGCCAGACAAACCTGATTGACTGTTATGACTGGGTGACTAGAGAACTGGACAAGGACCATGCAGTAGATGTCCTGTATCTGGATTTCAGCAAGGCATTAAATTCAGTGCCACATGGGAGGCTGGTTAGTAAGGTAGAATATCAGGGAGCAGGGTAAAAGATGGTGAACTGGATCAGAAACTGGCTGCAGGGGAGGCAACAGAGAGCAGTAGTGGTGGTAGTGGGGCTTTCATCATCAAGGGCTGTTACAAGTGGGTCACCGCAGGCCTTGGTACCGGGCCCAGTGTTGTTCAGCATATTCATCGCCGACATCTCACATGGCATTAAGAACAGGATTAGTCTTTTAGTAGATGACAACAAAATCGGTGCAGTGGTAGATGACACAGGAGGGTGGCAAGGGCTGCAGGATGATATGGCTAAACTCGAGGATTGGTCAGACGCATGGCAGCTGGGGTTCAATGCTAAGAAGTGCAAGGTCATGCACTTCAGAGCAAGGAACACGAGGAGGAGTTATCAGTTGGGGGGGAGCAAATAGCCACTACAGAGGAGGAGAAAGATCTTGGGGTGATGATAACAGGGCAAATGAACCACTCAGTACAGTGCAGAAAAGCAGCAGCTAAGGCCAACAAGATGTTGGGGTGTATTGTTAGGTATTACTCCAGGAGGAGGGTAGGTGATTCTACACTGTACAGGCACACAGAAATTGCACCTTGAGTACTGCATGCAGTACTGGTGCCCATATTTGAGGAAGGATATTAGATTACTGAGGGGTCCAGTGCAAGGCAACAAGGATAATCCAGAGATTGGAGGACAAGCCCTATGAGGGGAGGCAGAGGGAGCTGAATATGTACTCCCTGGAGGAGAGGAGGGATATAACTGAGACCTTTAAATACATGAAGGGTACAAACAAGGCTCGTATGGAGGGAATTTTTAAGTTGAGGGGAGGGAGGGACATGAGGGGCATGGGCTGAGATTGAGGAGGGAGATTCAGGAGAGAAATGAGGAGGCACTATTTCACGGAAAGGGTAGTGTCTATGGAACCTCTGTCCGAAGAGGTGGTGTCCTGTAAGACTGTGGAAGCTTTAAAAGCGGATGGGATAAAATGAGGGGAGGTCACTGTGGGGAGGGTGCAGAGGGATGGGCAGCTACAATGTAATGAACTGCTAGCTGCACATTCGAGCAGACTTGATAGACCGTATGGCCTGTATCTGTTGGCAGTTTCGTATGTTCGTACGTATTGTTACAAATATACCAACTTAGTTTATAGTTTTCTTATAATTACAAAATATTTCTAAGGTTTGTTTCTATATTATTGTTCAGAGGATTGTTGGTTTATTAGAGTTCATAGAGAATTATTAAAATAATAAGTTTAGTTCAAATGTTTCAAGGATTCAGTTAAAGTAGGACCTTTTGTTTTATTAAACATACTGTGGCGATATGTTCTATAGTATTCTGGTTTGTCCTATTTAGTTTATAATAGATTTCTAACATACTTTAAAAACATATTTTAAGTGGTACGTTACATACAGTACATAGAGGCATGGATATTCAGACTGCGCCAGGCAACAGCACAAGTGGGGGCGCAGCGCAAAGGAGCTGCGCCGGGGCCAGAACAGGGTGATATTTAAAGGTGATGCACCATGGTGCATTACCATTGAATATGGCACAGAATGCGCATGTCACATGTACAATGCGCCAGCGCATCACACAGACAGGGAGGACCAGGAATGCACCAGCACAAATGCAGTTGCACTGTGCGCATCACCCGCGATATACAGAAGCGGGTATGCAAATGGGGCCATAACATATGTATGGTGCAAAAGGGGCCATTTGCATGTCATTATGGCCCCATTTTCATGCACTGCACAGGGCAGTTCGGCAAAATGCACCTGGCGCCATGCGGAGCTGCCTGCAGCAGGCGCTGGGTCCCTGTGCACTAGTTCCCTCGCACATGCCCAAACACAGGCTCCCAGAGTTGAATAGGCAACCAGGTGGTCCAGTGGTATCCCTCCCTCTGACATGCCCGATCGTGGGCATCTGCATGCTACAATAGCACCCAGTGTGCTAGTGTCTCTCCCTCACATTCCCCCGATCATGGTATGTGATATATATATATATATACACATGGGCCGGATATTCAAAAGGGCTGCGCCATCACAATAGGGTTGGCCTGCTAAGTCCGGAACTCTTGCTCCATTCTGCCATATTAGCAGGAGGCAGTTGCGCCACAGAAAACATGCTGAGCAACAGCGCAATGCAAATGAATGCATGCTGAACTGGAGGGGGAGGAACCATGCATAAACTGCACAGCCCGATATTCAGCAGGGCTGTGCAGAGTTGTGCAGGAGCAACCGCCAACCTGCGCCTGCACAACTTTGAGCCAAAAAAAAAAGGCTTAAATTGAGGGCCACCCACAGGTGAGCTGCTGCATTGCAGGGCGCAACACAGCAGCTGCCACCTGTGGCTGGCCCCAACCCAGTCCCTGTGCCCCCGCAGCCCAATCACGGCAGCTGACTGTAAACCCCACCACCACCTCCCTACTGGCCCGATCGTGGGCATAGTTTAATCCCCCACCAGCCCGATCGTGGCAGCAATGGCTCCCCGAGCGTATCCCTGGTGGTCCAGTGGACCGAAAAGCCCGAGCGTGAGCAGTAGTGTAGAATCCCCTCCCGAATTCAGCCCTGGTGGTCCAGTGGACTGAAAAGCCTGATCGCGGGCAGTAGTGTAGAATCCCCCCCCAACTTAGCCCTGGTGGTCTGGTGGCACATCCCGATCACGGGATGTAAATGCTGCACAATCCACCCCAACATTGCCCTGGTGACTGTGTGTCCCCCTCCCCACCCACCCACGGCCCCCCACCACCCCGCTTCCCCACAGCCGGGCGGGTGGAGCATCCCCGCCGCCCGCCACCCACCGACTGACAGCCCCGGTAGGCTCTTCTCCGCACCATCGGCCTGCAGCCCCACCGGCTGTCAGTCGGCAGGCGGTGGGCGGCAGGCGGAGGGATGCTGCCACCCGCCAGCTGTGGAGGGGAGCGGTGCTGGGCCTTGGTGGTGGGTGGAGAGGGGACACTAGCCACCAGGGCAATGTTGGGGGATTTGTGAGCATTTACATCCCGCGATCGGGATGTGCCACTAGACCACCAGGGCAGATTTCAGGAGGGGGTTCTACACTACTGCCAGCGATAGGCTTTTCGTCCACTGGACCACCAGGGATACGCTCGGGGTGGGGAGCTACATTGCTGCCCGCGATCGGGCTGTTGCGGGGGAAGTTAAACCATGCCCGTGATCAGGCCAGTGAGGGGGTGGGGGATTCTACACTGTTTTGCCCGCGATCGGGCTGCAGGGGCGCCGGTCCCTCGACGGCTGCTGCCTGGCAGCGCCAGGCGCAAGTCCTCGAATCGGGCACCTGCATGCTAATGGCATGCAAATGGGGCCATAATCAGATGCAAATGGCCCCCCCTGCACCTTGCATGAATTATAGCCCCATTTGCATGTCACCTTTTGAATATCAGATTTTGCGCATGGCGCAATGGTACTTACGCCACCGCAAGTTGAATGCTCCACTCTGTCAACTTGCGGTGGCGCAAGTTCCACTGCGCCATGCACAGTGGCTGTGGCTGGGGGTGATATTCAAAGGAGTTGCTCAATAGCGCAACTCCTTTGAATATCGCCCTGGACACACCCCTGCGCAACTATTTTGCGCAGCACAAGGGCTTGCTCCTATGAATGGCGCAGTTTGACTATCCAGCCCCAATATATATATATGCACACAACCTGGTGGCCCAGTGGACCCCCTCCCATCCCACCCACAGAGGCCCAGCCACCCAGCTCTTCCACTGTCATCGGTGCGTGCAGCAACCCGCCCAGCATACCACGGCTGCGCCGAATGACAGTGTACAGTGTGTGTTGTACTCATTGGTCCACAGTGTGACCAATCGGGCATACAGACTAAACTGTACTGCCTGGCAGGACCTAATATGTGAATGAATGCTCCGTCACATAACTATGCTCAGGTAGTAGTATGTCTGTATGCCCATTGGTCCACACTGTAGACCAATGGGCATACAGCACATACTGTATGCTGTCATTCAGCAGGCGGATGGGCAACAGCAGGCAGAGTGCAGCCACCTGCTGATGACGGGGAGCTTGGGTGGCTGTCCTCTGTGGGTGGATGGGAGGGGTCCACTGGGCCACCAGGGTGGCGAGCTCATGTCACATGCCCGTGATCGGGCATGTCAGAGGAGGGGAAACCACTAGACCACCAGTTACTGTATGTGATGGTACTGATGCTCTCGATCGAGCATGATGGGGGGATCTACTGGACCACCGGGGAGGGTGAGGGTGCTTGCGGACAGTATCCCTGTTGGGCAGGTGACCACCCACGGCTGGTGGATGCTGTGTTGTGCCCTGCAATGCAGCAGTCTGCCTGTGGGTGGCCAGGGTTTGTTCCTACTTTTTATGGGCTCAACATTGCGCCACCATATGCGGTGCACATCAGGGTTGTGCCAGCACATGCTGCCACACATCCAGGGGTGAATATCGGATGTGCTGCATATGCATACCGTAGGCACGCCCCGCATTTGCACCACATACATTACCAATGGCCTAGCACATCGGGATTTGCACCGCAACTTATCCCTTTGAATATCATGCCAAGGCGCATTGTGGGGTTGTGCATGGCGCAACCCCTTTGAATATTTGGGCCAATGAGTTTACTAAGTTTAATCTTTACTATTGTATATATTTAGTTGTATTCTAATTGTTCTTCCAAGTTAAAAAATTAAGAGGTTAAAGATGTTTTGCTCACCCATATCAACATGTCTGTAACAGTATTTCTTTTTTATTTGTTGTGTATGGATGTTATTTTCTATTTCTCAATAAAAAAAGTTTAAATACAAAAATCCTGTTTCCTAAACAACACCAATCCATGTTTTACTCTTTTTTCTGTGTGTGGATTTGGTGCTTGTGAAAGGTGCTGGATTGACAGCACTGGCACTTGAAGTCCTCTGTTTATCCACACGACAGGTACAGCATGGGTGATCACAGTGCAAGCTTCCCTATGCTGTCCTGCAGGTGTGCCTCAACACTGCCATGAAGGAATCACCACGTAGGTGAGAGGGTAGCTCAGACCCCATGCCCATTTAATCCTTGGCCTCTTCAGAGACTACCAACAGCAGTGCCAATTAGTGCCAGTTCTCTTGGTGGTTTTGTAATGTGCACACCTGCCTACAGGGAACTGGACTATAACCAGCACAACTCATTCCACATAAGCCACTGAGCAGCCCTCTGGTGATAATGGCTTTCAATCACTACCAGACTGTGCTGGATTTGAACCCATGACCTAGAGGTGAAAGACTCCTTAACCCACTACCAATTCACTGAGCCATTTTTTAACACAATAACCCACACCAGGATGTGCTGTAATGCTGACTCACTGAACATTTCCAGAAGTGAAGGCCAGGCATATTTAGTATTCCTGTACATCATGGGTGGGATTTTCATAGCGCTGGACGCAGCCCTTGTGTCTGTGCCTTGAACGTGTGCTATGTCCACGCAAATGCATCAGGATGTGTGTGTCCTTTTTTCATATATCCTAACACATTTGTGACATTATACTTTGTTTGCAGCTTTTTTGTCAGCAACTGTGGTACTCACATTCCTTATCTGGATGCAACCACGGTACTTCCACCATAAAGTTAGACCAACTTTTTGTGGTCTAACTTTTTGTGAAGGAAGTGTACAATTGCATCCAGAAAATGGCTGCAATTCTTTGAAAATCCCCACCAGCTGTTCTGGGTTATTATTTAGATGTTACTTGTTTTACCAAGGTGCATAATCTGACATTTTCCAGCATTATTTATTTATTTATTTCAACATTTCTGCCAGGAAAGACTAACAGTTCACTTCCACATGCATCCGGGGGAGGAGGAGGAAACAATACAAAAGTCCAGGAATAAAGAAAATGCAACACTGTGCAAGAGTGATAAAAAAAACATTACAGTTTAACAGTCTCAATATTCTGGCAAGTAGACCAATGCACCGCAGACTAAAATGTGCACGTACAAAGCACAATGTACAGGTGCAATAAATTACTGGGTGCGAACACAGGATTTGAAGTGGATAGACCTCATTTGTCATTTATTCCGCTCTTTCCTTAATTGTCCAGGTCATTCGAAAGCTCGCTGGTTTCCTCATGTGAGCTTACTGTCATCTGTACATTTATAGAAAAACAAACCCTGCTGTTCATGCTACCACTTCCTCTGGGCCACTTAGGAACATGTAAGCAACATAACCCACAGCAGTGTGTGTGCCAATGTTAAACTGATGCTCTTCCAACACCTCACGCCTACTCAACTTTGGAAAGTGTATCAGGTCAGCATTACCATCGCCTGCACGTTACTTGATGCCATGTAGAAAGGATGTCTTGTTACTATCTGCCATCTACCATCCAATTAATACATTTCTTGTGATACCATACTCTTTTCATTGTCATATATAGCATTGAATCAAATGCATTACTATAGCCTAGATACATAACATCCACAGTTTCCCATCACTGTGTTTCTTACATGCTTCCTCACAGAATTCAATCTTAAAGCAGCTATATTTGTTGGCAAAAATTTCTAGTTCTTTTTTAGCAATAATGTTTTTCTGAAAGCCTTAGATTCATCACGGGTGTATTATTAATTCCCCAAGATATTTTAAAACTAGTTTCATTTCTAGTTGTAGAATTAATGGCTCGTCAGTAGATATGATGGACACCAGCAGTTTTTAAAAATACCAGCCTTTGAGGTGACCTTTTGCCTGTACAGACTAGATTCATACTGTAGATGTACTAGACTGAGGCTAGCACACATTTCTGATGGTAAGCAACGCAGCACTGCAAACAGATGTTTAGTCCAATCATGGTGGGTGCAGCAAGAGGGCAGGAACTTCAAAACCACATATCTATGTGTAAGAATGAAATAAAAGTAAAAGAAAATAGTTATTTTTTTACTTTGTAAAAACGGCTGATTATATACCTAGAAAAAAAGTTTTTTTTCTCAGTTTTGCTGGTTCAAATTTGTGCAGCACACATTTTTTATTTGACATAATTAGTGGTGTCACGATATGAAAATGTTCACGGTATTGTAACCTTAAACAAATTATCATGGTCATTCTGTTATTGTGATAGTGTGGTATCTGGTTTGTGTTCTGTGTGAGGGGTCCCCTAAACTCTAAATTGTGGCCAAAAAATAGTGTAGTAGGCTGACAAATTGAATTTTTCACACTTTATCATGAAATGTCATGGGTATAGCATGAAAAGTAGTCATCACAAAATAGGAAAGCAGTCATGGTATCAGTAACGTCAATGAAAATTATTGTAGTTATCATGAAACAGTTATTGTGACATCCCCAGGCATATCCATATGCAGTCCGTTCAGGTCGGAGGCATGCTGTCTGCCCCTGTGCCCATTCAGACTGGAGTCCCACAGGGCTCTGTCCTAGACCCCAGCCTATATTCCATTTTCTTAAATGATCTCCCTCTGCTTGTGTCAACTCGCAATACATATATGCAGATGACATAGTCATCTTCAGCTCTGGTCCCTCCACGGCCTCTGTGGAACTCCTACTCCAACATGATTTCAGTAGGGGACTGCTCTGGTTCCAGGCCAACCGGCTTAAGGTCAACACTAAAAAGACAGTGTCTATGACCTTTGGAACCAGACAAAAACTGACCAGGCTTTTGAGACTTCTGGTCTTCTGTACACTGGATGGCTCCCCTCTTGATGCGGCCCCATCATTCAAGTAGCTCGGCATGTGACTGGATTCCAAGCTTGACTACTCCGCCCACACTGATGCTATCCATGTGAAACTCTGCCCCAAGCTTGGAGCTCTGTACCTAAAGAAAGACTGTCTTTCCCTCCCGGTCTGCTGTGAGCTAATTATCAAAATGGTGCTCCCAACCTTTGACTATGCTGATATGGTCTACAGGACTGCTCCCTCCACTTCCCTTACCAGTCTGGATACCCTCTGAAATACCTTTTGTCACTTTGCGACTAACTCCCTCCATGTGCACACCACTGTTCCCATCACTGCTCCGTCTACTCTACCCTCTCCATCCTCCAGCTACAATCACGTTACCAGCTACACAATACTGTCTTCATTTCCAAGTACTGGTTTGGCTCTCTGCTATCCTATCTACCCTCTCTCCTATCCCTCTAGCTCCATGCTCCCTTCGCTCAAGAGACCAGCGCACCTTCTCCACTCTTCATCCTCATTCCTCTGCTAGATAATCTGCCTTCTCCTTTTGCCTACCACTTCTCTGGAACCAGCTTCCTCATGCCATCCGTCACCCCTCCTCCTCTACAGGAAGCCCCACACATCAGCTACAACTTCTTTTTTAACTACACTGCACCTGTTTTGACATCACCAAATCGTACTTGCTCTAGATGTTATGTACCTCATTGTTACTTTGCACTTTATTCTGGATGCCTGTTTGCATCATTACTGTACTTTTATCAAATTATCTGTAATTTGTCATCATTGTATTTATTCTACTGTATGCTCTTCACAATTGTTACCTTTCGCCTAGGTCGCACCTGGAAATGAGAGTAGGCTCAGTGTGCCCTTCGTGGTCACCAATTCTTAAATAAATAAATAGATAACTAGTGTCTAGAGGCTAAGGCTCTGCTGGCTTGCCTGTAACATCTAGACATGCAACCTGAAGTTCTACACTTATACAGAGCAAACATTCTAGGGGCATGTATCGCCTCATCATACACAGCTGTAACTCACGGCAGATGCCACGGCAATCCTTGGTCCTTTCCGATTCCCATGTTTTTACAGGCTGCAGCAATCACACGAATGGGTTTGAAGTGCTCTGTTTCATCAGAATCATGCATTGTTGGAGGGGTGGGGAAAAGTCTATTTCACTCTGCTGGATAAACTCAAAAGTCTGTTTCACTTTCCTTTATAAACTCAAAAGTATGTGTGTCCATGCTGGATAAACTCAAACAATTCTGTTTCTCCATGCTAGATAAACTCAAAGTCTGTTTCTCCATGCTGGATAAACTCAAGAAGCCTGTTTCTCCGTGCTGGATAAACTCAAAATGCTAGTCCTTCTGGATTTAGTTTTCTCCTTTCTCAATGAAGCAGTGAGCACACAGTAAGGGAGGGAGCAGTTCAATAGTCGGCAGGCTACTGGTCGCTGTTAGTACTCTGCCAGCTGGCTGGTTGTGTAATATACAAGCATACTACAATGAGGAATTGAGATTGTACAATGGGGCTTGCATAACGGAAAAAAACTACAGGCATGTCTTTAATCTGGAGGGGAGGAGAGATTGGTCCTGCCTCTTTTTCTTACTCCATCCTGTGACAAAAGACACACACAGACACACAAACTGATCCCTGCAGTTCATTCTTTTTTGAAAAATGCACCCAGGGAAGCCCAGCTAAAATTCATTATCCCATTTTCTTTGGGCTCCTGCTTTTTACCATTTTTACTGCTTGGTGACCTGAAGTACTGAGAGGATAAGTGACTTGCTCAGGGTTACACAGCGTGCATGACTGTGGTAAGATTTGAACTCAAGTCTCCTGGTTCTAATACTTGTTCTCTATTCACTAGACCACACTGTCTTCTTCTGTTAATTTATTGGCAAAGTAAGCAAAAAGTCCTATTGTTACCAGCCAGCAACAGTACAATTTTATGGAATGCCAACTTCTTCTTCAGTTCTTTTTATCCCCACCTGTTTTTTGGGCCACTTACCAGGACCTCATTCATCTGCTACCAGTGCCTTCTCCCAGCCTGCAGAGCCACTCCAGTTGGTACCCCCTGGAACTTTGGGCAACCTGCGACACACCAAGATGGGCCTTCCTAGGATTGCCCCCCCCCCAAACTGGGGTCTCCCTTCTGTGCAATGGTGGTACACCGTCCACTTATCTGGTCCCTCTGGATGACATAGGTCAACCCCGCACTGAGCAGGGGACAATTGTGAGCTGGCTTGCTGTGGCTGTGAGAGGCAGCCAGGACATCATCTGCCCAGTAGTGCCCCTTTTTTCCTCCTTGACCCAGAGGAACTGCCCGCAGTGATGCTCCTAGGCACGCTGTAGACACTTCTGCACACAGTGTGCTGGCATCAGTCACTCCCCCCCCCAAGGCACACTTATCTCCAGCCTGCACCCAATGTAAGTAAACCACCAGGCACCGCATTCCTCTACCCCACCCCCCCACCTGGAGATCTGTTCCTGAGATGCTCAATCCTCCTTCCCCTGGCCGGCCCTTAGATGCCCCAGACTCGCTCCTGAACCTGAGTTGCTGGTGTCCCAAGTGGTAGTGATACTGCTGCTTTGAGGGATTGGCCCATAGAATGATAATTGGAGGGAGCCCAAATGGGGGAATATGGCCTAAAGGATAAAACAGTGATTAAAAGAAAATGGTCAGAGGCTTCCATCTTTGTTGCAGGTCAACACTGATTACAAAACTAATAACTGTTTTTATAATGGCGGCATTAATTAAAACTACCCAAAAAAACCTGTCTTAAAAATGTCAGTAAAACACTGCTGCCTCAGAAAATGCAGTACGAGGTGTTTCTTTGCTGAGCGATCCATAGATGGCATAGGACATAAAAAGACTATGGCCCTATACTCACTGGGCTTCCTAAAATGTGTTAACATCCTTAAAACATTTTAAGAAGCCAGAGCAAGGTTTGCATCTGTACTTAACACAATTTGAAACCATTTTTCAAAACTGTGTTTAAGCCCTGCAATGGACTTGGGGCCCGATTCTCAAAGTCCTGCGTCCAAAACAGTGCATGCACCAAACAGATATGGTGCAGGTGCACCTTGCATCCCAGGAGCTGCCTCCACACAATTCACAAGGTGGCCTGCATCGTCCGCAGGCCACCTGCCCCAAACAGGTCCTGCGCCAGCCCTGTGCCCTGCACAGTGCTGCGACATGGCGCTAGGTGGACTGCGCCAAGGCAAGCTGTAGCTTGCTATTGTCAGACAGCACCCAGTGGGAGATATTGTAAGTGCCCTTAGACCAGCCAGGGCTGGTGTAGTGGGACTTAGAATATGTCCCACTGGGGCAGTCATCCTATGTGCCACTGTATGCTGCGGTTGCCCCTCGGTTCACCAATGGTGCCCCATCCTGCCAGGTACTGTCACCCATCCCCAATGCCACCACCCCATCCACGATACTGCCTGGCCACCTGTATGTGGCATAGGCATGTGCCCCCGATCACTGCAGTGCCCACTACAAGGTGGTCTAGTGGAACCCATCTCTTGGTGCCCCGCCAGCTGCCGACTGTGCTCTGCATCGGCACCATACTGTACATATGCAAACAGTGTCTAAGACTGGTGGCAGTTACTGTGCACATATGTACAGTAGGCACCATATCCCATGCTGCACCGGGCTTGCGACGGACACCTCCCATGCACCAGGTGTTCGCCGCAAGGGACGGTATGCTGCAAGTGTGGGGACTTAAACACCGGCACCCCTCCTGTACCTGAATCCGGTGCAGGGTCTCTGGCGCATGGGGCTTTGGCACAGACTGCCGTTTGCCACAGCTTGCGCTGAACGCAGCCCCATTTGAGAATCGGGCCCTTGGTCTCAAGTCCATTTCTAAAAACAGTTTAAGTGCAAGCATGGTTTACCTGGCAATATGGATGTGCATCTGTTCCGGGTTTCCGACTATTACCTGTATTACCCCAAAATGCTCTGGGGTACAGTATCCCACAATACCTGGTCTGACCATGTATGTTCACTACTTCAACAGGAAGCACATGCTGGTGAGTGTCAGCAAGTACACTGCAGCTGTCTGACAGAACTGTGACAGGAATAAATGTCTGAATAGCATTTTTACAGACAGTCAAAAACTAGTTCAAAACAACCAAACAGCTTTATTCCAGGCCAGTTCAAACAGGATAACATCTGCCAGCTGCTTAATGTCATTATGACACAGAAACAGACGAGAACCTTCCAGCCTGCCATTAGTATGAATACTGAGAAGGCCTTTGATAGGGTAGAGTGGCTCTTCTTAGCACAAATACTATGTAAAATGCAGGCCTGGGAGATAACTTTGTGAGAGCAGTGGAATGATTGGCACCTGACAGGGCTGCCCCCGCTCCCCACTTTTATTTGCCCTATGCCTGGAGCT
Organism: Neoceratodus forsteri; assembly: GCA_016271365.2. NCBI lineage: Eukaryota > Metazoa > Chordata > Ceratodontiformes > Ceratodontidae > Neoceratodus > Neoceratodus forsteri. The sequence goes on along the minus strand of CM028131.1, from coordinate 1,398,870,177 downwards.
GCTAGCTATGGACATCAGGTTGAGCCGAGACATCAGGGAGTTATGGTGGGAAGACGCAAGCAAAAATTAGCTTTATATGCAGATGATTCCCTTTGTTTACTGGGGGACCCTAATCACTCCCCTTCCACACCTCTTACAGATACTGCACACTTGCTGGTTAAAACATTAAGCAGACCAAATCAGAGACAATGATACTGAATGGAAGCCCTTCCCCCCCAGGATTTAAAACTTCCTACCCTTTTGCTTGGCACCATGTCGTAACAGTTTCGGCTATCTAGGTATCCCGGTCTCAGTGGAGGTCTCAAAGCTTTCACCCAACAACTACCAGAAGCTATTTGAGACCTTTACAGTTGATCTGGCATGTTGGAAACTCCTCCTATTAACACTATATGGCAGGTTTCATGTCATAACAATGAACATACTTCCCTAAATACTAACACTAATACTATTATTGTTCCATACCTGCCGATTCCAGTTCAAAACTCATTCTGGAACATCTTTCTTAAAGAAATCTCTAAATTTCTATGGTTGGCAAAATGTCCAAGAATATCACAACAGATTCTGAAATTACCCACAGAAAAATGTGGATTGGGGCTTCCCAGTTTTAAAACATACTATTTAGCAGCACAAGCAGCCTTTCTTGGTACTTGGCCAAAACAAAGACTTGACTCAGGATGGCGCTTAACCAATAAGGCCTCTTTACCTAGACTGCTCCTTTGAACCACACCCACAGCAGTACTCCCAGGAGACCAGTGGTTGAAACACACAGAATCTTTACAAAGGCGCACAGACTAACATGGACTCCCAATTAACTGGGACCACTCATCTTGATCTGCCACCATGACTAGACATAGGCTATATATATATATATATATATATATATATAGAGAGCCTATTCACGAAGGCAGCATGACATGCGGGTGCAGGCGTGAGGTGTGCAGCTACTAGCCACATAGAGCGTCATGCAGATGCGGCATGCATGAAGAGGCATGCAACACCCCCAACAAGCGGGGCATTGCCACAGAGGCACACAGCAACACGCTGGGGTGGTCCTGAGGCAGTGGAGGCAACAGAACGCCCCTTGACCCCGCCATGTATGGTGAGATGGAACCACAACACGTCCACACTATGCAGAGTGCAGAACAGGAATGTCTGCAGAAGACACGCCAATGAACCGTGGTCTGGAGCAGCAGGTGGCCCCTGCACCACCACTGCCCACACCCACCACAGGGAGTGGCACACCAGCCAGCAGCAGCAATAGGTGGCAACAGTCCACCAACTTCACCGGTGCACAGGTGGCGATACTGGTGATGGTCATATGGCAGCACTACGATGTACTGTACAGGAGATGGTCCATGTCAACCTGTGTGGAGACAAAGGCCTGGACATGGCTGGACCTGCAGGTGGTGATCAACACCATGGGACCAGAGGCCCACACACCTGCCGTGATCAAGCACAAGTGGCGGGACCTCCGGTCACAGGTGAAGAAGGAGGTCAGAAGGGCATGACAGTCACAGGACACCACAGGCAGAGGCCCACCACCACCAGACCCACCCCTCACGCCCATAGAGAAACTTGTTGTGGACACCATCAGCAACATACATACAGACAGCAAGCCTGATGGATTTGATAGTATGCCAGGTGAGCAAGACGCATGGGGGCACACAAAGCACCAGCCCCGAACAGCACGTACACAACTGGATCTGACCACCTGTGTAAATTCTACCCACAGTGCAAGATGAGGATAGTGGCGATGAGGATCCCTCAGGTGCCCATTGAGGTGGAATGCAGATGTCAGCAGGCGATGGTAGGTAGTGTGGCACCCCGAAGTGCCATGTGCCAAGGTGTATGGACAGCTGTGCTAAATGCTGTGTTTTCCCCCGCCAGGGTCACAGCAGCAGGACACGGAGAGCACACAGGAGGGTGCTGCTCAGCCACCTGCACAGCCCTCCAATGACCAGGATGTGGACACGCCACAGGACCATGACCAAAAGCACCAGAGGACCAGGCACAGAAGGGACACGTCCACACAGACATACGCCACAATGGAGGGACAGACAAAAGAGGCCATGGAGTCAGACAGACACGACACACCTGCGTCCGAAGACAGCAGTGACACAGAGGCTGGATGACAGGATGACAGCACTGTAGCCACTGCGGAGGCTGGCACACCATCCAGAACCCCTTTCAGTGTAGGAGGATGACAGATTGGCCTCAGAAGGTCCATGCCAAGCAGCGCCAGGCTCCCTGCTGGCCAACTACTACCATGACTTGCAGAGGCTAGAGCAGGAGCACCTGTAAGCAATGAGGGACAGTACAGAGACTGTGAGGCAGCTCACGGAGTTGGTCATGGAGGCGGTATGGGTCCAGGAGTGCTTGACCACTCACATGGCAGCTGGGGTCAAGGCACAGGAGAGGCTTGCTGAGGAGGTCACTGCCGGCACCTGTGCACAGCAGCAACTGGCGGATGAGGTGGCAGCAGGTGTACGCACCCAGTAGCTGGTTGCCGCTGCCCTTGCAGCCATCACCACCCACTTGGCACCCCCCCGCCACGGCCGCCTGCACACATGGAGGGTGGTCTGCAGGGACAGGCAATGGCAGCACCTGCCATGGATGGGGGGGCAAGGTCAGGCCAGCACATGAATGGCCAACACCTTGCCCCCAGACTGGACACCAGTGTGCCCGGTGCCATGCACACCTCTGTTGTGTGTCGTTCACGCTGTGGCCAACAGCCCCCTGCCACATCACAGCCACAGGCACATACCTGTCGCAGCTCAGTGGCTGGCAGGGGCCACGGCCATGTCACCCAAAGCTAATAGCCACTAATGCCACAGCATCCTGGTGCCGCAATAACACTGAACATGCACATCCACAGGACCCCCACATGCCCCCAAACACACACACACACAGGCACGCATGCCGTGCAACACACACATAGGCAGCACGGTGCGGCATGCCAACACATGTCAGAGCCAGCAATGCAGGTAGTGCAGTGGCCATGCACATGTGCACAGGGCACCACTGCCACGGGCCAAGACAGCCACCCCAGGCCCGCACAGCATCCACCATGGTCACACCAAGTGTGTGTGCCCTGTGGTGTGCACCCACCTGCACATGTGTGCTCAGATGGGCAGTGCCATTATCGCACACATGTGCCCTACCCTAACGACTGAAGGTGCCATGGGCCACATGATGGTGCACTGCCATGCCGCCATGCATTCAGCACCAAGTGTGCCCTGGGGGCCCCTCCTGGCCCCGTCCTCCATCAGTGGTGCTGGGTCATGTGTTGGTGGTGTGGCTCCTTGGGTTGTTCGAGTGGCTGCATGTCAGGGGGCTCTGGTAGCCTGTGTTGCACACAGATGTTGTGCAGCATGGCATAGGCGGTGGACATGCAGCACGCCATGCCTGGTGACAGCATCATCGTGCCACCGGTGTGATCCAGGCAGCAGAACCGCATCTTTAGTAGCCCAATGGAATGCTCCATGATGTTGTGTGCCCTCCTGTGTGCTGCACTGAATGCCTCCTCTGCAGGGTTCTGTGGCACTAGGTAGGGTGTCAGGAGATACAGCCTCAATGGGTAGCTGCTGTCACCTATTGGGGGAGGAGAACAGCATTGGGACCATTGCAGTTGCACACAGGCGCCAGGATGAAGCGCTGGATGTGGTGGGCACTTACCTAACAGCCAGCCATACCCCTCCAGTTGCCATACCAGATGCCACTTCAACTCGTTGTGGTCGAATATGAATGAGTCATGGCATGCCCCAGGGAACTTGGCGTACACATTTGTTAGGATGCCTGTGGCATGACAGACAACCTGGCAATTCATACTGTGGTACCCCTTTCAGTTGTGGTACACATCCTCATTCATGGACAGTGTCAGGACTGGCACATGCGTGCAGTCTATGACACCCAACATGTTCGACATGCCATACCTGTTGAGGAATTTCCCCTTTACCGCCCTGTCAGCCAGCATTGTGGGGAACCAGATTTGTCTTGCCTGTTGTCTCGCCAAGGCATCGGTCACATAGTGCAGTGCCCGTTAAACAGAGGACTGGCTCACACCCATCATGTCACCAGTGGTATAGTACTGAAGGGCACAAAGCACCTTCGTCTCCACGGACATGGCCATGGAGCACCCTGTGCGTGGCTGGACTGCATCCTCGATAAGGCCACAGATGTACTGTAGCATGTCATGATCAACATGATAGCACCGGAGGCATTCAGTGTGAAGCAGCATGTATGCCTCCAGCCTGGGCTTGAACACGCGGCATCACCATCGCCTGTGGCAAGCATGGTGCTCCGTGATGGCGTCCTCCAGAAGGACCATGTGTAACAGTGTGCCAGGACACATGTCCTGTTTCATCCACCAAACACACTTGCCAGTATACATGCACTGCCGACATGCAGTTCCACTGTGTGTGTGGTGCAGGCCGGGCTACATGGCACACTGGGCTATATGGGCATACCATGACCATATGCGGTGGGCATGTCACCATAGGGAATGCCAGATGCATGCACTCGGCAATGGCAGAGGGTTCTGGTGCAACCACCAGAGCTGGTGGCAGGTGTGACCTGCCACAATGGCTCTACAGAGTATCCCACTCTTGATACCAGGAAGGTGTGCCCATGGGCGCAATCTGGGAGGTGACAGAGTGGAGGCAGGTAGGTGTTGTGGGATATGTGGGATAGTGTGTGTGCCACCTACCATGGGGTCCTGTGCTGACCTGTTGTGCTGTTCTGTGTCTTACAGGGGACCAGGAGGATGAAGGCACGGCTTGTGCTGGAGCTCATGGAGCTGGGCCCGAGTGGCTCAGAGCAGGTGGTTGCACCCACGAGGAGACTACCACCCAATATACCATACCAATTCTCCCTGCACGAGTCCACCAGAGACATGATCTATCATGATGGTGCCGATGACCTGTGGGCCATCCGTGCGCAATCAAAGGTAGGTGGGGCTGCAGCCCATGGTGTGGATGTGTGGGTGTCTCTGAACACTGTCCTCTGGTGGCAACACTGTCGCTGATGGCGGTTCCCCTCTGTGTGTTTTTGTCGTTCCAGCATTATTGGGGACCAGTGCAGTGGATCATCCTGGAGGAGTGGCCCTTCATGTGTACCACCCCAGGAGTCATCCACCCCCACCTCCATCTTCACCTACACCTCCAGGTCGGAGGACTCAGACTAGGTGCATGCCGGTGGTGAGCTTAGTGGACTGTGTGGCATTCTTGTTTTTCCCATGGTGTGGGCCCCCCCCCGTGTTGGATACTTTGTTGCAGGCTCTGCCAACATATGTTTGCATTGTCACTATTCTGCTGCCTTTGGCACATACATTGGTTTCAGTAAATATTGTTGTTTGTGCAGCATCTCTACGTGTGTGTCCCTTATTCACCCTGGCATGGTGCTGCCTGGGCGTGCACGTGTGTTTGGTGTTGTACTGTGTGACATAGCATTAGTTGATGACTGGTATGGACACATGCCATTGCTGTGGGCCTATCCATTTATTGGCAGTGCAGCGTACTGACCCATGCTGCCGCAGACATGGCATCCTTTGGATCTGCTCACGGTGCTGGGGGCTGGGACATGTGCATCGTCGTACAGTGGCGCTGGCGGTCACCACCAGCATATGGCAGAGACATGTTGTGCGGCGACTGGCATACCGTGCGGTGCCCCATGCATGTGGCGGCCTGTCTTGTCATGGCAACCTGTGCCATGCCCTCTTTGAGGCACCCTTTGCAGCCCTGTGGTGCCTGCATGCACAGAGTTTACGGCTGCCTCCAGGACACGTTGGCTGTCTGTGGGGTCACTAGGCATCATGCAGACATAAACCGCATCATGCATGTGTGCTGCGTAACTGGTCTACGTGGCCCCGCCCCTATGTGCCTGCATATCTCCAGGGGTGCGCATGTTCGCGTCACGGATGTACACTGCGTCATATGCACGGTTCGTGCATGCCACACAGTGGCAGAAGGCATGGGTTTCATGCGTATCCCAATGCACGCAGGCCTCATGCGGTGTGCGTAGGCCCATGCAGCATTTGTGAACAGAGCCCAATGAGAGCATAAGGGCCTCACTAGATTCAGTCAGTGCATATCAGACAGAAGGTGTCTTTCCTTTCCAGCGCTCCAAGATAGGTTTCAGTTGCAGCAGGGGATCATTATTTGCAGATTAGACATTTTCTTTTGGAATAGGGCAACACAGAATCATAGAAATCTGATGGCAGAAAAGGACCTCATTGGCCCATCCAGTCTGTCCATACTCCCCTCCCCTACTCATCCCCACTCCTACGGGCCCTCCGCTTCCCCTCCTTTCCCAATCCCATGTGTCTGTTCCATGCCCTCTTAAATCCATCCATCATTTTGGCCTCCGCCAGCTCCTCTGGCAGTTTATTCCATGCCTCCACTACACTCTCCGTGAAGAACCGTCCCCTCACATTTCCTCTATACCTTCCACCTTCCAATTTTAGGCTAAGCCCTCTAGTTGTAGCCCCCTCCTTCCTTCTGGACAAGCTTCCCGCATTCACCCTAATGATCCCCTTCACATATTTAAAAGTTTCACTCATGTCCCCCCTTTCCCTTCTAGTCTCCAAACAGACCCAATTCCCTGTACCTCTGTTCATATGGTTCCACCTGCATGCCGTGCACCATTTTGGTTGCTCTTCTCTGAATCCTTTCCATCCCATCAATGTCCTTGCGTAAGTGCGATCTCCAGAACTGGACCTCGTACTCCAGGTGTGGTCTCACCATGGCCCTGTACAGAAGCATCAGCACCTCCCTCCCTCCCTCCTTCTGCTAGTTATTCCCCTCCCAATACATGCCAATGTTCCATTTGCCTCCCAACTGCCCTTCTACACTGGCTGCCCACCTTAAGGCTGCTCGATATTATGATCCCCAGATCCCTCTCCTCCTCTGTACTTTTGATTTCCTCCCCTCCCAGAGTTTAAGCAGCTCTTGGGTTTTGCACTCCAGATGCATCACAGCACACTTTTTGGTATTGAATTTCAGCTGCCATGTTTCCGTACACCCCTCCAGCCTCTTCAGGTCCTGCCTCATGGCCTCCACCCCCCAGGAATGTCCGCCCTATTGCAGAGTTTTGTACCATCCATGAATAGGCACACACTCCCTTCCATACCTTCTGCTATATCACTGATGTATATATTAAAAGGGAGAGATCCAAGCACTGACCCCGAGGCACCCCACTCGTCACCCACCCCACCATGGAATGCACTCCATTTACCACCACCCTCTGGCTCCTGCCCACCAACCAGTTTTCCACCAATCTAGTTATTTTCTGCCCCACCCCCAAGCTTTCTAGCTTATTTACTAGCCTTCTGTGAGGGATGGTGTCGAAGGCCTTACTCAAGTCCAGATAGGCCATGTCCACCCCCCCCCAGTCAACCACCTGAGTTACCCAGTAGAAAAAGTCTATCAGGTTTGTTTGGCAGGACCTCCCATTTGCAAATCCATGCTGCCTTTCATCCTGCAGTCCCCTGTCCACCAGGTAGTCCACCACCATTTCCTTTATCAGTGCCTCCATCACCTTTCCCACGACTGATGTGAGGCTGACATAGCAAAGGCTAACAGATCTTAGTCAGACCTAAAACAATTTTGTTAGTTAGTAATCCCAAAAGGTAAAACTAGAGACATTTCAGAACTGTATAAGGGTCTGACCAACAGGGTCCCCCTCCTGTCACTCTAAATCACATCAAACTGAAGTAGGAAGCAGAAAGTGGAGTCCATATCCTGACTGAGTAATGGGAGGGAAGACTCCAGAAGGAATGGGCAGTTACAGCATCACCTATGGGAGGGAATTCAATTGAAGTGTATTTACCCATTATTTTAGAACACCTACAGAGACTGTGCATTTTGGGACATCATATTCTGAGCACTGCTGGAGACAGTGCAGGGAAGCCTGCTACAAGAGATCCCCTCGAAAATCTACTGTTACGGTAAGCTCTTACGTAACTGTACTATCTTACTTCAGGGGAATCTCTTGCAGCAGGCCATCACAGGTAGGACAAGTAGCAAGCAATTCCCATAACTGACAACATTACGTGAATGGGCAGAGGCAAAAAGGCCTAAGAAAGAAGATCCTGCAAAACAGCCAGACCAAAATTGGCTCAATGCCTAGAGGCGATGTCCAGGCTGTAGTACTTGGTGAAAGTGTGAACTGAACTCCAAGTAGCAGCTGTGTAGATTTCCACAGCAGACACATTACGAAAACAGTCTACCGAGGCAGCCATCCCCCTGGTGGAATGGCCATGAACAATGCCAGGAAGCTCCGTACTATACTTCCAGTAGCAGAAAACAATGCAGTTTGCCAACCATTTGGACAGACACTGCTTAGAAACAGGTGTGCCCTCTTTTCCTGGTGCGAACAAAACAAATAACTCAGAGAACTTCCTGACCTCTTTAGTCCTGTGCATATAATAATGCAAAATCCTATGCACATCCAAAATATCGAGCAATGGTTCCCCTGGATTGGCATGCTCTGGAAAATACACAGGAAGATGAATAGATTGGTTTAAAGTAAACTCAGAAACCACTTTAGGGAGAAACTGAGGATTAGTATGTAACGACACCCTGTCTTTGTGAAAAACCAAGTACGGTTACTTACACATGAGGGCCTGAAGCTCAGAAATCCTCCAAACAGAAGTAACAGCAACTAAAAATAACACTTCCCATGACAGATATCATAGCTCGCAACTAGCAGCCAGTTCGAAAGGAGGCAGGGTGAGCTCTTCCCACACAAAGTTGAGATCCCAAGCTGGGACAGGATTAAGGGTCAGGAGTTTCAGATGCAGAATGCCTCTTAAAAAAGTATGGGCCACATCAAGCTCGCCCATCCACAGGTACATGGTACGCAGAGATGGCTGATAGACATACCTTAACAGATGAGAAGCTTGGCAGAAGACGCAAGGAGGAAGGAGTGCTGTGTGACTGGACTTCTCTACTGGGACTAAAGAAGTAGAAGTCTTCTACTGGGACCTTTAACTTAGGGTAAAAAAAAACAAACAAACAAAAAAAAATAGTGTGTTTATCTGAGTTAGCTGTAGTTAATGGTTGTCTGAACAGTTATCTAGGTGTAAATCTCAGGTGGTTGAAAGGGCTTGATAGCTGTGCAATTTAATTACTTGTAGAACAATCTAGTAAGTAGGGGGAGTGGCTTAGCTAGAAGGAAGCTAGATATAAACACTGAATTAGAAAGATTCTGCCAGAAGCTTGGCAGAAAACACCAGGAGGAAGGAGTGCTGTGTGACTGGACTTCTCTACTGGGACTATACTGCCCTCCACCCAAAGCTAGTTCTACTCTTTGAGGCACAGGATTTGACTGAAAATAGGAACTTCCTGTTTGGGAGCAGGAAGTGAATGATCACAGAGCCACCAAAGATGCACCATCCTAGAATAGCAAGAGTAGCTCTCCGGCCCCCTCTAGCTGCCAGAGGTCTCCCTCTGAGCAAGTAAGGGGTCTACTGAGAAATATAGGATCTTCTTGTCTCAGAACTGAACAATCAGGAGCTTGAAAGGCACAGTAACAGTTAGTAAGTAGAGAGAGAAGGAAGAAAAAAAACAGAACAAAACAAAACAAAAAAAAATAGAGGAAAGAGTAAGGATTCCAAACAATAGTGAAGGGGCCAGAAATAAGACATGGTGGGAGTGGTGCAGTGCAGTGGCAGTGGAGCAGCAGTCTTCTAGGAGACATTCTGGAGGATGCGGTGTTGTCCCATCTGCAGGCACCTCACTGAGGTTGCTCATCTCCAGGCTGATTTGGCCAGGATTTGTGGGAACTCCTCTTCCATTGAGGGACCACCAGGGCCACTGCCACTGCCTCAGAGGTTGCCAAGAAAGAGAAGCTGTTGGAACACAGTGGGCTCTGGAAGGGTGAGGGTGGTGGAACAGAGGCGCATCTCTCCAGTTGTACCTCTCCACAATTCCTATGCCATTCTAGTAAAGTGTGGTTCCTCTATGGAGGCACCCACAGTGGAGACCAAGGAGGATGCTGGGAACCTCCACAAAGGAGACCCACAGGAGGGTGGCATGGGACCCCACAGGGGAAGGAAACAATTCCTGGTGGGGGACTCCATTGTTAGGAAGGTAGAACTGAAGGAGGAAGAGGAGAGGGAGGTAAGGTGCCTGCCTGGCGCCATGGCTTGGAGGGACAGGGAGCGAATCCTCAGGATTGCCAGAGCAGCTGCACAGGGGAGGGAGCTGGATGTCATTGTCCACCGAGGGACAAATGACCTGGCTAAGAAAGGGATCAGAGCAGTGCAGAAAGAGTTTGTGGAATTGGGGAGGGGCCTTAGACAAATAGCATGCATGGTAACCTTCTTATAGCTGCTGCCTGTCTATGGCGTAGGAGAGGCTAGGGTGCTCCACACCATGGGATTCAATCAGTGGTTGAAAAACTGGTGCAGAGCTCAGGGCTTTGGCTTCACTGGGGACTGGGGGTCCACCTGGAGTGATGCAAGCCTATACTGGCATGATGGGCTGCATCTGTCCAGGAGGGGAACCAGGATCCTAGGTGATAGGTTTAAATGCTTCATTGGCAAGCATTTAAAGTAGCCAAGGGGGGGGGGAGGCACTGGAAAGGAGCAGAGAAATCCTAGCCCCCCCAAAAAAGTCACGGTAGTAAGTGTAGTAAACTCCAACACAGAAATGTTGATAGGGAGAAGGGAAGGGGTAAATGGAGAAAGTGACAAAGGCAAGAAGGACAGGGATGGGGCAAAAAGGAGTAAGGCCATCAGGAAATGGAGGGTAATGAGTACCAATGCCTGTAGTCTGGGCAACAAGCTCCCTGAACTTGTGGCCTTGATGGAAGAGGGATGCCTGGATATCGTAGCAGTCACAGAAACATAGTACACAGAGAACCATGACTGGGATGTTAACATACCAGGGTACATAACCTATAGGAGAGACAGGGAGGGGAGAAGAGGGGGAGGAGTAGCTCTCTATGTAAAGGAAGGGATAAAAGCAACTGAACAAAAGAGTAAACAGGGAGGAGAGGAGGCACCGTGGGTGACCTTAGAGACTGGAAATGGCACCACAATCCGCACAGTGGTTGTGTACAGACCCCCATGTCAGGGGAAGGGAATGGGCAAGGATATGATAGAAGGCATTCTTAGGATGGCAGACCTTAGCTAGAACCAGACAGATGTTTGATGCTTTGGGAGTGACAGTCAACATACCAAAGTGTACTGACACCCTGCCAACACCTGCAGTACATAGGGGCAGTTTTAGATACAGTCCGAGGTTCTACATTTCTGCCACTGGACAAAGCAGAACAACTGATTGCACAAGCACAGTTTGTATACTACAGCCGCTATGCCTCAGCAAGGATATTTCTACGTCTTTTGGGCCTTATGGTGGTAGCAACTGTCACAGCGGCACTGGCCAGGCTGCACATGCGGATCCCACAGTGGACTCTGAGAGCCCAGTGAGGTCAATTAACAGACAATCTAGACCAAATGGTTCTAGTAACATCTCCTTTGTGAAAAGCACTCAAGTGGTGGATGGAATGCAGCAGTCTTCTCAAGGGCATCCCATTCTTTATTCCTATCCCACATCAGATCCTCACTATGGATACCTCGGGAACTGGATGGGAAGCCCACCTGGGACACCTTTAGACACTAGGCACATGGAACTAGGTGGAGCACGCTTTGCATATAAATGTACTAGAAATGAGAGCAGTCCTATATGGGCTCCAAGCCTTCTAGGACCAGTTGTCCCCCAGTCCTCTGTTAATACAGACAGACAATGTCAGTGTGATGCATTACGTCAACAAACAAGGGGGGACTCACTCTTACACGCTGTGCAGGGAAGCAATGAGAGTTTGGTACTGAGCTCTGGAACACAGTCTAGAACTATCAGCAGTACATGTTCCGGGTGTCCAAGACATCTTGGCAGACAAGCTAAGCAGGTCACAGTCCAGGATGCATGAGTGGGAACTGCTGACCTCAGTGGTCAATGACCTATTTGCAAGATGAGGTCATCCAGAGTTGGACCTTTCTGTGACCTCACACAATGCAAAATTGCTGCAAGTTTGCTCACTCACTCCAGGAGTTTTCTGAAGAGACACACTGTCCCTGTCCTGGAAAGGGAGGTTTCTGTATGCCTTCCCCTCCCTTTCAGCTCATTCAGAGAGTACTACTCAAGCTGAAGATGGAGGGGGCAACTCTAATACTCATTGTTCCCCTATGGTCTCGAAGGATATGGTATCCCCTGCTGCAACAGCTGGGAAGCAGAGCCCCCAGTACCTTTGGCCCTGTGCAAGGGTCTACTGCTGCAGGAACAGGGAACCCTAGTCCTCTGGACCTGAAGTCCCTACATCTGCACGCATGACTCCTGAAGACATAGCCACAGCCTACTTTGGGGTATCACAGAAAGTTGCAAATGTTCTGGTGGCTACTAGAAAACAGTCCACCAGATCCACTTATTCTATGAAGTGGAAGTGGTTTGCTTTATGGGCCACTTCACATAACCTGGATCCATTTACCTGCCCAGTCAATCAGGTTCTAGAATACCTGCAGTCCTTATCGGATTAAGGCCTGCAGTATTCCTCAATCAAAGTGTGCTTGGCTGCTAGATCAGCTTTCCATGTGACTGTAGTTGACCTTACAGTTGCTCAGCTCGAGGTAGACTGTGTGTTCTTGAGAGGCATTTTACACATAAAGCATCACATTCATAATCCAGTCCTGGCTTGGGATCTGAATTTTATTTTGGAAAAGCTGATGGTGGCTTCTTTTGATCCAGCCATGTGTTGTGACTTACTCTTTCTTTCTCGGAAAGCTTTATTTTTAGTTACAAACATTTCTGCTTGAAGGATTTAAGAGCTGCAGGCTCCAATGTGTGGGTCTCCTTATTTATTTTCCACAAAGACAGGGTGTCTTTGCATATTAATCCTAAATCAAAGGTGGTGTCTGAGTGTACATTAAATCAATCCATCCACCTACCAGTGTATTATCCAGAGCATGCCAACCAGGGGAACCACTGTTCTGTACCTTAGATGCGTATAGAATTCTCAGATACTACACACCATACAAAGGGCTGCAAACAGTCCTCGCAGATTTTTGTTTCATTCACCCCTGGTAAAAGAGGGTGCTCCAATTTCTAAACAGTGTTTGCACAAATGGCTAGCACACTGCATTATGTTCTGTTACAGGAAGTACGGTAAGGAACTTACTGGTGTGGTTCATGGTCATTCCACTAGAAGCATGGTCACTTCTGTAGCTTGTATTAGGAATGTTCTGCTGCCGCCATATGGAGTACTGTCCACACCTTCTGTAGCTTGTTTTAGGAATGTTTCCACTGCATAAATATGTGCAGCTACCACATGTAGTACTGTCCTCACCTTCACTAAGCATTACAGTCTAGACACTGTCTCTCGTAGAAGAGCAGGGTATGGCCTAGCTGTTTCACATGGCCTACTCTCATAAGCCTATAGGCTGCATCCACCCAGACTGTTAGGTTTTGTACTGCTTGGGGCTCATTCCAAAAGTGTGGCCCAATGAAAGAGATATCCTCGAAAAAGATAGAACTGTTATGTAAGAACTTACCATAACAGTACATCTTTGAGAGAATCTCTTTCACCAGGCCATGCCATCCCACCCTCCTTCCCCCTTCAGGGTTGCAACAAAGGATCTTTGTATTGCTGTTTCCATTGCTGTCTTTTGCCAGTGCTCTGTCTCATCTGGTATGCAGAGTGCTGTCGTCTCTCCTGGTTCCATAGAGTGAAGTCCTCTGAGCGTGATCTCTGGTGGGGAACCGAGGCAAGGAGGGGCTGCAAAGTTTCCATGGGGTCCCAGTGCTGATGCTGGTATAGGTCCAAAGGTGTGGCCTGATGAAAGAGACTCTTGCAAAGATCTACTGTTTTGGTAAGTTCTTACATAACTGTTTTTTTTTTTTAAACTAGGGACAGCTTGAAGACTTAGGAGGTTTACAGTATCCCTTTAAGCTGAAGTCAAGCTGCATTCTCTTTTCTTGCCAAGCCACTCTAAATGATCAAATTTTTTCTTAATTTACATAGTTCTGCTCATAAGGAGTGCCTGGTTATTAATCAGGGAACATGCAAGTAAGAATGGGCCCCCCCTTGGGGGTAGGTTCTAAGATGGTAAATTGGGTACGAAATTGATTGATGGATAGGCGACTGAGGGTGGGGGTAAATGGAATTCACTCGAAGGAGGGGAGCGTGACCAGCAGGGTACCTCAAGGCTCAGTACAAGGTCCAGTCTACTTTAATGGCTTTATAAGTGACAATGCAGAAGAGCTGGAAGGAAATGTATGGCTCTTTGTAGATGACACCAAAATATGCAATAGGGTGGACACCCCAGAAGGGCTATAGAGAATGTTCAGAGACCTGAGAAAACTACTAGGAGTGGTCAAGGGTATGGCATCTGGGTTTTAATGTGAAAAACTGGAAAAACATGCACCTAGGGCACAGAAACCCACAGGCAGAGTATAATGTGGGGAGAGATATGTTGACGGTCACCAAACAGGAAAGAGATCTGGGAGTAATCATATCTGATGCAGTGCAACAAGGCATTTGGTAAGGTCAGTGGGCTGCTGTGGTGCATAGGAAGGGGTATCACCAGCAGAAGGAGGGAGGTGGTGTTACCATTGTGTAGATTATTGATGAGACCACACCTGGAGTACTGTGTCCAGTGCTGGATATCACATCTCATGAAGGACATAGATAGGGTGGAGGCTGTCCAGAATAGGGCAACTAAAATGGTGTAAGGGTTGCATCAGAAGCCCTATGAGGAGGGACTAAGAGATCTCAATACATACACCCTGGAAAGAGAAGAGGGAGAGGGATATGACAGAGACCTATAAATACCTCATGGGGTTGAACAAGATACAGGAGAGCAGTGTTTTCAGAGGAGAAGGTGCATGAGAACAAGGGACAAGCCATGAAGCTGGAAGGGGGGAAAATTTAGGAGGGATGTGAGGAAGTACTTCTTCACATAAAAAGTGGTGGATTCTTGGAAAAGTCTTCCAGCAGAGGTGGTGGAAGCAAAAACAGTGGTGGACTTCAAGAACACATGGAATGGGCACAAGGGAATCATAGTTGGGAAACGGTGGGGGGGGGTCAGGTAGGATCTGTGGTGAAGGTGTAAGCAGGAAAAAAAGGGTCAGACTTGGTGGGCCAAGAGATCCTTATCTGCCATCACATTCTATGTTTCATGACTGCTGTCAGCTACAGTGGCGCTCCATACATCCTCTAAAACATATTCTAATGGAATTTCAAACTATGATGTGCACCGTTTATTGAACGGTGCATGTCATAGTTTGAAATTCCATGAAAATATATTTTTCTTTTTCATTCTATTTCTCCCCTGGCTGGTGCAGGCTATTCTTTTCACCCGGCCCCCCAGCCCTGTTACCCGGCTTTCTCAGGGACTTACCTTGATCCCGGTGCTTCCCCACAGCTTGCCCCCCGCGGTGAGAGGTGTCGACTCCTGCCTGCCAATGAAACGTATCCAGTTTCTGGGAGAGGGCCCTGTAGCCTGGGTGCTGAGACTGTGAGGGGTTGGCATCATCCTGCCTTGCACCAGCCATTTTTTTCTACTTTTTCTTCGCTGGAGGAACACATGTGCAATGCTGTCCAGATGTACTTCCACACGCTGCCGCACGCCAATTCTCCCATCCCAAAGTTGCAGTCCCTGGCTACCTGTCCTCCTAACGACCATTAGAGGCCAGATGAATGCTGGGACCAGTGTCCCTTCTCCCCAGATGAGGAGAGCAGTCCATTGGACACTCGCTTCTCTTCTCCCCAGTCAACCCCCAGTGACCCGAGCCCACTTCCGACCCTGAGTCGCCGTTGTGGCGGCAGGTGAGGCACAGTGTCTCAGTTCTCCACCCCCCCCCGGGGAGAAATATCTTTTAAATAAGGCATTGGGCTCCTCTGCAGCTGGCAGCAATCCAGAGATACTGATGACTATGTCTTCCCCATATTGAATATGCACTGCCACCATTTTTAGAACCTTATGATGTCATTCAGTTCAAGCAGTGCTCTGCTGCAATGTGGTTAGCCACAGCTTGATCATCAGTAACATCACAAGGTTCTAAAAATGGTGGCAATGTAGTATCAATATGGGACAGACTTAGTCATCAATATCTCTGAACCACTGCCAGCTACAGAGGAGCCCAATACTTCATTTAAAAGAGCTTTGCATATTAAATGTAAGGATTACAATGGAACTTAACTCTAGTTCTCCTATCTTTGGATAAATTTATTAGCTCAATTTGATCAATTTTGTTGATTATGGTGATGCCCAAGTCCTTTTCTAGGCAGCTAGTAGTATTTTCTACACCATAAAATGCCGTTGAAAAAAAATTAACATGACTGGCCAAGACTGAACACTTGACTGTCTATTGACTTCGTACTGATGCATGTCAACGTTTTGGATCTCCTTTTTATAATCCCAAATCCTATTTGTCAAAGCCAAATGGTGTAACGGTTTGTTGGTGTTTTTTTGAGGGGAATGGTTCTGAATGCATTAAGCCATGGAAGGTCAGCTGAGATGCAGTATTTTATATAATTTTCAGCTGGGGCCTGTTTATTTTTTATTTTTAATTTTTTTTGCATATAGATTTTTTATCCTCCATAGCTGCCCTAGCTGCTCCACTCTGACCACCCCCCCCACCAGCCCTGTCACCCAGCTTCTGCAGGTCATACCTTCCCACCACTGTCCTCTGCCACAGGACTGTGTGTGTGGGTGGGGGGTGTCCAGTCGCTGGTGCGGGGCCTATAAGGGGTTGGTCATCCTCTTGCAGATGGGGTGTTTTCCATCGAGTTTCTTGCCTAGGGCCCATGGATGTGCAGTGGGGCTTAATGTATGAGCTTTTGGGGTCACTGTACAGTATGTATGGCATTGTGGGGAAATTTTTATGGTGATCCTGCCCTGTCCTTCTCTGCATGTTCATCACAATTTGTTTTGCTACCATGCAGGGAAGGGCTTCAAGCTCCAATGCGCACAGCACAGCAGGGCCACAAAGCAGCCAGTGTCATCAAGTAGACACAGTGATCACTTTGTGACACTCCCTTAAGTCCCTGTGTTGGGCACCAACAGTGTTATGAAGCAGTGTTTTTCCATATCTGTAGTATATATTGTACCAGTACGTGCTGGTGTGAGTATCAGTACTCCTGAAAAGCATTTTGTGAAGAGTATTTCCTCAACAATGGTGAGTAAAATAGTAACACAGAATTGAGAAAATAGAATGGACTTAAGTATGTCTGGTCTGCCCCTCCTGCTGCACAGCAGTGAAGATGTCCATTTGAGTACAGACACATATCCAAACTCAATAACCAGAATGTTACCCCTACACGTATAGTGTAACCCTCAGTGTCATTCTACCATAAGAATCTGTCTAGTTCTGCTTTGATAGGGGCCAGGTTTTTTGGCTGACCCACAACATTTGGAGCAGAGAGTCAAATCACAACCCCCTTTACTGCTGCTAACGCAATCCCAGCTTGGTTTCCCCAGTTATACAGCTGGCAGGACTCTCTGGATCATATGGTGATTAAGTACCTGTACTGGGATTTGAACCTGCCTCTCCTTGCTCCCAAGGCTCTTCTCTAACCACTGCATCACATTAACCAGACTCCCTCTAACAGATGAACACTAAGTTAGCGGGGGGGGTGTGGACTCCCCAGAGGATGGGGGCAAGATTAAGGAGCACCTAAACAAGCTGGCAATTGATCAGGCTCCTGGAGTTTCAGAGTTCATGTAGTGAAATACAAGGGGCTACAGCAGAGGGAAAAAAACAGCAGTAGGACCTACAGTACACACTGTGTGCAGGGCTCCTCTTGCTGCAATTGAGGAAGAAAAGGATCTGGAGGTCATAATAAATCATGGGCTAAGGAATAACAAGCAGTGGGTGGCTGCTGACAATATTCTATGATAAAACACATCCTGTCATCTATTATTGCTTAAATAAAGAACAGCTCACACCTTAGGGGCAGGCATCTTATGGCAACGAGGTGCCTGCCCCAGGACCTAAATTGAATTGTTTTACCAAAGGGTTTTGTAGGAATTTAACTTACTATAATTACTATCTCACTTCCTCATAGTCTGCTTGCTGCTGAGCACCCGCTGTAGCCCCACCCACAAAACCATATTTCAATGATATGATGTACGGAAGAGGCTGCAGAGCTATAGAAAGCATTATAATGCTATCATGGGCAGTGGCAGCCTTTAGGTGATAACCTGTACTATGTGTAGGCAATTGTACAGTTAAGGGGGAGTATTACATGTATATACTCCTTCTTACATGCACAGTAGCCTACAAATAACACAGGCATCACCTAAAGGCTGCCACTGCCCCTGATAGCATTATAATGCTGTCTATAGCGGTTGAGCCCCTTTTGTACTTCATGTCATTAAAACACAGTTTTGTGGGCGGGGATGTGGCAGGTGCTCAGTGGCAAGCAGACTATGAGGAATTGAGTTTGCGGTGATAGAAAGTTAAATTCCTACAAAACCCTTTGCTAAGAAAATTCAATTTATGGATTATTTAGGTCCTCGCCTACCCCTACTGAAATTATGTATCAGCTGCTCCTTGAACAAATAACAACACAGGTTTCCATAGTGTTTTGAAATTGCATCTTCATGTTTGATGGCGTGTCTCTTATTCTGAGGGCCAGTGTCCCCACATTGTTCCTTCTTTTGAGTGTCTGTGTCCCTCATTTCTGTGACAAAAAGTTGAGAGGTATTAGCATACCATTCAACTTTTAGTCACTGAAATGTGGACACTGACACTCAAATTTGAGACAACGTGGGACACTAGCCCTAATAATGTAGGACTAAGACACATCATTAAATATGGAGATACACTCACGGGACACTCTGTAAACCACAGAGTTTACCTGTGAAATGGAGGAGGATGAGGGACTTAACTCGCACTAAAAAAGTGGTAGGGAATTCTCTTGGAGGCAGAAAATCTAAACTTCTGTTCGGGGGGCTGCGGTAGGGGAGGATGTGCTTTGAAATGTTATGTTCCAGTTTATTGTTCCTTATTTAGATTATACCATAAGATACGAGTGCTACATTTCGCCCTCCTTTTTCTTTAAAGGGAGGTCAATATTAATAGGATTAACATCTTTGTTTGGTCCTAGAGTAAAAAGGAAAAAAGAGGGAGAGAAGAGGAGTAATGGGTAATACAGCACCATGATAATTTACTCATATATCTACTCATTTCATCTCTGCTATGCTAAGTGTATTCAAGTCTTACTGAAATTGGACATTGGGCCTATGGACCAGATCGAACAATGGAGAAGGCGTCCCTCCAGTCTTGGTGGGATCCATTCTTGAGGCTGAAAACAATGCCAATAGTGGCCTGTTGTTTATCCATGGACCATTTCATTACCAGTTATAGTAAACAGAGTGCTGTTAGATATTAATCCATAAACTAGTCATGGTAGTATGATATTATAAGGACAGACTCTCTCTATGACATCGTATGAGAATGATATGATCCATCTATGGCCTTACTTGTGATTTTGGATATTGTATTTTTAATGCATCTTAATAAAAATGTCTTGACGTTTAAAACAAAAGTGATAGGGAAAAGAAACTGTCTGATTGGCTGAAAAGCTTTCTGGCCATAAGATTTTTTTCTGGTGTAGCACAGAAAACAGCAAGCGGCAGCACGCAGTGACCACCTAACATAAAATATCCCTGTACCAGCCTAGCACCCTGGCAGAAATGATTTGAGCACTATTTTTTTGTTAGTGAGCTGCTCATTCTAAACCTCCCACCCTCCATTAACGGCACCACAAACATAACAATTAGAAATCAACTGTCTGTAACCCTTTTTTCTCTCCCTGATTACATTGAGCAGTAAGGAAGTCACCACGATCGCGCTGGGTCACTTACTGTCCCTCCCAACTCGCAAGTCAGCAGGCGAGATGGAAACCACCGAGACTTTTGTTAAACTCACTACCGCAGATGGTAGCATGCTGGTGGCAAAACCATAAAAAATCTCAGTCTTGCCTGTGGCCTAGCACCTCACTGCAGTCATGCTCACGTTCACTCCCTCCCACTCCACACGATACAGTAGAAAAAAAGGAAAGAAAAAAATGAGAATAAAAAAACAAACACTCCCTGTCTACAGTTTCTAGCAGTCTTGCTGTCTCTCAACCCAGCACTCTCACTGTTCATCACCATAGCAGTACAGCACCACTAGTGATGAAATAAAGTGGAGGAACTATTTAGCATACAAAAAAGAGAAATTCTTACAATATAGTGATAATACCATAGTGGTTTGGGTTTGCAGTGTAATAACTAAACCAGGGATAATAAACACCGCGGCCAGAGGTGAAGGTGTTTATTAACCCCCAGTTTGGTTAGTACTGAGCAAACCCAGACCACTATAGTATTATCGCTATTATACTGGAAAAATGAAAAAAACAAATTGCCAAATTCAGTTTGTCGTATACAGCACCAGAAAGATCAGGGAGCTGTTTCTCACAGAAGTGTTGTAGCATTACTAGAGGTCTCTAATAGGCTGCTGCATGTTGAAGTGGGAGAGCAAACTGGGCTTGCTCTCTCATTGGCTAAGTACACACACAGCAGCCAATCAGAATGCAGAACCACTGTCCTATTATTGTTCTTAGCCAATCAAAATGCAGAGCCACTGTACCATTCGTCACTCTACTGTTCAGTTATTGAAAAATAATCAGACTGTAACCAGGCATTCTGATTGGCTAATAGGGATATTTTCCAGTGTAACCCCCCGGTCAGGGGCTCACCTGTGATCCTCCTAAAAAGGCTCATTTTTCCTGGGGTTTGCTTCCAACCCCCTCCCATTCTTTGTTTGGTTCTCCTGGCTTGTCCTCTGGCTTCTCCTGATGGCCCCCACATGGTTTAAGAGAGAGTAGCAGGGCTGGAGGACCCGTAGTGTGGAGCCACCAATCTATTTTGCACCTCCAGGTGCTGGGGTGAACTCTGCGCATGCACAGAAGTGCATTTTGCTATGTCTGTTTCGGCGGCCTTTCAGTGTGCCTCTCCGGTGGTCCCGGTCCCGTTGGGAAATGAGAGAAGGACTGGGGATGCAAGCGGAACCCGAGAGGTGGCAGGGAAGTGGCAAAAGTATTTTTTGAAAGTGCCAATCGAGCTGTAGAGATCGGGAGCCGACTCATGAATATTAATGAAGCAGCGCCCCTTGAAGAGTCGAGTCCTGTTTAGCGCTTGAAAAGGGCATAGTGTGTGCACTAGGACAGCGGAAAGGAAGAGGAATTAAATAAATAAAATAAAGGTGTAAAAGAGGCTGCCAGTCCATGGGGAGATAAATAATTAAAATGTGTCCACGGACTGCAGCCAAAGCAAAGGGCTGTGTGTGTGTGCTGTCTGGTGGTTTAAGGAAATGACAGCAGTGACTGCAAGACAGCTAAATAAAATATGTAAAGTGTGCAGTCGGATAACTGGGCACAGGTGTGACTACTAAATGCTGGGGACAGACATAAATGAAAGTAAAAGGTTTGGCTGCAGGAACTTTAGGAACTTGGGACTCTGTATCAACTGGGGACACTGTTTACATCCAGCCACCATGTTTGGGCAGCCATGTGACATCTGCCAGCCAACCACTGAGCCAGGGTTCTTGCCAGGGACTCTGGGACTGATTGAAAGGACTTTTGGGGGAAAATACCAGGGAAAATTTAGGCACCTTTTTCTGCACCAATGAGACATCAAGGGAGCCTCATACAGTACATATTAAGTTTTGCCTAAGTATAGTTTCTCCAGCTGATGGGGAGTGAGGACAGAGCTCCCAAAATTTGAGGACTGTTGGACTTTGAATTAGTTCAGTGGTAGCTCCTCCAGAGGCAGGGGGACTCCTGCCCTTGGAGAGAGTGGGGCTGCGAGATGGACCTGCCTGGGGGCTGTCAGCAATTTGTCCCCCATGGCAGGGAGTTCCTGCCCTATCGGAATAGGAAGATGCAGCTTGGCAGAGAAATAATAGGAGAGCTGCAGGATGCTGAAAGTTCTGTGATATTCTGAAGTTGCACCTCAGCGATGAGAGAAGCACAGTTCGAATGAAAAAGGGAAAGCTGCAGATTGCAAGAGAGAGGTTGTGTCCTGCACCTGAATAAAAGGACAAAGGTTGGATCTAAGCCTGGGAAAAGTCCAAGGTTGCATTCTAAGCCTGGGAAAAGACAGAGTACAGAGGATGAGGAACAAGAGGATACAAATGTGCTGAGAAAAGGAAGAGTAAGCCTCTTCGATCCAGTACCTGCACAGTGAGAAAAGGGACTGTGAGTGCTTGGGAGGCTGTTTGGGGCCAGACATGACAGTGAGGGGACAGAAAGAACACAAAGCATGACAACACCATGTTGTGCCGCTCGCTCAGCTCCTTGCTCATAAGTACTGTCATGATCAGAGTACCTGGTCAGTAGTCTATCACTGCTGAGACCACTGCAGCTTGTGCTTCATTGGACCCGAAAGTGAGACACTTCTGAAAAGTGGTTCTTGCAACAAAACGTTTACTCTGCACACATGCACATGCAAACACAAAAACATATGCTGTGATTGCTCATGTTCAGTAGAGATTGCTGATGCAGCTGATTGTTTGATTCTGATTTTTTTTTCCTTTATAAACGTGAAAAACAGACTGCCCACCATACTGGTGTTACCACACAAAAACATGTTTACATTCCTTGATCAACTTCAACTGCATCTTTCCTTGACTTGGGAACATCCCCAACATAGTCTAGCCACTCACTGATGCAGTTTGGAGGAGAGGAGGCTATTGCATCATGAGTGTTTGCACTGTTTGGGGGTGTTCCATATGTTCAAGAAGTATGCAATAAGAGTAGATCAAGGATTTGAAACAAAACAAGGTTGGGTATAATTACACCATGTATTTCAATTCTACCAAGAAAGAAAGAAGATAAAAAAAACAGCAACACCAATGAATTTTAGAGAGGGAAAGCAATCATAAAATATGGGTTATCAGCTATATACAATATGAAGCAAAAAGGGTTGATGGTGTACCGTTAATCTAAAACTAGTTGCTGATTTAGTTTAGTTTATTTATTTCACTAGGATAAGGATCCATTGAGCAAGCTCATTTACAAGGAGGTCCTGGGTAGGACAGCATATAATAAAAACTAGATACAATAATTAGACCAATACATACATGGCACAAAGGATTGCCAGAAAAAGTATACAGTGCAATATGCATAGATTATAGTATAGTATTATATAATGTATAGCAAGATTTAGATGTCTATCAGCAGCAGAAATACAGATGGCATTTAAAAAGCTGAACAAGAGTAAAGCACCTGCCAAAGATGGTTTACCGCCTGGATTTTAGTTACCTATGTTGCAGACTATGGGCAGGATTCACAAAGAAGATGCGCCCAGTGCATCTCGGCTGCCCCAGCGCAGGGGAGATGCACTGAATGCAAAATGGGCTATTCACAGAGGAGGCACAGGGAGATGCCCACAGTGCAGCCCCTCTGTGAATAGCACAGGTGCGCCCACCCTGGATGCCCGGGAGCATCCCAGGCTGCTCGCATCCACCATGACAGGCTTGAGCCCATTGGGGCAGGGCTTCTCAGGATGCCCTGAGCCTAAAAACATGATTCACAGCCAGGGGCATGCAAATGAGGCCATTAGGCATGCATGATGCAATGGGGCCATAAGCATGCCATTATAGCCCCATTTGCATAGCACCGCCTGGGATGCCCCAGCAGCATCGCAAACTGTGTCCACCGCCCTCCCCACTGACCCCAACCCAGCCATGACACTCCCAGTGGCGTCAAAAGTAATTTTCCCTATGCCTCCGTGGAGAGGGTCACCCGCGGCAGCAAAGATATTGGCAACCCCTCATGCCCACGTACAAAGCTGCACCTGGCAGCTGTGGCAGTAAAAGATAACTCCCCTCCAGCACCCATACGATGCTTCTGGCACGAATGTGATGAAACCCCTCCAAGCCCCAAGCCCTCGGTAATGCCACCTCCATGGCAGTGTGCGGTGCAGTCAGGCCCCAAGCATCCCCAACCCACCCCGCTCCCTCCACTCCAACAGGATCCCACTGTCGGTGGGCAGTTCAACACCTGCATGCTGCCACATCCGCCTGCCAACAGAGCTGTCATTCCCAGACGGCTCTGTCGGCAGGCGGGCGATGGCGGCTCATGTGGTGGACGACCCTGTCGCCGATGGCCGAGATCCTGCTGAGTGGGGGAGCGAGTGAGGGAGAGCCTGCAGCGACACTGGCTCTACTCGAGGCTGTAACTGGGGGGGATGCTCAGTACATTGACACTAAGCCGGCGTTATGCAGTGCTGAAGAAAGTATCTTACTGCCTAGCTGACTGGTGCAGAATTCTGCAGGCATGGGGAGACTACTACTATTGATGCCACCGGGAGCGGCTTTGCACGGGGCTTGGGGGGCACCATGTTCATTACCGCTGCCAGGGGCAGCATTGTACAGGGCTTGGGGCTGAGGGGGGGCTCAATGGACTGCCAGGATGGGCGGGCACCCATGCTGCTGCCCACAGTGTAGCAACCTGCCTGTAGGTGGCCACTGACATATGTCTAGTTTTCTAGACTTACCTTTCTGTGGCGCATCCCCGGACTTGCCCCGGGGTTGCACCTCAGAATTGGGCTGTGAATGGGGCTGCGCCCGGTATGCATGGGCACACCCCCCTCAGAGCCCCTCCGGATGCGCCACATAGCATTACTGGTGGTATGCAGCGCATCGGGGTTGCGCTGGTGCATCGGGGTTGTGCCAGTGCATCGGCACCCTGCCTGAATCGCCCATGGGTGCATATTGGGGATTCCCCGGTGCATCTCGGATGTGCTGGGCACATCCCTTCTGTGAATCCTGCCAATTACTCCACATCTTTGGAACATGTTTAATGAATCTTTGAGAAATAAATCCCTCCCTCCAACAACCAGAGAGGCAATCACAACTGTACTGCCTAGGGAGAGGAATAATTATAGATATGAAAACTACTGGCCAATATCACTTATAAATATTGATGTAAAGGTGCTTTCTAAAATGTTAGCATCTCATTTACAAAAAGCACTTCCTAATTTACTACATAAATCCCAGACAGAATTTGTTAAAGGATGAAATGGTGCAAATAATGTGAGGACAGCAATTCAGTATTCCCACATTAAAAAATTAAACTTATCAGCTTTACCAACTGATTTTGAAAAGGTGTCTGATGATGCTGAATGGTCTTACTTGTTTCAGATTTTGAAGACCTATAATTTTGGCTCCACATGTTTATCCTGGGTATTAATCTAATAAGCTGATGGCTCCAGTGTTAACCAGTCAAGTGCTATCCCCCACTTTTCACCTAGGAAGGGGGACACATCAAGAGTTGCTCCCCCTCACCCCTCATTTTTCTCCTTACCACGGAACCCCTTCTTTAAAAAATAAGAGCAGGAAGAAAAGATTCAAGCAATAAAAATAGGACAATGTTTTTTTTTAAAGAGGCAGTATAGCGCAGTGGTTTAAGGCTGTGAACTGCAAATCTGGAGCCTTGGTTTGACTCCCACAGCCCCCACTTGCATACTATGTGACCCTGAGCAAGTCACTTAACTTCCCTGTGCTCCCAGGTAGCACCTGTAAACAAGCTTTCAGCTTAGTGTGCCACTCCTGGTTAAACAATTGGAGAAAAAAAAAAACTTGTTTGCGCTAATGATTCATTAGTAACTAGTACTATCCCAAAGGCATCATGTCCCCAATTACTGCTGTTACTCAAAGATTTCTGTAGTTGTTTGGCCTTTGAATAAATACTCAGAAAACAGAAGTGTTACCTATGAGTCCTAATAGTGATGGTACACCATTTATTCAAGCAGACCTAGACTGGAAAGTCTCTGATATAACATACTTGGGAATATCCATACATACTAGCATACAGTATCTGGCATTCCAAGGGCAAGTATTTTCCCAATCTTGAAGGAAATAGAACAATATTGTACTAGATGGTCCAAACTATTCCTTTCATTAGGGAGTAAAATATCAGCTCTTATAGTGCTGGCTATGCCTACTTTCCTGCTTGTCTTCTACCCAACCTCTGCCCCCATCTCCACCCACCATCCCTTAACTCCTACCTCTTGCAACTCCTTCCTCTGACAAGACCCTTGGCTGCCTCCTCTTGATCTCTCCTCAATTCTAAGTCTCCTCAACTCTCCCCACTCACTTCCACCCTCCTGCCTGCCTTTCTCTCCTCCTACCTTCTAATAAGGCCTCCTGACTCCCCTCCTTGTTCTCTCCAGACCTTCCTCATCTGTGACCACCTAAGCCTCCTATGCGTTTCTTCACTCACCCCCCACCCTACCTCTCTCCCCCCTTGCCCTCCTATTGGGCCCTTTTATTTCCTCCACGACTTTGACAAGGCCTCTCTTGGGTGGCTCCTCTACCATCAATCCTTAGCCTACCTCTTATTTCTTGTCCTCCTCTTCACCGAAACCAACTACCCAGCTCTAGCCTTTCCCACCTCTGCCTACCTCTTCTTCCTGTTCTCCCTGTCCCTACCTCCTACTCAAACTCCTAATGCTGCAACTTCTTCAGCATTACTTAGCTTTTAGCTCTGCCATGCCAATTTTGTTTTCTCTCTCTTGTAATACCTATGAATCACTGTATAACTCTCAACCTGTGCGAAACGGTACTGAAACACAACAAAATCTGTTAACCCTTCTACGTTGAACTTTCATAACGCTGTTGTATTATCTTAGAATTGGTGTATAACCCTCTATGTTGTGTATAATATATTCAATGACGTGGAACCTTTGTAAATGAGCTTTTAGCTCAAAGGTGTTATTCCGAGATAGCTTTTAGCTCAAAGGTGTTATTACAAGATGCAAATAAATAAATAAATAAACATACCTGCTCTCATATATTCTTTTGAAGATAGAAAAAAAAGTATGTCTTACTATAGGGCAGGATCTTTTCTAAGTTTATAGGATCAAATAAAAAGAAATTACAAGCCTACTGGAAAATGGGAGGGTGGAATCTCCCAAGGGCAGAAGGATATCATTGGGCATATCTAGCCAAACAAACTCTTCAATGTTTATGTCATGATTATAAAAATCATAATACCTCCCCTGTATGGGTGGGGCTAGAAAAATAATTTGCTTAGAATGTTCATGCTGCCAAGTTTCTATTTGATCCTTTGATTCCCATGCAGAAACAACTTAAAACTATCAGTATTACAAAACACACATGCCAATTTTGTTTACAGAGCCCGTCACCTTTGGGAAAACATTGCAAAATGTCAGTTTTAGACACAATTCAGTTTATATTTCACATATACAGTACTCTTGAATTCTTTCCCCTCTTTTCTTTACTACTGAGGACTGCTGCATGGAAGCAAGATCACTGTCCCCTAGACTTTATCAGTTCTAGTTACTTATCTACACCTGGCCTCATAATCCCCTGTTTATGGCATCATAATTATCTCCGCACCAACAGACTGTGATCTGTCATAAACAAAATTGTGTTGCCAGGTGTGGGCAAGCAGCCAGGGTGTACAGGACAGAGATCCTGTTTTCATGTAAGTGTCTTCAGTAATAAAGAAATATGGGTGATAATTACAGAAAACAATTTGAAATATAAGCTAAATTTTGTTTTAGTGTTATTTTCTAAGTTGTCCCAACGGTGTCAGAGGCTGATTAAAACAATGTTTCTAGGGGTGTGGATACAGTTCACTAGCCACACTTTGGCAGTTCCACTGGAAGTACTGATTCATTGGACATCTTGAAGCTAAGCTTCTCCCACCAGCTAGATGGTATATCCCTAGACTCCACCCTGTGACATCAGATCTTTCTTTTAGATGGTAGAACAGGTCACCTTCTTCGCAGCTCTCACTTAGGATTTAGTGCGCCATAGGCGAACCTGTACTTTTAAAGTTTTTCAATTTAATTAATTTCCATGGTTCCTTTGACTCCTCTGCTTGATCAATGATGGAGCAATGGAAGCCAGGTTCATGTTCTGAGTACAGTGCCAGCAGAAGATATTGGTTACTGACCTGCACGACATGAACCTGTACTGCATAGGGAGGCAGTACAATATGGCCAGATGTGGTCTCTGTCTCTCAGTGCTTGCAGAGTTCCATGAGGATCAGAAGCATCAGCTTATCCATGGACAGCCTTCAGAGCAAGATCCAAAAGACCACCCTAAGAGTCGAAAGAGGACCTCAGCAGCTGCCAGGTCTACATCACAGCTTGTGGCCCTTGGGAGGAAGTAGAAGCCACTGTGGTGGGCACCTTCTTGTGTCTCAGTGCTGCTCCTAGCTGGGGCCAATGACAGAGAATCATTCACAGAAGGGTTCTTTGAAATGTGCTTGGCCCTCCAGACCTTGGGAGAAGGGCTCTGCCCACCATGGCAAGAAACATAAGTGCCACTGGCGCTGGTCGTGGGACAGGGAGAGATCAAGGTACTCCTGATCCCTCAACTTCACCAACTGCTTGAGTATGGTCGAGGCCCTTCCAGTTGAGGGGAAGGTGGAGAACTACTCAATAGCCCCGTCAAGCTTGTCAACCTCAATTCCAGTCAAGCAGGCCATGGAAATCTTTCTCAAGCCTGTAAACAGGTTGTCAGACAAGGTCAAGGGTTCTATCTCCCAGAACTCAGTGCTCTGGGTTCTCACTCAGGAGAACGGGACTAGTCAGTGTCTCCAACCGGGTCATCTCAGTAGTGGCCTCCACAGGTGGTCATGTCTTCCAGACCTGTCCTCCTTAATGTTGTCAGGCATGTGGTCTACCATAACCAGCTGGAAAGCCCTCCTTGACGTCAACATTCTGGTCGATGGTTGAGGTCTCGACAGAGGTGCTCTCACTGTCAATCCTGCTCGAACAGGAAGTGTCACTGCCAATGCTCCTCAATCTCCTCATCATGGGGTGAAGAGAGGCACCAACTGAAGATGCATCAGTGCTGTGATCAGTGCTAATGATCTAGAGGGAAATAGCACTATGGAAATCCAAGCAAGGTTCCAAGAACTTGCCAGAGTCTGTTGGGATAATGGATGCAACATTTCCTTTTCGGAGATATTGCCAGTACCAAAGGCCTCAGTGGAGAAAAAAATGAAGCTCACAGAGGTTAATGAATGGCTCAGGAAGTGGGGTGAAGAGAATGGTTGGGGTGTTAGGGAACTGGAATGAGTTTTGGAGGATAAGAGACTATATGCCAAGGACAGGTTTCATCTTGCCCATTAGGGAAGGAAGTCCTTAAACAGGGGATGGCTGACTCACATACAAGAAAGGTGGGGTTTAAACTTGTAGGGGGAAGGGATAAGGAGGGCTGACCAAGCCCTCCTCAGATGAGGGAGTAGCCTTCAAGCCCAAGGGAGGAACAGACTGGAGGTGGAGGTTTCAGGAGAGCAGGGGAGGATGGAGAGTATAAGGAATCTGGGTGGGGTTCGACAAGAGGATCAGGGATAAGGGTGAGGGTTAGTGTTAGTTAATGCAGGGCTTGGGAAACAAGTTGCCCAGAGTTCCAGGCCATGCTGTTCGGGGGTGGATGTGGCGGCAGTCAGAAGCGATGAGCCAACAAAACCATGACTGGGACCTAAATGCACGGGGACACTATGCTTAGGGAAGGATAGAAAGGAGGGCAGAGGGGTGGAGTGGCTATGTTCATTAGAGATGACATAGAAATTGCTATGGTGGAAGAGGCAGAGGAGACGTGGAGGCCTTATGGGTCACTCTACGATCCCCAGCAGGAGATAAGGTCAAGCTGGGAGTAGCACATAGGTCTCCGGGATGAGTGATGTTCTAGAGGATGGTTTGCTGGACAACATCATTGCCCAGTGTGGTCAAAAGGAAGGTGGTGTTGATGGGGACCTAATATGCCAGGTACAAACTGGGGAACCATGTCCTCTAAGGTGGCCAGGGCAGAGGCTGCTGGATGGCTTCCAGGATGTGTTCTTAACACAGCATGTGATGGAGCCCACAAGGGAGGGGCATGTCCTGGATGTGGTTCTGGCAGATGGGGATCTGTAAGGGACATGGTTGTACAGGACCCCTGACTGGGAGTGACCACAATACTGTCTGGTTTCAAATAAGCATTAGGAGAGTGGGGTGAGATCTAGGACACTGGCAGTGGACTTCAGGGGCAGACTTTATGGGCATGGAAATATTCTCAAGGATCACTTGAAGGGGATTACCTCAACGACAAGTGTGGAAAGGAGATGGGAGGTCATAAAGCGGGGACTTCATGAGGCAGTCAGGATCTGCGCTAAGTTGAAGCGTAAGGAGCAAGGTCACATAAACCATGCTGGTGGTCCAGTGAGGTCCAGGTAGCAGTCAGAGAAAAGAAGCGACTTACAAAATATAAAACAACAAGAGGATAGGGATAGGAAATGTACCAGCTTGCATCTAGAAAGTCACCCGTATGGTGAGGGAGCAAAGTCCAGTAAAGAGCACCGGCTGGCACAGGGGATACATGGAGGGAAAGGGTTCTTCCGGTACATTGGGAGCGAGAAAAACTAAGGGCCATCTCAGCAGATTGAGATCAGAAGGAGGGTGGTGGAAGAGGCAAGGGACCAGGCAGAGTATTTAACGGTACTTTGCCTCTGTGTTCACTAGGGAGGGGATGGGATATCTACAAAGCAAGACACAAAGGGATAGAAGCGGCAGGAGTGGGATCAGGGAGCAACAGAAATGGAGCAAAGGGAGGAAAGGTACCCAGGGTGTCACACCTGGATAAGGATAAAAGACCAGTAAGGTGGAGGGATGGATGATGCCATCCCGCCAAAAGTGTAGTTTGCCCTCAAGGCCTAAAGAAGACAAATCTCCTGGGCGGATGGCATTCATCCGAAATACTATAGGAATTGGCGGACATACTGGCTGCACCCTGGCGGAGCTTTCAGCAGGTCACTTGAAGACAGGGAGGTACCTAGGGATTGGCGAGGCACATGGTACCAATCCATAAGGGGCCAAGAAGTACCAGGAAACTATAGACCCATCAGTTTAACCTCGGTGGTGGGAAAATTAATGAGAGTATACTAAAGGAACGATTGGGGTTTACTTGGAGGTGGGAGGTCTGGATGAGTCGAGCATGGGTTTGTGCCAGGCAGATCATGTCAAACCAACCTTGTGGAGTTCTATGAATGGTAACATCAGAACTGGACAGGGGTAAGCCTGTGGATGTATTATTCTTGGACTTCAGCAAGGCGTTTGACTCTGTCCCCACAATGGTCTGGTGGAGAAACTGATGGGGTTAGGAGTAGGCCCTTTGATGGTCAGATGGATTGAAAACTGGATAGCTGGGCGCACTCAGAGAGTAGTGGTCTGTGGGGCCTCTGAACCCTACAGAGGTTGGTAGTGGGGTACCACAGGGCTCGGTCCTGGGTCCAATCTGTTTAATGCATACATATCGGACATCAGGGATGGTATAGGTGTGAAATGAGTCTCTTCGGATGACTCCAAGATGGGAGCAGTAGTTGAGGAGAGAGGGAGGTTGGCCTGCAGAGGACCTGGACACCCTGGAAGCTGGGCTCACACATGGAAATTAAATTTCAATATCGTCCAAGTGCAAGGTGTTGCATCTTGGTGGGAAACCCTAAACACAGGTACACCCTGGGAGGAGGTGCTGGAAGCCTCAACAGGGGAAAAGACCTAGGGGTCATGGTGGATACATGTATGAATAACTCTGAGCAGTGCAGGAGAGCAGCTGCAAGGCAAACAGGATGTTGGGATGCATCGTGAGGATCACCTCTAGGAGCAAGGAAGTGATTCTGCCGCTGTACAATGGACTGGTTAGACCACACCTTGAGTACTGTGTACAGTACTGGAGACCACACTTGAAGAGGGACATACAGCTCCTGGAGAGGGTACAGAGGAGGGCAACAAAGATGATACGAGGGCTAGGAGATTTGACTTATGAGGACAGACTTGAGGAGCTCTGCCTGTTTTCATTGGAGGAGAGGAGAGACAGGGGGGACATGATTGAGGTCTTCAAGTACCTCAAGAGAATAAATAAGGTAAACATGGATGGGATCTTTAGACTAAAGCAGGGAGGTATCACCAGAGGACATGGTTTAAAGTTGGAAGGTGGAAGGGTGAGGGGAAAGAGAGGAGGTTTTCACTGAGGGTGGTGGACCTTGGAATGCACTGCCTGGTGAGCTGGTTCAGAGATCCACAGTGGAGGGCTTCAAGAGAGGATGGGACAGACACAGAAAGTGGATGTATCAGATGATGGCCTGTCCCAGGGGGGTGGGGATGGATGATAGGGGTTTCTGGAGCACAAGGGATGGGAGGGTCTCGGCACCCAACTAAGGATCTAGGTTCGAGCAGACTCGATAGACCATAAGGCCTAATCTGCTGGCAAATAGTATGTTAGTATGTTAGTATGTGAAGAGGTTCTGTGACAACAGTGGGCCATTGCAGGTTGGGGTAGGGCTCTACCCCCTGGAAGAAAGAAAAAGACAGCGATTTAATTTTAAAAAGGAGACAGAACTATATCCCTTGGCATGCAGTCAAGTTCCTATCTGTTTTATTTTTTTTTTCCTAAAGTGCAAGTCAGAGTAGCAATAGTTAGGAAAGATGGCTTCTGACTACAGCAGGCACACTGTAGATTACTTAAAGCAGTTGTGTGGGGACAGAGGAGTCCCGTTCGAGGTGACAGCCAAAAAGAAGAACCTCATAGATGCCCTGATGGTAGCAGATACCCAGAGCAGCGAGTCATGGACCATGACTGGAAAGGACCAAACCTTGAGTGTGGCAGGGCTAGTGGCCAGTGCAGTGTCCAGATCCAATGAGGAGGGCAACAGGGCCACTGTCAGTGAAGGGTCACAGCAGCAGGGGAAGGTCACCAGTATCCTAAATCCAGAGGTACTCAGGCTGCAAATTGAGTTGTGCAGGATGGAGTTGGAGTTTCAGGAGAAGAAGGAGCGAGAGAAACGAGAGGCAGACCGTGAGGCAGAATGAGAATGCCGAACGCACAGACTGTGAGGAGCATGAGCATCAGTGAGCTGCAGAGGAGAAGAGAGAGGAGCCCCAGAGGCAACACGAACTGGAGAAGCTACGACTCTGACCAGCGGCACCAGAGCAGGTAAGTGGCTTGGGTTAACTGGGACTGCAGGACTATGTTACAACTTGAATTCCAAATTAATAGCCAAGTTTAAAGAGGGGGAGGATATGGATGCCTTTTTAAACTCTTTTGAAAAAGTTTGCATTCAGGCTAAAATTCCTAGAGAGTCCTGGAGCTTCCAGCTATCCCCGCTACTTACTTTGAAAGCTCGGGATGCTTTGGGTCAAATGGACAATGTGGACAGTAATGATTACAGCAAACTCAAAGCTGCACTGTTAAAAAAGTTTGAATTAACTGCTGAATCATACAGAGCTAAATTCCATATGCTCAGGAGAAGCTCTGATATGAGCTACGAGGAGCTAGCCATGAAACAATGTCAGTTTTTAAAAAGTTGGTGGGAAGGAATTGAGGCAAACTCTGTTGATAAAATTGAAAATGTGATTTTATTAGAACAGTTTTATTGGGCTTGCCATGCAGAGCTAAAAACCTGGCTAGAGGACCGAGACCCCAAAACAGTGCAAGAGGCTGCTGAACTCTCAGACCGCTATCCCAAGAGCAGACCTGCTCTGAGAGCGAATGGGGTGGGCAGGGCAGCGCAGAAAGAGAAAAGTGCACCTTCAGGGCAGCTAAAACCCTCACTGCCTCCACTGAAACCAGTTAGCCCCAGGTTTCAGAGAAAAGATTTCTCTGAGAGAAGAAATGAATGTTGGTTGTGTAAAGAAACTGGGCATATTGCCAGACAGTGTCCCAAAAAGGTGAGCAATAATACACAACCGGGTGCTAGAAAAGAAGTGGGTTGCTTGTGTGTCCCTGGAAGCATGCCAGTGAACATGAGGGAAACATGCATCCAGTCATGGTGAATGGTGTACAGACGAGGGATTAAGGGACACAGGGCATCCTGACCTTGGCAAAGGGGATCTGGCAGCCTGGCTGGGGCTTATACCCACTAAATATGTCACTGTACAGGACTTTGCAGGTGGGAGAAAACATTGCCCCTCATTAGTGTTCTCTTAGACTGGGGTGAAACAGGGGGAACTGTACAACAGGTGGCTGTAGCCAAAACATTAGCAGTGGATGTGATCCTGGGCAACAATCTAAAATAGGGGATGGTATGTGCAGTTACCCATAGCCAAGTGGCAAGGGAAAATTGTAGTTCCCTGAACCCCACAGAAACCATGGTGGATTACGTCCTTAGGTTTAGGGTAAGGCTGAAGGAGCTTATGGGGACAGCCCAGAGCAACTTGGCAGCTGCCCAACAGAAACAAAAAGTGTGGTATGACCACAGAGCTCACTTGTACATGGTGGGTCAGGAAGTCATGGTCCTTATTCCGGCCCAGAAAGACATCTGCAAGCTGAGTGGGCAGAACCATACAAAGTGGTTAGGAAGGTAAATGACATGAACTACATTGTGGAGCTACCTGACCAAAGGCAGACAGAAAGGATGTACCATGTCAACATGATGAAGCCATATGCAAATAGGACTGACATGGTGTTTGCAGTGTGTAGTCCTGGGGAGGGAACGGATGAAGGAAACCCCCTTCTGGATTTGCTGGAAGAAAGTAAGTGGGAGTCCTCTGTGGAGGCAGTAAAATTGTCTCCCCAGCTGGCCCCGGACCAGATCCAGAAGGTAAGGAAGGTTTTAGCAGACTTTGCCCCATTGTTTAGCGCCAAGCCTGGACTAACCTCCGTAGCAACACACGATGTGGAGACAGGGACACAGACGCCCATACGGCGGACAGCATATCGGGTGTCAGAGGCTGTCCAAAAGTACATTAAGAGGAAAGTGGAGGAGATGCTGGATTTAGGGGTAATCCAGAGATCCCCCAGCCTCTGGGCCTCACCCGTAGTCCTTTTGCCAAAGCCAGATAGCTCTACTCATTTCTGTGTGGACTATCGTGGACTGAATGCAGTCATGAAGTCAGACACCCACCTGATGCCCCAGACGGATGAACTCCTGGACAAGTTGGGAGGGGCAACCTACCTTACGACCATTGACCTGACAAAGGGGTATTGGCAGGTAGAGTTGACAGACAGAGCTAGGGAGAGGTCGGCCTTCATTACTCCAATAGGCTCATCTGAGTTTAAAATAATGCCTTTCAGAATGAAGAACGCCCCGGCCACTTTCCAAAGGTTGGTGAAACAGATGTTAAATGATGCTGAGGAGTACACCATGGCATACCTGGATGACATTGCCATCTTTACTACCAGCTGGGAAGAACACCTATCCCACCTTAGGGAAGTGCTGGGCAGGATACAGAGGGCCGGGCTCACTGCAAAAAGCCGAGAAGTGCCAGGTGGCTATGGGAGAAGTGGCATACCTCGGGCATGTGGTAGGCCGGGGACAGCTCCATCCTAACCAAATAAAGATAGAGGTGATCCAGGTGTGGCCCAGACCAGAAACACAGAAGCAGGTCAGGAGTTTTCTAGGGACAGCAGGGTACTATAGAAAATTTGTACCCAATTACAGTGCCCTGACTGCTCCCCATCTGACCTGACAAAGAAAAGGATGCCCAAGAAAATTACATGGGGCCCAGCCTGTGAGGAAGACTTTTCCAAACTAAAGGAGGCACTGTGCAGTGCTCCTGTTTTGACAAGTTCTGACTATAGCAAAACCTTTATAGTTCAGACTGACACCTCAGACATGGGTATTGGGGCAGTACTGAGTCAGACATCCAGCCAAGGGACAGATCACCCAGTAGTGTACCTGAGTAGGAAGTTTCTTCCAAGGGAGCAAGCATACTCCACAGTGGAAAAAGAATATCTTGCCATAGTGTGGGCCCTAAAGAAATTAGAGCCATACTTATATGGGCAGCATTTTGAGGTGCAGACTGACCACAACCCCCTGGTTTGGCTGATGCAGATGGGAAAGAACAATGGTAGATTGCTAAGATGGAGTCTTGCTTTGCAAGTGTATGATATGACAATATTACATAGGGCTGGAGAAAAAAAAAACAGAACTCAGATGGCCTGTCTCGTCTCTATGAGGAATGAACTGATTCGGGAAGTTCATCCCATGCAGGGGATAGTGCCCCGAAATTCAGTCTAGGTGGGGAGGATTGTGACGTGGACAGCCAGTTCTGAGTGCTGTATCATTTTTTTTTAAATATAAAAATGTATTACTGATTTGTCTCTGCTGAGAAATCTGGTGCTCTTGGAATGACCTCACTCCCCCAGGTCTCTGCTAAAAGATGAAAGCCATGAGCTAATTACAGACCAGGCCTTAATCAAGGATCTCCTGTTTGTCTGAGTTAATTATAGCTGTAGTTGCTAAAAGAGAAGATCATATCCATTTTATAATGCTTGGAGAGAAACCCAGGTTATTACACACGGGTGCGAAGTTGTACATGCTCCTTTGAAGCCTGTGTGAGAGAGGATGCAGCATAAGATCAAAGAGAGACATTTGAAGAACATGAGTTATGCTGAGGTTGCAGAATTTAATACTTGGAAAAGACATCCTGTTTTTATATAGATATTTTTTTTATATATTCTGACAGAGGAGGAGCTAGGTGACCTCACACAAAGGGGCTGTCAAATACAGTTTGCTTTAAGGAATATTCTGTTTTATTTCAGAGTCTTTTATCTAGACTCTGACCAAGAAACATCTGTGAGCACTTTAAGCAGGTATTTAGAGAGAGAGAGACAAATCTAATTACTGTAGTAGGAACTGCACTGTTAAAACCTGTTTTGTTTAATAGATTTGCATGTCTTGTGATATAATAGTTCTGTATTTTATGTGTTACATATATTTTTATCCATTTTAGTAAAAAACTCTAATTTTAGAGCATACTTGGTCTGTCTTTGATTTCTTTCCTGTGCAAGTAGAGTATATATGGTTACAGCAGACACTGTGCATAAGCTTGAATGGTGATACCAAACTGGAAAAAGGTAAGAATAATCCGAGGTCTTTATTTAAGTTTTAAGGGTTCATTTTTGTACTCCTGGTTAGGTGTCCATAGGCAAAGATATCTGGCCCTCTGAAGACAGAAATATCTGAGCCTGTGCATTGGGTACGCTAACAAGAGGTTCACAGTTTGAATCCCTCCAGAACTTGAGACCAAAGGTTGGTTCGAACCCACAAAAACAGACAAGAGGGTTACCTTGTTCTGTTAACTGTTTACAAGACTACGCTCGGAGGTGGCACTTTGGGAGTAGAGGGACTGACCTGTTGAGTGGGTTTGTGACAGTCCATGGTGAGAAATGGCGAGGGCTGTTTCTGAGGAGTCCTGGACAAGTCACATCTCTTGTCCATGGCCTTTCTGGGACTCACCTCCTCTACTGGGGCTTGGTCAAGAAACTGTCCACCGACCATGGACCAGTGTATTTTGGGCTCTCATCTGATTAATATCAAAGCCCATGCATATCCCTCTGGAGTCTGTCCAAAAAAGGACCAAGTACCCTTTCATGGACATTTTGGACAGGTACAAATCCCAAGGGGTTGCCTTTCCTGTGGCTGAGGCCATACTGGGACTG
The DNA here is from genome assembly GCA_016271365.2 of Neoceratodus forsteri. Taxonomy (NCBI): domain Eukaryota; kingdom Metazoa; phylum Chordata; order Ceratodontiformes; family Ceratodontidae; genus Neoceratodus; species Neoceratodus forsteri. The sequence goes on along the minus strand of CM028131.1, from coordinate 1,398,832,732 downwards.
GCTCTGGAGCTTTGGCAGTGTCCAGCATGCTCCATCTGTATGGTCTACAAGTACACGGTCTCTACTGGGTCCCTTTCTGGGTTCTCAGACCACCCTTTGGCCAAAGGACTGCTTTCTGACTCTGCCTTCCTCAAAGCCAAGGGTGAAGGAGACATGGACAAGCCTCCAGACAAGGAGTCCAGAAAGACTGATCATGCTGCAAAAAAGGTTTATGCTGCAGCATTCCTGGGTCTCCATTACATGAGTCATTCCATCATGATGGCTAATTTTGGTTACTCCTGTTGGGAATGTTTGATGAGATCCTCCCGCACCTCCTGCCAACCGACAGTTACCAGTGAAGACAGTTACAGACCAGGATCAATCGCTGTCTAAACACCAGCTTCAGATGGCCTTGAGCATGGGCAACTACTGTGCCCATGCCATGGCAGTGGCCGTCGCCATGCATCACAGGGCCTGGCTGTGTCTGTCCACCTTCATGGTGGACACCCAGAACAATTTAAAGCCAAATCCCCTTTTTGGGCACCAGTCTCCTTGGCCCTGTGGTGGAAGGTCATCTCATCTGTCTGGAGAAGTCCAGTGCCACCCTTAACTCTGTGGCTTCATCCCTGAAGGACCAGAAACAAAAGCCTTAAAGAAGGCTTTCCAGTTCCAACCCTTTCAGCCACAGCCCCCTCAGCAGCAGCCCCAGCAGGGTCAGTATTAAACTTGGCATTTGAAAACCAAGGGGATGGCCAGGTCCCCAAGAGAGGCAGGGGCAGGGATAGTGGTTCCCCTCCAGATGCAGTGGTCAGTGCCCCTGCAAAATCTGCACAGTGATGGGTTGTGAATGTTATCCCTCCACTCACCCTGTCCCTGTCTGCATTACCCATCAGGGGTTTGGTTAAGTCACGGTTTGCCATGCTGGTCCACTATCACAATGGACAAGTGGTTGCTAGAAGTGGTAGGCAGAGGGCTGCCTCTGGATTTCAAAACTCTCCTGGGTTACCAACTTCACACTTTGTGGGAGTCCAGGGTGTCTCAGGACACACAACTCACCCTCCTGGAGAACTCTGCTCAGCTCCTCACAAAAGGAGCTATAGCCCATGTTCAAGACACCCTGGCCAGTTGGGGTTACATGTCCAGGTACCTCCTGGTTCTGAAACAGATGGGAGCTGGTACCCCATACTGGACCTGCATGATCTGAACCAGTTCATATGGAAGCACAAGTTCCAGATGGTCACTTTGAATCAGATCATTCCTCCTGTGGAGCAAAATGTGTGGGTTTGCTCCCTGGCTTCCAGGATGGGACATCCACATCCCAGTCCATCCATTCCACTACCAGTACCTCTGGTTTCATGTGGAGGGGGTCCTGTACCAGTTCCAGGTCATGCCGTTCAGTCTCTCCTTGATGCCCAGGGTGTTCAACAAGTGCACTGCAGTGTTGGCAGTCTTCCCACAGCACCAAAACATCAGGGTGTAGCTATACTGCACAACTGGCTGCTGGCCAGGCCATCCATAGAGACCGTCAAAAAGTCCAGAGATCTGTCTCTCCAGACCTGCAGAGACTTCGGCCTGCAGGTCAACCCAGACAAGTCCATGCTGATACCCTTGTAGGTGATCAAGTTCATTGGGGCAGAACTAGACTCCCTGCAGTTCAAGGCCCACCTCCTGTGGAGCAGTCATTGGACCTTACCTCTTTGCCTGATCATTTCAGATTGGACGCTTGTGCCCTACCTGGGATTTCCTGTGGCTTCTGGGATACATGGCATTTTACACCACCGTGGTCAGATGGGCCCATTGGCAGATACATCACCTGCAGTGGGTGTTGGGCTGTCAGTGATCCCATTACCTAGGCCACACTTGGACCAGCCAGTCACAGTGACCCAGCCAATGTGGGATGCCATCTGATCCTAGAACATCTGGAGGAAGGAATCTCATTTGTCCACCTTCAGCCGACAACAACGCTCAGGATGGACATGTTTCTGGTGAGGTGGGGAGCACATCTGGGAGACCACAGAGCCCACGGGTTCTGGTCACCCAGGAGTCCCGTCTCCACATAAACCTGCTGGAGCTCCATGCAGTGTGGCTTGTTCTGATGGAATTTTCTCCTCTAGTCATAGGTCAGGTTGTGCAGGTCAAGATGAACAACACTACAACCATAATCTTCCTGAATGGGTGGGACAGAACTCACTCTTACCTTGTGTTGGGAAGCCTTCCACACTTGGACCCTCGTGCACAGCCTGGTGCAGATCTCCTGGCAATCCATGTCACAGGAGTGAACAGTCAGCTGACAGATGCTCTCTGCTAGGTAGGGCGACATTGCATGAGTGGTCCCTAAATCAGAGAGGTGATGAACCACCTGCTCTCACCGTAGGTCACTCCTTTGGTGGATCTGTTTAACTCCCAACAGAATGCCAAACTGAGGCTGTTTTGTGCCCACATCCACAATCTGGGACACTACGAAGATGCCTTCATGAGGCCTTGGACCCCAGGCCTCATATACGTCTTCCCTTCCTTCCCCTTGATCCAAAAGGTGGTGGTCAAAGCCCAGAAGGACAAGGCATGGATGATGCTAATAGCTCCGGACTGGCCAAGGCAGTTCTGATACTCAGATCTCCTCAGTCTCAGCAGCAGCAGACCTCCATGACAGCTGCCTTCACCTGGATCTGCTGACCAGACAACAGGAGATGGTCCTGCACCTAGACTTAACATCACTGCACCTCACAGCTAGGTTCCTCAACAGCTAGAATTCCAGGACTTGGGTCTATCAGAAAAAGTGCTCCACATTGTGGAGGCCTGCTGAAAAGATTTGACTTGCAAATGCTATGCATTTATTTTCTTTGAACTTGTATAAGTTTTATTGATAGTTCAAAGTACAATCATATATTAGGTAGATCAAGTCTCCTTGCTAAGAATAGACAATAATTAATTATATACATATATTTACACTCGTTGTCTGTTGTCATTTACAGGTAGATATTTTTCATCTTTAAGAGCAAGCTTGACTTAAACCTTCTGAAGTGTGCAAGATAGACTGCTCCTCTGATCCATTCCTAGACTTTGTGAAGAAGACTTCAACTCTTTGGATCACATTTCTGCCTTTGCAACATATCATTGAAATATGATTTAAACTAATATAGTATCATGTAGCAAAATCCTTAACATTTAAATGGAAGCGGTTCTCCATTTGGTGCTAGGGCAAGGAGCTTGATCCCCATGCCTGCCCTTTGACAAGCATCTTGAAATGCCTCTGGTCTCTTTGTCAGTTGGAACTGCAAGTGACGACCCTTAAGGTGCACCTGGTAGCCATCTCTGGTTACCAGCCATGGACTGGTAAGCTGAGGGAGGCCCAGAAGAAGGTGGTCAGGCACGTTTTTTTTTTTGGTTAATACTTACTTTATAGAAATAAAAGCACACAACAGTACAGTTCATCGCACAGTGAATAGGCTTAACAATGAATACAGGTCAAACTTGCTACTGTGAGCGCACGTCGCTAGCAGCACCATACAGACATACTAACATGCCAGCAGAATAGGCCTAATGGTCTTTCGTGTCTGCTCGTTTGGTCAGCCCCCACCCTGGGTGCTGACCTTGCTGTCCCCCCCGCCTTCTCTGGCTTCTCCCTTCCCAGTTCCGGATATTCTTGCTGCATTGGATTTTGCTTCCTGAACCCTTCCCCTGTACCTGACCAGACAAATACTTAATTTTATAATATTAACAACAAAACATCTGTTAAACACTCAAATCACTAGGGGCATGAGGAAGTACTTAAGTTTTACTTACTTGGTTCCAAAATATTATTTTATTTATTTATTTAAAATTGGTGACTGGGAAAGGCACACTGAGCCGAGGCTCATTTCCAGGTGCGACCTAGGTACAAGTAGTACAAGGGAGACAGAGAAATACAAGCAAATATCAAGTAACAGACAAATAATACAGTATAGCTTAGCCTTGCACAGGTGTGAGATGTCTCACCTGTCATGGAAAATGACCATCAGCCAGAAAGATCAGTGAGCCCAGGTGCTCTTGGTGGAGTCTCTATATCTGGTCTTCCACAAGGACAAGGTCATCCTTCACCCTCAGCCAAAGTTCCTCCCAAAGGTAGTAGCAACATTTCACTTTAACCAAGTGTTCAATGATATACTTTACCAATCTATCTTCGTAGGCCAACCGCAGGCTCTATACTTTGGACCTGTAGAGGGTGCTCTCTTATTATAAGGAGTGCATAGCTGGAGTTCAAGGTGAGGCTCACCAGCTGTTTGTAATTTATGCTGAAGCCTTGCCTGGCAGACTGACAACAAAGTGGATGATTGGCAAGTGGATCATATCCTGCATGACCTCTGCTATAGGTTGGCTGGGAGGGAGCATCCTGTAGGGTTTAGGGCTAATTCCGTCAGACATACTGATGTCTCAGTGCCTATTTTAAGAGACATCCCTATTCAGGAAATCTGCAGGGCTACTACCTGGAAGTCAACACTCACCTTCATTTCCCATTACAGCATCAACCTCGAGTCATGTCAGGATGCTGTTTTTGGGACCTCTGTTCTCCAGCCTCTGTTCCCCAAGTAGGGATGTGCACTCTGCCCCCTCCTCCTGGACAACTGCTAAGAGTCTGACAGAATGTGGATAGTGAACTGTATCCATGCTCCTAGAAAAATAGGTTACTCACCTGTAATTGTAGTTACTAACATCCTAACATACTAAAATGCCAGCAGAATAGGCCTAACAGTCTCTCTCGAGTCTGCTCGATTTTCAGCACCTGCACTGAGGGCTGATTTTGGTGTCCCTTCCCCCTTGGGTTATACTGTCCCCAGTCCCAGATGTTCCACCTGTATTGGTCTGGTCAGATTTACTCTCCCCCTGTACCTGTCCCATCCCCTTTTAAACCTGTCCACAGTCTCCAGCTCTACCAGCTCCCTGGGCAGTGCATTCCATGGCTCCACTGCCCTTTCAGTGAAATAACATCTCCTCCTCCTCTCCCCTCTGAGCCTGCCCTTCCAGCTTACATCTGTGACCTCTCATCTCCCACCCTCCTTCCTTTGAGCACCCTGACTGGGCCTCCTTTATGGATACCTTTCATGTACTTAATGACCTCTATCATGTCCCCCGTCCCTCCTCTCCCCAGGGTGTACATGTCGAGCTCCTTGAGCCTCCTCATAAGTCCTCTTTCCCAGGCCCCTGATCATTTTGGTTCTCCTTGGACCTCTCTAGGAGTGTAATGTCCTCTTAAATGTGGTCTTCAAAACTGTACACAATACTCAAGGTGTGGCCTAACCAAGCAGTTGTACAGTGGAAGATCACGTCCACCTTTCTGGAGGTAATCCCCTGGTGATGCATCCCATTTGCCTTGCCACTGCCCTCCCACAGGTCTCTGAGCTGTTCATTTTGACATTACCACTACCCCAGGTCCCTCTCACCCTCTGTGACTTGAATCATGTCTCCTCCCAGGATATGCCCTGGCCTGGATTTCTGACTCCCGGTGCAGAACCTTGCACTTCCCCACATTGAATTTTAGCTTCCATTTTCCTGACCACCTTCCAGAGCCTCAGGTCCTCCTGCAAAGCCACCTCCTTCCTCCTCATCCACCACTGCACCCAGCTTTGAGTCATCTGCAAAGAGACTCACCTTACCCCTGATCCCTCCTGATGTCTGAGATATAGTCGTTGAACAGGAGTGGCCCCAGCACTGATCCTGGGGAATCCTACTAGTAACCCACCTTGGGGTGAGGCTAACCTCCAACCACCACCTTCTGAGTACGCTCAGACAGCCAATTTCCTATCCATCTTAACAACTGTCTCCCTACCCCCATTTCCTTCAGCTTAGCCAGCAGGCCACTGTGGGTTACCGAATCAAATGCCTTTACTAAAGTCCAGAAAGAGGACATCCACTGGCCTACCCTGGTCCAGGGCCCTCATCACCCTGTCATAGAACTCAACAAGGTTTGTCTGGCACGATCTTCCCATGGCAAAGCCATGTTGCCTATCGTCCAAGTACCCAGTTTGCTCCAGTAATCCCCCTAGCCTTTCCTTGACAATACCCTCCATCACCTTGCTGACCACCGATGTCAGGCCTGTAATTTCCTGCCTACTCTCTTGATCTCCCCTTGTGGATCGGCATGACATGGGCCACCCTCCAGTCTTGGGGCACCCACCCAGTCCTCAGAGAGATGTTGAAAGTTCCGCAGAGGGGCTGCCAGGACATCCGCCAGTTCTCAGCACCCTGGGATGTATCTCATCTGGCCCAGGTTCTTTCTCCATCTGAAGGGACCTGAGGGCTTCCCTCCTCTCTCTACCAGGATTTCAGCCCATATCCTCACCCTTTTCACCCTGCACTGCTGGGCCCCACCTGTCTGTGGTGGCCACCCTTCCCTAGACCCATCAGGGCCCTGGTCTCTATCGTCCCACCCTTCCTCCGTTTGCCCCTGCCCCTCGCAAGACATAGCCCTTCCATCCCCTGGTAAAACTGAGGCAAAGTACTCATTTAGGACTTCTGGCTGTTCCCCCTCCTGTGCCCAACCATCCTCTATTCTTATCTTGCTGATCTACCCCCATACTTTCCTTTTTCCCTTGTGTATCTAAAAAAAACCTTGTCCCCCCTCCAGATCCCACTGGCCAAGGACTGCTCCTTTTTTGCCTTAGCTGCTCTCACCACTCTGGTGACTCTCTTGGCTGTCAGCTCATATTCCTCCTGATCCCTTTCACTTCTTGAGCACTTGAAGTGCCTACAGGCCGCCTTCTTTTCCCTCACCACCTTCTGTACTTCCCGGGTCCACCAGCAGGGTTTTCTGGCCTTACCAAACTTACGCCTTTCCCTTGAGCAGGATCTAGTAACCTCCTGTATTCCCTTCTAATGATCCTCCACCTGCTGTCAGCATCCATATCTGGCCTTATCTTGTCCAGATGATCTTTAAGGATCCTTCCCATCTCCCTGAAGTCTGCACCCCTAAAGTTGGTTACTGCCATCCTTGTCTGGCTTTCCTCCCCCCCCAGGTCCAGGAAGAACCAGACTGTGCCATGATCACTCCTCGTCAACGGGTCCCTCACCTCTAGGCCCCTAATCTGATCGTTGTCCGCCAGGACCATGTCCAGTGTCCGTGCCTCCCTAGTTGGCTCACCCACCTGTTGTGTCAGAAAAGCATCCTGGAAGACTTCCAGCAGCCTCTGCTCTCTGTCCACTGGTGACATCATAGTCCCCCAGTCTGTTCCTGGCATGTTGAGATCCCCCCATTACCAATACCCTTCCCTTTCCCAATCTACAGTGTCCCTCGAGATTTGCCACCAAACTTTCTTCCAGGAACTCTGCCAGTGCTGGTGGTCTGTATACCACTCCGACCTTACTCTTAGCCCCTGCATCAGTAAGGTGACCCAAATAGCCTCCATGTCTCCCTCTGCCTCCTCTACCCCTCCAATACCCATGCCATTTCTGACTAACAGTGCTATACCACCCCCCTTCCTTTCCCCTCTATCTTTTTTGAACATAGTGTAGCCCTCCAGATTTAGGTCCCACTCATGCCCTTGAGTGGCCCAGGTCTCAGTGACTGCTGCCACATTTATCTCCCCCTCAACTAGCATCACCTGGAGCTCAGGCATTTTATTTCCTATGCTCCTGGCATTTATCAGGACCATTCTCCACCCCTTTTTCCTCCTCTCCTTTCTCCCCCTTGAGCTCCCATTTCTCAGCTCCTGCACCCTACCTGGTGACCCATTTCCATACCTCCCTAGAACCCTAGAGGAGTGGAGACCATGTCCTTCATTTATCGTACCTGCTGGCACTGCTTCTTTTTTGATCCCTCCCTCCTTCACAAGTTTAAACCCCACCTTTCACTGATGAACCCAGCTAGTTTGAGCTTAAGGATTTCCTTCCCTTCCAAATTAAGGTGGAGCCTGTCCCTAGTGTACAGCCCCTTATCCTCCCAGGTCTCCAACATCTTCATCAGTGACATTACGCAGGACCTAGAAGGCAGAATTTCCCTGTTTGCTGATGACACAAAGCTCTGTAACAGAGTAGACACACCAGAGGGTGCAGACAGAATGAGAAGGGACCTGCAGAAACTTGAAGAATGGCCAGGGTTTGGCAGTTGAAATTCAATGCAAAGAAGTGCAAGATAATGCATATGGGCCACAAAGCCTGGCACAAGATATCAGTTGGGGGCGAGGATAGCATACCAAGCAGGAAAGGGATCTTGGGGTTATCATCTCTGATGACCCCAAGGTAGGGAAACAGTGTGACAAGGCAGCAGGTAAAGCAAATAGAATGCTGGGATGCATAGGCAGGGCATCACCAGCAGGAAAGGGAGGTCATAATTCCACTATACAAAACACTAGTGAGGCCCCACCTGAGTACAGTGTACAGTTCTGGAAGATCTTACTTCAGTAAGGACATAGACAGGGTAGAGAAGGTTCAGAGGAGGGCAACAAAGATGGTACATGGATTGCATCACTAGTCCTATGAGGACAGGTTGAAGGAATTGAATATGTACTCCTGGAGGAGAGGAGAGGAGGGATATGATAAAGACATAAAGTATCTTACAGGGAGGAACAGGGTGCAGGAATACACAATTTTTAAGTGAAAAGATGTTCTAGGACTAGAGGGCATGGGATGAAGTTGAGGAGGACGATTCAGAGGAAACGTGAGGAAGAATTTCTTCACAGAACGGTGGTGGACAAGTGGAACACCCTGCCAGAGGAAGTGGTGGGGGCTGAAACAATCACGGGATTTAAGAATGCATGGGATAGACATAAAAGAATTCTGGAGGTCATGGTGAAGGAAACAGACTTCTAGGAAAAATATAAAGTGAACTTACAAGCTCAAATGGGCAGACTGGGTGGGCCGTAGGCCCTTATCTGTCAACACTGTCTATGTATCTATGTATCCTCCCAGTCCCCCACCAGGCCATATCCCAATTCTCCACACCACTCCCTAAGCCACTGATTTATCTCCCTAATCTTCATCTTGTTGTCCCCACTAGCCCTTTGCACCATCAGTATTTCCGAAAAGGAGATCTTACAGCCTTTGGAAAGGCATACTCTGGCCAACTCCCAGAACCTTGCCTGAATTTCTAGTTCACTATTACCATTTAGGTCGTTTGTCCTCAAGTGCACTAGAATGTCGGGGTCCCCTCAGATTCTCAAGCAGTGAATCACAACTCATGCTTGGCCTTGTGCACCATCAGGCTGGGTGGCATTTGTCTTGATCAGACAGGTTTTACCTCCCCTGCCACTGGATGCCTCTGATCATGGAGTCCCCAATAGCAGTACTCTAACCTCCTCCTTGCCTCCCTGTTCACCCCTCGGTTTCCCCTCCTTCCATGCCCCTCCTCATCCCTTCATCTGGATTCTCCCCCAACTGGCTCCCTCACCTCCACACAATCTGGGTGTCGAAAGTAGCCTCTTCACTATTGTCCTTGGTCACCTCTACCTGTGTCCTGGCCTCTTTATCCCCCCAACGAGCATCTTCTCTGTATCTCTTCCCCACCCCTTACTAACCATCCATCCTATCTGTTTGCCTACTTGGCTTTCGCTCACTATCATCCCATTTACGCCCTGCACCTTCCTGCCTGTCATGCCCCTGTTCCATACCATCAGCCCTCCTTGTTCACCTGAGCCTCCTTTTTCTTCTTCCTCCTCACCCTCTTCCCCATCCTGTCCAGGACCCCCTCTATTGCACCCTTGCCTCTTGCCCCTTTCACCCTTTCTATCCATCCCTGTGCCAGCTTCACCAGCAGCAGCATCATCATCATCATCTTCCTCCTCCTCCTCCTCCCTCCACACACCCCTCTTCTACCAATGGGCGTACAGGGTTATAACAATTTGTGAGCCTTAGCCCATCCCCCAGTGCCCCCTGTCCCCTACCGCCCCTCTTGATTTCCTTTGGACACCCCCAGACTCTTGCCAACTGCTGTGGAAATTCCCACCTTTTGGCCTCCACCTGCCAGGGTCCCCAGAGCCCCTGTGACCCCCTTCCCTCCTCTCCTAGTGTGATCACCTCTTCACTCCTCCCCAGCTTGGGAGGCCCCAGCACCTGGTGTTTCCATGTAGGTGACCGCTGCCTCCTACCTCTCCAATCCTCCCCCAGCACTCCCAGCTGCCTTCAAATCCTCCTACCTCCTCCTTGCTGTGCCAGCTGGTAGCACACTGGGCATCCCCCAAACTTCCAAGCCCAGTCCAGTATCATGGCCGCAACACACCCCTGTGCACCCAACCACCCACCCAAAGATACCTGCTGTAGTGATATGTGGTCCCTTCCCCATCATCACAGCAGTCTTTTCTAGGCTAAATTACCAACCAGTGGCTCTACAGTTCTATTGAGCTAACAGTACCTATACCCAGGTGATCCCCCCCACAGCATGCAGACTTTAAGCTTGCAACTCTTGAGTGGCTGAACTTTTCCCACCTGACTATTAGCCTTAAGAGTTAGCTCAGGGCAAGTTTACAACTCCTTAGCTTCTTCCTCCCAGCCTTTAAAGTCAACACCCAGTGGCTCTTCCATATTTAAGAAAGGCAAATAAGGGTGGTGGAGCTTCCCCAGAAAGATTTTAAAGAGTTAGGCTAAATTTAAAACACAACAACAAAACTTACAAAAACTTATGACAAAGATAAGTTAGCTCTCCAGAACCTCACCACATCTTCAAATTTCCACTGCTACCTCTGCCCACAGCAAGAAGATTTAAGAATTAACTAATCCTAGCCCAGCCTCTAACAGAAAGTTTACCTGATATATTCCAGTTGAAGGCCCTCACAATATCCACCTATCACACTAATCAGCAATTCATTGTGGGTGCTGTACTCCTATTTGAGGCCTAGCTATGCTTTTTCCAGCCCCATGGCTGAATTATTGGATAGAACTACATGAGCTGCACCTGAAGCCTCTTCCTCCAATTGCAGGGCAGGTGTTCTCCTATAAATGAGCTGTGCTCTGGGAGGAGGGGTGGGGAGGGTGATTAGGCCCACACCCGACCTCACGAGAGTGTATTAGCCCTGTGTCTGCCCCTCACTGCACCTCCAAGCACTGTAACCTCCCCAGAGGAAAGTTCCACACAACACTGTATTAAACAAGTCAGCACGCCTGCCCTAAAGTTCACAAACTGATAAAGAATTTAAAGCTTATCCAGCAACTAAAATCCTTTCCCCAACTGCTCAGCAAAAGCAGGTTCAGACAACCTCTGCCAGACCTCAATTGTTTTTGCAGTACTGTTATGTGAGAAGCCCTGGTATTTAAGCCCCAATGAGCTGTAAATTGATCCTGGCTGAGAAGAACAGAAACTTCCAGAAAGCTGCTCACAATACATGTAGAAAAGATAAATGAATATCCAGCTCCACTATGGATCCCGACACCACATCACAACCAACACTTATTAAACAAGTCAGCACTTCTGCCCTAAAGTCCACAGACTGATAAAGAATTTAAAGCTTATCCAGCAACTAAAATCCTTTCCTCAACTACTCAGCAAAGCAGATTCAGACAATCCTGCCAGACCCCGACTGTTTCTGCAGTGCAAAAGCAGGTTCAGACAACCTCTGCCAGACTCCAACTGTTCCTGCAGTCAAGAAAGCATTAGTGAAAGGGAACATTGTTTAACCAGGAGTAGCACACTAAGTCGAACCTTGTTTCCAGATGTGACCTGGGAGCACAAGAAAGTTAAGTGATTTTCTCAGGATTGCATATTATGCACCTAGGCAGCTGTGGGATTCAAACCCAGGTCTCCAGATCTACAGCTCAGAGCCTTAGCCCACTCGCGCCTATACTGCATCCTTAGTGTCTAAAATAGGTTACTCACTTGTAGCCGTTGTTCTAGGAGTGAACATAGTTCACATCTACACAACCCACCGACCTCCCCAGCAATTGCCACACAAATCCCTGCTTCCAGCATGCAAAGATCTGGCATCACTGGGTGGAGTTGGGGGATATATACCACCTGGGTGGTGGGAGGAGCTTAGCTTCAAGATATCTGATGAATAAGAAGTTCCAGTGGAACTGCCAGAGTGTGAATGTGAGCTGTATACCACTCCTAGAACAATGGCTACAGGTGAGTAACCTTTTTTAGACACTAAGGAGGTTATTCCACCTTTCGATTATATGCCTCTATGGGATAATCATTATATCCAGCTTGAGGGTAAACACTATACTGGGAACCCTGGCTCAGAAAGCATATTTGTATTATAAAGAATCTCTTTGACCCCATAGCAAAGATTCTTATATCCTTTTGTCAACTTCATCAGGAATTTATTGTTCCTTCCACAGACTTTTGGTGTTATTTACAAATTAGAAATGCATTGTCTCTACATTCAGACTCCTCTCTGCATTTGAAAAGTAGTCCAATCAATCCACTATTCAAGGGCTGGCAGTATAGACTAGAGGTTAAAGTAAAGAGCAGTGGAAGAGCTTGGTACCTGCAGAAATGGGTTTGATTCCTACAACCTCTACTTGCATACTGTGTGACTCTGAGCAAGTCACTTGACCACCCCAAAGCTCCCAGGTCGCCTCTGAAAACAGGCACTTGTGCCTAGTGGACCTTACCCAGTTAACAAAGACTAAATAAGTATGTGTCTCAGGTAGCAAAGGTACAGCAGGTTTAATTTATCAAAGCATGCTTAATCCGTATCCTGACATTATACAATCCAATAAAATGGAATGGGAAAATTAGATAAATGTTTCTATCTCCCCTTAAGAATGGCCATTTACCATGACTACTGCTAATAAAGGAAGTAGAGATACAAAAAGTAAAATTATACAAAAGGAGAGCCTGAAAAGATGGAAATGGACATCTCAAATACTCTGACAAAGGTCTGCTACCAGACTCCAAATATTGGAGATGTGATAACTTAACTCACATACTATAGTCATGCTCTACTGGAACAAGATTCTGCAGACTTGTTCTCAAATAATTTTTAAATGTTTAAACATATATTGCACTCCCCACCTAGAGTACTATTATGCGCCTTTCCTACAGACCTCAACATTCCCCGTATTCCACACAAAGAAAGACAGCATGGTCAAAATCACTCCATCATAATCGTGCAGATGGAAATTTTGCCTCAGACATTTCTTTCTTGATGGGGTTGTAATCCTGTCTACGTGCTTCTTTATTTCACATTATTTACCACACTGTGGATTAACCATACTGTCTTTGCACAGTTTTAACTTGTAACAAACATTCCAAAATGCCACCAGGACTAGCTTTGAATGCCCATTATTGTCATGAAGCAAAGATGTCAATTCTCATAACTAGAGATCAGCTATTTACAATCCTTTGACAGAATGGAAGGGTGCCTTAAGAGAAAGATTATCACACCTGGATATTTACAAGGTGGGTACATTTCAAATGAAATGGGATAAAAAAATTCTCATCTCATCTATGTAGGGTAGTAACTCACAAAAGTAATTAAACCCTATTATGTTTACCAGCTGTTACTCTAGGTAAAGTATAAACTGTGACTTATAATGGAACAAAAGAACAAGGTGCTGCATCAGTCTGTGGTCTGAAAAAAACATTAACATTAATGCACTGAAAATAGAAAATAGGAGTTAGAATCGGACAAGCTGACCATAGGTCTTCTTCAGGAATTATCTAAAGAGAAAAACAAAGTTAGTGGATAGGTAAGGAGAAATGAGGGATCCATATGTGAGGGAAGAAAATAGGGGGAGGCTCTAGGAGAAAACGTGATAATAGACAAGGTGAGTAAATAATCTGAGGAATAAAAAGGCATATAGTAGGAGTGAATCAGCTGGGAAGTCATCAAGTAGGGAGTAATTAACAGGGCCTAGTAAGAAGGCTGAAAGGTGAGATGTGTGGGGGTTGAAGGAGACAGAGAAGGAGACTTGTCACCTTTTAGTCTTCTTACTAGGCCCTGTTAATTGGTCCCCACTTGAGGACTCCCAGCTGATTCACTTCTACTATATGCCTTTTTATTCTCATCATCGCTTTTTGTTTTTCAGATTCTTTTCTTACTTGTCTATTATTGCCTTTCTCCTACAGCCTCCCTATTTTTCCCCACATGTATATCCCTTTATTTTTTCTTTATATAATTTCTGAAGAAGACCAATCATCGAAATGTTGATTCTAACTCTATTTTCTATTTTCAGTGTGCATTCATTATTACCATTTTGTTTTGTTACGTATGACTATTTATTGATTTGGTAGCGGCACTAATTTGGTAGCGGCGCAGGAAGCGGGAATGGGGGGACAACTTCACTGATCACTCAGTTGTGCAGCAGGCTGTATTTGTTCTGGGTTTATTGACTGGGCAGCGGGCTCAGTGGGTGAAATCGCGGGGCAGGGGGTTCAGCAGGAGTAATCATGACTGCAGAGGGAAGAACGTGAGCACAAAGCAACTGGACCCTGTAACAACATGGTGGAGCTTGACAGGAGCACACAGTGGGATATTGGCTCCACAACAGGGAGAAGGGAAGTGATTTTATTTTTATGTAAACTGCTGTTGATGGGCAAGGTACTGGGGCTCCTAAATGAAAACCATATCGTGAGGGACTGATGGTTTTCTGGGGATGGGTGCTGTCCTCTGTTGGGGGACTGGATTACTATTAAGGGCCAAAGTGCTGCAGTTCAGTTTATAAACCAAATAAACAAAAAAGGTAATCTCATTGTGTTGTACTCATTTTTCTGTTCTGAGCACTGTCCTTTGTTGAGGGATAGAAGAGGCTGGGAAGAGGTGAGGAAAGGGGCTGAGTTGAACACTTGTGAAAGGGGCTGATTGACTGACACAGGAATCAGAGGGAAAGGGTCTGATTGACTCACATGGGAGTCGGGGTGAAAGGGGCTGATTGAGTCACATGGGAGTCGGGGTGAAAGGGGCTGATTGACTCACACGGGAGTCAGGGTGAAAGGGGCTGACTGACACTTGGGAGTCGGGGTAAAAGGGGCTAATTGACTCACACGGGGATCGGGGTAGACCCAACCCACTCTCCCCCATCCCTCTCACCCCAGGCTCCTCCACACTTATAAGGGAAGGGCTGTGCTATGATTGATGGAGTGCACAACCGGGTGCACTCACTCATGGGCCATACTCATAACTCATCCCTGTGATTCAGAGGGAGTATGAAGACAATTAGAACAAAGGTAATAGTCCTATAAGTGGACATTGATAGCTATCAGCAGGGAAGGGGGCAGTGAGATTGTACATTAACATGGACATGCCTAGAAGTATGGAAGGGCCTAGGGGATATGGCAGGCAACACTAGCTGTGGGCACAAGGGGGAGCTGGAGGGCTGGTAGGGTGACATGGAGAGCGGGTGAGTGCTAGGCATGCAGATAACTTGAGCAGCTTAGAGGTGAGATTGGTTGGTTAAGGGCGGAGATAAGGAAAGGGATGGAGGCAGCGAGGGGGTACCATCCGGGACCTGGGGAACACAGGAGAGCCCTGAGGTTAGCAGACATACCAAACTGAGGAGAGAGAAGGGAGGGTAAGGAGCCAATATTGCCCCAAACTCAGGAACCTAGGGAAACTTGAACTGGGATTCAAAGAGGATAGGGAATGGGGCAGGGATGGCAAAGAACCAGCAGTAAAAGTAAGTCTCGGTACAGTGTGCCAGGGATAGCTCTGAGCAGTGTACAGGGGTCAAATATAGGGTACTCAGTGCTGGCTACACTGGAAGATATGGAGGAGAGGAAGGTGGATGGGGTGGTGAAAGGAAGGGGGATACTGACAACCCGAGGGCGGACGGAAGGGAATAGGGATGCATCAGGTAATGGGAAAGGGAAATGGCTAGGACAGTGGGAGGGGGACTGAGCTGGGGAGGGACCAAAGCTGGGGAGGGGAGATAAGCAGGTGGTCAGCAGTGTTAGGAAGAAGAGAAATGAAGTAGGAAAGCAGTAGGGGAGAGGTATGTGGGCAGGCTTAAGGAACACAGTGGAGGGGCAGTGGGGCAAGGGAAGTAGATGGGGAAAGGCAGGTGGGCAGTGGGCAACAAGGGTAAGGATAGAGGGGAAGGAGTCAGAACTGGGCCAGGAAATGATAAAAGGCTGGGGCAGAAGCCTGGGGGTCTTAGTTCTGGGTGACTCAATACTTAAAGAAGTGAGATGGGAAGTAAAGGAGAAAGGCATAGTCGCGATATGGGTGGAGTGCATGCCAGGAATTGACAGCGATAGGGTGGGGCAATTTATTCTATATGCAAAGAGGGTAGGCAAAGCCCCATGCTAGTGATGCAATTGGACAAATGATTTAGAGGGAAACACAGTCAAGGAGGTACAGGAGAGATTTATGGAGCTGAGGAAGATGTGTAAGGAGGTAGGGCGCTCAGCAGCTTTCTCGGAAGTACTCCCAGTACCCACGGCAAGTGCTATGAGGAAACTGAGAATTGAGGAGTTTAACACTTGGCTGGGAGCATGGTGTCACGCAAAGGGGAATGGGCTGGTGGGGGGATGGGGTAGAACTTGGGACAGCAGCATCCTGTATGCCCAGGACAGGTTGCACTTGAGCAAGGAGGGCTCGGGGTGTTAAAGCGTGAACTGGGAATACATAGCAACTAAGGTGGATTTAACTAGATGTAGGGGGAAGCAAGGGTAGAACTCAAACAAGGTCTCCAAAACAGGGAGCTAATCAGGCATACCCCCCATACCAGTAGGGAAGGAACAAAGGAGGGTTCATACAGGGTTGATATTAATAGTGTTCATAAGGGGAGGATGGATGGGAAGGGATCATATTGGAGGGTAGTCTCCCTAAATGCAAGGAGCCTGGGGAACAAAATGGCAGAGTTGCAGGCTCTCATGGTGGAGGAGGAGGAGGAGGAGGTGGACATAGCTGCCATCACCAAAACTTGGGCCACCCAATACCAGAACTGGGATATGGTGATCCCAGGGTACAGGATATACTGTAGGATAGAGAAAAGGAAAGGGTGGGGTGGCAATCTATGTGAAGGAGGGTATATGTACCAGGAGGAGGGGAGGAGGTAGAACAGAGGCATTATAGATACAATTCCGTGATTTGAGAAACAGGTCACTTAGATGGGGTGGTGTATCGGCCACCATCTCAGGCAGATGAATTGGACAGGGAACTAGCGAGCAGTTAAGGAGGATCAGAGGAAAGGGGAACATCGTGATCAGGGGGACTTAATTCACCGGGAGGGATTGGGCATCCCAGCCACCCTAGTGCAAGGGAGCAGGTCCTCCTTGAGGCCTTCCAAGACAGTTTCTTAGTACAGATGGTAAACAAGCCAACCAGGTTAGGCAACACCTAGACCTAATGCTGTCTAATGGGAATTTGTCAGAGAGCTAGGGCTGGAAGATCCGCTGGCAGGGAGCAACCACCATGCAGTGTGGTTCCTTGTCACAATGGGTAAGGAGGCTGTGGGAACAGGGACCAGGGTGTTGGACTTTAGGCGGGCTGACTTTGGGAAGATGTGGGAATTAGTGTCCGGGCACCTAACCAAACTCCAACCACACATGGATGCTAACCAGAAATGGGGGGTTATAAAGCAGGGGCTCATGGAAGCCACTAGATCCTGTACCAAGTCACAAAGCAAAACGGTTAGGGCCAGGAAACCAAGTTGGTTAAGCGGGGAGGTGTTGGATAAGGTGAGAGAAAAAAGGGCAGCCATCAGGAGATTCAAGAGAACCAGGCAGGAGGAAGATAGAGAGAAGTACCTGAAGAAATCAAGGTAGGTGACCAGAGCAGTTAGGGTAGCCAAGGCTTCCTGAGAACTCAGGTTAGCATAGGACATCAAGGATGGAGAGAAGGACTTCTTCAGGTACATAAGGGAGAGGAGGATCTGAAAAGATCAGCTAGTAAGGATCAGGAAGAATGGGGGGGTGGGCAGAAAAAGGAGCTGAGCAGGCGGAAGCCCTGAATGAATACTTCTGCTCTGTATTTACAAAGGAGAAGGATGGGTCACTGCCCCAGGGGTTGGGAGGTAGGCACAGGGAGGAGGGGTGACAGATAAGATAATCACAGTGGACAGGGTGCTAGAAGGGTTAAGGGCACTGAAAGTGGATAAGGTGCTAGGACCAGATGACATACATTCCTGGGTACTGAAGGAATTGGCAGAGGTCCTGGCAAAGCCACTAGCAGATTTGTTCAATACCTCTCTGGAAACAGAGGACGTACCACTCGACTGGAGGATGGCTCACATGGTGCCCCTCCACAAATGTGGACCCAAGGATGAGCCAGGCAACTATAGACTGGTATCCTCACATCCATTGTGGGAAAGTTAATGAGACAATCTTGAAGGAGAGGTTGGTAACATTTCTGGAAGGTAATGGACTCCAGGATGGAAAGCAGCATGGTTTTGTCTGGCTGATCCTGCCAGACAAACCTGGTTGACTATTATGACTGGGTGACTACAGAACTGGACAAGGACCATGCAGTAGATGTCCTGTATCTAGATTTCAGTGAGGCATTCTATTCAGTGCCACATGGGAGGCTGGTTAGTAAGGTAGAATATCAGGGAACAGGGAAAAAGATGGTGAACTGGATCAGAAACTGGCTGCAGGGGAGGCAACAGAGGGTTGTGGTGGTGGTGGTGGGCCTTTCATCATCAAGGGCTGTTACAAGTGGGTACCACAGGCCTTGGTACTGGGCCCAGTGTTGTTCAGCATATTCATCGCCGACATCTCACATGGCATTAAGAACAGGATTAGTCTTTTAGTAGATGACAACAAAATCGGTGCAGTGGTAGATGACACAGGAGGGTGGCAAGGGCTGCAGGATGATATGGCTAAACTTCGAGGATTGGTCAGAGCGCATGGCAGCTGGGGTTCAATGCTAAGAGGTGCAAGGTCATGCACTTCAGAGCAAGGAACATGAGGAGGAGTTATCAGTTGGGGGGGAGCAACTAGCCACTACAGAGGAGGAGAAAGATCTTGGGGTGATGATAACAGGGCAAATGAACCACTCAGTACAGTGCAGAAAAGCAGCAGCTAAGGCCAACAAGATGTTGGGGTGTATTGCTAGGGGTATTACCTCCAGGAGGAGGGAGGTGATTCTGCCACTGTACAGGTCATTGGTGAGACTGCACCTAGAGTACTGCATGCAGTACTGGTGCCTGTATTTGAGGAAGGATATTAGATTACTGGAGGGGTCCAGTGCAAGGCAACAAGGATGATCCAGGATTGGAGGACAAGCCCTATGAGGGGAGGCAGAGGGAGCTGAATATGTACTCCCTGGAGGAGAGGAGGGATATAACTGAGACCTTTAAATACATGAAGGGTATAAACAAGGCCTCGTATGGAGGGATTTTAAGTTGAGGGAGGGAGGGACATGAGGGGCATGGGCTGAGATTGGAGGAGGGAGATTCAGGGAGAGAAATGAGGAGGCACTATTTCACGGAAAGGGTAGTGTCTATGGAACCTGCTGTCCGAAGAGGTGGTGTCCTGTAAGACTGTGGAAGCTTCAAAAGCGGATGGGATAAAATGAGGGGAGAGTCACTGTGGGGAGGGTGCAGAGGAGGGCAGCTACAATGTAATGAACTGCTAGCTGCACATTAGAGCAGACTTGATAGACCGTATGGCCTGTATCTGTTGGCAGTTTGTATGGTTCACATATTGTTACAAATATACCAACTTAGTTTATAGTTTTCTTATAATTACATAATATTTCTAAGGTTTGTTTATATTATTGTTTAGAAGATTGTTGGTTTATTAGAGTTCATAGAGAATTATTAAAATAATAAGTTTAGTTCAAATGTTTCAAGGATTCAGTTAAAGTAGGACCTTTGTTTTATTAAACATACTGTGGCGATATGTTCTATAGTATTCTGGTTTGTCCTATTTAGTTTATAATAGATTTCTAACATACTTTAAAAAACATATTTTAAGTGAGTACGTTACATACAGTACATAGAGGCATGGATATTCAGACTGCGCCAGGCAACAGCAAGTGGGGCAAGCAGCGCAGCGAGCTGCGCCCGGGCCAGAACAGGGTGATATTTAAAGGTGATGCACCATGGTGCATTACCATTGAATATGGCACAGAATGCGATGTCACATGTACAATGTGCCAGCGCATCACACAGACAGGGAGGACCAGGAATGCACCAGCACAAATGCAGTTGCACTCAGGCGCATCACCCGCGATATACAGAAGCGGGTATGCAAATGGGGCCATAACA
This sequence comes from Neoceratodus forsteri, assembly GCA_016271365.2. Classification (NCBI taxonomy): domain Eukaryota; kingdom Metazoa; phylum Chordata; order Ceratodontiformes; family Ceratodontidae; genus Neoceratodus; species Neoceratodus forsteri. Next base: position 1,398,812,695 of record CM028131.1, on the reverse strand, counting down.
TATGTATGGTGCAAAAGGGCCATTTGCATGTCATTATGGCCCCATTTTCATGCACTGCACAGGGGTGCCCGCAAAATGTACCTGGCGCCTGGCGCGGAGTTGCCCGCAGCAGGCGCTGTCCCTGGTGCACTAGTTCCCCCCCCATGCCCAAACACAGGCCCTCAGAGTTGAATAGGCAACCAGGTGGTCCAGTGGTATCCCTCCCTCTGACATGCCCGATCGTGGGCATCTGTATGTACAATAGCACCCAGTGTGCTAGTGTCTCCCACCTCCATTCCCCCATCATGGGTATGTGACATATATATATATATATATATATATATATATCATATAACCTGGTGGACCTCCTCCCATCCCACCCAGCGGACCCCAGCCACCCAGCTCCCCACTGTCATCGGTGGGTGGCAGCAATCCGCCCGCATACCACGACGGTCACTTGCCGAATGACAGCGCATGTATGCGTTGTACACCCATTGGTCCACAGTGTGGACCAATGGGCATACAGACCAAACTGTACTACTCAGGCACGAATATGTGAATGAATGCTTCAGTCACATAACCATGCCCGTGTAGTGTAGTATGAGTCTGTATGCCCATTGGTCCACACTGTAGACCAATGGGCATACAGCACATACTGTATGCTGTCATTCGGCAGGCGGATGGGCACTAGATGGGCAGAGTGCTGCCACCTGCTGATGACGGGGGGAGCTGGGTGGGTCCTCTGTGGGTGATGGGAGGGGTCCACTGGGCCACCAGGGTGGCGAGCTCATGTCACATGCCCGTGATCGGGCATGTCAGAGGAGGGGAAACCACTAGACCACCAGGTACTGTATGTGATAGTATTGATGCCCGCGATCGAGCATGGTGGGGGATCTACTGGACCACCGGGAGGGTGAGGGTGTTTATGACAGTGTCCTGTTGGCAGGTGACCACCCACGGCTGGTGGATGCTGTGTTGTGCCCTGCAATGCAGCAGTCTGCCTGTGGGTGGCCAGGGTTTGTTCCTACTTTTTATGTGCTCAATATTGCGCCCCCGTATGCGGTGCACATCAGAGTTGTGCCAGCACATGCTGCCACACATCCAGGGGTGAATATCGGGATGTGCTGCATATGCATACCGTAGGCACGCCCCCTGCATTTGCACCACATACATTACCAATGGGCCTAGCACATCGGGATTTGCACCGTGCAACTTATCCCTTTGAATATCATGCCAGGGCGCATTGTGGGGTTGTGCATGGCGCAACCCCTTTGAATATTTGGGCCAATGAGTTTACTAAGTTTAATCTTTACTATTGTATATATTTAGTTGTATTCTAATTGTTCTTCCAAGTTTAAAAATTAAAAGGTTAAAGATGTTTTGCTCACCCATATCAACATGTCTGTAACAGTATTTCTTTTTTATTTGTTGTGTATGGATGCTGTTTTCTATTTCTCAATAAAAATGTTTAAATACAAAAATCCTGTTTCCTAAACAACGCCAATCCATGTTTTACTCTTTTTTCTGTGTGTGGATTTGGTGCTTGTGAAAGGTGCTGGATTGACAGCACTGGCACTTCAAGTCCTCTGTTTATCCACACGACAGGTACAGCATGGGTAATCACAGTGCCAAACTTCCCTATGCTGTCCTGCAGGTGTGTCTCAACACTGCCATGAAGGAATCACCACGTAGGTGAGAGGGTAGCTCAGACCCCATCCCCATTTAATCCTTGGCCTCTTGAGAGACTGCCAACAGCAGTGCCAATTAGTGCCAGTTCTGTTGGTGGTTTTGTGATGTGCACACCTGCCTACGGGGAACTGGACTATAACCAGCACAACTCATTCCACATAAGCCACTGAACAGCCCTCTGGTGTTAATGGCTTTCAACCACTGCCAAATTGTGCTGGATTTGAACCCATGACCTAGAGGTGAAAGACTCCTTAACCTACTACCAATTCACTGAGCCATTTTTTAGCACAATAACCCACACTAGGGTGTGCTGTAATGCTGACTCACTGAACATTTCCAGAAGTGAAGGCCAGGCATATTTAGTATTCCTGTACATCATGGGTGGGATTTTCATAGCGCTGGACGCAGCCCTTGTGTCTGTGCCTTGAACGTATGCTATGTCCACGCAAATGCATCAGGATGTGTGTGTGTCCTTTTCATATATCCTAACACATTTGTGACATTATACTTTGTTTGCAGCTTTTTGTCAGCAACTGTGGTACTCACATTCCTTATCTGATGCAACCACGGTATTTCCACTCATAAAGTTAGACCAACTTTTGTGGTCTAACTTTTGTGAAGGAAGTGTACAATTGCATCCAGAAATGGCTGCAATTTTGAAAATCCCCACCAGTTGTTCTGGGTTATTATTTAGATGTTACTTGTTTTACCAAGGTATAATCTGACATTTTCCAGCATTATTTATTTATTTATTTCAACATTTCTGCCAGGAAAGACTAACAGTTCACTTCCACATGTATCCTGGGGGGAGAGGGAGGGAGGAAACAATACAAAAAGTCCAGGAATAAACAAAATGCAACAGTGTGCAAGAGTGATAAAAAAAAATATTACAGTTTAACAGTCTCAATATTCTGGCAGGTAGACCAATGCACCCCAGACTCAAATGTGCACGTACAACGCACAATGTACAGGTGCAATAAATTACTGGGTGCAAACACAGGATTTGAAGTGGATAGACCTCATTTGTCATTTATTCCCCTCTTTCCTTAATTGTCCAGGTCATTTGAAAACTCGCTGGTTTCCTCATGTGAGCTTACTGTCATCTGTACATTTATAGAAAAACAAACCCCGCTGTTCATGCTACCACTTCCTCTAGGCCACTTAGGAACATGTAAGCAACATAACCCACAACAGTGTGTGTGCCAATGTTAAACTGATGCTCTTCCAACACCTCACGCCTACTCAACTCTGGAAAGTGTATCAGGTCAGCCATCACATCGCCTGCACGTACTTGATGCCATCAGAAAGGATGTCTTGTTACTATCTGTCATCTACCATCCAATTAATACATTTCTTGTGATACCATACTCTTTCATTGTCATATATAGCATTGAATCAAATGCATTACTATAGCCCAGATACATAACATCCACAGTTTCCCATCACTGTGTTTCTTACATGCTTCCTCACAGAATTAAATCTTAAAGCAGCTATATTTGTTGGCAAAAATTTCTAGTTCTTTTTTACCAATAATGTCTTTCTGACAGTCTTAGATTCATCATGGGTGTATTATTAATTCCCCATGATATTTTAAAACTAGTTTCATTTCTAGTTGTAGAATTAATGACCGTCAGTAGATATGATGGACACCAGCAATTTTAAAAATCCCAGCCTTTGAGGTGACCTTTTACCTGTACAGACTAAATTATACTGTAGATGTACTAGACTGAGGCTAGCACACATTTCTGATGGTAAGCAATGCAGCACTGCAAACAAATGTTTAGTCCAACCATGGTGGGTGCAGCAAGAGGGCAGGAACTTCAAAAAACTTCAAAACCACATATCTATGTGTAAGAATGAAATAAAAGTAAAAGAAAATAGTTATTTTTTTAGTTTGTAAAAACGACTGATTATATATCTAGAAAGAAAGTTTTTTTATCAGTATTGCTGGTTCAAATTTGTGCAGCACACATTTTTTGTTTGACATAATTAGTGGTGTCATGATATGAAAATGTTCACGGTATTGTAACCTTTAACAAATTATCAAGGTCATTGTATTATCGTGATAGTACAGTATCTGGTTTGTGTTTTGTGTGAGGGGCCCCCTAAACTCTAAATTGTGGCCAAAAAATAGTGTAGTAGACTGACAAACTGAATGTTTCACACTTTATCATGAAACGTCATGGTATAGCATGAAAAATAGTCATCACAAAATAGGAAAGCAGTCATGGTATCAGTAACGTCCACTAAAATTACTGTAGTTATCATGAAACAGTTATTGTGACATCCCTAGGCATATCCATATGCAGTCCATTCAGGTCGGAGGCATGCTGTCTGCCCCTGTCCCCATTCAGACTGGAGTCCCACAGGGCTCTGTCCTAGACCCCAGCCTATATTCCATTTTCTTAAATGATCTCCTCTCTGCTTGTGTCAACTCGTACATATACATGTATGCAGATGACATAGTCATCTTCAGCTCTGGCCCCTCCACAGCCTCTGTGGAACTCCTACTCCAACATGATTTCAATAGGGTGCTGCTGCTCTGGTTCCAGGCCAACCAGCTTAAGGTCAACACTAAAAAGACAGTGTCTATGACCTTTGGAACCAGACAAAAACTGACCAGGCTTTTGAGACTTCTGGTCTTCTAGTCACTGGATGGCTCCCTCTTGATGCGCCCCATCATTCAAGTAGCTCGGCATGTGACTGGATTCCAAGCTTGACTACTCCCACACTGATGCTATCCATGTGAAACTCTGCCCCAAGCTTGGAGCTCTGTACCTAAAGAAAGACTGTCTTTCCCTCCCGGTCTGCTGTGAGCTAATTATCAAAATGGTGCTCCCAACCTTTGACTATGCTGATATGGTCTACAGGACTTCCCCCTCCACTTCCCTTGCCAGTCTGGATACCCTCTGAAATACCTTTTGTCGCTTTGCAACTAACTCCCTCCATGTGCACACCACTGTTCCCATCACTGATCCATCTACTCTACCCTCTCCATCCTCCCACTACAATCACGTTACCAGCTACACAATACTGTCTTCATTTCCAAGTACTGGTTTGGCTCTCTGCTATCCTATCTACCCTCTCTCCTATCCCTCTAGCTCCATGATCCCTTTGCTCAAGAGGCCAGCGCACCTTCTCCACTCTTCATCCTCATTCCTCTGCTGAATAATCTGCCTCTCCTTTGCCTACCACTTCTCTGGAACCAGTTTCCTCATGCCATCCGTCACCCCTCCTCCTCTATAGGAAGCCCCACATCAGCTACAACTTCTTTTAACTACACTGCACCTGTTTTGACATCACCAAATCGTACTTGCTCTAGATGTTATGTACCTCATTGTTACTTTGCACTTTATTCTGGATGCCTGTTTGCATCATCACTGTACTTTATCAAATTATCTGTAATTTGTCATCATTGTATTTATTCTACTGTATGCTCTTCACAATTGTTACCCTTGCCTAGGTCGCACTCTGGAAAAGAGCTGTAGGCTCAGTGTGTTCTTTGGTCACCAGTTCTTAAATAAATAAATAGATAACTAGTGTCTAGAGGCTAAGGCTCTGCTGGCTTGCCTGTAACATCTAGACATGCATCCTGAAGTCCTATACTTATACAGAGCAAACATTCTAGGGGCATTTATCGCCTAATCATACACAGCTGTAACTCACGGCAGATGCCACGGCAATCCTTGGTCCTTTCCGATTCCCATGTTTTTACAGGCTGCAGCAATCACACGAATGGGTTTGAAGTGCTCTGTTTCATCAGAATCATGCATTGTTGGAGGGGTGGGGAAAAAGTCTATTTCACTCTGCTGGATAAACTCAAAAGTCTGTTTCACTTTCCTTTATAAACTCAAAAAGTATGTGTGTCCATGCTGGATAAACTCAAAAATTCTGTTTCTCCATGCTAGATAAACTCAAGAAGTCTGTTTCTCCATGCTGGATAAACTCAAGAAGCCTGTTTCTCCATGCTGGATAGACTCAAAATGCTAGTCCTTCTGGATTTATTTTCTCCTTTCTCAATGAATCAGTGAGCACACAGTAAGGAAGGAGATAGCAGTTCAATAGTCGGCAGGCTACTGGCTGTTATTACTCTGCCAGCTGGCTGGTTGCGTAATATACAAACATACTACAATGAGGGATTGAGATTGTACAATGGGGCTTGCATAACAGGAAAAACTACTGGCATGTCTTTAATCTGGAGGGAGGAAAGATTGGTCCTGCCTCTTTTCTACTCCATCCTATGACAAAGACACACACACACACTGATCCCTGCAGTTCATTCCTTTTGAAAAATGCACCCAGGGCAGCCCAGCTAAAATTCATTATCCCATTTTCTTTGGCTCCTGCTTTTACCATTTTACTGCTTGGTGACCTGAAGTACTGAGAGGATAAGTGACTTGCTCAGGGTTACACAGCGTGCATGACTGTGGTAGGATTTGAACTCAAGTCTCCTGGTTCTAATACTTGTTCTCTATTCACTAGACCACACTGTCTTCTTCTGTTAATTTATTGGTAAAGTAAGCAAAAATCCTATTGTTACCAGCCAGCAACAGTACAATTTTATAGAATGCCAACTTCTTCTTCAGTTCTTTTTATCCCCCACCTGTTTTTGGGCCACTTACCAGGACCTCATTCATCTGCTACTGGTGCCTTCTCCCAGCCTGCAGAGCCACTCCAGTTGGTACCCCCTGGAACTTTGGGCAACCTGCGACACACCAAGATAGGCCTTCCTGGGATTGCCACCCCCCGAGCTGGGGTCTGCCTTCTGTGCCATGGTGGTACACCGTCCACTTATCTGGTCCCTCTGGATGACATAGGTCTTCCCCGCACTGAGCAGGGGCCAAACATGAGCTGGCTTGCTGTGGCTGTGAGAGGCAGCCAGGACATCATCTGCCCAGTAGTGCCCTTTTTCCTCCTTGACCCAGAGGAACTGCCCGCAGCGATGCTCCTAGGCACGCTGTACACACTTCTGCACACAGTGTGCTGGCATCAGTCACTCCCCAAGGCACACTTATATCCAGCCTGCACCCAATGTAAGTAAACCACCAGGCACGCTTCCTCTACCCCACCCCACCCACCTGGAAGAGATCTGTTCCGAGATGCTCAATCCTCCTTCCCTGGCCGGGCCCTTAGATGCCCCAGACTCGCCCCTGAACCTGAGTTGCTGGTGTCCCAAGTGGTAGTGATACTGCTGCTTTGAGGATTGGCCCATAGAATGATAGTTGGAGGAGCCCAAATGGGGAATATGGCCTAAAGGATAAAACAGTGATTAAAAGAAAATGGTCAGAGGCTTCCATCTTTGTTGCAGGTCAACACTGATTACAAAACTAATAACTGTTTTTATAATGGCGGCATTAATTAAAACTACCCAAAAAAAAAACCTGTCTTAAAAATGTCAGTAAAACACTGCTGCCCCAGAAAATGCAGTATGAGGTGTTTCTTTGCTGAGCGATCCATAGATGGCATAGGACATAAAAAGACTATGGCCTTATACTCACTGGGCTTCTTAAAATGTGTTAACATCCTTAAAACATTTTAAGAAGCCAGATCAAGGTTTGCATCTGTACTTAACACAATTTGAAACCATGTTTCAAAACTGTGTTTAAGCCCTGCAATGGACTTGGGGCCCGACTCTCAAAGTCCTGCGTCCGAAGCAAGGTGCATGCACCAAACAGATATGGTGCAAGGTGCACCTTGCATCCAGGGCTGCCTCCACACAATTCACAAAGGTGGCCTGCATCGACCACAGGCCACCTGCCCCAAACAGGTCCTGCGCCAGCCCTGTGCCCTGCACAGTGCTGCAACACGGCGCTAGGTGGACTGCGCCAATGCAAGCTGCAGCCTGCTATTCTCAGACAGCACCCAGTGGGAGATATTGTAAGTGCCCTTAGACCAGCCAGGGCTGGTGTAGTGGGACTTAGAATATATCCCACTGGGGCAGTCATCCTATGTGCCACTGTATGCTGCGGTTGCCCCCCGGTTCACCAATGGTGCCCCATCCTGCCAGGTACCGTCACCCATCCCCAATGCCACCACCCCATCCACAATACTGCCCGGCTGCCTGTATGTGGCATAGGCATGTGCTCCCGATCACTGCAGTGCCCACTACATGGTGGTCTAGTGGAACCCACCTCTTGGTGCCCGGCCAGCTGTCGACTGTGCTCTGCATCGGCACCATACTGTACATATGCAAACAGTGTCTAAGACTGGTGGCAGTCACTGTGCACATGTGTATAATAGGCACCATTTCCCATGCTGCACCGGGCTTGTGATGGACACCTCCCATGCACCAGGTGTTCGCCGCAAGGGACGGTATGCCGCAAGTGTGGGGACTTAAACACCGACACCCCTCCTGTACCTGAATCCGGTGCAGGGTCTCTGGCGCATGGGGCTTTGGCACAGGTTGCCGTTTGCCACAGCTTGCGCTGAACGCAGCCCCATTCGAGAATCGGGCCCTTGGTCTCAAGTCCATTTCTAAAAACAGTTTAAGTGCAAGCATGGTTTACCTGGCAATATGGATGTGCATCTGTTCCGGGTTTCCGACTATTACCTGTATTACCCCAAAATGCTCTGGGGTACAGTATCCCACAATACCTGGTCTGACCATGTATGTTCACTACTTCAACAGGAAGCACATGCTGGTGAGTGTCAGCAAGTGCACTGCAGCTGTCTGACAGAACTGTGACACGAATAAACGTCTGAATAGCATTTTTACAGACAGTCAAAAACTAGTTCAAAACAACCAAACAGCTTTATTCCAGGCCAGTTCCAACAGGATAACATCTGCCAGCTGCTTAATGTCATTATGACACAGAAATAGATGAGAACCTTCCAGCCTGCCATTAGTATGAATACTGAGAAGGCCTTTGATAAGGTAGAGTAGCTCTTCTTAGCACAAATACTATGTAAATGCAGGCCTGGGAGATAACTTTGTGAGAGCAGTGGAATGATTGGCACCTGACAGGGCTGCCCCGCTCCCCACTTTTATTTGCCCTATGCCTGGAGCTGTTAGCTATGGACATCAGGTTGAGCCAAGACACCAGGGAGTTATGGCGGGAAGACGCAAGCAAAAATTAGCTTTATATGCAGATAATTCCCTTTGTTTACTGGGGGACCCTAATCACTCTAGGGTTGCCACCTTTGGATGGGGCAAAAACCGGATCCTAAGCTCCGCCCCTAGCCCCACCCCTTTTCATGACTCTTCATGCATTGTTCCTCCTAGAAGGCCATTTGTTATATCAATAAAAGACAACACTTAAAGCAGCAGTTCAACAAAAATGTTACGATACTGTACTGTACCTGTTAAAGTTACTTTCCTAGGTTCTTCCTAGTCATCCATTTACTTATGTATGTATTTATTTATTGACATTGGTTTACCAAATAAACATACAGAGATAAAAGAAATATCATTTACAGATATGATCTGGGGGGAGACAAGGGAAATCCTGGAAATGGCATACAGCAGTATACATGGTATATAATGATACATAAGAAATTGCTTCCTGTAATGTGTACTTTACATCTTTTTCTGTCTCCATTCCCTGTTCATGTTCACAGTACTACTTCAAAGCCAAAGAACTGACCATAGCTTTTTCTTGTGGAAAAAAAAATAATTTAAAACATTTAAAAATGCCTAAATTCTGTTAGAGACGAAAATATTTACCAGCAAATGAAAGTGGATGAGAACTGGCTCTGTTACTGTTACAAAAGGTGGGGGCAGCTGTGCTGCTATGCCACTTTAAGATGTAGTGGAAAATACTAGGTTAAGTAAGTGCTAATGGTGTTAATGGACATACCTTACACCTCCCAGGCTGACTGCTTTCACAAACAAAGGGCTATATTGACAACATAACTTGTCTGTAAACTGGACATGTAGCTGAAACAATGAATAATATGACAACATTTGTTTCAAAAGTATGTGAGCACTCAAAATGGCTCAAAAACCTGATCAGCACAGAGCAAAACCGGATTACCTGATAAGGACCATGAAAACCTGATCACCAGGTAAAAAACCTGACAGGTGGCAACCCTAATCACTCCCCTTCCACACCTCTTACAGATACTGCACACTTGCCGTTAAAAATTAAGCAGACCAAATCAGAGACAATGATACTGAATGGCAGCCCCCAGGATTTAAAACTTCCTACTCTTTGCTTGGCACCATGTCGAACAGTTTCGCTATCTAGGTATCCGGTCTCAGTGGAGGTCTCAAAGCTTTCACCCAACAACTACCAGAAGCTATTTGAAACCTTTACAGTTGATCTGGCATGTTGGAAACTCCTCCTATTAACACTATATGGCAGGCTTCATGTCGCAACAATGAACATACTTCCCTAAATACTAACACTAATACTATTATTGTTCCATACCTGCCGATTCCAGTTCCACACTCATTCTGGAACATCTTTCTTAAAGAAATCTCTAAATTTCTATGGTTGGCAAAATGTTCAAGAATATCACAACAGATTCTGAAATTACCCACATAAAAATGTGGATTGGGCTTCCAGTTTTAAAACATACTATTTAGCAGCACAAGCAGCCTTTCTTGGTACTTGGCCAAACAAAGACTTGACTCAGGATGGCGTAACCAATAAGGCCTCTTTACCTAGACTGCTCCTTTGAACCACACCCACAGCAGTACTCCCAGGAGACCAGTGGTCAAACACACAGAATCTTTACAAAGGCACAGACTAACATGGATTCCCAATTAACTGGGAGCACTCATCTTGATCTGCCACCATGACTAGACATAGGCTATATATATATATATATATATATATATATATATGTAGATGCCTATTCACGAAGGGCAGCATGACATGCGGGTGCACGATGTGAGGGTGTGCAGCTACTAGCCACATAGAGCATCATGCAGATGCGGCATGCATGAAGAGGCATGCAACACCCCCAACAAGCGGGGACATTGCCACTAGAGGCACACAGCAACACGCTGGGGTGGTCCTGAGGCAGTGCGGAGGCAACAGAATGCCCCTTGACCCCGCCATGTATGGTGAGATGGAACCACAACATGTCCACACTATGCAGAGTGCAGAACAGGAATGTCTGTGGAAGACACGCCAATGAACCGTGGTCTGGAGCAGCAGGCAGCCCCTGCACCACCACTGCCCACACCCACCACAGGGAGTGGCACACCAGCCAGCAGCAGCAATAGGTGGCAACAGTCCACCAACTTCACCGTGCACAGGTGGCGATACTGGTGATGGTCATATGGCAGCACTACGATGTACTGTACAGGAGATGGTCCATGTCAACCTGTGTGGAGACAAAGGCCTGGACATGGCTGGACCTGCAGGTGGTGATCAACACCATGGGACCAGAGGCCCACACACCTGCCGTGATCAAGCACAAGTGGCGGGACCTCCGGTCACAGGTGAAGAAGGAGGTCAGAAGGGCATGACAGTCACAGGACACCACAGGCAGAGGCCCACCACCACCAGACCCACCCCTCACGCCCATAGAGAAACTTGTTGTGCACACCATCAGCAAAATACTGACGGACAGCAAGCCTGATGGGTTTGATAGCATGCCAGGTGAGCAAGACGCATGGGGGCACACAAAGCACCAGCCCCGTACAGCACGTACGCAACTGGATCTGACCACCTGTGTAAATTCCACCCACAGTGCAAGATGAGGATAGTGGCGATGAGGATCCCTCAGGTGTCCATTGAGGTGGAACGCAGATGTCAGCAGGCGATGGTAGTGTGGCACCTGAAGTGCCATGTGCCAAGGTGTATGGACAGCTGTGCTAAATGCTGTGTTTTCCGCCAGGTCACAGCAGCAGGACATGGAGAGCACACAGGAGGGTGCTGCTCAGCCATCTGCACAGCCCTCCAATGACCAGCATGTGACACGCCACAGGACCATGACCAACAGCACCAGAGGACCGGGCGCAGCAGGGACACGCCCACCAGACATACGCCACAGTGGAGGGACAGACAAAAGAGGCCATGGAGTCGGACAGACACCACACACCTGCGTCCGAAGACAGCAGTGACACAGAGGCTGGATGACAGGATGACAGCACTGTAGTCACTGTGGAGACTGGCACACCATCCAGAACCCCCTCAGTGTAGGAGAATGACAGATTGGCCTCAGAAGGTCCATGCCAAACAGCGCCAGGCTCCCTGCTGGCCAACTACTACCATGACTTGCAGAGGCTAGAGCAGGAGCACCTGTAGGCAATGAGGGACAGTACAGAGACTGTGGGGCAGCTCACGGAGATGGTCATGGAGGCGATATGTTTCCAGGAGCACCTGACCACTCACATGGCAGCTGGGATCAAGGCACAGGAGAGGGTTGCTGAGGAGGTCACTGCCGGTACCTGTGCACAGCAGCAACTGGTGGATGAGGTGGCAGCAGGTGTACACACCCAGTAGCTGGTTGCTGACGCCCTTGCGGCCATCACCACCCACTTGGCACCCTCCCGCCACAGCTGCCTGCACACATGGAGGGTGGTCTGCAGGGACAGGCAATGGCAGCACCTGCCATGGATGGGGGGGGCAAGGTCAGGCCAGCACATGAATGGCCAACGCCCTGCCGCCAGACTGGACACCAGTGTGCCCGGTGCCATGCACACCTCTGTTGTGTGTCGTTCACGCTGTGGCGAACAGCCCCCTGCCACATCAGAGCCACAGGCACATACCTGTCACAGCTCAGTGGCTGGCAGGGGCCGCGGCCATGTCACCCAAAGCTAATAGCCACTAATGCCACAGCATCCTGGTGCCGCAATAACACTGAACATGCACATCCACAGGACCCCCCCACATGCCCCCCAAACTCACACACACACAGGCACGCATGCCGTGCACACACACATAGGCAGCACGGTGCGGCATGCCAACACATGTCAGAGCCAGCAATGCAGGTAGTGCAGTGGCCATGCACATGTGCACAGGGCACCACTGCCACGGGCCAAGACAGCCATCCCCAGGCCCACACAGCATCCACCATGGTCACACCAAGTGTGTGTGCCCTGTGGTGTGCACCACCTGCACATGTCAGATGGGCAGTGCCATTGTCGCACACATGTGCCCTACCCTAACGACTGAAGGTGCCATGGGCCACATGATGGTGCACTGCCATGCCGCCATGCATTCAGCACCAAGTGTGCCCTGGGGGCCCCTCCTGGCCCCGTCCTCCATCAGTGGTGCTGGGTCATGTGTTGGTGGTGTGGCTCCTTGGGTTGTTCGAGTGGCTGCATGTCAGGGGGCTCTGGTAGCCTGTGTCGCACCCAGATGTTGTGCAGCATGACACAGACGGTGGACACGCAGCACGCCATGCCTGGTGACAGCATCATCATGCCACCGGTGTGATCCAGGCAGCAGAACTGCATCTTTAGTAGTCCAATGGAATGCTCCATGATGTTGTGTGCCCTCCTGTGTGCTGCACTGTATGCCTCCTCTGCAGGGTGCTGTGGCACTAGGTAGGGTGTCAGGAGATACAGCCTCAATGGGTAGCTGCTGTCACCTATTGGGGAGGGAGAACAGCATTGGGACCATTGCAGTTGCACACAGGTGCCAGTATGAAGCTGGATGTGGTGGGCACTTACCCAACAGCCAGCCATACCCCTTCATACCAGATGCCACTTCAACTCGTTGTGGTCGAATATGAATGAGTCATGGCATGCCCCAGGAACTTGGCGTACACATTTGTTAGGATGCCTGTGGCATGACAGACAACCTGGCAATTCATACTGTGGTACCCCTTTCAGTTGTGGTACACATCCTCATTCATGGACAGTGTCAGGACTGGCACATGCGCAGCAGTCTATGACACCCAACATGCTCGACATGCCTTACCTGTTGAGGAATTCCCCCTCCTGTCAGCCAGCATTGTGGGGAACCATATTTGTCTTGCCTGTTGTCTCGCCAAGGCATTGGTCACATAGTACAGTGCCCGTTAAAAAGAGGACTGGCTCACACCCGTCATGTCACCAGTGGTATAGTACTGAAGGGCACAAAGCACCTTCGTCTCCACGGACATGGCCATCGAGCACCATGTGCGTGGCTGGACTGCGTCCTCGATGAGGCCACAGATGTACTGTAGCGTGTCATGATCAACATGATAGCACCGGAGGCATTCAGTGTGAAGCAGCGTGTGTGCCTCCAGCCTGGGCCTGAACACACGGCATCACCATTGCCTGTGGCGAGCATGGTACTCCGTGATGGCATCCTCCAGGAGGACCATGTGTAACAGTGTGGCAGGACACATGTCCTGTTTCATCCACCAAACACACTTGCCAGTATACATGCACTGCCGACATGCAGTTCCACTGTGTGTGTGGTGCAGGCCGGGCTACATGGCACACTGGGCTATATGGGCATACCATGACCATATGCGGTGGGCATGTCACCATAGGGAATGCCAGATGCATGCACTCGGCAATGGCAGAGGGTTCTGGTGCAACCACCAGAGCTGGTGGCAGGTGTGGCCTGCCACAATGGCTCTACAGAGTGTCCCACTCTTGATACCAGGAAGGTGTGCCCGTGGGCGCAATCTGGGAGGTGACAGAGCGGAGGTAAGTAGGTGTTGCGGGATATGTGGGATGGTGTGTGTGCCGTCTACCATGGGGTCCCATGCTGACCTGTTGTGCTGTTCTGTGTGTTACAGGGGACCAGGAAGATGAAGGCATGGCTTGTGCTGGAGCTCATGGAGCTGGGCCTGGGTGGCTCAGACCAGGTAGTTGCACCCACGAGGAGAATACCACACAATATACCATACCAATTCTCCCTGCACGAGTCCACCAGAGACATGATCTATCATGATGGTGCCGATGACCTGTGGGCCATCCGTGCGCAATCAAAGGTAGGTGGGACTGTATGTCATGGTGTGCATGTGTGGGTGTCTGAACACTGTTCTTTGGTGGCAACACTGTCACTGATGGCGGTTCCCCTCTGTGTGTTTTTGTTGTTCCAGCATTATTGGGACCAGTGCATGGATCGTCCTGGAGGAGCGGCCCTTCATGTGTACCACCCCAGGAGTCATCCACCCCACCTCCATCTCCACCTACACCTCCAGGTCAGAAGACTCAGACTAGGTGCATGCGTGGTGAGCTTAGTGGACTGTGTGCATGCTTGTTTTTCCCATGTTGTGGGCCCCCGTGTTGGATACTTTGTTGCAGGCTCTGCCGCATATGTTTGCATTGTCACTATTCTGCTGCCTTGGCACATACATTGGTTTCAGTAAACATTGTTGTTTGTGCAGCATCTCTGCTGTGTGTCCTTATTCACCCTGGCATGGTGCTGCCTGGGCGGGCATGTATGTTTGGTGTTGTGTGCTGTGACACAGCATTAGTTGGTGACTGGTATGGACACATGCCATTGCTGTGGGCCTATCCATCTATTGGCAGTGCAGCGTACTGACCCATGCTGCCACAGACATGGCATCCTTGGGGTCTGCTCATGGTGCTGGGGGCTGGGACATGTGCATCATCATTGCAGTGGTGCTGGCAGTCACCACCACCAGCATATGGCAGAGACATGTTGTGCGGCGACTGGCATACCATGCGGTGCCCCATGCATGTGGCGGCCTGTCTTGTCATGGCAACCTGTGCCATGCCCTCTTTGAGGCACCCTTTGCAGCCCTGTGGTGCCTGCATGCACAGAGTTTACAGCTGCCTCCAGGACACGTTGGCTGTCTGTGGGGTCACTAGGCATCATGCTAACATAAACCGCATCATGCATGTGTGCTGTGTAACTGGTCTACGTGGCCCTGCCCCTATGTGCCTGTGTATTCCAGGTGCACATGTTCACGCCATGGATGTACACTGCCATGATGGTTGTCTGCATGCCACACAGTGGCAGAAGGCATGGTGCTCATCACAGATCCCACGTATGCAGGCCTCACGCTGTGCGAGGCCCATGCAGCATTTGTGAACAGAGCCCAATGAGAGCATAAGGGACTCACTATATCCAGTCAGGCATATCAGACAGAAGGTGTTTTTCCTTTCCAGAGCTCCAAGATAGGTTTCCTTGCCGCAGAGGATCATTATTTGCAGATCAGACATTTTGGAGTAGGGCAACACAGAATCATAGAAATCTGATGGCATAAAGGACCTCATTGGCCCATCCAGTCTGTCCATACCCCTCCCTACTCATCCCCACTCCTACGGGCCTCCTCTTCCCTCCTTTCCCAATTCCATGTGTCGGTTCCATGCCCTCTTAACCATCCATCATTTTGGCCTCCGCCAGCTCCTCTGGCAGTTTATTCCATGCTCCACTACACTCCGTGAAGAACCGCCCCTCACATTTCTCTATACCTCCACCTTCCAATTTTAGGCTAAGCCTCTAGTTGTAGCCCCTCCTTCCTTCTGGACAAGCTTCCCGCATTCACCCTAATGATCCCCTTCACATATTTAAAAGTTTCACTCATGTCCCCCCTTTCCCTTCTAGTCTCCAAACAGACCCAATTCCCTATACCTCTGTTCATATGGTTTCCCCTGCATGCCGTGCACCATTTTGGTTGCTCTTCTCTGATTCCTTTCCATCCCATCAATGTCCTTGCATAAGTGCGGTCTCCAGAACTGGACCCCGTACTCCAGGTGTGGTCTCACCATGGCCCTGTACAGAAGCATCAGCACCTCCCTCCTTCTGCTAGTTATTCTCCTCCCAATACATGCCAACGTTCCATTTGCCTCCCCACTGCCCTTCTACACTGGCTGCCCACCTTAAGGCTGCTCGATATTATGATCCCCAGATCCCTCTCCTCCTCTGTACTTTGATTTCCTCCCTCCCAGAGTTTAAGCAGCTTTGGGTTTTGCATCCCAGATGCATCACAGAACACTTTTTGGTACTGAATTTCAGCTGCCATGTTTCTGTCCACCCTCCAGCTCTTCAGGTCCTGCCTCATGGCCTCCACCGAGGGATGTCCACCTTATTGCAGATTTTTGTACCATCCATGAATAGGCACACACTCCTCCATGCCTTCTGCTATATCACTGATGTATATATTAAAAGGAGAGATCCAAGCACTGACCCCGAGGCACCCCACTGGCCACCCACCCCACCATGGAATGCACTCCATTTACCACCACCCCTCTGGCTCCTGCCCACCAACCAGTTTTCCACCCATCTAGTTATTTTCTGCCCCACCCCAAGCTTTCTAGCTTATTTACTAGCTTCTGTGAGGGATGGTGTCAAGGCCTTACTCAAGTCCAGATAGGCCATGTCCACCCCCGTCAACCACCTGAGTTACCCAGTAGAAAAGTCTATCAGGTTTGTTTGGCAGGACCTCCCATTTGCAAATCCATGCTGCCTTTCATCCTGCAGTCCCCTGTCCACCAGGTAGTCCACCACCCTTTCCTTTATCAGTGCCTCCATCACCTTTCCCACGACTGATGTGAGGCTGACATAGCAAAGGCTAACAGATCTTAGTCAGACCTAAAACAATTTTGTTAGTTAGTAATCCCAAAAGGTAAAACTAGAGACATTTCAGAACTATATAAAGGTCTGACCAACAGGGTCCCCCTCCTGTCACATCAAACTGAAGTAGGAAGCAGAAAGTGGAGTCCATAACCCGACTGAGTAATGGGAGGGAAGACTCCAGAAGGAATGGGCAGTTACAGCATCACCTATGGGAGGGAATTCAATTGAAGTGTATTTACCCATTATTTTAGAACACCTACAGAGACCATGCATTTTGGGACATCATATTCTGAGCACTGCTGGAGACAGTGAAGGGAAGCAGGCTTGCATTACCATGTGTTCTATATACAGTACTCAGGACATATTGGCAGAATATACATTATGCACTATGACAGATCCTGACCATCTCCATTCATAACACCTTCACCTAGCTAATACTAGGTTCCTCACCTCATGAAGGGACTGGCAGCCAGTCTACCACACTTGAACAATGGAGTCACAAGGTTCAATACATTGAAATCATGGAGTGTATTACAGCCAGCTTGCAACTCAGAACTCCCAAATTCCTGGAAATCTGGCAACCCTGGCACCGCTATCAGGTGGCCTTATTAGATCAGCCAGTACCTCCAGACGCTCCTCCCTCCCAAACAGTGCTGAATTCCAAGGGACAGTATTACTGACACTCTCCCACTCTCTCCTGCTGCCCACTTCTCCCCCCTCAGATTCTGACTTCAACAGGCTATACCCCAACAGTAACACAACAGACATAAGAAACTCTCATATGAATCTAAGACTTATTTGTCAAACAGAACAGTATCATTTCATCATACAAATTCCGAAAGAGATTTATCAGAAACAGGTATCATGGAGCATTAGAACTTTAAAGGACTTCAAAACAGGTGCTAAATTACTAGTTACTAGTTATGCTGGCTTTGTTCTTTGTATTTTCCTTTTTTCTGTTGTTCTTTCTGGAAAAATGGGAATACAAAACAAGTAAACATGTTAACAAACAGTGGAGACTGTCATGAAGCATCTCAGTTTCAATGTATGTAACTCAGAGCCATTTGAACACATGGGGCTGGATATTCAACAGGAGGTGCAAGTGTGGCGCAAAGGCTTCTGCTGTGCTTGTGCCCAACCCAGCGGCTGCTATATTCAGTCGGATAGTGGACCAGTGGTATCCGACTGAATATCGGCCTGTGTCAGCACAGTGCCAGCTAAACCTGCACTGCCCTGACATGGACCTGGGTTGTATTCAGCCCACAAGGAATAGCACTCCTGGACTGGGCAGCGCTGGGACTCATGTGGGCTACATTCAACCACACCATGCAAATGAGCCCATCGAACATGCAAGGCACCAAAGGGCTATTTCTATGCCCAGTATGGGACTCATTTGCATGGTGAGTGGTGGCCCTTCAGTGCCAGTCCTGTGTGCCTGACATCATCCCTGTCTCTAACAACACCCCAACCCCAAACACCTGTCCCATAAATGCAGTCCATATCCCTGGTGTCTAGTGGCACCCCCCTCCCGAATGCTCATCCCATGCAAAGGATATATCCCTGGTGACTAGTGGCATCCCACCCAAATACCTGTCCTACATTATGCATAGATATCCCTGGTGTCTAGTGGTACTACCCTTCCCCCCCCGAATGCTTGTGCTGTGTAATGAAAATATCCCTGTTGTCTAGTGGCACCTCCCTGAATGTCTGCCCCATAATATGCATTGGTGTCCCTGGTGTCTACTGGCACCTCCCCAAATGCCTGTGCCATATTATGCATAGGTATCCTTGGTGTCTAGTGGCAACCCCCATCCCCAATCGCCCATCCCATGTCACCAGTACCTATCCCTGGTATCAATGGCATCCTCCACCCCTCGAGCACCCATCCCATGTCACCTTTACCTATCCATGGTATCCAGTGGCACCCCCACCCACTGAGCAGTCATGGACAATGGTATAGACTGCCCTGGTGTCAAGTGGTACCCCCCCAAATGCCTGTCAACATCCACATCAGTAACCATTGGTGGTCCAGTAGCCCCCATCCATCCTCCTACCTCCCAGTACCCCACCCATCTAATCCTCCTTACCACTGCTCTGGGGATGTTCCTGCAGTCTCAGTACAGTCGCTAACACAGCCCTTCTCACACCTCCTCAGCGGTGGCTGCTTGTGGGAGCTGACCTGAGACTGCATACAGTATAATGTATACTGTATTCATGCTTACTGTCAGCTCATACAGCAGGTAGCTGAGGAGGTGACAGAAGGGCTGTGCCAGTCGCTGTATTGGAATTCCAGGAACATCCCTGGAGCCCTGGTGGGGTTGGAATGGGTGGTGCACTGGGGAGCGGTGGGCTGGGTGGGGAGTCACTGGACCACTGATGTTTACCAGTGATATCAACGGGCATTCAGGGGGTGTAGTACCATTGGACAACAGGGCACTCCATACCATTGTACATGGGTGCTAGGGGAGAGGTGCCACTGGACACCAAGGATAGGTATCGGTGATATTGGATGGGTGCTCAGGGGTAGAGGGTGTCACTAGACACCAAGGATAGGTATTGGTGACATGGGACAGGTACTAGGTGGGTGCCACTAGACACCAGAGATGCCTATTCATGATATGAGATGGATGTTTGGGGGGTGGGAATGCCACTAGACATGAGGGACACCTGTTTGCAATATGGGATGGGTGTTCAGGGTTGGGGGTGCCACTTGACACCAGGGATACCTTTGCATAATATGGAGCAGGTGTTCAGGGGGTAGGGACTGCCACTAGACACCAGGGATACCTATGCATAATATGGATGGGTGTTCGGGGTGGTGATGCCACAGACACCAGGATATTTCAATACACAAGATGGGCCTTTGGGGATTGAAGGTGCCACTATACACCAGGGATATTGACTACAGTCATAGGATGGGTGTTTAGGGAGTAGGGTCTGCCACTAGACACAAGGGATATGGACTGCATTCACATGACAGGTATTTTGAGGGGGTCACTGACACAGGATGGTGATTGGGGTGGAGTGCTGCTAGTCACCAAGGTTATTGTGCACATATGGGTCAGGGGTGGGGGGGGTGCCCCTGGCAACAGAGCATGCAATCTTGCTGACAACAGGTGAGCAGGGAGCAGGCAGCTGCAGTGCAGCCATCCCACCATCAGTGGTATGGGGGCACAGGTTTAGCACTTTGTTAAGAGGTGTTTTACGGCAGCAGTAAATAGCACCACTTTGGGTACCATTTACTGCCATCACAAACCTCTTTAAACATGCCACTGCAGAAGGGGACCCTCTTATTTGTATGGGCACAATGGTACGTCAGTGCCTGGATGCTAGCAGGATTAGTGCACACTACAGGTGCCTCCAAATATGGCCTCCCTAGCGCAAGCCGCAAACCAGGATAGCGCCAGCACAAACTCCATTTCGTTGGTGCTAACATTTGAATATCTGGCTCCTTGTGTCTGTTTTAACCATGAAGACTGTTATTGTACAATGCATCATTAACAAAACTGTTGCATGGTCCAAATGGCCTTGTTAGTTTTTGTAATTATAAACTCAATAAACGTGAAAGTAAAAAACAAAAGAATTTAATGAGTTATTGTTCCTGTTTACTGTAAAGTGCTTAAGTGGAATGCCTTTACATTCATGAGTGACCACTACCTCTAGGTAAAAGGGAATACCAATGGGGTGGCCTTAGCTCAAATTAAGCAAATGTTTACCTAGGGAGTGGGAGGGAGATTAACTTTGACCCTCTAATAATGTTTTTGATAAGGGGGTCACCTAGGATATATTGATGATGTGTTTTGGAGGAGGGGAACAATGGGGAGTTGTAGTCATACAAAATAATGTTGGAAGCTTCTAATCCAAATTTGAGGTTTACAGTTTCTTATAGCTTCACCAACATTAGTTTTTTGGATGTAAATATTTACAAAACTGAAACAGGCATTTTGGCTTTGAAACTTTTTGAAAAGTCCGCAGATAGGAACTCGCCTCTCCACTCAACCAGCTGTTACCCTTCTCACACAATATACAACATCTCCATTAATCAATTTTACTGTGTCAAATGTAACTATAGCACTGTTCAAGAATATAGAGATAGCTAAGATGATTTAGAGAAGATATTTGGGACAGTGGTATACCACCAGTACTATTTAAAAGTCTAGGATGTTGGCTGAACAAAAACAAGGAGGAGTTACCTCAAGTTAGGAGAGACCCACAAAAGGATGGGAAAATGTACTTAATTTTGTTACCACACACAGCACACTGTTACAACAGGTGTTTAACTTTATACATGGTAACTGGCACATTCTGAGATCAGATCCCACCTTACGAGAATGTGCTAAGAATTTACCCAGACTGGTCTACAGATGAGCAGAAAATGCTAAGGGCTATCAGGATCAGTTTTGCCATGTCCCTGCATGCCTTGAGCAACACCTTGTGGCTCAAGCGAAACAAAGAGAAGGGATACAGAAGGCTTGGGGTCCAGCACCTGAGAAGAAGCTTCCCCACCAGCATTCCCATCTGAGGAAGGTGTGCTCAGAAAGTACAGTTACGTAAGAACTTACCATAACAGTAGATCTTCAAGGGGGTCTCTTGCAGCAGGCTATCACAGGTAGGACTCTGCCATCAGGCACTAGGACCACATGAAAACTTTTCTAGCTAGCAGTCTGCCAAAGAGGGCCACACACCTCTGACATCATGCACTGATGCCAGCTACTCTGTATAGGTGGGCGTCCCCCCATGTCCTCCCCAGTTTTTCCGACAGAGACCCCTGAACATCTGGCTGAGGGAACTGAGGAGGAACCCAAGATTCCAAGAAGAAGAGAGAGAAGAAAAAAAAAGGAAAGGCTGAAGGTCTTCTCTTGGAGAGGAAGCATATGCAGGATAAACAGGCCCAGGGGAAGGAGGAAGGGAAAAGCAAAGCCTGCTACAAGAGATCCCCTCGAAGATCTACTGTTACGGTAAGTTCTTACGCAACTGTACTATCTTACATCAGGGAATCTTTGCAGCAGGCCATCACAGGTAGGACAAGTAGCAAGCAGTTCCCATAACTGACAACATTACGTGAATGGGCAGAGGCAAAAAGGCCTAAGAAAGAAGATCCTGCAAAACAGCCAGACCAAAATTGGCTCGATGCCTAGAGGCGATGTCCAGGCTGTAGTACTTAGTGAAAGTGTGAACTGAACTCCAAGTAGCAGCTGTGTAGATTTCCACAGCAGACACATTACGAAAACAGTCTACCGAGGCAGCCATCCCCCTGGTGGAATGGCCATGAACAATGCCAGAAAGCTCCGTACTATATTTCCAGTAGCAGAAAACAATGCAGTTGTCCAACCATTTGGACAGACACTGCTTAGAATCAGGTGTGCCCTCTTTTCCTGGGGCAAATGAAACAAATAACTCAGAGAACTTCCTGACCTCTGCAGTCCTGTGCATATAATAATGCTAAATCCTATGAACATCCAAAATATCGAGCAATGGTTCCCCTGGATTGGCATGCTCTGGAAAATACACAGGAAGATGAATAGCTTGGTTTAAAGTAAACTCAGAAACCACTTTAGGGAGAAACTAAGGATTAGTACGTAAAGACATCCTGTCTTTGTGAAAAAACAAGTACAGTTACTTACACATGAGGGCCTGAAGCTCAGAAATCCTCTGAACAGAAGTAACAGCAAGTAAAAATAACACTTTCCATGACAGATATCATAGCTCGCAACTAGCAGCCAGTTCGAAAGAAGGCAGGGTGAGCTTTTCCCACACAAAGTTGAGATCCCAAGCCTGGACAGAATTAAGGATCAGGAGTTTCAGATGTAGAATGCCTCTTAAAAAAGTATGGTCCACATCAAGCTCGCCCATCCACAGGTACATGGTACACAGAGATGGCTGATAGATGTACCTTAACAGATGAGAAGCTTGGCAGAAGACACAAGGAGGAAAGGGTGCTGTGTGACTCGACTTCTCTACTGGGGCTAAAGAAGTAGAACTCTCTACTGGGACCTTTAATTTAGGTAAAAAACAAACAAACAAAAAAAAAATAGTGTGTTTGTCTGGAGTTAGCTGTAGTTAATGGTTGTCTGAACAGTTATGTAGGTGTAAATCTCAGGTGGCTGAAGGGCTTGATAGCTGTGCAATTTAATTACTTGTAGAATGATCTAGTAAGTAGGGGGAGTGGCTTAGCTAGAAAGAAGCTAGATATAAACAATGCATTAGAAAGATTCTGCCAGAAGCTTGGCAGAAGGCACCAGGAGGAAGGAGTGCTGTGTGACTGGACTTCTCTACTGGGACTATATTGCCCTCCACCCAAAGCTAGTTCTACTTTTATAGGCACATGATTTGACTGACAACAGGAACTTCCTGTTTGGGAGCAGGAAGTGAGTGATCACAGAGCCACCAAAGATGCACCATCCTAGAAGGGCAAGAGTAGCTCTGCCCCCAGCTGCTGGAGGTCTGCCTCTGAGCAAGTAAGGGGTCTATTGAGAAATATAGGATCTTCTTGTCTCAGAACTGGACAATCAGGAGCTTGAAAGGCACAGTAACAGTAAGTAAGTAGAGAGAGAAGGAAGAAAAAAACAAAACAAAAAACAAAAAAAACAGAGGAAAGAGTAAGGATTCCAAACAATAGTGAAGGGGCCAGAAATAAGACATGATGGGAGTGGTGCAGTGCAGTGGCTGTGGAGCAGCAGTCTTCCAGGAGACATTCTGGAGGATGCGGTGTTGTCCCATCTGGAGGCACCTCTCTGGGCTGAGGGCTGAGGTTGCTCATCTCCAGGCTGATTTGGCCAGGATTTGTGGGACCTCCTCCATCCAGGGACCACCAGGGCCACTGCCACTGCCTCAGAGGTTGCCAAGAAAGAGGAGCGTTGGACTATAGTGGGCTCAGGGAGGGTGAGGGTGGTGGAACAGAGGCGCATCCCTCCAGTTGTACCTCTCCACAATTCCTATGCCATTCTGGCAAAGTGTGGTTCCTCTATGGAGGCACCCACAGTGGAGACCAAGGAGGATGCTGGGAACCTCCACAAAGGAGACCCACAGTAGGGTGGCATGGAACCCCACAGGGGAAGGAAATGACTCCTAGTGGGGGACTCCATTGTTAGGAAGGTAGAACTGAAGGAGGAAGAGGAGAGGGAGGTAAGGTGCCTGCCTGGTGCCATGGCTTGGAGGGACAGGGAGCAAATCCTCAGGATTGCCAGAGAAGCTGCACAGGGGAGGGAGCTAGATGTCATTGTCCACCTAGGGACAAATGACCTGGCTAAGAAAGGGATCAGAGCAGTGCAGAAAGAGTTTGTGGAATTGGGGAGGGGTCTTAGACAAGTAGCACACACGGTAACCTCCTTGGAGGCCTATCTATGGCGTAGGAGAGGCTAGGGTGCTCCACACCATGGGATTCAATCAGTGGTTGAAAAACTGGTGCAGAGCTCAGGGCTTTGGCTTCACTGGGAACTGGGGGTCCACCTGGAGTGATGCAAGCCTATACTGGCATGATGGGCTGCATCTGTCCAGGAGGGGAACCAGGATCCTAGGTGATAGGTTTAAATGCTTCATTGGCAAGCATTTAAACTAGCTGGGGCACTGGAAAGGAGCAGGGAAATTCCAGTCTCTCAAAAAAGTCACGGTAGTAAGTGCAGTAAACTCCAACATAAAAATGTTGATAGGGAGAAGGAAGGGGTAAATGGAGAAAGTGACAAAGGCAAGAAGGACAGGGATGGGGCAAAAAGGAGTAAGGCCATCAGGAAATGGAGGGTAATGAGTACCACCCATAGTCTGGGCAACAAGCTCCCTGAACTGGCGGCCTTGATGGAAGAGGGATGCCTGGATATTGTAGCAGTCACAGAAACATGGTACAAAGAGAACCATGACTGGGATGTTAACATATCAGGGTTCATAACCTACAGGAGAGACAGGGAGGGGAGAAGAGGGGGAGGAGTAGCTCGCTATGTAAAGGAAGAGATAAAAGCAACTGAACAAAAGAGTAAACAGGGAGGAGAGGAGGCACTGTGGGTCACCTTGAGACTGGAAATGGCACCACAATCCGCACAGGGGTTAGTACAGACCCCATGTCAGGGGGAGGGAATGGACAAGGATATGATAAAAGGCATTCTTAGGATGGCAGAGAAAGAGAGATACTGTTGATGGGAGACCTGAATATGCCAGATGTTAACTGGAGCACATTTGCTGCAGCCACATCCAACAGCAGGGCCATTTTCGATGCCCTACAGGTGGCATGCCTCAGACAGCTAGTTTCGGAACCCACTCGTGAGGGAGCAATCTTAGACCTCGTACTCTCAAATGGGGACAGTGAGAGGATCTCAGATCTAGAAGTGGGTTGCCATCTGGGAACAAGTGACCATCAAACACTGTGGTTCACGTTAAACTCAGCTACAGAGTCAAGCCATACAAAAGTGAGGGTACTGGACTTCAGGAGGGCAGACTTTGGCAAGATGGGAGAGTGCCTCAGAAAAGCACTAGCAAACCAGCTAGAAGGAGGGGTGGAGCAACAATGGGG
The DNA here is from genome assembly GCA_016271365.2 of Neoceratodus forsteri. Classification (NCBI taxonomy): domain Eukaryota; kingdom Metazoa; phylum Chordata; order Ceratodontiformes; family Ceratodontidae; genus Neoceratodus; species Neoceratodus forsteri. The sequence goes on along the minus strand of CM028131.1, from coordinate 1,398,787,144 downwards.
AATCATCAAAACTGCCATCACAGAGGCAACAAGCCTTTGTGTGAAGCAAATAAACAAATCAAAATGAAAGAAAAAGCCACTATGGTTCTCAAAAGAGGTGCCGGGGAAAGTCAGGGAGAAAAAGATAGCATTCAGGAAGTATAAGGAAACACAGAAGGAGCAGGACAGAGATCTGTACCAGTTAAGGCAGAGGAAAGCAGGGAGAGAAGTCAGAATAACAAAGGTCCAAACTAAGGAAAAGATAGCCAACGCGGTTAAGAAGGGGAATAAAACCTTTTATAGGTACATCAGGGAGCGTAGAAAGACAAAGGGAGGGATAGTGAGGCTGAATAGAATGAACGGTGGGTGGGCAGAGGGGGACAGTGAAAAAGCAGGGATACTGAACAAATATTTCTGCTCAGTATTCACAAAAGAGGAGGGGGAGGTGCCAAATCCAATTAACAGAAGCACTTTTGATAGGGGGTAGATCCCAGTCCTTTCACAGAAGAAAGGGTTCTGAAAGAACTCCTAAAACTGAAGGTGGACAAAGCAATAGGCCTGGTGGAATTCACCCAGAATTCTAAAAGAATTAGGGGAGAACTGGTGAAACCACTGACTACCCTTTTTAACAAATCATGGGAGGATGGTGTGGTACCCGAAGACTGGAAGAAGGCGGATATGATTTCCCTTTCACAAAAGTGGGACAAAGACAGAGGCAGGAAACTACAGACCAGTCAGTTTGACCTCTGTGGTAGGGAAAGTGATGGAATCACTTCTGAAGGAAAGAATAGTTGAGTACCTAGAGGCCAGTGGGGCACAGGACCCAAGGCAGCATGGGTTCACATCGGGAAGGTCATGTCAGATGAATCTAATTGATTTCTTTGACTGGGTGACCAAAGTAGCAGACCAGGAGGGTTGTGGACATGGCCTACCTAGACTTTAGCAAGGCATTTGACACAGTCCCACACAAAGATTATTAGTCAAATTAACCAGCCTGGGAGTGGGCCCCAGGGTGGTAGCCTGGGTAAAACATTGGCTGGACAACAGGACACAGAAGGTAATTGTAAATGGAGTCCACTCTGAAAAAAGAAGGGTTACTAGTGGGGTACAACAGGGTTCAGTACTGGATCCAGTCCTTTTTAATGTCTTTATAAGTGACATTGCAGAGGGACTGGAAGGAAAAGTATGCCTCTTTGCAGATGACACAAAGATCTGCAACAGGGTTGATACACAAGGAGGCATGGAAAGGATGAGAAGGGACTTGGCAAGGTTGGAGGAATGGTCGGAAGAATGGCAGCTAGGATTCAATGCAAAGAAGTGCAAAATAATGCACCTGGGAAACAAAAACCCAGGGGAAGTTTACACAATGGGGGGGAGGTAGTAACAACAACAAAAAAGGAAAAGGACCTGGGGGTAATCATATCAGATGACCTTAAGGTTAACAAGCAATGTGAGAAGGCAGTAGGGAGGGCTGGGGGTATACTGGGATGCATAGGGAGAGGCATCACCAGAAGAAAACAGGAAGTTGTTATCCTCTGTACAGACAGTTGGTGAGACCCCATCTGGAGTACTCGCCCAGTTCTGGAGACCCCATCTCCGCAAAGACATAGACAGGACAGAGGCAGTCCAGAGGAGGGCAACTAAAATTGTGCAGGGTCTGCAAGAGAAGCCATACAAGGAGAGACTAAAGGAGCTTAATATGTATACCCTTGAGAAAAGGAGGTAGGGGAAGACATGATAGAAACGTTTAAGCACCTCAGTGGAATCAACAAAGTCCAAGAGGGTAGCATCTTTCAGAAAAAGAGACGTGCAAGAACAAGGGGACACAATTTAAAGATGGGGGGGCGGTTCAGGGACAATGTGAGGAAGTATTTTTTCACAGAGAGGGTAGTGGATGCATGGAACAGCCTTCCTGAGGAGGTTGTGGGGTCTAAAACTGTGGGAGAATTCAAGAATGCATGGGACAGACATAAGGCAATTCTTGTGGGGGGTAGGGAGAAATAGGCTGTTGGTTAACTAGGATCTGCGGCTTATCCTGTAGGTAGGAAATGGGCAGACTAGGTGGGCCAAGTGGTCCTTATCTGCTGTCAAAGTCTATGTTTCTATGAGTACTTCAGGCCTGCATCCGAAATGATAGCAGCTACTCCAGGATCTAGCTGACTGCACACATGAAAGGATCCAGGCAGTGTGAAGCAGCCCAAATGGCAAAGTGCTTCCACTTCATGGAATAAGTGGCTCTGGCGGAAGGCTTGCGAGCCACCACCAACACCTCTGCCACCTTGGGGGAGACCCCAAAGTAAGAAATGCTTATGTCTTCAGAAGCCATGTATCAAGGTGGAGCGGCCTGAGGTCCAGATGGACCAGGGTGCCCTGTTCCTGTAAGAGCAAGCCTGTGCACAGTGGAAGAGGAACTGGAGGTTCCACTGCCAGCTGCTGAAGCAGAGGAAACCAGATCTGGGGAGACCAAAATGGGGAAATGAGACTCATGGTCGCCAAGGGCATAGCTAGAGCCCTACCGACAGTCAGCTGGCGGGCGGCGGGCGGCAGGCAGGTGGATGCTGCCCGCTGCCGCGCGGGGGAGCGGGTGAGGGCTTTGTGGGTGGGTGGGGATACTAGACACCAGGGAGATGTTTGGGGGTTGTAACGTGACATTCTGCCCACGATCGGGCTTTACGGTCCACTGGACCACCAGGGAGATATTCGCTTGGGGGTTAGATCTCCCAATGACCGGGCACTGGGGTTCATATATTACTCCCGCCCACAATCCGGCTTCGGAGATGTGTGGGCAGGGGTTCATAACTGTAATGCCCATGATCGGGCTTCGGAGATGTGTGGTGGGGGTTCATGTTACGCTATGACCACGATCGGGCTGGTGGGGAGGCACAGGACCGAGGTTGGGGGCCAGCCAGGGGTGGCAGCTGCTGTGTTGCGCCTGCAATACAGCAGCTCACCTGTGGTGGCCCTCAACTTGATCCTTTTTTTTGGCTCAAGGTTGTGCAGGCGCAGGTTGGTTGCGATGGAACTCTGCACAACCCGACTGAATATCGGGCTGCGCAGGTTATGCATGGTTCCTTCCCCTCCTGTTGAGCATGCATTCATTTGCATTGCTCTTTTGCGCAACCTGTTGTCAGTGGAGCAACTGCCTCCTGCTGAATATCGCAGAATGGCGCAATGGAGGCAATTGCGCATGCGCAACCCTGTTGCACATGGAGCAACCCTTTTGAATATCTGGGCCATGGGGTATAGTACAGTCTATGAAAAATATGAAATTGAATTTGGTTAAGTCGATTATTGATAGTAGTTGAGATTCCTGAAATAATGGTTTCCAATTTTTTAGGAGTAATAGGTATACCGAGTTCTGTTTCCCATTTATGTTTTAAAGCTTGAATAGGGGAAGCACTTTTATTTGATAATATTTTATAAGCTTTAGAAATAAATTTACTTTTGTCATTTGATAAACAATATTGCAGTTGTGTCACAGGGGGTGGGTTTAACTCAGTTCCCAATTTTTATTGTGAAAGGACCTTATTTGCAAATAAATAAAAAATTTGTGTTCCAAAATATGATATTTTTCTCGTAATGGGGTAAATGAGAAAAATTGTCCATCTGGACCATACATATCTTTAAGACATGTGATACCTTTCAACATCAAGCTTCTATATATTTGGGAATTAGAGGGTTCTTGCCAGGCATTATTATAGATGGTAGTCTCAAGACTGATTCTCAAATTTTCTTTGGAAAGTCTATGGAACTCCACCCATACTTCTGTATTGAGTTTAAGGAAGACATTAAAAGTTTTGGCTAATCCTACTTTCTTAATTCTGGAGAAGATTGTCTGTATGGGACTAACAAATTCACTTTCCATATTTTCATATAGTACCCACCATGCTGGATCATTTTTATAAAACTCCCCCACTTGACAAGCCCTACAAGCTAACTAATATCTTTTAAAGTCTGGCAAATGCAGACCACCATTTACTTTTGTAGTTTTCAGTTTTTCCAAACTAATCATTGGCTTTTTATTTCTCCAAAGGAATTTTTAAATAATTTTTTCCAATTAGAAACCAAGCATTCTCTAACCTTATAGGTAAGGCTTGAAACAGATAAAGAAATTTAGGAAGGATACACAATTTTATTGTTTGCACTCTACCCCAAAGTGACAATGGGAGGTCCATCCATGAGTCCAAACTGTTTTTCAGAGTGAGTAAAACTGGTGCATAGTTATAATCAAATAACTTATTTATATCTCAAGCCAAAAAAATGCCCAAATATTTCAGTTTCTCTCTTTCTACCTTAAATGGATAAAGACTTAAACTCTGAGGAACTTTATTGAGATGAATAGGAAACAGAATGGATTTGTCCCAGTTTATTTTAAACCCTGAGATTTCCCCCAAAAGCTTAATAGTTTCCATAATCTGTTGTAAGTTACTATCAGGATTAGTAATATATAACTGAAGGTCATCTGCATATAAGGAGATTTTAAGACATTCTTTAGTATTAAATAGACCCTGAGAACCAAATCAAAATGGATCCTCCTCCCTCCTCTTCATCCATCCTCTCCACTTCTTTAATACTTTGTTACTTTAATACAGTCTTCCATTTGTACCAAAAATCTGATTTAAATACTGAAAATAACTTTTAAAATTAACCTCAATAGACTTGCATTGATGCAGTCCCCGCACTGGTCCTACAGTGACATCACAAAACAAGGAAGCGTGGGGGTGGTGTAGGCAATCAGGGAGTGGAAGGGATCGAGTGGCTAACCCCTTCGGAGGCAAAATACTATGCCTTCCCTTCCATGGGGGGCAAAGCTGATAATTTTAAAAGTGCTACGGAGGAACTCCTCTGCAGGTAAGTGAGCCCAACTTGTTTTCTCATGCCAATCAATCAATCAAAATCTTTATTTATCCAGGTGGGCACCACTGAGCAAGGTTCATTTGCAAGGTGGACCTGGTCATGAATACATCAAAGTACAGTACAGAAGCAGCTATACAAAAAGCAATAATATACAAGGAAGAAAAAGTATATACAGTGTATACAGTACAGTACAAGGTTGAAATAAATAAATAAATAACCAGCATTATTTTACAGTTGAAGAAGTCCGCAGATGTACAATCAACCATAGGCATACAAGGGTTATAAGTAGAGATCTTTTGAGTGAGGCAGCCGGCAACTACACATATAGGGGAAAGAGGCCGTGTATGGGGTGGCAGGTTAGAGAGGTAAAGAAGAGGAGGGATATATTACTGATGACTGGGGGAAAAATTGAGCTAAAACCACAGAAAGTGATGATGGTGTCGTACTTGTTTATTATGATAATGACGGAGGAGGGGTAGATAATTGGGACACTGCTATGGATGGGGTGGGACTTTAGCCAGGCTGGAGTGGACAGGAAAGGGTGGGTGCAGCAGGAAGAGTTAATAGGGAAAGAGTGAGAGCCAGGGGTAGAAACATGGCGAGCATCAGGATGGAAAGGGGGAGTTGAGGAATTAGTGGGCTAGCGGTGAGGAAAACATTTGCAAGGTGCTTTCATGTAGCGATCGTAGAGCGCCTTGAAGATATTCAGGCTAATAGGGCAGCTCGGCTTCAAGTTCCTTTGTAAACCGTTCCACAATGTGGGTAAAGAGAAGCTTAGAGCAGTTTTGCCGAAACAAGTTTTGACCCTTGGAACTTGGAGGGCAATTAGGGAATAGCTCCTTAGAGCATAGGTGCCTAACACACTCTGGGGAATACAATCTGAGACATATGAGGGGAGCTTGTTGGTCACCACTCTGAAGGCCCATAGGGCGGCGTTCCTATTCCTTCTATAGTGAAGGGAAGTCCAGCCTAACGAAGAGTACAGGGAGCAGTGGTGTGTGGAAAGTGGAAGGCCAGTAATGAACCTGATAGCTCTGTGGTAGAGGGTGTCCAACTTAGCCAGTGCAGAGGCAGTGCAGTGGCTGTAAAGCAGGTCTGCGTAATCTATTAGAGATAGGAAGGTAGCTTGAACCAGTTGAATCTTGACCTCCTTTGTGAGCAAGTGGTTAATTCTGTAGAATAGTCCTAATCTTTGCCTTAGTTTCTTCTGTAGTTCTTCAAGATGGTCAGCGATGGAAAGTTTATGATCGGCCAAACTCCTAGATATTTGAATTTAGCTACATACTCTAGTGTTTCTCCAAGAACAGTGGTAATTTGTGGGATAGCTCCCCCCAGCAGGAATGATGCAAGGAGGGGAGAAGAGCATGGCTTTTGTCTTTTTCACATTGAGAAAAGCTTTTTGTTTATGAGCTAGTATTGTAGAAGGTTACATTCAGCTTGGAGGTCTTCACAGGCTGCTTCCGGCGTGGGACGACTCAAGTACAGTACAGTGTCATCCGCAAATAAGTGGATATTGGCTTTTTTGATGGGGTCATTGATGTTGTTAATGTAGACTGCAAAGAGGAGGGGACCAAAGATAGAGCCCTGGGGCACGCCCCTCAGCATAGGTTTTAATGGAGAAAGATCACCTTCAGCTTTAACCTGCTGTTTCCATTCTCTGAGGTAGTCTGCAAACCAGCACATAGATTTATGGTCCAGGCCTAAGGTGCTTAGTGGGGGAAAGAAGCAGGCTGTGATCGACTGTGTCGAATGCCTTACTAATACCCAAGAAAACAGCACAGACATGCTTCTTGTTGTCACGGCCTAGGAGCCAATCATTGGTCACCTTAGCTAGGGCTGTTATGGTGCTGTGCTTTGCTCTGAATCCAGACTGAACCGGGTTTAATAGGCTTCTGGATTCTAAGTATACCCCTAGCTGGCCACACACTATTTTTTCTAGTAATTTAGACAGGGTGGGGAGGAGGGAGATCGGTCTGATTATGTAGATCGTAGGGGTCACCTGCTTTTAATAGAGGGATGACATGGGCTATTTTCCATTGAGGGGGGAGGCTACCTTGGGAGAGTGACGTGTTGAATAGGTGGGTGACTGTCACCACAAGCACATGGTAGGCACATTTCAGATAGTATGGCTCTATGGAGTTGGAGCCTGCTCCCTTCCTGGTGTCCAGTTGCAGCAGTAGGTCTTCCACCTCTTTTAGAGAGACAGGCAGGAGGGAGAAGGCCTCCTCGGTAGAGGGGAACTCGTGGGTTGGTGGGCCCTGAGCTGTGCGGAGATCCTTGGCAGGAGAAGTATCAAATGCTAGCCCTGCCATTGCAAAATGGTTATTGAGGGCTTCCAATATCTCCGATCGGTTAGCGATAACGCTGCCACTGGACTTAATTTTTGCTGGAATGGAACTACCAGGTGCATGTCCAGACATGTCTCTTAATGTTTTCCAGAGCTTTGAAGGATTTCTTGAGGCAGAGACTAGCTCCCAACGATAGTAGTAGGCCTTGGCTGCTCTGACCAACTTGGTGCACTTGTTACATGCTCTCTAAAAGACACCAATCTGAGTCATTCTTGCTTTTGGGCTTTTTTCCATAAAGTATCCCTTTCTAACAGGGAAGCTTTGAGCTCAGGTGAGAACCAACGGCAGGTGCTGCTCCTGACCTGCACCTTAACCAAGAGTGATGCTTATTTAAAGCCTCACTTAAAATATCATAAAAAATAGTATATGCCCTGTTAACCGTTTTGGCTAGGAAGAATTCCTGCCATTGTGGTGAATGTTTCAAGTTGTGGAAAGAACTGGAAGGGGACAGGATCAGTTGTGTTCCAGGACAGTAGCTGCTGCTGTTGTTTTCACAGGGTTCTTGTGGATTTTACTTGGTAGGTTAGTTATTTTCTTTCTTCTAAGGGCTAGCAGGGTATTGTTTTGGGTGCTGCTGGATGTTTGTAAACTGATTTGCTTGGCTGTAAGTGGGGCTCATTTTGTGGATGTTTCACTGTGTAACAGGCTGCGCTTGGTAGAGGCCTATTTCTTCTGATTTAAAACCTATTTGGAGGATTTGCTTGGAGATGGTTATTTGAATTGGAGAGCTATATCTGTTAATTTCAAGCCTATTTTGATGTGTTAGTGAAGCTGATTAAATTGAGTCCTGTTTCCTTGGCAGCAAACATATTTTGGGGCTTTGACTTGAATTTTGATTCCTTGTGCTGACTCCATTAGCTGTAAAGGTTACTGCATAGTGGGGAGGGGTGTTAATGGTCTGGCCAGGTCTCACTCAGCCAATTGACTGGAGGCAGAGCTGAATCAGATTGAGGTGTTAGCTGCTTTGTCTTCTCAGAAAGAACTGGAAGGGGACAGGATCAGTTGTGTTCCAGGACAGTAGCTGCTGCTGTTGTTTTCACAGGGTTCTTGTGGATTTTACTTGGTAGGTTAGTTATTTTCTTTCTTACTTCTAAGGGGCTAGCAGGGTATTGTTTTGGTGTGCTGGATGTTTGTAAACTGATTTGGTGGCTGTAAGTGGGGCTCATTTTGTAGATGTTTCACTGTGTAACAGGCTGCGCTGGTAGAGGCCTATTTCTTCTGATTTAAAACCTATTTGGTGGGATTTGCTTGGGCCTGGTTCTTTGGCTGCTGGGCTTGGAGGACACATGGCTGATACACTCTCTCGAGGTCAGGTGTCTGCCCAAGACCCGCCTCCCCTACCCCTCCCTCCCCAGAAGTCTGCGAATTTATAGGGGAACACCTGCCCTGCAATTGGAGGAAAAGGCTGCAGGTGCAGCTCATGTAGTTCTAGCCACTGGGGGTAGGATTTAAAGGCTGGGAGAGAGGAGCTTTGGGAGTTGTTCATTTCCCTTTAAGTTTAATGTTTTGTACTGCACCTAGTAACAGGGTTACTGGTGTACAGTGGGACTGTCTCTAAGATTAGTGGGTGACCTGATTAGGCAGTAGGGGTATCTTGGACTAGGGGGGAACCTGGTGGCTCACCCAAGGAAACCTATTTGGAAGGGAATGGAACCACACATCATTAGGGCCGGCATCTTTGGGAGGGTGGTGGGGTGCACAGGATGTGGAGCAGCCATGATACTGGACTGGGCTTGGAAGTTCGGTGGTTGCCCAGTGTGCTACCAGCTAGCACAGTTTAGGGAGGAGGTTGCGGGATTAGGAGAAAGCTGGGGAAGGGGTGGTATGGTTGGGGAAGGGGCTGGGAATCTCCCACAGGGTTGCACCAAGCAATGGGGGTGGGGCATAGGGAAAGGTGCAGGAGAATACTCAGGGGTCACAAAGGGAACCTGGCAGAGGGGGTCCAAAAGGACACTACCAAGGAAGCAGGCAGGTAACTGGGGGCCCTCACAAAGGGGGGACGGAGGGACAACATTCTCAGGGAAGTAGGCAGATGGCCAGGGCTGGACAGAAGGAAGCAAGGTGGGGAGGTGGATCAGACCTTACAGTCAGTAACCGCTTCAATTCTCTTCTTCTGCTCAAGGATGAGGGGGGTGATGTAGCCACGACAGGGGTAGTTAGAGATGGAAAGGGAGTGGGAGGCAGGAGGCAGGGGCCAGATAGCAGGAAGAACAGGGGGACCTGGAATGCAGGAGAATGGGGGGAGCAGTGAATCAGAGCAGGAGGGGCAGGGGGAAGAGGGAGGAAAGCGCAAGGAGAAGGACCAGTTGGGAGGAAAGGTAAAAGAGAAGGACCAGAAGTACAAGGAGGATTCAGTAAAGGGAGCTGAGGGTTTAGGCCAGGGGAGCACGACTAGCAAGGAGGAACTAAATGGAGACAGGAAGGAAGGGAGGATGAGCCGGGCTAGTTTAGCAGATGGGGGAGAAGGACCAGTTGCGAGCAGTGAGGGGGGAATTAGCAAGGAACAGAAGGATACTCAGGAGGAGGAGAGGCATAGGATTGGAGGGGGGTGGCCATGGTAAATAAGGAGGGGGTGGCATGTGGCACCCAGAAAGGGGGAGGAACACGGAGCCAGCTGGGTGGAGGGGCCTGTAGAAAGGATGAGGGGCATGGGGGGGGGGGAATGGAGGAAAAGGAGTGGTCAGAGTGCTCCTGCCGGGGGATTCTATGATCAGGGGTATCAAATGGGATAGGGAGGGAGAAGCCTGGTCAGTTAGAACAAGATGCTTCCCTGGACTAACGGTGCACAGGGCTAAGCACGAGGTATATCAGCTGGCAAAGGATTGTGGGGGTTCCCCAGACATACTGGTCCACCTGGGTACAAATGACATTGAGGGAAATAGCGAGCTAGAGATACAGGCAAGATTCAGGGAGCTCGCCAGGGTCTGTCATGACATAGGATGCACAGTTTCCTTCTCAGAAATCATGCCAGTGCCAAGGGCTAGTGGGGAACACAAAAGGAAAATTAGGGAGATAAACCAGTGGCTCAGGGAGTGGTGTGAGGCCAGAGGGTATGGGTTGATGGGGGATTGGGGGGAGACCTGGGAGGATAAGGAGCTGTATGCTAGAGATAGACTACATCTCAATTTGGAGGGGAGGGGAATCCTTAAGTTGAAAATAGAGGGGTTCATTGGTGAAAAGTGGGGTTTAAACTTGTGAAGGGGGGTGGGATGGGAGAAAAGGCTGTCAAGGGGGTGCCGATAAAGGAGAGACTCTGTCTCCACCCCCCTGGGGACCAGGAGGATTGCAGGAAAAGGCCAACTGGCAAAGTGCAGGCCAGGGGAAAACAGAATCCCATGGGAACACGAGCAGGGACATGGAACTATAGGGAAAGGGTGGAAGGTAGTCCTGTAAATGCCAGGAGCTTGGGCAATAAAATGCCTGAGCTCCAGGCGATGCTAACTGAGGGAGCAGTGGATGTGGCAGCGGTCACTGAGACTTGGGCCACTGCAAGACATGACTGGGACCTGAACCTGGAGGATACACTATGTTCAGGAAGGACAGGGGAGGGAAGGAGGAGGGGTAGCAATGATAGTCAAAACTGCACTGGCATAAGGGGAGTAGAGGAGGCGAGGGAACCGTGGAGGCGATTTGGTCACCTTGATAACAAGGGGGGCAAGACAGTAAAATAGGAGTGGTGTATAGACCCCTGCCCTGGCGGAGGAGCTGGAGGACAGTCTGGTGGCAGATGTTAGGAGACACTGCAGACTGAGCAGAGGAACGGTGGTGGTGTTGGGGGACTTAAACAAGCCAGGAACAGACTGGGAGACTATGACATCCTCTGTGACCAGGGAACAGAGGTTGTTGGATGTCTTTCAAGACGCGTTCCTAACTCAGCAGGTGAGGGAACCAACCAGGGAGGCATGGGTACTGGATGTGGTCCTGGAAGACAGTGACCAGATTGGGGGCCTGGAGGTAAGGGACCCATTGGCGGGGAGTGACCATGCCACGGTCTGGTTCTGCCTGGACCTAGGAGGGGTAGAAGGCTGCACAGAGACGGAAGTAACCGACTTCAGGGGGCGGATTTTAAGGAAATGGGAAGGATCCTTAAGGAGCATTTCGATGGGATTGGGTCAGACATGGACGCTGATAGTAGGTGGGAAATCATCAGGAGAGGGGTGCAGGATGCTACCAGCACCTGTGCAAGAGTAAGACGAAAATGCGGTAGGGCTCAAAAACCCTGTTGGTGGACCAGGGAGGTCCAGGAGGTGATCCGGGGAAAGAAAGCAGCCTATAAGCAATTCAAGTGCTCAAGGAGTGAAAGGGATAGAGGGGAGTACGAGCTGATGGCTAGAAGGACCACTAGAGTGGTGAGGGCGGCTAAGGCAAGGAAGGAGCAGAACCTGGCCAGGGAAATTAGGAGAGGGAACAAGGGGTTCTTTAGATACATTGGGGAAAAACGAAGGGTGAAGGGGCAGATTAGCAGGATTAAATCAGGGGAGAGATGGGCACAAGACCCGGGGGAGCAGGCTGAGGTACTAAATGAGTACTTCACCTCAGTTTTCACTAGGGAAAATGGGGATGCTGCATCATACATGGGAGGAGACAGAGATACTGAGGAGGGGGGGACCCTTACCGATCGGCAGGTCTGGGGAGAGGGGGAGGCATCACTGGCAGGTGGGGGGAGGGCTAAGCAGGGAGAAGGGGTACCGGAAGTGGAAATCACAGCAGAGAGAGTGAGGGAAGCCCTCAGCTCCCTTAAGATGGAGAAAGCACCGGGGCCGGATAAATTACATCCCAGAGTGCTGAAGGAACTTGCAGATGTCCTGGCAAAACCCCTGGCAGAGCTTTTTACCATCTCTCTGAGGACAGGGTGGGTGCCCCAAGACTGGAAGGTGGCGCATATAGTGCCTATCCACAAGGGGGGGATCAAGGGAGGTGGCAGGGAACTACAGGCCTGTCAGCCTGACATTGGTGGTGGGCAAGGTGATGGAGGGCATTGTCAAGGAGAGGCTGGGGGGGGACCTGGATAAGTCAGGGTGCCTGGACGATAGACAGCATGGATTCATCCCGGGGAAATCGTGTCAGACAAACCTGGTGGAGTTCTATGACTGGGTGACAAGTGCCTTGGACCTGGGTAGACCAGTGGATGTCCTCTTTCTAGATTTCAGCAAGGCATTTGACTCTGTTCCTCACGTGGGCCTGTTGGATAAGCTGGGAGAAATGGGGGTGGGGAACCAGATGATCAGATGGATAGGCAATTGGCTCCAGGACCGGACCCAGAGGGTCGTAGTTGTGGGATAGTCTCATCCCCAAGGAGGGTCATTAGTGGGGTCCCACAGGGATCAGTCCTTGGGCCCTTCTGTTCAACGCCTATGTATCTGACATAAGGACAGGAATCAGGAGGAGATGAGTCTCTTTGCAGATGACTCAAACTGGGGGCGTGGTGGATGGGGAGGAGGGGAGGGTGGCCCTACAGGGGGACCTGGAGGCCCTGGAAAGATGGTCTAGAAAGTGGAAGCTGAGGTTCAATGCAGGGAAATGCAAGGTACTCCACCTGGGGGCCAGAAACCCAGGCCAAGTGTACACCCTGGGGGAAATGCTACAAGTCTCGATGGCTGAGAGGGACCTGGGGGTGGTGGTGGATGTCAAGATGAACAACTCTGAGACTTGTAGGAGGGCAGCAGCCAAGGCCAACAGGATGCTGGGATGCATCGCTAGGGGGATCACCTCCAGAAGGAGGGAAGTGATACTCCCTCTGTATAACTGCTTGGTGAGGTCAAGATCTTGAGTACTGCGTGCAGTTTTGGAGGCCACACTTAAAGCGGGACATTAACCTCCTGGAGAGGGTCCAGAGGAGGGCAACCAAAATGATTTGGGGCTTGGGGACATGACCTATGAGGAGAGGCTCAAGAGCTAAATATGCACATTGGAAGAGAGAAGGACCGGGGACATGATAGAGGTCCTTAGGTACATGAAGAGGATAAATAGGGAGGAACAGTCGGGTGCTTCAAGGAAGGAGGAAGGGGCCACTAGAGGGCATGGGTGGAAGCTGGAGGGGAAGATTCAGGGAGAAAGGAGGAGGTGCTACTCACTGAGAGGGTGGTGGAGCCATGGAATGCACTGCCTAGGGGGCTGGTGGAGGCAGAGACAGTGGAGGGGTTCAAGAGGGGTGGGACAGGTACAGGGAAGGGTTCTGGAGGCAAAATCCAATGCAGCAAGAATATCCGAACTGGGAAGGGAGAAGCCAGAGAAGGCGAGAGGGGAGCAAGGTCAGCACCCAGGCTGGGACTGACCAAACGAAAGCAGACACGAAAGACCGTTAGGCCTATTCTGCTGGCATTTTAGTATGTTAGTATGTTAGTAAATCAAAGTTGCGTTTGCACCTCTTGATAGAGAACTTTGCCACAAACTGTGGGTTGTGCACGGATCTAATGGTGGTGATTATAAAATGATCGCTAATGTCTGAGAAAAATGTTCCGACATGAGAGAACAGGTGTGGCTTGCTAACCAAAATTACATCTAAGAGGGAGCTGTTGTTAAGGTTCTTTTTATTTGGGTGAGTAGGCTCGCCAATGAGTTGCACCAGCCCTAGAGTGTCACAAAAGATTTCAAGGAAGCTGATGCACTTGATAGCCAATCGTAGTTCAGGTCGCCATGAATAATGGTTTTCAAGGAACTGAGCCCTAGTATGAAATTGAGGTGAGACAGGAGATGAGGACCGGCAGAAGGGGGCCTGTAGCAGCCTATTATACAGAGTGCACTGGAAGGAGAAAGTTCGATCTTTAGGGTCAAGCACTCGAATTCTTTGGGGGAGGACACTGCATCTATGCATGCGGCTGAGTATTTGTCCCTTACATAAATTGCCACCCCACCTCCTCTTGATTGCCTATCCGCTCAGAAGAGTAAATAATTTGGGATATTGATTTCATTGTCTGGGGTGGCTGGCCTAAGTCAGGTCTCAATGATCACTAGGATGTCAGGTAGGGTGTGGCTCACCCAAGCCTGGATAAGGGTGAACTTTTCAGCAAACTACAGGCATTAAGATGCATAAAAGACATTCCTTTGATACCTGCCAGGTCTGATGGAGAAGCAAGGGTGTCTAATGGTCCTGGGTTGAGTTCGACATTGCCTGAGCACAATAGTAAAAGAAGCAGGATTCTTTTTAAGGCAGCGAACTGTAATTTGTAAACACTATTTTTGAGCGATAGGGGAGTTGATGGGTAGGCCTGTACCCACTCCTGGTGTTATACTGGCCTAGTGTTGCAGCCACTAGTGTCCTGGCAGAAATTTGCCATGAGCAGGAAGTCTCAAGCCTGGATGGGGGAGTAATCTGCAGAGGCAGCTCGGGAGATGTCCCACTCCCCGGCAGAGACAGCTGAGAAGCCCAATAGTCCAGAATGGCTACCTGAAAGGAGCTGTTGGACGCAGGACAGGGAGAAGCGCAAGGGTAATTCCACTTTAGGGAGGGATGAGGGTTCCGAAGAATTGAGCTGAGTGCTAGTAAAGCTAGTGACACACCGAGGAACCAGCCGTAATTTCCCATGGTAGATCTAAACTCCACAACAGCCGGCAGTAAACGACACTAGAAGCCTAAACCAATCGGTGATCAGGTGTCATAAGTTCAAAATCCTTTTGTTGGCTGAGAGGCAGTTTTGGCGCTGAACGTACCTGTGGAGCAACTCTTTGCAGCTGAGCCAGTGAGGTGGTTCAAGGTTGCAATCCAGTGTGGCAAGATTGGTCTGTAGCTTTCGTTTCTATTTCTGGCCCTGCTCCACCAGTACAGAATGGGAGTGGGGGTAGACGTTCAAGACTTGCAGCCTTAGTGGATGAGCATGGTTTGGCCTGAGAAACAGGCAGAAAAACCCCGGGGAAGGTCCTCAGAAAGAGAGGTATACCAGATCCACTAGAGCAGAACAGGAAGTAGAAAATATAATGTGTGTCCTCCTTGACAGAAAAGACAGCTGTTGTAGCCCTCTAGTGGCTATGTAGTATAATTTGCAAATGAGAAAGTAGACAAAAAAAAATGAAATTCTTGCTTTATAAAAAAGGATAGTCTCCCAGGGTCAGCAGTGCTGATAAACTTCTCTAATGAAGCCAGGTAAATTGGAGACCAGCAGGAAGAAGTCAGTGAGGCTGAGATCCTCCAATCAGAGTGCTGGCACTGAAAATTCAGAATGTCCAAAGGCGCCAAATATCAACGTACCTGAGGTGGTATACGGCTTTTGGCTGTTTCTGTAGATTTCTGGGCCCTGCAACGAACCGGAGTTCGGAGGATCCCGGGCGGTAGTTTCAACAGGGGAAGAAAGTCTCAGGGTCTGCTAATTTGTAGTAGCAGAATCGTGGGTTGCTTCCCAGGACAGGTTTGTAGCTTTTCCTCTACATACACATACACATACACCAAGAAAGGTGCTCTTTAAGGCGCTGTTGAACCATGGGCAGGATTTTTTCCTAGCCCTGCTTTTAACAAAGGGTGCATGGGAGTTGATTACATTCAGAACTAGTGCTTGGAAAATTCCATAGGCTTCATAGACAGTAGGGGTGAGGTAGAAATCCTGCCATCTAATCCTATTAAGATCAGCCAGGAAGGCAGATGGGTTAAATTTGCAGTAGTTCCTTTTATAGGTGTAAATATATTTAAATGAATGGAAGAACCAATGAGTGAATGCTCTTTTTTAATGGCATCCTTGCACTTGCTACCTTCAGGGAGCCAGCTAGTTGTTACAGCAATTATATTCTGTTTTATGTGCTCCAATTGGGAATCAGCACTCACACTTGATTATGTAGTCTTCGATTTAGCCTTAACCCTACCTCACAGCTTATCCATATCATCCCTCATGAAGCTCTGCATCCTAATCTTGTTGTCAGAGAAGGAGTTTTCACCCTCGCCTCCAACTCAGTCCTATTTGGACCACTGTCATTCACTGGTCCCTCCACCCTAACTGCACTGTCATCTCCACTATTCAGCAGAAGATCAACAATTACATTCCCCCCCAGCGCCGATGACCCACAACTCAGAAGCATATTATAGAAACACTGTATCTGTCGGTAAAAAAAATTAAAAATAAAAAAATTAGCTGATCATGCCTGCTCATTTCTATCCCATGTATGTTGAATGAGAGATTCCTAGAGGCTCCTCAATCCCCATCTCCCCTCCCTTTCTGATGTGGTCTTTACCAAGCCTTTGCATCTGTCCCACCACCTTTTGAACCCCTCCCCCCACACTGATTTTGCACAGACCAACCCATCCTGCAACCTATACCACCCTTCCAACACCCTCTCTGTGAAAAAGTACTGTCAACCATTTTGCACAATTTTATTTCTGGTTGAAAATCCACATTTTATGACTGCTTACCTTCTCGGAAGTTCCTTGATGCTGCTGGTTGTTTTATCTGCTTTCTTTCTTTCTTAGTAGAACTGAAATGCATGCTAATGGTGTAATTATACCCAACCTTGTTTTGTTTCAAATTCTTGATCTACTCTTACTGCATACTTCCTGAACATTAGGAACACCTCCAAACAGTGCAGCCACTCATGATGCAGTAGTCTTCTCTCCTCCAACTGCATCATGAGTGACCAGATTATGTTAGGGGCATTCCAAAGTCCAGGAAAGATGCAGTGGTGTTGCTCAAAGAATGAAAGCAAACACATTTTTGTGTGGTAACACCAGTATGGTGAGCAGTCTGTTTTTTACTTTTAAAAATTGAAAATGAGTCAGAATCAAACCAGCAGCTACCTAAGCAATCTCTGCAGAATGTGAGCAATCATAATGTGTTTTTTAATCTAGGGACAATCTGAGGCCTAAGGGGGTTGACTTGCCTACTGCCAGCTTCATGGAGTTGGCCCTGGTGATTGTGTTCCCACTTCCCACTCAGTCTGAATAATTCCTTCCCCTATCCACTTTATTTAACCATAGAAGGTATTTTCATGTTTTGCTCTTATCCCCCCTTGCCTTTCTTTCCTCAAGCATGTACATGGTCAGATCTGCAGATCAGATCAAGAACTGTATCTCATCTTGTCCCTTGCCTGACACGCTGAAGAAGGGAACAGTCCTTAATGACTGACAAGTTCCTCTTTGCTTTTTCTTGGGCACATTTCACCCCCTGTCAGTGTTAAGTAGGTTGAAACCCCCCAGAGGAATCCAGGAGCCCATAGTGGTGGAGCTCTTGATGTTGTTTGCTTATTCCAAGTCTTGTTCTCCTGTACCTGGCAGTCTATACATATTCCCCACATCACCTTTTTGCCTCCTGTGGAACTTAATTTCAGCCACAGGGTTTCTGTAGGGCTCCCATCCTTCCTCAGCCCCTCTTCCTCCAGTGTCTCAGTCCTTTCCCTTTTTTAAATTTAGTATACTTCATTCCCCTTGCACCGGTCCAGCCCAAATCAGCCCACCACTCCACCCAGACCCGTCACCCACCTTCTCCAGGACCTAAATCAGTTCCATGTTCTCCCATGGATGATAGGAAGGACAGCCAAAGGTCAGCTCCGACTCCCTTCAACAGAGTTTAGATTCGGTCCTGGAGTGGAAGCCTGGTCAAAGGTGCAGGACCTGTGGTGGGCGATGAGCAGCATCCTGCGTGGGCGGGGGTGTAGCTAGGGGCCCAGGATGTTTTTAAAAAACAAATGTGAATTAGTAATTTTATAATTATTGACTCAAGTCATTAAGGTTAGCCACCACTAGCAATAAATAAAAATCACTTCCTTTGAGGTTACGTTTTGAATTTACATACTGTAGTCATACTGTGGATGTATTAGAGCAAGCGTCCACCTATAGATACTTACGGATTACCTTCAGCACTGCTCTCACTTTCCACGCCCACATTAATCCCCTCTCGACCACCATCAACTTCCGGATTGGCCTTCTCTACCACCATAAGGACTGCCTTCCTCCCGATGCTCTCCAGCTGGCTATCACATTCTCTGTCTGTCCCTGGTGGAGTATGGCCTGCCTATATATGGAGCTGCTGATAAAACTGCACTCAGTAAAATCCATCTCTCTATCAACAAGGCCTGTAGGCTCCTGACTGGAGCCCCCAGGCTCACCCATACTTGCTTACTCTACTCCACTGCCAACCTTCTCAGCCTTGAAGAAAGACTCTGCTACCAAACCTGCCTACTTGCCAAGAAAATTCTGCTCGGGCTGTCACCTCCTGAGGTGTCTGTCTTCCTTCAGCATGCCACCCCCACGGTCTCCACCCACAACTCGGACAAGGCCACCCTACTGGTGCCTAGAACCAGGACCATCCTAGCCCAGAGATCCTTCTGCTACAGGGCCACCTCCTGGTTCAACTCTCTCCCAGTCAACATCTCCAATACTCCTCAAATTGGTCTCTAAAATTGTTCTTTGTAACCACCTTTTCAGCACTCGCTGCTGTAAATGCAACTAACTGTTGCTCACTCTTGCTTCCACGGGGGCTTCCCAGTGCACTCCTATCTTGACAATGTCCTTCGGACAGCTCACCCCCCCCCCCCCCCCCACAGACTTCACTGTTCCACTCCCCTCTAGACATCTATCCTTCATGCTGCAACTGCAGTCACTATCTGCTCTATGTTGTAGCCTGGCCCTTGGACAGTTTTTTCCTTAGTCACGACAACATTGCAAGTCATGCATGTTCTCTGCCTATATTGTAATTTTACAGCAGAGGTATATTATTCCCTAATCTAATCCATTTGTAACCTATGTAAATAGACTGTACATATTCTATGTAACACTGTCACACTGTCTGTATGTATCTTGGAACTCTGTACTCACTGCTTGTGTCCTCTCTGTGACGATGTGCCTTTGTAAACGAGTCTCTGACTCAAAGGTTGTAAATCCGACTAGTACAAATAAGTAAATTTAGGACATGCTAGCACTGGTTTCTAATCGTAAACAGCACAGCACCACACCAAAATGTTTAATTTACTCATAGTTGGCGTGACCTGAGAGCAGTTACTTTTAAAACCTGCAAATCCCATCTCTCAATTCAGGAGTGAAATACAATGAGAAGAAAAAGGAAAATACAGCATTGACGTTTTCTTTTTGCAAGAAATACATTATTGCTAAAAAACATCAAGAGTAGGGACAATCAGGCATTGCTCCCATTGTATAAATCTCTGGTAAGATCGCACATGGAGTACTGCATTCAGTTCTGGTCTCCATCGTATAAGAAGGAAATTAAAATGTTAGAAAAGACTCAAAGGCGAGCTACCAAAAACATCAGGCAGACAGCAGGAAAGCAATATGGAGAGAGAGGTTAAAAGACCTGGGTCTTTACCCTATGCAATACAGAAGACTCAGAGGAAACCTATGTCCGACATATAGGGTGTTTAAAAATGGAGATTTATGGGAATGCATAGGATATACAAGAGATGAAATAATTAAGGAAAGCAGGTTCCATCAGTTACAACTCAATGGTGAATTCTTTAAAAAAAATAAAAGAGAAAACTGGTTAAACCAGAAGGTTATCAATATCTGGAACGGACTACCTAGGGAAGTGGTTTTAAGTTGTACCTTAAAAACATGTAAATCAGAATTGGATAAGTACATGGGTAATTGCAAGTTTTCTTTTCAGGACTGAATGGTCGAGCCACAATGGCTCCTGACTAAAGACTCATACTTTCCTATGTTCCTATGTAACTACGTGATGACATTTTTTTCTGCTGATAAATACTGCTGCATTATCATACAAAGCAATTCCTCCCTCACTCTCTGCCTCTCCTGAAGAGACTGGTTCCCTTTCACACTAGCATCTCCATTAACATTTCTGGGAGTGGCCCAGGTGTGTTGTGGCACATCACCATGCCACGTGGGAGATCAGGGTTTGTTGTGCATGACCCAGAATACCACGCTGAGGGTGGCTCCAGCTGGGCGTGTCATGGAGGCAAGATGCGTGGTTCCTGGGAATGAAGAGGGCATTCTGTCTGGTATTCACATACAGCCCCCCCCCCCCACTGGATGAACAAAAAGTATTAGTGATGGCAATAAAGGCAGCCACCCCTTCTGTCTGGAGAATGGATGCTACTGTGGCAACCTCATCGAAGGCATAGGAGACAAGGGGAACTGGCTGTTAAAAAAAACAAGAAATACCTTTCAGAGCAGGTATGCAAACCAGCCAGACATACGTTGAAAAATATAGATGAAAATATTTTTGAACTGACTCTAACTGCTGGATGGTGTCTACTTAATTTATTTTTTAAATGTTGTTAATTAGTTTTCACATGTAATTGATACAAATGAACGCATCATGGTGTGGAATGCAGAATACAGCAAAGAAATGGCGTATGCTGAATATTGAATTAGACTGTGATGAGTTTGCTTAATTCTTTGCAGATAAGGTGTCCTCCATCAGGTCGGAGATCCACTTGACTCGTTCAAACAAGTATGGCAGAGGTCGGCAAGAGGGCATAGGCACCCAGCCTGTCTGGACGAACTTCGACCAGCAGGCAATCGTGGGTATTGTGAAGATTGTTCAGCGTATGTGACCGACTTGCTGTAGTTTGGATCCTGGCCCGACCCACCCCCTTGTGGGGTGTGTGGATGTCATCAGACCAATTCTTGCTCAGATTGACTGGTGTTCCTTGAATAAGGGTGTGTTTCCAGGCCCCCTGAAGGAGGCAGTGGTGACACCCTTTTTGAAGAAATCTTCCCTCGACCCAGATTGTCTTGCAAACTACAGCCCTGTCTCTAACCTGCCCTTTCTGGGCAAGGTTATTGAGAAGGTAGTCGCGTTGCAGCTCGAGAACTTTCTTACCACCCACAAAGCATACGATCCTCTCCAGTCCAGTTTCAGGAAGAGGCATAGTACTGAGATGGCTCTTGTTCGACTACTTAATGATCTCCTGATAGCGAGGGATTGGAGGAGCCATTCGATCTCGGTCCTCCTTGATCTCTCTACAGCATTTGACACCGTGGATCATGGGGTACTGCTGGAATGCCTGTGACTACTCTGTGGACTGTTGGGGACAGTCCTCAGGTGGTTCCACTCTATCCTCATAGGCAGGATGCAGAGGGTGGTTTTAGGAATTTTTTCCTCGTCCCCCTTCTCCCTGCCCTGTGGGGTGCTGCATGGTTCTGTGCTGTCACCAATGTTGTTCACAGTGTACATGTTGCTGTTAGGAGATGTTATAAGGCAGTACTGGCTGAGTTTTCACTGCTATGCAGATGATACTCAGCTGCACGTCCTTTGTGCCCGAACAGAATGATGCAGTCTCGGTCTTTAACAACTGCCTCGCTGAGATTCTGGACTGGATGAGTGCTGACTGGTTGAGATTGAATCCTGACAAGACTGAGGTGTTGGTGGTGGACCCAGGTCATTGGGTATAGAGGTTGACTCCTGGCCAGTTGTCTGGCCTTGTAATAGGGGGCAACCAGTTGCAACCCTCTCACCAGGTGTGGAATCTGGGCGTTGTACTTGACAGTGAGTTGAGGCTAAAAGCTCTGGTGTCAGCAGTCAGTCGTTAAGTCTTCTTTTTACCATCTGAAGAACACTGCTTGGATAAAGCACCTGGTTCTGCCTGAGGACCTCCCTACGTTGGTCCACATCTTTGTGTCCTCTTGTCTTGACTATTGTAATGCTGTATACCTAGGGCTACTGGGGGTGGACCTCCATCGCCTGCAGCTGGTGCAGAACGTGGCAGCCAGGTTGTTGACAGGTTTGTTGAGATCTAGCCATGTCACGCCGGTGCTACGTGAATTGCACTGGCTGCCTGTGCAATGGAGTATCACCTTCAAGGTCACATTGCTGACCTATAAGGCCCTACGTGGACAGGGACCAGGTTACTTGCAAGACCTCCTTCAGCCCTACTGCCCCCTCCGTCCACTCCACTCTGCCGACAAGGGATTGCTAGAGGTTCCCAGGGTCCATCTTCAGACCTTGGGTGATAGGGTGTTTTCATTCATAGCCCCGACCCTATGGAACCCTCCACCTCATCGGATTAGAGACTGCTTGTCCACTGAGACTTTTAAGTCCTTTTTGAAGACTTATTTATTTAGTTTAGCCTTTCGGGGACAATATTGAGTTGTCTCGGCTGCCTATTTTAATTATAATGTATTTTATATGGTAAGGTTTTATACTAATTATTTAATTTGTGTTATATATTGTATTTGCACTTTGGTATTTGAAAAGCGCATTATAAATAAAGTTTGATTTGATTTGAAGGCAATCTATAACCTTTGTTTCGTGAGGCAGCCATAATACAGAGCATTCTCCAAATCATAGTGCAAACAAGCCATTACTGCAGCATGACTATGAGCCTTAGTAAGGAATAACCAATGATAGGGCATGGGTTTATGAAGAACTATAAAATGGGTCTAAAAATTAAAGAACTTTAATTGGGTAAAACCAGTCATGTGACTGTGCATTTTTAGAACATAATGCACAGCCATACTGATCCTAAACCTGACCGGCTTTGTTAGTAGCTATACTACACAATGAGCAAATCAGTCCTCCTACAACCAGAACTGCTCTTCCATCAGTCCCCTTACAACCAGAACTGATTTTCCATCAGTCCCCCTATAACCAGAACTGATCTTCCATCGCAAACATGATTGCTGCCTTTATACAGTAAAACTCTTCAACTGGTCCCTAAAAATAAAACTGCCTTAAATAAAAAAACAAAACAAGTTAATTAAATGTTGTTTCCCTATTCATCACACTCTTCTCACGATATAAAAAATGTAAAACATTAAGTATAGTTGGCCCACCGGTGCAACGTTGGATTTACGCTTGCGACGCCGACAACCCGGGTTCAGGCATGGACCCGAGAATCAGAGGGCTGGCCTGGGGAGAAGGATCAAGGAGGGGAAGAGTATCCGGTGCCTTATAGACCCCTGGCAGAGGTTGGGGTACTGCTGCGACCGGCGCCGTTGCATTGAGGGGGCATATGCTAGATGTTATTGCACATCCCTGCCCCCAAGGGAGCAAAAGCAGCAAAAACATCCTGCCCCCCCGACATGACAACCCGCTCTGCCCACTGCCCACTACCTCTGACATCCACCAGGGGGTGTCCCACTCCCATGGCCCTGACCCGGGGGGGTAAGCCACAGCTTTCCAACAGTATCCATTAGGAGGGGGAGTCCCCCCAGTGGCCTCATCCAGGGCGGCAAGCCTGGGCATGGGGGTGGCGGGGTGGAGCGGGTCTAAGCACAGGGGTGCACTGGCACAAAAAAAGAAAAAAAAGAAACATCAAGTATTGTTCATAGTTTTCATTACAAGTGTTTCTTTGCCGACAAAGAAAAATCCTCTTTCTATCATTACCTGTTTATCAGGGAAATCCCGTGTGTTTGCCCTTATAGCGATAGACCCCCTGACAAAGACCAATTGCTGGTTGAAGTGCTGGGGTAGTTATTCCCAGTCTGTCTAACCAAAAAAAAACTTCTCTATGCAAGCAATAATACACGCTGAAGTGTGGGTTATGGCCTGATAAGAGCATGCCCAGGTGCGTTATAAGGCACGAGCCGCTTGCACGGAGTGCCTTTTGCTCCTGGGCGTGCTCTTATCGGCCATAACCCACACCTCGGAGTGTATTATTGCACTTATAAAATGGGTCCCCTATAAAAACCTTACCCTAGAAATGAAGTTAATGATTTTAAGTGGTCTCATTAGTATAAGTGTTAAAATCAGGTCATTAAAGTAGAAAAACGGATTAAAATAGTCCCTGCATCTGTAATGCAGAACATATGTAAATTCCACCATGGACATTCTGTTTCTTAACTCCACACTGGTTTTTATTTTGTACATTTTGTTCACACTATTCTTTTATTTTTTCTTTTATTTTTTTTTCCTTCACAACATCTCATTTGTATCGCAGTCGCTTGTAGCCAGGGAGTGAAGTATGACTGGTAGTAAGGGCCAGGGTGTTTGCCAATGATGCTGCACTCAACCCCGCCCCTCACAACACACACACAAAACAACATACATTTTTTCCTGCAGAGAGCATTTCTCTTCTTTTGTCAGGCAGTGAGCATTTCTCTTCTTTTGTCAGGCAGTGAAATCACAGCCAAATGATTCTTCTGTGTTCGTGAATGGGCAGAGTGGCTAATGGTTTCGGTTATGGTAGGCCGGCGAAGCTAAGGTAAGACACAAAGTGGGAACAGTGAGGAGCTGCAGGGAGGAGGAAGCAAAGAGAAACAACTCAGAATGGAGTGAGAGTCCACGGGAGAGCTGTGGACTCAGAGTCTTGTTTTGAGTTCTGTGGTCGTGGATCAGCGGGCTAGAAACGGACACCTTTTTGGCCAACAGTTGATGGCGTGACTTCAGGTGTCATGATTGCTCCAGAGATTGTGGTCAGCTCAGTTTGAATTATGACTGGCAAGCCTCACCTGCTGCGCATTTCAACATAGTGGGGTAACTGATGCTGGAATATGTAGCGGAAGGGGGGGTGACAGAGTTATGGCTGTCTGGGAAGCCGAGAGAACTGTAGTGTTAGTTGTGGGTGGGTGGAGGAGAGACAAGTGGCTCTAGGGGTGCCAGCCAGAGCTTGGGCAGAGGATTAGATTGTATTTAAAAACTTTTGAGCAGGCAATCGGGCATGAATCTCTTCTTGCGCTGCGTCCAGGTTAGCATAATAAGTACTAGTTGCCATGTATGTGGGCTGATAAGGACACGGCTACTGGTACCTGTTAGCCAATCAGGATGCAGACTCTCTTTGACCCATTTTATAAACTGATATTTTTAGAATGTGTCCATAATTTCAGTTGTTTGAGTGCAGATCTTTTTTTTTTTTTGCATGACAGTGATATAATTGATAATCTGGTGGTATAAGAGGCCTTTATAGTATATGGGAGCCCTCACCTGTACATGGATTTCATCAGCTTTCCAAATCTTGTTGTAAATTTGTAGGACAGTTCAAAGGGCAAAACCGCTGTTGTACTATCATTCTGATGTCATATCGATAGTACAACTTTTCTGCCCTTTGAATCAGTGCAAGCTTGCATCGACTTTTTCAAGCACTCTAAAAGTCACTACTGTGACAGAGCTGCTTAGTAAACACAAGTCGCTATAAATGTGAAACCATGCAAACTGTGGCTAACAGTCGTTTTGCCTCTTTTCTTAAAATGTTTGCTCTTAAATGCTCTGTTATGTGTTCTAAATTGTCCCGTTATGTTCCATAATACAGCAATACAGTACTTAAACTTGAACCTCTGTGTTAGCCTATTTTTTTTACCATACTTTAAAGACCTCGGCTGCTGAAATACATGTACAATCTAGGGCTCCCATATACTATATAAAACAGAGTATGGGTAACAATACACATCAAGGCAATGTTTCCATCTTGGGTTTGTGATGACATCACAGGGACCACTCCAGCTTCACTCTCAAGGTTCCTATGATGTCATCATAAACCCTCAATGGAAACACAGACTTGTTGTGTATGGTTACCCATGCATTATTCTATATGTTTTGTGTCTGTGCAGTATGTTGGGAGAGGAACATTTTGCCAGTGGAACTGAGCAGAAATTTGAATCCCTGTATACTATGGTAAACATTCCATATGTTGAATGTGGAAAAAGACAGAGAAAAAAGAAACAGAATAGAGAAAGGAGGCAATAATACTTTATAAACAAGGGAAAAGGTGGGAAAACACAGTTACATAGACAGAGCCAGACCCAAACTGCTCAAACACATTCCTGAAATTGATAAAAGCACATACATTTCAATCATATATGGGTGTGTTCAGATGAAATCTATCACCCCCACACAAAAAAAACAACAACCTGGCAGGTTCAAAGTTTTGAATAAATTTCCATTAAAATACAGTGTACTGATTTGAAATGTGAGGTAACATGTTTTTTTTTTCTTCAAAAAATGTGTGCCACACATGGTTTTCATATAATTACTGTTTTTAGCTACTCCCCTCTCCCCAGTTATTTTTTCATATTCAGAGTTAAATGTAAGCATATTTCAATGAAAGGGTCAATTTTTATCTTTTTGAAATACTTTCTTCTTATTTTCATTCATTTTAAGTCAGGTATTTAAATGTCATTTTATAAGAGCAATAAGACACTCTAGGGTGTGCCAGTATGGGGAGGTAATTGCACTTCTCAGGTGCATTTAACAGCACTCAGCTGTGCTTCGTGCCTAACAATGCACCTGAGGCATGCAGTTATTTCACCATAATGCAAACTCTTTCATGTCTTACTGCTTACTTAGCGCATCCTCCAGGTGCCCTGTGAGGTAAAGTGCCTTCAAAGACTCAGAAGTGCATTAATTCTCCATAAAACCATGCCCTGGAGTGGGTTATTCTACTTATGAAATGGGTAACTATATTTCACAGGCTTGTATACATAAATATTTAAATTTCTACATGCATTTTTAATAAAATTATTCTTCCACCTACTGGAACTAATTACAATTTTTATGTTGCTTTTTATTTTATTGCCCTAAAAAGGATACTGTACATGTAGTTTTCCATGGTCGTCACCTCCTAACCCACTTGCCATTTGCCATTTCTGGGTTTAACTTGGAATTAGGACATTAGTGGGACTGCTGTGGACTCAGGAGTGTCATCAAGGCAGGAAGCACAAGCAAACCAGCAGAAGTCATAAAATTTGCAAGGAGCATTTTAGTATTATCAATTGCAAATAGTGTTTTATCATTATCAATAACAGTAAAATAAAAAACATAACATTGTGCGGGATAGCTCTTATACAGGCAGTTTAAACAAAACAAAGTCCTTCATCTGAGGGTATCTCTGAATCTAACTCTCAGTCTCTCTCTCTCTCTCTCTCTCTCTAATTCTCTAACTCTCTAAACAAACATTACACTGTTTTCACCTGGCAATTAAATTCTGCATCCTTTTCTCGTTAAGCCATATCTCCTGTTTTCACACAATGTACCAAACCGTGTCAGTTTCTTTCCTGTGACCAGTACATCTAGTCTCCTCAATAGGTGCAGCCAATTAAGACATTCTGGCCAGAACTGGTTTTCCTGCTGATAGCTCTGCAAACAATCTTGTAGAAAGTCAAAAGATTTCTACATATCAGTCCCCTGTGTTCTAGTTTGCTGTCTTTTCTAACAAACCCCAAACAGCATTCTGCAATCATTTGAACTATATACATTTGCAAAGCAAGGGATATCAGTTTCAAACACAGATTCACTTATATTATTTTAACCACAGAGAAGCAAGGGGAGAAAGAAACAATAGAAACAGCAAGTGAAGGAAGGGAGATAACGGGGAAATTGTGGGACCATCAGAGTGGCCAGTTACAAGGTTCCACAAGGAAAATTCGATTGCACAGTCATACAGACAAGAGATTGACAAGTGATAGACTAGGAGAGGACAGAAAAATGAATCACTGCTTTTAACTCTCTCTGTATAACAAACGGGACTGGGTCTGTACAACCCTGTCACAGGGAGCTTCTTGCAATTGGGGTAAATGACTGTGGGACTGCTGCTTTGAAAAAAAAATGATGTGTGGAAAGCTAGAAGGAGAGAAAAACATGCTGAATGCAGCTACAGAGACTGACGGTTTACAGAAGGACAGGTTACAGCTATGGATGTTGATGGTATACAGAAGGGCAGGTTTTATTTTATTGATGAGAGCTCTGTGAATATTGAACAGGACTAACACTTCAGCTACACACACAGTGCAACAGTCAACAGCATTACAACCACAAAACACAATTGATTCCGACATTTTATTATTTTTATGTCTCGATGCTGCACTGTGGGTTAACATGACCTTTACTGCTGAAATCAAGCAAGTCTGTGTACTGGCAGCAACGACTGACTTTATTGACAGGTCTCTCACTCTACTGAGGGAAAAAATGGCTACCAATTGTTCTTTCAAACTGTGGACAGGTGCACTGATTTGGAAACTGTACTAAGTCTGTTACATAAAAACATATTTGACAGCAGATAAGGACTACTTGGCCCACCCAGTCCCTGCCTATCCTATCCTGTCAATGCAGACCCTGCTGTCACAGGTGCAGCTATTACCTCCCTGAGCTACCTCAGTAACCTTGGGTGTACCCTCTTTGTCCCCATCGCTTTGTACACTTTAAGATTTGCAAGTCTCTTCAGGAATCTTTCCTCTGTAAATGGACTTGTGTCTAACTCCCCCAATGCTCCTGCTGCTTTTATGTGGCCCATTCCTTCCCCCATCCTCTGTAAAGACTAAACGAAATTATTTGTTCAGAATATCTGCTTTTTCCTGACCCCTCTGCACAGTCCCCCTACCCTTCTCAATCTCACAGGCCCCCCATCTTCCTCTTTTCACTTATGTACCTAAAATGATCTTGTCCTCTGTAGTTACCCCGTGGGCTATTCTTTCCTCAGTTTGTATCTTTGCACTTCTCACCGCTCTCTCTGCTAATGTCTGCTTCTCCTGATACACCTACCTATACTGTTACTCAGCAGAATCTTTTAGCAGAATTACTGCTTTTCATTACCAACCATGCTTCAATTGAGAATTAATTCACAATTAGGTGATGGCTCTAAACCAATCAACTTATTAGGTTTTCACAACCCATTTCATAGACTATATCAACAGTGCTGCAAAATGTCCAGATAGTGCAATTGCACTATTATGCAGTAAATGTGATAGAGTTCATGAAATTTCCTTAAATACTGGCTGCAGAAAGCATATATTGGTTGCTTATAAACACAGTCCAAAGTTAAAGTGCATATAACTAACAGAAACATTAAAAGTTAGCCTTTCTGAAACCAAAAAAGCAGTAATATAAACTGTAGACGACGTTTGTGTGTCAGAGATAAAGAGGTTAAGAGAAATCAGTAAGATAACTGGCAGGGTGGACGGAAAACTTTCCCTCTGCCTATGTTTGCAAATTGCATGCTCAGTACAACAGACAGACAAACTGCTTGAGCAGTGTAGAAATTATTTATTTATTTATTTCATTTTTGTTTACTGGGTGGGTGCCATAGCCACAAAGTGACTATATTTAGGCATGACCCGGGAGTTTACACACAATAAAGGAATCGTTATACAGTAAAATACAATAACATTGGCTTCCCTGCAAGAACATGGCAATCAAAACAAGACGCACTTAAACCAGAAATTTTACCTGCTTCATGATGGATCTGGGGTTGCTGTTTGCATAAAGCAAACTACGCCACAGTCCAGCTCTACATGGTATCTGCCATCTTGAGCCTGCAGCTTCCCGCTGAAACCGAGGAGATCAGACTACTGAAGTCAGTATTAATGTTACTTTTAGAAAGCCTCGATGACCTCATCTGTACTGTTGGTACATACCCTATTGTATGTAGCCCAGATAACATTTTCATTTAATAAGTAAGAAATGTACAGGAAACACTGGCCGTAGTCTTAAGAACCCACCTTCAATGTGTAGCAAGAATAACAGTTGTACAATTACTGGCTGATTTTTGTTCTCAGTCCTCTCCATCCATTTCAACAGTTTAGCCATTCCAAGCACAATCTGCCCCAATAAGTTCCAGACGTTTGCTGGCCTTGATGGATCAGTGAATAAGTAAGTATTAGAAGCACAGTGTACCTTCCTCTCTATCTATTTCAATGATTTGGCTATTCTAAGCACAATCTGCCCCAAGAAGTTCTAGACATTTGCCAGCCTTGATGGAGCCGTGCATAAATAAGTCTTACCAACACAGTGCACCTGGGGTTTTGCTGGGAATTGTAAAACACAAGTAACTCCCAGAATATGTAGCTCTGCCTGCACAACCTCAAAACCTTTATAGTGTTGCCACATGGCAAAGCTAAGATCAGATAAACAGTATATTTAAGTGCTATTATTCAAATGGAGTTGCAGCAGACAGGATAATGTCCCTTACCTGTACCCCACCGGTTTTTATGAGTACAGTTCTAGCTTGATCTGGATTCTACAAATGTTTTTCTGGTGTTACCCTTAGACTTTTGCAATTTTTCCTTTGAAGTCCAATTTCAAATGTTGTTCTAGTAGGTCCTGAATAAAAGAAACCGATTCCTCAGTCTCAAGGTTTCTGAGAGGCCGAGTAGGTGAATGTTGGATATGTGGGCTCAATTCTCTAATTTCTCAGACTGCAACCTTATTAACTTGTTCTTGCCTATGACTCTCGCTACAGCCACTTCTGATTTGCTGTCAGAGTCAATGACTGCCTGAGCCTCTGCTGGCACAGATTCCATTTTAGTGTCCAGTATGTGAACTGATTTAATATGGTCTCAGCCTTTTTGCACAGGTTGCTTCTTGGTTGG
This sequence comes from Neoceratodus forsteri, assembly GCA_016271365.2. NCBI lineage: Eukaryota > Metazoa > Chordata > Ceratodontiformes > Ceratodontidae > Neoceratodus > Neoceratodus forsteri. The sequence goes on along the minus strand of CM028131.1, from coordinate 1,398,756,832 downwards.
AGAAGCATGCCGTTGGAAGGCTCTTGACCCTCACACTTGCCTTGCCATGCACTCTGCTGCTCCCTAAGCTGATCTAGCAGCTTCCTGTGCTTTCCCTTATGAGAGTCCTGTAAGGTGACATTTGAGTTTTTTCGTGATTGAAATCAGTTAAAACTTCTACAGGAGGTAGGGAAATAAGAACCCCTTACAGTGCTCAGAGCGCTGGCATTATGGTGCTGGGCAAGCAGATGCCAAATGCTGAATTCTCCGCCCCCTCCCCGAAGTCCACCCCCCCCCAGAGTTGGAAGCCTGAAATAGGGTGTATGTGGGGCACAGCCATCCACAAGAGGGTGTGTGTGTGTGGGGGGGAGTGCAGTCCCCACAAAAAAGTGATCTGTGACATTGCCGAATATCACCCTAATTGCCCGGTGCCGGAACAATTGCGCACTCCAAGGGTGGAACCGATAAGAACTCTCCTGAATATGATCATTAAAGACAGAAAAATCCAACTGCATGTTATCTAAAAATAAATTAACTGAAATCTCTGCAGCTCTGCTCTTGAATGACTGATAGCGTCAGTTGCTAGCTCCTTCCCTCTGTTATCATTGTCCAGTAGAGTGGACCCTGGCAGACTAACGATACTCTGGTAGGACACATTAAGTAATAAGGTACAACAGGGTGTGCATTATAGAATTTTAATGCATGCGCCAGGGGTGTAGTAAGGTATGATGCTGAAGACCAACTGTCCTTATGCCCCTGGGAAGTGCATTAAAATTCTATGATGCACACCCTGGCAGGGCTTATTACAGTTATAAAATGCCTCTGAGTAGCTTTTTGGGGGGGGAGGGGGGAAATGAGATTCGGCACCTGACTCTGTGTTTATAGAGATTTAATGCATGATCAAATGACGTATCTTGGCTAATGAAATTACTGGATTTTTTCTTCCCATTTTATAAGTGGAGAACTTCCAGTTTGCATTCGTACAATACAAATTGCAAATCACAAGGACCATTTGTGAGTATTCAGGGGATAAAGTCCCTCTGACTTGTGTCTGTCCACCTTACCCCTTCCAACCTCCTTAACTCCCTATAGACCATGAAAGTATTTTTACACAATTTCTTCTATTCATTTTCTACTGTACAGTCTGTTCACAGATTAATAAGGGCTGTAGGAGTAGTAGGAGATTACAGTGCAGGCTGGAAAGGCCAGGAAACAAAATTCACAGTGTGGTGCCTTGCTCAGCACCCCTAGCACATAACTTCATAATAAGCCCAGCAGTGTGGCTGGCATGTCTCTCACATAGCCTCCCAAGCTGTTTTGCACGATGTAATCTATTACGTGGAATGGCAGTGTGTAGCTGGCATTATAAAACCCTGTTTTAAGTTCTGCTAAAAATAGCTATTCCTAGTTTAAGATGGGTTTGTGAAAAACAACTGATAGGAGTGAGGATGATTATGTAACTCTTTACCAGCAGTACTAGTTAATTCCACTAGCACTACTAGTTAGCTTCACCAGCAGTACTAGTTATCTGCCAAAAAACAGAAACATAAAAGCATAGAATCTGACAGCAGATAATGACCACATGGACCACCCAGTCTGCCCATTTTTTCCTACCTAAAGTATCACTGCAGACCCTACTTGATCTCCATCTTTTCCCTCCCCCCTTTCCTTTCTACCAGGATTCTCCTATGCCTGTCCCATGCATTCTTGAACCCTGCCACTGTTTTCACCCCCACCACCTCTGCTGGAAGGCTGTTCCAGGAATCCACCATTCTATCCTTGACAAAGTACTTGCTCAGTTTCTCCTGAATCTAAACCCTTCCAGCATCATAGCATGTCTCTTTGTTCTCGAGCTCCTTTTTTTCTGAAAAATACTTCCTTCCTGTACCTTTTTTACCCCATGAGGTATTTAATGGTCTCTATCATATCCTCCTCTCTTTTAGGGTGTACATATTGAGGTTCTTTAGTCTTTCCTCATTGGGCTTTTGGTGCAGACCTGTCACCATTTTAGTTGCCTTTCTCTAAGATCTGTTAAACCTGGGCTCCGATACACAGCCACAAGGGACTGTTGTAAAGGGATTGCAATGACCATAACACCCATTTATTTATTTATTTATTCATTCATTCATTCATTTATCCCAGGGTACTTAAGGAGCTAAGGGTGGAACTAGCAGAGCCATTAGTAGAACTGTTTAGTGAGTCTCTGAGCACAGGAGAGGTCCCAGAAAACTGGAGAAGGGCTCATGTGATCCCGCTCCACAAGCGTGGTAGCAGGGAGGAGGCAGGGAACTACAGACCAGTCAGTCTTACCACAGTAGTGGGCAAGATTATGGAGGCAATCCTTAAGGAAAGGATAGTGCAACACTTGGAATCCATAGGGGCACAGGATCCAAGACAGCATGGGTTTACAAAGGAAGGTCCTGTCAAACTAATCTCATAGATTTCTTTGACTGGGTAACCAGAGTGGTGGACCAAGGGGGAGCAGTTGATGTTGCCTACCTTGACTTCAGCAAAGCTGCCTCGACACTGTTCCACATAGAAGATTGATAAATAAGCTGGGTAGGCTCGGGGTGGGTCAGAAGTTGGTCAGCTGGGTGGCAAACTGGTTGATGGGCAGAAAACAGAGAGTGGTGGTAAATGGTATACAGTCAGAAGAGATGCAAGTCACAAGTGGGGTACCTCAGGGATCAGTCCTGGGGCCAGTCCTCTTCAATATCTTCATTAGTGTCATTGCAGATGGACTAGAGGGTAAGGCTTGTCTGTTTGCAGATGACACCAAGATCTGCAACAGAGTAGATGATTCAGATGGGGTGGGAAGAATGAGAAGAGATCTGGATAAACTAGCAAAATGGTCAGAAGAGTGGCAACTGGGATTTAATGCAAAGAAGTGCAAGATCATGCACATAGGGAAGAGAAACCCTGAAGCCACCTATAGGCTGGGAGGGTAGTCACAAAGGAAGAAAGAGACTTGGGCATCATCTTCACCGATGACCTAAAATCATCCAAGCAGACCTCTAAAGCAGTAGGTAAGGCCAGGGGGATGTTAGGGTATATTAGTAGGGGTATCACAAGTCGTAAGAGGGAGGTAATAATCCCTCTTTACAAGACACTGGTTAGGCCCCATCTGGAGTACTGTGTGCAGTACTGGAGGCCACACCTTCACAAGAACATTAACCAAATTGAGGCAGTCCAGAGAAGGGCAACCAAAATGGTGCAGGGACTGCATCACAAGACATATGAGGACAGAGTAACGGAGCTCAATATGTATGCCCTTGAGCAAAGGAGGGAGAGAGGTGATATGATAGAGACATTCAAACACCTTAAGGGCATTAACAAGGTGAAAGAGTCTAACATGTTTAAATATAAGAAAAATAGCAGGACAAGAGAACACAGCATGAGATTAGAGGGAGGCCGATTAAGGGTGAATGTGAGGAAATTCTTTTTCACAGAAAGGGTGGTGGATGCATGGAACGGCATACCTCAGGAAGTGGTGGCTATGAATACAGTGCAGGGCTTCAAACAGGCATGGGATAGGCATAAGGGAGCAATACAGATGAATATGAATAGATAGGACACTGACAGAGCAAATGCCGATGGCACATTTATAAGGTAGAAAAAGAAATGGGCAGACTGGATGGGCCTTGCGGTCCTTATCTGCCGTTAACTTTTATGTTTCTATGTTTCTATTTATTTATCAAGCTTTTTCTCCCCGTGGGTCTACTGGCAGGTGGCTTTCGGATGCTTCAAGAGGGCTCCATCCACCCCAAAACACAGGTTCTCTCCCAATCCTGGCCCAGTCCCCAGCAATTCCCCCGTGGAGTTCCCCCCACAGCAGAGCCAGGAAGGAGAGGGCCATCCCCCCACCCCAGTGATCCAGATCCAGATGCTGGGGTAGCAGTGGGTCAGGAGTGCAGTCAGCGCTTCATGTTGCCTGCCAGTATCCCCCATTTCCAGTTTACTCCCTTCCCCGTTGCTGGGGTGTGCATGTCAGTGTGTGCACATGGAGGCATGCACACACTACAGAGTTCCGCAGCACCTCCCTTCATTGGTGTCCCCAACCGTTTCTTCCCTCAGACCTCCACCTGGGGGCAGTCATTCAGCGGGACTACCAAAGTACTCTCCCTGGGAGAGGAGAGCTGTCCTCCAGATGCTTGATCCTCTCCCTCCCTGGCCACTGCCCCAGCAACCCATGTTCACCACCGAGCATGGGTCACCAGTGTGACAGGAGGTAAGGCACAATGCCTCAGCCCTCCATACCATGGGGCTGGCTGATTACATCCATTTAAGGCCCCATTTAAAGAGAGGTATGGGGCCCTGAGTGTGGAGGGGCTTATGTATCTGGAGTGTGTCCCCTCTGCATGTGTGTGACACCCAGAAGTATGCAGAAAGGGCAATGGCGATACAACAATCATTGAAGGACTGCCGAATCCCACAATTCCCTTGCTCCACAGAGCTCCACTCAGAGCAGGGGAGACACTCTGGATCTGGCATGGGCAGCTGATTGGATGCCCAGTGTCTGGTAGAGCTCCACCCTGCAGGACATCCACCAAACCTGTGTGAAACTCTGCATTAGTGGAGAGCAGCAGGTAGGGGCTATGGGTGCCATCCGGTGTGGACAGGAATCAGGACAGGACTGGGAGCAATGCAGCTGGGATATGGATTAATCGCATCTATCCTGGGACAATCTGTGGTTCAGGCCCTTGGAGAAAGTCATGAAACTTGTGCCCCACTGAACACCAGTGGTCACAGACCTTCACTTTGCATTTGCAAAACACACTGTTTTTTTATTTTCATAGAAATTTTTATTGAGATTTTTGAGTGCAACACTAAACTGTCTTTCATAGCAAACAACAAAGCGAAATTAACTTTGTTTTATGTTAGCAATTAACTTTACATACAGAAGCATGCAAACACACGAGGAAATATCTGAGAAGGTTTTTTTTTCCCCCTCAAAGCTATTTCTCTGCCTGGTCTCATCTGGCAGCACCCCCACCCAGCCCTGCCACAGACCTTCTCACGGACTTACTGATTATCCACCCTTTGCCCAGAATCACAGTGTGATGCGTGGCCAACCTTGTTGGTCATGTGAGAGCCCACCAGGGATGATGGCATGGACAGCTGGCATTTTCCTTCTGCCACCTGTGTTTTCACACCAGGTAGCTGGCATGCAATGACTCTGTGGCACGCATGTGTGACAGGCATCTGGTAGTAGCCCTCCTTTCCTCCTGGTGCTCCCAACTATACTGCCAACCGGTTTCCACCAGGTGGCAGTTATGCAGGGGCAGCAGAACTCCCCTGCCCCCAGGGTAGGAGAGCAGTCCCTGGGAGGTTTAATCCTTCCTCCCCCAGCCAGCCTTCGACGGTCCACGTTCATTTCCATATGTGGGTCACCAGTGTAGCAAACAGTAGCACTATTACTGTGCTATAGTTCCAGCTTCTCAGGAGGAATTTTAACTGGTACCCCATGCTCAGCTTCCCAGATATACTGACACATCAGAAGAGGGGTCACAGGAGAAGAAATGTTGCGTAGCAACCTAGATGAACTGCAGAAACTAGAAGAACACCATAGAGCAAGAACAGCTGGGGTTCTCTGTAGTAAAGGTCATAGTTATAACATATTAGAACAATGTGAACTATCAGAGCATTATAATGAAACCAGCTAAACCAAAGCTATAGTGGAGATACGCAGCATAGAGAGGGGAATCATGATGAAGTAACACCTGTCCACATGGCAGGCTGGGTTTGGGAAGTATTGTTAAAGCTGGGAATCTGGTGAAAGCCATTACTCAGAAGGGGCATAGTATGGTTTCCCCCTGCACTTGTCCAATGGCAGAATATTGTCAATGGCACTTATTATTTAGAAAGATTAATAGCATGCCATAGCGGTAGATCTACTAAGTTTGAATTGGCCTGGAGATCCTGGGTATTTTATATTTCAGCGATAGATGAGTCCTTTGTCCCATGATAGCCGTCAGCTACATTTAAGTAACATTCCCATATGGACCCTTAATTGCTGATCTGATTGTACCATTTAATAGAAATATGACTTATAGTTAACATCCTCATGGTATTTCTATTAAATGATGTACAATTTCTCCGAAGTGGAAGTTTATATATGCAGCCAATGTATCCCAGGCTTAATATTTGATCTGTTGTATCACAATATACCTCTCTGTATATAAAAAACGAATACATAAAGAGTATTAAAAAAAGCTGGGGATCAAGGTACTGTGGAAAGGGAGGGGTACAGGAACCAAAAGGGTTACGCTCATAACTTAGTTAAATATGAAGATATGGCTGCCAGCATGGGATGTCATTTCTGCACATTGCAGGCAATACAATGGCGTACATAGTGGCGTACATAGTGTCATCTGAAGAGGTTACAACATCACAGCATGAACAATTCCCAATCCACACCGGGGCTATGATGTGCTTGAGAGAATATGTTACCAGTTTTGTGGTGGTGGATTCAGCAGTCAGGTAGGTGGAAGGGAGCACAAACTACAGACTGCAATACAACCCCCCATAACTATTGGTAAGTCTCCTGATTACCCTTTGCCAAGTGTGCTAATTTCTCATAGTTGGCCACAATGAGTAGTTACTTAAACCATTTCCACAGTAAAGGGGCCTCTGGGTCTCTCCAGTGGCTCAAGAGGACATATTTCACAGGAGAAAATACACCACTAAGCCAAGTCTTGAGTGTCCCGGGCAGTCTAGTATCTTCTGGAAAGAATCCCAATAGTACGACCTTAGGACTGTGGGAAGGGGCAGCTGGTCATAAGGAGATACATTGGTCCCAGATCTGAGACAAATATGTCTGTATTTCTGGGCATTCACAAAGAATGTGGCCTAGTGAGGCTTCTGTGTTACTGCACCTTCAGCAGTCACTGTGATGTTCTGTGGGCCCTGTGCAGAATTTTATATTTGACAGTCCTGGCACTGAGTTCCCTATTGGTATATGCACTTGTTCTCATTGTAGCGATGCTCTTAGGGTCTCAGTTCATATTCTTTGCTTCAACCCTGGAAGGGTAATGTAAACTACTAGTTGGTGCCAGACCTGTAGTGGATGTCCAGTAATCTTCACAATTGTTCAGTTTCTGTTTCTATTCTTCAGCCACTGTGTTTCTCCTGGAAGGGAAAACTGTCCTGGTGGTCCAACAGGGTGACCTGCACAAATTTTCTCCTGTACTGCCCCTGTGTTGACAGGATGCACCCATGTGGCCACCAGTAGTAGCCAAAGTCAAAAGGGGACTAGTGACAGATAAACGATGCCCTGTTGAAAAGTGTTCATTTAATGTTTTATTGCAATCTAAGAGTGGTAAGGATTCATTCAGAATTGTTAAGATAGAGTGATAAGGACCCATTCTGGATGTTTCGAGAATATCTACAAGAGTTATTTACAGTAGGTCCATGAAATATAGATTTCCCTTTTAGTTTTATAAATGTTCAATAACTCATTTAAAAGGGAGCAGTCATTACTAAGAGTCCTACATTCAAGTGTGGGACTAGTCCCCATCTGCACTTTGTGTGCAGACTTTTTTGTACTGTTTATGGTAGTACAGTACATTATTTATTTATTTGGTTTTTGGTAACCAGGTAGGAACACTAGACAATTAAATGCCTATTTTTGGGTACAAACCGGAAGGGTACTGAACAAGTTTCAAGCATTGAACAAACAAAATACAAAGACATTCAGAAAGCCCACAATACAGCATTATCTAGGAAGTTACATAGCAAGAAACTTAACAACTACAGTTAATGCAAGATACAAAATAAGATGAGCAAATTTAGTGTGAGAGGTTGATTAATTTAAAGTGCAATAAATTATGCAATGATATCAGCAAAGAAAGTAATAACATACATAAATTATATGAGGACTTTGGTAGGTTAGCGTGTAAGGCATGGAATTGTAGGAAAGTTGGGGGCTAGAAACAGTTGCAGGGCATGGATAAAATGAGATGAGCCTTCAGTACAATTTTGAAGGATGACAGTGTGGGAGAACCACAGACCTTGGCGGGGAGGGAGTTTCATAGCTGGGGGGTGCAAATGAAGAAAGTCTGAACATGCATTTTGGTTGAATGTTTTGGGACGATGAGTAAGGTGGGATGTATGGATCTGAGGGTGTAAGTAGGGTGAACACCATGTGATAGGAAAATAGAGGTGGCCTGGAAGTCTGATCTGAGTTACTTGTGAAGGAACCATCTGAGCCCATATGAGCTACAAGCAGAGGGGGACAGCAACCCTATGGAGGAGTAGGGTTAGCAATGATGAGAGAGGCGGGGGGGACAGGAAAAAATGTCAAGTGTTGTTGTAAGTGACATCCCATTTATGCAACAAGGATCTGGGGCATTAATAAAGATGAGAGAGCTATACTGTAGGCAAAGGACAAGGATGCCTTGGGAAATAGCTAAGTATGCTTTCAGTAAAAGGAAGTGGTGGAGGCGGTAGGCCAAATCAATCCTGGAATGAACGGATTTGCTTAAGATTGAGAAGTGTAAGTAGAAATCTAGCACAGGGTCTAAAGTAACACCCAGGTACTTAAATTCCTCCACTGAGGAGAGAGGAGAGTCATCTACACACTGGATGGACAGAGGATGAGAGCAGGATGATCTGTATGCCTTGGAACTAAATAACATTACTTGTGTTTTGGAGGCATTGAGAACCAGATTGTTGGCCACAAACCAGATATGAATGTGAGTAAATTCCGTGGTGATTTGGGCATTAATGAGGGAGGGGTTCTGGTGCTGTAGTATAGGGCAATATCGTCAGTGTACATGATGATAGAACAAGAAGTGGTGACACAGGGGAGGTTGTTTATGAAGACTGAAAAAGGAGTGGGCCTAGAATAGATCCCCAGTGGAGACGTCGAGTAATAGGCAAAAAGCTGGAAGAGGTGGCACTAAATTTGACAAATTGTTGCATGTCTAACTAGTAGTTAGCAAATCAGCATTGGCACAGGGGGGAGACACCAATGCCATTTAGTTTTTGGGACAAGAGGGCATGGTCAACAAGGTCACATGCCTTGGACAAATCAATCAAGACAGCTCCTGTGAGTGCTTCTTTGTCCAGAGCAGATTTGATGTCATCAGTGACCTTGACAAGGGCAGATGTGGTGCTGCGTTCCTTAAGGAAACCATGCTGACATGGAGTAAGGAGGTGGTGAGTTTGCAGGTAGTCAGTTTGCTGGGAGGCTACCACCTTTTCAAATAATTTGCTGAGGACAGGTAGAAGGACAATAGGGTGATACTGAGAAATAAATTTAGGGTTGTCCTTTTTGGAGACAGGTACTACCTTGCAACTTTCCACTGGGATGGGAACACACCCGAGATAAGAGATTGAAGAGATGAGTAATGGGAAGGGCAAGTGCGTGGGAGCCTAGCCTGTGCAATCTAGGCTCTAGCCCATCCAGGCCTGAACTGGTGCCTACGGGTAGGGAGTTGAGAAGTTTGTGCACTTCTTTTCAAGTGACAATTTTCAGGTGGAAAGAGGGGGTGGGTTTGGTGGTAAGAGATCTGGGGAGTAATTGTGACATTGCCTTGGGCTGCAGGTTGGTTGGTAGACAAGGAGGAGAGGTCAGCAAACTGGGCATTGAAGGCGTTTGCTACAGTAGTTTGGTTGTTACATTGCACACCATCAATGATCATGTCCTTTAGCAAAGCTTTAGAGGGAGCAACCAGAAATCCTTTTACGAGCCTCCCAAAATTAAGTGGATTACCAGAAGAGGACAGGAGTTTCTCCTTACGGAAGGGGCTTTTAGCTGAGCAGGTAGCCTTCTTACATTGATTTCACAGCTGCCGATAAGAAAGCCAATCTTGTAATTTGGATGAGGCTTTAAAAGTAGCCCAGCATTTGTCCCTGCTTTGGCAGAAGGAAAAAAAGGTCACTGTGCAGCCATGGGGTGGCTGTGCCCTGAACTCTTCTTTTAGTGAGGATGATTAGTCTTCTTAAAGACTGGAAATGAGGGACTGAAAAATGTCTAGGGCCAAGTTAATGACAGAGGTGACTAAAAGGGGGGAAAGTCAATAAGAGAGAGTTCAGCGTTAAGGGTTGAGTGGTTTAGATTTGAGAAGTCCCTGAGGGAGAGTACCTTGGGAAAACTTTTGAGAAATGTGCATTCCATAGACAAAAACTTGAGGAGTGATCACTAAGTGAGTCAGGAGCACCCCAGATGCTTGAACCCTGGCGGGTCTATTTGTGAGTGTCCAATCTCGTAATGAGAAGGGATCATGGAAAGTGAGGCAGGTGGCTCTGGAGATTATCTCGGTGAGACTAGCCTTAAGCAGTTCATAGTTTTTGGAGTTGGGGCTTAGCCAGTCAAACTTCAGGTCACCCATGAGAATTAATTTGCTTCAACCAATCATGAATAGAACAGTGTTGAGGAGGTTAGTTGGGTCAAATACACCACATTTTGGAGGGTTGTAAATGCAGATGAGATGGAGTTTTTTAGTGTGTCAGACTAATTTTGCCTTTTTGAACATATGAACATATGACAATGCCAGCAGATTTAGGCCTTAAGGTCTATCTCGTCTGCTCGAAAGCGCAGCTCACAGTTCAAACAATTACTGCCCCCCCTCCCCTTTCCCTTCTGCCCGCCAAATTTTCCCACCCTGTGTTCCCTCCCCTTGTCAGCTGTCACCCTACTTGTATCTTCCTCTTGAACCTGTCCCATCCCTTCTTATAACTCCCCACTGAATCCAGTGAGATCACCTCCTCAGGCAGTGCATTCCAAGCCTCCACCACCCTTTTCATGAAATAATGCTTCCTCAGCTCCCTCCTGAACTTCCCCTCCCCCCCAGCTTCAGGCTATGTCCCCTTGTGATCCCTTCTCCCTTCAATCGAAACATACCATCAGTATTAATTTTGTTTATGCCCTTCAGGTACTTGAAGGTCTCAAACATATCGCCTCTGTCCCTTCTATCCTTCAGGGAGTACATGTTGAGCTCTCCTAGTCTTTCCTTATAGGGTTTCTCCTCCAATCTCTGGATCATCTTGGTTGTCCTCCTCTGGACTCCCTCCAGGAGCCTCACATCCCTCTTTAAGTAAGGGCACCAGAACTGCACACAGTACTGCAAGTGCAGCCTCAACGACAAATTGTATAGTGGCAGAATAACCTCCTCGCTCAGGGCCATTGCCAGGATTTTTGCAAGGGGGATTCTTTTTTTGCTGTCTGTGACTTTTAAAAAAAAAGCCAGGGGTCTGGGGGCCACCAGGCCCCCAGAAGCCCTGGGTTCCTAGATGCTCTGTGATGCATTTTGTGGCTTATTTTGAAGCTAAACAATTCATATATGAACACTTCTCCACCCTTTGCTCAAGGGAAAAGTATTACTGTTATCTGGCTGGCTGCAGGCTAATACATAAGGGATATACAATGGTGAGCTGTCAGATAAATGATTTATCTACACAAGTGCTGTTTGACCTCGGGTAACTTCAGCGAGTGAAGCAGCCACGAGTGAGGTGTCCGAGGTCAAACAGTACAAGTGTAGATAAATCATTTATCTGACAGCTCACCATTGTATATTTCATTTATGCAATAGGGATGCTTCTTATCAGTGCGGGAACATTTGGTTTTGACTGTTTATCTTCTTTTTTTAAATGATAATTTCTGAGACTTTCTGGGACTTTTGGTTAACTTTCCTGGTGTATGTCCGCCTAGCGGGGTGGTTGCTATTAAATGAAACACCACTCATTTTGTAGAGAACTTCTTGCTGAACAAATGTCATGGTGACAGTATCATGCTACCTTTTTTGCTTTAAAGTTATTCGCATTTGTTTGATGAAAAAGTCAAAAAAAATTTAATTTTATGCTGTTTTTTGTTAATTATAAAAAAACTAAAAGGTATTTATTAATGAAACACCACTCATTTTGCAGATATTTTCATGTTGAACATTTTTTGTGCTCATAGTACCATGCTATCATTTTTAGTTTTAAAGTGATTCACATTTGTTTGTCGAAAAAGTGAAAAGAAAATTTAATTTTATGCTGTTTTTTGCTAATTATGAAAAAACTAAAAGGTATCTCTGAATGAAACACCACTCATTTTGTAGATATTTTTATGCTGAACATTTTTCGTGCTCACAGTACCATGTTATCATTTTTCATTTTAAAGTTATTTATATTTGTTTGTCTGAAAAGTGAAAAGAAAATAGGATTTTTACTGTTTTTTGCTAATTATAAAAAAAACTAAAAGGTATCTATAAATGAAACACCACTCATTTTGTAGATATTTTGTCCAGAACATTTTTCGTGCTCACAGTACTATGCTATCATGTTTCGTTTTAAAGTTATTCACATTTGTTTGTCAAAAAAGTGAACAAAAAAGCTTTGATTGACAGTTTGCATTTATCCCACATATGTGGGATAAATCTAGGATGGTTAGATTTATTCCACATATGTGGAAATAAATGGATTTATTCAATGGCTTTTGGTCTCACACCTATTGCATAAATATATGTATTCAGTACCTGAGGCTAGCAAGATGCTGATAATGTACTGTACCTGAGGCATAGAGTCTGCAGATGTAATTGGCTGGGGTACCAGGTCAGTATAGCACTGCAATAATAGTGCGGTATAAACTGGGCTGATGTCTGTGACTTTTTGGTGGCCCCCAGAAGCCCTGGGGTCCTAGATGCTCCTCCACACCTTGCTCAAGGGAAAAGTATTACTGTTATCTGGCTGGCTGCAGGAATCATGGCTCATGTCTGGGGGCTGTTGGGGCCCCCAGAGGCCCTGTGGCAATAGATGTTCTGTTGTACATCTTGCGGGTTATTTTGAAGCTAAATAATTCAGTCTGAGCTCTCCTCCACCTTGCAGCTAGCCAGATAATACGAATACAGAAAGGGGTAGAGAAGAACTCAGAATTAGTTATTTAGCATCAACCCACAAACCACAGACCATCTAGTACCCTAGGGTGTATCTGGGAGCCTAGCAGCCTCCACACCCTGCCGTGAAGCAAGCAGGCACAGCAGCACATTAGTAATGTACAATATCCAGCCAACTACGGACTCTGCCTCAGCACATTATCAGGATCTTGCTAGCCAGATAGTGATAATTGTCCTTAAAGCACGGGGTGAAAGAGAGCTCAGAGATGAGCTCTTTATCATATAAACACACACACACACACACACACACTGCACCAGAAAGTATCTAGTACATGTGGGAAGCCCTGAGACATAGCAGCCCCCAGTCCACTGGCATATAAACCAGCAGACACAGTAGCAAGGTTGAACAATACCCAGCAAATTACATCTGCAGACTCTGTGCCTCAGGTACAGTATTATTAGCATCTTACTAGCCTCAGGTACTGTATACATATATGTATTCACCATTTAGCCAGTAAGATAATAAAATAATTTTCCTTAGAGCAAGGGACTCTCTAGATATATTACTCCGCCAATGCAAATTAATGGCTAAAATCAAAGCAAATCACATCACTGATTTTCTGCTGGGGTGTCAATGGGGAATAGTTCCCTACACACCATACTAGAAAATCCGATACACAAACTAGTCAAACCCATGACAATAAGCTCCAAAGTTCATTTGGTGCCTAAAAAATGTTTTTGCAAACAAAGTGCAAACTTGGACCACCAGCACTACACTTGGGTGTGGAGACCGGAGCAGCCTGTACAAATCGAACGCCTGAGCCACAATCCCCTAATTCAGCAGTCAAAGTACTCCCCACTTAACCTCTGGGAATAGTGTGATATTTAAGCAATGAGGCACGACAGCGTGTGTGTTATCGTGTAATAACGTCACTCCTGGGTTGGGCTGAAACACGAGGTGAAGCCGAGTGCTTCCACCACCCCAGGAGTGACGTTATTACACGATAACACACTCCCTGGAGTGCCTTATTGCTATTATACAATGGCTCATTTATTAATAAAAGAAGAAAAATGAAAAATATATATATTTTTAAGCACTTTACACTTGATTTTTGGGTGTGGAAGTATATCATTTAAAAAAAAGTCCAGAATATTATCTATCAGTAGGTGGCGCTGCAGACTGAATGATCTAAATGTCCAGTTGTACCTGTGCTGTGCCTTGCCTTGTGTGATCTTTGTTGTGCCCCCCCCCCCGTGACGGAGTGTTGGCAGTGAAAGTCATAATGAAAAGCTGATTTATTTTAGCACTGTTGTTTTTTTATAGTTTGCATGTTTTTTTCATTTAAGTAGGAATGGTGCTTATGCAGTAGCTGGTGAAGTTGATCACAGCATCCGCCTAGTGACATATGGAACCACGAAGCTGGAGATAAAAGTTGTCAGAGGTATGATTTATTGTTTAAAACGTTGAGCCAGGGGGAAATACATTTGTAGTTTGGTGGCAGTTTCTTTTTGGTTATGGACAAGCAGGCACGTGCGCACAGTGAGCAGCTTTAGCTGCAGTGGGAGCCATAGACTGCCGCGCTCGAGAAAACATTTTTTTTCTCAAAAATAAAAACAAATGTGGGTTCTTTATGTAGTTGTACAGCGATGGCTTAGCATGAGGAAGACGAACTGAATGGATGACGGATGGAGTAAGTGTGTCTGTGTGAGTTTGGGGAGGCACACATTACGATGAATTGGTGTGTGTGGGGCGGTAAAGCTGTGAAGGGTCATGTTTGGTCATGTGGGCATTAAGCGGGCAGTGATTCCTGTTTGGCTATGCGGCTGTTTTGCTGCCCGTCCTTGATACAGTGATGTTATTGTGTAATAACATCACTGTGTCTAGGACTCAATAGCCAATCAGCACCTTTGATTTTTTCTTGCCATTGTATAATAAAAAATAAAATGCCTGAGGGATGGGGGTATGAAACAATCCCTGAGGCACAGAAGATGCTGAAATCCCCAGGTAATCCCCATTTGCCCAACGTTGCCAGAGGCAAGAGAGGGTGGGGGAACTGCTGCGTAACACATAAGTAAATGTATTCGTTTCTCTGGCCTTTTGTTGATAACATATATTATACAAACACAACAGTGTAGTGGTTTTGTTCTTGTATCATCTTAAAAAAAGACTTAATGAACCTTTGCAAAAATAATCTACACCCAAAGCAGGTAGCTGGCACATTGATAACTTTCACAGTTGATCTGGCACCAGGGATGGCCTCCCTCTAAAATCAAAAGGCCACGTCATACCTCTCAACCTTTTGTCACTGAAATGAGGGACACAGATGTTCAAAATGAGGGAAACTAAACTTAATGAGGAACAAATCCTCAAACATGGATAAACAAGCTCAGAACGGTGTGGAAACCCATTGTGTTTACTTGTAATTGATATTGCATCTTAGAATTATGACTTTTTGCTTTAGTGTGTGAATTATAGCACATTCTCTACATGGGCAGCACCTTTTCTATGAGGGATGGAGGAGGGGCACAGCAATTGTAATAGTTCATGTTTAGCCTTCAGGCTACATTATACTGCCTGTACACCATCTCCACATAAGTTCTGCAGTTCTAGTTTCCTTCTTCCAGCAGACAGGCATCTTGGAAAATGTTGTTCAAGCAGTGTAAACAAAGCAGCAGTTTTAATTTTAGCACAGAAATAAAACTACAAAATCACAGCATGTTTTTGAATCCTGGGCTATTGTAAGTTGCAAAATACAGTACAGCCTCTGGCACATCTATGAATAAAATGTTAAGGGTTTGTAAGTCAGTGCTGTTAATTACAGTAGTTGTAATCCATCTGATCTGGTAGATTTTCTTCTGTTATTTATGTAGAGGTCACCTATTAAAATGGACATTTTTTACCCAACCTGATTAATAAATAAATATTTTATAAACTTTAAATTAAAGTTTTAGGGGTGTGGAGCTAGCAGCCCAGCAAGGAGCAACAATTTTCTAGAGCTCCCATGGAGAAAGTTGCTGCTCCTTGCTGGGCAGCTAGCTCCAGTGCACCCCTAAAACTTATATTTAAAGTTTGTAAAATATTTATTAATCAGGTAGGCCTGCGGGTAAAAAGTGTCCATTTTAATAACTGACCTCTACATAAATAACAGAAAAAAAGGTAGCCCTTATTCTTCATTTCAACAGTGATTAAAAGTGATATTTTCAGACTGAACATAGAACAGCCTGAAGAGATAAAAAACTCCAAAATTATTCTGATATCAAAAAGAGCACTCAGCCGGGAAAAGCTGCACATTGAGCAGTTCGAAAACACTGTGCATGCTGCCAATGATAGGATCCTTGGTCTCGCTGAAGGAAGGATATACAGCAGTTTCTACACTCCGTTGCTGACTGACCTGACTGCTACAAAACATCAAAATCCTGAAAGTTTACAAGATTTCTCCATAACATGTGGCAGTGGGAGACAAGACAATCCACGAACCATGACTTTAACCTCGGCGGGGGAAAGACGGGCCATGGCTGCAACAGTGGCCAATCAGCATGACTCATGGTCGTCCGTCACACACTGATTGGCCAGTCTGACTGGAGTACAGGTGGGTGGAAGGAGCAGTTTGGCACAAGTGAACCGCATACACTGCGCTACAGTTGCTTGGGGTGGGGGAGTATTAAAGGCACACAGTCGGTAGTTGCAAGTCAAAAACACAAAATAAAAAAATAACGGAGGTTCAAGGAAGGGAGGTTCCTTCAAACCAGATGAACCCCAGTTGGCAATGGCCCTGACCCTCCTAGAAGTGACCCCCATCACAATGCACCCCAGCATTTTATTGGCCTTTGCTGCTGTTTTTCTACACTGTGCTGAATGATTAGTTTTCCTCATGATCACCACACCCGGATCCTTTTCCTATTCAGAGACTGATAAGTGCCCCCCCCCCCAAGTAGTAACAATACACTGGGTTCCCAGCCCCAAAATTCTGTACACTGCACTTCCTAACATTGAAGCTCAGCAGCCATGTGTTTGACCAGCGTTCAAGCCTTTCCAGATCCTCCTGGAGTACCCTCCTACCTTCCTCACTGTCCACCACAACACCCAACTTGGAGTCATCCGTGAACAGGCTTATCTTGCTCTTAACTCCCTCCACTGTGTCAGCCATGAATGCATTAAATAGCAGTGGAC
This sequence comes from Neoceratodus forsteri, assembly GCA_016271365.2. Taxonomy (NCBI): domain Eukaryota; kingdom Metazoa; phylum Chordata; order Ceratodontiformes; family Ceratodontidae; genus Neoceratodus; species Neoceratodus forsteri. The sequence continues at coordinate 1,398,739,864 of CM028131.1, read as the reverse complement.
TCCGAACTGATCCTTGCGGGACCCCACTAGTGACCATCCTGGATGCTGAGAGTTCCCCCCCTACTACCACCCTCTGCTGTCTGTTACTCGGCCAGTTCCCTAGCCACTTAACTAGCTTCATCCCTACCCCCAGGTTCCTCAGTTTGCCAATCAGTTTCCCATTTGGCACCAAGTCAAAGGCCTTGCTGAAGTCCAGGTATAGGACATCAACTGGCTGACCGCCATCAAGAGCTTTTGTCACCAAGTCAAAAAATTCAACCAGGTTAGTTTGACAAGATCTCCCCTGGATGAACCCATGTTGCCAGTTGTCCTGAAGGTCATTTGCTTCCAGGAATGCCACCAACCTCTCCTTTAAGATGGTCTCCAGTAATTTCCCCACTATGGACGTAAGGCTGACCAGTTTGTAATTTCCTGGCTCATCCCTGGGTCCGCTCTTATGGAGGGGCACCACATGTGCCATCCACCAGTCCAGTGGTACACAACCTGACTGAGGGGAGGTATTGAACAAATCCAACAGAGTTGCTGCCAGGACATCTGCCAATTCCTTCAGGACTCAGGGGTGGGTTCCATCTGGTCCTGGTGCCTTGTCTGTCCACAAAGACTTAAGGCCTTCCCACACTCTCTTCACTGGGATCTCCCAATCCGTCATTCCCCCCCATCACCCCCCTCTGCCCTACCTTTCCCCTGCAGAATTTGCCCTTCCTTTTCTCCTGTAAAAACTGAACAGAAGTAATCATTTAGTACTTCTGCCTGCTCAGCCCCCTCCTCTGCCCACCCACCGTCTTTTATCCTGGTGATCTGGTCCCTACAATTCCTCTGCTCTCTGATGTACTTAAAGAGTTTCTTTTCACCACCCCTAATCACTTGTGCCAGCCTTAGCTCCTTCAAGGCCTTGTCTGCCCTTGCCACCCTGCTCACCTCCCTCGATCTCCTAATGCACTCTTCACTGTCCTCCCCCCTGCGGGTTCTCTTGTAGAGTCTGAAGGCTAACCTTTGCTCCCTTACCCTCTTCTGCACCTTCCTGGTCCACCAGCTGGGTTTTCTGAACCTTGCTTACTGCAGGTCTTTGTGCTTGCTTTTGAGGCCTCTGTCAGGCCCATCTTCAGGATGGCCAATTTGCTTTCAGTGTCCACGTCCGGGCTGATTTTCACTATGTACAACCCAAATATGGCTGCCATCTTACCAAAGTCTGCACCCCTGAAGTCCACTACCCTCATTTTGGTAGGTTTTCCCTCCCTCTCCAGATCAAGGGAGAACCGCACCATACAATGGTCACTCCCTGCCAGCGGATCCTCAACCATCACATCCCTTACAGAGCACTGTCCTGTTGTTACCTGCCTGCTTTCACCCCGGAGAAGATTCCCCTGCAGTACGTGGAAGAAGCCTGCCAGTGCGAGTCCTTCTATGACTTTGTGCTTTATATGTTATTTCCACAAACAACTGCTATTCTCAGTGAGAAGGGGGCTCAGGGGAGCCAACTGCTGAGGTCATTACAGGGGTGGGGTTATACCAATTAAAATTCCACGCTGCTCGCTTGCAACCAGAGCACTGTCCTGTTGTTACCTGCCTGCTTTCACCCCGGAGAAGATTCCCCTGTAGTACGTGGAAGAAGCCTGCCAGTGTGAGAGACTGTGCGAGTTCTTCTACAACTTTGTGCTTTTTATTTTATTTAGGGATTCAGATCATACCTTTGAGCTCAGAGCTCTTTTACAAAGGTTCCACATCAAACAGCGACAATGACAGCAATAACAAATAGAATAATGTATAGTTTAGTGGGTATTACCAGTCAGTAATACCATCGAGAGGTTCTGGACATGTATGAACCTCGAGAGCGAAGCTTGAGAGGTTCCTACATGTCCAGAACCGCGATGGTATTGCTGACCGGTAATACCCACTGAACCATATATTATTTTTTTTAATATATGGATCAGACTGTGTTTTGGGGTCTTCTGAGATGGGCAGTTCGCCAGTTCAGTTAAGGACTGTGTGGGTGATGGCGAACCGCCACACTGTCTCGCGCTGTCATTCCCCTCGCCTCGGTCGTTGTGTCACCCGATCCTCCCCCCACCTTCCATTAAGCACAAGCACGGCATAATATTATTAGTAGGCATTCCTACCTTTTCCTGCTGTTGGGAAACGGGGAAGACAGGATTAGGTAGATAAATCCATTTGGGGCACAGTCTAATAAAAAAAAGGCAAAATACGGAGGAATTGCTAGTGTCTCGCTAAGCGAGGGATGGCCACGTTTTGAGATTTTTTCGGACCGCTCAGTAAGGGAAAGTGGCCAATTGAAAGGCACGCTTCAGAAGACATGGGTAGGGCATTCTAGTGCATGCGTTGATATCTTTTGGTGATAATACTATTGTTCATGAGGGAACGATAGTATTATCACTTTGGAACGATGCTATTATCGGTCAGCAACTGTACTATTACATTGTCAGTAAGGGAAAGTGACCAATCGAAAGGCATGCTTCAGAAGACATGGGTAGGGCATTCTAGTGCATGGGTTGATGTCTTTTGGTGATAATACTATCACTCATGAGGGAACGATAGTATTATCACTTTGGAACGATGCTATTATTGGTCAGCAACTGTACTATTACCACTGTCTGTGCAATGCTATTACTGGGATTTTTTTGTATGCTTTTGTATGCCATTAAATCACATATCCATATATTAAAAACAGTTTATATACAATACTCGAATAGTAGGTAGCTAGTATATGATAAGGTTACAATGTCATTCATGGTACCAATGGTGATAGTACAGCATCAAGAGCATTCAACTAGGGTAAAGGACAGTGTTCATATGTAGCGAAGGAGATAAAGAGGTGTGACACCTAGTGTGAGAGTCCGAGGAGGAGTCAAGGTGAGGGAGGGAAAACTGGGAGAGGGCAGCCAAAAGAAGTGGCTTTGTCTAGGAGGTTGGGAGGTAGTGGTAGTAGGTTGGTCTTAAGGTTGATCCAGAGGGGGAAAAGGCACAGGGGGAGAGGAAGACAGAGGGATAGGGCAAGGGGGAAGAGTGGGGTTAAAAGGAAGGGGAAGCAGAGTGTGGGTGAGTGGGCATTATGGGTGTTCAGAATCCTAGTGGCAGTCACAAACTGTCCTAGTGAGAAGGTGCTGCCTTAGGCCATTTTTGAATTGCAAGATGCACTGGGAGTTTAGAATGTGCACTGGGATTTCATTGAGCCATTGGGGGGGGCCCCTATAGCTGAAAGCACGTTGTCCCTGCGCAATTCGATGGAAAGGTGTTGATAGGGCCCCCCTCATCCTGCCTCTGGTGGTATAGCTGGTAGCACTTGGTCTTAGGATGCTAGAAATGCATGGGGGGGGGTTTTACCCATTAGCCCCTTTTTTCAAAGGAGACATGTTTGTAATATAATCCTGTTCTTTAGTGGCAGCCAGTTGGTCCCCTCATATTGGAGGCAGTATAGCACAGTGGTTTAAGGCTCTGAGCTACAAATCTGGAGACCTGGGTTTGAATTCCACAGCCCCCACTTGTATATACAATTTGACCCTGAGCAAATCACTTAACTTCCCTGTGCTCCCAGGTTGTACCTATTAAAAAGCTTTCAGCTTAGTGTGTCTCCCTGGTTAAACAATTAAGAAAAAAATAAATAAATAAGGAGCAGGTGTGGGTATTTCGATCTGCAGTCACTGTGAGCCTACATGCCTTGTTGAGAGCAATGTGAATCCTTTTTAGTGCAGTGTCTGTTGCTGTGCCGTAGACCACCAATCCATAGTCGATTGTAGAAAGGATGGAGCTGGAGACTGAGAGACAGAGGGCCTCTGGAGTGAGATACTTTTTATGCCTATACAGTACACCCAGCTTGGTGATCACTGCCTTTACCACTGTGTCGATGTGTTAGGTGAAGGTGAGGGAGTTGTCAATGGTGACCCCCAGGTACTTGAAGGAGTGAACTTGTTCTAGCAGCTCACTGACTTTATTGGAGATGGTGAGAGCAGGGAGCCTCTTTTCGTGCTGTGGGCTGGCTGTGAGCATCACCTTGGTCTTTTTGTAGTTTAACAGAAGTTTATGGCTACAGAACCAGTCTCCCAGCTTGTAGAAGGATGCCTACAGCTCAGAGTGGAGGGCGACTATTGATGAACTGCTGGTGAGAAGTACAGTGTTGTCTGCGTAAAGTATCAGTTTAGTGTCACAGGCTTCAAGAAGATTATTTAGGAAGAGGCCGAATAGTAAGGGCCCCAGTATTGACCCCTGTGGGACCACTAAAGATACCTCATTGGAGCTAGATACTGTGTGCCCAATTTTTACATGTTGGCTTCTGTGTGTTAGGTAGTCCTTAAACCAGCAGACAGCAGAGGTCACAACCCCCAGGTTCTGTAGTTGAGTCAGGAGGAGAGAGTGATTTACGGTGTCGAAGGCTTTGGTGAGGTCTATGAAGACTGACCCCACCTGTTTTCCTTCATCTAGTGCCTTGTGCGAGTAGTCAGTGTAGTCCAGCAAGGCAGTGGAGGTACTATGATTCTCCTTGAAGCCATTTTGGTTGGGACATAACAGGTTGCATTTGTTGAGGTAATCTGTGAGTTGGGCGGCCACATAGCTTTATATGGTATTTCCACAAACAGCTGCTATTCTCAGTGAGAAGGGGGCTCAGGGGAGCTGACTGCTGAGGTCATTACAGGGGCTGGGTTACACCATTTAAAATCCTGCGCCACTTGATAGCGTGAGTGACAGTGATCCAATGAGAAAAATACTTGGAACTCGAATGATCTCAACACCTGAGGTATTATGTATCAAATTATATTGAACTAAACTTTAGTCTATAGAGTTCCAATTGGAGATATAGAGGGTTAGGATTGAATCTTAATAACCAGGAGAGTCTTAGTGGTTACCTGTTTACGAGTATGGATATATTGATAATTGGATGACATCAACTTGCTTAGTCAAGGTGTTTTATGATTTATTACAGGAAAGCTCTATATTAACCAAGGGTGGGTAAGCTATAGGTTATCTTATTGTGTGTAATTTGGGGCTACTAAATTAATTGGTGGAAATAAGTATTAAGGCCCCAGTTTAGGTGTGTTTATTTAAATGAATTTTAACTAATCCTTCATATAATTTGATATATTTTTAATTTTTTTTATTGTAAAGAGCTAGTTTCAAGTAATAGAATTTTACAAGTTGAGAAGTGTATAGTAATCAGCGAATTATCTTACAGTGTACAGCAATATAACACATTTCCGTGACTTGTTAGAAGGCAGAGGAAGCAACAATGCACATGTACAAGATGATGGGTCTCCTATTATTTCTTTGCCTAATTAGTCTTTTATCTAAAAATACGAAAGTCTCAAATAAGCTTGGATTCTAGTGGCCTACACAAAACATAGCCAGTGCACAAACTGGATGTACTGGCTATATAAAGCCACGTAGAAATGAGTTTTCTAGAAAGTGGGTGTCATATTGTTCAGCCAGACAAGTAAGGCTACTGGATTCATATGATTTACACAAGAGTATGTGCATGAATCATACTATGTATGCAATTTTACTAATGATGGGGGGAGATACTGAAATGAACCCAGGATCGAAAACTGAGAAGATAACAAATCTTAAAAATTATACATGATAATGCTAGGAGCTTGGCCCCAAAAATGGATATGGTAGCAATGTTGTTTGAAGAACAAAACCAGATATAGAAGTTTTTTTCAGAAACCTGGCTTTCAAATAAGGTAGAGGATAGTGAAATAGGTATGACAGGATATCAATGGTTTTGCTCAGATAGGAAGGACGGGGGGAATTTTGTATTTAACACATACTGTGTGTTGGGTCCAGCAGTAATCCTAACAAAAGGGAACTTGGGAAACTCAGATTATATGGTAATTTGTAGAATCTGAAAATGGCTATTGGGATTATATACTCTCCACCAAATACGAAGATGGCTGAACTAGAACAGATGGCTAATACTATTCAAGCTAGTATAAAAGATAAATTAGTGAGCTTGTTGGGAGATCTAAATTCAGATTAGTACAAGCTGAGAGGAAGAAAACTGAAGGAAGTGTTAGCATCTTTGGTTGTAAAGCAACATATAAAAGAACCTACTAGATATACCAATATTTCATCCAAAGGAATGATACTGGATTTATTACTAGCTTCCCCACAGTTAAAGGTACAATCAGCAGGGGTTATGCCACCATATTTAGGGGATCATAATTTAATATGGGCAACAACTAATTGTACTGTACAGTACCAGAAACAACCTAATAAAGGGTGGGTTAGAGACATGAGATATTTCTCTGACGACAGATTTAATCTGGGTATGCCAACTGAAAACTGGGGGAGATGTAAATTAATTCCTGATTTAGAATTAACAGTTAAATACTTTACAGATATATATTTGGAGATATGCAATAGACATGCACCTAGGATAAAAATAAGTAAGAGAAGTGCTAGGTTACCATGGATAAATGATTAATTATTAAAAACATTTCAGGATAAAAATAGACTATGGAAACTGACAAGAAAATCAAAGCAAGATAGTGACTGGGCCAAATTTAGAGCAAAAAGAAATTATTGTAGAAATCAGATTAAAAAAGCAAAATCTAACTATTTTAAAACTAAAGTGGAAGGGAACAGTGATCCAAAAAGATTTGGGCAGACAGTAAATGATATCATCAGTCCAGGAAAAAAGAATAAACAGCAAATAAATCAATTGATCTATGGGGGGAATACAGAAGAGGAACCCATGGAAATCGTTAATTTATTAAACAATTTTTTGTCAGTTTACCAGGCTTGGGCATAAAAACTTCTTTGGACAGTAAATCATAAGAGGAATTACACTTTAAGGGAACATATTCACCTTTCTGATTTAGAATATTAAATATAGCCAAGGTTAAAAAATGTTTAAAACAGATAAAAATACATAAATCTTCAGGTTTGGATAGTCTAGAGGGAATTTTTTTGCAAATGCCAGCTGATTACATTGCGCCAATGGTAACATACATGTTTAATTGGAGCTTAAAGGAAAACTACACCCAAAACTTGAAAAAATATATGCTGTGCAGAGTGTTTTAATTTGTATGTGAAGTTCTAGTGTTTCCTTCCCTCTGACTGGTATTAGGAGTTTTTCCTAAATTAGCCTGCTAGCTTTGGGGTAGTTTTACAACCCCTGGAGATCTCCATATCAAATAGTTTTCTTGCATTTCTTTGTCCTACAATGCATCTTGTTTCATGTGATGGTGATGTAGCAGAGCCCATAAATCCAGCAAAAAGCATTGCATTACAATCAGTTCACAACAATAGAGATGGCTATATTTTAAAATCTGTATAATTCAGCTTGGTGACCACCCTCATCCTAAAGGTTTTACTGTCCTGAAAAACTTTGCTGCTGGTAATTTTTGTGCAGCTTGTAAAGCTTCCAAGATATTTAGTTTGTTTGGCTGTGTGTGCTGAATGTTGGGTCTTCTTACATCACAGTCACATGAGACAAGATGCACTGTGGGAACAAGAAATACAATTACGCTATCAGGTATGAAGATTCCCAGGGGTCGTAAAACTAGCATAAAGCTAGCAGGCTAATTTGGGAAAAACTCCTAATACCAGTCAGAGGGAAGGAAACGCTAGAACTTCACATACAAATTAAAACACTCTGCACGACATATATTTTTTCAATTTTTGGGTGTAGTTTTCCTTTAAGTACAGGGGTCTTTCCATCAGTATGGAAACAAAGTAAGTTTATCCCAATTTACAGAGGAGGAGAACATTATGAGCCAGGCAACTGTCAACCAATAGCTCTGCTTTCAATTGTATCCAGATGTTTAGAGAAACAAGTGCATTTACAAATGATGAATTACTTAGAAAAATATAAAATCCTAACACCTTATCAGGCAGGTTTTAGAAGGGGCCTTTCTACCAGCTCAGCATTGACAGAATTTAATCTTTTAGTAGCAACTTCCTTGGATGCTGGTCTAGAGACTGCTGTTCTCTTCATGGACCTGTTGAAGGCATTCGACCTGGTGGACCACTCCTTGCTGTTGCGGAAACTCTGGTCTATGGGTGTTACTGATGGACCCTGGGACTGGATTAAATCATACCTGACTGGAAGATCACAGAGGGTATTGGTGTCTCAGACCCTGTCAAATGTGAAACAGGTTAGTAGAGGGGTCCCACAGGGGTCAATATTGGGGCCCTTGCTGTTTTTGATATTCAACAATGATCTTCCCCAAGTGGTGCAAACCTCTAATATCAGGTTGTATGCTGATAATACAGCACTGATTGCAACTGGGGTTGACATGTTGGACCTAAAAAAATAGATTGCAGAGGGACTTCGACGGCACCGAGGAGTGGTTTACCAGGTCGAGGCTTGTCATGGACATGAAGAAAACCAAGGTTCTTTATTTTGGAAACAGTAAAAAACTCATGTTAAACATATTATCATTAAGTAATACATTGATAGAGCATGTGACGGAATAGCGATATTTGAGAATGATTTTTGATGCGGAGTTAAATTTTTCGGAACACATTAAGGAGGTACTAAACAAAGCTGGTAAAAAAATTGGGTGCTCTTAGATGTACATCAAGATGCTTAGACCAAAGCGCCAGGAAAACAATTGTGGAGCAGATGATATTGCCTTCAGTTGAATATGGAAGTAATGTCTATAGGGTTGCACCCAAACAAATGCAGGATAAATTGGACAAAGTCCAGTATAGACTTACAAGATTTGTATTGGGATGTCATTTTAGGACACATCATTGTGTAATGTTAAATAAGTCAGGGTGGCTAAATTTAGAACTTAGAAATAATGAAACGTGGTTAAGATTACTGCATACATTTTTTTTTTATAAAACAACCAGCACATTATATTTCAGTCACTGCTCTGACAAAAAAAGTAGAACTAACTCGGATCTTAACTAGATCTGTATATGAAAATAAGATAACAGTTAACTATAGAATCAACACAGTGGGCCACAGGAAGGAGGTCGCGAGGGTGTCCAAGTCGCCTTCCCCCAAGTCGAATCGACACAGTGGGCCACAGAACGGAGATCGTGAGGGTGTCCAAGTCGCCTTCCCCCAAGTTGAATCGACACAGGTATTGATCCACGTATACTAGCACTGGAGGAGCCTGGAAGAAACAATGCTCGCTCTCTTGCTGTTAAAACGCTAAATGGACTGAAATGTAGATGTTTGTAAAGGGACTTTATTTATTTCTGTCCCCACACATGTTGTTTAGGCTAAGATTTCTGGAAAACTGTATTTATGAGCAGTCGGCTTTGTTAACTGTACGTATGTGACTCCACTTTGTTGCCAAAATACTGTTTAAATTTCCATGTATTGCATGTGGCTTGGACGCGCCACATACTGACCAAGGAGCCACCTTTACTTTAAACTGAAGCGAAGCAGTCCAAATTAAGTTTCTGTCAGGTGCTAAATCTCTTTAAACTGTTCTTTAATCTTATAGTACATACAGCAGCTCATTTACCCAGTCAGGTTAGCTTAAATTCTCTGCCAGTATTTAAAGTAAATTAGGACTCTCCGCCAGTGTTTAAAGTAAATTAGGAGTTTCTGCCAGTGTGTTAAAGTAAATTTGGAGTCTGTTTTAAAATACATGAGGAGTGCAAGCAAAGCAGCAGCCACTGGCTCCGATTACAATCGGAGGTCAAATGCTGGCCCTCCCCCAAGCTTCCTACCTGTTTTAATCTTGCTCTTTCCCTCTCCTTGTTCACAGTGGGCCATAGAACGGAGGTCGCGAGGGTGTCCAAGTCGCCTTCCCCCAAGTTGAATCGATACAGGTACGGAGCCACATATACTAGCACTGGAAGAGCCTGAAAGAAACAACGCTCGCTCTCTTGTTGTTAAAACGCTAAGTAGACCCCACCGGTGCGAGCGCCGGCTGCCCCACCGCCCCCACCACCACCCTTGGTGAGCACTGTATTATATACAAGGGCTCACGTGATCGGAATAAACCAATCAGCCCACGTTTCCACCTGCAGCCTATACTAGCTCACCACTAGTGGCCACCACCCCTTCCTTGCCAACTCTCACTCTAAGATCACCATGTATAAATACATACAGATGCTTCTCCCCATTGCTATGCTGATCCCTTTCTCCTCTCTTCCCCCACCCACTGTCCCTGTGACAGAACCATACCCATGGGATCCCAAACTTCAGTGCTCCACCCATACCTCCCACCTACGCTACACTGCCTCACTGTTCTCCAGGGGTCCTCACCCTCTCTCACCACCTGGTCACCCCTCCTACAGCAACCACCCCTCACTGTCCCCAGCTCTATTAGCCCACCTCGCACGCACACTCCCAATACCGGTCGGACACACCAAAAAACACATTTCTTCTCACTCCCACTGCCTTTCACCCAAACTAATCCAGATAGCTTTACTCTGACATGCACTCCTCCTCCTTCTACTGTCTGGCAATGTGCACCCCAATCCGGGGCCACCTACTCATGGTCCCACACTAAAGTGCAAGAAAGGGAACCTACTACTGGCCTCCCTTAATATCTGCAGCCTTCCAAGGAAACTCACCTCTCTCCAGGGCTGGATTGCCCAACACACCCCTGACATCCTGGCATTATCAGAGACCTGGCTCTCAAATAACATCCCTGATGCCTCTGTCACCCTCAGTGGCTACTCCATCTTTCGGGCAGACAGACTAGGCAAGCGGGGAGGAGGGTGTGCCATCTACACCAAAACAGCGCTGCAAGCACTCCCGGTCTCCCTTCCCCCTCTGACCCATGGTGCCCAATCTACTGCCATTAAGGTCACTCTTGGCAATCCTGCCAAAACACTATACGGTATGGTGGTCTACATCCCCCCCACTAACCAAAAGCCAGCCTTTGACTCTATACTGTCCAGCATCACTCATCCCCCCCACTAACCAAAAGCCAGCCTTTGACTCTATACTGTCCAGCATCACTCATCTCCCCCCACTAACCAAAAACCAGCCTTTGACTCTATACTGTCCAGCATCACTCATCCCCCACTAACCAAAAGCCAGCCTTTGACTCTATACTGTCCAGCATCACTCATCCCCCACTAACCAAAAGCCAGCCTTGACTCTATACTGTCCAGCATCACTCATCCCCCACTCAACCAAAAGCCAGCCTTTGACTCTATACTGTCCAGCATCACTCATCCCCACTAATCAAAAGCCAGCCTTTGACTCTATACTGTTCAGCATCACTCATCCCCCACTAACCAAAAGCCAGCCTTTGACTCTGTACTGTCCAGCATCACTCATCTCCCCCCCAAGAGTGAACTAATTATTATGGGAGACTTCAACGTGAACTGGCTAGCCACCATATCGGCCACCTACAAAGATGCAGTACTAGCCTACGACCTCGCTAAAGTGATCCATTTCCCCTACCAGACTTGACCCCAGAACTGGGTCCTCTACTCTTATCGACCTTATCCTCACCAATAATCCCAATCACTTCTCCCAGATAAAAGTGCTTCCTGATGCACTAAGTGACCACTCACTGATCACCTGCCGGTGGTCAAACAAACTTCCTCCCAGCCTACCTAAAGTTACAGTACAAAGGCGCCTCAAAAAAGGTTCCCTTTCCTGCCTCAAATCGTACCTTGCTTCATGTGACTGGTCACCCATCCACAAAGCTCAGACTGCTGATATAGCCCTCCTTTCCTTTATCACCACCTTTAACGGTGCCTGTGACATCTTTGCCCCTGTCACTAAGCATATTTCAAGAAACAAGGATACCCCTTGGATCACACAGTCTCTGCTTGACCTGATGCATTATAGAGACAACCTTTGGCACAGAGCCCTGGACTCACAACGACCCCAGGATAGACAGCTCTACCGAGAGCCCAGGAACAAATGCACCTGGGCCATCTGACTTGCCAAGGCCTCATACTACAAGCATGCCCTCACCACCACTTGGGGCTCTGGGAAAAAATTCTGGAGCAGTATAAAGGAACTGTGTGGAAAAACCATCTCACCTGCCCCCTCGCAGATTCTAGTAGATGGGGCCCTCACCCAGGACCCCACCACCATCGCCAATGCCCTTAATTCCACCTTCTCGGACCTCATCCTCCCACATAACTTCTTCAACCCAATTCCAAATTGCCCCGAGGTCACCTTAGCTACCATGGTCCCCCAACCCTTCTGCCTAAGAACAGTTTCATGCAGTGAGGCAAAGTGCTACCTCACCAAAGCCCTGACGAATGTGCGCTACAGTAGTGACACTATCAACCTCAAAATTCTCAGGCTAACTCGGATGTGACTCTGCCACATCTCACCAAAATACTAAACTGGTCACTATGCCTCAGCCAGTTTCCCACTCTATGGAAAAGTGGCATCATTACCCCCATCCTCAAGAGCGGTGACCCCACTTCCACCAGTAATTACTGACCTATCTCGATCCCCCCCCCCCAAAAGGCACTCAAAAAAATAGTCTCGGACCAGCTAACTGACTACTTGACCAAACACTCGCTGCTCTGCCACAAACAACACGGGTTCCGGAGGGGGCACAGCACCACCACAGCCCTCCTGGACTTTATATGTCCACGAGGCCCTCGACCAGGGGTCCATAGCAGGAGCCATCTACATTGACTTGACCAAAGCCTTTGATACCATCAGTCACACTCTTCTTCTGCACTCCCTTCCATCCCTACACTTCTCCCCTGAAGCAGCCGCCTGGTTCAAAGACTATCTCTCTGGCAGGACACAACAGGTCAAAATTAATACTACCCTTTCCTCCAAAAAGCCTGTCCAATCGGATGTCCCACAAGGGTCCATACTTGGCCCATTGCTCTTCGCTCTTTACCTAAACTCCCTACCTCAATCATGCAACGGAAAGCTTCTGCTCTATACAGACGATGCCATAGTGCTATGGAAACACCCCCATCCTAACTCCCTCCAATCTGCCCTACAAGGCTTTTTCTGAGAAATAGAAACATGGTTCTTGGAGCATCGCCTAGTACTCAACTTTAGCAAGACAAAATTGATGATCTTTGCCCACTGCCAAAGCCCACTCAGTAGTACCCCGCTTCTCTTCACTAACTCCCAGGGTCGCAGTCTTGAACAGGTCAATAGCTTCAAATACCTGGGTGTCACCCTGGACACCTCCCTCACCTACCATGCACACATCCAACACCTTTCCTCTGCTGTAAACACCAAATTAGGGATCCTATGTAGACATAAACATTGCCTACCCCCTCAGGCCCTACATCTCGCAGTAACTTCTTCTGTCCTATCTCTGGTGAACTACAGTATTACGATTTATGGATCTGCAGACCAAACGGCCCTACGTAGTATCAACATAGCACTCAACAAAGCCTGCAGATTGGTCACAGAAAGCGACAGAGACACCCACACGTGCGAGCTTTACAAACTTGCAGACTGGCTCACCTTTGAAGGGAGGCTAAAGTATCACACCTCTCTCCAAGCCAAAAAAATACTCCTCAAACAATCACCCAAAGGCCTTCTCCCCCTCATCCAGACTGTCCCACACAGGAGGGTCCCTAGATGCCTAATTAACTCCTCTCTCCTGGTCCCCCACTGTAGGACCTCCCTAGGACAAAGTTCTTTCTGATACCGGGCTCCCCTCTGGCTAAACAACCTACCTGCATCCATCTCTCTAGTCCCCAGTCTTGGCCAATTTAAAACTGGTCTTAAAAAACTCCTTGAATCAGCTACTTGTGATGGCAATCATTGCAGTCTACAGCACTAGCGCAGAAAATAAAAAAATCCACAATGGTAGGGTTAACTGCCTAACCTTAATCCTGACTGCATCCACAAAGTCCCATGATCACACTGTATATAAACTCTGACTCGGGGTTCACTTAGGACCCTCCATAACTGTAACCTACTTTGTATCATAACCTAGACCAAAGGACTCGTAAGATACTTGACGCAATGTTTACACACTGAACTATGTGACCTATGTATAAATACTAGCAAATGTTATGTTTTTTTGTTTTGTTTTTTTTGTTTGTACTGACGTGGAGCCTTTGCAAAGGAGTCAATGACTCAAAGGATTGTAATTCTGATTCTCTTCAATAAATAAATAAAAAAAAAATAGTAAAACAAGATACAGTGAAAAAACTTTAAAATACCAAGCTGCTAAATTCTGGAACATGCTCCCTCATTCCGTGAGAACAACAACATCTCAAACACAATTTAGCCATGAACTAAAGGCTATGCTTTCTTTAGTGTGTGATTGTTACGTTAATATTATGGATTTTTCACTTTTTCCTTCTCAGCACACTGTCCAAAGGTGCATGTCTGTTTGTATATTTTGAGATTTGGAGTGTATGTTACTTGTTGTACACACGAGGTGTTTATAAATCAAAATGTATGCATGTTTGTAAATGAGTACATGAAATATGAAACACAATTTTTTATGCTGTAACATCTAACAGGACTGTCTTGTAAACAAGGAGTTTTATCCCTTATGACATGTATTTATCCTGTATAAAAATAAATTTTATCTCTCTATCTACTTGTTCAGTATCTGCCAATACAAGGTCCAAAATGCTCCCCTCTCTGGTTGACTCTACCACTTGCTGTGTCAGGAATACATCCTGGAAGGCGTTCAGTATCTGTTGTTCCCTAGCACTAGTGGAAGTCATTGTTCTCCAGTCAACCCCTGGCAGATTAAAGTTACCCACCACCACCGTCCTGCCACTGCTACAGCGATTCATAGAACATAGAAACGTAGAATTTGACGGCAGATAAGGACCGCTTGGCCCACCTAGTCTGCCCATTTCCCTACCTACTGGATAAGTTGCAGATCCTAGTTAACCAGCAGCCTACTTCTTCCTACCTCCACCCCCTAGAATGGCCTTATGACTGTCCCATGCATGCTTGAATTCCACCACTGTTTTTGACTCCACAACCTCCTCCGGAAGGCCGTTCCATGCATCCACAACCCTCTCTGTGAAAAAATACTTCTTAAATTACCTCTCGAGCCGCCTCTATCTTCAAATTGTGCCCTCTTGTTCTTGCACACCTCTTTTTTGAAAGATGCTACCTTCTTGGACTTCGTTGATTCCCTTGAGGTACTTGGAACGCTTCTATCATGTCCCCCTCCCCTTTCCTCGAGGCTATACATAAGCCCTTTCGCCTCTCTCTTCATATGTCTTCCAGTGCAGACCCTGCACCATTTTAGTTGCCCTCCTTGGACAGCTTCCATCCTGTCTATGTCTTTGTGGAGATTGGGTCTCCAGAACTGCGCATAGTACTCAGATGGGATCTCACCAGCTGTCTGTACAGAGGGATAATAACTTCCTGTTTTCTACTGGTGATGCTCTCCCTATGCATCCCAGTATCCCCCAGCCCTCCTTGCTGCTCTCTCACATTGCTTGCCCACCTTTAGGTCATCTGATATGACTACCCCCAGGTCCCTTTCCATTTTTGTTGTTGTTAGTATCTCACCCCCCATTGTGCACTCTTCCCCTGGGTTTTTGTTTCCCAGGTGCATTACCTTCATGAGGTTAACCACCAGTTCGCTGTCGAGTTCCTCAGGTTGGGATGGTGGCCTATACACTACTCCCAGATTAACCTTCCTGCCCTTCACATCCTGTAAAGTAACCCACGATGTCTCCACATTACCCTCCTCTCCTTCCTTCCTACTGTACTCGATCCCCTCCCTTATGAATACAGCCACCTCTTCTTCCTTTCCACTTTTTCTGTCCCTCCTATATAATCTGTACCCCAGGAGTATTAAGTCTCAGTCATAATACCGGGTGACCCATGTCTCCGTGATGGCAGCTATGTCCCCCCACCCTTCTGCCATCATTGCCTGAAGCTTAGGTAACTTATTACCTAGGATCCTCACATTTGTGGAGACCACCCTCCAACCGAACCTCCGATCCTGCATATCCATCCCCTGCCCCCCGCTTCTACCCTTCTGCGAGTTCCTTACTTCTGCCAAAAATACCTGTTGGGGGAGAAGCTCAAGGCCCCCAAAATGTTACAGCCCTGCCTGCTCTGCAAGTCTAAGCCCCCCTCCTAATTTAAATCATATGCATTAGCAATAAACTCGCCCAGTTTCCTCTTTAAGACTCCTGATCCCTCCCTGCTCAGATGAAGTCGATCCTGGGTGTACAGATGCTTGTTTTCCCATGCTGTTCCCCATCCCCCCACCAGTCCAAACCCCACAGACTTACACCATTCCCCCAACCATACATTAAACTCCCCTATCCTCTTCTTTCTGTCTTTGCTTGCCCTCTACACAGGCAGAACCTCAGAAAAAAACAACTTTATTCCCTTCAAGTCTACATATCCTGGCCAGTTCCCTAAAACTAGCCTGTACTTCCTGCATACTGCTTCCTTTCAAATCATTCATACTGAGGTGCACCACTATGTGGGGATTTTCCCCCTGACCCTTTACACTTGAGGGAACTATATGTTTTGCTCTGTGCGCTGTCATACCTGGCATGTAGTCTACCTGGATGGAACTCCTCCTGTGCCCCTTGCCCCATATGATACCCCTAAGAATGGAGTCCCCAGTATGATAACTCTACTATCGACTCCTTGTTGACCCTCTTTAAGCACACACCCCGCTTCAGCTCCCTGTCCCGCTCATCCAACCCATCCCTATGGCCTTGTCCCCACCTCATCCATTTCCTCCTGCCCTGCTTTCCCCGCAGGGGCTCCTTCATCTGTCTTCTTTGCAGAGACATGTTGCAGCTCCCCGTGACTGCCAATTCCAATGTTTCCCCCATTTGATCCCAGTACCCCCTCCCAGTCCCCCCCTTCTTGCCCCTCGCTATCTCCCTACCCTGGGAACCCCTGCCCTTCCACTTTATCACCTCCCTCCCTCTCCTTCCCCTCTTCTTCTCCCTTCCCGTGACAGCCAACTCCAATGAACCCCCAGTTGACCCCATTTCCTTTCCAGTACCCCTTTTATCACCCTTTCCATCTCCTTCCCTCTCCAATCCACCTGTTCATCCCCATTACTGCAATCCACCTCCCTCTCCTTCTCCCTCACTGTACTTGCTTGCCATAGCCCCTGTCTCCCCTTGGTTTCCCATGTCCTGCATAGTTTCTATTGGTGTAAACCTGTTTGACACACTAACCCCACCTCCAGTGGAACCCTTGTTTCCCACTAGTTCCATGTCATTTCCGTTTCTCTTTGTTCCTTGTGCAGTTACATCATGCTCCTCCACCCATCTCCTACTCACCACCTGCCACCCTCTGCTCCCCCAGCAGCCCGGTCTGTCTCCCAGCCTTGTAACCCCCATTGCATTTCTCACTCTCTCCCTGTCATCCTTGCCCCAGCAATTCATTGCTCCGGGGCTGATTCTCCCCCCAACTCCCTCCCTGCCCTACTTCACCACCTTCCTCCTCAGCGTGATTATTTCTGTTTCCAGATGCACCATTTTGTTGTTGTAAAGATTTTTAATTTTTCAAAATTATTACAGTATAGTACAGCATAATGTGGAACACTTTTAAAACAGTAGTATTATGAGGAAATAAAGGGAGGGAGGAGAAGGGAAAAATAAGAGGGGAAAGATTTATAGGGAGGGAGGGGAGAAAGGGAAAGAAAAGAATATAGGGAAAATTATAGAATCACAGGTTGCACATGGTTACAGAGTGCAACTCAATATACTGTACTTAATGTATACAAAGGATTATAAACTAGGAGAAACTTTCTCAGCACGAAACATAAGGTTATAGGCATAATGAACTGGAAAGTGTGGTACTCACCAACCTGTTCTTTATACAAGACAAGACAAGGGGGGGTCTGTGACTGAAGACACACCTATCCATCCGTAGGAGGAATCTCAACCCGACAAGGCATCTGGCAATCCGGATATGTGTAGTTTCAGTCTGGCATATCATTTGATTTATTCTAGAGGAAGAGAGGTATACACAAAGAATCCATATACTACAGCTTCCATATTATATGAATTAACATATGGTATAACAGTTTGCAAACGGCTTAATCAAGTCCCATCAACAGAGGGGCAATTCCCAAGTTAGGGGATAAGAAAGGTCATATGTTGTACAAGTCCCAAAGGGGAAAATCTAGCTTAATGCTTGTGCAGACCATAACTAAAGTCAAGTATATATAATCTTGTCTGAAATTCTTAAATTGGGGGGGGAAGGTCAGTTAGGGCATCTGTCCCTCAGTCTGGTTCTTGTGCCTATTAGAAATCCCTACTGCATCCAACCTGTGGTCGGGGGGAGAATCATCCAATACCCTGTGGGGGCTGTACATAATTCAAGTATGGGGCTCAGCATTGGTGAAATTTGGCCATTTTATAGAATTTAAGATGGGAGATCCTGTCAAGTATGGCCAAGGCTGAGAGAGAGGCCTCTACTTCAACCAGCTTGGGGATGACTTGAGTGCGCCATTTGCATAATATAGTTTTTTTGCCTGTATGGCCAGTAATGCTAGCCACCTAACTTCCTGAGAGGTCAGTTGTGGGAGGTCAGTACGAAACTCCAGAAGGAAAAAAGAGTGGTTTCAGGGGGATCCGCTTGTGGAGTACTTTGCAGGCCAGTGAAACCACCCCAGCCCAAAGGTTTTGAAGCTTAGGGCAGGTCCATAGTATATGAATCAGGTTGCCCACTTGTGTCTTACATCTCCGGCAGTAATCCGATTCTAGAAGTTTAGCCTTGTGGAGCACTGCAGGAGTCTTGTACCATGAGTGTAGGACTTTAATTTGAATCAGCCTAGATCGGGCATCCTGATGCCATTTGTGGGCATCCCTCCAAGCTTGGCCCCATTGGGTGTTAGTAGTAGTACACTGTAGGGCTTTTTCCCACTTAGCTTTTGACTCTCCTGATTGAGACGGCAGGGTGTCTCTCTGCCTGGCGTAAATCTTACCTGTGAGACTTTTTGGGTGTTGTATCCAGCTTGAAAGGGGTGAGGGTTTGTTCCATTATTTAGGGTATTTTAATAAGGGGTGACAGCATCTCAAATTTGTAAATACCTCCAGAATCACTTTGTGGGAGGTCCCATTGTTTCTGTAGGCACCCGAAGGTAGAGACAGAGTTAAGATCTTTCTCACATATGTCTCCCACCACTTGCAGGCCTTTAGCATGCCATGATCTCCAAGTGACCTGTTCCTTTCCAATGGTGATGACAGGGTTCCGCCATAGCGGAACATGTGCTAACGGGAGTGGGTCTGCGGCCAATTTGTTGTGGACGTGGTACCATGCTCGTCTGGATATCTCCACTGTGGGGGGGGGGAGGGGAGTGGGAATTTGGGTTGTTAAGGAGGGTGTAAAGAGTGGGGTCTGCCCTTTGTGTACAAAAGAGTGGAGGGAACCATAATGTTTGTCATTTCAAGTTCAATTTGGACCCACTGGGGTCTTAGAAGGGGAGAAAGAGTATGGAGCCATTGAACTGTTTGTGTTACCTGAAATGCCCATTTGTATCCTTCTAGCCAGGGTAGATCCCAGCCCCCTTGAGTCCAGTGGCCTCTTAGTTTGGATTGGCTAAAGCGGGGTTTTGCTCCTTCCCATGAGAAGTCTCCGAATAGTTTGTCTATTGGTTGGGACCACAACTTAGGAAGTGGGAGGGGTATATGGGCCAAAAGGTACAGAAACCGAGGGGCCGTCATCTTCTTAATGGCAGCTATTTTACCAGCTAAGGTGAGTTTGAGCTGTTTCCACCTGTCAAACTCAATTTTAGTGGTGTGTAATAGAGGCTGAATATTAATCTGCCAAAGATGTTCCAGTTTGGGGGGGGAGCATAATGCCCAAATATGTGATCTTTATGGGGGCCCATAATAGCCCGTAGGTATTTGCTATAGTTTGTAGACAATACTCGTTTAGGGGGAGAAGCTCAGTTTTGGTCTAGTTAAGCTTCAGACCAGAGTAAGCAGTGAAGGAGTCCAGGAGGGCAAGTAAATGAGGCAGGGATTGTTGGGCATCATGTAAGGGGAGAAGGAGGTCATCTGCATACATCAGGGTAGGATACTCAGTGTCTCCAACTTTTATGCCACGTATTTGGAGATGGTGCAGAATAGCTGCTGCTAATGGTTCGACCGCTAGGACAAAAAGCAGGGGGGAGAGGGGGCAGCCCTGTCTGGTGCCACGCTCCAGTGAAGGGGGGGGAAGGGTAGAATTGGTGGTTACTCGTGCCCTGGGGGAATTATAGATGGCCTGTATTCTGGCTAGGAATCTGGCCGCCACTCCCAGGTGGGAAAGGACACGATATAGATAGTCCCATTCAATGGAGTCAAAGGCCTTTTCGAAGTCGACGGCCACTGCCGCAGCTGGGGTTGTTAAGTATTTGGCTTTATGCATAAGGTTCATCAGGGTTCTAAGGTGATCAGTACTATGGCGACCAGGGACGAAACCCACCTGGGAGGGGTGGAAAAGGTGAGAAAGTAGGGGACTCAGTCTAGTGGCTAAAACCTTGGCATAGATTTTACTGTCAACGTTTATGAGGGAAATCGGACGATAGCTTCCAGGGCTAGTAGGGTCCTTCCCTTTTTTGGGGATGAGTGTAATGGTTGCCTCACAACGAGTTGGGGGTAGAGTCCCCTGTACTTCTGTTTCATGGAAAACTTCAGTAAGAAGTGGGATGATAACGGGGGCCAAGGCATGATAAAAGTCCACAGTATAGCCATCACTCCCTGGGGATTTCCCTAATTGAAGGTCTTTAATGGCGTTACCCACATCCTCTTGGGTGATAGGGAATTCCAGCTGAGAAGACTGTTGTGGGGAGAGTGTAGGAAGGGGGAGACCATCAAGAAAGGGTTGGGTACCCATTTCGGGGATCAAGTTGGTGGTGGAGTATAAAGTCTGGTAATAGGATGCCATGATCTGGTTTATGGCCAATGGGGCGGTTACCACAGTCCCCTGCTTATTTTTCAGGCCTGATATATGCCGACTGACTTGCTGGCACCGAATCTGGGATGCTAGTACCTTACCCTCCTTATCTCCGCCCTCCCAGAAAGTATGTCGGAGACGTAGGATAGCCACCTCTGCCTTTCTATTCAGGAGCTGATTGATTTCAAATCGCATTCCAAGAATACTCCTGCCTACGGAGGAATTAGGAGAGGGGGAGGGGAGGGCTTTAAACTGGATTTCCGCAGCTGCCAGTTGTTTTTCTAATTCAAGGAGGCGATGTTCTCTTTCTTTCCGCCTGGCAGCGGGGTATCCTGTAATGTTGCCCCTCATGGTGGCTTTGAAGGCTTCCCATGTGTTCCCTGCTGAAGTCTTGGAGGGGGGCTTATGTTGCAGAAACATGGCTGCTTCCATTCTAGTCCAGGGGATGAAGTCTGGGTCTCATATAAGGAGAAGGTCAAGTCTCCAGGTGCGAGATAGAGTTGGTGGTGGTCCCCATTGCATTGTTAGCTGGACCGGGGCATGATCAGAGATCATTCTTACAAGGATGAAGGCGTCTAGGGAAGCAGGGAGGGGGATGCAAGCCAGTAGTCAGGTCGACTACGTGAGGCTTTGGTGTCTGAATGGAATGTGTAGTCCCTATCCCTAGGGTGAAACAGTCTCCACACATCAGTGAGCCCTAGGTCTTTAATCAGTTGATGCAAGGCTCTGCCCCCCTGCACATGCGTTTCTCTGCCAGTGTCATTCCTATCTAATGCGGGGACTAGGGCTAGGTTAAAATCTCCCCCAAGAATCAGGGAAGTATGGAATCCCTGGCTTCTTCAGAATTCAGGCCCCAGTCTGGTAACAGAAGGTCTTCAGGAGGGAAGGGAAGGAGAAAACAGGGTAGACTAATTTTTTTATAGACTACGAGCAGGGCAAAACTGGATGCCTCCCCCCCCCCCTTGCGCCTAATAGGATCCCCCACTCAGTCTCCACCCTTATCTCTAAACCACTCACCCCCCAAAGAAAATACCCCTTATGAATAAATAAAAAAAAAGGGGGATTAAAATAATAAGGAAAATTTGTCTGTGTGAACGGTCCCCTATTGTTAGTCTGTCTGTCTGTTCCCTCTCTCTAATCTGGGTAGAATAGTTTCTTGTTTTACTGTTACGGTTTTTTATATTCCCCCTTTTTCTGTTTCCATATTAATTGTTGAAAGGAGGTTAAGTTAGAAAATGGAGTTTGTAATGAACTGAACAACTATCCCTTATTACACTATATATAATTAATGAAAGATCAATTATATTCAAGTCTAGATGCCGGAAAGCAATTGATATCTGGCTCTAGATAATGGATTACTGTATTAAAAAAAGAAAAAAAGAAGGAAAAAGGTATGTATGAGAGATCCAGAAAACTATAGTTGTGCATATGTAATTTAGAGATCAAATTATGTCTATGTCTGCCTCATATTTTTATTTTATGGCATGTATTTCAAACTCTTGAATAAAAATGAGTTGGAAAATTAAAAACATCTCCCCCAAGAAGAAGAGGAGAGTTATTGGGCAGAAATTTGGTGATAGCCTCAGCCAGCCTGTGAAAGAACTGAGGATCGTCTGTATTGGGGGCGTAGATAGTACATAGTGTGATAGGACCAGAGGGAGTAAGATATGTGGCCATTACCCATCTGCCATCCGAGTCAGCTGTAGAAGATGTCAGGGTCCATTTTAAGGTTTTGTGTAACAAAATAAGAACGCCATGCTTCCTAGTAGAGGCAGCACTTCTTGTCCTACCCAGTCCTTTATCATAGGGAGATGGTAATTTTTTGTTAACTTGGTTTTTGGAGGAATGCCACTTTGGATCCCAAACGTTTGAGATGCGAGGGGACCTTTTTTCATTTTATAGGGGTATTCAGGCCTCGGACATTCCAAGTGTGAAAGATCGTGTCGGCCATATCCCTGACTACACTATCAGTCTACTCCCTAGTAAACTGTAAGTCCGTATTGAAGGGGTGGTAGGCAGTAGTATATACAAAGAGAAGGGTCAACTCCTATGTCCTTCCCCACCACTATGAATAGGATAGAAGGAGGATCGGCTGGGGGGCGTCACTACTACCTGGTGAGGTAAGGGTGGTGAGTAGGGAGGGTTCAGTCCGTAGGCAGTAAGAGTCCAATATACAACACTGTTCCTAGGTAAACTTCTGTGCAATCGTACGTAACTTATACTGAGCTAAGAAACAGAAATAATCTTTATGGTCCTGTGCAGGCTCAGCCGGCTGGAGCCCCAGCCAATGGCACACCTGCTATACCTACGGGGGGGTTGTCAACCGACAAACCGTAAGTGGGTCATCGTCTTTAGGTTGTAGAAATAGAAGGAGTTAATCCGAAATCACCTCAGGATGGAGATGCTAGAATCATTTTCTGTAACTCTACTACTTAGTTAGCTTTCCCCAGGAGCGGTAGGGAGAAATGTGATAGCTCATCTGAGCCTAATATGATATGCTGGGAGGTATATTAGTGTGATGTCAAACAGGAGCACCTCCTGAAGAAAGGTGGACTCGACATGGGGGGGGGGTTCCTCATAGGGGTTCCTCAGGTTGCCCTGCCAATAGAATAACAGGGAGACAGGAGGGTAGAGAGGGGAGAAGCGAAAAAGCTAGAGGTCTCCTGTAACAGAGACTTCAACCCCAGTCTACTGTGATCCCCATGTACCTGACCTTTAATCCAGTTGCTGAGTCAATTACATTACAAAAGCAGTACCTTAACTGGTATTAGCCTTAGGAGAGGTGTCTACTAAGAGGGAAAAAGGGGAGTGGGGCAGGTGAACTATCCTGCCTGTCTTATTTCCCCATTATTCTGAGTAGAGGAGGTGTGCTGAGGGAAAGGTCATAGGGATATTTCCCGTAGCATTCCGACTCCCCAGCACGATTAACCCCTGTTAAAATTCCACCCGCAACTATTCCCAAGAGACACAACTCCAAAAAGGACTTATCTGAAAAAACGGACACAAGTGATACATGAAGGGGAATCCTCCTTTCCAGTGCTGTGTTTCAGTATCATCATCAAACTTGAAGGAGAGGAAGAAGAAGGGCCTGAAGCCATGGTCGAAAGTTCAAAGTCTGTAAGTGGATGTACTTCATCCGTTTCAGCGGTCCATGAGCGTAGTGCTTTATCCTGGTCTGAATCCAGCGCTTCTGGTGCAGAAACCTCCATCCCAGTAAAGAATTTGTCGTGGCCTCCTTGTCCAATGGGGCGATAGGCGAAAATCTATTCTGTGTGAAGTAGGGGCTAGTGTAGACAGTTTCTTGGTTGCTCCCTTGTCGTGTGCGCACTTCTGGAGGGTAGAAGCAATTCTCACTACTCGTTTTCCTCATGGGGATGCTCTTCATCGTATGCAGCATGTGATTCTTCCAGATTTTAGGGTGGCGTGTTCCAGCTCCTTTCTTGTGTCTACCGGTTTTTGAACCTGGGTCCTAGACAACAACTGGTCCTGTTTCAAGGGGGATCTGTCCCGTGGAGCTTCATTCATTGTCTCCGATTTACTGTCTGTTGGGCTCTGGTTCCTATTATTAGGTAAAGGCCAGGTGGCATCAGTAAAGGTCATAGCTGCTTCTGGTGTATGAAATTGTTGTACAAAGCCATTGTGAGTGATTTGCAGGACTGCTGGGTAGCGGAGGGTGAAGGGAACTTGGATATTGTGTAGTCTCCTCCTGACTTCAGTGTAGGCCTTTCTCCATGCAGCAAGCTCCCGGGAGTAATCCTGAAATATCATAATTTGGGGCCCCCGCCAGTCCAAGGCTCCAATTTCTCTGGCCCTGTTTTGAATGGCTTCTTTCTTTGCATATTTAAGAATTCGGGCCAGTATGGGCCTGGGCCTTTTGGTCGCAGTCGGTTTTTGTTGTAGCGAGCGATGCGCCTGCTCAGTGGTCAGTCTGGTATCGGGCGGCAGGTGTAGTATCTCAGGAAGAGCTTGTTGAAGGAAAGTTGTAGTTCTATTACCTTCACAGCCTTCCGGAAAGCCCAGCAGTCGTAAATTCGTCCGCCGGCTCTGGTTTTCCATGTCTTCCATTTTTTCTTGGAGGGCCCTAATTTGGGCCACCTGGTCCCTCATAATATTAGAATGAGTCTGGAGAGTATCATCATGTTGTAGCACCTTTTGTTCCGACTGCACCATTCTATTGTCCAGTTGTTGTAGTGCACCGTCAGCATTGTTAGTAGCTACCATGAGGGCTTCCATTTGGGCCATTAATGAGGAGAACATGTCCTTTACCGATGGGTCGGCTCTGCCGGTAGGCCTATGCACCATGATAGCACAGGTCACACAACAGGGCTCAGGGCCCAGGGCTCGAATTAGTACTTTCCCTTCATCTGGCAAGTCGAAAGCAGGACTGTCGCCAGAGGAGGTATTTAGAAGGCTATGCCACTGTTTTGGGTTCAGCAGCTCAGATGGGCTCGGAAGAACGACGAAGACTTTGCTTCAAGTCATTAGCGAGGAAAGATCAGCACTCCATCTTGCTTTGTGGTTAGGCCACACACCCCCAATGCACCATTTTTATGCATACAGGGCACCCTCCGATCCTCCACAGCATATCCATGAATACTGCTGCCCCGCATCCATTGCACCCCCACTATTCTCCATGTCCTTCTCCTCTCCTCACGGGCACCCTGCCCCTGTCCTACCCCTCCACCTTGCCCTCATCAGCTGCCAGTATAACACATCCCTGAATGTATGGCCTGCTTCCCCACCTCTTATACAAGCCCCTATTCCTATCTCCCCTGCTCCCTCCTATTGACTCCTTACGTACCCGGTGTTGTAATCTACTTAAATTAGTGACTGAACTGTAGGGGGGATTTCGGCCACATTCAGTGGCAAGAGAACCGGCTCAGCAGTGGTGGGCCAGGTAGAAGACTGCATCGGCCTGACCTCGATCTCTATTAAATGGGCTGAGGAGGTGTGTCCTAGTAGGGTCAAAAAGGTGGCAATTGGTGATTGTTCACATAGTAGGGCTATAAAGGTGATGACTGGTGTTTGATCACATGGTATGATAAATTAATGAAATCTGGCTGAGCTGTTAACTACTTCAATGTTAGCACTGTCTATTCTGTATGATCAGTTAGAGGATATGTGTCTATCTAGAGCAGGGCTGTTTTCCTATGTCTGAAGTCATCTGCATCTCATTACTGATCGGGAAGGGCGCTAAATTTGTTAAAAGTGAATAGGACTAATCTAGTACACCCCAGTATGGCCACTTGGAGGGGGGAGGGATAGTATTCAAGGGGGAAGGGACTGGGAAAAGGCAGATGGTCCCAATATGTCTGCAGAGGGTAAAACAGGGTGGCCTCAATCCACCACGGCAGGCATCTTCAGAAGGGTTGTAGGCTGCACGGGCTGTGGGGTGGCAATAATTCTCAACTGGGTCTGGAGAGAGGAAGGGAGGCTGTCCACTCTGCAGGCAGATTTTTCGGATCAGGAGTGAAGTATATTGGTTAAGGAAAAAGCTGGGGGAGTTGAGGGTGCGTCAAAGGATAAGGGGTGTGGTTATGGGCGGAAGATGGGTGGGTTAGACGTGAGACTGGTGCAACGCTCAGAAAACAGAGGAGGCTACATTTCAGCAAGCAGAAGGGGGGATATTAGGGAAAGAGGACCTTCAAATAGGGATGTTGATGCCATGGGGAAAACTTATGCGGTAAATGTCCCGAATAAAAAGAGAGTGGAGGGGTAGAGTCAGGAGGGGCTGTTGTGGGGAAGCCTAGAAGAGCAGACAGTGGGAAGGGAGCTCCAAAGGAGGACAGGGTTGGGGGGAGGAGGTGGGGCAGCTTAGAGGGGCAGTCGGGAGAAACTCAGGTCACTTGTTGGAGGCTGGCATAGAGTGTTACAATAAATTTTAGCTACTAAGCAACCTAGAAGGGGAGGAAAAGGTTGGTGGAAATGAGGGAACTGATACAGAGGCTGGGAGGAGGGAGTTGGATACCCAGAGAGCATCACAGACCGGAAATGGAAAGGATAAAAATAGTTCCAGAGGGAGAAGAGGAAACTTAAATGTTAAGCAGATGGGAGAAATGCAACATACAGCAGGCATGAGGGAGGACAGCATGACTGGAGAGAAAATGGAAGATAAGGAGGCGAGGGAGGGGCCCCCCTTCAGGAGGGGGGTCCGAACCAATGATGGGGCCCTAGGTAAAAGGGACCCACAGGGGCCACTAGAGGTAGGGGTTACTATTACAAGGGGGAGTGGATGATGGTGTGGGAGATGGGGAAATGATCAGGGCCAGGATTAATGGCTCAGATAAGACTGGGTTAAAGAGGACACCCATTCGGGGGGGGTCTGAGTTAAGTGAGCATAATTAGGGAGGCAGGAAGGGGAGGGTAACAATGAGGTCTCTCATAAGAAGGCAGGAAGACTCTCATAAAAAAGGAGATTACGGATAAAGGGGAGAGGGGGGTTGACAGCACATAATGGAGGTAACCATAAGGACGGTGGAGGTGTTAAGGTTCTATTACTGGGAGACTCAATGATTAGGGGTATTCATTGGGATAGACAGGTGGGGGGATCCCATAGTCAGGTTAAGGTAGTGAGTATGTCTGGGCTGATGGTGCACAGGCCAAAGTTCATGGTGTACCAACTGGTTACGGATTGTGGAGGGAAAATGGATTTCCTGGTGCATTTGGGGACTAACGATATAGAGGGAAATAGTGTTTTGGAAATCCAAGCAAGATTCCGAGAACTTGCCAGAGTCTGCAGGGATAATGGATGCAACATTTCCTTTCCAGAAATATTGCCAGTACCAAAGGCCTTGGTGGAGAACAAACTGAAGATCATAGAGGTTAATGACTGGCTCAGGAAGTGGGGAGCAGAAAATGGGTCAAGGGTGTTAGGGAACTGGGAGGGAGTTTGGGAGGATAAGGGACTGTATGCCAAGGACAGGCTTCGTCTTACCCCGTTAGGGAAGGAAGTCCCAAACAGGGGTGGTGGACTATAGTCAAGAAAGGTGGGGTTTAAACCTATGGGGGAGGGATAAGGGAGGGTGGGTCAGAAGCCCCTCCTCAAGATGAGGGATTAGCCTCAAACCCAAGGGAGGGGGAACAGACTGGGGAGGATGATTCAGGAGGAGCAGGGGAGGATGGAAGCATATGGAGCCAGAGAGGGGTTCAACAATAGGGATAAGGGACAAGGGTTGGGGGGTGGTGTTAGTTAATGCCAGGAGCTTGGGAAACAAGTTGTCAGAGTTCCAGGCCATGCTGTTCAGGGGGGAGGGGTGGATGTAGTGGCGGTCACGGAAACATGGGCCAACAAAAACCATGATTGGGACCTAAATGTGAGGGGGTTCACTGTGCTTAGGAAGGATAGAAAGGAGGGCAGAGGGGGTGGAGTGGCTATGTACATTAGAGATGGCATAGAAATTGCTAGGGTAGATGAGGCTGGGGGAAATGTGGAGGCCTTATAAGTCACCTTACGAACCCCTGCAGGAGGTAAGGTCAAACTGGGAGTAGTATATAGGCCCCCTGGGATGGGGGATGTTCTGGAGGATGGTTTGCTGGACAATATTATAGCCCAGTGTGGACCAAATGGGGAGGGAGTGGTGTTGATGGGGGATCGTAATATGCCAGGTACAAATTGGGGAATCATGTCCTCTAAAGTGGCCAAGGAGCAGAGACTGCTGGGCAGCTTCCAGGATGTGTTCTTAACGCAGCACGTGGTAGAGCCCACAAGGGAGGGGCATGTCCTGGACATGGTTCTGGCAGATGGGGTCTGGTAAGGGACCTGGTTGTAGAGGAACCCCTGGCTGGGAGTGACCACGATAGTGTCTGGTTTCAAATTAACATGGGGGGGGGCTCTAGGACACTGACTTTGGACTTAAGAGGGGCAGACTTTATGGGCACGGGAAACATTCTCAAGGATCACTTGAAGGGGATTACAACATAGAAACATAGAATTTGATGGCAGATAAGGACCACTTGGCCCACCTAGCCTACCCATTTCCCTACCTAATGCATGGGCTGCAGATCCTAGTTAACCAACAGCCTATTTCCTCCTAACCCCCACTAGAATTGCTTTATGTCTGTCCCATACATTCTTGAATTCTCCCAATGTTTTTGAGTCCACTACCTCCTCAGGAAGGCTGTTCCATGTATCCACAACCCTCTCTGTGAAAAAATACTTCCTCACATTACCTTTGAGCCGCCCCCCCATCTTCAAATTGTGCCCCCTTGTTCTTGCACATCTCTTTTTCTGAAAGATGC
Source organism: Neoceratodus forsteri (assembly GCA_016271365.2). Taxonomy (NCBI): domain Eukaryota; kingdom Metazoa; phylum Chordata; order Ceratodontiformes; family Ceratodontidae; genus Neoceratodus; species Neoceratodus forsteri. Next base: position 1,398,710,901 of record CM028131.1, on the reverse strand, counting down.
TACCCTCTTGATTCTGTTGATTCCCTTGATGTACTTGAAAGTTTCTATCATGCCCCCTCTCCTCCCTCTCCCTCGAGTGTATACATATTAAGCTTCTTTAATCTCTCTTCGTATGTCTTCTGGTGCAGACCATGCACCACTTTAGTTGCCCTCCTCTGGACAGCCTCCATCCTACCTATGTCCTTGCGGAGATGGGGTCTCCAGAACTGGACGCAGAACTCCAGATGGGGTCTCACCAACTGTCTGTACAGAGGGATAACAACTTCCTGTTTTCTACTGGTGATGCCTCTCCCTATGCATCCCAGTATCCCACCATCCCTCCTTACTGCCTTCTCACATTGCTTGCCCACCTTAAGGTCATCTGATATGACTACCCCAGGTCCCTTTCCATTTCTGTTGTTATTATCCCCCCCCCCCCTTGTGTACTCTTCCCTTGGATTTTGTTTCCCAGGTGCATTACTTTGCACCTGGGAAACAGATGTGGAAAAGAGATGGGCGGTCATTAAATGGGGACTTCATAAGGCAGTCAGGACCTGTGCTAAGGTGAAGTGTAAGGGAGCTAGGTCACATAAACTGTACTGGTGGACCAGAGAGGTTCAGGTAGCGGTCAGGGAAAAGAAGGCTGCCTACAAAAAATACAAAACAACGAGAGGGAAAAGGAAATGTACCATCTTGCATCTAGAAAAGTCACCCAGATGGTTTGGGGGGCAAAGTCCAATAAAGAGCAGCGGTTGGCACAGGGGATACAGGGAGGGGAAAAGGGGTTCTTCAGGTACATTGGGGAGTGGAGAAAAACCAAGGGCCAGCTTGGCAGATTGGAGGGTGGGTGGAAGAGGCGAGGGACCAGGTGGAGGTATTAAACAAGTACTTCGCCTCTGTGGTCACTAGGAGGGGATGGGCTATTTACAAAGCAAGACACGTGGGGATAGAAGGGGTAGTGTGTGGGATCAGGGGAGCAACAGAAATGGAGCAGGAGGGAGGGGGTGGTACCCCAGGAGTGTCACATCAGGATACAGATAAAAAGGCCAGTAAGGTGGGGGGGGGGGACAGATTATGCTATCCCCACTGAACGGGTTTGAAAAGCCCTTAAGGCCCTAAAGAAAGATAAAACTCCTGGGCTGGATGGCATTCATCTGAGAGTACTATGGTAATTGGTAGATGTACTGGCTGCACCCCTGGCGGAGCTCTTCAACAGATCGCTTGAGACAGGGAAGGTACCTAGGGATTGGCAAGAGGCGTATGTGGTGCTGTAAATCAGTAAAGGGGGTTTAGGAAGTGTCAGGTAACTATAGACCCACTCAGTTTGACATGGTGGTGGGAAAATTAATGGAGAATATACTGAAGGAAAGATTGGGGGTGTTCTTGGAGGAGGTGGAAGGGCTGGATAGCCGGCAACATGGTTTTGTGCCAGGCAGATCATGTCACACTAACCTCGTGGAGTTCTATGAATGGGTAACATCTGAACTGGACAGAGGAAAGCCTGTGGATGTACTAATTTTAGACTTCAGCAAGGTGTTTGACTCGGTCCCCCACAATGGCCTGGTGGAGAAACTGATGGGGTTGGGTGTGGGCCCATTGATGGTCAGATGGATAGGAAATTGGCTAGCTGGATGCACTCAGAGAGTAGTGGTTGGTGGGGAGCTCTCGAACCCTAGAGTCGTCAGTAGTGGGGTACCACAAGGCTCGGTCCTGGGTCCGATCCTGTTTAATGCATACATTTCTGACATCAGCGATGGGAAATAGGGAGTGAAATGAGTCTCTTCACTGCTGACTCCAAGATGGGAGCAGTAGTTGGGGGGGAAGAGGGGAGGTTGGCCCTGCAGGGGGACCTGGAGACCCTGGTCAGGTGGGCTCACACCTGGAAATTAAATTTCAATGCCTCCAAGTGCAAGGTGTTACATCTTGGGTGGGGGAACCCCAAACACGAGTACACCTTGGGAGGGGAGGCACTGGAGGCCTCAACAGGGGAAAAAGACCTAGGGTTCATGGTGGATGCAAGTATGAATAACTCTGAGCAGTGCAGGAGAGCAGCTGTCAAAGCAAACAGGATGTTGGGATGCATTGCAAGGAGGATCACCTCGAGGAGCAGGGGAGTGATTCTGCCGCGCTGTACAATGGTCTGGTTAGACCACACCTTGAGTACTGTGAGCAGTACTGTAGACTGCACTTGAAGAGGGACATACAGCTCCTGGAGAGGGTTCAGAGGAGGGCTACCAAGATGATACGAGGACTAGAGATTTGACATATGAGGAAAGACTCAAGGAGCTCAGCCTGTTTTCACTGGAGGAGAGGTGAGATGGGGGGACATGATTGAGGTCTTCAGGTACCTCAAGGGAATAAATAGGGTAAACACGGAGGGGATATTTAGACTAAAGGAGTGAGGTATCACCCGAGGGCATGGTTTGAAATTGGAAGGTGGAAGGATGGGGGGGGGGAAGAGGAGGAGGAGGAGGTTTTTCACTGAGAGGGTGATGGAACCTTGGAACGCGCTGCCTGGTGAGCTGGTTCAGACTTCTACAGTGGAGGGCTTTAAGAGAGGGTGGGACAGATACAGAAATGGGAAGTATCAGGGGAAGGCCTGGCCCAGGGGGCAGGGATGGATGATAGGAGTTTCTGGGGCACAAGGGAGAGGGGGGAAGGCCTTGGTACCCAACTAGGGATCTGAGGTTCGAGCAGACTCGATAGACCACAGGCCTAATCTGCTGGCAATTAGTATGTTAAGTCTGGCATCCTTAACCAACCAGATTCAAGCTGGAGCACATCTGAACTAAATTAATTCAGTCATAATGTATAACTGTATTTGTTTCAAACTACCCATTTAGCTTAAGCAGAAGTGACTTCAACCATTTTAGTTTGATTTCACAGTTAGAGAGGTGACACATATCAATTTCCCAGTTTCAAGTGATCAAATTAAAAATGCAGAACCCTTAGTGTGGCCCCCAAAATATCGATATCATCCGTTAAGGCATCAAAGCAGGCACCACTGTTATGCTTACAAGCATGCATCAACTAAGAAAAATCAGTCTGTAGCAGTTACCAATTTTGCATGACCCCTGTCACCTGCGAACAATACTGATCTGTTTAGTTAGGTACAGAATAACTCCCCCCTCTAGCTAAAGAATGACTTAACCATTAACAACCAAGCTAAACACTGAACAGTCACACAGTTACAGAATTACCCCCTCCCCCCAGCTAGATATTGACTTTACCATTGACAACAACACAAAAAGAAGCATTGAGCTGTCATCACATCAAGATGCTGTTCCCCCCGTTTCTCTCCTGTTGTCAGTGTGCCCAAGGATGGTGCGCAAAATGATCCAATCCAACATGTATTTAATGGATGATGGGGGCTGGGGAGGGAGAGTGGACAAAAAAAATCAGTTGGACTGGACTGTATCAGGACTCCCAACCCAAGTCCTGGTGCCACAATTCAAATAAAGAATAAAATAAACGTTAAAAGTTCCTCATTCAGGGTGCAGGGGGAGGGCAAGAAAAACACAGTCCGATTAGCCCGGCAACCCCCGATGTTGCTCCTCTGCTCTGGTCCCTGTAATAGAGTATGCTTCATGCCTCTCCATGTAGGTACCAGTAAGTGGTAATTGGCTTGCTTTCCCTTCCCCCGAAACTGACGACTACTAGATATTACACACAAAAATACAGCAGGATGGCTATGCTTTAGAGCGACTTGTTAGCAGGAGGTGATCCAAGTTTGGTGTATTCATCTTAAATAGCTGCCAAATAGCTGTCGCACAATTATAAGTATTCATTGCATCTTGTGTAAGAAGTCTCATCCAGCTTCTCAAACCCTTATTAAGTGTGTTACTTTATGATATGCAATATTAAACAGTTTGGCTCTGTTACATAATCATGCACTGACCTGACAGCTACTTGACATTACCTAGTCTGCTTCTTAACAAAATGAGTATTGAAAACAGCCTCAGTGCTTCTTAAACGCATGTACTTTGGCCATATTGCATTCTAAGGCAAAACTGTATGATCCTGTTTAGAATCAATAACTACACCACTGTTTCTTGAATGTTTATGAAATGTGGTTTTGTATTTTTTTAGAGCAGTACTGGTTAGCGTTTCTGTAACCCTTATGAAACACGTTTCTCTTTGCCTTATATCTTGCAGTGCTAGTGCTTTACATAATCACGCATGCCACATCAGTTACAGTATTTCAGAGCAGCTTAAATGATTATGTAATACGGGATATACAACAAGGCAGTGTTGACAGAGTGATGAGGACCAGTTGAAAGTAATTTAGGATGTTTAAGGAAGAGAATACATGTAAGAGTGATTTAAAGTAGATCCATAAAATATTGATTTCCCTTGGAAACAGTCATTACTAAGAGCCCCACACCCAAGTGTAGGGCAGGTCTCCATTTGCACTTTGTATGCAAAAAAATATATATTTTTTACTTACTGTTTTCTGTAGTATAGTAAGAAAAATATTTTTTGCACATGTAACCCCTAGGTGGCACTATTCCAAGGGCTTCTATCCCCGCCTGCCTTCCTAACAACAGGTTGAGGGGCCTGGGTTCAAAAGTGCCAAGTTCCCGGGGTGTCCCTACCCTCGGTAAACACACTAGTTTGGTGCCTCCACCCAGAGCATGGTTTGCGTCGGTATCTATTTATACTGGTGCAGCCCTCTGGGAAGCTATCACCACCCACAATTCCACCTAGTGACTGATTATATAGATATTGGCAATGACCATTAACAATATTCACTAGACAGTTTACAATAGGCATTAACAATATTCTCCCAGTTGTCCCACTTACCAGCAGGGTCTCTGGTCCTGGTATACGCCCTACGAACCTTCCTCTAAAGACAATTTTGAAATACAGCATGCATTTTCAACACATTCAATAAAAAGCTTATCACTTTAAATCAGGTAGTAATAATATGCTCACAAGTTGGGTTCAAAGTAACACAGTGAATCAGGTTTATTAAAGAGTCGTGAACAAGAAGGGGGAGCAAATCTGGGCAAATGATTACTGTTCTGAAAAACCAGGTTACTAAACACAGTTAATTTAGTCCCTTTGCTGCTGGGTACCCAGGATCTATGCTGGCTGGCCAGAATCGGTGCCCAGGGTTGCAGCTGTTGTAGGGTCCCTTGATGGAAAGAAGTGATCAACATTAAAAGTGCAAAGCAAATAAATAATTTGTATCTGTGGCCGGCTGGCCTAGTCTATTGAAACCCTTGAAATTAAGCTGAGAACAATTAGATGATACCATATGAAAATGAAGATGCCTGTTGCAGGGAACTGCCCTGGATTTACTCACTGTCCCAGTCGATTTAGGATGGTCTGGCGAGAAGAAGACTTGATACTGGAAGCTGCTGCAAATGGGGAAATGGTGCAGGCATGATTCACCTCCATTCACTGCCTTTTCCTGTAGGTGGCCACAACCTGCGATGACTTGTTGCACAGGGGCTAGATCACCAAAGCTAGTCTCTCGCCGGTAAAAGTAGCTGGCACGAAAACAGACGGCATGGGCCGGGGTAGACTTGGGCCCAAATTTAGGAGAGTGTCTCTGGCAAAGTTCAGTTATCTGTTGGTGACTCCTCCAATTGGTAGGCAGTTTGGTTACTGGTAAAGGTGGGCTCCTCTCTGGCAATCAGGAGTCCCTGTACAGTAGGCCTTGACCCACAATAAGTATTCAGCACATTTACTTTAAGGAACATCAAACTCTCCAATTCCTCTTTTGGCTTCTGGCTGGTTTGCAATATCAGCCACTTTGCCGAGCAAACCTCTTAATCTGCAAAAAGGCAGTTTTAGGTGACCGATCCCCCATTTGGGACTGCAGGATGCACGCCAGAGAAAACTAGGCCTCTCCTAGGCTGGATCCCCGCAGAGTATACAAGCTCCTTCCTCCACAGAGTCTTGGGATGAACTGTCCCTTTCACTGGAGTCTCTTTCCTGCTATTAGGCAATGTGATGCTGAAATAGTAACAGGGAGGCAAGTCAGGCTGTTCCCCTGCCAGTTCTCTTCAGCTCTTCCCTGGAGCTGCTTCTCGATGGCTCGAGCTGCTTTCTCTCTCTCCACTCTTTTCCTTTTTTTAATCACGACTGTTTGTGCTCCATGCTGGTAAGCCCCCATCTGACCGACCCCCCCAGCCCCGTCACCCGGAATTACCGTTGCTTACCTTGCCCAGCCCGGGAGTGGCGCCTGCAGGAGTCGGTCTTCATCCTGCCGACCGGCATATTTTTTCTCCTCCTGGTTTTCTCCCAAGAGCACCAGAAGTATGCATGCATGCGCGTGGAGGTGCGCATGTGCCATATGGCCCCGGTTACGGCTCCTTTCCCCCCACCCCATGGCCTACTGCCTGAGGCCCCCCTCTGAGCCCATGCTACCCCCAGCCTCCACTGGGGGTCGCCATCAGCCAAGGGGTGCCGTGCTTCCTCTCTGGAGAGGAGAGCTTGCCTGCCGGCAGCTTCATCCAGCTCTGCCCCCCCCCATGTCGACCTCCAACACCCTGGGCTCGTTCCCGAACCCGGGTCGCCGGCATGGGTCGGTGTAAGGCGCCAGCACCTCAACCCTCTACGCCACCGGGCCGGCTTTCTCTCTCCACTCTACAAGCAACTAACTTTCTTTTTTCTATCAGTTCTTGGGCTAGTCCGGTTTCTCTGCATTCCAGATGGCTAAGGGAGCTGTCAATCAAAGGTCTGGTGCTCCCATTTGTCAGTTTAGGTGCCAACCTGAAAAACTATAACAACTACAGCTTTTTCTGATGAGGCACCTAAGCTAAGGATCCCTTGAGGTCCCCTGTGTCCTAATTGGTCCAAATGGGAAGTCCCAGCCCAAAACATGGTGGCTCCCATCGGGAAATACATGCTGCAATAAAGGCAGGTTAAACATCAATCTATATTTTAAAGACAGCTATGAATTAGAAGTAAATAGCTGCAGTACCATGTAAGGCTCCCTCTACTCTATTAGCAACAGCAGAGTGGGGCAAATTGGGGTGATGCCCTGGCTGGCCATGAGCCCCGAAGCACTCAGACCCAACCCAGGCCATCTACAGCATTTACACTGACTGTGGCACTTAAAGAGACAGGCACAGAGACACACCATGACACTCTTACGCAGATAAATAGGAGGAACCGACCATTATGGAGTTACCATCACTGCAGGACGTCTGCCGGCAGTGAGCATTACTGGAGCCCAGGGAGTTACTTAAGGTAAGCCCCCGATTTTGGGGGGGTTAACACACAAATTGCAGATTGGTACCAGCCCCGCACTTGGGTGTGGAGCTCTTACTGCTGTCACACCATTCCTTTTAGGTAACCAGCCTGCTTTCTGTTTCCCCAAAAACTGACAACTGCTAGCTGGGTAGTACACACAAAAATACACTGGGATGGTTAGCAGAATCGGAATACTCTTTTCCCCAAACTGTTGCTTGGTGATCTGTACCCCTCCCCCCCCCCACACACACACACCCTGGTCGGGCCACTACACGCAGTTATCTTGAGAGCAACATGCCTGCCTCATGGTTCCAATAGTGTCAGATGCTTTACAGAAACTTGTTCCGCGAAATAAAAACAGGTAGAAACATAGAAGCTGATGGCAGATAAGGGCTACATGGCCCATCCAGTCTGCCCTTTTTTGTAGCATTGCTTACACTGTAGACCCCTCCAGGTCTATGGCACTTTCTCTGCCACCCCATTACCAATCTCTTATGATTCCCCTGTGCTTATTCCAGGCATTTTTGAACCCCACCATTTTTGCCCCCACTACCTCTGCTGGAAGACTGTTCCAGGCATCCACCACCCTTTCTGTGAAGAAGTATTTCCTCACATCTCTCCTAAACCTAACCCCCCTCCAGCTTCATATTGTGATCTTTTGTTCTGGATTACCCTTTCCTCTGAAAAACACCTCCCACTTATACCTTATTCACCCCTGTGAGGTATTTAAAGGTCTCAATCATATTCCCCTGCCCCTTCTCCAGGGTGTACATGTTTAGTTCTTTTAGCCTTTCCTCACAGGTCACTTGATGTAGACCCTGTACCATCTTGGTAGCCCTTCCTGTGACAGCCTCCATCCTGTCTATGTCCTTTCTCAGATTTGGCCTCCAAAACCGAACACAGTACTCTAGGTGGGGTCTTACTAAAGTCCTATATAGTGACAACACTGTTTCCCTCTTTCTGCTGGTAGTACCCCTACCTATACAGCCCAGCATCTCACTAGCTCTTCCAACTGCTTTGTCTGGCCACCTTCAGGTCATCTGATATGTTTACCCCCAGGGCTCTTTCCTGCTTGGTCACTGCTAGTATCTCTCCCCCCATTTTGTACTGCACTCCCCAGGTTTCTGTGACCCCAAGTACATTATTTTACACTTTTGCATTAAACCTCAGCTGCAAAACTTTTGGTCACTCCTCCAGTCATTTCAAGTCTCTTTCCATCCTCTGCACTCCTTCTGGAGTGTCCACAATGTTGCAAATCTTGTTGTTATCTGCAGAGAGGCAGATCTTCCCTTCCAGTTCCTCTGCTATGTCACTAATAAAGATATTAAAGAGGACTGGCCTCAGTACTAACCCCTGTGGCAGCTAACTTGTCACTCTCCCCTCCTCAGAGCGAACACCATTTACCAAAACCCTCTGCCTCCTATTCCTTAAAAAGATTCTTTCCCAGGTTTCCACCTTATCGCCCACCCCCATGTTACCCAACTTGTTTACCAGCCTCCTATGTGGAATGGTGTCAAAGGCCTTGCTGAAGTCCAAGTAGGGCATATCCACTCCTCCTCCTTGATCCAACATCTTGGGTACCTAGTCAAAAAAATCAGATCTGGAGATCACGTGATGCGCTCGACTCCGTAGCTGCTTTTACAGTCGGCTCCTGCCACTTGCCTTGCCCATCTACTGTAATTTGCTGTTAAGACCCACAGAACATGACCAGATAACATGGATTCCTGCTGCTGGCTGCTCACTGCATCTCTGTATCCTAATCTGGAACATCGCTATCGGCATCTACGGCTGCGATGGAGATGGAAATGAAGCAGGCCCCTCCTCAGCATACCCCACCGGTTACACCAGAAAAACAAGCCAAGAAATCTAGAGTTCAAAACGCGCAGCCTACCAAACAACCTGTCCCTTCTTCTTCAGCTATTCCGCTTACTGAGGACAGGTTTCTGCAAGAACTCATTCCTTTTAAGGAATCCCTTGCGGACATCACTGCTGAACTAAAATCCATCCAGGCACATATGGGAGATCTAGGCCGCAGACTAACAGACTCCGAGGTGCATACAGCCTCTCTGGAATCCTGGAGGGACAGAGTCAATCCAGAGATACATAACTAAAGGCAGCAAATAAACTCCAGCTCAAGACCGAAGACCTTGAGGGACATAGAAGGAGAAACAACATCTTAATCTTTGGCCTGCCAGAAGCAGAAGAAAGGCCCTCAGCAATAATATTTCTCCAAAATTACTCCGCAAAGTCATAGGCCCTTCGCCCCACAATCCATCCTACCTCATTGAAAGAGCCCACCGCTCCCTCCGGCCCCGACCACCACATACTGTGTCCCCCAGGCCCATCATTAAGAACTTCTTAAACTACTTAGAGAAACAGCATGTTCTTGCAAAAACCAGGGAGCTGCAATCCATCACCTGGGAGGGGAAGCGACTACGTTTTACACAAGATCTCCCACTAGAAACAATGCAGAAGTGGGCTGCATTTCACCCCATTGTAAAAAAACTTATTGCAGCAGGCCTGAAATTCAACATGGCTTATCCAGCCCACCTGCAGGTGTGCACCGATGGAACTTGGCATTCTTATGAATCTCCGACTCAGGCCTCTGAAGATCTATCTCTCCATTTGCCAGATCTTTTCAAGACCCTCTGAACTGTGGTCCCTAATCAGGGTTTTTGTTTCAATAGGGCTATGTTAGAGAGTTTTATTGTCTGCTTGATCTTCTTAACTTGTCTGAGACTCATGGTATGACTGTGCTCCCTGTAGGTCCCTGATTAATTCAGGGCTAGGGGTCCTTTCGGGGATGCCTGGACTGTGTTTTTGTTAGCTCTGCTCCCCTGATCCTGCTGTTTGGATGGAGTTTCTATTGCTGGCTCTTCCTGGGGCCGATCTGGATCTTTCCTGGTGCTAGGAGGAACTGGGGAGTTCCTTTCTGGAGGGCTGGTTTTGGTTCAGACCAGTCCCTCTGTATTTTGGTTCCCCTACTGACTGCACCATTAAGTGGATTTTAAGGGGGGGGGGGCTCTCCCACCAAAAATGCTAGCCTGTTCATCGGTGAACTATTTAGGAAGACAAATTTTTTGCTGCTTTTTTAGTTCTGTGCATGGGGTCCACTGGAGTACCGTGTTTGGCTCTGCTGCTGTCTCCTATGAGATCAGCTTTGTATGGTAACCCCCCCGCCGATCAGATTTGGGAGTTGGTGTGCACCTCCTGTCCCTCCTTGATTCTCTTACCACTTGGATGGGGTTGCCTCCTCTCCTCTGGCCTTCTGAATAATATGTTTATTGTGACCTAAATTGTTCCACACTCCATGTTGATCAGCGTTACTCCAGTGGACCTATGCTTATCCTGACTAGGAAGCTCCTAAACTGCATGTAGGACAGTTTACGGGGTTCTGCTCAATTCAGTTGTGTTTTTTAAATGTTTTAGCACTCAAGCAGTCATGTTGGATGGGTGGGTGGGGTTGGAGAGATTGACTGAGAAGCTAGCCTGGGGATACTGAGCCTCATGTTCTGGGCAGTGGATGGGTTGACCCTGACTATTCCCTTACATACACTCATGTCATTTGTTTGTTGGAGTCTGAAAGTGAGAACCTTAGATTGGATAGACAATGAGGGGGTTAAAATTAATCTGAGCCAGCACTGGCTTTGTGTTTTCGCCCAATTATCCCCAGACAGACCTTCTTCCAGACCTCTACTTGATGGAGTAGGGGGGCTCAGGGTTTCAAAAGGGCAGCCCTTAAGGTCCCTGGAATTTATTCTGTGTTTCTGATCACCAGTGACTGATAGGACCATTGTAAATAGTTTTGGGGATGGAGGGTGGGATTTTTTTGGGGTGGGGTACTCACTGTTACAGTTTTAACAGATTACCTTATCTTTGTTGAGGGGATAGAGAGGAACTTACTGTACCTGTATGAGTGGGACTCAGAGAGGACATCAACTGTAGTGGATGTCACTTTTCTGGCTTACAGGCACCACTTAAGATCTCTGTATCGGCGGAGGATTTGTTTTAGGAGGTTGGGGAAGGGAGGGAGGGAGGGACGGAGTGGTGTCTAATGACATTGTCTTAGTTCTATACTTACTCGGTTGCTATGATTATGGCTAACAATTTAATTAAATTTGCAACTTGGAATGTCAGGGGAATCAGAGAGCAGCTCAAAAGGTACCAGGTTCTCAAACTTAACATTCATGTCTCCTTTCTTCAGGAGACTCATCTTCTCACCCAGGAGGCGACCAAATTCCATCACCAAGGAATTGGCCAGGTGTTTGCCTCTGGTGATTCATCCTCAAGTAGAGGGGTTGCTATCCTGGTTAACCACAAAACATCCCTTCAGGTCAACCATACTATATATGATCCACTGGGAAGATTCATTTTTGTTAAAGGTAGTTCTGGGCAGTGTCTATGGGCCTGTGGGAGGTGATCCAGCCTCTTTTATGGATGTAGCAGAAAAACTCGCCCCATATCTTTCTTTATCCCTGATTGTAGGAGGAGACTGGAATCTTCTCCCTACCGAAGACCTAGATAGATCCAATTATCCCCTTAAACCTCCCTCACCTGCCCAATGTGCCCTGTGGGAATTTTTGGACATATTGGGATTATATGACCCATGGTGGGTTCTTAACCCACTGTTCCTTTCATACTCCTTCTATTTGATGGTACACCACACTTCCTCTAGGCTCAATTACATCCTTACCAGTCTCTCACTTCTTCCCGGACTGTGCAACGCTGGTCTGGAGCCCATAGTGCTCTCGGATCATGCGGTAGATTGGATTTTACTATCCCCTGAAGTTCACTGGCAGAGGGACACTTTGTGGAGACTTAATATTCAGCTTCTTAAAGAAGATTACATAATTTCTAGATATCTGGCTTAATTCAGACTTTTATTTCTTCTAATCAGAACTCAGTTTCGAGAGTCGACCACGAGTGGTGTGCCTTGAAGTGTTTTCTATGGGGGGAATTTATCTGGTGGTGACGCGGAAGCGTTGAAGGGAATCAGAAGCTCTCTCCTTACTTAAACAAATTAGCTCCTTGGAGCAATCACACTCCGCTGTCTCTCCTTCAGACTCCTTGCAGACATTGCTTCCCCTCAGGGACAAATATGCAACGTTTCTGCAAGAAAAAGCCAAATACGCTATTCTGAAAATATAAGTTAAGTATATTGAACAAGGAGAAAAGGCAGGGCGGCTCCTGGCTCTCCGGTTTATGCACTAACAAAGTTAGAGATGCAAAAGCCTCTTATTATTGCACTGAATTTGACTCTGCCTCTAAGAATCCAACAAAATTTTGGAAAACTATTAAGAACTTGTCTGACCATATGCCTGGAAACTCATTACTGGCTAAGATCTTTTCTGGCAACAATGCTATCAGTGATAGGTTGGATGTTCTGGACGTCTTCAATAATCACTTTGCTACTGAAGGCCTAGCATTTGACAACTCTCCTGCAAATCTGATACGCTCCAAGGTTGGCACTCAAGATGCTGAACCCCGTGTCACTGACTCAGTATTCTCCTTGCACACTACTTCATTGAAAGAGGTCAAAGACCTGTTACTGAAGTTGGATATAAAAAAAAGTGCTTGACCCGTATTTTTTGAAGTTTTCCCATCATGTGCCAGCTGTGCCCATAACCCACTTATTCAACCTATCCCTAACCCAAGGATTCATTCCTTCAGTCTGGAAAACAGCGCACATCATGCCTCTTTTCAAGTCAGGGAATCCCTGTGATCGCGACAATTACAGGCCGATTTCAATTCTTTCTGTTCTGTCGAAACTACTGGAAAAAATCGTAAGTGACCAATTGAGGCTTTACCTAAAATCTACAAACCTGTTAAACCCTGTCCAATCAGGTTTTAGAGTGAATCATAGCACTATCACAGCCCTCGCTAAAGTGACCAACGATTGGCAAAGAGACCTCAATAATAGAAACTCCATCTGTGCTGTGTTGTTGGACTTCAGCAAGGCATTTGACACCGTCGATCATAACCTGCTGCTCTCCTCCCTGAATTCATTAGGCGTGGACTTATCATCTTTGCAGTGGTTCAATAACTACCTCTCCGACCACTTCCAGCAGGTCAAGGCCAAAGAAGACCTCTCAACGCTCAAACCTCTTCTAAGAGGTGTCCCTCAGGGATCTATCTTAGGTCATTTATTATTTGCAATCTATATCAATAACATTGATGACAGCATAACCAAGGCCAACATTCATCTGTTCGCAGATGATACAGTTCTTTACTTGAGCCGCCCAACATTACAAGCTGCTTGTAGTGACCTTCAATCTGAATTCAACCTGTTGCAATACCAGCTTTTAAATATAAAGCTACTACTTAATGCCAAGAAAACCAAAGCAATGCTTTTTTCTTCTTCCGTTCATGCAGCAAAATCGGCCTGTACAGAACCAGTGCCATAGATTACTACAATTCTAGGTGAAAAGTTGGAATTAGTCTCAAAATTCAGATACCTGGGAGTATGGTTGGACCACATACTCTCATATACAGAGCACATCGAAGAGTTACTCAAAACATTACGACAGAGACTTGACCTTTTCTTCAGAATAACTCACTTTTTAACTAGAGATGCTAAACTGCAACTGGTCCAAACAACTTTTCTCTCATTGATAGACTACACGGATGTCCTGTATAGTCAATGCCCTACCTCACAAAACTTGACATGCTCTATCATAGAGCTTTGAGGTTTATTACAGGTCTTCCCTATACTATGCATCACTGCTCCCTATATGAAGCAGTGGGGTGGACTTCCCTCTAGTATAGGTGTGATAGAAACGCGGCTATATGGACCTTCAGAGCTATTTCCAAAAAACTTCCCCAATATATTACAGACTGTCTCCCACTAAACTCGATAGGCAAGTATGCCCTGAGAAGCTGCACATCTATCTCATTGAAAGTACCCAAAGTTAACTCTCGCTTTGGTAGGGCAGCTATAAGCTTTGTGCTGTCCTCCCTATGGAATAAACTGCAAAAAACACTAAAATTAAGCACACCCATCATTATCTCTACCTTCAAGTCCTTATACTGTCATCTCAGAAAGGAACCATGCAACAGTTTTCCATGATTCTAATCTGTAGCTGTGTTCAATTTGTCCCACTTCTTATCTGGCCATAGCACTTTGACTAAGCTGCCATACCCATCATACTCTTTTCAACTGTATATTCAACCATCTTGTGATCTTTGTTCTGTGCCTCTACATCTCTTTTCAGCACAGACTCACATACATCAAGCATCTTCATCCTCAAATGGGCAGACTAGGTGGGCCAAGCGGTCCTTATCTGCCTTCAAAGTCTATGTTTCTATGTTAGTTCCCCCTTAAAGGATGGATTTACCCACATCTTCTGGTCAACATCACCTGCCCCTCCCTTCTCAGCTCTTTTTTGTCCCCCGCTAGTCCTCTCTCTCATATCCCTAATTACGGTAGTTACCCTCCCTGAAGGCCTTGTCTGATCCAGTGTACTCCTACTTTCCACCTGGTACACCCACCTTCTGTTAGCTGACTGTTCATGTTTGCCTCATGGGCTGTGTTCATTATCTCCCCTAGCAAGTTTGTATTTATTTGTATTGCTGTATTGTGGAAACGGATCTTACGTCATATATTCACTTGGGTAATGCTGCTAATGGTGTATCTGCAATTTGCAATTGGTTCTCCTGAGATAGGTTCTCCGTTGTTATGGTTCTTTGTTTTTTTTTACACCTTATCATGACCTCTTTGTACCCATTTGTACTAGTGTGTGTGTGTGTATATATATATATATATATATGTTGTCATATTGTATCCTGACCTTGTTCAACCCAGGTCCATCTTACAAATGAGCTCTGCTCAATGATGTTCACCTGGATAAATAAAGATTTTGATTGACTGATTGATTGATTGGTTAAGGAAGCTAGAGGTGTTGAGACTTATACCTTCTATCTCAGCTCAGATGGGTCCATGAAAATGCTTCCTAGAGAAATTGTATCAGTCTTTGGACAGTTTTACTCTACTTTATATGGTAAGTGTTCACTCCCACCTACCAGAGCATAAATATCCTCTTACCTCAAGTCAGTTCCACTACCCCAACTCTCGGACCAGGATCGTGAACTCCTTTCCTCTACTGTTACACTAACAGAAGTGGAAGCAGCCATTGATAGTTTAACTTTGGACAAAGCTCCTGGTCCAGACGGCTTTTCTTCAAACTTTTATAAACTCTTTTGGAAGGATCTCTCTCCTCTTCTGCTCCGGCTTAAGCAATTTATGTTCTCTTCTGATGTACTGGTTCGCCTCTTAGAAGCAACCATTTTCTTTGCTCAAGCCAGATAGCCCCCTTCCTACCTGCAAGCTACCAGCCTACCTCCTTACTAAACTGTAACATCAAAATCTTAACGAAAATCCTGGTGAACAGAATTCAGAAGGTATGGTTTTGTCTACTTAGCCCTGAATAAGTTGGTTTTGTTCTGGGGAGATCTTCTGCAGACCATCTTCGTAAGATAAACCATCTATTCTAGGTAGCCAATGTTTCTCATCTTCCTATTGCTCTGATCTCTCTCGATGCTGAGAAGGCTTTTGACAGAGTCGACTGGTCCTTTCTATGGCTGACTCTCCAACAGATCGGTTTTCCATCTTCCTTCTTACAGTGGCTTCAAGTGGTCCACTCCCTTCCTTCCGCTAAGATCTATTGTAATGGCATATTCTCTTCCTCATCTCTCCTTCATACCAGCACCCACCAGGGCTGTCCTCTCTCTCCCTGCCTTTTCAATTTAAACCTGGAGCCACTTATTAGAAGCCTTAAACTCTCTCATAGTATACAAGGCATTCCAACTGTCAATTTGGCACCATCCCTCTCTGTTTATGCAGATGATATTTTGCTACACCTCTCTGACTCAGTGTCCTCTCTTAAGAAAGTCCTAAGTGTGATTGATCAGTATAGTCACTACTCTAACTATAAGCTGAATCTTAGCAAAACTGAAATTTACCCACTTAACCACTATGCTTGCAGGCAGGAGCTCATCTCCTTTGGAATGAAATGGTCACCCCGTTCTATCAAATATATGGGTATTCATCTTATTACCAACTTCTCTTTAATGCAAAAATTAAATCTAGAAGATCTTATGATCATTATTCAACAGGATTTATCCAGATGGATGGATCTTCCAGTCTCTCTATGGGGCAGAATTAATATAGTCAAGATGAACATTCTCCCTAGACTCTTCTACCGCTAAACATGCTCAATAACTGGCTCCCTCTATCCTTCTTTAAACATATACACTCACTCATCACTTCCTTTATTTGGGCAGTGAAGTCACCCAGGTGCTCGTACCTCAAGGAGTTAGGGGGACTTAGACTATCTAACTTCCTCCTCTATTATTGGGCCAGCTACCTTTATAAATGTGGCAGATGGTTCTCTATTCCTCAGGTCACTTCAGAGTATGCCTATACTCCTATCTGGTTACAAACAGAATCTCACCTGATTGTAACCCATAATCTCTCTCGCTCCTGTGGCTATGCTTTTTTCTCCTTGGAAATCCCTCCCAGTGTCGTTAAACTGTTCCCCAATTGGAGTCTCCATTAAAGTCTTTTCACAAATGTGTAATTTCCTGAGGGTACCTCCAGCAAAGGTGGCTTCGCAGCCTGTCCTGTCTAACTTAAACATTCAGATCGTTGGTCGTCCACTGAACACCAGTTGGCTACCCATACCTCAAGAGCTCAGAGTGTCAGATCTTTACCGCCAGTCCTCCCTACTTACCTCCCCGGAACTATTAGCGAGTCTCCATTTAAATCCAGCAAACATCTTCAAAATCTATCAGTTAAGTCTTCTAATATTGAAGCAATTTGGACCTTCCCTAAGACCCTCTCCACTGGGTGATCTCCTCAATCAGATCCAGGATTTAGCCCGCAAGCCCCATGGTATTTCGGGCATATATCTGTTTTTGGTTACCTCCTCTCATTTTCCTTCCTCAGCTGGCTCCAAGGTATGGGAAAACCTGATGCCAGATCTCACCTTTAACTGGCCACGTCTTTGGAACGATCTCTACACCTATATAACTCAGAACAGATTAAGGCTTATGCAATATTGTATTTTAAATAACATGTACTATACTCCAGTTAAACTAGCTAAGATGGGTCATCTCCCTTCCCCATCCTGCACCAGATGCAGGAAGGTGGATGGTACCTTGCTGCACCTTTTTTGATCATGTGAAATGGTCTCTCCTTTATGGGAATGCATCCAGGAGCAAACTGATTCCCTACTAGGGCTGGAAGGACTTTTTACCCCTGAGATATATATCATTGGGGACCTTTCTTGGATACCGGTCAAGGAGAGAAGATACCATATGGCACTAATCTCCCTGCCGGTTAAAAAATTGGTTCTTAGACACTGGCTGGATCAGTTGTCCATCTTGTATTGTGAATGGCTGCGTGAGCTTTCCTTCTCCCTCAGGACTGAACATCGAATTGCTAGCTTCTGGCACCACTTACCCCTTTTCAACAAGAAATGGGGCAAACTTTTTGCCCTTTACCTGAAGTAACTTCTTTGGACTAGCTCTGATTTCTCACCTTAGTTTACTGTAAGACATGGTTTTCAATCTTGCCTTAATTTATGGGTTGTACAATTATTGGGTAGGGAAACACACTCCATGTGGGTGGGGGTGGAGGGGCTAAAGGGTCGGGGAGGGAAGGGGTGGACTTTGCTTGTTCAATGTCCAGTATTAATGTTTACGGATGTATGTTGTACTGTATAAAACAATAAAGTTGATTCAATTTAAAAAAAAAATCAGATTTGTTTGGCTTGCTCTCCCTTCCATAAAGCCATGCTGCATCGAGTCTTGCAGTCCATTGTATTCCAGGTGTTCCATGATTCTTTCCTTTAATAGCATTTACATCAATTTCCCTACTACAGATGTCAGACTGACAATCTTGTAATTTCCTGCCTCTTCCTTGCTACTGTTTTTGTGAAATGATTAGAAATGCAATGGAGTATTAATTTAATGGCAAATTTCCGGTGAAGTTGCAAAATCCACCTCCGCGGATCATTTTGTGAAGTTAGTCTGTTTGATAGGAAATTTGCCACTTGTAACTTCACCTTGCTTTTTTTTTCTAAGTACAAATTGCACTTACAAAAACCCAAAAGCAAAGCGAAGTTAGAAATGGCCACCCCCCCCCCGCCGATTGCCAGTGTGATCTTTTCCTGGTGTCTAGTTGTCCCACCCCCACCCGCAGAGCATCAGCATGACATAGAATAAACTTCCCTGGTATCTAGTGCCTCTCCCCAGCTGGTCACTGGCCCCATGTAAAATTATTTTTCCTGGTGTCTAGTTTTCTTTCCCACACTGCCAACTGCTGGCCTGATGTAAATCATAAACTTTCCCTGGTGTCCTGTGTTCCCTCCCCCCACCTGCACCCATGCCTGATGTTTCAAAACTTATTCTCTGGTGTTTAGGGAACCCTCCCAGAGGGACTCTCCCACCCCCCCATCCTGGCTGGTATTGCCTCACCACCCTGCTCCCCCCCATCCTGACCCTGAGCGGGCAACTGACACAGTCCTCTGCTCTCCACCACAGCCAGCCACCCAACTCATCTGTCAGCAAATATGCACGTGCTTAAGCAAATATGTGCTCATTCACTGACTGCTCAGTCTGGTGGACATCTGTAGTTGAGAGCCGAGGGCTGTGCTGGTCGCCCGCTTGGGGTTGGGGTGGGGGGAAATACCTGCTGGGGTGGGGGGTCTGCTAGATACCTTGAAACATCAGGCATGGCTGCAGATGGGGGAGTGGCCGCAAGACACCAGGGACTATGTTTTGATCTGGCATGGGTGCAGATGGGGGGAGACACAACTGGACACCAGGGAAACTTTATGATTTACATCGGGCCAGCGATTGGTGGGAGTGGGGGGGACAACTAGACACCAGGGAAATTAATTTTACATCGGGCTGGTGATCAGTTGGGGGCAACCACTAGTAGAGAGAAATTAATTTTACACTGGGCCGGTGATCGCTGGGGGCCACTAGATGCCTGGGAAATTAGTTTTACATTGGACCAGTGATCGTTGGGGGGGGGCCACTAGACACCAGGAAATGTAATTTTACATTGGTTCGGCAATTGGTGGGGACCACTAGACACCAGGGAATGTAATTTTACATCGGGCCAGTGATCGGTGGGGGGCAGGGGGCACTATACACCAAGGAATTTAATTTTAAATTGGGCTGGCGGTCAGAGGCGGGGAGGGCACCACTAGACACCAAGGAATTTTATTCTACATAGGGCAGCCATCGGTGGGGTGGGGGGGGGCCACTGACACTAGAAAAAAATGGTAGGGTTAATCACTGATACTAGGAAAAAAAAAACAAAATGCAGAGTTTTTTTTGAGGGGGGCGACGTGGGACTTTGCACTGTGGATTAATTCCACGAAATGAGGGAAATCTACAAATTAATCAGCAGAGTGGAGTTTCCCAACTTCACACATCTCTACAAGTGAGATTACGTCCGCCCTTCTCCAGTCCTCTGGGACCACGCCGGTCTCCAGCGAACTGTTAAACAGGTCTGTCAAGGGTGCAGCTAGCACCTCCCTGAGTTCCTTTAACACTCTTAGGCCCTGTTCACACTAGGCTTCTTAAACCATTTTAAGCAAGTTAAAATGGTTTAAAAAGCGCTAACACGGTTTGCGACCACATCACAGCATGACTTAAACCATTTTAAAAACTGTGCTAAAACCCTGCCATGTACCTAGTCTTTAGCCTGGTTTTAAAAACGGTTTACTGTAAACATGGTTGCACTTACCAGTGTGTACAGGCTGCCATGTTACTTCTGGACTGTGTTACCATGCATCCATGGGCAGGGATAGGAATGCTGGGATACACTGCCCACAGATGCACAGCATGGTTGAAGCCTGAACTGATTAATGTAGCCAGGGAGCGTGATATAACCAGTTTCAAAACTATGTTAAAACACGGCTATGCTGTAATGTGGCCATGGTAACATGGTAAGTATCAACCCCATTTAAAAACTGGTTTTGAAAACGACTGTGTAGTGTGTACAGGGATGCACCCTGCCTGGCCCAATGGTTTTGTCCTTCCTCAGATTAGTGAGTGCTTTTCTGACCTTCTTTTCAGAAAAAGGACTAATGCCCACTTCCCTCCCCCACAATCTCTTGGTGCTTATTTGTGGACCCTCCCCTTTCCCCTCAACTGTGGACACTGAGCAGAAATATTTGCTTAAGATGTTTGCCTTTTCTTGGTCCTCCTCAGTATAGCTCCCTGCCTCCTTCATTAACCACACAATCCCTCCCCGGTCTTCCTTTTCTTGATGATATACCTGAAAAATGTCTTATCTCCCTCGATACTGTCTAGGCTATTCTTTCCTCAGCTTGTGGTTTTGCGATCCTTATTGCCTTGCCTGCCTTCTTCCATTTCCCCAGATACATTACTCTCTCTGTGTCTCCTTATCAATCAATCAAAATCTTTATTTATTCAGGCTAGCATCATTGAGCATAGCTCATTTACAAGATGGACCTGATTGGTCATAACAATATAAAGGTACAAATTTTTACACAAATACAAGATACAGATTGAATACAAAAAACAAAGACATTGTAAATGAACAGATACAAGAATATTCACATATATACAAAGCAATGAGCCAAAGAAACTGGGTTATAATAAAAAAAGGAACAAAATGAGACAGTAATGAAAGATTAAAGCGAGGGTGATGGGATTTTTGGAATAAGGTCAGGTATGAGTTAAGTGAGAAAGCTACAAAACAAATTAGGGGTGGCAAAAAAAAGGGTGTGGGAGAAAGGGGTTGTGATAGGACTAGGCCTTGTGGAAACAGTTGCATGGCTCTGGAAAGAGACTAGTGTATAGCTTTTGAAAGATGCTATTGGAATGAGGGTATTCAACTTCAGGATCTTTTGAAGAGTTCCAAATAAGTGCTAGAGAGTAGCTGATTGCAGCCTCCCATGCCGGTACAGGTAATAGGTATCTTCAGCATGATGAGTTTATTATTCCTTAGGGCATATGGTCTGGATATGACCTGGGTGAAACAATCTGAAATGTAGGATGGTAATTTGTTTGTTAGAGCTTTGTAGATCCATAGAGCAGCATTTTTGTTTCTTCTATGATGTAGGGATGTCCAGCCGACTGCAGTATAGAGAGAGCAGTGGTGGGTGCTGAAAGGAAGGTCTGTAATGAATCTAAGAGCTCTATGGTACAAGGTATCCAGTTTGTTTAAGTGGGAAAGGGAGCAGTGACTATATAGGAAATCAGCATAATCAATGAGGGATAGGAATGATGCCAGGATTAGTCTTTGTTCAGAATCTCTGGTTAGGTAATGTTTTATTCTGTAAAATAGGCCAAGTCTCTGTCTGAGCTTCTTCAGGAGTTCTTCAATGTGGCTAGTGTAGTCAAGTCTATTGTCAATCCAAACCCCAAGATATTTAAATTTATCCACATAGTCCAGACTTTCACCAAGGATGGTAGATAATTGGGGAAGGGTGATTGGTGAGAGAGTGGAAGAGAAGCTCTTGGAGGAGAAGAACATGGCTTTTGTTTTCTTGGCATTCAGTAGGAGTTTCTTTTCTAGTAATTTGTGCTGCAGCAGAGAGAACTCAGATTGTAAAAGTGCACAGGCTTTTGATGGTGTAGGATTACTGACATATAGGACAGTATCATCTGCAAAAGGTGAATATTAGATTTGGTGAGATTGGAGTCAATATTATTGATATAAATGGCAAGAGGATAGGGCCCAAGATGGAACCTTGTGGTACACCTCTTAGGAGTGGTTTTGAGGTAGATAGGTCACCTTCATTTTTTACATGCTGTAGTCTACCGGAGAGGTAGCATCTGAACCATTGAAGAGAGACTGAGTCGAGGCCTATGGAATGTAGAGAGGAGATTAGTAGATCATGGTCCACAGTATCAAAGGCTTTGCTTAAATCCAGCAATACAGCACAGATATTATTCTTTTTGTCTAATTCAGTCTGCCAATCATTAGAAACTTTTGCTAAGGCAGAGATGGTGCTGTGCATGGATCTAAACCCAGATTGAGCAGGGTTAAGGAGATTATTGGTGTCAAGGTAGGCACTTAATTGGCTGTTCACTAATTTTTCAAGCATTTTGGACAATACTGGTAAGATGGATATGGGCCTATAGTTATTGAGGTCCATGGGATCACCTGCCTTGAGTAGGGGAAACACTTGAGCTGTTTTCCATATTGTAGGAATAGATCCAGTGGCTAGGGACAAATTGAAAAGGTGAGTTGGGGGGCTGCTAAGGCATGCAGTGCAACTTTTAGAAAGTAGGGTCCAGAGAGTCTGCACCTAGCTTTTAGTTGTGTCCAAATGGGTAGTAGGTCTTCTACTTGCTTTAATAGTATTGGCTTGAAGGAAAAATGTGGAAGCAGCCTTTTGTCCCTCAGTAGACTGGAAGTTTAATTGTGACGCATTAGATTTGCTGGAGAGGAGTCGAATGCTAGGCGGCTGTAGTGAAATGATTGTTGAAGGCATTCAAGATTTCTTGCTTGTCAGTGATATCCACATTGTTTAGGTGCACTTTGGGTGGTAAGACAGGGGTAGAATCTTGTCCTAAGATCCCCTTTATGGTCCCCCAGAATCTGGCAGGGTTATGGTAGGAGGCATCCAGTTCAGCTGTATAGAAGGCAGCCTTGGCAGTTCTCACTTTTTTTGTGCAGGAGTGTCTGGCTTTTCTGAATTGAAGCCAATCATTTGGGTCCTTGGTCTTTCTTGCCCTTTTCCAGAGCTTATCTCTAGCAAGCAATGCGGATTTAAGGTCAGCAGAGAACCAGCGACAAGATTTGAGCTTGGTTCTGACACTGGAGAGGGTGCATGTATGTTGAGGGCACTTGTGATAATGTCATTTAAGACTTGTAGAGCTATCTACTGAAGCTGTGAGATAGAAATCTTGCCAGCGTGTGGTGTGACACAGATCATGGAGGTATCCTGTGATATTAAGGTTCTTTTTAGACCTTCTTGGGAGAAATTTTGCTGGGTTGGATGGCTTGAATGATGATCTTATGCCAGCTATGGGACAATGATCGCTTATATCACTAAATAGCACTCCAGCGTGAGAATACAGATGAGGCTTATTAACCAACATAATGTCCAGAAGTGTGCTGTTACTTTTGTTTTTTGGGTTAATCCTTGTTGGTTCTTTAATTAATTGAGTGAAACCATGAGTGTCACAAAAGGATACTAGGGGTGCGGATGTATTGGCTAGCCAATTTAGATTCAGGTCGCCTAAAATAATGGTGTCTTCTGGGCCTAATTTAATTATAGTGTCCAGGTGGGATAGGAGTTTTAGGCCTGCTGAGGGGGGCCTATAGCAACCAATCAATTGAAAAGCTGACATATTGGGAAGAGATATCTTGAGGGATAAACATTTGAATTCCTTTGGCTGTGATGTAATATTAAGGCTGGATGCAGAGATATTTGCTTTAACATAAATGGCCACTCCACTGCCCCTGGATGGATGATCAGATCTGAAGAGCTGATAGTTGGGAAGATTTATTTCTCTGTCATTTGTTGCAGATTTGAGCCATGTTTCGGAGATTACCAGAAAGTCAGGTAAGGTATGTGCAACCCAGGCCTGTATTAATGAGAACTTTTTTAGGAGACTGCAGACGTTGATATGAAGAAAACTTAGGCCTTTTATGGTGGCTAAATCAGCTGGGGAGATAGAGCTTTCTGTGGGTCCAGGATTGATTTCAACAGTGCCAGCACAGATCAGCAGAAAGAAAATTAATTTAATGAGGGCTTCAAGTGATAGAAGGAAGGAATAGCCAGAGGATTTCTCTTCTTGCTTGGGGTCCAGTATTTAGAGGGTCTTGAGCCTGCTGTGTGGTTAGGTAAATTGTCAAATAATACCAGCTTGATGGACAGGTATAGGGGGGCTCTGTACTGCCAAGAATGGAGTTGGGGGCTTATGAAGTACAGAACTGGATGTGAGCCTTTTTGTGGGATAACCCAAGGATTATAGTGTAGAAGTGGTAGTGTATACTTGAGGAATTGGAAGACATCCACTATGGATAAAAGAGGGGGGCCAGCTTGAATAGCCGCCTTGAACACCAGGGCATGAGCTGTATCGGTCTCCTTCTCAGGATATGAGGAAGGTGAGGGGCAGAGCAGCATTAAGAGTAACAGCAGCATGGTGGAAGGTAGCTAGGGGTTAAAATACTAATGGTGGTGTGAGGAGTGGAGCTCGGTATTGGCTAGGAATTAGCTATGGGCGGAGATCGGAGATTAGGTGGGAAAGTGTACCTTCTGAATGCCACTGTTTTTGCCCTTACTTTTTCTGCCACTTCCCTCGAGAACTAAAATGGTTTCCTCCTTCTGCTTTTGCTCATTTGCCCGACATAAAAGTCTGTTGCCTTTACTGTGCTCTCTTTTATTCTGGCCCATTTTTTTCTCCACCCTCTCTTGACATCTCTCCCACCACTCTTCTTGGATACATTCCCCATCTTTGTAAAGTCAGCCCTTCTGATGTCCAGGACCCTTGCCCTTGTGTGGCTGGATTCTGATGTTGTTCTTATATTAAACCATACTGTGCGATGCTGACTGGTTTCCAGATGACTACCCACTCTGATGTCCACCACACTATCCCTGTTTGTAAGTACCAGGTCTGTATTGCCCAACCGAGTGTCTTCACTGACCAGCTGTCTGAGGAATGCCCTCTGCAGGGAGTCCAAGATGTCTCTGCTCCTGCTGATGCTGCAACAGGTAGGCTCCACTCTACCTCTGGCAGATTAAAGGACCCCACCAGTGCCACCTCCCCCTTCTTAGCCATTTTGCTTGTCTTCCACAGCTATTTGTTTATGACCGCTCCCTGTGTTGGAGGTCTGTATACCACTCCCATGAGAATGGTGGTTCCATTTCCAGACGCGAGGTTGACCCACAACACCTTGACCCTCCTGTCTTCCCTGTACCTCTGTCGCTTTGATGTTTTCCTTAATGTAAAGCACCACTCCACCTTTCCTTCCTACCCTGTACCTTCTAAACATTGTGCAGCCAGGTATGACCATTTCCCAGTCATGGTTGTTTGTGCACCAAGTTTTGGTGATGGCCACAATATCTAGGCCTGCCTCAGCCATGGTGGCCTCCAGGTCTGGTACCTTATTTCCTGGACTTCTAGCATTGGCACATATGGCTGTCCAGATTTTGTTAGTCCTGCTCTTGTCCCTTTTCACCTTGTCTAGTTGTTCCCCCTTCTTCTCTTTTGCATACTGTCTGCTTCTCTTCCCCCTTCCTCCCATGTTGATCCCTTGCACCATTGGTTTTCCATAATTTTGGTGGAAATCCTTTCCCTCAGAAATTCTCTACCCTCCATCACAGCCTGGGGGGTGCAGTTTCTGCCACCCCTTTGCACTCCACCACCCTGCTTGGCTAATTTAAGTGCCCTTCAAAGTAACACTTAAACCATGTACTGAAGTCTGCCGCTTCCTTCCAGGATGGATGCAGGCCTTCCCCTGGTACAAGCTGTGATCCCTCCAGGTGGATTCACTGTTCCCAGTGTAGCCATACCCTCCTCTCTGCACCATTACTTCAATCATGAGTTGAAGGCCTTAGTGCGGAGCTCCCTCACCTTCCCTCTGTTGTAGACAGCACTTCCATGGGCTACAGTGTGTGCTACCTGCCTAAAACCCTTCCCCAGATCCCTAAACTGCTGCTGCATTGCCCAGTCCCTTCCAGAGCTATATCATTCATTCTCAGGTGGACAATGATGTCCAGCTCCCTTTTCCTTCCTATAGTCCTCACAATCTGCTGGATACACCGGACGTAACCCAATTTTGGTGTATTAAATCTTAAATAGCTGCTACATAATTATATTTATATGAAGTTATCACTTCTTGTGCAAGAAGTCTCATTCAGCTTCTCAAACCCTTATTAAATGTGTTACTTTATAATATGCAACGTTAATGAGTTCGGCACTGTCACATAATCATGCATTGACCTGACAGCTACTTGACATTACCTATTCTGCTTCTTAAGTACTTACAAAATGCATTTTTGAAAGCAACCTCAATGCTACTTAAATGCATGTACTTTGGCCATAATTCATTCAAGCAAGACTGTATGATAATGTTTAGAACCAGTAGCCACATCAGTGTTTCTTGAATGCTTATGAACCCTTATGAAACACAGTTTCTCTCTACCTTATTGTATCTTGTGGTGCAGCGGCTGTATATAATCACGGATGCCACGTTAGCTGTTTCAGAGCAGCTTGAATGGTTGTAAAATAGGGGATATGCAACAAGGCAATGTATGATAAATCTTATAGCCACACGAGATGTGATGACTTTGGAGGACCTCATGAGTGGAATAGTGAAGCATAGTCATGAGTGAGGTGCCTCCGAGGTCATCACTAATATAGAGAGGGTGAAACACAGAGCTACGAAAATGGTGGCAAGACTTAGAGACAAACCATATGAAAATATCTTGGAACAACTGGGCATGTACACACTTGAGATGAGAAGAAAGAGGGGTGATATGTTACAAATGTTCAAAATTGTGAAAGACCAAGAATTGATAGACAGTATGAGGATGAATAAATGTATAAATGAAGACAACCTGAGATGCCATAGTTAGCAATTTCAAATTTTTCATTGTTCAAACAATAACAGAAGAGGATACTGGGAACTCCCTACTGACAGAACTGGTTGCAGCACCAACACTAAATATAGTTAAAAAAAGGTTAGACATCTATTTATTAGGCAAAGGGTAACAATGCCCCACCCAGGTGGGAGACAGGCTGAATGGACTAACACCTTCTCCTGTCTTAACAACCTGGCATTGAACCTAGTATTGAACCTCAATCAGTATGGATGAAAAATGTATCCAAAAACTGCCTTTGTGGCATATTTGATTTATGCAATGTAGTTGCTTTAGGTATTGTTTGATTTATTTAGGTACGTAGATGTACTATTTACCTTACTACTGCAGCACAACAACATAATGATGTCACTACTACAGCACAACAAGCATATTCCAGGCATGGAATTCCATGCATAACAGGGTTCTACAATACACTATATATAGAATAGTGGATGGGTGAACATCCACAACAAGTCTGTGTTTCCATCGAGGGAGTTGATGACATCACAGAGACCTCGAGGCGAGCTCGAGGTCTGTTGATGTCATCAACTGCCCAGATGGGGACTGAATCTAGTTGTGGATGTTCACCATCCACTGTTTTTATAGTATATGGGTTTTTTTTGTTTTACTTTTTTTTTTCGTTACTTGCCATAGGCGCTGCTCCCGTTTCCCCTCTGGTGCTTCTGCTTGTGCCCATTCCCGCTTATGCTCCGTCCTGCTCCTCAGCACATCATTTTTTAAATCGGTGAGAAAAATAAAAGAAATTGTTTTTAGAAAGGGAGCCATGTATGGCTCTCCGTGTCCCGATTCGACTTCTCAGTTGGTGGCTCCGCTGCTCGGCGCTCGCTAAATTGCGCCATGTTTTTTCATTTTTTTTTCTATAGAGCATCGTCTGAGCCAATCAGGCAGCAGGTCAAGCGTAAAAAGTTGTTGTACTATCGATGTGATGTCAGAGCGATAGTATAACAATTTTCGACTGAACTGTACTACAACAAGATTTCAGCAGTTGCTGAAATCCATTGACAATAGGCAGCACCCATATACTATATATAGAATAGTGCATGTATGAGCATCCAGAACAAGGCTGTGTTTCCATCGAGAAAGTTGATGGAATCATACAGATCTCGACATCGAAGCTCGAGAGGTCTCTATGATGTCATCAACTTCCAAGATGGAAACACAGCCTTGGTTGTGGAGAGTCACTCATCCACTGTTTTATATAGTATATTTGTTTTTTGTGTGTGTTTTTTAATTATTTTACATTCTTTGGGTAGTTACTTGCTGTAGGTGCCGCTCCCGCTTGCTCTGGTGCTGCTGCCACTCCCTCCAGCTTCTCGCTCTCATCTGTGGCCACACTGTTTATTTTAAAATTTAGGAAAAAAAAAGAAGTCTGCCTTTTCTGACAGGAAGCCATGTGCGGCTCTTCATGTCCCAACTTCAAAGTAGGTGGGTCCGCTGCTCAGCATTCGATAAATTGCACCGCCATGTTTCTGTTGCTTTTCTCCTAGAAGACATGTCATGTGAGCCAATCAGGTGGCAGGTCAAGGCTAAAAAGTGTTTGTACTATTGATGTGACATCAGAACAATAGTGCAAAAATGTTTTTGACCTTTGAGCTGTCCTGCAATAACATTTTGAGAGCCTCTGATTTCCATGTACAATAAGGGGTAAATGTGAACTACATGCTGTTTATTCTAATGTAGAATGTAGAGAACGTGTCCAGATAAATTATTTATTCCACATTTGTTCTCTAACATACATTGCATAAATGTGTTCATGTACTCTTGACAGCAGGGTAAGTGCTTTTCCAACCCTATGACACTTTGCCGTACTAATTATATCCAAAGGCGCTGCTATTGGACATGCTTAGATTTAGTACCTGTCCCCCAGCACACCTCCAGAAATAAGCTGCTTGTAGCTTAGGAGATTCTTCCTGGTAGACATTTCAAAAAAATAATACCCTAAATTCCATGCTGTTCACATGAATGGCCTGGAAAGGTGTAATGGATGCCATAGGATACTAATGAATGTCAGAGACTGCTCAAGTAGAATGAAAAGAGAGTAAGCAGAATATAGGAGAGCCACTAAAAGGAAAACAGGTAAGCATATAGTGCCTACCTGAAAGACCTCCTGGTACCTTATGCTCCCAACCGCCCCCTCCTGTCAGTGGTGGCAGACCCCTATCTGTTCCAAGATCCTGTTTAAAATCCTCAGGTGATAGGGTGTTCGTAGTAGCTGCCCCAATTTTGTGGTACGTCATTCCCCAGAAGGTGAGAGGTGCTCCTTCACTGGCTATTTTTAAAAAGCTGCTGAAAAACCAACTCTGAGCTTTGAGTCTGATGCTCTCATATTATCTTTTTGGAGAATTTTATTCAGTGCTATTTATTGATTTTATTTTAAGTTTATTCTTTACGCTGTACATGTTGTGAGGTGCCCAGAGCCCCTGGGATTGGGTGGCATATAGTGACACAATGTACCCTCTGTTTACCCTCTGTTCCTTAGGTATTTTTGTTTTTTGTTTAGCAAAGTCCATCCGTTCCGTACATGCAGCTGCTTAAAAGGCCTCCTTTTGTTACTACCTATACTAGACACTCCAAAGCTATCGAGCAGATTATACAGAACAATTGGAATGTCCTGTTGGGTGATCCACGGTTGTTGGAAGTTACCCAACATAATCCTAGGATGGTTTATAGGAGAGGTCAAAATATACGAGACAGGCTGGTGAATAGTTATACTGCACCTTCAGATATGGGTACTGGCAGTGTTTCCTCTCATGTTCCATGTGGTGTGTTTAATTGCGGCAATTGTAAATTTTGTAAGTCCGTACTAAAATGTAAGACTTTTACCAGCTGCAATTGTGCTAAAACTTAAGAAATAAGAGATTTTAGCACATGTAGCACTATGAATGTAGTTTATTTAGCAACCTGCCAATGTGGAGCATTTTATGTGGGTAAAACTACATGCCCATTAAAGGTACGGATGGGTGAACATTTAAGATCTATTTTACACAAAGACACTAGAAGTGCACTTGCGATACATTGTGACCAAAATATTAATATTAATTTGGCACATGTATTTAAATTTTGTGGTATTGAAGTGGTAAAGTTAGGACCTCGGGGAGGAGACTTGGATGCCAAGTTGAAATATAGAGAGTCCTTTTGGATTTACACATTAGGGGCCCTTATAGCCCCAGGATTAAATGACAAGATGGAACTGATGAGTTGTTTGTAGTTGTAATAAACTAACACTAATGTATATCTTGTTTTTTTCACAGATAAATGTTGCTGTTGGCAAAATATCTGGACATTAAATATTCGGTGTGTCCCGATGGCTGGGAGCTGATTTCCTGTCTAGTATTGTATAATATAATTATTTCTAAATACATTTTGTCTTATAGTATCAAAAGGAATGTATTGATTGGTGGATGAGATCCGTATAGAATAGATTTTCTTCTTCAGTTCTGCTGCTTATTTTAATATATTTTTTTTTATATAAAAACCAACACCACTGTATAAGGTATAGGGAGCATGCAATATGATATACTAGGTTGGATATAGTCATGGTATTTACTTCAAAAGTGTATGTATTCATATATATGTATTGCTCGTGGATTGATGCAAAAAGTTTTCCTTTGGTTACTGTGGGCTGGATATTCAAACTGCGTCATTCATAGGCGCAAGCCCTTGAGCTGCGCAAAATAGTTGCGCAGGGGTGAGTCCTGGGTGATATTCAAAGGAGTTGCGCATTGAGCAACCCTTGAATATCACCCCAGCCACAGCCACTGTGCATGGCGCAGTGGAACTTGGCGCCACCGCAAGTTGACAGAGTGGAGCATCTAACCTATGGCATTAGTACCATTGGGCGCCATGCGCAAAATCACAATATTCAGCAGACATGCAAATGGGGCTATAATTCATGCAAGGCACAGGGGGCCATTTGCACGTGATTATGTCCCCATTTGCATGCCATTGGCATGCAGGTGCGCCATCCCCGAGGACTTGCGCCTGGCGCCTGCCAGGCAGCAACTGGTCGGGACCGATCTCCCCTGCAGCCCGATCACGGGCATAGTGTACTCCACCAGCCTGATCGCGGGCATCAATGTGGCTCCCCACCTCCTCCCGTTCACATCCCTGGTGGTCCAGTGGATCAAATGCCCGATCGCGGGCGGTATGTATAATAATTCCACCCCTCCGCATCACATCCCTGGTGGTCCAGTGGACCAAATGCCTGATCGCTGGCGTATGTATAATTCCCCACCCCCTCCCATCACATCCCTGGTGGTCCAGTGGACCGAAATGCCCGATCGCTGGCGGTATGTGAATAAACCCTCCCGAACATAGCCCTGGTGGCTAGTGTCCCCACCCCACCCACCCACGAAGCCCCACCACCCCGCCCCCAGCAGCCAGTGGGCGGCAGCATCTCCACCCGCCGTACCCTGCCGCCGACTGATTGCCTGGCTGCATGTTCATTGCGAGAGCAAGAGCTATGGGCGCAGCCCATACCAGATACGATCAGTCCGGATCAAATCTGGACTGTCATTATGGTATGGGCTGCACACCATTGGCTCTTGCTCTGCACCAATGGGCGGCAGCCCTACCAGGCAGTCAGTCGGCGGGCGGCAGGGCGGCAGGCGGTGGATGCTGCCGCCCCGGCCGTCGGGGAGCGGGTGGTGGGGCCGGGTGGGTAGGGTGGGGACACTAGCCACCAGGGCTATGTTCAGGGGTGGTTTTATCACACATACCGCCGATCGGGCATTTCGTCCACTGGACCACCAGGGATGTGTACGGAGGGGTGGGAATTATTATACATACCGCCCGTGATCGGGCATTTCTGTCCACTGACCACCAGGGATATGAACGGGAGGAGGGGAGCTACATTGATGCCCGTGGATCGGGCTGGTGGGGGGAGTACACTATGCGCCGATCGGGCTGCGGGGGGCACAGGGACTGGTTAGCCAGCCAGGTGGCAGCTGCTGTGTTGGCGCCTCTGCAATACAGCAGCTCACCCTGTGGGTGGCCCTGACTTAAGCCTTTTTTTGGCTCAAAGTCCTGCAGGCGCAGGTTGGGGTTGCGCCTGCAGACAACTCTCGCACAGCCCGGGTGAATATCGGCTGTGCAGTTTATGCATGGTCTCCTCCAGTTCAGCATGCATTCATTTGCATTGCGCTGTTGCTCAGCATGTTTTCTGTGGCGCAACTGCCTCCTGCTGAATATCGCAGAATGGAGCAAGTTTGGACTTGCGCAGGCGCAACCCTATTGCGCATGGCGCAACCCTTTTGAATATCTGGCCCTGTGTCTTTAAGTGTTTCCCTATAAGTTGGTGTTTGGTATCACTTGTTTCCACCCCCTGATGACGTGCGGTGCACGAAACCAGTTGGGAATGGGAATTTTTTAGCCGTACTACCTGTTGTATGTGAGGCTTAGCGTCCATCTGTTTATTAAACTTATGCCTGTTTCAACGCCATCTACAGTGTGCTGAGTTCTGCCTTTTTTGAAACAATAAAGTTATGAGTAAATGTTGGAACAATTTGTTTCATCATAACTTAGTTTTTTTTTGCATTTTCACCCCACATTTTCAACATGATCCTTTTATCATCACTCCTTCTCAACATGACAGGTGTCATTTATACAATGACTGAAACATCATTTTGCACCACAAGTGCTAAAATACATTTTGGGCAGGCTTTGAGAAATGACAACTGTCACATTCATGAGGGAGTGTGAAAAAATGGCTATGCTGAAAAGTAGGGTCAAAATATTGAGAATTACCACAGTCATGAGCATGCATTGAAAAATTGCAATGTAGACTCCTAACGTTGTTGTTTTCTCATATTTGTACCTCAAATTTTCAACATAGCCTTCTTATGAGCCCTCCCCATGAACAAGGGTAGAGAACATTTTCAAATCCTGCCTGAAAGGTGATTTTGTGCCACAAGTGCAAAAACACATTTTGGCCTGGATTTGAAAAATGACAGCTGTCATGTTCATGAGGTGCTGTGAAGAAATGGCTATTAAAATGTTGAAAATTACCAAAGATACAAGCCTGCATTTGCAAATTTCAATGTAGGCTCACAACTTTTTTTTTTTTACATTTTACCCCAAATTTTCAACATAGCCTTCTTATGATCCCACCTCATGAACAAGGGTGGAGACAATTTTCAACTCCTGCCTAAAAGGTGATTTCACACAGCAATCGTAAAATCACCTTTTGGGACAGATTTGCCTAATTTCACTGCCATTGTTTATGAGGTGGTGTTCCAAAAGAGGCATGTTAACAATCTGTGCCAAAAATATTCAAAAATGACCAAAAGGTTATGCCACTAAGTTCAAAACTCCATTGAAATACATTGAACCACATACTGATTTCCTTAGTTGTCAGTTCGACTTTGAAGATTGAAGATATGTCAGTGGTCCAGACAGGATTACGACATTGGACCCCCGGTGGGTAAGTAAGGGCTTAGGGTGTGTGGGGTGGTGGGTGCTGAGGGATGGTTGGGTGGGGGACAGTAATGGCAACAACAGACATCAATGGATGGTTTTCTTTTACAGGGTATATATAAAAAAACACGAGGGACGGTTGGCAACATAGGGACTGGGCACCCCAGCGCCAGTGTTATGTTTGTGGGGGGGGGTGCTGGGTATTGAGAGGGAGGGTTGGGGGGGACAATTATGGTGGCACCAGCAACAGACATCGATGGATGGTTTTCTTTGTTACAGGGTGTAATTCCTCAGCAGGCTGATCGTGGACAGATCCACTGTGCTTGCTGTGTGGTGTAGATCAAAAGAAAGAGATGACCTATGATTGGGTCATCTCTTTCCTTTGAAATACATGAAGTTCCCACTCAGCTAACCAGAACAGTGTCATGATCAGCCTTGCTGATGACTGGTGTGACACTGATGAGCCCCTTGCAGACCACTCTGCATAGGATGGACAGAGTCACACCCCTCAAAATCCACTCTCCTAACAAAGTGTTCACTGTGCGTGTACACACGGTGAATATAATAAACAAATCTAGAGGTATAAAGTACAGTTACATAAGAACTTACCGTAACAGTAGATCTTCGAGAACAGCTCTTGCAGCAGGTTACACCATTAGGACTGAAGCCGGCAGGCGTCAGGACCCCACGGAAAAATTCTAGCTAGCTATCTTCAGCGGGGACTGCCCCCGACGTCGGTCCTGCCTCCGACGTCAGACGTAGTACATAAGGGGGCGGTCCCGCCTGATTCCCCAGTTCTCCTGCTGAGACTTCCACCGCAGGCTGACATCAAATGGGAGACTGAGGATCCACCGCCAGAAGTCAAAGGAACAATCCTGAAAGTAAAGGCGAAGCCATGCCCTCCAAGGGGAAGGTGGGCGGGAAGGATTTGCTGCAAGAGCTGTTCTCGAAGATCTACTGTTACGGTAAGTTCTACGCAACTGTACTATCTTACTTCGAGACACAGCTCTTGCAGCAGGTTACACCATTAGGACTGATTCCCAAGCAGTAACGCTGCCAAAATTCTGGGAGGAGGAAACTAGGAAATACATTCCAGGTCCTGAATCTAGGACAGGAGACCCTGTAGTACCACCAGGCCGAAGCCGGCTCTTCGCCAAGAGGTGATGTCCAGGCTATAATGCCTGATAAATGTATGCACAGAGCTCCAAGTAGCTGCAGCACATATGGCAGAAATGGAGACGTTTCGGAGTGCTGCAAAGGAGGTGGCCACACCCCTAGTAGAATGACCCCGGACTGTACCCGGGAGGGGCTTTTGTTTGATATCATAACAGAATGAAATACACTGGACAAGCCAGCGAGACAGGGACTGTTTGGATACAGGTTGGCCCATCATCCTTTCAGAAAAGGAAACGAATGTTGCTCAGAACTACTAGGTAGTTTAGTTCTGTTGAGGTAATACCTCAAGCTGCGTGAACATCCAGGGTGTGGAGCAGAGCCTCCTCTATTAGAGTAGTTCGAAGTAGACTGGCAGGTCAATATCCTGATTGGAGAGTGAGTGTAGAGACCACCTTGGGCAAAAATTTTGGATTCGTCCTCAGGGATACTCTGTCCCGGTGGAAAACTAAATAAGGCTCTTTGCACATGAGAGCGTGAAGCTCAGAAATTCTTCTCGCTGAAGTAACAGCAACCAAAAATAGCGTTTTCCACGACAGAAAACGCAGCTCGCAATCCGCGGCAGGTTCAAAGGGGGGAAGCGTGAATTGTTCCAGGACAAAGAGCAAATCCCATAGAGGCACTAGGTCCTTAATGGGTGGCCTAAGGTGTAACACCCCTCTCAAAAATTCCCGAGAGGCGTCTAATTGTGCCACTGTGCGATGTCCCACCGGAAGGTGGTAGGCAGAGATGGCACAGAGGTGCACCTTGGTAGAGGAATAGGCTAGACCCGAACGGAAAAGGGAGAGTAGGTAGTCCAACACCACTTCCACCGGGCAACCTAAAGGGGAGAAATCGCGAGCTCGCGACCATAAACAAAAACGGCGCCATTTCATGGCGTACGTCGCATGCGTTGCCAGCTTTCTGGCTGCAGAAAGAACTTCCGCAACCTCTTGCGAGACCCCGTGATGCAAGATGGCTATGTCTCTAGGAGCCATGCATGCAGGTTCAGTGAGCGTAAGTCCGGGTGGACCAGTGAACCTTCCTCCTGAGACAAGAGATGGGAGCTGAACGGCAACGTGAGCGGAGGTTCCCAGGATAGCTGAATTAGCAAGGGGAACCAGATCTGTCTGGGCCAGAAAGGGGCCACCAGGATCATTGTTGCATGCTCCCTGCGCAGTTTGAGAAGAACTCTCTGGATCAATGGGAAGAGAGGGAAAGCATAGAGGAATCTGTCCGCCCAGGAGAGGGACAACGCATCTCGCCAGAAAACACCAGGCCCTGGATCTAGCGAGCAGAAATTGGGCAGTTTTGCGTTGGATGGGGATGCGAACAAGTCCAACTCTGGAGTTCCCCATCGAAGAAACAGATCCTCTGCTACCTCTTGAAGAAGTTCCCACTCGTGGACTCTGGCCTGGGAGCGACTCAGGCCGTCTGCAATCGTGTTGTCCACCCCAGGAACATGTACAGTGATCAGATTTGCGCCGTGTCGGATTACCCAATCCCACACCCTCATGGCCTCCCTGCAAAGAGGGTAAGAGTGTGCGCCTCCTTGTTTGTTGAGGTAATACATCACCGCCGTGTTGTCTGTCTGAAGCAGGAGAGTACTTGGCGGATTTCTGACTGAAAGGCCTGCAGGGCATAAAGGACCGCCCTCATCTCTAGGACATTGATATGGAGATGAGCTCCAGAGGGTCCACGTACTCTGGGACTTCACCCCGTCCAGGTGTGCCCCCACCCAGACCTGAGGCGTCGTTGTAGGATTACCTCCGGGATGGCGCTTACAAACGGGACGCCTGTGGAGAGCTAATTCGTCTAGCCACCACTGCCATGTCCTTAATGATGGTGTTCGTGATCCTGACCGGATGCTGCATGTGGTCTTGCCCTTGATCCCATTGCACCTTGAGCATCCACTGAGTTACCCGCATGTGGAGCCTTGCGAAAGGGACGGTAGGAATGGCCGCAGCCATGTGTCCGAGCAAGTGAAGGATCGACCTGGCAGGGACGGTCTTGTTCGACGATAACTCCCTGATGAGGGATCTGATGCGCTCCGCTCTGTCGTCTGGAAGAAAAGCTCTTCCCTGAACGGTGTCCAGTACTGCGCCTATAAATTGCAGCTTCGGCGATGGTACCAGGAGAGACTTCACGTGGTTGATTAAGATGCCCAGAGATCGGAACAGGACCTGGGTGCTCTGGATCGCACGTAACAACGCCTCTCTGGAGGCAGCCATGAGAAGCCAATTGTCCAGGTACGGGAACACATAATGGCCCTGTCTCCTTAGAGACGCTGCCACGACTGCCATGCATTTGGTAAAGACCCTGGGTGCGGATGACAGTCCAAATGGAAGGGCTCGGAATTGAAGGTGGTGGTCGAGAAACTTGAAGCGCAGGAACCTCTTGTGCGCCTGAGCTATAGGGATGTGCAGGTATGCGTCCTGCATGTCTAAAGACGCTAAGAAGGCATCTTGCTTCAGCATGGGAATAAGACCCGGAAGAGTCACCATGCGGAATCTCTTGTAGGCGACCGTCACGTTAAGGTCGCTGAGGTCCAGAATCAGACGGAGGTCCCCTGTTTTCTTTGGAACCAGGAAGAAGTGGGAATAGTATCCTTGTCCTCTCTGGTTCTCCGGGACGATCTATTGCTTCCTTTGCAAGAGCGAGAGACTTCTTGCCAGATCAGAGACTTGTGCTGACCCGGATACCAGGAGAGCAAAGGAGGCCTCGAGGGTGGCTTCTCTGCAAATTCTATATAGTGGCCTCTTCCGACCAACTGAAGAACCCACCTGTCAGTGGTTATAGCCTGCCATCCCGGCAGGAAGTTCGCAATGCGACCCCCGACCATGATTTCCCATTGATCCTGAGGGGTGGGGGCCGGAAAGGAGTCAGTCTGTGGCGGCTGAGGGTCCCGCTGGCTGGGCCGCTTGAAGTACGCTGGCTTCGCCTGCGGGCTGTTTCTGGCTCTGCGAAAGCCGGAGCCCTCTGGTGTGGAGCCGGGCGGACTGTTGCCTCTGCGTCCGTCCACGAATCGGCTTTGGTTCCTAGAAGGAACTAAGCTTGGGTCGGTACATGGCCTGAACCGACTTCACTCTTCCCGCCTCTTGAAGTTTGGTAATAATCTTCTGAGGGATTACCAAACAAGACTTCTCCTCGAATGGGGCGTCCATGATATTCTTCTGGACGTCCGGGGTAAAGCCGGAGACGCGCAACCAAGAGTGTCTCCGGATGCATACGCCTGAAGCTGCTGCTCGGGCCGAGGAGTCCGCGGAGTCATACGCGGCTCGTAGCACTTGGGTTCCCACGTCCGAACCCGTATGGAGGAGCTGAAGCATCTCCTCCTTCTGCTCACCTTCCGGCAGTTTTTCAGCCGCATCCAGACCCTGTTCCCACAAGGCATTTTGGAACTGCACCATGTGGGTCAAGTAATTCAGGGATCTGATGGCGCAGGTAGCAGAAGCATACGTGCGCCTACCCATAGCATCCAACTGTTTGGACTCTGGGTCCGGTGGCAGGGTGCTCAGATGTTGCGGTCCCTGGGACCGGTCATGTGAGGCTGTTATGACCAGAGAGTCGGCCTGAGGCTGCTGAGTCAAGTACTGGTCTTCTCTAGGAGCCTTGTACAAGCGATCAGCTTTCTTCGGCATCGCCGGGAGCGAATGTGGACGCTTCCACGCTTGCCTTGGTGACGTCCACGAAAGTGTCTACCAAGGGTGGCACCACCACAGGCTTGGGGTCCTTCTGCCAAAGATACTTGGCAAGGCGTAGCCTTTTGGGGTCTAGCTCTTCCGCATCCCATCCCATGTTCTCTTGGATGTTTCTCATAATATCCGAGAACGAAGGGTCATCCGGAGGAGACTTCGGCATCTCGCATCGATCCGGAGAAGGGATGGAGAGGGGAGATGGGGATCTGGATGTTGAGAACTCTGATCCCGTGTCCTCCGTCGAAGGCAATCGTCAGCGTCTTCTGGGTCTCTTAGGGCTGGGTGACCTAGAAGAGGATTTGGACGGAGGTCTCCATTTGGTCTCCCCTTGGGAGGTGTTCGGTGCTCCCGGAGAGGAGGTAATCAGCCTGCCGACCCCGATGGCGAGGGGGGTGCAGGAACCGGAGGAGTAATCGGTGTAGGAGGAAGAGGAGGAGGAAGAGGAGGAGGTGTGGGAACCATGTCCTTCTTTATGGTGTCCCACCAGTAAGTGAACAGCTCCTTCACATCTACCATGGAAAGGCCCGATGACGGTCCGGGCGCCGGTGGACGGTCGTCGGGTCCCGGCGTCGGCTCCACAGGGGGCTCGGGTAACGGCAAGGGTTCCCTGGGCATCTCGACAGGACCGGGGTCACCCGTCTGGTCCTCAGGCTGAGTCAATTCCTCCTCGGTTATGGTCTCCTGACCGACGTCGGGGTTCTCTTCTCGATAGGAGCGGGCGCTGGTCCCCCTACCGGCATCCGATGAGGTGTTGGCCTGGCTGGCGACGGCGTCTGGGCGACGCGGCTCGGGTCCTTGGCGAGGACGACGACGGACGACCGGGTCCTGCGGTCTCTTTAGAGAGGTAAGCTCCCAACGCCTTAGCAGGAGGCAAGGAAGAGACCTGACGCCGGGTTCAGAAGGGCGGAACCCGACTTATGATGATGGTGGCGATCCCAGACTTGACCAATGCCATGGAGGACGAGGACGCCTGGCAGTCTTGGCCTGAGAAGAGGAAGACTTATCCGCAGCAGGGGAGGCTGAGAGCTGGCTCTGGAGGGGAGCGGTCGACCTGGAACCGAGCTGCGTGAGTCTGAGGCCCTGAAGGGCCTTTCCTTCATTTTTCAGCGTGCTTGTGGGTCTTTTAGAAGAGTCCCCTTGGAAGACATGGTCTTTAGCTTTTCTTCCAGTAAAAAAGCCTGAAGGGCCTTCTGGCGACGGATCCGGGTTCTGCTATTAAACCCCTGGCAGAAGGAGCAGGCCCGGGTATTATGGTCTGGGCCTAGGCACCGGATGCAGGCCGCGTGAGGGTTCTTTGAAGGGGATCTGTTTCTGCCAAGCACACTTGGAGGAGTGACTGAGGTCGAGAGACATCAGAGAAAAGCTTGCTTGAAGAAACGAATTTCCCGAGGAAAGAACTTAACTACGCTGTCAAGGCTAGAGTTTGAACCAAGGGTCGAGACATGCAAGTCGAGTCATGGAAAGAACTGGGAATCGGGCGGACCACCCCTTATGTATTACGCCTGACGCCAGAGACGGGACCGACGTCGGGGGCGATCCCCGCTGAACATAGCTAGCTAGAATTTTTCCGTGGGGTCCTGACGCCTGCTGGCTTCAGTCCTAATGGTGTAACCTGCTGCAAGAGCTGTGTCTCGAAGTAAGATCAACTGTTTCTGGTCACCTTTAAATGCTTATGAAATGCATTTTAGTAGTTTTGTAAGCAGTTTAGATTCCTAGTTCACAAAATCTCATGAAATGTATTTTTTTTATCTTCTGTTTAGTCCCCTATTGACACCAGTGCAGCCCCCCATCTATCCAAAGACACTCCAAGCCTTGCCCCCTACCCACCTCTGCCACTGACCTCTGCTTCTAGATGCTGGGGGATATCTTGCTCGGCTATCCCCTTTTGGCCCATCAGCATGGAAGTGCAGAGTGGAAAGTCAGTATGTCGGGGCTTGAGAGTGCTGGGCTGTCATTCTGTTTGTTCTGGGGATTTTCCTGGTTGCCTCCCACCACCCACAGGACATTGCCAACTTAGGGCTCTGAGGTGTGTATAGGCATATATCTGCAGGACAATGCACCAAGGCCACTATTTATTTATTTTTTTAATTATTTTTATTGATCATTTGAAAAAAGAGACATGGAAAGCAGGCATACAGGAAGTATAATGTAATGCAGCAAGCTAATAAATGTTTCAAAAATCAGACTTTTCAGATGTCTTCAGTTTCAATACTTTCTGACATTCTAATGCATTTCAGTGGATAACCAATCATTAATCCGGAACCAACCCTTCATAATAGATATTATCGTGTGATGAAAAACTGGTAATTTTTCAAACATGTTATTAGATTTTTGGGATAAAGCAATGAAGGCTCGCAGGGCTCTATGAACCAAAAAACATGTTGTGTGGCAAGTGCATGCATTGTTTGTTGTTACTTTTTTGAACCCAGTTTACTGGCTCGTGAAAGCCTGGCCAGCTGATCAATAAATGGAATTCCATCAGTGGTCCATAAATATTCAAAAAATGGTACCTCATAGATTTAAAGAGCACCAGTTTCAGTGCTTTAGTCAAGGCTCCTCCCCAGCACCAGTTTACCTCTTAAGGACTCACAAATTGAACATCACCTTATAGGTTGTAACATAGCAGGACAAGGTACCAATATCAAAAATAAATCAGTCTGAATTCAGGTAGATTCAATAATCATGAGATAGTGTCACAATAGTTGGTCGAAGTGGAGCTCGGGCTTATCTGCTCCAGTATCAGAACTGGTGCATGTATCTCCCACTCCAAATGAAAGGGAATAACAATTTTCAGTACTAAGCAAGGCACTAACTTAGAGTTACCCTATTATTACGGAAAATTAAGAATGGCTCTCTGCAAGATAACGCTTGCAGCTCATCTATTCTTTTGGTTGAGCATTCAGCTACCAGAAAAACAGTTTTCAATGTGCTCCATTAGAGAAAGCCCTGTTGAAAGGGGGGCTCATGGAGAGCATCTAGGACAATATTCAGGTGCCATGGGGCACACATTGTCCTGACATGTGGTGAGGATAACTGTACAGCCCGGTCAAGTCAAACAACATCTGAGTGGCCTGGCCTCCAATGAGCCCAATTGCTGGCAATGGGCCTCTAATGGTCGAAACAGCAGAAGATTGTACCTTATGGGAAGTGGGGCTTAAAACTTTACTCACACCATCATTTTGAAAGTCTAGTATTTTCTGGCCCACTGGCACAGAGGGCTGAACCACTGTGGAGCACCTTACCTTGTGCCACAATGGCAACCTAAGTTTGGGAGCAAGCTAAAGTTGCTGGGGGCTGGTGAGGGGACAGGGCAGGAAAACAGAGTCAGTGGTCAACGGGCAGCTCTTCTCTCCTGGGCAGGGGTGGTTTACCTTCCCAATTCTTGGCTGCCATTAGGTGGAGGCCTGGAGGCAGTGGCAATGCTATGGGGGGAAGGCTAGACAGACATCTGGGTGGGTGGAATTAGGCCATGTTTCCAGAGTGCATGCGTACCTCCATGTGCATGCGCTTTGGAAAATGGAAAGGGGGACTGGGCTTCCCAAAGTCCTGCCCTGCAACTCTGCTGGAGTATGTGGGGATTCTGGATGAGAGTCACCAGTGGAGAGGAAGGCTCTTTCCCTGACCCCACCAAGGGGGGGGGCAACCTGTGGGGGAATCCACCCACCCCAGATGGACAGAAGCAGCAGGCTGGCTGATAGCACCAAGGGACAGGGCTGAACAAGCTTCCCAGTCTGCTCAAGGATTATAAATACCTTTATCAACAACAACAAAAAAAAGAAAGTCTAGTATTTAAGGAAGTCCAGCAATGGAAGGTGATGTTCCCTTCTCAATACACCACCT
Source organism: Neoceratodus forsteri (assembly GCA_016271365.2). Classification (NCBI taxonomy): domain Eukaryota; kingdom Metazoa; phylum Chordata; order Ceratodontiformes; family Ceratodontidae; genus Neoceratodus; species Neoceratodus forsteri. Next base: position 1,398,669,011 of record CM028131.1, on the reverse strand, counting down.
CTGGAAGATGTGCCAATGTCTTTGATAGGTGTTGTTGGTGGACTACCTCAGTGACTGCATGAGTGTTAAACTGCTCTCGGGTGATACCCAGTCTTAACAGTCCTGACTTCAGATTGTGATTCAGTACTGGTCCCTGGCTCAGACAGTCCAGCCACAGTGGTACTGGGAATGGTAGGTCTATCAACATAGCCTGGATCAGCAAATACCATGGTCTCCTGGGCCAGTCTGCTGCCACCAGCACTACTGTAGCTCCTGTGGATCCTATCTTGTGGAGCGCCTTGTGGATCACTGGTATTGGAGGGAATATGTAGACTCTGTGCAAGCTCCACCTTGCTAATGGTATACTGACTTCCTGTGCTCTGTGATCCTGAAAGCAAGAGTGATATTGTGGAAGTTGAGCATTATCATGGGAGGTCATCATGTCTGCAAGCAAGGGACCCCATTTGCACTGGATACTGTGAAAGATCTGTAGGTTGGGTCTCCATGCTGCCTGATCTTGCTGAGCCAGTCCGCCTACGTACTGGCCTTTCTGGCTGGGTATATTGTGGATATTGAAGACAGGTGTTGTTCTGCCCAGTAGAGAACCTTAAGTGATACTCTGATCATGGTCCAACTGCATGTGCCACCTTGTTTGTTTAGATATGCCACAGTTACTTGATTGTCCAATCTCACTAAGATTGGCTGTCAAAAGCTGATTGATTGAAAAAATCTCAGTGCATGGTGGACTGACACATTTCCAACACATTTATAGGGAGTGAGGATTCCGCAGCCCCTGAGTGATGTGACTACTGCAGATGGCTCCCTAGCCTTGTATACTGGTGACTGTGGTAATTATGGTCATGGTCGGTTGAGACAGTGAATGTCCTCTCATCAGATTCTCCATCACTGTCCACCAGGACAGGCTGGACATGATCTTGGTGGGTGGAGATACAGTAGCTGAACTTTGTAATTCTGTGATGACTGACTCCACATGTTCAGTATAAACCTCTGCAAAGGTCTCATGTGGAATCTGGCCCATGGGACTGTGTCTATCATCACAGCCATGAATCCTAGGATCTGGAAATAGTCTCACACTGGCGTGCAGGGTTGACGTCTGGCCTTGTTGATGTGGAAGATCAGGTTAAAGATCTTCTTCTCCGCTGGCATTGCTTGGTCCTCAAGCCTCTCTATCATCACTCCCTGATGTGAAATGTACTGAGTCGGTGTCAGTTGGCTCTTTAGACTGAGGGCCCACCCATGTTGTTGTAGACACAGAACCATTTCTGTGTCCTTCTGTTGAGTTTTTGGGAACCCCTTGTAAGGACTGGAGCTGTGGCTAGCACCAATCAACCAAGGGCACACAATAACTGTTTTAAAAATGTTACAAGTTTTAAGTTTCACAGAGCAAACTAACAGTCTAATGCTATTAGAGCTATAGGCATACAATAGTAACTAGGGTCTGGGTTTGCTAAACACATAGATACATAGACAGTGTCGGCAGATAAGGGCCTATGGCCCACCCAGTCTGCCCATTTGAGCTTGTAAGTTCAGTTTATGTTTTCCTCGAAGTCTGTTGCCCTTTACCCCTGACCTCCAGAATTCCTTTATGTCTATCCCATGCATTCTTAAATCCCGTGAATGTTTCAGCCCCCACCACTTCCTCTGGCAGGGTGTTCCACTTGTCCACAACCACACAAACGCATATTGAAACTGTGGTTTTGATAGCCTCTTAAGATTTACCTGTACATAGCTCAAGCTGCCACTGTTATTAGTTCCACATGTATTTTAAATATACACAAACATAAAGGCATATTTAGCATATTTCCAGTTTGTACAAAGAGGCACATTTATAAATTGTTTAAAAGAAAAATATAGACCTTAACAAACATTGGTCTTTGATTGAAATTCTAAACAGACAGTTTAGAATATGCAACTACAGCTTTTGACCATGAATTACAGTGTCTCCAGAGAGAATCAACTGTAGTTAAACATTTTACTAACATAATTTGATATAACCCTTAACATTTGATGTTATAAGGTACAATTCATACAAAGAAGTAGATTAATTTTACACTGGCATACTAAGGTACTCTGAACTTTTGGAGACTTTAACAAAACACAAAATTGGTTTGACTCTGTCCTGTTTACTCAGCAAGAGTTACTGATTATCTATTTATCCTGAGGACACTGGACAATTCAATGCAGCTTACCCAACAAGAGTTACTGGTTATCTGTTTATCCTGAGGAATACTGGATAATTCAATGCAGTTTTAGCTGAGATTATTTTTAAGATGTGATGGGATCACCTGCTTGGTAATTTCATGTTTGCTGTTTACCACACAGAAACAAAGGGACAGAATCCACAAAACCCACAATCTATGGTTATTATCAGAAGCTTGCCAGAGGCATTGTTCTGCCCTATTGTCCTTTGCTTTGCACTCACATACCTCTTTCAACCTGCACATTACTGTTTGTTATACACATTTTTCATTTTAGTTCCTTCTTGCTTGTCACAAACTCTTTTTATCCCTTAAACTGCTTTTACACAATACTTATAATCCTTCATTATTCTACAGTCCCCACCTTGAGGCCAAGAGAGACTCAGAGACTCATTGAGGACTCCTGACCCCTCGCCTTACATGAATGTGTGCCACATGAGTCATGGGTTAAATAAGCGCTCTCTTTTTATAGTCAAAATGTCTCTATAATATGTGCAAATTAAACATTTTAAATAGCAATACATTACTGTCTGTATGAGCCCCACTAGTAATACTAGAGCAAACGTTGTTTTAAAGATAATATCCCACCAGGAGAAGGAAAAATCTCTTTCCATGTTACTTTCACCTATGAGTTGTTGGGCCTCTACTTTTATTTGATGTAACTGCACCCTGGCTTGGATAAGTATTGAGACATCTCAGTATATAATGAGCTGCAATGTCTTCCTGAGGCCCTCAAATCCTTGTTGACCTAGGGCCTCAAAATCATGCCTGGACTGATCCTTGTGATCTATGAACAAGTTTTTTGGAAGAAAAATAGTTTGGCCCTGTATGAAAATGGGGAATGTTACATTAAGACAGAATGAAGATTATACTATGATACATGTGCTGAGTTGAGGCCAGGCTACGAAATGGGTTAGGTTGGTGGAGATGCACCAATATCCCGTGTTATCCTAGACGTACGTATAATATTTTAAGGGGACAGGTCTTATATCTATAAGGTGAGTTACATTAGTAACATTTATTAGAGACATAAAAAGGACCAGTCTGTGTGACTACCACTGAGCACAAATACACCCTATGTGGTAACATTTACTGAGGTCTGTAACCATTCTTAGGTAGCCCTGGACATCCTTGGGGACCATAGCCATGCATGCAATACCCTTAGAATGTGACTGTGGTTAAAAATGCTCCTTATATTTTTTACCATTTGAATTCTACTATACTTATTGTTTTGTGAAAATCTGGGGGGTTATGAGATTGAGCCACAAAACTGGGGCTGTTTCATCCACCTGTGTGACCACCACTCGACTGTAGGCCACAATGTCCTTATAGGGGATGCTAATGTCTTGGCACACCAGGCTATCCTAGCTATTACAGACAAAATTATTGTCTACTATGTCTGAGGCCCGGGCTTGGTGGGCTCCCATTCCCCTCATGTAGGTAGCAGTGATATAGTTACAGGTTATGGGGTAACACATGTTATAAGTTAATTTAAGGGTCTCTTCCAACTTTTGGGCCAGCTGCCACCCTGACATACCTGTGTTTGCATACTGGCTGACTGTGGAGCCAACCTTTTTCATGTGGGCTCCCATTCGTGCACACTCTGTTAAATTTTTCTTCCACTCTTCACCAGGGTTACAAGCTGGGTCAAAAGCCCGCTTGAGGTCTAAATGACTGATTATGTGTCTAGGGAAGCAGTTACTGAGTAGGTCATTTACAGCATCTTGTCAATGCACCACCAAATGATGCCCATACAATCTACATCCTTCCTTCTTATTAAAAGATCTAAATCTAAAGTTTCAGCAACCTGTGAAAGTCCTTGTACTGTAATAATGTCCTCAGTTACAACAGTTTGTCCAGTTTGTGCTTGGCACATAATAAGATCGGCCAAGCCGTCTTTTTAAGTCTCCGACATAGTGGTCGGTATCATCCAGGCAGTATGAATTTAGGGCAGAGTTGCCTGCTCCAAAATATGCAGCCAGATCATTTCCAATATCCCTCTTTCGGTGCCGTGATGATTGACTAGAATCTTTAAATATCTTACATAGAAGCTGACGGCAGACAAGGACCGCAGGGCCCATCCAATCTGCCCATTTCTTTTTCTGCCTTATGAATGTGCCATCAGCCTGTGCTCTGTTAATGGCCTATCTATTCATACTCATCTGTATTGCTCCCTTATGCCTATCCCATGCCTGTTTGAAGTCCTGCACTGTATTCATATCCACCACTTCCTGAGGTAGGCCGTTCCATGCATCCATCGCCCTTTCTGTGAAAAAGAACTTCCTCACATTACCCCTTAATTGGCCTCCCTCTAATCTCATGCTGTGTCCTCTTGTCCTGCTATTTTTCTTATATTGAAACATGTTAGACTCTTTCACCTTGTTAATACCCTTAAGGTGTTTGAATGTTTCGATCATATCACCTCTCTCCCTCCTTTGCTCTAGGGTATACATATTGAGCTCCATTAATCTGTCCTCATATGTTTTCTGATGCAGTCCCTGCACCATTTTGGTTGCCCTTTTATGGATTGCCTCAATTTGGTTAATGTCCTTGTGAAGGTGTGGCCTCCAATACTGCACGCAGTACTCTAGATGGGGCCTAACCAGTGTCTTGTAAAGTGGGCTTATTACCTCCCTCTTCCGACTTGTGATACCCCTACTAATACACCCCAACATCCCTCTAGCCTTATCTATTGCTTTAGTCTTAGTATCAGTTAAGAAGGGGGATAAAACCTTTTATAGGTACATCAGGGAGCAAAGGAAGACCAAGGGAGGGATAGTGAGGCTTAATAAAGGGGAGGGAGGGCAGAGGGAGACTGTGAAAAGGTAGAGATACTAAACAAATATTTTTGCTCAGTATTTACAAATGAAGAGGGGGAGGTACATAAAACAAACAGTAGTAACACTCTGGATACAGAAGTAGATACCAGCCCATTTACAGAAGAAAGGGTTCTGAAAGAACTCTTAAAACTGAAGGTGGACAAAGCAATGGGGCCTGATGGGATTCATCCCAGAATTCTAAAAGAGCTAAGGGTAGAACTAGTGACACCACTGACTACCCTTTTTAACAAATCATGGGAGGATGGGGTGGTACCCGAGGACTGGAGGAGGGCAGATGTGATTCCCCTTCACAAAAGTGGGAGCAAGGCAGAAGCAGGAAACTACAGACCTGTTAGTTTAACCTCAGTGATAGGGAAAATGATGGAATCACTTGAAGGAAAGAATTGTCAGTATCTAGAGGCCAGAGGGGCACAGGACCCTAGGCAGCATGGATTCACAGCGGAAGGTCATGCCAGACAAATCTGATAGATTTCTTTGACTGGGTGACCAAAGTAGTAGATCAGGAGGGGCTGTGGACATGGCCTACCCAGACTTTAGCAAGGCATTTGACACAGTCCCACACAAAGATTAATATACAAGTTAGCCAGCCTGGGAGTGGGTCCCAAGATGACAGCCTGGGTAAAGAATTGGCTGGAGAATAGGACACAGAGAGTAATAGTAAATGGAGTCCACTCAGAAGAAAGGAGGGTTACTTAGTGAAGATCTTAGGGTTCAGTATTAGGACTGGTCCTCTTCAATGTCTTTATAAGTTTACATTATGGAAGGACTGGAAGGAAAAGTATGTTTCTTTGCAGATGACACTAAGATCTGCAACAGAGTTGATGCACAGGTGGGTGGAAAGGATGAGAAGGGACTGGCAAGGTTAGAGGAATGGTCAAATGTATGGCAGCTTAGATTCAATGCTAAGAAGTGCAGGTAATGCACCTGGGAAACAAAACCCAGGGAAGAGTACACAATGGGGGAGATACTAACAACAACAAAATGGAAAGGGACCTGGGGTAGTCATATCAGATGACCTAAAGGTGGGCAAACAATGTGAGAGGGCAGCAAGGAGGGTTGGGGGATACTGGGATGCATAGGGAGAGGCATCACCAGTAGAAAACAGGAAGTTATTATCCCTCTGTACAGACAGCTGGTGAGACCCCATCTGGAGTACTGTGTGCAGTTCTGGAGACCCAATCTCCGCAAAGACATAGACAGGATGGAAGCTGTCCAGAGGAGGGCAACTAAAATGGTGCAGGATCTGCACCGGAAGACATATGAAGAGAGACTTAAGAAGCTTAATATGTATAGCTTCGAGGAAAGGAGGGAGAGGGGGGACATGATAGAAACTTTCAAGTACCTCAAGGGAATCAACAAAGTCCAAGAGGGTAGCATCTTTCAAAAAAAGAGGTGTGCAAGAACAAGAGGGCACAATTTGAAGATAGCAGGGGGGCGGCTCAGAGGTAATTTAAGGAAGTATTTTTTCACAGAGAGGGTTGTGGATGCATGGAACGGCCTTCCTCCGGACGAGGCTAAGGAGTCAAAATCAGTGGTGGAATTCAAGCATGCATGGGACAGTCATAAGGCAATTCTGGGGGTGGGGGTAAGAAGAAGTAGGATGCTGGTTAACTAGGAGCTGCAGCTTATCCAGTAGGTAGGGAAATGGGCAGACTGGGTGGGCCAAGCGGTCCTTATCTGCCATCAAATTCTATGTTTCTATTAAACCTGAGTCTTAATTCTGTTAATTCATCCTGAAACCAGTAGTCTTGTACCACATAGTCACTAGAGTTACTGCACATATGGGCTTGGAGTGACTTAAGGTCTGGGTTGGTTGTGGGGGTTAAGGCTTGTACGAGGGCCACTGGAACATATGTCCAGGGCCTGGAAGACAGAGCAGCTGCTTGAGCTCCATCATGAGCTCGGTTGTTGCCATCATTGTGAATAGTGCCTGAGGAGTGCCCCTTAACTTGAAGTACTGACACAGGGTGGTGTCTTTTAACTAACAGCAACCAAACATATGGCAACAAACTTGCATGAGATAATGGTTTACCATTAGAAGCAGCAAAATTATTAGTAACATAGTTACAGTGTTAATCACATATGAACTGTCACTATAAATTTTGACAGGACGTTCAACAGATTACTCTAAGGCACAAGCTATGGCAGCAAGCTTGGCATTCTGAGAAGAATGAGGAGTACAAGTGTGTCTAATAACTGCACTGCGGTTAAAACTGTGAATAGTGTATAAATCTGGCCATTAACATAAAAGGAGAACCCGTCTGTATAGAAGTTGGGTGCTTCCATAATCTCTGAGTTGGAGAAGGGGGAAGGAGATAAGGACAAAGAGTTGGTTAAGGGGCAGTCATGTGGTTCTCCAGTGTACGACAGATGAGCTGACAACAAAGTGGTCTTTTAGCAGTAATGTTTGTGTCTGTTTGCATAAGCATTAAAGTCCATTGTGATAATCAATGTGAAGAAGAAGAAGAAGAAGAATCAGCATTTATATAGCGCTTTTCATACACAGTATCCCAAAGCACTTTACAAGCAAAGCTAGACTGGTAGTGAAGTGACTGAATGTGTGGTGGCAGCCATATCGCACATCATCACCCACACACAGCCTGGATAATTGCATGAACCGGTTTATGGGAAGGGGATTGTTGGCCAGGACACCGGGAATGTTCCCTGCTCTTTGCAAAGAGTGCCCTGGGTTCTTTTACTTCCACCTGGACACCTACCAGGACAACACCAGGATGGGCAGAAGGGACCTCGGTTTAATGTCTCATCTGAAGGACGGCACACCCCAGCAGTACAGCACCCCCAATACTGCACTCGGATGCCAGCGATTTTTAGGTGCAAGTCCAATCCCGGTGTGGGACGAGAACCCACAACCTTCTGGTCCAGAGGCGGATGTGCTACCAACTGAGCCACGCTGACACCTGTGAAGAGATGATGGTATCTCTGGGCTTCAGCAGGTAATTTAACGGTGTATGCGGGGTGTGCAACACAGTTTTTTGCAATCCAGTGATGTAAGTGAAGTGTTGCACTGCCCAAAAGGTGGTGTTCACTCACTGAGTACTTTTTTTCAACTACAGTTAACACTCAAGAGGCGAAGGCAACTGGTTGAAGCTTTCCATGTCTTTCTTGGCACAAAACTGCTGCCAAAGCAGTTGGAGAAATAGAGACCTCTAGGTGAAAAGGCAGTTCTGGATGTGGCTGTATTAGGAGGGTGGTGTCCACCATGGCCCTTTTGAGATAGGCGATAGCTTTAGTATGTTCTTCTGTCCAGCAGGACGGAATGTCATCTTCTGCAACAGTTGCCTTGAGATGGCTGGGAGAATACTGGGATGTATAGGGAGAGGCATCACCAGTAGAAAACAGGAAGTTGTTATCCCTCTGTACAGACAGTTGGTGAGACCCCATCTGGAGTACTGCATGCATTTCTGGACATCCCATCTCCGCAAGGCCAGAGACAGGGTGGAGGCTGTCCAGAGGAGGGCAACTAAAATGGTGCAGGGTCTGCAACAGAAGCCATATGAAGAAAGACTAAAGGAGCTTAATATGTATACCCTTGAGGAAAGGAAGGAGAGGGGGGACATGATAGAAACTTTCAAGTATCTCAAGGAAATCAACAAAGTCCAAGAGGGTAGCATCTTTCAGAAAAAGGGATGTACAAGAACAAGGGGGCACAATTTAAAGATGGGGGATGGCTCAGAGGTAATGCGAGGAAGTATTTTTTCATGGAGAGGGTTGTGGATGCATGGAACAGCTTTCCTGAGGAGGCCGGAGCCAAAACAGTGGGGTAATTCAAGAATGCATGGGACAGACATAAGGCAACTCTAGTGGGGGGGGGTAGGAGAAAGTAGGCTGTTGGTTAACAAGAATCTGCAGCTTTTCCATTAGGTAGAGAAATGGGCAGACTAGGTGGGCCAAGCGGTCCTTATCTGCCATCAAATTCTATGTTTCTATGAACCTAGCAAATGGGATGTGTTTAGTTAGATTCTGGTGTTAGTTTTTTGAAAATATGCTTGGAGATAAGGTTTCTTGGCACTGAAAAATCCTGGGTGTCTAGCTTAGTGAGAGGAGACGTTCACTTGTGTTCTCTGTATGAGAACAGCATTTATTTTTTTTGGGATTGAAAATGAAGAGCAAGGCAGTTTATAGTCATTGCAGGGTGTGCAGTGGACACATTCAGAAAGATCTGAATACTATGAACAGTGGGACTTTCTTGAGTTGCGCAGCCACAGCTGAAGTCATGCTGCCGGCTGGAGTAGAAGCAGTGAGAAGGCAGTCTGTCTCTCTCCCTATCTATCTATCCACTCTAGCCTGTATTTTTATTCATACATAAAGTGGCCCAGGGTGCCCATCCTTAGTACTGCTTGTGTCTACCACCTCCACTCCCAGTCGCCTGCCCCATTTCCCATAATATAGGGTGGCGGCAGCAGGGTGCCCCCCCGTGTCACCTAAAAGTATTCTAATAATAGGGTGCCCAATCCCCAATGTTGGCTAGGTCTCCCAGTCAAAAAAAAAAAAAACTGTTCCTCATTAATCTTTATTTTTTGTAATGAAACTTGTAAATAAAAAAACAGGCCCTGCCAGCCCAGTGGTGCTGAAGGTTGAGGTGCTGGACATCACACCTCACACCACGCTGGTGACCCGGGTTCGGGAACGAGCCAGGGGCACCGGGGATCGACCGGGGAGGAGAAGGATGGAGCGCCCAATGGCTGCTCTCCTTCTCCGGGGGGGGTTCTCTGCAGGCTCCTGCCACAATACCGCCATCTGGGGGAGCCCGGTGGTAGGTGCGGTATGTTGGAGTGGCAGCAAGGGCATTGGGTAGATGTTGGCAGGAGGAGGAGTGTGAGGCATGTCTCAGTGTGCCTCCTAGCTCACTGGCTCCATTGCACGCCAACGTCTAGGGAGAAAACACGGAAACACCCCTCAGTCTTTCTTAGGCGACGACACCACCCTGTGCTTCTCTGGCTCGCAACGGCAGACCCTGCTGTATAAGGATCCATGACTCAGTGTGCTGGTTCTGGGGAGGTAAGCATCGGGGTTCCCTCCTCACCCCACCCGGGGAGGGGTTATCCGGGTACCTAGGCTAGTGGATCAGGTACTCTAGGGGCAGACCACAGCAAGATCAGTGGAGCATAGTTAGTGGATGTCTGAGAGAGTGGAGAGAGGAGGTAGTTGGGGGCATAAATACAAGGTTAAAAAAAAACCCCCAAAAAACAGTCCCTCGCCAATTTGACCCCTACATACCCCCATCCACCCTACCCCCACTCAGCACCCTCACTCTCGCTCATCTACTGTCCCACACCATAGATCCACTCTACAATTGAAAAGATGTATTGCTGCTTGAACCAGGGACTACGATATGAGAAAATAAGGGAGGTCCAGTTTAATGTATTTCAACAGAGCTTGACATTTTACTCCTAATGTTGTTTTCTTTCAGTATTTTTTTATACTGGGGTCTGTTCATGAAAAGGGGTTACCAATGCCCACCATACAGTGCATACCACATTTTTAAAAATCAAGAACTGTCAGGCACATGTTTTTGACTAAATCTGAATGCTGGCTATATGTGCAGATAAATAACATAACTATAGAATTCTAGGGTATCCATATTTTTTTTTGATGGGATGTCCCGCTCCATTTTGCTGCATTTTTTACCTGAAAAAGTGTGACATGCAAAAACACGTTTTACTAATTGTTTTTTCAAGCTATATTTACTATTTTCCATTATTAAAGTAAGTCCACTTACTAATCGAGTTGTGTTTTTTATTATCTGTACTCTTTAGCCCATTTTAATGCTTCATTTTTAATTTATGCGCTTTGTATTTAGTGTGGTGAATGTAACAGTTGGTGTCACAGCACGTTACATTCACCCTCATGCCCCACAAATCTGTAATTGTGCTATTAGCACTTTAAAAGATTTTTCTGGTTTCTCTCCTAGTTTGCCTCCTTGTGATCACTGACTGTGTTACTGCCTGATCTATCTTTCCCACAGAAGGGACAGCAACTTTGACCCTCACTCTACTTGGAGTCACATCAGGCCCAATGTTTACCTGTCAGTCTGTGACGGTTGCAAAGTCATAACCTGCCCATCAGAACCAAGGAGCAACCATAGAGGGAGGAGCTGAGTTGTGGTTTAAAATCCATTGTTTGCATGTGGCTCCTCCATTTGTAGGGCTACATTCCATTAAGATAAGCACTGCATGCAACAACGAGGGTTGCAGTTACATTCATCACAGGTAGACTTTGGTTACCATCATTCACTGATTGCTGGGCAAATTTTCAGAGAACATATTACAGTGACAACTGCATGTCTAAGGAAAGTGCTGGGCATCAATTGTAATCGGGATTATTCAGTGTATATGGGGTGGTGAGTTAAAATGGATTTTCTTTGTGGTGTCACTCGTTACATTCACCACAATATGTGGTGTCAACCATCATACCTGCCATACCGTTATTATTGTCAAATTCCTCCAGGTTGTGTAACACTATGTCAGTTATCAGTAGTGGTGTGATAGCCATGAAGCATGTTCAGTACATTTTTAGAACTTAAAACAAATGTGTGGTGTCACTTGTTACATTCACCACGTTATATGGTGTTAAGCATCACACTTGCCAGTAATGTAATTGTTGATTTTTTTCATGTTTTATAGCAGTATGTCAGTCAGTAGCAGTAGTATGTTAGTTGTTAGGCATGTTTAGTATAGTTTTAGTAAGTGATACATAAGAGTGGTGTCACTTGTTACGTTCACCATGGTATGTGGTGCAAAACATCACATTTGCAATTAATGTAATATAATTCTTATAAATATTTGTTTCATATGTTTTAATACAACTCATTACATATTTATTAAAGTTTTTACTACTAAAACAAATGTTTCGTGTCAGGTGCTACATTCACCACAGTGTGTGGTGTCACTTGTTACACTCACCACAGTACAGTTCTTTTATCTCAGGAACCTGTGGGGCTTTTATCTCCCCATATGTTTCTTTTTTCATACTTGGGTCATAATATATTGAAATGCATCACAAATGTAATCTAGAAATAATTTGAAAATTTCACTTTCATGTCACACTTTGGTAACCCCTTTTCATGAACAGACCCACCAATTTTTCAACATGGCCTTTTTGGGACCCCACCTCATGTTGTCCAGAAAAGTGATTTTATGGTCACTGCGTGAAAAATCACTTTTTGGGCAGGATCTGGAAATTTTCACCTACTGGGTATATGAGGTGGGGTCATAAGAAAGCAATGTTGAAAATTTGCTGTAAAACTATAGTAAAATAACTAAGTTATGAGTAAACATTGAAATATATCAACCTTCACTCGTAACTTTGCTACTTTTCAATATTTTTCCACCAAACTTTCAACATGGCATTTTTGATACTTCATGATGAACAAGGCAGTTGAAATTTTTCAAATACAGTTACTGCAAAAATCCCGTTTTGGGCAAGATTTGAAAATTTTCACCTACTGGGTTCATGACATGGGGTCATAAAAAGACTATGTTGAAAATCTGTTGTAAAAATATGGCAAAATGACCAAGTTAAGCATGAACATTGACATTTTTCAGTGTTCACATATAGCTTTGCTAATTTTCTATATTTTTCACTCCAAACTTTCAACACAGACATTTTTTCACACCACCTCATAAACACGAAAGGTATTGTTTTTCCAATCCTGAACGAGATGTGTTTTCGCACTTATGGTGCAAAATGACATTTTGGCCAGTATTCTATAAATGCCACATATCGTGTTTATAAGGGAGAGTCATAAAACGACTATCTTGAAAATTTGGGGTCAAAATTAAAAACAAAAATAATAATTACTGAGAAACATTGTATGCAATGCCAGCCTTTACCCCAGTGGGTAGTGCTCTGTGATCCCATGCTGGTGAGCTGAGTTCAGGGATGTGCTCAGTGAGTCAGCTGGATGGGCCAGGTGGGTGAAGTTGTCATGTGACATCACACCCTGGCCTGGGAAGGGAAGGTGCAGGGTTGCCCACATGGGCCCAGGTATCACATAGTGAAGAGAACTCTTCTCTTGGCCTATGGCCCTGCACCTCTGGGTGCCAGACGGCCATGTGCTTTGGCTAAGAGATGGACTCTTTACCTTGTGTGGCTATGGGCCCTGCACTTCTGCAGCCTTCCAGACAGTCCTATGTATTCTAGACATCTATTACTGCAAAGAAGTGCCAAGCTCGCAGGGCCTTGCACTTCCATAGGCAGACAGCGTCTTCTAGGCCCTGCACTTCTGTACCTGTTTACACAGGTCCAAAAGGGACCTGCATGAATGAGCTTTCAATTCCACTATCTCCAAAAAAAAAAAAAAAAAGGAAATTCTTTGTGAAAAACTGTGTTAATGCACCAGTTAGGGTTCAACTTAATGCCACAAAAGTAATCAAATGAGTGTTAGGGTTTCCAACCCTAATTCCCCCCGAGCAGCAAAAGAGCAAGACCACACTAGCAAACATAGACAACCATTACCAGGTAAGACCAACAACACTGTGAATTTGTATATGAGGCTACACCTGTGTGTGTGTGTATGTGTCGTACAGCCTACATGAGTACATGTGGCTGCAGAAGCGCAGGCCCCCATGCAGATTCAAGACCCCATGAGGCCTGTGCCTCTGCAGCCAGAGGTACTTATGCACACTGTACAGGGTACCTCACTAGATAGCATGATCACCAGTGCATGATTTTTTTTTATTTACAGCTGTGTAACTAAAAAACTGCTACTTCCCTGAACAATTTCTAGATCTACTGCTGAAACAATACCCAACATTGCAACAGTACTTCTGTCTGCGTAACAATTTTGGTATCGTGAATTTTGTGTTGCCTGCGTGTCTGCAGCCAGAGATTAATACTGTATGTATGTCTTACACCTGTGGTTGCAGAAGCAGAAGTGCAGGCACCTCAATTATGTGTATGTCTTACAGTGTGCATGAGTACCTGAGGCTGTAGAGGCACTGACCTCATAGGGGCCTACATTTATGCAAACAAGGGAACTCTTGTAAATGTGGGTATCATGGATTATCCGTGGCTGCAGAGGCCTCTTCTTCTGCATGCAGAAGCAATGCTGTGATTTGAGTATCATGGATTTCTATCTGCAGCCAGAAGTTAGTGTGTATGTCTTGCAGTGAGCATGTCACAGATACAAATTCACTAAGGTAGCACGTCAGTGCTACTGCATTTGTGTCATCTGGAAACAAGTCTATGTTATTTGTCTTACATGATGATGACTGTCTGTGGTTGGTTGTGTTGTCTTGTCCTTTTGCTGCTTGGGGAGGTGGGTTGGGGAGTTAGGGCTGGAAACCCTAATGCCACATTTTCCTACTTTTGTGGCATAAAGCTAAACTCTAACTGGTGAATTAATAATGCACCAGTTAGGATTCAAATTAAATCAACACATGAACGGAAATATGGTGTTACAGTTTCTAGCCCTAACTCCCCACCCTCAAGCACCAATAGGTAAAAACATTACCGTTTTCACTGTCGTCACTCTTGGTGAATCATGGGTGGGGTGTTCCTTGGAGTTCTCTAATCTAACGATCATCCCATTGTCATATAGTTTTCAAATGTACAGAACTGTGTCTCCCTGGCATATGAACGTAACATCACCATAAAAATAGCCACGGGCAAAATACGACTGGCAAAATGTTGCACTGAAATGTGTTCACCAGTAAAATGGTCACGGAGAAAATGTAGCTTCCGCGACCACGTACTGGCAACTGCCTGACCCATGCACGGTGTGACATTTTGCACCAGACTAAACAATAATGCAAGTTCCCCCTCACCTTGTTACCCACTCCTTATTGAGGCTATTGCTGACTCCCCCAAGTCACTGTGTGTATGTTTCTTTCTCTGTGTCCCACCACACTTTTTCTTACCATTTGCCAGCTTCTTCCCAGTTCCATTTCTTCCCCACCTTCCTGCCAACTCCCCTGCCTCCTGTGTATGTGCCATGATGCAGAAACCCTGCACTCCTGTAAGAAACAGGGACAGGCTGAAGCAGTAGGAGCACACAGAACCAGGGGATTGCAGCAGAGGTCACTAGTGGGACGGGGTACTTTTATTACTTTTTCTGGGATGGGGAGTGGGTCAGAGGACACAACAGCACATTTGGTCAACTGAACTTTGAGCCGTGAGTTGACTTCATTTTTTTCTCATTACTTTTCCTCTTTTATTAGTACAGGTGCAGAGCATCGGGGAGCTGGAGCTGCAGTGAAAGGATTGCACTGTATTGCAGGCTTGACTACTGCTTTATTGCAGGTTTGCTTCACCTGGGCTACTAAACTTTGAGCCGAGAGTTGATTTTATTTTCATTACTTCCCCTCTGTTTAGTGGTATGCCAATGGAAATGGTATGCCTGAGGGGAAGTCTGTCAATGTTGCATGGAATCCTCACATTTGCAATGGAGGAAGAAGAGGTTCGGGTGTTTAAGGGAAGGTAAGTTTTATTAGTTCTAGTGTTGGCAACTTGTCCTGTGCCCAAAATGTGCAGGGACTATTCATCCGTAAATGAATAATGGTGCCATTTTGAAGCGGTATTTTTTGTCTCCATGATCTAATGTCCGCATGTTTATGACTGAGACATTACGTCTGGGGACCAATCGACCATACACGGTCTCCCTACATGTTGCCAACAACCTGCATGCCCTGCATTAAGAAAACAGATCACATATGATCTAATTTGTGCATTGAATGGAGTGAGTATTACTGCTGAAAGCCCCAGGGAAGACCCCATCCCCAATTTGTCAAGAGCGATGACAGCAAAAACCGTAATGTTTTTTCCTTTTGGTGCTTGGGGGTGGGGAGTTTGGGTTGGAAACCCTAATGCCACATTTCCCTACTTTTGTCGCTTTAATCTGAACCCTAACTGGTGCATTAATGCAGTTTTTTGCAAAGAATTTCCTTACTTTTTGAAATAGTAGGATCATATCATCATTCACATGAACACATCCATGTCATTACAGAAGTACAGGGCCCCGAGGGCCCTGCACTTCTTTGCCTTCATTCATGCACATGTGTATGTGGGTGTGGTAGAGCAGGACCTGCTTCAGTTCCTCCTGAAAAGCAATTTAATTGGTTTACTGCATTTTTTTTTGTGGGGACGGACTTAAGTTTGTTAAAGTTGCAATGTTATGCTATGGGTATTTTTTTTTCATTTTAATGTTTTTCATATATCTATTTTCAGTTGGTATTTCTTAGGGGCTTAGTGTAGTAGTACTCATTGAGACCTTTCTTTTTTTAATTTATATTTTATTGCTTATAAAAAAAACAAACAAGTTGTACAACTTATGTCAGACATCAAAAGACAATCATGGATACATTCAATGTAGAAATAGGGTATGGTAGCCTAAACATTCTGGATTGAGAATGTGACGGTATACCAACATACAGGTCTTTTTAGAAAAAGTGCATCATAGCTATGCCTTGCAAGAGTGAGAAAACATTCAAAATAACTATACCCAACAGTACTTTTAGATTCCCACTCTAGGCTGGGATAAGCTCTCAATTCAAACATAACCCACATACCAAACATTTATAGCATTCCCCATAGTACATCTAGTACTGTCCAAAATCAAATATGCCAGAAACAAGCTCTGTAGCACTATAATTGGAAGATCATCATTAATACATAACTAGAATTTAATGTAGAAGAGATGTCACTCAACGTTTATAAGTGAACGCAGCCTACACACATCTGAAGGGAAAGTACATTGCAGACAGCACAACTTTAAGTATTTTGCCCTTCGTGCAAGTTAGAAAGAAACTTACAGTTCCAAAAACAACTTCCAGTTTGATTCAGTTAGGAAGACACCACTGTGTGGCACCGCCATTTTCATATGTAACTTGAAGCATAGAACACAGAAGAACTAAGGATATGGCGGAATCCCCTTAACAAAATTAGAAACTGTGGGACTGAAAATAAATGAGTTCAAAGGTAACTTACATTTGAGGACCTAGAAAAGCCTAGGGCTGCCCCTCCCCCTCAGAACCATTCAATTTAAACAATTAGGTGTCTCTTCACTACTAACAAAAGCCAAGAGAAAAAACTCAACAGATTCCATTCTGCTACTTTACTGTACCTTCAAGTTGTAGCCTCATCCTCATCTGCTTCTGCATCTCTGGATCATGCCATCTTGAATTCCCTATGAAACAAGTCCACCTGTTTCCCCTGCCTCAGATGCATCTGTGAATTGATAGCTGTTTCCCCCATAGAAAATACGGAGATGAGCAGGCATTAGAAAAGAGTGGGAAATGCCTAAACTTTTAAGCTGGGCATGAACGGCATCAAACTGTTTGCATCTGGCCCTGGTCCCATAAGAGAGATCAGGGAATAAATGTAAAGTGGTACCATTAAAGTTGAAATCGTCGGAGTCCCGAGAAGCTTGCAGGAGCTTATCCCTGATTGCTACAGATGTCATGACAAGCAGGACAGTTCTATGTCCATCTCCCTGTTGACTCGCTGAGCGAGGTGAAATGCGGTACGCTTTAATGAACTGCTGTGAGATGTCCTCAGAGATTAAACCCAGCACTCCAGGTAGCCACCGTTTAAAAAAAATCAGAATCTGCTCACCTTGGCTCCCTTCTGGGAGCCCAACCAAGTGAACATTAGAAGCCTGTGTGCATTTTCCAGGGCTTCCAACCTGTATCTCAGCTGTGCATTCTCTGTGGTCAATTTTCCAGTGGCTGCTATGGCTCGAGTGGCAGTAGCTTCTGCCGAGGTCGCCGTTTTTGTTGCAACCTTGATCTTCACATCTTGCTCGCCAAGTGTAGCAAGTATTGCCTGGACCTTTCTGTCAATCGCCTTCATCGAGTCCATCAAAGATTTCCATGGAGGCCCCGCTCCATTTCCGATGGTATGCGTTGTAGAAGTCCAGGCCTACTGCTCTGGCTGGGACTGGAGATGTTTTGCACCACCTCCGGTTCCCTTCGGTCGGTCCATCACAAGTTTGATATCGATTGCTTCCTGAGACCAAGCTGTATATGAATCAGTTAAGCTTCTCCCAAACCTCTGTAATTATTTTTTGTTTAATCCTGTTAAAGCTCTGTGTACTGTCAGAGCTAACCTGAGGTGCGTCTCCTCAGCACGTGTGCTCAACAGCGCTCCATCCTCACTTGAGACCTTTCTGTTGATATATAGACTGACCCTTAACTCCAAAGACTGATGGAGTTACAGCTTGTTAAAGTTGCAATGTTATCTTTTGGGAATTTTAATTATGTTTTACATGGCCCTTGAATTCTTTTGGAGGGTATTACTTATTAGTGTTGTAGTACTCATTGAGATCTTTCTTTTGACTGTCCTTACATTATCCCTTAACTGCAAGTATTGACAGTTATGACTTATTAAAGTTGAAATGTTGTTTCGTATGAATCAATCCTGTTTTGTGAGACTGTGTCATTCTCATCAAACAGGATTCGTTCACACAAAACAAGAATCTCAAACAAAACTAAGTCCAATTTCTTGTTTTGTATAAACTAATCCTGTTTTGTGAGAGTGTCATTCTCATCAAACAGGGTTGTTCATATGAAACAAAAATGTGAAAAAAAAACTAAGTCCAAATTCTTGTTTTGTATGAACCTAACCTTGTATTGAATGCCCCTAGTTCTGTTTCATGAGGCCATATGGAACAAGAAAACTGTCTCACGAAACAAGGTTTTTAAAATGTTTGAAAAACACATTTCTGGGTCCTTTTCCAAAAACTAAGAGCAGAATCCAGCTAATGGCCCTGTTTAGCAAGACAAGTGTTAATGTCTCTGCAGGATATGATTTTATTTTATTTTTTTTTAATGGAAACATGATGGCCACCATATGAAATAATTTTTTTCTCATGAAACAGTATTACCTCATATAAAAGAGAATCCTGTTTCGTATGGCCAAATTCTTCTTTTGTATGAAATAGCTATCCAAAAGACCATACTGAACATGTTCAGAACTGAAATTTCAAATCCTTGTAACTCTGGAACAGATTTATATTTTCACCAAACCAACAAAAGGCACCATTGTGAGGCAAGCCCTTTCTACCCTGAAAATTGCCTATTCAACCCTAACTATAGTGGCGCTACCATGCCACTATATTATAGGGGTGTGGTAGCACCCCTATAGTTAAGGTAGAGTAGGCTGTTCAATGTTAAACCCCAATTTGTGCACCTTAATAATTTTGCCATCATTTGACGAAACAGAACAAATTCTGGCATGCGCAGTCAGGCTGTCTGAGTCTCAAGATGAGAAAAGTTTCATGATGGCAACTTATCTGGTTTTTGAGATACAGAGTGTCAAAGAATGAAAACAAAAAGAATATACAGTATTTAACATTGCATATTTTTTGCTTTCACCTACAGCCTAGATGATGTGAAATTTGTTCATGAAATTTTCAGGTCTGAAGGGGCCTGTGCCACAGGTGTGCCTTTTAAAGGTTTGGTGAAAAAAATACTACACCATTTTAGAGTTATAACGACCTTTTGAGTTAGCTGTCAAGTTCTACTGGTTACAAAAACCTATCGCAAGTGCTTATTTTTAATGATTTACCTCTCATGCTCAAAAAAAATACTAATCATGTTGACCACCATTTTTTTTCCTCTTTTTAAATTCACAAACATTGAAAATGCATAGAAATTATCGGCTTTTAAAAAAACAAACACATGAACCTAGCTAAATGGAACACATTTATCTAGATTCTGATGTTTATTTTTTCAAAATAATGCCAGAAATACCTTTTCTGGGCACCCCAAAATCCAGGGTGCCCAGCCTAGTGAGAGGAGCCATTTGCCCATGTTCTCTGTATGAGAATAGTGGGACTTTCTTGAGCTCTGCAGCTGGAAGTCATGCTGTGAGCTGCAGTCACAGCAGGTGCCCCATTCTCCCTGTCTCTTTCTGTCTGTATGTATATCTATCTAATTAGTTAAGCAGACCATGGTGCTCACCCCAGTACCGCTTCTTTCTCCCTTCTCCCCTCCAGGTTGTCCACATCCCCTTCCCAATGTATAATCAAATTAAGTTCTAAATGGACAGGACTGCCCAACCCCGGTATCACTTGTCTTAACCCCCCTCCCCTCCAAGTTGTCCACCCCCATTCCCATAGTGTAGGTGGGAGCACTGGGGTGCCCACCTCTAGTGCCACCAAACAGTAGCCCAACACTCGGGTGCCCAATCCCCAGCATTGGAATGTCTGTGTCTCGTCTCCTGTAAAGAAGAAAACTGTCCCTCTTTTCCTTTGCAAAAACACATGCCGATCTGTCCCCCTACCCCGACCTCCCACTTAGCACCCACCACCCCACCATATCCCACCCACACCCTCGCTCACCTGAATATGTCTCACTCCGAAGATGCACTCTCCAACCAAAGACACGTCTTGCTGCTGGAACTGGCGCCTGCTATATGTGAAATGAAGGTAAGTGCGGTTCAATGCATTTCAATGGGTTTTTAACTTTGATGCATAACTTTGTAATCTTTGCAAATTTTGACCCCAAATTTTCAACACGGTCATTTTGGGACCCCATCTCATGACCAATGGCAATAGAATTATGTAAATCAGGACCAAAAGGCGATTTCATGGTTGCCTGGAAAGGTCACCTTTTGGTGTGGGGGTCTTGAAAATGTTCACCGCCCTTGTTTACAAGGTAGGGTCACAAGAAGGCTAACTTGAAAATTTGGAATCAAAATACGTAAAAATGGCAAAGTTATAAGTGTACATTGAAATATTTCTATGCTTGCTCATAACTTTGGTCATTTTGAATATTTTAACCCCAAATTTTCAACATAGCCATTGTTTCACACCGCATCATGAATGTGATAGTGTCATTTTTCAAATCCTGGTTAAATGTGTTTTCACGACTGTGGCATGGAATGACGTTCTGGTGGCGTGGAATGATGTTTGGGCAGGGAGTTAAAATAAGTTCACCTACTGGGTTCATGAGTTGGTGTAATAAGAAGACTATGTGTGACAGGGTAGAATGGGACCCTGTCCCAGTTGTTATGGAGAAAGTGTTTAAATGCAGGGATCTGTTCTCTTCTGTTCTTTTCTTCCATCTCTTCTCGGTTTGGTTGTGCAACCAAATTTTCCTGTGAGACCTAGGACTTGATCACCCTGACAATCTTCCAATTCTTTGCCTCCTGCTATCCCTCCTCTTCCCATGCTGTTCCTGCCTTTTCCTCCCTTGCATATCTGCTGATATAAAAATATGTGCAGGTCATTATGTGGAAACGTAACTGATATTGGGATCCCTTTTGTTTAGGAATTATATAGTGTTACTGTTGAAATATATATAGTTATAGTTTGAGATGACTGCAGAAAGCTGTTGGAGGCTTGGGAGATTCCCTGAGTGCAATTTGTAAGCCTTTTACAGAATAGCTGTGGATGGGGGGCCTCAGCTCTGGGACACTGTGTTCCTGCCAGTACCTGCCTGAAACATACAAGAACACTTTGGAAGAAACAGGATGCTTGTTAAGAATGGGAGTTGGAAGGACTTACAAGAGAGAAAAGGGGACACAGAAATTGAAGAAAAACTCAGATGGATCTTTATTTGGCCTTTGTAAATAGTTGTACAGAACAAATTTATTTTTTTGTTACTGCTAGTACAAATAAGTAATTTTTTTTAATTCTACAACTGCTCCTGCTTTTCCTGTGCTTCCTGACCCGTGCCTCAAGTACACTATGCTCAAAATCTGATGTAAAAATATAGTAAAATGCCCAGGTTATGCATGAATGTTGCAGTATTTCAACGTAAACTCATAACTTGGCTAATTTTCAATATTTGACTCCAGACTTTCAACACGGCCATTTTTCCACACCACTTCATAAATGTGACAGGTGTCGTTTTTTTTTTAATTCTAGATAAGATATGTTTTCACAGTTCTGGTACGAAATGATATTTTGGCCAATATACTATAAGTGGCGCACGTCATGTTTATAAGGAAAAATCATTTAGTTTAGTTTAGTTTATTAGTCTAGGAATTAATACCTTTGAGCCAGAACTCTTTTACAAAGGTTCCACGTCACATAGAACATTTAACAAAGCACAATACACATTACAGGTAAAACCAGATGGAAAAGTTACATAATAAATTTGCTATTAACAGTTTAAGGCAGTAACGTTTTAAAACGAGTATCTTGAAATTCTGGGGGTCAAAATAAAAAAATTATATTGTGTGTGGTGGCAGTCTTGACCCAGCAGATATGCTTTTGATCCCGTGCCATTGAGCTGAGTTTGGGGGTGAGCTTAGTGACCCAGCAGGATGAGGTGAGGGTATTAAGTTGTTACAGGACACCTCCCCATGCAGGAAATGAAAGGTGCAGAGTTGTCCACATGGGCCCAGGTACCATATAGTGAAGACAACTGTCTTCTTGGAATAGGGCCCTGCACCTCTCCATCCATGGGTGGCAAAGTGTCCTGTGCACTGGCTGACAGATGCACTCTTTGTCCTGTGGCCACATGGACATGCAGGGACCACAGGATCCTGCACTTCTGCAGCCCACCAGACAGCCCCATGAATTCTTTACATCTGTCACTGCATGGACGTGGGGGGCCCACAAGTTTCCTGCACTTGTGTTGGTGGACGGAGTCTTCCCTTGCCACAGAGCATCTGCATCTGTTCACAAAGAATGAGGATACAATCCCACCATCTCAAAAGGAAAGGAAATTCTTGGCAAAAAAAAAAAAAATCATTAATGCACCAATTAGGGTAACTTAATGTCACAAAAGTAGGGAAATGTGGCGTTAGGGTTTTGAACCCAACCCCCCCAGCAGCAAAAGGAAAAGCATTGGGGGTTTGGGGTCTTTAGAGTTTTGGCAAAATCAGTGGTGTGAGCTACAACATATTGTGTTGGCAACATGTGGCAAGACATACTTCTCTACCTCTGAAGACTGTATAACTATGAGGCGGTGGCTTGGAGCTGTGCCTTGTGCTTTGGACTGTAAAGGCTATGGACTTGGGGGGAGAGGGGAGCATTAGGGTCAACAACCACAAGGAAGACTCCCGTCACTGATTTGCCAAGACTTTGAACACCAAACCCTAATGTTTTTCCTTTTGCTGCTTGGGGGGGGGGTGAGAATGGGGAGTTAGGGTTCAAAACCCTAAAGCAACATTTCCCTACTTTTGTGACATTAAGTTACCCTGTGGTCCCTGCGCTTCCATGTGGCCACAGGACAAAGAATGCATCTGTCAGCCAGTGCACAAGGCACTCTGCCACCCACGGACAGAGAGGTGCAGGGCCCTATCCCAAAAGGACAGTTGTCTTCACTATGATATGGTGACCGTCACAGCTCACTGCTTCACCTCCTTGGCCAGCTACCATATGAGCTTACAGTAGAACTGTCAACTCAAACAGGGGCTGGCCTTGAAAGTGGGTGGTGGACTGTGCCAGTCCCCATAGCGGAATACAAAGAACATTCCTGGAGACCCTGGTAAGAGGGGGGTTGGATGGGTGGTGTTCTGGGTGCAGTTGGGTTGGATAGCTGGCATACTGCCAATGTTCACTGGTCTATTTGTCAACCGGCATTCAGTGGTGTACCGCTGGATACCTGGGAAAGTATATGGTAAATGGGCAGAGAGATCAGGGAGGTAGGGGTGATACTAGACACCAAGGATAAGGTTATGAGCTACGGGATGGGTGATTGGGGGTGCCTCTAGACACCAGATATAAGGTTATCATATATGGGACAGGTGACGAGGGGGTGATGGATGCCACTAGACACCAGGGATAAGGTGATCATATATGGCACAGGTGATGGGGGTGCCACTAGACACGATACAGTGATCATACAGGAGACGGGTGATTGGGGGGTGCCACTAGACACCAGGGATACATTGATCATATATAGGATGGATGTTCGGGGGTGGGGAGTGCCAACAGACACTAGGGATGACATGGCAGGTACCCACAGGATTGGTGCAAAAGGGCCTCTACTCACAACGCAAATGAGCCACTAATGGGCATGTTAATGGCCCCTTAGCGCCTTGCATGTCCAATGGGCTCATCTGCATGGTGTGGCTGAAAATACTACCATGGCTCCTGGCATTAGCCAGTCCTGGGGCATAATTCCCTGTGGTCCAGATAAAGCCCAGGTCCATGTTGGGGCAGCACAGTTTAACTTACCGCTGCACTGACCCAGGCCAATAGTCAGTTGGATAGCACCGGTTCATTATATTTTATTTATTACAATCATCGGGAATACACCTTTGCAAAGATTCCACATCAGAGATACAGGGGGTGACATAGGTAGACACAGAGGATAACATATGTGCATAGAAGTTAGTCAACTAAAATGAAAAACACAGTATAGGTCAGCACATGCCCACCGTCAAAGTGTTAAGGAGCAAAAAAGCAAAATTCTTAGGGTCAGGTAGCCAGACCCGACGTTAAGTGAAGTGCGAGTAAATACAGTAGTGAACCATGAGGGACCACAATGGGTCTCAGTTTGGAGGTAGAGTGTGGGATAAGGGGTGGAGGTAGGGGGACTAGGGACGGTCACAGGATGAGAGCATAAGGAGCTGATTTTTGAGACTGGTTTTGAAGGGGCGTACCTTGTGTTCAAGAGAGATGGAGGAGGGAAGCTCATTGAGCCATTTAGGGGTCCGATATAGAAAAGCCCTTCAGCCCAGGGAGGTCCTACAATGGGGACAGCTATGAGGGCCTTAGCAGTACTTCTGGTGGGCCTGTTTGGAGGGGCCAGCTGGATGAGCGGGTGGAGCCCAGTGGGGCAAGTTTGAGTTGGATTTTCTTGGCTAGGAGACAGGTGTGATATTTAAGTCTCCTGTCGAAGTTTAGCCACTGGGTAAGCCTATATAAGTCACAGGTATGGGTGTATCTGTCACAGCCCGTGATCAGATGGCACACTTCGTTTAGGGTGATTTTGATGTGGTTTAGGGCAGTTAGGTACACGGAGCCATATATTGCTATGCTGTAGCCCATAAGGGAGAGTAGAGAGGAGGATACCGCTAGACGGATGGCTTCTGGGGGGAGACAGTGCTTGAGGTGGTAGAGACCTAGCTGGATGCTGAGAGAGATGGATAAGAGCTGAATATGCATGGAAGGAGAGGGATGTGTCTGGTGTTATGCCCAAGTATTTAAATGTGCTAACCTATTCCAGTGGGTCACCCAGTGAATCGGCAATGGTAAGGGTTGATCCAGAGTGAGGATTCTGGTGGTGGGTAAAGATTAATATGACACAACATACATGACACAATATAGCAGCCTCTGGGTCAGGCACATGCGTAGTGCAAAACTTTTTTGAATATCTTGTCCCTGATAGGTAAGTCACAGATATTCATGAAATATCACCATCTTAGAATCAAAGCAGCTCGTAAAGGCCACTCGCCCTTTGATCTCATGGCTTTATGGCTTGTTTGACCCCTTGCTGGTGATATTTCCTCACATCTGACACTTGCGTATCAGATATTCTCTCTCTCTCTATGTATATGTACATCCATATACATATAATATCATATATCTTCGATTAGAAACTGCTCTTGAACTGTAGCTGTCCTTGTTTAAAAGCCACACTCCAAAACATAAGTTTGTAATAGTAGCCACCCTCGAATCTGACCATGGCTTTTAATCAGAGATATATGTCAAGGATCTTGAATGCAGTGACAGACTGCCCAACCCCGATGATGCTGCTAAGAATTAAAGTTATGGTAATGTAGGTGATACAGGCAAAACACCAGTTCTAAATGTTAATTGCTCCCTTTTGAGTAAATGTATGTTTTTTGGATGAGAGCGGTGTAGAGACAGAGATGCCATGCCAACACCACATGGCTTCACTGAGGTGGACACCATGCAGTTTCATCGACTCAATGAGAGACTCCCATCCCTGATAGTGCTACAGAATTAAAGTTAAGAATTTTTAATTCTGTTTGAAGGACTGACTTCACAACTTTTTTATTTTTAACACAACAGTAGATGATGGGTATTAGGCAGACATAGCTCTCGGACCAATACTACAAAAAGCCCACTGCACTCCAGATATAGTGGGTGCTGGAAAAAATTAAAATAGTGCAAAATTAAATAAACCAGCACTCCAGACTCCAATGAAAATTCAGGGAGAGTAATTTTATTTTACAAAATTAAAATAATAAAGTACTTACAATAGTAAGCAATAGAAAAAGTATACACTCATGTGATTACACGCAAAACACACTCCTCTCCAGCCTCTGCACTTCGGCGCAATGCTACCCCTTCATCAGGAGGCGTGACCACAGTGCTAAAACCAGTGATTTAAATACTTTATTGAACAGGTGTTTCAATTACAAAACTAAATGAGACCCATTATGATTATGCCTCTCATACAGGCAGTTTGCCAATGACAACACAGCTCTAATTAGTATCTAGGCTCACCATTAATTTAATTGGATATTCCAAAATAAGGCTCCCAAACACTGCCGTGCTACCATTGGAAAGTCTGACCTTTAAAGGTACATAGATAGTAAAATTAGAAACGAGTTCTTAAAAATAAAAAAATATTTTTTCTATGGCGCCATAGATTCTATTTAAGAACCTGATGAATACACAAAATTACAAATTCATTCTTACATACATAGCGTATAAGAAAAAGGTTTTTGTTTCATTCAATATTTGTGATCTCAATTATATTACACATACAGAAAGATGTCATATTTCACACACCGATACTTAAGTACAGCATTCCCTTAATTAGCCATGTATATGTGGCTTCCATTCCATCTTGTCATTTAAACCTGAAGGTCTCAAGAGTTTTCAGTTTAAAAATCCACATGGACTCCTCCTTATCCAACTCAAGATTTCTGTCCCCACCCCTTAATCTAAGTGGGGCATGATCTACTGCCATGTAGTAAACTATATCTGCTTGAATATCCACCAAGTCTGCCAGGTGTTTACCTATTGAATGTTCTATATCTCTCTTTTGTATTGCCCTGTAGTGTTCCTGTGTCCTCTCTGTCCTATGCAAACTTTCCCACGGGAGCACCACAAGGCATATACTATAAACTTGGTGGACCAGGTCATAAAACTGTTAATTTTGATCTCCCTAATGCCCAAAATGCTCGGGTTCACAAAAGTTCTACCCTGCACTGCTGAACTACATGGTTTTCATCTTTTATATGGGAAAAACCCATGCGGTTTAGAACTGAAGCAAAACCCTGGAGTAGGTGATTTTCTAAATTCACTTTGTAGATCTTTTAAACGCCTACCCTTTTAAACGCTATGAGAGGACCCATTTCTGAAACCTGTCGTAAATCTTTATCAGCCCTTGAAATGTGCCAGTGCTTTTTGACTACTGCAAGTTGATCCATGGACCCATAATCATATTCTGTAGTGAAAACAATTCTATCTGGTTGTTCTCTTTTTTGTTGGTATTCCAAAAGGCAAGTCTGTGTTTCTGGTCCACTCTACAGGATGCCCCATCTAAAGTTTGCTATGAATAGCCCCTAGCTTTAAGTCTTATGAATAAATCATTTTTTGCTTCTTCATAATCCTGCACACCCAAGCAATTCCTTTTAAGCCTAATCAATTTATCATAAGGAAGTGCCTCCACAGTGTGCTTCGGTTGTGAACTGCGACCATGAAGGACGCTGTTGCCCGCTGTTTCTTTCTAAAACACTTTTGTCCCTATGTTTGATTCGTGAATGCCCCTAAGTATTAAATCCAAATAATTATTTTCCTTACTGTGAATTGTGCAGTGAACGTCAAACACAAATTACTACTGCTCAAATAATCCAAAAATCTATGTCATCTTCTGTTCCATTCCAAATAAAAAATAAATCATCAATGAACTGTAGCTGTCCTTGTTTAAAAGCCGCACTCCAAAACATAAGTCTGTAATAGCAGCCACCCTTGAATACTGACCATGGCTTTTAATCAGAGATATATGTCAAGGACACCGAATGCAGTGACAGACTGCCCAATCCCGATAATGCTGCTAAGAATTAAAGTTATGGTAATGTAGTTGATACAGGCAAAACACCTGTTCTAAATCTTAGCTGCTCCCTTTTGAGTAAATGTATATTTTCTGCATGAGAGCGGTGTAGAGACAGAGATGCCATGCCAACACCACATGGCTTCACTGAGGCTGACACCCCAGTTTCATCGACTCAGTGAGAGACTCCCCATCCTTGATAGAGCTATAGAATTTAAGTTATGAGTTTTTAATTCTGTTTGAAGGGCTGACTACACTTTTTTTTTTTTTTTAATATAACAGCGAGTGATGGGCAGTAGACAGACAGCTCTCAAACTATACTGGTTTCTGCTTTGTTGACCAAGGGTATGCCAACACCTCAAGGCAGCATGTAATAAGTGAAGACTAGATGCAGATCACTACTTTAATTTTTGGCAGTGAGTACCTATTTTGTTTAGTGGAATAGAAGGCTGACTGTAGTGCTGTAAAACACAATGCTATCTTACACCAACACACTGACCCAGCTGACACTCTCAAGTGACCTGCTCCACTATCTTATATTCTCTCTCCTCTCTGCATAACTTCTGACTTTTGGTTGCTTACCACCTTAATCTGCATTCACAGAAACATAGAATTTGACAACAGATAAGGACCACTTAGCCCACCTAGTCTGTCCATTTCCCTACCTAATGGATAAGCTGCAGATCTAGTTAACCAATAGCCTACTTCCTCCTACCCCCACTAGAACTGCCTTATGTCTGTCCCATGCATTCTTGAATTCCCCCACTGTTTTTGACTCCATGACCTCCTCAGGAAAGCCGTTCCATGCAACCACAACCATCTCCGTGAAAAAATACTTCCTCACATTACCTCTGAGCCATCCCCCCTTGTATCTTCAAATTGTGCCCCCTTGTTCTTGCACATCTCTTTTTCTGAAAGATGCTACCCTCTTGGACTTGTTGATTCCCTTGAGGTACTTGAAAGTTTCTATCATGTCCCCTCCTCTCTCCCTCCCTCCTTTCCTCGAGGGTATACATGTTAAGTTCCTTTAGTCTCTCTTCGTATGGCTTCTGGTGCAGACCCTGCACCATTTTGGTTGCCCTCCTCTGGACAGCCTCCTTCCTATGTCCTTGAGGAGATGGGGTCTCCAGATCTGCACTCAGTACTCCATATATGCTATTCAAAGTCTAAGTCAACCTATTGAAAAAACAGATTACTTAACACTATTCGAGAACAAATTTTTAATAAACATCACCTGTGAATAGTAGCTTCGACTAAAAAGACCAAAGTGGAATAGATGTGGCAGTTTCTAATCGAAACTATACAGTATATGGATGGGACTTTTTCCCCATTGACATGGTTAGCAGTTATTTCCTTGTATAAGTAATTATGATCAAAACTAACAATAACCATCCAAGGCTGTCTCATCAGTGCACTGGTGGCACTACTGCCCACAATGTTGGTGACCCGGGTTCAAGACCGAGTCTGGGTCATTGGGGGCAGGCTGAGAGACTACTGACTGTCCTAGGGGACACTCTCCTTCTTCTTGGAGGGAGGGCCGTTACCCCGTATTAAACTATAGTGACTTCTTCCAGCTGTTCTTTTGATGGGTGTATGCTATTTGGGGGAAGCAGGGCCTAGAAGAGCTGTGTAACAACTTGTGCTTTGCTACGTTTGTATTTCCCCTACAGGTACCATAGTTGCTGGTTAGTAAACCTGTGTTCTACTGTACAACTGGTGTGGTTATTGACTGCTACGGAGTTTAAGTACTGTTGATAAGTATATGTGGGGAACTGCGTTGCTGTACATACCAGTGCATGGGTGGGCAAGTTCTAAGGGGGTGTTGAAACCCAAATCACCACCTAGCCTATAGCATACTCTGGGTGGAGGCACCGAAACCATATTCCCCATATACGCTAGTGAGGTCTGCACTCAGGCAAGCCCTACGCACCCAAGGCCCTCAATTCTGGAGCTCAGCAAACCAGCACAGGGCAGGGAGGTGTGACTTGCCCTGCGCACACCATCATGTGGCAGAAAAAGGGTGGTCACATTCTTCTTCTTCACTGTAAGAGTGGCGGATGCCTGGAACAGTTTTCCAGAGGAGGTGGTGGATACAAAAACAGTGGTGGGCTTCAAGTGTGCTTGGCACAGGTACACAGTAATCCTACTGGAAAGCAAAGGAGGGGGGAATGGAGACTTGTCTAGTGCCTGTGATGACAGTATAGGCAGGAAAAAATGTGCAGACTGGGTGGGCCAAGTGGTCTTTATCTGCCATCAACTTCTGTGTTTGAAAAGGACCCCACTGCTAGCAATAGGGTGTACCACACACACATGCTCCAAACTAATACATCACAAAATGTTAGCGTGCAGGGGCAAAGCCTGCTAGAATCAGGACCAGGAAGGAGAGAAGACTGGGTGACCAGCTACTCTGACCGACAAATTATGATCCCTTTCCCTTAGAAACAGAACCAGTACTAAATTTGGAAAAGTGAACTTTTGGGGCCTGATATTCTAAAGTTAGATCAGCGTGCAAAGTGACTGTGCATGGATGGTATGGGGATTACACTGGAGTGCAATATTCAAAGGAGGAGGGAGTGCATGCTAATGGGGTTAGCACGCACTGCAGAGGATAATGTAGGTGGCGCACAAAGGGAGTGGTGGAGCCATGCATACAGGCACAGTGGGATATTCAGTGCAACTGCACTGTGCAATGGGGTTAGCACAGGCCCCTTAGCGCTGCACAGTTACCATTTATAAAAAGGCCAATTTAATGCTGGGCAAACTCTAGAGGCAGGGAGGGACACTGCAGCTATGAAGGAGGATGGCAGTTGGGGGAGCATACCTGCACTACATGCTGCATGAGGCTCTGGAGCAAGAACAGAGGGAGGATGCCCACCCTGGGCCCATACGTAGGCTAAGGAAGTGCTATTCTGCACACAGACACTACCGGTCATGGGTCACCTTCAAGGTCCCCAACGATGACCAGCTCACTGGCCATTACAGGCTCAACAGGTCCATGCAGGAAGCTCTGTGAGCTCCTGCATGACCAGCTGTGCAGTTACACCCAGCGCAGTCACCCCATGTCACTGGAGCTCAAGGTGACAGCTGCAATATGCTTTCTAGCCACGGGGACATTCCAGACACTGGTGGGGGACATCACTGGTGTCTCTCGGTCTGAGATCTCATGCCTATTGGGTCAATTTCTAGATGCACTGCTTCCACATGCTGGCGAGTTCACCGTATTCTAAGTACCTCAGCAGAGC
Source organism: Neoceratodus forsteri (assembly GCA_016271365.2). Taxonomy (NCBI): domain Eukaryota; kingdom Metazoa; phylum Chordata; order Ceratodontiformes; family Ceratodontidae; genus Neoceratodus; species Neoceratodus forsteri. The sequence goes on along the minus strand of CM028131.1, from coordinate 1,398,637,842 downwards.
ATACAGTGACAATGCAGCAGTTCCATCGGGTTGCGCACCCACCTGCAGTACTCGATGCCAATGACTGCACCCATGTTGTCATCTGGGCACCCACTGGTGATAGGATGGACACCTACCTCAACAGGAAAGGGTACTGCTGACAGACAGAGAGAGAGAGAGAGAGAGACAGAGACAGAGAAAGCAGCCAAAACTTCCTTAAATTAAGGAGATTATTTAATAGACTACAGTTAATTGAATTATTACTTTTTGGACCTGTGTAAGTAACTAGTATTGATTCTCTGTTTTTGGGGTTGACTTTTCTTAGTTTAACTTTTATTTGCCAGGGAGGAACTGTAGCTGGGAAATATTTCTAGTCATTTGTGACTAGACCTGTTACTCAACCTCTGTGAAATAGGTGTCTATTAAGGGGAAGAGCTGAAAGGGGCCTGGTTGAACTGTGGATTTAAAATAGGAGCTGTTTGTGGTCTCTGTCTGCTGACAGAGAGAGAGAGAGAGAGAAAGCAGCCAAAGCTTCCTTAAATCGAGGGGGTTATTTAATAGACTACACTGAATTGAATTATTACTTTTTGGACCTGTGTAAGTAACTAGTATTGATTCTCTGTTTTTGGGGCTGACTTTTCTTAGTTTAACTTTTATTTGCCAGGGAGGAACTGTAGCTGGGAGACATTTGCAGTCATTTGTGACTAGGCCTGTTACTTAACCTCTGTGAAATAGATGTCTGAAAGGATGGAAGGCACTCCCCAGGGTGGAGGGTCAGAGTTGTAGTTGATTGTTTCTGGAGGGCACAGGTTTAAAAAGCTCCCCAAAATGGTGGCCTTGATGGAAGAGGGATGCCTGGATATTGTGGCAGTCACAGAAACATGGTACACAGAGAACCATGACTGGGATGTCAACATACCAGGGTACACAATCTACAGGAGGGACAGGGAGGGAAGAAGAGGAGGAGGAGTAGCTCTCTATGTAAGGGAAGGGATCAAAGCAACAGAACTAAAGGGTAAACAGGGAGGAGAGGAGGCACTGTGGGTACCCTGGAGACTGGAAATGGCACCACAGTCCGCACAGGGGTTGTATACAGACCCCCATCTCGGGGAGGAAATGGACAAGGAAATGATAGAAGGCATCCTTAGGATGGCAGAGAAAGGGGAGATATTGCTGATGAGGGACCTAAATATGCCAGATGTAAACTGGAGCACCTTTGCTGCAGCCACATCCAAGAGCAGGGCCATTCTGTATGCCCTACAGGGGGCATGCTTCAGACAGCTAGTTTTGGAACCCACTCAGGAGGGAGAAATCTTAGGCCTGGTACTCTCAAATGGGGAAGGAGAGAGGATCTCTGATCTTGAAGTGGGTAGCCATCTGGAAACAAGTGACCACCAAACAGTGCAGTTCACGATCAACTTAGCTGTAGAGTCAAGCCATACAAAAGTGAAGGTACTCGACTTCAGGAGGGCTGGTTTTGTCAAAATGGGAGAGTGCCTCAGAAAAGCACTAGCAAACAGGCAAGAAGGTGGGGTGGAGCATCAATGGGGAAACATCAAAACCGCCATCACAGAGGCAACAAGCCTTAGTTTGTGCGAAGCAAATAAACAAATGAAAACGAAAGAAAAAAACACTATGGTTCTCAAAAGAAGTGGCGGGGAAGGTTAGAGAGAAAAAGATAGCATTCAGGAAGTATAAGGAAACACTGAAGGAGCAGGACAGAGAACTGTATCAGTTAAATCAGAAGGAAGCGGGGAAGGCAGTCAGAATAGCAAAGGCCCAAATCGAGGAAAAGATAGCCAACTTGGTTAAGAAGGGGGATAAAACCTTTTATAGGTACATTAGGGAGCAAAGGAAGACTAAGGCAGGGATACTGAGGCTGAATAAAGAGGAAGGCGGTTGGGCAGAGAGCGACAGTGAAAAAGCAGGGATACTGAACGAATACTTCTGCTCAGTATTCACAATGGAAGAGCAGGGGAAAGATACCTAATCCAGTCAGTAGAAGCACTCTGGATAGGGGGTTGATATTAGTCCTTTCACAGAAGAAAGGGTTCTGAAAGAACTCTTAAAACTGAAGGTGGATAAAGCAATGGGGCCTGATGGGATTAACCCCAGAATTCTAAAAGAACTAAGGGAAGAACTAGTAACACCACTGACTACCCTTTTTAATAAATCATGGGAGGATGGTGCGGTACATGAGGACTGGAGGAGGGTGGATGTGATTCCCCTTCACAAAAGTGGGAGCAAGACAGAGGCAGGAAACTACAGACCTGTCAGTTTGACCTCAGTGGTAGGGAAAGTGATGGAATCACTTCTGAAGGAAAGAACTGTTGAGTACCTAGAGGCCAGTGGGGCACAGGATCCAAGGCAGCACGGATTCTCAGCGGGAAGGTCATATCAGATGAATCTAATAGATTTCTTTGACTGGGTGACCAAAGTAGTAGACCAGGGAGGGGCTGTGGACATGGCCTACCTAGACTTTAGCAAGGCATTTAACACAGTCCCGCACAAAAGATTAATAAATTAGCCAGCCTGGGCATGGGTCCCAGGGTGGCAGCCTGGGTAAAACACCGGCTGGACAACAGGACACAGAGGGTAATAGTAAATGGAGTCCACAGTGAAGAAAGGGGGGTTACTGGTGGGGTACCGCAGGGTTCAGTATTGGGGTGGTCCTTTTTAATGTCTTTATAAGTGACGTTGCAGAGGAACTGGAAGGAAAAGTATGTCTCTTTGCAGATGACACAAAGATCTGCAACAGGGTTGATATGCAAGGTGGGGTGGAAAGGATGAAAAGTGTCTTGGCAAGGTTGGAGGAATGGTCAAATGTATGGCAGCTTAGATTCAATGCAAAGAAGTGCAAAGTAATGCACCTGGGAAACAAAAACCCAGGGGAAGAGTACACAATGGGGGGGGGTGAGATACTGACAAAAAAAATGGAAAGGGACCTGGGGGTAGTCATATCAGATGACCTAAAGGTGGGGTAGTAAGGAGGGTTGGGGGGATTCTGGGATGCATAGGGAGAGGCATCACCAGTAGAAAACAGGAAGTTGTTGGCCCTCTGTACAGACAATTGGTAAGACCACATCTGGAGTACTGGGTACAGTTCTGGAAACCCCACCTCCACAAAAACATAGACAGGGTGGAGGCTGTCCAGAGGAGGGCAACCAAAATGGTGTAGGGTCTGCACCAGAAGACATATGAAGAAAGACTAAAGGAGCTTAAGATGTATAGCCTTGAGGAAAGGAGGGAGAGCGGGGACATGACAGAAACTTTCAAATACCTCAAGGGAATCAACAGAGTACAAGAGGGTAGCATCTTTCAGAAAAAGAGATGCTCAAGAACAAGAGGGCACAATTTGAAGAAAGAGGGGGGACGGCTCAGAGGTAATGTGAGGAAGTATTTCTTCACAGAGAGGGTTGTAGATGCATGGAACAGCCTTCCTGAGGAGGTTGTACAGTCAAAAACAATGGGGGAATTCAAGAATGCATGGGACAGACATAAGGCAATTCTAGTGGGGGGTAGGAGGAAGTAGGCTTTTGGTTAACTGGGATCTGCAGCTTATCCATTAGGTAGGGAAATGGGCAGACTAGGTGGGCCAAGCGGTCCTTATCTGCCATCATATTCTATGTTTCTATGTTACCACACTGTTGCTAGCCAGGTAGTATGGGATGCAACAGGGCACATCACCAGTGTCCTGGCACGGTACCCCTGCAGCATCCACAATGCCTTTTTATGGCATAATTCCATCCTGTGCCAGAGATTTGAAAGTGGGGACATACACAGTGGACACCTTGTTGGTGAGTACACACATCAGGCCCCCAATACAGGGAGTGAAGGTTTAATACCTCACAGACACACCTTAGTGTGGAAAGAGGAAGGTGGACAGATGCACAGGACGGCCCACTGGGTGTGGGCTGTTGCCATAGTGCAGATGCCTCTACTGTGAACACATATTAACACGTGGCTTGTCCTTACAAGGGACAGTGCCTATCCCCTGCGCCTCTGGCTCCTCACAGCTGTCCTGCATCCTGCATCTGTACCAAAGGATAGGTAGAGTGTGGCACAAACCACTATGTGCATCTCTCAGCATGTCTTTGGCATGCTGAAGATATGGCTTCAGTGCCTGGACCATTCTGGTGGAGTCCTACAATATACCTCTCAGGAAGCCTATGCCAAATTCCTAGTCTACTGTATTCTACACACAACATGGCACTCTCCCATGGAATATGCCTGCAGGTCCAAGAGGTACAGAGTGCATCTAATACACAGCCTTAGGAGCAGGGGACAGAAGAGCAACAACAGACCCCTATATGGCCATGAGGGCCCAAGAGTAGAGAGTCTGCATCATAAGTAACATCTATGGAAGTAGCAGTTGAGTACAAACCACATAGGACACTGTTACATGCTTCATTACTGTATTATGAGAACACACAGCAACAGTTATCACAACAGTAACAACTACAGAAACAAAACAGAGGGATCAAGATCAGTACAGCTGGCAACAATGCATGTGGTGCTACATGGGCGAGAACATGGACAGGAAGGAGTGCATAACACAGATGTCCATGACATAGAGCTGGGGGGGTACGTAAATGGTACACGGACAAGGATGGCTATGGTCGGTGGTGGGCTGGGGCTGCAAATATGGAAACAGAGATGGAAGGTGGGGGTGATGAGTAGTGCTGTACACTCACATGGGCATGCCACATGGAGCAGACGGTCATAGACACTGCTTGATGATGTTGCTGCAGGGTCACTAGATGTATCTGGCCCCAGGCAGGGTAAGAGCCGCACATGCCAGCAGGCAGGCCACAGTGCAAGGGCCCATGGATGACACATATGCCACCTGTAATGGGTGTGGAGCTCTCAGATTTGGGAAGGGGCCATCCTAATGTGGGGTGGGAGACTGTCCTGCCAGTTATGTCTGTCTGTCTGCAACCATGCTGGGAGTAAACTTTATGCTGGCACAGAACCCCCTGTCTGGGGGGGGGTCCTGCAGTGACAGTAAAGGCGAAGCCCGTGGTGACAATGTCTTGCTGGTCCAGGTGTGGGTCAGCGGGGTGCCAGCCCCCATGAGGGGCAGGTCACATCCTAGTGTGCAGGGAGTGCAGTGCACATGGAACTGAGATCCTGGGTACCTCCACCCCACCATGCTGTGGCGTCAGCATGTAACATGATGTCCGCTAGGCACTGGAGATGCACACACTGGAGAGGCTGGGGCTATGGATGGTCCTCACAACATCTGTCACCGCAGCCATGACACCTTGCACAGATCCCAAACAGGTCCTGTAGGGCAGTTACGAACTGAGCCTCATGTGCCTCTGCTTCAGCTCAGCCCATTGCAGGTCCTCATGCAGCAGATGGTGGAGGTGGGTCATGTCATCAAGCAAGACACAGAAACATAGACCTTGGCAGCAAATAAGGACCACCTGGCCTACCTAGTCTGTCCATTTCCCTACCTACTGTATAAGCTCCAGATACTATTTGATCTGCCGTCTATCTCCTCCCTCCTACCACAAGTTTTGCCTTCTGCCTGTCCTTTGCATTCTTGAATTTGACAACTGTTTCTGCCCTCAAAACCTCCTCTGGGAGGCTGTTCCATGCAACCACCACCCTTTCAGTAAAAAAATACTTCCTCATGTTGCCCCTGAGTCTTCCCCCCTCCAGCCTCATATTGTGACCCCTTGTTCTTGCACATCTCCTTTTCTGAAAGATACTGCCCTCTTGAACTCTGTTAATCCCCTTGAGGTATTTGAATGTCTCTTATCATATCTACCTTTTCCCTCCTGTTCTCCAGAGTATACCTATTGAGTTCTCTCAATCTCTACTCATGTGGTTTCTGGTGTAGCCCCTGCACCATTTTCGTTGCTCTTCTCTGGACTGCCTCCACCATGTCGATGTGCTTTTGGAGATGAGGTCTCCAGAACTGCATGCAGTACTCTAGATGAGCCTCACCAACTGCCTGTACAGTGGCATCTACTGGTGATACCTCTCCCTATGTACCCCAGCATTCCACTAGCTTTCCTCACTGTCTTCTCACATTGTTTGGCTACTTTTAGATCATCTGTTATGACTACCCCCGGTCCCTTTCCATTTTGGTTGTTATTATTACCTCCCCCCCATTGTGTATTCTTCCCCTGGGGGTTTGTTCCCCAAATGCATGATTTTACACTTCTTGGTACTGAATCCGAGCTGCCACACTCTTGACCACTCATCTAACTTGCCTAAGTCTCTCCTCATTTTCTCCACCCCTCTGGAGTGTCAACCCTATTGCAGATCTTGGCGTCATCTACAAAGAGGCATACTTTTCCTTCAAGTCCATTCACAATGTAAACATCTAAAGACATTAAAGAGGACTGGCCCAACACTAAGACCCTGTGGCCCCACTGAGTTACCCCATTTCTTTAGATTGAACGCCGTTTACCACCACCCTCTGAGTCCTGTTGCTAAGCCAATTTCTGACCCAGTTTACCAGTTTGGGATCTACTCCCAGACTGCCCAACTTGTTTACTAACTTCTTGTGCGGGACTGTGTCAAATGCCTTGCTAAAATCTACACAGGCCATGTCCATTTCCCCACCCTGATCTACTACCCTTGTCACCCAGTCAAAGAAATCAAATTTGTCTGATACGACCTTCCTGTTGTGAATCCATGTTGCCTTGGGTCCTGCACCCCGCTGGCTTCTAGATATTTTACAGTCCTTTCCTTTAACAGCAATTCCATCATCTTTCCCACCACTGAGGTCAAACTGACTGGTCTATAGTTACCTACTTCTACCTTGCTCCCACTCTTGTGAAAGGGTATCACGTTCACCCTCCTCCAGTCAGCCGGTTCTACTCCCTCCTCCAACAATTTGTTGAATAGGGCTGTCAGTGGTGACAGTATCACCTCTCTGAGCTCTTTTAGTATTCTGGGACGTATCCCATCCGGCCCCATTGCCTTATTCACCTTCAGTTTCAAGAGTTCCTTTAGAATGCTCTCTTCTGTGAATGGACTGGTGCCCGCTCCTCTTTCCTGCGTGTCTACCTGCTAATATTGGTCCATCCCCTTCCCCTTGTTTTGGGAATGCTGAGCAAAAGTATTCATTCAGTATCTCAGTCTTCTCCAGGTCCCCCTTCACCCACTCCCCTCTCCTTTACTAAGCCTCACTATCCCTTCCTTGGCCTTTCTTCTCTCCCTTATGTACCTGGTTTTGTCGCCTTCCTTCACTATCTAGGCTATCCTTTCCTCTGTTTTTGCCTTTGCACTTCTGACTGCTTTACCTGCCTCACTCTGCTTTGTCTGATACAGTTCCTTGTGTTCCTGTCTTTGTGTTTCCTTGTATTTCCTGAATGCCAGTTTTTCTCTCTAACCTTCCCTGCCACTTCTTTTGAAAACCATAATGGTTTCCTTTTCTTCTGGCTTTGCTCATGAGCTTCACACAAAGGCTTGTTGCCTCTGTTATGGCTCTCTTAAGGCTCTCCCACGGTACCTCTACTCCCTCTTCCTTACCCTGTGCCAGTGTCTTCTTGAGGCATTCACCCATTTTAATAAAGTCGTCCCTCTTGAAGTCAAGGACTCTGGCTTTAGTGTGGCTTGTTTCTTCTACTGTCTTTACCCTGACCCATACTGTATGGTGGTCGCTGGACCCCAGATGGCTGCCCACCGATACATCCATTATTCTATCTCCATTTGTGAGCACCAGGTCCAATATCACCCTCTCACGGGTGGGTGCCCCCACAAGTTGCACGAGGCATGCCCCTTGCAGGGCATCCAGAATGACTTTGCTCCTGGATGTGGCTGCAGCAGAGGTGCTCCAGTTAACATCAGGCATATTTAGGTGCTCTACCAACATCACTTCTCCTTTCTCTGCCATTTTAAGGGTGTTATCTAGCATTACCCTATCCATTTCCTCCCCTTGCATGGGTGTGGGGCTGTAGATAACACCAGTGCAGATAGTGGTGCCATTTCCTGACTCCAGTGTGACCCACAATGCCTCCTCTCCTCCCTGCTTTCCCTTTATCTCAGTTGCCTTGATCCCTTCCTTCATGTAAATCACTACATCTCCTCCCTTTTTGCCCTCCCTGTCTTTCCTGTAGACTGTGTACCCAGGTATATTAATGTCCCAGTCATGGCTTTCTGTAGACCATGCTTCAGTGACTGCCACAATATCTAGGTCTCCTTCTGCCATCAATGCCACTAGGTCAGGGATCTTGTTACCCAGGCTGCGGGCATTTGTTCACATGGCCCTCCATGTTTTGATGGTTTTGCCCCTATTTGTTCTGATCCCACCCCTTCCCCTTGTGTCTCCCCTGACATTACCCCATTTCAGTCCTTTGTATTTCCTCATATTAGTATCCTCTTGTCTACCTTAACCTCTGGGGGGGGGGCAGTTGAGTTTTTCCTGCATAATTCCACCTCCCTTATTGGTTAGTTTAAATGTCTGCCAATGAAACATTCAAACTTTTCACTCCGGATCCTGGTCCCCTCTCAGACAGATGCAGACCACCCCTCGCGTACAAGCCCGCATCTCTCCAGGTGGGACCCCAGTCCCCAATGAAGCCAAAACCCTCAACTCTGCACCTGTTCTTTAGCCATTCATTGAATCCCCTGCTGCAGAGCATCCTGGCATCTCCCATGCAGTAGACAGGTAGACGTTCCGAGAAGGTTACTGTGCACCTAAGACCCCTCCCAAACTCCATCAACTCCCTCTGCACTGCCCCAACCTCACTGTCAGCCAGGTCATTTGTCCACAGCTGGACAAGGATGTCTAGCTCCCCCTTCTGTGCTATAAACCCCTCGATCCTCAGGATTTGCCTCCTAGCCTGCCAAGCTGAGGTGCTGGGTAAGCACCTTACCTCTCTCCCTCCTCCTTTACCCACCCCCAGTTCTATCCCTAATAATAGAGTCCCCAGCTAGGAGTTTCTTCCTTCTCCTCTTGGGTCCCTAGCCACCCCTCCGGGGTCTCCACTATGGGGGTTCCCTGTATCCACCTTGTCCACCACTATGGGTGCCTCATGGGATAGCCTTGCTCGGTCAGAGTGGCATAGGAGTTGTGGAGTGGACTCACAGGTGGTATGTGCCTCTGCCCAACCTTCCACACCCTTCCTGAGCCCACCGTTGTCCAGCCGTCCCTCTTTACTGGCATCCTTTGAGGCAGCAGGGGTGGCATTGGTGGCCCTTGGGGGGGAGGAGGTCTCTCGAATCCTAGCCAACTCTGCCTGGAGACGAGCAACCTCAGCCCTCAACCCACAGAGATGCATGCAGATAGGGCAGTGCAGCAGCCTCCAGAATGTCTCCTGGAAGACTACTGCCCCATAGCCACTGTACTGCACTACTCCCAACATGACTACTGTTGACGTTCCCATTTTTTTTCCTTCTCTCCCCCCTCCTTTTTACTCTGCCTTAATGCAAGAGTGCAGTTCTAAAGGTGTCTAACTTGTGGTTTTATGTGTTGCTGTAAGCTCTACCGCCCTGTCCTGAAGCAGGAATTTGAAATCAGTATCCCAGGTGTACTCCTATAAAGGTGGACTAGCCTGGGGAGGGTGGAGTGAGGGAGGGGGGTGGGCCTAATCCCCTGGAAGAACTGTGGAAGAAAAACAATCAGCTCCTTCAATGTGAGAAAGAGGGAGATCAAACTGCGAAACCTGTAAGAACAAAACAAGTTCAAGTTCAAGTTTATTACAGGAAAGCTCCATTGAGCAAGTTCATTCACAAGGAGGTCCTGGGTGCATGGTTACAACAAATACACAATGCAGGCAATAACATAACAATACATAAATGGTGGACCAGGTCCCACAAGGTACATAGGTAAACAATCCTGAGTGAAAACCAAAAACCAAAAAAATACTTAGTACAAGTTGTTAAGGAAGGCGGTGCAGTGAGAACAAACTAAGGAAGTAAGGAGAAAGCTAGGGAGGGAGTTTAGAAACAGTTACAGGTGTCCTTTATTTTTGAAGCCACCAGTTTTCTGAAGAAATTTACTCAGACTACACTGGATAGTTTCAGAGTAGATTGCAGCTGGTTCCAAATAGTTGGTAGGGCACTTGAGAAGGCTCGTCTACCAAAGGAGGTGCGAGTCCTAGGTGCGTCGAGTAGGATAAAATCTGATTTCCTAAGGAAATAACAGCTGTGGGCAGTACGGACAAGTGCTACTAAATAGCTTGGTAATTTATTCAGAAGTAGTTTTAGGGTCCAAATGGCAGCATGAAGTGTGCGTCTAATGGTAAGTGAAGTCCAACCAACAGCTGTGTATAGTTCGCAATGGTGGGTTTGGTGTGGGTAGTTTGTAATGAAGCGCAGGGCGTGGTGATAGAGAATGTTCAATTTGTTTAGGTTAGTAATTGCTGCAGAAGTGTATAATATGTCCCCACAGTCAAGTAAAGGGAAGAAGGTGGTCTGAACAAGCCCGAGTCTGGTTTCCAGGGGAAAGAGGGACCTATTTCGGAAGAAGAAGCCTAGTCTAGCTTTTAGTCTTCTGGACAGGTCATCAATGTGCTTGTTAAAGGAGAGCTTGTTGTCTAACCAAAAGCCAAGTAACAAAACAGTAACTCTACTTAGCTAAAAGAGGCATTACTATTTCACCTTGCTCTGTCCTTTCAAGCAAACCTGGAAGACAAAAAGCTCAGTTAAAGTTAGGTGCTTTCTCTCAGCAAACTTTAGTCATGCCGGAGGTGTGTCAGTTCCTGCTGTGCAGCTGTCTGTGACTCCACGGCATACCACAGCAGCTGCTTGGCCTCCAATGCATCCCGCTGGTGCCGGAAACCGTCCAGAAGTACATGGACTGGCTGCACCCATGGGCGCTGTGTGGCCTAAGGATACACCAGGATGGGGGGAGGTGGCTGCGTAGTGGTGGCCCTGTCTGGCATGATGGATGCAGGACAACAGGAGTGCACACATGCCACACAACCTTTCCGGGGGGGGGGGTCCCACAGGCAGAGTGGGAAGTGGAGTTGGTGGTGACAAGTACGGTGGTGGAGGTGGTCACGGTTAGGCCCATGTGTGTCCCGGACACGTCAGTGCTAGAGTCCTGGGAGGGTGGTTTGTGTGTGTGGCAGGGTGGCTGTGTGACAACTGTGGCTGGACCCTGTTGGGGGGTGCTGGCTGTGGGGGACTGCCTGTCCTGTTGTGAAGCCAGCCCTACTGCTGTCAATGTACATCTCATCATTGAGTTCCTCCAGGGCCTCCTTGCAGTAGCCCTCTGGGTGGTATGACCAGATGGGTGCTAGCCACTGCACAAACAAGGATGGTCCCACTGTCTCCTCTTCCATGTCTGACACTATGTCTCCTGCTGTAGGGATAAGACAGTGGCATCACTGTAGCATGCACTACACAGTACGCCATGCAGTACGGGGCAGCATGCATGCCCTGTCAGATGGTGCCATGCGGTAACACAGTGTCTGCAGGCAAGTGCTGAATGCAGCAAGGATGACCAGTCACACAGAGCAGACAGCTACCGGGGTGGGGAGGGTGTGGGGACAATGCTAGCACAACGGTGACCCATCACCATGGTGCACACAGATTACACACATGCACAACACCACACACTGTGCATCACACCCCACCACAAAACAGCCACACACCTGATGCTCCAGCACCCATGGTGACACACAAAACAACACAGCACATGCATTCTATATGCACGGGCTCACCCCAGTGATCCTGGGTGCATGGTTTCCACCCCTAGGGGTGTCCGAGCAACACACCGCTGTGGGTGCTTGAGTGCAGGCCCACAGCAGGGCATCATGTGTCTGTGGGGCCAGAGTGATGAAGACCCACATGATGTGTGCCACGGCTGCAACGTACCCAAACAGTGGTGGACAACTGCACATGTAAGCCATGCACACAAGGCGAGGACACAGGCAGGTACTTACATGGCTGGTAGCTGGTACTTGGGACTCATAGCCACCACCTGGCACCTCCACAGGCCATAGTGTTGATGCTATAGCCTCCTTCTTGGATTCAAGGACCATGCAGCCACCATCGTCCATTGGCCTCCACCAGTAGCATGTAGCTCCCAGTGCACGGTCACCAAGCTCTCCTTTGCACGCTACCACAGGTCCCAGAACCACTTATACACTGCCTCCATAGACCAACCCTGGCTGCCAATGGCAGTGACCTCATCCGTGATCTCCTCCCGGGCCCTCCAAATGCAGCCATCATTGCTGTGCCTGCGGCAAAGTATCTCTTCCCTAACCTTGTAGCCCTGTGCCAGTGCATGCAGTTCCTCTGCACTGAAGCAGTGGGCATGCTGTCTGTCACTGTCATCCATGGTACCTGCCAGAAGAAGGTTGTGAGAGTGCTACACACATGGGGGGGGGGCGCAGGCCCCCCCACAGCTGGGCCAGCCGGTGGAGACCTGTAATGGGCAGTGCCGGTGGCCTTGGCTGATCTGTGGTAGGGTCAGGGTTGTCATGGGTACAGTACCCCCACCCCCGGGGGACAACACACAGCAGACAGGTATCAGAACCGACACATCGGGTGTGGAGGCCCCCCCCCAAGACTGCCTGCCAGCAGCATCCATGGGGTAGTTCCATGTCACCCACCCAATGACATGGCTCAAGCATATGTCACGTATACCCATGGTGCCATACCACAGCAGGCCCATCAGCCAAGCCCATCCCACGCCCCCCTCAACACATGACACCGGCCAGCACTAGACAACAGCCTACTGACAACCAGCAAGCCCCAATGGCGGTTTGGGGCTGCAGTCAGTGCATCCAGCACAGTATGCATGATATAAGCACATGTGCCCTGCAGATGGGTGTAACATGTGTGCAAGGATGAAGACGGCCAGACCGTAACACGCCTGACTGTGTGTGGGCCATAGCCACAGTGGTTTCCCCTGTCACTGGTACCACAAGACTGGAGGATTTTACCATCAGGGGTGGGGTACACTCTGGAACACTCCATGCTATCAGGCACTGACCATGTGTAGCCGGTGTCCCTGTGTGGGTTGCCACCCTGCGTGTGGGCCACTGCCCCACTCAGACCTCTGAACTGACCCTGCATGGAAGAAGTTTTGCCTGTCACACCGTTAAAGGCATCCTGTCTCTCCCCTGTGCCCCATCCAACCCTCATGGGATAAGTGCTGCCCACATGGTGCTTGTATGTTAGAGGCAGCCAGCAGCCAAGACATGCATCATGCCTGACAATGCTAGAAAACTGAAAAAGATGGTGCACACATCCCTGCATCAGAGGAAAATAACAAAACTTATTGGTGCATAGGGAATACAGAGCAACCGCATCAATCAATCAATCAATCAATCAATCACTTTATTTAACCAGACATAAACACCAATGAGCAAGCTCATTTTCAAGGTGGTCCTGGGACCATTTAGTTATTTTCCTCTGATACAGGAATACTGTATGTGCATTGTCTTCTTCAATTTTGTAGTTTCTTAGCATAGCAACACCGTAGGGAGACAGAAGTGTTCTCCCTCTGCCTCTTTATGCCTGACGATGCTGCAGCACACATACAGTCTGAACATGTGCACGTAACTGTTGCCAGCCCATCCTGGTAGCGCTACTGCCCATGATGCTGGCAAGTCAGGTTTGTGAATGTGCCTAGGTTGTCACAGCCAGCTGGGGGGGTGAGCAGAGCGTTTGCACGGATGCTGTCCATCTCAGGGAGGGAGGGTGTACAGCTGCAGCTGCTCTACCGCCCCGGGTGACCATAGGGGGAGGTGCAGTAGGCTCCGTTCAATCGGGGGAGAGTTGGCTTTGGCCAGCGCATGTGCACACCTCCACCTGTGGATGTGTGAAGTCCTATGAGAAGGGAGAACATGGAAAAACACAGGCATGCACAGGATGCCGCTCTCTTCACTCTGTTCCTGCCATGTAGCTGAACCGAGATCCTCCCCAGACACCGAGCTAAAGGATTGATGGGGAAGTGGGGAACCCGGAGACCCTGCCCTGAGGGGTAAGCCAGGGAGGAACACCGGGCAGAGGATATCCTGGAGAAGGGGAGTGACGGCAATGGGAGCAGGGGTGAGACAGTGGGGACCCACTCTGGAGGAGGAGGAGGAAACAAAGAACAGAAAATAAAAAAACTGTTACCACAGCGGTGGTCTTCTCATGTGTGTGGCTGTGTCCCTCAGACTGGGGGTCTGTGTACCATGTAGTCCCTGACACTTATGGTCCACATGTCCATGTCCCTCACGTGGGTGACAGACGGTTGTGGGTTATAGCCCCTGATGTGTGCATGCCCTGTTGTGGGTCCTGTCCCAAAGGTGAGGGACTTTTGCCCCCAACTAGTGAGGGACAGAGGTGATAGCCCTGCATTTGTGGCTAGTGGCCCCACCTACATACACTGCAGAGTGACACAATGTGTGCCGAATAAGCAACTTGTGTGACACAGCATCACACATGAACAGCAACCACAGACCACTATGGCTATCTGTGCACTAATGCCCATAATGTTTGCCGCTGATGCTGTACGATAGATTATGACTGTCTGAGTCAACTTCTCAGTAAGATATGTGAGATACCACCTTCCCTATGTGTACAGAAAGAGTTCTGAGAGGTAAAATGGGTGACGTATCTCGTACTGTGTGGCAACTGAAAAGTATGCAGCATGCCTGGCCCACAGGCTGCTGTGGTGCTCTGCCTGGGTCTGCGGGGGAGGAGGGGCTAACATGTGACCTCACAGTGGGGGAAGGGGACATGGCAGGTGTTGCAATGTCACTCAGTGTACCACAGACACTACCCCACTGCAGCACACCCCTGTACATGCTGGCGATGTGCTCCTCACTGTTGGCTCGGGGGGCTGTAGTTCCACTGTGCTGAGATGCAGTTCCACTATGCTGTCTATGTGGTGCACTTGTCCCCTTAAAACAGCACAGGTGCAACCAAGCATGATCATGTATGGAGAAAGCTCTGGAATAGGATGCAAAGCGGCCCATTTGCCCATGGATTGGCCAATGGGGTGATCTGCATCCCTTGGCTAAATACTGGAATTCTGCATGTCACGCTAACCGTGTTTGCAGTAGTGCAGAGGTCTGGACCCTGTGCAGCATGTTAGCACTGCAGGTGACTGTCAGTCTATACTTGGTCTCGGTATAGCACTGAGACCTCTAACTTGCAAACTGGAGCTACTAATAGCTCCATCCACAGGCTTACACTATAGACATTCCCAGGGTGCTCTCTGGCTCTGATGTTAGTCATGGGAGATTGTGGGATGCACCGCTACAGGCATTTTAATCAAAATGTCAGCGGGAGGGACAGCAGGATCATCCAGATTAAATATAAGAACATAAGAATTTGCCGTCAAAAGGAGACCGTGTGGTCTGTCTGCCCAGGGTTTTCTACCCCCCACTATCAATTTGTCTTCCTACGGTTACTATACTGTGTATCCCATGCCGGTTTGAATTCACTGACCGTCTTGGCTGCCACCACCTCCGGTGGCAGGCTGTTCCAAGGGTACACCACCCTCTCCATGAAAAAGTACCTCCTAACATTTGTTTTGAATTTACCTCTCACCAGGTGCATATTGTGTCCTTTAGTATGCACAACACTGTTTTCCCGGGAGAGGTTCCTAGTTTGCACTGTGTTGATCCCTTTAACAAATTAAAATGTCTCAATCATGTCTCCTCTGTTCCTCCTCTGCTCGAAGGAGAATAAATTTAGCTGGCTGAGCACAGCTTCGTATGTTTCGTGGTGCAGACCCTATACCATTTTGGTGGCACATCTCTGCATGATTTCCAGACGGTCTATGTCCTTTTTTCATGTGAGGTTTCCAGAACTGCACACAGTACTCCACGTGAGGTCTCACCAGGGACCTGTACAGCGGGAGGATTACATCATGCTTCCTACTGGTAATACCCCTACCAGTACATCAGAGGATGCCGCTTGCCTTTAGTGACGCTTTTTCGCTTTGCTTCCCTACCTTTAAATCGTTTGAGATCATGATACTAAAATCTCGCTCCAGCTTTGTTCCTTCTACTGTAGTAGCTGCCCCTCCAGCACATACTTCATGCTTGAGTTCCTTCTACCCAAGTGTATGACTTTACATTTTTTGGCATTGAAGCTCAACTGCCAGTTCCTGGACCATTCCTCTAGCATCCTGAGATCTGCCTCCATTTCTGCGATCCCTTCCTGTGTGTCCACCCTGTTACAGAGCATTGTATCATTTCAAAGAGGCACTTTCCCGTTCCGTTCTTCAGCGATGTTGCTGATGAATATGTTAAAAAGGATAGGGCCTAGTACTGACCCCTGTGGCATGCCACTTGACGCCCTCCCCTCTTAGGACAAAGTGCCATTTACCATAGCCCTCTGTGTCCTGCCTTGCAGCCAGCTTGTGATCCATTTAACTACTTTGTGGCCGATGCCAACTTGCTCCAGTTTGTTGGCTAGCCTTCTGTGTGGGACTATATCAAAGGCTTTACTAAAGTCCAGATACACCATGTCCACTGCTGCCTCCTGGTCGAATTCTCTTATAACCCAGTCGAATAATTCTACCAAATTTGTTTGGAATGAGCGTCCTGATGTGAAGCCATGCTGCTTTGGGTCAAGTTGCCCATTTGCTTTCACGTAGTTCATTACCCTTTCCTTAAGCAACGTTTCCATTATTTTACCCACCACTGAGGTCAGACTTACTGGGTGGTAGTTTCCTGCTACCTTCCTGCTACCACTCTTGTGCAATGGCACAACCGTGGCCCTTTTCCAGTTCTGTGGTACTATCCCCTATTCCAGTCAGTTGTTAAACAGTTCAGCAACTGGGGTGGCAAGTTCATCCCCAAGTTCTTTTAGAACTCTTGGGTGTATTCCATCAAGGCCCATTGCCTTATCCACCCTTATTTTAGACAACTCCTCAAGGACCCTTTTTTTTCGTAAAGGGGGATATGTCAGCTTCCCTAGTATGGGGCCGTGTCCTGGCTGGTGCTGGACCATTACCAATGTCTTCCTGTGTGAAGACCGAGCAGAATTCGTTGAGAACTTCTGCCTTGTCTTTGTCGTTTTCCACCAGGCGTCCTTCCTTGTTTGCCAGCTGTGTTATTCCTCCTTTGCTCTTTTTCTTGAATGTATTAATAAAATGTTTTGTCCCCCCCCCTTCACTTCTTGAGCCAGTTTTTCTTCAGTCTGGGCCTTTGCCACCCTAACAGCTTTCCCGGCTTCCTTGAGTTTCTCTTTGTAGGCTTCCCTATCCTTTTCAGATTTGGTCTCCTTGTACTTCTGAAAAGCTTTTCTCATTTCCCCAACTATAGTAGCTACCTCTTTGGAGAACCAGAGGAGGTTCCTTGCCCTTTTGGACTTGCTCATTTGTTTAGTGGATAGCACTGTGACTGATGCTATAGCATCTTTCAGCTTTGTCCTCCACATTCCACGTGGTATCTGTTGCCAGCAGGGACTTGATCCTTTCCCTCATTTTTGGGAAATCTTTTCTGAAATCGAGCACCCCAATTCTTGAGTGGCAGGGGTCCTCAGTCTTGCTAATGGAAAACCAGACTTGACCTGTGGTCACTGGTACCCAAATTGATCTCCACTTGTACATCTGATACCCTGGCACTGTTAGTGAGTACCAGGTCCAGGATAGCTGATTCTCTGGTGGTAGAAACCACCATTTGATTCAGTCCTGCCCCCTCAAAGCCATGAGGAAGTCTCTACTCCTCTCTGAGGAGGCTGTGAAGGTGGACCATTCTACATCTGGTAAACTGAAGTCCCCAACTAGCAATTGCTCGCCTTTGCCGGCCATTCTCATTATGACTTCCAGGAGAACCTTGTCCTTTTCAATCTCCTGGTTTGGGGGTCTACAGATAACTCCAACCCTGATAGGGTTCCTGTTTCCAGCTCCCAGAGTGATCCACAGGGCCTCTGTCTCACCTTGTGTTCCCTGGGTCTCAGCACCATTTATCCCTTCCCTGATATAAATAGCGACCCCACCCCTTTCTTACCTATGCGGTCTCTCCTGACGAGAGTGTAACCAGGGATAGCGATGTCCCAGGTATGGTTCTCTGTGAACCAAGTCTCCATGACAGCAATCCAGTCGAGGCTGGCCTTGGCCATCACTGCTGTGAGATCTGTGATTTTGTTTGGAAGGCTACAGGCATTGACACACATTGCCTTCCAGTCTTGGTTTGTCCTGCTTGCGGCATGATTTCTCCGCTTATGGTTTGCGTCACTGATATTTTGAACGTCATGTTTGGAACGCCCATGTGGAGTTGTGACGCATATGGTGCTTGTGATGCCATGTGTAAGTGCAACAAAAGCAAGTATCTACAAATTGTAAACAATAAACAAAACTGCTAATTAGCGGGTGCATCACACTGAGGTATGGGGAACAGCAACATGGACGTTTCCCTCTGAGAAGTAAGCTGCTGTTGGGGACTTGAGGAAATATTTTAAAATGAGCACAACTGGTTGCTCTTATGTCATCCACATAAAAACCACCACACCACCTAAATATCCTGCTTTCAACAAGCAAACTTTTTTTTATGCATTCATACCACTAACTCATAAGAAAGCTTATTTGCTTACCTCACAAAAGCAATGTTTTCATACAAATGCATAGAAAGCGATTTCACAAAATTCAGTTATCCTTAGAAAGTTCATTTTTGCTGCTGCATGTACTGGAAAAAGAGAGCCCATTTTTGCTAATACCTCCAAAATGGCAATAAATGGAAACAAACAAACTGTTAAAAGGTTCATCCTTGGACCAAACCCTATCAAACCTGAAAGTTTCAGATTACAAATCAAAACCATTTTTAATGCATTAATGAGAAAAAAAGGTCTTACTTTTGGTGAATTTATGTATTTTCAATGTTCTTGAACTTTGCCCTGCTGAGCTGTTTCACTATGAAATTTACAGGATCCAGAGATCCTGGCACTGACTCTGGATGTGCCAATTTTCAGGCGAGTCAGTCAAACAACAGCCACACTATTAAGGCGCAAAAATAGGGAGTTAAATGATAAAGTAGCTACTCAGCCCTAATACACTGCATCTGTATAATTATTTTCTACATAGATTTTTCTGTCTTGGCCAACCCCATATCATTCATCCTCTGAGGGCTGGCACACACCAGACTCACCCTCCACTAACTGGACATTGGGGCCCGAGTGGTACCATCCCCATCACTCAGAGGGTTAGGTTGTTCTCCCTGTTGTTTGGACATTCCTTCCTTCCACCTACTAGATGGCACTGCAGACGCTACTACTGGCTTTGGATACAGCAGCAATTCCATCCTACGTGGGCTAACTCACTAGTCCTCTATAGAGTACACTGTAGTGTTGGATACAGCGCGAGCCTCTCCTTAGGCTGAGAAGTGCCGCTATTGACAGTACTACAGTATGTCCCAGCTGACTGTCGCATGTTCATGTCTTCTGGGCCAGGGCGCTTCATGCCAAGCAACACAGCTTCAGCCTGTCAGAACAGTGTGGTTTTCTTTGGATTGTGGTACCAGCCCCATCACTCAGATGATTAGGCTGTTCTCCCCACTGTTTGGTTATTCCCTCCATCTACTAGATGGCATCGCAGACCCTACTGCTGGCCTTGGCTACAGCAGCAATGCCCCTCCCAAGTGGGCCAATTCACTGGCCCTCCATAGGGTACACTGTAGTGCTGTATACAGCATGAGCCTCTCCTTAGACTGAGAAGTGCTGCTATTGACAGTACTACATCCCAGTTGACTGTCCAATGTTCCTGTCCTCTGGGCCAGGGCATTTCATGCCAAGCAACACAGCATCAGCCTGGCAGAAGTGTGGTTTATCTCGGATTTCTGCCCACTCATCAGACATGTTGGCGTTACATGGCCACTACTTCGTGCAATGGGGTACATGCAGCATTAAGCCAAAGGTCTTACCCTCTCACTTCTGACACGGTCTACCTGTGGGCACCTACATGGCCCTGCTACTGCAGGGATATGTCCAGCCCGCTACCCTGTAGGAGGAAAGCGTGAGATCCCTTTGAAAGCTTGACACCTCTCCCCCGATTCCTAAACACTGCATCACAGGCAGCAGAGGCACTGCCCCAACCAGCCGGCACAGCTGAAAAAATTACTCACTGCAGTAATCTTCTTTCTTCCATGGGGTCCTTTAGCATCAGTAACTTTTTTGCACTTAGCTGGCTATGTGCAATTGCCCCGGAGGTGTGCCTTTAAGAGATATTTAATGAGTGTATGGCCAAGCCAATCAAAAGACAGGAGGGGGTGTGAACTGAGTGAGAGCTGTTGACTGCTTCAGAATTTTTTCACAGAAAAACGAGGGCAAATGCCCCGAAAGAACAGGATTCCAAAAACATGAAAATGTCCCAAAGTGGAAATAGAAACAACAGCAACACGAGGTAAAAACTCATCAATAAGAAATGCCAAATTTGCGAAAAGGCGACGTAAGAGCCCTTCTCCGACAGGTGAACCGGGGAGGAAGGGTGGGAGCTTACTGATGCTAAAGGACCCCATGGAAGAAAGAAGATTACTGCTGTGAGTAATTTTTTCTACTTACCCCAGGAGTCCTTTAGCATCAGTAACTTTTATGCAGACTACCAAGCAGTACCAAGTGGGAGGAAGGCAGAGAACCTACTTAGGAAAGAGGCTCTGCAGAACTGCCCTGCCAAATTTGGCATGAGATCTGGTTGGCACATCCAAACTGTAGTGTTTCACAAAGGTGTGCACAGATTTCCAGGGAGCTGCTTTGCAGACATCCAGTAGGGGAATGTCCCTTGCTGCTGCAAGCAAGGCTGCAATGCTCCTGGTGGAATGGGCCCAAAGCCCCACTGGAGGTTGTTGACCAGCTTTCTCATAGCAGAATCTAATACAAGAGACCAACCAATGAGAAATAGTTCTCTTGGTAGCTGGTCTTCCTCTGCCTACATCCCCGCAGGTGAGGAACAACTGAGTGGAAGAGCCTCTGGACTGTCTAGTATGCTTTAGGTAGTGAAAGATGGCTCTTTTGACATCCAAGCTGTGGAGTTTTTGCTCACCAGGAGTGGATGGCTCAGTAAAGACAGGCAGAGTAATGGACTGGTTCAAGTGAAACTCTGAAACCACCTTTGGCAGAAATTTCCTATTTGTCCTGAGCTCAACTTTATCATTGTGAGGGATGATGAAATTCGGCTCAGTGCACAGGGCCTGTAGCTCTGAAATCCTCCTGGCAGACGTAATGGCTACCAGGAAGACGGTCTTCCAAGTTACAAACTTTGATGTGGGCTGTGGACATAGGCTCGAAAAGGAGATTCATTAGCCCATCTATGCAAAGGTTCAGGCTCCAAGGAGGAACAGGCTCCCTGGTTGGAGGTGCAAGAGGCCTTTGAAAAACTGTTTAAAAATGTTGTGGGAAAAAAATGATTTCTTCTTTCCCACCGAAAGGTAGGCTGAAATTGCCACCAGATGTAGCCTGAATGAAGATGGTTTCAAGCCTGACGCCTGTAGGTGTACCAGGTAGTCTAGCAGCTAAGGGTCTGAAGCTGATAGAGGTTCGACCTTTTCACTCTTGCACCAGAGGGAAAACCTTTTTCATTTGGCTGCATAAGTCTTCTTAGTGTTCATTTTTTTAGCCATCCTCAGTATCTTAAGGACCTGTTCAGAGTACTGTGAGGATGGAAACTCTTAACTCTTCAAGAACCAGGCCTTGAGGTGAAGAGTGTGTATGTTTAGGTACTGCACTCCCGTCTGAGGAAGGGTTTGCAGGGAGCGAGTCGGAGGCAGGCGAATGGGCCTGTTGCAGGAGAATTGAGAGAAGGAGAGGGTACCAGGCTTGCCTGGGCCAGTCCAGAGCCACTAGGATCATGGATGCAGGATGCTGCCTGAGTTTCAGCAAAACCCTGAATATCAGGGGAAAGGGAGGAAACGCATATAGGAAACTCCCTGACCAGTCCAGGATCAGGGCATCCAGATAAAAAGTTCCCGGAACTGGGGGCCTGCAACAGTACTGAGGAAGCTTAAAATTGAGAGGCGAGGCAAACAGATCCATGTCTGGTGTGTCCCACTACCTGAACACTGTGGCTAGTACTTGCTTGCTCAGTGTCCATTCGCTCTGACCTTGACTGATGCGGCTTAGAGCATCCGCCAGAGTATTGAGTTTGCCTGGGAGGTGAATAGCTGAGAGGCTGACTCCCAGGGAGAATGCTAGAGACCAGAGCTTCAGAACTTCCAGAGTATTCCTGATCTGGCACCACCCTGCTTGTTTATGTAGAACACTGCAGTGGTGCTGCCTGTTCGAATTTGAACTGCCTGCCCTTCTATGCTGGGAGCGAAAGCTTTGAAAGCTAGTAAGACTGCTCTGAATTCCAAAAGATTTATGTGCAACTGTGACTCTTCGGGAGTCCAGTTGCCGCCTACTGAGGCCCTGTCTAGATGAGCTCCCCAGCCCAACAGGGAGGCATCTGTGGTGATCACCTCTGTGGGAAGAGGAGGAGCTTGAAAGGGAACCCCTGCCTGCAAATTTGCAGGGTCCTTCCACCACAGCAAGTTTTAGAGGAACTGCTCTGACACCGGTATTAACTTTAAAAAATGTGTTGCTTCTCTGAGACCAGCGAGCTCTGAGGTAGGCTTGCAGGAGTCTCATACTGCAGTCATAGAGGCCATTGTCACAAACCGCTCAGCAGGTCAGGCCCTCTGCTCCCACACTGCCAACCTCCGAGCGCAGTATTGTGAACAGGTAACAGACAGGGTAACCCTGTTGTCTGCTTGTGGGTCTGAATCACCTTTAGTCTCAAGTTCTGGGGGGATTCAAACTGTGAACCTTATGCTAGCGTACCCAAATGTACAGGCTCAGATAATCTGCTCTTCGGGGGATGCCAGATGTCTTTCGCCTAAGGGCACCTAACCAGGTATCCAAAACGAACCCTTAAAACTCTATAAAAGACCGTGGGTATATTCTTACCTTTTCTCAGTTTGGGTAACACCATTCAAGCTTCTGAACAGTTTTGTCAAATTTTAACCCTCAATACATCACATGCAAAAGAAAGAACTTGGAAGACCCAGGCAGTATTTAGAATAAAAGGCTTACTTAAATGGATAAAAATATGTAAAATGTAAACACAGAACACTATATCACAAAGCCTACAATCACTTAAAAGAAAACAAGGAAAAGTACAAACTCCTACCAACATACAGTTAGACTTTTTCTATCTAAAGTATACCTCTACAAGTGCCTTAGTTAGATCTGAGATCTTGTTTCTTAGGAGTCCAAAAAGGAATGTGTCCAAGATCAGGCACAAGTCTTTGATGTAACTGTGTCTCCACACACACACACACACACACACACACACCCTTCCATGATGTCATCCAGCTCCTCCTTTTAGAAAATATACCAAACAGGATGTCCTATCAGGAGATGTTTTAATACTGTGACTTCAGCAAAAACTCATTTCCCAAATTATGACACGCTTTAATCAAGCCTTTCCTTTGATCTTGTGTGGTTTCCTGCTTTCCCAAGGATCAAAGGATTTTATAACTTTTTAGCACCATAGTGATACAACAGGTTTTCTTCCTTTAAGACATCATAAAAGTTTACAAGCCCTATATCCTGGTAGCTGGGTCAGCTAATTAAATCAGAGAAACAGGAGACCCTTAATTATGTCTCTCTAGTCTTTTTAATTACCTCCTGGTTTCAGTTAATTTATCCTGCAGCTGAAACCTTGGGGAGTGGCACCCATCCCACAGGCTGTCTCATGAAAGACACTCACATACCACATTCTATATACAAATATCATAGAACAATTATAACCAGCTGGCCAAGCGTCACAATGTATCCCAGAAGTTTGAGTAAATGTCTGGCTGGTCTTGGCTGTCCCTGGGCAAAAGAATCTGCCACTGAAAGGAAACGCTGAATTCTTTCCTGTGGGAGGAAAGCATATCCCTTCTGAGTGTCCAGCTGGGCCCCTATGATTAAGGTGAGCAGCTGGGTGGGTTCCGGGTGAGATTTCTTGAGATTTATCAGGAAACTAGAGACTCCAGAGTGTGTTCTGTGAGGGAAAGAGATTCCTTGACTTGGCAAGGAGACTTTGCTACTATGAGCCAGTCGCCCACATATGGGTAGAGAGCGACATCCGGTCCCCTGACATGTGCTGCTACCACTGCGAGACACTTCATAAAGACTCTTGGGGCAGAGGACAGACCGAAGGGCACTGCGGTGACCTGATAGCGACCCAAAGGAAGTTTGAACCTAAGAAACCTCCTGTGAGATCTCCTTATGGATACGTGGAAGTAGGCGCCCTTTATGTCGAGGGAGGCTAGCCAGTCTCCCTGCTGTAAGGACTGTATGACCAGTGACAAGAGTGTCCATTTTGAATTTGGGTTTTTTCAGATGTTTGTTTAAATATCTATGATCTAATATAGTTCGCCACTCCCTCATTTTCTTTTGTGCCAGAAAATACCCAAAGTAGAGGCCCTTGCCCTTCTCGTGGCTGAGGACCTTCTCCAATGCTCGTTAAGCCAGAAGGTTATGTACCTGCATTTCCAACAGCAGTATCTGTGTTGGGGACAGAGGTCTTGACACCTGGGTACGCTTGAAGTCTGGCAGCTGCCTGAACTATAATGACAGACCCTTCTCTACTATCTCCAGCACCCACTTGTCCGACGTAATGAGGGACCAGTGCTGTAGATAGTGAGAGAGTCTGCCTCCAACCGGAAAAGGGGAGGCGACCTGGACACTCACATCAACACTTAGACTGAGAGGCAGATAGCTGGGTAGAGGTGGCTCTTCTTTGGCCCCTTCTGCCCCTGCCTCTGAAAGACCCCTGTACTAGCTAAAGTCAGATTGGGGATAAGGATTGTAAGGCCTGGGAACAAAATTCTGCCCCTACTGTCCCGGGACGGGATCTCTGAGGGGAGGCGGGTTTAGGCTTGGATGAATGGCTCTGGCAGGAGGCCTTGTACTCATCGACCTTTTTCATGTAGTCAGTGGTTCTGTAATCAAACAACATATTTTGATCACAGGGAAAATCCATAGCCTTGTTTTGAGTGTCTGTGGTCAGACTGGTTGTTCTAAGCCAGGTGAAGCATCTCAGACAGATGGCATGGGCCATCGCCCTAGAGGCTGCATCATTATTGTCATGTGCCATGTGGAATTGGTACATAGTAGCTTCCAAGGCAGTTTCTGACATATCCACCAGCTCCTGCACCACAGAATCTGATCCGTTGCGGGTGACAGCCTGGACAGATTTCAAAAGGGCTTTCTGATATTTGGCTGTGAATGCCATGTAAGAAGAAAGCCTGAGAAGCAGGAAAGCTGTGGCATACATTTTCTTTGCTATAAAGTCAATTTTCTTGGAATCCTTGTCAGGGGGAGAGGGAGACAAGGAGACTCCAGCTTTCTTACAAGCTGCCTGCTGCACTATACTCTCGTGGCTAGGGTGTGCAGACAGGAACTCTGTACCATTTTTAGACAATTTATATTTTCTCTCAAGCCGTTCATCAACCTCTGGTACTGAAGTGGGGTGTTGAAGCACCGTAATGGTATTTTTTCTAAATGCATTATAGATAGGGACGACCAGGGTCTCCAAGGATGAAAGACCCTTCATCTCCCTATAATCTTCATCTTCATCGACATCCTGGTTGGGCTCCTGCCTAGGGAGGTCCAGGGTATCCAGCATATTTTGTATAAATGTAAACATAGAGGAAGGATCCTCGTGATCACCCGGGGGATCCCCAAGGTGAGGGTCCAGGGACTCCTGGGGCTCAAGGCCCTCAAAATCCATGTCAGGGGCATCCTAAAATTGATCATCATCTGTGTCACCCTCACAGTCTACAAAAGAGAGAACTGTGGAAGAGTGCTTGCCAGCCCCAGTAAATAGAGGACCCATCTTTTGAATGGTCTGAAACAGTTGCTATGCTTTTTCCATATCGTGCACTGACAGAAGAACCTGCGCAGTTTGTAAGTGTTTGGTTTTTTCTGCATGCTTTAAGTTGCCTGTTGTCTCGCTATTGGCTTTCCCAGGAGCAATGGGAGCATATCTGTCTTGACAGAGTTTCTTTTTAACCAGTTCATCAGAGGCTTGATCAAGCTTCCTTTTTTCATCACTCTTATTATTTTTCAATTTGTGAGGAACTTCATCTTTGGAAGCTTTATTTTTTGACTGGGATCTGCAGGGTTCCTCAGCACCTCTGCTTTTGGTATTAGTACTTTTGAATGGCCCCTCGTCGGAAGCCTTTGATTTATCCTCAGCCATAATAATCAAAGGTTTGTCTGCTATGTACGCCAATTTAAGCAAAGCAGACCATTCTGGACCTACGAACTGAGTGCAAGTTTCTGTGAAAATTCCACCGTCCAGTCCTGCCCCAGTTAATAAACTCTATTACCAGTGCCTTTTTTTTTGGTTGTAAAACTGGGATCTATACCAGTGCCAATCTCAATAGAAACCCAGTAATACTCAATTCTGCACAGGTGGCTGCTGGACCCTTATGGACAGTTCTGACACAGATGATACCAAGGACCAGTAATATAACAAAAAAAGTTTCCTTGTAATTGCCAATCTAGAGAGAAACCCCCCAGGTACTGTTTAAGTTTGAAATCTACTGCAGGTGCCTCGCAGTAAACCTGCACGGTCCGAGGTAAAAAGCAAGGCAACTGCCCCTAATTCGATGGTTCCCACAAGAATTTGTCCAAAAATGAAGGAAACCGTCGAAAATAAGCACCCTCGATAAAATTAGGCTTTAAATAGTCGTGGTAAAAATAAAGTCTAAATAGTGCTGTTACGCTAAAAATTAAAAAATCTGCGCAGCGCTAATGAAAAAGTAAAACTTTCACTCAGCACACTAAAGGAAATAATTTGTGAGGAAAACTTTACCCAGATAAGCACTAGGAGGCTGTCAACAAGGAAAGTTGGGAGACACCTCAGAGGCAGTATTGCTCAGTCCAGCGGAGAAAAAATTCTGATGCAGTCAACAGCTCTCACTCAGTTCACACCCCCTCCTGTCTTTTGATTGGCTTGGCCCTATGCTCATTAAATATCTCTTAAAGACACACCTCTGAGGCAATTGCACCTAGCCAGCTAAGTGCAAAAATGTTACTGATGCTAAAGGACTCTTGGGGTAAGAAACTGACTCTATATCTATCATGTCTCTTTCTCTCGTAAACAGGGATGAGATGGATCTGCTGTGCAAACATACCAATTTCGGAGGCAAAATAGTGCAGTGGTTTAGGACTTTGAGCTGCAAACCTGGGTTTGAATCCCACAGCACCCACTTAGATTCACAGACTCATAGAAGTGTGACGGCAGAAAAGGACCGACAGGCCCACCCAGTCTGCCCATTTGTCTAGCTATCTGCTCGGACATGTGCCCCCCACCCCTCCCTGTGGCTGTCCCATGCTTGTTTGAAATCTTCCATTGTTGCTTCTCCAACCATTCTCTCCGGGAGCCTATTCCACTTATCCACCACCCTCTCTGTGAAATAGCACTTCCTAGTGTTACCCTTGAACTGCCTCCGCTCCACCTGCAAGCCATGCCCTCTTGTCCTCCGATTTCCCTTCACCTGGAAGATGTTTTCCACTGGCACCCAGTGTATACCCTTAAGGTACTTGAAGGTCTCAATCATACCCCCCCCCCATTCCAGGGAGTACATGTTCGAATCTATTAACCTTTCTTCATAGGACAGGTGGCTGAGCCCCTTTACTATCTTCGTTGCTCTCCTCTGAACTCGCTCCAACCTCCCCACATCCTTTTTGAGGTATGGCCTCCAGACCTGGACTCCATATTCCAAATGCAGTCTAACCAGATGGGTGTACAAGGGTACCATGACTGCCCTTGTTCTACTGGTGATCCCCCTTCCGATGCATCTCAGCATTCTGCTGTCCCTAGCCACTGCTCTTCCGCAGTGCCTTTCCACCTTTTGGTCTCCCAATATAGTGACGCCTAGGTCCCTTTCTTGTTCTGTTACATAGATACATAGACAGTGTTGGCAGATAAGGGCCTATGGCCCACCCAGTCTGCCCATTTGAGTTTGCAAGTTCAGTTTATGTTTTCCTTGAAGTCTGTTGCCCCTTACCCTTGACCTCCAGAATTCCTTTGTCTATCCCATGCATTCTTAAATCCCGTGATTGTTTCAGCCCCCGCCACTTCCTCTGGCAAGGTGTTCCACTTGTCCACCACCAGTTCTGTGAAGAAGTTCTTCCTCACGTTTCCTCTGAATCGTCCTCCCTCCAACTTCATCCCATGCCCTCTAGTCCTGGAACATCTTTTTCACTTAAAAATAGTGTATTCCTGCACCCTGTTCCTCCCTGTCAGATACTTGTATGTCTCTATCATATCCCCTCTCTCCCTCCTCTCCTCCAGGGAGTACGTATTCAGTTCTTTCAACCTGTCCTCATAGGACTTGTGATGCAATCCATGTACTAACTTTGTTGCCCTCCTCTGAACCTTCTCTACCCTATGTCCTTACATAGGTAAGGTCTCTAGAACTGTACACTGTACTCCAGGTGGGGCCTCACTAGTTACCTCCAGATCTCTACCCCCCCCCCCATACAGTACCCTGCCCTCTGGCTCCTGTGCCCAAGATGCAAGATTTTACACTTTTCTGTGCTGAATGAAAGCTGCCACCTCTTTAGAAACATAGATTTTGACGGCAGATAAGGACCGCTTGGCCCACCCAGTCTGCCCATTTCCCTACCTAATGGATAAGCTGCAGATCCTAGTTAACCAGCAGCCTACTTCTTCCTACCCCCACCCCCTAGAATTGCCTTATGACTGTCCCATGCATGCTTGAATTCCACCAGTTTTTGACTCCACAACCTCCTCCGGAAGGCCGTTCCATGCATCCACAACCTCTCTGTGAAAAAATACTTCCTTAAATTACTCTGAGCTGCCCCCTTCTATCTTCAAATTGTGCCCCTTGTTCTTCACCTCTTTTTTTTGAAAGATGCTACCCTCTTGACTTTGTTGATTCCCTTGAGGTACTTGAAAGTTTCTATCATGTCCCCCCTCTCCCTCCTTTCCTCGAGGCTATACATATTCAGCTCCTTGATTCTCTCTTCATATGTCTTCTGGTGCAGACCCTGCACCATTTTAGTTGCCATCCTCTGGACAGCCTCCATCCTGTCTATGTCTTTGCGGAGACTGGGTCTCCAGAACTGCACGCAGTACTCCAGATGGGGTCTCACCAACTGTCTGTACAGAAGGATAATAACTTCCTGTTTTCTACTGGTGATGCCTCTCCCTATGCATCCCAGTATCCCCAGCCCTCCTTGCAGCCCTCTCACATTGCTTGCCCACCTTTAGGTCATCTGATATGACTACCCCCAGGTCCCTTTCCATTTTTGTTGTTGTTAGTATCTCACCCCCCATTGTGTACTCTTCCCCTGGGTTTTTGTTTCCCAGGTGCATTATCTTGCACTTCTTAGCATTGAATCTAAGCTGCCATACATTTGACCATTCCTCTAACCTTGCCAAGTCCCTTCTCATCCTTTCCACCCCACCTTGTGCATCAACTCTGTTGCAGATCTTTGTGTCATCTGCAAAGAGACATACTTTTCTTCCAGTCCCTCTGCAATGTCGCTTATAAAGACATTGAAGAGGACGTCCTAATACTGAACCTCATGTGTACCACTAGTAACCCCTTTCTTCAGAGTGGACTCCATTTACTATTACCTCTGTGTCCTATTCTCCAGCCAATTCTTTACCCAGGCTGTCATCTTGGGACCCACTCCCAGGCTGGCTAACTTGTATATTAATCTTTTGTGTGGGACTGTGTCAAATGCCTTGCTAAAGTCTAGGTAGGCCATGTCCACAGCCCCTCCCTGATCTACTACTTTGGTCACCCAGTGAAAGAAATCTATCAGATTTGTCTGGCATGATCTTCCCGCTGTGAATCCATGCTGCCTTGGGTCCTGAGCCCCTCTGGCCTCTAGATACTCAACAATTCTTTCCTTCAGAAGTGATTCCATCATTTTCCTACCACTGAGGTTAAACTAACAGGTCTGTAGTTTTCTGCTTCTGCCTTGCTCCCACTTTTGTGAAGGGAATCACATCTGCCCTCCTCCAGTCCTCGGTACCACCCCATCCTCCCATGATTTGTTAAAGAGGGTAGTCAGTGGTGTCACTAGTTCTACCCTTAGTTCTTTTAGAATTCTGGGATGAATCCCATCAGGCCCCATTGCTTTGTCCACCTTCAGTTTTAAGAGTTCTTTCAGAACCCTTTCTTCTGTAAATGGGCTGGTATCAACTTCTGTACCCAGAGTGTTTCTACTGTTTATTTTAGGTACCTCCCCCACTTCCTTTGTAAATACTGAGCAAAAATATTTGTTTAGTATCTCTGCCTTTTCACAGTCACCCTCTGCCCACCCTCCCTCCTCTTTATTAAGCCTCACTAACCCTCCCTTGGTCTTCCTTCACTCCTGATGTACCTATAAAAGGTGTTATCCCTTCTTAACTGAGTTGGCTATCTTTTCCTCGGTTTGGGCCTTTGCTGTTCTGACTGCCTTCCCAGCCTTCCTTTGCTTTAACTGATACAGTTCTCTGTCCTGCTCCTTCTGTGATTCCTGTACTTCCTGAATGCTTTCTTTTCTTTGAACCTTCACTGCCACTTCCTTTGAGAACCATAGGTTTACATCGTTTCATTTTATTTGCTTCACACAAAGGCTTGCTACCTCTGTGATGGCAGTTTTATTATTACCTATTGTTCTTCCACCCTCCTTCCTGCCAATTTGCTAGTGCATTCCTTAGGCACTCACCCATTTTGGCAAAGTCAGCCTCCTAAAGTCCAGTACTTTTGCCTTTGTATGGCTTGACTCTATTGCTGTGTTTATTGTGAACCATACTGTTCGAAGGTTGCTAGTTCCCAGATGGCTACCCACTTCTACATCTGTGATCCTCTCTTCATCTCCATTTGAGAGAACCAGGTCTAAGATTGCTCCCTCTCGAGTGGGCTCCAATACTAGTTGTCTAAGGCATGCCCCCTGTAGGGCATCTAGAATAACCCCCCTCTTTGAAGTGGCTGCTGCAACTGCACTCCAGTTAACATCTGGCATATTCAGATCACCCATCAACAATATCTCCTTTTTCTGCCATTCTAAGTATTCTTTCTATCATTTCTTGTCCATTTCCTCCCGAGAAGGGGTCTGTATACAACCCTGTGCGGATTGTGGTGCCATTGCTCGGTCTCCAAATTTACCCACAGTGCTTCTTCTCCTCCCTGTTTTCCCTTTTGTTCTGTTGCTTTGATTCCTTCCCTTATGTAAAGAGCTCCTCCTCCTCTTTTACCCTCTCTGTCCCTCCTGTAGATAGTGTATCCTGGTATGTTTATGTCCCAGTCATGGTTTTGTGTGTACCATGTTTCTGTGACTGCCACAATATCCAGATGTTCCTCCTCCATCAAGGCCACTAATTCAGGAAGCTTGTTACTCAGACTACGGGCATTGGTACTCATTGCTCTCCATTTTTTGATGGCTTTACCTTCTTTTGCAGCATCCCCCACTGACCTGTCTACCTCGATCTTCTTCTCATTTAGTACCCTGTTTTGTAGGGAGAGGCTGGGATTTTCCTGCTGCTTATCAGTGCCTCCCCCCCTTGACCAGTTTAAAAGCTTGCCAATGAAGCATTTAAACCGATTGCTCAAAAGACTTGTTCCCTTCCCGGACAGATGCAGACCATCCTGCCAGTATAGGCTGGTGTCCCTCACAAAACAATCAGCTAAAAGCTCTGACCCACCGCTGCGATGAGTGCCTTCCTGTCAGCAAGATGCCCAACACAACAATTTGACAGAGAAAATACCCTGCTAATCAAACAGAGAAAAATCCACACATCCAAGTCAGACACAGGTAAACCTCCCCAGCCCCAAAACAGGCCTGGTGGTTTGTGCTCTGAAAGCTGTCAGCCCCAAAATAAGTCAGCTGTGCTTTAAACTCTTCCTGCACTGAAAATGTTAAGAACTGTAACAAACGTAAACCTAGATCCACCTCCCTCTGTTGCCTGAAAGACTGTCTTTTTCCTGTTTCACACTGCAGGTTTTTCTATGACAACTCCTTAACCATACTGTTCGATGGTTGCTAGTTCCTTAACTCTTTAACTATCACAAACTCCTACGCACCAGTAAATTATTTAAAAATAGTTTCTGTCCCAAAATCCTAGTAGTCAATCCAGCTACCCCCAAGAGACAACCAAAATGCAGTATTCAAACACTTGTGAAGTTACTTCCAAGATAAGCAGAGTTTGCAAGCTCCTTTTTCAACTCCTCAGCCACCTGTAATTTATTTAAAAATAGTTTAACTGTCAGAAAATCCTAGTAGACAATCTAGCTACCTCCAAGGATCTACCCAAATGCAGAATTTAAATCCTTCTGAAGTTACTAACAAGACAAACAGAGTTTGCAAGCCCCTTCTTGGTTAAATACTAAATAAATATGTGAATAAAAAGCAATTACCAAGGGTAGTCAGTTTCACCTCCCACAGAATTAAGCAAAAGTGCATGTTTGTTGCAGATATCAAGTGCAATATAGAATTTCTCACACAGCTCACAGCTGAATAAAGAAGTAGTGTCCTTCCAGGTCAAACAAACGTGCTTTGACCATGCCTTGAGCTTCCCCCAAATCCCTCCGCATTCTTTCTACCCCTTCCCATCTAGTCCCTATCACAGATTTTAATATCATCTGCAAACAGACTCACACGCCATTCAAAACCCTCCACAATGTTCCCTACAAATAGACTAAGCAGGGACCCCAACACAGATCCATGCCTGAGGCGCCCTTGCATACCGTGTGACCGTGAGCAAACTTCATCACACCATCACCATCACACAGCCATCATGGAAACATGGGCCACCCAATACAATGACTGGGACATGTCTGTACCAGGGTACAGGTTATTTCGTAGGGATAGGGTGATTGGGAAAGGAGAGGGGTAGGCACATATGTGAAGGAAGAACTGAAGTGTGTAAGGGAGGAAGGGGAGGATGGTAGTACGGAGTCACTTTGGATGCAAATCCAGGATTCCAAGAATAGGATTCTTAGAATGGGAGTGGTGTACAGGCCACCATCTCAGACGGAGGAGTTAGACAGGAACTAGCAGGACAGATCAGGAGGACCTCAAGTAGAAGGGTAGTGTGGTGATTGTGGGGACTTCAACATGCCAGGAATAGGACGAGCACCCCAACAACCAGGAACAGAAGGGAGCAGGTACTGCTGGATGCCTTCCAGGACAGCTTCCTGCTGCAAATGGTCAGTGAACCAACCAGGTTAGGAAATACCCTTGACCTTGTGCTGGCAAATGGGGACTTTGTGAGAGAACTTACAGCGGAGGAACGCTGTCAGGGAGTGACCACCGCTCAGTATGGCTCACATTGGACATGGGCAAGGAAGGAGTGGAATCTGGCACAATAGTGCTGGACTTCAGGAGGGCCAACTTTGGGAGGATGGGGAAGTGGTAAAAGGGTACCTGGCCAGAATTCAATCTAGTATGGACACTAACCAGAGGTGGGAGCTCATAAAGCTGGGGATAGTGGAGGCAACCAAAACCTGCTGCAAAGCCCAGAGCAAGAAGGCTAGGGCTAAGAAACCGATCTGGTTGAGCAAGGAGGTCTGGAAAAGGTAAGGAGGAAAACAGCTGCCTTTAGGAAGTACAAGAAAACAGGGAGGGGGAGGACAGGGAGGAGTACTTGACAGAATCGAAGGAGGTGACAAGGGCAGTAAGGGGAGCCAAAGCATCTATGGAACTCAGGCTGGCACAAGGCATTAAGAAGGGGAGAAGGACTTCTTAAGTACATCAGGAGAAAAGGAGCTTAAGGACCACATAGTAAGGATTAGGAAGAAGGGGGGGTTGGGTGGAAGCAGGTGCGATATAAGGCAGAAAAGTACTAAATGAGTACTTCTGCTCAGTATTTACTAAAGAAAAGAGGGGGGTGACACCCAAGGTGGGAGAAATGGCAGAAGCAGGGGAAAGTGGTGACAGATGGGGAAATCATGGAGAGCAGAGTTCGAGAGGGTTTGAAGGCACTGAGGGTGGGCAAGGCGCCAGGCCCAGATGGCATCCACCCCAGGGTACTGAAGAAGCTGGCAGAGGTCCTTGCAGGACCTTTGGCAGACCTATTTAATGCCTCACTACATTCGGGGTGTGTACCTCAGGACTGGAGGATGGCTCATGTGGTGCCCCTCCACAAGAGTGGCCCCAAGGATGAACCAGGAAACTACAGACCAGTGAGCCTCACATCCATCGTGGGTAAGCTAATGGAGACTATCCTGAAGGAGAGGCTGGTGGCCCTCCTAGAGGCCAAAGGACTACAGGACAGCAGACAGCATGGCTTCATACGTGGCAGATCCTGCCAAACCAACCTGGTGGAGTTCTATGACTGGGTAACTAGGCAACTGGACAGGGGCCATGCAGTGGATGTCCTGTATCTGGACTTCAGTACGGCATTCAACTCTGTGCCACATGGAAGGCTGGGAAGGAAGTTAGTAGGCACAGGGGGCGGTGCAAAGCTGGTGAGATGGGTAGGAAACTGGCTTCAGGGAAGGCAACAGAGGGTGGTGGTGGGTGGGGAGCTCTCACACCCAAGGGCAGTGAGGCTTTCCACAGGGCTCAGTATTGGGACCAGTGTTGTTTGGGATATTCATTGCAGACATATCATGGGACATCAAGAGCAAGATCAGTCTGTTTGCTGATGATACCAAGGTAGGCGCGGTGGTGGATGACCTAGGGGATGGCAGGGGTTGCAGGATGATCTGGCAAAGCTTGAAACCTGGTCAGACACCTGGCAACTGGGCTTTAATGCCAAAAAGTGCAAGGTGCTGCATTTTGGGATGAAGAACCCAAGGAGGAGTTACCAGCTAGGGGGAGTGCAGCTAGCCCAGACAGAGGAGGAGAAGGATCTGGGTGTGCTCATTACAGGGTCAATGAACAACTCGGCACAATGTAGGAAGGCAGCTGCAAAGGCCAACAAAATGCTGGGTTGTACTGCAAGGGGTATATCCTCGAGGAGGGAGGAGGTGATTCTGCCACTGTATAGGTCATTAGTTAGACCACACCTGGAGTACTGCGTGCAGAACTGGCGTCTGTATCTGAAGAGGGACATTAAGTTACTGGAGGGGGTGCAGCGCAGAGCGACAAAGATGATCAAGGGGCTGGGGGACTTATCATACGAGAGGAGGTTGAAGGAGTTGAACATGTACTCACTGGAGGAGAGGAGAGACAGGGGTGACATGATTGAAACCTTTAAATACATGAAAGGAATAAACAAGACGGGTACAGAGGAGCTGTTCAAAGTAAGGGAGGGGAGGGCCACCAGGGGCCATGATATGAGACTAGAGCGAGGAAGGTTCAGGAGGGAGATGAGGAGACACTTTTTTACAGAGAGGGTGGTGGCTGCGTGGAATGCATTACCTGCAGAAGTGGTATGCAGTAGAACAGTGGACTGCTTCAAACGAGGATGGGACAGGACAAGGGGGAGGGTCAGGAATGCCAACTTTTAGGAATCTTTGCGGGTGCTCATTACCAGTCAGTAGTTTTTTTTTCCTATGATCAGGTTCCCTAATAATCCTTTGTTGCAGGCTGTATTCAAAATATTGAAGGTGCTTATGTCAACTTTGTGGGTGCTAGAGAACCCAAGCACCCATGGAGTCGGCTCCTATGGGGAGGGTTAATGAAGGGGCAGCTGCAGAATAAGTGGTGCTAGCTGCACATTGGAGCAGACTTGATAGACCTCTACATACCTCTCAACCTCCCTCATCACAAATCAGGGACAAGGCTTAAAATGATCAGGGACAAATGACCAAAATCAGGGTCACATCCGAAAAAAATAGTAATATAAGTTCCAGAAGCTGTGTACAATATACTTCTTAGTGTGAATAGCATTTTCTTAATGAGAACTACACTGTAACATCAATGGCTGACATTATTTTGTGATTCCAATCCCTACTCTTTAGTGCCAGAAATGCTAAACTTAAGAGGGACAGAAGAAATTTCTGAGGCAAAATCAGGGCCATTCCTGAAAATCAGGGACAGTTGAGAGGTATGGACCTCTAGGCCTTTATCTGCTGGCAAATTTCTTATGTTCGTAACTTCGTTGTGCTCCCAGGCCGCACCTGAAAACAACCTTCTGTTTAGTGTGCCTTTCCTTGTTAAACAATTCCCCCTTTCCCTATACCAATTTAGCCTTACTAAAACCGAAATACAAAAACATTATATAGGAGAGTTCGTGCACCACTGTCATACAGGCTGTCTCCCATAATTCTGTTAGAGGTGGTGGAACGCAATTCCTGTCGTCTCCTGGCCAATTTTATACGCCAAACTGCACACCATACTACTTGCCGCTGCTTGTCCCCCTTCTCGTCTTGATTACGTTATGCCGCACAGCAGCGACACGCTCGCATATGCGTGCCCTCTGACAACTATATAATACAGTGAAGAGCCCCGTGCTCATCCGGGTACTCCCCATGCGGCCAATTATTGCTGGCTGCTGCGGGAGGGGCGGAGAATTAAAGTTCTCAACGATCCCTCAATTTGCCTAGGCTTCAGGCAGAGAATTTATTATATCCCGCTGGGGCCGATGGTTTATCTACCCATGATTAGGGCTGTCAGACCAAGGCTCGCCCGGCCCCTCCCTACCTCCTCTGACTTCGTCCAGAAATCACTGTACACCACATCTCAGCTCAAGACCAAAACGCATGAGAAAAACGTGACTGGGGGCCGCTCACATGACTTATTGAGCAGCCAATAGAAATCCGCGTCTGGCTATGTGAGTTACGAAGGAGGTAGGTCGCCTTGGTGAGCATTCTAAATAGAGCAGCGCGAGGTGGAGGAGTGTTGGACTAGTCCGCTAGATTGAGGTAACAGTAGTGGTATGAGTTGACACGAGTGGCTATCCTGAACACAACAACGCGCTCCTCACGGGGTGTTTTAAATCTGAAGCTGATAGCCAGTCAGTGCGCACTGCGGCGAGGAAACGGGCTAAATTGGAGCGATTTTTTTTTCTCTGTGGTAGCCCTTGCACGTTCAATGTGCGCTTAAAGTCTGCTAACTAACGGAATTACCGCAGGGAGACACGATTATCGAGGGACGCGACTGGGTAGAGGTGACAAATGGGTAGTAGTCGGCTCCGTGGTCGTGTTTTTGTTATGTGTTTTGAGCTTATATAACGGGGGTCATTAACGCTTATATAACAGGGTTGGCGCAGTCTTCCCCGGGTCCTAACGCCCGCCCGATTCACCTGACCCACTTTGTCGCTTACTTGTCTTAACGCTTCGAAAAAAATCACAGTTCAAGGGAAACCACTGACCCCAGTCGCTTGCGCCAGCTGTGTCCTGAGTTGTCGGCTCGGTCTGTGACATCCCGTGCGAGGGGAGCTGTTGCTGCTGCTGTCAGCACCGATGGGAGTGAACGTCGTGCACTGGTTCCGAAAGGGGCTGCGGCTCCACGACAACCCGTCTCTCAGAGAGAGCATCGAGGGAGCAGACACGGTACGCTGTATCTACATCCTCGACCCTTGGTTCGCGGGTTCCTCCAGCGTAGGCATCAACAGGTGGAGGTAAGGCACTTGTGGCAGCAGCAGGCATACATGCAGAGTTTTGCTATTTCTGGTTCTGATGTGTAGTATTGAGTCCAGTGCAAGGTGTACCAGAGCAGGTGGCCATTGGCCACCAAATTGGGTTGGCTGCCAGATTTTGAATGTTATTCTCCACAACTGGCTTCTAGCCCACAATATGATTTTTGAGCCCTTTAAAAATGATGGCATTTAAAGCAATTGTTTTGGCTGTCAGATTTGGAATGTTAACAGCCAACTGGCTACTTGCCCACAAAGTGAATTTTGAACCCTCAAAAAATGATGGTCACTAAAAATGTTGATTTGGGTACCAGCTTTTGAAAGCGGACTACCAGCTCTCAATCTGATTTGTCTCACCCTGGTCCAGTGTTGTGTGTTATGTTGTGGGGTTTTTTTTTGGGGGGGGGCGGAGCTTTGTAAGATCTGGTGTGATGCTGCATTATTTTGGCATAGACGACAGTGACATTTAGCATGTCACTTAACCTCTCATGGTAGCAGTCCACCCAGCGCTAAAAACGGACTGCACTAAAAATGAGATGCGGCATTACAGTTTTATTATCCTGGGTAACTAAATTGCCCACTCCAAAATAAAGGTGATTGTAGATATCTGTGACCCCTTTTTTATAAATTATCTAGCACATCCAAAATTATTTTAGTGGTCCCATTCCAAAAATATATTTTTTAATGGAAATGATAAATAGAATACTTGTATCTTTAAAAAAAAAAAAAAAAAAAAAAAAAAGTGTATCTTTAGGATCTTCCGATCCTCAGTCCTGAGCAAAGTTCTGAGCCCTGGGACTATTCTGTGGGGTTTACAGAAGCACTGCTTTGACAAGAATTTCTGTAGAAAACATTCTGTGTATGACTGCTGTCTTATGCCCTTATCTGTTGGACACTGTTAGTAATGCGCTCATGTTTAAAAGGTTGTTTCCCAGGAGAAAATGATTAAAATTAGGGGAAAAATGAAAAGATGAACGTAGTTGAGCAATGTTGGGCATATGTGCAGTGTATTGTACGATACTTTGTCCTGTTCTCTTCTGACTGTTCTTTTATTTTTCTCTTTATATTTTGGAGTTAGTAAACATTTTTCCTCTTTGCCTCTGTTGTCCGTTCTGTTCCTCCCTTGGGTACCACACATGCAGCAGCTATAATATTGGGGACCAGGGTTCTGGTTGAAGCATCTGTTACAGAAATATGTGAGGGTACCATTATGCAAAGTTAAATTTATTTGTACATTAATAATCATTGCATTTCCTGGCTGTTAACAGCTGGCGAGGGTGGCGGACCTAGAGTGCTACATACTTTGGGCGTGTCTCTGCCAGGTTATGCATGCGGTCTTGCTGACCTTTTCATTGTAGTGCTTTGAATTTCTGCACACTAACAAACCTGCAACAAGCAAAGCTTAAAATTACCACAGGTTAAAACTTCACTGTTTTAAGGAACTCAAAGAATTTTTACCCCCAAAAAAAAAATACATAGGTTGAAAATATTTCTGTATCACTGGAGACTTCTGATACTGAATCAAAATGTAAAAATTCTTAAGCGAAATTTAGGGGCCTGGACCTCCCATTCAAAAGCACCTGCGCAAAACATAGTGCCATGCGTGAACATCGGGGAACCATACTCATAAGGTGGTGTTCTCTGTTTAGTGTGCACTGCCTGTGAGTATATTGTGCACTTATACAGTGCACATCACTCACCTGCTGGGAACAGATACCCATGGGCAAAGGGAGATTGTGCGTCTCAGGCAAGATGGTGCCTTTGCTTCTGGGTGCCATTTTAAAGGATATTATGCAAATAACGACATGGCAAGCAAGGTGCTACAGGGCCATTTGCATGCCGCTGTATGAACATACCCGCAGACAAAGGCCTTACAGTCTATCTTGTCTGCTTGATTGTGCAGGTCATCCTTATGTCTTCAGTGGGACCTGCCTCCTGAATTCTCCCCACAGTAACTTT
This sequence comes from Neoceratodus forsteri, assembly GCA_016271365.2. NCBI lineage: Eukaryota > Metazoa > Chordata > Ceratodontiformes > Ceratodontidae > Neoceratodus > Neoceratodus forsteri. Next base: position 1,398,598,532 of record CM028131.1, on the reverse strand, counting down.
CCCTTCATTCTGTCCCATCCTCTCTTGAAGCTGTCCAACTTTTTCAAGGAGACGACTCGTTCCTTTTGGCCATCACTTTGTCTGGGGGGGGGGGTGCCTCCTCTACCCCCTCTTGAATCTTTTCCCTACAAGCTTTAGGCTATGCCCCCTAGTGGACTTGTTCCCACTAAGGCTGAAGAGGCTGTCCGTGTTTACTCGATTTTAATAACTCTTAAGGTATATTAAGGTCCTTACCATATTCCCCTCCTTCTGCCCTCAAGGTAGGGGTTGAAATTAAGTTCTGCAGCCACTAGCCAGCAGGGCTAGTGACTGGGGAAAATCCACTGGCCCCAAAGATTTTTTATTTTTTTTTAATGGCTCAGTTGGTGTACAAACTGAAGTGTCTCCTTCTCCACTACAAGTCCGCAGGGCTACTTAAATGAAAATCTTACTAGCCTAATATAAAATCTGCCAGCATTTAGCTAGCGGGCAGGTGCTAATTTAGACCCCTGCAAGGGAGTTCATATTGAGCCCCTTGAGCCTCTGCTCATAGGTGATGGCCTGCTGGCCCTGGATCATTCTGGTTGCCTTCTCTGGACAGTCTCTAGCAAGTTGACATCCTTCTTAAGATAGGGGCACCAATACTGCGCATTGTACTTGGGGGCAGTCTTAACAGTGAACCTGTACAGCGGTAGTATGATCTCCTCAGCCTTCTCCTGGTAATCTCTCCAGCTATGCAGTCCAGCATCCAGCTTGCTTTTGCTCTCCTCTGTGTGCCGAGTGCTTCAGGTCACACTCTGCGATAACCTCCAAGTCCTTTTCTTCTTTGGCTACGTCACAGTTCATTTTGGTCATTTAGCTGCATGACAACTTGCCCCAGATGATTAGTGCCGACGTCAATCATCTCCCACATCCATTTGTCTCCAGACAGTTTGCCTGTAGCGTAAATATTATATTATAAAATAAACTCCAGGTGGGTGCAGTTTGCCCACCAGATGAGGCAGTGTGCTTGAGGATTGTAGAAGTTGAAATTCTACTGTAATTGTTGTTGGAGTGCAGTACAGTATGTAGTGGGAGTGTATTGTCCGGGGACAAATTGTGGGTGGAGCTGATTGACACCAAAGCTAGTAGTCTGGCGCAGAGTGACCAGGACAAATAGACGTGTTCCTTCTTCCTCAGACCTGGTGACCTACACACCACCCAACCAGTATTTGGTCTCTGGGTTCCTCGTTCTACATGCATAACTTTGCACTTTTTAGCATTGAACCCCAGTTGCCAAATGCCGGACCACTTCTCTAACCTAACCAGGTCTTCTCTTGGCTCCTGTCACCCCATCTTTGTGTCACCGCAAACAGGCAGATTTTACCCTCGATCCCATCTGCTGTGTCACGGTTTGAACATGATAAACACAATCAGACTGAGCCCCAAACCCTGTGGGACCCCACTGGTCGGTCACCAGCCTAGCTTCTGAGAATCGCGCCCCCTCCCCCAATCGACCACCACCTTTTGGCTTCTGTTCTTTAACCAGTTTTTGACCCATCTAGCAAGCTTGTTCCCCGCCCCCAGATCTTCTAGCTTTCTGACCAATCTCCTGTGAGGCACAGAGTCAAAGGCCTTGCTGAAGTCCGGCTACAGGGCATGAACCACTTGGCCCCTGTCCACTGTCTTGGACACCCAGTCGAAAAGTCAATCGGATTAGTCTGGCAGGACCTCCTTGACACCCACCCAGGCTGCATCTCATCTTGCAGCCCATTTTCCTCGAAAGCCCACGAGTCTCCAGGATAGTCTCCCATCAGTTTCCCCACTATTAAGGTCTGACTGACTGGCCTGTACTTCCCTGGTTAGTCCCTTGAACAGCTTTTATTGAGAGGCGCCATATGTTGTAGTTCTTCAGTCCTGGGCACACTTTTGTACTCCATAGAGGTGTTAAACAGATCTGCTAGGGGGTCTGCCAGCACCTTTACCAGTTCCCTTATGACTGTCAGGTGCACTCCATATGGCCCAGGGGATTTGTCCGCCCTCTGGGCCTTTAGGCCCTTTCGGACCCTGTGCACCTTTATTACACTATAGGTGACCAACCCCCTTCCCTGGTCCTGTCTCCCTGCTCCCTTGTGGCCCTGGTTTGTTCCTTCTGTTTAGTGAAAACAGAGCAGGAGTACTTGTTGAGGACCTATTCTTTCTTAAGTTTGTGTGGGGGATTACGGGGGTGTGTCACTGCTGAGCCCATTGTAGTTGAAAACAGCAGGGGCTCAGCAGTCTAAACTGATGACCATGCACTGTGGTCTTAACATCACTCGCTGCTTGCTGGGCAGAAACTTCGTGTATTTCAAAGGATCCGAAGCTGTTCCAATCGGAGGTCTTCGGTACTTTGATTTGTATGAAGTCGACTGGTCAGCAAGCGGCTGATCAGCTGTCAACACCTGCAGCCTGTCATTGTTACTGTGGTCCACTGTACGAGAGTTCAGCTAAATATGTTTTTAGGTACTAGAAAGAAAGTTGAACTCTGGACTCTAGTTAGTTTATTGAAACAAGGGCTAAAATGTAATTTAATCGCGCTCCAAAAGTGGAGCCGTGATATTGGGTATGTGTGTATGCCTATGTATGTAATGCTACTAGAATGTGGATTTAGTTCAGATTGATGCTGCAGGAATCTCATAGTATTGCACTCTAAGGCTACTAGAACGTGGGTTTAGTTTGTTAGTGTCCCATTTCCAGATGTAAGGACGACCTTTTAAGTTATATGCTAGATAGTCTCCTACAAAAACAAGCTAAAGTTTCCCAGTAGTATTTTTCTGTTCTTGCAAAATCAGTATGCCCAAATTTTTTTTCCCCCTTCCTGAACCCAGATATAGGATTTTGAATATTTTTTTTTTTTTTTTTTTTTTCATTCTTTGTTTATGGCCCCTCAGCGCTGCTGCCTCTGTTGTTCCTTGGAGCCAGGTGCCATGGGGACCCTATCTACCTGGACCCCTAAAGCCTCCAGTCTCCATGCATTCTGGAATCAAACCCCCCACCAACCCAGTGGGGAAGGAGTGGCAGGTCCACCTCTACCTGCACGTCGTCCTCATCAGGTGGAGGCTGAGGGTTCCAGGTGCTGTCCATGTTTGGTTCACCAGGGCCGTCGTCCGCATTGGCAGCAGGGTTTTTCCATGTTTTTTTTCAGCTCCCCAGAAATGCAGGCTCTCATAGGAGGTCCAAGGAGTGTGTGCTGCTGCTCCAGACCTTGGCCTGCGTCTCCTTCTCCCATGGCATCCTCAACTGCACTGCCACATGTCACATAGAAGGCAGTATTGCAGCAAGGACAGTTAATCACCCACTACAGAGAAGGAGTGTCTGCTGAGTTGCTCCGTCCCCTCACCCGGCTCCTGTCGACACAGGCTCATTCCCTGATCCCGGTCGCCGGTTCTTATGAGCAGTGGTAAGTACGCATTGTGCCGACAGGTCGCTTATTTGAAGTGTTCACACTTCCATGCCATGCTCGCTAGAAAAAATACCTTGATACGGTGCTTTTTACCTTCAGAAACATGATTTGATACCATTTGTAAAGCCATAATATGAATCTAGTATGTACATTCAACAAATAACCTTAGCAGAAAAGATTTAAAACAAAAATAAAAAAATGGCAGTCATCTTTAGTGATTTGAGTCAATTAAAAAAATTAGCTGTAAACAAACTGAGAAACATAAACATACACTGAACATGATTCTAAGGATGTCAGAAATACATAACTTTTGCTTAAACCCCCCCCAAAAAAAAAACCCTGTATGATAGCATTTTTTTTTTTTTTGTCGACTAACAAAAATACTGCTGCTTTAAGGTCCTGCCGTTTTTATTTTGTATTCATCCAGCACCCCCAGTCTGGGCAGCAAGATCCCTGACTCCATACAGTCATGACGGGGCTAAGCCAGGTTTTATTGCCATCCCCACCCACATGCCAGACCTCTCCCGTGTTGCCTCCTTTCTGTGTGCAGTTCAGCTATTTCAGTGTTTTGGATTGACTTGAAGGCCAGCTTGGCTACCTCAAGAGAGGATGGAAGCCCATCTTGATCAACACTCTGTGCTTGTGAAATGGTCGGTTCTGGCATATTGTCGCCATATCATTGCGTGATTGGCCCTCCTAGCATTCAGGCATCTGTTCAAAGAGGCATAATGGATACATAGTGGTGGGAGTGAGTAGGACATGGGTGGCTGTAACGTGAAGGAAAGAGAAAGGAGGCTAACTGCAGGTGCATGCTTCTGTGTGCTGGTAAGAGTGGTCTGAGAGGGGCCGGCCCGGTGGCGCTGAGGGTTGAGGCGCTGGACGCCACACCTCGTGCCACGCTGGCTACCCGTGTTCGGGAATGGGCATGGGGCGGGGAAGGATTGAGCGTCTGGTGGACTGCTGTCCTTCCCTGGGGAGGGGGGGAACTGCTGCATCGGCATCTGAGTGCACTCTGGCGGAGGCTGGAGAGCAAGGTGACGTGCGTGACCATGGGGGGAGCTGAGTGCAGACGCTTTAAGGGGAGCGTGCACGGGAGCGTGCTTGTTCCACCTCAGCTGGCGTCATTGCATGCACCCGGCTCCAGAGGGAGCAACAACAGGAAAATCTCACCTCAGCGCCTCTATGACGCCACCCCTCCATCGCTCTCAGGCTGGCTCCCACTAACCTGAACTGTATCCAGACACCTTGGCCAGTGCCTCGGTCCCGCCCTGGGGGTAAGCCAGGGGACTTAGGAAGAATGGCTGATATGAGAGCAAGGGGTGACGGGGGTCGTGACCTGGCTGAAACTTGGCGCTGAGACGGTGCAAAAAAAAAAAAAGTGGTCTGAGAGAATACAGGGAGGGTGAAACATAGAAACGTAGAATTTGTCAGCAGAAATGGACCGCTTGGCCCACCCAGTTTACCCAGATGGTCCCTGCCTAGACTCTCTGCAGACCCTGACTGGGAGAGCTATATGGGAGGAGAGAGGTTGTTCCGCAATGTTATAATGTGAACAGAGAAAGCAGATTGGCCCGCTACTGAATTGCAGCAAGGTAGATGATGGATCAAACATCGGATGAGGGAGCAGGATGACAGGAGAGGTAAATGGGAACAGTGACAAGCCAGCGTTTGGCCAGGGAAGAACAGCATGGGACACACCAGACCTCTAGGGAGGGGAGAAAGATTTGTAGAGTGGGTGAGAGATGGCGCACTAAGGGGGAAATGACAGAAGGAATGAAAAATGGGGTCCAGTCAAGTGTAGACTTTAGGACAGCACTGTACTATATCATGCAGTCAGACACTGGCAAGTTGATGGTGATGATCTCTCAGTGGACCAGGAGAAGTTGTGGCACAGCACACCAAGTCTGAGGTGAAAGCTTCTTGTGTGTGGCATCTCTGTGGATGGAAGAGCAGCAGTTTTGGTACTTGAAGTGGCATATTTTACTTTGTGTCCTACTTGTACAGTGGAACCCCATGAAAATAAGAGAATTGTGTTTCGTGGAGCTCATCTATATGAGGCAGTTTTTTTTTTTTTTTTTCTGTGATCTTTTTTCACCTTCCACAATGCTCTGGTGTCTGCCTCTCCTTCAGGCCCTCCTGGCCTTCTCCACTCCCTGGCCATCCTCTTCCCGAGCACTGCCAACCCAACACATATCGCAGCCAACCCTCCGAGTCGTTCCAGAGTAACCCATCTCTGGGTGGGTCCCTCTTCTCTGAGGGGGAAGGCACTGGGGAAGGGGGGAAACCCCAGCACTCTATTGTCTTTTACTTGACTCAGGGGTGCTGTTGTGGAGGGGCAGGCTCCCAGAGAATCTGGGGTGTATGGAGAATGCGGAAGCAGTCAGCCGGCTGCTGCCAAAGTTGTTTTCTGCCTTTTCTTTGGTTGTCCCTCCTGCGCCGCTGCTTAGTAGTGCCCCTGGTCTCCACTGGGGGCTGCTACAAGAGTGGGGCTACCCACCCCAGGAGAGGAGAGCAATCCTCCGGACACTCAATCCTCTCCTTCTCCAGCCAGCCCCTGACAACCCGAGTCTGTTCCCGAACCCGGGTCACCGGCGTGGTTCGAGGTGTGGCGTCCAGCGCCTCAGTCCTCTGCGCCACTGGGCTGGCGAGGCAGTTTCAAATATATGTAATCCCCTGAGGAAGCTTCAACGCGTCTCCTGACATTGACTGGAAGAGGCAGATGAGCTCTCCCCTTGGAGAGCTCTTGAGTCATGCTCATAACTGGGCCGGGGGGGGCTGAACAGAGGGTTCCATGTCAGAACGACGACTACAAACCGGCGAACGTCAAAAGGGCCAATGGATAATGCCGAATTACAAATTCAACAGTGTCTATTTGTGGGGGCTGTGCCACCACCCCCCTTACTTAAATATACTGACTCTTGGGGGGAGGCAGACCTCTGGGAAGGGGTGCAGAGATTTTACCAAATTTCTCATTCGGCGTTATCCACTGGCCCTTTTCACGTTTGCTGATTTGTAGTCACCGTCTTCACGTACTGCCCAACAGAGTGATTCTTTTCTAGTTCTTCCTTCTCATTGAAGTAGGTGCATTACCTCTGTGCTCCATACCAGGGTACATTGTACTCAAAATGTTTCAATAGAATGGTTGAGCAGCAGTAGAAATTGTACAGCATTTTTTTTGCATGCAGCCTTGAATGAAGGAACTGCATGGTTGCTGGGTGAAATCTGGTGCAGTGCTGTGCAATGCTGGGTGAAATGTTTCCCTTTTTCTTGCCCATGCTTCCAGGAATGCAGTGCTGGCAGGCCACACAGTTGGCTTTGTGCAGTTACTCCAGTACTACTTACTGTGTCCTGCACTGAAGAGCCTAAAGAACTACTGTAGAAGTACAGTTCACGTTCTTCATCTTGCACTTAATTGGGAGGGGGGCATAATTAAACTGGAGAGTTTCTATTGGTGATGGTGACTAAGCCTTATTTTTCTCCTTCATTAAGTTTTTCAAACTCTAGTCTTAATGCAACATCAAATAATTTTTAAGAAAATGTATGTAGCTCTTCTTTCCTCCCTTTTTATTGCATTGCCATAACCCTTACTTGGTTCTTAGAATATGGGCTAAGAAATCTCTGAGTTCTGATTGGCTGATAGCACTGCCAAGGTGGGCATCTATCAGACAACAGAGCCCGGGTATTAAAAATGCCAGTCCTTAGTGACCTCATTACCAGTATCAGTGAGCACAGAAAAAATAGTTTTTGCTCTTGATAACTGACATTCACTACCTCGGGTTAAGCAGAGTGTCTCCTCTCCTTGGCCCACCCCTTGTATACCCAAACCATCTGACATATAAAATCACACTTCAGTAAAGTAAAAATATAAGGTTTTCAACTATAACACAGTGATGTAATGGGACACAGCAACTCGTGGCTCCCTGTCCCTCAAAAGCCGCCTGCTGCAGTAATAAAACCAAGCTGCTAACGCGTCTCCCAAGTTCGGCAAGCGAGAGAGTCCGTCACTGCTCCTTGGCCCCATTCTCCCGATCGCTGAAGACTGAGCATCCCCTGAATGCTGAAGAGCAAAAAAGGAAAGCAGTTTCTGAGGAGTTTGCCACCATCCATCCATCCATGAGTCCCCCCGTCCACTAATCTGAGCCAGACTTTTAGCAGTCGCACCTGCCTATTTTGCCCCACAGTCATTTTGTTATTCCCGCCCATGAAGAGACGTACCTGTTGTGGGACAGATCAAAGTCCTTCCCCTCCCCATGCTATCGTGGCACCGTCCCTCGAGTAGTCTCCAGACTCCATTAGTTTGTTACAAGAGACTGCAAGTGGTCAGCATACCTCACAGTAGAAAAACTGCCCCATAACGAGGAACTCCAAGGGCCACCAGTCTCCATTTTTTCCTGTGCAGCATAACATTATTAGGCCATATACACACACAGTGTGACCTCACTGTGGTGCCCCCAAAGAGTGACCACAGCACTTTTCTGTCCAGTTCTCCAGATGGCCCTGTACAGTCCCCCAGCTGACAAACTGTCAATACCGCGTAAAAGTATGACATCCGTGCAAAAGCGTGTCGGTTGACATTCCTTCAATGCAAATGCATGGATCATCCATCCCTCATCCGCTCCATAGTATGGCCATGAACATTTTTTTCCTGTTTGGTACTTCAGCCAACAAAAAATTGAATACACAAAGGGGCAGAAAAGCACAGAAATGCACCTGTTCTTTATTTATTTTTTAACTACAGTCTCAAGCAGAAAAAAAAACTCCACAGCTAGGGGAAAAAAGCACCGTTCTACTGCAGGCGGAGGAACTATTTTATTGCAAAATAAATGAAACTCTTAAGAATTTTAACATTTAAACAATCATTTTTTTTCACACATGCATAATACGGTGGGCCATTTTGAGTGCAATAATACCCTCCAGGGTGGATGGTATGGACAATACCAGACCTTCCAGTGGCTATAAGGCCCTTAGCCTGTGACGTCGGGCCTCATAACACCTCTGGGCAGTCCAGTATTGTCCAGTACTGCCCACCCTGTCGGGTATTATTGCTTGCTTAGTTTTCTGCCTTAACCCACGGTGTGCTACTTATTTCCTTCAGAGATTGTCAAGAGTCCGTTTCAAGGTGCTTTAGAAGCAGGAATTATGTAACTTGTCATAAATTTACTTGTATGCAATAAAGCACGATGGGGGTGTGATTATGGGTCAGTAATCGCATGCCTCTCGAGGGTGGTGTTATGCATGAGGTGCTTGTGCCAAGTGCCTTTAAACACCCGAGAAAGAGAGAGAAGTAATTATTGACCACAAACACGCATTCCTGAAGTGCTTTATTGCACTAATAACATGTACAAAATGTTAAATGGAGAATAATGGATAGGTAGGTGTGTGTTATAGATTTTTTTTTTTCCTTTTCACAAATCTAAGGTGTGTGATAACCACATAAACCTCTCGAGTTTCGGCTCCTAGAGGTTTATGGTCATCACACCGAGGGTGTGGGGGGAAAAAATCCATGAACACACACACACCAGTGATCCTTTATTTTTATAATTGCTGGTTCATGGACAGTAGGTGTACAGCGTGGAGCCGAGGGTCAGTGATTCTTTGTTTTAATGGTGGATCGAGCGGTGTTCTGTCCACCATCTTATTGTGGACCGCCGATAAATAGAAATTGTATTTAGAAGAGTTAGCAATATTTGTTAATCTTTGGTTTAGTTTCTGTGTTGAAAGAAGCCGCAGCGTTAAGCTGCTGGAGAGCGAGTGACTGGCGGTTTTCAGAAGATCGTCTCGAAGCGCCAGCGCAGGCTGGTGCCTCACTGATGCTTATGTGCAGTCTTTTGAAGCTGCCAAACCCGAGTCACTTGTTCTCTGCGCTTAACACTTGGCTGCTTATTTTTCGACACAGAAACTAAACCAAGATTAGCAAATGCTGCTGGCATATTTTTAAGGTACAGACTACTGTTTATCAGTTTTATCGCATAGTGTGTGAGACGCAGAACACTGCTCGGTCACGCTACCCATTTGGGAAACTGAAAGTTGCTTGCAAAATGCTGTAAACTGGATTTCGGGTTATTATGGCATTTGACGGTCACCATAATCAGGTTGATAAATGTGGTCACCAGTAATTATACATATATTAATTTAAAAATCGTAGGTAAAGACTTACACCCTGGTGACAGCAGAATATAATTTATGTCCTGAAACATTTTGGAGTCCCTGCTCTCTCTGGAGCACACTGTGCAGCATGATGCCGGGGGGTGAGCTTAAGTGGAAGCAGCATCCGTAAGTCGCATATCCGAAATGAGCACTAGCTAGGAAATGAGTGCTCAGGAGTCTGGCTGTGTTGGCAGAGGCTTCCAATAACAGTGTCAGTAGTAGGTCTATTTCCAATTTTTTTTCACAGCAGTACTCTTGTGAGCAGTAGTTCAAGAATCTACTCTTTCTGCAGTGAGGTTCATTGGACTGAAAGTAGTTCAGGCCTGTAGTTGTTATGAATCAGTAATTTCATGGCACTGAGCTGCTTTCAGCCAATGAAAACGCTGCAATTTTTGTACACAGTTGTTAATGTACAGAGCTGTTAAGTAGGTCAGCATGCTGCAGAGTCATAACAAAGCCACTGGTTGCTAGAGCAACGACCTACTTTCAGGAACTGTTCTGGTTCATGCTAAAATAATGTAGTAATAACTCTGAATGGAAATTTGGGTAGTAAAAGAAAGTAGCAGAACTGTAGCATCAGGTGCATGGCTTGCAGGTCAATAATTTAATTAAAAAAAAAAAAAAAAATAAATAAAAAAATTAAAATAACAACAATAGTCTGGGTGATTTGGAGTATGGAACACCTGAGCAGGCTGGTGGCAGCAGTTGGTAGCTGCTGGGTGAGCTGTTTGAGCAGCAAGTTTGGGCTGATCTGAAGGAATGGGGGTCTGGGGGCTGTAGGGTGATGCACGTAGACAGGGCTCCAGATGAGATTTTGTGGGATGAGTACTGTATTCCATTTTGAAAGCAAGGTGAGTAAAACCAAATTCGGATGTGTACAAATGTCTGAGTGTGAGTGTGTATATTTTTTTTTTGTTTAGTAAAACAAGGTAGAATTTTTTTTTTTTCCTCCAGATAAGAATTGATCAGGTGCCAATTCTCCAGATAATGTTGGTAGGTAGGATAATTTACTCACCAGTTTTAAAATACAATGAATAAAAGAAAATTGGGATGTGTCCGAGTACTGTAAATCTGGAAAAAATGTTTCTTTTGAATTACCAGTTATGCAAATTTAGGATTATTTTTACCAAAATGGTTATGTCTAATTATGAGATAAATAATACACCACTAATTACAGTCTATCGGAAAGAGATCTGGGTATTATCAGTAATGATTTAAAAATTTACTGATCATAACAGACTGGGAGACTATGACATCCTCTGTGACCGGGGAACAGAGGTTGTTGGATGTCTTTCAAGACACGTTCCTAACTCGGCAGGTGAGGGAACCGACCAGGGAGGCACGGGTACTGGATGTGGTCCTGGCAGACAGTGACCAGATTGGGGGCCTGGAGGTAAGGGACTCATTGGCGGGAGTGACCATGCCACTGTCTGGTTCTGCCTGGACCTAGGAGGGTAGAAGGCACAAAGACGGAAGTAACCGACTTCAGGGGTGGATTTTAAGGAAATGGGAAGGATCCTTGAGGAGCATTTGGATGGGATTGGGTCAGATATGGACGCTTGATGGTAGGTGGGAAATCATCAGGAGAGGGTGCAGGATGCTACTAGCACCTGTGCAAGAGTAAGACCTAAAATGCGTAGGGCCAAAAAATCCTGTTGGTGGTGCGGGAAAGAAAGCAGCCATAAGCAATTCAAGTGCTCAAGGAGTGAAAGGGATCGAGGAGTACGAGCTGATGGCTAGAAGGGCCACTAGAGTGGTGAGGGCGGCTAAGGCAAGGAAGGAGCAGAACCTGGCCAGGGAAATTAGGAGAGAGGAACAAGGGGTTCTTTAGATACATTGAGGAAAAACGAAGGGTGAAGGGGCAGATTAGCAGGATTAAATCAGGGGAGAGATGGGCACAAGACCCGGGGGAGCAGGCTGAGGTACTAAATGAGTACTTCACCTCAGTTTTCACCAGGGAAAATGGGGGTGCTGCATCATACATGGGAGGAGACAGAGATACTGAGGAGGGGGGGACCCCTACCGATCGGCAGGTCTGGGGAGAGGGGGAGGCATCACTGGCAGGTGGGGGGAGGGCTAAGCAGGGAGAAGAGGTACCGGAAGTGGAAATCACAGCAGAGAGAGTGAGGGAAGCCCTCAGCTCCCTTAAGACGGAGAAAGCACCGGGGCCAGATAAATTACATCCCAGAGTGCTGAAGGAACTTGCAGATGTCCTGGCAAACCCCTGGCAGAGCTTTTCACCATCTCTCTGAAGTCAGGGTGGGTGCCCCAAGACTGGAAGGTGGCGCATATAGTGCCTATCCACAAGGGGGGATCAAGGGAGATGGCGGGGAACTACAGGCCTGTCAGCCTGACATCGGTGGTGGGCAAGGTGATGGAGGGCATTGTCAAGGAGAGGCTAGGGGGTCCTGGATAAGTCAGGGTGCCTGGACGATAGACAGCATGGATTCATCCTGGGAAATCATGTCAGACAAACCTGGTGGAGTTCTATGACTGGGTGACAAGTGCCTTGGACCTGGGTAGACCAGTGGATGTCCTCTTCTAGACTTCAGCAAGGCATTTGACTCTGTTCCTCACGTGGGCCTGTTGGATAAGCTGGAAAAATGGGGGTGGGAACCAGATGATCAGATGGATAGGCAGTTGGCTCCAGGACCCGGACCCAGAGGGTCGTAGTTGGTGGGATAGTCTCATCCCCAAGGAGGGTCATTAGTGGGGTCCCACAGGGATCAGTCCTTGGGCCCCTTCTGTTCAACGCCTACGTATCTGACATAAAGACAGGAATCAGGAGTGAGATGAGTCTCTTTGCAGATGACTCGAAACTGGGGGTGGTGGTGGATGGGGAGGGTGGCCCTACAGGGGGACCTGGAGGCTCTGGAAAGATGGTCTAGAAAGTGGTAGCTGAGGTTCAATGCAGGGAAATGCAAGGTACTCCACCTGGGGGCCAGAAACCCAGGCCAAGTGTACACCCTGGGGGGAATGCTACAAGTCTCGATGGCTGAGAGGGACCTGGGGGTGGTGGTGGATGTCAAGATGAACAACTCTGAGACTTGTGGGAGGGCAGCAGCCAAGGCCAACAGGATGCTGGGGTGCATCGCTAGGGGATCACCTCCAGAAGGAGGAAGTGATACTCCTCTGTATAACTGCTTGGTGAGGCCACACCTTGAGTACTGCGTGCAGTTTTGGAGGCCACACTTAAGCGGGACATTAACCTCCTGGAGAGGGTCCAGAGGAGGGCAACCAAAATGATTTGGGGCTTGGGGGACAGGACCTATGAGGAGAGGCTCGAAGAGCTAAATATGTACACATTGGAAGAGAGAAGGGACCGGGGGGACATGATAGAGGTCTTCAGGTACATGAAGAGGGTAAATAGGGGAGTAACAGTCGGGGTGCTTCGAAGGAAGGGGCCATTAGAGGGCATGGGTGGAAGCTGGAGGGGGGAAGATTCAGGGGAGAGAGGAGGAGGTGCTACTTCACTGAGAGGGTGGTGGAGCCATGGAATGCACTGCCTAGGGGGCTGGTGGAGGCAGAGACAGTGGAGGTGTTCAAGAGGGGGTGGGACAGGTACAGGGGAAGGGTTCTGGAAGCAAAATGCAATGCAGCAAGAATATCCGGAACTGGGAAGGGAGAAGCCAGAGAAGACGAGGGGGACAGCAAGGTCAGCACCCAGGGTGGGGGCTGACCAAACGAGCAGACACGAAAGACCGTTAGGCCTATTCTGCTGGCATTTTAGTATGTTAGTATAACAATCTTACAGTTAAAAAGTGTTATCAGTTAATAAATTGCATTTTTAAAAATTTGAAAAGTAGAGAAGCAGATGTGCTCCTTCCATTATATAGCAGTTTAATAAGATCTAAATTTAATTATTGCTTCTCCTTTTGTACACCAACTTTAATAAAAGATCAGATTATAAAACAAAGTACAAAGAAGAGTCACAAAAAATATAAAGAATGTAAAAATGTTTCTTTATGAAGATAGACTTAGAAAG